>JASDFA010000001.1:176702500-179202500 GCA_035772735.1 Datura wrightii | reverse complement strand
TAATATGACTGATGAAGCTGAAGTGGAAGGAATAACTTAACTATCTGATAATGTAAACCTTACCTTCTCTCAATCTTTACTGGAAGGGATAAGAGTCATACCTGGAACGTATCGTGCTACTGCTGATCTACTTGTAGCTAACATAACATGACATAACATGAAATATCATAACATAGCACACACAAACCTTACCCGGCCCCCATAAGCCGGGAGGTACAACCAGCACAGAATCTATACCCCTACCCCGGTCATCTCATCTCCTATAGTGGCTGTAAGCATCCTGCCGGTCCCTAGGTATGCACTTGGGCTCGTTGAGCCCCTGACTATAACTGCATCTGAGTCCGGAGGACTCCTGAATCTGCACCCGGGCGTATCCGCTCGACTGGGGTGTGTAAGGGCCGATCTGGCATCCCATCTTCGTCCCTTGGCGGGATGGCATGCCACTCCGTAGAGTGATGTATCCTCGTCCTCTGGCGGACGAGTCGATACAGCTATTAACCCTGGGAGATCATGGATGCTAGGTAATCCAACCCCAAACAATACAACGGTCTCAACTGATAGTACTATCTGGGTATCTCACATGCTGAGGCTAATAGGGGTAAAGTATCATATATATTACATGCTGAGCTAATGATAGTAATCTGTACGTATTTAATACGTGCTGGGGAAGGTAAAGATATATGAATATGAATATAGTCTCCTGCCGGCTGTACTGGGCAAATGCTATATAAGATAATGTTTCTACTGAAAACTCTGATGTTTACTACGTTTCTGTATACACTATATGCGGGACCAGTGATAGAAATAAGTATATACTTAATACATGCTGAGGCTGGAAGTACTATATATGTATGTACGAATATAGTCTTTCTGCTGAACTATGCTGTACACTGATTTTCTATAGCAACATGATTTACTATTTCTGACATGCTTTCTAAACTTCATTTTAGTCTGCTATTCTATTTCTGAAGGGCTCTACGGGTATTGCATTACTATACGGGGTTTCAGCTGAATACCACCATATCTTAACATGGCATATCACATTACATACTGAGTATACTGGGCAATCTCTAACACTTGCGTTAGAATCTATATCATACTGATAGATTTCATATACATTACAACCCAATGTTTCTCACATTGTACCAATATTCATAATAACGCAATACTCGACTTCTGAACATTCTACTGGTCTGTAATTTATTACACTATACTGATATTACTTAACTTGCCGAAGGAAACTAACTTTACATACCTTCTCTTTGAATTATTCGTCGTCGAACGAGGCTCGGCCGGTACTTCAACTATTTTCTCCTAACTGCATTCATAAATACGTCAATTAATACTAAATACAGCTTTATTGTAAAGAGCAACGTCACTTTCGATATAGTTTATAGCCTAAACTTAGGCTCATTGAAAGACGGTCGAAAACTCGCTATTTTTCAGCGGCCCAGAAGGGAGAAGTATTCACTTCTCAGCTAGGAACACATAGACATTAATTTAGAGCAATTCTACTTACTTTAGTTCGGTGGCTCGCCGATTCGTCGGCCGTATTTCGTGAAACTAATTCCGTAGAAATGCTCTATGCTGCTAAATACTCGGGTATCTGGGATTAATTTGAGTTTGGGCAGCGTTTGGCAGCGTAATCGGACGAAAATATTTAATTTTCTTCGTCTTCCTCGGCTTCACTGCGTTTCTCTGGAAATTTATAAGTGTAATATGATTTTAAACCGAAGTGGGGGCTTATATACTTGGGCCTGAACTTGGGCAATGTGTCACAGAGCCATCGCGGAGGCCTCACCTCCGTGACACGCTGCCATCGCGGAGGGGCTCTGCCTCGGCTCCTCCCGCGATGGTTTCGACGGGTTTCTCGTCTGATCTTTTTCCGGGCCTTTCCCTAGCACGTATGGCCTTCAAATATGCTTACCCAATGTGGGAATAGGTCATCTAAGTGCCGGGAATTCTACGAGGTGTAACAGATGACACTCCAGCGGGGATGTAAGTGTCACTTATCTCCATAAAATTTTGGAGATGCTGCTGTGGATCTTCATGAGGGAGACCGGTAAACTGCCCGCTAGTGTGCAACAATTGCACCATATTCTGCTTAAGTTCGAACCTCCCTCCTGGCTCAGGTTTACGAATGCTAGATGTGACATTATTAGCATGTGGGATTGCCACCTCGCGAACCGGCCGAGCTACTACTTCTTCGGTCACTAACACTGCCCGTACTACCGATGGATTCTGTTGTTGCTCCATGATCGTCTGTCTGAGCAACTGCAGCTCTCTTTCTAGAGCTTCTCTCCGCTTACTATGAAATATTCTTTCTGGCTCTATATACGAGTCCACCAGCTCCTTGTCTCTTGCCAGTGTTCAACAGAAATTAAATCTGCAAAATACAGGTTAAGACCAAGTTGTCAACATTAAGAAAATAAAAATACAGTAAATTAACACTTAAGACAAATTCACCAATTGCCAGTCCCCGGCAACGGCGCCAAAAACTTGTTCGGTCTATTATATGGGTATAAAACTCACACGCAAGTGCACGTGGTCGAACAAGTAGTAAAGTGGCTTAAGTAAGCCAAGTATCGATCCCACAGGGACTGAGATGAAGTGCAATCTGCTCAAGTGTACTATATTTTGATTCTAAAAATGCAGACAACAGTGTAACAAAGAGTTTAATATTTTGACTTATAATTTTTATGCTAAAGCTAAAACAACTATCTAATGTGAGTCTGAACTATGAATGAGAGCATGCTGAGGCTAAATGAACATGTAATGAAATTAACTATTGACATAATTTGGTTAGTCTTTTCCTCCGGTTGCTAGCCAAGAACATTTGCCAAGAGATTAAAACTCTCATATTTAACCTCACTTAAGAATCATAAACCATCCACCTACATTTCTGTGATTAAATGCAATTCATGTTCTAGCCATACAAACCCGGTTCCTAAATTGACTAATACGACTTTCAGGTATATTTCTATCCTGAAAGTAAATCAATTCCCAATTTTCCCAAACCAAGAAAAGATCATATCCTATTAATTCACAACTTTCCAATTTCTTGCTCTCTCGAGTGAAACCGTACTTTTTAGATGTACATTAACGTAGGCCAGCCACACATTAATGCAGTAAGAACAAGAATTAATAGAACAACCATGGAAGAAAAGATGAAAAACCAAAGAATCAATGATCACATTTCATTACAAGTGTTCATAACCTCAGCAAGAAGATGAATTAGCCACTCATTTGTGGATTAAACATCGTCAAATGAGTGTTAAACATACAAGCAATTGAATACAAGAAGAAGGAAAGAGAGAAAAACCCTGATAATTTCGTCCCCTCAGCTACTTGTAACCCACGTTCATGCTCCACCCAGTCAGAATATTGAAAAATGAACCTAAGTGTTCTATTTATACTAGTGGGAATTTTTCCTGGAATAACAAGCAATGTGTCACAGAGTGCATCGCGGAGCACTGCCTCCGTGACACGCTATGGACGCGGACCTTCACTGGAACTGGGGGTCTAGGAAATAAAGCCCAATGTGGCACGGCGTGCAATGAGGAGCCAAGCCACCGTGCCACGGACCCATCGCGAACCCACACTGGAATTTGGCTGAAAATTTCCATCCAGGCAGAAGGCCTCCGCGATGGCAACGTGACACGGCTCCATCACGGAGCCCCTTTATTTTGTGCTTTCCAATGCCTTGTCCCGTGCTCACTTCCGAGTTCAACCCCGATCTCTTCCAACATGCATTTAAGCTTCCCAAAATTACATTTTACCTGCAAAACAATGTTAATCATGTCGGTTAGTATAAATTCACATTTTATTACCAATTACATAAGAATGTATACACATTGATAGATAAACAAGGCTAAAATTCCACATTTGAGTATCACTTGGGCATATAAATTTGCCCAAGATCAAAGGCCTCCTTTATGTTCCAGATATTTCAGGGCTTCGCCAGCAAATTATGAGTGAGGTACATTACGCTCGCTATTCTCTCCACCCAAGCGCGACGAAGATGTACCACGATATCAAAGAAATCTACTGGTGGCCAGGTATAAAGAGGGAAATAGCAGAATTTGTAGCCCAGTGTCCTAACTGCCAACAAGTAAAAGCGAAACACCAGAAACCCCGCGGATTGACTCAGGACATAGTTGTGCCTCTTTGGAAGTGGGAAGAAGTAAACATGGACTTTGTAGCAGGATTACCCCGTACCAGACATAGACATGATTCGATTTGGGTAATTGTTGATAGACTGACGAAATTAGCCCATTTCCTTCCAGTAAAAGCTACTTTCTCTGCCGAAGATTACGCCGAATTGTATATCAGAGAAATAGTGAGATTACACGGTGTTCCAGTATCTATTATCTCTAACAGAGGAGCACAATTTACAGCTAGATTTTAGCAGTCGTTTCAGAGAGGTCTAGGAACGTAGATTAATTTGAGCACAGCATTCCACCCTCAGACGGATGGACAGGCGGAACACACTATCCAGACGCTCGAGGATATGCTATGGGCGTGTGTGATGGACTTTGGAGGTAGCTGGGACGAGCATTTACCGCTAATTAAGTTTTCTTATAATAATAGTTACCACTCAGCTATCCAGATGGCGCCCTTTGAGGCATCCTATGGGCGAAAATGTAGATTGCCAGTTGGCTGGTTTGAAGTAGGAGAGTCAGCGCTGATTGGGCCAGATATTATTCATCAGTCAGAGGAGAAGGTAAAGCTTATCAGAGAATGCCTACTGACTGCTCAAAGACGCCAGAAATCATATGCTGATGTACGGCGCAGAAACCTGGAATTTAATGTGAATGACTGGGTATTGTTGAAAGTATCTCCAATGAAAGGGGTGATGAGATTCGAAAAGAAAGGTAAACTCAATTCGAGATTCGTTGGGCCTTATCAAATTTGGTGGAGAGTAGGCCAAGTGGCATACGAGTTGAACTTGCCTCCAGAATTAGAGTTTGTTCATATATTTTCCACGTATCTTGCTAAGAAAGTACATAGGAGACCCATCCCGAGTTGTCCCAGTCCAGGATGTCCAGGTTACAGAAGAGCTGGCCTATGAAGAGGTTCCAGTAGCCATAGTAGAAAGACAGATTCGAAGATTGAGAACTAAAGATATTGCTTCTGTCAAGGTACTATGGCGTAATAAGAACCGAGAGGAGATGACTTGGGAAGCATAGGAAGACATGAAATTCAGATATACTCACTTATTCCAAGCCTAGTCAGCCAAGAGGTATGTTAGTATTGTTATCTTATGAAATGCCTTATATTATATGTATAAATGAGATAATCGACTCTAGTATTTTGCCTGATGAATACTGTAGTATTGTGTGGAGTGCCTGTATTGGACTTTTCTGCATTTCAGGTCATTGAGATAGTCCATATTATAGGGGAAACTCTGCCGAAATTTTTCTAAAAGTGAGTCGAGTAAGTTGAGATTCTTGTAAGTAAAAGTCTGCATTCGAGGAAGAATGTTCTTAAGGGGGGGAGGATGTTACACCCCGTAAATTCTCGACATGTGGATGGCCTATTCGCAAGTTGGTTAAGAGATTTAGAATGTCATACATGCTAGGAAAAGGCCCGGGGAAAGACCGGATAAGCGACACGTCGAGCCATTGCAAGAGGAGGCTGGAAGATCTCCTCCGCGATGGCCAGAGTGTCATGGAGGCACACCTCCGCAATACCCAGTGTGTCACAGAGGCTCACCTCCGCGATGGCCAATGTTCCATGGAGGTGAGGTGCAGCCCCAAGTATAAAAGTCTCCAAATTTCGGTTTTAAGTGAAATTTCTTATAATTTCCAGTAAGAAACAGAGGGCAAAACCAGAGAGAGGAAAACACGAACAAAACCTACCAAATTCCTTCTGATTACACCGTTATACGCGGTCCAAACTCGAAATAACCTTGGGTAGCGAGGTATTAAGCAGCAAGGAACATTCCTACGGGTTTAGTTTCGCAAAATTTGGTTGGTGAATCATCGTGCTATCGATATAAGGTAAGTAGAATTGCTCCAAATTAGTGTCAATATACTCCTAGCCCTAAAGTGAGTATTTCTCCCTTCTGGACTTTCGAGAAATAGCGAGTTTCCAGCTATTTTTTGATAAGTCAAAGTTTGGGCTATATATATATTAAAGGTGATATTTTCTTTCAGAATATTAATGTATTTAGTCCTAATTGATATATATATATATATATGGATGCAGTTGGGAGAAATAGCGGAATATTGACCGAATTACGCCAATTAGCCGGGAAATCAGAAACAAAGGTATGTAAAGCTAGTTCTTCAGCAAGATAGCAACCCCAGTATAGTAAATAAAATAAAGTCTAGAAGAAGGAACCTAGAAGTCGAGAATTGAGTCCAGCATGAATTCAACAGGCATGTTTTATATTATTATGTTGTATTCAAAATAAAAGTTAGTAAAGCAATATCAGACAGTCAGATAATATTCAGATATAGTACAGCTCAGTATGAGAATCAGTTTAATGCAGAAAAGAGTTTAGAATAAGAGATCAGAATACAGATAGTATTTTCAGATAGAACATGCTTGCTATACATGATTATTGTTTGTTGAGACCTGTTTGTGCTATGAGGGCACCCTTAGAGCTTCCTTGCCGCCCCATGGTTAATAGCTGTGTCGACTCACTCACCAGAGGGTGAGGATTCGTCATTCCAAGGAGCGGTATGCCATCCGCATTAAGACAAAGATGGGATGCAGCATTCACCATATCAGGCTGATCAGCATAGCATTATAGCTTACCCTGTCGAGTGCTTGCGCCTAGGGGGCAGATTACAAATATAGATTACAGTTTACAGTTACAGGAGGCCTCCGAACTTAGATATAGTTATAGTCAGGGGTCCAGAGAGCCCAAGCTGCATACCCTGGGGGCCGGTGGAGGTGCTCGTAGTTAGTAGGCGAGTGGAGTGATTTACTTTTGGATGGTTCTGACTCGGGTAGGGGTATATAGATTGTGTGTTGGTTGACACCTTCCGACTTATGGGGGTTGGTATAGGTCTTTGTATGTTATATATGTATATACATGTTACTTATTAGATGATAGACAGCAGGACGCCACGTCGACAGGTATGCTTCTACCTTACCTTCAGTACAGATAAGCTTATTTTAGATCTCGCTAGCCCAGACAGTTTCAGCTACCTTCTGCTATTCAGAACTACCAGTATTATTGCTTATATTCAGTTATGTTCAGTTTGCTTTACATATTCGGTACCAGTGGTACTGACGCCCGCTTGGGGGCGCTACATTAGTTGCCTGCAGGTACTCATAGACGAGGAGCCGATACCTCGTGATTCCAGCCAGCACATAGAGTCATCAGCTTCTGTCATCCGGAGCTAGACAGCTAGAGGTTTATTTCTTTTCTTTTGTTGTACAGTATGGGTAGGCCGGGGCCCTGTACCGACCATCTTATCAGTATTCTTAGAGGCTTGCAGCTTGTGTATTCCCTGTGGTTAGTTATACTGGTCGTGTGAGGTCGTGTGTATGTCTTAGCTTGTTTATGACGGCCGTGTGGGGCCTTATTCAGTTGGTAGTGGTAACCTTGTCGGTCATGTAACAGTTTAGCTCCTGTTTTCTTGATTCAGAAGTAACTAGACAGCATGGTGGCCATGTCGGCCCGCATAAGTTCCCTTATGGTGATGTGGTTCTGGTTAGCTGTTGTGGTTGTACAGGTGGCTATAGGCTTAGCCGGCCGGGGGCTGCATTTACAGTCGTTATATAGCCCGTTGATTCCATGAATCAGAGTCAGAGCCAGCCAGGCACCAGAAGTGCTTAGGCTCAGCAGTCCAGCAGTTCAAGTCTTAGTAGGGCACTAGGTGCCAGTCATACCCCACAAGGCGGGGCGTGACAGTTATGGAGGCCCCGAGCGGGTTAATCTATGCTGGTTGTACCTTCCGTCTTATGGGGTCCAGGTAAGATTCTTGTTTACACTATTTACTATTAGATTAGACAGCAGAAAGTTAAGTTATTCAGGTTATACCTCTATCTCTTTCACTCAGTTACTTTCAGCTTCATTTTAAGTTTTATTTAGTTATTTTCAGTTATTCCCTTACATATTCCGTATATATTATATTGATGCCCATCTTAGGGTGTTGCATTACTTGCCTATACGTGCGGATAGACACGGACCAGGATCTTCTTAGCTTTCAACCCGAGTCAGTTGTACAATTAGCTCACCTCCTCCGTAGCTGATTAGTTAGAAGGTTTGTTCTTTGATTGTATAGTATGGGTAGGTCGGGGCCCTGTCTCGACCAATATTCTATTCCTAGAGGCTTGCAGATTTACAGTTTTCATGTGGTTAGTTTGTGGTTGGCCATGTGGGGCCTATATATATTTTATTTCGTGTGATGGATATGTGGGGCCTTGTTTAGATGTTAGTTAGCGACCTTGTCGGCTATAGTACTGTTTAGTTTCCTGTTGTCATTTCAGTTAAACTAGAAAGCATGGTGGTCTTGTCAACCCGCATAGGATCTCTTTTTACTGCCTGTTATTGGTTAGTTGTTTTCCTTTGCAGGTGGCTATGCGCCGTTGTCGACCGGAGGTTGTGTTTACAGCCGAGATATAGCCCGTTGTTTTCTTGATTTAAAGATTAGTCGTGCACCAGAAGTGCATAAGCTCAGTCAGGTTAGTTTAGATCCTAGTAGGGCGTGCAAGTCATACCTTCCAAAGTGGGGCGTGATACTAACAATAACATTAACAACGAAATTTAACAAATTAACAATAAAATCTAACAATCTATCAAAGTTTCAACTAAACCTAATTAACAATCCGAAAAATAACCTTAACAATAAAATCTAACAACTTAACAATAAAATCTAACAATCTAACAAAGTTTCAACTAAATCTAATTAACAATCCTAAAAACAATATCTACAATAAAATCAAAAAATTCTAACAATTTAAATAACATTAACAATATAATAATTTAACAAATAATAATAACAATAAAAACTAATTATTTAGCAATGAAATCTAACAATAACATTAACAATATAATAATTTAACAGTGACAATAACAATGAAGTCTGACAGTTTAACCTAAAATCTAACAAAAAAATTTAATTCAAAATTTGAAAACCCTTACATTCAAATATGGCAGCGGGTCGGGTCGGTCAGTAGGGTGGAGGAGTGGGTTCGTCGGTGGCGGAACTACGACAAGGAGGGTGGACAGTTGTCGTGGATGGGTTCTAGTGGTCTGGAAGGAAAATCGCCGGAGAAAGATTAGAGAGATGAGAGAAATGAGAGAAAGAGAAAAATGGAAAAGAAATAGGGGTCTAGGTTGATTAAATTGAAAAAAACTGATGGACAGGGTCGGCTAGTCCGTTGGTTTTTTTATCAAGATCGGGTCAACTTATTTAGTTGAAAAACCGACGGACTACTCGACCCTGTCTGTCAGTTTTTTGAATTAAATTAAACAAAATAAATTATAAATAATTATTATATAAAGAAAACGACCCTGCCCGTCAGCCCATTAAAATATTTTTTAACTTTTTTTAGTATATATCGACTGTATATGTCGGTTATCAATTTTGCAAAAATATTCGCAAAAAATAAAGAGGGAATAACCGATAGACACGGTTGTCATATTGATAAAGTAATTATAAATTAATTAAAAATCAGATAAACCGACGGACAGAATCGATATTCCAATGGTTTTTTTGGACCGAGTTGTCCGTCAGTACCTGGCCCTTGGTTTTTGATCAGTTTTTTGTAGTGTCTTCATATACTTCATAACACTCTTTATTTGTAGGCCCCATCTCACTAGGCCAAATTGAATTCACATTTCTAGTGCCACCCCCCGTGACATGCTTCGTGAGCATAGATATTTGTGTCATCAATTGTGCCATAGTTTTATATCTTTCCTCGTCTTTTTTAAAATGCTTCCATTGACAACTCCTTTGAGGTTCCTCCACTAACAACCTCTGAGCCTCATGTGTGCCCAGCTTGGTTAATATTTGTCAAGTGGTCAAGCAAATCACTAGAAACCTCATAAGATTGATCTATGAGAGATCCTTTTGCCACATTGTTAGCCACTGACTTGTTTACTGCACCAAGTGACCTATAAAAGTATTGAAGGAGTATCGCGTCAGGCAAATCATGGTCTGGGCATTCTTTGAGCTTCTTCTTGATTGCAATCGTGTTTCACGTAGGGCCTCCAATGAGAATTATCGAAAGTTGTTGATTTCATCCCGAAGTTGGATCATCCCAAAAGGAGGAAAGAACCTTTCTAGAAATGCTTCAATCAACTTAGTCCAAGATGTAATTAGCTCCTCTGTCAATTTCTCCAACAAAATAGTGGCTACCCCCATACGAGAAGGGAAAAGCCTCAATTGGATAGCTTCTTGGGGAATGTCGAAAATATTGTAGGCCGAGCATACCTCCATAAAAAATTTCAAATGTACGTTCGGTTCCTCATGTGCTAGGCCCCCAAATAGACCTTTCATGCTAAGCAAGTACAACATGGTGTTGGTAATGTTGAAATTTGCATTTCCGCCAATGGGTGGAGGTCAAATGGAACTAGCAAAGCCGGCTAGTGCCAAATTCTCAACACCCACTTATTCATCCATGTCACCTATAGCAACCAAAAAACAAATTAAAATTAAAATGATAAATAAAGACTAAGAAGTATAAATTTACACTAAATACTAATTTCTAAAATATATTTTCTGGTAACAATGCCAAAAATTTGATGTCGCCCAAATTACACCATGATAAGGTATAAAATGATCGTCGCATCAAATATAGAACCCAACTTGATTGGGGTCGAATCTTACAGAGAATACTAGAGGGAAATTACATGTAAAGTATACAATCCAACTCTTAGTCTTGATTTCAAGGAGATTAAAAGGGGGGTTTAGTTGTAGCTACCTATTTTCTATGAATTTTAGTACTAATTTTTTTTAAATCAAGAGAACTAACAAAGATTATATTTTTGAATGAAGAGTAATGCAAACGGGTCTAACTTGTAGACTTCACTGCTAGACATGCATAGTCTTAAACAATGAGTCTTATGGTCCTCTAAAGTTTTTCGGTCTCTTAGAGGAATTTCACATCAAGACATGCATTGCTTTTCCTTGATTTGCCTAATTTCATCTAGAGTCAGAAATTTTATTAGTAAATGTAGTGTAGATGTTGCTTTCATTTCATGAATCCAAGATTCTATCCATGATAATAAAAAGTTTTCTTTATGCGTGATTTAATTTAAATCTCATTTTTGTCTTTAAATTTTTAAGTTTACTTTTGTGCCCAATTAAATCAAGATACATAAAATAAAACTGAAAAATATTTTTCAGATAAGTTTAAATTAATATGTTTATATATCTAAAAAATAATATGTAATTTTCCATCAAAAAATATTTAATTATGACCATTTTTAACCAGATATAGCTTTAGCTCCTTTCTATCATATGCAACTCAATTTTTATTTTATTTTTTGAATCAAGCATTTTAATCTTTTTCTTTTCAAGGTGGCATTGAGACTCAAAAGGAAAATATTTATTTCACTCTATTATATTTTACATCTTTCAGAAATTCACTTATGTAACTATGGACTATAAGATCCAATAAAAAGTAGAAAAAATGATGTGTGTGTGTGTGTGTGTGTGTGTATATATATATATATATATATATATATATATATATATATATCTGTGTGTGTGTGTAAAATACGCGAGAAAATTCAAGAAAATATTGATCGTGGTCAACTCTAAATATTAAGAAAATTATTAATCAATTTAATGGTTCAAATCACTTGTTGGTATGTGTGTTTTGAACAGTTCAATAAATAATTAATTTTTATTTTTCTAATAAAAGAACAAAAATAATATTTAAAAGAGAAATATTGAAGAAGTAGAAAAGATTATTTCGAGCCCACAAGTCTTGTGTGTCCTTAAGGAATTATAACCCCTTCACTGTGCCAAGGTTTGGGTTACTTCCTCCCTAGATAGAATGGAAAAACGTTTATGTAATAGCGGCAACGCAAATTACAGAACTCCAGTGAACTCAAATAACAGAGCAAAATCACAACTTGACGCTTACAATTTCTACTTTTGAAAATTTATGCAGGGAATGCAGAGGAAAGAAAAATATTTTTCATTGTTATTGAGTTGTTGTTTTTCTTGAAAAATCTGAGGCAAACCTGAAATATATATAGTTGTGATTGGGTATTAACAGGTGCAGACATGCCTGTCCACAGTGTCGGTTCAGAAATTGTCACTTGAAAAAATAAAATTTCGAAGGGGCGGACTTACGCTGGCACTTGTGAAATGCAAGCGAGGATCCGCAGCATGCAGGTGCAATACAATCAATCGGATTATTTGGCCAAATCCAAATTTAATGCCGAGGCCAAGCGACGATGACGACTCGAAGGGAGTCTCTCTTCTCAACTCTTTATTAACTAGAAGATATGTTTCTCAATATAAACATAAACAATTTCCTTTTCCCTACCAATGTGGGACAAAGTCCCTTTTATAAAGGAACTCTAAGGAATTATTCAACTTTTTCTTCCCTCCAATTTATTTTCCTCCATTTCTCAATTCAAATCGCCTTATCTTCAAAACTTAATCTTTGAGTGCCTAGATATTCGTGCAAACATCCAACTAATTCATAAATCACACTCTCGGTCTAACAGAGACACGAAAACTCAAATCCAATCTCGTTAATTAAAAATATTGACTTTAGTCAAACTTTTCAAAAATCAAACTTTTAAAATTGAAACTCTCTCCCGAAACACATACGATCACCTCAGAAATCATGTCACTCATTTCGCAAATCATAAACAGCTAAAAAACGTTATGAGGAGGGTCAAATAAAAAAAGAGACAAAATGATAAAACAATCGTGAGAGTCATCGTTATTGCAGGTTATCTCTAAGAAAGATCATGATAATTAATCAACATATTGATAATCTACCATTTTTTGTTCAAAATAATTTTGTCATGGCAGTCTTGATTATTTCCATGACATAGATGATATTAATTTGTTGATAATATATGTTTAGTCATGTTAGCACATTTAATTCAAATAACATATTTTTTAGAAACTTATTTGTCTAATGAAAGATTTATATGTTAATAGAAAAAGTAGAGAACTTCTAGTACTACTAATTTTTATTTTATTTTTACTTTACACTATATTGGTATATTATGAACTTAAATTGAAACACAACATGGTTAGTAATATTTATATAACAGATTTGAATTTGCTTGAGATTAGATGTAGCAATAGTAGTAGTCATTGTATCGTTTACCTGGTAGTATATCCTTATTGCTAGTGGTGAAGTCATAAATTTTGTTTAGAGTGCTCACAATTTTACAGAAATTAACACTATTTGACCTATATACATTATATAAAAATTCAACAAAAAATGTTCAACCAACAACATTTCGATAATTATAGTTCTGACTCCACACCTACTTATTATTGTTGTTATTGATATGCTTGAAGTTTAAAATTTCCATTCATAAATGCACCACTCTGAAATTTTACGTGTTTAACATTTGACAAAGATAAACTCAATGGCTAGGAGGGAGAAAAGAGGGGATATTTTAAAAAAGGAAAAAAAAAAGTTGAAGTTTGAAAACATTGAGTAAAGTTAAAAGTTAATAATTGCATGTTGCTTTCTGATGAGATGATTCCGAGTGCTATATATTAATAAAAACCTGCCGAACATCTATCAACATGCCGCCATACATTCTTGAAGTGAAACACACCCCTAGTGTCATTGCTTCTTTTACCATTTCTCTGTTTTCACCTTTGAAGACATCACTAAATCAAAAAAGAAAAATCAAAATCAAACATCAAATGAAATATCTAATTTTTTTTAGGGAAGTTAGATATTCGTAAATACACACACACACTTTTCCATAAGGAGCATATATAAATATTGAAATTACAGGTAACACCTAAGAGTTTAGAAGCAATATATTAGATGCCAAATTTTTTTCTTCTAAGAATTAGTAATTTACCTAATAAAATTTGGTCAAATTTTAAGTTTAAATCATCTTGATTTCACATATTATCATTGAATTTTATCCATTATAATTGTAAAGTTATACAAACTAAATATTCTTTTTTATCAAATTAGAATAATCGAATTTCTCCTACTATATATAGCAAATTGTAAAGTCACAAACTGTTTTTGTGGGATGACTCTTACTAGGGAGTGTCTTTGGGGGGAGGGGGGATTTATCTTTTAATATTTCACCTCTTTTATATTTTGCGTCATTTTTTTTCTTCCTATTTTTCCGTAATTTAAGGAAAGAGTGATTTGATTATTTTTTTAAAAGAAAAACATATTAATGATTAGGGTAAAAATCATTAAAACTAATAAGATTAGGTGCAAATCAAAAAACAGAGTATATACCATGGTTGCAAAATGTAAGGAACTCAGAATTTTCTTTTATAATAGGTAAGCTCAATTAATTTACTGTGATAAAAAAACATATAATTTTGATATAATATATAATTAGTAAAGTTTAGTAACTTTGTTCATCATAGAGGTAAATTCAATTACTATAATGTGTCAAGTAAATAATTTTTATTTTATTATTATAGTAGGTAAAGTTTAATACTGATGTGTGATATTAACATGTTTAAATACACTTTTGAACAGGCATACTAAACAATAATTAAGATTTTGAGAAAATGGCCTTACTAATTATTGGTATGTCTTTGATGAGTTGAAGGGATTTGATGAACTCAAGGTAGTCCATTTCTGGCATGTTACATCCATCATGACAAGGAAAAAATTGATCTATATGTTTTTGAAGAATGGACAGAGCTACAGTCGCTTGTTCGGCTGTAGTTACTGGAAGCAAAAATTTGACAGTTAAGTGAATATATTTTCATAAGGTCGAATATATCGACAGCCTCCTAAAACCTGCCAATAAATTTTATTTAGACGTTTGAACTTCGACATGCTCTGATTGAGCACTTGAATACATGATAAAATATTTATTAGGCACTTTCGATTCAAAATTTAGGAAAGGCTTCTGCATGTATTCTCAAGCTCCTGTACGTAGAAAATTTAATTACTTAAAATATGTTACTTTCTTTGTTTATCATCAATAAGCCATAAAATCTCACGTTTATTTTAATTAATGTTTATATGTAATCTTAAAGGAGAAGATTTCTTATATGATTAATTTATTTACGTAATGAGCGTTTAAGAATGTGTGCAAAAAATATTTAAAAATTTGAGTTGAAAATAAATAATAGAAATAATTTATAGTGCATTCAAATGCTCAATTGAAATAAATCATAACTTGAGATTTAAATGAAAGTTATTGACAAATTTTAAGGATAGT
Organism: Datura wrightii; assembly: GCA_035772735.1. Taxonomy (NCBI): domain Eukaryota; kingdom Viridiplantae; phylum Streptophyta; class Magnoliopsida; order Solanales; family Solanaceae; genus Datura; species Datura wrightii. The sequence continues at coordinate 179,187,175 of JASDFA010000001.1, read as the reverse complement.
TGATATATTCAATCTTTTCGTAAATACTTATAACTGTGTAGTTTTGTAGAAAAAGATAACTCCTATATTGATAAAGTTGGTTACAAACTACATCAAAAATTTGATCATTGCAACATATCTAACTAATAATATAATTATTGACCTTCTGTCTTTTGAAAAGATATATCTTTTTATGAAAAAGTGCCACTCAGAAAAGGAAAAAAAAACTCCTTAGGATACATTTATTAGTAATCATAGAAACACATTGTTCATGAGTAGGTGTATTCATCGATCTACTATATAAATTATTAATTATTTAACATAAACAATCGATATATTATGTCTCTCAATAGGATTAGAAAGTTAAAGTCTCTCTCCAGAGAGTTATTATTTTTAAAAAAAATGAAAAGAAAATTTTTATTCTAGGAGCAAGAATTATAATATTCTTATGTATTGCTAACCATATAATTCACAAGATTTGGCTCACATACTAGTTATGTTAGAATTATTGTGTCAAGATTAATTGTTTATGATATATGTAATAATGAATGAATTGCTCTGGTGGTAATTAAGAAGATTCTTGATGCATGAATTAATTTGAAATCTCATTTTTGCTTTTAAATTTTTAAGTTTATTTTTATCTCTAATTAAATTAAGACACATAAAATAAAATTAATTTTTTTAAAAATTATTATCACAATAATGAGATAAGCTCAAATTAATATGTATATATCTATATATATCTAAAAAATAATATATAATCTTTTAGCTAAATATATTTTATTTTGATCACCTTTTACTGACTAGCTCATCCCCTTGCTATCATGTGCGGCTCAATAATTTTTCTTGAATCGAGTATTTTGATTTTTTTCTTTTTAGGGTGGCCTTGAGACTCAAACGTAAAATATCTACTTCTCTCTATTATGTTTTTACACTTTTCAGAAATTCACTTCTTTAACTATAGATTATAAGATCCAATAAAAATAGAAAAAAATTATACATACAAGAGAAAACTTAAAGAGATATAAGATTAATGCACTTTTAAAAGAATGTTTTCCAAGAGTTGTTGCTATGTTTGATTAAGAAGTTATATCATGATCAATCAAGAGTTCTGAGACCGATGAAGGCTGGAGGAACATCTACATTATCAGTTTTCTTACCACTGATGAAACTATCAAAATTCATCTCTTAGTATATGAAGGTTTTCTGAGAGAAAATACTAGATATTTGAGTTTTTTATTCTATTTCATCGGTTTGTCTTATTTTTCTACCACCTTATACTAAATAAAGGACAAAATCAAGCTAATTTGTTATATAGAGATGGAAATATAATTAATGTGTAATTTTTTTCTTAAGGAAATTTAGATTTATTTGTCTGCACATTTTTCTTCACGTCGTACTTTTTTTCTTCATAGTAATTGCGTGAATGTAATTTTAGAAATATTCAACTTAAAAAATCTATCTTTATAGAAAACAACAACTAGTATAGGTTATATTTTAGATAGATCCTGATAATTAAGCAAGATATTGATAATCTATTAGTGTATGTTCTAAAATAATTTAGTCATGTTTATTGAGATCCAATTTTGATTCTTTTTATTTGAAATTAACTTTTCCTGCCTTCATACTCATTAAATAACATAAAATACAATGTTTTACAAAATTTTAACTTTAAGATAGTTTATTAATAATTATTCTTATATTTTTATAAATATTAAAATTTTTATCAATTTATTGTCATTTTAAATAGTTTCAATAATTACTATTTGGGTAACGTCATTTGCATATAAACTACATATTACTATAGTCTTACTTAGGGATGACAAAAGGGCGAGTCGAATAGAATATGGGTGAGTCAAAAATGAGTCAGGTGAAAATTAATAAAATATCTGACTCATCCATCTTTGATATAGATAAAAAAAATGAGTAAACCAATGAATAATATGGATATCTCTTATCCATTGCTTCTTACTATGTAAAATAAATAAGTATTCTCACATTACAAACATATTTTTTTTTACTTTTTGGGTGTGTGGTATGAAAAAAAATATTTTCGTATTTTCATAAAAAATATTTTTTTAAAAATAAGTAGTCCTATGTCGGATCTAGGGTTAGGATTGGGAGTCGGGTCTTGGATCTTGGGTCGATCTTAAGATTCAGGTCTAAGATAAGATTTCAGGTGTTGGGTCTCGGATTGACATCGAGATTTGGGATTGAAAGTCGCGGCCGAGGTCAGGGTCGAGTCTTAGGTTGAGAATCGGGAGTCTGATCCAGCGTTCCAAGTTGGGGTCGGAACTTGGGTCCCAGATTGGGATCTGTTTCAGGGTGGTGAGGTTTAAAAAAGGTTTTGAAAAATATTTTTCTGACTTTATGTAGAGAAGTCATTTTTCTTAAATTAGAGAAAAATCAGCCTTTTTGCAAAAAAAAACAATCAAAAACATTTAAGTTAACCAAACATGAGAAAATTAAAAATTATTTTTAAAGATATTTTTCTTTATACCAAGCACATCCTGATAAGTGTACATTTTAGAGGCTCCTACACTCTTATATATTTTAAGGTGAGTTTAATTGATGGATATCCATGGGTTATCTATATTTTATGATGGATAATAGGGATTGATCCATATTTGATCCACTTTTGGATACCCAACTCATTTAAAATATGTTGAGTCGAGCGGATAACTATAAATTTTACCCTTGTTGCTACCCCTAGTCTTACTTCAATTAACCATTATTTTTTCTTAATTCAAACCACATTTTTTACTTTATTCATGACATTACATTAAACAGAAAAGGATTATATTTTTCCCTTTACTATAAAAAATAAGTTAGGTTTGCTGTCCATTATACTTTTTCAACTTCCGCACCCTTATCGTTTTACTTTCAACCACATTTACCTCTTATTCATTAAATTTCATGCACCCACATAAAATTACCTATTTGTCATTTTTTTTCAAGTAAATCTCCTCATCCATTTAAATTTTTTTAACCGGGCCCCTAAATTAAAACCCAACTTCTAATGCAAACCCCTTGCTTAGTCCCATTAACATATTATGATGGGAAGAGAGTTAGGGTTAGGCGTCCGCTTCATCTATTGGTAGAGGCTTCAAAATCTGGTAAAAAGGAAAGATTTTTGTTACTAAATCATCTCTTTATTCTATTATATGTATTTATCTTCTGAAATTTCTCCTAATCTCGTATTACAATTGTTTGGGTTCATCAATTTAGGGTTTCAGTTCTTCTAATGAACTCAAAACTTTAATATCAATTTCTTTTTTCATGTCGATTGTGCATTGAATGTGATTGCATGTTAATTCAGTTTTATATAATCTATTTTGAGCCATTTTCTGACTTGTTAAAATGATTTCTATATATAACCTAGTAGGTTAGCTTGTATTTGTATTGATTATGTTGTGAAAAGATCATGGGTTAACTAACATGCAATCTCACAAAAAAAATTTAAAAAAAAATAGCATATGAATTTAACAAGGTTCAGGTAAGTCTAATCCTTCAAGAAGAAGCAAAGAGAATTTTTTACTATGAAAGAGAAGAAGTGTGTATTTATAAATCCTCAACTACAACCTCTATATATAGATTCAAAATAGTCTCAAACCTATAAGAGAAAAGTTCTTCCAATCCTACAAGGACAATATATTTTTCTTTTCCAAATGTATTAGGACAATTAATGGATTTTTCTAAATCAAAAGGGATAATAAGTTTCCTAAATATACTAAAAAAATTTAAGATATAATTAGCAAATATTTCTTTTGGCTTGAATTTTCTTTATCAGCAAGAACAACGTGAATTCTGATGATGAAGAAAGTATCTACACATGAGATAAACAGATGGTAAGGTAGTTATTGTACTGAGTTTTTGAAGAATTTAAGATCCTTTAACATATATGTTGTTGATGAAGGTGAGAAGTCAGTAAACCTTTATAATATTGCCAACATTTTGAGGCACATATTGCAGCAGCTAAAGTTGGAACCAACCATGAGAGTGAGAGTACAAGGACTTATAAATGGGTATGACCATCATGAATTTTTGGATATTTATGAGAATCATGAGTAGGTATTTACTTTACAGTTCTAGAGTTGTGGTTTTAACATGATGGTAGAAGTTTGACGGTCATTATGCTTGTTGAATTTTTCACTTTTGAGTTATTTATTTTTTCTTGATCTTAATTATTTGATTGGTTGATCACCTTTCAAATATTATTTGTGGCTTATTAATTAAATCTGAAAGAGAAAATTGTGAACGTAATAAAGAGTAGAGCTTGCTGATGAACCCCATAGGGAGGGGTATCGTTTCGCTAATGGGATAAATATATACCCTTCAGTCTTACTCAATTGATATTGAAGAAATATGCATGCACTTCAGTATTAGCCAACGATCATAGAAATATAGGTGTTAGGAATAGTCGAGTAGTCTTAAAGGTATCAGAAAGATGTTAAATGAGCGATATTATAACTTGCAACTAGTAATTCAAGAAAATCAATAAGCGTTACAATTGGACAAACTCAATCGGAAATTTAAATTGTCATGACCCTGGATCTTTCTCTCTTGTGACTGAACAACACTTTCATTAGCTTATTACATTTTTATTGTTTTCCATAGTTAATTTTTAGTATAATAAAATCCAAATACTATTGATAATTCAAATAGTTGAAATAAAAATTTTAAATTAGACGATCAATCTTACAAGTATTTATAGGTACGATACGATACCTTGACTCAAAATCCTATATTACTTGTACGATCATGTATACTTGTGTGTGCATTTGGGAACAACACAAATGCAAACCTTTTTTTTCACAAATGCAAAGGTGTCACAAATGCAAAGCTTAGGGTCACAATTGCGATGACCCCCGTGTATTAAAATTCTGACTTCAAACCACTCACTCAAAATCAATTTTTGGGAGCTAGGTTGCTCCGATTTGTGCGATTTTCACGGCGTATTTCTTATATGAAAGAGAGGGTAAGATTATATCCTTTTTTTTATTATTTTCCTTGACTAATTTAGTTTATTTATGTATAACTCATGATTTGGTTAGATGAAATTGTGATTTTAATCCATAAAGTTGAGAAATTAAAAATAATTGATTTGAGGGCCGAATAATGATCAGATTTAGCTGATTTTTAGTGTATAGGTTTTATACCTAATGGGTAAATCAATTCTAAAATAAAATTTCAATTTTGACCTCGAGGAATTAGACGTTGATCATTTGACTCAATTTTTGAACCGAAAATTTATATAGCAATATGGATGTTGATGGACTTGTATACTCACTAGAGTACATTCTTGATAGATTAGGATAATTTCAAGGTTGTTCCTAAAGGAATGGCCCATTTATGAGGGCTCGTGGAGCATTTTCTCGGCATTTATGGTAGGCTACGCTTTACTCTCTTAGATATTATATTAAGCAGTAGTTTATTGTATTATGTGTGTTATGGGTTGTTCGTGTTGGTGGATTCACTACTAAAAAATAGTCAAAAAATGAGGGCCATTTTCGATAGATAGTGTCAGTTTTTGGCTAAAAATGACGGAAACCTGTTACACCCCGTAAGTTCCTAATGTTTAGTTGGCCTATTCGTACGTTAGTTAATAGTTTTAGAGTTCAGCACGTATGATAAAGAGCTCAGAAAAAGGTCGAACGAGCGCGGAATCAGAGAAGCAAGGAGAAGGCCGGAGCAGGCTGCAATATAAAATTTATATTAATAATTAAATTTTATTATTTAATGGTTAAATTATTTAATAGTTAAATTATATTAATAATTTAATTTTATTATTTAATGGTTGAATTATTTAATATAGTTAAATTATTTCATAATTAATTTATATTAATAATTCAATTTTAATTAATGGTTGAATTATTTAAAAGTTAAATTATTTAATAGTTAATTTATATTAACAATTAAATTTTATTATTTGATATTTTTATTTATTTTATTCTTACACATTATAAATTTCTATCTTCGCTTCTAACTCAATCACTAAATTTTAATTTCTAACTCAATCACTCCAAAAGTAAGTCAAATATATAAGTTTAAATTTCTAATTTTGTTTCTAAATTTCTAAATTCACAAGCAATTTCAAACGAATTAGAAAATAAACAAAACATATGCTTTGAAATCTAACAATAAATCTAACTAAATCTAGCAATGAAATAATTCGACTAAATCTAACAATGATAGAATTCAACTGAATCTAACAATTTAGCAATAACATTATCTAACTCTAACAAATCTAACAATATATAACTTACAATAATATTATCTGAATCTAATTATTCTATTAATAACTTACCATAACATTATGTAAATCAAACAATTCTAACAACAACTTACAATAACATTATCCAAATCTAACATTATCTAAATCAAACAATTCAAATAATATTTTACAATAACATTATCTAAATTCAACAATTCTAACAATAACATTAACAATTTAATAAACATACAAAAATTTTATCTAACAATAACATGAAGAAAAAAAACCTAACCTTTAAAAATGGTGCTTAAACAGTGAAGGAGGGAGGTGGGCAGTGATGGAAGTAGCCGGCGGTGGGCCGCGACGGAGGGTGGGAGACGGCGCCGGTGGTTGGATGGAGGAACAACGGTGGATTTGGGTGGTGGGGAGGAATTTTCGTCGGAGAGGAAGAGAAAGAGGAAGAAAGTGAAAAATGAGGTGTTTTCGGGCTTCTGGTCTAATTTAATTAGACAAATCGATGGACAGGGTCACCTACTCTGTCGGTTTGTATATTAAATGAATTGACCAGATCTTGACCGAAATACTGATGGACAAAGCGACACTATCCTTCGGTTATTCAAAATTATTTAAAATAAAAATTTATTTCTATACTACCCTTTTTATTTTATTTTAAAAAAATTATAATTAATTAATAGACCGAATTCGTCCATCGGAAATCTAAATTAATTATTATTATTTTTATTTAATCTCACGTTATCCGTCGGAATAAAAAACTTTATTCGGGTTAAATTATTCGCGCAATAATGTGTGAAAAATACCGACGGCAAAGCAGTGGGACGGTGAAGGTTTACTAAAAATTAAATATAAATTAAATAAAAAAATAGAATAACCGACGGACAGGTTCGATTTTTTCTCAATTTTGACCGACCGACCCTGTCGTTCGGTTTTCGTCCCTCATTTTTTTCACCAATTTTTAGTAGTGATTCAATGATTGTGAAACATGACTTGTCCTTATGAAATCTAGGTTGGGACCTAGCTAGTAGACACTTTATGACTTGACTTGTTCATTTATTATTGTATCACTCTATTTTCACGTGTTGTATCATACGTTGATGATATTTTGGCCTATGAGCACTATTTAAAGAAATATACTTATTTGAGAATGATATTGGCCTACGGGCATTATGTTGAAAGCAACCTACTTATTTAAGAAAGATATTAGCCTACCGACACTATGTTGAAGGTAATCTGCTTATTTGAAAAAAGATATTGGCCTACGAGTACTGTGTTAAAAGAAATCTTCTCATGAGAAAGATATTGATCTACGAGCATCGTGTTGAAAGCAATGTGCTTATTTGAGAAAGATATTGACCTAAAGAAATTGTGTTGAAAGCAATCTACTTAATTTAGAAAGATAGTGGTCTAAGGGCACTATTGAAAGAGATATACATACTTTTGTTGTAGTTGAACATCTTCTATTTTTGTGATCATGCATACATATTTATCTGTAAGGAATCACATATTTGGGTATGATGAATACAACAAAGCTATGAAAACTTGAGTTTGATTCCAAGTACTTGATATTATTATATATAAAGCTGAGGTCTTTTCTGGCGAAAACCAACATTTTTTCAGGTGGTATATGACCCTCGCGATCCCCCCACGAGCCCTAGCTCACAACATGCAACCGCGAAACAGGTGTGTATCAGTAGAATCATTAGCCACTCTATTGCATATTATCACATTATATTGCTTTTTACTTCCATTAACTATGTTTCCTCACTTGTTGCTATGGTATTTACTTATCAGATGACTCCGGTTAGCTGCCCACTCGTTGTTTTCCCCAGAGTTATTAGATACGAGATACTTGACTTAGTAAGAAATATTTCATACTTGTTAAGATATAGTTGTACAACTCTTGCTTAGTTAGTCTATGATGCCTACGGAGTATACATGCTTCCCGTACTTTTACTACATGTGTTGCATCTTTTAATAAAGATCCTAGCTCTAGCAAGCCTGGTTGATTTCATTGTCGGGGTTGTATTATTTGGAAGCTTTGGTGAATTACTTGACATTCAGAATGATGTTTGGTTTCTTCTATTTTATTTTACCTTATTTTCATTATTCTAGACAGTTTGTAGCTTGAAATAGTTGAATTAAAATTTTAGAAGTTCTTGTATTGGTGACACTAGGTTCTGGGTGTATTTTGTTACTTGACGCACTTCTTTCTATTTATGAATGTTGGCTTGAGACTTTATTTCCGCTATATTTATTTACTTTTGCGTATTGTTTTAATTTGATTTTTGTGGAGGATTAGCTTACTTATCCCACCGGTGGGAATACGCAGGTGTTTTCATGACCTTTGAATTTTGGATCGTGACTAAAGCTACAAAGAAAAAAGAAGTGACTTTACAGCAAAAAGAAAGGAAATTAATTATGAAAAGCCGACATACTCTTATATGAAGTAAGTTAAGAATATTAAATGAAGATCTTACAATCAAGGAAGGCCCTATCAACCAAGAAGAAAAGAATATTAATGAAGACCCAACCAAAAGAGAGCCAGTCATCGAAGACTATAAAACTCCCCAATCAAGACATGAAGAAATATATTTTTGTCTCAACCATCTACAAAGATTTTTGTTCTACTTTTCATAAGCATTGTAATCTCAGTACCTATTTGAGCTACATAAGCATGTTGCTTGAAGATCGGTGGCAAATTTATTTACACAAAGAAGAAGACAAAGAAACTTTCAATTAAGATATGCGGCCATAGCTACCCTAAGATCATAGAAGACGAAGTTCAGGGGTTTTTCTTTTAACTTTTCAATGTAATAAGTGTCCAGGCATGATACTTGTTTGTCCAGTTATATTAATAAATGAGCCTGGCTCAAATTTATTTTTTAAAAAATTGTAATCTCAGTAATTAATTGCATATTCAAAAAGAGAGAAGAGAAAAATATATATTATTAGTTACGCATTTTATCAAAGACTATAAAAGAAAAAAATTGAGCATAGAATTAGGAGTTACACTCTTAAGATTGTACACACAACAATATTTAAAGAGCTTACAAAGAAACCCTCTTGCAACCCATGGAGACTGGACTAAGATTCACATTGAATCTAAACCAGTATAAAATACTGTGTATCACTTAACCTCTCATTTCATTTAGCGTTCATAACTACTTTTCTTAAGAATTGACTACATATTATTATTGTTACACCCCGTAAGTGTCTAACGTTTAGTCGGCCTATTCGTATGTTGGTTGAGAGTTTTAGAGTGCCATACGTACGAGGAAAAGGCCCGGGGAAAGGTCGAACGAGTGTCAAGTTGGGATTTCGCGAGAGGAGGCCGAACCAAGCTGCCCAGAGGGGCAAAGTGGCACGGAGCCTGGTCTTCCACGTTAGCCAACATGGCACGAAGCTGAAACAGCGTGTTGGCCAACATGCCACGTTGCCTTGCATCCTGCTTCAAGTATATATAAGCCTCACCCTTAGAATTCCTGATAATTTTCATATAAACTTGACCAGCAGAGTTGAGAGACGAAGGAAACATTTACTTTTCATCCGATTACGCTGCTAAACGCCGTTCAAATTAAAATTAACTTCGGGTATCGAAGTATAAGGCTGTAGGGAGCATTTCTACGGAGTTAGTTTCGTGAAATTCGCTCGGCGAATCGTCGTCCCGCCGATCCAAAGTTGTTGGAATTGTTCCAAACTAGTGTCAATACGATCCCAGGCTTAAAGTAAGTATTTCTCCCTTTTAGATTCCCGAGAAATTACGAGTTTTTAATCGTCTTTCGATAAGTTGAAGTATAGTCAGTATATATATATATAAAGTTATTGTTTTCTTCAAATATAGTAATGAAGTTAGCCCTGTTATTCCATTTATATGATTATAGTTGGGAAGAACAACTGAATACCAGCCGGACCTCGCCAGTTAACCGGTAAAAAATAGAGAACGAGGTATGTAAAGGCATTCTCTTTCGGCAAGTTAGTTTCTTAAGCATAGTAATCCAGTATGAATCCCAATAAAGTATGTCAGGAGTATGTTATCATGTTTAGTTGTTGATATCAGTTGAGACTTGTAATTGTATTGTTTTGGGCTGGATTACCTCTATAGCTTTCGTGACCGCCCCAGAGTTAATAGTTGTGTCGACTCGTCTGCTAGGGGCAAGGATACGTCACTCTACGAAGCGGCATGCCGTTCGCAAGGGACGAAGATGGGGAGCCAGATCCTCATATTTGTCGTGGTTGGCCTATACACACTCCCGCCGAGCGCTTACGCCCTGGGTGTAGATATCAAGAGTCCTCCGGACTCAGGTACAATTATAGTCATGGGCCCAGCGGGCCAAGTTGCAGACCCAGAGGATCGGCAAGATGCTTATAGCTGGTAGTTGACTCAGTATGACCTGGATAGCGGTATATAGATTGAGGTGTACTCACTAGGGCTAATGGGGGCCTAGGTGGGTTGTTCTGTGTTGATTATACCTTCCGGCTTATGGGGGCCAGGTAAGGTTTATGTTGCTTTAGTTACTGATAGTTAGACAGTAGGACACCTCATTTGTCATGTATGATCCCTACCCTCCTTATCACAGTTACGTTTAGTCCTGATTTCACTACTTCAGTCATTTTCAGTCTGTTTCCTTTACTTCAGTTATTGTCAATTTTATTTCTTACTTTCAGTCAGTTACAGTTATTGCTTTACATACTCAGTACCTGTGGTACTGACGCCCTTTTCTAGGGCGCTGCATTACTTGCTTGCAGGTACTCATAGACGAGAAGCAGATCCCTCGTAGTTTTAGTCAGCCGCACAGGGCCATCAGCTCCTTTCTTCTGGAGCTTGTGTGATAGAGGTTTACTTCTTTTTGCTTGTACAGTATGGGTAGGCCTGGGCCTTGTCTCGACCATCTTATTACTCCTAGAGGCTTGCAGATTGTGTTACTTCCCTGTGGTTAGATGATATCGGCCGTGTGGGGCCCGTATGTGATTTAGATTATGTGTGTTGGTCGTGTGGGGCCTTGTGTAGCTGTTGATTGATGGCCTTGTCGGTCATAGCTCAGTTTAGTATCAGATTTTACTCTACAGTTATAACTAGATATCATGGAGGCGTTTTCGGCCTGCATAGGACTCCCTATGTTTGTTTGTCTCTGGTTAGCTTTTTATTTTCACAGGTGGCTATAGGCCTTGTCGGCCGGGAGTTGTGTTTACAGCCGCTATATAGCCTGTTGTTTTCTTGATTCTAGAGTTAGATCCAGCCCTACACCAGAGGTGCTTAGGCTCAGTCAGCTCAGCAGTTCAGGTCCTAGTAGGGCACCAAGTGCCAGCCATGCCTCCCAAGGCGAGGCGTGACAATTATCAGTCGATAGAAAGAATGAAAAAGTTACAATTCATCCCCCTTTGCACTTTCAATTGGTATTAGATCGCTTAACAACAAGTGTACAAAAGATCATGTCAAACCATATTACTGTTGGAGCTTTATTTCAAAAGAGAGCTTCTCATACAAGACCATCCTACTTTAATGGACAACATTTCTCTCACTAAAAGGCTCGAATGGAAATGTATATCAAATCTTATGATGTCAAGATTCGAAGTATTATCAAGATAGGAGATATTCTCATGAAAAACACAAAATCTAACAAAACAAAGGCAAAAGGCCAGGCATAATCTAAATTGTCAAATCTTACCACATACACAAATGAACAGATAGAAGTAATACAAATAAATAATTTCAAGGCGCTAATTTTCTTATACAATGCTATTAATGGCGAAGAATATGAAAAGATATCTAGCTATTAGAGTTCCAAAGAGATGTGAGACAAACTAGAAGTCATGTATGAGGGAACTAACAAGGTCAAGGAGACTAGAATCAGTTCTCTCGGATATGACTATGATCGGTTGCAAATGAAGGAAGATGAATCTATTAAAGATATCTTTGTCTGGTTCAGTAAAATCACTGGAGAACTTAAAGTGTTTGAAAAAAACCTATCCTATAATAGATCATATAAGAAAGATACTTTGAAGCCTAACTGTTTCATAACACACAAAACAGATTGCTCTATAAACACTCATATGGTAAAGTTAGGGGTGATCAGATTATGTTTGAAAAGACTCATCTCACAAAACATTGTCAAGATGAAAGCAAAAGAAAAAAGTGTTGATTTTAAAGCCACAAGTGAAGAATCTAAAGTCAAGGAGTTCAAAGAAGATGAAGTTATAGTGATATCCAAATCTGTTATGGATGCAACGAGAAGATCAAGAAACAACAAAAGGGTAGGTCAACTTTTGGAGAGGATAACCCTTAATTGATCAAACCAAGAATGATGGAAAGTGCTATGAATGTAGTAAGTATAGTCATGTTTCTATTGATTGTACAGAAGTAAAGAGGAAATCATCCAAATGATATCAAAGAAACAGAGCTTTCAATAGTTAGATACTCCTAATAATGAAAATGAATAAATGGTCAACATATGCTTCATGAAACTTGTTGAGATCAGTGAGGTAAGACCCCAAACTCGAAATAATTGTAATGAACTTTAGAAACTTTTAGATCATACTTTAGAGGATTTAAATCGGGTCTCTGATGAACTCAGAAAAATCCAAATATGAAAGATAGACTGGGATATAAAACTGGAAGTATGTGAAATAGAAAGAATTGCATATTAGTGGCATGCACAAATACAGCGGACATAGTTCAGCCTGATAAAACTAGTTGACTCGAAATTACAAGTTAAGTAGAAAGGAACCTGCCCGTGAGAAACTTGCTTCTAGCAAGTTGACTAACAAGTTAGTCACTAATGTCAAGATAGATCATTTGACTCGTATCATCAAGTCAACTGAAAGAAAATATGACAGTAATAAACGTGCCTCAAGCAAGTCGAATTATCAATCAATCACTGATGAATCATTTTCTCAAATTTATTATTGTGGTAAAAGTGGTCATAAATATTATAGATACAGATTTTGTTATGCAGATGCACTTGATTGGGTATGGAGGCTCAATCGTGACACAAATAATTTTAGATCTAACACTAAAGGGCCCAAGCATGCTTAGGTACCTAAAAGTAAATAATTACTTTATTTTGCAGCAACACCACAAGAAAAGATCAAAAAGTAAATGATATCTAGACAGTGTCTGTTCAAATCATATCACAGACTATAAAAACTTGTTCAAATTAGTCACTAAGTTTGATGGAGCAAATGTATGTTTGGGGAATAACTCAAAAGGAACTGTCATCGAAATAGAAATAATTATGTTTAATGATTCTTGATATAAATAATTATGTGTGACTTTAAACTTGTGATAAGGTTAATTCCCTATAACAAAATTTGACCTACGACTACGCCAATTTTAGACAACACCTGAAAATTGAGCCAAATTATATATGGAAACACTTTTTAACTGACGGTCATTGGCTATAGTTTTTAGGAAACAATTACAAAGGGTTTCCTTTAATAGTATTTGCCAAAATTTTCAATTATTCAACCATTTCATTTTACCAAGTTCAATGTTAGCCAGACGGGATACTTAACGCGTAAACTACAACACTGCACGGATCGATACGCACAACGCCTAGTATCCATCAATCATAGGCAAATATTTATTCATATGTAATGCAACACTTTCCAAGCATGCTTATTAATACTTGTAAAGGCAACTTTATATGAGGATGCTCTAAAATGTTTTCAAAAAAATTCCATGACAATTTTCCCCTAAATATTTAACTGAAAAACTATGCCCTAAAATATTCTAAAAGTTCTATCTCTCAAATCATACCCAACTGCAAGAAAATCTCCTCTTCTTCACTATAGTTCTATACGCAAAATTGAGGACTCTTTTCATATCTTATAATTTCAATATGATGAACTATCAGAAAAACATGGATGCAAAGTAAGTTCATATCTATTATTACATACATTCTTCTTTGCTTTATCTTGGACTTTGACAAGTACATCTGCTAGCTTTTTGTTTAGGATTACAGGAACCATTAGCATCAAGGTGTAGTAATTGTAGTCTTTTTCTTTATCTCATGTTTGAAGACAATAGAAATTGTAATAATATTAGAGTTGCAAGAAATACGCTAACTCGTATTATTTCTACTGAGTTTATTATTGTTGGGATTTAATATGTTTTGATGATTGACAAAATGATTTGAGTCAAAAAATAGTTGGATTGGATTAAATAAATAACATGGAACAAGTGTTAAACTAACTGAACCAGATACAATAGTTACGTGTTCCATTCAAGAGTTTGACTGAGTAAAACTCTTTGAATAAAAGGAGTCTCGGATAAGAATAAAAGATCAAATAAATATAGGAGTCTTCTTGGATGATCTATGCAAGAAATAGAACCCCTAATTTCTGCATAAGTTCAGCTGTATGAAGCAAAGAGTGTTTGTGTCCATCTCAAACATTATCACATCAAAGAGTCCTTATCTTAAAAGTGTTTGTATTTAACCAACTTGCTTTCACTTGTCATTATAAATATATGGGCCTTTTATTGAAGAGATTCATACATCTATATTGAGAGAAATAGCATAAATTAAAGCATAAAACAAAGACTTTTCCTATGTTTCTGTTTAACCATTCAAGTGCGGAGGCTGATATAGAGGATCAGATTGAAGAAGTTGTTTCATTAATATATTTCACAGTCTCTTCAATTCTAATTTTTTGTATTAGGATTATTATTGAGTTGTAACTATTTCTATCTTTCTTAGAAGCATTGTTTAGGTACTTTTCTGAGGAAAAATTTGCTTCAAGTTAGAGCTAAACTGGAGGCGTTCCAACCTTCTTCATGATTGTTGTAACAGGGAATATAGTTAGTTTCTATGTTGTAATTATTTTGTAATATGAATCTAGCTACAATCTAGTGATTGTAGGGGCAAGGGATTAGAGTTAGTCTCTTAGGTTGCATTTGTAATATGAATTTGTTGAGGCTCAGAGTGTTAATGAAGTTTGGAGAAAATCCTGCAGAGGTGTAGGTCGTGGTTTTTCACCTTTGTGAGCCAGGTGCTTTCCACGTAAAAATATTATGTTGTTACTGTTTTGCTTTTTTTATTCTGCAAACTACTCATAAGAAACAGATAAAGTAACCTAGTCCATCACATAGGTAAAATTTGGTATAACCTGATTCAGCCCCCTCTTGTATTATTAGATTGTGAAGATTTGCAAAAACTGGTATCAAAGAAGGTTATCTTGTAAAGGCTAACACCTAAGCTAAGATCGTGATGAATTCTGCACCACCAATTGGATAAAGTGAAGGATCTGACTTTGATGATAAGAAGATGACTCAAATGACAAGAAAATTAAAGAGATTACTCAAAAGAGTTGAGAGTAATGAAAAGAGATTTGAAAAGGACAAGAGTTCAGAGATGTCACAAACAAATGGGTGCTATAAATGTGATAATCCTGATCATCACATTAACGATTGTCCCATGTGAAAAATTGAATGGAGGAAAGAGAAAGTTGAGAAGGAATAGAAGGAGAAGGAAAAGGTTCAAGATAAGAAAAAGAAATCCTCATCAAAAGCCATGATAGCTACATTGGGATTAAGCTCCGAGGCATCTGATAATGACAGTATTGATGAAATAGCTTTGATGGTTGTAGGAGACTCAGATTCAGAAGATGATGATAACATCAAGTTAAATATTCTTTACCTAAAAGATAAGTTTAACCTGCTCTCTAAGAAATAATATTTGTTTTGATTGATAACTTTAATGAGATTACTGCAAAAAGGGACCAGTTACTTAGTGTCTTCACTAGTTTAAAGTATGAATTTAGTTATGTTGATACTAGCAAGGAAAAAATTGAAAAAGAAAATTGCTCCCTAAAGAAACAGGTGAAAGAGCTTGGTTCATCTGTTTTAGCACTTAAGTCTGAAGTTCTGAAATAAACTGTAACTAGAAAAGATAAAACAACAATTAGTGACCAGCAGAGTGAATCTGACCTTAAAAATATTGAGGAGCTCTATTTTGAGAGAAAAAAATCTAAAAGATTTAGCTTGGAACTTTCCAAAGTGAAAAAAGTTATTGAGAGAGCTAACTGTTGGACTCAATTATCACACATTCTCACTAAGCATAGTAGTAGAACATGTAATGTAACAACTCTTTTAGGAGTTAAAAAGAAAATACATAAAACTGAAGCTGAGAAAGCAGAATTGTGTTTTAACTGCTAATACAAGATATCTTAAATGTAAGTGTCCAGTGACCTTAATACAAAAAGAAAGAAACCTGAATGTTGTTATGAAAAGAAACACCAATCTTGATGGATAGCATGAAACATATAAATGGAACTTGTTCTCCTAGATATTGGCACAAAAATAGATTTAATTCATCTGTTTGCTCAAAGAAAAGGGCCCAAGCTAGTCTAGATTCTTAAAGCTAACCTCTGATTATTTTGCGGGACTGAGAGAAAGGAAGCAAACAAAAATGATACATGGATAGTTCTTGCTCAAGGCATATGATTAGGGATAAACTTAAGTTCCTTTCACTCACAAATATGAAAAGAGGCAGTGTATCCTTTGAAAATGGGTTGAAAAGAAAGATATGTGATCTTAAAGAGATTGACAGCCTTCTGATAGGGGGAACCATGGATGAATCAGGTCCAACACAGGAATCTCAATAGAATAAATTGAGGATAATTAAGTATCTATGAGTATCCCTCAATGATTGGCTAGAATTAATGTGTTCAACATGCAATATGTCTTAATTGAAAATGGTTTACTCAGTGTTGTGCAATTACATATATGTCCTTATACCATGATATTGCACTTATTGTCATAGTTGAATTATCTTGTATTGAGGAAATTTCAGATGATGAACATGGTTCATTAATCAATCCAGGTATGTGCTCCATCTCTTGTTAATTAATTGTTTCTAAGCCATGTACTGTAACACTTCAAAATTTTCTAAGACTAGACTCGAGATTTGCAACTTGACCAGGCAAAGAAAATTGGGAAATGCCTCAGTATGAGCCATAGTGTCACGACCCGTACGTAGACCCGGATCGTAACACGTGGCAAGGAGCCCCGAGAGACTCCAAATCTACCCATGGCATAAGCATATATCTAACTCCATATCATTAAAATAGAATACTTAAAATATCGACATAGCAGAAGCATTAACATAACATAACTTAGTAAGCGGAGCATACTACATACATATTTGGTGAGCACTACATAAAGTCTGAAAGCCTCTAACATCTCAGATAGATTGATGAAACAACATCCCCAACTAACCCAGCAAACAGAAGACTAAAAGAAACATCAATGTCTGAGTTAAATGGTCCTCGAAGAATGAGGACTCACCAACAATCTAGAAGCTAAACTCCGAGGTAAACTAATGACGATGCTGGATCTGAAGATCAAAGCCTGTATCATAAACGATACGACATAGAGTATGCGGTCAGTATGTCGAATGTACTGATTATGCAAGATAAGTAAAATGAACATTTAAAAATACATAAAAGCTCATAAATGATCTTAAGAGAAGTACATCATGCTCGTATCATAAATATCATAAGATAACATAATGCTCAAGGTTTTCAAATCATTCATAAAACATTCATTATCATAGTCGTAAGAGAAGATTTATTAAATCATCACTTGAGACAAATAACATAAACATAATAATGCATAAAATATGAGGAACAATGGGAGAACTCGTCATAACCGACACCATCATGGTAGAGCCTTACATGATGCCCCAACTATCTCACTCAAGTGGGCAGAGTCGCCCCTGGCTTGCCAGGAAAGGACGTGCATTATGTGATATCACAGAGAGGATCATTATCATTGTAATGTATCATTATAAACCCATGGTGGCATGTGGTTATGAGACACCGGAATGCTGGGCTGCTCAGTGCTAGACACGGCTCCCAAAAACGTGCACATTAGGTTCATATGTAAATCAATAACATCATTCATTGAGATTCATGGCAAAATAAACATTTATCATCATTGATCCCCATTAAAACATAATTAGCCAAGAAACAAAGGCCCTTTAGTCGGTAACATCATAAATCGATAATTCATGAGATCTATTTCATAAATCGTAAATCATTCTTGAACATGTGTGCATTTCCCAATACTTTAACATGCTTGACAATACTCAATTTATTCGAAAACATAGTTATAACATGGGTAACTTGAAAATATATTTTTCATCATCAATAAGTCATAATACTTGAACATTCATCATAAACTTTGACTTTCATCAACTTTTCATAGATGGGCAATTTAATTTTTAAAACTTGAAATATGATTTTAAATAAAAAAAACACAACACAATACTTGCCCATAATTCGTAATCCAATAAGAGTAACTCAATTAGATCAAACCCATGTAGAAAAATTGAATCTTCATGCATTGGGTAAATATCCTATGGAATTTAGATAGGAGATTTCATGATTGGAAAGAGATTGGGCATGGGTGTGAAAGGATTCACCCATTCATAACCCTACATACCTGGGGAAAATCAATTCTCACCACTCCTTGAAATCCCAAAGGAAGATTTAAAGAAAACCTTGAAGAACAAGCTTGATCACCTTCTCAATTCTCTAACTTTGCATGCATGGTTTGTGTATAGGCTAGAAGGGCTTAACCTATCTTAATACACTTAGAAATAACTTAAAACAACTTAGTTTAAGACCTTAGAGTGTAGGAATGACAAAAATGCCCTTAATGAAAACCCTAAAAAATCTGTAATAGGTGAACCAACGACCAGACTAACGGATCGTTAGAGGATGCCACAACTCATGGTATCCATCCGTCGTCTCCACTGCCAAGCCTCGTGATCTCAGATTCGTCCCCATGACTCGACAGGACAAGTCATCCTTTCAAACAACGGGTCATTATATCGTCTGTTGTTTCCTCCTTCCAAGTTCTATACTACTCTTTTGTACGACCCTCACCACGACTCGTTACTTCCTCCAACGAGTCGTGGTAAGCTTCCGTTATGTAGACTGAAAAAATATTGATATCCCATCCCACGACCCATTAATTCTCATGATATTTCGTGGGATGATCTGTTATTTCTCCTAAAGCTGAAGTCCAGTTCTCACCACGACTCACAGTAACGACTCGTTTTATCAAACAACAGATCATTACTTCACCCATCACTACCCACTGTTACCAGACCATATCTTCCCACGATTGCCTCCGACGGGTCTTTGGTTGGACCAACGATCCATTGGTTCATCCGTTCTGTGGGATTTTTTCAAATTTTAGCCAACTTCCATTTTTAAATCCCGGATCTAATCTTAGGCACCTCCGGGGTAATACAATATCTCCCCCTTGGGAAAATTCGTCCTCGAATGTTGGGAACATTCATCCTCAAATGTTGGAAACATAGAAAATAGAGAGACATGCAATCATTATACTCAAACACTAATTATTTTAACCGAAAACTCACAGAATGACTATCCTTGATTCAAACTACATAGCTGAACTGAATTCACGATTCATAAACGCATCCATATACATAGAAGAAACTTTAACACATGAACTGGACATGTAAACTAAATAGAGTTTTTAGGGCAAAAACTGATACCTCAAGTTGGAACTGAGCCGGTAGAGAATAAATGCGGGTATCTAGCCATCATATCTTCTTGGCTTCCCACGAAGCTCCCTCAACATGTTGATTCCTCCATAACACTTTTACTAAAGCTACTTCCTTGTTCATTAGCCTTCGAACCCGACGATCCATTATTTCTACCGGAACCACCTCATAACTAAGGTTGTCTTTCACACCAACACTATCCACCGGGACAACTAGAGCTAGATCACCCAAACACTTCTTTAAGAGCGATACATGGAAAAACAGGATGCATAGAAGCTAATTCTGAGGGAAACTCCAATTTATATGCCACCTTACCAACCCGTTTCACAATATGGTATGGGCCAACGTAACGAGGGCTGAGTTTTCCTTTCTTTCCAAACCACACCACTCCCTTCATGGGAGATACCTTCACAAACACCCAATCATCCACCTTGAATTCCAATTCCCTCCTTCTCACATTGGCATAGGACTTTTGGCGACTTTGAGCTATTTTTATCCTGTCCCTTGTCAATTGAACCTTCTCCCTAGCCTCATTAATCAAATCCGGCGCTATCATTGCCGCCTCACCAACCTCAAACCACCTGATGGGTGATCTACATCTCCGTCCATAGAGAGCCTCAAATGGAGCCATCTGGATGCTGGAAAGATAGTTGTTATTGTATGCAAACTCGATAAGAAGAAAGTGATCATCCCAATTTATTTTGAAGTCAATTACGCATGCTCTCAACATGTCCTCGAGAGTCTGAATTGTCTGCTCCACTTGACCATCTGTTTGCGGGTGGAATGATGACTTGAGTTTAACCCGAGTACCAAGCCCTTTTTGAAATGACCTCCAAAATTGAGAGGTAAATTGGGTATCCCTGTATGAAATGATGGATAAGGGGACTCCATGTAATCGAACTAGCTCCCGGATATATAGTTTGGAATAATCCTCCACTGAATCCGTGGTTTTGACCGATAGAAAATGAGTAGCCTTGGTCAACCTGTCTACCACAACCCAAATGGAGTCGTATTGTCGGCGAGTATAAGGTAAACCTATGATGAAATCCATATTAATTTCTTCCTACTTCCAAGTAGGAATGCTGATATCCTGAAGCACGCCTCCCAGTCTCTGATGCTCAACCTTTACTTGTTGAAAGTTCAGACACTTAGCCACGAATTCTGCGATATCCTTCTACATGTTGTTCCACCAATAGATTTCCCGTAAGTCACAGTACATCTTAGTGGAACCTGGGTGGATAGAGTACCTGGATCCATGAGCCTCATGCAACATCTGACTCCTCAAATCATCAACATCTGGAACACATAGGTGACCTGGCACCGAAGCACACCCATCTCTCCCTTTCGAGAAGACCTCTACCTTTTGGCTTTGGACGGCTTCCTTCAACTTTACCGAGATCGGGTCCTCATCTTGCCTAGATTTTACATCAGTCACCAAGGATGATTCTGATCCATTCTAAACAACCACGCCGCCATCGGTCGAGTCAACCAACCTAACTCCCAGCCTCACAAGTCGATGCACATCTTTCACCAGCTCCTTCTTCCTTTCATCCACATGAGACACACTCTCCATACAGAGTCTACTAAGGGTGTTCGCTACTACATTAGCCTTGCCCAGATGGTATAGCACACTCATATCGTATTCCTTGAGTAGCTCCAACCACATCCTTTGCCGAAGATTGAGATCCTTCTGAGTAAACACATATTGTAAGCTCTTAGGGTCTGTGAACACATCCACATGGACCCCATTACAAATAGTGTCGTCATATCTTCAAGGCAAATACCACCGCAACCAATTCAAGATCATGGGTCGGGTAAATCTTCTCATGAACTTTTAGCTATCTGAAGGCATAGGCTATGACTTTCCCGTGCTGCATCAATACGTACCCAGGTCCGATCCTTGAAGCATCACAATACACGATGAACCCATTGGTATCTTCGGGTAGGGTCAACACTGGTGCTGAGGTAAGTCGAGTCTTAAACTCTTGGAATCTCTTCTCACAAGCCTTCGACCATTGGAACTTCACCTTCTTTTTGGTCAATTTGGTCAAGGGCGCTGCAATAGATGAGAAACCTTCAAAAATTCTTTGATAGTAGCCAGTTAAACCCAAGAAACTCGGAATATCTGAAGGATTCACCGGTCTAGGCCAATTCGTTACCACTTCTATCTTCTGAGAATCCACCTTTATACACTAACTTGTTACCATATGGCCAAAAAATGCTATGGAGTTCAACCAAAACTCGCACTTGCTGAATTTGGCATACAATTGGCGATTCCTAAGGGTCTGAAGCACTATTCTCAAATGAGCGGCATGTTCCTCCTCGCTTCCAGAGTATATCAGGATGTCATTGCTAAATACAATCACGAGCATATCCAAGTATGGCTTAAACATTCTGTTCATCAGGTCCTAAAAGTTGCAGGAGCATTCGTTAGTCCAAAAGACATAACTATAAACTCATAATGACCATACCGCGTCCTAAAGGCTGTCGTCGGGATATCGTTCTCCTGAACTCTGAGCTGGTGGTACCCCGATCTGAGATCTATCTTCGAGAAATATTTGGCACCCTAAATATGGTCAAATAAATCATCAATTCTGGGTAAAGGATACCTATTCTTGAAGGTGACTTTTTTCAATTGCCGATAATCAATGTACATACAAAGAGAACCATCTTTCTTTCGGATAAATAAGAGTAGTGCACCCCATGGAGACTTATTTGGCCTGATGAAACCCTTATCTAACTGGTCCTTCAACTATTCCTTCAACTCTTTTAGCTCGGCTGGAGCCATTCTGTAAGGAGGGATAGATATAGGCTACGTGTCGGCAAGAAGGTCAATACCAAAATCATTTTTTCTCTCGGGAGGAAGACTTGGTAAATCATCAGGGAATACTTCGGGGTACTCACGTACTACTAGAACTAACTGGATAGTGGGGGTCTTGGACTCAACATCCTTAACCCTAACTAGATGATACATATAACCCTTGGAAATCATCTTCCTGGCCTTAAGATAGGAAATAAAACGACCTACGGGCACGACCGAACTACTATTCCACTCCAAGAATGACTCACCCGGAAAGTGGAACTCCACCACACGGGTTCTACAATTAACAGAAGCATAACGCACATACAACCAATACATGCAAAGAATAATATCAAAGTCAATCATGGCTAACTCTACAACGTCTGCGGAGGCGACTTTATGAAATATAGTGATCGGACATCTTCTATACACCTGCCTAGCTACAACCGAATCCCCAACAGGAGTAGAAACTGAAAATGGCTCTGACAGAATTTCATTTCGGGACTAACTCCAAAGCTACTAACAATATAAGGTGTCATAGAAGACAAGGTAGCCACAGATCTAACAAAGGCATAAGCATCAAGATGAAACACGCGTAACATACCAATAACCATATCCGGTGAAGTATCTTGCTCCTGGCGCGAGGCGAGGGCATATAATCTGTTTCGGCGTTCTCCGCTACACCCACTAGAAGATGCCCCCTTTGGAGATGAACGTGCTAGAGCGACTATTGACCTGGTAGTTTATGCATGGCCTCTATCGTCATCCTGTCTAGAAAATGGACACGCTTGGTGCATGTGGCCGGACCTACCACGCCCATAGCAAATATTTTAGCAGAGAAAACACTCCCAAGCATGACTATTGCTGCACTTTCTGCAGGCTGGAAGAGTGCGTTCTACCTGCGTGCCCCTCTGGTCCCTCGATCCTGAAGCCCTGCTCCTCTGATCCCCTTTGGGTGTGGATGGAACACTTGCTAATGATGGTGATGGAGCTAATGACCTCTGCTGAAATTGAGGGTTGTATCCACTGTCGGATCTCTGATGATTAAACCCATGGCTGTCTGTTCGGGCCTTTTTTGCCTCTCTCTCCCTCATGTGAGCCGCCTCTATCTGTTGGGCGTACAACACTATCTGAGGGAAATCCATGTCCTAGTGGAGCATAGTGGTCCTGCAATCTTTTTCCAAATAGCCCACCATGCCATGAACAAATCAGCTCACCCACGCCTTCTAATCAACCACTAACTCTGGGGCATACTTTGACAAGCGAGTGAACTCGAGAGCATACTCTTGTACCGTCATCCTCCCCTGCTTCAGATTCACGAATTCTACTGCCTTCAACTCCCTCATCTCCCGAGGAAAGAACCGATCTAGAAACACCGCATGAAACTCCTCCCAAGTGACAAGGCCTGCTCCGGCAGCCCTACTGTCTCTCCATTGTCGGAACCAGATATTTTTGACCCCTTTCAGCTGATATGAGGCAAACTCTGCACATTCAACCCCATTCACCCCCATAACCTGGGTGATCTTCACAATCTCGTCAATAAACTCATGCGGGTCCTCATCTACTTTTGACCCAAGGAACTCTGGAAGGTTCATTCTCAAAAAGTCCCTAACTTGAACCACCATTGCATTGCTATTTTGCGAAACATGCGCAACCTCTTGCTGATTGACCTGAGTGGTCAAGACCTGCATGAGCATCTAAATAGCTACCCGAAACTCAGCATGGGCAACTGGCTCCGATACCTGGTGCTCCTGAACTAGTGGGGCCTGCTGGTGCCCATTCCCGTTGCCATCCTCGTGGCCATTTGCGTTTCCATTCCTCCTACCATTCATTCTTTGGGGAGCCACGATTCTGCAATCCTGAGTGGCACAAATTAGAAGGATCAACATTTTATCGCACGACATAGATCATGAAAGAAAGGAACATTTCCTAAACGCCTGGTAGCCCCTTCGTCATAAGTGTGGCTTGCTTCACACCCATGAAAAAGACTCTACTTAACGCGGCTTTCAGACACCCTGGGACACTTCAATCCTATGGCTCCGGTACCAAGTTTTCACGACCTGTATGTAGAACTGGATCGTAACACAGGACAAGGAGCCCCGAGAGACTCTAAGTCTGCCTATGGCATAAGCATACATCTAACTCCATATAATTAAAATGGAATATTTAACATAACAACATAGCAGAAAAATGAACAAAACATAACTTAGTAAGCTGAGCATACTACATACATATCGGTTGGGTACTACATAAAGTCTGAAAGCCTCTAACATCTCAGATGGGTTGATGAGACAACATCCCCAAATAACTCAGCAAACTGACTACTAAAAGAAACATCAATGTCTGAATCAAATGGTCCTTGGAGAATGAGGACTCACCAATAATCTAGATGCTAAACTCTGAGGCAAGCTAGTGACGATGTTGGATCTGAGTATCATATAATAATATAACATAGAGTATGCGGTCAGTTGTGGAATGTACTGAGTATGCAAGGTAAGTAAAACGGACATTTAAAAATACATAAAAGCTCATGAATGATCATAATAGAAGGACATCATGCTCGTATCATAAATATCTTAAGATAACATAAGGCTCAAGGTTTTCAAATCATTCAAAAACCATTCATTATCATAGTCATGAGAGAATCTTTATTAAATCATCACTTGATCCAAATAATATAAACATAACAATGCATAAAATATGCGGAACAATGGAAGGACTCATCATAACTGACACCATCATGGTAGATCCTTACATGATACCCCAACTATCTCACTCAAGTGGGCAGAGTCGCCCCTGTCTTGCCAGGCGAGGGAGGTGAATTATGTGATATCACGAAAGAGGGGATCACTATAATTGTAATGTATCATTATAAAACCAAAGTGGCACGTGGTTATGAGACACCGACGTAGTCCTTTGAATGTCGGGTTGCTCAGTGCTAGACATGGCTCCCAAAAACATGCACATTCGGCTCATATGTAAATCAAATACATCATTCATTTAGATTCATGGCCAAATAAACATCTATCATCATTGATCCCTATTAAAATATGATTAGCAAAGAATCAAACGCCCTTTAGTTGGCCAACCTCATCAATCGATAATTCATGAGATCCATTTCATAAATCATAAATCATTCTTGAACATGTGGGAATTGCCCAATACTTTAACATGCTTGACAATACTCAATTCATTCAAAAACATGGTTATAAAATGGGTAACTTGAAAACATATTTTTCATCATCAATAAGTCATAATACTTGAACATTCATCATAAACTTTGACTTTCATGAACTTTTCATAAATGGGCAATTTAATTTTTAAAACTTGAAATATGATTTTAAATTAAAAAAAACAACATAATACTTGCCCATAATTCGTAATCCAATAAGAGTAACTCAATTAGATCAAGCCCATGTAGAAAAATCGAATCTTCATGCATTGGGTAAATATCCTATGGAATTTAGATAGGAGTTTTCATGATTGGAAAGAGATTGGGCATGGGTGTGAAAGGATTCACCCATTCATAATCCTACATACCTGGGGAAAATCAATTCTCACCACTCCTTGAAAGCCCAAAGGAAGATTTAAAGAAAACCTTGAAGAACAAGCTTGATCACCTTCTCAATTCTCTAACTTTGCATGCATGGTTTGTGTATAGGCTGGAAGGGCTTAACTTATCTTAATACACTTAGAAATAACTTAAAACGACTTAGTTTAAGACCTTAGAGTGTAGGAATGAAAAAAATGCCCTTAATGAAAACCCTAAAAAATCTGTAATAGGTGAACCAACGACCAGACTAACGGATCGTTAGAGGATGCCACAACTCATGGTATCCATCCGTCGTCTCCACTGCCAAGCCCCGTGATCTCATATTCGTCCCCATGACTCGACATGACAAGTCATCCTTTCAAACAACGGGTCATTATATCATCTGTTGTTTCCTCCTTCCAAGTTCTGTACTACTCTTTCGCATGACCCTCACCATGACTCGTTACTTCCTCCAACGAGTCGTGGTAAGCTTTTGTTATGTAGACTGAAAAAATATTGATATCCCATCCCATGACTGGTGTTCACAGCCCGTTACTTTTCCTAAAGCTGAAAACCAGTTCTCACCACGACTCACAGTAATGACTTATTGTATCAAAAAATGGGTCGTTACTTCACCCATCACTACCCACTGTTACCAGACCATATCTTCCCACGGATGCTTCACACGGGTCGTTGGTTGGACCAACGATCTGTTTGGTCATCCGTTATGTAGGATTTTTCCCAATTTCAGCCAACTTCCATTTTTAAATCTCGGGTCTAATCTTAGGCACCTCCAGATATTACACATAGTATGATCCATATGTCCATGGTACGAGTCATACCAGGACTCCTACAGAGAGGCTTAGAGAATTCATTAGGGACTTGACCAGAACCATGAGTGGATCGAACGATTCATACCGGATGATACGGGTCATACTATGGGTCGTAGCGTGTTGTCCAGGTCTGATTGATAAAAGCTACGATGGGGACCTACGATTCATACCTGGATGGTACGAGTCATACCAAAAGGTCGTAAGAAGAGGATTTGAGTAGTGTTTTGAGATGATGTGAGGAACCATTAGTCTAGGTACAAACTATGGTAAGGAGGTATGGATCGTGGTAGGTACCCATGGCATAAAGTTTAGAGAATAGATTAAAGGCAGGACCTGAAATCACAAGACTCAGCATGAGACGTGGGATCTAGGTACCACTCATGGTACGAGTCATACCACTGGACGGGACAATTTTTAAGTGTGAGTGTTAGGGGTATTATTGTAACTTTCTAAGCTTCTAACTCCTAAGTGACGGCATTTTGGATTTCTCAAATGGTATATTAAGGGGTTTAACCTATCCTAGGTCCCCATTCTTTTAAAGCACCGTAAGTTGAAGATCCTCTCTCAAGTCAAGCAAGGGTTTCATCATCTCCTTCATCTCAATTCTGTTTGGGCTTTCAAGAAAAGCTAAAAAATCATCAACCAAGGTATGTAGGATCATTAATTAGGGGTTACTTCCACCCTTATGCCCCTTTTAAGTTGAAATTTATGATTTCCATCCTTCCATGCCGTAAATTCAAAAGTTTAGGGTTAGGTTTGATTGTTGTTGAATTCTCTCATGTTCTTCCATGGAAATAGTCCCCTTATGATTAAATTTATATTCCTATGATTATGCTACACTAAACCTATCAAAATCTCTCACGAAATCATGTTTCCAGGTTACAATAGTCTCTACTCAATTTTGGAGAAATTCCTCATGATTTTCTATGAGTTCGATTCTCTTATGTTTAAATCCATTAATTTTGATTATGATTCATGTTTTCTAATAGAATTCCTCATGAACCCATTATTTACAAGATATGATAATTTTTCTCAATTATGCATGACTTTCACGAAATTCAAGTCTATATATCATGGATGATCTTTGGCACTATTTTCATGGCTAGCTCACATATGTTAATATGTTATGAATTTCATGATTTAAACTAGACCATATAAACCCATATTTCATGATTATGATATGAGCATTATATATATTTTAGGAGTAGTATTTAGCATCGAGTTGGTTGGGGTTCTAGCGTACCCAGGTCTCAGAATTATGTGCCAATGTAACCATGATGGGGTCCCCAACAAGAGTGTCTCTCATGCTCGAATGGACCACCCATGAGTGATATCACGCCTCTTCATGGTTATACCCCTGAAAAATTATTAACACCCTCCCGATCAGGATTTTAAATGTCACGCTCCATGTATGCTCATGTAGATATGTCAGTTATAAGAATCTCCCATTATTCCTTAGTTTCTATATATTAATATATGCATGTCATATAATATTATGACTTATGGTATTTTAGCTCAAACATGCTTTACGAGGTTTTACTTATGAAAACATTCATATTCAGCTTTATTTTATAGTTTTGAAAGCCTTGAGCCCTTATAATCAATTTATGATCAGAATCTCATGTTTTATACTATTTTACACTCATGACCTCTCTTATACAATTTTACTAGCGTGTTTTACTTAATATTCATACTCAGTACATTCAAAGTATCGACCGCATACTCTATGCTATATCATTTCATAATATATGTTCCGGTAATCAGTCTTAGCCCCGACGTTAGACTCTCTTCCGCAGCAGTTCAGCTCAGTCCCCTGTTGAGTGATCCTTATCATCTGAGGACATCCAATATATTTATGTTCTTTTTCTATGTCTTACAGTTTCATATTTAGTGATATAGTTGGGGGTCTTATCCCATCAGGTCATCTTACGACTAGTGGCTTTCAGACAATTATGTATTAGTTTTTTCAGCGTTGTTGACTTGTTGTCATCGCTCATGCATTATAATATTTAGACTTCTTTGTATGCCATGTTTATGATTCATTTCTACTTTAGTTATGCTCTTGTTGATGCTATGTATGTATCATGGGTTGTCTTGGAGTCATTCATGGTTCTAGGTCCTGTGTCGCGGTCCGGGGTCCATGATCGGATCGTGACAAACTTGATATCAGAGAATGATTTAAGTATGCCCTAGGGTTTCTGAAGGCCGCATTAAGTAGAGTCTTTTTCATGAGTGTGAAGTGAGCCACACTTATAAGGAACAGGCTATGGAACATTTTAGGAAAACTTCCTTTCTTTCATGATCCTATCTCATGCTATGAAGTTCAACTCGCTATTCTCTTCTAACTCATGCTATACGCAATCGTAGAAAATGCCTCTCAGAAGAGCCAACAGAAAGAGAAACGGCAATGAACATCAGCCAGCCCTATCAACCCCAGTGGGCCACCTGAGTGGGCAAGTTGCAGATGCGGTACTCGGGGCTACCTTTAGAGTGTTAATCAGGCCATGACCACTCAGCTTAACCAGAAGGCAGTCACACCTGCAAACTCTACCAAAGGTACCGAAATTACTAGGGTTTGAGACTTCACTAAAAAAGGTGTGTCTAGGTCAAAGGTAGGAGGGAGGTTTAAGGAAAGAACAAAGGAAAACAAGAGGGCCAGAATTAGCAACCTTGCTTTTTCCTGCGAGGGTCAAGTGGTGGGGATCACCCAAAGCTCCAACAGAGATCATTTTCTCCAGCACTTTTCTTAGTCAGTGTCTCACTACCCAGATCTGAAGGGGCACAAAGGGGCAGAGAGTCTAGCCCTAAGATTCAAGAGAGCAGGTCCAGGGTAAGGGAGACTACATATTCAACTTGCAAGGGATGTGGGAAGAACCACTTAGGAAAGTTCTTGATAGGTCGGATGATTGCTTCTGGTGTGGGAAAGCCCGATCACAAGATTAGAGATTACCCAGCAGCTAAACGGAGCAAGATAGAGCCTCAGCCACCTCTTTAGTAGCTCCAACAGCTCACTCTCCTGAGTAGGGCACATAAGCTGGGACAAGTAGTGGGCAGCGCCAAGATTGGGAGAGCTCACCAGATATAGTCACAGGTATATTATGAGCTTTTCATGTTGATTTGTGCATACTGCTAGGCCCAGAAACTATAGTATAAGGCGTATGATTCCTTTAAATGTCTTGGTATGAATTTTATTTCATTGTTTTGTGTTGAATGATCGGATAATTGTGTAAATAGAGGACTAAGAAGAGGTCCATACCTATAGAATGATGACTTTAAGCTAAGGGGAGATGATAAAGTGAAGGACTGAGTCAAGTCTTGAGTTCAAAGTGTGAAAGTGCAGGATCAATAACTATGGGAGATTGATCCATGCTTATTCAGGTGTCTTCCTATACTTCAGTCAGTATGATACTCTACTTAGTATGTGAGCATGTTATGCCCATTTTGAACTTCTGAGTACTCCTTATACGCATCCACACTCAGATTCATAAAATGAGAAGTAACCAATTCAGAAGGTGATCCCAGTCTTCCTCCATGATTCTATAAATCTCAGCTCCATGTCATGAGACTCGTTATATATGAGAAGTCAGATCTCAAAGTATGATTGTTGCACTCCAACGCACTCGCAAGCGCACGCGGTCGTACAAGTAATACAGTGGCCCTTTTTAAGAGCCAGATGTCGAACCCACGGGGACTGGACCAATTCAGCAAATTATGAAGTTCAAGTGTAAGATTAACCTTCACAAGTGTTAAATATAGAAGTTTTTGGTAAATTATAATTAAGTTTTGGGGTGGTCACAAAACAATCTAGAAACGATATAACAAGCAACTAGAGCTAAGGTCTGCCAATCATGCAATGCTACACTTTGTAATGGTTCACATATGAAATTATCAATTGTTGTCTCACATAGTTGAAAATGCGATGTTCATGGTCTCTGGAGCCTCTAAATACGACAAACTATCCTCACAACTACATCGTTGAGCGGGGATGTGACATCCTAGTTCGTGGGCAATTCAACTACATGAATGTGGTTTTCGGGGTTTGTGCTCTTGATTAGGGGCTTTCGTACCTCTAATCATTTAACCTAACTTAGCTTCACAACTACTTCTATGAGTGGTGGAGTGACAATTCTAAGTCGGTGTCTTACTATCATCCCGTTTTATCAACCAAGCAAGGCAATTTAGGTATATTATTTATCCTAATTGCGAATCATATCGAAAGATAAGAACTTTCTTACTACATTCCTATGTTATTGCCTAGGGTTACTCTTTCAAGCTTTTACCTAGCTTAACATGTATGTTTTCATGGTGATCAATCATAAAAACAACCATAATAAAGAATGTAAGACAAAACAACAATTAACAACTCAAACCAAAATGAATTTATGCATTACAATCATATCATGTGGCCTCAACCCTAGGGGAAGGGTTTTAGCCACTCATGTTTGTAAAATAACTTACAAGAATAGGTAAAAGAGAATGTAAAATTAGTGAACCCTAGGTGAGTTCTTCACTTCTCCCTTCGCTCCTCCATGGTTTTCAGAAAATATTTTGTGAAAGATGATTTTAGAAGCTAAGGGTTCAATATATACTAAGCTGAGCAAATGCAAAATTTGGCCTGTGGTGGAACAGCTCCGTGGCACGTTGGTGAATTGCTCCGTGGCACGGAGGTAATGCGGCAACACACTTGTTTGGCAGCCCTTGCACAAATAAATTAATTCTTTGCTCTGTGGCACGTTGTTGAACGCTCCAATGCTTCTCTGTGACACATAGTTGACTCCAAATGTCCTTTCTAGCTTGTATCATCATCCATGATCCATCCCTTAACATTTATCTTCAATATTAGGACCATTATATTCACATTTAGCTCCATACATTGGCAATTTCAACCTACAAAGAGAGCTAATCATATTTGTTAGTCCATGGCCACAAATTACACAAAATACATGAGATTATTCCTAAATTAAGGTACAACATGGGTAAAACATGGGTATAAAATAGTATTTGGTCATGTGAATATGCCCAAGATCAATGCTCAACTCTATGAGCTTAGTCCATAGGTTTCGCTTTAGCTGCTCACAAGATCATGTTGCATCATGTATATGCTAGGTTTAGATGTCTTGAACGATTCATGCTTATGATTTTCCTACTGTAAACCCTATATATGCTCATCCATGATAGAAATAATGATTACATCATGTGCATTCGGGATGACTTCCTATTCATTCCCTAGATGCCCCGTAGGTGGAAGTTCATAAAGTATAGGTTATTAGCCAGGCGAGAGACGGGGAGGTTCTTGGGTAATATAAGTTTAGAGGAGCCTCAAGATGATATAGTGTTAGGCTTGGATGATATGGTAGTGTATTAGTGAGTCATTGTGTTGTGTGACCCAGGACTTCTAGACCAGAGCTTAAGGTCAAGTTATTGTCACGATAAGGAGAAGTGGTATTCTTGGGGAAATAGCTTTAGATTGTAAGAGATCTAGCCGAGTTAGGCTTAAATGTGTGAGACGTATAGGCTGAGGAGGTTGAGCATTAAAGACCGGGAGGTATGCTTTAGGGTATCATATTCCTGCTTGGAAGTGGAGAGAGATAAATATGGGTTGCATTATAGGTTGTTTCATACACATATACAACAGGACTCCATATGGGTGACTGTATAAAGGTTGACCAAATCAGCACATCTCTTACCTGTCAAGACTATGGATTCAGCCGAAGATTATGCCAGGTTATACGTTTGGGAGTTATTCCGGTTGCATGGGGTTCTGTTTTCCATCAACTCAGATAGGGGTACTTAGTTCACCTCTTATTTTGGAGATCGTGTCAAAAGGGTCTTGGTTCCCAGGTGAAGCTTAGCACAACTTTTCACCCATAGATAGATGGTTAGTCCAAGTGAACCATTTAGACTCTAGAAGATATATTGAGAGCTTGTATGATTGATTTCAAAGGTAGTTGGGATGATCACTTGCCTCTCATCCAGTTTACTTACAATAAAAGCTACCATTCTAGCATATAGATGGCTCCATTTTAGGCTCTTTATGGGCAGAGGTGTAGATCACTGATTGGTTGGTTCGAGGTTGGTGAGGCTATATTTATAGGGCCAGATTCAGTATATGAGACTATGGAGAAAGTTCAGCTCATTATAGAAAGGTTGAAAACAACTCAGAGTCAGCCAAAATCTTATACTGATTTTATGTGGAGAGAACTTGAGTTGAGGTTGGTGATTGGGTGTTTCTGAAGGTGTCTTCCATGAAGGGAGTTATGAGGTTTGGAAAGAAGGGGGAGCTTAGTCCCCGATATGTTAGTCCTTATAGAATTCTGAGGCGATTTACAAAGCGGCTTATGAGTTGGAGTTTCCAGCTAAGGTAGCTTCGATGCATCCATTCTTCCATCTGTCTTTTTGAAAAAATGCATTGGTGGTCCAGCTTTAGTTGTTCTGGTAGAGAGCATTGGGTTGAAAGGATAGACTTTCCTATGAGGAGGTTCCAGTTATGATCCTTGATCGTCAGGTTTGCAAGTTGAAGAACAAGGAGGTAGCTTCAGTGAAGGTTTTATGGAGAAACCAACTAGTTAAGGGATCAATGTGGGAAGCTGAAGTAGATATGAGGGCTAGATACCCACACTTTTTCCCTTCCAGTCTGAGGTATTGGTTTCCTCCTTAATACTCTATTTAGTTTCATCTCACATTCATGTTTATCAGTGACTTTCATGTCTTAGGAAGTGCTTCACAAATTTTGTTCTATCATGTATCTCAGTCTGAAGTTAGTCACTCTGTCAGTTCTAAGTCTATAGCCTTTCAGCTTGGGATTGCAATTCCTTCCCTATCCTTTCAGTATCCTAGTCCGTATTCGACAATGAATGTTCCCAAAGGGGAGATAATGTAACACCACAAAGTTTTCTAAGACCAGACTCGGGATTTGGAATTTGACCAGATGGAGAAAACTAGGAAATGCCTCAGTACGAGCCATAGTACAATCCATATATCCATGGTACCAGTCGTACCAAGACTCGTACAGAGAGGCTCAGAGAATTCAAAAGGGACTTGGCCAGAACCATGAGTGAATCTAATTATTCATACCAAGATAGTACGGTTCATACTACTAGTCGTAGCATGGTTTCCATGGATGATTGATTGAAGCTATGATAAGGACCTACATTTCATACCTAGATGGTACAAGTTGTATTAGAGGGTCGTAGAAAGAGGTCCAAAGTAGTGTTTTGAGATGATGTGAGGAACCACGAGTCTAGGTACGACCCATGGTAAGGTGGTATGGATTATGGAAGTTACCCGTGGCAAGAAGTTCAGAGAATAATCAAAGGTAGGACCTAAAATCATGAGACTAAGAACGAGTATGAGTCATACCACTCGACGAGACAATTTTTAAGTGCGAGTCTCAAGGGTAGTTTTATAACTTTCTAATCTTATAACTCCTAAGTGACATCATTTTGGATTTCTTATGGGGTATATTAAGGGGTTTAACCTAGCCTAAGTCCCTATTCTTTTAAACCATAAGTTGAAGGTCCTCTCTCAAGTCAACTAAGGGTTTCTTCATCTCAATTCTCTTTAGGCTTTCCAGAAAAGCTAAGAAATCATCAACCTAGGTATGTAGGGCTATTAATGAGGGGTTCCTTCCACCCCCATTCCCCTTTTAAGTTGAAATTCACTATTCCCATCCTTCCATGCCCTAATTTCGAAAGTTTAGGGTTAGGTTTGATTGTTTTTGAAATCTTTCATGTTCTTCCGTGAAAACAGTCCTCTTATAGCTCAATTTATATTCCTATCATTATGCAACATTAATCCTATCAAAATCTCTCATGTACTTATATTTTCATGTTACAATGGTGTCTATTCAATTTTGATGAAATTCCTCATGATTTTCTATTAATTAGATTCTCTTATGTTTATGTCATGACCCAAACATAGGCCCAGATCTAGATGATGTGCTGTGAATGTACAACATTGTTGATGCTTAAAACTGAGAAAATAGTATGGACATAGGTATATTTATATGGATATAAGGCACTTTTACTTTGATTTTAGGAAAAATAAGTGTTGGAGCAAAGATGTGCAAAAGAAACCTTTAAACGCATAAATCAGCCAAAGCACAAGTCTACGAGCCATACCTTGATTGTGCAAGCCGTAATGAGAACCATGATAAAAGTCAGAAGGCTAAAGTGAGAAGAAAGCAACATATGTCTCTCAGTACGAGTCGTACCTAGATGGTACGAGTCATAACTCCGGAAATGTTCAAAGAAAATTGCACAAAGGCAGACTCTTGGTATAGATGGACTCACAGATCGTAGCATCAATGTAAGAATCGTACCATGAGCCATGGTGAACTTTAGAAGATTCTACAATACTTGGCAGAACTTCAGACGCTATAGAAAATACGAGTCATAGGAACAAGGTATGAGTCGTACCACAACACTCGTGAAGATTTCCAGAAGATGTCAGAGTTCTCAGGGCCAAACCACGGAAGGATTGTATGACTCGTATGATAAAGGTACGAGTCATACGAGTCATGCCAACCTACCAACACTTACCCAAATATGCAGCAGCTAAGGACATACAGAAAGCAGTTATGACCAGTACGATTCTGCTACGGGTCGTAGGTCCAGTCGTGACACAACCGGCAACAGATATGGATAATTCCCTATTAGCTTAGGAAAGATTTCTAATGTCTATATAAATAGCATTTACATTTTATTTTAGTGAGAGAAGGATAGAATTGAGTTAGTAGATGTGTGAACAATTCTTTTTGTGAATTTTTATCAAGTTTTGAGGAGCAATTATTGGGATCAAATTCTTGAATTTCTACCATGTTCTTGAGATTGTTCTTTGATATTCAAATCTAATTTTTCTTCAAATTGTTGTTGTAAGCATTTAATTATGTGTTTGTCTATGAATACAAATTTTAATCTTACAACCATGAGAGGATAAAACCTCCATAACTAGGGGTTGTGGGAATGATGGTGGATTAACAAACTAGGGTTACACAAAAGTGATTCAAAACCAATGCAAAAAGCTTGTATTGTATCTCTTCATCTTTAAACATTTCTTAACGATGTACAACGTTAGGACTTGCCCTAATTCTTTACTTGCTTGAGCCTAGAGAGGTAGAGATTAGGAAAAGATAATTAGAATAAAACCTTGGTCTTTACTATCATTGTATTAACTTGAGGTTTGGTCGCAAGATAGTTAAATTTGGAAAATTTTGATAATGGTTAGTTTGAAATTGCTCATGAGATCTGACCTGGTGATTGAGTATCGTCATCCAATAGGGACAAACCAGTCATTTGGATGAACCCTAGTTATCAGTTCTATAAGTAAGCATTGGAATTGATCACGTGTGTATATGCGAAGTAGTTATGAACCCATGGGGAACACTTACCCTAGTTATTTGCATATATTGATATTAATCACAATTATAATCTTATTTTAATATTGTTTCCTTGAACCCCCCCCCCCCCAATTTGGAGATAACTCACCAATAAGTTCAATTACTGGCATTAGTCTAGATCTTACCCTATTCCCTGTGGGTTCGACCCCAACCTCTTAGTTGGGTTCTCTATTGACAACGACCGCTTCATACTTTGTTAGGAAGTATGAGTTTGAGTGTTATTAAAAAGTGGTGCCATTTGTTATACCCCATAGAATTCCCGACACTTAGATGACCTGTTCGCACGTTGGTTAAGCATATTTGAAGGCCATACGTGCTAGGGAAAGGCCCAGGAAAAAGATCGGACGAGAAATCTGTCGAACCATCACGGGAGGAGCCGAGGCAGAGCCCCTCCGCGATGGCAGCGTGTCACGGAGGTGAGGCCTCCGCGATGGCTCCGTGACACGTTGCCCAAGTCCAGGCCCAAGTATATAAAGCCCCCACTTCTGTTGGAAATCATTTAACACTTATAAAACTTCCAGGAAACGCAGTGAACAGAGGGAAAACGAAGGAAAATTATAACTTATCGTCCGATTACGCTGCCAAACGCTGCCCAAACTCAAATTAATCCTAGACACCAAGGTATTTAGCAGCAGAGAGCATTTCTACAGAATTAGTTTCGCAAAATATGGCCGACGAATCGGCGAGCCACCGAACTAAAGTAAGTAGAATTGCTCTAAATTAATGTCTATGTGTTCCTAGCTGAGAAGTGAATACTTCTCCCTTCTGGGCCGCTGAAAAATAGTGAGTTTTCGACCGTCTTTCGATAAGCCTAAGTTTAGGCTATAAACTATATCGAAAGTAACGTCGCTCTTTACAATAAAGCTGTATTTAGTACTAATTGACCTATTTATGAATGCAGTTGGAAGAAAATAGTTGAAGTACCGGCCGAACCTCGTCCGACGGACGAATATTCAAAGATAAG
The DNA here is from genome assembly GCA_035772735.1 of Datura wrightii. Taxonomy (NCBI): domain Eukaryota; kingdom Viridiplantae; phylum Streptophyta; class Magnoliopsida; order Solanales; family Solanaceae; genus Datura; species Datura wrightii. The sequence goes on along the minus strand of JASDFA010000001.1, from coordinate 179,149,903 downwards.
GTATGTAAAGTTAAGTTTCCTCGGCAAGTTGAGTAACATTGAAGCAGTATAGTAATTTACAGACCAGTAGAACGTTCAGAAATCGATTATTGTGTTATTTTGAATATTGGTGCAATATGAGAAGTTTAGGGTTGTAACGTGTACGATACCTATCCGTATGATATAGATTTGGACGTAAGTGGTTAAGATTGCCAGTATATTCAGTATGTGATGTAATATGCCATGTTAAGATATTGTTGTGTTTAGCTGACACCTCGCGAAGTAGTACAGTATTCGTGAAGCATTTCAGACATAGAATAGTAAGTAAATATGGGTTAGGAAGCCTGTTAGAAGTAGGAAATCATGTTAATACACAAACTTAGTAAACAGTATAGTTTTCAAAAGAAACACCTTCTTGTATAACCTTTGCTCCAGTACAGTTTGACAGGAGGCTATACTTATATTTATACTTACCTGTCTCAGCATGTATCAGACACTTACAGATTACTATTATTAGCTCAGTATGTGATTTGTATGATACCTTACACCTGTTAGTCTTAGCTTATGAGATACACAGACAGCATGACTAGTTGAGACCGTTGTATTGATTGGGGTTGGATTACCTAGCATCCCTGACCGCCCAGGGTTAATAGCTGTATCGACTCGTCCGCCAGAGGACGAGGATACGTCACTGTACGGAGTGATGTGCCATCCCGCTAGGGGACGAAGATGGGATGCCAGTTTCCCCATATTGTGCCTTGGTCGGCCCTTATACACCCCCGTCGAGCGGGTACGCCCGGGGTGTTGATTTGGAGTCCTTCGGACTCTGATACAGTTATAGTCAGGGGCTCAGCGAGCCCAAGTGCATACCCAGGGACCGGCAGGATGCTTACAGCCACTGTAGGAGATGGGATGACCAGGGTAGGGGCATAGATTCTGTGTTGATTGTACCTCCCGGCTTATGGGGGCCGGGTAACATTTGTGTGTGCTATGTTATGATATGTATATTATGCTATGTTATATTAGACATGAGTAGGTTAGTAGTAGAATGATACGTCTCCAGATATGACACCTACTCCTCCCGGTATGATTGAGAACAGGTACGACTTACATCATCAGACAGATAATGTAGTCCTTTCTATTTCAGTTCGTCAGCTATGTTATTGATTTCAGATATCTTTTTCAGTCATTGCTTTACATACTCAGTACCAGCGGTACTGAGGCCCGGTGGGGCGCTGCATTACTTGCCTGCAGGTACTCATAGACGAGCAGGAGATTCTACGTGACTCCCTGTCAGCGGTTGAGTATTCAGTTCCAGTCATCCGGAGGCTGAATTTCAGAGGTGTAGTTCAGTTTCTTTTGTTGTATATAGTACGGGTAGGTTGGGGCCCTGTCCCGACCAGTTCTATTACTATTCTTAGAGGCTTGCAGTTTGTATGTATTCCCTGTGGTCAGATGAGCCGGTCGTGTGGGGCCGTGCAGTTGTATAGTTGCCTTTACTCTTTCTTTCTTATGTTGGCCGTGTGGGGCCATAGTTTATCAGTAGTGGTGACCTTGCCAGTCACGTAGTTTTTTTGTATGTTATGTTTGAGTTGCAGATAACTAGACAGCATGGTGGCCTTGTCGGCCCACATAGGTTCCCCTGAATTACAATGTTTCTGGTCAGCTGCTAGTGCAGGTACAGAAGGCTATAGGCCAATAGGCCGGGGGCTGTATTTACAGCCGTTATATAGCCCTTTGTTTCCATAAATGTGAGTTAGAGCCAGCCTGGGCACATCTGGCAGGATGCTTACAGCCACTGTAGGAGATGGGATGACCGGGGTAGGGGCATAGATTCTGTGTTGATTGTACCTCCCGGCTTATGGGGGCCGGGTAAGGTTTGTGTGTGCTATGTTATGATATGTATGTTATGCTATGTTATATTATACATGAGTAGGTTAGTAGTAGAATGATACGTCTCCAGATATGACACCTACTCCTCCCGGTATGATTGAGAACAGGTACGACTTACATCATCAGACAGATAATGTAGTCCTTTCTATTTCAATTCGTCAGCTATGTTATTGATTTCAGATATCTTTTTCAGTCATTACTTTACATACTCAGTACCAGCGGTACTGACGCCCGGTGTGGCGCTGCATTACTTGCCTGCAGGTACTCATAGACGAGCAGACGATTCTACATGACTCCCTGTCAGCGGTTGAGTATTCAGCTCCAGTCATCCGGAGGCTGAATTTCAGAGGTGTAGTTCAGTTTCTTTTGTTGTATATAGTACGGGTAGGTCGGGGCCCTGTCCCGACCAGTTCTATTACTATTCCTAGAGGCTTGCAGTCTGTATGTATTCCCTGTGGTCAGATGAGCCGGTCGTGTGGGGCCGTGCAGTTGTATAGTTGCCTTTACTCTTTATTTCTTATGTTGGCCGTGTGGGGCCATAGTTTATCAGTAGTGGTGACCTTGCCGGTCACGTAGTTTTTTTGTATGTTATGTTTGAGTTGCAGATAACTAGACAGCATGGTGGCCTTGTCAGCCCGCATAGGTTCCCCTGAATTACTATGTTTCTGGTCAGCTGCTAGTGCAGGTACAGAAGGCTATAGGCCAATAGGCCGGGGGATGTATTTACAGTTGTTATATAGCCCTTTGTTTCCAGAAATGTGAGTTAGAGCCAGCCAGGCACCAGATGTGCCCAGGCTTCATAGTCCAGCAGGTCAGGTCCTAGTAGGGCACCAGGTGCCAGTCATACCCCCCAAGGCGGGGTGTGACGAACTTGGTATCAGAGCAGGTCGCATCCCAGGGAGTCTGCAAGCCGTGCTAAGTAGAGTCCTGTCCATGGATGTGTTGTGCACCACATACTATGGGTAGGAGGCTGCAAGGCATGATAGGATGGTTGTCTTTTATTCTGATTCAATCGTGCTATAGAGCGGTACAGTATAGGGTTGAGTCCCTAAGAGCTTACCATATTCTTTGGTTACAGATAATGTCAGACCAGCAACATCCTACCACAGGTAGGAGATTAGACATTGCAGCAGGGGAGGGCATCAGCAGGATGCCTCCCCCTCATTTGGAGACAGCCCGATTAGAGGGCCCTATAGAGGCTTCATCCCAGCCTCCTCAGCAGTCTCCACCACGTCAGGAGCCATTTGGAGCGACAGTATCTTCAGCAGTCCCTATACCGACACCTTCCGACCAGGAGGTTAGGAGTGTTGTAGTTATGATAGCACAGATGATGGCTGCTCAGCGTCAGCAAATGCCATCCACAGTTGCAGAAGCATCAGGAGGGCCCGGTAGTTCGAGGGTCCGAGAGTTCTTAGCCTTGAATCCCCCACAGTTCACAGGCACGGACCGAACAGAGGACCCTCAGGATTTTCTAGATCAGATGCAGAGAATCTTTAGGGTTATGCATGCTACGCCTACTGAATCAGTTGAATTAGCAGCATTCCGGTTACGAGATATTGCGGTATTATGGTATGAAAGCTGGGAGAGGTCCCGAGGGAGAGATGTTTCCCCTCCCACCTGGTCCAGCTTTTCGGGAGCCTTTCTAGATCATTATTTGCCGCAGGAGATCCGACAGGCCCGGGTAGATCAGTTCCTACATCTAGAGCAGGGGGCCATGAGTGTTCGGGAATATTCCTTGCGGTTTGACTCCTTGGCTCGATATGCACCGGCCTTCGTGGATACCATGGCATCCAGAGTGCACCATTTTATTATGGGGTTGAACCCAGAATATGTCGAGACTTGTATCACGGCCACACTGCGAGAGGACATGGATATTTCCCGAATCCAGGCATTTGCCCAGAATATTGAGGGCATCAGACAGCAGCATCGGGAGATCAGAAGGGTCAACCAGGAGCAACGTCGCCGGGATAGGCCAGCTGAGTTACAGAGAGAGGCTCGGGGAGGACCCAGGCCATGATTGTCAAACAGGCCGCCCAGGCCCCCGCCTCCGCCACAGTCACAGGGGGGTAGATTCAACCGCAGGGGGCAGTCAGAGGCTGGTAGAGGCTCGCAGACGGCAGATTCACCATTGCAGAGGGGGGCGGAGCAGAGTAGGTATACCCTACCACTTTGCTCTATATGCAGTCGACGTCATTCTGGAGCGTGCAGGTATGGTTCCACCGCATGCTATATTTGTGGCCAAGAAGGCCATTTGAAGAGAGATTGCCCAGCCAGAGGTCGTGAGGACCGGGACAGACAGGATAGGGCATCAACAGGATCACGAGCTACAGCATCCTCGACTGGGCGCAGGCCGTCAGTTTCAGCAGGCAGGGGTCGGGGCAGATCAGGGGCCTCCAGTACAGGTGCGGGTCCAAGCTGCACATATGCCTTACCAGGGAGGCAAGATTCAGAAGCATCGCCTGATGTTGTGACAGGTATGCTAACTATCTGCTCACACCCTGCTTATGTGCTAATTGATCCAGGGTCTACCTTGTCCTATATTACTCCATTTGTGGCACGAAAGTTTAGTATTGTACCAGAATCATTACAGCAGCCCTTCCTAGTATCCACGCCTGTCGGTGACTCTATCACAGCTAGCCGAATTTACCGCGGGTGTACAGTAGAGGTTGCTGATCGTCAGACCACAGTAGATCTGGTCGAGTTAGAAATGATAGACTTCGATGCCATAATGGGCATGGATTGGTTAGTACCATGTTTTGCTAATGTCGAATGTTGGACCAAAACGGTCCGATTCCACTTCCCGGGGGAGGCAGTACGGGAGTGGAAGGGCAGCACCGCGACGCCAAAAGGTAGGTTTATTTCCTACCTTCAGGCGAGAAAGTTGATATCTAAGGGGTGTATTTATCATCTGGTCAGAGTTCAGGATGTCCAAGCAGAATCTCCGAGACTCCAGTCTGTCCCAGTGGTAAATGAATTCCCAGATGTATTTCCTGATGAGTTACCTGGTATTCCCCCAGAAAGGGAAATAGACTTTGCTATTGACTTGCTACCAGGCACTCACCCAATATCAATACCTCCTTATTGTATGGCTCCTGCAAAACTCAGAGAATTAAAGGAGCAGTTGAAAGACTTGTTAGATAAAGGTTTTATCAGGCCGAGTACTTCCCCGTGGGGTGCGCCAGTCTTGTTTGTGAGAAAGAAAGATGGCTCGCTCTGAATGTGTATAGATTATCGGCAGCTAAACAAAGTTACAGTAAAGAACAAGTATCCGCTTCCCAGAATTGATGACTTATTTGATCAGTTACAGGGAGCTAGATACTTTTCTAAGATTGACTTGCGGTCCGGATATCACCAGGTCCGAGTACGTGAGAGGGATATTCCTAAGACAGCATTCAGGACCCGATATGGGCATTTTGAATTTCTGGTTATGTCCTTCGGGCTAACCAATGCCCCAGCAGTCTTTATGGACCTGATGAACAGTATTTTCAGACCTTTCCTGGACTTGTTCGTCATAGTATTTATTGATGATATTCTGGTGTATTCTCGCTCTGAGGCAGATCACCGGACTCATTTGCGGACAGTGCTCCAGATTCTCAGGGACCGCCAGTTGTATGCTAAGTTTTCGAAATGTGAATTATGGCTTAACTCAGTAGCCTTTTTAGGGCATATTGTCTCAGACACTGGTATATAGGTAGACAAGTAGAAGATAGAAGCAGTTAAGTCATGGCCTAGGCCTACCACCCCGACTGAAGTTCGTAGCTTTCTGGGGTTGGCAGGATACTATCGGAGGTTCGTTGAGGGATTCTCAACCATTGCAGCACCTTTAACGAAATTGACACAGAAAGCAGCAAAGTTTCAGTGGGCGGAGGCATGCGAGCAGAGTTTCCAGGAACTGAAAGACAGATTAACCTCCGCCCCAGTACTAGCACTGCCGGAAGGCACAGAAGGGTATTCAGTTTATTGTGACGCGTCAGGTATCGGGTTGGGTTGTGTGTTGATGCAGCATGGTAGAGTAATTGCATATGCTTCCAGACAGCTGAAGAAGCATGAAAAGAATTACCCCACCCATGATCTAGAATTGGCCGTAGTAATTCACGCCTTGAATATGTGGAGGCATTACCTGTTCGGCGTCCATGTTGATATATATATACAGATCATAAGAGCTTGCAGTACATTTTTACTCAGAGGGAGTTGAATCTGCGGCAACGTCGCTGGTTAGAATTGTTGAAGGATTATGATATGAACATCCTGTACCATCCGGGAAAAGCCAATGTTGTGGCAGACGCCCTGAGCCGTAAGTCAATGGGGAGTTTGGCGTATTTGCGACCCGAGAAACAGAAATTAGCTAAAGAAATTCATCAGTTAGCTGGACTAGCCGTTCGAGTAATGGAAATAGAAAATAATGGGGCCGTAATTCAGAATTCTTCAGTGTCATCATTAGTTGCAGAGGTAAAAGAACGATAGTATGAGGATCCCGATTTAGTCCAGCTCAGAGATAGAGTTCAGAAGGGTAAGGAGCCAGATTTTCAGATAACCGAGGATGGTGTGCTACGCTGTAAGGGCCGCCTTTGTGTCCCGAATGTCTCAGGACTTCGTGGGCAGATTATGCACGAGGTACATTACGCTCGCTATTCCCTTCATCCAGGGGCGACAAAAATGTACCACGACATCAGAGACATCTACTGGTGGCCAGGTATGAAAACTGAGATAGCTGAATTTATATCTAGGTGTGCTAATTGTCAGCAGGTGAAAGCAGAGCACCAGAAACCGGGTGGTTTGACGCAAGAGATAATGATACCTACGTGGAAATGGGAAGCAATAAACATGGATTTTGTAACAGGGTTACCCATACTAGATGCAGATATGATTCCATTTGGGTAATAGTTGATAGGCTGACAAAATCAGCTCATTTCCTGCCAGTGAGGGCTACCTTCTCAGCCGAGGATTATGCCGAATTGTATATCAGAGAAATAAGTAGATTGCATGGGGTACCGGTATCTATCATTTCAGACAGGGGGGCACAGTTTACAGCTAGGTTCTGGCAGTCATTTCAGAAAGGTCTGGGGACGCAGATTAATTTGAACACAGCATTCCATCCTCAGACAGACGGGCAGCTGAACGTACAATTCAGACGCTCGAAGATATGCTACGAGCGTGTGTGTTAGATTTTGGGGGTAGCTGGGATGAACATCTCTCGTTAATCAAATTTGCTTATAATAACAGTTACCATTCAGCTATTCAGATGGCGCCTTTCGAGGCATTGTACGGGCGAAAATGTAGATCGCCGGTGGGCTGGTTTGAAACAAGAGAATCAACATTAGTTGGCCCGGACATTGTTCGGCAGTCCGAGGAAAAGATAAAGCTTATCCGAGAACGTTTACTGACCGCTCAGAGCCGCCAGAAGTCATACGTAGATAGGCGGCGCAGAAATCTAGAATTTTCAGTAAACGACTGGGTATATCTGAAAGTGTCCCCGATGAAAGGGGTAATGAGGTTTGGCAAGAAAGGCAAGCTTAGTCCAAGATTCATTGGACCGTATCAGATTCGACGAAGAATGGGCCGCGTGGCATACGAGTTGAATTTGCCTCTAGAATTAGCATCTGTTCACCCAGTATTCCATATTTCTATGTTAAGGAAGTTCATAGGGGACCCTTCTACAGTAGTGCCAGTTCAGGATGTTCAGGTTACAGAAGAGTTAGCGTATGAAGAGGTTCCCGTAGCCATCTTAGACAGACAGATTCGCAGGCTGAGAACTAAAGATGTTGCGTCTGTCAAAGTATTATGGCATAACAGAAATCGGGAGGAAATGACGTGGGAGGCTGAAGAAGATATGAAAACCAGATACCCTCACCTATTTCAGGCCTAGTCAGACGACAGGTATGTCCGTATCATTACTTATACAGTATCTTACGATTGTATATTTGTAAATGATAAAGAAGAAGTGATATTTAGTTGTCCAGTGAATCTTAGAATATTGTGTGTAGTGCCTGTGTTGTACTTTTCTACGTTTCAGGTTTTTGCGATAGTCCATATTACAGGGGAAACTCTGCCAAAATTTTTCTAGAAAAGTAAAGTAAGCAAGTCCTCCAGATAACAGTATACATTCGAGGACGAATGTTCCTAAGGGGGGGAGAATGTTATACCCCGTAGAATTCCCGGCACTTAGATGACCTGTTCGCACGTTGGTTAAGCATATTTGAAGGCCATACGTGCTAGGGAAAGGCCCGGAAAAAAGATCGGACGAGAAACCTGTCGAACCATCGCGGGAGGAGCCGAGGCAGAGCCCCTCCGCGATGGCAGCGTGTCACGGAGGTGAGGCCTCCGCGATGGCTCCGTGACACGTTGCCCAAGTCCAGGCCCAAGTATATAAAGCCCCCACTTCGGTTGGAAATCATTTAACACTTATAAAACTTCCAGAAAACGCAGTGCATAGAGGGAAAACGAAGGAAAATTATAAATTATTGTCCGATTATGCTGCCAAACGCTGCCCAAACTCAAATTAATCCTAGATACCAAGGTATTTAGCAGCAGAGAGCATTTCTACGGAATTAGTTTCGCGAAATACGGCCGACGAATCGGCGAGCCACCGAACTAAAGTAAGTAGAATTGCTCTAAATTAATGTCTATGTGTTCCTAGCTGAGAAGTGAATACTTCTCCCTTCTGGGCCGCTGAAAAATAGCGAGTTTTCGACCGTCTTTCGATAAGCCTAAGTTTAGGCTATAAACTATATCGAAAGTAACGTCGCTCTTTACAATAAAGTTGTATTTAGTACTAATTGACGTATTTATGAATGCAGTTGGAAGAAAATAGTTAAAGTACCGGCCGAGCCTCGTCCGACGGACGAATATTCAAAGATAAGGTATGTAAAGTTAAGTTTCCTCGGCAAGTTGAGTAACATTGAAGCAGTATAGTAATTTACAGACCAGTAGAACGTTCAGAAATCGATTATTGTGTTATTTTGAATATTGGTGCAATATGAGAAGTTTTGGGTTGTAACGTGTACGATACCTATCCGTATGATATAGATTCGGACGTAAGTGGTTAAGATTGCCAGTATATTCAGTATGTGATGTAATATGCCATGTTAAGATATTGTTGTGTTTAGCTGACACCTCGCGAAGTAGTACAGTATTCGTGAAGCATTTCAGACATAGAATAGTAACTAAATATGGGTTAGGAAGCATGTTAGAAGTAGGAAATCATGTTAATACAGAAACTCAGTAAATAGTATAGTTTTCAGCAGAAACACCTTCTTGTATAACCTTTGCCCCAGTACAGTTTGATAGGAGGCTATACTTATATTTATACTTACCTGTCTCAGCATGTATCAGACACTTACAGATTACTATTATTAGCTCAGTATGTGATTTATATGATACCTTACACCTGTTAGTCTTAGCTTATGAGATACACAGACAGCATGACTAGTTGAGACCGTTGTATTGATTGGGGTTGGATTACCTAGCATTCCTGACTGCCCAGGGTTAATAGCTGTATCGACTCATTCGCCAGAGGACAAGGATACGTCACTCTACGGAGTGATATGCCGTCCCGCAAGGGGACGAAGATGGGATGCCAGTTTCCCCATATTGTGCCTTGGTCGGCCCTTATACACCCCCGTCGAGCGGGTACGCCCGGGTGTGTTGATTTGGAGTCCTTCGGACTCAGATACAGTTATAGTCAGGGGCTCAGCGAGCCCAAGTGCATACCCAGGGACCGACAGGATGCTTATAGCCACTGTAGGATATGGGATGACCGGGGTAGGGGCATAGATTCTGTGTTGATTGTACCTCCCGGCTTATGGGGGCCGGGTAAGGTTTGTGTGTGCTATGTTATGATATGTATGTTATGCTATGTTATATTAGACATGAGTAAGTTAGTAGTAGAATGATACGTCTCCAGATATGACACCTACTCCTCCCGGTATGATTGAGAACAGGTACGACTTACATCATCAGACAGATAATGTAGTCCTTTCTATTTCAGTTCGTCAGCTATGTTATTGATTTCAGATATCTTTTTCAGTCATTGCTTTACATACTCAGTACCAGCGGTACTGACGCCCGGTGGGGTGCTGCATTACTTGCCTGCAGGTACTCATAGACGAGCAGGCGATTCTACGTGACTCCCTGTCAGCGGTTGAGTATTCAGCTCCAGTCATCTGAAGGCTGAATTTCAGAGGTGTAGTTCAGTTTCTTTTGTTGTATATAGTACGGGTAGGTCGGGGCCCTGTCCCGACCAGTTCTATTTCTATTCCTAGAGGCTTGCAGTCTGTATGTATTCCCTGTGGTCAGATGAGCCAGTCGTGTGGGGCCGTGCAGTTGTATAGTTGCCTTTACTCTTTCTTTCTTATGTTGGCCGTGTGGGGCCATAGTTTATCAGTAGACCTTGCCGGTCACGTAGTTTTTTTGTATGTTATGTTTGAGTTGCAGATAACTAGACAGCATGGTGGCCTTGTCGGCCCGCATAGGTTCCCCTGAATTACTATGTTTCTGGTCAGCTGCTAGTGCAGGTATAGAAGGCTATAGGCCAATAGGCCAGGGGCTGTATTTACAACCGTTATATAGCCTTTTGTTTCCAGAAATGTGAGTTAGAGCCAGCCAGGCACCAGATGTGCCCAGGCTTCACAGTCCAGCAGGTCAGGTCCTAGTAGGGCACCAGGTGCCAGTCATACCCCCAAGGCGGGGTGTGACACCATTGTCGGGGAATACGGCTAAGATTAGATTAATTGCTTGTATTTGAATTTTAGTTGTTATTTACTGAATTACATTTTATTTCTGTTTTTGGATATCCACAGGTTGTTTCTTGGTGAATTCCAAGTACTCGTCGAAGTAGAAATCCCCTGATTCCATTAGATCTTGAACTTGAATGAACACTGCATAAGGTGGAAAATCAGGAGTAGAGAGATGCCAAAATAGCTGAAAAAGCTAGGCAAGTCGAGCTAGCTAGAAAAGCTGCACTCCAGGATGTGGATAATGCTCGAGATGAGGTCGTGAATGCTGGTCAACATGGGAGAGGCAACAGAGGCCAAAGATATGGCTCTCGGTTCTTAGATGAAGATGGCCCGGACATCGATGAACTCGGGTCAATCAGAGTCGTTGTACCACCACCAATGCCTGCAGAGGCCAAATGTTGATATCACTAGCACCATGATTCAGTTATTAAACATTAAAGGGGTGTTTAGTGGTCATACAGCTGACGATGCCAATCTGCACCTAATGAACTTCGTGGGAATATGCAAGGCGTACAGGTCGCCTGGAGTCAGCCAAGATGTTATAAGGCTAAGACCCTTCCCCTTATCTCTATCTAGGGAGGCCATATTATGGATATTAGAGTTGCCCAATAACTCCATCACCAACTAGAGGGGCTCAAGCAAGCTTTCTTAGAGAGATTCTCTCCACCCTCCAGGATGTTGCAGCTTAAGGATGAGATCTACAATTTCCGACAATTGAAGACTGAGGAACTTCATGACACCTGTGTAAGGTTCAAAAAGAAGTTGACCAAGTGCCCGAACCATAAAATTTCTAATGACAATCTGTTGTAGATTTTCTATAGATCGTTGAATAATAGTACAAAAGCAGTATCAGACACAGTGGTGGGAGGAGCACTAATGAGTGTCACATGGGAGCAAGCTGCTACTATTCTTAACAGGGTGACAAAAACAAACAGATTATGGCACACCCGGGAAGTAGATGCAGCAGCCAGTACATATGTTGTTGGTTTTACTGCAGAGTAATGTAGGAAAGAAGAAGAGCGTGACCAGGAATTGGCTCATATACGCACGTCATTGAATTTGCTTACTAAGCACATCATGGGAGATGGAGCCAGAAAGGTGAAGTAGTTAGGACATAGGGATAGGAGCTAGGGCTAGACCATTCAGATTCCGAGAAGGAGGCAAACTTCTTGAACAATCAGGTGGCTGGTTTCCGAGCCAATGCCCAAGGTTCTGGAAAAAACACTTAGCGCCTAGGTTTTGGAAACCAGGTTCGGAACCAATATAGAGACAATTATAACCAGAATGGGTACAGAGATAGAAGTCAAGGTCGTGAGCGTGAGGGAGACTGGAGAAGGAATGATGATTACCGCAACAACCGAGGTGAATTGTACGTGCCTCCTAATGCATGTGAGGGGGAGGTTGGACAGTCAAAGTTAGAGAGAATGATGGTTGAGATGCTAAAGAAGGTGAGGTCCACAAATGATCAGTTGAAAGACATCTGTAGTGTTATATCAAACATGGGTCAGAGAGTGGAGTCACATGTGGCTGTGTTATCAAGAAGATCGAATAGCAACCGGGGAAACTGTCGGCATCTATGAACCCTAGTCAGAAGGTTACACTACCTAGCAACACAGTCCAGAATCCAAAGAATGATGGTCACAGTATGGTTGTGATGACTAGGAGTGGAAAGACCAGGGTTGACCCCCCCCTCCCCCCCCCCCCCCCGATTGTAGTTGAAATAAAGAAAGAGAGCATGATCGAAGATGAAAAAGATGTTGCTGAGAAAGAACATAATGAGAATACTAAGTTGATCAAGGCCCCAAATTGTGAAAATAGGCCTGAAGCTGAACAATGGACCATGCAAGTTTACAAGGTTATTCCATGACCACTGCCACTGTTCCCTCAAAGAATGAAGAAGATGGCGGAGAATGGTAAGTTTCAAAAATTCTTTTCAATGCTCAAACAGTTATCTGTAAACATACCATTATTCGAGGCGTTGGAGAAGATGCCGAGATATGCCAAATTCATGAAGGACCTTGTGACGAAGAAGAGGTCCATGAGCTATGAGCCCATTGATAATGTACACCATTGTATTTCTATATCTTCACAAGTCCTAGCCCAGAAAAAGGACGATCCAGGTGCCTTTACTATGCCATGCACAATTGGCGATGTTGAGTTCGCAAGGTAACTCTGTGATACATCAATCTTATGCCATTGGATGTGTTTAAGCAACTGGGCTTGGGAGCCCCAACACTGACTACCATGCGGTTACTGTTGGCCAACAGAATTGTGAAGAAACGTGTGGGGATCCTATTCAATGTGCTTGTCAAAGTTGAGATATTTATATTCCTAGCGGACTTCGTGATCCTTGATTGCAAGGTTGATTTTGAGGTCCTCATCATATTGGGGCAACCATTCCTTGCCACTGGGAGGGCCTTAATAGATGTGGAGGCTGGCCAGTTGAAATTCATACTTAATAAAGAAGAGGTCACCTTCAACATCTGTCGGTCAACGAAGTAACTGAAAGAATATAGAGTTGTCTTAGAAATAGAAGATAAATTTGAGTTCTTTTACGAAATTTGAGTAGTCAAGAGACTTTCGTCGTGTTGCGATGTTAAATCAGGAACTTCTTGGGAGGTAACCCAAGTGGTGATTTGGTGAATTTGGAGTAACCGAGCCACCTACGTCATGCCTCGACGTTAAATCAAGCGTTGCATGAGAGGCAACCCATGGATAGTAAAGTCTGAGTAGCCGCAGGTATGTTTCCTTACCTCAGTTCTTTCATTCTATGCTTTGGGGATGAAGCACGCTTTTTTAAAAAAGGGAGGTGTATTTGTATTTTTAGATTTTTGATTCGTCCGAGGATTTTATTTGCCGTGTTTTTTTTCCCTCAAGCATGCTATCTAGTAACGCCGACATGTTTAGGATTTTCTTTTTGTAATTTTTGTTTAAATTAGAAAGTAGCTTAGGAGTACTCAGCCAATAAATTGCACTAATTTTGATATTCTGAAAATTTGACCCTGTTTAAAATTTTTTGATGATTAATTATGTACTTGTGATTGCATGGGTGATTTCTGTCGATCTTTTTATGTCATTTAGTATATTAACATATGTAGTTTTTGTTAAGCCATGAATAAACTCGACAGGTAGAGTGAATGCAAGTCATGTACCATGAGTGAGTGAGGTCTGATAGTTAGTTCAATATTGTGTAGGGGATCTAGAACTTTCCCAATTGGTCTTTGCATAGGTTTTAGGATTGTTGGTTAGGAAATAATCATAGGCCATTCTTGTTTAGCACATTTTTAGCTTAAATATTCCTACCGAAATGAAATGATTCCCTTGATCCAAATGTTTTAGCCTTAAATAGACTATTTTTTTTACTAACCAATTAATCATACCCATTTTTATTATAAACCTGTTTTGGCGTTGGTCCCTCCTTGGACATTGTGAACCTCAATATAGGCAAAATGCCTAAGTTGAGGGTGGCAAAAGTAAGAGTGCATAAATAGTGAGAAAATAAAAATGGGAGAGAAAAGAGAAAAGGTGAAAAATGAGGTATGAGGTGACCAAAGAAAAAGAAAAATAATTGAAAAAGAGAATGAAAATTTGAAAACACACCACACCCATAGAATTGCATAAAAATGGTAAAAAGAGAGGAAAAAAGTGTAAAATATGAAAAAGGAGAAATAAGTAAAATAAAAGTGGAGCCACATATATGTAGTTCCAAGGAAGGGTTTAGTCACTTAAAAAGATTCCATATCTACCATACCAGCCCAAAAGCCTACATTACAAGCCAAAGCAAGTCCTACAGTGATCCTAACCTGACTATCTAATAAATCAAAGTAGAGAAAATAAGGGCAAGCCTATGGTATCCGATATGCAGTATTTGGAACTTCTTTGTGAGAGTGAGAGTGAGAGTGAGTCTCGCTTGTTCAATCCAATGTTATATATTTTACTATATCTGTGAGTGAGGGACTTCATTTGCAGTGAAGGTACATGGTTTGTGTTTAACTCTACCAGTGGTCTGTATAAAAAGCATCGGTGATGACTTGACTAACTGCTTAATAGCTAGATAACATATCTTAATCCCTGTTTATTATGTTTAATGGTTGCTTGTAGTGCATGTGCTGATTTGGGTTCACGGGAAAATGGTTAAAAGCTTTTTGAGTTAATAGTGAAAATTTTGTTTGATGTCAGCTGTAGTATCCTATGGTTATTTTCTAGTTAAGCGTTGTATTTAGTTTTATTTTGTTTTCTTGGCCTGAGAACATGAAAAAGTCTTAAGTTAAGGGTATTGATGTGCTATAAGTTTACGGAACTTTTTTATGCTTAAAACTAATATAGTGTAAGGCTTGCCTTAGGCAAATCCTACATTGGTTTAGGCGAATCCCACATCGGTTGGAGAAGAGAATGAAGAGTGCTTTATAAGTGCTTGGATACCTTTCCCTTGTAGACACATTTTAAAACCATGAGGGGCAAAGGCTCCAAAGCGGACAATTTCTACAAGCAGCGACCTGGGATGTTACAGTTGGTATCAGAGCTGGTGCCGGGCCGGTGGTGGGGCAAACCTCAATGAGGATGCTGAGTCCCAAGGGGGGTGAGTGTAAGGCTTTCCTTAGGCGAATCCCATATTGGTTTAGGCGAATCCCACATCGGTTGGGGAGGAGAACGAAGAGTGCTTTATAAGTTCTTGGATACCTTTCCCTTATAGATGCATTTTAAAACCGTGAGGGGCAAAGGCTCCAAAGAGGACAATTTCTACAAGCGGCAGCCTAGGCTGTTACAGCTCCTTGTAGTGTTTCAAGGCACTAGGTGGCCAGACGTTTAGTTTCTCTTGAAGACATAGTCCCTTTTTGTTTTCCTAGATCACGTTTTAGTTTCAGTTATCAGGACCGCCAATAATGGGTCGTGGTAAAAGCAAAGGTAAAAGTATAGCTTCAGATTTAACATTGATCTTGCATCTTAAGTAGTGAATGGAAAGTGGTATTGGAGTTAATTATATGTCATGGTAGTGTATAAATTTGCTGATGGTTAGAAAATTTCACCGATTATGTAGTGTTAAGGCATGTCTGCCTTATGTTAGGTAAATAGAATGAGTTAAATAAAAATAGTTTGATATGAAGCAATGACTGGAAAGAATATGTTTATGAATATGTGTAATGTATGTTTATGATGGAAGACAAGGATGAGTTAAAGGTGTTATGACATTCGAGGACGAATGTTTCTAAGTGGGTGAGGATGTTACACCCTGAAAAAATTTTAAAAATTATTTGATGTTCGTATGTTATGTTAAGGGAAGTACAGGTTGTATATTGATCGTAAATGACAAGGAAAATGTGTGCGAATGGAAAAAAACAAAGAGTATGTAAAGTTTATAAATTAGGGTCAACTTTAAATGACCATATCTCCCAATATATAATGAAATAGAAGCCCCATAACCTATCAAATTAAAAGTCTTTAAGTCTAATTTTCAGAACATCAAACGACTCATCAATCGGAGTTCATAATAAAAAGTTATAGGTATTTTACGGTAGCACTATTGGGCAGTGACATGGCCACCGCCCTAAAAACGGTCACCGCCCAAACACCTTTATATTTTATGTTTTTGGTTGTGAAATCATTTTCCAAATTTCAGGTTTGAGGTTCTTGCTTACCCTCTGAAATCCTCTCTCTTTTCCAGTAGCAAAGCCTTAGAAACGAAGAGGAAATCCCTCAAGTAAACACCATCAAAACACAAGCAAAAGTTGATGGAAGTGAAGGCAACATTGTGGTGAAGTTGTTGTTGCCTTGTAGCTTCGTTTTGGAAGTGTTGTTGCTGCGTGTTTGGGACTATTTTGAGCTAATGTTATACTCCATCTTAGTAGAAATTGTTCCTAAGAAATAGTAAGTCACTTCCCTCTTTTGAAATCTCTAATAAGTGTATGAATTTTTGAAGGAAAACTAGAAGAAAGTTATGGTTTGTGTGTTGACTTGTTGTAGTTGTTGTGCTATCATTTTGCTGCTTTTTGGGCAGAAAGATTTCTGCATTATTGGGAAGTAATTTGGAGGAAAATACTCCTATTATATCCAACAATATTCTCATGCCAAGGGTAAGTGTTTCTAATTTCTTAACTTGCCTAACAATCCTAGCTAAAGCTAGAAGTTGGAGGTTATGTTGGGCTGCCGTTGTTGGTATGTTATTGTTGAAGTTCTGCTCGTTTTTGAATGTTGGAATAGCTGTTTTTTCCTAAGAATATACTCTATATTTTTGGGAGTTTTTCATGAGAAAAGTGAGGTATTTACTACCTTTATTTTCCCCCAAAGTTATAGAAACAAGTTGAAATAAGAAATGCTAACTATTGCCTTATTTGTTTGTGTTGTGACTGCCTATTGATGTAACATTTTGGCTGGATAAATTAGCTTGAAACAGACTTGTCACTTGTTTATAAACTCAATTTATTTAAGGGGCTAAAGTTCTGGTTGTTGAAAGAAAGAAACGACATAAGAAAGCTCGCCGGAAAAAAAGGGTATGTAAGGCGTTCTTTATCTCTTGATTTTCAAGCACGAATTCATGTCGAGGATTAATCCGGCATTCCCCTGTACTTGAGCTTATGTAGTAGCATATTATGGTTCCTCCCAATTTTTATGATTACTTGGTATTAAGGTGTGTATTTTCTAAAGAGTTGGAACGCATGAATGTGAAGCAAAGAGGGCAATTGCTTTCTATTATGGTCATAGTTGTAAATAAAGTCTGAAGTCCCCTCGACGTGGGCACTGTGAGCTGGTCCTTTACATTATTTTATGTATTTGTGGTGTCAAAGTTTTTTCAAATTATTGTTGCTAATAAATTTGGTAAGCATGGAAAGACGACGATGCACAGACAAACCTAATAATTGAAATCGGGTTTTAACTCAATAAGGGCTAACGAAGGCAACAAAATGGAATTTCCTTATGGCAGTTACCTACCCTCTTATATTCATGTTTTAAGGTACCTAGGGCCATGAGATGGTTCCCCGATCCCTCTCCCTTAAGCTAAGAGACTAATTAATACATTTCTTAATTAACCGATACGTTAAACTTGGAAGATAGAACCCGAATGGGTAAACTATTGATATTTCTATGGGACCATCTTTATTGGCAGGTTATGCGCAATATATTGATGTTAACATGTTAGACGAAAATCATAATATATATGTTTATGCTTACATTCAAATTACGTGCTAAAGCGGCAAGGATTTCCTTTAGAGAGTCGCTATATGTTTATTAGAGTTCTTGAGTTATCTAGACCTCCTGAGAATTGCAGGCTTTAAGTAGACACGTCGCATGTTCTTTGAAAGTTGTAGATGTGTCAGGAAATTAACCTAAGTGTAAAAGTTGAGGCGCTAGTAGCAAAGGAGAGATAAGAGTAAATGTTAGACCTTTTAAGGTAAAATATGAGGTATATGCCTTCTGTCCGTAGTTGATTTCAAGAACCTTTGAGCGACATTAAAATATGAGCAAGAAGAGTTTAAGAGACAAGGTTGGCAATTAGGTAAAAAGGTTAGTACATACAAGAATTGTTGGAATAGTGAACACGAGAGTAAATAATTAGGTAGGGAATGACGAATCCTGTTTGGAAAAGAATTTAAGATAAATACGAAAAGTAGAGCTAAAGGTTGTTAAATTTGATAATAAGTGTTACGATTTTTAATGAATTAGGAAAATAGCTAGCAAGATTTACCCTGTTCTAAAGACATTTAGCAAAAGAGTTACAAATAAAAAATTTTATGTTCAGTTGTGTTAAGCTAATGAAAGGCCAGTAAAGTGTTAACTCCTTAAGAAATAATTAGAATCGAATATTTTGAAATAGTGACTCAGGTTAAAGAGAAGTTCTTCATTGTACTTTTAAACAATTATCTTTGATTATTTGTTCTAAGAGTTGGATTAACTTTTTCAAGTTTTAAAGGATTTTATTTTTCTTGGAAATTTCTAAACTGTTTATAATACTGCTAAGCTTTTCTAAGCTCCACATATATTGCAATGTTTCACATGAGCTTTTCCTACGCTGTCTGAAGCACGACTATAAGTCTTTATTATTTTAAGGCAGCCCCTAGACAATTGCCTAGAATTTGTATATTAAAGAGCTCCAAGTTTGAGATACACAAGTTATGTCTTCCTGTCCATAAGTTACCTTGAGATATGATATGATATGAAATGAATGAGGTATGCTCACAATTCTTGATATGAAAGTATGAAAGTCAAACGAGTATAATCACGAAATGAATGCTAAGATTGTTAATAGAAAATGTTAGGTTAAGTGATTCATCTCTGCTCCTCGTGTTAGAATTGCTAGGAGATGTTTAAAATCATGAATGTGAGTCTACACGTGTCTTTATGATATTCCAGTTCTAGGAACTTCCCTAGAATTCATTCACAGCATATGTATATATTTAAATGCTAAATGAAAGACCTATATGTGTATGGAACAATTCTAGTATTAGGGGTCCTGGTAAGATCCTACACATGTTATAGTTACTGATTAGCATATTTTATGGTTTCCCGTATTCAGATAATTTGTATGAGCTCTGTCATCTCCATCTATAATGGTGATTAAGATTTATTTTTATTTTACCCCGGTGTGGTACATCGATTGGAGATATTTTATTTTACCTTGGTGTGGTACACCGACTGGAGATCTTTTTATTTTACCCCGTTATGACATCAGGTGGAGATATTTTTATTTTACCTTGATGTGGTACACCGGCTGGACGAATTTTATATATGGATTTACGGTTGGCTGGTTGCTGGCATTACAGTTATAGTTTCTTTCTTGTGCATTTCTTAATTGCATTTTCATCTCTTTATAGAGTTATTATCAAGTTTCAGTTTCCAGGATTCCAGGTTGTTACCATTCCTTATTCCTGGTTTAGTTATCTTGAGTTCAGTTATGTTATAGTAAGTTGTTATCAATTACAGGTTGCAGAGTTCCGGGTTATATTTATCCTCTATATGTTTATGTGCTAAGTCAGTTATTACAGAATTTTTATCTCATGGTTACAGTTTCAGCCTTACATGCCAGTACATTTCATTCGTACTGACGTCCCCTTGCTTGGGGACCTGCGTTCGTGCCGCAGGTGCAGGTAGAGGTCAGGATGGCCAGTTGAGTAGTAGTTCGTGAGATCAACAGATGGTTGGTACGCTCCTTTCTTCCTGGATCTAGGGCTTAGTTATTTATGCTTGAGTTTTGAGATGCAGGTATGGGTAGGTCGGAGCCCTGTTCCGACCATCAGTTAGTTTACTCTTTAGAGGCTTTGTGGACTTAGTGTGTACAGTGTTATTCAGTTTGTGGCCTTGTCGGCTTATTGTTGCTTGGTTAGCACACTAATTGCCTTGGTTTCATTTCGATTATTTACCCCGATTGGTGAGACCTTATGGTCCAGTTTATTCTTCAGTTGATTGTGACAGGTGGCCTGGATGGCCTAAGTGTTACAGTTACAGATGTCATATAGCCAGCTTCTCGATCAATCATGAATCGAGTGCCAGTTGCACCTTACCCCAATTTTGGGGCGTGACAAACTTGGTATCAGAGCGAAGTCATATCCTATGGAGTCCACAAGCCGTGTCTAGTAGAGTCTTGCTTATGAGTATGTTATGCACTATACTTATAATCAGGATGCTACAGGGCATTTAGGGGTTGTTTCACTTTGTTCGTTAATAGATCGTGCTATAGAGCAAAGATGTAAGGGCTGTTTGAAGTCTAAATCATGCTTATGTTTTAGAATTCACCTGAAGTAAGGCAGATGGCTATGAGATTCTTGAAAGGGTCCCAGTCGCCCCTCCTGTCGATCCGAGAAATAGATTATATGCTCGGAGCGAGTTTTTTTTACTTCCCATGTTATAGTTCCTCTAGTTCTAGTTAGAGCTACCGTGAGAAAGAATTCAACCCCTCATGTTGTCCTAGTTTCAGTAGAGCCAGGAGAAGGTAGAGTTTTTTTTTCCTCTAGCACCTTCAGCTATATCAAAGGGATGAGATTTTGAGGAAGCATTTCATATGTTAACCCAAATAGTGACGTTTCAAGAATCAGCTACTGAATTTAATGGCAGGTTCTAGGGAAATACTTCTGAGAGCTTTAGCGCCTGTGGATTTTGAGCCTAAATACCCTAGCCTTTACGGATTAGTGCTTACCACGGGAACTTCAATGAGTTCGAGTTAGTATATTTTTTTACCTAAAGCACGGTAGCATGAGTATTCATGAATCTAGTCTCAGGTTTAATTCTTTGGCCAATATGATTCGAATAAGGTGCGAAATATGAGGGGGTATATCAATTGTATTAGGTTTGATAGAGGATCTGATTCACCGTCTTCAAGTACCGACATAAAAGTAGAATAGAGTGGAGGATACCAAGTCAATACTATTATTTGAAGCTCCAAAGCGGACAATTTCTACAAGAGGCGGCCTGGGCTGTTACAGTTGGTATCAGAGTCGATGCCGGGCCGATGGTGGAGCAAACCCGATGGTGGGGCAAACCTCGGCGAGGACGCTGAGTCCCAAGAGAGGGTGAGTATAAGGCTTGCCTTAGGTGAATCCCACATTGGTTTAGATGAATCCCACATCGGTTGGGGAGGAGAACGAAGAGTGCTTTATAAGTGCTTGGATACCTTTCCCTTGTAGATGCATTTTAAAACCGTGAGGGGCGAAGCCTCCAAAGCGAACAATTTCTACAAGCGGCGGCCTGGGCTGTTACAGTTGGTATCAAAAAATTGCATGGACTTAGGTATGTCTATATGGATATGAGGAACTTTTACTTTGATTTCAGGAAAAATAAGTATTGGAGCAAAGATGTGCAAAAAAAGCCTTAAAATACAAAAAATCAGCCAAAGTATAAGTCTCAATATGAACCATACCTTGATTCAATGATCCGTAGTTAAAAATGTGATGAAAGTTAGAAGGCTGAAGTGAGAAGAAGGCTACATATGACTCTTAATACGATTTGTACCTAGATGGTACGAGCCGTAACTGGACTCGTGGAAATGTTCAGAGGAAATTACACAAAGGTAGACTCTTGGTACGAATGGAATCACGGATCGTAGCTCAATGTAAGAATCGTACCATGAGCCGTAGTGAACTTCAGAAGATTCTTCAGTACTTGGCATAACATCAGACATTACAGACAGTACAAGTCGGAGGAACAAGGTACAAGTCGTACCACAACACTTGTGAAGAATTCCGGAAGATGTTAGAGTTCTCAGGGCCAAACCACGGAAGCATTGTATGACTAGTAGGATGAAGGTACGAGTTGTACCAGTCTACCAACACTTAGCCAAATATGTAGCAGTCAAGGACTTACGTAAAGTGGGTACAACCCGTACAATCCTGCTATGGGTCGTAGGTCCAGTTGTGACACAACCGGCAACAGATATGGATAATTCCCTGTTAGCTTAGGAAAATATTTCTAATGTCTGTATAAATAGCCTTTACATTTTATTTTAGTGAGACAAGGACAGAATTCAGTTAGTAGATGTGTGAATAATTATTTTTGTGAATTTTTATCAAGTTTCGAGGATCAATTCTTGGGATCAAATTCTTGAATTTCTACCTTGTTCTTGAGATTGTTCTTTGATATTCAAATCTGATTTTCTTCAAATTGTCGCTATAAGTATTTAATTATGTATTTGTCTACGAATACAAATTGTAATATTACAACCATGAGAGTCTAAAACCTCCACAACTAGGGGTTGTGAGAATAATGGTGAATTAACGAACTAGGGTTATACAAAAGTGATTCAAAACCAACAAAAATCTTATATTGTATGACTTGCCCGAATTCTTTACTTGCTTGAGCCTAGAGAGGTAGAGATTAGGAAAAGAGAATTACAACAAAGCCTTAATATTTACGATCATTATATTAACTTGAGTTATGGCCGCAGGATAGTTAAATTTGGAACATATTGATAATGATTAGTTTGAAATCGCTCGTGAGACCTGACCCGGTGATTGAATATAGTCATCCAATAGGGACGAACCAGTCGTTTGAATGAACCCTAGTTATCAGTTCTACAAGTAAACATTGGGATTGATCATGTGTGTATACTCAAAGTAGTTATGAACACATGGAGAACATTTATCCTAGTTATTTGCAAATCTTGATATTAATCACAATTATAATCTTGTTTTAATATTGTTTTCTTTAAAACCCCCCTAGTTTGGAGATAACTCATCAACAAGTTCAATTACCAACATTAGTCTAGATCTTACCCTATTCCCTGTGGGTTCGACTCCAACCTCTTAGTTGGGATCTTTATTGACAACGACCGCTTCATACTTTGTCAAAAAGTGTGAGTTTGAGTGCTATCACTAGACACGGAACCTAGCACCATGAATGGCTCCAAGTCAACCCATGGCATGAACATGATAACTAAGGATCAACATTTAAGCAAAACTGATAATTGAATTTTGAAATAGCAGATGTCTGAATTACAAAATGTGTAGCCAACGGTAATATCACAACATTGAGTCTGAAACTGAATATACAAATCTATGTCTGAAAAACCTCTACTAACTGATGAGATGTTGGTACAAGCCCCTAGCTATCTCTAAGTTTGAAACAAACTAACATAATGATACTACAAAATGAATGTCCTCGAAGGATGAGGACTCACCCAAGGTAGGGTCTGAACTAGAACGAGAACAAGACTAACGACGCGGCTGAGTCTAATCGCTAGGACTTGTATCATGAAAGGATACAACATAGAGTATGTGGTCAGTACTTAACATGTACTGAGTATTCAAGATAAGTAAAATAGGCTAAGTATGTATAAACTAAAATCATGTTCATCAGACTTAGGTTGTTAATAAGATACAGAAGTCAATCCAAAAGTTGGAAAGGCAAATGGGTCATATGATCATAAATCATAACATCATAAAAGTAGGGACTACATGTTGATATCTGATAACATGAATAGACATAAACTGGATCTCATAACTGAATCAAATTACCCAAAGCTGAAACTGAAATTCACAAGTAAAACTGATAACCTGATCATTGGGTCAAACCTACTGAAAACATAATATAATAACTGATAAACATACATAACTGAGATCATGAGGAACAATGAGATACTTGTTATATAATCGATACTATTACGATAGAGCTTACGTAATCCCAACGATTATACTCAATTGGGCAGATCCGTCCAAATCTTTTTCAGGGCTAAGGGTGTTACCATGATATCAATATCAAGCTGAAGGCCCTATTGGGGAAGGGGAAGCTCACAAGGGAGGTCCCAAAGTAAATGTGAAATCCTACTTGGCGCATATTTATGAGACTCGGGTTTTCATGAATTCCTGGCCTACTCTGTATTAGAAACTGCTCCAAAAAATATGCAATGTGCTCACTACCGTTTTTCAATGAAGCTGAAACCATAATATAAGCTGAGAGTGAGAGTATAGACTCCAAAACCATTTGGTAAGATAATTCATAGAACTAAACTGAATCATAAAAACATGCTTAAGTTGGGTGGGATTACCCAAAATTTGAAGATCATACATACTTGAAATAGACTTCACTAGTTAAAATCATAGATTTATAAATGGGTAACTTGTAAACGTACATACATGTTAGATATTTCATCATACTTGAAATCATCAATCATAAACTAGACTTTTCATGAATTTGCATAATTTTTCTAAAACTTGAACTCATGAATTTATAATCAAAACATGTATAAAAACTACCCATTAATCATCAAACATACTTTAAAACATAGAGAGAATCGACCGATACACAATTGGTAAGAATTCTATAAAATTAAATTGAAATTCCTTTTTGATCATAATTTGAATTTCTTGATTCATGAAATTGAGGAAGTTTATGAGAATAAGAGTGAAAGGAACTCTCATTTATGGCCCCACAAACCTGAAAGAACTGAATCTACACTAGCTCTAGAAAGACCAAGGAATTTTAAGAAGAATTTGGAGGATTCTAGGCTTGATCTTCAATGGAGAGGTCTAAGTCTTGCGTGCATGGGAAGGGAAGGGTTTAGAATAGTTTTACCCTCTTAAAACCCTCCTAACAGAACTTAAAATAAGTAATTTAGGGCTTAGGAGCTTAGAAATTATGGAAATGCCATTACTTCAATTGCAGAAAATTTTGCTCTGTCGAGTGTCACAACTCACACCACAAGTCGTACCTCAATACCATGACTCGTGGTTACCATTCGTAGTCATCACTGTTTTATCTCGACTTTTTGAAGTTTCTCATGGATCAGACCACAACTCAAACCACCAACCTACAAGTTGTTAGATCCACCCGTGATCACTGTTTCCAAGATCCTCACTCATTGTTTTCCACAACAGGTTGTACAATGATTCGCACCTTCCAATTAGGGTAACTCAATCATCAAACCACGGTTCATTGTATGACTTATAACATGATCTCATGAGTCGTACCTTGAATCGTTGTCACTGAACTCCTCCTACATATTCTAACCATGACACTTCCTATGAGTCGTACCTTCTCATAACGACTCGGGGTATGAGTTGTCCTGTGAAAAAAAATTTCCTCTTTTTTGCTTGACATATTTCAAATCTAGGTTCTAGTCATAGGAACCTTCGTGGTATTACAATATCTTCCCCTTGTAAACATTCATCCTCGAATGTTGTGGGGTAAACATATTGAAAAGCTGGGGAAAGGAACTGAAACCTCAAATACTAAACATCTGAGTTGAAAACTGACAGAGTGACTGACTCCGGACTGAGATACATGACTGAACCGAATTCATGAATCACACATACATGCACTGACATAAAATGGGAACTGAGAGACATAAACTTGATATGAAACTGAATAAGGTATTAGAGAGGGAACTGATACCTCATGCTGGAATTGAGTCGGTAGGGAAAAAGTGTGGGTGTTTAGTCATCATATCTTCTTTGGCTTCCCGCATAGCTCCCTCAACAAGTTGATTTCTCCGTAGAACATTTATTAAAGCTACTTCTTTGTTCCTCAACTTTCAAACCTGACGATCAAGGATCTCAATTGGTACCTACTTATAGCTAAGGTTGTCCTTCACACCTATGATATCCACCCGACAACTAAAGTCGGATCACCAATGCACTTCTTTAATAATGATACACGGAAAACTGGATGTACCGAAGCCAACTCCGCTGGTAGCTCCAACTCATAGGCCATCTTGCCAACGTGTCTCACAATCCTATAGGGATCAACATATTGGGGACTAAGCTTCCCTTTCTTTCCAAACCTCATCACTCCTTTCATGGGAGATACCCTCAAGAACACCCAATCATCAAATTCAAACTCGAGTTCTCTCCGCCTAACATCCACATATGACTTTTGACGACTGTGAGCTATTTTCAACCTCTCCCTTACAAGATGAACTTTCTCCATGGCCTCATGAACCGAATCTATCCCTATCGATGTAGCTTCACCTACCTCAAACCAACCAATAGGAAATCAATATTTCCCCCATAAAGAGCCTCAAACAGAGCCATTTAGATGCTAGAATAGTAACTGTTGTTATAAGCAAACTCGATGGAAGGTAAATGATCATCCAAACTTCCATTAAAGTCAATTACACATGATTTCAACATATCCTCAAGAGTCTGAATGGTCCGTTCAGCCTGACCATCTATTAGCGGGTGAAAAGTTGTGCGGAGCTTGACTTGAGTACCAAGTCCCTTCTAGAATGATCTCCAAAACTATAAGGTAAACTGAGTACTTCTATCTAATATGATGGACAAGAGAACTCCATGCAACCGAACTAACACCCGAATACATAATCTAGCATAGCCCTCAGTCGAGTCGGTAGTCTTAACCGATAGGAAATAAGTTGCTTTAGTTACCTTGTCCACCACCACCTAAATAGAATCATATTGTCGAAGTGTACGAGGCAACCCTGTAATGAAGTCCATATTGATCTCTTCCCACTTCCACATAGGGATATTGATGTCTTATAGCACACCTCCTGGTCTTTGATGCTCCACTTTCACTTGCTGATAATTTGGACACTTATACACAAATTCCGCTATGTCCTTCTTCATGTCATTCCACCAATAGACTTCCTGTAGGTCATGGTACATCTTGGTTTCACCTGGGTGGATAGAATACCGTGAGCCATGACCCTCATGCAACATTCATGTCATGACCTGAACGTACACCTAGATCGTGGATACGGGACAAGCGACCACGAGAGACCCCAACTCGACCCATTGCACATGCATACACCTAATCTCATTTAACAAAGCGGAATACTTAGCATAAAACATAGCGGAAACATAATCATAGTGTACCAACCGTAAGTACTAGACATATACATAGGCGGAGTACTACATACTTGTCTGAAAGCCTCTACTACATACGATGGGTTGATAGAACAACATCCCCTACTAACCCGAATAATACTGAAACACAAGATAACATAAAAGTCTGTCAAATGGCCCTCAAAACATGAGGACTCACTAATAAGCTGAGAACGTCAGCTGAGATGGACTAAAAATGAGGATGAGTCTAGGATCCGGACCCTGTATCATGAAACGATACAATATATAAAGTATGCGGTCAATACGTGGAATGTACCGAGTATGCAAAGTGAAACAGACATTTAAAAATAAAATAAAACTCATAAGTAAACGTAAGAGAAGGACATGATGCATATATCATAAACTCCGTAAGAAAACATAAGGCGTTCATAATCACAATCATAAATAAACATTATCAAAACATAACTTGAGCCAATAACATAAATATAACAATGCATAAAACATGCGGAACAATGGGAGGACTCATCATAACCGACACCATCATGGTAGAGCCTTTCATGATGCCCCACTATATCACTCAAGTGGGCAGAGCCGACCTTGGCTTTCCAGGCGAGGGTCGTGCATTATGCGTGATATCACATTTGAGGGGATCATTATCAATATAATATATCATTAGAAACCCACGGTGGCACGTGGTTATGAGACACCGGCGTAGTCCCTTGAACGGCTGGTTGCTCGGTGCTAGACGCGGCTCCCAAAACATGCATATAGGCTCATACATAAATCAATAACATCATACATTAAGATTCATTGTCTAAAGTGTAACATTTATCATCATTGATCCCCTTTAAAACATGCTTATCCAAGAATCATAGGCCCTTTTAATCGGCCAACATCATAAATCGATAAATCATGTACTTATCTTCATAAATCATAAATCATTCTTCAACATGTGGGCATTGCCCAATACTTCATCATATTCAATTCTTTCAAAATATGCTCATAAACATGAGTAACTTGACCTCATGCTTTTCCGTCATCAATATATTCAAAATATTTCATATTCATCATAAATCATAACTTTCATAAACCTTTATCAAATGTAAATTTTAGATTTAAAAAGCTTGAAACATGATTCAAAGACAATAATATAAAACCTGCCCATCATTCATAATTCAATAATTAAAACTCAATTAAATCATACACATAAAGAGAAATCACATTTTTATGCATTTGGGTAAAACCCCCATAGACTTGAATAGGAGAATTCATTATTTAAATCGAAATTTGGGCGTGGGTGTGAAAGGATTTCACCCATTCTAAAACTCTACATACCTGGGATGGACTGATTTCGAGTACCTTGAAAACCCACAAAGAAATTGATGGAAACTTGGAGAAGACCTTGATTCTCCCTAAAAACTCTCTAAAAGCTCTTGCATGGGAATGGGTATGCATTAGGGACTTAACCCACCTTAAAGACCCTACCTTAAAATGACATAGTTTAGGCCTTAAGAGTTATAGAAAATTACTAGAAGGCCCTTACTAATTCGCAGAAAATAACTGCCAGGTGACCCTAATGGGTGACCTGACGACTCGTCAGGATGGGCAATGACTTGTCGTGTGGCCCTCAAGTACACTGCCTCATCCTCTATTAAAATTTCATAGGCTTGCTCACAACCCACCTCACGAGTCATTGGGATAGGCCACAACTCATGGGGTCCCACCCATTTGGAACACTGGGAGTTTCTTCTAACTTAACCCCAACCTCACTCCACGAGTGACATAAGACTTGTGGGGCATGACGACGAGTCATTATCTCCCTCGTGGGGACCTCAATCCTTCCTTTATTCTAGGCCTTCCCACGAGTCACTTGATGACTCGTGGGGTCTCCTCACGAGTCGTCCTACGACGCATCCTGTTCCTGCAACATAAATTTTAGAATTTTCCCGTTTCAATTCCGGGGTCCGATCTTTGAGCTTCCAGGGTATAACAATCCTTCTCTCAAGTTATACCCCTCGGGAGAAGATCACCACCTTCTGATTTTTAAATGTTTCTTTCAGCTTCACCATAATAGGATCCTCATCTTTTCTAGCCTTAACCTCTGTCACCAAAGAAGATTCTAACCCGTTTTGAATAATGACGCCATCATCCGTCGAGTCAACAAGACGAACCCCTAATCGTGCAAGTTGATGCACATCCTTTACTAACTCCTTCCTTCCATCCTCCACATGAGAAATACTCTCTATGGACAGCCTGCTAAGGGCATCCGCACTATATTGGCCTTGCTCGAATGACAAAGGACACTCATGTCATAGTCCTTGAGCAACTCTAACAATCTCCCTTGTCGCAAACTCAAATCCTTTTGGGTGAACACATACTATAGGATATTTTGGTCTTTAAACACATCCACATGGACCCCATGCAAATAGTGTCTCCAAATCTTCAATGCGTACACCACCGCTACCAATTTCAAGTCATGCGTCGAGTAATTCTTCTCATAAGTCTTAAGCTGTCTAGAGGCATATGCAATGACCTTACTATGCTGCATCAACACATTCCCAAGACCAACCCTAGGGGTATCACAATACACAATGAACCTATTTGTACCCTCAGGTAGGGTCAAAACCGGGGCTAAAGTGAGTCGAGTCTTTAACTCCTAAAACCTCTTCTCACAGGCATCTGACCACTGAAATTTGACTTTTTTCTAGGTCAACTAAGTCAACAGTGCTGCAATGGACAAAAATCCTTCCACAAACCTCCTGGAATAGCTAGATAAACTGAAACAACTCCTGATATCCGAAGGATTAACTAGTCTCGGCCAATTCTTTACAACTTCTATCTTTTGAGAGTCCACATGTACACCCTCACTTTACACCATATGGCCCAAAAGTGTTTCTAAGTCTAACCAAAATTCATACTTGCTGAATTTAGCAAACCACTGGTGATCCTTGAGGGTGTGTAGCATAATACTCAAATGAGCGGCATGCTCCTTCTCGCTCCGAGAGTATATGAGAATATCATTGATGAAGACGATCACAAGAATGTCCAAATATGGTTTGAACACCCTGTTCATCAAGTCCATAAAAGTTGTAGGAGCATTCGTTAGCCCAAAATACATAACTACAAACTCATGGTGACCATATTGGGTCCGGAAAGTTGTATTCGGAATGTCACTCTCCCTAACTTTGAGCTGGTGATATCTGGATCTGAGGTCTATCTTTAAAAAGCACCTGGCACCCTGAAGTTGGTCAAACAAGTCATTAATCCTGGGGAGGGGATACTTGTTCTTGATTTTAACCTTGTTCAACTGCCGATAGTCAATACACATACGAAGAGACCCATCCTTCTTTCGAACAAAGAGAACTGATGCACCCCACGGGGACTTGTTAGGTCTGATGAAACCCTTATCCAAGAGATCCTTCAACTACTCCTTCAACTCCTTTAGCTCAGTTGGAGTCATTCTGTATGGAGGAATAGATATAATTTGTGTATCAGGAAGAAGGTCAATACCAAAATCAATCTTCCGCTCGGGAGGGACTCCTGGTAAATCATCTGGGAAAACCTCTGGATACTCACACACTATAGGAATTGACTGCAGAATCGGGGTTTCAAACATTGCATCTTTAACCCGAACTAGATGGTAAACACAACCCTTCAAAATCATCTTTCTAGCCTTAAGGTAGGAAACGAAGCGACCTACAGGCACTTCTGAACTACCCTTTCATTCAAGGATTGGCTTACCTGAAAATCGAAACTTTACCGTATGGGTTCTATAATTCACTAAGGCATAACATGCATGCAACCAATCCATACCAAATATAACATTAAAATCAGTCATGTCTAACTCTACTAAATCAGCTAAAGTGACTTTCTGAAG
Source organism: Datura wrightii (assembly GCA_035772735.1). Taxonomy (NCBI): domain Eukaryota; kingdom Viridiplantae; phylum Streptophyta; class Magnoliopsida; order Solanales; family Solanaceae; genus Datura; species Datura wrightii. Next base: position 179,119,199 of record JASDFA010000001.1, on the reverse strand, counting down.
GACTGTGATGGGGAAATTTCTATATGCCCATCAAGATATAACTGAGTCATCAACTTGAGTAGAGACCGAGAAGGGTTCTGATAAGGTTTCCAGACTAACTTCAAAAATAATAGCAACATAAGGCTTCACAAAAGATAAAGTAGCCCCCGGATCTAATAATGCATATACATCGAGATGAACTACTCACAACATACCAGTGACCATATCCAGGGAGACCTCCTGCTCCTGAAATGTGCTGGTGGAGCTGCTGAACTGGTAGCAGGGTCACGGCTCTACCATGGCCCTGTCTGGCTATTGGACAATATCTGAGCATATGGTTGGACTTTCCGCACCCAAAACATGCCCCTAAACCTGCTAAGCACTATTCGGTGTGCCTCCTACCATACCTGCCACAAACTGAAATGCTGGGCTCTACTGACTTGCTCCCCTGACCTCGAGAGCCTGATTTCCTCACCTTTTGATCACATCGAGATCTAGATGGCACACTAGTTGACGACGGCGCTGGAGATTGTTGGCGATGTCCATCGCTGAACCTCAGTTGGGAAAATCCAATGCTGCTCGTCCTGGCCCTCTTGGCCTCTCTCTCCTTATCCCTCATCTTATCCACCTCCATCTGTTGGGCGTGTATGACCAATCAAGAGAATTCTAGGTCACTTGTCCACTTGTTTGTGGATGATAGGAGGTTCCAACCTTGTACTTGACATCATATTTCTCTAATAATGAGCTAAAAATTTGGTTGTAAAAATGAGACCCCCCATCACTAATGATTGCTCTAGGGGTCCCAAACCTTGTGAATATGTTCCTCTTCAAAAAAGAGATCACACTTCTTCCTTTAATATTTGGGAGTGTCACTGCCTTCACCCATTTGGAGACATAGTTGGCTACCACAAGGATATATTTCTGCGCATAAAAACTCACAAAAGCGCCCATAAAATTAATACCCCAAACATCAAATATTTCCACCTCAAGGAAAGGAGTAAACGGGAGCTCATGTCTTCATGACATGCTTCCATGTATTTGTTATTATTCACAAAACTTCACAAAATCGTAGGAATCTTGATAGATGGTTGGCCAATAAAATTCACTTTGCAAGATCTTTGCGGCTGTGCTAGTGTTACTATGATATCCTCCCATAGGAGATGAATGGCATGCTTCAAGTATGGGCATCATTTCCACTTTCAAAACACACCTCCGGATGACAGTGTCGGCACATATCCATAAAAGATATGGATCATCCCAACAAAATTATTGGACATCATGAAGGAACTTCTTTTTGGTGAAAACTCAAGCCTTCCGGTATCAATTCACTGTCAAAAATATTGGCAAAATCGGCATACCAAGGGATCAAGTCATGCAATGTTGCGAACACTTGCTCATCCAGGAAAGTCTCATATATCTCAAGTTCTTAATAAAATTTGGATTTATTTTGCTACACCTTTTTTCTTATTCACATATTACTTTTTTCCTTCACAATAATTGCGTGAATATAATTTTTAAAATATTAGATTTCAAAAATCTATCTTTATAGAAAGCAACTACTAGTATAGGTTACATTTTGGGGACATCCTGATAATTAAGCAAAATATTGATAATTTATCAATATATGTTCAAATAATTTAGCCATGTCTATTGACACTCAATTTTAGTTTTTAAATTTAAAATTAATTTTTTCAGGTTTTCTACTCATTAAATAACATAAAATACTAAATTTTTTTCAAAATTTTAACTTCAAATTAATCTATTGATAATTATTCTTATCTTTTTGTAAATATATGATTTTTATCAATTTATTTTTATTTTAAATAATCTCAACAATTATTATTTGGGTTCTTCCATTTGCGTATAAACTATATATTAGTCTAGCCTTCAATTAATCATCATATTTCTCTAATTCAAACCACATTTTTTTACCTTGTATCGTTACACTAAGAGAAGAAGGATTATATTTTTTTCTGCATTATAAATATAAGCTACATTTACCCTCCATTTTACTTTTTCAATTTTTACACCTATGTCGTTTTACTTTCAGTCATATTTACCCCTTACCCGTTCAAAATTTCATGCACCCACACAAAATTACCTACTTGTCATTTTTTATTTTTCAAGTAAATTTTCTCACTCATTTAAACCCTTTTAACCAGCTCGCCCAAGAAAATCGACTAACTAACAAATTAAAATCAACTTCTAAAGCAAACCCCTTGCTTAGTCCCATTAACATTATATGATTAATGGAGGACATCAAAGGTTAGGTGTTGGCTTCATATACCGATTGAGGCTTCAAAATGTGGTAAAAAGGTAAGATTTTTATTAACTAAATCATCTCTTTATTCTATTATATGTATTTATCTTCTGAAATCTCTCCTAATTTCGTATTATAATTGTTTAGGTTCATCAATTTAAGGATTTTAGTTCTTGTAATGAACTCAAACCTTTAATGTCAATTTCTTTTTTCATGTTGTTTATACGTTGAATGTTGTTGCATGTTAATTTAGTTTTATATAACCTATTTTGAGTTGTTTTCGAACTTGTTACATGATTTCTATATATAACCTAATAGGTTAGTTTTTATTTGTTTTGATTATGTTGTGGAAATATTGTGTGTTAACTAGCACACCATCATATATAATGAAAATAGAGAAGAAAAATAACATGTGGATTTAACAAGGTACAGTGATGTTCGGCATATTTACACACTTAATTATCATATTTTTCTCATACTTAGCTATATTTTGAGAACAAATAATGGGTGATTGCCTTGATTTTAAGTGATATTTATGAAAAAGAGCTAACACATATGATTAGATATTTGCAGGATGAAAAGTGATTGATTTTGACTCATTTGGCCTTAAGAAACAAGTGCTGCTAAATCAGACTTTAACAAGACAAGATCAAAGACTTAAACAGAGGATGGCATCGTGCAGGCAGGGCAGAGCACGAAGCCCCACGTCGCGCAGGGAATTCCACCACACCAAATTCTGCATCGCAGAGTAAAGATGGCACAATGAGACCCGCATCGTGGAGCCTGACCTCTGCTATGAAGTCTGCGACGCGCAGCAAGGGTGATCTAGGAGGGATTTTGCTAGGTCAAATCTCAGTCAAATAAGGAGAGATACAGACGTATTCTACTACTATAAATACCTCTAGGACATTTTGTTTTAGTCATTAACGGTTAATTCAGGCATATTCACCAATAGTTTGCATATTATTCTAAGTGTGGAACACATTATTCTATACCGTTGTTAAGAGAAATATCAAGTTCTTGTGATTCTATTTAGCTTTTCAAGATTTGTCAAACAATTTCATCTTATTGTAAGTGCTCGTCATGACTTCTTATATATTATGTCATTGTTTCTTCTAACATGAGTGGCTAAATTCTTTAGCTAGGTTTGTAGGAATCATGATAGATTAATGGACATAGGAAAACATGTAGTGATTCTTGAATTTGAGTGTATTGGTATTCTCTTTACTTTAATTAGTTTTAGTGGTTGCAAATGTTGAAACATGCATGAGTCATTAATTTTTGGCCAAAGAGGTTGAAGTTTGAAAAAGAGAATAATAATGAAAATTTAAGACTACCAGCCCTCATTTAATTGACTTGAGCTCTAACTGAGGATAGTTAGTCCAAGACTTATGACGAGGGAAAAATATGAACACCCAAAGTCCGAGATGATTTAGACTGAAATTTGTCTATGTAGGTCGAGAGACGTTTGACGAACATAATCGCCATTCTTGCATAAAATTCACCGAGATAGATCACTAATAAAATAAGCCTACTACTTTATAAAACTATGAAAAACACAATCCTATTTTCTTTTTATATATTTGGTACAAACAAAATCTTCTATTAAATTACTTTTTTTATTGCTACCTTCCTCCGAAATACTGACTACCAATCGAAATACTCACTGTTAACGTATTATTTCTCACGTATCCCCTATGGAATCGACCCCAACCTTGTTGGGTTACTATATTTGACAGTGATAGTTTTATACTTTCTTATGAGGTGTAATTTGGCCGTGATCAAATTTTGGTCCAGTTGCTGGGGAATACAATTTAAAAATAGTTAAACAGTATTTAAATTCATCATGTAGTCTATAGTTCTTGTATCACTTTATTATTATTTTGTTTTTCCATTTTAGTTAGCTTTTATTTTTACTATGGCATCATGGATTAAAAAAGGGTTTGATAACCTATATCTTGATGACACATGTCCATATTATGGAGGATCTCATTTTTGGTAAGTTTGTGTAGATGCCCCCAGAAGAGAGATGAGTGCACCATCTCACTTCTAGGATGGGTACAATTGCACTTTTGTGGTGGTCAAGGTGGAAATTAGGGTGATTGTTTCAATTATTTTGCTTATCGATCCAGTTGTTATAACACAAATGTTAGTTGTACTTTTGAGTTTGACAGGAATAATGACATGACATGTGAAGGACAAAACACTGCATATGAACGCATGGAAGCCATGCTCCAAACTTTTTTAGAGCAGGAGTCTAACTTGGAGAAGAATGTTGACCCCTCAATGCTCATGGAGTTGTCTACTCCCCAAGAAGAAATCATTAAAGAAGAGATTTCAAGCTCAAAGGATGAGCTAAAATATCTTAATGACCGCAATGAAAATTATGGAACTGAAGAAAAGCAAAAGTTTGAGGAAGAAATCTCTAGCTCTCATAAAGAAGAAGTTGAGGAGATATTGAGAAGTATAATGGGAAAGAATGAATAACGGAGCCGGGTCCTAACTAACTGGTGGGAAAAAGTGTAATATGATGATAAAGAAGTTATCCAAAATATGAATTTTTTCATGGGAGGATTTTTACAAGCCTTACAAAATTTCCATCATGAAGCAAAACTTGACCAAGTGAAAACTGTGAGTGAAAATTGGCTATCTAAGCAAGCTCAGTAACTTGAAGTATATAAGAATCGCCGTGAAGGCATTTTATGGCTATCAGAAGATTTCTTAAAAGTGAATGTTGAGCAAAGTCAAGAAGTTGCGCTATTAGAAATTGCTACTCAAAAATTGGAGGCCAAATTAAACAATGGTATGATTGAGACATGGAATGATCAACATTAACTAGTCATAGGTAGTAGTTTTGAGTTAGCTTGCAAGGAAGAAGAGGTCAAGATGGACTTTGAAGAGATAAGGGTGATTTACCAACCAACCAACCCAATAATAATGCAAGATGCCGAAATTGAAGAAGTGACACTAGAGTTGCAAAGAAAAGTCCATCAAATTATCTTTTAAGACTCTAGTGCATTTGAGAGGGAGGATGTAAAGAAAGAAGCATGCTTGAAAATGGAGCAACATAGATAGAATTCCAATCACTTTTCAATATTTCACTTGGTTGATGATATGAAAATTGAGGCAACCGAGTCTATAGAGGATTTTGAAGAGGAAGATTAAAGTGACTTCATTTTAAAGTTTGTCATGCCAACAGGGAAAAATCACATCCCTTATTGAGACATCTATTATTTGGTGCCTCTATTTTTACACCACCACCCCTCGTGTGGAGTAGAAAATTGTAAAAGAAACTACAAGTGCAATTTATAAGTTAAAAGTGGAAAGAAAAATGGTAAAATTGATGACTTCGTGTCGCGACGTTAAATTAAGTGCTGCTTGGAAGGCAACCCAAGGTAATTTAGTTTTATTTTTTTAGATGTGATATGTTTGTTTAAGTATGCAGGAAAGAAATCATAGGTACAAATTTGGTTTTTGGCTCCATAAAATAGCAAATGAGACGTGCACGCAAGACTCCATACGGAGCTGCGTGACACACACGCCAGACTTTACACAGAGCTTCCCCACACGAAGCGCTAATGATGCATCAAGGAGCGTGACATGAAGCTCTATCGGTGCAATGAGCTACGCAACATGCAGCATGATGGCACACTGAAGACCACGGAGTAGGCAGGGGAAAATAGTTGTCCCCACTTACAACGAGGATCATGATGAGGGAGTTTTTTCTGTCACCATATTATTAATGCACTGAGGACAGTGACATTGATTAAGTGTTGGTGGGAGTAATTGAGCTCCTAAATTTTTGTGTGATTTAATTCTTGCTAGATTGAGTTGTTTGTACTAATTTTGGTATGTTCTTATTTGTTCTCCCGATTTTACTTTCGGTACTTTTTCAGTGGATAGTCCCTTAGAACTGACTAGAGTGTCTAAATTTCTTTTAGTTATAGTCATGAGTTTACCTGAAAATGGATGGATGATGACCATCTTAAGCGTAAATTAGTCATTGATAGGAGAACAAGAACTTGAAACCTTCTGGTTGTTAGGTGCTTCACTCAGGATATCATTAATATTTCATATGAATTTACTCAAAATGCATGAAAAGGTAGAAACACTTAGACTTTTGGAACTTGACTCTTGTTCTTGAAAAATTGAGCTTAATAATATGAGACATTCAATGTCGATATGTACGTTTATGTTATCTTGATCACCATTATTGAACCATTTGTGCCTTTGTGTGTGAGAGATTTTTTTTCATATACTCCATGCTTGCATATTGATGTCTAAAACTTGTCCGGTGTGTGTGCTAAGAGCAATGAGAATGTTGCATCTAGAAAGTGATATAAGCATTTCTTTGGTAGTCTATATTTATCCTGCTTTAACCTGCCTTGATGTGATTATTTTAGTTAGCTTTGACCTTAGCCTATTCTTTTGATAGCCATGTCAAAAGCTAAATCCCTTTTATTCTATTGATCTTTATTTGATCCAAATAACTCCTAAGGAACTTTGATTGAAAAATTTTGTATGAAAGGAGCACAGAGTGAAGAAAAAGGAAAAAAAGCTAAAGTGTGGAACTTAGAGGAAAAGAAAAGATGAAAAATGCAAAAGAAAAAAAGTTTTGAAAATAAATGAATTAAAAGAATGGAAAGCATGAGAAGAGAAAAAAATTAAATGAGATTAATGTCAAAAGAATTTCCTACTAGTCACCTAAGTTGCAAGATGTCAATAAAGGGGAGGTATGAGGAGAAATATAGAAAGATTGAAGAATGTGCTAAAAAAGTGAAAGAATTGTGAAGTATTAAAGTGCTTAGGGATATTAGTAACTAGTCTAGCCAAATAGTTCCTACCCGACCTTTAGCCTACATTACAACCATCTTAAGTCGTAATTGATCCTAGATTCAACATTTTATATAAGTGGAGTATTTATACTAAAGGTAAATCTATGGTACGTCTATTGCATACATGTGAAGTTCTTTGGGAGAGTGAGCAATATTATTATATCTATGCCCAAGTTAACTGTGTTATGCATCATGTGAGTGAAAGGGCATCTCTCTAAATAGTGAGGACACATAATGGTAATATCTTAGTGTAATTTAGATTTCTAAATTACAAACGTTCATGTTGTCTTAGATATATATTGTTGAGTTAGTTCTAGAAGTTAAATGATTTCGACATATGACCTTGGAATGTTGATTTTAGATGCATGTTGAGTGGATTGTGCATGATTGAATTGCCTAATAGACCTGAGTGTAAGTAGACCTGTTCGTGAAGTGAATTTTGTGTTTGAACCTTTAGTGGGAAGTAGTAGAGTTTCCAAGGATGAATAATAGATTAAGTGTGGGGTGGTGTTTTGGTCTATTTACATATTTAATTATCATATTTTGCCCATATTTAGTTATATTTTGAGGATAAATAATGTGTGATTGCCTTAGTTTTATGTGATATTTATAAATAAGAGTAAACACATATGATTAGATATTTTTCGGATGAAATGTGATGAATTTTGACTTATTTGGCCTTAGGAAAAGAGAATAATAATGAAAATTTGAGGCTACCAACCCTTACCATCTCTAACCGAGGATCGTCAGTCCAAGACTTATGAGGAGGGCAAAATATGAACAACTAAAGTCCAAGAGGATTTAATGTGAAATTTGCTTATGTTGGTCGAGAGAAGTTAGATGAATATAATCGTCAATCTTGCATGAAATTCACTGGGGTAGATCACTAATAAAATAAGCATACTATGTTATGAAGATTCATGGAGAATACAGTCCCAGTATCTTCTCATATATTTGGTGCAAATGAAATCTTAGCTTAAATTACTTTTTTTTATTGCAACTTCCCTCTGAAATACTTACTATTGGTCAAATTACTCACTGTTCACGTATTATTTCTCACCTATTCCTTGTGGGATCGACCACAACCTTGTTGAGTTACTATATTTGATAGAGACCGTTTTATACTTCATTGGAAGGTGTAATTTGGGGTGATTATTCAGCTAAGTCTAATCCTCCAAGCAAAAGCAAAAAGATTTTTCACTATGAAAGAGAAGAAGTGTACAATGCTTATGAATCCTCAAATAAAACCCCCATATGTAAATATGAAGTAGGCTCAAACCTATAAGAGAAAGATTCTCCAAATCCTACAAGGACAATGTATTTTTCTTTCCCAAACGTATTAGGACAGTGGATTTTCTGAACCAATAGAGATAACGAGTTTTCTAAATATACCAAAAAATAATTTAAGACATAATGAATAAATCTTCCCCTTGTCTTGAATTCTCTTTATCCATAGGAACAACGTAAGTTTGGAAGATGAATAAAGTGTCCATACATGATATAGAAGTTGATGATGGTATAAGGCAGTTATGGTTCTGAATTTCTGAAGAATTTAAGATCCTTAACATATATGTTGTAGATGAATGTGAGGAGTCAATAAATTTTCATATTATTGCCAAACATTCTGAGGCATATGTCGTGGCTACTAAAGTTGGAACTGATTGTGAGAGTGATAATAATCATTTTGAGTATGATTTCAAAGTATTGAATAGGATTGCCCTTCAAAAAAGTAGGGTAATTGATGAAAGATTGCTAGATTACGAGGACTTTATAAATAGGTATGACCTTCAAGAATATAGTTAAAGCTAGATTATGCATTAACCTTTGTTCTCTTTCAAACAAAAGGCAGTTGGAGAAAATGAAAAGTGATCCAACAAGATTAAGGTACATGTGTGTTGAAGGTGGTTCAGTGTTTTTTACACGTTTACGAGAATAGGGATATGTACCTGATTATGATAGACATAAATTCTAAAACTACAAGCATGATTGTAATGAAGCATATAATAATAGTAGGGTTGACCATCTTACAATAGCACATTAATTCAAGACTAAATTGCAAAATAATTCAAAGTATAAGGTCAATGAGATGAAGGATGAGTTGTTTGAGGTCAATGTTAATCACGGTAAGTGCAAGAGAGCAAAATAATTAATTTTGAAAAAGCTTCAAGGGAACTTTACAAATAATTACAATAGAGTTGAGGCTTATGCATATGAGCTAATCTAGTAACCCAGAGAGTCGTGTGATATTATCCAAAAAAAATGCACTCGCAAATGGTAAAAGAAGATTCTTAAAAATGTATATTTATTTTCTAAGCACTTAAGATGAGGTTTAAAAATGGTTTAAGACCTTTTATTGATTTGGATAGAACCTTTTTAAAGGGAAAGCCAAGGATCAATTATTAACCATTATTGGTCAAGCTTATCAGGATTATAGTTATCCTGTTGCTTGAGTAGTCGTGGATAAAGAAATTAAAGAAATATACATAAAATTAGTCTCAAGCTTTTTTAAAAGGTCATTAGATATCAAGGATATATTTATATGGAGGGACAACTTTAGTTTCATACATGCAAAAGGTGACCTTTTTATTCTATTTCTATCCCACTATTTCTTTTTTTACATTATTGATTCTTTGTTTCAGTTTTTTTGGGCCATTTTTTGTTTGTTCTTGGAACTTCGACTTAACATTCCCACAAAAGCATACAATAATATAAGAAATGACATAAAACATACTTAAAGAGTAACAAAAGCTTATGTAATTGATATCGTATTTTCACAGTATATCATGTATATTAAGAATTCTAGCTTCTTGTGGAAACCATTTTGTTAACTTTAACAGTATTTAAATTGTTTTAATGATGACAACTAACAAATATCGATCAATAAGATGTTCCAAATCTAAAACAAATCAAGCAAGGGCACAAAGAAACTGAATATCTAAAACACATATCTCGGCAAAGATCATGGCATTGGGCAATATCAAGACAGAAAGTTGAAACTCTCAAAGGAAGGAAATATGATGATGCATAAATCAAGATAGAAAATCATTCTATCATCCAAAGAATTTAAGGAATGAAATCAAAGTTAGAATCTGCCCTCGTCAAAGGAAGAAAGCTTTCGGTCGCACAAATCATGGAAGAAGATTCCTTCATCATCCAACGGATATATAGAAGGAACATTATCTCTACAAGATCTCTCTTCACCAATAAAGGAAGGAAATTATTTAACCTCCATCAAAGATGTCGATCACATATTCTCATCCCATGTGATTGAGGCAAATACCTTGAGTTACCCTAAAAGAGCTCATCAAGATCAAAGTAATTGATCTTGTTGTCTTTCAAGACCCTATTAATAACCAAAGAAGAATTGGGAAGAAGAGAATCAACTTCATTTGATCAAGCCATATTATTCTTCCTCTTACCAAATCACTGTAATCTTATAATAGTTATTAGTGAGAACAATAGAAAAATCAGTTAGGCTAATATACAATTAAAGGCTATGACAAAGTTCTAGCATACTGATTCAAATTCACCAGTTGTGGTGGGTTGAAACATCCTTCATTGTAATCAACAATCAAGAACTCTAAAAGAATCCGACAAAAATACCCAGATCACCATTGTTCCAAGTTTCATGGTGAAAATGACGACAAAATACCCGATGTACAGCTGGAATGAGATAAGGACGAAAAAAGAAAAAGCAACGGCTTAGATAGAAGAAAATGATATACCAGAAGATCAGATAAAGAAAACAGCAGATATGTTTTTAAAGTTTTTTGTTTTGTTATGTAAAGAGTCGTCCAAAATAATGGACAGACAAAGTTTTTTGTTTTTGTATAGAAAGTCTTAAAGTGTACAGTAGAGGGCAGCTACTTTAGCAGAAAAGTCGCAAAGTAAATAGTAAAGGTGGGTTTGGGAGTGCGGAAGTGAGAGATTGAGAGAGAATTGAGGAATGCGGATGCGGATGCCTTTGGCTTCCGTCTGAGTTTCTATTTATAGACAAAATTTACAATCGACTTTTTACAATTGGCTCTTCCTGTTCATGAATGACCCCTACTATTCATGAATAGTTGGCCGACACCTTTACTATTTACTTTGCGACTTTTCTGCTAAAGTAGCCGCCCTCTACTGTACACTTTAAGACTTTCTATACAAAAACAAAAAACTTTGTCTGTCCATTATTTTGGACGACTCTTTACATAACAAAACAAAAAACTTTAAAAACATATCTGCTGCTTTCTTTATCTGATCTTCTGGTATATCATTTTCTTCTATCTAAGCCGCTGCTTTTTCTTTTTTCGTCCTTATCTCATTCCAGCTGTACATCGGGTATTTTGTCGTCATTTTCACCATGACACTTGGAACAATGGTGATCTGGGTATTTTTGTCCTACCGTTTTGCAGTATCTTATTAGTAGAGCTGGAGAAATATAGTTTCTTCGTATAGCTCTTGTTGTAGGTATTTCTTATGGTTTAAGCAGACTGAGTATCCACTGGCGTAATTCTTCCATATCTGCTTCTTTATGTTCTCTGGAGTTTGCATATATCATTGTTTGATCTCTTGAATAGTAGCTCCAGATAGAATTTCCGTTTAAGAAATTATTGGCTAGTTCGCTTAGTATCATAGCTAGACCAATAATTCTTTTGTTGGCGTAGAATTCCGGTATGTCTGTACTTTTTATCTCTTCCTGTTGGTCTATCTTTTCCGGTATAATCATTTCTCTCGTTAGTCCTATTTTCACCACTTGGATAATTGGTTTTATTTCGTCAAATAATATCTCAGCAGGTGCTGCATATATTTTAATGTAGAAAAATGTTCCTTTCGTTATTCTTTTATATGTCATAAATGCCTTGTGTAGCTCTGGTATGGTTGCTATCTCGTCTCCTGTTTTGGTATATACTGTTCCGAGTAGTCCATAGTTGTAACATGTTTTTACTAGGTTGGCGTTGGTATTTGATTGTGCTATTAGCTTGTTGTACCCTTGTAGATATTGGGTGACATAATCTTCTTCTGGATTCTGGGTATTTATAGATCGTGGGTTTCTGTTTAGGAAGGTTTGTATTTTGTGGATGTTTTGTATGTAGGTATTGGCTATATGGTTATAGGTTTGTTTAGCTTGGTTCAGACTTTCCTTGTATGTGCTGGTTTGTGGAATAGATGGTATATTTTTCATTGTGAATTGTTTATCGAATAGCTGTTTCCTTATAATATCTCTTCTTTCCTTAGGTCCTGAAGTACCTGCAACTGCACTAGGTGAAATGTTAGCTTGGGTTTTATGGAGTTTCCCAACGTCTCCTTTTAGCTCTGGAAGTTTTTCGTCTTCCGATCGACGTAGCTCCGCATTTTTTGAGTCACGCTGCTGACTATTAGCTTTGCTTTTCAGCTGCTGTATATCTTCCTCCATACTTTCCACTTTTTTGCAAAGTGTAGTTAGGAGTCCGAGTATTTGCTCCATTTTACCTTCGTCAGGTTTTGTATCTTGAGATGTAATCTGCAATTGTATTCCTTTCAGTTTTGATAACTTCAATTGTAAATGAGAAGTTTAATATATTTAATACCAATCTCCTTATTTCCTTTGTTGTTACAGAATCTTGTACTTTCTTAGTTATCCACCATTTTACTTGTGTATTATCTGTTCTAACAATAAATTTGTTATAAACAATATATGGTTCGAATGCAAGCAAACATTTATATAATGCAAATAATTCTTTTCTGTTTATCTCCCATTTAATTTGTGGTTCTGTATATGATCCTGAATGATATCTACAATGGTGTTCTATTTTTTCATTTTCATATTTATATTTTAATACTCCTCCATAGCTGTGATTGCTAGAATCTGATTCTACTATGTAGGTGAATTTTTTGTTTTCATCTGGAAAATATAATTTTGGTAGTTCTTTACACATTTCTTTTATCTTTTTTATATATTTTTTGTCTTTTTCATCAAAGTGATATTCTATATCCTTTTTTATTTTCCTTTGTAATGGTTTTAGATTTTCTGCTAATTTTGGTACATATTCCCTTACTTGGTTAACTAATCCTAAAAAGGATTGTAATTTTTTCTTAGTATCTAATAATTCTTCAGAATCTATTATCTTCTGTACTATGTGCGTTTGCATTTTTACTCCATTTTTGTCTATTTGTATACCTAAAAATTCTATTTGGTTTTTTAATATTTCAGCTTTTTCTTTGCTTAAACTTATTCCTGATATTTCTATTATATGTATGAATTTCTCTAGTAATCTTATATGTTCTTCTTTTGTTCTTGAATAAAGTAATATGTCGTCTATGTATACTATACAGTTTTCTAGTTGGTTAAAATAATTATCCATGAAGTGTTGATATCTACCCGGTGCATTTTTATATCCAAAGGGTAATACATTCCATTCGTAAAATCCTTGGGGTACAGTAAATGCTGTTAGTTGTTTTGATTCTTCTTCTAGTTTTAAGTGGTAAAATCCTGATTTACAGTCAAATTTACTAAAATAGTTATATCCTTGTATTTGTCTTATTTTTAATATTTTGTTTGGTATTGGGTAATTATATGTTTTAGTTTTTGCATTTAGATTTCTGTAGTCTATTACCATTCTGCTTTTCTTTCTTTTTTGTTCATTATGTTTGTTTACTATAAATGCCGGGGTGTTATGTTTACTGTTACTTTCTCGTATATAATTATTTTCTAGTAATTCTCTTATATGCATTTGGAATTCTTTTTGATCTTCAAAATTATATCTTAGTGGTTTTTGTGTTATTATACTATTTTCATCTATTAGTTCGATTTTTACTTTCGTTTTATGTTTTTCCCATCCTTGTAATGGGTTTTCATTATACAATGATTCTAACTTATCTTGTAATATTTGTACCTTATCTATTGTGAATATTATCATTTCAATTTTTTGGTCGTTAGTTGTTATATTTTCTAATTTTTGAGTAATTTTTTCGCTTCCTTTAATCCATGGCATATTTTTTCTTATTTTGTTATTTACTCTTTTTGCTCCTATTTTCTTATTACATGGGGTAGTAAACCACCAATGTGTTTTTGTTATAGTATGTGGGTATAACTTTTCTAAAAATGGCATTCCTAATAGTATATCTCTATTAGTGAATTCATAACTATACATTTCTTCTATTATTAATATTTTATCCCATATTTGTACTTTTATATTTTTAGCTTTGTGTGTTATCATGCTTCCTTCATTGTTAAAGCCAGTGACTATAAGTGGTGTTTTTAATTTTTCCCATTTATCTTCTAGTAAGCAGTTGTGTTTACACATATTTGCTCCAGCTCCTGTATCTACCATAGGTGTATAATATCTGTTGTAATATCCTTCCACTATTATTTTCATTAGTATATAGATTTTTGTCATTCTTTCATATTAAAGTCCTTTTAATGATTATCTTTTTATTTTCATAATGTATTATTAGTTGTTTTTCGTCTATATTATAAGGTTTTACTCTTTCCAGCCATTTTATTCCTAAAGTTATATTGTCTTTTCTTTGATATATTTTGAATTTTATTTTTATTGGTATTCCTCCAATAATTAATTCTTGTTCTGTACTTTGTTCCATATTTGTTAATATTCCAGGTAATTCTGTATTTATATTTTCGTTTTTTGTAATTTCTTCTTCTTTTATTAGTTCTCTTGTGACATAACTTTCGTTTTGTCCTGTATCTATTTTTATTAAATATTTTCGTTGATTTAATATTCCTGTTATATAGTATTGGTAAGGTTGTATTTCATCCATTCTTTGTTCTGATAATTTGGGTTGTATTTCATATTCTATTCTTCTTGAAGTACTATTTCTAGATGACGATGGTGTATCATAGTTTATTCTTTTTGATGTGCTTAGTCTTTCTTTTACTATTTCTAGATCCTCCTCAATATCCATATCTTTGTAGCTATAATCATTATTATCGATAACATTAATTATTTTATCAAAAGGGTTTTCTATTTTAATTCTTTGAATTTTATTTTTAGCTGTTATCTTATGCTTTGTAGTTAACACATATAAGTTTTTACATCTTGCTGTAAATATTTTACTACCTGGAGCCAGTTCTATTCCTGACATTTTCCAGTATAGTACTAGAGATTTATCTATATTTCTGTCATCTAATGCTACTGAGTAGTTAGCACTTATAATAAACTTAAATTTTTGGTATATTAAGTTTCCTCTAACTGCGCTTATTATACTCTTTTCTATTGGGTGGATTATTCTATCATCTGCTAAATATAGCTCAATTGGTGTATCTATTCCTTCTCTAAAACATGCTTTTATAAGTATTTCTGTTGCTCCTAGGTGTACGTATTTTATTGGATTTCTAGCTTTTATTTCTTGGATTTCCTTGTTTATTATCTTCTTATTTATAATAGGTATTTTAGCTTTTCCTTGGGTGTATTTGCAATCTATTATATGTTCTTTTTGGCTTACCACGTAGTATTCTTCTTGTCTTATTTTAAAGAAATTTCTTAATTTAGGTATTTCCAAAATTTTGTCTACACTTAAATCTAATTCTTTTCCTTTTATTTGTTCGAACATGTTGTTGTCAAATATTATTTTTTGTTCTGAGCTTTCTTTATCTTGATATTCTTCTTTACTTATAATCCTTATATCTGTTTCAGTCATTATCTGTTTCGCATTCATTTGTCTCATTTTCATTATCTGTTTTTTCGTATTCTGTTAATTCGTATATACTATCTTCATCACTTAGATTATAGTCTATATAATCTATTTGTTTATATTTTTCATCTTCGATTATTATTTCTACTTCTGAAATTTATTTTTTATTTACATTTTTAGGTACTCTACAGTCTCTAGCTAAATGTCCTAATTTGCCACAATTGTAGCATTTGCATTCTGATATATTTTTCTTAGTTCTGTGAGGTCTCTTTTGTTTGTAATTTTTTATATAGTATCTTTTTCTTGGTTTTTTATACTTGTATTTGGTTCTAAATGGTCTGTATTTTTTAATTCTTTTCTTGTATTTATTTGTGCATCCAAATTGTGGTGCTGTTCTAATTGTACAACATGCTAAGTTTTTTACTAGTATTTTTTCCATTTTCATGTCTTCCTTATATTTTTCGCATAATTCGGTAAACCATTTTTGTAGAAATTTTATTCTGGATCCTAATGTATCTATTAGTCCTGATTCTTGCCAGTCTTTAGTCACTTTTGAACTAAACGGTTCTGGTAATTTTGTATAGTATAACTTCCTTATTTCTCTGCTTTCTTCATTTGTATATAATCCTTTATAATAATATTCTTTAAATGCGCATGTATATTCATCCATATAACTCATTTTACATATGCTTAATTTATTCATTAGATTTCTGTTTAGTTCTTTATCTTTTTGCCGTTCTTCTATTTCGGTGGTCATACTACTAAATTCATTTCTTATTGCCATTTCGTATTTGGTCAGTATATCTATAGATGTTGTTGCTGGTTCATTATTAATTTTCTTATTATTTCTTAATGTTTCTAAACTTTCTGGTGATAAATTTTGTAGCCATATTTTTGTTGTTCCAATTAATGTTCGTTCTATGTATCCAGGGGCATCTGCTATTAATATCTTGTTATCTATTAACTGTTTTGAAATATATCCTATCCATAGCTGAATTGTTTTATTTGTATCTGCAACACAATCTAAATCTAAGAAATTATATTGTTCTATGTTTTGTCTAGGTGTCCAGTTTTTATTTAATCTTTTATTCCATAATGTTTTGCTTCTATTTTCCCTTTCGTAAGTATAATAGGTTGGACTAGTATTTGGTCTTCTTGGACTTCTAGTTCCTGATGTACTAGGTTTTTCATCTATATCTTCTACATTTATTTCTATGTTATTTTCTTTTTCTATTAGATTAGTATAAGTTTCTGATGTTTCTGAATATTGATCTAAGTTTTCTTCATCATTTTGCTCACTTATGTCGTCTATTCCTATTTTAGGCTGATTTTCTACTGTACCTGATTCTTCTAATAATATTTTAAATTTTTCTATTTCTTCTGTAAGTCTTAATTCTTCACGTTGTTTTTCTTTTGCTTTTATTTTTTCTTCATATAATTGTTTAAGTTTTTCTAGTTCTTTTTCTAGCTCTTGGATTCTCGTGTCTTTTTCTTCTTTAATTTGCTGAACTTCTATTTGTGCTTGTTTTTTAATTTTTTCTATTTCTTTTTTCCTGTCTATTTCCTTATTTTCTTTATTAATCCTTACCATAGCTGTTAAGCTATCTTCTAGTTTTGCTGATTCTTTTTCTAACATTAAATATAATTGGTTTCCTATCTTTTTAAATCTTCTTCCTAAATTTGAGTGTACAATTTTTATTTCTAATCCTTTTTGGCTTATATATTTTTCTTCTTCTACAACATATTCCTCCTTGTTCATTGTAAATTCTGTCGTAATCTATATTTTAACAGTTGTAATTGTAATTTTAGACAGGATATTAATTTTTCCTGTGTCTTTATAGCTGTTCGGCATGCTTCTGTAATTATATAATAGTTTCCTTTTTCTTTTCTAGATTCTATTTCTGCGATTATACAGTAATTTAATCTTTCTTTCCTAAATTTTATTTCATCTGTTATTTCTTCTATTTCTTTTAATATTTGTTGTTTGTATTTTTCGTTGTTATTTATGTTAATTTTTTCTTCTTCAAACATTTTATATATTTATATTCTGTTTCTGAGATTAAATCTATTAGGTGTTCGAGTCTATTTTTATTTGTTTTATTTAAGCTTAGCTGTTTATATTCAGGATATAGTACTTTTAGCTGATTTTTTAATTTTTTAGCTTTTTTCTGAATATGTCCTTTTCTTGGCTTCTGTAATTCTTTATTCATTAATCCTGTGTAAACATTTTATTATAATATTCAATTTTTAAAGGTTCTAATTTCTGTAACTCCTTTATACATTCGAATGCATATTCTAAGTATTCCAGATTACTATTTTTCATATATTCTCTTATATTATCTTCCAATAGGAGCTTTGTTAATCTTATACTTTCTATAGTAGATAACCAATATTCCATATATTCATAATTTATCATTTTTAATCTAAATTTTTATCTAATTTTCTAATTTCTTCTATAGTCATCTCCGTCCAATCTTGGTTAACCCAAGGAGACTATACTAGGCACCACATTGATGATCCGAACCAGTATAAAAATCATTGTGTCATTATTGCTTTTTGATTATTCATTCTACAGCTTATTACTAACGACTTGTCTGCAGGTGTTAGTCGACTCAAGGTGTCTGTCAGTCGACTTACTCTTACATTTTAAATTCACCCTCCTCCACCCCCACCCATCCCCTTAATATCACAATACCGCTAAGAAGAGGATCTTTCTCTATCCAATTGTTGTAATTGCTAATCTGATTCTCTCTCATTATTTCAGCATTAAAATTGTCAGGTTCGAGCAATTTAATTCATTCATTCAATCCGTTCAACACATAATCATTTAAACTCGATGGAATTCTAAAAAAAGTTGCATATGATTGATGTATGTATGCTTTTTGTAGTACTTCATTGAATCTCATAGAGAAGTCATTCCAATTCGGTACATTGAAATGATACCCCTCATATTTAAAGGTTGTTTCCCTTTATGACATACTAGAAGAGAATTTCTATTTTTCCTGATAAACCTAGACTGATTTCCCTCACTAAATACATATTGAGAATAATTTATTCGAACTAGAGAGTTAACTTAGTGGATGATGTTTGCAATATAATTTTAGATTGATCAATTTTATACTTGTAATGGCTCACAGCCTGTTTCTGAATCAAATCTGGAAAATTCATCATCTCTAGAACAAGTTTGGGATGAATCAAATTGACAAGGTAATAATATAATGACATTTCCGATTATTTTGAATATTAAACTATTTTTCCCTAAATGAGACTTCCCACAAGTTTATTATGTGTTTTTAACTTGTGGGAATTGATGGAACGGGTTTCGAGAAATTCGATGCATTTCAAAAAATAAAATTAAAATTAGAAAGTTAAAAAGTTTAGAGTTGATCGAAGTCTACATTTGAAATTAATATACTCGGAATAAAGAATTAGAAGTTCTTATAGATATGTATGATGTTTTAGAACTTAGTTGGATAGTTTGGATGAATCTCGGGGGGCTTGAGAGTGATTCAAACACTTAAATTGAAAACTAGTAAATTGATATTTTATTTAGTTTCTTTAAGGCCTTATAAAGGATTTTATGTCAGCAAAAATATAGAGAACTTAAATATACATATGTGTGTGTAATATCAAAATAGAGAAGTAAGATGGTAGGGCATGTTAAAGATTAGGCTTGTTAACTATTTTATCACATTTTCTTGTAATTTCAGTTGCAAACTTAACTAATAAATTGAAAACTTTGTAGGAAAAAAATTGTTATATAATTGTGTTGTACTTCTATACTTCATTTGTTAACTTTAGTTATTATTTAATTAAATAAAAAAATATTTTAGCTAAATCACGAGACCCTACTCATATTTAGACTTCAAACAGTACTCTGATCTTAATCTCAATACATGGAGAGAAACTATTGCTAACATATTCTTGAATAAGTCTAAGTTCGAAATTTATATAACAATAAATGCGTTGAAGTAGGAAAACCAGTAACCTTTGTTAAAGTAGATAATATTTTTATATGAGTTTTCGTATTTATTTTGTATTGTAAAACTTAAGAATTTATATGGTAATTAAAAATTAATCTACATAGATATTTGATAATGAGATTGAGTAATATAATCTTGTATATCACACTTTAAATTATGAGCTATAATTAAAACAAAATGAGTTTACTAAAGCGAGAATGATTATAAAATACAACAGTAAGTAACTAATGAATTTGAACTTTGCAAATATTAAAAATATTAAAATGAAATTAGAGATGATTTTAAAAGGATTAAAATCAATTTTTTCATTTAAAATTTTGGTTAAAAAACCTAAAATATATAAATAAAGGTTGAACGAGACAGGACAGCGCTTAATTTAAATAGGACAGACTGCTAAATTAATGGAGCAGGAAACGGCAAAACCTTAGCAGGGGAAGACTTAACCCGCCCCAACTGTCCTGTTATCATCCCTAAGGATCAGTATCAGCAGTGACAGACTCAAAATCTTATACAAGCGAATTTAACAAAAATATTTATAATAATTAATTATATGAATAACATTGATAATAGAACTTGCTCACCGCGCTATTTCTTTTATTAATTAGAAAAGGACACTCACCACCATACTATTTTTTTAAAATAAGAAACAACAACTGCCGTTCCATTTTCATGACTTAGACCTCAAATGTTGTCAATATACGCATATTTTTTTCCTAAAATAAAGTTGAAATTTAAAATTAAAAAAAAAATACAAACAGTTTATGTAATTTTTTTTTGTAATTTTTTTGTTAAAACTTAAAAAATCCTATCTATATAATTTAACAATTTTACTTCAACAAATTCTGAATTTTATCAATTTTAACCAAAAATAATAATTAATCAACTTCAAATTTTATAAATCTAAAAAATTTAACGTAACAAAAATATTTTAAAGAAATGACACTGAAAATGAGAAATAAACTATACTAATTAGTACAAACAATTAAAGACAAAAAATCATGCAACAAACTTAAAATTTCAGTATCCAAACAAATTAATAATTTTAACATAAATCAAACTAAATAAGTTAGCAAAACGATGAAAGAAAGAACCAAAATTCACCTTGAGAAAAGGTTTAAACAATTTGAAGAAAAATAATGTTTAACAAGAATAGTTTTTATTGGATTTAAAGCAAGAAAAAGCAAATTATAAAGAGAAATAAAAAAATAACACAAAATAGAACACAAATCAAAATAGAGTTTAAAAATCACAATATAGATGTAATTAAAATCCACTACTAAAAATAGAGACTTTTTCCATCGTGAATCAATGAAAAATTATGTTATAAGATGTGATTTTCCTACTCATTTCCCACTGAACTTGTTCATTGAGAAAATACATGGTGGGAAATTCCATGATATTTTCATGTGAAAACATTATTATTTTTTTCTTTTACCACTAATAATCAATGGAAATAATTACTTAATATTTTTAAATAAAAAATTAATTAAAAAATAATATTTTTTTAATAGTGATTATTTTTCTTCTTTTTGGTATTTAAATTTTGTGTAAATTATTTTCATGCACTTGAAATACAAAGTTTTAGACTACACTATCAAACTTCTCATGTGCAAATTTTTGTTTCTATCATTTCAAACAAAACCTCAAATGACTATGCATAGCAATAATATAGCATATATATATATATATATATATATATATATATATATATATATATAACCTTCGAAGATAATTAAAGTCTGTTATTATTGCAGACAATTAAAAGATACACAAAAGGGAAGAGAAATAAAACCAAATATCAAAGCCATATAATTTATCATATTAAATTAAACAACGTTCTTGATTTCCTCCTCCTTGATTAGTCGATCTTAATTTCATCGTTAACTTATTTAAATTGTAAGAAGATTTTTTATCTGAGTACATGCGAAGCCTCTTATGAAAATTTATGAAATTAGATAAATCATACAACTTCTGGTAGAAATATAAAATAAGACTGTGTATAATAGATTTTTTGGTCTGATTTTTTCCTGAATTTTGCGCATAGCGAGAGCTTTGATACACCGGACTGCCCTTTTTATATTTTAATATTTTAAACTTATAATATTATCAATTAAAATTTTAAATTTCGCGTTAAATTTATGTCTATTTATAATATTATCAATTAAAATTTAAAGCTTAAAAAATGATAGTTTCCCTATTCAATTTGTAATTTCCACCTAATTGGTAAAAATTATTTTAATCTTGTCATAAATAATTTTTTGTGTAAAATAATTAAAATTAAATATTAAAATGGTTTTTCATAATTTATGTCAATGTCAATATTATTAATTAAGCAAAAAAAAAAAAATAGCCAGCCCAGAGCACAAAATATCATAACCGAGTAAAGGGCTGGGCTCTTTCTTCCCTTCAAACCCGCCCTCAGCTCCATTTGGGTTAGAAAAATTTAAAGAATTTTTTTTTAGGAAAATAACTTTCTTGAAAATAAAAAAATAATTTTCTTAACATAAATAGAAAAAACAACTCGCATTGTCTCTTCTCCACCCTCACAATTACCCACCCTACTCATCACTCCCATCCACCATCACCACCACCCACCACATCCATATTGCCCCACTCTTATTCCATTCTTTTAGTTGTCTTATTGTTATACCCCGTAGAATTCCCGGCACCTAGACGACCTATTCACATGTTGGTCAAGCATATTAGAAGGCCATACGTGCTAGGGAAAGGCCGGGAAAAAGATCGGACGGGGAACCCGTCGAACCATCGCGGGAGGAGCCGAGGCAGAGCCCCTCCGCGATGGCAGCGTGTCACGGAGGCAAGGCCTCCGCGATGGCTCCGTGCCACGTTGCCCAAGTTCAGGCTCAAGTATATAAAGCCCCCACTTCGGTCTAATATCATTTAACTCCTTTCAATTTCCAGAATACGCAGCAAAACAGAGGAAGACGAAGGAGGGATTATAATTTTCGTCCGATTACGCTGCCAAACGCTGCCCAAACTCAAATTAATCCTAGATACCGAAGTATTTAGCAACAGAGAGCATTCCTACGAATTTAGTTTCGTGAAATACGGCCGACGAATCGGCGAGCCGCCGAACTAAGGTAAATAGAATTGCTCTAAATTAATGTCTATGTGTTCCTAGCTGAGAAGTTAATATTTCTCCCTTCTGGACCGCTGAAAAATAACGAGTTTTTGACCGTTTTTCGAAAGGTTAAAGTTGGGATAAATATATATATCTAAAGTGACAATTTCTCCCGAATATTAACGTATTTAGTTCTAATTGACGTATATATGCATGTAGTTGGGAGAAACAGCAGAAGTACCGACGGAAATCACACCGGTCAGTCGGATACTCAGAAACCAGGTATGTAAAGTTATTCTTTCGGCAAGCCAGGAAGTACAGCTTATAAAGTAAATAGAGTAAAGGCTATTAACCGATACCCAGCGTACAGGAACGATTTTAGTACGGTTCCAGCAAGCATGCTAGTATATTAATCACGTATCATGCGATAATCAAAATAGTAGATATTCAGGCAATACGTAGTACATCTGTTGAGATTGTATCCAGTAGTAGATGGTACATTTTATGTTATTGAGCTATATCCAGATATAATCAGATAGACAGATAAAGGTCAGGTAGCAGTTAGTCCAGCAATCAGAAATAGTGTAAAACAGAATATAGTATCAGTTATTTAATACAAACTGGCCTTGAGATATAAGAAGAGAATATGATTAGTATTTTTTATTTAAGCATGCTTGCTGTGTATGTGTTTTGTATGTTGAGACTTGTTGTGGCATGTGGGCACCCTTTAGCATCCCCACCGCCCCTGGGTTATAGCTGTGTCGATACCAGATTCAGATACCGCCACCAGCTGGGCAATGCCGTCCGACTAAAGGACGATGATGGCCGACCACCATGATAATACGGTCCAGACCACCCTGCTTGCAGGGGTAGTTCAGTTTACTCTGCGCAGAGCTAGCACACCCTGTTTACAGGGGTATACCACTCTGTGTGCACACCTGTGCCCAGAGGCAGGAGTCTTCGGACTCAGACACAGTTTATTGTCAGAGGCCAAGGCCTGAGCTACGTACCCAAGGGGGCCGGTACGAGGAGCTCACAGTTATCAGATGAGTGGAGTGACTTGTTTTTGGTTGGTTTAGACCCGGGTAGGGGTAAATAGATTGCTTGCTTGGTTGGCACCTTCCGGCTTATGGGGGTCGGTTAGGTATTGTATGTATTATTATGTATATTGATATGTGCTAGTAGATACTGATAGACAGAAGGACGATACGTCTTCAGGTACGCTCAGTTAGTTGCAGAATGTATAAACTCTCCCCAGTTATCCTCAGTTAGATAGACTCAGCTACTTCTTGCTTAAATGTCATGTTGTTGTGCTATTCGTTTCAGTTGCATATTTCAGTTTGCTTTACATGCTCAGTACCTGTGGTACTGACGCCCAGCGGGGCGCTGTATTGCTTGCCTACAGGTACTCACGGACGAGGAGCCGATCCCTCGTGATTCCAGCCAGCCAGTGAGTCATCAGCTCCTGTCATCCGGAGTCTGATTCCCAGAGGTGTAGCTCCTTTTCTTTTGTTGTGCAGTATGGGTAGGTCAGGGCCCTGTCCCGGTCATTTCTATTAGTTTCTTACAGTATTCGTAGAGGCTTGCAGTCTGTATATATTTCCTGTGGTTATTTGAGCCGGTCGTGTGGGGCCGTGCAGTCTGTTGTAGCTGTTTCTATTCCAGTTTATGTTGACCGTGTGGGGCCTTAGTTTGACAGTAGTGGTGACCTTGCCGGTCACGTAGTTTTACAGCAGTCTTGTGTTGAGTTACAGATAACTAGACAGCATGGTGGCCTTGTCGGCCCGCATAGGTTCCTTGTTACAGGTCCGTTTCTGGTTAGCTGTTGTTACAGGTTCAGATGGCTACAGGCCAGTTGGCCGGAGGCTGTAGTTACAGCCGTTATATAGCCGATTTATTTCTTGAAATAGAGCCATAGCCAGCCAAAGCACCAGATGTGCTCAGGCTGGACCAGTTACTGTTCAGAGTATAACAGGCACCAAGTGCCGTCATACCCCCCAAGGTGGGGTGTGACAAACTTGGTATCAGAGCAGGTCGTATCCCAGGGAGTCTGCAAGCCGTGCTAAGTAGAGTCTTGTCTATGGATGTGTTGTGCACCACATACTATAGGCAGGAGGCTACGAGGCATGTTAGGATTGTCACTCTTCTTTCTTATTCAATCGTGCTATAGAGCGGTACAGTATAGAGTTGACTTTTGAAACTCACCACCCTCTTTGCTCACAGATATTATGGCAGACCAGTGGCACCCAGCTACAGGTAGGAGATTGGATACAACAGCGGGCGAAGGCACCAGTAGGATGCCTCAGTTACTGCCAGACTCCGCCCGGTCCGAGGGCAATACGGAGGCGTCATCTCGGCCCTCCCAACAGTCTCCGCCTCGCCAGACACCATTTGAAGCAGCACCGCCTCCCACAGCTCCTGCACCCATTTCATCTGATCAGGATCTACGTAGTGCGGTGGTTATGTTGACTCAGATGCTAGCTGCTCAGTGTCAGCCAGCACCACCTACAGCAGCAGAATCCCTAGGGGGGCCAGGTAGTTCCAGGGTTAGAGAATTTTTGGCGTTGGGACCCCCTCAGTTTACTGGATCGGATTCAGCGGAGGACCCTCAGGACTTTTTGGACCAGATGCAGAGGATCTTTAGAGTCATGCACGTAACTCCAGCAGAATCAGTTGAGTTAGCAGTGTTCCGATTACGGGATATTGCTGTTTTGTGGTACGAAAGTTGGGAGAGGTCTCGGGGAAGAGATGCAGCCCCTCCTACTTGGTCCAGCTTTTCAGAGGCCTTCCTGGACCACTACTTACCCTGGGAGGTCAGGCAGGCTCGGGTGGACCAGTTCTTACATTTAGAGCAGGGGGCTAGGAGCGTCCGTGAATATTCCTTGCAACTCGACTCCTTAGCCCGCTATGCTCCAGCATTTGTGGACACCATGTCGTCCAGAGTCCACTGCTTTATTATGGGCCTGAATCCAGAGTACATAGAGACGTGCATGACAGCTACTTTGAGAGAGGACATGGACATAGCCAGGGTGCAGGCCTTCGCACAGACAATTGAGGGCCTGAGGCAGCGACAGCGGGGTGACAGACAGGCGACTTCAGAGCAGCGCCGTAGGAGCAGACCCGCTGAGATTCAGAGGGAAATTCCTAGGGGGCCGAGACCACGGTTTTTAGATAGGCCACCCAGATCTCTACCACCGGTACAGCAGCAGAGGGGCAGGTTCATTCGCCGGAGTCAGTCGGAGTCCGGTAGCAGTTCACGGACAGTAGCCTCACCTCAGTAGCGGAGGGTAGAACAGAGTAGATTTACATCCACCCTTGTCCTATATGCCACCGACTACACTCTGGATTCTGCAGGCAAGGCTTTCCAGGGTGTTATTACTGCGGACAGGAAGGGCATTTAATGAGAGTTTGTCCAGCCAGGGGACAGGGTAGTCAGGATGATCTGGATAGAGCGTCAGCAGGGCCACGAGTTCCAGCAGCCTCAGCAGGGCGCAGACCCTCAGGTTCAGGGAATAGGGGCCGAGGTAGACCAGGAGCCTCTGGCTTAGGTGCAGGCCCTAGCCGTACCTATGCATTACCGGGGAGGCAGGATTCAGAGGCATCTCCCGATGTAGTCACAGGTACATTGATTATCTGTTCATATCCTGTTTATATATTGATTGATCCAGGGTCTACATTGTCATATATCACACCATTTGTGGCCCAAAAGTTTGGTATCGAACCAGAATTGCTTCAGCAGCCCTTTTCAGTGCTTACACCAGTTTGGTAACTCGATTACAGCTAAAAGAGTTTACCGAGGGTGTACGGTAGAGGTTGCTGATCGCCAGACCACAGTAGACTTAATAGAACTTGAGATGGTCGACTTCGATGCCATTATGGGTATGGACTGGTTAGTGCCATGCTACGCCGACTTAGAATGCTGGACCAAGACGGTCCGATTCCACTTTTCGAGGGAAGCAGTGCGAGAGTGGAAAGGGAGTACACCTACGCCGAAAGGTAGGTTTATTTCCTACCTTAAGGCAAGAAAATTAATAGCAAAGGGATGTATTTGCCACCTAGTTAGAGTCCAGGACGTTCGGGTGGAACCTCCGACTCTTCAGTCTGTTCCAGTGGTCAATGAATTCCCTGACGTATTCCCGGATGAGTTGCCTGGTGTCCCTCCCGAAAGGGAGATAGATTTTGCGATCGACTTATTACCAGGTACTCAGCCGATATCGATTCCTCCTTATCGTATGGCTCCTGCAGAACTCAGAGAATTAAAGGAGCAGTTGAAAGATTTGTTAGACAAAGGTTTTATCTGGCTGAGTACTTCACCGTGGGGTGCGCCAGTTTTATTCGTGAGAAAGAAAGATGGCTCGCTCCGAATGTGCATAGATTATCGGCAACTAAACAAAGTTACAGTGAAGAACAAATACCCGCTCCCGAGAATAGATGATTTGTTTGACCAGTTGCAGGGGGCCAAATGTTTCTCTAAGATAGATCTGAGGTCCGGATACCACCAGGTCCGGGTTCGTGAGAGAGACATTCCAAAGACTACTTTCAGGACCAGGTATGGTCACTTTGAATTCCTAGTTATGTCTTTCGGGCTGACGAATGCTCCCGCAGTGTTTATGGACCTGATGAACAGCATATTCAGATCGTATTTAGATCTGTTCGTGATAGTATTTATCGATGATATTCTGGTATACTCTCGTTCAGAGACAGATCACCAGAACCATTTACGAACAGTACTCCAGATCCTTAGAGAACGTCATCTGTACGCCAAGTTTTCTAAGTGTGAGTTCTGGCTGAACTCAGTTTCCTTTTTGGGGCACATCGTGTCGGATGCTGGTATACAGGTAGACACACAGAAAATAGAGGCGGTCAAAACATGGCCCAGACCTACCACTCCGACCGAGGTCCGCAGTTTCTTGGGTTTAGCAGAATATTATCGGAGATTTGTTGAAGGATTCTCCACTATAGCAGCACCTCTGACAAAGCTGACACAGAAAGCAGTAAAATTTCAGTGGACGGAGGCATGTGAGCAGAGTTTTCAAGAGTTGAAAGACCGATTGACCTCCGCCCCAGTACTAGCATTGCCAGAGGGAACAGATGGGTATGCGGTGTATTGCGACGCTTCAGGTTTGGGACTGGGTTGTGTGTTAATGCAGCATGGTAAGGTGATTGCTTATGCTTCCAGACAGCTGAGGAAACACGAAAAGAACTATCCGACCCATGACCTGGAACTGGCCGCAATGATCCACGCTCTGAAAATTTGGAGGCATTATCTGTATGGCGTCCATGTAGACATTTTCACCGATCATAAAAGTCTGCAATACATTTTCACACAGAGGGAGTTAAATCTGCGGCAACGTCGCTGGTTAGAATTGTTGAAAGACTATGATGTAAATATTCTCTATCATCCAGGAAAAGCTAATGTAGTAGCAGATGCCCTAAGCCGTAAGTCAATGGGGAGTTTGGCGTATTTGCGGCCCGAGAAGCGGGAATTAGCCAAGGAAATTCATCAACTAGCTGGGTTAGCCGTTCGAGTAGTGGAGACAGAAAATAACAGAGCGGTGATTCAGAATTCTGCCGAGTCATCACTAGTTACAGAGGTAAAAGAACGGCAGTACGAGGACCCTGACTTAGTCCAGCTCAGAGATAGAATTCAGGAAGGCAAAGAGACAGATTTCCAAGTGACTGAAGATGAAGTACTACGTTGTGGGGGCCGTCTATGTGTCCCGAATATTTCAGGGCTTCGCCAGCAGATCATGCATGAGGTACATTATGCTCGTTATTCCCTCCATCCAGGAGCAACGAAAATGTACCACGATATCAGAGACATTTACTTGTGGCCAGGTATGAAATCTGAAATAGCCGAATTTGTATCTAGATGTCCTAACTTCCAGCAGGTGAAAGCGGAGCACCAGAAACCGGGCGGTCTGACGCAGGGTATAGTTGTACCTATGTGGAAATGGGAAGCGATAAATATGGATTTTGTAACAGGATTACCCTGTACCAGACGCAGAAATGATTCCATTTGGGTAATAGTTGACAAGCTGACAAAATCAGCTCATTTCCTACCAGTGAAGGCTACCTTCTCAGCTGAGGATTATGTCGAATTATATATTAGAGAAATAGTTAGACTGCATGGAGTGCCGGTATCTATCATTTCAGATAGGGGAGCACAGTTTACGGCTAGATTCTGGCAGTCGTTTCAGAAAGGTTTGGGAACGCAGATTAACTTGAGCACAGCATTCCATCCTCAAACAGATGGGCAGGCTGAACGTACGATTCAGACGCTCGAAGATATGCTACGAGCGTGCGTGTTAGATTTTGGGGGTAGCTGGAATGAACATCTTTCGTTAATTGAATTTGCTTATAATAACAGCTACCATTCAGCTATTCAGATGGCGCCTTTCGAGGGATTATACGGGCGAAAATGTAGATCACCGGTGGGCTGGTTTGAAATAGGAGAATCAGCGTTAGTTGGCCCAGACATTGTTCGTCAGTCCGAGGAAAAGGTAAAGTTTATCCGAGAACGTTTACTGACTGCTCAGAGCCGCCAGAAGTCTTATGCAGATATGCGGCGCAGGAATTTAGAATTTTCGGTAAATGACTGGGTATATCTGAAAGTGTCCCCGATGAAAGGGGTAATGAGGTTTGGCAAGAAAGGCAAGCTTAGCCCAAGATTCATTGGGCCATATCAGATTCGGCGAAGAATAGGCCGAGTTGCATACGAGTTGAACTTGCCTCCAGAGTTAGCATCTGTTCACCCAGTATTCCATGTTTCTATGTTACGGAAGTTCATAGGGGACCCTTCTACAGTAGTTCCAGTTCAGGATGTCCAGGTTATAGAAGAATTAACATATGAAGAGGTTCCCATAGCTATCCTAGACAGACAGATTCGCAGACTGAGAACTAAAGATGTTGCATCTGTCAAAGTGTTGTGGCGTAACAGGAATCGTGAAGAAATGACGTGGGAGGCTGAAGAGGAAATCAAAATCAGATACCCTCACTTATTTCAGGCCTAGTCAGGCGACAGGTATGTCCGTATTATTACTTATACAGTACCTTATGGTTGTATGTTTGTAAATGATAAAGAAAGATTGATATCTAGTTATCCAGTGGATCTTAGAATATTGTGTGCAGTGCCTGTGTTGGACTTTTCTGCATTTCAAGTTTTTGCGATAGTCCATATTACAGGGGAGACTCTGCCGAAATTTTTCTAGAAAGTAAGTAAGGAGTCCTCTAGATAGCAGTGTACATTCGAGGACGAATGTTCTTAAGGGGGGAGAATGTTATACCCCGTAGAATTCCCGGCACCTAGACGACCTATTCACACGTTGGTCAAGCATATTAGAAGGCCATACGTGCTAGGGAAAGGCCGGAAAAAAGATCGGACGAGGAACCCGTCGAACCATCGCGGGAGGAGTCGAGGCAGAGCCCCTCCACGATGGCAGCATGTCACGGAGGCAAGGCCTCCGCGATGGCAGCGTGTCACGGAGGCAAGGCCTCCGCAATGGCTCCGTGCCACGTTGCCCAAGTTCAGGCTCAAGTATATAAAGCCCCACTTCGGTCTAATATCATTTAACTCCTTTCAATTTCCAGAATACGCAGCAAAACAGAGGAAGACGAAGGAGGAATTATAATTTTCGTCCGATTACGCTGCCAAACGCTGCCCAAACTCAAATTAATCCTAGATACCGAAGTATTTAGCAGCAGAGAGCGTTCCTACGGATTTAGTTTCGTGAAATACGGCCGACGAATCGGCGAGCCGCCGAACTAAGGTAAATAGAATTGCTCTAAATTAATGTCTATGTGTTCCTAGCTGAGAAGTTAATATTTCTCCCTTCTGGACCGCTGAAAAATAACGAGTTTTCGACCGTTTTTCGAAAGGTTAAAGTTGGGATAAATATATATATCTAAAGTGACAATTTCTCCCGAATATTAACATATTTAGTTCTAATTGACGTATATATGCATGTAGTTGGGAGAAACAGCAGAAGTACCGACGAAAATCACACCGGTCAGTCGGATACTCAGAAACCAGGTATGTAAAGTTATTCTTTCGGCAAGCCAGGAAGTACAGCTTATAAAGTAAATAGAGTAAAGGCTATTAACCGATACCCAGCATACAGGAACGATTTTAGTACGGTTCCAGCAAGCATGCTAGTATATTAATCACGTATCATGCGATAATTAGAATAGTAGATATTCAGGCAATACGTAGTACATCTGTTGAGATTGTATCCAGTAGTAGATGGTACATTTTATGTTATTGAGCTATATCCAGATATAATCAGATAGACAGATAAAGGCCAGGTAGCAGTTAGTCCAGCAATCAGAAATAGTGTAAAACAGAATATAGTATCAGTTATTTAATACAAACTGGCCTTGAGATATAAGAAGAGAATATGATTAGTATTTTTCATTTAAGCATGCTTACTGTGTATATGTTTTGTATGTTGAGACTTTTTGTGGCATGTGGGCACCCTTTAGCATCCCCACCGCCCCTGGGTTATAGCTGTGTCGATACCATATTCAGATACCGCCACCAGCTGGGCGATGCCGTCCGACTAAAGGACGATGATAGCCGACCACCATGATAATACGGTCCAGACCACCCTGCTTGCAGGGGTAGTTCAGTTTACTCTGCGCAGAGCTAGCACACCCTATTTACAGGGGTAGACCACTCTGTGTGCACACCTATGCCCAGAGGCAGGAGTCTTCGGACTCAGACACAGTTTATTGTCAGAGGCCAAGGCCTGAGCTACGTACCCAAGGGGGCCGGTAGGAGGAGCTCACAGTTATCAGATGAGTGGAGTGACTTGTGTTTGGTTGGTTTAGACCCGGGTAGGGGTAAATAGATTGCTTGCTTGGTTGGCACCTTCCGATTTATGGGGGTCGGTCAGGTATTGTATGTATTATTATGTATATTGATATGTGCTAGTAGATACTGATAGACAGAAGGACGATACGTCTTCAGGTACGCTCAGTTAGTTGCAGAATGTATAAACTCTCCCCAGTTATCCTCAGTTAGATAGACTCAGCTACTTCTTGCTTAAATGTCATGTTGTTGTGCTATTCATTTCAGTTGCATATTTCAGTTTGCTTTACATGCTCAGTACCTGTGGTACTGATGCCCAGCGGGGCGCTGTATTGCTTGCCTACAGGTACTCACGGACGAGGAGCCGATCCCTCGTGATTCCAGCCAGCCAGTGAGTCATCAGCTCTTGTCATCCGGAGTCTGATTCCCAGAGGTGTAGCTCCTTTTCTTTTGTTGTGCAGTATGGGTAGGTCAGGGCCCTATCCCGATCATTTCTATTAGTTTCTTACAGTATTCGTAGAGGCTTGCAGTCTGTATATATTCCCTGTGGTTATTTGAGCCGGTCGTGTGGGGCCGTGCAGTCTGTTGTAGCTGTTTGTATTCCAGTTTATGTTGGCCGTGTGGGGCCTTAGTTTGACAGTAGTGGTGACCTTGCCGGTCAAGTAGTTTTACAGCAGTCTTGTGTTGAGTTACAGATAACTAGACAGCATGGTGGCCTTGTCGGCCCGCATAGGTTCCTTGTTACAGGTCTGTTTCTGGTTAGCTGTTGTTACAGGTTCAGATGGCTACAGGCCAGTTGGCCGGAGGCTGTAGTTACAGCCGTTATATAGCCGATTTGTTTCTTGAAATAGAGTCATAGCCAGCCAAAGCACCAGATGTGCTCAGGCTGGACCAGTTAGCAGTTCAGAGTCTAACAGGCACCAAGTGCCGTCATACCCCCCAAGGTGGGGTGTGACAGTTATATATATATATATTACTTATATATCGAATACAAAAATAAACTTCTTCTTAAAAACAAATATTTTTTCAAAAAATATTTTTCTTCATATTATACACATGTTTTCTGATATTTCTCTTTATATGATATTAAAATCAGGTCCTTCCTTATTATTATATGTCCTAATAATGTCGGAGTCTCTTGTTTTAATGTTTGGCAGCTGTGCGTGAAGAAGTCATGCAACTAAGTGTTTTTTTTGTCGAATTAAAATAATCGAATCTAACCCATTATAATAGCAAATTGTAAAGTCCCAAATTATTTTTATGGGACAACTCTTATTGAGGGGTGACTTTGAGGGGGAAGGAGAATTTTTTTAAAATAAATATTTAACCTTTTTTTTTAAGAAATTGAATATTTAAAACACATATCTCTGCAAAGATTATGATATTAGACAAATATCAAGACGGGAAGTTGAAACTCTCAAAGGAAGGAAATATGATGATGCATAAATCAAGAGAGAAAATCATTCTATCATCCGAAGCATTTAAGGAAGGAAGTCAAAGTTGGAATCTGCCCTCATCAAAGGAAGGAAGCTTCTGTTCGCGGTTTGTTGCTACGGTTAAAAACCGACACGCAAGTGCACGTGGTCAAACAAGTACTAAAGTGGCTAAGTAGCCAAGTATCGATCCAAGGAGGCCCAAGATACGTAAAATTGCCTAGTTTACTATATTCCTATTTCACTTCTAATTATGCTAACAATAATGTAACCAAGAGTTACTTGAGTTTTTGGTTTCTAAACTATATATACTACAACTAATAACAACTATTTACTTGTGAATTCAGACAATGGATATGAACATGCCAAGGTTAAGAACAAGTAATGAACTCGATAATCATGATAATTTTGGTTAATTCTCTTCTTCATGTTGCTAGCCAAGAACATTTGCCTAGAAATTAAAACTCTCGTATTTAATTTCACTTTAGAATCATAAACCATCCGTCTACATTTCTGTGATCAAATGCAATTTATGACCTAGCACTACAATTCCGGTTCCTAAATTGACTAATACGGCTTTCAAGTATATTTCTATCAAGAAAGCACATCAAAACCCAATTTTCCCAAATCAAGTTAAGAACAATACCCTATTAATTCACAACTTTCCAATTTCTTGCTCTTTCGAGTGAAATTGGACTTTTTAGATGTACATTAATGTTGGCCAATCACTACTGCAGTAAAAACAAGAATTAATAGAACAACATTAAAGAAGAAGAAGAAACCATATCAATTAAAATCAGAATTCATTACACATGTTCAAAACCTCAGCAAGGAAGAGAATTAGCTACTCATTCTTGGATTGATCATCCTAAAATGAGTGTAAATCATACGTACAATTGATAGAAAGAAGAAAGGAAGAGAAGAAATCCCTTAGCTTTTTCATTCTTCAACTGCTACTAACCCACGTTCCTGCTCTCCACTTCTGAACTCAGTCTAAAAACTAAAAACTAATTAAAATAAACCTAAGTGTGCTATTTATACTAGTGGGAAATTTTTCCCGGAATAACAAGCAACGTGTCACGGAGGCCAACGCGGAGCACTGCCTCCGTGACAGGGCGTGGACGCGAACCTTCACTGGAATTTCCAGGGTCCGAAAAATTAACCTCAACGTGGCGCGGAGGCCATCGCGGAGGCCTATCTCCGTGCCACGGAGCTGACGCGCAGGCACACTGGAAATTGCCATTTTAATCCTTGCTCAGGCAGTGTGCTACCGCGATGGTAGCGTGGCACGGCTCCATCGCGGAGCCCCTATAAAAAATGCATTCCAGGGTCTTTTTCCACGCTCGCATCCAAGTCCAACTCCGACATAGTTCCAACATGCATTTTAGCTCCTAAAAATCACCTTTATCTGCAAAACAAATGCTAATCATGTTGGTTAGTATAAATTCGCATTTTATTACCAATTACATGATATTATATACACATTGCACAACAAACAAGGTAAAAATGATACGTTTGAGTATCACTTGGGCATATAAATCTGCCCAAGATCACTTACCCCACACTTAAATACTTGTTCGTCCTCGAACAACACATACACAAATCATGCAAATTACATCCCAACCTTCATCACTATGGTGCAATAATTTACGCTACGGTCATACCGATTATTCAATTTTCGTAAATCATCAAGAAAACATGCTTGGTCGTACAATACAATGACCCTTAATACATCCAGGCTTCCTAGACTTTAAGAATTGATTCTTGATATTGGCAAACTCATGCAAATCAGCTAATCAAGAAATCCGACACAAAAATCAATCTTTCATCAAGCATGTGCCCTCACAACTCGAGAGAAATTTTCCCCTTTATGTTCATGCAACACACCAACATGCAAATAGGGGCATATAAAAATTTATTTCACTCTCTCTCCCAAAAGAATTCACATGCATCATGTCATGACCCATAGGCTTGCCCTTAGTGTATTACTCCACTAATATAAAGAAATGCAATGTAGGATCAAATAGGACTTTTAATGGGTTGTAACGGGGCTATGGATCTAGTATATAAATATTGGATTAGCCAATAATAATCGCTAGCATCCTTAAGCGCCTTTTCAACACATTCCCATCGACTCATAGACATTGTTCCTCTCTTTTCTCTTTTTCTCCCATTCATGCTGGTTTACTTTCATACAGCCCATTTCATCAAACACACTTGACACAAAACAAAGGGTTTTCAAATACCCTCAATATCATTTAATTACAACAAGTGCCTCTTCAACGTCATCTTTTCTTTCCTCACTTTGCTTTTCTTTTTCTCTTTTCACTCTTTTCACTCTTTAACACTTTGGGAAACATTTTCTGTTCTTTGTAAGCGCTTAAGAGCTTCTTATAGACTTTAAGGCTAATGAAAAGAAGGAATAAATCTTAGTTCATACAATTTTGGACAAAAGAAAGAAATCGGCTAAAGGCTCAACGGGCTGACTAGGGTATACAACATATAAAAAGGTAGAATTTGACAAGAAAAAAAAATGGAAACTATCGGTTAAAGCAAAGAAATGCCTACATCCTTTCCAACACTACACCTCCTTCATTTCGTTTTGTATACACACCAGGCAAGTTCTAGACAATTCACAATGACATGGAATAGTAACACCTCACTTCACACTTCATGCACATGCTCGAATCAAGATGCATTCACAGACTCTTTAATTAGTCAATTACATGAATTCAAGATTAAGCCTCCATCATAATGAATCAAATTCTCTAGCCTAGGTAACTCAACATATTTACAGAATTGCATGCTTTCAAACGAATCATTTTCACATTTTGAACATCAATTACAACACGCAATGAAATTTTAGCAACCATAAGCAACTACAGTTCATTGATGCAATCCACCAAAGAAAAACTAAAAATAAATAAAAATCCTACTCCTACCGACTACATTTCCCTTAAGACGGTCGTCATCCATCCATCATAGGGAACGGTCACTAGCTATGACATCAGTTCAATGGGACTATTCTCGATAAAAGAACCGAAAACAAACTCCGAGAAACCCAAAAAAATATAAAAAATCGAAAAAAATTAAAAAAATTTGCAACACATCGATCATTTCGATAGAAAGAAAGTATTTACAAGTGCAAAATATTTTCGCAAAAATTTTGAAATATCGATCATGTCGATAGAGAAAAAAAATATTTACAAAATTTACAAAATATTTACAATGGCAACCATAACTTTCAAAAACACACATCATCAGCCACCAAACAAATATATACACATACATCGCAAAACAGTTCACAACAGGGAAAGCACAAACATACATAAACATCAAGGAAAAATTATACAGCAATTTAGAGCCTTGACCTAGCACCTAGCTACTCGCCACCCCACACTTAAATCGAACACTGTCCCCAGTGTTCACAACAATACAAAGCACAAAATTTTGGGTGGTGGAACTCCCTGCTCAGTACAAATATTCGACTTCCTCATCCGGTGCTGCGGCCTCGTCGCCCATGTCTGAATCAGCTCCATCGTCTTCATCGGACTCCACATCGGAGTCCTCACGACGTGTCTCCTCATCAGTAGGGACATCGTCATCAGTCGGCTCTACGAAGGCTGGCCCCACCTTACATAATGCTCTGGCGTTCTCGCCAAAGGGGTAGTCCAGCTCCAATTGCCATAATTCTTCCTCGGTGGCTGGTCTCCCACCTATTCGTAGTTGCAGCATCTGCATGCCGAACATACGGGCCATGTACTGATCGTCACGAGCATGTCGCTCGCCCAAAGTCAGCACAGGTCCGTGTGTAGTGTCGGGGGCCTTAGTCTTTGTCACGTCGAGGGCCCTCCGCTCCAGCTGCGGAATATAATCCAAGGCTTCTTCCTCAATGTCAAGGCCTCGGAGGAAGGTGGTGATGAGTCCGCCAAACCCGTATCTGTGGCCCTGGTGCAGTCTGGCTCTCTTCATGGCGGATATTATGACCGCCCCCACATTAATCTCAAGCCCTTTCATAAGGGCATACACCAAGCAGACACGGTCCCGGGTCACGTCTGTCATATGAACTCCCAGGATCAAGCACGAACACACAATCTTCAGCCATATTCTGGCCTCCCTATTCATCTGCGAATAAGGCAGAGTCTGGTGGTAACCCCTCTCCTTGTGTCTACTCCATCGGGCTTTGGATCGAGCCCCACACAACGTACGTCTGATGTCGGCGTACGGTGGGGTGATGTTTAGCTGGCGGAGAACATGGGCGTCTGTGTCCCGCGCTCCAACGATGGCATTCAGTTGCTGGGGTTCCAGAGTGACAATCTGCCCTCTGATTTTTATAGTGTGGCTTCTGATGGCCGGGTTCCAGTTGGCATAAAATTCCCGGACCAAGTGAAGGTTGCACTCCTTGGGCTCCTGAAAAATAAAGTTGAGCCCAGCTGCTTCGATCCTCTGTACAATGCGAGGGAACTCCTGTGCGAGTGGTTCCCGTGCAATATGTTCCTCCGGGAAGTACTTGTTCTCCTTATGCTTATTATACCATTTCTTCCCTTCATAGGTGACCCATCTTGTTCCGTATCGGCGGTGTTGGCCGCGCGGAACAGCGGGTGCAGCTGGGACTGCGGTGCCCAGTCTCATCCTTTTCCGTCCGGTGCCTGAGGTAGAAGCACCCTTGCCCTTATCTTGTCTGCTAGCCATTGTACCTGTCAATTTACACAAACAAGCACAACGTTAAGCTAAAAACTTGTTAGCTTTGGCTAAGGTCGGGTTGCACAAAATTTACCCCACACTTAGTCCTTAACAATATTTACAAAATTACAGCAAGGATAGCTCTATTCACAACCCCAAACACAAACAACTATACACATATTGCTTAGTGCGTTCGCAACAAAATTTCGACAGCATAACGGTTAGCGTACTACTCAGACTTCATACAGCTAATCTCAATCATACTATCGCCAACAATTCAAACATTGCACTTCGCAACAAAACAACAACAAAATAAAAACAACTATCAAAACATTCTATATACAATCAAATCTAAACAATTTAACCAATTCACACTTTATGCATTTTCCCACAAAAATTCGAGAATTAGTCGTCTTTTAACATTTACACAATATTTACCACGACTTATCTCAAATAATAAACACACCCCGGCATCAATTTCACCAAACTATCAAGTTGCCCAAGTCAAATTCAACAACCCAAGCCCTAGAATACAATTCGATAATCAATTTCGAATTATTTACATAATCGATAAGTTCAAACGCCAAATACAACAATCCGAACATAATCAATCACAAAATAATTCAACATCATGTTTAATTTCTACCTAGGGTGATATATCTCACCTTACATGCCCAAATTTGACGAAAATCGCCAAAAATTTGAGATAGACGATGAAAACATACCTTAGAATTGAAGAACCGAAGAAACTTGACGTTTTTCCTTGCCTGTTAACGTGGCACGTTGCTTGGGGAGGGGGAAATGGGTGTTTGGTCGCGGAGGGAAGAGGGAATGGGAAAAATAGGGGCAAAATCGGGGGTTTATTTAAAGAAAACACGCGGGTCACCCGGAAACCCGGTGTGACCCGGCACTGAATAAGGGGCAACGTGTCACGGAGGGTAACGCGGAGCCCCTCCTCCATGACACAGAGCCAACGCGTTGGCTTACTGGATTTTTGAAAAATCCGAATTTTGCCTTCAACGTGTCACGGAGGCCAACGCGGAGCATTGCCTCCGTGACACGGCGCCAACGCGCCAGTGCTCTGTTTCACCAATAAATTTAATTTTTCATACCTCACCTCATTTTCTCGATTCCATGTATATTTCCTCCGTTGTACCTGAAAATCACCTTACTAAACAAAAATTGGTTAAATTAATAGATTTCCCTAACTAAAATAAAAAAATACCAACTAAAATGCAAATCTAAACCTAGTCAAGAAAAAGAAAAGAAAAATAAAAATTATTTACACTAAAAAGAAAGAAAGAAAATATTTTTCATGGGTTGCCTCCCGTGCAGCGCCTGGTTTACCGTCGCGGCTCGACGTCGTTTAAGCTCATTTGTCTACTAGGGAGATGGATGATTTGTCCCGATCATGGTCATCCCCCCAGTAGTGCTTGCATCTCTGCCCATTTACCAAGAACGTAGCACTCCTATCTTCTTGCCACAGTTCTACCGCCCCGTGAGGGGTCATTCTCACCACTTCAAACGGTCCAGACCATTTAGACCTCAGCTTACCAGGAAACAATTTCAATCTTGAATTAAAAAGCAAAACTCTTTGTCCCGGTTCGAAAATGCGATGCACCACATGCTTGTCATGCCATCTTTCGGTTCTTTCCTTGTAGTACTTCGCACTCTCATAAGCATGCTAGCGAAATTCATCAAGTTCACTGAGCTGCATCAGTCTCTTTTTACCCGCTAGCTCTAAGTCCATATTTAGCTTTCTGACAGCCCAGAAAGCTCGATGCTCAAGTTCAACCGGGAGATGACATGCTTTTCCATAGACCAGTCGGTATGGTGACGTTCCAATCGGTGTCTTATAAGCAGTTCGGTAGGCCCACAACGCATCATCAAGTTTACTAGCCCAATCATTCCGTTGTGTGTTCACCGTTTTCTGAAGAATCTATTTTACCTCCCTATTTGACACCTCTACTTTCCCACTAGTTTGTGGGTGGTATGCTGTGGCCACTTTATGGCGCACCCCATACTTAGCCAGTAATTTCTTGAAGCTTGCATTGACAAAATGAGCCCCTCCGTCACTGATAATTGCTCGGGGTGTCCCAAACCTTGTGAGAATGTGTTTCTTCACAAACTTTGTTACTACCTTGTTATCATTCCTGGGGCAAGCTATTGCTTCCACCCATTTTAATACATAATCTACAGCCACCAAGATGTAACGATTTCCAAATGACGGTGGGAATGGACCCATGAAATCAATGCCCCATACATCAAAGGGCTCAACTTCCAGTATGTTCTGCAAAGGCATCTCTTGTCTTCTGCCAATTGTTCCTGTCCGCTGACATCTATCACACATTTTGACATACTCCATAGAATCTCTGAACAGGGTCGGCCAAAAGAAACCTGACTGAAGAACTTTGTGTGCCGTTCTCTCACCTCCGTGATGCCCTCCATACAACGAAGAATGGCAGCCCCTTAACACCTCTGCTATCTGACTCTCTGGGATGCATCTTCTCATCACCTGGTCTGGTCCCTGCTTGAACAAATATGGCTCGTCCCATACATAATATCGGCTGTCATGCCTCAATTTTCTTCTTTGCTGGTCTGTTGCTTCAGGTGGGTAAACTCCGCTCACTAGCAAGTTGACTATGTCAGCATACCAGGGAACTTCAGCTTCTCCCACTGCCAAGAGTTGCTCATCTGGGAAGTCCTCATTAATGTCATCACTTTCCATCACATGCGACCGACTTTCCAGTTGTGATAGGTGATCTGCTACCTGATTTTCACTCCCCTTTCTGTCTCTAATCTCAAGGTCGAACTCCTGTAGCAATAAGATCCATCTGATCAATCTGGGCTTAGCATCTTTCTTGTTGAATAGGTATCGAATAGCTGCATGATCACTGTACACCACCACTTTCGAACCCACCAAATAAGACCGGAACTTGTCAAATGCAAACACCAGAGCTAGCATTTCCTTTTCTGTGACTGTGTAATTGCTCTGAGCCGTATTCAGTGTCTTGCTTGCATAATAAATAGAATAAAAAATTTTGTTCTTCCTTTGTCCCAATACATCTCCCACAGCCACATCACTGGCATCACACATCAGCTCAAATGGTTGTTCCCAATCAGGAGAGGTAAGTATGGGTGCTTCTATCAATTTCTGCTTCAACTTTTCAAATGCTACAACACACTCATCGTTCAATTCAAACTTGACCTCCTTTTCTAGCAGCCTGCATAGCGGTCTAGATATGTTGGAAAAGTTTTTAATGAATCGTCTGTAGAATCCTGCATGTCCCAGAAAAGTGCGTACACCTTTCACGGATACTGGTGGTGGCAATTTCTCAATAACATCAGTTTTAGCACGATCGACTTCCAACCCCTTTTTAGACACTTTGTGGCCCAGGACAATCCCCTCCTTCACTAAGAAGTGGCATTTCTCCCAGTTTAACACAAGGTTGGATTCTTCACATTGAGCCAGCACCCTGTCAAGATTCTGCAAACAAGTAGCAAACGAATTACCGAAAACAGAAAAATCATTCATAAATACCTCAACAAAATCTTCAACCATGTCATGGAAAATAGCCATCATGCATCTCTGGAATGTGGCGGGTGCGTTGCATAACCCAAACGGCATCCGCCTGAAAGCATATGTCCCATAAGGACAGGTGAAAGTCGTCTTCTCTTGATCCTCAGGAGCGATGGCTATTTGGTTATAGCCGGAGTACCCATCAAGGAAGCAATAATATTCCTGCCCTGCCAACCTGTCAAGTATTTGGTCAATAAAACGAATGGGGTAATGGTCTTTCCTCGTGGCTTCATTCAGTTTTCGGTAGTCCATACAAATTCGCCAGCCTGTGACGGTTCATGTAGGGATTAACTCATTTTTCTCATTAGTGATTATAGTCATCCCCCCTTTCTTAGGAACACATTGAACGGGACTAACCCACTCACTGTCTGAAATTGGGTAGACTACACCTGCATCAAGCCACTTGATTATTTCCTTCCTTCCCACATCTTTCATTGCTGGATTAAGTCTCCTCTGCGGATGAACAGTTGGCTTGACTCCTGCCTCCATGAATATCCTGTGTGTGCAGAAAGCTGGATTTATACCCTGAATGTCAGACATTTGCCAACCCATTGCTTTCTTCCTCTTCCTTAAGACCCCCAAAGCTGCCTTTTCCTGTTCCTCTGTCAAGTCTGCAGAGATAATAACTGGTAACGTCTCTCCCTCCCCCAAAAAGATATATTTTAAATGGGGAGGCAATTCTTTCAGCTCCAATTTTGGTGCCTCCTCAACAGACGGTCCCCGGCAACGGCGCCAAAAACTTGTTCGCGGTTTGTTGCTACGGTTAAAAACCGACACGCAAGTGCACGTGGACAAACAAGTAATAAAGTGGCTAAGTAGCCAAGTATCGATCCAAGGAGGCCCAAGATACGTAAAATTGCCTAGTTTACTATATTCCTATTTCACTTCTAATTATGCTAACAACAATGTAACCAAGAGTTACTTGAGTTTTTGGTTTCTAAACTATATATACTACAACTAATAACAACTATTTACTTGTGAATTCAGACAATGGATATGAACATGCCAAGGTTAAGAACAAGTAATGAACTCGATAATCATGATAATTTTGGTTAATTCTCTTCTTCATGTTGCTAGCCAAGAACATTTGCCTAGAAATTAAAACTCTCGTATTTAATTTCACTTTAGAATCATAAAACATCCGTCTACATTTCTGTGATCAAATGCAATTTATGACCTAGCACTACAATTCCGGTTCCTAAATTGACTAATACGGCTTTCAAGTATATTTCTATCAAGAAAGCACATCAAAACCCAATTTTCCCAAATCAAGTTAAGAACAATACCCTATTAATTCACAACTTTCCAATTTCTTGCTCTTTCGAGTGAAATTGGACTTTTTAGATGTACATTAA
Source organism: Datura wrightii (assembly GCA_035772735.1). Lineage (NCBI taxonomy): Eukaryota > Viridiplantae > Streptophyta > Magnoliopsida > Solanales > Solanaceae > Datura > Datura wrightii. The sequence goes on along the minus strand of JASDFA010000001.1, from coordinate 179,076,587 downwards.
TGTTGGTCAATCACTAATGCAGTAAAAACAAGAATTAATAGAACAACATTAAAGAAGAAGAAGAAACCATATCAATTAAAATCAGAATTCATTACACATGTTCAAAACCTCAGCAAGGAAGAGAATTAGCTACTCATTCTTGGATTGATCATCCTAAAATGAGTGTAAATCATACGTACAATTGATAGAAAGAAGAAAGGAAGAGAAGAAATCCCTTAGCTTTTTCAATCTTCAACTGCTACTAACCCACGTTCCTGCTCTCCACTTCTGAACTCGGTCTAAAAACTAAAAACTAATTAAAATAAATCTAAGTGTGCTATTTATACTAGTGGGAATTTTTTCCCGGAATAACAAGCAACGTGTCACGGAGGCCAACGCGGAGCACTGCCTCCGTGACACGGCGTGGACGCGGACCTTCACTGGAATTTCCAGGGTCCGAAAAATTAACCTCAACGTGGCACGGAGGCCATCGCGGAGGCCTATCTCCGTGCCACGGAGCTGACGCGCAGGCACACTGGAAATTGCCATTTTAATCCTTGCTCAGGCAGTGTGCTACCGCGATGGTAGCGTGGCACGGCTCCATCCGCGGAGCCCCTATAAAATATGCATTCCAGGGTCTTTTTCCACGCACACATCCAAGTCCAACTCCGACATAGTTCCAACATGCATTTTAGCTCCTAAAAATCACCTTTATCTGCAAAACAAATGCTAATCATGTTGGTTAGTATAAATTCGCATTTTATTACCAATTACATGATATTATACACACATTGCACAACAAACAAGGTAAAAATGATACGTTTGAGTATCACTTGGGCATATAAATCTGCCCAAGATCAGCTTCCGGTCGCACAAATTAGGGAAGAAGATTCCTTCATCATCCAACGGATATATAGAAGGAACATTATCTCTACAAGATCTCTCTTCACCAATCAAGAAAGGAAATTATTCAACCTCCATCGAAGATCTCAATCACATATTCTCATTCCATGTGATTGAGGCAAATCCCTTGGGTTACCCTAAAAGAGCTCGTTAAGATCAAAGGAATTGATCTTGTTGTCTTTTAAGACCCTATAAATAACCAAAGAAGAATTGGGAAGAAGAGAAGCAACTTCACTTGATCAAGCCATACTATTCTTCCTCTTACCAAATCACTATAATCTTATAATAGTTATTAGTTAGAACAAAAGAAAGATCAATTAGGTTGATATACACGTAGAAGCTATGACAAAGTTCTAGCATATTGATTCAAACTCACCAACTGTGGTGGGTTGAAACATCCTTCATTGTAATCAACAATCAAGAGCTCTAAGAGAACTCTTTGTAAACCAAGAGATTGTACTAGACACGACATTGGTGATCCGAACCAGTATAAAAATCACTGGTGTCGTTATTATTGCTTTTTGATTATTCATTCTATAGCTTATTACTAATAACTTGTCTGCAGGTGTTATCGACTCAAGGATTCATCTTCTTTTTGTTATATTGAAACTCACCTTGGGGATATATTATCTTGAGTTGAGCCGCTAAGAAGAGGATCTTTCTCTATCCGATTGTAGTAACTGTTAATCTGATTCTCTCTCATTATTTCACCATTAAAATTATCAAGTTCTAGCAATTCATTTCATCCATTTAACCCGTTCAACACATAATCGTTTAAATTCGATGAAATTATAAAAAAAGTTACATATGATTGGTGTATGTATGCTTTTTGAAGTAGTATTTCATTGAATTTCATAGAGAAGTCACTTCATTTCGGTACATTGAAATGATATCCCTCATCTTGAAAGTTTTTCAAAGGTTGTTTTCCTTTATGACATACTAGAAGAGAATTTCTATTTTTCCTGATAAACCTAGACTGATGGTTTCCCTTACTAAATACATATTGAGAATAATTTATTAGAACTAGAGAGTTAACTTAGTGGATGATGTTTGCAATATAATTTTAGATTGATCAATTATAAAAGTAGTAGTTAGTTTAACACGTGGAGCTTGTTGTTTTGGGGCTATATACTACTAAAAAGATGAAACATATTAGAAAATTTTGGCCAAACCTTAAACCATATATTTCATATACTTTTTAAAATGAAACACTTTTAGACAAATAATTAAGAAAAGATTATGATGATGATGAATACTAATGAAAATATTTCTAAACAAACTTATATACTTGTAAATGGCTCACAGCCTATTTCTGAATCAAATCTGGCAAATTCATTATCTCTAGAACAAGTTTAGGATGAACTAAATTGACAAGGTAATAATATAATGACATTTCCGATTATTTTGAATATTAAACTATTTTTTCCTAAATGAGACTTCCCACAAGTTTATTATGTGTTTTTAACTTGTGGGAATAGGTGGGACGGGTTTTGAGAAATTCGGTGCATTTCAAAAAATAAAACCAAACTTACTAAGTTGAAAAGTTTAGAATTGATCAAAGTCTACATTTGAAATTAACATACTTGGAATCAAGCATTGGAAGTTCTTATAGATATGTATGGTGTTTTAGAACTTAGTTGGATAGTTTGGATGAATCTCGGGGGGTTTAAGAGTGATTCAAACACTTAAATTGAAAACTAGTAAATTGATATTTTATTTAGTTTCTTTAAGGCCTTATAAAGGATTTTTATGTCAGTAAAAATACAGAGAACTTACATATACATATACATATGTGTGTGTGTAATATCAAAATAGAGAAATATGATCAATGATTCATATTGACATCAATACATTTAGTGCGTGATTCATATAGCTAGAGAGTTCAAACTTGAGACTTCTATTTATAAATAGGGAGACAAATGGTGCAGGACAAAATGGGGCGGGGTGGGGCAAAGTCTAACTAGAGAGTTCAAACTTGAGACTTCTATTATTAGTAGGGATGACAAATGGAGCAGGACAAAATGGGGCGCGGTGGAAGGGGAGAGGTTCATATTTGTTTATTTTTTTAAATATTAAATGGTGCAGGGAAGATGGTAGGGCATATTTAAGATTAGGCTTGTTAACTATTTTATTACATTTTCTTGTATTTTCAGTTGCAAAATTAGCTAATAAATTGAAAACTTTGTAGTAGAAAAATTATTCTAATTTTGTTATACTTTCGTACTTTATTCTTTAACCTTAGTTATTATTTGATTAAATAAAAAAATATTTTAGCTAAATCACTAGACCCTACTCATATTAGACTTTTCAAACAGTACTCTGATCTTAGTCTCAATACATGAAGAGAAACTGTTGCTAAAATATTCTTGAATAGGTCTGAGTTCGAAATTTATCTAACAATAAAGAGAGAATACATAAAATACTTCCTGAACTTACAACTTATTTTTAAGAAAATACTTCAAGTTTGCGGGGATCCTATTCTATTCTTGTTCAAATAGTATAACTAACACCTTTTGAGCTTACGTGGCTCTTCTTGTGTTTTGCACTTATTTGGAGCGCGTGAATAGCTCCAAAAATACCTTTTTTTATTAAATTTTTTTTCTTTTTTCTTGTTTCTCTTTCTCTATTTCTTTGTTTTATTTTCTCTCTCTCTCTCTCTCTTTTTGTTGTTTCTTCTCCTTCTTCTTCCGTTCCTTACTTCCACAATCTTTAATCATATATCTGCAATTTCCACGACAACTCCGTCACCCCCACTCTACACCCCTCCCCCCTCCCTTCTTTTTTTTTTCTCTTTTTTCTTTTTCTATTTTGATAACAACCTATGAAATGGGTTTGGTGGCTTTTCACCGTAACTCAACCTCCCTTTTTTTAATTAAAAATTTTAAAGAATCTAATATCCACATTTCATTGCTTGATTCGGCGACATATTTTATTTTCTTATTATTTTTTGTTCTTCAAAATTTATATTTGATGGGTTTAATGGTGATTTATAAATTTTTTGAATTTTTGTTGGGTGTGATTTAGATTTTTAATTTTTGATTTGATTTTTTGATAGGTTTAGTGATGGTTTCTATGATTTAATTTAGTGGTGGTTTGATTTATTTATTTTTTCCGATGAAGATGGTGTTCACAAGGTTGTGGAGAAGAAGAAAGGGAAAAATGAATAAAGAGTAAGAAAGAAAAATATAAAATAGTGAATTAAAAAGGTAAAAGAAAGAAAAGAAAAATAAAAAGCTAAACAAAAATACTGGAAAAAATGACGTGGCAGAATCTGATTGGCGCATGTCATGCAGTGTTTTTCTTAAAAGTGGTGGTGGCCTCGAAAGGTGGTATTTATACTATTTTAAATAAATATAAGGGGGTAATAGGACTTCCGCAAACTTAAAGTGTCTTTTTAAAAATAAGGTACAAGTTCAGGGAGTACTTTATATATTCTCTCAACAATAAATGCATTGAAGTAGGAAAACCAGTAACCTTTGTTAAAGTAAATAATGTTTTTATATGAGTTTTCGTGTTTGTTTTTTTAAATAAAACTTAAGAATTTATACGGTAATTAAAAATTGATCTACGTCGATATTTGATAAAGAGATTGAGTAATATAATCTTGTATATCACACTTTAAATTATGAGCTATAATTAAAACAAAATGAGTTTACTAAAGCGAGAATGATTATAAAATACAACTATAAGTAACTAACAAATTTGAACTTTGCGAAAATTAAAAAAAATTAAAAAGAAATTAGAGATGATTTTAAAAGGATTAAATCAATTTTTTTCATTTAAAATTTTGGTTAAAAAACCTAAAAATATATAAATAAGGGCTAAACTGGGCAAGGCTAAACAGGGCAAAATGGAACAGAGCAGGGTTATACCTAAATAGGACAGACAATTAAATTAATGGAGCAGGAAAGGGCAAAACCTTAGCAGAGGAAGACTTAACCCACCCCACCCGTCCTGTTATCATCCCTGAGGATCAGTATCAGCAGTGACGGACTCAAATTTATTTATTTTTTTGAATATTAAATGGCGCAGGAAAGATGGTAGGGCATGTTTAAGATTAGGCGTTAACTGTTTTATCACATTTTCTTGTAATTTCAGTTGCAAACTTAGATAATAAATTGAAAACTTTGTAGAAAAAAAATTGTTATCTAATTTTGTTATACTTCTGTACTTTATTTTTTAAGTTTAGTTATTATTTGATTAAATAAAAAAATATTTTAGATGAATCACGAAACCCTATTCATATTAGACTTCAAGCTGTACTCTGATCTTAGTCTCAATATATCGAGAGAAACTGTTGCTAACATATTCTTGAATAGGTCTAAGTTCGAAATTTATCTAACAATAAATGTATTAAAGTAGGAAAACCAATAACCTTTGTTAGAGTAAATAATGTTTTTATATGAGTTAGTTTTCGTGTTTATTTTTCTTATAAAACTTAAGAATTTATATGGTAATTAAAAATTGATCTACGTTGATATTTGATAAAGAAATTGAGTAATATAATCTTGTATACCACACTTTAAATTATGAGCTATAATTAAAACAAAATGAGTTTACTAAAGCGAGAATTATTATAAAATACAACTGTAAGTAACTAATAAATTTGAACTTTGCAAAAAGAAAAAATTAAAAAGAAATTAGAATTGATTTTAAAAGGATTAAATAAATTTTTTCATTTAAAATTTTGGTTAAAAAAACTAAAAATATATAAATAAGGGCTAAACAGGACAGGGCAGCATTAAAACTAAAGAGGACAGACAACTAAATTAATGGAGCAGGAAAGGGCAAAATCTTAGCAGGGGAAGACTTAACCCGCCTCACCCGTCCTTTTATCATCCCTAAGGATCAATATCAACAGTGACAAATTCAAAATCTTATACAAGCGAATTTAATTTAAGAAAAACTATAATAGTCAATTATATAAATAACACTAATAATAAAACTTGCTCGCCGCGCTATTTTTTTATTAAATAAAAAAGAACAGAACACTCACCGCCATACTATCTTTTTAAAATAAGAAACGACAACTACCGTTCCATTTTTCATGACTTAGACCTCAAATGTTCTCAGGATACACATATTTTTTTTCCTAAAATAAAGTTGAGATTTAAAAAAAATTACAAACAGTTTGTGTAATTTTATTTTTAAAAAATCTTATCTATATAATTTAACAAATTTACTTGAAAAATTCAGATTTTATCAATTTTAACCAAAAAAAATGATTAATCAACTTAAAATTTTATAAATCTAAAAAATTTAACATAACAAAAATATTGAAAAGAAATGACACTGAAAATGAGTGATAAACTATACTAATTAGTACAAACAATTAGAGAAAAATAATCATGCAACAAACTTAAAATTTCAGTATCTAAACAAATTAATAATTTTAACATAAATCAAACTAAATAAGTTAGCAAAACGATGAAAGGAAGAACCAAAATTCACTTTGAGAAAAGGTTTAAACAATTTGAAGAAAAATAATGTTCAACAAGAATAGTTTTTATTGGATTTAAGCAAGAAAAAGCAAATTATAAAGAGAAATAGGAAAATAAAACAAAATAGAACACAAATCAAAATAGAGTTTAAAAATCACAATACAGATGTACTTAAAATATATCATTTTTCTTCTCTTTGATTTTTAAATTTTGTGTACATAATTTTCATGTACTTAAAATACAAAGTTTAGACTACACTATCAAACTTCCCATGTGCAAATTTTTGTTTCTATAGTTTCAAACAAAACCTCAAATGACTATGCAAAGCAATAATATAACTCTCTCTCTCTCTATCTCTCTTTCTCTCTCTATATATATATTTATAAACTTCGAAAATAATTAAAGTCTGTTATTATTGCAGACAATTAAAAAAAATACACAAAAAGAGGAGAGAAATAAAATAAATATCAGAGCCATATAATTTATCCTCCTTGATTAGTCGATCTCAATTTCATCATTAACTTATTTAAATTGTAAGAAGATTTTCGATCTGAGTGCATGCAAAGCCTCTTATATAAATTTATGAAATTAGATAAATAATACAGTTTCTGACAGAAATATAAAATAAGATTGTGTATAATAGATCTTTTGATTCAATTTTTTTATGAATTTTGCGCATAGCGAGAGTTTTAATGTATTGAACTGCCCTTTTATGTTTGTATATTCTAAATTTATAATATTATCAATTAAAGTTTTAAATTTCATGTTCAATTTGTGTCTATAAAGAAGATCTGCCATTTTTGATAATTTTATTATATATGTGACTAAAACTCTTAGCGATAGTGAAGAGCTGACTGGTCCTTTATCATATGTTAAAACATTTTCTCTCTCTGTATGTTGAGAAATGACATGGGGCAATAAATATTATCAATTAAAATTTAGAGCTTAAAAAATAATAATTTTCCTATTTAATTTGTAATTTCTTGCTAATTGGTATAAAATTATTTAAATCTTTTGATATATACATTTTTGTGCAAAAAAATTAAAATTAAATATTAAATTGGTTTTTCATAACTTATGTTAATGTCAATATTATTAATTAAGAAAAAAAAAAAAAAAAACAGCCAGCCCAGAGCACAAAAAATTTATAACTGAGTAAAGGGCTGGGCTGGACACCACTTTCTTCCCTTCAAACCCGCCCTCAGGTCCATTTCAAATCCGATAGACCCACTTTATTGGAGGCAAGCCAATTTCCACCCTTTACCCTCGTCTAAAAGCATATGCCCGAACAAATCTTCATTGTTCCAACTCTACATTGCTCCATTCTATTACAACAATAAATAAGCAAACAATAAGAGCATGTTTGGTACATTGAGAAATATCCTTTTATTTTTTTTATTTTTGGATTAAAAAAATTAAAAAAAAATTCTTTAGAAAAATAATCTTCTTTAAAATAAAGAAAATGACTTTCCTAATATAAATAGAAAAGATAACTCGCATTGCCTCCTCTCCAACCTCACAATCATCCACCCTACTCATCACCCTCATCCACCACCCACCACATCCACATTACCCCACTCCTATTCCATTCTTTCGATTTTGTCTTACATATACATACATATATTTACTCTTCCTTATTACCTTAACCTTGAACACTTTTTCCACACATGAAATGCATCCACATACCATATCTTACATTTTGCTCTTTTCTCTTTGCTAGGGTATCATTTATATATAACACATTGATCGTTGTCTATTCCTTTATTCCTTTCAAATTCATGACTACATTCTTGGGAAATATTCATCATTTCACTCGCCTCTATTTCTTCTAAATCTAAAATTTTCATTTCTAGTCCTATTTCATTTATTAACTCTTCCTTTTCTGAATCTGATGAATCTAATTGTGATTTTTCTATTGTTTCTATATTTACTATTGAGTATATACTTTCATTCGGACATGTATTCATCCACATTAATTAATGTTTCTTGAAAATCTTCTATTAATTGCGAATTTCTTGTTATTCTATTATTCCTTTTAGGACATACATTCGCTAAGTGTCCTATACTTCCACAAGTGAAGTATTCTAATTTATTCTTGTAATTCCTATCGGTTTTGTATTTTCTAACATGTTTATTTTTGTCTAAATATGTTTTTTAGCTGATGATTTTCTCAGGAAATATTTTCTTCTATTATATTGTGGTTTATTCCTTCTATAACGCTTCTTTCTATTATTATCTTTATCATAACTCTGAGTGGTATATATTATATTCTTACAAAAACTCATTTCATTTTGTTTTAATTATTTCTGAATCTGTATATTTGTACATTTCTCTGTTAATACCTCCATTACATGTTGTACTTTATGTCCTATTGACCGTTTAGCGTTCGGGTTTTGCATCACTCCTTCCCTTTTATACCACCGTTCTTCTATTTCTCTTCCCAAGGTTCTTGGTAATTTATGCAATAATTTCTTTTCTAATTCTTCATTAAAAGAATTTCCACTAATCATACAGTAGTAATAATAATCTTTTAAGAAATTCTTTATGTGAAACCAACTTGTAATACTTAACTGTTCTAATTTTATTAGAGCGTTCCTTTGTAATATTATTAATCCACTATTTGGGTCTTCTCCCATGATTAGACTATGTATTTTATTTGTAAAATTATACGAATATTCTCCCATGTTTACTAAGACTTGGAATTCTTGTGGAAAATTAGACTTATAAGCTTCGCATAGGGCTTTTGCTGATTCTCCTAAAAAGGTTTTCATATATTTATACATTGTCTCTGCATATGTATCTTGATATGTTTTTATATAATCTGCTGCTACTATTCCTTTCCAGAGATCTATAACTGTATTCCACATTTGAGGATCATGTGCGGCTATATTTAGTATTTTTTTCTTTATTACCTCCTTCTTGTAATATAATAGGCTCTTCTATTGACATTCTTTTTCCTACAGGTTTTACATTTTCTGTTACTATTTCTGGATTTATCCTGTATACTCTTCTTCTTGGTGCATTTTCCGCACTTGTATCTATTGTTTGTTATTGCGATGTTCGTTGAAAATATTTTTCATGAAAAATATTTTTATTCGTATTATACATATACATTTTCTGATATTTCTCTTTATATGGTATTAAAATCAGGCCCATTCTTATTATTATATGTCATAATAACGTCGGACTCTCATGTTTTAATGTTTGGCAACTGAGCTATTCTAGCCTGTTTGGTCAAGCTGCTCAAATCAGTTTATTCTAAGTTGTGTTTTTTTCAAAAATGCTTATCAAAAAAGTAATTTTGGTGAAAAGTAGTGTGTGTTTGACCAATAAATTTAAAGAACACTTTTGAGCAGCAATTAGTGTTTGGCCAAGTTCTTGAAAAGTGCTTTTAAGTGTATTTTTCACAAAAGTACTTTTCAAATAAGTGTTTTTAAAGAGAAACTGCTTTTTTTAGCTTCTGAAAAATAATTTCTACTACTCCCTAAAAACACTTATTTTCTCTCAAAAGTTTGGCCAAACATCTCATTTTTTAAAAAAAATATTTTTTAGGAAAAATAAGCACTTTTTGCCTCCCAGAAGCTTGGTCAAACAGGCTAGAAATCGTGCAACTAAGTATTTTTTTGTCAAATTAAAACAATCGAATTTAACCCATTATAATAGCAAATTATAAAGTCCCAAATTATTTTTATGGGACGATTCTTATTGAGGGGTGACTTTGAGGGGGAAGGAGATTCTTTTTTTTAATTTTGCGTCATACTTTTTTTTTCCGTTTTGCCCTCATGCATAATTTAAGAAAAGAGTGATTTTGTTATGAAATAATAAAGAAAGAACAAGAATATTATAGAGAAAGAGAGAAGGAGAGAAGTTCTTATTTCTCTTGATGGGGTGAAATACAATGAAGGAGAACCCCTCTATTTATAGGGATAATTTCTCCTAACTTTTCTCCAAAAGATAGACTTTCACTATAATATAAACACATGTATCCACTACAACACAAATACCTTTATAGACATTCACTATAACACAAATATGTTTATAACACTCCCCCTTGAATGTCTATTTGATAGATAATGTGCCTCGTTAAAACCTTACTAGAAAAAACCCAGTGGAAAAAAAAATATAGTGAAGAAAAAAGAGTACACATATCTAATAATACGCATTTTTGGCTGCCTCATTAAAAAACTTACAAGGAAAACCCAGTGGGACAAAACCTCGTAAGGGAAAAAGAGTACAACGCGTATTAACTCCCCCTAATTAGAACATCCTTGAATCTTTGCATCCCACTCTTGTGCACCATCTTCTTGAAAGTTGCAGTTGGTAGAGATTTGGTGAATAAATCAGCCACATTATCACTTGAACGAATCTGTTGCACATTGATATCACCATTCTTTTGGAGCTCATGTGTGTAGAAAAACTTTGGCGAGATGTGCTTCGTTCTATCTCCTTTTATGAATCCTCCTTTTAGTTGTGCTATGCATGCTGCATTATCTTCATACAAAATTGTGGGTACTTTGTCACATTTCAAACCATATTTTTCTCTAATGAGATATATCATGGACCTCAACCACACACATTCTCGGCTTGCTTCATGAATAGCTATTATCTCAGCATGATTTGAAGAAGTATCTACGAGAGACTGCTTTGTAGATATTCAAGATATGACAGTACTTTAACATATAAACATGTAGCCAGTTTGAGATCGAGCTTTGTGTGGATCAGATAAATACCCTACATCGGCACAACCAACAAGATCGGGACTTGCTAACAAATTAACCGAAAAGGCTATATCAAGTCTTGTAGTATTAGCAAGATACATTAGTGCACCAATTGCACTAAGATATGGTACTTCAGGACCAAGAATTTCTTCATCCCTTTCTTGAGGTCGAAATGGATCCTTATTCACATCTAGTGATCGAACAACCATCGGAGTACTTAATGGATGTGCGACATCCCTATAAAATCTTTTCAACACTTATTCTGTATAGACAGATTGATGTATATTGATATTGTCTGCTAAATGTTCAATTTGCAGATCAAGACAAAATTTTGTCTTTCCCATATCTTTCATCTCAAATTCTTTCTTTGGATAATCAATTATCTTTTGAAGCTCTGTTGGAGTTCATATAAGGTTTATATCAACATAAACAAGTACAACAAACTCCGATGTTGTTTTCTTATTTGATTTTCCTCATATAAGGATTATGTGCTTCAGGCATTTTGAATACTTCAAGATTTTCATACAAATTTTGTCAAGTGACAATATTCATTAGTATTTAAATGCGTGACATCTTCTAGTGTCTGGACTACAGGTCCAATAAGCTTTACGCTTATCAATACGCATCATTTCACTTGATGATTATTTCTACATCAACATGGTTTAATAGACGTAGAATTCAGATCCTCACAATCTTTTACAATATTGCGCGCTATATTGTATCAAAGATATCATCGATGGTATATCATTTATATCGGTTTGCAATTGGACATAACTCATTGAGATCTCATCACTTTCAATGTATTTCTTAGGTACCTAAACCTCTCATGAGGTTTCATGAAGTGTTATGTCGTAGGCTCTTCAAGAGTACATTACCTCCTTATTATGATTATTTGCTCCATTCTTTTTTTTTTCAAAGATTATTGCAAAAGAAACTGATTGATCTACAATGCTTCATACATGCTGTAGACTCTGTCCTTCAGGGACATAAATTTAATAGGAGTTTTTGCAGCTGAAATATAAAAATAATTTTAGGTCAGCAAATGCTTCAGACATTTTGACTTGAATTATTTTGAAGGAGGATCATACTAATAATAATTCATATTTCTTAGCTGCTTATTTTCTCCCCCTCGTGTTAGAAAAACTAACATGCATCCCCGATCTTCTTTGGAGAATTCATCTATGTGTATTATGATAGATTCATTAATCATATATTACACATCAAAAGTTATTAGATGAAAATATTTGGTTCCTGACCTAGAACCAATCGAGTGGAAGGAGGATTAATCATAATTTATTGGTCAGCATACAAGTGTTATTGTATGTAATATATCATATGATAGACCAATTCACTAAGTTTTGTTCTCATAAGCAATGATTTAACTATTTATCGGAGGCATTTAATGTCAAACCAGCTTATATATAAACCAGCATTATCAAGATAAATAGTCTTGATTACACAGTCTGAAAATTATACTTTTAACTAAATTAATATTGAGTAAGCATCTTTGTCAATGTCAAACTACAGGTTGACAATGAATGCACGTGTGACCATCTTGTAGTACAAATCGGATAACCTTTCCATGGTACTTTCGAGATATTTAATCTTCCAATCATTTGTAGTCTCAATATGATAACCATTTTTATTGTTGGTAAACTTCAGGTTTACTACAATTTGTGTTTTAATCACAACAACTTTGTACTACAATATGGGATGAATGATATAATAATAAATAAACTCTTCAGGAGCTTTCAATTTATTTTTCATAATATTATTTGGACACTACTGGTGTCATGATTCTTGTTGACAAACAATCACGTTCTTTTGCAGACCTTGATCATTAATTTACACTATCTAATATTATTTAAATACTTCTGGTATCATGAAAGCAAATTCAGACACTGCATGTGTCAAGAAATAAATAGTAAATATTGAGTTCTAAACTTCATTATTTCAAACTTTTACAGCTTCGAGAGTAGATTGCAGGTTTTACTACTTCAGGAGTAAATTGTAAGACAGGAGTAAATTGCAAGATTTACTTTTGAAGAGTCTTACTACTTCAGGACTAACTGTTTAATTCTTACTACTTCTGGAGTAAATTTCATATTTACTACTTTGGAAGTAAATTTCAGATTTACTACTTCTGGAGTAAATTTCAAGATTTTATTAAGTATTGTCACATTTACTTCAGGGACTAGATCTGTATTAGATCTATATTTGTAACATTTATCAAAAGTTCTCAATTTCTCATTCTTCAGGAATGGAACATGATCATCTAAGTATGCCTTAACCACATAAGGTATGATAGCTTAAAACCTCTTTTAAGATATTGCTACTTCGGAAGCAAATTGAGACATGCATATATCGTAGATGATTTCTCTTACATATTTTCAACTTAGAAACAATTTTGAATGTTGATGAGCTATACTCATGAACAGACTTATAGTCTTGATGGATCCAATCATATCGTGCCATTGGGTGTATGACCATCTTCAGGTGGTCATACCTTTCTTTTAGGCTATTCCACAAAACAAGTGGATCCTTAATCGTGAGATATTCAATTTTAAGAATTTCGTCAAGATGATGACGCAAGAATATCATAGCCTTAGCACGATCTTGATTTGATGCTTTGTTTTCACTTTTAATGGTGTCTCCAAGACCCATTGCATCCATATTTTGATAAGCTTATTATAATTATATGTGAAAATATTATCACTTCTAGTGATCACACACACATATATATATATATATATATATATATATATATATATATATATATATATATATATATATATATATATATATATATATATATATATATTGTTCTGCTGGAACAAATATTTCCACAATGTTTGTTCTTCTGGAACAATTATGAGGCATCAATTGCCAAGTGAATCAATAAGTCGTTCTCAGATCCATAAACAAAATCGATATTTTTTTAGTAAAGACATAAATATCAAGAAATACTAACCTTCATCTTTTCAAAGAAACTTTGATTTTCTTACCTCAAGTGAGTGCTCAAGGCAGAGACTCGTGCTGATAACGTGTTATAAAATAATAAAGAAAGAACAAGAATATTATAGAGAAAGAGAGAAGGAGAGAAGTTCTTATTTCTCTTGATGGGGTGAAATACAATGAAGGAGAACCCCTCTATTTATAGGGATAATTTCTCCTAACTTTTCTCCAAAAGATAGACTTTCACTATAGTATAAACACATGTATCCACTACAACACAAATACCTTCATAGACATTCACTATAACACAAATATGTTTATAACATATTTTATTATTTTGAAAAAATATAAAATAATTAGGGTGTAAATCATTAAAATTAATAAGATTAAGTGCAAATCACAAAAAGAGCATACATCAAGGGTGCAAAGTGTAAAGAACTCGACTTTTTTTTTAATAATAGGTAAGATCAGTTAATTTAATGTGACAAACAAACTGCAACTTTAATGTAATATATAATTGGTAAATTTAATAACATTTTTCGTCATAGTTCACAAACTCAAGTATTATAATGTACAAATAAATAATTTGACTTTATAATATAGTAGATAAAGTTCAATAATGATGCGTGACATATTAACATATTTAAATACAGTTTTGAATAGTGCACACTAAACAACATTCAATAATTAAAATTTTGAGAAAATGGTCTTACAAATAATAGGCATGCCATTAATGAGTTGAATGGACTTGATGAACTCAAAGTAGTTCATTTCTAGCATGTTGACATCCATTATGACAAAATTGAATTGACCGATCCGTTTTTGAGGAATGGAGCTACAGTTGCTTGTTCAATTGTAGATATACAAAAGTTTGACAATTGAGTGAATATATTTTCACAAGGTTGAAATATCTACAACTTCATAAACTTTTGTCAATAAATTTCATGTAGATATTTGAACTACAACATGCTCTGATTAAACACCTAAACACATGATAAAGTATACTTATTAGACACTTCCAACACAAAATTTGGGAAAAGCTTCTGCATGAATTCTCAAGCTCCCATTACGTAGATAATTTAACCACTTAAAATATGTCGCTTTTTAAAATTAACCTCAATAAGCCGTAAAACCTTAATTTTTCTTCAATTGATGCTTATATTTATTCTTAAAGGAGAAGGCATTTTATATGATTAATTTATCTATGTAATGAGTGCTTAAGAAAATGTTCAATCTTTTTCAAAATTTAAGTCGAAAATGTGTGAAAATAATAATTTACGATTTGTTCAAGTGTTCAATTGAAATAAACCATAAATGAAAGTTATTGACAAATTTTAGAGATCATTGATATATTCAATCTTTTTGTAAATTTTTATAATTGTGTAGTTTCACAAAAGAAGACAACTTCTAATATTGATACAATATGTTACAAATTATATAAAAATTTGAACCATAACGACATATTTAACTGTTAATACAATTATTAACCTTCTCTCTTTCAGAAAGATTATATTCTTTATGAAAAAATGTCACTCAAAAAGGGAAAAAAAACTCTTTAGGATACATTTATTTGTAATCGGAGAAACACACCATTGCTCATAAGTAGGTGTCTTCATCGATCTACGATATAAATTTTTAATTATTTTAATATAAATGCTCCATATATTATGTTTCTAAATAAGATTAGTAAGATAAAGTCTTCCCCCGATGAGGTATTATTTTTAAAAAAAATAAAAAGAAAAATTTTAAACCTAGGAATGAGAATTATAGTATTCTTTGTTGTGACCGAAATAGCAGGGCGTCATGCATAAGCTAATAATTGCAAATCTTGATGGTGATAAATCATATGAGAAAGAAAATTATGATTAAAAGAATATATTATTTAATATGATTTAGTCATCAAGTAACCTACATATCAGAAAACTAATATAAAAAAATATAAAACTAATGAGAGAATAATCTCCCCCTAAACAAGACTCGTTAAAAACTGCATTATGGATGCTATTGTGTTGTGTATGAAAAGAAGAGATCTTCTATTTATAGAAGTATAAATCTTCTCCTCCAAGAAAAAGTATAGCTATAGTAGAGTCCTTTTCCACAAAAAAATCTTATCTACCAAGAAAATCTTTTTGAAGTAAAATATAATTATAATGTAGAATTCAAGTAGGATAGAAAATTCAGGACAAATCCTAACATTCTTAAGTATTGTTAGTCATATAATTCACAAGATTTTTGTGTACCTCAAGGGGTCATTTGGTTCACATACTTATCACGCAAATATTATTTATGATATAACTAATAATGAAGGAATTGCTATGGAGATAACTAAAAATATTGTTTATGCATGATTTAATTTGAATTTCATTTTTGCCTTTAAATTTTTAAGCTTAACTTTGTGTCAAACTAAATTAAGACACATAAAATGAAGCTGAAAAATATATTTTAGATAAGTTTAACTTAATTTGTTTATGTATTTAAAAAATAAAATATAATTTTTATCTAAAGATATTTAATTATGACCACTTTTTACTGGTTAGCTCAGCCGCTTTCCATCATGTGCAACTCAATTGTCTTTCTTAAATCAAGAATTTTAATTTTTTTCTTTTCAAGGTGGCATTGAAATATTTGGGTTCTGTTTGAAAAGCCACCTAATAATTACATTGTCTAATACTTATATGTATAATAATAATGATAATTTATTTATTTGAAATGATATAATTACAGTATAATTACAAGCGTGTTGTTTGATTGCACAAGTGTAATTACGCAGTTATATTAAAATTTTAAAAGAAAAGTTAATTATTAAAAATTAATATTTGACAAATATGTGTCTTTATAAATGATATTAAATTAGGTATTTAAAATATGTGTTGCCTCTAAAAGATATATTAATTAATAAATATATATATATATATCTTTAACTAATATGATAAAAATAATTGATATATATTTTAAAATTAATAATATTTTAATTTAATTAATTATAAAAACTAAAAGTTATACTTTTTAAAAATATCATGTAATGTATATTGACAAAAATATTAATATTATAAATATAATATCATAAAATTATTTAAATATTTGATTAAAAAATTATTTATCAATTCTAACTAAAAATGAATGGCATGCAATGTGAAATAACAAGTCAATACTACTAAAATAAATAAATTAGAATTAAAATTTTTTAACATAAATACAAAATTAAGAAAAAAAAGTTAATATAATACTCTTGTGTCAAATTCCAACATAACTTAAAATAAGTTTCAGTATAACTTCAGTAGATATAATTCAAAAGAAAAGAAAAATAAATCAATAACATCATTCAACAATGAAATTCCAATACATTAATTCAAAAACTAGAATAATAATTTATTTATGTTAAATGAAGAAAATAAAAAACTAAAAAATAAAAAATACAAGCAATTACGTGGAATTACAAGAAGTAAAGGTTGGGAATGAGAAGAAAGAAAATAAAAAATAAATAATGTAAAATAAAAAATATTTAAAAAATAAGAAAATAGAAAAAAAGAAATTAAAATGATAGAAATAAAGAAAACAAATTAAAATAAAAATAAAAACAAAGAAATAAAAAAGTAACCTTGTAATTATCTGGAATTCTATCATGACCCGAGCTGGGATCCCGGAACGAGACATGGAACCTAGAACCACGAATGACTCCAAGCTAACTCATGGAACATGTATAACAATTTAAGAGCATAACCGAAGGGGAAATTATGACAACATGAGTAAGTGGAAGTCTGAAATCTTATATAGGCCAAAAATATAATCAACACTCGACAAGCTGAATCATCTACATAATGTCTGAAAAGCCTCTAAAACATCTTATGAGTTGATGAGACAACTCCCAACTAGCTCGCTAGAATCTGACAACTGAAATAACAGGATAAATATAACTACTAATTGTCCTTGAAAAATGAGGACTCACCCAAAATAAGAGATGGATTGGACTGAAGAGGAAGTAAGCTATCGGTGAGACTAAGCTGGATCACCTGAACCTATATCATGAGAGGATATAGCATAGAGTATGTGGCCAGTACGTGGAATGTACTAAGTATGCCATGAAAGTAAAACGTGCTTATTAAATCATTAGTTGCAAACATGCATATAAATCAAAAGATCATGAGAGTAAGGACTGCATGCTCAAAACAGTATCTGAGACATACATAATTATAAGCTGGTTATCATAACTGAACATAGTGACCTAAGATTTAGAAATAGAAATCATATGACTTGTCATAGCTGAAATCATAAGTAAAAGTTCATAAATTGATCATTGGGTCAAATTTGTTGTAAAAATAATCTTGTAAGTCATGATTATAAATAAATAAAATCATGAGGAATAATGGGAGACTCATCATAACCGACACCATCACGATAGAGCTTACGTGATACCCCAACTATCACACTCAAGTGGCCAGAGCCGTCCAAAACCTTGCCAGGGTTAAGGACGCTAGACCATGATATCGATATCAAGTTGAGCCCCTTAAGGCGGGGGACTTGAGAGGTCCCAAACATGTATATATATACCTACATTGGCGCGTAGTTATGAGACTGAAGAACCTCGAAACCCCAAGCTTACTCGGTGCTAGACACTACTCTAAAAAACATTCATAGTGCTCACATCATTTTTCAACGAAGCTGAAATCATAATCTCATACATAAATTAAACATGAATATTGGGAGTCTTGACTCCAAATCATATTATAAATTGATCTTACTAGTCTTGGCTAAATCATAATGAACATACAAAACTTGCATGGGCTTGCCCAAGTCATCAAATCATGCATACTTGAAATAGCTTCATAAGTCAAAATTATAGAATCAAAAGTTCAGAGTTCATAAACATTCTTGTATACTAGATAACTCTTCATACTTGAAATCATGGATCATAGGTTTGAATTTTCATAAAACATGCATAATGGGGTATAATTTCTAATAACTTGAAATCATGAATTTACAATCAAATTGAGGACAAAATCAGCCATTGAACTTTTAACACACTTTAGAACATGAGGGAATTAGACCCATAAACATAGCATAGGTAGTTTCATAAAAATTGGGCTAAAACCCTAGAAATTAATGCACTTAATTAAGAACTCGGATTTATGAATTTGAGAAGGAACTTGGGCATGAGGGCACAAGAAATCCTCCATTCATAGCCCTACATACTTAGGTAAATTAATTTCCAAACTAGCCTTGAAATACTAAGAGAATTCAGGAGGATTATAGCTTGATCTTTGAAGGGGATCTTAATACAATGCATGCATGGGAGTCTAATGACATAGGGTAGGTTAAACCATCTTAAAATACTCTTTTTAGGGCTTAAAACGACGTCATTAAGGTTAGAAGCTCGAGAATTTACAAAATTACCCCCTAAAATTCGCATAAAAAACTGTCTGCCAGCTACAACGACCACCAACGGGTTGTCGTAGAATAATATTGGTCGTTGAATCGACCGTTTTATCTGAAGCACTTTCGGTACTCTGTTGAAGTTCTAACCAACAACCGATCAAAACAAGTCATCATCAAAAATGACTCATCGACATCTCGACCACCCTGTCATAGTTTCTGAAGTCCTTCTAATGGACCGTTACCACGAGTCATTACTCTCCGCCATGGGTCGTTGTACCCTTCGATGTAACTGACTCAGATCTAGGCATTTTTCTGAACTCCTTTCAACGACCACTCAGGATGACCCACTGGATCTTCCAACAAGTCGTTGCTAGGCTCGTTGTTTTCTGAGAATCCTTACTGGGGGACTTACCAAGAGGGACACAATGGGTCGTTGTTCCCTATAACAACTCGTCCTATGACTCTGATGAAATTTTCTTGTTTTTCTCTGGTTAAACCTCCGGATCTGATCTTAGGAACTTTTGGAGTGTTACATTATCTCCCCCTTGGAAACATTCATCCTCAAATATAGATTAAGCATACTAAAAAGCTAGGGAAGGAACAACAATCCCAAAACAGAATAATTGAAGGTAAAAAAACTGACGAAGTGACTGACTTCGGACTGATACACATGACTGAACTAAATTCATGAAACATACATACATGCTATGACATGAAAGAAACTTAGAGACATGAGCTTTACATGAAACTGAATAAAATTTAAGGAGGAAACTAGTACCTCACCCTGGAACTGAGCCTTATGAGAAAAAATGTGGGTTTCTAGCCATCATATTTGTTTTTGCTTCCCATGTCACTCCCTCAACAAGCTGATTTCTCCACAACACCTTCACTGAAGCTTCTTCCTTATTTCTCAACTTTCGGATTTGACGATCAAGGATCTCAACCAGGACCTCCTAATAGGTAAGTTTATCCGTCACACCTATGCTCTCCACCGGAACAACTAAGGCTGGGTCGCTTATGCACTTCTTCAATAGGGATACATGAAAATTGGATGTACCGAAGCTAACTCTGTTGGTAGCTCCAACTCATATGCCACCTTACTAACTCGTCTTAAAACTCTATAAGGACCAACATATCGGGAACTAAGCTTACCTTTCTTCCTGAACCCCATCACTCCCTTCATGGTAGACACCTTCAAAAATACCCAATCATCAACCTCAAACTCCAACTCTCTCCGTCTATCATCTGCATATGATTTCTGAAGAATCTGAATTGTTTTCAGCCCTTCTCTAATAAGCTGAACCTTCTTCATGACTTCATGAATTGACTCTAGCACTATCAACGAAGCCTTACCTACCTCAAACCATCCAATAGGTGATCTATACCTCCGCTTGTAAAGAGCCTCTACAGAGCAATTTGAATGCTGGAGTGGTAACTATTGTTGTAAGCAAACTCAATGAGAGGAAATTGATTATCCCAACTACCCTTTAAATTAATCACGCATGCTCTCAACATATCCTAAAGAATCTTGAATGGTCTGCTCGGCCTGACCATCTGTCTGGGGGTGAAAAGTTATGCTAAGCTTTACCTGACTACTAAGTCCTTTCTTGAAATGATTTCTAAAATTGAGAGGTGAGGTGAGTACCCCTATCAGAGATAATGGATAAAGGAACTCCATGCAACCGAATTAACTCGCAAATGTACAATCTAGCATAATCCTCAGCTGAATTGGTAGTTTTGACTAGTAAGAAATGGGATGATTTGGTCAACCTGTCCACAATCACCCATATAGAGTTACACTGTCGACGTGTACAAGGCAAACCTGTAATGAAGTCCATATTTATTTCTTCCACTTCCAAGTGGGGATACTAATATCCTGGAGCATACCTCCAAGATTTTTATGCTCAACCTTCACTTACTGACAATTCAGACACTTAGCCACAAACTCCGTTATGTCCTTTTTCATGTCATTTCACCAATAGACTTTCCACAGTACATCTTGGTGGTACCTAGGTGGATAGAATATCGAGAGCCATGAGCATCACTCAACATCCACTCTCTCAATTCATCCACAACCATCACACACAATCGATCATGATATTGGAGTATACAATCTCCCCCTTGGGAGAAACCTCCACTTCCTGAGTTCGGACTGCTTCCTTCAAATTAGGATCCTCATCTTACCTAGCCTTGACCTTAATCACCAATGAAGATTCTAACCTATTCTGAATAACGACACCACCATATGTCGAGTCAACAAGGCGAACCCCTAAACGAGCAAGCCTATGGACATCCTTTGCTAACTCCTTCCTTCCGTCCTCAACATGAGACACTCTCTCCATGAACAACCTACTAAGAGGATTCGCCAACACATTGGCCTTGCCTGAATGATAAAGGACACTCATGTCATAGTCCTTGAGAAGCTCTAGCCATCTCTTTTATCGCAAATTCAGGTCCTTCTGAGTGAACACATACTGAAGGCTATTATGGTCCATGAAAATATCCACATACAGCACATACAAGTAGTGTCTCCAAATCTTTAAAGAAAACACCATGGCTTCCAATTCTAGGTCATGCGTCGGGTAATTCTTCTCATGAGTCTTAAGCTGTCTAGAGGCACACGCAATGACCTTGCCATGCTGCATCAATACACAACCAATACCAACCCTCGAGGTATCACCCAATACACAACAGAACCATTTGTACCTTCCGGTAGGGTCAATACTGGGGCTGAAGTGAGTCGAGTCTTTAACTCCTAAAAACTCTTCTCTTAGGCATCCGCCCAGTGAAATTTGACCCTCTTCTGGGTAAACTTAGTCAGCGGTGCTGCAATGGATGAAAACTCCTAAATAAACCTCCTATAGTAGCCAGTTAAACCCAAGAAGCTCCTGATATCCGAAGGACTAACTGGTCTAGGTCAATTCTTCGCCGCTTCTATCTTTTGAGAGTCCACCTATACACCCTTACTTGAAACTACATGACCCAAAAATGTCACTAAATTCAGCCAAAACTCACATTTGCTGAATTTAGAAAACAATTGGCGATCCTTGAAAGTCTGCAACACAATCCTCAAATGATCGCCATGCTCCTCCTCGCTCCGAAAGTATATGAGAATATTATCTATGAAGACAATTATGAACATATCCAAATTACCGCTTGAGCACCCTGTTCATTAAATCCATAAAAGTTGTAGGGGCATTCGGTAATTCAAAATACATAACTACGAACTCATAATGACCATATCGAGTCTTGAAGGCTATCTTCGAAATATCACTCTCTCTAACTCTGAGTTGATGATAGCCGGATCTGAGGTCTATCTTTGAGAAGCACTTAGCACCCTGAAGGTGGTCAAACAAGTCATCAATCCTGGAGAGGGGATACTTATTCTCGATTTAGCCTTGTTCAACTGCCGATAGTCAATGCACATTCTAAGGGATCCATCCTTCTTTCGAACAAAGAGAATTGGAGCACCCCATGGGGATTTACTAGGCTTGATGAAACCCTTGTCTAAGAGATCTTTCAACTGCTCTTTCAACTCCTTTAACTCGGCTGGAGCCATTTTGTAGGGAGGGATGGGTATAGGCTGCATATTAGGGAGAAGGTCAATACCAAAGTCAATCTCCCACTTGGGAGGGACTCCTGGTAGATCATCTGAAAACAACTCTGGACACTCACATACTATAGGAACTGACTGAAAAGTTGGGGTCTCGGATGTAGCATCCTTTGTTGGAGTTAAGTGTTGGGTGTGAATTGAGAAATAGAGAGAAATAAATTGGAGGGAAGAGAAAGTTGAAAAGTTTATTTCCAATGGTAGCAATTCCAAACAGACACCATCTGAATAGGTGTCTTCACACCCCTTCACTTGAGATCTTTGGCTATAAATAAAGGTATTTTTACTTCATTTTGGATAGAGAGTTTTCGAACATTCTGCATATTTTCAAATAAACAAAATCGAGTCTGTTGTGTGATTTGTTAATGCTCTTAGAATTCAATGAAGTTATTGGTGTTTGAGGTACTGGTACACCATTAACAGGTATATCCATTTTATCCTGGGAGGAAGTAATCTAAAACCTCGAGTACATGAGGGGATTAAATTCATTAAGGACACACAGTGAATTCAATGGACTCAGATACTATTTATTTTCTTATTTTATATATTTGAACACAGGACAATAACAAGCTTAAGGAATTTATTTTTTCTGTGTTCATCTATTTTCTAGTTTTGGATACTAAAACCTTTCTGGTTTTCTACTCCATTGTTGGAGATTAAAATCTTCAGATTTTCTACTCCCTTTGAGATTAAAATCCTTGTGATTTTCAACTCACTGTGATTGCTGCTTTGAGGATTTAAAAACTTCGCCAAGTAAATCTGATTGTTGATAATTCAGTTTGAAGATATAGAAATTTCACCGATTATTTAGTTTAGTTTTGTCAAAAGTTTTTAGATTTGAAGAAATAGAATCTTCATCGATTGCTAACTTTTGTTGTTATTGTTTAAAAGATATGACGGGAACAACTGACCCCATGCTTACCTCTACAAGCAATGAAATCTCCTCCAACCATGTTGTGCAAGCACCGGCTCCGGCAGAAAATCCTGAAAAGTTTTCTGGCATCGACTTCAAATGTTGGCAGCAAAAGATGTTCTTCTATTTGACCATGTTATGTCTGCAGAAGTTCATTAAGGAGGATACTCCGATTCTGCTAGAATCAACTCCCGAAAATGAACGATTCTTGGTGATTGAGATTTGGAAGCACTCAGATTTTTTGTGCAAGAACTATATCTTAAGAGGATTAGAGGACGATCTGTATAATGTATATGGAAATGTGGAGACTTCTAAAGAACTCTGGGATGCACTAGAGAAGAAGTACAAAACGGAAGCTGTCGGTTTAAAGAAATTTGTTGCAGCCAAGTTTCTGGACTATAAAATGATAGACAACAAGCCTGTTATCACACAAGTCCAAGAGCTGTAAGTGATAATTCATGATCTCCTTGCTAAAGGTATAATTCATACTAATACTTTTATCAAAAGTATTAATTATGATGCTAATAGTGAGTTGTTCATTGAAGATTTGGTCATCAATGAAGCTTTTCAAGTTGCAGCCATGATTGAAAAGCTACCTCCTTCATGGAGGGACTTTAAGAATTATTTAAAGCACAAGCGCAAGGAGATGAAGCTTGAAGATCTTATCGTTCGATTGAGAATCGAAAAGGATAACAAAGCTGCTGAAAGGAAGGTAAAGGGAAACTCAACAATTATGGGGGCAAATATTGTTGAGGCCACTCCATCTAATCCCCAAAAGAGGAAGAAGCCTTCTGGACCAAAGAATTTTCCTAGAAAGAAGAAATACAAAGGAAACTGTCATAGCTATGGAAAGATTGGACATAAGGCCGCTGAACATGCTCTAAAGAAAGAAAAGCGAAAGGGACAACATAGCTGTGAAAGATTGGACATAAGGCCGCTGAACATGCTCTAAAGAAAGAAAAGCAAAGGGACAAGCTAACATGGTTGAATGAACTACGAAGATTGATGACTTGTGTGTTATGGTGTCTAAATTCAACCTAGTAGGGAACCCCACGGACTGGTGGCTTGAATCTGGAGCCACTCGACATGTTTGTGCTATCAGAGAAACATTTGCTTCCTTTGCCCCTGCTGGACCTAACAAGATCATGTATATGAGAAATATAATACCCCGGAAAGGCCTAAGAATAGACCCAGGATTTAAAATTGAAAAGTGAAGAAAACTGACAAAAAAATCACAGAACGAATGACTCAATGACTCGTGGGTGGATACCACGAGTCGTCACAAGCTATCATGGTTTGGGAAGTCAGGGAATCAGTGGAGAAAATGGATGGTGCAATGACCCATTGTCAGGAACAACGAGTCGTTGCCACTAGTCGTTGGGAGGCTTAGACTTAGGTTGAGAAGGAAGCAACGAGGCATCCCACGACTCGTGGTTAAGAGGGACGACTTGTTGTTTCAAGTCGTCGTTCGTGGGTTGAAGGTTCCAGTGCGAAAAACATATGGAAACCAAGTCTCATTGGAAGTTACCACGAGTCGTGGTGAGGTTCGTGGGAAGTAAAGTCAGATTTGGTCAAGGAATTGACGACAGTCGATCCAATGACTCGTTCTTTGAAACCCCGACTCCTTTTGATGAGCCTTCGGAATGATCTGAGGCATGAGATGCAGCAGTGGACTCAACGACTCTATACCACAAGTCGTGGTATGTTGTCACAACCCGTTGGCTCGGTCTTTGGTCCGTCCGGGACAATTTTCAGGGATTTAATTTCAAGGGCAATTTCAACTTTTCCACGCTTTAGACCCTTAAACTACATCGTTTTGGATATTTTTCTGAGTAAGATAATATCGGTCAAGCCCTTTATGCAGGCCCATTCTCATGCAAAAGCTTAGAGAGGTTTTTGGGAGATTCAAGGCCTTCTTCCCCAAATTTTTCATCAATTTCTTTGTGGGTGTTCAAGAAACTTTAAGTCCATCCATTCCCAGGTATGTAGGGTTTTAAAATGGGTGGAATTCTTCTCCACCCATGCCCAATTTCACTTTAAATCATGAATCCTCCTATTCAAGTCTATGGGTTTTACTCAAATGCATGAAAGTGTGATTTCTCTTTATGGGTATGATTTAATTGAGTTTTAATTATTAAATTATGAATGATGGGCAGATTTTATCATTATTTTCTCTCAATCATGTTTCAAACCTTTAAATCCAATTTGCCCATTTGATGAGAGTTCATGGAAGCTATGATTTATGATGAATACTCTATAATTTGAGTTTATTGATAATGAAAAAGCATGATTTACTAGTTACCCATGTTTATGAGCATGTTTTGAATGAATTGAATATGATGAAGTATTAGAAAACACCCACATGTTGAAGAATGAATTACGATTTATGAAACAAATTTCATGATTTATCGATTTATGATGTTGGCCGATAAAAAGGGGCCTTTGATTCTTGACTAAGTATGTTTAAAGGGGATCAATGATGATTGAATGTTATTTTCTAGCCAATGAATCTTAATGCATGATGTTAATGATTTATATATGAGCCTATATGCATATTTTTGGGAGCCGTGTCTAGCACCGCAGCCCGGCGTTCAAAGGACTACGTCGGTGTCTTATAACCACGCGCCACCGTGGGTTGTAAATGATATGATGTATTGATAATAATCACCTCAAATATGATATCACGCCTTATGCACGACCCTCACCTGGAAAGCCAAGGTCGGCTCTTCCCACTTGAGCGAGACAATGGGGCATCATGAAAGGATCTACCATGATGGTGTCGGTTATGGCGAGTCCTCTCATTGTTATGCATGTTGTACGCATTGTTATGTTTATGTTATTGGCTTAAAGTTATGTTTTGATAAAGTTTTCTTACGATTATGATAATGAACGGTTATGAATGATTTGAAAGCCTTGAGCCTTATGATTATTATGAAGATTATGATGTAAGCATGATGTCCTTCTCCTATGTCTATTTATGAGTTTTACTTTACATTAAAATGTCCGTTTTATTTACCTTGAATACTCGGTACATTTCACGTACTGATCGCATACTTTCTATGCTGTATTATTTCATGATACAAGGTCCGAATCCCGGGCTCATCCTCATCCTTAGTCCATCTCAGCCTACGCTTTTAGCTTATTGGTGAGTCCTCATGTTCCGAGGGTCGTTTGATAGACTTTCATGTTGTTTATGTTTTAGTATTGGTCGGGATAGTCAGGGATGTTATCCCATCAACCCATCTTATGTATTAGATGCTTTCAGACAAGTATGTAGTGCTCAACTGTGAATATATTCAGTATTTCATGATGTTATGCTATAATTACATTTCCGCTATATCTTATGATTATCGTTCTGCTTATTTAAATGAGATTAGTTGTATGCATGAGTCGTGGGTCGACTTGGGGTCCCTTGCCCCGTGTCTACGATCTGGGTGTACATTTGGGTCGTGACAAGAAACTCTTCAACAACAGAGATTGAAGTCTATGAAAAAATATTTCTGAAAATGACTTCCGGTAAGGTGGTGACTCTCAATAGTATCTATCATGTTTCAAAAATGAGGAAGAACTTAGTTTCTGCTGGTCTTCTTATCAAGAACGGATTTAAGTGGGTTCTTGTTTCAAATCATACTGTAATAAGTAAGAATAATGTGTATGTAGGAAAAGGTTATCTAACTGAGGGCCTTTTCAAACTGAATGTAATTGTTATTAAAAGCAATAAAATTACAGCTTCTTCTTACTTAATTGAGTCAAATGATTTATCGCATTCCCGTTTGGGACATGTCAATTATAAAACCTTACATAAAATGATCAATTTGATATTATTGCCAAAGTTTGAATGCAATCAATTAAAATGTCAAATTTATGTTGAATCTAAGTATGTTAAACATCCTTATAAGTCATTTGAAAGGAATTCAAGTCCCTTAGACTTAATTCACACAGATATTTGTGATATGAAGTCAATACCATCTCGTAGCGAAAAGAAATATTTCATAACTTTTATTGACGGTAATACGTGGTACTGCTATGTTTACTTACTCAAAAGTAAATATAAAGCAATTGATGTATTTAAGCAATATAAAAGTGACGTTGAAACACAACTTGACAAAAAGATCAAAATGATAAGGAGTGATAAGGGCGGCGAATATGAATCTCCGTTTAAAGAAATATGTTTGGAATATGGCATTATTCCTCAAACAACTGTCCCTTACTCGCCAAAATCTAATGGGATTGCGGAAAGGAAAAAAAGAATATTAAAAGAAATGATGAATGCTCTATTGATAAGTTCTGATTTACCTAGAACTGTAGGGGGAAGTTATCCTTACGACTAGCAGAATACTCAATCAAGTGCCACATAGCAAAACAAAATTCATTCCATATGAAAAATGGAAAGGAAGAAAGTCTAACCTTGAATACATGAAAGTATGGGAGTGTTTGGCTAAGGTACAAGTTCCTAAACCCAAAAGAGTTAAGATAAGACCTAAAATCGTACATTGTATTTTCATAGGATATGCTACAAATAGTAAAGCACATCAATTCTGGTTCATAAATCAAAAAATGGTGACATTGATGTTAATAAAATAATGGAATCAAATAATGCTGAATTCTTTTAATATATATATCCATATAAACAAAATTATGAGTCGTCTAACGAAGGATCTAAACGACCTCAGGAAGAGACAAAGGAAACTGTTCCTAATGAGGAGAATCCAAGACATAGCAAACGTCAAAGGACTTCTACTTCCTTTGGACTAGATTTTCTAACATCTTTGTTGGAAAATGAGTCTTGAACTTTTTAAGAAGCTATGGCTTCTTCGGAAGCTAAATATTGGAAAGAGGCAGTCAATAGTAAAATTGAATCCATAATAAATAACCATACATGGGAATTAGTTGACCTTCTTCCAGGGAACAAACCATTAGGTCGTAAATGGATTTTCAAAAGGAAAGTTAAATATGATGGCACTATTGACAAATACAAAGCGAGACTTGTAGTCCAAGGGTTTAGACAAAAAGAAGGTCTTAATTACTTTGATACGTACTCGCCGGTAACTAGAATTATATTTATCCGTGTGTTAATAGCGTTAGCCACCGTATACAGTCTTGAAATCCATCAAATGGATGTGAAAACATCCTTCTTAAATGGAGATTTGGAGAAAGAAACTTACATAGAACAACCTGAAGGGTTTGTAGTTCCTGAAAATGAAAAGAAAGTGTGCCGACTTGTAAAGTCCCTGTACGGACTAAAACAAACACCCAAAAAATGACATGTAAAATTTGACCAAACTATGTTGTCAAATGATTTCAAGATTAATGAGTGTGATAAATATGTTTATATTAATAATACTCAAAATTAAGTCGTCATTGTTTGCCTATATGTGGATGACATGCTGATAATGAGTAATGACATTGCTAACATAAATGCTACCAAGCGCATGCTTGCTAGAAAATTTGAGATAAAAGACTTAGGAATTGCTGATTTGATATTGGGCATTAAGATCCACAAACTCCCAAAGGTCTATCATTATCTCAATCTCATTATATACGAACAATACTTGAAAAATTAAGTTTTTGGATTTCAAAATTGCAAAGACACCAATTGATGTGAATCTTGCTCTTTCTAAAAACAAAGGTGAAAGTAAGTCTCAGTTGGATTATGCAAGAGTATTGGAAAGTCTTATGTACATCATGAATTATACACGACCAAATATAACTTATGCGATAAGTAAACTTAGATGATACACAAGTAATCCCAATCAGAGTCATTGGATGGTTATGAAATGAGTTTTGGGGTATTTAAAACATACTCAAAACTTTGTTTTGCATTACAACAAGTATCCAACAATTGTTGAAAGATATTTGTGATGCAAATTGGATCACCGTATCAACTGAAACTAAATCCACAAGTGGATATGTGTTTACCATTGGTGGAGGAGCGGTGTCTTGGAAGTCATCCAAACAAACATGAATTGCTCGCTCTACAATGAAGTATGAATTCATAGCTTTAGACAAGGCTGGTGAGGAAGCTAAGTGGATCAGGAATTTCCTAGAGGACACCATTCTGGCCCAAACCGTTGGCACCAATGTCACGCCCCGCCCCGGGGGGTATGAGTGGCACCTGGTACCCTAGGAGGACCTAGACTGCTATCTGGTGAGCCAAAGCACATCTGGTGCCTGGCTAGCTCTAACTCAAATTCCTGGAAACAAAGGGCTATATAACGGCTGTAAACACAGTCCCCCGGCCAACAGGCCTATAGCCACCTGTACCTGAAAACCAGCTAACCAGAAACATACTACTGTAGGGGAACCTATGCGGGCCGGCAAGGCCACCATGCTGTCTAGTTCCCTGTAACTTAACAATAGCACGCTAAATAAATACATGACCGGCAAGGTCACCTCTACTGACTGGTTGTGGCCACACACGGCCAACAGGAACAGAAATAACAAATAACTATAACAAGCTGCACGGCCTCACACGACCGGCTCGACTAACCACAGGGAAACATATACAGACTGTAAGCCTCTAGGAATAACAATAGAAATGATCAGGACAGGGCCCCGACCTACCCGTACTGTACAACAAAAGAAAATAAAATACACCTCTGGAATTCAGACTCCGGATGACAGGAGCTGAATACTCAATAGCTGGCTGAAATCACGAGGGATCGCCTCCTCGTCTATGAGTACCTGCAGGCAAGTAATGCAGCGCCCCACTGGGCATCAGTACCACTGGTACTGAGTATGCAAAGCAACTGAAGTAATACAACTGAAAATAACTGAATATAGATAGCATAACTAGCATTTCTGTATAGCAGGAGATAGCTGAATCTGAAGAAGCTGATATAAACTGACTCAAGCTTTCTGTACTGATAAGGCAGAGGCGTACCTGTAGACGCGACGGCCTGCTGTCTAGTAGCTAGTATATAATATATAGAGCAAATAAATAGATATACAAGTAACAAGCAAGAGCCAATACCAACCCCCATAAGTCGGATGGCGCCAAGCAACCAAACAATCTATATACCCCTACCCGGGTCAAAACCAACCAAAAATAAGTCACACCACTCATCTGATAATTGTGAGCTCCTCCTACCGGCCCCCTTGGGTACGTAGCTCAGGCCTTGGCCTCTGACAATAAACTGTGTCTGAGTTCGAAGACTCCTGCCTCTGGGCGCAAGTGCACACGGGGTGTGTAATAAAAACTGCCCCTGGGTGCAAGCACGCAACAGGGTAATTTTATAAAAATCTGTATCTGAGTCTGCCCCCGGCCACAAGCACACACAGGGTGTTCTGCCCCTGTAAACAGGGTGGACTGGCTCTGCGCAGAGTAAACTGAACTACCCCTGCAAGCAGGGTGGTCTGGACCGTATTATCATGGTGGTCGACCATCATCGTCCTCTAGGCGGATGGCATCGCCCAGCTGGTGGCGGTATCTGAATCTGGTATCGACACAGCTATAACCTAGGGGTGGTGGGGATGCTAAAAGGGTGCCCACATGCCACAACAAGTCTCAACAAACAAATAGCACATAGAAATAGCAAGCATGTATAATCGAAAAGACTATCTGGAATCTAACTTCTTATTCTGATCTGTTTCTATACTGAACTGATTCTTTACTGATTATATTGATTCTGAAATCTCTGTTTAACTGTATGGCTAATCTGTAGCCAAGATACTGTCTGTCTGAATGGCTAGTCTGTAGCCATAACTGTCTGTCTATCTGATCTTTCTTTACTGACTTTTATTATGAAAATCTGTTCCTTTTTATTCTACAACATGCTTGCTATTCACATAATAGGCTATACTGAATCTGAAATACTAACTTTCCCTTGGGCACATGCTTTTCTAACTTTCAGACTGAATACGATATAACAACGCAAACTAGGTTTACTGAACTTTGCACAATACTTAACATTCAACTCCGGGAATTCTACTACGGAGTTTATTGAACTATACAAGGCTAAAGCTACTAACTTGCCGAAGAAACTGACTTTACATACCTTAACCTCGAGTTATCCGTCTGTCGGACGAGGCTCGATCAATACTCCAGCTATTTCTCCCAACTGCATTCATGTATACGCTAATTAATACTAAATATAGCTTTATTCTAAAGAACAACATCACTTTCGATATAATTATAGCCTAAATTTAGGCTTATCGAAAGACGATCAAAAACTCGCTATTTTTCAGAAGTCCAGAAGGGAGAAGTACTCACTTCACAGCTAGGAGCACATAGACACTAGTTTGGAGAAATTCTACTTACCTTAGTCCGGTAGCTCGACGATTCGTCGGCCGTATTTCGCGAAACAAAATCCGTAGGAATGCTCCCTGCTGCTAAATACCTCGGTACCTGAGGTTGATTCGAGTTTGGACCGCGTTTGACAGCGTAATTGAAAGGAAATTATCAAATACCTTACGTTCCCTCTGTTTCTCTCGCGTCCTTTCTAGAAAGTTATGAAAATTATCCGAAGTAGAGGGGTTATATAATAGGGACTTATAAGTCGCATTCAGGGAATGCGATTTATAAGTCGCATTCCTGGAATGCCATTTATAAGTCGCATTTTGCCTTGCGACGCGCAGACTTGGCGCTTGTCCGATCTTTCCCCGGGCCTTTTTGTAGCATGTATGGCTTTCAAATACTCTTAACCAACATGCGAATAGGTCATCTATATGCCAAAAATTTATGGGGTGTAACATTCTCCCTCCCTTAAGAACATTCGTCCTCGAATGTAAGCTGCTATATAGAGGACTACTCATCTAGCTTAACTTGTTCTTTGGAAAATTTCGGCAGAGTTTCCCCTGTAATCTGGACTATCCCAAAATCCTGAACACAGAAAAGTCCAATACAGGTACTCCACACGATACTATAAGAATCATTCGATAACTAAACATCAATCTTTCTCATTTATATATATACAACCATAAGGTACTGCATAAGTAGTAATAAGGACATACCTGTCGCCTGACTAGGCCTGGAACAGGTGAGGATATCTAGCTTTCATATCTTCCTCAGCCTCCCACATCATCTCCTCTCGATTTCTGTTACGCCACAATAGTTTGACAGACGCAATATCTTTACTTCTCAATTTGCGAATCTGTCTGTCTAGGATAGCTACTAGAACCTCTTCATAGGCCAGCTCTTCCGTAACCTGGATATCCTGGACTGGAACTGCTCTTGACGGGTCTCCCAAGCATTTCCTTAGCATGGATACATGAAAGACGGGATGAACGGATTTTAGCCCTCGAGGCAAGTTCAACTCATATGCTACTCGGCCTATCCTTTGACGAATCTGATAG
This sequence comes from Datura wrightii, assembly GCA_035772735.1. NCBI lineage: Eukaryota > Viridiplantae > Streptophyta > Magnoliopsida > Solanales > Solanaceae > Datura > Datura wrightii. The sequence continues at coordinate 179,043,401 of JASDFA010000001.1, read as the reverse complement.
GGCCCAACAAATCTTGGACTGAGCTTACCTTTCTTGCCGAATCTCATCACCCCTTTTATCGGAGATACTTTCAATAATACCCAGTCATTCACATTAAACTCCAGCACATCAGCATATGATTTCTGGCGGCTCTGTGCAGTCAGTAGGCGTTCTCTGATAAGCTTTACTTTCTCTTCTGACTGCTGAACAATATCTGGCCTAATTATCGCTGATTCCCCTATTTCGAACCAGCCAACCGGCGATCTACACTTTCGCCCGTATAAAGCCTCGAAAGGTGCCATCTGAATAGCTGAGTGATAGCTATTATTATAAGTAAACTTGATTAGGGGCAAATGCTCAATCCAGCTACCACCGAAATCTAACACACCCGCTCGCAACATATCTTCGAGCGTCTGAATTGTGCGTTCCGCCTGACCATCTGTCTGAGGGTGGAATGCTGTGCTCAATTTAATCTGCGTTCCCAGACCTTCCTGACATGACTTCCAGAATCTAGCCGTAAATCCTCTGTCTGAAATAATGGATACTGGTACTCCGTGCCACCTGACTATTTCTCGGATATACAACTCCGCATAATCTGGCCGAGAAGGTAGTTTCTACTGGCAGGAAATGGGCTGATTAGGCCAATCTGTCAACTATCACCCATATAGAGTCATGTTCATGTTTAGTACGGGGTAATCCTGCCACAAAATCCATATTTACTGCTTCCCACTTCCAGAGAGGCACAACTATGTCCTGAGTCAAACTGTCTAGTTTCTGATGTTCTGCTTTCACCTGCTGGCAGTTAGGACACCGGGCTACAAATTTAGCAATTCTTTTGCAATTTATTTCTTTTTTTTTTTAATCTAGCCACCAGCAGTTTTCTTTAATGTCATGGTACATTTTTGTCGCGCCGGGGTGTAAAGAATAACGGGCGTAATGTACCTCGTTCATGATCTGCTGGCGGAGCCATGAAACATTTGGAACACAGAGATGGCCTTTACGACGTAGCTCTCCATCCTCTGTTACCTGGAAATCTGGCGCCTTCCCCTGTTAACCAGGTTAGGATTCTTATACTATCATTCTTTTATTTTCACAACTGATGACGACACGGCGGTGTTCTAGATTACCGCTCTGTTGTCCTTCATTTCTATCACACGAACGGCTAAATTGACCAATCGATGTATCTCTCTGGCCAACTTCCGTTGCTTGGGTTGCAAATACGCCACATTCCTAATAGATCTATAGCTAAGAGCATTTGCTACTCCATTATCACTTCTTGACTGATATAACATATTCATACTTAGAGAACTCGACATATAATTGACGGTCATACTGGCTTGTCTTGCCGAAGAGATCAACAGGTAGTTTACTGGCGTAACTAGAGCTTATCTGGCCTTCTGGCCACATGCTAAGGCTACTTGTTGTTATGATAACCTGAACGACCGCCTGCGCACCTTGTGCCTTTATCAAATCAGAGGATCCTGATATTGATCATGACCTCTAATGATCTGGCTGCATAACCTTAAATAACTGAATAGTCGGGTTGAATGACCCGAATGTGGCAGTAGTCTAACAATGCTCTAACTGTTCTACTTGAGTACTTATAGTTCATGCATACTGCAGACTTGTGGGCATCAAATTGCTTTGTTATTTTGCTTGAACCACTATAAGGCTGGGCTTAATCAAACTTACTCCTAGGCAATCAATCTCTGGATCTTCACGGGGAGTCTACTGATCTCTTGGTCTTAATAAACACTGTGCTAACAGGGTACTATCACTTTCTTTCACCTTGTGTGTATCCACTTGTATTTATACTGCTATTTTGGGGAATTCTCGGTCTTATGAGCTATTCTGTAAATACTGGCCTTCTACTAGGGCTTTGTATCTGAATACCTTACAAGAACCAGCTGAAGTACTAGTCTGTCACTGACTACTGATGTGGACCCTTTCTTGGGGTGCCCATGGGCTTGTCTGACTCAGACGGCTGGCTAACTTGCGGGGTGTTCCACATAATAATTGCTAGGTTGACTAAGGTCGACTCTCACCTACAAGGCTGGGAAAATGATGTACGACCACTTAACATACTGGAAAAATTCTGGTTCTGGCATATGCGATAATGCTAATAAATTTTAGGGATGCTTCCCTACCAGTACAAGCGCTAGCCAGTCGTTAGACTGTCTAACTGTGCCCTTATCATCTAGCCATCTGATTCAGGTAACTAACTCTTGTAAGCTTCTAAAACCTAGATCTGACAACAACATATAAGTCTGTTAACTTAATAACTGAGAGCTGAGACAGTTTCTATGGATTCGTACGTAAATCACACTTAACTTGCCCCTTCTCTTTCGCTTTTCTCTTTTTTCTCCTCTCTCTTTTCTCTTTTTATTTTTGACAAGGGGTCCTGCAATGCAATTTGTATATACTTCCCAGCACTAATATGCATCTGTGTGATTGTAACCCCTATTAGCAGTTGCTCACAGCATATTTATTATCTGCACAAATATATATTAATAAATACGTACAATACATACTGAATTCTGTGGTGATACGTAATCTCTGACACACTTTGCTAAATTTCATATTTTACATGATATACTGCTTCTATGGTCTAATAATACCTCCTGCCTTCTCTTAACATTTCATTGTATTGTCACCGCATTCTGAAAGTAACAAACATAAACACTTTAGTTATTGTCTGCTGTTTGAAATTCCGCCACTCTTGCGATGTGGGGTCAACGTTCGAATCTTGTGGCCTTACTTGGCATATATTGAGAGCCCATGACTGTCTGCTGGGCCTTATCTCTAGGTCATACTAGATTAGAATTGCTGTATCGGTAACTTCTTAACTTCTCCATAGCGGACATACTGCGGTATTCTGAACCGCAATCTTACTGTCAGCCCGAGGCTTAATCCTTAATACGATATTTTATCAATCCGGGGGTAATTCTAATTTTCCCCACAAGATCTGACATTCCTGCTTCTTCCCCTCATTTTACTTAAGCTGAACTCTGGGGTTCAAGGTACCTGCTCTTTATACTTTCTAATACTTACTAGGATCAATCAACCCATCTTTACTTACTGCTTGATTTGGCAACCCCATCTCAAGTCTTATGCCCCTTTACTATACTGGAATCAAAATCAAGAGGTAGGAATAGCCCCTTTTTTTTGCAACAAATAGAAACATTTAACTGTACCATATCCAAAAGGATGTATTTGGGATTCCTGCATTTCCCTCTCTTTCTCATACTTACCTGGTGGTCTGACCTTGTCTGTAATCTTAATCAGATCTTATATAGCTAATAAATAAATCAACTCGTATATACATTATACTTCTGACCTCCTATTCTGACGTTATCAACGTATACTGGGAATAGTACCAATAAAGGTATCACGTTGGGAGGTCTCTGGTACCTCCTCCTGCTGCCGTAAGTATCTTGTAACTGGCTGATGCCCTCTTCTGTTGCTATATCTGATCTTCGGCCTGTAATAGGGTAATGTTGATCTGCCTTTGTATCTGTAATCAAAGAATACGGTAAATTTTTAGAGACTCCGCCCAATACTGTACCGCTCTAAAGCACGACCGACTGAGAAGGAAGGGTAACCATCCTATCATGCCTCGCAGCCTCCTGCCTATAGTATGTGGTGCACAACACATCCATAGACAAGACTCTACTTAGCATGGCTTGCAGACTCCCTGTGACACACGACCAGCTCTGATACCAAGTTTGTCACGCCCCGCCCCGGGGGGTATGACTGGCACCTGGTGCCCTAGGAGGACCTAGACTGCTATCTGGTGAGCCAAAGCACATCTGGTGTCTGGCTGGCTCTAACTCAAATTCCTGGAAACAAAGGGCTATATAACGGCTGTAAACACAGCCCCCCGCCAACAGGCTTATAGCCACCTGTACCTGAAAACCAGCTAACCAGAAACATACTACTGTAGGGGAACCTATGTGGGCCGGCAAGGCCACCATGCTGTCTAGTTCCCTGTAACTTAACAATAGCACGCTAAATAAATACGTGACCGGCAAGGTCACCTCTACTGACTGGTTGTGGCCACACACGGCCAACAGGAACAGAAATAACAAATAACTATAACAAGCTGCACGGCCTCACACGACCGGCTCGACTGACCATAGGGAAACATATACAGACTGTAAGCCTCTAGGAATAACAATAGAAATGATCAGGACAGGGCCCCGACCTACCCGTACTGTACAACAAAAGAAAACAAAATACACCTCTGGAATTCAGACTCCGGATGACAGGAGCTGAATACTCAATAGCTGGCTGGAATCACGAGGGATCGCCTCCTCGTCTATGAGTACCTGCAGGCAAGTAATGCAGCGCCCCACTGGTACTGAGTATGCAAAGCAACTGAAGTAATACAACTGAAAACAACTGAATATAGATAGCATAACTAGCATTTCTGTATAGTAGGAGATAGCTGAATCTGAAGAAGCTGATATAAACTGACTCAAGCTTTCTGTACTGATAAGGCAGAGGCGTACCTGTAGACGCGACGGCCTGCTGTCTAGTAGCTAGTATATAATATATAGAGCAAATAAATAGATATACAAGTAGCAAGCAAGAGCCAATACCAACCCCCATAAGCCGGATGGCGCCAAGCAACCAAATAATCTATATACCCCTACCCGGGTCAAAACCAACCAAAAATAAGTCACACCACTCATCTGATAACTGTGAGCTCCTCCTACCGGCCCCCTTGGGTACGTAGCTCAGGCCTTGGCCTTTGATAATAAACTGTGTCTGAGTCCGAAGACTCCTGCCTCTGGCGCAAGTGCACACGGGGTGTGTAATAAAAACTGCCCCTGGGTGCAAGCACGCAACAGGGTAATTTTATAAAAATCTGTATCTGAGTCTGCCCCCGGCCACAAGCGCACACAGGGTGTTCTGCCCCTGTAAACAGGGTGGACTGGCTCTGCGCAGAGTAAACTGAACTACCCCTGCAAGCAGGGTGGTATGGACCGTATTATCATGGTGGTCGGCCATCATCGTCCTCTAGGCGGACGGCATCGCCCAGCTGGTGGCGGTATCTGAATCTGGTATCGACACAGCTATAACCCAGGGGCGGTGGGGATGCTAAAAGGGTGCCCACATGCCACACCAAGTCTCAACAAACAAATAGCACATAGAAATAGCAAGCATGTATAACCGAAAAGACTATTTGGAATCTAACTTCTTATTCTGATCTGTTTCTATACTGAACTGATTCTTTACTGATTATACTGATTCTGAAATCTCTGTTTAACTGTATGGCTAATCTGTAGCCAAGATACTGTCTGTCTGAATGGCTAGTCTGTAGCCATAACTGTCTGTCTATCTGATCTTTCTTTACTGACTTTTATTATGAAAATCTGTTCCTTTTTATTCTACAACATGCTTGCTATTCACATAATAGGCTATACTGAATCTGAAATACTAACTTTCCCTTGGGCACATGCTTTTCTAACTTTCAGACTGAATACGATATAACAACGCAAACTAGGTTTACTGAACTTTGCACAATACTTAACATTCAACTCCAGGAATTCTACTACGGAGTTTATTGAACTATACAAGGCTAAAGCTACTAACTTGCCGAAGAAACTGACTTTACATACCTTAACCTCGAGTTATCTGTCTGTCGGACGAGGCTCGGTCAATACTCCAGCTATTTCTCCCAACTGCATTCATGTATACGCTAATTAATACTAAATATAGCTTTATTCTAAAGAACAACATCACTTTCGATATAATTATAGCCTAAACTTAGGCTTATCGAAAGATGATCAAAAACTCGCTATTTTTCAGAAGTCCAGAAGGGAGAAGTACTCACTTCACAGCTAGGAGCACATAGACACTAGTTTGGAGCAATTCTACTTACCTTAGTCCGGTAGCTCGACGATTCGTCGGCCGTATTTCGCGAAACAAAATCCGTGGAATGCTCCCTGCTGCTAAATACCTCGGTACCTGAGGTTGATTCGAGTTTGGACCGCGTTTGACAGCGTAATTGAAAGGAAATTATCAAATACCTTACGTTCCCTCTGTTTCTCTCGCGTCCTTTCTGGAAAGTTATGAAAATTATCCGAAGTAGAGGGGTTATATAATAGGGACTTATAAGTCGCATTCAGGGAATGCGATTTATAAGTCGCATTCCTGGAATGCCATTTATAAGTCGCATTTTGCCTTGCAACGCGCCGACTTGGCGCTTGTCTGATCTTTCCCCGGGCCTTTTTCTAACATGTATGGCTTTCAAATACTCTTAACCAACATGCGAATAGGTCATCTATATGCCGAAAATTTACGGGGTGTAACAACCAATATGTATACATTGCTATAGCCAAGCGGCAATCAGAAGGGATAGAAGTGTAATGTATAATGGAAAGTCTCGTCACATACGACGGAGACATAATCCCGTTAGAAAAATATTCTCTACTGGAATTATCACAATTGACTATGTAAAATCAAGATAATGTGTCAGATCCACTTACAAAAGGCCTAACTAGAGAGGCGGCTGAAAGCTCTTCAAAGGGAATGAGACCATGACCGAGGACAAGTCATCGGGGTGATAACTCTACCTAGAATACTGTAGATCCCAAGATCTAGGTTTAAGGAGATCAAACAAGATTATTGATGACAGTTCAACATTGTCAAAATAACTTTTGGTCAATTCTCGTGATGAGACAATGTTCAGTAACAAGGATAAAGCATTAAAAGCTTTTTAAAGATTTCTAAGTTTGACACAGGGTATGTCAAATGTTGTATCTATGGTATAACACATTTAGGAATCACTTATATAAGTGTGAAGTGTAAGTCGCTTCAAGGAGAATTCTGTAAGGCCAATTCTCTACGCACTTATGAAATCAGGCAGCGTTCATGGCTAAATCGAACAAAACAATGAGAACCTAAGATGGTAAAGGATTAATTGTGTGACTTATATTTTCTAGGTATACATCAAAGTTCGACGGTTCAAAGATATCAAATCTACCGATTGATCGAGTATATTCGATATATGTTCACTACAAAAAGTTCAACGGGAAACCTACTTATCTAGATGCAATGAGTTCTTACTTATGAATCACACTATTTTTCATGTATTAAAATTTTTATATAGCCATTCCCCATTCACGTGGGGAATTGTTGGATTTAAGTATTGGGTGTGAATTAGGAAATTGAGAGAAATAAATTAGAAGGGAAGAGAAAGTTGAAAAGTTTCTTTCCCAATGATAGCCATTCTGAACAGACACCATCTAAACAGGTGTCTTCACACCCCTTCACTTTAGATCTTCGGCTATAAATAAAGGTCTTTTTCCTTCATTTTTGGATAGAGAATTCGAACATTATACATATTTTCAAATAAATAAAATCGAGTATGTCGTATGATTTGTTAATGCTCTTAGAGTTAGATGAAGTTATTGATATTTGAGGTACTACTACATCATTAACAAGTATATCCATTTTATCCTGGGAGGAAATAATCCAAAACCTCGAGTATAGTGAGGGGATTAATTCCTTAAGGACATATAGTGAATTCTGTGGACTCGGATATTATTCATTTTCTTTGTTTTACATATTTGAACACAATACAACAACATCCTTAACCCAAACTAAATGGTACACACAGCCCTTAGAGATCATCTTTCTGGCCTAGAGATAGGAAACAAGCTGACCTATAGGCATAACTGAACTACCCTTCCACTCTAGAACTGGTTCACCCAGAAATTAAAACTCTATCGTACATGTTATACAATTAACAGAGGAATAACATACATGTAACCAGTCCATACTAAAAATGACATTGAAATTGGTCATATCTAACTCTACTAGGTCAGCTGAGGTGACCTTCTAAAGAATCGTGACAAGGCAATTTCTGTATATCCGTCGAGCTATAATTGACTCATCGACAAGAGTAGAGACTGAGAAGGGTTCTGATAGAAATTTTGGACCGACACCGAAACGGAATGCAACATAGGGAGTCATGAAAGATACTATGTCTCTAGTATCTAACAATGCATATACATCAAGATGAAATACTCGCAACATACCACTAACCATATTGGGTGAGCATTCTTGCTCCTATCGAGATGAGAGTGCATAAAATCATTCTAACACTGACCGCCACCTACACAAGTGGAAGCATCCTGTTGAGATGAATGTGTTGGTGGATCTACTGAACTGGTGGCTGGGGCACGACCTCCACCATTACCCTATCTAGCTGAAGGGCAGTCTCTAAGCCTGTGTCCAGGCTTTTCACACCTGAAACGTGCCTGAACCTGCTAAGTACTCTCTGGTGTGCCTCCTACCATATCGCCTGCAAGTTGGAATACTGGGCTCTTTTGTCATGCTCACCTGACCTCTAAATCCTAATGCTCTACTCCTATGATCACATCTAGGCCCAAAGGGGACACTGGATAATGAAGGTGCAGGAATCGATAACCTCTGGTGAAATCGGGGACGGTTTCCTCCACCCGATCTCCACTGGGAATGCCTATAGCTGCCTGTCTTGGCCCTCTTAGCCTCTCTCTCCTTCTCCTTCAGCTTGTCTGCCTCTATCTGTTGGGCATATATGACTAACCGAGAGAAATCTAGGTCACTGTTCAACATGGCGATCCTGCACTACTTGACCAGTGAATCTGCTACTCCATTCACAAATTTTCTCATATGAGCCCTCTAGTCTGCAGCCATCTCCGACACATATTTCAACAGTTGGGTAAACTCCATGGCATACTTCTGAACAAACTTGTGGTTCTGCTTTAAGTTAACGAACTTCGTCACCTTTGCCTCTCTCAGCTCTCTTGGAAAAAACCTGTCAATGAATGTAGTCCCAAACTCATCCCATCCCACGGGAACTGCTCCAACTCCCCTACTGTCCTTCCACTAATGGAACCAAATGTGAGCAACTCCCTTAACTTGATAGGAGGCTAAGTCTGCACTCTCTTCCCCAGTCACCCTTATAATCTAGGTTATCTTCTGCAGCTCCTCAATGAACTCATACGGGTTCTCGCCCACGTTAGACCCAAGAAACTCAAGTGGGTTCATTTTGAGAAAGTCTCGCACTCTCGTTGTCGCTGCATTCCCATTTTATAGAACGTGGGCCACCGCCTGCTGGTTGACCTGAGTGGTCATGGCTTGTGCCAACATCTGAAATGCCGCTCTGATCTCAGCATGAGTGACCTGCTCGGACAAGGGATGCACTGGTGTTGGTGGGGCTTGATGATGCCCATCTCCATTACCATTTCCATGACCATTTCCGTTGTCATTCCCGTTATCATTTTTTCTACCATTGACTCGACATGGCGGTATATTTCTTCGAACACGTATAACACGAATTAGAGGAATAGAGGGGTACTTCATCATATGACATAGATTATGAAAGAAGGAAAATTTCCTAAAATGTCTTGTAGCCTCTTCCCCATAAGTGTGACGCGCTTTACACCCATGAAAAAGACTCTACTTAGCACGGCTTTCAAACACCCTATGACACGCCTAAACTTTTACTCTAATAACAAGTTTGTCAGGACCCAAGCTGGAAGCCCAGATCGAGACACGGGGCCTAGAGCAATGGGAGACTTGTCATAACTAACACCATCATTATAGAATTTATGTGATGCCCCAACTATCACACTCAAGTGGGCAGAGCCATCCAAAATCTTGCCACGGCTAAGGATGCTAGACCATGATATTGATATCAAGCTGAGCCCCTTAGGGCGGGGGAAAATCTCTTGAGAGGTCCCAATCATGTATATATATACCTACGTTGGCGTGTAATGAGATTGGGGAACCTCGGAACCCTAAGCCTCCTCAGTGCTAAACACTACTCCCAAAAATATGTATAGGGCTCATATCATTTTTCAACGAAGCTGAAATTGTAATCTCATAAATAGCTTGAATCTGAACATTGGGAGTCTTAACTCTAACTCATATCATAAACTAATCTTATTAGCCTTGGATAAATCATAATGAACATACTAAACTTGCATGGATTTGCCCAAGTCATAAAATCATGCATACTTGAAATAGGCTTCATAAGTCAAAATCATGGAATTATAAGTTGAGAGTTCATAACATTCTTGCATACTAGATAACTCCTCATACTTGAAATTATAGGTTTGAATTTTCATAAAACATGCGTAATGGGGCATAATTTCTAATAACTTGAAATCATGAATTTTTATAATCAAACAGAAAACATAATCAGCCCATTGAACTCAAAACACACTTTAGAACATGAGGGGATTAGATCCATAAACATAGCATAGATAGTTTTATAAAAATTGGGTTAAAACCCTAGAAATCAATGCACTTAATTAAGAACTTAGATTCATGAATTTAAGAAGGAACTTGGGCATGAGGGAAGAGGAAATCCCCCATTCATATCCCTACATTCTTCAGTAAACTGATCTCAAACCTAGCCTTAAAAGCCCAAGAGAATTGGAAAAGAAATTGGGGAGGATTCTAGCTTGATATTGGAAGGAAATCTCAATATAATGCATGCATGAGAGTCTAATGACTTAGGATAGGCTAAACCCTCTTAAAACACTCCTTTCAGGGCTTAAAACGATGTCATTAAAAAGTTAGCTTTTGTAATCTTTAGCAAGTGACAAACTCTCTCCCAAATTTTATTTTTACTGACAATAATAGAGGTGACAGATTATTTTCAATCTTATCCTCTCAGAAAGAATGTTTCATTCTTCTAAACTCGTAATCCATTTGCAAGAACCAAAAGTGACAATCAAACCATGAATTTTTATGATCATGTTTTAATGTGAATGCTTTACTATTTTTCATACAATACGGGCAAGCTACTTTTTCCAGCAGTCATCCAACCAGATAGCATCCTATACGCCGAAAAATCATTTATAGTCCATATTAAACAAGAATGCAAAAGAAAATTCTACTTAGTTGATATGTCATAAGCCACTACACCTTCAGACCACAATTATTTTAACTCGTCTATCAAAGGTTGCACATAAACACCAATCAAACTTTTTGGATTACAAAGACTTGGGACAATACAACTTAGAAATATATAAGGAATTATCATACATATTTAAGGTGAAAGGTTATACGGAATAAGAAATACAGACCAGCAAGAATAGGGTGCAGCAAAAACAGAGAATGTTGTGAAATTATCTGCACACAAGCCTAATCTAACATTTCTTGGTTCACTAGCAAAATCAGGATAAGTTCTATCAAAATGTTTCCAAGGTTCTCCATCTGATGGATGAGACATAACACCAGGAGCCCTTCTATTCTCACGGTGCCATATCATATGAGGAGCATAACTCATTGACGGGTACAACTTCTATAACCGAAGTATAAGAGGTAAATAATGCATCGTCTTAATTGGAATCATCTACCCACTAGGAGTCCGCTTAAAAAGAGCATGTCCAAAAAACTTACAATTTTCTAGATACCCATCATTCTAATAGTACAACATGCAATCATTTTCATAACAATGAATTCTATCATATGACAAACTTAACTTGGAAATCAATTTCTTTGTCTGATAAAAATTCTTAGGTATGTTCAACTCAGGGTTAAATAGTTCCCCCAAAAGATCAACCATAGAGTCTATAGCAGCTTGAGGAACACTCCAATCTAATTTGATATTGATTAATCTAACTGCAATGGACAATTCAGAATGCAGACTCCCTACACATAGTGGACGACTAGCCTCTTCTAGTTGTTGATAGAAGCGCATTGCTTCTTCATTGGGATTTTTTTCAAAATACTGTTTTGGTTCCATCCCATATTATATCTCGAACTCATCATTGACCATTTCATATAGTCTCTCATGTTGAACACTGCTTTGATCATGTGCAGACCTACTACCTTCATCGATCAAATTATAAAATATACAATTCTCTCCATCAGTCTCACAATGATTAATCCACACAAAATATCTAGGCTTAAACTCAACAGTGAATATGAATTACAACTTTATCAGGTTTAAAAACTTCATGCAATTGCATCGCTTACAAGGACACCTAATCAACCCAGCAGTTTGAAAATGGTGTAGTGACATTGTATGATTGATAAATTCTCTAACACCTTCAACAAATTCATCTCTCATGCCCCCATGATTTGCATTAGGTTCTATCATACATCCACAAACGATGATTCATCTATAAAAATATAGATATTTTAGATTACACATATATAAATTTAAATTAATTAATTTTTATTGATAATTAAATTTTATTATTTAATGATTACTAATTTTCCAACAAATATCCTCCAAAAGTAAGTCTAATTTTAATGTAATTATTGAATTAATATTTAATAATTAATTACTAAAATTATATGTGGTTAAGGAATTTAAGTATGTAATGATAATTTTTGTAATTATTAAATTATAAATATGAAATTTATGAAGGTAATGCTATTTACGAATGGAATCTAGACGGTCTGACTGATAGACAGATTAGTATTTTAATTCATAGAATGATGATGTACTCTACTATTTGTCGAGCTACAAGTAATGGAAATACCGACCCGGTAATATGTAGAATGATTGTCGCAGGATTTACTGGACAATTAAGAGGTTGGTGGGAAAACTTTTTATCCTTAGCTGATAGAGAAGCCATTTATAAGGACACTACTTCAAGCCCAGGAGTGGATATCTTTGGAAAAGAATTACCAGCAAATAGACCTGATGCGGTTTATACATTAATACTTACCATTATAGAATATTTTAGTGGTAGATTTACCAATGTATATGAAAATATTCGTACCATGTTAAATGGACTTAAGTGTAGACACTTAGATGAATTTCGATGGTACAAAGATACATTTCTTAGCAGGGTTATGGATCTACCCGAAAGTAATTCTGATCATTGGAAGGCAAAATTTATAGACGGTTTGTCTTATTTGTTTGTAGAGAGAGTAAGAAAAACTCTTAGAGGAAATAATACTCAGATTCCTTATAATGTCTATACGTATGGGATGATTATTGGTGTATGTACGCAGGAAGGACTAAATCTGTGTAATGAATTAAGACTAAGTCAACAATTAAAAAGACAGAGACTAACTGAAAAGAATCAGTTAGGAGATTTTTGTGATCAGTTTGCAATGGAAGATATTCCTTCTAGAAAGAAAAAGAATGATAAAGGAAAAAATTACCAAAGGAAAGGTAAGAGATATAGACGAAGGTCGAAAGAAGAACGTGAAGAGCGCAAAAGATATAGAAAAGGAAAAAGATTTGTTAAAAACAGATCAAAAAGAGATTTGCAGAATACCAAATGTTATAGATGCGGTAAATTTGGTCACATTGCTCCTAATTGCAAAAAGGAAAAGTTGAAAACTTTGGCATTAGAATTAGATGATAAGTATAAGGACCAACTCCTTAAGGTTATAGATGAAACATCGGTAGAAGAATATGATAGCAGTTCTTCTGATGTTTATGATTCTGACGATTCTGTGCAATTACTTGATTTTGATAATTCTGACAGTGATACTTGTCATAATTGTGAACCTGGAAGTTGTACTTGTAATATGGATTTTTATAAATTACAATCACAATTTCAAAATTTCGAAATTAAACCTATTAATTCTGATAATATTTTAGAGTTATTAAAAGAAGTCAATGATAATAATCTTCGAGAAAAGATTATTACTATGGCCTCTAGTTCTTCAAAATCGGCAGATAAGCCAGTTCAAATTAAAAAGGATATTTTTAATGAAACTCCGTATACTTTTGCAGAAGTGCAAAAAAGGCTTTGACAAAAGAATCAATCAAAAGTTCATAGTCATGATTCTTCTATGGATGATTTAAAAATTGAGGTTGAAAAACTCAAAAATGAAATTAAATCTCTTAAACAAAATCAGATGATTTTAGATCATAGAGTAACCCAGTTAGAAAATTCTAACTCTGAGTTACCTGTTGACATTAAGAAAAAGGGAATTTATATACCCGAGGAAGAAAATGATTTTTCTGAATCTTCTACACAAATTATTTTAAACCAAAAAAATGATATGTTTCTTGGAATGATGCAAATAGTTACTGCACATAAATGGTATGTAAGTTGTACTATTTTAATCGATAATAACTTTTCTATAACTGAAACTGCTTTAATAGACAGTGGTGCTGATATTTCTTGTATTCAAGAAGGATTAATTCCAACTAGATATTATCATAAGACTTCGCATAATGTTAAATCTGCTTCAGGTAATAAAATGCAAATAGATTACAAATTGCCTAATGCTTATATATGTCAGCAAAAGGTTTGTATTCCTCATTTCTTTATTCTAATAAAAGATCATTTAAATCCTCCAATTATACCTGGAACCCCTTTTATTCAAGCCACCCATTTACTAGGGTAGATGAAAAAGGTTTCGAGGCTGTTTATAATGGCGAAAGGATTTCTTTTACATTTATTACTGACCCTATTTCTCGTAATATTAATACTTTGATTAATTCAAAACAAAGTCATTTAAATTATTTGCAAAATGAAATTTATAGCATGACAATAGATGATACATTAAAGTCTGCTAAAGTTCAAGAAAAAATTAAATTGATTTCTGAACAATTTGCTATATCTATTTGCGCTGATCATCCAAGTGCTTTTTGGGATAGGAAAAAGCATGTAGTGTTTCTTCCATATGAAGATTCTTTCTCTGAAGAAAATATTCCTACAAAATCTCGGCCCTGTCAAATGAATGCTGAGTTAGTTGAATTTTGCAAAAGGGAGATTGATAATCTTTTACAAAAAGGCTTGATAAAACCTTCTAAATCTCCATGGTCATGTACTGCATTTTATGTTAATAATGCAGCTGAAAAAGAACGAGGTATGCCTAGATTAGTTATAAACTATAAACCGTTAAACAAAGTTTTAAAATGGATTAGATATCCAATCCCCAATAAGAAAAATTTACTTTCTCGATTATATGATGCTAATATATTTTCTAAATTTGATTTAAAATCAGGATACTGGCAGATACAATTATTTAAAGAACACACTTATAGAACTGCTTTTAATGTTCCATTTGGTCAATACGAGTGGAATGTTATGCCATTTGGTTTGAAAAATGCCCCTTCTGAATTTCAGAAGATTATGAATGATATATTTAATCCTTATATGGATTTTATTATTGTTTATATTGATGATATTCTTGTTTTTTCTAAAACATTAGAATTACATTATAAACACTTAGATATTTTTAAGAAAATAGTAATTCAAAATGGTTTAGTCATATCAAAACCAAAAATGAGTTTATTTCAAACAAATGTTAGATTTCTTGGTCATTATATTTGCCAAGGCAAGATCACTCCTATACAGCGATCTATTGATTTTGCATCAAAATTTCCTGATGTTATAACTGATAAATTAAAACTACAAAGATTTCTTGGTAGTTTAAATTATATTTCTCTATTTTATAAAGATTTATCCCGAGATCTAGCTCCTTTATATGATTGTTTAAAGAAAGGTCATAAGTCGCCCTGGACTGATAGCCATACTGAATTAGTAAAAAGGGTTAAAGAAAAGGTTAAAACTCTTCCGTGTTTAACTCTTGCTAATCCGTCGTGGAAAAAAATTATAGAAACGGATGCATCTAATATTGGTTTTGGGGGAATTCTTAAACAAATAAACCCAATGATAAAATTGAATATTTGATTAGATATTATTCAGGTAAGTGGACAGAAGCCCAGAAAAAATATGCCACTGTTGCTCACGAAATGCTTACTATTGTTAAATGTGTTTTGAAATTTCAGGATGATTTGTATAATCAGAAGTTCTTGATAAGAACTGATGCTCAGGCAGTAAAGTTTATGTTTAATAAAGACTTTAAACATGATGCTTCGAAAATGATATTTGCCAGATGGCAGGCTCAATTGACTCCATTTGATTTTGAAATTGAGTATAAAAAGGGAAGTGATAACTCTCTCCCTGATTTTTTATCTCGTGAGTTTATACAATGAATAATTTACCATCATTTGAACCAATCAAAGATGATTATATTTTATACTGGATATTTCAAAAACAATTGAAGATCGCCAGATTTCATAAAAAGCGTTATCTAACAATGCTAGACAATATTAACAAAAATGATATAGATATTAATCAAGTAATCCAAATGATATCTGATTTTGATAAGACAATAGAAAAACAAAATAAAAAGATAAGGCTAATAAAAGGCATTCATATGCCAAGACATTCAGCAAGTTTAGGATGACCAAAGAATGTTTTACATGTGCTAATAAAATTTGTTTATATTGTAGAATGAGGCCACAATGGCCAACCCAGCCTTCCTATAATAAAGGAAGAGGAAGAGGTACAAACCCATATAAAGTCCGAGGAGGAAGAACAAGGGAAAGTTATACTTCTCCTGAAAATCAAGAAATACAAAGAGGAAATTATATTACCTCTAGAGGCATCTATTCAAACCCAATTATACAAATGGGAAATAGAACTCTTGTAAACAAGAGAAGAGATGAAGCATCTTCATCAGGATCTGTAAGTTTGGAAGATATTCCTAAAGAAAGCCCATTATATGAGGCTCTACAGAATTATTTGAACAATCAAGCAAAACCACAAGGTGATACCTATGTGAGTATTTCTATGGAAAATTCTGATGATATAAAGAACTATGAAAAATTACAAAAACAAGAAATCATACTTCTTGTGGAAGACAATGATATTGATAGAAGAGAACAACCTTGGGATCTACTCCAAAGGTATTTCTCTGAAAATTTATATTTCCCAGGTCAGTCATACAAAACCCGCAGCTATTATGAAAATATTTTGATAAACACTGGAAGTGTAGAGATATCTCACTTCAAACATTTTAATGATGAAAAAATTTATAATTTCTCAAAATTTATTATCAAAAGGATTATATCAACCGAAGAATGGGGAATTTCCACTATGAGGGAAAAACAGATTACCATTGATAATGGTACAAAAGTAAATTGCACGTACTGGGATTATATCCAAGCGTTCAGTTATACTTTGTATTATAACAATGAAAGACATAAGCATACTTGGTTTATAAAGGTGTGCCAGAAGAATTTTTCCAATATTATTCCCAATTGGTTCTTAAATTGGTGGTCATACCATGGACCAACAATTGAGATCTTGCCTACCCATTTCAAAGAATTATATAATCAATGGGTCCAAGTATCGCCAGAAATGGATCTGTTATACAAAAAAGAACATGTCAACTGGCCAGAAAAAATTGGTCATGTATATTTCTTTATGGAATTCTCTATCCCATGGATTCACAAATGGATTTCAAAATTTGGTTATACTAAAGAACAAATTCCTTGCATCTACCGGACTTATTATAATAATTTTTGGGACAAAATGATGAAAAAACACCCAAAAACCAACAAATTGTATGGACAAAAAACTCTGGAAGAAACTAGTCATAAAATAAAGGATTATGGCAAAAGACCTCAAGTTATTAAAATTGAGGATAGTCCTTTAAAACATATTGCTAGAAAAATCATATACCAGCCCGGCAATAAAGAGGAACAGATTGAAGCATACATGCAAGAAGTTCGAAAAAATCTAATGATATCATTCGAACAAATTGCTGAAAAATCTGATACATCAATGAAAAGTAGTCAATCCATAAATGAAGATTCGCAGGATGACGAAGAAATAGACATTGATAAGGTGTTGGAAGAAGCTGAAAAATTAATTCAGCACGAGAAATAAGGATTTCGAATGCAGACGGAACAAGAAAAGAAACAAATGGAATAAATTAGTCCACAATTCATAAACAGGTGGGACCCATGATAAAAGAAGACAAAGATAGTTGTCACTGTTCATTGATATATGAACAGTATTTTCATTTCTTATTTAAAGAGGCCTTTGCCTCAGTTGTAAAATAAGAGTCTTTCTTTTAAGTTTTAAAGTTTTTAGTTTTCCTTCCGTCTCTCTCTAGTCTCTTTTCTAAAGTTTTGTAACACTTTGTAAAGTTTCAATAAGAAGAAAAAGAAAATCGTCCATCTCTTGGACACAACTCTGGTGTTGACAGGTACTTTATTTCTCTTTCTTTTATTTCTTTTATTTGCATAAGTCGGATGATATCCGGCTAAGTTCTCTCTCTATATTGAATACAAGCTTATTGATTGCATATTAATGATGAATTAGGCCTATTAAAATTCAGAGATTCATTCATAAAGATAATTAACCAATACTATATGACTTCAACCAATGTTGTTTGAATGCTTAGCTTGATTCCGAGATGGTGGTACAGTCGATGCAAGTACTGTAGAATTTCAGATTTGCCTTAGTGGCTACGTCTAGCGTGTGGTGAGAAGCCCGATTTGTTGTTATGTTTTAAGGGCGATTATATCCCACTGAATCCTTCGGGATGTCCTAGACACATGGTCTCGAAACTCTACAGTATTTGTATTTCTGACAGGCCTCTTGCTTGGGTAAAAGTTTGACCATACAGTTAAGATTCAACCAAATATGACTTGAAGTTATATAAACAAGGTTATGAGTTTTTATGAATGAATCCCTTAATTTTAATCCTTGCTCGAGGATATTAATTTAGCCTAGTTCTGTAGAGGCCGTGCGGACTACCGCCAACCGCTATAGATCCTGTAGCTGAAATGGTATCAGAGCCTAGTATATCATTGGTATGTAATTGATTAAGCAAGTATTCAATATAGAAACCCTTATAAAATGGAAATAAATGAACCTAGTATAAAAAATACTAGATTGGAAGAGGTAGATGTACCTCAAAATTTGGATTTATTAAATAAATGGACAATACCTTATGTTTCAATTAAAAAAATCTATGAATATGGGTGGTTTGATAAGATTTCACCTAAATATTTGATAAAAACAACTGAACAATCTCTTGCTTTAACTTCGTCAGAACAGACGATTAGATTACTAAAGAAACATGATATTGATGTTTATAAACATAAATATTCTTTTATGCATATTGGTATGGTACAAATTGCATTTAAACCATTAACCCTTAAAGGGTTACCAGAAACTTTTCTGGCAGCTCTTAGAGATGCTAGAAATTTAAATTTTAGACAGTCTCTAATGGGTTCGATTGAATCTACGGTGGCTTATGGTCCCGTATACTTCAATACACAATCCAATTTACAACTGTCATTATCTAATGTCAATATTCTTGATGCATTAACGTTAAACGTTAAAACGCATGGTTATAATTATGCATCTGGATCTGAATTAATCTGTTTGTCGTATAGAATTTATTATAAATTTTTATCTACTTTAAATCCTCGATGTAAATTGACAGATCAGTCAAATCAGTCTATTATATTTGAAACTAATTTTTCTAGATCAAAGATTACTACTAGAAGGCCTATTAAATGGGATGAAATTAATTTTCCCTCTACATGGATTCTAGATTCTGTTATATCTCCTATACAACAAGCTGATAGTATTACCAATTCTGAGTATTCTCATATATCCCAGACCCCTGAAGGACAGATTTGTATTCAGTTTGAAGATAATAAATCTTTAACACCTTATAGGCATTCTTATTCTGATAACAGAAGGCTAACTTCACCTTCTACTTATTCTTTTATAGCCCCGGTAGAACCAATTTATGGTCCGGCTAGATTAAATCGTGCCACCTCATTACATACAATTTCTACTAAAAATGATAAAACAGTAGATCATATAAAAATTGACTCTAATAATATCGTAAAAGATGATAGTTCCATTGATAAGGATATTCCTTCACAATCCGAGATGGATTTTGATCCAAATTCTGTTTGAATGATTCCGTATAAAATTGATTTTAGTCCAGGATCCCTGGCAAAAAAACATATTCAATCTGAATTTTTTAATAATAAATGGAACCAGTTTAGAACTTGGTTTTTTGCTAATTATAGTGATGATGATAAACGAAGCATTTCACAAGAATTTTATGAATTCTGTACATTACATAATAAAGTGATGTATTTTTTTCCTTGGTTTATAACCACTTATGTACCTTTGTATGTTAAAGTTCTAGAACGAACTTACAAAGATAAAGAAAATGAAAGTTTGATAAAAGGAATTTACCCTCCACAGGCATCGTTTACTTTACCAAATAATACTGGTATAACCTTTACTGCATTTCAGCAATTCATTGATAATGAAGTTGCTAGTATCACCATGAAAGAAATTAATAAATTAATTTCTCAAAATAATTATTTGAGTTTATATGCTAAAGTTTTAGGAGAACATATTACTTCTCTTGATTCAAAAATTGATGAATTATCTGCTTTGGTTAAAAAATTTGTTACTTCTAAGGTGGAAAATTCTATGGTTATACATTCAGGTCAAGTTAAATTTGATTCTACCCCGTCATCTAGTGCCACAAGACTACCTCCGTCCATTCAGAGACCAGTAGTGGTAGATGGATTTCGGTTTAGAGCACAGGAGGAATTAGGAAAAATGATAGATGAAAAACTAGCTAGACTAGACTTAAAACCCTTGAATCTAGCTTCTGAATTTTCTGATGATATTCAGGATCCTTCGAAAGATCATAAGGAAGTAATTTCGTCTGAGCTTAATAAGCTTAGAAAAATTGGAAGTCGTTATGGGGGAAAGTATGCTGATAAACCCCGTATGAATACCCATTATTATCCAAGACCTACTCCACAAGATGTTTTAGTGAAAGAAAGAGATTGGAATCAGACTAATACTAGTTATGAAGGTAATGCTATTTACGAATGGAATCTAGACGGTCTGACTAATAGACAGATTAGTATTTTAATTCATAGAATGATGATGTACTCTACTATTTGTCGAGCTACAAGTAATGGAAATACCGACCCGGTAATATGTAGAAAGATTGTCGCAGGATTTACTGGACAATTAAGAGGTTGGTGGGAAAACTTTTTATCCTTAGCTGATAGAGAAGCCATTTATAAGGCCACTACTTCAAGCCCAGGAGTGGATATCTTTGGAAAAGAATTACCAGCAAATAGACCTGATGCGGTTTATACATTAATACTTACCATTATAGAACATTTTAGTGGTAGATTTACCAATGTATATGAAAATATTCGTACCATGTTAAATGGACTTAAGTGTAGACACTTAGGTGAATTTCGATGGTACAAAGATACATTTCTTAGCAGGGTTATGGATCTACCCGAAAGTAATTTTGATCATTGGAAGGCAAAATTTATAGACGGTTTGCCTTATTTGTTTGCAGAGAGAGTAAGAAAAACTCTTAGAGGAAATAATACTCAGATTCCTTATAATGTCTATACGTATGGGATGATTATTGGTGTATGTACGCAGGAAGGACTAAATCTGTGTAATGAATTAAGACTAAGTCAACAATTAAAAAGACAGAGACTAACTGAAAAGAATCAGTTAGGAGATTTTTGCGATCAGTTTGCAATGGAAGATATTCCTTCTAGAAAGAAAAAGAATGATAAAGGAAAAAATTACCAAAGGAAAGGTAAGAGATATAGACGAAGGTCGAAAGAAGAACGTGAAGAGCGCAAAAGATATAGAAAAGGAAAAAGATTTATTAAAAACAGATCAAAAAGAGATTTGCAGAATACCAAATGTTATAGATGCGGTAAATTTGGTCACATTGCTCCTAATTGCAAAAAGGAAAAGTTGAAAACGTTGACATTAGAATTAGATGATAAGTATAAGGACCAACTCCTTAAGGTTATAGATGAAACATCGGTAGAAGAATATGATAGCAGTTCTTCTGATGTTTATGATTCTGACGATTCTGTGCAATTACTTGATTTTGATAATTCTGACAGTGATACTTGTCATAATTGTGAACCTGGAAGTTGTACTTGTAATATGGATTTTTATAAATTACAATCACAATTTCAAAATTTCGAAATTAAACCTATTAATTCTGCTAATATTTTAGAGTTATTAAAAGAAGTCAATGATAATAATCTTCGAGAAAAGATTATTACTATGGCCTCTAGTTCTTCAAAATCGGCAGATAAGCCAGTTCAAATTAAAAAGGATATTTTTAATGAAACTTCGTATACTTTTGCAGAAGTGCAAAAAAGGCTTTGACAAAAGAATCAATCAAAAGTTCATAGTCATGATTCTTCTATGGATGATTTAAAAATTGAGGTTGAAAAACTCAAAAATGAAATTAAATCTCTTAAACAAAATCAGATGATTTTAGATCATAGAGTAACCCAGTTAGAAAATTCTAACTCTGAGTTACCTGTTGACATTAAGAAAAAGGGAATTTATATACCCGAGGAAGAAAATGATTTTTCTGAATCTTCTACACAAATTATTTTAAACCAAGAAAATGATATGTTTCTTGGAATGATGCAAATAGTTACTGCACATAAATGGTATGTAAGTTGTACTAAATCGATAATAACTTTTCTATAACTGAAACTGCTTTAATAGACAGTGGTGCTGATATTTCTTGTATTCAAGAAGGATTAATTCCAACTAGATATTATCATAAGACTTCGCATAATGTTAAATCTGCTTCAGGTAATAAAATGCAAATAGAAAATTATATGTTTGATATATATAATTGTTATTGTTAAATTTTATTATTAATTTTTAATAGTTATTGTTAGTAGTTATTTTTTCTAACTTAACTTATAACAAAGTTTCAAACACAATGAAATCTAACAATTGTTTAATGAAATCTAACAATCTAACAAAATCTCAACTAAACCTAACAATCCTACAATAATATTAACAACAAAATCAACAATTTAACAATAAAATCTAACAATCTAACAATCTAATAAAGTTTCAACAAAACCTAATTAACAATCCTAAAAATAATATTAACAATAAAATCTAACAATTCTAATAATTTTGACAATAAAATCTAACAATCTAGCAATGAAATCTAACAAACCTAACAATAACATTAACGTGAATATAATAATTTAACAATTACAATAACAATGAAATCTAATAATTTAACCTAAAATTTAACAATAAAATCTAACAATACTAACATTTTAATAATGAAATCTAACAATTCTAACAATAATAATAAAAAATAAATCTACAATTTAACCTAAACTCAGAAAATAAAAATGTAATTGCCAAAATAAGAAAATTTAACCTTGCTAATGGCAATGGGTCGGATAATAGGGCGGGGGATTGGATTCATTGGTGGGGTTTGGGAGGGTGGATCATTTTTTAGAGAGAATAAGAGAGAAGAGAGAAATGGGGAAGAAAGGGGTGTCTGGTGCGATTATATTGATAAACTGACGACAGTGTCGGTTAGTTCATCGGTTTTTTTATCAAGATCGGGTCAACTCATTTAAATGAAAAACCGACGGACACATTGACATTGTCCGTAGGTATTTTTAATTAAATGAAAAAATAATTTTAAAAATATTATTTTTATATAAATAATTATTATATAACAAAAAAAGATGTTGTCTGTCGGCCACTTAATATATTTTTTAATTTTTTTAAATGTAAATCGACCGTATCCGTCGGTTATCAATTTTGCAGGAAAATCTGTGTAAAATACTGAGGCATAAACTGACGGAAAGTGTGGATTTAACAATAAAATAATTAGAAATGAATTAAAAATGACAAATACCAGAGATAGAATTGGTATTTTTTCATTTTTTTCGGACCGATGTTGTCCATCGATACCTTTTCATCGATTTTGACCTATTTTTTTGTAGTGTGATGGGTGTTTTCTTTGACTTTTTTACCATAATTAGATTTTTTTTCTAAAAGGAAAACAAAAAAATTTCATATTTGGCTAATCCTTTCTCCTATAAGAAAAGGTCTTAGACTCTATAAATTGAGGTTTCTTCCTTCTAACTTGGTAGAATCCATAATATAGTCCTAAGAGATTTTAGAGTCTTCTTTAGGGAGAAAGTTTGTGAGACACAAGTGCTACACTATAACTTGTGTGAACCTCCTTTTATTCTAAGTGAATTTTATGAGGTTACTTCTCTCGATATTTTGTACTCTCTTTTATATATATAGTGGATTGCTTATCTCTTCTTGTAGATATAGTTCGATTAACTGAACCACATCAAATTATTGTGTCTCTTTTGGTATATTTCTCGTTTGTCTTCTTATTTATCATCTTTTGAGATTTGTTATGTTAGTTTCCGCATGACACCTAATTGCCATCAAAATAAATCAACGGAATCATGTCCACACTAAAGTAAAGTTGTATGGCCTGTGTATCTCATCAGTCTCACTTTGTATCAAACCTGATCACACATCTGTCACTCTTCTGTATACACATGCTAGTGGGACTTATGCTTGCCTATTCAGTCATGACCTGCAGGGTACCATGGTACCCACTCCCACACATCTGGTCGTCCGTAGGCTCACATCGGACACGAGCCACTCATATCATATAACCGCGTATATGTAGGCTCATATCGAACACGAGCCACTCATTATTCATGTAACCGCTCATCCATGGGTTCACATCGGACATGAGCTACTAATCACTCATATAACCGTTCATCCGTAGGCTCACATCGGACATAATCCACTCATCACTCATATAACTACTCGTCTGTAGGCTCATCGAACACGAGCCACTTATCAATCATATAACCGCTCGTTCGTAAGCTCACATCGAACATGAGCCACTTATATCAAAATAATGGTGTATTTCAATCATCATCAACACATCTTGGTATGATGTTCATTCAATCATCACATAAGACAACAATAATAGGTACACATTGATTATCACAAGTGCACACCAAATCACAAGTTATATTGCATAGATTTAAACAATTTAACAGCTTATTCACATAGTATTGTCAAGTCATATATCTCAATCACAATCTGTGCTCGAAGATAAATCAAGCATGATTTCTCAATTCATAATACATACGAGGGACTAATCAAAGTCCAACTTCAAATAAACCATAACCTACCTCAACCAGGAACTTGAATAAGCAAGCTACCTCAATGTCTTTTAGAACGCTCAAAGTGTAGAAATAAACAATGTAAGAGTATTTAATTATCCACTCATCAATCAATAGCTTTGGGAATTCATACCCATCCAATTCTACCCATTATCAAGGGTTCAGTCATTACTCATGGTTAATTTATCATAATCTAGTTTCACAATGATCACAGTACCCTAGTTCATGGAGTTTCTACTCATTTAATCCCCTTTAAAGTAGTTTTTATGCTAAAAGTTTCATCTTTATTGAACTCTAGGCCTCAAATTATCATAATTATGAACTAGAACATTTAATCCCATCCTAAGAAGTGTAAGTTAAAAACTTATAAGCCTAGAAAACGATAATTCTCAACACCCATTCAATTTTCCCTAACTTCCATGAGTTCTAGGGTTCTAGCCCACAATCCATTATTAATGACACCCCAAAAATTCTAGGAGGTTGGAGTATTGATAGAATAAAGATTTGATGGAGAATTCTTATCTTGAAGGGGAGATATGCCCTAGCCTTGGGAAAAACGCCTCTGAGCTCGCCTTTGAGCTCTCAAAGTTTGTGTGTTGGAATTATTATGAGGTGTGAAACTTAAAATAACTTACTTAAACAGGCATTCTGTCTCGCGCCACTCGCTGTAGCGGGTCTGCTATGGCAACCAATGCCTCGTTATGATGAGCCTTGGCATCTCATTGATGCCTGCTATGGTGGCACCCTGACCGCAACAGCGGTCTCGCTGCAGCGGTGCCTCGTTACCAGTAGCTCGATAAAACTGAATAAATTTTCCATTCCACAACACAACTATCTCATCAAGACACCCCAGTACATTTCAGATGCGCACTCCCGCTGTAAATCATTACTACAAATTTACGCATGGTCTCAGAATTTCCTACGAAGGTCTTGTTCACCAGGTCACCCCCTAATTGAACACAACACAATTTCAATTATCAAGATTACACACAAGTTTCAGTTTTAAATCTTTTCCATCTTTGAGTTTTATTAGTTCAAGTAATACTACAGGGACTCTAACAAGGGTACTATGGCCCTAATTATCCCATAATGACAGGACTAATCATTACACCCATGCAAGTGAATTGGCAGAAAATTCAAACTAAAATTAATATCCAAAATTTTCACTATCTGTTTCAATAAACAAATTAAAGTTTGAGGAATCAAAATAATATTTAGATTTTCCACCCCATTAGCAGTAGATCTCACTCAAACTGCATTTTTTTGGTGTATTATGGTTGGGATTTGATAAAGGAGATGGAGGATCATTCGAGATATCATTTTTTCGGGGCACAAAAGATAAGAAGAAGGTGAAAAGAAAAGAAAAGAAAATGAGTCAGGTTGGGTTAAACGGGTAGGTTTTTAAAGGAATTGAGTATTTAAAATTGGAGATGGGTCATTTGATTCTGAGTTTGTGTCACTCCATTAAAATTAGGGGTAAATTTGTGCCAAAGTATAATAAGAGAGGTATATTTGAACCAAACATATAATGAAAAGGATATATTTGAACCCAAACTCAAACAAGGAGTATATTTAAACTATTTTTGATAGTACAGAGATATAATTGACCCTTTTCCAATATCAAAATTATGTCATGTATATCATTCTCCTTCACTGATATACACAAGGAATACACCTTAAAATCTGACTTTTTCTTCTTCAACTACATATATACAAGCCAACCCATATTGTTGTCAATCAAAAATTGTGAAGAATCGTCGTCGTCCTTATAGCGAATATATAATGAATTAGTTTCAACGTCCACTATCAATTGTCTTGAAATTGTATTAATAAAATCTGCAAACTTTATAGTTATACGAATCACTACTCTGTAACCACAATATGTGTCATTATTCCATCTTGTGTTGGTAAAAATTGATAAATTCGACATCAGACTTAGTATAAACTTGTGAATGGAAGTCAATTTTTTTCCTGGAATGATGCGATTGAAGGGAAACTTTGTTGAGAATCGTAGAATGGAAGCCGACCTTTCTTTAGAAGCAAATTACTAAGTCTGTCACATATGTTAGAGATTTTATTAACGAATACATATTATGGAGCATGAAATAAGGAAGAAAATATTTATCTTCCTACTAAACAGTCACCTACATTTGCATTTTGGTTTGTACTCTTGCTTGAGACATTACATCAGTGTGTGAGTTTTCATTCCTAACAAGATTTTCGATTATCTAAAAATATTAATAGTAACTTACATAGTATAATTTTTTGATAAAAGACATTCAATTATAGCCATCATTTATTAGCTTTAGCTCCATTTCAATCTGTCATGTGCAACTCGATTGCTTTTCTTGGACCAAGCATTTTTTTTTTTGAAAAAAAAAACTAGTATTGAGACTCGAACCAAAATCTTGTAGCTCTCTAATACCATATTTTTAAATTTCTTAGAAATTCACTTTTTAAATTGACATTTATAAAAATTGATTTTACTTAGAAGGTCCAACAAAAAATAAGAAAAAAGGCTTGATACATTCAAGAGAAAACTTAAAGAGAGATATGATTAGTGTACTTTTGGAAAAATGTTCTCCAAGAGTTGATGCTATGTTGAATAAAGAAATTGTATTATGATATACCAAGAGAATTCTGAGGCCAACAAAAGGTAAGAACATTTATGTTACAAGTTTTTTCATAACTGATGAAACTAGTAAAATTCATTTCGTAGCAACGAAGATTTTGGAAGAAAAGAAATTAGATTTTTGAGTTTTTTGTCCTCTTCCTTTGGTTTATATTAGCCAACGTAGGCCATAACGTCCCTAATGTACTCGGATTTTAATACTTTGCCAAAGATATTAGGGGATTGATGAATTATAAATGGGTACTTCCAGCTATCAAGGTATCAATAAGAAGAAAACTGATTAGGCTAGTTTGTGACTTGTATGACTCCCTCAAAATCAAATTGTAATCTTTTTTAGAAGATGAATAAAATGTATCACACCCCGCCTTGGGAGGCATGACTGGCACCTGGTGCCCTACTAGGACCTGGACTGCTGGCTAGCTGAGCTTAAGCACTTTTGGTGCCAGGCTTGCTCTAACTCTGGATTCAGGAAAACGATGGGCTATATAACGATTGTAAATACAGCCTCCGACCGACTAGGCATATACCCACCTGTAAGCAAACAACAACTACCCAGAACAACTGAACTGATAGGGAACCTATGCGGGCCGACAAGGCCACCATGCTGTCTAGTTATATCTGAGACATGAAAACAAGTATCAAACTACTATGTGATCGACAAGGTCACCACTACCAACTGAATAAGGCCCCATACGGCCGATACAGCTAACCACAGGGAATAAACAATCTGCAAGCCTCTGAGAATAATAAGAGATGGTCGGGATAGGGCCCCAGCCTACCCATACTGGACAACAAAGAAAAATACACTTCTGTCTTACAAGCTCTGGATGAAAGGAGCTGAAGGCTCTGTATCGCTGGCTGAAACTACGAGGGGTCTGCTCCTCGTCTACGGGTACCTGCAGGCAAGTAATGCAGCGCCCCAAATGGGCGTTAGTACTGCTAGTACTGAGTATGCAAAGCAACAACTGGAAATAACTGAAGACAAGCAACATAACTGATAGAACTGAAATAGAAAGTAATAGACTGTCCTCAACTATGCTGAAAGGAGTAGGAGTCATACCTGGAAACGTAGCGTTCTACTGTCGATCTATTCATATCTTATGTAACATGGCATAATATAACATAACATAACATAACATAGCACACATAAACCTTACCTGGCCCCCATAAGCCGGGAGGTACAACCAACACACAATCTATGCCCCTACCCTGGTCAGCCCATCTCCCCTAGTAACTATAAGCATCCTGCCGGTCCCCTGGGTATGCACTTGGGCCCGCTGAGCCCCTGATTATAACTGTACCTGAGTCCGGAGGACTCTTGAATCAACACCCCGGACGTACCCGCTCGACGGGGTGTATAAAAGCCGACCAAGGTAAAATATGGGGAAACTGACATCCCATCTTCGTCCCCTGGGGGACGACATGCCACTCCGTAGAGTGACGTATCCTCGCCCTCTGGCGGACGAGTCGATACAGCTATTAACCCTGGGGCAGTCATGAATGCTAGGTAATCCGGCCCAAAACAATATAGTCAGGTCTCAACTAGTAATACTAACTGCGTATACTACATGCTGAAACTAATGATAATAATGTGTATGTATATAAAACATGCTAAAGCTAATGATAGTAATGTGTATATATATAATAAATGCTGAAACTGATAATGGTATCTATATAATCTCTGTCATGCTGTGCTGAATCTGATACTGAGACAAGATATAATATTTCTGCTGAGAATCATGTTGTGTAACTAAGTTTCATGGTAGATATGATTTACTATTTCTAACATGCTTCCTAAAATTTATATTAAGCTACTATTCTATTTTTAGAATATTTTACGGGACTAAGTTTCAGCTGAACACGATAATGTCCTGACATATTTTACTAAATTACATATTGGACATGTTGTACTATTTCTAAAACTTCCTACTGGAATTTATATCGTGTTAGTAAGTTTCATGCTACACATAACATGATGGTTCTAACATTATTCTAAAATTCATACTAAACATAATATGCGGCTTCTGAAATATTCTACTGGCACTTGAACTATTTGACTATACCGGAACTGCTAGCTTGCCGAAAAAACTGGCTTAACATACCTTATCCGTTAACTTTCTGAGTATCTGGCGTAACACGGCTAATTTTCAGCTATTCCTTCCAACTGCATTCATATTTATAGAAATTAGAACTAAATTCATTGATATTCTGGAAGAAAATACTACTTTGAATATATATATAGCCCAAACTTTGACTTATCGAAAAACAGCCGAGAACTCGCTATTTCTCGGAAGTCCAGAAGGGAGAAATACTCACTTTAGGGCTAGGAGTATATTGACACTAATTTGGAGCAATTCCACTTACCTTATCTCGATAGGACGACGGTTCGCCGGCCGAATTTCACGAAACTAACTCCGCAGGAATGCTCTCTGCAGCTTTATACTTCGGTATCCAGGGTTAATTTGAGTTTGGACCGCGTTTGACGGCGTAATCAGATGAATTTTTATATTGAAACCTCGTTCCTCTCTGTTCTCTGTTCGTTTCTGGAAATTAAAAGTGGAAAATGAAATAAAAAATCGAAGTGGGGCTTTATATACTTGAGCCTGGACACACCCCCTCCGTGGCACGTTGGCCATCGCGGAGGGGCTTCCTCCGTGGCATGCTGCCATCGTGGAGGGGGTCTGCCCGGCCTCCTCCTGTGATGGTTCGATGCGACGCTCGTCTGGTCTTTCCCCGGGCCTTTTTCTAGCATGTATGGTATTCTAAAATTCTTAACCAACATGCGAGTAGACCATCTACATGTCAAGAATTTACGGGGTGTAACAAAATGCATAGTTGATATTTAATAAAAAGTTTAAAGATTTGAATAACAATAGTTAATAAAAATATTTATTCTCTTTCTTAGATTTCATAGGTTTAAATCATGGGGACTTTATATTTGTAATATATTTGTCTTTAAGCTCTTTACTTAAAGTAAATTCAATTATATATATATATATATATATATATATATATATATATACATATCATATATTGAATAGAGGGTACTCCACCTCTGTAGAGAATACAACACATTGAAATAAAGAATTTGGTGGATCTCTCCCATCAGACAGATCAACGACACCGGGCATGGCAACGTCCAAGTAGGATCCGAAGTATCGGCCTTATTGGGTAAAATGCCTTCGTTATGGGTTATCAACCGACCCTAAGTACCGAAATGGGTTCTTTACAAGAAAGAATTACTTCTACTTTATCATTTCTATCTAGTCCCACTAGGCTTGATGTTAAGAAAGAATCTCTAGTAGGAAGGTTGGCTAGAGATTTCTTGTAAAAACACTAGCCCTGCTGAGTTCATAATGAGAATATTTTTATCATTGAATCTTTTTTGATTGTATGTATTATTCTCATTATGCACATAAGGGAGGAGCCGTATGAGGTGAAAATCTCACGTACGGTTCTGGAATGGAGATTCTTTCAATTGAATGACGACCGTAACGGATGTCGGCTCAATCCGAAGGAAATTACGTGGAAGCTTTGCAGAATTATTATGAAGTTATGCGACTAAAAATTGATCCCTATGATCGAAGTTATATACTCTATAATATAGGGCTTATCCACACGAGTAATGGAGAACATACGAAAGTTTTGAAATATTATTGTCGAGCACTATATATATATATATATATATATACTGTTTTTCAAAGTGAAATAATTTTTACCCTATGAAAAAATATTATTTAAACTAATACTTCTATAGAATTTTAATAGAGAAATTTTAGTAGTTTAATTGATTGACTATTTAAATTTTCATATTATTGATGGGGTTTCAATTTCTGATCTTGTAATCCCTTTCCCCCATCTTCCTTTCCCCTATCAACTACTCCCGTGTAATAATTTTTTTCTAAAACATAGGATCTTAATATTATTAAAGGTGTAATTAGGTATTTTGATTTTCAAATACAAATATGTGGCTATGTCATATTATATAAGTGATTTACTACAATTTACTCAAATAAGATAGGAAAAGAAAAATTCGGGCAAAAAAGAAAAAGAAACTGATACTTTGTTTGTCTTATTTTTCATTTTAGTCCGTTTTAAAAAAATACATTTTCGGGAGCATTTTTTTTCTATTATCTTTAGCATACTATACTCTTGATAAAAGAAAAATCCACAATGGCGTCGCCCGGGTTCGAACCGGAGACCTTCAGTGTGTTAGACTGACGTGATAACCAACTACACCACGACACCTCTGTTCTCTTAACAAGGAAAATTTCTATTAGTACCAACCCCAATCGAAGTAGGCCAACCCCAACCGAAATTGGCAAAATGACATTAACAGGAACAGTTAAGTTTCGTCTCTATCAGAGTGCTGCTCCTTTTCTCCTCTCTCTCTCTCTCTCCCTCCCTCAAACCCTACCCAGATTTCTGTATTTCTACCTTCTCTTTCAACAAATACAAACAGAAGCAATTACAAATGGCTGAGGCAGCTTTGGATATGACTCTCGACGATCTAATCAAGAAGAATAAGACCGGCACCGGAGGTAAACCTCGCGGCAGAGGTCGCGGCGCCGCCGCCTCCGGTCCTGTTCGCCGATTCCGCAATCGTTCTTCTAATCGAGCTGCACCTTATTCTACCGCCAAGGTCGAATTTATTTTTTTTAAGATCTAATTGAAAATATTGGTTTTTCTCGGTTCCATCTTTGTCTCGTCCGAGATAGGGAAATCTTTTCCGGATCTGGAACCTTCTTCGTGTGGATAAAATTCTTGTATCTGATCCAAGTTGCTGGCGGTTCAGGCCCCTGAGGCGGCGTGGAATCATGATATGTTCGCGGCAGATCGAGCCATCACCTTTGGACAAGCTGCTGGTCGAGCGTCTTCCATAGAGACTGGGACAAAGCTCTACATCTCCAATCTTGATTACGGCGTCTCCAATGAGGATATCAAGGTAGTTTTTCTTCCTCTCTGCTAACTATGGTTATGTTCTTTGTTTTGAGATTTTACGGATGAGTATGAGACGGAGGGAACTCCGTGTGTTTGTGATACGTTCTTTGTGTTCAGGGAACCTCTAATTGTCTTCTTTGGTATTGGAATAAAACAGGCCCAAAAGGATTTGAAAGTTCAGTGTTTTTCTTTTCTTTTAACTTCCCTAGTCTCTTTTGGTTACGCAGTTAAATATTTCCGGGTTTATTGTCAAAGTTTTGACCTTTTCTGTGCAACTGTTATATTCATTATTTGTGATGCAATGTCCTCGTGAGAATAGTAAGATGAGGAAAAAAGGAGATGACATGATATCATAGTTAATGGAGTGAGAGAGTTAAATAAGAAAACAAGAGTTGTGCAAGAAACTACTGGAGATGTAGCTGAGAAATATAGAGTTGCCTGTCAAGATTGACTAGGTTAAGAAAGACATTGAATCAAAAGCAGACTTGCTTGCTTAGGACTAGATTGAGTTCTCCGTATTCTCACCCACTCTTCTGCCTATAAGGAAGCTTGTTTCCATAGGAATTTGTAGCAAGTACCTGCATTGGTTTATGAAAAAGATGTACTATTATTTTTTATAGTAGTGTGTGCAATCTCGTTTTGGAGGTTTATTGACGGAGACCAATATTAGCTTGTGAAGTTGTTTATGTATTGAATTGCAGGAGCTCTTTTCAGAAGCTGGTGACCTGAAACGATATGCTATTCATTATGATAGGAGCGGGAGATCAAAGGTATTTTATTGACCTAGATGATGCACTTTAAAGGTAAACAATGTTGTTTGGCTGAGATTAGTGGAACTGCTTCTTCAGGGAACGGCAGAGGTGGTTTTCTCACGTAGACAAGATGCACTAGCTGGTCTTAAAAGGTACAACAATGTTCAGCTTGATGGGAAGCCAATGAAGATTGAAATTGTTGGAACCAACATTGTCACTCCTACTGCCCCTTTTCCCAATGGTGCTTTTGGTTTTGGAGACGCTAATGGAGTTCCTAGAAGGTATGCTCTGTTATTCACCAGGATATTGTTAAATGGGTTTAAATTTTGTTTGAGATTTTCTACTTGGCTATTTGATGATAAATGAAAATAAGCTTTTCGATAAGATTGAGACATCTAGGTAGGTGCTACTTGTTTTGATGTGCTTTATTCTGTATGCCGATCATTTGTAAATTTCTTTTACACATTCAAGGGCCTCTTCACCCACTCCTTAGAAAGGCGATGCAAAGAAGAAGTATATATATTTGATTGTGGAGCTCATTTTGTTTGTCGTTTTTGGGTGCTACTTCTGGCAACAAGCTTTTAGCAGTTTTACAAGACTGGTAACTATAGTTCAACAGTAGTAAGAAATTCATGCATACATAAACAAGGTGGAGAAATTAGCTAGTTTGGTCCGAGTTTTCAGTTGAAGTGAGACGACGACGACGACAACAA
The DNA here is from genome assembly GCA_035772735.1 of Datura wrightii. NCBI lineage: Eukaryota > Viridiplantae > Streptophyta > Magnoliopsida > Solanales > Solanaceae > Datura > Datura wrightii. The sequence continues at coordinate 179,009,564 of JASDFA010000001.1, read as the reverse complement.
CATACCTGATGTAATCCCACCAGTGGGGTTTGGGGAGGGTAGGTTGTAGAGAGTGTTCATGATAGACCCTCGACTCAAAAGAAATATTTTTGAAGTAGGATTGAGATAAGTTAATGAATTAATGAAAAATGATAAATGTGCGAGTGACGTTAGAGATTGTATTGGACTTAATCATGTGGATAGATCATAGGTATCTTAATGGAACAACTGTTGTGCAAAGGTATCAAGGAATGTAAGGTTTGTTTGGCTGCGGCAAAGGAGAAAATTGACTAAAACATGGGAGTTAATAAGTGAACTTTTTCTTGGTTTGGACAAGTGTTTGGGGGTACAGTTGTTTTGACGCGAAAATTTATAGGTCGAGATGAATCTGGCCTCCCATTTAAAATTATAGCTTTGACACTATATCTTTAATTTATCAATTAATTCATTTTTCTTCTAACCACATGTTCTCAAAATTAAAGTAGGAGGGAGAAGGATCCCAGTACCCACTTTTCAATAATATAGGTCTATGATATATAACCACCTTTGGTAAAACTATTTGTCTCATTACTCTCAAAAATCACTCCGCTCTAGTGAAATGAGAAACCATACCTGTTCTTGAAGGTTGTGGGGAATTCACCTCTGGCCCAGGTGAATTGTGCTCCCTGTCATGGCAGATCAATCAGCCCAAAGTTTTGAATTGTGTTTGAGAATGTTTCCATAGCTATAGATCTTCTGGAATAGTGTAATCTTTTTTTGAATTGTGTTTGAGAATGTTTCCATAGCTATAGATCTTCTGGAATAGTGTAATCTTTCTTTTTCAAATCAAATCGACAAACACTAAGTTCCCTCTTATATCCCATTAATCTTCCCAAAGCCTTTTGATTCCTGCTAATACTCTCGACAGGTTAGTCTCAATCTTTCCCCTTCACTTCTCTTTCCCTGATCTCTGTGCTTTGCCTCTTGTTGTTCCAATTGAATTTGCCTCCTTTGCTCTATTCTAAGAACTAGATCCAAAAGATCATGTGCAAACCCTATTGCATTGACACCGAAGGCCTTGCATTCGTTAATCATGGTGGTTTTAGTTCACTTTGAGGTTTCAATGAGGGTTTGTTTGTCAATGATCTGAGGACTAGGGCCTCCTTCATACCAAGTTAATTGTATGGCTTTGCAGACTGCTGGAGAAGGAGTAATCAATATCTGAACTGAAAATAGAGAACAAGTCATTAAATGGAGCTTGTAATTGCGGGGGTCTCTGTATTCTTTCTTGAGGAAATCAGTAGCCATTAACATCTGAAGATGATTTTTCTCTGGGGAACTTGATGACAAGGTTCACATGGTTTTCTGTAGGGAATATTAGTCTTGCTTCTCCTCTAGTTCAATATTTAGAACACTAAATCTGTTCTCATTTGGTTTGGGCTTAACCTTCCATATGGTCTTTTGTTTAAAAAATGGGCTTCCTTTGAAAATTTATTTTTGCCCTTTTCACTTGGCTGCCTTATAATATCCTTTATCAGTATCCATGCCCAGAGATGGCCCATCCCTTGATTGATTGACTTTTTATCTGGTGATCCGTCACCCCTTTATTGATCGGGTAGAGCTGAGAGTTAATTTTCAAATTAAAGTTGTCACCTTGTCCTTCCTCGTATGGTTCATTCCTCTAGATGCCAACCACCTCTGATGCCTGCCCCTTCTCGCTGGTAGGGTTTCGTACCTACTAACTTGATTTTGTATCTTCCCTACTATGTCGTGCCACTGTTATAGCTGCCTTCTGGAATGATTTACAGCTTCCTTTTTGTCCCAGTTTTCATGAATCGACCATAGCCGTTGAAGTTTTGAATGACCTTGAAAGTGTAGCCCTCAACTTTCCTTCCCCCCAACCTTCTGTATTTGTTGCCTTGTTGCAAAGAAGCCTGCTTCAGGGCTTTGCTAGTCCAGCAGAGATTGTTGCCATCAATTGCTGCTGGCGAACCTTCTACTGCTTCTGTTAAATGGAACCATCTCTTCACCTAAATTTAAATTAAAGGACTTCCCACTTGTAATGGAAGAGATTTCCCGATCCATAACTAGGCAAATATAGGAATTTCATCGTAAAAGTACTCGCCGGAGTTAAGGACTGAGAAGAAAAGAGAAGAGAAAGAGAGAGGAATATTGTTTCATTATGTCTTTCCTCTTCTATTTTGTATGCCAAGCATGCTCTCTTTTCCTTTTCTTTCCCTTCCCTTATGAGGTTTTTAAACCAAGGATTAAGAATATTCAGTTAAAGGAATTCAAGAAGATTTGCGTTTAACCAAATGCGTAGTGAAGCATGAAGTATTTTGTTGTTTTAATCATCTTTTTGAAACTGGATTAATGGAGGAGTCATTTCGAACTTGTTGAGATTTTTATCATAAATATCAAGAATTATTTTTTAAATCATAATACTAGGACTTAATTCTTTTAGTTCGTTCCAACTTCCCTGTGTTAGTTTTTACTGTCATAGTGTATTGAGTACGGGAAGTATTCCTTTTTCAACTAAATCATGTCTCCGAATGGACAATTTGGGAAAATATTCAAGAGGCATTGTATTGGAAGCTCCTTTTTGGTATTACCGCACAATCAATTAATTTAGATGTTCGTATCCTTGTAGTGTGCATTTGTATTTGACTGTTAAGTACTTCTCCTTGTAGGAGCAATACAAACGTGCATAAATATTTATTTGACGAATGTTGTTGCACAAACAAAGTCATCATGCGGAACTGAAGTTAGTTAGGAATCGAAATTTTTGCACTTGAGACGAGATTTTCCATGAGGTGAGGTACAAAAAATTTATTGTATTCAGTGTTGGACGCTTACTGTGCCGAGGGGTTAATTAATGGCCTCAGTTTGAAAACCTTAATAGTTCCCTCTCTGGCTTAGCGCCCTCTGTACTTGATTAAATTAATGATGTGCTGACAACTATTAGTACTCCCTCAGCTGATTGGATGATCATTCAGCTCATTGCAAGTGATTTAGCTTCAATGAATTAACAATTTTCTTGAATAGCCTAATCTTATGTTCTAATATTGTTTGTTTTAAATCTTTATTTGGTTTCTTCCTCTCTTTTGATGCTGTTTAACTGAATTATGGATGTGGAATTAGTTATACCATTTAATGTGTTCTAATCATATTTCATATGTGATAAAACAAGTGGTCAAGCAAGAGATGGTGGTTTTGAGAGGTCATGGGGTGGTAGAGGACGTGGTCGTGGATTTCGAGGAGGCAACAAAGGACGGGGAAGAGGAGGCCGTGGAGAAAAGGTATCTGCAGAAGATCTAGATGCTGATCTGATGAAATATCATACAGAAGCAATGCAGACGAACTGATGGATCTGGTAGTAATGTTTGCCTTTACATCCAATGCTTAGTGGAGCTGCATCACACCCTCTGTACTTTAGCCTTTTCTAGTTGCTGGAAAGAAAGTACTTATAGGATGATTTTAGCCGTACCTGAATGGGAATTGAGCCTTTTTTTGTTTTTTTCCTTGATTTGGATTTGTGACTTGGGTGGAGTGATGTAATCTACTCGACTTTATTTTATTTAAGAGGTGGACGATTATAGTGGAAATGCTAATCCTTAGCCCATCCCACGACAAGGCTTTGTCGACGGTGGCAGATGCCAGCTGAAGGCGGTGGCCTCTGTCCTGAAGTCGATAATGTGGGCGTCAATTGTGAGGTAGTTTTTTTTCTTTGCCCCCTGGTTTCACATTGCAGTCTCTGTGTAATTAGCTTTCCTCCAAGTTTCTATCTAGTTTTATCCATGTTTATGATAAGCTTTAAAAAGCTATTGACTTAGGAAGCAGGTAATGGGATCATAATTGGGTGACTACGCTGAATCCTCTGAATGAATTACGTCTTATTTCAAATATATGGGAGATGTAAGCTGAATGCTGGGATTGCAGATTGCTCATTGTGCTGATGATAGGTTGATTCACAAGAGAAAGAGGCTTCATCCTCATTCTGTGAACATGATGTTCGAGCGGAATCTGCGTTTCTACAGTTTTACAGAGCTTGGGTCATTCTGTAGATTGCTTGAATCCACTAAGATTGTATCTCGATTATTGTGCATTTGAGTCTTAGATGCTGCTTACCCAAAAGTGGTTCTCTTGGAATTTCTTCAAGTATGGAACTTCATACGGTATTTCATTTTAGGCTATTTCTGCTTAAAGTTTAGTGATTAGAATGCTTGGCACCGTAACAGTTGGAGATCATTGAGAAGGTTATGTGCTTTGTTATGTTGTGTCTTCAAAAATATTTTTTCTCAGTTGCACTCATCGTTATTATATGTCCCGATGAGACACATAATGTCCACTCATTGCAATTGATTACTGCACGGACAATGTATATTAGTTTCCCTGTAGGTATGCTGCGTATATGTTGCTGGGTGATATTTGACGTGGCAACTTGTGGATGACTGTAGTGCTGTTGAGGGCATGTTGACTCCCTTGAGGCCAATGTATGTACTGAGATATAATAAGTGGCTTATGAACATCAGTGGATCTCCTTGTAACAGGTGTTAAGGCACACATGATTAAATTTTGGGAGAAAAAAATTGAGTTCGTGCTTTCCTTTTGGTTGGTTTTTTTGTGGAAGAAATGGTAGCTTGTCAGAACAATGATTTTGAACAGAGCCTGAAGGAAAGGAATAATAAGTCTCTGTCTCTCTTTGTGAGCTCGTTTTCCCATCTTCAACTTCTCTAATTGTGGCCAATTCCTTTTCCATCCCGAGCTTCGAGTCTTGTTGTCCACCCTTGGTTGGTTTTTATGTTCAACTTTGGGTGAGCTAAAAATTTTGCACAAAACATGCAACATGTGTATTCGGATTATTTGTTGATAGGTTTCTAGTCAATCTTTTTTATGATTGTTTCTTTACCAGCCCAATAAGCAAATTTTTGTTTCAAAAATATTTGCATTCTGCCTTTGTTTTTCTTTTTTCTTTGTCCTTAGTTTCTTTGAATGAAAAAAGGCGCTTATGTGAGCACTAGGGTATACAATGAAAGAAAACTGATAAATCGTATCACATTCATAATCTGAGTTAGAAAAACATTGACTAGTGGTTTTGGTATTGACAATATTTAATCATAATTGATTCGATTAAACATTAAATCTAATCAGCACAAAATAACTCAATACTATATGTATATAATTTTTAAAAATATTTTGTACATAAAGTATTAATTGTAATGTAATTTATAAATAGTTTATAAATTTTTTCATAATTTATTAATGTATTGTTTTAAGTATGAATTTAGAATTTTACATAGTCCAATACATTTTATAGGCCGTAGGTGTTGATAATTTAAATAAAGCCCAAATACAGATACATTTTAGATATATAATACTCAATATTACAAAATATATTAAAAAATTTTAATTATAAAATATAAATCAATTTTTTTAAAAAAGATTTGTTTAAATTTTCGTATATAAAATATATCTCACTCAAAATTCCATATATAAAAATTATATAAAATCAGTAAAAAATGTGCATATTTCACTCAAAGTTTAAAGTTTTCGCCCAAATTCAATCTAAAATCTGTATTTAATAATAAATTTTTTGTATAAATATTTATATTACGTATTTAAAAATTAATACATCTACAGTAAACATTGTAAACAATTTTCTACAAATTTAATACAACCACAATGTACACTCAAATTTATACAATTTTATTCAAAATCATATCAAATCTACATTAAATCATCTTAAATTTGAGATACAAACTCCCTAAATTGTTCTCAAACTTTAAAAATCATACCTAAGCCTAAATTATTTTAATTATTAAATTTCAACTTTGAAGCTTCAAAAATTTCTCAATGATTGAATTTGAAATTTTAATTTATAAACTTTCTTTTTGATAAATTGGATACTTCTTTCTTTTTTAAAAAAGATCATCAAGGAATTCAAATTTTTATTTTTTTTCCCATAAATTAGAGAAATAAAGGAGAAAAGAAAAATAATTTTTTTTTTTGCAATAAAATTATGATTTATAATATATTTATCATATTTTATAAAAATATTTTTATGTTTAATAATTTAAAATATTAAGTAATTGTAGAAAGTAAATTTCCTTACTAATATTAAGTGTTAACCCCCCAAAAGAAATCATTTTAACTACATAAGAAATTACAATAATATAAAATATTTATTATTTAATTCTACAATAACTTACCTAATGAACACACAACTTAATCCCCTTTCTCTTTCTTTATTACAACCTGATTTTTTGATGTCAAAGACCAGAAGCTACGCGCAAATTCTCATTGGATCTCGGTTGTTCTTAACAGCGATGGCTATTCATTTAAGTCTGCGGGTAGCACCACTAGATCTTCAACAAGGTGAAAATTTTCGTATTCCGTATGTACATGTTCCTGCGGCTCGGATGAGTATTCTTGTTTATATCGTTACGGCTATAAACACTTTTTTGTTCCTATTAACAAAACATCCCCTTTTTCTTTGCTCTTCCGGAACCGGTACAAAAATAGGTGTTTTTTCTACGTTGTTTACCTTAGTTATATTTAGGTATATAATTAATAATTTTAGCCATATTTTAGCATTATTTAATACCTTTTAAATTATAACTATTTTTGTTATAATATATTAATTAATAATATTTATTATATATTTATTTTTTATTATTTTTGTTAAATATTATAATAAATATCGTCACTCATTTCTTGTTGCACACCTTAAAACACTTAACTAAATTAAAATAATATTTAAAAATATAAATTTTATACATTTTATATGTAAATTTTACTAAAGAAAAAATCAAAATCAAAATTTTAACTTTTTATTAAATAAATAACCAATTTAATTTAATTTCAATAAATAAAATGAAATACTTCTTAAGATATGCAGTCCGTTGGATGATGTTGTTCTTTCAGGGGTCGTTAGGTCGGGACAAGTTATTTTGTGATGCTAGTAACAAGATTATTATTGTATGTTGATTCATCATATTCAAATTTAAAATGTATTAATATAATACTAATATATAAATAAAATACTCCTTTTATTTTAATTTATATAAAAAAATTTAAAGTACCAAGGGTAAAATACTTCATTCTTAACTATGAATTTGAGTATAAACTTATATAATAAAGATTTACATATTTAAAAACTAGATAAAATATAATACAAGTAAAACATAATACAAGTCAAAGACAAGATGAAACATGATACAAGTTACATACCTTCAAAGAAAGAGTAATTTTAACCAGAATAAATTTTGGAAAAAAAGGCTTTAGTAAAATATGTCAACTTCTCCGAAATTATATAAAATACCCCCGAATAAAAGTGTGTTCCCAACATAACATAAGATAATCCTTGTGTTAATTTCTCGATCACTCAATTATGGATAGTTCACTCAAAAAATCACTTTTATTTTATTTTATAACTCAAAAATCACTCCACTATTTTATAACTCAAAAATCACTCCACTATTGATATTTCACTTAAAAAATCACTTAACTATTAATATTTCACTCATAAAGTCACTCAATCAATTATATAATTTTTTCTAAAATAAAATTTTTATTTTAACTTAAATTTATAAAAAATAAAACCTATTCATTTTAACCATTTTATTATCCCGCCTCACTTTGATCCAACCCCTAAATTGTAAAAAATTTTAATTTATCAATACGATCTTCTTTTGCCATTTTTAATAATATTTATTCTTATTCTTATTTTGATATTTTTCATTTTTAAAATGCTAGCATCAATTAACAAAAGAATAAATGCATTCACACATTTATTATTTAATTATGAAATTATTATTTAAAAGATAGAATAAAAAATTTAAAATAAATTACTTCTAAATTTAAAAGAAAAATATTCTTTTAAACAAAAAATAAAAAATATCAAAATTACATTTTTATAATCGGTCGGATCAAGTAGGGCAAGTTAAAAAAATAATTTAAATGAGTATTTTTTTATTTCTTATAAATTTAAATTAAAATAAAAAATTTATATCAGATAAATTAAATAAAAAAATTATCTAATTAATTGAATGACCTTATGAATGAATCACCAATAATTGAATGACTTTTGAATTATAAAGCAAAGAAAAGTGACTTTTCGAATAAATTATCCATAATTGAATAACTTTCTCAGTGAACTATCATAATTGAGTGACTATATCAAAAATTAACTCAATCTTACAACTATATATAATCCCGCCACACCCCAACCAACCCACCATAGGCTTGAAAGAACAGCGACAGTCTACCTGATCTTTATGCCTTATGCAGCGAACTACTGCTCATGCTATGTTGCCACAACCCAAGGAAAACGGCACATGTATGAGGTTTGAAAAAGGTTACAAAAAAAAAAAGAAACGAAATACTATTTTCGATAAACCCTCAAACGGAAACCTCCGACTTGTTTACCGGAGAAAATGAGTTGCCAGAAGTACATGCTCTCTAATAGGGGCACAGTAGCAATTTTTTGCTGATTGAAGAGAATCCTGCCATTGTCCACCTACAACCTGAACTAAGAAGAGTAAACGCACGTAACTAGTATAACCTGCTAAAGTGGAAATGGAGAACCTCTGCATCGATTTACACCACCATGCTTTCGAAAACAATAATTCCCAGGGTCTTTTGATACATCAATAACCGAACTCCTTCACTAAAAAAGAAATATAACATTACTCCACACAAGCTAAATGTAGAACCCATTGGTGCGACATCATTGCTCCTTTGTTCTGCTCCTCACTTTATCCCAACTAGAAAATACTAAACTCAAAAGAAAATGGAATATGGCCAGTATGCACGACTTTATAAAGTTCCAAAATGAAGAAGGCCAATACCAAGGATACAGCAAACGGAAGAAGAGACTTATAATATGCCGAGGGTATCGTCCGACCTGAAGTAAGACATTATATCAGGTTACAGGATAAAGTGGAACTCTAGGACGAAGGGAAAGACAACAAAACTCCCAAGCTTGCAATCTCTAATGGCAATCATATGCTTCCATGTTCAAAAGGAAAAACAGAAGCTAATAAAGGATTCAGCATTTACCACGGAACTAGCAAAGTAATTGAAACAGTTTTTTAAGAAGTTATCTTTTTATACCATCCACTTCACAAAAATATTGCCAGTTCCAACTACAGATATGGTTATTACTTCTATTCCGGATTTTTCTTCTCAACAGCTAGTTCAAAAATATATGCAGCTTAATTTTCAAGCTGCATTTCTGGCTCTCAAATAAACCAAGGTAAAGACCTGAATATCTTTCAATTTAGAGATTCCCCGAACAAATCTGAACTATTGTTTCCGTAATTATTTATCTACTTGCTAGGTGCATCAGGCTACTTTGCTACACCATTAAACATCTCATGCGCAGATGACAAGTAAATACATCTAACATTGACCCATGAAATATCCGAAATACGACAAAGTAATGATATCAAATCACGAGTTTTATTCAAATAATGGAGAGGTCACTCACAGGATATAGCAAATCTAATGCGTTCCATGCTGCATGGCGGACAGCTCTTGTTGGGTACATGGGAGCACCTGGTGACGTGAAGCTATACAAGCAAGTTTTCAATCTTGTACTAGTAGCCATTCGCAATTCTAATCCTGCAGAGAGAGAGTTGTAATAAATGTAACCCTATTCTTTACAAAACCCACATCTATTGTAGACCACTTACAAATTAGCAACGGAACTAGCTTTACCTTGAAGGAACTTCAATTGGGAAAGATAATGCAACAACACTGGTTCCACTTTTAGTTTTTGAAGCTGATAACAGGAGTGTAAATGAGAAAAAATACAGGAAGAATAACGAGACAGCTTGGGATATTGAAGATCGTGCTCTTACCTGATCAGCTAGTTCAGTGACAAATACATCTGCTGCACCACCAATCAAGAAAGCATTCGGGAAATCAGGGAATCGCATTAAGAAACTTCCTAGCTTGTCACCTACAGAAAGATTTAACATAAGCACTCAATCTCAACCTTCTAAGTGAAGTTGCTGCTAAGATCAACTTACCGAGTTTATAGAAAAATATGAACCTTGAAAGGAAGAGAAATAGATCTCTTTGGGCCTGACAAGATCGAATGATGTTAGGACATGCCCACTAAAATTAGACTTGCTTGGCACAAAGGAAAAGCAGAGGGGGCAAATATCAGACCTGCAAAGGGATCTTCTTTAATCGGTCAGGAACAAGGGCAACCTCCTCGAGCAGATACTGTTGCACACATCCATATAACCAATTGTCATCATTTGCTTCAAATGATCAAAAAAGAAACAAAAGAAACCACCACTGCTATCTTACTCTAAATACTTCAAAAGAATAGAAAACAAGTCAGTGGTATTGACCTGAAAAAGACTCTGGAAACGCCTTGTGTTTGTTTGGATGTCAATCCTGCAAAAAGGATATGTCAGCCAATCACTTGACACACTTTACTATAACCCCCATACCCCATCCCCAACCTGTTTTTCTGTTGTGCACTGTGAAAGAAATAAAAGAAAGCAATAACTACATATCGTGAGAAGTTATTCTGAAGCACCCAAAAAGAAAACAAAAACAGAGAAAAATGTTGAAACCCAGAAGAGCGGGAATATATTTAAAGCATAAAGCCTCTGTCAGACGCAACAATACAGTTGGATAGAAATAGTAAGCAGTCTATTCTATGAGCATCAATGGAGTAAATCTCAGAGTAGTGTATTTATTAATGTAGATATGAACAATGCAAGAAGAAGAGCTTTGATGACAGTGATTTATAGGCTAAAAAATTGATCCAACATGATGATACATTTCGATCATGCAAGAGTAATCGATGTTCCAGTATCAGCAAGAAAACTCAGGCAGGTTGCATAAAGGGAAAGCAAATGCTGAGGAAGGTATAAAGCAACATGCCCATCACATTGTTGAGTAAAGAAAAGACTCTGTACCCTGAACTCAATCACATTTGAACCCTGATTTATCTAAAAGATATAAGGAGTGGTGCAATTGAAATATTAGCAAGCCCAGCACTTAGAATAGAAAGCTCCCATAGAGGTAGCTTTACAGATTTCTGATTCCATAGAAGTTGTAAACGAGAAGTGACATTAGCAATCAATGAAATCTTAAAATAAAAAGCGGAAACTCATACCAGAATACATTTGTAGCTCCTTGAACAAGAGCAGATGAGTAGCGGAGGAGGACTTCAGAATTTTCAAGTTGAACCTCAAACAACTGCAAAGTAGAAGAGAAAAGTATGTTAATCAGTAAGTTCACTACCGTTGCACGAATAAACACACACACTCCTCTCCAACCCCCCTGCCCGCTTTTCTTCCTTGTGAGGTCCTCTGTATCTCTCTCTATCTCTCTCTTTTTTGGACTTGGGGATGGAAAGGAAGGGCCAACATTGTATGAACATCATCTTGATAATGTTTACAGATCACACTATGAGAATACAGTCCTCAGTCTTTGATAAGCCTTAAACTTGCAGATTTAGAAGATTCTCAGGCACACATAAATATACCCCTGTTCAGTCTTTAGCAAGATGAGTGAAATCATTAGGGAAGTCAATTCGGAGAGTAAAAATATCTTTTGGCCCATTTGTCCCAGCACGGACAATGACCAAATTCAAGCACAACCCAAAATATTGTGAGAAACACGCTATGCTTACTAAGGCCAAGAAAGAAAGATAAAAAGGCTCCCATGAGTTGGGAAAAGGAAAAAGAAGAAAAAAGAGAACGCTGAGATGGATTGAAAAAAGTTGAAGAAAATATCAACACCAGAGCCATAATATCATCCTTAACTTGTGGTTCTGGAAGCCATCTTTCACTGCTTGAAATGGAAGATCGCATTCTACCACTATATACAGAGTAAATAACTTAAACGGGAAACAAATCATAGAAAGACGTAGAAATTCTACTAACCCACTTATGGAAAAGGAGTGAGAAAATATTTGAAGCGAAAGATTGGCTCCATAGTTGGACTATCAAATCAAGGATCGGTTTTCCGTTCTGAGGTACATGGACAAAATGATCAGCAAGCACATAGTAGTAGCATGTTGGTCCATCAGTCCGTTCCTCTGCAACCGTAATTGCATCCTTGCTGGTGAGTATCATCTCTGTTTAAATGTTAAACCACAAAATAAGTTCTCTCCCTTGATTGATCACCAAAAATGCTTACATCAAAATTCTGAATTTCCTCTAGCAGATGATATCTCGTACTTCTGGACAATTCAAACTTTTTTTGATAAGGTAAAGATTTATTACGTGCGATAAAGAAACAACACAGACAGTCACATGTGTTGACTACATATTTTGCTGTCTACGCAGGTCAACTTCATGCAATTTGATTTAATTCTTAGAAAAGAGAAGAACACAAGGAAATGAAGAAAAAGAACAGATACAAGTTGCTCTTTTCAGAAGCCAGGAAATGAAAGTGAAAGGAAGGAAAAACCAAGCAGCAAGTGAAGGGAAGTGTTTCCCCTTTTGTTTTGTTTTGAAGAAAACAACTGAAAGGTGAGAAGAAAATAAGAAGATTACTTGTTTAAAAAAAAAAATGAAAGTCTCCCTTAATCTGAAAAGGTTTTCAAAAAAGAAAATAAGTCTCTCTTGTTTCAAACAGAAGCAAAAATTTGGTGGGAGCACAAAGGGAAATTCCTCTGGAAGGTGATTCTTTTCCTCTCTAGATTTTCTCAAGATTACTCTCCACTGAAATAGTAAAATTGTTCAGAAGTAACAACATGATCATATCTTCAATTACACTTTCTTCTTCTTCCTTTTTTAAACGAACCAAACATGGACAAGAAAACTGCAACTCTTTCCTCCTTCCCATTTCCCTTTCCTAGCTTTTAAATAAAGGTTAGCGGAGAAGACAAGGAAAAAATGTGAACAGAAGATATATCTTCCATCACTAATAATATGTACCAAATTAATTAACATTTCAGAACATTCAAGTTTAGCAGCAGGAGCTAGGGTGTCAACAATAAGAGTTTGTTATAAGAAGTCCTCTAATCAAGATGTGAAAAAAACTAAAAACAAGTTTCTGAGAAAAGAAGAGGGGGAGACTATTCTTTATCTCATTAGAAATAGAATTGTAGTCCTTTCACGTGTTTAATCTTTACTTCCATATCCTTCTCACAAATTGAAGTGATAGAAGAGGATGAATATCACACATAGCCAAAAAGATTAGGGCCCGAAAACAGATGATGTTTGACACGATAGAATGATCACATGGTAAAGGTATAAACAGTTCATAAAGTTCCTATTGCAATGTCTTCAACATCAACAATATCTATTTGTTCTTTTACGTATTTTCAACGAGTATAATGGCATATAAATTATAATAAAGCCAGTATGAAACGTTAGAACTAATTTTTTTCTCTTTACAGTGGAAAAAAACTTCTTCTAACGAATAAGATGTACTCCACCAAAGATATGCAACCAAGAAAGTGCTCAGTACAAAGTTGACAAAAAAAATATCCTAGAACCAATAAAACCCACAAAAGTTGATTTTAGATTTTTCCCCAAGGCTGAAATTTTTGAGTGGATTAAGTAGAAAGTTCACATAGGAGAAGTAAGCAGTCACGTGACTATTCTCTTGTTTGACCATATCAGATTATCGATCTTCTGCTTACTTCAGCATACTACTTGAGTTGATACCAAAAAATCCTTGCAGCCTATTTCACCATTTCTCTACTAGATCAGTTACACTGTCAAGAAATTTAAATGATCTGTCCCCTCCATCAAAACAATCCCAAGAAAGCTTCAACTTTTCTGGGTGACATACAGTTTCCGATATGGGAATCTCTTACTTAAATCCAGTTGTACTCTATTAGCTCAGGTGATATTACATAGTTGCTATCACTGTAGCAACATCAAGGACATTACACAACTTCCACACTATTATATTTGTTAACTTATGTTTATCCTAAGTTATTAGGTAGGTCCGCAACCCTCTGGTTGGCACACTAACACTAATTTCCCAACTGATGATTCTTCAGTTCCAGTGTGAAGCTTGCTTCAATTTTAGTTCTAGATTTTCTTCATTCAACAAGCAGATGTATACATGAGTTGAAAGGATATGTACTAGTCAAATATTACATCTGTACTTAAATATGGGATATACAAACTTTAACACAACATTGCATTTTGGTTTGTCATCCAATTAGTTTTTTTTTTTCAGCATCACCTGATACTTGTTAGTATCTCATAAATATGCAAGGAACATTTTTATCATTTGAAAACCTCATACGGAAAAATACCAGTCCCAATAATACCATCTTTGTAATAATATTAGATGAAACGGAGTATGTTGTATTCTAATATACACATTGAACATACAGAGCCCAACATTAGCCACCAAAAGGGCTCTAGTCTAGAACAGCTTCCAAACAGACCACCAAATTCTCTCCATGAATGAAATATTTGCTATAGTTCTCAATTAAAAATATCTTATAAATGCACCTATCACACAATTAAAGCACATATGGTACAAATATGTGATACAGTACAACATCTGTGTAACTGATATGATACGTCAAATGGCACTCAAGATAGCATTAGGATCAGATAGTATTTCATCATACGTGCTTGCTCTCAGTACATCAATTTACAAGGAATGACGTAGCTCTTTTTCAAGACTTCCCTGAAAGAATATTCACTAACTCAACTCATCAATGAGGTGCAGATGTATCTTCATATCAATCATTCAGTTTACAAGAGAAGCAAAGAGATGAATAAAAGACCATACATTTACATTTACAAGAATCTATATAATGGAAGGGAATCCCAATATTATATTCCAAAGTTTCTATGAGAAGATGAAGTCACTCTCAAGTTAATTTTCAAAACACACGGAGTATTTACCAATTTTACCTGTAACAACATCAACATCTAACAGGACAGCTTCACACTAGCCAAACAAAGCTGAAAGTCACTGTCAAGTTAATTTTTAAAACACACGGAGTGTTTATAACCAAGTTTTGCGCAACTTTACCAATAAAACCTCCCAGATAACCCCCTCTCCTCCACTCCAAAAGCGCCACTTGGATTAATCATTGAGCTTCAGTAGTAAATACATATTAATTCAACATATCTCCTTTTAATCAGCCAGGAAACTTTCAGACTTCAATTTGCTCGTCGTGGCTCACTTCATAGAGCATGACATTTTTGCTTCCCCTCAACAGCTTTTTAAGGCATAAATATTCGCACAAAATGCGAGCGGAAAAACTTAACAAAGTTACCATGTCTTTTTTCACGTTTACAATCAATAAGTTGACTCATTGTAACAAAATGAGATCTTTCACCTTTATTTTCCACGCCACGTTAATAACGTGCTTAACAAAAGCAGCATACCTAAGCCAGCAAAGAGCCAAAAGAAGAGTAACAACTTTTAAGTTACCTTTTGCTCGATCATCTACTTCCAAAGCTATATCAGCGAAGAGCTCTTCCAACAAGTTACGCCTCTGCGACGGCGAAGTCAATGCCTGAACCAGAATTCGAAAAAAAAATTGCATAGAATTAAAAACCAACACAATTAGTCAAAAAAAAAAACGAAACGAGGCATAATACGTACACGTTGAAGCTTCTTTTCAATCTCTTGGGTAAGAGCTGTGAGGTAAGCGGAGCTTCGAGAGGTTGAAACGGTAGCCATTGTTGATCTCAATTGATTTCTCCAAAATACACGAGCATTCGAAGAAGCGGAGGAAACAGAGAAATTGCCCTAAATCCAATTCAATTTCTGTATTGGGGATCCAATTACATTTACAGTAAAGATTAACGAGACTCCATTAATTTGATTTATTACTTCACATAATTTAACATTCAAAGCTCTATGATTTATATAAAATGAAGTGGCGTAAAAGGGAAGGAATAGAAAGAGAAAAAAGAAAATAAAGAGAAGCAATAATTCTGATTTTTGAGGTATTGTATGTGTGCGTGTATGCGTAGGTGGCGTTAATGGGGAAGGAAATGGGGCAGATGGCTTGTGGGTTTATAATACACGTGGGGCTGAAGCTGCATTATTTTGGATCGATTTGGATAATGCCAGACCAAGAAAGATCCACCCCATGATCCATCTCCTCTCTCGAGTCGTCACACACGCTAATTTTGGTTAATGATTCATAAGGTATACGTCTTCAATCTTTTCTGTTATCACATCAGAATTTGATGATACGGTAGATATTCAATTATTATATTAAAATATTAATATTATATATATATATATATAATTTATATATGTTAGTGTAAATATTTGTATTTAAATATATAAATTGGTATTAATATAAATGTTGACGTTATTATTTTTATTATATAAGTATTAGTAATTTAAAAAGCATTTTTGAGGCTAGTCGTAAAGGGCATAGTAAAAATGTACAAAAGTGATTTGTAGCGGTAAAAATATTGTGAGATGTAAGTATTATTAATTTGGGTATACATTTAGATATTGAATTAGTTTTTATTTTGAGACATCAATCAGAAAATCTCTTCTAATTAAAATTAAAAATGCTAAATAAGTCCTTAAACTAATATTAAAATTTCAACAAATTATTAACATTTAAGAAATTAAAAAATTTTAAAATCTAAATATGTTTTATTTTTAACCTAATTTTTATTGTTCCTATTCGTCTTTCATTAACTAAAGAAAAAAAAATCAAAAATACAAACTACAAATTAAAAATTCATCATTCTTCGCCACTTACTCTAATTTAATCTTTTAATTGTAGGGTCTTTCTTCTTTTTGTTTTGAGTTAATTTATAAATTTTCACTCTATTTTTTTTAAAATCTAATTAACTTTTTAAGATAACAGTTTTGATTATTATTTTTTTGTCAAGTGGTTATTTTAATTAACTTTTTAAGATAAAATAGTTTTATGTACATTTACACTTATTTTATTTTTTCTTGAGAAATTCCATATAAATTTATACTTTTTTTTATTATCATAATAATTTATTAAAAAAAATAAAAATTAAAAATTCATGAAATTTACCAAACTGCATCACAAATATTAAAATCAAACTTTAAAATATTAAATTATATTCATACTAAACTAATTAAATATAATAATAATATAATATTTTAAAAATCAAAATTATCAAACTTCAAGTTTTCACTCTCGCCCCTAAACACGGAGAGGGGCAGAGGGTCATAGCTAGGACTAGGAATATAAGTTACACTTGAACTAATCTCTATAAATGTGCTTTGCACGTTATCCTAGTTAATCTATCCCAAAAAATAAATTCGATAATTCTAATTGTTTTATTTTTTTATATATTACATAAAAATAAATATATTAGATAAATTATGTTTTTTTGAAAAAAAAAATATGTCCTTCAGCTTCAATAATTTTTCTCACTTCAGGGTAAATTTAATTTCACTATGAAATTTCTATACGTGTTAAAAATAATTTCAACTGTAATTTATGAATGTAAAGTTCAATTACATTGCTTCTAACAAATTAGTACCTCAATTATATAAGCAAACTCGCAGCTAATCTCAAAGTATTAAATTATAACTTTATTCAATATTATTTAAAAGTAAAAGGATACTTAATTTTTGACAGATATAATAATTACATACACAATTTTTTAATATATAAATTTTAGTAAATTTTTAATTTTTAATAATCGCAAATTTATAACATTAAAATTTTATACGTAATGAAAATACCTTTTAAAAGGAATATATACCTTTTGAAAGAATTCTATAAAAGTTTGTTAATATTTTCACGCTTAATGTTTGTATTTTTTAAAATAAAAATATATATTATAAATTTAATGTCTTTTGTATATTTTAGGGTGAGTTAAGACATAATTCTTAACGTATCTTGTGTGCATTATAAGTGAAAATTTTATGTTAGTTTTGAGCAAATGTGTAACCTGTTTTTTTAATTTTGAGTACTTCTCTTTCGGTGTCCTATTCTCAATATTTTTATTTTGAAGTAAATTATAATTATTTGTGTTGAGGATTGAATTTGGTATAGGATTAGTTATATTGATGTTGCATCACATACATATTGATATTAAGAAAGTGAAAGGATAAAAATTCTGATATAGAGTTCCCTAGAATATTCATGATATATAGGTTAATCAGTTGGACATTCGAGAGACAAAAACTCGTTAATTTGATTAATTTGAAGAGTCATTTCATTTTCACTTATATGTTTTTTATTCGGTCTGTTGCATCTCGAATATACCATTAGTGTTGTATGATATAGGGTGCGTATATGGAACTCATGAGTCCCCCGTGGATCTGACTATCCGAAATAGGAAGCGGATATATACAGATTTCTGGTTAGGTCATATCCGTTGTGTTAGCATTAAATCGTTATTCATTTTCATTGCCTTGATGCATTGGCTTGATTGTGAAAGTAATTAAGTGATTATGAACTTGACTTATTAGTATTTCTAAACTATTAAAAAGTAATTAAGTGAAAAAAATACTGACCAATCTTATGAAATAGTTAGAACTATAAAAATTCAATATCTAGTGGTAAAAATATAGATTGATCAGTATTTTTTTCAAATGATTCTGATGTCAGTGACGATGACAACTTAAATTATAGTAGTTATTCCAACGATTCTCACCCGATAACGGTGAATTTGAGTTAGATGAATACAAGTCTCACCTTTTAATAGAGCGTAATGATGATTTTTGCGAGGTAAAGTTTTCAGATCCACGTGAATATTATTGTGGTTTATGTCATGAATGGGCATATTGGTACACCAAATCACAACGTCTCATTTGTGACTTGAAAAATCTCAGAGCTCCCATCCTAACAAGATTCTTTATGATCATAACTCAAACTAATCAAGAGTTTTGCGAGTTGGCGATAAAGAGGATTAGGAAAGAAAATAACTAAATGAGCAAAACGTTGTAGATTTTACATGCTCAGGTTGACCGAGGAACAAGCATCATCATCCGGTAGAAAAATAACATCTATGAAATAATATATATCTAAAGAAATTCATGTTATTAATCTGAGGACGACATTGAGAACTTCTATCTTGATGATTAAGTATTTGAAGATTGTATTTATATTTTTAATTTATGATGTCATAAATCTGAAAAAATTGGTGAGTTTAATTTTAAATTTATTCTTATATTAATATTTAAACATATTAGAATAGATAAGTATTATATACATAGAAAATGCATAAAACATAAAAATAACATTTCATATTTTCATAGATAATACGTAGAAATTACATTAGAATTCAAAAGGTCGTTTACATAATTATTAAAACAATACATAGCAAAAATATTACATAAAATCTAATAAACATAACCAACTATGCAACATTTTCAAGATAAAATTAACGACAAAAGAATACAAATCAGTCTCAAACGGTTGATAATTTTCTCATTTTCGTCCAATTTTCCTCTCAAAACATCTCTATCGTGTAGAGTGTTCCTTATCAATGACCCACTAGATTCTTATCTTCTTCAACTTCATTCAAGTTAGACTACATATCAGATCTCATTGTTGTGTGAAGTAGTTGTATCTCTGTCAACTGGGGGCCTTCTCTTTGTCGAGAAATTATGTTCCCAATGAAAATAGTTGCATTCGTCATTTGCATACAAAAATAACAAATAAATTTTTAATATTTGAAATTAAAGTATGTAATATACATGTTTTTTGCTCGAAGAAAGTAACGTGTCTTACTTTTGACATTTTCAATCCAAGAATTTAAAATCAGGATTTCTAAATGTCTTTAATATCTTGATCTTACAATAATCTCCATACGAATAAATATCAGATTATATAGAAACATTGAGATTCCGAACTCTTAAAACATGATTACTTTTTCAACGAAGTATGAAGAGAGAGGAAAAATTTGAAGATTAAGGAGATGAACTAGTGTAGAAATCAAAAGTTTGCCCTAATTTTAATGACTCATATAACGCAGTAAATTAGTGCACAATAGGAGTTCGTGAAACTTAATGACCCTTAAGTTCTTGTCCGTTTATGCAAGCCCTACAGTACTAATTAGTAGAAAATAGAAACTTTATGTTCGTACCTTATTTTGGTCAACTTCAATATTTTTCACTTCATTTAGGTTTCTGATTCCATAAAAGTAGGGGTAAGGTCTGCGTACACTTATCTTCCTCAATCTCTACTTGTGAAATATATTGAATATATTGGATTGGGCTCCTTTCCATTTCTCTTCTCTCCCTTTTTCCCAAGTTCTTGCTTGGATTGGAGATACATGTCATAAATTAAATTTAATGGTTAAGATTTAATTGACCCAAATAAATTCTTAACTATAATAAAAATAATAAATGTATTATATATTTGATTTCAAGAATAATTATAATTCCATAATCTTAGCAACATATTATCTATCCATAAATGCAGTAAAAAAAATTCTCTGTTTTCCTATTTTTTTATTATGCAGTATCCATCTTTCAAAATTTTTTAATTAATAATTTATAAATTCTATATTTCAGTTTTTTTTCAAGTTTCAAGTGGAGTTTTTATCACTTTTATCAACATATTATGATTGTTGTATCTTAACTTTTAAATTAAAGATTATATCCGCAAATATTTATCCTACTTCAATTTAAAAAAAAAAACAATAATACTTCCTATATTATTAGAATTTTTTGTTATCGTTATCTAAATGAAAATTAATAATGGAGTTACTATATATAATGGGTTTTGCTAACCTATAACATAAAGGTAGTAGGTTAGCATCTCCCCATTTTTTAGTTTTCTTAAATGCCCTTACTATTTTTTATCAGCTCCTTAGAAGTGAGGATCTTTTTGTCATTTCACCAAATTTTCCATATTCATTTCACTATCCCTTGCATCACCCAAACCTAATTCACCGTAGGATCATGGCGTGAAAAAAAGTTCAAGCAGACGCCATGATTCTTCAATCTTCACAAAAAAAAAAAGAAGATGAAACACAGTTACACAAAACTTCACCTTTTTCAAAACACAAAGCACAATACTTCATCAAGAATTATGGCTTTTGAAGCTTCCATTCTTTAACTTCAAGAACTCAATTTGGTGGTAGAAATTGTCTTATTTTTGTTTTTGATCTTTTCAACTTGTACAAAAATATTTAGAAGTTTAGTAGAAAAAGGTAACTGAAATTTGGTTATGAAACTGCAAATCTGAAAAATAGAAGTTAATTCATTTAGGTGAACTGGATGAACGGAACTACCCAGAACCTCTTTCTGCAATAGATAGATTAAGGAAGGTATAGAAATTCTTACATTTTAAATAGAGCAGCAAATTGATCCCTTTTCAGTTTTTATCCATGGATTAAAAGAGTCAAAGTTATACAAACACAAAATAAATTCTAATTAACCTTCGTTGGTTACCAAACTCAATTTTGTAAGCATTTTTAATTTTTGATTGGTTTTGACTTGTTTTCCATTGTTGTGCTCACGGTGAGAGGGAAGGGAGATTTAGGAGGAAAATGAATTTGAAAATATTTGGGTGAAATGACAAAAAGGGCCTCAATTTTATTGAGTTGGTAAAAAATAGTAAGGGCATTTAAGGAAATTAAAAAATGGGGAGGGTGCTAACCTACTACCTTCATGTTGTAGGTTAGCAAAATCCATATATATATATATATATATATATATATAGTAACTCCATCATTAATTTTCATTTGGATAACGATAACAAAAAATTCTAATAATATAGGAAGTATTGTTGTTTCATAATTTTTTTCAAATTGAAGTAGGATAAATATTTGTGGGTATAATCTTTAATTTAAAAATTAAGATACAGAAATCATAATATGTTGCTAAATGTGATAATAACTCCACTTGAAACTTGAAAAAATTGAAGTATAAAATTTATAAATTATTAATTAAATTTAAAAAGTACATGAGGTTATTCTATTTTAATTGATAACAAAAATAAAAGAGAAAAAAACTCACTTCCCACTTTTTTTGTTTGGTAAAGAAATTTTAAAAAAGAAATAAGAAAATAATTTCTTAAAATAATATTTTTATTAGAAAAAGAATATATTAAAAAGAAAATAAGTAATACTTTTTATTAGGAAAAAATCCATTTTTGGCCCACTAAAAAAATCTTAAAAATAATGACACTTTTAAAAGTGATAATAACTCCACTTAAAATTTTAAAAAGAAAATTCAAATATATAATTTATAAATTATTAGTTAGAAAAAAAAAAACAAAGTTAGGAAGAGAGAAATTTTTACTCTATTTATGGATAAGATAATATGTTGCTAAGATTGTGGAATTATAATTACTTTTGAAAAATTAATTATATAATATATTTATTATCATGGTTAAGAATTTATTTGAGTCAATTGATCTTAGCCGTTAAATTTAACCTATGCCATGTGTCTCCAATCCAAACAAGAACTTGGGGAAAATTGAGAGAAGAAAAATGGAGAGAAGCCCAATCCAAATATATTGTTATTATTATTTTGTAATTAATTTGATAGTATATGAAATATAGTCCATCTAATATGTGTT
Organism: Datura wrightii; assembly: GCA_035772735.1. NCBI lineage: Eukaryota > Viridiplantae > Streptophyta > Magnoliopsida > Solanales > Solanaceae > Datura > Datura wrightii. The sequence continues at coordinate 178,987,156 of JASDFA010000001.1, read as the reverse complement.
CGGAAATATACTATCATTATATTCTTTTTAAAAAAAAAGTTGATAAAAATGAATTCATCAAAAAAATAAAAATAAAACCAACAAAAACAAAAGCAATTAAAATTAAATTTTCAATTCCAACATTTAAATTAATTCAAATCGAATCATAAATGTCTTTATGGAAAGACTATGATTGGCAAAGTATGTTACATGTGACTCTTTGAGGATATTTGGAGACCTTAACCCCCTCCCCCCTCTCCCCTTTCTCTCTATTATTGTGCATATTTTTTAGTACCTTTTAACTCAATTATTGCACACTGCACAGTCTACTTAGGTTAGTTATTTTCCTTTCTTGAGGAAATATATTCACAAGTTTTGAGTTGTCTCTGTTTATCTTTTTTGGTACAACTAGACATCTACTTTTCTCTGCCTAATAAAATGTACTCCATATATGAGATGAGTTGTCCAATGACCCATCACGAATTAGAGGAATCTCGGGTATTCCAGAAGGCCCATCTCCTTTTCTCTGCATAAATAAACGGACGCGTTTAAACGGATATAAAAAATAAAGTTAAAAGGTTAAAATAAAATAAGATTGAAATAGAGTATTAAAATAAAAAATAAGGGCAAGTTGAGGGGTTGAGTCATCACATTATCAGAGTATATTAAGAACCTGTTTGAATCATCAATATAATTAGATTTGAAAATAATTGGACATAGTTTGATATGTTTATTTGACTATATAATTACTTGATCAACATATAATTACAACAATTGCATATCCAGTATAATCCTACAAAGTGATATCTGGAGAGGGTAGAGAGACTTTGATCAACATATAATTGAGTGTAATTAAAAGAGAGTAATTACATTCTTTAATTTCTAGAGATGAAGTAAGAATTGATAGTAATTAAATATTTACTATATAATTTATTCTATATTTTTTTAAATTTTTATTTCATTTTCATTTCTATTATTTTTAATTTCTTTTTTATTACTATAATTAATTTCCTTTTTATTTTTATTTCTTGTGTTTTCATGTGATTTCTTTTCTCATATTTTTTTCTTTATTTTTTTATTTTTTTTATTTATCATAGTTGTGTTATTAAATTTTTAATCTTCTAATCTTTGAGAGAATAACTCATTAACAAACTTGACTTATATTGAATGATATTATTAAAGTTGAATTTTGAATTTACATTTTCCTTTCTTTTGAATTATATATATTTAAATTATGTTGGAACTTATTTTACATTCTTATTTGAATTTGACATAAGAATATTAAAATTTTAAATTTATGTTATATTATTTGATTTCAATTGATTTATTTTAGTTGTATTGACTTTTTGTATCACATTATATGCCGTTCATTTTTTAATCAAAAATAAATTAGTAGAATACTTTGTTTATAATAGAATATTATAATCATGAAGATTTAACTTTTTTTTATAGTGACTTTTTAATTATACAATAAGTTTGCTTACAGAGACTTTTTAATTATACAATGTCTTTCAAATAAACCCCACAAAATGTTAATTGCCATTTTGAGCCAATTATAGAGTACACACGAATGTCAAATTCAATTTGATCTTACTTGATTCGTCCAATTCATTCGAGTTTCAATAAATTGGACACGAGTTATATTATCAATAAACTAAATTTGAATACAATCCATCTTAACTTATGACAAAAAGTCAGCTCATGAAGTAGTCAAACTCGACCTATCATTATTCAATTTTCAAACTCAATAATTTGATTCTTTCTTAATTAAAATTCACGCAAATAATTTTTTTTATATAAAAAAAGTTGAATTTGATCTTCCTAAATTTATTTATTAAAATATTAAATGTAATGGCATAAACTTCTCCTCAATAACTTTTTATACTACATATCACGTATAATCCTTTGCAATTTATTTAAAATAGAGAAATATGCTAAGTACATTCTTCTTCTCATATGACGACTTTAAAAGAAGTCGGATTATAATATAAATTTTGTCAAATTATATTTTAAAAAATTGTTATAGAAATTAGAAATATAAGAACATGAATATGAACCACCTCTAAAATAATACATAAAATTTCATTAAGAATTACCAGATTTAAATACACTAAATATTTTTATCGACTTATTATTAATATTCATATTTTTATTTTATATTTTATTTTTAAAAAATAATATATAACTTCTCGCTGAAATTAGACAAGTATTAAATTTAATATCCACGGATTCAACATTGCATTATTATGCAGACAACTAAATCACTTAATAAATATTTTTTAAGTTTTATATTAATTTAATATATAAGTTAATTTAACTATAATTTTGCCAACTTTGATAAAGTTATTTTAAGCAATATATAAGTTATTATAATTTTGTATATATTTATAGAAATTATTGGTCATGTTTCACACAAAAATCAATCACTTCGATTTCCACTTCTTTTTTTAAAAAAAATATTTTTTGGTGCTTCTTCTTCTTCTCTTTTATTTTTTTTTTTTAAATTTTTAAGTTTCATTTGTTTTTGTATCTCTTTCGATCTTAAGTATTACTTTCTTTATTTTATTTTATGTGAATATATTTAACAAAACATAAAATATAAGAAATTTATGTATTATTTTTTTTTTTGTAGATTTTTAGTCTTAAATATGTATGTCAATACACTAGTATATGACTATAAAATCATGTAGTTGGTATCCACGAGAAATTTGAAATTAAATTATTTTAAATATAAAAAAGTGACATTGTTTTGGTAAGTAAAAAAAAATTGTGATGAAATATTTGTATGATTACATGATATGCATAGATAGATATTATACTTAAAATTATATTTTTAATATTTGTAATTGTATATATAGATAATTTAATAAAATTTTATAATATGAAATATTTATAAAGACTTGTTTGTGGGTATTTGATTAGGATAATTTATTAATATCTCTAAAAGAAAATAATAAAAATTGAATTAAATTGGACAGATTGAGTTATAACTCATCATTTATGGATTTGATCAAATTATCTTAGTCTGAGCAAGCTTTGAACAGAATTGGGCATTAACACATCTATTAGTTCAGTTCATTTTGATCATTCAGCTTCAGTTCAAATGACTTATTTGTCACCTCTAAGTATCAGGGGTGGATGTAGTGTATTACCGGGAACCCACTAACTTTTGTGCGAATCGCGTATTTGTATTGAAAATTATATATATATATATATAAATGACTTGGGAACCCATTAATAAAGTGCGTTGTTGGTTCAATGATAGAAAAGAAACTTTTAAGTTTTGTTGTCCTCTTGGTCAAGGTTTCAAATCCCCTAACCGCCATGAAGGCTTTTATATTCTCTCTTTTTAATTTGAGATGGGTGGGAACCCACAAACTTCAAATCCCGGATCTGCCTCTCCTAAATACATACTTATAAGAAAAAAAGTAACATGATGTGAATCCTCACAATTTAAATATCCCGTATAGCAAACATATGTTATGTATTCACCATTAGTAGGAAAAGTTTTAAAAAATTACATTTTATAGAAAATAATTGCAATTTGTAGCATTTTTCTCCAATCTCTCTAAATCTCTCTTGCCTCCCTCCTCTTTATCCCTCTCTCGCTCGCCTCCCTCCTCTTTCTCCCTCTCTCTCTCTCTCGCTTCTCTCCCCTCTCTCCTTCACCTCTCTTTCCTCCTTCTCCTTGTATTTCTCTCCTTCTCTCTCTTTCTGTATATATATATATATGTATATTTTTTTCTTTTTCTTTTTCCTTTCTTTTTCTTTGTCTCTCTCTTTCATGACACATTGATACATAATAAAATTGATACATACTGATAAGCATTAAAAAAAGAAGAATAGATACACATTCAATGAGTATAAGTAGAATGAGAGAGTACAAGTGATACAAGAGTGAATAAATACAAGTCAATTATACACGTAAACTGTATTCATCGGTACAATCTATATTGAATACAAGTGATATAAGAGTGAATAAATACAAGTTCAATTAGAGCTTTTGGTTGTTTTCTTGTATACAAGTAAACTGTATTCGTTGATACAATCTGTATTGAATACAGGTGATACAAGAGTGAATGAATACAAGCTCAATTAGAACTTATGGTTGTTTTCTTGTATACACATAAACTGTATTCATTGATACAATCTGTATTAATCGACAGAATAAGTATTCATTGATTTTTGTGTATATGTAGACTGTATTCGTTGATACAACCTAAATGCGCACATCGGTATAAGTAGAATGAATGAATAGAAGTGATACAAGAGCGAATGAATACAAATGATACATGAATGAATAAATACAAGTTCAATTAGATACAATAAGTATTCATCAATACAACTAATGCATCTATAAATACAATATGAATACAGTTGTTTGATACTCTCCAAAAAATATAAAAAATACAGAGAGAAAGATGTAATTAAAATACAGTATACAAAGAGAGAAAGAGAGATAAATTGAGAAATAGAGAAAGAGAAAGAGAGAGGCAGAGAGAAAAAAGAGGAAGAGGGAGAGAGAGAAAAAGAAAAAGAGAGAGAAATATAGAACAGCGAGAGAGGGGGGGGGGAGGGGGGGGGGGAGAGAGATTCTAGAGAGAGGGGAGAAAGTTTTTTTTTGCCATAAAAATTATTGCTATAAATTGTAATTAATAATGGAAAATATTTATGAAATCTCCCCTAATCCTTAATACACTTTAAATCCAAAATAATAATAAATTATAATCAAACCATAAAATCTCACCCTTACTTCCTCTTTCAACCGCTTCTCTCTCTCCGAACTGCTTCAACTATTCGATTGTTGTCTCCTACCTATTAGTATTATTTATTTATTTTTTTATAATAAATCTTTTTCACTTAAAAGTTAAAAAGTTTTCGCAATCCAAGAGAAGAATTGTTTAACAATTTCATCCTCATCTTCATTTTTCAAGATTAATTTTGAAGCGCTATACAAAATTCTCCTTGCATTTCACCTTAATTCTCCAAATTTCTTCATAATTTTTTCTCTTAGATTTTATGAAAATTTTTAATTCCAGATTTGCATTATGTTTACTCCTTCTCATTCTTTCTGATGCTTGATCAATTCAAATTTCTCCTGTTTTATAAACGTAAGAGTTAGGACGTCTGTCTTTCAGCTTCTTATGAACAACATGGAGGAAATTCAAAACTCAACTCATATGAGGTTCGAGCAATTCAACTTCTTTTTTCTATTATTCATAACTTTTAGTCTAAGGGTTCGTTGGCCATGCGAGATGAAATCATGATATAAAATCATATGAGATGAAGTTGAAGTTTTGTTTGGACGTGTAATTTGGAATTCTTAAGTTGTGTTTTTAATCATGAAGATAAAAAACTCATAACTTGTAAAAACTATCAAAATTTCTCCGATTCTTATACAATCTTACTAAATTAAGCAAAAGTTCGTAACAAAGTATAATATACTATCATAAAGTCATTCTAAAAAAATGTACAATATTTACTGATCGAACTTTAGATCAATAAAAAGTAAAGTTGAACATGAGTTGTAGTGTACTATTATTTAATATAGAAAAAATTACGCTCTATGACAATTAGGGTAAAATTGTTGGAGTTAAGTGATGGGTGTGAATTGGAAAATGGAGGGAAATAAATTGGAGGGAAGTGTATTTTTGAAATTTCCTTTAAGTTCCTTTTGTAAAAGGAACTTTGTCCCACATTGGTAGGGAAAAGGAAAATGTGAATGATTATATTGAGAAGCATATCTTCTAACTATTAAAGAGTTGAGAAGAAGGCCTCCCCTTGCGCCGTCGTCGTCACTCGGCTTGGCTTCGGCTTTGGATTTGAATTTGGTCAAATGATTTGATTGATAATATTTTTGGACCAAATTTATTTAAACTTCAAATTGACTATTTTGCGCAACTGGAAGTGTCTGCCTTGGATCGGCGAACCGCGGGTCTTCACCTGCGAAATGTTGGTGCCAACGCGAAATTTTTTGAGGGATTCTATGACAAACCGGCATTGCACCGGCGGGCCATGAATCCTCACCGGCGAAACGCCGGTGCCAACGCAAGTCAGATCGAATTATTTTTTTCCAAACGATAATAATTCCGAAAAGGCACCTTTTGAATAGGTATTTTCACAATTGTTAACTTCAGTTCTTTGGCTATAAATAAAGGCCTTTTGCCTTTATTTTTGAAATACTTTTCGAGACTTTTGCTAGCAAATTTACAAAATTATTTTGCATATTTTCAAAAATCAAAATCGAGTCTATTGTGTGATCGTTACCGTTTGACGAAGTTATTGGTGTTTGAGGTACTGCTAAACCATTAACAGGTTAATCTGTTTTATCCTGGGAGGAAGTAATCCAAAACCTCGAGTACGGTGAGGGGATTAAATTCATTAAGGACACAGTGAATTCTGTGGACTCGGATGTTATTCTTTTCTTGTTTTACATATTTGAACACAGGCCTCTGACAAGCTTAAGGAATTTAGTTTGGTTAATATTTTCTGTTTTCATCTATTTTCTGGTTTTGGAGACCAAAACCTTTCTGGTTTTCTACTCCACTGTTGGAGATTAAAATCTTCGAATTTTGTACTCCCATTGAGATTAAAATCCTTGTGATTTTCTACTCACTGTGATTGCTGGTTTGAAGATTTAAAAACTTCGCCAAGTAAATCTGATTGTTGAGAATTCGGTTTGAAGATATAGAAACTTCACCGATTACTCAGTTTAGTTTTGTTAAAAAATTTTTGATTTGAAGAAATAGAATCTTGATCGATTGCTAACTTTTGCTGTTATTGTTCAACAAATATGACAGGAATAACTGACCCCATGCTTGCCTCTACAAGCAATGAAATCTCTTCCACTTGTGTTGTGCAAGCACCGGCTCCGGCAGAAAAGCCCGAAAAGTTTTCTGTGATTTCAAACGCTGGTAGCAGAAGATGTTCTTCTACTTGACCACACTGTTTTTGCAGAAGTTCATTAAGGAGGATAAACCGGTTCTTCCAGAATCAACTCGCAAAAATGAACAGTTCTTGGTGATTGAGGCCTGAAAGCACTCAGATTTTTTGTGCAAGAACTATATCTAGAGCAGATTGGAGGATGATCGTATAACGTATACGGTAATATGGAAACCTCTAAAGAACTCTGGGATGCGTTAGAGAAGAAGTACAAAACCGAAGATGCCGGTTTAAAGAAATTTGTTGCATCCAAGTTTTTTGGACTACAAAATGATAGATAGCAAGCCTATTATCACACAAGTCCAAGAGTTGCAAGTGATAATTCACGATATCCTTGCTGAAGGTATAATTCATACTAAAGCTTTTGTCAAAAGTATTAATTATGAGTTGTTCATTGAAGATTTGGTCATCAATGAAGCTTTTCAAGTTGCAACCATGATTGAAAAGCTACCTCCTTCATGGAGGGACTTTAAGAATTTTTTGAAGCACAAGCGCAAGGAGACGAAGCTTGAAGATCTTATTGTTCGATTGAGAATTGAAGAAGATAACAAAGCTGCTGAAAGGAAGGTAAGGGGAAACTCAACAATTATGGGGGCAAATATTGTTGAGATCACTCTATCTAATCCCAAAAAGAGGAAGAAGCCTTCTGGACCAAAGAATTTTCCCAGCAAGAAGAAATTCAAAGAAAAGCCACAACTGTGAAAAGATTGGACACAAGGCTGTTGAATGTCGTGCTCTAAAGAAAGGAAAGCAAAAGGAACAAGCTAACATGGTTGAAAAAAACCATGGAAATTGATGACTTGTACGCTATGATGTTTGAATTCAACCTAGTGGGAAGCCCTACAGATTGGTGTCTTGACTCTAGAGCCATTCGACATGTTTTTGCTGTCAGAGAAGCATTTGCTTCCTATGCCCCTGCTGGACCCAATGAGACCATGTATATGGGAAACTCTTCAACATCCAAGATTGAAGGATATGAAAAAATATTTCTGAAAATGACATCCGGCAAGGTGGCGACTCTCAATAATGTCTGTCATGTTCCAGAAATGAGGAAGAGCTTAGTTTCCGCAAGTCTTCTCATCAAGAATGGATTTAAGTGCGTTCTTGTTTCAAATCATACTGTAATAAGTAAGAATGATGTGTATGTAGGAAAATGTTACCTGACTGAGGGCCTTTTCAAATTGAATGTAATTGTTGTTGAAAGCGATAAAAATTACTGCTTCTTCTTACTTGATTGAGTCAAATTATTTACGGCATTCCCGTTTGGGACATGTCAATTATAAAACCTTGAGTAAAATAATCAATTTGAAATTATTGCCGGAGTTTGAATGCAATCAATCTAAATGTCAAATCTGTGTTGAATCTAAGTATGTTAAACATCCTTATAAGTTAGTTGAAAGGAATTCAAGTCCCTTAGACTTAATTCACACAGACATTTGTGACATGAAGTCAATACCATCTCATGGTGGAAAGAAGTATTTCATAACTTTTATTGATGATAGTACGCGGTACTGCTATATTTACTTACTCAAAAGTAAAGACGAAGCAATCAAAGCATTCAGGCAATATAAAAGTGAAGTTGAAACACAACTTAACAAAAAGATCAAAATGTTAAGGAGTGATAGGGGCGACGAATATGAATCTCCTTTTGAAGAAATATGTTTGAAATATGACATTATTCATCAAAGAACCGTCCCTTACTCACCACAATCTAATGAGATTGCGAAAAGGAAAAACAAAACGTTAAAAGAGATGATGAATGCTCTTTTGATAAGTTCTGGTTTACCCTAGAACTTGTGGGGGGAAGCTATCCTTACAACTAGCAGAATACTCAATTGAGTGCCCCATAACAAAACACAATTCATTCCATAGGAAAAATGAAAAGGAAGAAAGTCTAACCTTAAATACATGAAAGTATGGGGGTGTTTGGCTAAGGTACAAGTTCCTAAACCCTAAAGGGTTAAGATAGGACCTAAAACCATTGATTGTGTTTTCATAGGATATGCTACAAATAGTAAAGCATATCGATTTCTGGTTCATAAATCAGAAGATCTTGAAATTCATGTTAATACGGTAATGGAATTAGACAATGCTGAATTCTTTGAAAATATATATCTGTATAAACAGAATTGTGAATCATCTAGCGAAGGATCTAAACGACCCCGGGAAGAGACAAAGAAAAGTGTTCCTAATGAGGAGAATCCAAGACGTGGAAAACGTCAAAGGACTTCTACTTCCTTTGGACCAAATTTTCTAACATTTTTATTGAAAAATGAGCCTCGAACTTTTCAAGAATCTATGACTTCTTCAGAAGCCCAATATTGGAAAGAGGTAGTCAATAGTGAAATTTAATCCATAATGAATAACCATACATGAGAATTGGTTGACCTTCCTCCAGGGAACAATTAGGTTGTAAATGGATTTTCAAAAAGAAAGTTAAAGATGATGGCAATATTGACAAATACAAAGAAAGACTTGTAGTCAAAGGGTTTATAGAAAAAGAAGGTATTGATTAATTTGATACGTACTTGCCAGTAACCAGAATTACATCCATTCGGGTGTTAATAGCGTTAGCCGCCGTATACGGTCTTGAAATACATCAAATGAATGTGAAAAAAATCTTCTTAAATGGAGATTTGGAGGAAGAAATTTACATAGAACAACCTGAAGGGTTTGTAGTTCCTGAAAATGAAAAGAAGGTGTGCCGACTTGTAAAGTCCTTGTACGGACTAAAACAAGCGCCCAAACAATGGCATACAAAATTTGACCAGACTATGTTGTCAAATGGTTTTAAGATTAATGAGTGTGATAAATGTGTTTACATTAAGAACACTCAAAATCAACTTGTCATTGTTTGCCTATATGTGGATGACATATTGATAATGAGTAACGGCATTGCTAACATAAATGCTACCAAGCGTATGCTTGCTAGTAAGTTTGAGATGAAAGATCTAGGAGTTGCTGACTTGATATTGGGAATTAAGATCCACAAAACTCCTGAAGGTCTAGCATTATCTCAATCTCATTATATCCAAACAATACTTGAAAAATTTAAGTATTTGAATTTCAAAATTGCAAAGACACCAATTGATGTGAATCTTGCTCTTTCAAAGAACAAAGGTGAAAGTAAGTCTCAATTGGATTATGCAAGAGTATTGGGAAGTCTGATGTACATCATGACCTGTACACAACCAGATATAGCTTGTGCGATAAGTAAACTTAGTCGATACACAAGTAATCCCAATCAGAGTCATTGGATGGCTATGAAACGAGTTTTGGGGTATTTAAAACATACTCAAAATCTTGATTTGCATTACAACAAGTATCCAACGGTTGTTGAAGGACAATGTGATGCAATTGGATCACCGGATCAACTGAAACAAAATCCAAAAGTGGATATGTGTTTACCATTGATGGAGGAGTAGTGTCTTGGAAGTCATCCAAACTAATATGTATTGCTCGCTCTACAATGGAGTCTGAATTCATAACTTTAGACAAGGCTGGTGAAGAAGCTGAATGACTCAGGAATTTCCTAGAAGACATTCCATTCTGGCCCAAACTGTTGGCACCAATATGTATACATAGCGATAGCCAAGCAGCAATCGGAAGGGCTGAAAGTGTAATGTATAACGGAAAGTCTCGTCACATACGACAGAGACATAAAACATTACACAACTACTCTCTAGTGGAATTATCACAATTGACTACGTAAAGTCAAGAGATAATGTATTAGATCTACTTACAAAAGGCCTAACTAGAGAGGCGGTTGAAAGATCATTGGAATGGGACTATGGTCGAGGACAAGTCATCGTGGCAATAACTCTATCTAGAAGACTGGAGATACCAAGATCTAGGTTCAAGGAGATCAAACAAAGTCATTGATGACGGTTCAACATTGTCAAAATAACTTTTGGTCCATTCTCGTGATGAGATAATGTTCAATAACAAGGATAAAGCATTAAAGGCTTTTTAATGATTTCTAAGTTTGACATGGGGTATGTCAAATGGTGTATCTACGGGATAACACATTTAGGAAACACCTATATAAGTGTGAAGTGTAAGCCGCTTCAAGGAGAATTCTGTAAGGCCAATGCTCTACGCACTTATGAAATCAGGTTGTGTTCATGGCTGAAACAAACAAAACAATGAGAACCTAAGACGGTTGAAGGATTAATTGTGTGACTTATGTTATCTAGATATACATAAAAGCTCGACGGTTCAAAGATATCAAATATACCTATTGACCGAGTATATCCGATATATGTTCACTACAGAAAGTTTAAGGGGAAACCCACTTATCCAGATGCATTAATTCTTGGTTACGAATCACACAATTTTTCATGCATATGAAGTTTTTTATATAGCCATTCTCCATTCGTGTGGGGGATTGTTGGGTGTGAATTGGGAAATGGAGGAAAATAAATTGGAGGGAAGAGTATTTTTGAAATTTCCTTTAAGTTCCTTTTGTAAAAGGAACTTTGTCCTACATTGGTAGGGAAAAGGAAAATGTGAATGCTTATATTGAGAAGCATATCTTCTAGCTATTAAAGAGTTGAAAAGAAGGTCTCCCCTCGCACCGTCGTCGTCGCTCGGCTCGGCTTCGGCTTCAGCTTCTGCTTCTGCTTCGGATTTGGATTTGGTCAAATGATTTGATTGAAAATATTTTTGGACCAAATTTATTTAAAATTCAAATTAACTATTTTGCGCAACTGGAAATGTCTGCCTTGGATCGGTGAATCGCTGGTCTTCACCTGCGAAACGTTGGTGCCAGCACGGAATTTCTTGAGAGATTTTGTGACAAACCGGCATTGCACTGGCGGGCCACGAATCCTCATCGGTGAAACGCCGGTTCCAATGCAAGTTAAGCCGAGTTATTTCTTTCCCAAATAGTAATAATTCCGAAAAGGCACCTTTTGAATAGATGTTTTCACAGCTGTTAACTTCAGTTATTTGGCTATAAATAAAGGCCTTTTGCCTTCATTTTTGAAATACTTTTTCGATACTTTTGCTAGCAAATTTACAAAATCATTTTTCATATTTTGAAAAATCAAAATCGAGTCTATTGTGTGATTCGTTACTGTTCTGCGAGTTCGACGAAGTTATTGGTGTTTGAGGTTCTAGTACACCATTAACAGGTTAATCCTTTTTATCCTGGGAGGAAGTAACCCAAAATCTCGAGTACAGTGAGGGGATTAAATTCTTAAGGACACACAGTGAATTCTGTGGACTCAGATGTTATTCTTTTCTTGTTTTACATATTTGAACATAGACCTCTAACCAAAATAATTGCCCACATTTCACTTTATTACTTCTTTAACCTAGGTCTTTTTATTAGTTTATTTTCTTCTTCTTTGTTCTTCTTTATTCCTTTTCTTTTTGTTACTTTTTCCTTTCCGTTGTTTCTTTCTCTCTTTTCTTCTTCTGTTTTTTAATTTTTTTCTCCTAGCTTCTTCTTGTCGTTTCTTTCTTTCATTTTTTTCCATCTTCTTTTTTCATAATTTTTATATTTAGATTTGTATATATGATGTGTAAATTGATATTTTTTATTATTATAAATTTAAACATTATTTGTTAGGTGGATTAAATTGAAAAATTTAAAACTTTATTGTTTAAATTCTTAAAACGCCTACTTAGTAGGCGTTAAGTAGGCGTTTTGACATGCGATTTCATCTCGTGATTTGAAATCATGAGATGGAAGCACGTTTGGACATGTGATTTTATCTCATTATTTAAAATCATGAGATGAAATTTCAAATTCTCAAAAAAGCTTAATTTGAAATTTCAAATCATGAGATGGATTTTTTCAACTACATAATTTGACCCACAAGTTAATATTTTATAAAAAAAATCCACCATTTTATATTTATTAACCATTTAATTTATATATAAATAAAATTTATTGTTGATATTATTACTCTACTAACCTTTGCTAACCATTTATATCGGATATAAGTTTGCCAACTATATGAGAGGATTATATTAAATGGATATTTTCAAAAATATACATTTCAATATAAAATATTACATCTACAGAGCCATGTTTTTAATTTACATTCGCACAGCCAATAAAAATTTTCACAACAGCGCTTCCACATACAGTAGGCCCCGGGGGAGAAGTTATAGACACCTTTCCATACTTTGTATCTGGGTACTTTTAATTTTTTCTGCAGTATTGAATTTTGGCGGCATTTACTTAATCCAATACTTTCTCTCAAAAACAGAAAGGTTTTTTCCGGATTTCTTACTGTCTTTGATACTGCTTTTGTTTTGAGAAGAATGAATCTCAAGTTTCATCCTTACGTTCGATAGGGGGGTGTAGGAACGAATAGCGCTCTTAGTTAGCTTAGGACCGGAGGTACGAGACAAAAAGGGGAGTTTCCCTCGACTAAGCAGTTTCCACCTAAAACGGTTGTCCCTATTGTATCTTAGATGGAGTCATCTACAGGGCTAAGAATCTTACCTTTACTTAGAGAGAAGTAGCGGCACCATGCTCTTCCGTGCTCGTAGGTTGACTCACCTATGCATCCCGATTAAGGTCTCATAAACATGCACTTCCCTTATGCATCAACCACTTCACTAATGTGAATAAGTTATACATAGTCGATCCCCTTACATAGTTATAATAGTAAGTCGCAACGTCATACATATATTATACAACATTATTTACTGTAGACAAATATTAACTTTATATAAAAATATAAAAAAATATATAATAGTATATGAAAAGTATTTATACACACTTTTACCTGATTATATAAAATTATACAAACTTATACAAAATTGATATATTATCGACTAATTCACTATGAATAACTAGTTTATATATTTTTTATGCAATACTATTTCAAATCCAACAAGCTAAAGGACCAAGAAATTAAAGAAGCTAACACTTAATTTTCATCTTTATTTCTTTTTTCATAAATCTAAGGTGTGAAAAAAGATACCAATAAAGATATATAAAAGACAAACAACAACAAAAATAAAATAAAATTCTACTGTTATTTTCAGATTAGTTTTTGAATTGCAATAAAAAAGGATGAATATTGATATAAGAGAGGAGAGGGGTTAGGATCAAGGAGAAAACTCAGAAAATAAAACGAGAAAAATAAGTGTTACTATATAGAGAAATAGAAAAGCAAAAATAACTATCTCGAAATGACATTACCAACGAATCACAGTTATCAATTTTTTAAAATTTTCAATAAATTCAAAACCCATTTATGAGTTTTCAAGTTTTTAAGAATTCCAGCAATGGAGTTTTAAATTTTATAATTTAATTCACCTAACAAATAATGTTTAAATTTATAATAATAAAAAATATCAAATTTACATATAATATCTGCAAATTTAAATATAAAAATTATATAAAAAAAAGAAAGAAGAAAAAGCGAAAGAAAGAAACGACGAGAAGAAGCTAATAGGAAAAAAAATAAAGAAGAAAAAAAGAAAGGAAAGAAGCCGTAGAAAAAAAATAGAAGAAAAAAAGAGAGAAAGAAACAGCAGAAAAAAAGTAACAAAAAGAAGAAGGAATAAAGAAGAACAAAGAAGAAAAAAAATAAATTAATAAAAAGAATTAGGTTAAAGAAGTAATAAAGTGAAATATGGGTAATTATTTTACCCTAATTATCATAGTGTAATTTTCTCTATATTAAATTTTAGTACACTATAACTCATGTTCAATTTTATTTTTTATTGATCTAAAGTTCGATCAATAAGTGTTGTATTTTTTTTAAAATGACTTTGTGATAATATATTATACTTTGTTATGAACTTTTGCTTAATTTGGTAGATTATAAGAATCAAGAAAATTTTGATAGTTTTTACAAGTTATTAGGTTTTTATGTTCATGAGGAAAAAAAATACAACTTAAAACTCCAAATTGCATGTTCAAACAAAACTTTAACTTCATCTCATATGATTTCAGATCATGATTTCATCTCACATGGACAAACGAGCCTTGAGTCCCTCCCTAATATTGTTATCCATTTCCCCATCCCCATAACCACTTTCTAGTTTTTTTTTTAGGAAAAATTACATAAATTAGCAAACTTAACTAATTATTTATAATAATTAACAAATCTATTAAAAAAATTACAAAAATAGCAAAATAATTACAGAAATAGTGAATTACTTTTTTTTTTAATTATAAACAATTACTATTGTATCAAATCTTATATATTCTCTTTCCAACTTACTATGTTCTCTCTCCAAAAATTTAATCCCTTTATTCTCTCATCGTAACTACCCTAAAATTTCTCTCCCAAATCCCC
Source organism: Datura wrightii (assembly GCA_035772735.1). Taxonomy (NCBI): domain Eukaryota; kingdom Viridiplantae; phylum Streptophyta; class Magnoliopsida; order Solanales; family Solanaceae; genus Datura; species Datura wrightii. The sequence goes on along the minus strand of JASDFA010000001.1, from coordinate 178,971,965 downwards.
CAAAATTTCATCAATTTCTCTCTCATCACTCCTTTTTTCTCTTTCAAAATTTTCATTATTTCTGTCGATTCCCCCCTCCCCTCCCCCCCCCTCTCTCTCTCTCTCTCTCTCTCTCTCTCAGCCATGGCGGTCTGGATTGTATTAGCAATCTATTGTTGCCGATTTCTCAAGCTTTTGTCTTTGTGTATCAATGACAGATTGATACACTACAATTTTTTCAAACTTTTGTCTTTGTATATCAATGCGAAATTGATACATGCATCCGTATATATTTCTGACAATTTCAAAATAGTTATGTACCAATGTATTGCTTTGTATGTATCAATATATTGTATCAATTTGTTATTATTATATATCAAATATTTTCAGTGATACATGAATAAAAATTCTCATATTACTTTGTGTATCAATTTAAAATTTTTTTGCCAATTATTTAATTTATTGCCCATGTATCAATATTATCTTGAATAAATTACAAACTGAAAATTATCCATTCATGTTCATCATTATATGACAACTGTATCATTTTTTTATAAAATGTTTAATGTTATAGAATTCTGCAGATTATAGATTCTATGATTGTGTATCTATTTTTCTTTAAATTTGACTATTGAAACTGATAATATTGTTTTTATGTATTATATTTGTAATGTAACAATTTTTTTTTAATGTTTATTAGTATGTATCAATATTTCTAGTGAAATACTTAACTTCCATTTAGATATATGAGTTTTTGATACACGTATCTGTATAAATTTAGAAAATTTTCTCAAAACTGCAATGATGATACACCAGAGAAAAAAAAAATTTCTCTAAAATCTGCGATCTCAAATTTAGAAATTACACGGATGTAGAATTTTGGTTTAAAATTTTAGATATCATAAAGAAAGTCCAAGATTATAAAAAGAATGATTTACTCCCATTAATTACGCAACTTCCCTTAAAAACAAAAACAAAAACACCAATTAAAGAGGAATTGCTGTGTTTGAAATTTAGATACAGTCATAATGATTACAGTAAACTGTATCAGAAAATAGGAAAACATACTGATTTTTGTAATTTTAATAAATTACGCTATTTTATGTAATTATTTTACTACGTAGTGTTATTTCTTATGAGGTTTGAACCTGAGACCTCATGGTTCTCGCCCACTTTATTGACCACTAGTCCACACCCTTGGGTGCCTTTTTTCAAAAGCATTTTTATAATGCTTGGCTAATATATATATATATATATATATATATATATATATAGTGTATAATATATACTCGCGGCTAGTGCATTTCACATTTAACATAAAAAAAGGAAAAAGAAAAATATTTTGACTACAACATGTCACTTGATTTTATGTGACAATTTGATTGTCTATATTTCGCTAAAATGACTTCTTATGTACTTGTCTCTACTTATATCATACACTTTTTAAAACAGAGTACCCAAAAATGACTTTTTAACTAGAAGATCACGAGTTCAAATCGTGATAATAACCTCTTGCAGAATACAAAGTAAAGCTGCATATAATTTTCATTTAGTTGTCTTTTGTACAGGGGAGAAATCCTCCCTTTCTCCATTTTATTCCTAGACATAACTAGGGTGAAGCTAAAAGGATAAAAAATTACTCTGCAAAAAGGATATTACGCCAATACATGAAAATTTGAGAACCATTTTCGACAGACGATTAGAGAAAAATCCTACCAATAAACTAAATTGACAAACTTTCTTTCAATTGTTTTCAGAAGAGAAGTGTAGAAATAAGTGAGATTTTTACTGATCCTAAGGAAAGGACTTTCTGGAATTATCATCCTAAGAAGATAACTCTGTATTTTTGAGTTTTGATAACTGTTTTGGTATTATAGCAGGTGCACCACTTTGATTAAATTGATCACAGGGGCCATCATGTCAAATTCTAAAGATGCTTTTACTGATCTATAAAAGACAGAGAATTAACTCGAGAACATCAAAACCACGACACCAAATTCAGTTGGAGGCTCATTTCACTTTGTTTAGAAGTAGCTGCAACCTGCAAGGAGCAGAAACTACTTGAATGTATCAGAACTGTTAACTTCTCTATCATTGATAAATGGAGAACCTACATGACCTTTTAATGCTGCCAGAAGTTTAAGACAGGGAGATCCAACATTTTCCAATCCTTTTTGTAATTGCAATGGAATATTTAAGTAGGTGTTTGAACAATCTGAAAGAAGAGAATGACATACTAAATTTCATCCTAGGTGTGCCAGAATGGGAATCACCCATATGTGTGATCTGTGATTTTCTGATGGTTTACTTCTTTTCTCTAGGGGTGATCTCTCTTCTATAACCTGCCTACAAAACTATTTCTGTAACTTCTCCAGAGCTTCAGGGTTACAGGTTATTATAGACAAAACTTCAGTGTATTTTGGTGAGGTTGGTCCAAATGAACAAGAAAGTATTTTGGGAAGGATGAAATTTTTTCATGGGGAAATATCTTTCAAATATCTTGGCATTCATTTATCAACAAAGAAGCTTTTCAGTCCTCCAATGACAACCATTAATTCAAAAGATAACAAGCAGAATCACTTCATGTACAACTAGGCAACTTTCCTATGCAGAAAAGGGTCCAACTAGTTCAATCAGTCCTCTTTGAAATGCAAGCATATTGATCTCAAATTGTTCTTAATTCCTACTAAGGTGTTAGATGCTATTGATGCTTTCTGCAGGAGCTACATGTGGTCAGGAACTAATACAATCACCAGGAAAGGAAACCACAGGATAAGATATGTACTCCCAAGTCAACAGATGGTCTCAATTCTTATAAACCTGGCCAATTGGAACAAGGCTGCTATAGCTAAGAGTTGCCGGGATCTTTCCCAAAAGAAAGATAAATTATGGATTAGGTGGACCCACAACTATTACTCTCTTTGTCCCAATTTATATGATACTTTTCCTTTTAGTCAGTTCCAAAAAAAATGATACATTTTCTTATTTGACAAATACTTAATGACCTTATCAATATTTTATCCATGTTGGGTCCAACATATTTGGCAAAAAGTCCACAAAGGTGTATTATTCTATTTAAAAATTTATTTATTTTAAGGATTGTTTGAAACATTGCAAAGTCTTCCCATATTTCTTAAACTCTATGACCAATCAAACTACATCACATAAATTGAGACGGGTGGAGTATATAAAAGGAAGATCATTAGTTGGATTCCCTATCAATTGTTGGATATAAGGAAGTTGATTGAAACTAGAGGAATTCCGCAACAGATGCACATGCTTGGACTAGAAAAGAGCTTCACCAAACAGATATATCATTAACTCCTTGGTGATCGTCCTAGGAAACTGTGGAAGAATTTGATGTCTAATAATGATGTAATGATGTTAGACCAAAGACTAGATTTACCATGTCGTTACTTGTGGTATCCTTGACCGTTGTTTTTGATGATAGAAAAATTATGCAGGGATCAGGTTCAGATCTGATATGTGCACCTGATAACAGACAAAAGTTACAGCTATAAAAAGTGTACTATTTTATGTGTCTACGAGCAGGACTGCAATTGTGCTGCAACAAAGGTGCCACAACGTGGCAGAAGGCCAGTGTACTCAACCAACGGGTTTGCACCTATGGTTTTGCCCTCTCATACTTATCCTTTGAGATATCTTTTCAAAACCTAGTTTTTGGAAATCAGAAAAGAACCTTCTCTTTTCTTGCTCTCTGCTCACAGACGTCGTGAAGAAAAGAACAAAAACTCTAAAAGCAATGAGGCATATGCTCCTAGAGAACCTAAATACTCTTTTAGTTTAGATTGCTTTTAAGCTCTTGTTTTGATTCAAAATGTATACCTGCTCTTCAATATGAAGCTTGTGTAGGTATTTCTTCTTGTAATCGTTCTTATATTTATGAGAGTGTTCTTCAACTAGAGTTTGTTGAGTGAATAGCTAGAGGTAGCTGTTATGTACTAGCTAGAGTTAGCTGGTTGAAAAGATGTAGTAGAGTTATTGCATTATAAGACTTGCAGTAGAGTTACTTCAAGGAAGTTGGAGTTAAGAGTTTAATCTCGGGGGTGCTTGAGTCTATAATCATCATTTGCTCAGTGTTCAGTAGATATGACTGTTAAATCATACGAGGTAGGTCGTGATTTCTCCCTTGAGCAAGGAGTTTTTCTACATGAGAATCTTGAGTCTTCTTATTTATTTCTTATCTGCATTACTTGTTGTGCTTCTGCGTGATATTAGTCTAGGGAACCTGGTCCCTAGACTAGTGGTGGACTCTTCCAACTTAACAATTGGTATCAAAGTAGGTTCTTCCTAAAAGGTTAACATTCAAAAAGGATCCTGCAAGGATGGCAGCTCCACCAAATTTTTGAAGAGGGACAGTCAACAACAAGATCCCCTCGTTTCAATGGTCAATACTATGAATGGTGGAAAACTCGTTAGCATGATTTCATTATGGCTGAAGACAGCAATTTTTGGGACATCATTCTTGATGGACCATATGTACCCATGAAGACTGTCACGGAAGGAGAAACCACAACTTCCATTCCTAAAACTAGAAGAGAATTTGTGGAAAGTGACAGGAAGAAAATTAAGAAGAATTTCAAAGCCAAGAAGTTGCTAGTTTGTAGAATAGGGCCAGATGAATATAGTAGAATTTTAGCCTGCGAGTCAGCAAAACAAATCTGGGACTGCCTCAGAATAGCTCATGAAGGGACCAGTCAGGTTAAACAGTCCAAGGTAGACATGCTGACTACACAATATGAAATGTTTGTTATGAAGGAAGGAGAGTCGATTTAGGAAATGCATACTAGATTCACCTCGATAACTAATTAGCTCTATTGTCTGGGAGAGATAATCAAGCCCAGAACACTAATCAGAAAAATCCTCAGCATACTTCCCAAAATTTGGGAAAGTAAAGTGGATGCAATCACCGATGCATGAAACCTGAAAACTCTCACAATAGATGAACTCATAGGAAATCTGAAAACTTATGAGCTCAGAAGACAACAAGACCAAAGTTGAAATGAACCAAGGAAGGATAAGAGTCTAGCTCTCAAGACTACTCAGGCAGGTTCCAGTGAAGAAGATGAAGACATGGCTTATCTAACATGAAGGTTTCAAAAGATCATCAGAAGAAATGAAGGTTTTCAAAGAAGGTCGAATTCAAACAAGTTTTCCAGTGGAAATGATCTCTGCCACAAATGCGGAAAACCAGGCCATTTCATCAAGGACTGTCCTATGCACAAGGTTGATTACGAAGAGTATATGCAGAACAATGCATACAAAGCTAGAAAGAAGGACCGGGTCCCTGACAAGTTCAAGAGAAGGACTGCTGCAGACCATGTGGCTAAACAAGCTCTTGCTACTTGGGGAAATTCATCCGGGGAGTTAGAAAATGGTGAGGAACCAGAAGATGCTTCAATGATGGCGATAGAGGATGATGATACGCCATTCAACTCAATGTTTTTTCTCATGGAAAAGTCAGATAAAGATGAATAAGAAGAAGTAACCTTCCTTGACATTAAAAACAATCTCAAAGACTATAATTTGAAGGAGTTGAGGTCTCTTGAAAAAGTTTTAATCGACTCTCTTGGTGATCTTTCTAAAGAAAAAGATGCCTTAAATAAAAGTCTTGATGATTTTGAAACAAAGAAGATTGTGTTAGTTACTAATTTGAATGATCTGAGGGAGAAATATGAAAGGTTGTCAGTTGAGAATCTCACACTAAATGAAAGAATGAGTGAGATGTCTCAAAATGGAGATAATAGAACTGATGAGATTCAAGAAGTTCAAGCTGAGCTTGAAGCCGAATTGAAAAAAACTCAATTGGATCTCACTGCTTCTCTGAAGAAAAACTCTGAACTTGAGAGGGATCTGTTCAGAATCAAAACTAATCTTGAAAATTCTCTCAAGTGGACGACTTCCTCTCAGATTTTGGTAAATCCGACCAATCATAGATCAAACAGTGGTGAAGGTTCAGGAAATAAAAGGATTAATCCCCCTTATAATCCTCATAGCAAGTATGTGTCTAATCCTACCAATCTCTTACGCACACACTGTATTAGAAGTGGCCATCTTAAACATGTGTGCCTTGTCAGACAAGGTTCTTCAAAAAGGCTCTCAAATGTCTCTGAAGTTAGAAGAAACACAAGGGTACCTGGTCCCCAGATGTCTCCAACCAAGTTACCCTCATGGGTAAGAAAATTCTGATTTACCCAATGTCTCACTTTTGGGAACTCAAATTAAAATGGGTTCCCAAATCTAACTCATGACTTATGTTGCAGGTTGGAGTGAGAGGAAGCAGCCAAAGCTAGTCTATGGACAGTGGCTGCTCAAAGCATATGACAGGAAAGATGGAGGATTTTCTCTCACTCAAGGCCTTTCAAGGGGGAAAACGTTTCCTTTGGTAACAGAAAGAAAGGGTACATACTAGGTGTTGGAAATATTGGTAAAACCCTTGAACATGCTATAGAAAATGTTTTCTATTCAATGGGTTAAAATACAATCTTCTAAGCATGTCTCAAATTGTGACAAGGGAAATGAAGTTAAGTTTCTATCTGCTGCATGCGTTATAACAAATCTCCAATCCGGGGAGGTGATTTTAATAGCCAGGAGGTGCAAAATCATGTATGTTGCTGATCTTGATTCCATAACTGGTGAAAATATCACTTGTTTAAGTGCGATGGAAGATGACTCTGTACTGTGGCATATAAGATTAGGGCATATGAGCTCTTCTCTTCTCAACAAACTGATATCCAACGATTTGGTTCATGGAGTGCCTAAGATGAAGTTTGCTGAAAATAAAATATGTGATGCTTGTGTGAAAGGAAAGCTGACCCGGTCCTTATTTAAGAAGAATAAGGAAGTAAGCACCTCAAGACCATTAGAACTTTTTCACATGGACATGTGTGGACTAGTGAAGATTGCAAGCAGAGGAGGAAAGAAGTTTATACTTGTTATTGTTGATGATTACTCAAGATACATTTGGACAATGTTCTTGCAGACGAAGGATGAAACTTTTCCTGTGTTTGAGTCTTTTGCAAACCAAGTACAAGTAAAGTTAGATTGCAAAATTGTAGGAATCAGGTCCGACCATGGCACTGAGTTTGAGAATGCAAAATTTGATGCATTCTGTGCAGAAAAGGGAATCAGTTAGAACTTTTCAGCTCCTAGAATCTCTTAATAAAATGGAGTTGTTGATAGAAAGAACAGGACATTAGTAGACATTGCTAGAACATTGCTGATTGATGGAAATATTGTAAAACATTCTGGGTAGAAGCAGTTAACATTGCATGCTATGTGGTCAACAGATGCCTGATCAGGTCCCTGCTTGGGAAGACACCTTATGAGTTATTGTACAAGAAGAAGCTAATGCTAAGCTATCTACGTGTATTTGGATGCAAGTGTTTCATGTTGAACAATGAAATGGAACACTTGAAAAAATTTGACCTAAAAGTGATGAAAGAATTTTCTTAGGGTATTCATCAAACAGCAAGGCCTACAAGATTTACAACAAAAGGACACAATGTGTCGAGGAAAGTGTCCATGTGACTTTTGATAAGTCTGGAGATCTAAGCAATGCTGATAAGCTTAATGATGCTGAGCTAAAAGAGATGTGGTAAATACAAAGAGATGCTTTGGATAAGTAGAAGTCAAAGAATTCTATCAATGAGGATGATGATGAACAACCTATCTCACAGGAAGATCACCAAGAGGAGAAGGCTCCACGAGCAATGAAGATCAAGAATTTATTCCTGAGAATCGACAGGAGATAAATTGTCCTGAGAATCCCCCAGATGAAGGACCAGGTACCTCAAATGATCAATCGATAACTAGAAGATCAAATTGGAAGCACAGATCTTCACATCTCCTGGACAATCTGTTGTCACCCTTGGACTCGAGTATTTATACAAGATCCAGGTCGAGGAACATGTTTTCCTTCTAAGCGTTCATCTCACAGATCGAACTAAAGAACATCAAGGAGGCTCTAATTGATATAGAATGGGTCAATGCAACGTAAGAGGAATTTCGCCAGTTCGATAGAAACAAGGTGTGGCACCTAGTTCCTAAACCCTCAAACAGAACTGTTATAGGGACCAGGTAGGTCTTCAGAAATAAGCTGGATGAACAAGGTGTCACTACAAGGAACAAGGATAGATTGGTAGTCCAGGGATATAATCAAGAGGCAGGCATAGACTGTGATGAGACTTTTGCTCCTGTAGCAAGAATGGAGGCAATAAGAATGTTTATAGTTTTCGCATCCTTTATAGAATTCAAGTTGTTTCAAATGGATGTCAAAAGTGCCTTTTTAAATGGGTACTTGAAGGAAGAAGTCTTTGTGAAGCAATCTCCTGGATTTTAAAGATATTGATCATCCACATTATGTGTACAAACTGGACAAGTCTCTTTATGGGTTAAAGCAAGCCCCAAGGGCATGGTATGAGAGACTATCTAAGTTTCTTTTGGATAATGGGTTCAAGAGAGGGAAAATTGATAATACTCTTTTTTTGAAGTCTAGAGGAAGGAATCTTCTCATTGTTCAAGTGCATGTGAATAATATCATTTTTGGAGAAACTCTTGACTCTGTGTGTGAAGAATTTGCTAAACTCACGAGTAGTGAATTTGAAATGAGTATGATGGGAGAATTAAATTTCTTTCTCGGCCTTCAAGTGAAGAAAGTCCAAAACGGTATTATGATTAGCCAAAAAAAGTATATCAAAGAGCTTTTCAAAAGATTTCACATGGACAGTGCCAAGCCAATTGATACTCCAATCAGCACTTCGTCTAAACTGGATGCCAATGAACCTGGTCCTCCAGTAAATGAGACCATGTACAGAGGAATCATTAGGTCTCTCTTATACTTAACTGCCAGCAGACCTAATATAGTTTTTAGTGTGGGAATCTGTGCTCGCTTCCAAGTCTGTCCTAACGAGTCTCATCTCAAAGATGCAAAGAGAATACTCAGATATTTGAAAGGAACACCTGATCTTGTTCTATTCTACTTTTCCGATAGTTCATTTGACTTAGTGGGCTACTCTGATACTGCTATGGAGGGTACTTGGTAGACAGAAAGAGCACTTCTGGAATGACTCACTTCTTTGATTCTTCATTGATCTCTTGGGGTTCAAGAAAACAAAACTCAGTAGCTCTCTCCACTGTTGAGGCTGAATATATAGCAGCTGCCTCATGCTGTGCTCAACTATTATGGATTAAGCAGCAGCTTGAAGACTATGAGATGTTATCCAATGGTGTGCCTCTTTTATGTGACAACACTAGTGCTATCAACATGGCAAGAAATTCAATCCATCACAAAAGAACCAAACACATTGATATCAGGCATAATTTCTTGAAAGATAATGCGGAAAAAGGAAATATTCATGTGGAATTTTGCAAGACTGGGGATCAGATTGCTGATATTTTCACTAAGGCCTTGAGCAGGGACCAGTTTGAGAAAAATTGCATGAAGTTGGGGTTAATTAAATTAAACTAGCCTCTCATTCCTTTTATTCTCTTCTTACCATTTCTTTTTTTTTGCTATGACTAGACTACAGGTATCTTAGTGATTGCTTTTCAATCAATGTGTAGCTCAGTTTCATACCTTAACAAGATATACACGCATGATAAGCATGAGTGAAGATGGAGAAAAGACAGGACAGTTATGAAACAATGTGACTCAAAATTCATAGGAGGGACCAGGTCCCCCACAGGTTAGTATTTTGAGAATTACTTGCAAATATTTCATTTAGATACCTAAGAATAGTCACATAAGTCATTTGTTTTCCTGCCCATTTATACCTCTAGGGTTTTCACCTTTTTTTTACCGAACCGACGCCTCAGTTCCTTCTCCTCCTCTTCCGACACGTCGCTTCTCTCCTCTTAAATAGCCACCCTTTTCATTTTTCTTTCTACGTTTCTCTCTCTAGCTGACTCAAATTTCTTCAACATCTAAATCTTTCAAAACCCTTTCTCAAATTTCCCTTCTTACCTCTCTCAAAATTTCACATCCTCCCCTACATCTGTTTCCCAAACGATCCCTCTTCATCATTCATCTCTGAATCAATCTCAAACCCTTCCTTGTTTGAAAACCCTTTCTCCAAGAACACAGATTCTCCTCTCATCCCTCAAGCCGGAGAAACCTCGGTAAAAACCCTAATCAGGATTCCTCCACTACCCCAGTCGACCTCAACACCTCACTAGACCTATTGACAGAGGATGCTTTGAATGACACTTCTGCAGATATGGCTGCTACGGTCAGCCAACCTGAATCTGCCTTGCCCTCTGCTTTATCAGGTCCCTCTCCTGTTTCTAATAGTGAAGAAGAAGTTGTTACAGAAAAGAGTACACTGGAAACCTCCTATGATCATCTTTTTGAGGGGGATTTGCCAATAAAAAAAAGGAACTTCTTCCAATATTCTTGCTCACGGAGATCAGTTGATTGTTCAGAGCCTTACTCATATGGCGATGGGAGATGAGCATTCATCAAGCAGTGAAATGACAGTGTCTCATTCCCCTTCTCCTGCTCCAAAATCTCCAGTATTGACATCCTCTCCCAAATGGGACAAAACTCCTGCGAGTTTGAATTTATAATAAAACATTGAGAATGCAGATGATATCAGTGATGATGATCAAACTTTGGCATGGAAAGTCAGGAAGATTGTTGTTTGACAACAACAGGAATCATCAAGGAATCAGGTTCGTCCTCCAGTCAGCAGGTCAAGTTCCAAAAAATTGATGGAGGATTCCCTAAAGGAAAGTCAACAGAAGACCACTCGCAGGAGAAAACTCAAAAGAAAGCTGATTGTTGGGGATGAAACGTCAGTTCAACCAGAAAATGTTCTTGATCATGAGGAAACTAAAGGAGAAAGAAAATGAAGAAGAATTGCTTCTTAGAGTGAAAAAAGAAAAGATGGTATCTCATCCCACTTCTGGTAAAAGGACCATATTACCCAAATGGTTTCCTACCAAGAAGATCGCTTCTAGCTTTAGAAGGTGACCGGGGATTTGATTGATGAAGATGTGCCTGCAAAAGTTTTAAACCCTGCAAAACCTAAGCCAAACACTGTGCCTACCAGTCAAAACCTCGAGAGACCTGGTGCGTCCTCTGCCTCTAAGTCTCTTACCAGAGAAGAAATACAAGCGATGCTGAAGCAACAAAAAATGCTTAGAGATAGGGTATTTGATCCTGAAGTGGCAAACCTACATGGAATGGCTGACCTAGTGGAAATGATAGTATATCAATAGTGGAAGGACCTTTTCTCCCCACCTGTTCTTGACCTACATGAGAAAGAAGTACGAGAGTCTTATCATGAAATGGTCTTTACTGTTAAAGGCCTGGAACTGAGCAGTGTAGTTCAAAGGGTTAAAATTGTGCTTGATGAAGTGATTCTTGGGAAGATCTTAGGGGTCCTGACTGAAGGAATTAAGTCTGTGAAGGATGAATGTGCCTCTCGCAAGTTTGTCGCCTTGATTAGAAAGCTAGACAATCTTTGTGGTGAACGACTTCTCAAAAAATAGTTGAAAGGAGAGTAACAACTTTTTGTTGAATTTGTCAATAAGGTTCTGCTTCCCCGAACAGAAAAAAAGACAATTGCAGGGGTTGCAGATCTTTATATCATGGAGGCCTTGAGCACATTCCAGGCTATAAACTTGCCAGCAATAATGATTGAAAAATATGCATAAGATCATGAACGTGAAGGATGGGAAGCATGAGCTAGCCTATGGATTTCTTTTGAACAAGGTGTTTGATTATTTCCAAGTCCCTTGGGAAAAGAGGATTGTTGGATTAAAGAAGCAAATGTTCACTCTTTCTACCCTCGAAGAATGTGAGTGTGTCAAAAGAAGAGGTGGTATGGGTTCTCAATCTATCATATCTGATTTGATTGCCTCTCAAGAAAACTCTATCAAAGAAGTAGAAAGATTGACTGGCTTGCTCGCTCAACGAGATGCAGAGATTGCAAACCTGAAGGCAGCACAGGCAGAGGGACCAGGTCCTATGACGCCTCTGTGCCATGAGAATGATGAGCTAAAGGCCAAGGTTAATAATCTAACCCATAAGTTCTTGCATATGTATGAGGCTGCAGATGAGCGCATGTCCCTTTTACTTCAGAAACTTTCCGGCCCTTAAACCAGTCCTCTTCTTTGTCCTTCTTTTACTCCTATGTCCTAACCCCTTTTGTTTGATTGACTATAGTGATTGTATTCAGCTGCTTTTATGATGTCTTTGCCCCTAATGCTTGTAATTCTTATCCTATCAATGAATGAATAAGTCTAGTTGTCTCTTTGTCTACTGTCTTATTCTCTATATTTTTCTTACTGTTTATACAAGTTTGTGTTGCTCCAGTGGCCATGAGTTATCATTATGCGAATTGTGTTCTGCTTGGTTTACTATTAGTTCTTTTGAATGAGGCCAAAAAGGGAAGTGTATGAAGACGTGAGTAGAGGAAAGAGACATCTTTGATAGAGGGAATGTGTCACATCCCACCTTGGGAGGCATGACTGGCACCTGGTGCCCTACTAGGATTTGAGCTAACTGAGCTGACTGAGCCTAAGCACTTCTAGTGCAGGGCTGACACTAACTCTTAAATCAAGGAAACAACGTGCTATATCTCGATTGTAAATACAACCCCCGACCGACAAGGCCTTATAGCCATCTGTAAAAGGAAACCAGCTAGCCAAAAACAACAACAATAAGGAATCCTATGCGGGCCAACAAGACCACCATGATGTCTAGTTATGACTATAAAGTAAATCCAGGCTACGCTGAACTATGGCCGACAAGGCCGCTAATCTATCAGCTAAACAATGCCCCACACGACCAGCATATAACTGAAGCACATATAAGCCCCACACGGCCTATAACAGCTAACCACAGGGAGATTGATACAATTTGCAAGCTCTAGGAATAATATGATGGGCCCCGACCTACCCATAAACTGTACAGTCAATAGGGGTAAACCTTCTACCTATAGGCTCCGGAACAAAGGAACTAACTATTCTGACGATGCTGGCTAAAAGCTACAGGGGACCTGCTCCTTGTCTATCTATACCTGCAGACAAGTAATGCAACGCCTCAGAAAGGGCGTCAGTACAATAGGTACTGAATACGTAAGGCGATAACTGTAAATAACTGAGTAGTAAAGATAAAACTGAAATGACTGAAAGAAAGGGGACATAAGTCATACCTGAATAACCGGGTTTCTATTATCTAGTCTACCAACAACTAAAGCAAACAAGAACCTTACCTGGCCCCCATAAGCCGGAAGGTACAACCAATACAGAACAACCCACCTAGGGCCCCCATAAGCCCTGGTGAGTACACGTCAATCTATATACCCCTATCAAGGTCATAACGGGTCATACTGGTAACTGTAGCCGTCCTTCCAGTCCCATGGGTATGCAACTGAGCCCGCTCGGCTCTTGACTATAGTTGTGTCTGAGACCAGTGGACTCCTGATATCTGCACCCCGAGCACTAGGCTCATCGGAGGTGTGGTGCCGATACGGCATGTGTATAATAGTCTAGCCATGGAATGGACTCTTTGAGGACCTGGGACCCCATCTTCGTCCCTTGTGGATGGCATGCCACTCTTTCTGGAGCAAAGTCATCTCGCCTCTAGCAGGCGTCGACACAGCTAGTAATCCTGGGTTGGTTACGGAGGGCTATATAGACAAATCAAATCCCAACACAACGTAGAATACTAGTCTCAGCTAATAACAACTCTTCATGATTACGTACTTCTGATTCTCTTATTGGGATTTAAACTGAGTTATAATACCATAGAAACTAACTTGCCGAAGGAAACTGCCTTAACATACCTCGATTGCCAGTTACTGACTAACTGGCGAGTTTCAGTTCGTATTCAACTGCTTTCTCAACTGCAATCGTATTATAGGAAGAATGAGGCTGATTTCAATACTAAATTCGGAGAAAACGATACCTTTATGTATAAATGTTAACTATATTTCAACTTTGCGGATCATGATCGAAAACTCATAATTTCTCGAGAATCTAGAAGGGAGAAATGCTTACTTTAAGTCTGTGATTATATTAACACTAGTTTGGAGCAATTCCAACAACTTTAGCTCGGCGGAGTTACGATTTGTCGGGCGAATTTTGCGAAACTAACTCCGTAGTAATGCTCCTCGCAGCTATATACTTCGATACCCGAATTTAATTTGAATTCGGGCAGCGATTCGTAGCTTAAACGAAAGATTTCCTATTAGTTGGTTCATCTTCTCCCTCTACTGGCCGAAGATATGGTGAAATGAAATAAAATCCAAGGAGGGAACATATATATACTTGAAGCGGTGGAGAGGGCAACGTGGCACGGACCCCAACGCACCGTTTTATGGGCGTGCCCCAAGGCCCAATGTGGAGGAGCAAGGTCCGTGCCACATTGCCCCTTTGGGCAGCTGGCCTGGCCTTCTGCCGTGCAGTCCCATCCCAGTACTCATTCAACCTTTCCTCGGGCCCTACCTTGTACGTATTGAATTCCAAAACTCTTAAATAACATACGAATAGGCCGAGTAATTACGGGGTGTAACATCCTCCCCCCCTAAGAACATTCGTTCTCGAATCTGAAAAAATTTCGACAGAGTCTCTCCTGTAATATGGACTATCCAAAAATCCTGAAACGCAGAAAAGTCCGGTAGGCACTTCATACAATACTATCACAACTTTTTCACAATAAGATCGGAGTCAACTGAGTTGTACACAACACACAAATCATAAAGACATAACTGAAATACAAAAGGTACCTTAACTGCACGGCCAGAGCTAAGCCTGGAACAAATGGGAATATCTGGATTTCATGTCGTCCTCAGCTTCCCAAGTCATTTCCTCTCTGTTCTTGTTCCTCCACAATACTTTTACAGAGGCAACATCTTTAGTCCTTAACCTGCGAAACTACCGATCTAGTATAGGTACTAGAACCTCTTCATAGGCTAATTCCTTAGTAATCTGGACGTCCTCAATTGGCACGACTCAGTACGGATCCCCTATGCACTTTCATAGCATCGACACATGGAAAATCGGATGAACGGATTCTAACTCTGAAGGCAAATCTAGCTCGTATGCCACCTGACCTATTCTCCAGAGTATTTGATACGGCCCAATAAATCTCGAGATGAGTTTACCTTTTTTGCCAAACCTCATCACGTCTTTCATCAGCGAGACTTTCAAAAATACCCAGTCACCTACACTGAACTCCAGGTTTCTATGCGGAGTATCAGCGTAAGATTTCTGGCGGCTCTGAGCTGTTAGCAGACGTTCTCTGATAAGCTTCACTTTCTTTTTGAATTGATGGCTATATCTGACCCAATTAACCCTGATTCTCCCACTTCGAACCAACCAACTGGGGACCTACATTTTCGCCTGTATAAAGCCTCATAAGGCGCCATTTGAATCGCTGAATGGTAACTGTTATTGTAGGCAAACTCAATGAGCGGTAAGTGTTCATCCCAGCTACCTCCAAAATCTAGCACACACACTAGTAGCATATCCTCGAGCGTTTGAATTGTACGTTCGGTCTGCCCATCTGTTTGAGGGTGGAATGCTGTACTCAGATTAACTTGGGTTCCCAAACCTCTCTAAAAAGACTGCCAGAATGTAGCAGTGAATTGTGCTCCCCTATCAGAAATGATAGATATTGGGACCTTATGTAATCTGACTATTTCTCTGATATACAATTCAGTGTAGTCCTCGACTGAGAAAGTAGCCCTGACTGGCAGAAAGTGGACTGACTTTGTCAACTTATCAACGATGACCCAGATAGAATCAGATTTACGCCTGGTACGAGGTAACCCTGTCACAAAGTCCATATTAATCATCTCTCATTTCCACATAGGCACTGCTATTTCTTGTGTTAGTCCACCGGGCTTCTGATGTTCAGCTTTCACCTGTTGGCAATTAGGACATTGAGCTACAAATTCTGCTATCTCCTCTTTCATTCCCAGCTACCAGTAGATCTCTTTTATATCATGATACGTCTTTGTTGAACCCGGATGAAGAGAGTAACGGGAATAATGCACCTCGCCCATAATTTGCTGGCAAAGTCCCGCCGCATCTGGAACACAGAGGCGATCCCCATATCTCAAAACTTCGTCTTCAGTTACCTGGAAATCTTTAACTCCCCCTTGCTGAACCTTATCTCTGAGCTGAACCAGATTAAGGTCCTCGTACTATCGTTCTTTCACTTCCACAACTAACGATGATACTGTCGTATTCTAAATGACTGCTCCACTGTCTCCTGAATCTATTATACGGACGACCAAACTGGATAACTGATGCAATTCTCGGGCCAGTCTCTATTTTCCTGGCTTCAGGTGTGCTAAACTCCCCATAGATTTACGACTGAGAGCATCTGCTATAACATTGGCTTTTCCCGGGTGATACAAAATATTCACATCATAGTCTTTCAACAACTCTAACCAGCGATGCTGCGGTAGGTTCAATTCTTTCTGTGTGAAAATATATTGGAGGCTCTTATGATCAGTGAAAATATCTACACGCACACCATACAAATAGTGCCTCCATATTTCCAATGCATGAATCACCGCGGCTAATTTCAGGTCATGGGTGGGGTAGTTCTTTTCATGCTTCTTCAGCTGTCTGAAAGCGTAAACGATTACTTTACCACGCTGCATCAGAATACATCCCAACCCGATGCCTGAAGCATCGCAATACACCCCATAACCCTTTGATCATTCTTGCAAGGCTAATACTGGTGCCGAGGTTAGTCTATTTTTCAATTCCTGAAAACTCTTTCACATGCTTCAGTCCAGTGAAATTTGACTGCTTTCTAAGTTAACTTGGTCAAAGGTGTTGCTAAGGTAGAAAATTCTTCCACGAACCTCTTGTAATACCCGGCTAACCCCAAGAAACTACGTATCTCGGTTGGGGTGGTAGGTTTAGGCCATGTCTTTACTTCTTCCATTTTTTGTGAGTCCACCAGAATGCCAGCATCTGACACAATGTGGCCCAAAAAGGCTACTGAATTCAGCCAGAATTCACATTTAGAAAACTTCACATACAGCTGGCGATTCCTAAGAGTTTGGAGTACTATTTGTAGGTGATCCCAGTGATCTGCCTCTGAGCGGGGATATACCAGAATATCATCAATAAATACTACCACAAACAGGTTCAGATATGACCTAAAGATGCTGTTCATCAAGTCCATGAACACCGCCGGAGCATTCATCAGTCCAAAAGACATGACCAGGAACTCAAAATGGTCATACCTGGTCCTGAAAGAGGTTTTTGGAATATCCCTCTCACGAACCCGGACCTGATGGTACCCTAACCTTAAGTTAATTTTGGAGAAATATTTCGCTCCCTGTAACTGATCAAACAAATCTTCTATTCTGGAAAGCGGGTACTTATTCTTGATAGTGATTTTATTCAGTTTTCGATAATCTATACACATACGGAGAGAGTCATCCTTGTTTCTCACAAATAGGACTGGTGCTCCCTGCGGGGAGGTACTCAGCCTGATGAAACCCTTATCTAGCAAATCTTTCAACATTTCCTTCAACTCTCTGAGCTCAGCAAGGGCCATTCAATATGGAGGAATAGATATGGGCTGAGTACCAGGTAATAAATCAATTGTAAAATTGATTCCCCGTTATGGGGGAATGCCAGGTAGTTCATCTGAAAATACATCTGAGAATTCATTGACTACTGGAATGAGCTGAAGAGTCAGAGATTCTGCTTGGACATCCTGAACTCTGACAATATGATAAATGCATCCCTTTGCTATCAATTTTCTCGCACGAAGATAGGAAATAAACCTACCTTTTGGTGTAGCCGCACTACCTTTCCACTCCCGTACTGCCTCCCCGGGAAAGTGAAATCGGACAATCTTGGTCCCACATTCTACATTGGCATAATATGGAGCTAGCCAATCCATACTTATAATTGCATCAAAATCAACCATCTCTATTTCTACCAAATCTGCTAAAGTCTGGCGACCGACGACCTCCACTGTACACCCTCAGTAAACCCTTTTAGCTATAATGGAATCACCGACAGGAGTAACACTTAAAAAGGTCGCCGAAGCAATTATGGCATAATACCGAACTTTCGAGCCACTAACGGGGTAACATAAGATAAAGTGGAACCTGGGTCTATCAAAACATATACAGAATGAGAGCAAATGTCCAACATACCTGTCACAACATTCGGCGACGACTCTGACTCCTGTCGCCCACGTAAAGCATATGTATGATCTGGACCGGTACCTGAACTGGAGCTCCTGACTTACCTTGACCTCTGCCGACTGGAGATGTTGGGGTGCATGACCCTATTGAAGATCTGTCCTGCTGGTCCCGATCACTTTGGCCTCGAGCCGGACAATCCCTCATCCGATGAACCTCTTGCCCACATGCATAACAGGCCGTAGAACCATATCTGCATGCCCTAGAATGACGTCGGCTGCAAATAGGGAAAAGTGGTATAGTAAATTTGCTCTGCTCCGACCCCCTCTACTACTGTTATCTTGCTGACCGTGAACTCTCACCGGGCCTTAATTGTCCCCGACGACCAAACCTGCTCCCCTGCTGCTGTTGTGGAGGTGGGGGTCTAGGTGGTCTGTTATGATAATCGTGATCTGGACCCACCCCGGGACTTTGTCTGCATATCACTAGGTCTATTCCTGCGGCGCTGCTCCTGACTTGCCCTCTCTATCCCTCGCAGCCACTGTCGGATCCCCTCCATATTCTGGCCGAATGTCTGTACACGAGCAATATTCATGTCCTCTCGCAAAGTAGCTGTGATATAGGTCTCCACATATTCTGGATTTAGCCCCATGATAAACCGGTGCACCCTGACTGGCATGGTATCCACGAAGGTCGGTGCATATTGGGCCAAAGAATCAAACCTCATAGCATATTCTCGAACATTCATCGAACCCTGCTCCAAATGCAAAAATTGATCTACCCTGGCCTGACGGATCTCCCGTGGCAGATAATGGTCTAAGAAGGCCTCGGAGAAACTGGGCCAAGTTAGAGGGGGAACATCTCTGCCTCGGGATCTTTCCCAGCTCTCGTACCATAGTACCACAATGTCCCACAACCGAAATACTTCTAACTCTACTGATTCTGTGGAGTTGGCATGCATTACCCTAAAAATTCACTGCAACTGGTCTAGAAAATCTTGAGGGTCCTCATCCCGATCTGTCCCTGTGAATTGCGGGGGACTCAGTGCAAGGAACTCTCGGACCCTCGAGCTACCCGGCCCTCCTGAAGATTCTGCAACTACCGGTATTACGGGCTGACGCTGTGCGGCCATCATCTGAGCTAACATAACAACTGCACTCCTAACCTCCTGGTCTAATGGTATTGGTATAGAGACTGCTGGAGGCGGTGCCGTCACATTTACCTCTCCGAGCGGCTCCTGACGTGGTGAAGAGTGCTGGGGAGACCGAGATGAAGTCTCCCTGTCGCCCTCAGACTGGGCTGACTCTGGCTGAGACACCCTGCTAGTGCCCTCTTCTACTACTACATCCAATCTCCTGTCAGTCGTAGGGTGTCGCAGGTCTGCCATTCCTCTGTGAATAAAAGAATATGGTAAGCTTAGGGATTCATCCCTATACTGTACAGCTCTATAGTACGACTAGATAAGAAGAAAGAGTAACCATCCTATCATGCCTCGCAGCCTCCTACTTATACTATGTGGTGCACAACACATCCATAGACAAGACTCTACTTAGTATGGCTTGCAGACTTCCTGGGATACGACCTGCTCTGATACCAAGTTTGTCATGCCCCACCTTGGGAGACATGACTGGCACCTGGTGCCCTACTAGGATCTGAACTGACTGAGCTGACTGAGCATAAACACTTCTAGTGCAGGGCTGACACTAACTCTTAAATCAAGGAAACAACGGGTTATATCTCGATTGTAAACACAGGCCCCGACCGACAAGACCTTATAGCCACCTGTAAAAAGGAACCAGCTAGCCAAAAATAACAACAAGAAGGAATCCTATGCGGCCGACAAGACCACCATGATGTCTAGTTATGATTGTAAAGTAAATCTAGGCTACGCTAAACTATGGCCGACAAGTCCGCTAATCTATCAGCTGAACAATGCCCCACACAACCAGCACATAACTGAAGCACATATAGGTCCCACACGGCCTATAACAGCTAACCACAGGGAGATAGATAAATTTCCAAGCCTCTAGGAATAATATGATGATCGGGACAAGGCCCCGACCTACCCATACAATGTATAGTCAATAGGGGTAAACCTTCTATCTATAGGCTCCGGAAGAAAGGAGCTAACTATTCTGATGATGCTGGCTGAAAGCTACGAGGGACCTTCTCCTCGTCTATCCATACCTGCAGGCAAGTAATGCAGCGCCTCAGAAAGGG
Organism: Datura wrightii; assembly: GCA_035772735.1. Classification (NCBI taxonomy): domain Eukaryota; kingdom Viridiplantae; phylum Streptophyta; class Magnoliopsida; order Solanales; family Solanaceae; genus Datura; species Datura wrightii. The sequence continues at coordinate 178,951,614 of JASDFA010000001.1, read as the reverse complement.
CGTCAGTATAATAGATACTGAATATGTAAGGCGATAACTGTAAATAACTGAGTAGTAAAAATAAAGCTGAAATGAATGAAAGAAAGGGGACAGAAGTCATACCTGAATAGTTGGGTTTTTATTATCTAGTCTAGCAAAAACTAAAGCAAACAAGAACTTTACCTAGCCCCCATAAGCAGGAATGTACAACCAGCACAAAACAACCCACCTGGGGCCCCCATAAGCCCTGGTGAGTACACGTCAATCTATATACCCCTATCAAGGTCATAACGGGTAATACTGGTAACTATAGCCATCCTTACAGTCCCCTGGGTCTGCAACTAAGCCCGCTCGGCTCCTGACTATAGTTGTGTCTCCAGTGGACTCCTGATATCTGCACCCCGAGCACCAGGCTCGTCAGGGGTGTGGTGCCGATACGACGTATGTATAATAGTCCAGCCATGGAATGGACTCTATAAGGATCTAGGACCCCATCTTCGTCCCTTGCGGACGACATGCCCTCTTTCTGGAGCGACGTCATCTCGCCCCTGGCGGGCGTCGACACAGCTAGTACCCTGGGGTTGGTCACGGAGGGGCTATATAGACAAATCAAATCCGTACACAACGTAGAATACCAGTCTCAGCTAATAACAACAACTCTTCATGATTACATACTTCTGATTCTCTTACTAGGATTTAGACTGAGTTATAATACCATAGGAACTAACTTGCCGAAAGAAACTGCCTTAACATACCTCGATTGCTGGTTACTGACTAACTGGCGAGTTTCAGCTCGTATTCAACTGCTTTCTCAACTGCAATCGTATTATAAGAAGAATGAGGTTGATTTCAATACTAAATTTAGAGAAAACGATAACTTTATGTAATATTAACTATATTTCAACTTGGCGGATGACGATCGAAAACTCATAATTTCTCGAGAATCTAGAAGGGATAAATGCTTACTTTAAGCCTATGATCGTATAACACTAGTTTGGAGCAATTCCAACAACTTTAGCTAGGTGGAGTTATGATTTGTCGGGCAAATTTCGTGAAACTAACTCCGTAGTAATGCTCCTCGCAGCTTTATACTTCGATACCCGAAGTTAATTTGAATTCGGGCAGCGATTCGTAGCTTAAACGAAAGATTTCCTATTAGTTAGTTCGTCTTCTCCCCTCTGCTGGTCGAAGATATGGTGAAATGAAATAAAATCCAAGGAGGGAACATATATATACTTGAGGCGGTGGACAGGGCAACGTGACACGGACCCCAACGCATCATTTTACGGGCGTGCCATGGGGCCCAACGCGGAGGAGCAAGGTCCGTGCCACGTTGCCCCTTTGGGCAGCTGGCCCAAACTTCTCCCGCGCAGTCCCGTCCCGTACTCATTCAACTTTTCCTTGGGCCCTACCTCATACGTATTGAACTCCAAAACTCTTAACTAACATACGAACAGGCCGAATAAATGTTAGAAACTTACGAGGTGTAACAAAATGGTGAAAGGGAGAAGGAATGGTGAAAGGGGGAATCATATAGAAAGGGATCGGGTATGCTTGTATGGAGAAAGTCTGGAACGTTTTATCGGAAAGGTTTGTCATCATCAAAAAGGGAAAAATTGTAGTATCCTTAATCCTTGGTTTTGATGATAGACAAACTATACAGGGACCAGGTTCGGATCTGATACGTGCACCTGATAACAAACAAAAGTTACAGCTGTAAGAAGCATACTATTCTCTGTGTCTGCGAGTGGGACTGCAGTTGGGCTACAGCAAAGGTGTCACAACATGGCAGAAGGCCAGTGTACTCAACTAATGGGATTGCACCTACAGTTTTGCCCGCTCATACTTATCCCGTTGGGACATCTTTTCAAAACCTAATTTTTGGGAATCAGAAAAAACCTTCTCTTTTCTTGCTCTCTGCTCACAGCCGTCGTGAAGACAAGAACAAAAGCTCTAAAAGCAACGAGGCATCTGCTCCTACAGAACCTGAATACTCTTTTAGTCTAGGTTGCTTTAAAACTCTTGTTTTGATTTAAAATGTACACCTACTCTTCAATATGAAGCTTGTGTAGGTATTTATTCTTGCAATCGTTCTTATGTTTATGGGAGTGCTATTCAACTAGAGTTAGTTGAGTGAATAGCTAGAAGTAGTTGTTATGTACTAGCTAGAGTTAGCTAGTTGAGAAGATGTAGTAGAGTTATTGCATTATAGGCCTTGCAGTAGAGTACTTCAAGGGAGTTGGGGTTAAGAGTTTAATCCCGAGGGTGCTTGAGTCTGTAATCATCCTTTGCTCAATGTTTAGTGAAGATAGTTGTTAAATCCAACGACGTAGGTCGTGGTTTTTTTCTCCGTTGAGCAAGAAGTTTTTCCACGTGAAAATCTTGAGTCTTATTATTTATTTCTTATCTGCATTATTTGTTGTGCTTCTGTGTGATATCAGTCTAGGAATCAGATCCCTAGACTGGTGGTGGACTATTCCAACTTAACATTACTATTGCAGTGAAGACTACTAACTGCATATAGGCTCATCAATTGTGGACTAGTAATTGATCCTAGATGCTCTCTTTGCCAAATGCATGATGAAGACTTGGTTCATCTAATAGTTGTGCGTCAATAATCTATACTATATTAAAAGCGTGAAGGTCCTTAAAAATGTTGATTGAATTTTTTATCCTTCATTAAAAGATTCCACAATAAGATAATTTGTCATTTATTATTTTTCTTAAGTAATTTTCATTTAATTATTATTCTAATATTTAGAACTTTAAATTAATTAAAGTAATAGCTATTAAATTTTTGTTTATTTGTAAAAGGTAAGAACTCCTAATATTTATTACTTTAAAATTGACTAAAAACTTTTTTCTTGAATCTTTCCTTATTTGAACTGTATTAAAAGTCTTAGCATTTAAAACTTTAAAATCAATTACAATTCTATTAACTAATATCAATCATTTATTTATTAAACTAACTAATTATCCATCACAATTTTTCAAGTATAATTTCATTATGCGTTAATACATTGATTTTTTTCTTCTTTTTTAATAAAAAATTGTATAATCTAAAGAATATATATATATAAATTCAACATACTTTAATTTGTTTCAATTAATCAAGTGCTCTAGTTATTCATTTTCTTTAGTTAAATCTACACTATTTCTTTCGTTTTAATTTAAGTGAAGGTGTTTGATTTAGAGAGAGCGAAAAAAAAGTAAGCTAAAATGAAGCGTTTAAGACTAAGTTATTACTAAATATTTAAAGTACGATCAAAACTTTATCGCAAAATATCATTCACATTTTTATACTTTTAAAAATAAGAATTACACTTGACAAAATCGTTATTTAATTATTTTTTTTAATATTTACAATTTTAAAATTAACTAGATTTTATATATTAAACTCTTCCTTATTTGAAATATATAGAAAGTATTAATATTTAGAAATTTAAAAGCGATTACGATTTTGTCTTTAAGAAATAATTATACGTTGAATAAAATTGCACTTATAATACAAATCAGCCTTATGTTTAGAACTGTTGAAAGTACAATTTGAAAAAAGGGTAGCCCAACGCACAAAGCATCTCGCGTCAACAAGGTCTGGAGAAGGATCACACCCCAAGGAGTGTAATATAGACAGTTTACCCTAATACAAGCATTCATGATTATTTCCACAAATTTTGATGAGTCTTTCTTTGTGGACGACCAATTACAAATAAATAAATGCATCAGTAATATGGTATTAATTTATCAGTGCCAAAACAAGCCACTAGTAACTCACAATATGATTTTATAAGTGCTAATTATTTAAACAAATAACTTATACTATATGTTCTATTGTGCTATACAACTTTGTATTATAATGCATCTTCGTAATGCTAATATCTATATTAAATGTTAATCAATTAAAAGTGTAGTAATACAAATTTTGTAATAATTAACATGAAAAATATATATACGGCATGCATTTAAGTGCTCATGTAAAAGCGAATAATTTTTTAACCTTTCAATCAATCACTATTTGTATGATGTTTCTGATCATTGAAATAAGTACGAGAATAAACTGAAAAAAAAACACTTAATTAGATCAAATTTGTAAACATAATCATTTATCAATTTGAAATTTATACTTTTCTTTCTAAATTCTTATATTGTTACACAAACATATTTTTTAAATATTATTTATGCTATTTTTGGATATTTGTTGCTATTATATGAAGGATACGCGCAGAGCGCATACAATAAAACTAGTCTAGAAATATTTGGAACAGGCTGCTACAATGGATACAAAGACAACCTTACACAGCAACAACCTGGGACCAGTATGAACAATGCATTACAGAACGTCAATGGGAGAACAGCTGCTGCTCAAATATTCAAAATGCTCTATGCTGAAATAAAACATGCTATTTGGATTGAAAGGAACAAGAGAATTTTTGAGAAGACAAGTAGAAACTTGGAAATCATTGATAAGGAAATAGCCTATACATGCCTTATTAGAGCTCCTGTTAGAACTATGAACTTACTGCTTTTTTTTCCCTTTTTAGTTCCTAGATTCTTGTTAAGTAGTATTGATGTACTGATGAAAGCCAGTTGAGTCAACTGGACTCTTTGTATTTCTCCTGGTGATTGAATAAAATGTTTAGTTACCAAAACAAAACCACTAGATAGATCAAATTTTGAAGAAACTTTTTCAGGATATTTTAGCTTTGGATTGATCTCCACGATTTGTGTACAAAAGAGAAAAAAACTAACAAGATTTCTCGTGAAATAATCTTTCCGACACCAAGCTAAACAGCCAAATTTGCATTCTGCTAGAAGAGAAACTATGGTATTCTAACCGGTAAGTCAGTGTTGCTGAGGTTAACAAGCTAATATCATGTTCTCCACCAAAAGACCTTCCCTAGTAAAGCACAAGTCAGTAATTCTGAGCACACTCAAATAGTGAAGACACCTAGCAAAAGAAGAAAGGGCAAAAAAAAAAAGTCGAAAGGGGAGTCTATAGTCACAAATAGAAAGAAAAAAGCCATGACAGATGAATCAACACTTCACTTCACAGGTCCAAGCTAAGCTAGAAATGAGGTACCTGTGAGGCTACTAGAAAGTTCATGGCCCTCACAGGCACATAAACAAGGTACAAACGTGACTAATGTGTTATTTGGCTTTAAGCAAAACAAGAACAGTGAAAAAGGGTTCAACGAGATAAGCCTAGCTACATTATGACCATGCTAGCAACTCATAATGTAGTATGAGGCTACTTAGCATTTCAAAGATATTTGTCAATCCAGAACTCCTTTTAGAGATGTAACAGAACTTCCAACGAACAACACACAACTATATTTCTCAATGTCAACACAAAATGAGGATGATGAAAGAAAATGGAAGAGAGTGAGCTTCTTTAAGGAGATTCAGTAACTATCACTATAAAGACAGGCTCAACTGAATACGGCAACAATTAACAACCGAACTGTACAAACGGATCATTGATGCTTGATGCATGATTTTATATACAAAATACCTAAAAAAGTGAGTGACACCAGCAAGATGAGGGATAAGCTCACCACTTCTGAAAACGTCCTTCAGAGGGAGACCAGAAGAGAGTCAACGATTGAGCTCACCAACCCATTAATGTTCTTCTGACTTTGTCTACAATCTGATTTCTACCACCCATAGATGACATGTCAAATCTACAATCTTCGTCTAAAAGGAACCTGTAAAACTCCCACTCACGATCACTTGTACAATGCCTTCCGATTTCCGCCTGCGAAAAGATATTGAAGGTGATCCACCATGAGAAAAGGAAGTAGATGATACTGTGGACCATCTGGAGCTATAAAATTAAAAACATGGGCATGTGCACCAGGTCTAAATGGGGAGGTTAGTTGCTTAAAGAGAAATGCCTCCATTCAATTTTCTTTAGAACTTTTTCCTTTAAGTAAAGTTGAAATACAAAAGCAATTTGTCACTTGAAACGTTCCTTCACCCCTAGACTAAGTTGCTCGGCCTCTCAGGTCCTTCATGATCTAAATTTTAAGATTTGGGGTACGAATACGGGTGCGAGGATTCAGCTAAAATAATTCAAATATCTAAAAAGAAATAAGTGTTATATGTCTAAATAATGGAACATTATGTGGAAAATTTACAAGGCATTATAAGGAAAAAATATTGATCAAGAAGAGAATTCTAGAAGGTGGTATAAGGAAAAGGACCGACATAGAGATTTCTACATACAAAGTACTCCATTTTCTTTAATTCACCTTAGCTTCTGTTTTAATTACAGAAAACATTATATCTGTCCAGAATTTCTCCATTGATTTTAGTCAAAGTACCCAAAATCGGTTGACCAAATCCGGTGTGGATCCCACACCCATGTCATATAGACACGGGTGCGACACTGAAAGTGAAGAGTAAGAGCAACTTAGCGGCCCTAGATACTTACCGAGAAGATGCAGATCCCAAGGGTCTTCAATGCCAGTGTAACGTCATAGAAAACACGTGGTCTACCCTTTCCAGATAGCTCCACAGGATTAGCAACCAAAAGTTCAGTATCTGGCCCACGATTTGTGATAATTACACGTAGAGGATGAAACATTTCCATCTTCAAGCGAGAACAAAGAGCATCTCGTTTATCCGGATCCACAATCTTTTTCCCATCCTTCTGCCTAATAAAAAGGTCTAATTCCCTCTGACCCTTATTAACCGGTGAAAATCGACCATAAGCAATCTAAACACAAGAAAGATCAACTATCAGATTAACCAGCATGATTCTCTAATTCATTATTTCGGACATAACCCAAGGACAAGTAGAAATATAAACCGGGAGCAATGGATTTGGAATAAAGAAGATCTCATCTATGAATAACCAACATTGATAAGTGTTATAGAATAAATTTTATCTTTAGATATCATTAAAACAGTAACAGAGATGAATCACCTTTCCTTCTTTTGATAGGTAAACAAGCATCTAGTTTTCATTACAGAAGACAGAAACTTACAAAAATAATTACCTACCAAGAGTACATTATTCCTTCTGTCCAATTTGACTATCCACCTTTAGTTTGACATATTTTCTTTTCAGGAAAAACATGTGAGGCTATCTCTGTGCTGTAGAAGAGTTGAAGAAAAGGATAAAGTTGTACCGAGAAAGTATGAGTGGGACCATTAAACCTCAGTATTTAAAACATATTAGAACTTACAATTTAGAGAATGAGGACAACATTTCGAACACACCATAGAGAAAAGTAAGACAAGCATTTTAGAGAGGTAGTGTCATTTTACATGAGAGGTTAAAGACTAGAAAATGAAGATATTTGGCTGAAGAGATCAGAACCTAGCACTGGATTAGGAGACAAAATAAGACTACCGAAGGATGTTTCTGTATAGGCATAATTGTACCATTTAATCAAAGCGGAGACCAAAGACAAAACTGATAATATCATTGAACTTGCATCCCTAATTTTCTATATAGCAATAGACAATTCTATTGCTTAAGGTCCAATGTTTGATAGGATTTTTTCAGTTTTGTTGAAGATTTATATGCCAGGAGAAAATGTAGAGAATTTCTAGTGATAGAGAAACTATTAATTTATAATGTTGTACAGAGATGGGCTCAAATGGAGCAACAAGGACAATGAATATTCATTTAATCGACTCAAACTTGCTTGGGATTGAGGTATAGTTATCTTTTGTTTGAGAAATGGGATTGAGGCATATAGTTATTCCTATTGTTTTAATAGCGAATAATGCAGTTATTGACTTCAAGCTCATTGAAATCAGGAGGAACCCAATTCAAGTCAACATTGCACTAATAGTATACACTCACAACATAAACAACAAAAATGATGGGAGAACGATAATAAGTATATCATTATTAAATGTAAAAGTCACTACCTGAATATTGCAGTCTTTCAACGTGCGCATAATGTCATAAAGGAAACCCTTGTAATCAACACAACCTATCTGAAGCAATGTATGCCCTGGGCTCAGGGAATTATCTATTGTCACACTAGCCTTCTTCAACTGTGTCATATCTGGGCTAAGAGCTTGTGTCTGAAATACATTATCTGATAGTTCACACCTAAATAATTCCTCAGAAACAGATGGGGAAAGAGAAGAGATACATTGAAGGTTGTCATACTGCGGGCCTGCTAACTGAAGCTCACAACTACATGATTGGCCCAGAACAGCATGCAACTGCTTGTATGTTTCATCTTGCCTCTCTTTTGTGTGTAAGAGCTCCCTGAACATGAAATAAGCTAGATTTTGACATAAATGAAGAGACATCACCATCCACTATAAGATCTTTAACTCGTACAGTACAAAAGCAGAATTTTTGTGCTGAAAGATCTAAATTTACGAAAAACAGAACTATATATCAGACTTTGACTGCTTAATATCTTAAGAATATTTCATTTTCCATCATTAAACTCTCTGAATATTGGTAATAAACACAGCAGCAATAAAACATTATCTGCAGATCATATTTTTTTTAATCCGATAAAAATATGGATGAAAAAAGTCCTTGAGTATCAGAAATGGATGTTATCTCTCTTCCAAACAAGGATATACAAAACACGCTTGGTAACATTCTTGAAAATTTGATACAATAAAGCAACATCATTGGAGCAAATATAAGAATAACTAGTTTTTCCAAATCCATTAAGATTATATAAATTAGTGAGAGTCTAAAAAGAAGAAGCATCATGTAAGCCCCAATATATTGAGTCAGAAATACACAAGTAAGTTAACAAAAACAGTGTAGTTGCTCTTTAAAAGGTGTTAATAGTTAATTTACTTGTAGATTTTTTGCTAACTTAAACCAGGTTCTCTTTTTTCCTTCAGACCCCACTGTCCCGTACACCCTGCATTTAACCCAAGTTCTGTATTAGCCTGTTCAAGATATCACAACAAGAGAAAATACAGATCCATTACAACTCTACAACTCAATATTCTCTGACCAAAATGCAGAAGTGAAATCCTTACGAGTTGTCTGTTATAAAGAAAATGTCCAGGACACGATCATCTGGAGTTGTTGTCACCTTTACCCTTTGGATGGTAAGCTCAAGTTCGCAGAGAACTTGGGTAACATCTACCGAAATCATGCACAATAACATCAGAAGAGAACAAACACTAGTCAAAAAGTAGAACCATTGCAACAAATATGTTCTTACCATGCAATAATCCTCTTCGGTCGCGGCTACAAAACATCAGCAAGTATACAGGAGAAGAAGCTGCACGTGGGGATGGTTCATTCAAATAGAATGAAACAGAGCATGCCGGGCATACTGACAGAAGGCGCTCCTTCAAATTCACCCACCTTACAATAGATGAACTAGAGTGAGGAACTACCCATAATACCACATAGCACCATATCCCATCTGTTGAAACATCTGATTCATAGAAACCTTGAGCACTTAGTTAAAGCTGACACGAAAATGCGTAAAGGCAAGGAATCTAAACTGCAAACCATTATCAGATTGCAATAACTTTAACAAAGAACAGAAAATGTTGACAGCTAAAAAATAGTTTAATACTTATTGACAGTACAGAAAAGAAAAAAGAAAATTCTATAGCTTAGCTTCACATATTACGTGCACAATGCATAATCAATTAATCAACTATGTCTTAATCCCGAACTAGCTCAGTATGTGCATAATGACAGGATAAGAAAAATATTACTGTTAAGCTAATAGATGCATAATTTCTGTTCATTAAAATATTGGATTCGAATCACAAATAGGAGAAAGCTTCCCGGAAGCATGAAAAACGAAATAGATTGTTAGGGCCATTACAAATGGAAACTCTGAATAATCAGGCAAGAGGCGACGCATATCCAACATACAAAACCCTAATCAGACGAAAGACTAAACAAACAAAATAAAACTAAAAAGCAAAAATGCAGAAAACGTGAAGCTGAATATAACAAAATACGAGATATAAGAATACCTCCTTTGGTTATGTAAAGTCCGAAATCGAGAATAATATGGCAAATATCACACCCGAGGCCGGTTTTGTCCGGACAATTCACTGTAATTACATAAGGTTCACCGGACCTGTTCCCTTTCTGGATCATTACGGCGTCATCCATTGGCAATCCCATGCCGGAATTCTAGCAAAACAAAGCAAAAAGCCGCCGCAGTGCTAGTTTCAGAATTTTCCGGCAACAATTCTAGAAAGTCCGGTGATTAGCTAGTGTGAAAATTTTCCGAGCGAAGCAGGTATTCTGCTGTTTCGACATAAAATGGAAGTCCGATATATCTTATGATGGTGGTGAATGCTGATCCACGTTAATTGTTATAGTGAGATTATATTTTATATGTATTATCCTAAAGTTTGAGGAGTCGATTTGCTAATATAGTATTTCTCCATCTTAATTTACCTTACCTTTTTTTAAATTTAATTGGACTAATTTTCTAATTTAAATTGAATATGATCAATTTAATATTATAAAATTAAAATTAAAATTTTAAAAAATTATTTTAAAAAAAGTATTATTCAAGTTGTCTTTATATAAAGTACATTTTAAAATATTAATTTGAAATATCAAAAATAATAATATCGTAGATATATTAGAACGGAAAAAGTAAGTAGTTTAACCTATAATTTGATGAAAATACATGAACTTTAAATTAGGGGTTCGTATAATATGGTACATATTGAATATTACGTTAAAATTGAAATTAAAATATTTAATATTGTACTTGATATTATGATATTTGATATACTTTTAAAATATTTTGATATTTGATATGATATTCAATATTTATAAAAAAAGTATCGAAATACTAAATATTATATTAAAGTATATAGTTACATATAATATATATAAGGGTGGGCATGGTATGGTATATACCGAATGCCATATCGAAACTGAAATTTTTGATACCATGATTTTTATATTATGGTATATGGTATGGTTTTAAAAATACTTTGGCATATGGTATGGTATTTGGTATTTATAAAAAAAAAATCGAAATACCGAATACCATACCGAAGTATATATGTACATATATAACTCATACATATTATGTTATAATACTAGTAATATATAAAATAGTATTAGTACAAAACTAATTATTTAGACATCGGACTTTGACTACTCTATCTTAATTAAAATATTTTTTTGTGTAATAGATTCAAGAAGGAATTTGTTTATACTTTTTTAAATATATTTACAATGTAAGATGTTAGTATGATATAATCGTGATATTTCTTGAAAAGCCGAAGTAATAATTCTTTATTGTATAAGTATATGTAAGTTGAAGTCGAATAAACTATGATTACTGATTTACCATACCGGAAAATACCAAAACCGCACTTTAAAATACCGAACCATACCGAATTAATTGGTATGGTAATGATATAGTATTTTTAAAAAGCGAATACCAAAATTACCATACCAAAGTTTTAAATACCGTACTATACCGTACCATGCCCACCCTATATATATATTATAATTAATATTATTACTATTATATTGCTAGAAAATATATAAAATAGGATTTTAGTATAAAACTAGTTTAAACGTAGAACGACGAAAGCATAGTTCACTATGTGCTCACTGCGTGGCTGCATAGAAGCACCCAAGGATATGACCTAATGGTCAATGAAGTGAGTGAGAACCATGAGGTCTTTGTCGAGGTGCACGCAAGCTGGCTCGGACACCACGGTTATCAAAAAAATAGTTATTTAAACATAGAACTTTGTTTTATTTTGTGTAACAAATTCACAAAAGAAATTACTTATACTTTCTTTTGAATATATTTACATGTGTAAAGTGTTAATATCATATAATTATGATATTTTTTTCAAAATTATAATTCTCTATTATATGAATATATATGAATCAAAATCGAATAGACTATAGTTATCAATTTATTATATTGCATGATACTGAAATTAAACTTCAATATAATATTATATTTTAAAAACTAAAAATCAAAATTATCACTATTGTATCATACTTTTTGTACGTCCACCCTAGAGGTATTCATGGTTCGATTTGGATCGATTTTTTATCAAAATCAAAACCAAATCAATTTAGTCAATTTTTAAATTTCAAAATTAAACCAAATCAAATAAAATAAAAACCATCCATTTGGTTCTTGTTGGTTTGGTTCGATTTTTCAATTTATAACTAGCTAATAATAAATTGATAACTATAAAACAACATAGACATGAGATAACTATTTTAAGTTAACATTAAGATTCAACAAATTTCTTTCTACTATAACAAGATAAATGTATATGAATCTTCTATTATTTTTCAACACTATTTTAAAGCTTTAGCATGTTTAGTTGCATAACTGCATAGAGTTTTTCACTTCACATGTCTAATATCCATACAAAAACAACATACAACTTTAAATATAAACGCCAACCCTTCAAAATCAAGGGACAAAAGATTGAAGAGTAGATGGATATCTTAGCAAAGAAATTTAAAATCAGCAATAAGCACACACAATAGATAATTATTTAGAATGTTGATTTTGACATATTTTTTTAAGAAATAGAATTTTAAAATGTTGTAGTTTATCTGAAATAAAGTATACTAAAATCAAATTAATGATTAAAAAATATAAAATATTTATAATTATTTATGAAAAACTAATGTCATATATTTAAATAATTATTAAATTTACGCATAAAATTTATCGATTTAATTTAATTATTTTTTAAATTTATTTTAATAAAATCAAAATTAAATTAAATATTATTAATTTTTAAAGTTTAAAACTAATTTAGATTAAATATTAATTTTTAAATTATTCAATTTAATTTTATTTTTGACCGAATTATAGACGCTCCAAATCCACCCCGAAAGAGACTAGAGAGACTACCGCCTTAACTTTTTAGTACATGTAGATCCCAACAACCTGTCATCAAGATTATATTTTCTACATTTTTCTAAAAGCTTAAGATAAGATGATGTTGTATCACATAATCAGCTGGACCTCATTCGTAAAATTGCCACCCGTAACGATCATAGACAATAACTCTCTTTTCTAAGAATTTATTTTATATTTTATTTAATATTCGACATTCTTTTATTTAATTAATAAATCCGAATTTATATTTAACATAAAACATTCTCTATTAAAATAATTTCTTCACAAAATTTAAATATGAAATCTTTTATATTAAGAAAATAAAAGGTACTTGCTATCGTATCACATATCTTTATTGTTCTTTCTTAACAATGTGTATTTTTTAATAATAATATTTATTTATGTAATTTAAATGAATGTTAGTATTAACTTTAACATCACTTATTATTTTCTATAATTTATTCTTGTATATAATTTTTTTTGTTAACGCAATATGCACGTGGAACATATAAATATTAATATTAATATTACTTACTAATAAGAGTGAATAGCAGGTACGACTCAGTCAATGTGCCTATTTATCACGGTAATAGTGTTTTAATTATTTCATGTATTTTTGGTGTGTTCTTTAAAAGTTAAAAAATTATTTTAAAAAGTATGTGGCATTACTGATAAGTTGTCATCTTGACCAACTTATTGGGTCAATAAACTTAGATTTTTGTGATAAATTGATATACAAAGAAGTACTTATCATGATTTCTCTTCATTTGTACAGGGAATTAATATTCAGAAGAGGTTGAAAAGTAATCAAGTGAAATACTTCAAGATCAAGCCAAGCAGCTTAAACTTTGTAAGAATTCCTCAGGCGCACACCGCGGATCCATCGCGTATGGGACCAGAAGAACCTTTCTCAGTGATAAATTATGTGGTTGAACCGCGGATTGCAAAGTGCAGACTGCGCATCAGACGCATCTCAAGCCAGATTCATGTCTCTATTGGAAGGCAAAATGCGCTCAATATGCGGACCGCAATTCCCTAAACGTGGGACGCGAATGGGCCACGGATCAGAGGTAGAAGGTCAGCCGTTTTTGTCACCTAAAGCATGATCGAAGCGGAGACCACGGATGGCTAACCATGGTCGCGGATCCTCAACGAATGTTGTGATGGTGGCATTCTTGTAATTAATAGTACGCCAGTTGTTTTCTTTTTTGGAATTTTTAGAGGGTTTTAAAGATATATCTGATAGAGAAAAAGGGGGATCACGACACTTACGTTTAAAAATACTTGAGAGAGAGAAAAGAAAGAAGGGTTTTTCTTGAGTTTTTGTTGAAGAATTCCACATCAGTATTGAATCGATTACCTTTGTGTTTCATCATTGTGAGTATATGTCTCTTGTCTTTTCTCTTTCCAAGATGGTTATTATCGTTGTTATGAGTAGTTAAATTTTATATCTAGGGTTGTGTGAATTTTGATCTATTAACATTGATGGGTTTATGAATGTAATATTCAGATTAGCAAGTCATGTGTATTGTAATTCTTCAGTTCTGATTGTTGTTTAACGGTTGCAAACATTGAATATTGCCTAAAATCTAAATTGCTTGATCAAATACTTTATGATTAGGAAGAAAAATTGACAACCGGTATTTGAGGTTTTCAACCTTCATCTAATGACTTGAGTTGTTATAAGGATAATCAACCCGAAACTTCTGACAGTTTTTAAGTTAAGAATCACTCGAAGGCCAAAAGGATTGAGGGAGATAATTCTCTAAGTTGGTCGAAAGACTTTAGAGAAATCTATAGAACTGTTTGTTCTGCATGTGTAATGTTAGACTAGATTTGAATACAATATAAACTTGTTATAGTTAAGATATCTTGGGAATCACAGCGCTAGTTTAGTTAAATTATTGAAATAAATTAGAAATTCTCATTAATGGTTACTAAAAAGATCTTCAATTATAAGTGTGATTTTATCCCCCTCCCCTCGAAATATCGACTAAATAAATTTGAGTATTCGCTTTTGATAAATCTTGCACCTTATTCCTTATGGAATTCGACCCCAACCTTTTTAGGTTCTATATTTGATACAACGATCGTTTTATACCTATTTAACATGTGTAATTTGGGCGTATCAAATTTTGGTGCCGTTGTCGGGGAATTCGGTTTTCAAAATTTATCGTTAGTGTAAAATTCAAATCTTAATTTACTTTGTTTTGTTGTTTTTGTTCTTTGGCAGATTTGATCGATGACATTGAAAACATTGAGTCGGCAGAAGCTCAACTTGCTGCAACAGCCCGAAATGCTTAGCAAGGGGGTGAGAAATCAGCCCCCAGTTAACAGGCGTGCTCCTCCTGTGGAGGAGATTGACTTAGAGCAAACAAGGTATGCAGGGCCATCGTACTGCCAGAACTCGGTGGAAATGTCAAGTTCGATGTAACAAGCATCATGATGCATCTGCTTAGCATGAAGGAGCTACATGGAGGTTTGCCTCATGAGGATCCAAACCAACATCTGAAGAACTTCACAGAGGTTTGTAGTGTATACAGGTTGCCTGGTGTGTCATGGGAGGCAATGAGGCTGAGATTGTTCCCTTTCTCGTTAACTAGAGAAGCAACTGTATGGCTTGGAGAACTACCAGATGAATCAATCACATGCTGGGAAGAACTAACAGTTGCATTCTTAGAAAAAATTTTCTGGATAATCTAGTTGAGGGATGAAATCAACAACTTTCGTCAGCTGCCGAATGAAGCACTGCATGAAGCTTAGTTGAGACTCAAGAAGAAGATCAAGAAGTGCCCAAACTACAAACTTCCTAATGATGTCTCCTCCAATCATTTTACAGGTTGTTGAATGGCTTAATAAAGCAGTAGCAAACAATATTGCAGAAGGTTCACTGATGGACCACTCATTTGTTGTTGCAAGGGCAATGTTAGATAAGATTACTAGAACAAATAGAGCATGGCACACACGAGAGACAGAAGTTGTAAGTGGTGTGCAATCTAGAGGAATGTCCAGAGAGCAGTTGAGAAAAGAAGAGGAAAGAGATGAAGATATGGCTCAACTCAAAACTCAGATGAGCTTGTTAACAAAACATCTGACGGGAACGAGAACACAGAAGATAAATTTTATGCCAAATCAAGAGCAAGTGCCTCAACATGATGAATATTGTCAGAGTTATAAAGAAGAAGCTAGCTTTATTGATAATCATGGTGGATTTTCCTAACCTACAACTCAAGGATTTAACCAAGATTCTTGGCAGCAGGGGAATCAATATTGGAACAGGTATAGAGATAATAGTAGTTATGATAGATTCGGATGGACAGATCAAAACAACTTGAGGGATAGAGAACGGGGCAACTGGAGAGATGGAGATCAAGGATTCAGTAAGAATCATGGAGGTGCTTATATTCCTCTGAAAGGAAATCAGCAAAACTCTAATGAGCCCTCAAGTAGTGAGCCAGCTCAGTCTAAAATGGAAGAATGCTAGAAAAAGTGTTGAAGAAAGTTGAGTCCACAGATTCTGGGATCAAAAAAATCAGAGGAGACCTGTCCAATGTAAATCAATTGGTGAATTTCCACTCCACAACGATAAAGCAGCTAGAGCAACAGATAAATCAGATTTCAGCAGCCCTTAATCCAAGACAGAAGGTAACGCTACCAATTGATACCATGCCAAATCCCAAAAATGATAATCATTGCATTACCACCAGAAGTGGTAGAGTTTTGGGGCCAATGGAGGAAACAAGAGCTGAAGAGATTGATGATGAAGAGAAGAGTCTGCCAAATCGATTATAGCTAATAAGCCAATTTAATATGGATCCAGATGAGAACAAGAAGCCTCCTGTTGAAACTAAAGAGGATGCATGTGAAAAGTAAAAGGAGACGCCAAAGGTGATGTCTCAAATACCTAGGCCTCCTCCTCCATTTCCTCAGAGGCTCAAGAAGAAGGAAGAGGATGGCAAGTTTTGCAGGTTTATTTCCATGCTAAAATAGCTATCCGTAAACATTCCACTTGTAGATGCATTGGAGTAAATGCTAGGCTATGCCAAGTTCATGAAGTACTTGGTGACTGAGAAGAGAACCGTGACTTATGAACCTGTGGATAATACACACTGTTGTAGTCAAATGGTGTCACAGTCTCTGGTTCAGAAGAAGAAGGATCAGGAGCATTCACAATCTCATGCACTATTGGGACGTTTAACTTTGCTAAAGCTTTGTGCGACTTAGAGGCAAGTGCTAACCTCATGCCACTAGCTATCTTCAAGAAGCTAGGTTTAGGAGCTCCTAGACCAACGACAATGCAGTTGCTGATGGCTGACAGAAGTGTAAAAAGACCAATGAGCATCTTGTATGATGTATTGGTAAAAGTGAACAACTTCATATTTCTAGCAGACTACATGATTTTGGATTGCGAAGTGGACTTTGAGATGCCGATTATATTGGGGAGGCCATTTCTAGCAACATGCAAAGCACTGATCGATGTAGAAAGAGGTGAATTGAAATTCAACCTGAACAATGAAGAAATTGTCTTCAGTGTGTGTCAGTCTATGAGGCAGCCCAGGGATATGAGTGTCATCTCTGTGATTGTGTTATACCCCGTAGGATTCCCGGCACCTAGATGACCTATTCGCACGTTGGTTAAGCATATTTGAAGGCCATACGTGCTAGAGAAAGGCCCGGGAAAAGATCGGACGAGAAACCTGTCGAACCATCGCGGAAGGAGCCAAGGCAGAGCCCCTCCGCGATGGCAGCGTGTCACGGAGGTGGAGCCTCCGCGTTGGCTCCGTGACACGTTGGCCTTGTCCAGGCCCAAGTATATAAAGCCCCACTTCAGTTTTAAATGATTAAACACTTATAATTTCCAGAAAACAGAGTAAACCATCAGAGAAAGGAAATAGAACGAAGAAGGTAATATAATTTTCGTCCGATTACGCTGCTAAACGTTTTCCAAACTCAAATTAACCTCAGATACCGAGGTATTTAGCAGCAGAGAGCATTCCTACGGATTTAGTTTCGTGAAATACTGCCGACGAATCGTCGAGCTACCGAGCTAAGGTAAGTGGAATTGCTCTAAACTAGTGTCTATGTGTTCCTAGCTGTGAAGTGAATATTTTTCCCTTCTGGACCTCTGAAAAATAGCGAGTTTTCGACCGTCTTTCGATAAGCCTAAGTTTAGGCTATAAACTATATCGAAAGTGACGTTGCTCTTTAAAATAAAGCTGTATTTAGTATTGATTGACATATTTATGAATGCAGTTGGGAGAAAATAGTTGAAGTACTGGCCGAGCCTCGTCCGACAGCCGGATAGTTCGAGGATAAGGTATGTAAAACTAGTTTCCTCGGCAAGTTAGTAATCTTGGTACAGTACAGTAATTTAAAGGCCAGTAGAATATTCAGAAGCCATGTATGATGTTTACTATGAATGATGGTACGATATTAGAAACATCATGTTATGATCAGCGCGAGACTTGCTAGCACGATATAGATTCTAATATAAGTGTTAGGAACTGCACAGCATGCTCAGTATGTGATGTGACATAGAATGTTAGGATATCATTGTATTTAGTTGAAACCCAGTAAAGCAATGTAATACCTGTAAGACATCTCAGAAATAGAACAATAAGTTAAAGCGAAGTTAGAAACCATATTAGGACTAGTAAATCATGTTACTATAGAAACTCAGTATACAACATAGTTTCAGCAGAAAGACTATATCTTGTTCAGCATTAGCCCCAGTACAGTCTGGCAGAAGACTATATTTGTACATATACACTATTACCAGCCTCAGCATGCATTAAGTACGTACATATTACTATCGCTAGCTCAGCATATAGTATATACAAATACTTTACCACTATTAGCTTCAGTATGTGGGACATGCAGATAGTATTACTAGTTGAGACTGTTGTACTGTTTGGGGTTGGACTACCTAGCATCCATGACCGCCCAGGGTTGATAGCTGTATCGACTCGTCCGCCAGAGGATGAGGATACGTCGCTCTACGGAGTGGCATGCCGTCCCACAGGGGATGAAGATGGGATGCCAGTTTTCCCCATATTTGTGCCTTGATCGGCCCTTACACACCCCTGTCGAGCGGATACGCCCGGGTGTTGTTTCAGGAGTCCTTCGGACTCAGATGCAGTTATAGTCAGGGGCTCAGCGAGCCCAAGTGCATACCCAGGGGACCGACAGGATGCTTACAGGGTTTATAGGAGATGGGATGACCGGGGTAGGGATATAGATTCTGTGCTGGTTGTACCTCCCTGCTTATGGGGGCCGGGTAAGGTTTGTGTGTGCTATGTTATGTTATGTTATGTTATGACATGTTATGTTAGATACGAGTAGATCAGTAGGAGAACGATACGTCTCCAGGTATGACTCCTACTCCTTCCAGTATAATTGAGAGAAGGTATGACTTACATTATCAGACAGTTAATCCATTTCTTTCTACTTCAGTTTCATCAGTTATATTATTGTTTTCAGATATTTCTTTCAGTTATTACTTTACATACTCAGTACCAGCGGTACTGACGCCCGGTGGGGCGCTGCATTTCTTGCCTGCAAGTACTCATAGACGAGCAGGCGATACCACGTGATTTCTGTCAGCAATCGAGTATTCAGCTCCTGTAATCCGGAGACTGAATTCCAGAGGTGTATTTCATTTTCTTTTGTTGTATAGTACGGGTAGGTCGGGGCCCTGTCCCGATCATTTCTATTGTTATTCTTAGAGGCTTGCAGTCTGTATATATTTCCCTGTGATCAGATGAGCCGGTCGTGTGAGGTCGTGCAGTTGTATAGCTGTTAGAACTTGTGTTTCCTTTATGTTGGCCGTGTGGGGCCATAGTTCGACAGTAGTGGTGACCTTACCGGTCACGTAGCTATCCAGTACTTCATGGTTAAGTTATAGATAACTAGACAACATGGTGACCTTGTCGGCCCGCATAGGTTTCCCTATATTGACATGTTTCTGGTCAGCTGTTAGTACAGGTACAGGAGGCTATAGGCCAATGGGCCGGGGGCTGTGTTTACAGCCGTTATATAGCCCTTTGTTTCCAGAAATGTGAGTTAGAGCCAGCCAGGCACCAGATGTGCCCAGGCTTAGCAGTCCAGCAGTTCAGGTCCTAGTAGGGCACCAGGTACCAGTCATACCCCCCAAGGCGGGGTGTGACAGATTGACACAATTAATGAAGTAGTAGATGATGCCACAGAGGATAAGTTTGTTGCTGAAGCTTTGGTGGCAGTCATGAATTTTTCTAGTGACTCAATTGAAGAGTTTGAAGAGATGGTGCATGCAATGTCAGGCATGGGGTCATACTCCTTTGTGCCTAAGAAGCTTGATTTAGATCTAAAGAATAGAGAAAACCCACCTGTGAGACTATCTGTTGAAAAGCCACCTGCCTTGGACTTAAAGTCGTTGCCAGCTCATTTGAGGTATGCGTATTTGAGGACACATGAGACATTGCCAGTAATCATATTTGTTAAGATTTTGGAGTGGAAAGTAGAAGCCTTTTTTATCTATCTTGAGAACCTACAAATGGGCCATTGGGTGGACTATCATCGATATTATTGGCATGCCTCCAGGCATCTGCACACACAAGATTCAGCTAGAGGAAATTATATTTCTAGCATTGAGCATCAAAAGAGACTGAACTTATGCGAGAAGTGGTGAAAAAGGAGATCATAAAGTGGTTGGATTCTTGAGTAATTTATCCCATCTCTGACAGTCAGTAGGTTAGCCTGGTGGAATGTGTACCGAAGAAAGGGGGAAGTGACTGTGGTCCCCAATGAGAAGAATGAACTAATGTCAACTTGAACTGTGATGGGTTGGAGGGTGTGAATGGATTATCGGAAGCTGAACCGGTGGACTCAGAAGGACCACTTTCCCATGCCCTTCATGGATCAAATATTAGATAGACTAGCAGGAAGGGCTTACTACTGTTTCTTGGATGGATACTCTGGTTACAACCAGATTTCCATTGCTCCTAAGGATCACGAGAAAACTATATTCACATGTCCTTATGAGACATTTGCCTTTAAATGAATGTCGTTTGGGTTGTGTAATGGACCTGCCACATTCCAAAGGTGCATGATGTAAATATTTTCGGTTATGGTGGAGGACATAATGGAGATCTTTATGGATGACTTTTCTGTAGTAGGGGATATATTTGAAGAATGTTTATCTCACTTAGCTTCGGTATTGAAGCGTTGTCAAGAAACAAATTTAGTATTGAACTGGGAGAAATGTCATTTCATGGTAAATGAAGGAATTGTGTTGGGATATCGAATATCAAGTAAGGGCATTAAATTTGATAATGCGAAAATTGATGTCATATCCAGATTGCTTCCTCCTATTACAGGAAAGGGAGTTAGAAGCTTTTTTGGTCATGCTGGATTCTACAGGAGATTTATCAAAGACTTCTCCAAAATTGCTAACCCGCTCTACAAGTTGTTGGAGAAGGAAACAAAATTTGAGTTTGATGAGGCTTGTTTGAAGGCACTTGAATGCCTAAAGGAGAAACTCACCATTGCTCTAATAATTATTGCACCTGATTGGACCAAACCATTTGAACTCATGTGTGATGCAAGTGGGGTTGCATTAGGAGTTGTTTTGGGATAGAGGAGGAAAAAGCTATTTCACCCAATATACTATGCTAGCAAGTCTCTCAATGGGGCACAAAACAACTATATTGTTACTGAGCAAGAATTGCTAGCAGTGGTGTGCGCTTTTGAGAAGCTCAGAGCATATTTGCTGGGCACCAATGTTATCATCCATATAGATCATGCAACCATTCGATACTTGATATCCAAGAAGGATGCCAATTCAAGGCTAATCCGATGGGTTTTGCTTTTTTAAGAGTTCAATTTTGAAGTTAGGGACCGAAAGGGGTGTGAAAACCAAGTGGTTGATCATCTTTCAAGGCTTAAAGATGAGGGGAGACCAAAGCATGAACTAGAGATAAATGAAGCATTCCTAGATGAATAAGTGTTAGCAGCCTCCCAAGACTTGATCCCATGGTTTGCTGATATTGCTAACTTTCTAGTTAGCGAGGTGATGCCGGATGGCATGAGTTTCCACCAAAGAAAGAAGTTTTTGCATGATGTGAAGAAATTGTACTGGGATGAACCTTATTTGTTCAAAGTGTGTGCCGACAACATAATCATGAGGTATGTACCGGAAGTGGAGATGATTCATATCCTTGAAGCTTGTACCTCTTCTCCTATTAGAAGACACCATAGTAGGGTGAGAAGAGCTCAGAAAATTCTGCAGAGTGGATATTATTGGCCGATAATCTATCAAGACTGCCATGATTATGTCAAAGCTTGTGATCGGTGCCAATGACAGGGTGGCATCTCAAGGAAACATGAATTACTGTTGATCCTGATTTTTGAACTAAAACTATTTAATGTATGAGATGTAGATTTCATGGGACCATTTGTGAGTTCCTATGATTGAAATATATTCTTGTAGCTCTGGACTATATGTCCAAATGGGTAGAAGCGGTTGCGTTGCCCAACAACAAAGGGAAGAGTGTGACAGCATTCCTCAAGAAGAATATATCTAGGTTTGGCACACCGCGGGCAATAATAAGTGATGGGGGGTCACATTTCTGCAACAAGCTTTTCAGTGGTCTGCTAGAGAAATACGGGGTGAAGCATAAGGTGACTACCCTATATCATCCTCAAACTAGCGGTCAAGTGGAGGTGTCCAATCGCAAGATCAAGACCACCTTGTCCAAAACTATTAATTCAAACAGAAAGGATTGGTCTCGCAAATTAGACGATATCTTGTAGGTATACAGAACAGCCTACAAGATGCCTAGTGGGATTTCCCCATATCAGCTAGTGTTTGGTAGGGCATGTCACTTTCTCGTGGAGTTGGAACACAAGGCGCTTTGGACCTTGAAAAAGTTGAATCTTAATTGGAGTGAAGCTGCAAATTTGAGGGTTGAATAGCTAAATGAACTAGTGAGTTCTGACTCAAGGCTTATGAGAGTGCATCATTGTATAAATAGAGGATGAAAGTGTAAAATGACAGGAGGTTTTTGAAAAGGGAGATTTCCCCTTAGAACTTGGTATTGTTGTTCAACTCCAGACTTCGGTTGTTTTCGGAAAAACTAAAGTCAAAGTGGTCAGGACCTTTCAAAGTGACACAGGTTTCTCCATATGGGGCAATGGAATTGGAAAATCAAGAGGCAACAGGTTCAAGGTGAATGTCCAAAGGGTCAAACAATATTTGGGAGTGCAAGACGAGGTGAAATGGGCGGAAACTATTTGCCTTGACAAAGTTTGAGTAGTCAAGGAAATTATGTTGTGTCGCAACAGTAAATCAGGTGTTTTTTGGGAGGTAACCCAAAATTTTAATTAACATTGTTTGTTCATTTTTTAGATTATTAGGAATGAAGGTGCAAAGTGAGAAGTTGGAAGGAAACGGGAGAAGAACCACGGACTGCGAATGGTCAAGCGCGGTACGCGAATCGACCGCATTACATTCCAGAAATTATTGACAACCTGATGGACTTCGCACATCTGTGGTTCGTAGAAAATGAAACACGGCCACGTTCTCTCTGCATTTTCTTCCAGTGTTGTGCCTGTCTAGGGTCTTCAAAGCCTCACCATTTCGTGTGTGAACTGCGGCCCATGGATGCCAAACAACGGCCGCTTATCAGGTTTATCCTCTCCAAGTTTTGCTTATACATATAATACATATATATTTCATTTAAAAGCTCCATTACTTCATAAGTAATGGGCAAACCGTTCAAACTCCCTCTAACCCCCTCAGTTTTTCCATTCCCTCAACTCCCCAAATTTTCCCCGTAAACTAACCAGCCACTCCGCCTAAAGTTTACTATTGGTATTAGTCAATCAAACTTGAAAGATCATCAACAACTTCTCCAATCTTCAAGCAAAAAGGTGAGAAAGCTCAATTTGTACTCTTTTTCTTAATTCACTTTTACATTATTTGGGGGGGATCATTTAGGGTGAAGTCTGAGTAGCC
The DNA here is from genome assembly GCA_035772735.1 of Datura wrightii. NCBI lineage: Eukaryota > Viridiplantae > Streptophyta > Magnoliopsida > Solanales > Solanaceae > Datura > Datura wrightii. The sequence goes on along the minus strand of JASDFA010000001.1, from coordinate 178,927,821 downwards.
CAATGATCCCCGAACCTTGGTGATTATCTTTTTATTGAAATAGAGTATAGTGGTGAGGGTTAAGTTGATCGATCATGTAAAAAAGAGTAGAAGGCACTCATGTCCACTAGGTGTTTGATAAAATGTCCCAATGAATTTGAACATGGCCGAAGTCTGAGTAGGCTATGAGGTTGTCATTAAATAAAGTTTGTGAGTTGTTAGCATGAGTGGGATGGTACTTCAATCATTGCACGAAGATATATGAGCATCGGATTGAAGAACCCACCCCAATTCTTGCCATGAAAAGAGGGAAAAGTACTTGATCGACTGGACAGAGTCGAGAGTGATGCGTGGACCGCAATTCCTGAATCATGGTCATGAAATCATCACACAGATTCTGCCAAGAGGATAAAGCAAGAACTGCCCTGATCCGCAAAGTGAAACATGGGCTGTGATCTGATTTCGTGTGCCAAAAAACCCATCGCAAACCAAAACAGCTTTTTAATAGTTTGAAGTATGTATTTCGCGAGTCAAATGCAGACCACGAACACCAATTCGTAGACCGTAGTCTGAATGTGGATTGGGACAGATATGCTATTTATAAGAAGGCGCTGCACTAACAATCTTGAAATTTTGTGGCTTTGCAGGATGACTTCTCGAAGAACCTCTTGTCCTCACACTGGAAAGCAAAGTGACCCTACAGAAAAGGGTAAAGCAAAAGAAAAAAGGCCTGCTAAGGATGAAGCAGAGTCTGGGTCTGACCCGATATTGGAAGAAGCCCTTCGCAAGGCGAAGGATGATGAGGAGAGAAGGGTTGAGCTTCATCTTAAGAGAGGTGAAGACGCTCTCCGATTCAATGTCGTCCCCTGCATGAAGGAAAGGTTTTTTGAGGGGACGCACAACTGAAACTTCAATGATGAAAGGAAGTTCAGACGCAACAGGATTGAACAAGATTTCCCAGACATCCTCTGCCGGATAAAGGAGAGATACTGGGAAATATTCAGATTACCTCCAGGTCGTTATTTCCCATGTTGGTCCGTAAATTTTATGCGTCATATGGGGCTACTCAAAAGCATAAAAAAGCAACTGGTCCACAGAGATTGAGACCATGCTTATAAAAAGTAAAGGTCAAATAGGTTGAGTTATACTGCAATGCAAAGGCGATTAACCAGGCCTACTTTGATGACGATGATGCAGATGCCACAGAGTATTTGACAAAGCTGGAAAACACAGAGGACCATTACACCTGGATCGCATCTCTAATAGCAGCAGGTACACCTACTTGGGTGACAGATGGAGGTTAGATCTACAAAAGCGACCTAAATATTTAGGCTAAACAGTAGTTAGGGTCGTCTACTCTAGATTGGTTCCTTTAAAGAATGACAATGAGGTACCACTAGCTCGAGCAATTCTCATCACTTATATCATGGCAAGAATTCATATCAATGTAGGGGATATCATTGCCATAGAAATAACAGATCGAGATCGACAAGCACATACCTCTCTTTCATTTCTAGTGTTAGTCACGAATCTATGTCGTCAAGCTGGTGTTCCGGAGATAGAAAGAATTAATGAGAATATTTGGGCAAATCAAGTTTTGGACATCCAAAGATTCAGGATGAGATGAATTCGAAGCTGAAGAAGAGGGAGAGGGAGCCAGTGGTTTCTCATGCTTTTGAGACCGATATGGGCATTAACTCTCAAGTAGTGCACAAACATATTGTTAAGGCACAACCTTCTACTTCAGGCACACCAATTGCACCCCAATCGGCCTAGTCTATTTCCACAGCCTAGATGCTGCAGGTAGCAAACATGACCACACGGAACAACACCAGGCTAACCTCGTTGATTGAGCACATGCCTGACATGATCAAGAGATCCATTGACAAGGCTCTAGCTCCAGTTCATGTCAAAATTCAGGACTTGGAACATAGGGTCTCTGAGCTCGAGGGTATTGGTGCGAGAGAGGCCTTAACAGCACGAAAGGTCGATATGAGCAAAGTAAAGACAGATGTATAGCAGCTGCAGCCTGATCTGAGCATCTTTAATGCTTTACTTACTAAGGACGAGGTCTTCGAGGAGGAGAGGGTAGAGACATATGAGGAAAGAGCTGGAGGAGGAGCAGGTGACTAAGGAAATAGATGAGGAGAGACAAGTTGAGGCGGCTATCCAGCGCTCTATGGATGATGTCACTACACGGATGGTAGGCGCAGGCCCAAGTTCCCGTGCTCCAACAGGAGAAGATGCTTCCACCACAAAGACCACCGCCTTAACCCAATCTGAAGAGGCCAAGGACACCTAAAGTGTCTCAGAGAGATCCTACCTTTTCTTTACTATATCTTTTATTGTATGAATTGAGGACAATGCCTTTCCTATTTTGTGGGGATAGGTAGGTAGGATCTGTGAAAATATGGAAATGTGGTTTGTAAGAAATGAATCAACTTCCATGTGTAATAAATGTGTGTTTTCTATTTTTCTATCTTAGTTGTCATGTCTAATAAAAATGCTAGGGTTTTCTTCATGCCATGGTTCTTTCCCTAGGAGCTAATATTTTTGTTATTTGTGTGTCGAACCGGGTGGCTTTTCCCAATGATAGATAGCCAGGCGACTTTCTTAAGGGAAAAAGGCGTGTTTTAGGATGTAAAATTTGTGTAGACGTTGATAGACCTATGACTTGCTGGGTGTTAACAAAGTCAACATTGAGCTGGTAAACTCAAATAAGATATTTAGCTCCTAGCTCGACCTATAAAGTCTCTATTTGGCTATTTGGACATAATAAGTTATCTTATCGAGTTCATCACTTAGTATTGAATTGTAGATTCTAGCTATATTCAGCAGACGCATGTGCCATGTATGGTGAGTCTTATTTTATTCGTGCATGCATGATTAGTCTAGAACTTGCTTGGAATATTTTCAAAGAGAAACACTGGATTACACTTCTTCTGGAACATGACAATAGACCTTCTTTGAATTCACCTTGTGAACATTATCTTTAGTCGAACCCTTTTGAGCCTAAGATATTACTTTTCTTTCCTTCTTCCTTTAGAAGCCAACAACCCTGAATATGGTAACCTCTAAATGCCCAAAAGTGAGCCCGCATGAGCCAAAACATCTAAATTCGGGAAGCTTTCTGTTACACCCCGTAAGTTTCTAGCGTTTAGTTGGCCTATTCACATGTTGGTTGAGAGTTTTAGAGTACCCCATGTGCGAGGAAAGGGCCCGGGGAAAGGCCGAACGAGTGCCAAGTTGGGATTTCGCGAGTGGAGGCCGAACCAAGCTGCCCAGAGGGGCAAAGTGGCATGGAGCAGAATCAACGTGTTAGCCAACGTGGCACGGAGCTGAAACGACGCGATGGCCAACGTGCCACGTTGCCATGTATTCTATTACAAGTATATATAGGCCTCACCCTTAGGATTCTTGTTTATTTTCATATACTCACGACCAGAACAGAGATAAGGATGAAGGGTTCATATAATTTTCTTCTGATTACGCCGCCAAACGCCGTCCAAATTCAAATTAACTTCGGGTATTGAAGTATAAGGCTGTAAGGAGCATTTCTACGAAGTTAGTTTCGTGAAATTCGCCCGGCGAATCGTCGTCCCGTCGAGCCAAAGCTATTGGAATTGCTCCAAACTAGTGTCAATACGATCACAGACTTAAAGTAAGTATTTCTCCCTTCTAGATCTCCGAGAAATCACGAGTTCTTGATCGTCTTTCGATAAGTTGAAGTATAGTCAATATATATATATATATATATATATATATATATATATAAAGTTATTGTTTTCTTGGAATTCAGTAATGAAGTTGGCCCTATTCTTCTATTAATATAATTACAGTTGAAAAGGGTAGTTGAATACGAGCTGATACTCATCAGTTAGTTGAAAATCAGCGAACGAGGTATGTAAGGCTTAACTCTCGGCAAGTATCCTAGTCGTACAGTGTTATGACTTATGTTCTCTAATAGAAATAACGATCTCAGATGTTGCAGATGGTTTCTACCATTAGATTGTAATTCGACATGTTGTAATTAGCTGTTATTGATATACATATATAAATATCAGATATGTTGCGAGTAACTGCTAATAGAGATTACAGTTACATAAATTCTGGTTAGCTGCTAGAAAGTATATACAGATCGTACTGCAGGACCCCTCGTTAAAAGGGGAGCAGGTTAAATGTGATTCACGTATGACGCTATAGAAACTCTTGTATTCTCAACTTTTTAGGATGGTAGACTTATATGTTTGTTGTCAGGCCTAGACTTCAGAGGGTCGTAAGAGTTAGTAGCCTGAATCAATTGGATAAACAGTATGAGCGCAGTTAGCAGTCTGACGACCAGTTGGCGTCTGTATTAGCAGGGAAGCATCCTTAGAGGTCATTGACGTTATCACACGTCCTAGAACCAGAAATAGAGATAGAATATGTATATTCTAGAGTTAGCGACATCAGGGCTCTCCAGGGTATTGAGCGATCGCCCGTCATCCCTTTAGCCTTATCAGTGATTTTCAGTCTTAGTCGACTTAACAGATATCACGTAGGATGCCCAGCAAGCCAGTCCAATTGTCCGAGTCAGATAAACCTGTGGGTACCCCAAGGAGGGGTCCACATTAGTAGCCAGTGACGGGCCAGTACCCTAGCCGGTTCTCATAAGGTATTCAGGTATAGAGTCCTAGGAGAGGGCCAGTCTATATAGAATTGCTCATAAGACTGAGAATTGCCTAGAACAGCAATGTAGATCCGAGTGGATTCAGACAAGGCCTAAGGAGTCAGTAGTACTCTGTTAGTACAGTGTTTACCAAGTTAAGGAGATCGGTAAGCTCCCTATGGAGAACCAGGGACCAATCGCCTAGAAGCATGTTCGACCAAGCCTAGCTCTATAGTTGTTTAATTAGAAGAATAAAGTAGTTAGCTGTCCGCAACTCCACGGTTATGCATGAGCTACAGATGTCCGAGTAGGACATTCAGAGTATTGTTAGACTACTTCAGAACTCACTCTATTCAGCCCAAATTATTAGAGATCATGATCACCATCAAGATCCTCTAATCAAATACATGCACATGGTGTGCCTGTAGACAGTCATACAAATTATCCCAGAAGCGAGTAGCATTAGCATGAGGCCTAGAAGGCCAGATACGCTCTCACTATACAGATAGATTTATTTGTCAGTTTCTCCAATATAGTAATCCAGTATGACTCTCAGTAAAGCGTGTCAGGAGTATGCGATTATGTGCAGTTATTGTTATCAGTTGAGACCTATATTTGCATTATTTGGGCTGGATTACTTGTATAGCTTCCGTGACCTCCCCAGGGTTAATAGCTGTGTCGACTCATCTACTAGAGGGCGAGGATATGTCGCTCTACGGAGCGGCATGCCGTCCGTAAGGGACGAAGATGGGGAGCCAACTCCTCATATTTTGCCGTGGTTGGCCTACACACACACCCGCCGAGCGCTTGCGCCCGGGGTGTAGATTTCAGGAGTCCTTCGGACTCAGGCACAGCTATAGTCATGGGCCCAGCGGGCCCAAGTTGCATACCCAGGGGATCGGCAGGATGCTCATAGCTAGTAGGTGATGGGGTATGACCTGGATAGGGGTAGATAGATTGAGGTGTACTCACTAGGGTTAATGGGGGCCCGTGTGGGCTGTTATGTGTTGATTGCACCTTCCAACTTATGGGGGCCAGGTAAGGTTTATGTTTATGTTGCTTTAGGTACTGATAGTTAGACAGTAAGATGTTTCATTTTTCAGGTATGACTCCTACCCGTCTTGTTATAGTTATGTTTAGTCCTGATTTCACTACTTCTGTCAGCTTCAGTCTGTTCCCTTTATTTCAGCTATGGTCAGCTTTATTTCTTACCTTCAGTCATTTACAGCTATTGATTTACATACTCAGTACCTATGGTACTGACGCCCTCTTTTGGGGCGCTGCATTACTTGCCTGCAGGTACGCATAGACGAGGAGCAGATCCCTCTTAGTTTCAGTCAGCCGCACAGAGCCATCAGCTCCCTTCTTCCGTAGCTTGTGTGATAGAGGTTTACCTTTTTTGTTTGTACAGTATGGGTAGGCCGGGGCCCTGTCCCGTCCATCTTATTACTCCTAGAGGCTTGCATAGTATCATTCCCTGTGGTTAGATGTGTCGGCCGTGTGGGGCCGTATGTGATGTGGACTATGTGTGTTGGACGTGTGGGGCCTTGTTTAGCTATTTTTTTTCACAGGTGGCTATAGGACTTATCGGTCGGGGGTTGTATTTACAGCCGCTATATAGCCCGTTGTTTTCTTGGTTTCTAGAGTAGAGTCAGCCTTGCACCAGAGGTGCTTAGGCTCAAACAGCTCAGCAGTTCAGGTTCTAGTAGGGCACCAGGTGCCAGTCACGCCTCCCAAGGCGGGGCGTGACAAACTTGGTATCAGAGCAGGTCGTATCTCAGGGAGTCTGCAAGTCGTGCTAAGTAGAGTCTTGTCTATGGATATGTTGTGCACCACATACTATAGGCAAGAGGCTGCAAGGCATGATAGGATGGTTACTCTTCCTTCTTCCCAGATCGTGCTATAGAGCAAAGTTGTATAGGGTGAAGTCCCTAAGTTTTCCTTGTTATGTCTGTCTAGGGTAATGTTTAATATAAGACAGACACTAGCCAGTTGCAAGCTAACTACAGCAGCAGGAGGAGGTATCACTAAGATGCCACAGTTGGGAGGTAGTCAGCCTAAGGACGGGAGTGGATGTCCTTGATCTCCCTAATACTCTCCCGAGGTACCAGGAACCTCACACTGTGATACATCTATCAGCACCGTTCCCAGTTCATTTTTATAACCTCAGAGCAGAAAGTCAGGAGTATAGCGTATATACAAGTTAACTTATTTGTTAGATATACAAGATCTGATCAAGACGAAAGTTAATATTAGATTACCGGATGGATGTGAGAAAGAGAGGGAATGCAGGGTTCCCACCTCCATCCTTTCGAATGTTGTACAGTTCCATATTCCCCGTCCCGTTGAGGTAATAAAAGGCTATTCCTACCTCTTAGTTTTGTTTCCAGTATAGCAGAGGGCATAAGAATTGAGGCGATGTTTCCTGGAGTAAATAGTAAGCGAATGTTAGATTTGTTGACTCCAGAAAGTGTTCGGAGAGAGTAGGGAGCCCCAATGTTATGTAAGTTGTCCAGATCTTCGCGGTAATAAGTCAGAAGAATGAATAAGACTACCAGCTTACTCGAAGTGTGTATAAGAAATCCATCAGTGATAAACTCCCAGTAATAGTCAAGTTCAAGTCATAAAAAGGCTGAATCCGCCGTAGCATGCTAATCACGGCAGGATATGCCTGCAAGATAATGGTTATGATCATAGTTGAGATATCTAAAGTCAGGGAGGTCACAGGAATAAAATGGGTCTGACTGCAAGCCAGAGGAAGTATAGGCCGAGAACTGGCCGGTAACCTTATTGACAGTGTAAGGCAGGTACCATGAACCCCAGAGCTCAATTTGAGGAAAGTAAGGGGAAAAGCACGAACATCAGACTTTGGTGGGAATTAGAATCACCTCCAGGTTGATAGAACATCGTATATTGAGGAATAAGCCTCGGGCTAAGAGTTAAGAGACGGTAAGGTTGTAGCCTAGAATGTTGCGGTACGCCCGCCTAAGGGGAAGGTAAGAGAGTGCCGACATGGAGACTCTACTCTAGTGCAACTTGGAAACAAGGCCCAGCGGACAGTTACGGGCCTTCAATATAACAACAAGCAAGGTCACAAGGTTTGTATGTTGACCTCACGTTCCAAGGATGGTGGAACTTCAAATAGCAGACCATAACTAAGGTGCATGTGTTCGTTGCATCAGGAATTTAACAAAAATGCAATGAGATGGTACGAGAGGACAGGAGATATCATTAAATCATGGAAGCAGAGCCCCAGTGACAGGCCAAAAAAAGTGTAATAGCTGGAACCGAGTTATCTAATATAAGAGATGGTCGTGTCTGCAAGGGGGTGGAGGATAATTAATATGAATACCGTCACAGGGCTATCTCACACCAGGTGTAGCCTGACCTTATTTGAGTTAGTACAATAAGACCAATGAGGTCAATTCGTGCCTCGCTAGATGAATTTATGTCGCCATTAAGACTTATGTCAGGTTAAATGCCTCAGAAGTATATAAAAAGAAGGTTGTTGAAGGAGAGATAAAGGGGAAACATGAAAGAGGAAGCTTAAAACGACAAAGGTGGCATTTAGAGAAGATCCATGTGAACAAACCCTTGACTTATCTGTAAAAACACAAACTCGCACCAACACCCTCAAGTCCTGTTGGATTCCAGAACCTATGTATCTATATTAGTGGAGAACTACATGAAGGGCAAGCCTATGATACTACATCTGCATGCATGAGAATTTCTTTATGAGAGACAATGTACTATACAGTGTGTATAGCCCTAACACATAAATGATTATGTGAACCAGGGATATTTATCTTTTGTGAAGACACATATTAGTTGAATACAGTCTGAATCTTATTTTCAATAAGAGACTATGAACAAAGATATAGTGTTGTGTTAAAGTCAGACAAGCCGAGATGATATTGAGTCATTACTAAAGAGTTGAATTTGCTTGATTTAAGATGAGTGATGATCCCCGAATGTTAGGCTTCTTGTTGATACCTATCACTAGTCAAGGGTTTATCATGCGAATTATTGACTGGCTGAAGAGAATGTTATGTTCTAAAGTTGCTTGAGGACAAGCAATAGTTTAAGTTTGGGGGTTTGATAAGTTGGAATCTTGACCAATTTATCGGGTCTATATACTTAAATTTTGGTGATAAATTGATATAAAAAGAAGTACTTATCATGATTTCTCTTCATATATACAGGAAATTACCATTCAAAAGAGATTGAAAAGGAATCAAGTGAAAATACTTCAAAGATCAAGTCAATGAGCTTAAACTCTATAAGAATTCCTCAGGCGCGGACCACGGATCCATCGCATCTGGGATCAGAAGAACCTTTCTCAATGATCAGTTCTGTGGTTGAACCGCGGACCGCGTATTACAAAGCATAGACCGTGCATCAGATACGTCTCAAGCCAGATTCATGTGATTATTGAAAGGAAAAATGCATTCAATATGCAGAGTGCAGTTGACTAAACACGGGACGCGAGTGGGCCGTGGATCAGAGGCAAAAGGTCAGCAATTTTTGTCACCTAAAATGTGATCGAAGCACGGACAACAGACGACTAACCGTGGCTATGGATCCACAGCAAATGTTGTAATGGTGGCATTCTTGTAATTAATAGTATGCCAGTTATTTCCTTTTTTGGAATTTTTAGAGGATTTTAAAGACATATCTGATATAGGAAAATGGGGATCGCGACATTTACGTTTATAAATACTTGAGAGAGGGAAAAAAAAGAAGGGTTTTTCTTGAGTTTCTATTGAAGAATTCTACATCAGTATTGAATCGATTGCCTTTGTGTTCATCATTATGAGTATATGTCTCTCGTCTTTTCTCTTTTCAAGATGGTTATTATTGTTGTTATGAGTAGTTAAATTTTATATCTAGGGTTGCGCAAACCTTGATCTATTAACATTGTTAGGTTTATGAATGTAAATATTTAAGTTAGCAAGTCATGTATATTGTCAATTCTTCAGTTCTGATTGTTGTTTAACGGTTGCAAATGATGAATATTGTCTAAAATCTAAATTGCTTAATCAAAAATTTCACGATTAAGAAGAAGAATTGACAACGGGTATTTGAGGTTTTCAATCCTCATCTAATGACTTGAGCTATTATAAGAATAGTCAACCCGGAACTTCTGACAATTTTTAAGTTAAGAATCACTCAAAAAGGCTGAAAGGATTGAGGGTGATAATTCTCTAAGTGGGTCGAAAGAGTTTAAAGAAATCTATAAAACTGTTCGTTCTGCATGTGTAATATTAACCTAGATTTGAATATAATATAAACCTATCATAGTTAAGACATCTTGGGAATCACAACCCTAGTTTAGTTAAATTATCGAAATAAATTAGAAATTCTCATTAATCGTTACTAGAAAATTCTTCAATTATAAGTGTGATTTTAACCCCCCCCCCCCAAATATCGACTAAATAAATTTGAGTATTCGCTTTTGATAAATTTTGTACCTTATTTCTTGTGGGATTCGACCCCAACCTTGTTGGGTTCTATATCTGATACAACGACCGCTTTATACCTATTTAGCATGTGTAATTTAGGTGTATCAATTACTTAGTAATTTCAAACATCATAAAAAATAATAATTTTTGAAATTTGTGGGTTATAGTTTTAAATAATAACAGTTATTGGCTATACTTTCAATTTTTAGATTTTTTTTTGTATTTAATAACAAATAAGAAAGAAATCGCTTAATCTCTCTCCAATCTCGCTCGCCTTTCGCCTCTCTCTTCCTTCTCTCTCGCCTCTCTCCTCCATCTCTCTCTTGCGATCTCTCTTTCTCTTGTATCCTCTCTCTCTCTCTCTCTCTCTCTCTCTCTCCCTCCCTCTTTTTCTCTTTCTCCCTTTTCTATTGTTATTTTTTCGTATAATTTGTATCAAAAATGATACACTCGATATAAAAGCAAATAAATACTCGTGATACAAGAGCAAATGATTATAAGCTAAATTAGAGTGAACGAATACAACCTAAATGCACGTATTGATACAATAAATACAATCGTTTGACATCTCAAAAAATATAAAAATAGAAAGAGAGGTGGAAATACAGTATACAAGAAATAGAAGATACAACCTAAATGCATGTATGAATACAACAAATACAGTTGTCTAATACCTCAAAAATATATAGAAATACAAACAGAGAAGGGTGAAAATATAAATACAAAGAGGTGAAAATACAGTATATTATACAAAGAGAGAGGGGGGAGGGGGGAGGGGGGAGGGGGGAAGGGGGAGGGCAGAGGAAGAGGAAAAAGGGAGAGAGAGAAAGAGAGATATGAAAGATTATGTATTAATTCTAGCAGGATTTTTGGTAATTTGTCATTTTAAAAAATAGTCTTTATATTTCTCTCAATACATTAATTAGTGTATTTTTTTCCATATATAAAATACTCTAACTTTTTAAATGAATACATCTCATATTGGCCATAAATTATAATTAATGAAAATATAGCTATAAGGACCTATTTCCGATCAAAAGTATGTCATTTATGTAAATTTCTCTTAGGGGTCATGTAAGATGAAATCATGATATAAAATCATATGAGATGAAGTTGAAGTTTTGTTTTGACATGCAATTTGAAATTTTTAAGTTGTATTTTTTTTCTCATGAATTTAAAACCCCCATAAGTTGCAAAAACTATCAAAAAATTTTAAAATTCTTATACAATCTTAACAAATCTGTAAAAGTTAATAACAAAGTATAACATCGTGTTCAGAAAGTTATTCTAAAAAAATAAAATATTTATTGATCGAACTTTAGTTCAATAAAAAATAAAATTGAACATGAGTTGTAGTGTACTACTCCTCCGATATAGTTGACAAACCTAATCTGGTATAAAGTGTTAGCAAAGGTTGGTAAGAATAATAATACTCACAATAAATTTTATTTATATCTAAAATAAATAATTAGTAAATATAAAATGATGGATTTTTTCTTACAAAATATAAACTTGTGGGTCAAATTTTATTTTTAAAAAAAGTTCATCTCATAATTTGGAATAATCAAGCTTTTTTGAGAATTTGAGATTTCATCTCAAGATTTGAAATCATGAGATGAAATCACATGTTCAAATGTTGATTTCATCTCATGATTTTAAATCACGAGATCAAATCACATGTCCAAACGCTTACTTAATAATACTCTACTTTAGAATCAGACTTGCATACCCATCGCTATGGAAGATGAAGAATGTTGATCTTGAGAGCCTGATGTTTATTTCATTTCTAGAATATTCTAGTATAGGTAGATTTTAGTTTTTTTTTCATTTTTTTGGACCGGGTCGTTGGTGGCCCGCATACATTTGCTCTATTTGGGCCAGACTGAATTTATTTATTTAAGGGTCCACCGGATCCATCTTTTAATATTAAAAAATGAGAAAATTATAGAAATGGCTACATTTAGGCCAAAAATAGGCTGAATTAACAACATTTTCGTTATTTACATAAAATGACGATATTTTATGTGTCATGTGTTATATTTCTATTATGTAAAACGCGTCAAATACATATACAAAGATATAGTTAGTTGAATAATTTTAGGAATTGTGTTTATTATAAATTGTCAGTTACCATTATCCACGTCATTAATTATAATTAATACATTTCATAATTATTAGGACTCTAAAAATAGATGAAATTCAAATTTTACATTACCACTTTGTATAGAAAATCTAAAAATTACGATATATTTTCCTTTCAAAATGTGTAGTTAGTTTCCTGATTTTAGGGATTGTGCTTCCTTTTAATTTTCAGTTACCATGATTCGCTCCTTCATTATAATAAATAGATTTCATATTTATTAGAACTCTAAATATATATATGGAATTCTAATATAGATGGAAGTCAAATTTTACTTCATTATAATAAATAGATTTCATATTTGTTAGGACTCTAAATATAGATGGAATTCAAATGTTACTCTAAATATATATGACAGTATAGATGAAATTCAAATTTTACTCCAAATATATATATATATATATATATATATATATATATATATATATATATATATATATATATATATGACAGTTTAAAATAAACATATAAATACAATATATAATTTAGATGTATAAATCATACAATTTTATATACTTTTTCTTTCTGTTAGTATTCAATATGTATGCAGTGTATCAGAAATAGAACCAAATACATATATGTGTATTAAATTAAAAAAAATACAAAAAGAATTATGTTATCTAAGTGTATCAAGAATGACTGATATATCTCTAATAAAGAAAGATTGAGGATTAATTAAATAATAATAATATAAAATACATATTTTGTATGTATATACACATCTGTATAATATATTATCATGTTTAGTATGTAATTTATATGTTTACATTGTATCATAAATATAACTAAATTAAATATCTAGTTATTTTATGAGAAATACATGTGTAGTTGAAATACATGTAAAGAAGCTTTGAGAATATATGTGAAGAAAATTTGAGAATTACAAACAGAAACCCTATGATTGAAATACATCCAGATAAAATTTTTTGACGAAATACATAAAATACATATCTAAAAACATACACTAATAGGAATTTCAAAAAAAATATATAATAAAACATATATCTATTAAAGGGATTTTCTCACTCTGAAATCTATTTGAAACCCCAAAATTTTTTGTCTAAATACAAAAATACATATCGTAAATGATAACAAATTCAAATCATAAATGTAACTTACCTATATTAAAAGGGATTCCATAAGCTAATTGAAACTGCAAGGATCATGCAAAAATGGATTGAAATAATTTTCGAAAAATCTGGATTAATAGGGGAACGTTGGGAGAGAGTTAGGGTGGAAGATGGGTTGAGCAGTTATAGGAGAGAATTGCGGCATGTATGAGGAGAGAGAGTAAAAAGAAATCAAATATACTGTAAAAAATAAATAGATGACACATTAAATGAAATAAAGTCATATTATATAATTTTTTGAAAACTATGGTCATTATATGTAAATGTTTTCATAATTGTGCTATGTTATGTAATTTTTTCAAAAAAATAAAGAGGAGAAACATAAAAAAGAAGGGAGTTATAACATTTTTTATAGTATCATGAATCTTGAGTGAATAAAAGTTTGAATCTTAACCCATTAGGCTAACCCATACTTTACCCATGAATACTCATAGAAGCTAACCAGTATTTTATCGGTGAATACCCATAGAAGCTAACACATATTTTATCCATGAATACACTTTTCTATGGGTTGAATATGGGTTTAAACTCAAATTTTACCCATTTATAAAGTCACTCATCCAACCCATTAAAATATGAGCAGATTTAACGAGTTATCAAAATATTGGCTCATTTTGCCGACACCAAATTCAAGTCTCTTGGGAATTAAATTATCCCTGAAAATTTTGACTTCTAGTCCATTGATTGGGCATTTAAACAAGGTAAATTTTGAGAATTTACATAAATGACCAACTTATGACCGAAAATAGGCTTATATATTATAATTATCACTAATTATAATTTATAGCTATATTTTATGTTGTAAACAATTGTATTTGCTTGGGTATCCTACTATTTAAATACGAACACATTATCAATTAGTTAAGAGATTTAAGGGATATAGTTACATTATCAATTAGTTGAGAGATTTAAGGATCAGGTAATTTAAAAATGGTAAATAAATCAGAAATCACGCTAGTATAAAAATTAATCTTTCATGCAGAATTAGACTCTGAAAATAGCTGGGATTTAATATAATATATGTGTGAAATTTTTTTGTTATTAAAATATTTGTATTTGTTATAAAAAAAATATTTGTGAAAAATTTATACACTTCAAGTTGATACAATTCTTACATTGATACATACTAATTATATGTGTATTAGTGTCTGATCTGCCATGGAAGAAGTTTTGACAAATACTCTAATGTAAGACCCTAAAAAAATACATAATATGTGTGAAAAAGTTTTATTATTAAATATTTATATTTATTACAAAAAATATTTGTGAAGAATTTGTATTCTCTTCAAGTTGATACAATCTATACCTTGATACATACGAATTGTATTTGTATCAGCATTTGATCTTGCCTTGGAAGAAGCTTTGATAAATACTCTACTACAAAATCCTAACAAAAAATACACTCAGTTAATTTTGAACTACACAAATACAACAAATACAATACATAAAATATACATCAAAATTTTTAAGAAATTACCTCGATTCATGGAATTTTTTATTTGATTCTGAAATTGTTTGAATCATGTAGATTGAGGATGATAGAGGGTTTCTGCAAATTTGAATATTTCAAGAGAGAAACAATTTGGGAAGAAAATAAATTAATACATGCCATAAAATACATCCTTTTATAGTAACCTATCAAAATACACGATTAAAAAAATTAAATATAAGGTTAAAATCAGTAAATGGTCATCAAATTGAATTATAGCTAATTGTTGTAATTATTTAAAATGGTGGTCATATTATGTAAATACTATCATATTCTTTCTATATTATGTAATTTTTATTCCTATCAAATGTTTACACTCAATCAATACATATATGTTATGTGTTCAAATATGGAACTTTTTCGGCATGATAACATAAGAACAATCATATGTTTTATATATTTTTGAGTATTATTTATTCTCATCATTTCAATTGGTCTTATTTTAGTTACTATTTGAATAGTTAAAGGATAATTTTTTAATCATAATTTTTTTAAAATTTTTTGAAATCGTTAATCAATAACAAAGTCAGGATTTTTACTAAGAATTTAAAATATATATGAAAAAGTAAACGCACGAAGAAGTTAAAAGGGTTCAACATCTAGTGTGTGTGGTGTAGGTTTCATAAAGAAAATTATTCAAGTATTTAACTTAATAATATACGGAAGAGTCAGATATGATAGTTAAATTAATGAATTCTTGCTTCATTTTATACTTAAAGGTTAGATCAGTCTTGTTCCAAGAAATTCTTTACTCAGATGATCCAAAGGTTATCAATAACCATCTGTAAGTCCACTAAGTCCTTTTCGGCAATTCAGTCATTGTTGCTTAGAGATACTACCTACAGTATAGATCTGAAAAGATCATAGTATCATCTTCACTTAGAACTTCTTATTATGATATAGATCTTACCAATTTGTACAAATTGATTCAAGCTGGTTCCTGCAAAATCCAAAGTATCTGGCCCCGACAGATGTCGCCCAAATAACATTTTTACAACAGAAATCTATTACAGCTGCAAAACTGGTCAGCTCAAGCAACAAAGGAGATTTCATCAAACAAATGAAAAAAATCCTCCAACAGATTAAAGCTGAACTCCCCATCCATCAACAACAGGCGTTGAAAAATCAGAGTCGGAAGACGAAGAAGACAACTCCTGCATCTATTTCCAGCTGAATTGACATCAACAATGACACTATCAATACATCAACAGAATTGATGTAATGCATGACATCATCAGAAAATTATTGATGGTGATACTGTAGCTTCACTGTAGAACTACTGTAGCACTTTCACTGTAGAAAATTTTTGGCTATAAATAGCCCCCTCCATTTCATTTGTAGAGCATCCTTTTCTTGCACAGGCTTTCCCTTTCAAGGAAGATTGGGTTAGAGCTTGCTCTCTTTCTTGTTATATGTTAAAGTTATTTGATACTTATATCAAAGTTCAATTTTTCTAACCTTTTACTTTCCTAACTTGTCTCTTTCATTTTATTGCATATGGTTGGCCTAGCCACCTACCTTTAATTATTGCACTTACTATTTAATGATTGCATTTGGTTGGTTTTTCCACCTAATTAGTTTATTTCATTTGCATTTATAATCCTGTAATGGGGGTTTGCATTCTAGAGTTGAGACGGTCAACTTCGAATCTAGAATCCCTCAAGCCACATATTCGGTGGAAACTCCTCCCACAACTGAGGTTAATGATGACCAACCCCAATTCCCTACTTACTCATCTCTAGGTGGTGAACTGGGAGTTTTGACGCAAGATTTTCAAATTGATAAAGAAACTCTTTAGAAAGAGTTCTACTCTCCGAGAAATATTTTGAAAAGAACTCTCCTTGTTCAGTCTCATGATTTGGTTGTTCAACTTCTGTTTGTCCTGGAGGATCAGCCATGGTAGAGAATTATTGAAGGACAATCCGATCTAGTTCTTGCCTATCTTTGATTTGTCGGATTTCTTCCTTAAGGAGTACAATTTCTGATTGAAGATTTTGAATAGTTACTACCTTTGGCTTGCTAGAAGGAAATCTATTCAAAATATCAGTAATATTGTAGGTGTTTGCTATGTGAGAATGAGAATATATTGGAGGAAGATGTGGAGGGTCTATCTAGAGTCTTTTTGAGTTGATCTAGATAATGTCTTTTTAGGTCTGGATCTTATAAACTGCTTATAATCTCTAGGAGAAGATCTTGTTCTTTTGAGAGAACATTGACTTCAGATTGGCTATTTTGGTCTTCTTGGTCAAACTGGGAGGATTCTAGGTCATCATCTTCGATTTGGTTAAGGTCCTGTTCGAAATCATCATCAAAATTGTTGTAAGGAATTCCGCCATCATATTTGCTGAAAAATACAGCTCCAATTTCCTCTCTAGCTTCTTCATCTACCTTATCTTCTTACATCTCCTCTAATTCCAAACTCAAAGAAGAGATTAACTTCTCCGATTTGAAGAAATCAATCTACTTCTTCATCTACCTCATATT
This sequence comes from Datura wrightii, assembly GCA_035772735.1. Taxonomy (NCBI): domain Eukaryota; kingdom Viridiplantae; phylum Streptophyta; class Magnoliopsida; order Solanales; family Solanaceae; genus Datura; species Datura wrightii. The sequence continues at coordinate 178,910,489 of JASDFA010000001.1, read as the reverse complement.
CTTCCATCTCCTCCAATTTCATGCTCAAAGAAGAGATTTGCTTCTCCGATTTGGAGCAATCAATTGATGACTACAAGAGGACTCCGATAGTGTTGATGATGAGTTCGAACCGCACCTTAACCAAATCAAAGATGATGACCTAGAATCCTCCTAGTCTGATCAAGAAGACCAAAATAGCCAACCTGAAGTCAATATTCTCTCAAAAGAACAAGGTCTTCTCCTAGAGGTTATAAACAGCTTACAAGATCCAGACCAAAAAAGACATTATCTAAATCAACTCAAAAAGACTCTAGATAGACCTTCCACATCTTCCTCCAATATTTTTTCTCATCCTCACATAGCAAACACCTACAATATCACTTATGTTTTGAATATATTTCCTTCTATCGAGCCAAAGGTAGTAACTATTCAAGATCTTCAATCAGAAATAGTACTCCTTAAGGAAGAAATCCGACAAATCAAAGCGAGGCAAGAACTAGATCAGATTGTCCTTCAACAATTCTCTACCATGGATGATCCTCCAGGACAAACAGAAGTTGAACAACCAAATCATGAGACTTAACAAGGAGATTTCTTTTCAAAATATTTCTCGGAGAGTAGAACTCTTTCCAAAGAGTTTCTTTATCAATTTGAAAATATTGCGTCAAAACTCCCAGTTCACCACCTAGAGATGAGTAAGTAGGGGATTGGGGTTGGTCATCATTAACCTCAGTTGCGGGAGGAGTTTCCACCGAATATGTGGCTTGAGGGATTCTAGATTCGAAGTTGACCGTCTCAACACTAGAATGCAAACCCCCATTACAGGATTATAAATGCAAATGAAATAAACTAATTAGGTGGAAAAACCAATCATAATGCAATCATTAAATAATAAGTGCAATAATTAAAGGTAGGTGGTTAGGCCAACCATATACAATAAAATGAAAGAGACAAGTTAGGAAAGTGAAAGGTTAGAAAAATTGAACTTTAATATAAGTATCAAATAACTTTAAAATATAACAAGAAAGAGAGCAAGCTCTAACCAAATCTTCCTTGAAAGGGAAAGCCTGTGCAAGAAAATGATGCTCTACAAATGAAATAGAGGGGGCTATTTATAGCCAAAAATTTGCTACAGTGAAAGTGCTACAATAGTTCTACACTGAAGCTATAGTGTTGCTACAGTGAAGCTACAGTCTCACCCTCAATAATTTCTGATGATGTCATGCATTACATCAATTCTGATGATGTATTGATGGTGTCATTGTTGATGTCAATTCAGCTGAAAATTGATGCAGGGGTTGTCTTCTTCATCTTCCGACTCAAATTTTTTCGACGCCTGCGGTTGATGGCTGGAGAGTTCAGCTTTAGTCTGTTGGAGAATTTTTTTTCATTTGTTGGATGAAATTTCCTTTGTTGCTTGAGCTGGCCAGTTGTGCAGCTGGAATAGATTTCTGTTGTAAAAATGTTATTTGGACGGCATCTGTTAGGACCAGATACTTTGGATTTTTCAGAAACCATTTCTCCACTTCCGTTGGGTAGGCTTCTGAGGGGTTTCAATTTTTGTACCATTTAGAATGGCCTTGAAGGGATAACTATGGGAGCCCTTTGTGTCCTTTCGCTTTGTGGAAGGCAAAATTTTGTGAGTAAATCCACAGGATATTTTTTCTCATCTTCACATAGCAAACACCTACAATATCATTGATGTTTTGAACAGATTTCCTTCTAGCAAGCCAAAGATAGTAACTATTCAAGATCTTCAATATATATATATATATAAAAACAGTGTAATCCGGTTCTACTTAGCTCTGCCCCTATTATTAACTATTATTACTTATAGTATTTTTTACATAATTTCTAAATATGAAAACAAAATCTAGATTATATCCAATTTCATATTATATATTAGTTAGTTTAACTCTCTTATTCCAAATCAAGCGAAACAAATTAAAACTTAAAAAAGTATCTTTTTCATGCTCATTGATGAATGATATCACCATGACCAAAACAAATAATGAAAAAATCCAAGAGAAAGTAATATAAGCCTGATGTGATACCTTTGATGTCAAGCACACATCAGAATGGTTTGGACTGGGGTGTCAAATAGGTCAATTATGTTGAATTTGTGTGGATAAAACTAAATTGAGTTAATAATTAAAAAGTTATTTGAACTGAAATAACAATATAATAAACGAATCATGATTCAATCCACTCAATTTTTACTAAATTTAATTTTTTTAATAATTTATTTAAATACCTAATTTATTTTATTTTTTCTGGTTAAACTTTCTGCTTTCCATTTCATACCAAAAAAATATTTACAATAAGGCTTTGGAGTGCATTTGACTAGCACTTTTCTACATCATAATTTCAAGAGTACAAAGTAAATTGTATTGCTAATTCTATGCTAATCTCCTACCACTAGTCCCTGCCAAAGGACCTTATCTAAGCTTGAAGCAAACAGTACAAAGTACATCAGCTATACAGACACCTAAGGAAAAAGTTTAATTCATGTAGAGCTTGTTTCCACTTGGCATTTTTATCTCCTCTTGTATGCAGATGTAAGACGATTTCACTGCAAATGTGGTCACTTCTAAAGCTTTCTTATTTGAATCTGACCTCATTTCTACCTCTCCATATCAATGTAATAGCCATGGCAAAAGCACAGCTTATGATAGCACCCATATTGATTCTCTTTTTTGCCTGTTTACAAACCCATGTTACATCAGTCCTCTAATCCCCAATGGTTCTGCTATATACCATCCAAGCACATAACTTGTTCCAAAGGTGGTGAGTGATTCTGCATTCACAAAATAGATGACCAAAGTTTTCTACTGCTTGTCCACAGAAGACACAATCTAGTGGTATTTGAATGCCAAATTTCTGCAGTCTTTTCACTGTGGCTAATCTTTTTTGAATAGCTAGCCAAAGAATAAATTTATATCGGGAGTGAATGTTCTGTAGTGTAGGAGGATTTCATTCCACTTTAGGATATTGTGACATAAGCTTTGTGTACATGGAATATCCTGTAGCACTTGTCACAGCAAGTAATCTCGTAGTCAAGTCTCCTTGAAAACTCTAGTGTTGCAAAAGGCCTTCTCTGGTATCCATTATCTTTCTCACAACCCAAGAAGCAGTCTTAGGTGTAGGAAATGTGTTCAAATTCTTCCTTTTTATGTAGTAGCTATATATCCATTGTATCCATATGCAGTCCTTCTTCCTAGCAACATCCTATAAGAGTTTAAGAAGAGTTGCTTTGTTCCACAAGGCTAAGTTTAAGATGTTTAGGCCTTTAGCAGCCTTCGGTTTATAGATCTTCTCCTAGGACACCAAAGCTTTTTTGGATATAATCACATTACCGGTCCATAGGAAAGTTCTGAATGTAGTCTCAATAAGTTTCAGGACCTTTTTAGGAAACAGAAATATTTGTGCCCAGTAGGTTTGAATGCCAAACAAGACTGATTTAATTAATTATACTCTCCCATCATAAGAGAATAGTTTGGCAGACCAGCAGGTAATCTTAGAATTGATCCTCTCTATAAAGGACAAGTACTGATGGATTTCCATTTTCTTTGAGTCCATAGGCACCCCCAAGTATCTGAAAGGTTGTGTGCATACCCTAAACCCAACCTCTCCATAATCTCCAGTCTAGTGTGATCAGTCACTCCGTCCATATTAATTGCACTCTTATCAATATTTTCTTGAAATCCAGATGTAGCAGAGAATCTTTGGAATGCCTTATGGAGCAATGTAACAGAGATCACATCAGCTCCACAGTACATGAGCAGATCATCAGCAAAATAGATATGTGTACTCCCTAGTTTCCTACATATTTGGTGGAAATTGAAGTCACCCACAATGTTCAGTTGGCTTAATTCTTTTCCTAGGTATTCCATTGCAATAACAAATTGGCAAGAAGACATTAGGTCTCGCTATCTAATGCCTCTCTTGCCCTTAAAAGGTCTGATATGTCCCCTATTTAGAGTTAGAAAGTATGAAATAGTGGTCACATTCCATTATCCAATGCATAAATTTCAGAGGAAAGCCCAAGTCTAAAAGCACTCTTCTGAGAAAATCTCATTCAAGAGTATCATAAGCTTTATTAAGTTCAACTTTTAGCACACATCATGGGTGATCCACTTTCTATTAAAGCCTTAAAGAGTTCATGACTAGATAATATGTTGTCAATAATATTCCTACCTTCAATGAATGCAGATTGAAATGTACTAACGAGATCAAATTACCATCTTAATTCTTTTTGTGAGGACTTTTGAGATGACCTTGCAAAGTGTAGTACAACATGCGATTGACCTATAATATTTCACCTTTGTTGGGTTTGAAATTTTAAAAACCAAGGTAATAACTGTTGTATTGATCATAGGAGATAGTTGTCTAGTACCGAAGAAATGCTAAACAGTTGTAATCAAATCGAGTTGTACTATATCGCAATTGTTTGTAAAGAACTCAATGGGAAATCCATCCATTCCTGGGGATTTATCTTTTGACATAGCCTGAATTGCTATAATAATCTCACTATCAAATACCTCTTGTATTAAGTCCTTTACTAAAAAGGAATAAGGCAAGCTCCTGCTCTAATGATCTTTGAATTTGCACATGGAATTTCAGGAGCACAGTCACACATTAAGGAGGAGAACACAATATCAATTCTTCTTAAACCAGAATAGGATTAGTCAGTTTGGTATCATCCTCAATATAAAACGAAGTAATCATATTCCTAGTAGTTATGATCTTCCATTGGGCATGGAAATACTTTGAATTAGAGTCACCACTAGTGATCTAAGCAGCCCTTGACTTCTGCCTGTGCACCTGTTCCTCAATTGTACTCCATTTCTCCATTGTTGCTAGTATATCCCTCTTCTGGTCAAGTAAGTCCTAGCTAAAAGGGTATTTTTGTATCTGAGTCTAAATATACTATAGTATTAGCATCTACTTATAGGTAGCCATATAAGCATTTATATCCTTTAAGTGAGCCTTACAATCTTTCAATTTCCTCCATGTATTATGCATGGGTGTTCAAGTAAAATATTATTACCAGACAGACTGTAGAATGTCCTAAAACTCAGGATGCTCTATCACATTATGATATAGCCGAAAGATTTTGGGTGAAGTGAAATCGGTTGGCCACATTTAATCAAGATTGGGAGTGGTCAAAAATTGATGGGTTCAAGAAGTCTGCCTCTACATACCCATACTGATGTATCTATTTCAAGTTCCCTAGTGCCCAATTGATTTTGTTGTACATTCTATTTCCTGCCCCTTATTTGTTGCACCAAGTAAACTGACATCCCATTGTCTTGATAGGAGTGAGATGAATTGTGTCTATCATCTCCTCGAATCCTTTGAGTTCAATCATTGTAACTAGGGATCCTAGTCTATCCTCAGATGAAAGAATAGAGTTGAAGCCCCCACTGGGTATCCATGGGAGATGCAGTTGACTGCCAAGTTGGACCAAATCTCTCCATAATGCCTCCTTCTGGAGAGTTGTATTGTAAGCATACACTGCTGTAAAATAGCTTTTGAACTGAGTGCCCTATTCCTCCACCAAATAGTGAATGAGTTGATCAGTAATGAGTAAAATTTAAACCTGGACATGAGGTTTCCAACATAACCAAATTCTCCTTGACTCTAATTTCTAGACAAGAAAATCAACTTTATTCTTTAAGAGAAAGAGATGCATCTCCTTCTACTTATAGGTCTGGTTTAGGCGCCTTATAATCCATGTTGAGATAATCATTGTGGGTAATGATCCATACCATCCTCCTTACTCTCATGCAGCCAGTATTCTAGTTGATCATTCCCATCTGAAGCAGAGTATATCACTCTAGCAATTGTGGTCTTAGAAATAGAGTCATTATGCGCAATCTCAGGCATTTGGGCTACTGCATCTGTTTCCACCTGCACTATATCTCTTGTAGCATTTGCACTAGGCATTTGAGCTTTTGCATCTTCTTCCATTTGCACTACATCTCCTATTGCATTTGCACTAGGCTTTGCAACCTATATTTGATGAACACTAGGAGCCTACTTCTTTTTATGTTGTCTTCTCTAACGATGTGCATATTGCCTTTGCTTCCCTATATCAGACCTCTAAACCACCTGCTCCTTATACCAGCAGTTTGCAATGTCATGGCCAAATTTAAAGCAATTATTGCAGAACCTTGGTTTTCAGCCATAGTCAATCTGTTGTATTATGAGTCCGTAAGGTGCTTCAACATCAACAGATTCTGGTAAGGGTTGCGTAATATCCACTTCAACCAATACCCTAGCATATGATATCTTCTCTGACTGTGTTGTAAATTTATCTATATATAGGGGTATCCTCACTACACTAGCCAACTTACTCAAGGCTTCGCTTGACCAATACCCCACAGGGAGTCCTAAAAATTTTACCCATATCGGTATAATATTCAATAGGTCTTGGTTGAAAGTGAAGTTCATCTCACATTTCTTTAAGATAAGTGGCCTATTATTATAGGTATAAAGTCCAGATTGCAAAATCTCATCTCTATCCTCCAGCGATTTAAATTTGAAAATATGATACCCCTTTATCTTGGACTAGGATCTGAAATTTGCAATAAAGTTCCAGAAACTAGTTATGCAATTCTCCATCAACCTGTCATAGGGTTTATCCCCAATAACATACCCAATACGGGAGGTTTCCCATTGCTTAGCTTCCAGGTGTACATCGTCTTCAGCAATTTTGACAATCAGCTTCGCTTCAGGACTAGTTGGAGGTATAAATTTGAGGGTCTTACTAAGTTATGCATTGCAATTACCTCTATCAATATCAGTCGCCAATGAAATCGGGTGTGTGGATGTACCAGCATTAGAAAATTGAAGTCACCTCACAGCATTGGCTCCTGCCCCTTATCCGTAATAAATCTGAGTTTAACCTCATCATCGAAGCTAACCGTCTCATGCCCTTCTTTGATTAATTGATATTTCAGTGCTAAAAAACTTTCAAATGTCGGTGATGATAGTTCTCGTTGTATACCAATGGCAGGGGTGACTAACTCCCCAATTTGTTGTACATTCTGTCGGCGTTGTTCCATGTTTCATGGGCATGATCTTGTACCTTGCTAACATGCACCGCTCAACTCCTTAATAATATTTAAATTTCCTGATAATTTTTTTCTATATTATTAATTATATAGAGTATATCAAGCTAAAATATATCAAAAAAATATTTTTATAAAGATTTTTTGTAAATCAACTTCAATTTTTAAATAAATTGAATTAAGCATATCAAATTTTATGGGCTAATTTTGAATAAACTTTTATGGCTCACATCTGTCTCAAAAAGTATTCAAGCTCAGCATCTAGAATTTGAAGTGTTACTTTGAGCAAAGACAACATGGCTTGAAATCACAAGGAAACAAAGAGAATGAAAGAATTTCGATATCATCATGTATTTTTAGTTTATTTTTATATATAAAAAGCACTAGTTAATATTTAATATCATATATATATTTTTTTTCATAACATCAATTTAAGTAGAAATTTTTTTTTCCTTTCTCCATTCATAAATATTTCATACATTTTAAATATGAAGTTGAGTAAAATTTTATACTCGCTTTTATTTAATGATAAAAAACAATAAGCACTTTAACAAAAATTTATAGCATTACGTATTAAGATCCTAAAAATATGAACCCGTAATGTGTCAGATCTTGCCATGTAGTTAGCCTTTCCACAATACGAAGAAAATATACTATTATTGTCATTCTCCTCTTTTGGGTTCGTCAGAAATTAAAAATACGTAAAAAGTGGCAATCAGCGATGACAACTCATACCTTAGTGAACAAATTTAAAATTTATGAGTTTTTAGTTTAAAATTTAACGTTTATGAGTTTCTAGTGATTTCAATTTAAAGAAAATATATTATTACAAATGCCCGGAAAAAGAAAAAAAAAGCAAAACCTTCTCAAAAAAGAAAACAGATCTTAAATAAATTCCATTTCTATTATTGAATTAAGAGGCTACTCTTAAACAAATATTTTTTATATATATTCAATAAATTTCTCAATATAAATACAATATCGGTAGGAAAATCACTGGAAACCCACACCCAATACATTAGATCCGCCGGGGATGTGACCACTGATATAACCTGTTGCAAGAAGAGCGATCGATTATCTGCAAATGCTTACATCAAAAGAAATGACAAACTCAACATATTACTGCGTTCCAAGCTTGATGAAGAGGGAGCTAGCTTCTCAAAAAGTTAGGAATATTTATATAAAGTTGGTTAACTCAGCTCCATCATTCTCTCTGTTGCAAATCACCCAAGACAAGATCTGGATTTGAATCCATGATGAGGGATTGTAATAACAAGTGTTAATCCTCACAAATGATACATCTGTGGTGAAGATTCGGCGGAACCAGGAGTCAAATTTGGAAATTTACTGATGTATTTGCATAGTAAAACATGTAGATTTACGTTTTGCTGATCTCCTAGATTACGGAAAATAAATTCTGCAAATAGAATATCATGAAATTCCATTGAAATACACTGCCCACACATCGTTATCTTCCGAACTGCAGAAAAAGTTATCCCAGATAAAAAAAAAACACATACAGTTTCCTCTCGTTCTCCCCCTCAGCAGCTAAGTGAGGAAGTCTCTAACAGTGACTATTATAACTTTGGGAAGAAAATTATACACTGGACTATGGAACTGAAAACTAGATCAATTTTGACCTACCCCTGCACATTGCCTTGTTTCTTTCAATCGCATACTGGCATTAAGAAATAGTTGTTTGAGGCACATGCATCATGACTAGATATTAGGAAAAGAGTCTTCCATGTTTCAGTGGCAGGAAGCTCTTAACTCATCCAAACTCGAAACAGAAAAATGTCATATGTATCATTCTTGACTTTATCCGCAAACACCTCTTTTAAGATAGTAGGCAACATTGTTAATCATGTATCATCGAACAAGTTCTAATCTCTACTAAAGTTCTTCAATCACATAACAAGATAAGAATTATAATGAAGCAAGCTTGGCAGGAGATGAGCAAATACCAAAGGGACAGAAGTGACTCGATATCCTATAAATAAACATGATATAAATTGGCAACAATCATGAAATGCAAAAGACATTTTAGCATTTTTATGATTTTGTGAGCATACATTTATTTCCATACTGTAATAGAACCATAAAACTCTAATTAGCTGACGTGAAATGCTACAGATATCTCACTTAATTTTCATGAGATAAGAAGCGCAAAACCTTTGAGCAAGCGAATCCACCTGAGCTACTCGACTATCCAAGTAGAAACACAAAGCAGCGTTGAAACTGCTCATATACAACTACAAATTGTGATCACAAAGTTTAAATCACCAGGATAGAGCAACTACAACCTTAAAAGTTTCTATATTCCATATTTACAGGGATGAGTTTGTCAACTTACCAATTAGTAAAAGCTTTACGGCATATGTCAAGCTGCAGGATTAGAGCAACCACAAATAGCCGAGCTCCAGCAGCTGTACCTGACACCAGATACACCAGAACTCTTTAGGAGAACCAGCAAGTAAAACTCAAGTCTAAAATCCCCGAAAGAGCACCCTAACATGAAAGATGTTCAAAAGGAAACTTGGGGTAAAATTCAAAAACAACAAAACCAAGTAAAAGCCTAGCGCTATATAATTTCCAATTCAAAACTCCGAATAATACGGCTACAATTGTGTACAGAAGAACTTTGTAGCATTCCACCGAGAACAAAATATGTCAATATGAGAGGAAAAGATGTTTTAAACAATCACTGCAGAAGTTCTACAGTAGACTGAATTTTAAACAAGATCAAATTGAACTTTACCTACAAAATAGTAACTCCATCTCAAAACACGTGGTGCTTTTAGCTCATGCACCCCCTTAAGAAAGATATTAATATCTTCTTAATTAGGTAAAAAGACCACTTATTTTAAATTATTTAAAACACCACTTATTTTAAAAGAGAATAGCAACTAAACAAGATCTCTAATTTGCACAACTAGATCAATTGGTACAAATGGTAACAAAAATAAATTCATTGAACAAATCAAAGCAGAGCAGCAAGTAACAGAACAATAAAGACAGTGAGTGAATATACCACGAGCTGCACGACTAGTGGCAGTTTAAACAATAGATCAAATTATAATTATGCATTATGCTGAGAAGTAAAAAGGACTGAAAACAAGAAAACTAAACTAATCTTATCTTAAGCTAACCATAATCAAACGGGCAAAGTAAAATACAAGCTTGAGATTATTTACCTGTCAGAGCTCAGAAATGTGCAAAACTGTAATAATAAGAGAAGAGATCCCCACATAAAACGGAGCCATAAAGATCCCAATGGCTCTAGAAAAATCAAAGAGAAAATAAGCATAACTTCTCAGCACAAGGAGCTGATTATGTTACCAACTGAACATAGCTGCATACACTTTTGGACTGTCATTCACAAAGAAATGATTCAGATCATCAATTGAATTTAATAACACATACTTGTTAAATAGTCATTGAAAGACAAGAGGTCAGTAATTGATAGACATAAGCTCAGTAACTATCAACAAAACGCATGAGCTTTAAAGAATAAACCAAACTTCCTGAGATGAGGCACCCAACATTTTTTGACAAACGTTATAAGAACTGCAATATACCAAGAAGAGCACAACTGCTATTACTAGTAAAATGATCTCCTTCCATTAATTGTTGTAACAAGGAATTACAATATTGAGACCTTAACAACAGAAACAAAAAGTAAACCTAGCTTAAAAGTAAGCCTAATACACCACAAACTGAAACCTACATTCACTAACACAAACCAACATACACAAACCCCAACTCCACAGTCTAACCTCCAAATCCGTACAGGGTCCTTCCTTGCCTCTTAAGGGCATAGACAACATCCATAGCAGTGACAGTCTTCCTCCTGGCGTGCTCAGTGTATGTGACAGCATCACGAATCACATTCTCAAGAAAGATCTTGAGCACCCCACGAGTCTCCTCGTAGATCAATCCAGAAATACGCTTCACACCACCCCTACGAGCAAGCCTACGAATAGCTGGCTTAGTAATCCCCTGGATGTTATCCCTCAACACCTTCCTGTGCCTCTTGGCTCCTCCTTTGCCCAAACCCTTGCCTCCCTTACCACGCCCAGACATTTTTCAAGAACGAAAAGTTTTAGGGTTTTGATTTTGTTTTTTGAAAGAGAAGTGATGATTTGATGAGAAGGACCAGTTTTCGATATTTATAGATGCTGGTTTTGTGGATCGGCGTTTGTAATTGGGGCGAAGGTTAAATCGTGACCGTTCGTCTTCTTGAGACTTTGATTTGCAAATCGACGGTTATGAGTATCGATCCTTCCAATTATGAGTATCGATCCGCGTGGAAGGATAAAACTGTATCCGGATCGTTGATTTGAAGGAAATCAACGGTGTGGAGTGTATTCTTGTGTATGGGTGCGGATTGTGCTTTTTCGCTGAGAAAAAAATTGTACTTTTGGCGGGTTCCGGAAAAATTGTATTGCGGAGTATGAAAATGAAAATGTGATTTGAAAGTTCCAAACTTTTTAATAAACGTACGCGTAAAAATTTGGGGATTGGTTACACAGGCAGAAAAATTAGGGAGAAATAGTTTTAAAATTTTTTATAAAATATTTTTAAGTTTTATGTTTTTTTTTAAAAAAAAAATTAGTTTTTTATAGAGAAAAAGTTATCATTTTTATATATAAGTAAAAAGGTAAGAGATTTTATTTTCTCGAAAAATTATGAATAGTAAAAAAAAGAAAATATGAATTTTTACTTGTCCAGTAACTTGGCATACAACAATTAATAGAATGATAATCCTATGAAAAATTACATAGCTAAGCAAACTTAACCACTTATTTATAATAATTAGCAAACCTATAAAAAATAGCAAAATAATTACATCTCCCTCTAATTTTCTTTTTTTCTCTCATTGTATCTGCCCAAAAATTTCTCTTAAATAGCCCACAATTTCATCCGGCTTTCTCTTTCATCACTTCGGCCGTTAGTTACTTCTCTCTCTCTCTCTTTGTTGTTGTGTAGATATTGTTATTTTCCCAACGCCGATGCTCACGCTGCCAGTTCCCTGACGCCGCCACTCACACCATCATTATGATCCTTCTCTTGGCTTCCCTTTGCTAATTTTCTAGCAACTTTCTTTGTGAGTGGACAACAAAATAGAAGCCACACGAAGCTTGATTTAGATGCCCATTAATAACATTAACATTACCTTACCAGAAGGGGTAATGTTGCAGCACTATATTCGTCTACGAGTAACGGCGAGGGAATGAATCTGATGTGAAACCGATGACAGGGGTATCAACGTCGGTCTTTTTCCGATGGTCTATAGTCGCTATCGGCGAGTAAAGTGATGTTAGGGTTAGGGTGCTAGGGAATTTTTGTATCAATGGTGAATTAAAATATTATGTATCATGTACTATCAGGCTGATACATATTGATACAAACTATCTTTATCTTGTATCTGAGTTATCACATTATATAAAAATAACTCAATTTTATTTTTATACTAATGATACAATTTATTAGTCTCTTTCATTTTTTATATACAATCAACTACTTGAACAATATCGTTTTCATATTAATGATACAATATATCAATCTTTTCTCTTTTTTTTGGATACAACCAACTATTTGAACAGTATCATTTTCATATTAATGATACAATACTAAAATGTATCAATCGATAATAGACCGATACACAAAGAACTGTTTTTATTTATTTATGATACATATATACATTGAACACATTATAATAGTATTGTTTGTATTGATTTTAAAAATGGCAGTTGATTTTACTAATGATACTTGTGATAAATATGAAATATACCAGTAAGATATCTTTTAATGTTTTTTGATACATGCATAAGTATCAATTTAATTTTTACAATACAAAAAATGATACATAGTAACATATTTGTATATTGTTTGATACATGCATAAACAAGGACATATTTTTCAAAAGATAATAATAATAATGATATAATCAGAAAAAATTCACCAAACTCGCAACGATGATACACTCAAAAAAAAATTCTCCTCAAGATATGTGATTTTTCAAAGGTGATAATTTTTCTAGATATGGAAATTGTTTAAACTTTTCTAAATATGTTTAAAAAAAACAACCAAGATCAAAATGAAGAGAGATTTTCTCCATTAAATATGCAAGTTTAGTTAATCATATTATTATATAAGTGGGAAGCCCCTAAATTGAAAGTTAGATTATCATTTTGCCCCTTCACTAAATCAAAATTTAATTAATACATAATTAACTATTAATATTTTATCATACCATGTCATATTTATATATTTAATACTATATAAGTGGGAAGACAAAAAGGGAAAAGTTAAATTAAATAAATAAATATAAATAATAAATAATAATAGTAATAAATATAAATATAAAGATAAATAATAAATAAATAATAAATAAATAATAAATAATAATAAGGATAAATAATAATAATAATTAATGACTAAATAAATAAATAATAATAATCATATCATATTATTATATAAGTGGGAAGCCCTCAAGTTAAAAGTTGGATTACCATTTTGCTCTTCAATCTAAAACTATTTCAATAATATTTTATATACTAAAAAGTAAATATACATTACAATAAATATTACTAGACTATTAAATTAAATAAGAAATCTATAATTGTCATAATAGAGAATTAATGTTTCCATTTAATTTACGTTATTTCACTTTATTCAAACTTAATTATAATTATTTATCGCTATCTTCATCAGAAATGTAAAAAAAACTCAAAGTCATAGTATCATGATTGTTTCTTTCATTTAATATTTTTTTTGTTATTTTTTTAAAGATTTATATCTATATTTTCTATTAAAATATTTTGAAATACTATTTGGTTGAAAGGTAAAAATATCGTTTAATATTTGATAAATATTTTAGTCATTTATTTTTTATTTCGTGACTTTCCGCTTCTATAATTTAATAACTATTTTGAAATATGAATATTATAACTTATTATTTAACTTCTCTTTTTTTAAAATAAATAGTCAAATATCTTTTAGCTCAAGAGTTATTATTCACTTATAATATATATATATATATATATAATGAGATTTTTTTACTGCTTGATACAAAAATATAAGAGTATTGTTTAAATATAGGGCAAAATAATCGTCAATATTTGATGGACTGATATGTGGGACTTCCATTTTTAGTATAATATGATATGATATGATTCAAATATTATTAATTAATTAGATATTTAATTTAATTTTGATTCAATAAATAATAAAATATTATTATTTAATTAAATATTTAAATATGATATGATTTAAATATTACTATATTAATAGATATTTAATTTAGTTTTGATTTCATGAATGATAAAATAGGATCATTTTGTTAGATATTTAATTTGATTTTGATTCAATGACTGATAAAATATTATTATTTAATTAGATATTCTATTATATTTTAATTTATTGTAGAGGCAAAATGGTAATCCAACTTTTAAGATAGGGGCTTCCCACTTTTAGCATAATATGATGATGATATATAGCTTCAACAAGAATTAAAGAGAATATTATTTTTCTCATTTCTATAACAAATTTATATTAATGATCATTTGATAAAATATTTTCAGATAAATGACAATTATATAAGCAATAAATATTATTTGTTTGGGTGCATATCATAAATTAATACCTTAAATTTCTATCAATTTTGTTTGATTATAAATTACATTTATCATCTGTTAGCAATGATATATCGTTTTACATATATTATCTAACGAATCTGCACAAGCTTACAAGAGACATACGTGCAACGCACGTGTCCAAAACTATTATATAAAAAGTAGAAAGCCCTTATTCTAAAAGTTGGATTGCCATTTTCCCCTTGTAGTAAATTTAAATATAATTATTGTTTCATATACTATCTTTTCACCTTTCAATTGTTTCATCTTCTAAGCTTCTACTGGTTATAGTGATATTTATACACAATCCTCTAATGAAGATTTGTACCATTAAGCAGACTCAATATGAAAAATATATGTCTTTGTGTCATAATTATACTCTACACCTTTTAATAGGTAATATGAAGTTGTTGCATTCTTTTTTCTTCTTTTTGATAGTTTTTCAAATATTTTTTGATTTAACTTCTTTTTTTTATTGTTTGCATTTTGATTTTATATGAAATATCCATAAACTTGATAGAATCAGCCTCAAATCCGCAGATTAAATTTACTCTTGGCGCGTGGCTTATATTTATGCACGTCATAGTAACTTGTATTTTATATAATTCTTGAATTTTTCTGCATAAGTGTTGGAAAAAAATTTTCATTTTATTTTGGTGATCTTGTCAAGCTTTATTCTTAATTATATCAAAGCATGATTTGCAAACTAAGGTAACCAAAATATCAGCTCAATCATTTTGAATTTACACTTATCACAACTCTATATTTGATAACTTCATGTGGATATACACGTGTCCAGAAACTAGTTAGATATTAAATAGAGTCAATATAGGAGGAAATTAAGGGTTTGAATTTTTGATACAACATTCAAGATTTTCATTAATCTATATTAGAAAATAAATAAATAAATGTTACTTTATGTAATTAAGATAAAATGTGTTATTTTGTGTAATTATTTTACTATGTAGCGCTATTTATGAAAATTATTCGAATTTTTTTTATATTACTAGTGAACTTGTCCACACATCGCGCGATTAAAAAAAATACATATTACTATTTTTTTACAAATTGAATCGAGATAAAATACATAATTTTTATAATACCAAAAATAAAATAAGTTTCTGTAAAATATAAGGCATACATGGAAAAATAAATTAGAAACACATTTATAAGAAAAACATCTATATGAAAATTAAAAAAAGAAGAAGTAAAAAGTAAAAAGTTTTCTTCCTCGTGCTCTCGGCGTAGCTTAAGGCTAAATTACGCTAAGATCGTCCATTGCAGGAAAGAAGGATAGGGGTCGCCCTAAGAAATTACCGATACCGGTAGATAGAGCAATTCATGTAACAGGCTCGAAAGTTAAACATAAGGGAAGGAAGTGCAATTAGATGAAGAGGAGTTGTTTGCGAGTAGTTCAAATATGGGAAATGATGAAATTGAGAAAACCTAGAGACGGGATCAATCAATTGACTATACTACGCCAGTAGGTGTAAGTGCTCAACCTCAGATAATTTCAGCAGAACATATACTTCTCAAAGAAGCACCTGCCGGAGCTACTAGTAATGCAGAGGTGAAAAAGGACTGGACCAGTCTGTTTGCTAGAAATCGAGTTGTGAATAATAGTATGCCTTTAAACTATGTTACACCTACCTTGATTAATGGTGAAATGGTAGTTAAATTGGAGCAATCAGATGTAGAAATTGAAACGAAGAAATGGATGTGTGCTCTGATTGTTTATGTGGTGGGTGATCACCGGGGTACAACTACATGAAAAGGTATATTAATCAAATGTGGAGCAAGGTTACAATACCAGATCTATTTTACCATGATGATGGCCATTATGTGGTGTAATTCCAGAGTTAGGAAGACATAAATGAAGTAGTGCATTCTGGTCCTTATACAATGAATAATCGCCCTTTGATACTGAAACAATGGTCACCTAGGTTTGATTTTCAAGCAGAATTTCTAACTAAGATTCCACTTTGGGTGAAGTTTCCAAACTTACCTATGAATTGCTAGAGTTGTTCTTCGCTAAGCAGGATTGCCAGTGTTTTGGGTATCCCTATGTTTGCAGATGAGTGTACTATAAAGCAGTCAAGGATATACTATGCACGAATGCTTATTGAAATCAATATTACTAAGGAGCTGCCTAGTGAGATCACAGTAATGGGACCTGATGGGGTGGTATTTCAACAGACTGTGGAGTATGATTGGAAGCCTCTCTTTTGTAAGAAATGCCTAAAGATAGGATATGACTGTGGCAGGAAGGATGATAACAAGCAACCACAACATCATAAGAAACAGATGCCTGCTAAAGTGAAACAATTATGGAAGACCAACGAGGTAGTACCAGAAGCAGTCCCTCCTTCTCCTGAAGACTTGAATCTTATAGTATCATCAGATAGTGTAAATGTTAAAGAAATCACTCTGGAACATTCCTCATGGAAAGTAGTCCAAGGCAAATCTAATTCACATCCGAGGAAGGAGATGGTTTACAAGGTACAGATGTTGAACTTAATGATAAACTACCTCCAGATATTGGAGGACCTTCTCATATTTGATGTCTTGGCTAACTTGGAATATAAGAGGAACCGACAAGAGGTATAAGCAGAAAGAGTTGGATTCCTATATTAAAGAAAATAATATTAAGTTGATAGGTTTACTAGAAACCAGGATCAAGAAGAATAAAGCAGCCTTCATTGCAAACAAGATAGCTCTAGGCTGGCAGATAGTGAATAACTATGATCATGCGGTTAATGGTAGGATCTGGGTTTTATGGGATCGTGATGTGTATAAAGTCCATCCATTATCTCAAGATGCTCAATCTATCCACTGCAAAGTTAAAAGGAAGTAGTGTAAGATGGAGTGTTTTATGACTGTGATTTATGGATTTAATACTGTGGAGACTAGGAAAGCCTCATGGGATCAACTCAGAACAGTTTCTAGTAGGGCTCCTTGGATTGTGTGTGGGGGATTTTAACTCAATTTTATGTCCTCAAGATAGAGATCAAGGTGCACCAGTTTCAATTCAAGAAATTAGAGATTTTAATGACTGTATCCAAGATGTGAATGTGCATGAATTGTCATAGAGAGGGAATTATTATACATGGTCTAACAAACAACAGGGGAGTAATAGGGTGCCAAGTAGATTAGATAGAGCATTTGGGAATGATGAATGGATGCTCCAATATGGTCAATTAGGAGTTACATATGGGTTACTTTACATTTCAGATCATGCTCCCATGATTATAAGGATGCAAGCAGAAAATTCTAATATTAGAGTACCATTCAGATTCTTTAATGTTTGGGCTGAGCATGATAACTTTCTATCCCTTGTGCAAGGTGAATGGGTCAGAAGATTAAGGCAGGATGCTATCAGTAATGTTTGGGCCAACTTGAAAGCACTTAGGTTCAGCCTGAAGCAACTTAACACTACAGAGTTCAAAGGGATCTCAGAGAGAATCACTGCAGCCAGAAGTGAATTATTAAGTATCCAGACTCACTTAACTCAACATTGTTCTGAAGCCTTGGTCACAGAGGAGAAGATTATCTTGGAGAAGCTAGAAAAATGGTCCTTAATAGAAGAAAGTATCATGCAACAAAAGTCCAGAGCTACTTGGATAAAACTAGGGGATTCAAATACCAAGTACTTCTCTGCAGTTGTAAAGGAGAGGAAGCACAGGAAGCTTATCTATAGCTTAACCTAACCTGAAGGTGTCCAATTAATAGATAAAGGACCCATTCATTATGAGATAATAAAGTTTTATAAGTCCTTGATGGGTCAAGCAAGTGTAAGTTTGCCAGCAGTCAATAGGCAGATAATGAAACTTGACCCTATGCTTAATCATTCCCAACAATTAGCTCTATGTGCTGAAGCGACGGATCAGGAGATAGAAGAAGGATTAGGCTCAACAGGGGATAATAAAGCACCGGGGGTGGATGGGTATAATGCAGTTTTCTTTAAAAAAGCTTGGCAAGTGATTAAGACTGACATATGTGAAGTTGTGAAGACTTTCTTTAGGACTGGAAAGCTGCTTAAAGCAGTGAACTGTACTGCTATCACACTGCTGCCCAAAGTTTCGAACCTTTCTATAAAGAGTATAGACTGATAGCTAAGGTTCTTACTGCAAGGCTGAAGGAGATTATGCCTTCCATTATTTCTGAAACTCAAGCAGGCTTTATACCAGGGAGGAAAGTTACTGATAATATTATACTTGGACATGAGCTAATCAAGGCCTATTCTGGGAAGCACATCTCTCCCAGATGTGTTATCAAAGTGGACATTCAGAACGCATATGATATAGTCGATTGGAGGTACTTAAAGCAAGTGTTAGAAGAGTTGACTTTCCCTGAACAATTTACAGGCTGACTAATAGAATGTATATCTTCTATTAACTATTCCATCATTATCAATGGTGAATTTACTCAACCATTTGATGCTGCTAGAGGACTAAGGCAAGGGGATCCAATATCACCTTACCTATTTGCAATAGCAATGGAATATTTGAGCAGATATTTACTAACACTCAAACATGAGAAGAATTTCAAATATCACCCTATGTGTGCAAAAATGCATATAACTCACTTATGCTTTGCTGATGATTTACTTCTGTTTGCTAGAGGGGATATTCAATCCATCACAATGCTGCATGATAGATTTCAACTCTTCTCAGCAGCCTCTGGATTGATTGCTAACTTGGCTAAGAGTTCAGTGTATTGTGGAGGGATGGGGACTGCAATTCGGCAACAAATACAACATCTACTGGGCTATCAACAAGGAGACCTTCCATTTAAATATCTGGCCATTCCTTTGGCCACCAAGAAACTCAGAATACTCCAACGACAACCTTTAATAGACAAGGTGGTGGCTAAAGTAGCATCTTGGACAGTAAAAAAATTGTCTTATGCAGGCAGGCTACAACTAGTAAAGTCAGTGAAATTTGGATTACAAGCATATTGAGTACAAATGTTTATTGTTCCAGCAAAGATAATGAAGGCAATTGAGGCATATTGTAGAAACTATGTATGGCCAGGAGCAAATACAATTACTAGGAAGACACTGGTAGCTTGGGGAACTATGTGTACTCCTAAAGTAGCTGGTGGTATGAATCTTATCAATTTGAAGTTGTGGAATAAAGTCGCAATAGCTAAAATATGCTGGGAACTTGCTAATAAAAAAGATAAGTTGTGGATTAGGTGGATACATAGTTACTACATAAAAGATCAAGGGCTGATGGCATAAATGTTCCAGCACAAGCAAGTTGGATAGTTAAAAAAGTTTTTTGTTCTACAGCCTACTTACTCTCTGCTGCTAGGGGTCAAGTTCCTACCCAGATCACAGTTAAACAACTTTATCTACATATGCTAGGTGAGCTACCTAAAGTACCATGGAAGGGAACAATGATCTAGAACTAGGCCAGGCAAAAGTGCATCACTATGTGGTTGTTGTTGCAAGGAAGGTTACTGACTGCAAATAGATTGTTGAAATGGGGAATGCAGATAGATGCTCATTGTAACATGTGCAATCAATGTCTTGAGAAGAAAGAACATCTCTTTGCTAAGTGTAGAGATAGGTTGCATCAGTGGAGTCACTGCCTTACACCGAGCTTTAGCACCTAGTCAGATATGTACTCTTTGCTGATCAGTAATACTAGAGGAAGGAGTTGTAGAGCACAAATGGTGAAGCTGATATATGCTAAATTTGTTCATAATTTAAGGGATTGAAAGGAATACAAGAGTCTTTGAGAAGAAGGCTAGAATGGTGGAATCCTTGGCAAGGCAGATTGCTTGCTTTAGCACAATGAGGGCAGAAGGCTATGTGAAGGTGCTGTTGAATAAGTGTCAATTCTAGCTTATATGTAGTGCAATAAGTTGATAATAGATAGAGTATTTGTGAAGCTTTCTAGTATAGTGAATAGATGAGGAACACAAAGTATTTGTGAAGCTTTCTAGTATAGTGAATAGATGAGGAGTACTTTAAGATGGACAGAATGAGTTAAATATTTGTCCGGTTTTGTAATGTTTACTTGGTGGTTAATAATATACCAGTTAATTACCCAAAAAAAAATTCCAAACAATCGTATAGTATAATATTCTAACACATAATAGCTTTCAAGTAACAACCTATCAATAAAGTTAGGGTTCATTTTATATATAGAAAAGTAAAAGTTCATATTATAGAGAAAAAAGACAACCTATCAATAAAATTTATTAGTCTAACATTCATTTTGTAAAAAATGTATCTCTTAAAGTCCTCTCACATGAAGTTCTTGTTTAAATTTTATTCCCTTCATTTTTTATTTAACTGTTATGCACAAAAATTTGTCCATGCTTTCTATCATAACAAAAATAAATAAATTACAACTAAACAATTAGTGTTATAAATTTCATATATATATATATAAGTTAATCATCACTAATCAAACACTTTTTTATTATTCTACTAAATCTTCATGGCTCTTGTCATCATACATAAAAAAATTGATAAAAATAATTTATAAGAGAAGAAAATTGATCACAGTTGAGTAAGAAAATACAAAAAATCAATGTAAATATAAAATAGAAAAAAATAATGTACCGCTTGAAGGATACAAACATGAGATTTCAACCATTTATTTTTTTAATTAATTTTATTATACAAACGTTTCTTTTATTCTGATAAAGAGAATTTGATAAGCTTCCACTAAAAAAAATCATTGGGTGTATTCATATCATAAAATTTAGCTACAACTTCACTCAGTGTTTAATACACACAAATCTATGCAGTAACTACCTATCGAAAGACAATAAAATTTCTTGAAACACACGACCTGAGTGCTTTTGCAGCTGTTGCACCGACATACATTATGAATCCAAATAGATGAAAATTTTATTCACCTTAATAAAATAAACTGAAATCAATCAGACACAAGTAAATTTCTCTAACTAACATGAAATTGGCGAAACACTTTTTTATAAAGGGAACTACTAATACATTTTTGTCATATAAAATATCAATGCAATCTTTTTCATAAGCCTAGCTCAAAAAATACTTCTTTCATGTCCTTCATTGTGCTACCATTAAAAATATAATCTGAAGAAAAAACCTTACTCTTGATCATAGATTGACCAAAACCATCCCATTAATAAAGAGACTAATACTAAAAATAATAAATAAGTATCATATTTCTTCATAGTTTTTGGGGTTTTAAATGAAAGGATAGTTATATAGAAGTGGGTAAACGATGGGACGGAAGATGAAAAGTGTGGAGTTAAAACTAATTAACCATGTTTCACAATTATCATGGCCTAATAAAAAGAAGAGTTACACCCATTCATAATCTATAGTGAATGCTAATTATTTAGAAACGAATATTAATTTTAGTATTATAAAAATTAATGAGGTGAAGAGAAAGGATCAATAAAAATATTTAGAGATTAAAATTTTAAAAAATGAGAAAAAAATAAATAAAAATAGTAGCTTTAGAAGCATGTCACATCATTACATTCATATCCTTCCTTTATATGTGTGTGTGTGTGTGTGTGTGTGTGTGTGTGTGTGTGTGTGTGTGTGTGTATGTAGAGAGAGAGAGTGTTACACCCCGTAAAATTTCCACCACATAGATGGCCTATTCGCGTGTTGGTTAAGAGTATTTGAAAGTCATACATGCTAGAAAAAGGCCCAGGAAAAGACCGGACGAGAAACCTGTCGAACCATCGCGGAAGGAGCCGGGGCAGAGCCCCTCCGCGATGGCAACGTGTCACGGAGGTGGAGCCTCCGTGTTTGCTCCGTGACACGTTGGCCCTGTCCAGCCCCAACTATATAAACCTCTCACTTCGGTTTTTAATGATATAACTCATATACTTTCCAGAGAAACCGAGGGAAAACAGGGAGGAACGAGAATCTCTTATAATATTCATCCGATTACGTCGTCAAACGCGGTCTAAACTCAAATTAACTCCAGATACCGAGGTATTAAGCAGTAAGGAGCATTCCTACGGATTTAGTTTCGTGAAATTTGGTCGGCGAATCGTCGTGCTACCGAACTAAGGTAAGTGGAATTGATCCAAACTAGTGTCCATATACTCCTAGCCCTGAAGTGAGTATTTCTCCCTTCTGGACTTTCGAGAAATAGCGAGTTTTCGACCGTTTTTCGATAAGCCAAAGTTTGGGCTATATATATATTGAAAGTGATGTTTTCTTCCAGAATATTAGCGTATTTAGCTTTAATTGATATGTATATGAATACAGTTGGGAGAAATAGCAGAAATACTGACCGACTAGTCGGGAACTCCGAAGCGAAGGTATGTAAAGCTAGTTTCCTCGGCAAGTTAGTAGTCTCGGTATAGTAAGATAGTTCAAGGACAGTAGAATGTTTCAGAAGTCGTGTGTTATGTTTAGTATGAATATTAGCACGATATTGGAAACATCATGTTATGTATAGCGTGAAACTTGCTAGCATGATATAAATTCTAATACAAAGTGCTAGGAACTGTACAACATGCCCAGTATGTGATTTAGTAAAGTATGTCAGGAGATTATCGTGTTCAATTGAAACTTAGTAAAGCTATATAAGTCTCTATGAGGTATTTCATAATTAGAATGGTAGCTTAAAAATGAAGTTTAGAAAGCATGTTAGAAATAGTAAATCATGTTACTATGAAACTCGGTTATACAACATGATCCCCAGCAGAAAAACTATATCTTGTTCCACATTAGACTCAACACAGTATGACAGAAGATTATATATATATATATATATATATATATATATACCATTATCAGTCTCAGTATGTATTAAACACATACATATCACTATCACTAGTTCAACATATAGTATGTATAGATACATTATTATCACTAGCTTCAAAATGTGGTATACGCAGTTAGTATTACTAGTTGAGACCACTGTATTGTCTTGGGGTTGGATTACCTAGCATTCATGACCGTTCCAAGGTTAATAGTTGTATCGACTCATCCGCCAGAGGGCGAGGATACGTCACCCTACGAAGTGGCATGCCGTCCCACAGGGGACGAAGATGGAATGACGGTTTTCCCCATATTGTGCCTTGGTCGGCCTTTATACACCCCCGTCGAGCAGGTACACCCGGGGTGTTGATTCAGGAGTCCTCCGGACTCAGGTACAGTTATAGTCAGGGGCTCAGTGAGCCCAAGTGCATACCCAGGGGATCGGCAGGATGCTTATAGTTATTATAGGAGATGGGACGATCGGGGTAGGGGTAAAGATTGCGTGTTGATTGTATCTCTCGGCTTATGGGGGCCGGGTAAGGTTTATGTGTGCTATTCTATGTTATGTTATGTTATGTTATGCCATGTTATGCTAGATACGAGTAGATCGACAATAGAGCGATACATTTTCAGGTATGACTCCTACTCCTTCCAGCATAGTTGAAAGTAGGCTTAGCTTTACATTTTCAGTCAGTTTAGTCTATTTATTTCTACTTCAGTTCCATCAGTTGTATTGTTGCTTTCAAATATTTTTCAGTTGTTGCTTTACATACTCAGTACCAGCGGTACTGACGCCCGTTGGGGGCGCTGCATTACTTACCTGTAGGTACTCATAGACGAGGAGCCGATACCTCGTGATTCCAGCCAGCTCATAGAGTCATCAGCTCCTGTCATCCGGAGCTTGACATTCAGAGGTGTATTTCATTTTCTTTTGTTGTATAGTACGGGTAGGTCGGGGCCCTGTCCCGACCATCTTATCAGTATTCCTAGAGGCTTACAGTCTGTATATATTTCCTTGTGGTTAGTTGTACCGGTCATGTGGGGCCGTGCGTGTGTTTAGCTGTTTAGTATTGTTTATTATGTTGGTCGTGTGGGGCCATAGTCTGATAGTAGTGGTGACCTTGCTGGTCACGTAGTTATTCAGTATTCTATTGTTGAGTTACAGATAACTAGACAGCATGGTGGCCTTGTCGGCCCGCATAGGTTTCCCCCTTTGTAAGTATGTCTCCGGTGGGCTGAAGTTTTGTACAGGTGGCTATAGGCCCAGTCGACGGGAGGCTGTATTTATAGCCGTTATATAGCCCGTTGATTCCTTGAATCCGAGTTAGAGCCAGCCAGGCACTAGAGGTGCTTAGGCTCAGTAGTCTAGCAGTTCAGATCCTAATAGGGCACTAGGTGCCAGTCATACCCCCCAAGGCGAGGCGTGACAGAGAGAGAGAGAGAGAGAGAGAGAGAGAGAGAGAGAGAGAGAGAGATTTGTTGAATATAATAATTCAAAGTTTTGAAAAATACATTGAGAAATGACAATTTATTTAACAAAATTTATTGATGGTATTATTAAAGAGTTGTACATTGCAACTCATGCTAAATTTTAATTTTTATTGAATTAAAGTTCGATCAATAAATATTATATTTTTCAAAGAATGACTTTATCATAGTGTATTTTACTTAGTTTTGAATCTTTACTTATTTGGTAAGATTTTATAAGAATGGAAACTTTTTAATAGTTTTCATAACTTATGAGATTTTTATTTTCATTAGAAAAAAAATGGACTTAAGTATTTCAAATTACATGTCCAAATAGAACTTCAACTCCATCTCATATAATTTCATATCACAATTTTATCTCGCATGGCCAAACGGACCCTAAATTTCATATAACATTTTGAGGAGCTCTGTTACTGCATTTATTGTTATTGCGACATGCTTTCAATGTTATCATTTGTTTTCATTGGTTAGTATCTCATTGTAGGCTGCACTTCTTTTTTAATTTATTTTGGGTGACAGTCAAATTTTTTTTTTCTGTGTTAATGTAATCTCTTAACAAGATAAAAATCTCAAAGATGTCCTATGCTAATGAATGTGTGTGCTTTCTGATTTAAAATATTATGATGCTAAAAGCACTTTTTAAAACTACCGATGATATTTGAATAGTCAGTAAACCCAATTTATTTTTGAAAGAATTGAAAATTGCTTCCTCACTCCCTCGACCACTATAATAGTTGTGGATTGCTTTCTTTTTCATCAAAATCTTTCAAAACTTGTGTAATATATACATCAATCTCATTTTATATATGCATATATGGGTCAATATCGACTATAGTCTCACTACAACACAATGAATTTATAGCTATGAAATCTAAGTTATGAATTTAAAAATCGTAGCTATTACTTAGTAATAACCATAAAACTTTGAATTCGTATCTATTTATAAATTTATAAAAATTTCTTAGCGACGAAAATCTTTTGTACAAAGCTAATTTCTCATTTTTGCTACAATTACTAACAGTCGTGACAATAATTGCCTAAATAGCTACAACTTTATTACTACAATAAAATTTTATAGCTAATCATAAATTTTTGCCACGCGATTAAAGTCATTGTAGCAATAGCAATTGCAATTTTTTTGATATAATAAGTTATATGAAATAAAATATTGTAGCTAAATAATATTTTTTGCTTCAACTTATAAAAACTTATGGCAATAGTTAAATTTTATAGCCACTATTTTTGTATATAATAAAGTTTTGTAGCTAACTATTAGTTTTTACCACGAGTTAAAATTTATTATTGTAATAGTAATCTTTTATGCAGATTAAATTATCTAAATAAAATATTATCGCTAAATAAATATTTTTGCTTCAAGTTACAAAAAAAATTGTTGCAACAGTTAAATGATATAGCCATAGATTTTTGCTACAGTAAAATTTTGTAGTTAATTATTAATTTTTGTGATGTATTGAATTTGTTGTAGCAATAGTGACCTTTTAGTCATGAAAAAGATTATCTAAAATAAAATACTATAGTGAAATAAATATTTTTGCTTTGTACTATAAAATTGTGACAATAGTTGGCTTAATAATAGCTATAATTATTTGCGAAGACGAAATAATTTTGTCACAAGTTTATTATTGTGATAAAATTTCATAGATAATAATTATTTTTTATCACAAGTTGAAATTTATTGTAGCAATACTAGTCTAGTGTTAATTAGAGGTGTTCATCATTCGATTCTATACAAATACTACAAGTCTACTTGGAAATTTCAAATATAATTTGAACAAATAGGTTATATATATATATCTAATTAATTTTAATTAACTAATTATATCGAACTTAAATATAACTATACTAAAGACCCACTGAAGCTTCATCTAAATCAAGTCCTTCTAGAATATAATTGTTGTTTGACTCAAACTTGTTTCATCAGAATAATATCTTTATCGATCTAATATGATTGGAGGTCTTAATCGTCTGATTTAATTCAATTTTACAACTTGTAAGTCTTAAATGTAACTTAAATAAATATAAGATTATATATATTTCAATTAACTAATGATGTCAAATTTTAGAAAAACTTTGATAAGTCTTATTCAAACTTTATCCTAGTTAAGTGTTTTCAGAATTACTATTTGACTAGAAGATAATTTATTGAGACAATGCCTTTATCAACTCAGTGTAATTATAGGTGTTCATAAATTTACTCGATTCAATTTTATAAGATCTTACTTACAAAATTTAAAATATAATTTAAATAAATAGGTAATTATACACACATATACACACACATTACGTATATTGATATTTATATTTGTGCAATATGTGGATATTATTAAAAAATTATAATAATGTTACAAACATATTTGTGTTATAGTAAATGTCTATAAAGGTATTTGTATTGTAGTAGATACATGTGTTTATATCATTGTGAAAATCTATCTTTAGGAGAAAAGTTAGGAGAAATTATCCCTATAAGTAGAGGGGTTCTCCTTCATTGTATTTCATCCCATAAAGAAAAATAAGAACTTCTCTCCTTCTCTTTTCTCTATAATATTCTTGTTCTTTCTTTATTATTTCATAACACGTTATCAGCACGAGACTATACCGTCTCAAAATTTGAAGGCTAAGATATGGATAATTCTCAAAACATGTTATCGAATTATGAAGACATTTGTTTGATTGATTCTGGTACCACACATACGATATTCAAAGATGAGAAATATTTTTCTTACTTAAATATGGGCAAGATAAATGTTACTACAATATCTGGTAGTACCAATTTGATTGAAGGCTTTGGGAAAGCCATTATAATCTTGCCTAAGGGAACTAAACTCATCCTAAATAATGTCATGTTTTCTCCTAAATCTCGGAGAAATTTGTTGAGTTTTAAAGATATCCGTGAAAATGGTTATCATATCAACACAATGGATGAGATGAATCTTAAATATCTTGGTATCACCAAGAATGTCTCTGGGCAGACATGTGTTATAGAAAAGTTTCCTGCTTTATCTTCTGGCTTGTATTGGACAAAGATTAGTGCAATTGAGGCACATTCTATAGTAAACCAGAAGTTTACTAATTCCAATACTTTTGTACTTTGGCATGATCGTCTGGGACATCCTGGATCTATAATGATGAGACGAATTATAGAAAATTCAAATGGGCATCCATTAAAGAACTTGAAGATTCTTTCAAATGGTGAATTTTCTTGTAGCGCTTGTTATCAAGGCAAGTTAATTGTGAGACCATCACCAACAAAGGTTGAGATTGAGTCCCCTGCATTCTTGGAACACATACATGGGGATATCTGTGGACCTATCCACCCACCTAGTGGGTCTCTTAGATACTTCATGGTCCTAATAGATGCTTCCTCTGGATGGTCTCATGTGTGCCTATTGTCATCTCGCAACCTGGCGTTTGCAAAATTATTGCCACAAATAGTACTATTATGGGAACAATTTCCTGATAATCAAATTAAGTCCATTCGCCTTGATAATGCTGCAGAGTTTTCATCCCAAGCATTTAATGATTATTGCTTATCAATTGGGATAAAAGTTGAACATCCTGTAGCTCATGTTCACACTCAAAATGGCCTTGCCAAGTCACTAATTAAATATCTGCAATTGATAGCAAGGCCATTGCTCAATGAAAACTAGGCTGCCCGCTTCTGTTTGGGGTCATGCGATTCTGCATGCTGCAACACTTGTTTGTCTCAGACCGATAAATAATCGTAATTTTTCTCCGTTACAATTGGTTTTAGATCAAGAACCTAATATTTCTCATCTGAGAATTTTTGGATGTGCTGTATATGTGCCTGTAGCACCACCACATCACACAAAAATGGGTCCCCAAAGAAGGTTAGGAATTTATGTTGGGTTTGAATCGCCCACCATTATTCGCTACCCTGAACCATTAACTGGAGATATGTTTACTGCTTGATTTGCAGATTGCCGGTTTGATGAGATAATTTTTCCAAAATTAGGGGGAGAAAATTGTGAAATCAAAAGAGAAATTTTGTGGAAAAATCCATCATTGTCTCATCTTGATCCACGTGCTTCTATTTGTGATTAAGAAGTACAAAAGATTATTCATCTGTAGAAAATTGCAAATCAAATGCCAGATGCATTTACAGATTTTAAAAGAATTACTAAATCACATATTCCTGCAGAGAATGTCCCAATTCAAATTGATGTCCCTGAAGGACCATCTACTAGTGTCATAGCCAATGAGTCCAAAGCACGCCTAAAGCGTGGTAGACCATTGGGTTCTAAGGATCGAAATCCTAGAAAAAGAAAAATAAATGGTCAAGATGACACTACGATAGTACCACATATGGAAGTTCAAGACTTGAGCAATTTTGATATCCATGAAGAAATTAATGAGCCTGAGACTCAAGAAAAAGAGGAACTATCCATAAATTCAAGTGATGCTGGAATTAATCGATTAAAAATAGTGGTGGATTATGTCTTTTCATATAATGTTGCAACAAAAATCATGCAAGATAGTGAGATCTTGAACCTCAATCTGTCACAGAATATCGACAAAGAAATGATTGGCCAAAATGGCAAGAAGCAATTCAATCAGAATTGAATTCACTTGTCAAGCATGAAGTTATTGGACCTATAGCTCAAACACCTAATGGTATTAAGCATGTTGGCTATAAATGGGTCTTTGTGCGAAAAAGAAATAAGAAAAATGAAGTACAAAGGTACAAAGCACGCCTTGTTGCACAAGGATTTTCACAAAGGCCTGGTGTCGACTATGAAGAGACATACTCACCAGTTATGAATGCAATAACATTGCGTTATCTTATTAGTTTCACTGTCTATGAGAGGTTTGAAATGCATTTGATGGATGTAGTTACAGCTTATCTTTATGGATCACTTGATAATGAGATATACATGAAAATCCTTGAAGGATTTAAAATGCCTGAAGCATGTCATTCAAAGTCTCGGAAAATGTATTCAATTAGATTGCAAAGATCATTGTATGGTTTGAAAAAATCTGGACGCATGTGGTATAACTGTCTTAGTGAATATTTATCAAAGGAAGGTTATATAAATGATGAAATTTGCCCATGTTTTTTTATAAAGAAAACAACATCGGAGTTTGTCATACTTGCTGTTTATGTAGATGACATAAACCTTATTGGAACTCCAATAGAGCTTCGAAAGGCAATTGATTATTTAAAGAAGGAATTTGAGATGAAAGATCTTGGAAAGACAAAATTATGTCTTGGTCTGCAAATTGAGCATTTGAAAAATGATGTCTTTATTCATCAATCTGTCTATACAGAAAATGTGTTGAAAAGATTTTATATGGATGGCGCACATCCATTAAGTACTCCTATGGTTGTTCGATCACTTGATGTGAATAAGGATCCATTCCGACCTCAAGAAAGGAATGAAGAAATTCTTGGTCCTGAAGTACCATATCTTAGTGCAATTGGTGCACTAATGTATCTTGCTAACACTACAATGCCTGATATAGCCTTTTCGGTTAATTTGTTAGTAAGGTATAGTTCTGCTCCTACTAGGAGGTATTGGAATGGGATAAAACACATAATGTGGTATCTAAAAGGGACTACCAATATGGGCTTATTTTATTCTAATAATTGCAGTCCCGATCTTGTTGGCTATGCTGATGCTGGGTATTTATCTGACCCACACAAAAGCTCGATCTCAAACTGGCTACGTGTTCATATATGGAGGTACTGCAATATCTTGGAGATCTACAAAGCAGTCTCTCGTAGCTACTTCATCAAATCATGCTGAGATAATAGCTATTCATGAAGCAAGCCGAGAATGTGTGTGGTTGAGGTCCATGATACATCTCATTAGAGAAAAATGTGGTTTAAACCGTGACAAAGTATCCACAATTTTGTATGAAGATAATGCTGCATGCATAGCACAACTAAAGGGAGGATTCATAAAAGGAGATAGAACGAAGCACATCTCGCCAAAGTTTTTCTACACATATGAGCTCCAAAAGAATGGTGATATCAATGTGCAACAGATTCGTTCAAGTGACAATGTGGCTGATTTATTCACCAAATCTCTACCAACTGCAACTTTCAAGAAGATGGTGCAGAAGATCGGGATGCAAAGATTCAAGGATGTTCTCATTAGAGGGAGTTAATACGCGCTGTACTCTTTTTCTCTTGCGAGGTTTTGTCCCATTGGGTTTTCCTTGTAAGGTTTTTAATGAGGCAGCCAAAATGCGTATTATTTGATATTTGTACTCTTTTTCATTCACTAGATTTTTTTCCACTGGGTTTTTTCTAGTAAGGTTTTAACGAGGCACATTATCTATCAAATAGACATTCAAAGGGGAGTGTTGTAAATATATTTGTGTTATAGTGAATGTCTATAAAGGTATTTGTATTGTAGTGGATACATGTGTTTATATCATTGTGAAAGTCTATCTTTAGGAGAAAAGTTAGGAGAAATTATCCCTATAAATAGAGAGTTTCTCCTTCATTGTATTTCATCCCATCAAGAGAAATAAGAACTTCTCTCCTTCTCTTTTTCTCTATAATATTCTTGTTCTTTCTTTATTATTTCATAACAAATAATTAAAAATTATTATAATTATCTATCCCACTCTTTGTAATTTTTTTGACATTATAATTTATGTAATTTTAATATTTTTAATTCAAATTTAGAAATAGCAACTCAAGATTTATATCCTTGTTTAAATTGAAATTGAAATTATTAAATGTTTTGAAGAGATAATTTCACCATAATAGGACGTTTTAATATGAATTTAAATTTATATTGTTAATATAAAAAAATAAATTGATATTGTTATCATAATATTATTTTGCTTCTCCACTTCTATGTAGATAGATTTGATTCTTTTTTTTTATATATATATTAACCGTTCTATTTTATTTTAAATTTGATATTCTAATTCATATAATTTTATATTTTTAATTTAAACTAGAAAATAGTAATTCAAAATTAAGAATAATTATAAATTTAATCAAATATTATAAATTAAAATTTTATTAAAATAGGAGTGTATATAACAAAATTAACAATATCACAGAGAATCAAAGAAAGTTGAAAAGAAATATATATTTTAAAATAATATTTACTTCATATAATTAATCGAATTTTTTTATTAATTTATATATATATATATAATGTTATTATTAATATTAGATAATTTTATGTGTTATATTCGTTTATTTACATTGAAATATCATTTATTATAAAGAGAAAAAAATACATATAATAATAGCTAAAAAATAATACTAAGATTAATTGGTCAAATAAAAAATTTCTTAAACTTAATCTTTTTCAACCACCGTACTCTTCCCTATTTAGATCCAAACCCCAAAATCTCCACCCAAAAATTAAAAATTGAAAAAGATCAGAATTTCTCCCCAAAATTTAAAAATTCAACAAATAAAATACTCCCCCCTCCCACTTAACAAACACCCAAATCCCTTTTTTTCCCCATTCCTTTCCTGCCCCCTCTCTTCTCCCTTCACCAAAATCTCATTCTTCTTTTCTCATTCCTTTCCTGTTCCCCCTCCTTTCCCTCTTCGCCTCTATCATTTTCTTGTCTTAATTTCTGGCTTAGTTTAAAAAGTTTATGTGTGATAGTTTGCTAAATAATTTTTTTTATAGGTTTTATAATATGAAAATTTTCAAACAGACAAGATAAGTTTTTACAATATGAATATTGCAGTTGAAGACTGTTGAAGAAGAGATATGAGAAGACTATGCTACTTTGGATTCAAATAAGATGGCGTCTTGAAAGAATTGTATATTATGACTATTTTCATAATTGTAAAATGTAATTTTATGTAACTTGACAATTGCTTTAGAATCTCAAAAGTGAATTTATAGCCACATTATGTAACTTTTGTGACTAACAAAGCTTGTGAAAAATTCTTTAATTTGTAATGAAATTGAAATCTATTTTGAAATTTAATATATATTTTTATTTTAGCTATATTATAGAAATTCTTGTGATTAATAATGTTTATTGCAGTGTTCTTCAATTTATAGCAATGAATCTTTGAAGTTATGACTAAACCTATATATAAATTCAAAAAATATGGCTATACATATTCACTTTTCATATCAAATTTAAAAAAATTAGCTATAATTTATTTATTTCATGGTAAAAAAAATGAATTCTTAGCCATGTACAAAAAAGTTTGTGGTAAATACTTTAGTTTATAGCTATAAATTTTCTAACTCGTAGCTAAATACAATTAATATTACCATGAGACTAAAATATAAAATAGTCACAAATTTTGAATTTTCATAGCAAGCAAATCAAGCGATTTGCCACAATAAAATACATTGTGGCTACAATATACAAATTGCTATAAAATTTATTTATTCATGGCAAAAGATAAAATCATTTGCTATAAGTATATATTCCATATCAAATTATTTTTACTACAATTATAATACAATTTTTTTTGTAGCTGTAAGTATTGGTCCTTAGCCCCAGATCATGTAAAGTCTGTAGCTAACTCTTAGTTACGCTACATCTTCCTACGAATGCTACGAAATCTTTTTTTATAGCTAAAGTGTTTAGCCATAAAACTTTTCATATTTAGCTAAGATATATCATGTAGCTATATATGGATTATGTTGTAGTGTCCTAAGATTTCCAAACCCTTTAACTTTTTTCAGCTTTTTAAACTAAAGAAAAAGGTTCACTTTTAGAACTTATCATTCTTGCATACATTTGATACATAATTTTAGCAGTTGGCTGTATGTTGTTTTTAGGAGGAAAATTTAATGATCACACAGGAATTATGGCAGGGGGCTGCGATGAAGTTCATGACGCGATTTTGACTTTGTGAATAAAAATGAAGAAGGAATTTCGCTTTTAGATTTTTATAAAGCTTTTTATTTGGTCATAGCTAATTGAGCTTCCAAAAAAGAGGAGCCTTTGGTGACTTATCGTAGTGTCATTGCTTAAACTCAGATGATTACCTTTCTTTTAGAAATGTAAATAGAGGTTTATATAAGGACTGAAAGCCTATCGCAAGGAGAAAACTTACAAGCCAACACAGGCTCATAGTTATGGCCTTGGATATCAAGAGGAAGAGGAAAAAAAGAGTTTTATATGATCAATCAAGGATAAAATGGGGAAGCTTGATTAATGGAAAATCTCATGAGTTTGGGGAAAGGTTGGCAGATAGGGTTTTGGAAAAGAGTGGGATGCAAATAGTATGTGGACTAGAACAACAGACTACATATATCAGGAAAGTAGCTAAAGGATGTTAGAGGTCTTGATGGGTAATGCAGCAGACATAAAGGGAAATAGTTGTGGAATGAGGTTCAGGAAAAAGTCAAAGCAAAGAAGGTTGCTTATACAACGTTAGTGGAAAGCATAAACGAGTAGGTTAAGCAAAATAATTGAGAGAAGTATAAGGCGGCGAAGAAAGAACCAAAGCTAGCGGTTTTGGCAACTAATATTGTAGTTTTTGAGTACTTGTATGAAGAGGTCGCGGAAAAATCAGGGATAAGAAGTTGTATAAGCTCACCAAATCAAGAGAGGAGAGAGCTCGTGACCTGAATCAAGTGAAGTGCATCAAGAACGAGAATAGAGAAATATTTACAAAAGAGGCACATGTTAGAAAGAGATGACAAATAAAATTTCATAAGCTCTTGATGAGAAGGGGCAGGAATATTGTGCTAGGGGAGCTAGAGTATTTCGAGACTCGTAGGGATTTTAGATATTCTAAGTGCATAAAGTCTGCGGAGGTTAGGAAAATAATTCGTATAATAAAAAGGGAAAAAGCAACCGAGCCAAATGAAATAATAAGATCCCAATGAAATTTTGGATGAACACAAGCGAGTAGGTATAAAGTAGCTAACTGAGTTATTTAATGTTATTTTTAGGACGACCAGAATGTCAGAGGAGTATAGATGGAATACAATGATTCTGTTGTATAAAAATAAGGGTGATATTCAAAATTGCAATAATTATAGGGGTATTAAGCTACTAAACCACACTATGAAAGTTTGAGATAGAATGGTCGAGATGAGAATGAGGAGGGTGTGTCTATATCTGAGAATCAATTCAGATTCATGTAGGGAAGTTCAACTACAAAAGTCACTCTTCTTGTAAGGAAATTGTTAGGGTAGTATAGGGATAGGAAGAAAGTCTTGCACGTGGTGTTCATTGATCTAGAAAAGACATACGATAAAGTGTCTAGGGAGGTTATATAGAGATGTTTGGAGACGAGAGATACGTATGTGGCTTACACTAGGGCAATTAGAGACATGTACAATAGATCCAAGATTCAAGTAAGAACAGTGGGAAGTGACTCAAAATTCTTTTCGCTGATGATGGCATTGCACTTGAGATCAACCTTTAGCTCATTTCTATTTACCTTAGTGATAAACTAATTGACCCAACATATTCAAGAAAAGGTGTTGTGTTGATGTTATTAACATGCGAAATAATATTAATCGATGAGACATGTTGTGAAGTTAATGATAGACTGAAAGTTTGGATACATACCCTAGAGAAGATATTTCAGGTTAAGCAGGACTAAAACAAAATACCTAGAGTATCAATTTAGTGATGTAACGCTTGAAGGGGAGGTGTGGGTGAAGATTGATACATGAGTCATATCCAAGAGAGGAAGTTTCAAGTATCTTGAGTCTATAATCTAAGAAAACGGGAAGATGGACGATGATATTACAAATCATATTGAGCGGAACTGCTGAAATGGAGGCTAGTACTCGGATATTGTGACAAGAATATGTCACCTAGGCTTAAAGGCAAGTTCAACAGGGTAGTGATTAGACCTACATTGTTATATAGGGTGGAGTGTTGGCCAGTCATGAACACACATATTTAGAATATGAAGGTAGCCGATATTTAGATACTTAGATGGATGTGTGGACATACTAGAAGAGATGAAATTAGAAGCAAAGTTATACAAGAAAAAGTGGAAGTGACCTCTATGACAGACAAGATGAAGGAAGTGAGTCTGAGATAGTTTAGGCATGTGAAGAGGTAGTGTGCAGATGCATCAATAATGAGGTGTGAGAGGCTGGTTGTAACAAATTTTAGGAGAGATAGGTCAAAAGAAAAATGGGGAAGATGATTAGATAAGTTTTGGCACATATTTAGCTTATTGAGGATATGCCGTTAGAGAGAAAAGTATAGAGGTCGAGGATTATGTTAGAAAAGTACTAGGTAGATAAGTGTTATCGGATTTTTTGTGGGAGAGGCAAAGGGCTAGTCTCTTCTTCCCACTTTCTTCCTATATGGTAGTATTAGTTAGTATTTCATGTTGGATCTTATTTTTTGATCATTTAGTACTTGTTGTTTTATTGTTTTGTACTACTTTTTATACTTTTGTCATTATTTTCCTATCATTTTTGGTTTGATTACTCTTCTTTTGAATCAAGGATCTATTGAAAATACCTCTTTATCCTACAAAGGTAGATATAAGGTCCGTGTATATATTATCCTCTCAAGTTCTACATATAAATTTATATTGGGTATGTTATTATTGTTATTGTTGGCCATATGCTAGCGACACACTCATCGACAATTTTGTTTTAGAAATTTTAAAATTCGCATATATGTATATGGAGAAGGGCCTAAAAGGCCCCTTACTATGAAATTTGGTATAATATTTCCGTCCGTTTATCTATCGGGCTAAAAATATTCCCGATATTAATTTTTTGGCTCAAGTCCGCCTTTATTTCTAACGATTCACGCTCATAAGTTGGACGTAAGGCAATATGATACCAAAATCCATCATTCAGGGGCATTTTACGCCTTTTAAATTACTTAATGTGTAGCCTAAAATGATTGGTCTAACATTGAGTTTTATAGTAAATTAGAAATAATAAAAATAAAAAGTTAGCCCCTTCTCTACACTCACCAACGCCGCCCGTGCTCATCTCCCCACTTTTTTCTCTTTTCCACTTTTTTCTTCTTGGATATTTCCTACCATTTTAAACTTTATTTTTTTCAACTTAAAATAAAGAAAAAGAAGATAATAATAACAATGACATTCATGAAAAATTGATTAGCTTAATAAAAGATGATTTAATTAAGCAACTACATATACCGCATTTGCTTTTGTATGAACCCAAAATCTAAAATTAAAATAAAAGAATGAAATAATTTTTTTCCCATACTCTTTTTTCACGCCCCATCTTGGGAGGCATGACTGGCACCTAGTGCCATACTGGAACCTAACTGACCTGGCTAGGCTTATGCACGTCTGGTGCATACCTGCAACTCAATTTAAGAAGACAACGAGCTATATTTTGGCTGTAAATACAGCCTCCAGCCGACAAGATCATATAGCCACCTGTAAAAGAAAACAACTAACCAACAACAAGCAATAAGAGGGAATCCTATGCGGGCCGACAAGACCACCATGCTGTATAGTTATAACTGAAATGAAAATCAGGCAACTACAACTATATTATAGCCAACAAAGCCACTATCTAACAGCTAAACAAGGCCTCACACGGCCATCACACAAAACAAAACATATAAAGGCTCCACACGGCCAACAATAAACTAACCACAGGAATCTGTAAATCTGCAAGCCTCTAGGAGTGGAATAATGGTCGAGACGGGGTCCCGACCTACCCATATACTGTATAATCAAAAAGAGTAAACCTTTTAACTGTTAGCTCCAAAGGAAGGGAACCGACTTACTGCTAATTCTGGATGGATGCTAGGAAGGTCCTGATCTGCATCTATTCGCATCTGCAGGCAAGTAATGCAGCGCCCCAAGGATGGGCGTCAGTACAATAAGTACCGAATATGTAAGGCATTAACTGTAATTAACTAAATAGACTTGAAATGAAACTGAAAGTAACTGAGTGGAAGGAATAGGGATATAACTTGTATAACTTAACTTCTTGCTATCAAATCTGTCAGTAAATACTGCAAACAAGAACCGTACCTAGCCCCCATAAGCCTGAAGGTACAAACAACACAGAATAACCCACTCGTGGCCCCCCATAAGCCTTGGCGAGTACACTTCAATCTATGTACCCCTAACAAGGTCGAAATGAGTCAACTAATAACTATAGCCAACCTACCAGTCTCCTGGATTTGCAATTGAGCCCACTCGACCCCTGAACTATAGCTGTGTCTAAGTCCAGTGGACTTCTGATAACTGCATCCTAGGCACCAAGCTCGACGGGGGTGTGGTGCCGATATGGCATAAAACTGGTAGTCCAGCCATGGAATGGACTGTATAAGGCCCTTAGGCCTCATCATCGCCCCTTGGACCGGCATATCGCTCCTTGGACCAATGTCATATAGCCCCTGGCAGGTAACGACACCGCTAGTAACCCTGGGGTTGGTCATGGAAGGCTATACAGGAAA
Source organism: Datura wrightii (assembly GCA_035772735.1). NCBI lineage: Eukaryota > Viridiplantae > Streptophyta > Magnoliopsida > Solanales > Solanaceae > Datura > Datura wrightii. The sequence goes on along the minus strand of JASDFA010000001.1, from coordinate 178,872,216 downwards.
AAGTCAATCCCAAACTAAACATAGAGTATTGGTCTCAGCTAACAACAATAGTTAATCACAATAACAATATTTCTAGCTCCTTTACCGGGATTCAAATGTATTACAATGCTATAGAAACTAACTTGTCGAAGGAATTCGCCTTAACATACCTTAGCTGCCGATTCCCGATTATCTAACGAGTTTCAATTTGTATTCAACAGCTCTTTCTAAATATAACCGTAATACTGGGAGAAAGAGACTAATTTCAATACCAAATTCGGCTTAAAATTATAACTTCTAATACTAATAATAACTAAAATTCAACTTCACAAAATACAATCGAAAACGTATAATTTCCCTAGAGTTCAGAAGGGAGAAATGCTTACCTAAAGCCTGTGGCTGTATAGGAATCAATTAGGAGCAATTCTGATAACTTCTACTCGGCGAGCCAATTTGCCGGGCATATTTTGAGAAAATAACTCTGTAGTAATGCTCCCTGTAGGCTTAGAACTCGATACCTGAAGTTAATTTGAGTTCGGGCTGCGTTTGATAGCGTAATCGAGCAAAAAATGATTGAAAATGTCATATCTCTCTCTCTCTGGACGAAGGCTTATATTGATAATTGATTGCAAATGAATAGAGGGGCTTTATATATATATTAGGCGGTGGCCGGGGGGGTCCCTGTCATGACACCCGATGCGCTGATTTACGGGCGTGTCACGGCACCCAACGCGGAGGGAGGGGGTCCGTGACACACTGCCTCTGTTGCAGCCTGCTTCCGGTCTTCTCCCTCGCTTCCTTGATTTCACGCTTCAACGTTCTTTCCCAGGGCCCTTTCTCGTACGTGTCATACTCTAAAACTATCGACTTACATACGAATATGCCGACTAAATGATAGAAACTTACGGGGTGTAGCATCCTCCCCCCTTAGGAACATTCGTCCTCGAATGTCAACTTCAACTTACAAGAGTTAACTCTTTTAACTAATGTTCTGAAAAAATGTCGGCAAAGTCTCCCCTGCAATATGGACTATTGGAAAAACCTGAAACACAGAAAAGTCCAATACATGTATCTCACAGGGCACTATAGCAACTATTTTACAACAAAAATGGTAGTCAACTGAACAGTATAGATAACATGAATGCTAAAATAACTGCTGAACAATAACTTTACCTTAACTGCATAATCTAGATTAATCTTGGAACAAATAAGGATATCTGGATCTCATGTCGTCCTCAGTTTCCCAGTTCATCTCTTCCTTATTCCTATTTTTCATAATACCTTAACAGAAGCGACATCGTCCTTAACCTACGAACTTGCCGATCTAATATGACAACTGGAATCTCTTCATAGGATAACTCCTCAGTAACTTGAACGTCCTCAACTGGTACTGTCGCGCCCCATTTTCCTCGCGGAAAGCGGGATACAACATGTGATAACTCTTTAAGAGTTTATTAAATTGAATGGGAAGAATCGCCACCTAACGGATTAAGGTGCGTTAGGGCACCGTTCTAAGCTAAAGGTCTTATTTTATTACCTAAGTCACCAGAGTCGGGCAAGGGCTTAAATAACCTCAAAAGGAAGGTGTTCGGCACCTTTCGAGGTCCACAAAGGTGGTTCCCGACCAGATTCATTAATATGGGGAATGAACTAGGCGATCAAATAAAATTGATTTTAACCTATATTATTTGTATTTTAAAACGGTTGATAAACGAAATAAATAATGAAGAATTAAACTTTGTTTAGACAAGCGAGAAGAAAGAATTGGACAGAATGAATTTTAAAGGTAATTTATTTTCTTATTAATAACATATACAATAAGTATTGCAAATCAAAAATAATTAACATAATGAAGGACAAAGCAAAATTTTTTTTTACACAAAATACAACCAAACAAACATTTATTTAATTATAGGGCCGAACCTCGATGAGGCGCCTACGTATCCCTTAAGGGAATCAGGCCAAACGTAGTTCTAAATTTAGGGACGAATGAGATCCCTAAAAATTGACAACACGAGGCTTGAATAAGGATGGGGTAGCACGAATCGCCATGATTTAGAATGCATTACAAAAATAAACAGGTGGGAATACGGTTTAAAAGAAGATAATAGGGAGGCGTTATCATTCGTAGATTGTTATTCCTTGGCGTTCACGTGAAAAACTAAAGCATGTACATCAAATACTTCGTAAAATAAATGGATGCAAAAATTTAAACATGATGCAAGTTCCCTTTAGACGATGAAAGTTTGCTTTGAGATAAAAGGATGATGTCTCTAAGCCATGATGTCTTCGGCCATGATACGCAAAAATAAATTCCTTAGGCCATGAAATGATGTCTGCAGGCCATGAAAAATGACCCCTTTAGACTATGACGCCTTAGGAGCATGATAAGTTGTAAAGTAAATCCTCAGGCTATGACATGATGTCCACAGACCATGAAAAATGATGCCTTTGGACTATGACAGTACCTTATGGTTGTATGTGTATAAATGAGAAAGATTGATACATAGCCATCCAGTGAATCTTAAAATATTGCGTGCAGTACCTGTGTTGGACTTTTCTGCATTTCAGGTTTTTGGTATAGTCCATATTACAGGGGAGACTCTGCCGAAATTTTTCTAGATAGTAGGTTGAGAAGTCCTCTAAATAAAAGTTTACATTCGAGGACGAATGTTCTTAAGGGGGGAGAATGTTATACCCCGTAGGATTCCCGGCACCTAGATGACCTATTCGCACGGTGGTTAGGCATATTTGAAAGCCATAGTGCTAGAGGAAGGCCCGGGAAAGGATCAGACGGATAACCTGTCAAACCATCGGGGGAGGAGCCGAGGCAGAGCCCCTCCGCGATGGCAGCGTGTCACGGAGGTGAAGCCTCCGCGTTGGCTTCGTGACACGTTGGCCTTGTCTAGGCCCAAGTATATAAAGCCCCACTTCGGTTTTTTATCAATCATTCTTATAATTTCTAGTGAAACAGAGAGGAAAAATCAGAGGAGAGAAAAGAACGAAGGGGGTAATATAATTTCGTCCGATTACGCTGCCAAACGTTGTCCAAACTCAAATTAACCTCAGATACCAAGGTATTTAGCAGCAGAGAGCATTCCTACGGATTTAGTTTCGTGAAATACGGCCGACGAATCGTCGAGCTACCGAGCTAAGGTAAGTAGAATTGCTCCAAACTAGTGTCTATGTGTTCCTAGCTGTAAAGTGAGTACTTCTCTCTTCTGGACTTCTGGAAAATAGCAAGTTTTCGACCGTCTTTCGATAAGCCTAAGTTTAGGCTATAATTATATCGAAAGTGATGTCGTCCTTCAGAATAGAGTTGTATTTAGTACTGATTGATATATATATATGAATGCAGTTGGGAGGAATAGCTGAAATACTGACCAAGCTACGCCGGTTAGTCGGGAAATCAGAAGTGAAGGTATGTAAAGCTAGTTTCCTCGGCAAGTTAGTAGTCTCGGTATAGTAAAGTAATTTAAAGGCCAGTAGAATATTTAGAAGTCATGTGTTATGTTTATTACGAATGTTGGTACGATATTAGAAGCATTATGTTATAATTAGCATGAAACTTGCTAGCACGATATAGATTCTAATACAAGTGTTAGGAACTGCATAGTATGCCCAGTATGTGATGTAATACAGAATGTAGGATATTATCGGATTCAGTTGAAACACAGTAAAACAATGTAATATCTGTAAGGCATCTCAGAAGTAGAATGATAGGTTAAAAATGAAGTTTAGGAAGCATGTTAGGGATAGTAAATCATGTTATTACAGAAACTCAGTATACAGTACAATATGACAGAAGATTATATTTGTACATATACACTATTATCAGTCTCAGCATGAATTAAGTACATACATATCGCTATCACTAGTTCAGCATACAGTAGACACAGATACATTATAATTATTAGCTTCAGCATGTGATATATGCAGATAGTATTACTAGTTGAGACCACTGAATTGTCTTGGGGTTGGATTACCTAGCATCCCTGACCGCCCCAGGGTTAATAGCTGTATCGACTCGTCCGCCAGAGGACGAGGATACGTCGCTCTACGGAGTGGCATGCCGTCCCACAGGGGACGAAGATGGGATGCCAGTTTTCCCCATATTGTGCCTTGGTCGGCCCTTACACACCCCTGTCGAGTGGATACGCCCGGGTGTTGATTCAGGAGTCCTCCGGACTCAAGTACAGTTATAGTCAGGGGCTCAGCGAGCCCAAGTGCATACCCAGGGGACCGGCAGAATGCTTATAGTTACTTTAGGAGATGGGATGACCGGGGTAGGGGTATAGATTTTGTGCTGGTTGTACCTCCCGGCTTATGGGGGCCGGGTAAGGTTTGTGTATGCTATGTTGTGTTATGTCATGTTATGCCATGTCACATTAGATACGAGTAGATCGACAGTAGAACGACACATCTCCAGGTATGACTCCTACTCCTTCCAGTATAGTTAAGAGTAGGCATAGTTCTACATTATCAGACAGTTAATCTTTTTCTTCCTATTTCAGTTTCATCAGTTGTATTATTGTTTTCAGATATCTCTTTCAGTTATTGCTTTACATACTCAGTACCAGCGGTACTGACGCCCGGTGGGGCGCTGCATTACTTGCCTGCAGGTACTCATAGACGGGGAGGCGATCCCTCGTGATTCCTGTCAGCGATCGAGTATTCAGCTCCTGTCATCCGGAGATTGAATTCCAGAGGTGTATTTCGTTTTCTTTTGTTGTACAGTACGGGCAGGTTGGGGCCCTGTCCCGATCATTTTTATTGTTATTCCTAGAGGCTTGCAGTCTGTATATATTTTCCTGTGGTCAGTTGAGCCGGTCGTGTGAGGCCGTGCAGTTGTATAGCTGTTAGTACTTTTACTTCTTTTATGTTGGCCGTGTGGGGCCAAAGCTTGACAGTAGTGGTGACCTTGCCGGTCACGTAGCTTTCTAGTATTTCATTGTTGAGTTACAGATAACTAGACAGCATGGTGGCCTTGTCGGCCCGCATAGGCTACCCTATATTGAATGTGTTTTGGTTAGCTGATAGAACAGGTACAGGTGGCTATAGGCCAATTGGCCGGAGGCTGTATTTACAGCCGTTATATAGCCGGTTGGTTTCTTGGAATAGAGTCAGAGTTAGCCAAAAGCACCAGACGTGCTTAGGCTGGACCATCTAGCAGTCCAGAGTCTAGCAGGCACCAGGTGCCCGTCATACCCTCCAAGGTGGGGTGTGACAAACTGCCTTAGAAGCATGATGAACTGGAAAGTAAATCCTCAGGCTATGACATGATGTCCCAGGCCATGAATCGATGCCTTTAGACTATGACGCCTTCGGATGAGTGGAAGAAATGCTAATTCAAAGAGAGTAAATTATTCAAGAGCCTCAATAATTCAATTGAAAGCTCTTGTTTATTCGGGCTCAATGCAAATAAGTCACAGGGCTCAGAATGCAACAACGGGCTCAAATGCGAATAACGGGCTCAAATGCATAAACGGGCTTAAAATGCAAATAACGGGCTCGAAATACATAAACGGCTTGAAATGCATAAACGGGCTTAAAAATGCAAATAACGGGCTCGAAATGCATAGATAGGCTTGAAATGCATAAATGGGCATAACGGGCTCAAAATGCATAAACGGGCTTAACGGGCTCAAATGCATAAACGGGCTTAAAATGCAAATAACGGGATTGAATGCATATATCATGTATACCACGGGCTTGAGCCAGTAAATACGGGCTCAAATGCACGTTATAATATATATCATGGGCTCAATATGTAAATACGGGCTCAAATGCACATATTTGGTATATCAAGGGCTTAAATGCAATCGAGTGCTCAAATGTATATAAAAAAATGCATGTCGTATATCACAGGCTTAAATGCAAATATGGGCTTAGATGTATATGCAAATATGGGCTTGAATGCATATATCATGTATACCACGGGCTCAATATGTAAATACGGGCTCAAAATGCATATAAATATATACCAAGGGCTCAAATGCTTATATAAATGTATACCAAGGGCTCAAATACATATATAAAATGTATATCAGGGGCTCAAATGAATATATAAAATGTATACCAGGGGCTTAAAATGCGATACGGGGCCGAATGCACAAAAATGAATATATTAAAGTGTATATCACGGGTTTGATATGCAATTGAGTTCTCAGATGATGGAATAGCAAGATAATAAGTAGGGGCATAAGGAAGAATGACTTAGCTCTATGTCGCCTTGTGACAAGACATTTTCCATCTCTGCCTTTTGTATTTTTGTTATTTCTGCGTTCAAAGAAAATTTATTAGTTCGAAAAGGGGAGGTTGATCTGTGTGTCTATCCCGTAGCCTTCTTCTATTCGCTGGACACCTGTTGTTGCACTCCGTCCAGGCATACGCTCGGGCACAAAGTTTAGACAAAAGGTGAATAACTTAGTAAAAGTAAAGTAAATACGTAGAAGAATTGAGTTAAATCACGGGCCATGACACATTTTAAAACCGTACAATGTCCTTTTGTAAATCGGAACCTTGTCTTGACCTAGTTTGATGAAATTTTTGGATCCTTCTCAAAATTTCTGCCCCAGTGTAGAAGATGACATAGACTTCCTTACAAGTGACAGAGAGTTGCGAATTTTTGAGGTCCTCTTAAAAATTCTACCCTAGTTGCAGCTTGTTAACTGAAACACCATGGAAAATGTAACAGAATAACCGAGAACCTTTTAACAAAGGGGAGAAGAAAATTTTATAAGGATATAGACCGAGTCCCACAGGGACGCCTATGTTTCCCTCTTAAACGGGAATCAGGTCCAACGTAGTTCAGGTTACAAGGCAGAGCAAAAAGAAACAAAATCCCAATCTAAATGTAATATCTCTTAACCGCGTCTGAGTTGATAGGTTTAGGCCATATTTCAACATCCATCTCTGCTAGGATAAGTGCTCCTCCTGTCAGCACTCGGTGAACTAGGGACCTTGCCAGTTAGGCGAGAACTTGACTTTAGCTTCATCTTGGTGTGGAAAAATCCGCTTCAAAACTAGTTGCCTAGGCATGAAAAGTCTTGGCCAAACTTTCTTGTTAAAGGCCTTGATCATCCTGTTCTGATAAAGTTGACCATGGCAAACTGCATTTATTCTTTTCCCATCAATGAGTGCTAGTTGCTCGAATCTACTTTGCACCCATTCTGCATCGTTCAGTTTTGCTTCTTGAATGATTCTCAAAGATGGAATTTCCACCTCAGCCGGTATCACTACTTCATTACCATATACCAACATATAAGGCCTAGATCCAGTAGACGTTAGGAGAGTGGTGCGATATCCCAACAAAGCAAAGGGCAGCTTCTCGTGCCAATGTCTATAGTTGTCAATCATCTTGCGCAAAATCCTCTTGATATTCTTGTTTGCAGCCTCCACGACTCCATTCATTTGCGGCTTATATGCAGTAGAATTGCGGTGCTTGATCTTGAAGTTTTCACACGTCATTTTCATCAAGTCACTATTCAGATTAGCACCATTTTCAGTAATAATAGATTTAGGTACCCCCAATCGGCAAATGAGATGGTCGCGGACAAAATCTGTCACCACCTTCGTTGTGACAGAATTATGAGAGGTAGCTTCAACCCATTTAGTGAAGTAGTCAATTGCAACCAGAATAAATCTATATCCATTAGACGCTGCGGGCTCGATGGGACCAATCACATCCATTCCCCAAGCTGCGAAATGCCAAGGTGAGCTCGTGGCATGAAGCTCGTTGGGAGGAGCTCGAATAACATCTGCGTAGGTTTGACAACGATTACATCTTTGCACGTACTTGATACATTCCGTCTCTATAGTCAACCGAAAATAACCAGCTATTAAGATCTTCTTTGCCAACACAAAACCGTTCATGTGGGCCCCACAAGTTTCGGCGCGAACTTCCTCAATCAAAGTTGTTGCCTCTTTAGCATCCACACATCTTAACAATCCCAAGTCCAGAGTCCTCCTATAAAGGATTTCTCCATTTAAGAAAAACTGATTGGCTAGCCTCCGAATCGTGCGTTTTTGGACGCTTGTAGCATGCTCAGGATAACCCCCATTTTTCAGATACCCTTTGATGTCAGCATACCATGGTTCACTGCTGGTTCTTCCTCAACATGAAAGCAATAAGATGGCTGCTTATGTATGTGAACAGGAATGGGATCAATATAGTTCTTATTAGGGTGCTGGATCATCGAAGCCAATATAGCCAGAGCATCTGCGAATTCATTCTGTACTCAGGGAACATGCTGGAACTCAATCTTGATAAACCTCTTGCATAATTCTTGCACACAATGCAGATAGGGCAATATCTTCGTGTTCTTCGTGGCCCATTCTCCCCTCACTTGATGCATCAACAAGTCTGAGTCTCCAATTACCGGTAATGACTGCACGTTCATGTCGAATGCCAATCGAATACCCAAGATGCAAGATTCATACTCAGCCATGTTGTTAGTATAAGGATATCGAAGCTTAGCTGATACAAGGTAATGTTGCCCAGTTTCTGATACCAACACTGCTCCAATGCCCACTCCTTTGAAGTTTGCTGCTCCATCAAAGAATAACCTCCAACCATTGTATTCTTCGGCAATATCTTCTCTGATGAAGGCTACTTCCTTGTCAGGAAAGTATGTCTTCAGTGGTTCATACTCCTCATCTACAGGATTTTCTGCCAAATGGTCTGCAAGAGCCTGTCCCGTACGACTTTCTGCGTGACGTAGACATGTCAAATTCACTTAGCAATATCTGCCACTTGGCTTGCTTCCCTGTAGGAATGGGATTTTGAAAGATATACTTCAACGGGTCCATCCTGGAAATCAAATAAGTTGTGTAGGCAGACAAATAGTGCCTCAACTTCTGAGCAACACAAGTCAAAGCGCAACATGTCCTTTCCAACAATGTATACCGAGCCTCATACGGTGTGAACTTCTTGCTCAAATAGTATATGGCTTGCTCCTTTCTCCCTGTCTTGTCATGTTGTCCCAAAACACTGCCAAATGCGTTTTCTAGCACAGACAAATACAAGAGCAAAGGTCTTCCTTGTTCTGGTGGCACTAAAACTGAAGGCTTCGATAGATAATTCTTGATTCTATCAAAAGCTTGCTGACACTCAGGAGTCCACTCCGTAGCAGCATCTTTTTTCAGCAGTTTGAAGATAGGCTCACAAATAACCGTTGACTGAGTAATGAAATGACTAATGTAGTTGAGTCGTCCTAAAAAGCTCATGACTTCCTTTTTACTTTTCGGCGGTGGGAGCTCTTGGATGGCCTTAATCTTGGTCGGATCTAACTCGATACCGCGACGGCTGACGATAAACCCCAATAATTTTCCTGATGGAACACCAAATGCACACTTTGCCGGATTTAGCTTTAGATTATACTTCCTCAATCTGTCAAAGAACTTTCTGAGGTCTGCCAGATGATCTCTTTGACTTGATGATGACATCATCCACATAAACCTCGATTTCCTTGTGAATCATGTCATGGAAGATGGTAGTCATGGCCCGTATGTAGGTGGCTCCAGCATTTTTCAACCCGAATGGCAATACCTTGTAGCAATATATGCCCCATGGGGAAATGAATGCGGTTTTCTCAGCGTCCTCTTCATGCATTCTGATCTGATGATAACCAGCGAAACAATCCACGAACGACTGTGTCTCGTGCTTGGCACAGTTGTCAATAAGGATATGGATGTTTGGTAATGGAAAATCATCTTTAGGGCTGGCCTTGTTGAGATCCCTGTAATCCATACAGACTCTGACCTTTCCGTCCTTCTTCGGTACTGGCACGATATTGGCCAACCAAGTGGATATTCTACTACTTTGAGGATTCCGACGTCGCTATGCTTGGCTACCTCTTCTTTGATTTTCAAACTCATGTCAGGCTTGTATTTTCTCGGCTTTTGCTTCACAGGGGGATACGTTGGATCAGTAGGCAACCTATGTGCTACTATGGAATCGGTTAGCCCTGTCATATCAGCATAGGACCAGGCGAAGATGTCTTTATACTCCTTCAGAAATTCTATGTACTCCTCAATCTCATTCTTTGGCAAGTGAGTGCTGACTTGAGTCTCTTTGGGTGTCTCTGAATCTTCCAAAGTCACCACTCAGTCTCTATCAGATTTGCTTTGGGCTTGTCCTCGAACTCTTCTATTTCCCTGACAATTTCAGTAGGTAACTCATCTTCTTCGGCTTCTAATGAATTGCCTGTGTTATGTCGTACAGTTTCATTACAAGCCATGGCCTTAGATTCAATTTGTTCGATATTAGAAATGCTGAAAATAAATAAAATTGAATCAAATATATGAAGGAAAATAATTTTATTAAAATCGGTTAAAATTTGACATAATACTCAAAAGAAAATTCACAACTTTGAAAACAAATATTTATTTTTAAACAAAATGGAAAACTGGTCCTTTAATCTACCCAGATGCCCGACGAGCTCTGGATGGAGTGGCTGTCTAATTTGCGGTTCCTCTTTGAACTCCTATTTCTTGTTATGGGACCCCTCCTTCCTCCCCGTTGACAATGGCGTGACAACTGTTATCATCCAAAAATACATCCCTTAGACTGAGCAGCACGACGTCTTCTTTGGCCCACTTAACATAAAAAAACCCATCAGAAACGAAGGTTTGTTGAAGCGAATGCAATGGGTTTGGCAACAAAAAACTTCTCTTTCCCAAGGGATATTTCCGATTGTCCAGCTCTTCTTCAGTAGGTTGATATCTCAATTTGAAAGTGGTTTTTTGTGTTGCTACCTGCAGCGGCTCTGAAATTCCTTGCAATTTGGCTCCAAGACCCCGGCCTGGTTCAAACCCTAACCATAGCAGCATACTCAAGATCTTATCACTCCACCACTTTCCTTCCTCGACGACACCGACAAGCTCTAAGGTGTGGAAACTCTCCCCGTCCAGACTTCCCTTTCCTTCAATGACAGGGATAACAGGAGCAGTGTAAATTGGACGGATTTCATCCCCGTGGACCACGACTTCTTGATGGTCCCACTCAAACTTCAGGCATTGGTGCAGAGTTGAAGGCACCGCTCCCGCAGCATGAATCCATGAATGTCCCAATAGCAGATTGTAAGAGGCTGAGATGTCCATTACCTGGAATGTCATGGTGAATGTGGTAGGGCCAAGTAGCATGTCCAGATCGATTTCTCCAACAGCGTCCCTTTGTGAACCGTCAAACGCTTTAACGTTCATCTTCCACTGCTTGATTCGGGCGAGGCCAACTTCCAGCCGGGTCAAAGTATTCAGCGGGAAAATATTTAAATCGGAGCCTAGATCAATCAATACCTTGGTGATGAATTTGTCCAAGTGCTGCACCGTGATATGCAACGGTTTGTTATGGGCCATGCCTTCCACAGGCAACTCATCTTCATGGAATGATATTTTCTGAGCCTCAAATACCTAACCCACCATATGGGAAACCTCACTGCTAGATATGCTTTCAGGGACATATGCTTCTCCTAACACCTTCATCAAAGCTTTTTGGTGTTGATCAGAGCTCTGCAGAAGTGATAAAATAGAAATTTGAGCCGGCGTCTTGCTCAACTGTTCTACCACTGAGTACTCTTTTGCTTGCACCCTTTTCCAAATCCCATTATTTTCTGCGTCCACCACTGGCTACTTTCCTTTATCGGCTCCTTGAACCAAAGTATCAGGAATGTATACTCTTCCAGACCGTGTCACTCCTTGTGCCGCATCTGCCTCCAACACCTTTGTTTTCTGTGAGGCATTTTCCTTGTAACTTCAAGGTACTGTCTTGTACGAAGTGGGAGCAGCTCTTACCACTGTAAATGGAGGCCTTGGTGTAGCTACCTCAACCTCGAACGGAGGGCGTACCTGTACCCTCCCAGATAAGTCTGAAGAAGAACCTGCTTTGTGTTCAATCACCCCATAGTATCCGCCAAGTCTTCAGCCTCATCATAAGAAATCATGTTCACTTGGTGGTTTGGTAGGGGATTACTTGTCACATTCGGTGCCGGATCCTTGAGATGAATAACCTTTGTGTCAATCAACTTCTGTATTTTGTCCTTCAATGACCTGCAGGACTCTGTAGTGTGCCCCCTCATTCCCGAGTGATACATACACACTTTGTTGTATACTTAGCTTGGGTATCGACCGGGAGCGCAGGAATAGGCTCAATGTAACCAGCTTCTTTCAACCTTACATACAATTGGTCAATTGGTTCGGCTAAAGAGGTATAAGTTTTTGTTGGCCTAAATTGAGCCCTAGGCCTTTGGTTTGGTGAGGAAGAAGGTCATGAGTGAGAAGGTCGTGGATAAGAGGGTTGTATGTCATAAACGTGATAAGTGGGGGCTTGGTAATGTGATGGAGGTGTTTGGAAATGGGCTGGAGGGGGAGTTTGATATGGAGCTTGGTAGGAATGGGGATACGGTGATGGAGCTTGATAAGGTGATGATGGAGCATGATATGGTGGAGGTGGAGTTTGGTAGGGTGAAGTTGATATTTGGTAGTGTGGTGTTGGAGTCTGGGGTCTGTAAACATAACTTTTACGCCCTTGGGCCATCATAACAGTGCCTACTTCCTTCTTCTTGCGGCTTTCCGAAGCAGTTCTAGACTGCAAGGCTTTGTTAGCCGCCTGTAAGGCATTCACGTTGATAATGGTACCATCCTTGATATCGTCCTCGATCTTCTCTCCAAGCTTGATAATCTCTGCAAAGCTTTTTTCACTGACCAACATCAATTTGTCATAAACTTGTGGGTCTAAAGCCCGCATAAAATTGTCCTTCATTTGTGATTCTTCCACTGGGGGTCGCACTCTAGCGGCTTCAGTCCTCCAACGAGTTGCGAATTCCCTAAAAGTCTTGATGGGCTTCCTCTTCAGGTTTTGGATGTAATGCAAGTCATGTGCATTTTCTATGTTGAACCCAAAACGTTCCACAAAGGCTGTTGCCATTTCTGCCCAAGTAAATCATTTTTTCGGATTCTGCTCTACATACCAGCTAAGAGCTTCACCGGTCAGACTTCGCATGAATAACTTCATCCTTATCTTCTCATTCCATCCCACTCTTACCAGTTTGTCATAATACAATCTCAGGTGGGCCCTTGGATCACCGGTTCCATTAAACAGTTCGAACTTAAGAGGTTTGTACCCCTCCAGCAATTCGACATCCGGATGTATGCATAGGTCTTCATAATCCAGACCCGTTATTCCCTTGTTGCCTTTAACATTTTGAAACCTGCTTTTTATCTTCTTCAACTCTTCTGCTAGAGTCTGAATCAGTCTATCCTTTTCCGAAGGCTCGGATTCCTCCAGATAATGAGTTACAGGTGCCGTCTCCACATAGACGGATTGGTATGAGTGCGGGCGTAGGCTGTATTTTTATGGGTTGGAGGAGGTATTTCTTGAGTTGCTGATTGGTAATGGGAGGTAGCTGGAGCTGGCGGATGTGTAAAAGTATATGGAGGGTATTGGTGATATTGAGGTGGAGCGTCTTGTGGTGGAGCTGCGGGTTGTGAAGACATTGAGAGGCTAACCGGCGCCTTTGAAGTCGAGGCATCAGCTTGTGTCCCAAATAGTGCTGCCTGGGTATTTAGATTCCGAACTTGTGTTAACTCTTCTTGAAGCTCAAAAATTTTCTGCTCGAGCCTCATAATCACCTCATTGTATCCCGGAGGGCAGACTCCTTTGAAGTTATCCCTTTCATCTCTGGGTGCATCGCTACCACTGCTGTTATGCTCGTCCATCTTGTTCTTTCCTCTGTTGAGATTAGGAATAGGAGGAGGAGAAGGAGGAGAAGGAGGAGCCCCTTTCGATCTTGTGTAGTAGGCCAGGTTTGCACAGATTAACCTTTGGGAAGGGGAAAAATAAGACCAACAACAAACAAATCACAGTTAGTAATAGAGGTTAGAAATAATGTTGATTAAAGTAAAGATCAAACAAAAATATTGACGTATTTTCTAATTTTGGGGCCTCATTTATACCAGAGGTAGGCCTAACGAGTTTGAGAGAAACATGCTGTTAAGTATTGTCATCTTGCTCCCAAAATAAACCCAAAATAAAACTTTATTACAATAAAAGTCGCAAAAATTACAACAAACTAAAAAAAACATTAAATCTTGAAATTTCTTCATCGACGTCCGACTTCTTTGGATCTTCTAGTACTTTGTCAAAACGGTGACGACTGGATAGAAGGTAGGCCAATGCTAGATCTTTCCCCATAGCTCCCCCATTCAGGCATTCTTCCCCATGTTTGCTGAATTCATCACCGCAAATCCTGTATCCTCGAATCCAGACCTAAGGCCCAATCTTTCCAATATTCCAATTCTTTGCACATCTCAACAATTTCTTTGGCATTGTCGTCGTGTAACTGCCGGTGACAAGCCTCAGAATCTTGGACCTTTCTCTTTAAATGGCGATAGAGGGTTTGTGCTTGGGCCTCCTTATCCTCTACATGTCTACCTTGTTTGACGCTCGATATTGCAGTACCAGCCCAATCATCATGTAGCCACTCAATATATCTGGTTACGTAGCCTGCCTGATATCGATCAACCTCTATGCTCTTTTCATCGAGGTAAATATTTTTGTTCCATGCTTTTTCATGCGGAACAAAGTCGTCCTTGTAATCCACTTGGTATGCGTCCATGTCGGCAACCCTGGGTATTATTTGCATTCTTCCAGCCTGCCGCACTGTTCGTATTGGAGAGTACAGTTAGAGACCTCGGAGTCCTATTAAAACCAAATAGTAACGGGACTTGGTATATACCACAAAGTTGGATCTCGAAAACCAGTCGAACATCCACATCACAGAGTCTTCGGTCAAATTACCCAACATTTGACCCCATTTTTCTACATCCTCGGGCCGTTTTATTGATTTAACTCCCTTGGTGACCTTGTAATGGTGAGTGGCAATGTGATCGGTTTCTGTAGGTCGAGGCATGGTTGGATTGCTATGCACCTTTTGAAGATGTTCAATAAGCTAGAGCTGAAGCAATAAGTTACACCCTTCAAAGTGCTTAAACCCATTTTGCACTTCCCCAGAGATCAGTAAATGTCGGCCACAATCATTGGGACAATAGTGCAATGTCCTTTGTCGATACCTTCGCATAATGCGTGAACGACTGAAATAAGGCGGATATTGATGTCTTCCTTAGCTCCTCGTGGGAAGACCACCATCCCTAAAATATAAACCATGAAAGCAAAAATTCGTTTGCTTGTCCACGAGTCTAGATCGGAACACTCTTCTTTGTAAACTTTCCGAGAAGAACTATGACCGAATCGGTTGAACAAATATTTTTCCAGCATCCTTCCCTTTATTACAAAGGATACCATGTTGCTACCTTGCAATCCCAATTTGTCACACGCATCTTCCAGGGTGACGCGTTTGGGTATAATCATTTCCGCTTTTTCCCACTTCCTATTCCTCCATAATAAACTCACGTTTTCCACATACCCACCAATTTCTCCCAACAACAGGGTCATTTCAACCTCACCAAATCTGAAGACTACTCTTTTCTCATCCCAGAAAGCTGTGGCTGCTTCTATGAGTTCTCGACAGGGAGTAACTTACATAAGGGAAGGCAAGTGTCCCAATACTTTCCTTACCTCATTCTGTCTATTTTCATGCCTACAGGCATGCACCAAACCATACCAAATCTTGGGTAAGAAGTTGGGAGACTCATTGTACCTGCAGCAAAAGGAAAGTTAGACTAACCTACCCACCCGGGAGCAAAATGGCATTACTTTAAACAATGTTTCTCTCAAAAATGCACATAATTTATGGATCGCCTTTTTCGGAATTTTAAAAATCCCTTAAGATTTAGGGCAAGTTTTCCATATAATCTTAACATGCCATGGACGTCGCGATTTTTCTAAGTTTAATATGATGTGCATGCCTTACTAAAGGCGTACACGGTCAAGATCTAGGAATAAGAGTGGGCATGACATGGTTCCCTCGAGCGGACAACTCGAGAGTGAGGAAGCTTGTGACCGTCGACGCATCGCTGATAGATCAAAGCACAAGACAATCCTCGAGGTGTTTTAATGGTGAACGGTCGTGAAACCATGCAACCGTTGTCGTGTGTGATAGTGAGAAATTCCCAAGTGGGGGAAAATATGAGCGGTATGCCAGTTTTAAAAATACAACACATTTTCTTTTCAAATATAACCGTAATACTGGGAGAAAGAGACTAATTTCTATACCAAATTCGGCTTAAAATGATAACTTTTAATACTAATAATAACTAAAATTCAACTTCGCAAAATACGACTGAAAACGTATAATTTTCCTAGAGTTCAGAAGGGAGAAATGCTTACCTAAAGCCTACGGCCGTATAGGAATCAATTAGGAGCAATTCTGACAACTTCTAAGTGGTGGGGTTCCGATTTGTCAGGCGTATTTTGAGAAAATAATTCCGTAGTAATGCTCTCTGTAGGCTTAAAACTCGATACCTGAAGTTAATTTGAGTTCGGACCACGTTTGATAGCATAATCGAGCAAAAAACTTTTGAAAATATCATATCTCTCTCTCTCTCTCTCTCTCTCTCTCTGGACGAAGGCTTGTGTTGATAATTGATTTCAAATTAATAGAGGGGCTTTATATATATATAAGGGAGGTGGCGGGGGGTCTACATCATGGCCCCCAACGCGCCGATTTACGGGCGTGTCGCGGTGCCCAACATGGAGGGAGGGGGTCCATGACACGTTGCCCATGTTGCAGCCTGCTTCGGCCTTCTCCCTCACTTCCTTGATTCCACGCTCGAAAGTCCTTTCCCTGGGCCCTTTCTCGTACGCGTCGTACTCTAAAACTCTTGACTTTTGTACGAATATGTCGATTAAATGATAGAAACTTATGGGGTGCAACATCTTTTCCCCCTCCCCTACGATAATAATGCTCAAAAGAATATGAACATGCAAATTTATTCCAAGTTTGAATCCCTAATATCCTAATTAGGAAGAGACTAAAAAAATTAAAAAGAAAAGGAATGAACGAGGCAATTGATAATTGATAGCAAACTTTACAATAAAAAATAATATTTTTTAAGCTGGGACAATCACCCGAGACAGGTGTGAATTTAGTTGAATCTCGTATTATAGGTTGAGTTCTAATAAATTATGGATTGATCTAAAATAGGCCAATAGATAAATTTTATATAATTAATAAATCTTTTAAATATTATTTCTAGACGAGGGTCATGGCTGGTTATTTATTTATTTGAGAAGAGTTTAAATTTAGGCCAATCAGATTAGGCTACATAATAAATAAATATTTACTATTTTATTTTAAGGGCCCCATTAGAAATAAGGGCATATTTGAGTCAAAAGGTAAATTGTGGAGGATATTTTTTACCAGATAATTAAACAGAGACCAATATTTATCAAATTTCATAGTTCAGAGACATTTTTCCTTCTTGATGTATGAATAAGTTCTTTTGCACCTTATAATTTTAAAGATGAATTTAATAAGGTAACAATTAAGTGAATATGCAGGAAAGAGGGGGAAATACTTTTAAAATTTTGAAATCATATCTTCAACAACTTCTTTGTATGCATCTTTTTCTTTGTACTGAGAAAATACAAATGAAATTCTGCATATATGTCATAATATTTGTGTAATAGCATGATAATATAGATCAAAAAATTATTTAGTAGCATAATAAATTTTTTCTAAAAATTTAGCAAGTTCATGAATTTGTTTCCATCATCCTCGAAAATTTGATTAGAAGGATTGACATTATGTGCATTAAATATTATTTGTATAGGCAGTCGACACTCATGAGCAACAACTAGCATTTCGTATGAAGAATTCCATCTAGTTGAAATTTCTTTTGAAAATTTTCTTATATTTAATTTTATAAAAATCATATCGCTTTTTCAACTCATGAAATCTACTTATTTTTTATGAACAAAAAATGAAAGTTACCGCATATCAAATTTTAGAAAAAGAAATGACAAATAAATCCATGCCATATTTTACTAACACACTAAAATATGGCATGCACATCTAACATGAAAATAATTTTTAAAAGGTGGGCACAATCTAGCTTTTAATTGTAATGACTTGTATTATCAGAAAACATTATCTAATGTAAAACTTATAACTTGTTAATAAGATTTAAAAAAAAAACTAAAATTTATAGAACATTTCTACCTATGTAAGCACTAGTACTTCGTTCATCAACAAATCTATAACAAATAATTTGTTTTACATATCACACTTATTATCAATCCAATGACATGTAATAGTTAAACTATCATAGCCATTAAGACTACGACCTATATTAGAATTGATTGAAACTTTACAATTTAAATAGTAAAATAAACAACATAAATATTGAAGATATTCACTTTTTAAATTTAAAAACATCATTTTTAACTATAATAATTTTGAGAAAATCTTTAAAAATAGGGTTATACATTAATTTTTTTTATATACAATACATAAAATCGGGGTTAGAAGAAAAATTAAAAAGTAAGTCACCCACAACGACCATTTTTATCATATTTTTATGATCTTTGACCTTGTCATACAAACGTAACCCCCCTAGTCCCCCACGCCCCTAATGTGGTAGAATTTATTTATTGTTGGATAAATTAGAACCTCCACCCTACTTTTTCCACTCAAGTTCATGATCTAGTGAATCACTAAATTTAAGATCAAAAGCGGGTGTTTGGTTCATAAAGATTTCATCAACATGAATAAATATAATATGAAATACATATGTCTAATATCGTTAATAACTTTACCAATATATGCTCTTTGTGTGGTAAATGACATTGAACTCCGATATTAGGCAATTAATAATTATAGATTCTAGTGCTGGGAAGATGAAGCCATCGATTCAAATTGTTCAAGCTTCATAGTAATTAGTTTTTAGTCATTCTCATTTCTCAATATTATTTAATTAGCTTTTTATTTCACTTGTATTTTTGTTGAAAATTGTAAATTTTGAACTCCTCTAGTATTTTCTTTAAATTTGTCAATATAAAAAGTAACCTTTCAAGCATATACAATAAATTGAGTAATATTTAGGTTAGCTCTTAACCACAAAATCATATTTTAATCAGTAGCCAAAAAACATTATAACATGTGTACACCCATCTAAAATCTAGAAAAATATCAGATATACAACGGCTAATTCTTCCCTCCTCCTTCATCTTCGCTCTATTCATTCTCCTCTGATATTCTCATATTTTTGTGATTGAGCTTCCAGTAATAACCTCTAATTTTGAGAATATTTGACAAAATATTTGAAGAACCATTATTAAAGACTCTTTTGGAGCTTCAGTTCGACACTTGAAATTTTTTAATAGTAGATTTTTATCACTATAATACTGTATATAACCTGTGTATATTTCTGTATATCACATATTTTAGTTAATATACACAAATATACATGATCTACACATATGTACACGTGTTTATACAGATTTGTCCAGAATTGTGAATATGTTATTAATCGAAACCTGTTATGTTTTGTAATATAATACTATATTTAGTAAATATTATAAAGTATCTTTAAGTTTTGTAACATAAGATCACAATTATTCATGTGGTGTGATTTTCTCAATAAAAAATTATACCACCACCAGATAACAACAAAAAACAAAAACTCATATCACACAAAACAAATGGCAAAAGACCATGTGATTATAAAAGCAGTAACTGAACTGAATCACTCTTCAAAATCTTGGTCCAACAACACGAACATAAAGTAGAAAATACAAAATGTTGAGGAAAAAAATACCAAAAAACAGTTGGAAATATCACATATTTTGGTTCAATAACATACACTCTATAGTATGCCAAAATCTGTAAAAATGTTTAGTATATGTTATTATTAAATCTTCTTAGAGACCCCAAGCCTGAGTCTGAAATCTTCTTCCATTAGTGGAAGGCCATCACGTAACTTAACTTTTGGTTCCCATCCTAACAATTCTTTGGCTTTTGTGATATCTGGTTTCCTTTGTCTTGGATCATCTGGTGTATTTTCCACCATTTTTATCTCCACTTTTGGACTTATAAGCTGCAAAGCAAAACCAATTCTATAAGATTGAGAAAGAGCGATTTTTCGAGCAGATGAGACAGCAGCCACGCGCAAAATCTAAAACTGTTATATGCACAAATTCTACATATCAGCTCATCCTGGCTTCGATATACATTTAGTATGTGGTAGAGACACAACGAAAAAGGCATAGTCTACTCGGCTCCTATACTATACATTGCATGAGTGAGTATTATTACAAACTACAAATATTTTCTTGTTTCAATTGTAGGACACCTTTGTTTGTAAAAACAATAAAATGGCAAAGGCTAGAAAACGAAGCTTGCACATGATAGCGCGATAAGTTTTAGAAAAGAAACCTGCACAGAATAGAGCAAAAAGTCTGCATGACTAGCCAAAAACTATATTTCATTTTTATCGGTATCTTGGAGAATTGTGCTATCTAGATCATAGTCTTAAAATTTCCCAAGAGACAGGAACAACATAGCATCTTATCTAACCACCCAAAAAAGGAAAAGAAAAGCTTCATGAGAATATGTAATTACCTCCTTCACTAGTTCCGCAAGCTCAATCATGGTAAATTCACCTGTACAGGAAGATTGTCATGAAATTTGATCAACATTATATTTCAAAACTGTAGTTTAGCTTGAGCATGATGTCGCGATTTTATTCGATGAATGCACAGCACACATGTGCCAATTGATCTGGACTTCTGATATGCGAAAAATTACAAAATTATCAGACTCTTGCATCCCATTAGGAATCGATACATGTGTGCTTGCACTCATTGAAGAAGAATCCGATAATATCACCTTTAAATGAGAAACAGTCACTCACCTGGGTTTCCCATGTTGATTGGCCCAGTGTGATCCCCTTCCATTAGTCGGATAAGTCCATCAACCTTCAAAGTATTGAACATGAGGGAGAAGATAACATTAGGAGCAAATTCATAAAGCAAGAATGACTATGGTAGTAGTTGCCATACCATATCAGAGACATAACAGAAACTGCGAGTCTGTGTCCCGGGAGCTTGAACTGTTAATGGTTCATCCCTAAAAACAGAGCAAATCAGGAATATTAGTATTAGGCATAAGTTTAAAACCTTGGTATAATTACGTGTATATTGATCAACAAAGAGAAGTTTGTGATTGTATATTCTAAATGAAAGAACAAAAGCACAGGTCAATTGATACTGTTGATAAGCACAGCTACTTTTAATGCATTTATAATGAATTTGAGTGTCAGTGTTAGGCCAAAGAAATCTGGGAATTAAATTAGCAGGGCTCTCGAGGCATGAAAGGAAGATAGCTAAATTTGTATATCCAATCAGAGTTATGGCAATTTATAAAGAACTTACCGAAGTGATTGAGCTATAAAGTTGCTAACTACACGTCCATCATCAATATTCATACGAGGCCCGTAAGTGTTGAATATTCTGGCAATGCGTATTTCTGTTGCAAATGCATAAATGTCAATGGATAAGGAACAACGAAGCTGTGGACAACCTGAACAATATCAAAGAAACTACAAATTACCAATCCCATGCTGTCGGTGGTAGTCAAACATCAATGTCTCTGCCACACGCTTCCCCTCATCATAACAGCTCCGAACTCCTAAATACGACAAAGGTGACATTGTTAGGGATATGCTTCACGAGATGCTCAAATGTTAACTAACTCATTAGACCAACATTGTTGTTTAACACACACAAAACAACATATAATATGGTGCTAGTGTTCATTAGTTGAATAATGTTGGAGTTCATGAGATTTTCATGAAATTCAAGAAGTGAGAGGACGTACCAATTGGGTTAACATTACCCCAATAGCTCTCAGGTTGGGGATGCACAAGAGGGTCACCATAAACCTCTGAGGTTGACGTGAGTAAAATCCTACATACAATTACAGAAAATGAGTAAAGTGAAAGCCAAAAAGATGAGGTCAAGAAGCAAGTTCAATCTTCTAACCTTGCTCCGACCCGCTTTGCTAAGCCCAACATATTTAGCGTGCCAATGACATTAGTCTTTATTGTCTGTCAAAATAAGAAATTAAGAAAAATTGCATCAAAAACAATACTTTGGTACTTCCTCATATCTCTCTCCTTGCATGGAACTAAAAGGTGCAAATGAGTTATGATAGAAATCACGATTCACTGATATCTAAGATGAGTTGACAGGAAAAAGAAGAGGATAAAAATTAAAGTTCATTGTGCCCATGAAATATGTTGGTACGAGCAAGAAGAGAATAACACGATATATGTTAAGTGAAGTTGACATATTGAAGGAGTCAATGAGCAAATTTACAAGATCAGACATACCTTGACGGGATTGTACTTGTAGAAAATTGGAGAAGCAGGGCATGCGAGATGATAAATCTTATCAACTTCAACTAACAAGGGCTCTGTCACATCTACAAATGATAAACAGATAACAGAAACAGTTATGCTTCTGATAATACAGTTATATGAAGCAACGTTCGAGCGTTGACTCAATTGTCAGAACTGCTACAGTGGAGGAAGGCCGGAGTAGACAACTAAGATACAACACTTGCATAGGAAGTTAGCTCTTCTACCTTCACTAGATTGCAACCAACTAATCATGTTCATATTAGAGGTTGATAGTCCTCAATTTCATTAAATGAAACAGTTGCTTTTACATAAAGATAAGATTTTTCTAGTTTATTGAAGCACGGTCAAGCCTGTATGCCCCTCGACCAAATGTTGAATACTTAGCAAGTAGTCCATATATTAGCTAGCTAGTATGGGAATGAAGAAAGATGAGAGTATACCATGGCGCCTAAGCTCAAATCTGGGATGACCAATCCATCTTTTAAGATTATCCTTCGAACCAGTGAAAAAGTTGTCCACAACAATAACCTGCACAATCATAAAGAAGAAGTTTCTCACTACATAATAAGACGGATGCATAAGGGCATCATTCTATTAGCTAGTTTTATCTTACTCTATTACGCATTCAGTCGGAAGACTTGTGAAAAACAACAGAGGTATTTCTTTACACACAAGCCTATGAGGGGCTAAGGAATAAATAATATCTTTTTTTGGAAAGGCAACACAAAAAAACTAGAAGACACCGATGAGGCGATAGATGATTGCAAGATCAAACAAGTTATATGAACAAGTTACCTCATTCTTTTCATTCTCCATCAATTTGTCGACTAGGTGAGAACCAATAAATCCAGCTCCTCCAGTAACCAAAATTCTCATGTTAGGCTGCAACCAGGAATAATATGTATTAGCAAATGGAGTATGAAGGTTAAACTTTAGAAGTAGGTAGAGCAGGCCAAACATAGTATATGTCGTCTTATACTTTTATCATGGAACGTTAGTGTTTGCATGATCGGAACCCCTACAGTACTACTGTTACCCGAGTAAAGCACATTGATCTCGTTAACTGCATTTTCCTCAGAAGTTTCAGAAGAAAAGAAGCTGTGCAACTAGGATCAGGCAAAACGAACAACTTTGAACTCCTAAAACAGAATCATCAAATACAGAAAGCAAATGTCAATTTCCTATCTCTTGGTCAAGTACTCTGAATCTTTTGTTTTCACACACAAACTGATATCAAACATGCCTTCATTATTTTAAATATCGACGCATGATTTTGAGACTGACATAGTGGTTTGATTGGTGAGGCTGGCCCTGCATTGATGAACGGGACACATCCGGTCTAGGGGTGGCAAATAGGCGAGTCGGATCGGGTATGGGCAGGTTGAAAATGGGTTAACAAAAACAGATAAAATATACGACTCATCCATATTTCACACGATAAAAAATGGGTTACCGGCAGATATCCATGATAAGACGAGGACACAAGCTAAAAGCCAAAATAAGCTTAGACTCCCAAAAAACAAGAACTGATGAAAAATAACACTTAAACAAATGGGTTAGAACTGATGAAAAATAACACTTAAACAAATGGGTTATCGATAATATGGATATCCATTTTTAGTGGATAATATGGATATTTGATCCATTTTTAAATGGTCAGTTATCCAACCCATATTTAATGGGTCGATTTGAATGGTTACTTTTTTTTTAAAACCATTTTGCCAACCCTAATTCTGTTCATACCGCGCATATGAAAACAAAATTTGTTGTCAAGCCTATGACAAAGAGAACTGGCAAAGGCAAATAGATTTCACTTTATCCAACTGAAGCCAATATCTTTGACACAAAGTGTAAAATATATATATATGAAAAACACTAAAATTTCAAAAAATATTAAACTCTGTACTCATAATTTCAAGAGTGCAATGTATTCTGGAAATCTTAGTATCTCAGTTGGATAACTACTTGAACTCGGTTAAATAAATAATCCTTTAGACCTTTTTAGAATTTATTTGTTAAAATACATATATTTAATTGTTTATTATATAAATCATTTTAAACTCATTAAGTTTAAATTCTGAATTTGACTCTTTAGCAGTTTTACCTGAAAAAACTTTGAGAAGCGCAACGGGGACGGCGTTGGAGGCGGCTTAGTTGTTGTTTGGTGATCTCCATTAGCAGAATTCTTTGCCATTGCTCAAATCTCTCACCAAATCCTGCAATCATAAAATTGATCAATTAGCATATAAACTAACACCACCAAAATGCACAAACCCCAAAACAGAGTACTAACATTAGATCTACAACACATCAAAAAACCTTCTTAATCAATTACTCTAACATCAATCTCAATCAAAAACAATTTTTTTTTGAAAAAAAGACACAATCTTTAATCCAATAAAATCATGTTATAAGCCAATTCATCAATCTCTAATCATAAACAAACCTTATAAAAAAAAATCTTCTTTTCCCTCTGCAAGTTCTGTGACATTGGCATGCAGAGAGATTACATATATACACATAAACACAAACCAAAAAAAAAATTAAATTAATTTTACTTACCAAACTTGCCAACAAGAAATTGCAGACAATAAAACAAAAATATCCCCAAAATAAATACTAATAAATTGAATGCTTATAAATGACGAAACGTAAAGGTGAAAGAATCACAGTATAGTTGGGTGTGCACCAAACCTTTAGAATATTATTTACTCTTTTCACTGTTCAGATCTTCACTAAAGTCAAAGCAAAAGTAAAATAAATATTTTGGACTTGTAGTTGTTACCTTGGTTAAAGAATCATTAAAGGGTATTTTCCTAATCTCCAGGAATTAAGGCAATTAGTTATTAATGCGATAATTAGTGGAAGATAATTTAAGAATATGCTTTTATCTTAGATTCTTTTTTATTTATTTAATTTAATTTATGTAAAAAGGAAAAGACTGGGATAAGAAGATTCGAAGAAAGAAGACTAGACAATCCTCCATGGGTTTTGTCTTATTATTATTGTTTCTTATTTGACTTCCAATAGTTCGAGGAGGACTATAGCTCAGGGATGATTTGGACTTTTTAAACTTGAGTTTTAGATATAAAATATAGTATAATGTTTGGAAAAAGAATATTTTGAAATATGTTTATTTTTTTTGGTTGAAAATAAGAAAAAGATTCATGGACATTTTTTTTTGGCATTTAAATTTTATTTTTGTGGTAATGAGGTGACAGCCGAGTGAGAAAAGTTTTAAAAAAATGAAATTGAAATATCTTTGGGTAAACTGAAATATCTAGAATTTAAATTTATTGTTTTAAGTAATTCTTTTCCATGAACTTTTACTTGATACAACTATTTACGCGGGAATGGGTATAGTTGAATTTCTATGGAGTTAAAAATATGCGTTAACAATTAAACCTTATTTTAAATTTAAATGTTTAGCAATTTGATTAGCAGTACGTGATAAAAGTAAGTAAGCGTAATGTAGATTAGTAAGACAAGGCAGAGAAAAGCAAATCTGAGTGTCCTCAATATGGATGCGAGCTAGTCCGGGACCCTTGTCCTTGGCTCTAGAACGAATGCTTGAAATAGCTTAAACTAATATTGAGTAATGGTAGAGAAAAATGCTTGGGGCCTTAAAAAGCAGTGTGTTGCCAATATAATTGCGTAAGAGAGAACAGAGTCTGGATCCCCCTCCGGAGAGGGAGAGGATCGACTATTTATAGATTACATAGATTAACTTAAGTCAATGGGGAATGCCGCAGGAGTCCTAAAGTACTATGTGCTATGTCCTTGCGCCATGCGTCCAGTTTGTTGGGAAGGTGCCGATCAATTTTTCCACTTTATTCGGGTTCGTACGAATTCGTCCGTGCACCTGAACACTTTGACATTTATCTTCCATTTTTCTTTTGTGCCATGCATGCCACCAAGGGTGATGACCCCCTTATCCTTATCCTCAACGAGACAGTCCTCCTTCTGCCACTGTCTCGAGGATGAATGGTGGGCATTCCCGGCTCTCCTGCTCAGGATCTTATCTGACATCTTATTCATCCCCATACAACAATAATTAAGTCTTTAATAAAATGTTATTGTGTAGGACAAGTAATCCCAATTTTTAGTTTTCTACGTTTGTTATTTTAGCTATTTTGTTTTATTTGACTGTATTGTGACTCTAATTTAGGAGTTTTATCATAATTGAGAGTATTATCTAAATTAGCATTTTTTTTAATCTTAATAAAAATTCTTACCTAGTTTAGAATGTAGATTCGATTTGATTTTATTCTAAGTGCTTAATATTTATGGCCCAATTTGGTAACTTTTTGAATTAGTTGCTAAAGTTCCTTGCGTCGCCAAAGGAAGAATTTTCTATAAATGCGAAATTTGATTTACATTTACTAAAACGTATCAAGAGTTTTCAGTTAATAAGAGTTTGTTTTATAAAATATGTACAAAATTTCATTCAAGATTTGAAAAATTCGCTCAAGGCATAAAAAGTTTGCATATGAAAACTGTATAAAATTAGTATAAAATATGTATATTTCGTTCAAAACTTAAAATTTAGCTCACATTTTTCGCATATGAAAGCTATATAAAATCGGTATGAAATATATATAAAATCTCCTTCCTTTTAATTATTAGAGCCCAAAGCTCTCCAGGTTTCTACTCCCCCTTCCCCCCTTTTCTTGATACATGTCTTGGATAAAAATCTACAATGCACTATAACCTCCTTGTCGATGATCCTTTACTCTAATAACATCTAGGGGTCATTGAACAATGTGATATGTCACATAGGGCAAACTCTTCATCCTTCCCGATCTTACTAAAACTACAGAATATTCTTGTGAATTATGACCAATATTGAATATATAAGCAGTGATTTCAAATCTAGAAATTAATCATATTTTGATAATTTTATATAAAATAAAATTTAATTTTTTTAAATTGACAGTGAAAAATTTAACAGATAATTCACCCCATTTTATGAATTTAAGCAATAACATTCGTCCATTTGTTGTTTTGATTTAGTACTAGATTTTTTGGGTCATTCTTTTGTTGCTAATTGTGGGTCTTGTTTTTCGGATTTCGTCTCCGATGCGAAATTCCACAAAATCGAAGCAATTCTGAGGTGCATCAATTTTAATCGGCATTCTAATCCAATTCATAATTTGTATAACTTTTATATAAAGTTAAAGTAAGATTTTTTGTAAAATTTCATGTATGAATTTTGTATCACGGTAGATTTTAAAAAAATATATGTAACATTTCATATATATATATATATATATATATGTATGTATGTATGTATGTATATCGTGATTCTAATTAAGTATATATAAATTAACATAAAATTTATAAATTAACATAAAATTTAATAAAACGTGTATAAATTCTGATAAAATATATATAAAAACTGTATTCTTCAAACATATGATTAGTTACAATTTATTTGTCATGCTTCATCCAATATCATATAACTTATATAATTATATATAATTTACATATAATTTATATAAAAATGTATTTTTGTATGTATTTTATACGTGGTGTATTCTTCTCCTATTCAATTTTTTTTATTATAAATTTCAACCAAAATCAAGTATATTGATAATTTTATAAATTGATACCAACATATAACTTTTATTGATTGGATGTATATATCAGGACTTGACATATCAAATTAATTAAAAATAAATCAGCTTTTGTTTTCCTTAATCATATATGGGTTTGCATAAATGCTTAATAAAATAGGACAACATCCTAATAAAATAACAACGCAACTGTTTTAATGAAATAAAAAATATTAATTTTCAACTTTATCTCTGCGCGTTACTAAAATTGAACCATTCTACAACTGAACCACTTAGTGTGTAATCATATCTTATTTTTTAATGTTCATTATTATTTGCTGTTTTATTTATCATGTTTATCTATTTATTTTGATATCACTGATTTTTTTTTATTTTGCTTTTGATTATATTTTTTTTGAGTCGAGTTTATTAAAAATAGTCTTTCTATCTTGTAAAGATAAAAATAATAGCCGATTTGGCGAAAGCTTCTAAAATCAATTTATTTTGAGAAGTGTTTTTTTAAATGTGCTTATCAAAAAAGTACTTCTGAGTGAGAAACAGTTTGTGTTTGACCAATAAATTTAGAAAATACTTTTTAAGAGCATTTAGTGTTTGACCAAGCTTTTGAAAAATGCTTCTAAGTGTATTTTTCTCAAAAATGCTTTTCAAATAAGTATTTTTGAGGAGAAACTACTTTTTTTAGTTTCTAAAAAATAGCTTCTGCTCTCTAAAAACACTTATTTTCTACCAAAAGCTTGACCAATTACCTCCTTTTTTTTTAATAGAATAAACATTTTTTTTAAAACAATAAGCATTTTTGACCTCCCAAAAACTTGACCAAACAGACTATAAAATATATGGATACTTTATTTTCCTCAGACCCGCCCTCATAAAAAATTACACTAAATATTAAATATGTTCTTATTGTAATTCCACAACAGAACCACTTGTATTATTTTCCATGTGTGCAAATGAGTCAGGTGTACAATTGAGGCAACAGATAAAAAAATAAAAAGGTGTACAATTGCACTCCTACGATTGATAGGAGTAGTTAGAAATCAGAATTAAGCGTGGGTTTTGCAAGAATATAATGTGTAGTCTGAGGTTTTTCTTAAAAAAAAACTAAGTTTGGTGAAATAAAGTATATATTTAATTACTTTACAGCAATATTGACTACTGCCATTATTATTACTAGTCTATATGTATGCGTTTTGATCGTGTCCCTCATATTAATAAGAATAAATTTATAAAAATAACATAAATTATATTTAAAAAATGTTTATATAACAATATAAAAATTTAAAAAAAAAATTATGAATTTCAAATTGATATATGATATTTTAAGAGTTTGGTCAAATTTAGTATTTGTTTCTTCAGTTTGTTCTAATACTTATTTCAAATTGAAAGGTTAAAAAAAATCATTCGCTTTTACATGAGCACTTAAATATATGCATTATATGTATATATAAATATAATATTTTCTATATATTTCAAATAAGGAAGAATTTAATACATAAAATATAGTTAATTTTAAAATTCTAAATATTAAAAAAATAATTAAATAATTTTATCAAGTGAAAATATTAAATAACTATTTTTCCTTTTTATAGTCTTTTACTAATCTAGCTCCAATTTCTAAAACTTTTATTGTCTATAGCCGGCTTTCCGGTGAGTTAGGTATTGGGAGCCAGTCGTGTCCTCCCCCAATTTTTGGGGGTGAAACTGGTGTAACAATTACTATTGTCTTCTTTAAATTCACAACATGAAATAAAAAAAAAGATTTTAAACGAAGAAAACATGAAAACATACAATAATAGAGATTAAATCAAAATCATTACAGTTGATGAAGAAGACTTTGAGACAAAATTATTAAGATTTTGAGATAAAATTATTAATGAAGAAGACTTTAATAAATAAATTATGCAATTATAATTTTTTTTACAGAAATAAAAAGATTCATAAATTAAAAAAGAACTTAAAAGTCTAAGCGTAATGAAAATTTTTTAACGCAAATTTTTCTAAAGTGCATTTGGAACATTTTTTTAGGGAAAGCAAAAAACAATTCGAGAAAGAGGAAAATTTTTTAGAGTGCACGTGGAAAACTTTTTATATTAGGAAAATAGTATAATTTTTTTTTTTGGGGGGAAATCCAAAAGATTTTGAAGTAAATTTTTTGGGGAAATTGGGGAGAAATTTGTTAGGGAGCACATGAAAAATTTCGTTGGAGAATCTTTTTCTATGGAAAAAAGTAAATAATAAATAATAATTTTATCTATTATTGATTCTTTTAATGAAAGGCAAAAAATTCAATTAATATTTTTAAATACCTTTACACTTTTAATATAATATAAATATAAATATAGATACACATATAGATATAGATTAATAAAAAACTAACATGAGCAAATTTCCAAATAATAATAATATAAGAAACACAAGGAAAGTATAGTTTTGTTGTCGTAAAACATGTTTGTTAGGTAATAATGCTAAATTAGTTCTTCATAAATTAATTTTGGAAGAGGTAGAAGGATTAGTTCAATTAAGATTCCAATTTTGTTATTATTAATCTTATAAGAATATGTGCTAGTTATTACCTAAACAAGGCATCAATGGATTATGTCACATCAACCACTCTACACATGGCATATTAAAAAAAATCTTATAATTACCAGCTTCTAAGATTAGTTTAGTACAAATTGGTTTGGAATAGCTAGCTTGTTTTCTATTAAGTGTGTTGGTTCATTTTTTCTTTTAATCTCTCTTGCTATTTAGGATTTTCTAAAGTTTAAAAAAACACAAAAAAGGAAAATAATGAACATGGGATCCAGTTTTTTAGATGGAAAAAACAATAAAGAAGAAGATTTACTTATATATTTATTTTTCAAAAAAAAACTTTTAAGATTATTTTCAACTAAACATGATTGCAGAAAAAATATCAGTGTATTCCACAACCGATCGAGAAACACGTTTGGAGTAGGTATTTTCTCGGTTCTAATATTGGTGTTGCATAAGGTAAAAGTTACTTCCTCCATCTCAAAATATTTATCATGTTCATTAATTTTTTAAAATTATTTTAGAAGTTTAAGATAAAATTAATTATTTTTTTCTATTTATCCTTGGGGAAGGGCTGTAGACACACAACTTCTTGCAGAAATGTAGGGTAAGACTGCGTACAATAGATCCTTGTGGTCCGGGCAACGCATAGTGGGGGTTTAGTGCACCAAACTGCCTTTTTTAGTAATTATTCTTAAAGACGAAAAACACATCAATTATGACAGATAAATAAAGTAAGAATTCGAATATTCAATGAAGAGAGATCATATTTTAAGATATAAATAAGAGTAAAATAGTCAAATACTACTTCTAATCAATATTTTCTTAAGAGACACTGATTAAGTACGCATCCCTAATTATCATACGAGACAGTGAGTTTGACTATATTAGAACAATGTCCTAGTGATGACCAGGTTAGTCTAACTGTTTCACAATAAGACCTAGAGTTAAACTGTAAAAGGAATGACACAACAGTTTTACGTGGAAAACACGCAACTCACAAAGGTGAAAAAATCACGATCCACACTACTGTAGAATTTTTCTAACTTCACTAACATAATGAGTCTCAACAATTGTTCAGATTATAATCCCGTGAAACCTAGAAATTAACTCTAATCCCTAAGTTCAACAATCTATACTGATATTTGAACTCCCTTCAAGTTCCCTTAGCTTGAAATACAACAAACAAACTTCTTGTAACCTAAACAGTACTTCTAAAAAAGCAGTAGATTACAGTTCATTTTAACCTCCTAATACAAAGTAACTAGAATAGAAAACTATGAAGCATATGACTATGGATCACGTTCTTTACTCCGGTTCTTCGTAATAGGTTGCATTTAGATGTTAAGTCAGAAATCACTCAATTTCTTTCTTTACTGTTTTCTCTCTTTTCTATTTGTATAAGTGCATAATCTTCTTTGTGGAAGTCCTTGTGCATTATAGTCCTTTTCTGTGTGTCCTCATCCACCATGAGTTCTTAGGTGACAAGGACTTCATTACTTCTTGATGCTTGACTCTTTGCCTCTTTGCCTCTTTAGACTTCTATTCTGGATATGATTTGTACGGCTTACCTGATCTTCTTATCTCAAAACTCCTTTATTTTAGAGTGTTCTTTATCATTTGAGACTCTGGATGCTGAACTATATGTCTTCAACTTGGTTCACGAATCTTGTTTCATGTTTTTGTCAATCATCAAATATACAATTCCCAACAAATTCTCCCTTTTTGATGATAACAAACTCATATCCTTGGGTGCTTTGAGTAACCTTTTTCAATCATCAAACATCTAGACAAGGCATCAAGACACATGTTAGATAGACCAGGTCAGAGTAATGGGTTATAAATATTACACAAGGACTTTTCCCTTTTGGCATCAACAAAACTCATGCTTCAAAACACAAGCAGAGTAATTAACAAGTAATTTTAAGCTCATGAATACTGGGGCTATTATAGATACAATCAATATACTTGCCAAATCCATCAGTTAGATATCTCAAAATATTTGTAAGAGCAAGTAGATCGGCCAAGTCAAAGGAGAAAGTAAAATAATTCCATTAGATAGATAAATGACACCACATTTTATAGTACAAAAAGTCATTAATACATATTATGGGATGAACAAACACTGAAACTGGAGTTTAGAATGGAAACATAAAGATAATGGAGTCTGGTCTAAGTTGGAAGAGTTGAGGATGACAGGGGACTATGGTTGGGCAATTGATAGAGGCCCTGCAGATTTGCTGTCACGATTCGAGCATGGATCCCGGATGCGAGACGGGACCTAGAACCACGAATAACTCAAAGCTAATCCATGGTACGTGCATAACATAAGCATCAACATATAATTAAGCGGAATTAAAGTATAAATGATAACATAAGTGAAAGTCTAAGATATCATAAAATGTATAATCAGGGGGCTACAAGTCAAAACTGTCGAATATTTACATAACATAGTCTGAAAAGCCTCTAAACATGAGATGAGTTGATGGGAGTTGGGACAAGCCCCCAACTAGCTTTGCTAGATTTGAAAACTGAAATGACATAAAAATGACATGAATCAAAACTGACGCCCTTGGATGATGAGGACTCACCAACACTGACCTGAATCGGGGCAAGATTGAATCTAGTGGCGGGGCTGAGACTAATTACCTGAACCTATATCATGATATAATATAGCACAAAAGTATGCGATCATTACTTTGGATGTATTGAGTATGGAGGATAAGTAAAATATGAGAGTAAGGATAACTTGTGTTATACCCCGGGAACTCAAGGATCAGACCCGGGAGTCAAAGGGGTGAAAAGCTGAAACTTCGCACCAGATCACAGAACGATCCATGAAGTGGCTCGTGAGGAGTGACCACGAGTCTTGAAGTGACTCGTAGTCAAGCAAGGAGGTGGACTAGTCTAAGGGTCACCACGGGCGTGACCATGAGTCATGGTCAGGCCACACGACTCGTGAGGTCACCTGTGGCCTGGACTGGATGCTTGGCAAGGATAGTTGGGCAGTATGGCCCACGAATGGCGATCACGAGTTATGGTCACTCACCATGATTCGTGGTGTCCTCCATGGGTTCCATGGTGAATTTTTGGCAGTGTACCTCACAACTCCAGGCCACGAGTCGTTAGCCCTGGTCACGAGTTGTCCAGTCTCTCATGGGATTTGGCAGTCAGCAAAATTCTGTGATTTTAGTAAGGGCTTTTCCGTAATTCCTTAGTCCTAGGGCCCAAAACTACATCTTTTAGCTTCTGAAAGGTGGGTTTTTAGTGGGATAAGTTAATTTAAGTCTTCATTCATGCATGCAAGAGTATAGAAAGGTGATCAAAGGGTGATTCAAGGCTTCCCTCTTCAAATCCTTCCAATTCCTTCTTGGGTATTCAAGAGAGGTTAAGAACCAGTTGTTTTTAGGTATGTAAGGCTATCAATGGGTGTTTTCTTTCACACCCATGCCCATTCTCTACGATTTCATGAAAATTCCATTAAAAATTTATTGGGTTTTGAAGTAGATTTATATAAAAATTCAATGATTGTTAATGGAATTTGTGATTTTCGAACCTTATCGTATTCTATGGGGTTTTGATCAAATTTTGTAATTTAATTTATTTATAGTGTTATCGATTATTGAATTCTCTTAAAATTACGCCTAATTATGCATGACCCATGATGAATCGATTATGATATACTTTTCTATTAATGATATTTGCAAACCCAACATGAATTAAGATTTAAAATATGGATTTAACCAATTACCCATAATGATTTTATGAATTTCAAGCCATATGCATGATCTACAAGTATGTACGAACTTTGTGATTCATGAATTATGTTTTGGCCGACTCACGGGCCTTGTTTCATTGCTAGTTCACATATGTACAAGTATGTTTATGATCAACATGATTTAACTAGCCGATGAATTCATGCATGTTATACTATGAGAACTATATATATGTTTTGGGAGTAGTATCGAACACCGAGTAGGTTCAGGGCCCAGATTATGCCCCGAATCTCATAAACTACGTGCCACCGTAGGTATGTTGGGACCTCCTTTGTGACTGTCCCCGGCCCAAATGACACTTTTTCATGGTGATATCACGCCCTTCATGGTTCTACCCTAGGCAAGGTACGAACGACCTCCCGACTAGGTTTATAAATCGGACTTCATGTGTGCTCATATGAAGTATGTTGGTTAAGAGAATCTTCCAGTGTTCCTCATGATTTATGAATATTTATGATTATGTATTTTGGCTCAAGTCATATTAAGTAAAGCTTTTCTTTAATGATTATGATTACATTTCTAGTATGAATATTTTGAAAATCTTGAGCCTTATGTTATGTTACGATGTTTACGATATGAGCATGATGTTCTAATCTTATGATCATTTATGAGTTTATAAGTTTTATATGTCCATTTTACTTACCTTGCGTACTCGGTACATTCCACGTACTGACCGCATACTTTCTATGCTTATCATTTCATGATATAGGACCCGGCTCTCAGGCTCACCCTCCTCAGTAGCCCTTTAGAGTTCGCTATCAGCTTATTTGGTGAGTCCTTATATTCCGAGGTCCATATGTACAGACTCTATTGTTCTCTTTCAGTTTCAGTATTATAGGGTTAGTTGGGGTATTGTCCCATCAACCCGTCTTTCATGACTGGAGGCTTTTCAGACTATAAATTGTGCTCAGCTGTCATGTATGAATCATGTATTGTCTTTCTCCATTATTATGTCATAATTTCATTTCCTTATGTTAAGTCGTCTGCTTACATGAATGAATTAGATGTATGCTCATGCCATGGATTGACTTGGGGTCTCTTGGAGCTCCTTGTCCTATGTTTACGATTCAGGTGTACGTTCGAGTCGTGACAACTTGCTAAAAAGTCACGATCATAATAGTCATAAAACATAAGATATTCATCATAATCTGAAGTATAATGACCTAAGGTTTTTGAAAGCAAAATCATTTAGCTCATCATATTTGTAATCATAAGTAAATCTCATAAACTGATCAATGGGTCAAAATACCATAAGTCGTAACATTATAAGACATGAACATGAAGAATAGTGAAAATATGAGGAACAGTGGGAGATTCTTTTAACCGATATACTCCAAGTGAGCATACGAAGAACCCATCTTGCAACCCTAGCTGGGACGTGTGTTTATACCTTGCCAAGGGTAAGAACCATGAAGGCGTGATAAAACTCATGAGCCCCTTAGGGCAAGGGAGACACTCTTTCATGAGGATCCCTTTATACCTATGGTGGCACATAGTTTATAAGACCTGGGTACGCTGGAACCCCGACCTACTTGGTGTTAAAGACTACTTCAAAAGCATACATAGTGCTCATAATCATACTTGAATTATGATTTTTGCATGGGCTAGTTTAAAATAATATGATAAATTCATAAATTGCTTGACATACATGAACTAGCGATGAAAACAATGCTGAAAATACAACCATGATACATAAGTCAGATATTCATGAGATTCATACATACTTGAGTGAAATCATGATAACTTGAAAATAGAGAATCCTGAGAGTTTTTCAAATAAATTATGTAATATTAATCATAAATCATAATTAGAATCATGAGATAATCAAACCCGTAAGAGATCATAGAGTTTTGAATCAAAAGAGGCCTAACCCTAGAAATTTATGAAAATCATAATTGGAGACTTGAATGAATTGAAATCATGAAATTTTACTTGAGGTTGGGCATGAGTGTGGAAAACAATACCCCATTCATAACCCCACATACCTGGCTTGAAGAGTTCTTGACACTAGCTTGAGACCCAAGAAGAATTGAGAAGGAGAAAAAACCTTAGTTGCTTGAGAGCCTTCAGAGAATTGATCTTAAATATATGGTGTTTTGAGAGGATTGAGAGTTTAGGTGTAATTCCCCGGAAAATCAAAGATTAGACGCAGGACTCAAAAAGGGAAACTTTGCAGAAAACTAAAAATCTGGCACCAGTCACAGAATGGGTCGTTAAGTGACCGTTGGAGGTGCCTACGAGTCGTGAGGTGACTCGTGGGGAGGCCAAGTGAGAAAGTTTTAAGTTTTGGGAAAAGGATACACCATGGATGACCTAACGAGTCATTGGTCAGTCCCCACGATTCGTTAGGTCAGTCATGGGGTGTGGCAAGCAAGTATAGAGAGGTGGAGGTAGTGTACTTGACGAAAGGTCCCCACAATTCATGGTCAGACACCACGAGTCGTAATCAACTAGGGGAGAAATTTTTGAGAGTAAGGCAGTGAACCTAATGAATGGTGACCACGAACAACGATTCGTGAAGTCATTTGTTACCAGCCCTAGACGACCGATAGACAGTGTACTTAATGGATGATGCCACGAGCCGTGGCCCAGGTTAACGAGTCGTTATGTCCCTGGTTAGGACCATCTGACAATTTTTCCCTGCAATTTTTCTAGGTTTGTTTAGTAATTTCCTACTCTCCTACACTTTAAACTACGTCATTTTTAGACGTAATTTCAAACCTATTAGTGGGAATGAACAACCTCTCCCCTCATTCCCCACGTACATTCTCAGAAAACATCGAAGAGTTCTCTTAAGAACTTTCGGAGTAAGGTCCAGGGTTCTTTATCCATCTCAGAAATTCAAGTTTCCTCCTCCAGGGAATTCTTATCCAGGTATGTGGGAATTCAACAAGGGGATTGTTCTTCCCTTGTGTCCCCTAAAACTCTTCCTCAGTTCACTATCAGTTCTAGCCCTGAGTTTTTGATTGTGAAGATATTGCTATCTAACCTAGTTTGTTTCTTGAGGAATATTATTCTATGCTAAATTTTGATGTTTTCCACCAAATTGTAATTAGAATGCTGTCTGTTCTCTTGAATGTGAATTTTAACCCTAACTCTTGAAAATTAGACACTAGAATCCTATTTAAGTATTAAATTCTCGAAAATTTCTTGAATCTTTCAGAGTTAGGGGTTCCTATGATATTTGTATGTGTTATAAACTAAGTCACAAATATGTTAGTCAATTTTAGTCAAAAAGTTTATATACTCTGTATTATTCAGAATATCAGCCTAGTCTCAGTTAGATTTTAACAACCTCTGGGTTGACCAGAACAATGTCAGCTGATCAGTTTGACTACAGAATTCCTCGAGGTATCTGTGATACCTTCCAGTTATTAGAATCAGACTCAAAACTTAGTTTTATTGGTCCACTAGGCGGTCATGCCACTTTAGATGAACAACTCTGGTTAGCCTTAGGTTCCCCGACAGATTACAGTTGTTCTTAAACGGTTATGACGCTTCTAGATAAGCAACTCTGACCAGTCTAGAACCCAGTTTTAGAATCTGGTCCGGTAAGACTCTCAAGGTACTTTTAGTTATATATCCCTGACTAGTCTTGGGCCCCAGTTTCGAACTATTAACTTGGTATTCAGTTTAGGTATTTTAGTGGGAGCAGGATTTAGCACCGAGTGGACCGGGGTTCCAGCGCACCCAGGTTCTTAGAACTACGTTGCCAGCATAGATTACAGTATTTATTGGCTTGATTGGCCCCATACGTTTGTGATCACCTAGTTCATGCCTCTATCCCTGACAAGGTATATTGGGTCCTACCGTTGGGGTGTATATATCAGACTCCATGTCTAGCTCACGTGGTTATATGTCAGTTATAGACTCTCCCACTAGTCAGCTCAGTTCAGTCTCAGATTAGTCAAGTTCAATTCAGTTCAGATAAGTTCAGAGTAGTATCTCAGACTTAGTATTTCAGACTTAGGGCATGTCTTTGACCACCAGACAGGGTCATCCTGACCATCTCAATTTCTTTAGTTGTCTCAGTTTAGTATATTAGTTGGTCATTGCATGCCATTTCAGTTCAGTCATTTATATCCAACATCATGTTTTCTCTCACATACTCAGTACATTCAAAGTACTAACACATACTTTTATGTTGTATCATTTCATGATACAGCTGCAGGTTCTCAGACTCAGCGCCATTAGTCGACTCCGTTCAGATCCTCCTCAGTAGCAGAAGTGTAAGTCCTCATCCTTCGAGGGCGTAATTTCATTATTTTTAGTTAGACTTAGAGTTAGCTGGGGGCTTGTCCTAGCAACTCATCTATTAGATGGCTTTCAGACACATACTCTATTTCTGACTTTCAGGTCCTTCAGATGTTTTTAAACTTTATGTTTCCATTTTAGCTTCATAAATGTTTTATGTTTTATTTAAAAAGCTTCCGCTATGCATTTTTTACTCAGATTACCAGTGTGTGATAGACCAAGGGTTGACTTGGGGTTACTTGTGACTCCAAGTACCGTGTTCCGTCCAAGGTGTAGACTCGGGGCATGACAAACTTGGTATCAGAGCACTAGGTTTAGAGTATCCTCGGAATGTCTGAAAGCCGCATCGAGTAGAGTCCTTTTCATGGGTATGAAGCGCGCCACAAATATGACGAGGAGGCTACGAGATGTTATTAGGAAAACTCTCTTTTGTTCATACTCTTTATTGTACGTTAAAGTTCAATTCCAGAAACATCCTTATGACTCGTGCTCTATTTAATTTTAGTGCATCATGTCTCCTAGACGTGGTAACAAAAGAAGGGCCGATAATGCCAACAGACCTGCCCCACCATCCCCGAAAGCCCCTCAAGATGATTCGGTATCTACTGCCAAATTCAGGCCATCCATTCAACTGTTTGCCCAAACAGTCACCAACTAGGTGAACCAGCTGGTGGTGCCGATGAAAACCAATGGGTCTGCAGCAGCTGCTAAGGTGTGAGGATTCACCCGTATGAACCCTCCATCATTTCAGGGATCCAAGGTGGGGGAGGACCCCCAAGAGTTTGTGGATGAGATCAAGAAGATTACCCACATTATGGGCGTCAGTTCCTCTGAGAGTGCTGATCTGGCTGCTTACCAGCTA
The DNA here is from genome assembly GCA_035772735.1 of Datura wrightii. Classification (NCBI taxonomy): domain Eukaryota; kingdom Viridiplantae; phylum Streptophyta; class Magnoliopsida; order Solanales; family Solanaceae; genus Datura; species Datura wrightii. The sequence goes on along the minus strand of JASDFA010000001.1, from coordinate 178,832,917 downwards.
AAAGGGGTATCTCAGGTCTTGTATGAACAATGGAAAGAGGGGCAGCCAGCGGCAACAGGACTGATGGAGTGGGAGGAGTTTAACACAGCCTTCTTGTACAGGTTTTTCCCTCGGGAGTTTAGGGAGGCAAAAATGGCGAAGTTTATGAACTTGAGACAGGGTAATAGGACTGTGGAAGAATATGCATTGGAGTTTACCAGGCTGACTAAGTACGCTCTAGAGTTGGTAACCGAACCAAGGGCTCGCATGTTGAAATTTGTGAATGGAGTGTCAAACTTAGTCCTCAAGGAGTGCAGGACAACGATGCTGATTAGAGATATGGACCTCTCCAGCCTGATTGTCTATGCCCAGTAGATTGAGGCCGAAAAACTGAAGGACATGGAATGAAAGAACAAACAGGCAAGGACTGGCTAGTAAGATTACAACCATTAGAGGTCTAGCGGTAGTATCCTCCCACAGCAACAACAACAACAATAATAGAGAACCCCAGCACCCAGCTCAGCCAGTGCCCCAACCTTTCGGTCCCATCAGGACCGGAGGGGTGGAGCATCTGGCACTCAATCTCAGAGCCACAATGCGGGGAACAAATATTTAGCTTGCCCCAAGTGTGGCAAGAACCACCCGGGAGAGTGCCTTTAGGGTCGAGAGGGCTGTTTTGGTTGTGGACAGCTCAGACATCGGCTCAGGGAATGCCCATCAGCCGGGTGAGGGAGATCACAATCCACCACATCATCAACTCTAGTAGGTCGACTAGCCCAGTAGGCTAACACATTAGGTATGGATGGCGATCATTGCTAAAACCATTTCTATGCTTTGTCTTCTCGTCAGGATCAGGAGAGCTCACGTGACGTAGTCATGGGTATGTTATGTCTCTTTCATCTGGACGTGTATGCCCTCCTAGATCCAGGAGCCACTCTTTCATTTGTGACTCCCTATGTAGAAGTGCAGTTCAATATCCGTTCGGAGGTCCTCTCAGAACCTTTCTCAGTCTCCACCCCTATTGGCGAGTCAATTAGAGCCAGCCGGGTGTACAGAAATGGCCGAGTCTCGATATTAAATAAAGTCATTCTAGCTGATCTCATAGAATTAGATATGGTCAATTTTGACCTTATCCTCGGCATGGATTGGCTACACTCTGGTTATGCCTCATTTTACTGCAGAACTAGAGTTGTTAAGTTTCAGTTCCCTAGTGAGCTAGTGTTGGAATAGACGGGCAGTAGTTTAGCGCCTAAAGGTCGGTTTATTTCCTACCTTAAGGCCAAAAGCTCATTTCCAAGGGATGTATTTATCATCTGGTTCAGGTCAAAGATTCCAACTCTGAGACCCCAACCATCCAGTCAGTTCAAGTGGTTAGAGAGTTTCCAGATGTATTTCCTGAGGATCTTCTTGGAGTTCCCCCTGAACAGGAAATAGACTTTGGAATAGACCTCCTCCTAGATACTCAGCCCATCTCCATCCCTCCTTACAAAATGGCTCCAGCTGAGCTTAAGGAGTTGAAGGAGCAGTTAAAAGACCTTCTTGACAAGGATTTTATCAGACCAACATCTCTCCTTGGGGTGCTCTAGTACTATTCATGCGTAAGAAAGACGGTACCCTCAAAATGTGCATAGATTACTGTCAGTTGAACAAAGTCACAATCAAGAACAGGTATCCCCTACCCAGAATTGACGACCTATTTGACCAACTTCAGAGAGCCAGTTGTTTCTCCAAGATCGATCTCAGGTCAGGGGTACCATCATTTAAGGTTCAGGGAGTGTGACATACCGAAAACAACATTCAAGACTCGGTATGGTCACTACTAGTTTCTTGTGATGTCCTTCAGGCTAACGAACGCCCCCGCAGCCTTCATGGACTTGATGAACAGAGTCTTCAAGCAGTATATGGATATGTTCGTCATTGTATTTATTAACGACATTCTGGTATACTCCAGAAATGAGGAAGAGCATGCTAATCACCTGAGGATAGTGCTTCAGATGCTCAGAGCCGCCAGCTGTTCGCCAAGAATGGCAAGTATGAATTCTGGTTGAAGTTTGTGACTTTTCTGGGTCACATGGTCTCGGGAGAAGGTATTCAGGTTGATCCTCAAAAGATAGCAGCAATGAAAGATTAGCCCAGACCTACCTCTCCTACGGAAATCAGGAGTTTTCTGGGCTTAGCTGGTTATTACCTGCGGCTTGTGGAAGGTTTCTCCTCTATAGCATCTCCTCTGACTAGGTTAACTCAAAAAAAGGTGAAATTTCAGTGGTCGGATGTGTGTAAGAAGAGTTTCCAGGAGTTGAAGACTCGACTCACTACACTCCAGTTTTAACCTCGCCAGAAGGAACATATGGGTTGGTTGTCTATTGTGACGCTTCCAGAGTTAGACTCGATTGCATTCTGATGCAGCGAGGAAAGGTGATAGCCTACGCCTCCAGGCAGCTCAAAGTACATGAGAAGAACTATCCAACTCATGACTTGGAGTTGGCAGGGGTGGTGTTTGCACTTAACTAAAAATATGGAGACATTACATATATGGAGCTCATATGGATGTGTTTACAGATCACAAGAGCGTTCAGTACGTGTTCAGTTAGAAGGACCTAAATCTTCATCAGAGAAGGTGGTTAGAGCTACTGAAAGATTACGATATGAGTGTGCTGTATCGTCCAGGCAAGGCCAATGTGGTGGCTGATGCACTAAGCAGGTTGTCTATGGGGAGCGTAGCTCATGTTGAAGAGGGCAAGAAGGAAATGGTAAAAGATAGGGGTGCAGTTGGTGGATTCAGCTGAAGGTGTAGTAGTGGTGCAAAGCGGGTCAGACTCTTCTTTGGTTGTGGAAGTCAAGTCCAGAAAGGATGAAGATCCCATCCTTCTTAAACTTAAAGAAGCGATTCTTAGGAAGGAGGTCGAGGCTTTGATGGAGTGCTCCGTTACCAGGGCAGACTATGTACCTGATGTTGGTGAGTTGAGACAGTAGACACTATCTGAAGCACACAATTCAAGATATTCCATTCACCCTAGTGCTACTAAGATGTACTGTTATTTACAAGATATCTATTGGTGGAACAACATGAAAAGAGATATTGCTGAATTTGTAGCCAAGTGCCCGAACTGCCAACAAGTTAAAGTAGAACACTAGAGACCAGAAGGTATGACTCAGGATATCAGCATACCCACGTGGAAGTGGGAAGAAGTAAACATGGACTTCATTATGGGTCTACCTAGGACTCGTTGACAGCATGACTCAATCTAGGTAGTAGTAGACTAGATGACTAAGTCAGCACACTTCCTCCCAGTCAAAACAACAGATGCAGCTGAGGACTTTGCCAGACTTTACATCTGAGAGTTAGTCAGACTTCATGAATTTCCATTAGCTATCATTTCAGATAGAGGAACTCAGTTCACCTCACACATCTGGAATTTTTTTTAGAAGGGACTAGACACTCAGGTCAAGCTCAGCACAACTTTTCACCCGTAGATAGATGGGCAAGCTGAGCGGACTATTCAGACCCTTGAAGATATGTTGAGAGCGTGCATGATCGATTTTAAGGGTAATTGGGATGACCATTTGTCTCTTATCGAGTTTGCGTACAACAACAACTACCACTCTAGCATTCAAATGGCCCCGTTTGAGGCATTATATGGTAGAAGGTGTAGATCTCCTATAGGGTGGTTTGAGGTTGGTGAAGATACCTTGATAGGGCCAAACTCAGTTCATGAAGCTATGCAGAAGGTACAGCTCATCAGAGAAGGATTGAAAACAACTTAGAGCCGTTAGAAAATCTTATGCAGATGTAAGAAAAAGAGTTTTGGAGTTCGCTGTGGTTGATTGGGTTTACTTGAAAATTTCTCCCATGAAAGGGGTGATGAGATTTGGGAAGAAAGAAAAGCCCAGTCCGAGGTATGTGGGACCCTATAGGTTTTGGAGACGAATTGGCAAGGTAGCTTATGAACTAGAGTTACCTACAGAGTTGGCATCCGTGCACCCCATATTCCATGTGTCACTCTTGAAGAAGTGCATTGGGGATACAACTTTAGTAGTGCCATTGGACAGTGTAGAAATAAAGGATAGTCTCTCATATGAGGAGGTATTAGTCCAGATCCTTGACTGTCAGGTTCATAAGCTATGGAACAAGAAAATAGCTTCAGTAAAAGTCTTATGGAGAAATCAGCAGGTTGAGGGAGCTACGTGGGAGGCTGAAACAAATATGAAGGCCAAATACCCTCATTTGTTCTCTACCGACTCTGTTACAGCTTAAAATATTAGTTTTGCATTAGAAACTGATTTAGTTGTTGTGTTCAATTTATGTGTTCAAGTTTCCTTTATCATTTTGGATGTATATATGAAAGGTGAATTCAGTTCAGTTATGTATATTGAAACGTGGGTATTCATTCTGTCAGTTTGGGAACTAAATGAGCAGTATTTGATCATTATGATTGTTATTCCCTGCTTTCCTCTGTGTTTTACAATATTCGAGGATGAATATTTCCAAGGGGGAGATAATGTAATGCCTCAAAAACTCAAAGATTAGACCTAGGACTCAAAAAGAGAAAATTTGCAAAAAATTGGGAAATCTGGCACCAGTCACAGAACGGGTCATTACGTGACCCGTTGGAGGTGCCCACGAGTCATGAGCTGACTCATGGGGAGGCCAAGTGAGGAAGTTTTAAGTTTTGGGAAAAGGATACCACATGGATGACCTAACAAGTCATGTTCAGTCCCCATGATTTGTTAGGTTAGTCGTGGGGTGTGGCAAGAAAGTATAGAGAGGTGGAGGCAGTGTACTTGATGAAAGGTCCCCACGATTCTTGGTCAGACACCACGAGTCGTGATCAGCTAGGGGAGAATTTTTTGAGAGTGAGGTAGTGAACCTAACGAATGGTGACCACAACTCATGGTCACCAGCAACGAGTCATGAATTCATCCATTACCATCCCCAGACGACTGATAGATAGTGTACTTAATGGACGATGCCACGAGTCGTGGCCCAGGTTAACGAGTCGTTATGTCCTTCGTTAGGAGCATCTGACAGTTTTTCCCTACGATTTTTCTAGGGTTGTTTAGTAATTTACTACTATCCTACACTTTAAACTACGTCATTTTAAATGTAATTTTATACTTATTAGTAGGAATGAACAACCTCTCCCCTCATTCCCCACATACATTCTCAGAAAACATCGAAGAGTTCTCTCAAGAACTTTCAGAGTAAGGTCCAGGGTTCTTCATCCATCTCAGAAATTCAAGTTTCCTCCTCCAGGGAATTCTTAGCCAGGTATGTGGGAATTTAACAAAGGGATTGTTCTTCCCTTGTGTCCCTTAAAACTCTTTCTCAGTTCACTATCAGTTCTAGCCCTGAGTTTTCGATTGTGAATATATTGCTATCAAACATAGTTTATTTCTTTAGGAATATTATTCTATGCTAAATTTTGATGTTTTCAACCAAATTGTAATTAGAATGCTGTCTTTTCTCTTGAATGTGAATTATAACCCTAACTCTTGAAAATCAAAAACTAAAATCCTACTTAAGTATTAAATTCTCAAAATTTTTTTGAATCTTTCAGAGTTAGGGGTTCCTACAATATTTGTATGTGTTATATACTCAGTCACATGTATGTTAGTGAGTTTTAGTCAAAAATTTTATATACTCTGTATTACTCAGAATGTCAGCCTAGTCTCAGTTAGATTTTAGCAACCTCTGGGTTGACCAGAACAATATCAGCTGATCAGTTTGACTACAGAATTCCTTGAGGTATCTGTGATACCTCTAGTTATCAGAATCTGACTTAGAACTCAATATCATTGGTCCACTAGGTGGTCATGACACTTTAGATAAACAACTCTAGCTAGCCTTAGGACCCCAGACAAATTACAATTGTTCTTAAATGGTTACGACGCTTCTAGATAAGCAACTCTGACCTGTCTAGAACCCAGTTTCAGAATATGGTCCAATAAGACTCTCAGGGTACTTTCAGTTATATATTCCTGACTAGTCTTGGACCCCAGTTTTGAGCTATCAGCTTGGTATTCAGTTTAAGTATTCTAGTGGGAGCGGGACTTAGCACCGAGCGAACCGGGGTTCCAGCGCACCCAGGTTCTTAGAACTACGTTGCCAGCGTAGATTACAGTATTTATTGGCCTGATTAGCCCCATACTTTTATGATCACCCAGTTCATGCCTCTATCCCTGACAAGGTATATTGGGTCCTACCGTTGGGGTGTATATATCAGACTCCATGTCTAGCTCACGTGGTTATATGTCAGTTATAGACTCTCCCACTAGTCAGCTCAGTTCAGTCTCAGATTAGTCAAGTTCAATTCAGTTCAGATAAGTTCAGAGTAGTATCTCAGACTTAGTATTTCAGACTTAGGGCATGTCTTTGACCACCAGACAGGGTCATCCTGACCATCTCAATTTCTTTAGTTGTCTCAGTTCAGTATATTAGTTGGTCATTGCATGCCATTTCAGTTCATTCATTTATATCCAGCATCATGTTTTCTCTCACATACTCAGTACTTTTATAGTACTGACACATACTTTTATGCTGTATCATTTCATGATACAGCTGCAGGTTCTCATACTCAGCGCCTTTAGCCAACTCCGTTCAAATCCTCCTCAGTAGAAGAAGTGTGAGTCCTCATCTTTCGAAGGCGTGATTTCATTATTTTCAGTTAGACTTAGAGTTAGCTGGGGGCTTGTCCCAGCAACTCATCTATTTAGATGGCTTTCATACACAGACTTGATTTCAGAATTTCAAGTCCTTCAGATGTTTTTAAACTTTGTGTTTTCGTTTTAGCTTCATAAATGTTTTATGTTTTATTTAAAAAGCTTCCACTATACATGTTTTACTCAAATTACTAGTGTATGATAGACCAAAGGTCGACTTGGGGTTACTTGTGACTCCAAGTACCGTGTTTCGTCCAGGGTGTAGACTCGGGGTGTGACATTAGGCTAAGTAAAACCCTCTAATAAATCCTTTAGGAAACTCAAAATGACTTAGTTTAGGAGTTAAAAATATAGAAAGTTATAAAAATATCCTTAGAAACTCACATTAAAGATCTGCCCGTCCAGTGTCACGACTCTTACCACAATTCATACCTACTTACCACAGGTTGTGGTGACCCTTCATGGTCACTGGAGCCTTGCCGGTCAATCTTTGAACCCCTTACCAAAACTCCTCAGTACCAATCGTACCATCATGGTATGATTCGTAGGATGCATCTGTGGTTACCTGGACCATGTTTCTGAACCCCATCTCACAAGTCTTGGTACAACTCGTAACACCTTATCATGAGTCGTACTGAGACTCTTACTAAGAGAAAGTTTTATTTTTCTGCTGATTCATACTCTAAGTTTAGGGTCTAGTCTTATGGAATTTTGGGTTGTTACGTTATCTCCCCCCTTGGGATTATTCGTCCTTGAATGGAGATTAAATAAGCTGAAAAGGTAGGGAAAAAACTGCAATCCCAAAACTGAAAGGTATGAACTGAATACTGATGGAGTGACTGATTCCTTATTGAGATACATAGATTGAACTAAATTCATAAATCATACATGCATACTAAGACATGAGAGGAACTGAAGGACATGAAACTGACATGAAACTGAATAGAGTACATGCATCCATTTTGAACCTTTTGAGTAACTCTCTCACATATTTCTATAGATGGATCATTGTCCCTGAAGATTTTTGTTTGATTTGTAATCGTAGAAAGAAATTTAGTTCTCTCATCATGCTCATTTCGAATATATTTTCCATCAACTTAGCAAACTCCTTTGTTAGGGACTCATTTTTGCCTCCAATTATAATATCATCCACATATACTTGTACAATCAGAATGCCCTTCCGCTCGACTTTTAGAAATAGGGTGTTCTCTATCTTACCTCGAGTGTGGCCTTATGTAAGCATAAACTTTGATAGTCTTTCATATCATGATCTAGGAGCCTGCTTGAGCCCATACAAAGCCTTGTTATGTTTGAACACATGATCAGGGTTATTAGCATCTTCGAAACCTGGATGTTGCTTGACATACACTTTTTCTTTTAGAATCCATTTAGAAAGACACTTTTTACATTCATTTAATAGAGTGTGAACTCCATGAAGGAAATAAAGTCTATGAGGAGTCTAATTTCTTCTAATCTTGCGATAGGAGCAAAAGTTTCATCATAGTTGATGCTTTCTTCCTGATTGTATCCATGGACCACCAATCATTCCTTGTTCTTTGTAACTCCTCTATGTTCATCAAGCTTGTTTCTGAACACCCATTTGATACCAATTATTTTTCTCCCTTTTGGTCTAGTTCGAGGTGCCACACTTTTTTCCTTTCAATTATTTCAGTTCTTTCTGTATATCAATGATCTAATCTGCATCTTGCAAGGCTTCATTAACTTTCTAAGGTTCAATAATAGAGAAAAAATATTAAAGTCGTAAAGATTTCTTAACCTAGATCTAGTAGATATCCCAAAATTTAGATTAATGAGGATATTATCAATAGGATAAGATCCTTGATATTTATATCCTCTTAGAGATGAACCTTGTGGATACTCAGATTCTTTATTTTGTGTTTCTTTTGGTAAATTAAACTCATGGGAATTTTCATTCGCTGTTTCCCAAGTTTGAGTGTTACCTTCCTTATTTTCTAATTTTGCATTGAGGCTGTTGTCAGTGCCTATTTCATTTACCTGTTCCATGCTTATGGATTCAGATGTTCTTAGTGGTTTTTCTTCGTCCTACACACTATCGTTAGTCATAATACTTGATTTATCAAAGATAACATGTACGCTTTCTTCAACACACATAGTTCTTTTATTAAATATCCTATAAGCTTAACTATGTTGTGAGTAACCTAGAGATACTCCCTTATAACTTCTGGAATCAACTTTTCCTAGATACTCCTTCCCATTATTTTGAATAAAGCATTTACAACCGAAGGCTTTAAAATGAGAAATATTAGACTTTTTGCCTTTGAATAATTCATAAGGAGTTTTTTCTAAGAGTAGTCTGGTCATGCATCTATTGATTATGTAATATGCAGTGCAAATCAACATAATTCTAGCCATTTCTTTCAAGGTTCTATTCTTTCTTTCAACCACTCCATTTTGTTATGGTGTTCTAGGTACAAAAAAAATATGATCAACACCATGAGTGGAGTAGTATTGTACAAATTATATATTTTCAACTTCTATTCCATGGTTTGATCTTATTGAAGCTAGTTCATTCCCTAGTTTCTTTTCTAGTTTTCTTACTAAAGTATAGAATGCTTCAAAAACATCATCTTTAGAAGTAAGAAAAACTATCCAAGTGAACATGGTATAGTCATCAACTAGAACAAATATATATCTTTTTTCATCACGATTTCTTACCCTTATAGAACCATACAGATCCAAATGGACCAGTTCTAAAGATCTGGTACTTACCACTCTCTTTAATTTGAATGAGGAATTCACTTGTTTCCCCTTTGCACAAGCTTCACATACTTTGTCATCCTTGATCTTAGTGTTAGGTAAGCCTATCACTAAATTTTTGGAGAATAATTTATTTAGTTGACTAAGGCTAGCGTGTCCAAGTATTTTGTGCCACAACAAGGGATAATTGTCCATTACACTTGATGAGGTCCTCTTTTGATACACTGGAAATATCAGTTGTGTAAACATGTTTGTACCTTTTACCTATTAAAATAGTTTTCCTCAATTTCAGGTTGATGACCTCAACACCTGCGGAAGTAAAGATTACCTTGTTTCCTTTATCATAGAGTTGTGATACATTTAGCAGGCTGTGATTTAGTTCATCAATATGATACACATTTTCAATTTCATATTTTTTTGTTCTTCCTATCTTACCTATACCTCTGATCTGACCCTTTCTCCTCCACCATAAGTGACTTTACCACCCTTGCCTTCAGTGATTGAGAAGAAATTTTTACTTGCTTTCTCTCACTTTCACCTGCAAAATGCTCAGAGATTAGTTTTAGGAATCCAGATAATCTTGGGTCCTTTTCATTAAATAAAAGGGTGTATTAAATCTTGTTTGGTCTAGTTAGGTAACAAGTATGAGAAAATGTTTCCTTTTACATGCATGTCCCTTTTACTTGTTTCATGATGCACATCAATACTCTTCCTTATTTTATTCACAACATTCATATTCTTTTCTCTTTTCCTTGAAGCCACTAGACATTTTGATCTGGCATGTATAGTATTTCCACCGTGAAGACATAGATCAGATCGAACTTTTGAGATTTCTTTTTGAATCCTGTTGCAGTTGTTATGCTATGTGTTCTATTATTGAGTTCAGTAGGAATTCTTGAGGAATTAGTCCAACTATTTTCTCTTTCAAGCTCATTCTTAAATTTTGTTAATTCTAGATTAGTTCTCTTAGATTTTTCTTTTCTAAATAAAGCTCATTCTAGTTTTCCTCAATTCATGCGCACATTTGAGCTGCCATCATTGATTGAATTCTTATCTTTTCTAGTGACAATTAATTTCAACACTTTAGACCTAATAGATAGGATAGATGAATCAATGTTCTTGTACCTGTTTCTTCAGAGATTGATTTTTCTTTTCCAATTTGTTTTTAGTATTTTCAGAGCCGATATGTTCATACTTCAGACAAGTGAAAACACTAAGCATTTTATCTCTTTTTTTAGTGATGTCATGAAAGTGTTTAATCAATGTGATCAGTAAAGAGGTTAGCTTTTTCTTAGAAAAATATCCAGCTTGTCTTCAAGGTCAGGAATATTTACCTCATTTTCTTCATCAGTATCTGAATCTGAATCTTCAAAGGCCATTAGTGTTGTGTCATCTACAGTTTCATTATCAGACTCATCGGAGCTTGATCTCCATGCAACCATTATGGCTTTTGATGAGGATTTCTTTCTCTTATCATGAGCCAGTTCCTTCCTTTTCTATTCCTTCTCAACTCTCTCCTTTTTCCATTTGATTTTAGGGATAGTCTTTGATGTGATGATCAATTTTGTCACACTTATAGCATCCATTTGAGTTGGTTTTCTCTAAGTTTCTCGTCCTTCTAATACTGCTCTTTTTCTCATAATTGTTTCCTTTCTTAAGGAACTTCTTGAAGTTTTTGATAATCAAGGTCATTTCTTCTTCAACAAGTCTTACCCCTAGCTCTCGGTAGCTTTGAGAGCTAGAGTCCCGTCCTTTGTTCCTTTTTTCTTTTTGAATCCTTCTATATTATCTCATAGGTTTTTAAGTTTCCAACTAATTCATCCAGTGTTATGATAGTTAGATCCATAGCTTCTCTTATGGCAGTAACTTTTACAACCCATGATTTTAGAAGAGTTTTGAGAACTTTATCAAAAAGTTCTTTAGTAGAGAGTTTCTTTCCCAAGGTTAGTAGCTCATTCACGATAGTTGTGAACCTGGTGATTATGTCTTGAAGGGATTCTCCTAACTTCATCTTGAAAGTTTCATATTCAGTAGAGAGTATGGCTACTCTGAATTTTCTTAGTTGAGTGGTTCCTTCATGAGTATTGATAAGTGTGTCCCAAATCTATTTTTCAGTAGTGCAATCGGAGATCCTATTATACTCGTCTGTTTTAAGTCCACAAACAGGATACACTTAGATTAACATTCTTTCCAAGCATCTTGAAGTCATTCTCAATGTACTAATTCTTTTCTTTGGGTGTGATGTTGTTTTCTGCACCCTTCTTCATTGGATACTTGGGTCCATTAGTTACTCTACTTCAGAGTTTATAGTCTTTAGCTTGCAAAAATCTTCCATCCTTGCTTTCCACCATGAACAGTACTGTCTATTAAATAGTGGAGGTCTATTGATATATTGTCTCTTACTGTGTCCAAGTGGAGGTGCATAATTTATATGATCTTTTCTCAAGTGGTTAGACTTTCAATAAGATAATCTACTCTGATACCAACTAATTAAGTACGTACCTCTAATTATCACACAAGACAGTGAATTTAATTATATTAGAGCAGTGTCCTAGTGATGACCAAGTTAGTATAATTGTTTCACTATAAGACCTATAGTTAAACAGTAAAAAGAATGACATAGTAGTTTTATGTGGAAAACGCCGAACTCACAAAGGTGAAAAAACTATAATCTACACCACTGTAGGATTTCTCCAATTTCACTAATACAATGAGCCTCAACAATTGTTCACATTATAATTTTGTGCAATCTAGAAATTAACTCTAATCCCTATATTCAATAATCTACACTAACAATTGAACTCCCTTAAAGTTTCCTTAACTTGAAACTACAGGAAACAAACATCTTGTAACCTAAACATACTTCAATGAAAGCATTAGATTCCAACTCAATTCAACCCCTAATACAAAATAACTAGAATAAATAACTATGAAGCATATGACTATGGATTACGTTCTTCACTCTGGTTCTTCGTAATAGGTTTGCACTTAGATGGTAAGTTAGAAATCACTCAATTTCTTTCTTCATTGTTTTCTCCTCTTTATTAAGTATATAATCTTCTTTGTGGAAGTCCTTATGTATTTATAGTGATTTTCTATATGTACTCATTCATCATGAGTTCTTAGGAGACAAGGAATTCGTTATTTCTTGGATACTTAAGTCTTTGCCTCTTTAGACTTCTATCTCCGATCTGCTTTGTACGACTTGCATGATCTTCTTATCTTAGAGATCCTTTATTTTAGACTGTCCTTTATCTACTCGACTCTGGATACTGGACCATATATCTTCAACCTGCTTCATAAATCTTGTTTCATATTTTTGTCAATCATTAAAATATACAGTTCCCTATAGACATGTAAATGAAAAATACAATAAATATTTATACTCATGAAAGCAGGCACAATGTGAATAATCTTTTCTTGAAAAATGTGAATGTTGTTGGAATAAATGTGGGTTCCAATATGTAATAGAAGTATATAGCATAATGAAAAGGTATTGAGAAGGATAGATATACTATTCCTTTTCATTAAGGTGGTCACAACTTCTTAAGGAAAGAGAACCAATATGTAAAAAGTATAATCGTTAATTTCTAATGAAGTTATTTATAACTACTATAGATCTAGATTGTCTCGCTTTAAATTTTTTATGACCCGCATCCTGGATGCAACATGATTTCTAGAGCCACAAGTGATCCCAAGCTAACTCATGGTCTAACATATTTCTAGAGTACTGCAAACTTATGAGAATTTCTTGGCGGAAGCTATATGAAAAATAACTATTCTTTCATGAGAAAAAGATAATATCTAGTAAATACTGATATTTTCAACAACAGTGAGAATAATAACTTGAAAATAATATATTTTGTCTAAAAACCTTCTAAAATTGATGATCTGCTGGGACAATTTCCCAGCTAACTCCGAAATATGAAAACTAGAAATGACATCACAACTGAAATTAAAATAAGGACTTACCGCTGGTAGCTGTTGGATGTCGCCGGGGAAAGTCTAGCTGCGATGCTGAGTCTGGGTACCTGAACCTATATCATTAAATGATATAGCACACAGAGTATGCGGTCAACACTTCAAATGTATGGAGCATGTGAGATATACAACTAAAATAATATGCATGATAATAAAATCTGAAGATATAGCTGAAATGATATGCAATAACCTTATCTGAAAATAACATGAAGATTTGAAAAATACTACAAATTTTAGTAAAACTAGTTTTAGGGTCATGCACCTATACTGAAGTATGAAATCTGAGACTAAACTAAGGACTCTAGCTGTACTGTGGGAGAGTGTGTTAACCAAAATATAATCACGTGAGCTAAATGTGGAGTTCGATGTATACTCCTTATCGATAGGACCAAGTATACCTTCCCAGGGTATAAAGGCATGACTGTGCAATCACTAAATTAAGGCTCATTCAGGCTAAACCTACGGTGACACGTAGTTTTGGAAACTTGGGTACGCTGAACCCTGGCCCACTCGGTGCTAAGTATTACTCCCAACTGAAGATATAACTGTCTACGACTACACTGATAGCTCAAAATTGATGTCCTAAGACTACGTTAGAACTACTTATCTGGAAGTGTCCTAAGAGTCGAAACTGATAAACTAATAATACTGTAAATTTTGATATTTCTGTATATACATATTGAGATTTTTGATAATACTAATGTTAGTGAGTATTCTGAGATTGCTGAAAATGCCTTAAAAGTAGAAATGCATAATTCTCGAGAGAATCAAGTAAACTTTGGCAAATTCATGCTAAAATCAAGATCAGTGAAAGGCATTATGTAGGGTGAAGATAACATCAAGGGTATGACATAACTATAATCATGAACACCTCAAAACATATAGTAAAGATAAGAGACTTCAACATGAAAGAAAACCCTAAGATATGATTTCTAGAGAAACTCAACAACTAGGGTTTCTGAAAACTTTTAGGACACAATGGTGGAAGAACACCTTTGTTGAAGTCCCACATACTTGGAGAGCAAAACTTCCTTGCTAGCGCTTAAATTCTTGGAGCTTGGGGGAAGAACCCTAACTTGGCTTTGAGAGGAACCTTGAACTTCTACGGTTGTTCCTGAGTCTTTAGGAGAGAATGAGAGGAGAAATTTGACTACTCCCCCTTAATACCCTTCTAAAATATCCTAATACGACGTAGTTTTGAAATTAGAAATAAAAATATTGTGAAAAACTAACAGGAAGGCCTCACGAGTCATCCCGAGACTCGTAGGATAGTACCACAACTCGTACTAAGTCTCGTGGTCACTGATTCCTCCCTGGAAAATTCTATGAACCCCTTCCTACGCCTCAACAGTATGATTCGTACCTTGGTACTACGAATCATGGCTTCCTTCTGTGGTAGCATGAGCAATCTTGACACTTCTCTGAAACTCATCTCATGAACCATCAGTATGATCCATACCATGGCAGTACAAATCGTGATAGGCAATCATGGTACCATTTCCAAGGTTCTTCTAGTTTTCTCTGGACTCATACTGCACCTCTTGGTACAACTCGTACCTCCTTCTCACGAGTAGTATTGAGAGTCTTACTGAAGAAATTTTTTTAGTTTTTCTGCAGGTTCAAACTTCAAATCTAGGATCTAATCTTAGGACTTTTGTGTTGTTACAAAATTGTACGGGCCATCAACTATTTTTAAATGAAGAAAATAGCAGAGTGTATCAAGTAAGATACATAATTGGCATAAAATAACAATGTTTAAGAATTTTATAATAAATGATCATTCACACGTTTTAGGCCATTAAAACTTGTACTCCATGATTCATAATTCAATCCTTTAAAATATCTACACATACAGTTCAAATTCAATATTCTCTCGTACAATTTCCCCCTCTCTCATTGATTGTCCTAAAATCTATTCTTAATTTGGAAATATCTCAAAGTTGTTCGATGGAAAATGTCACACCCCTTATTTTCGTCCCCACTTAAGAAGAAGGATGTTGAAAAAGAGTTTTTTTTAATTAAAGTGATATTTTGAAAAGAGATTATATATTTTATAGAGTCGGCACTTGAAATGTAGTTTTGATGTTCGAAGTCATCTTATTGATCCCTAATCAAAAGAAAAATTTGACTCTAAAGTTATTGGTTTGCGAACTATAAATTCGGTAAGGAATTATGTTGTAATGCCCCGGAAATCCTAAGATCAGACCAGAGAGTTGAAACGGAGAAAATAAAATTTTCTACATCAAGTCATAGGATGAGTCATCCAGTGACCCGTCAGGACGACTATGAGTCGTTAAGTGACTCATGGTGAGGAGTTTGACTTAAGTTGGAAATTTCAAGTTCTGAGTAACCATGGGCCTGATCACGAGTCATGGTCATACTCACGACTCGTTAGGTCACCCGTGGTCAAGGATGTGCAAAGGAAGAAGAGAAGTTGGTTAGTGCACTTAACGGGTCCTCACCACGACTCATCTGGGACATCACGAGTCATGATGTCATCCATGGTGACCCCAGGTGGTTTCGGCAGTGAGGACGACGGGAGGTGACCACGAGTCCTGGTCACTGATAACGGGTCATTGAGTAGCTCATAATGACCTATGATGAGGAATCTCTAGTGTAGGCGACAGGGCAGACCATGAGTCGTGGTCAGTAACCACGAATCGTCCAGTCTCTCGTTGGGACTGGTAGAGTGATTTTTCTACGAGATTTTTAAGGGCTTTTTCACAACTTCCTAAACTCCTAGGCTCTAAAATACGTCATTTTAAGTATTATTTCATAGATATTAGAGGGATTGGATGGTCTCCCCCTCATTCCCCATGTTAACTCTCAGAAAAAATGATCGTACTTCTTCTCTCAAGAAAGGACTAGGGTTCCTCATCAGTGCAGAAATTCAAGCCTTCTTCTTTAGGAAATTCTTAGCCAGGTATTTTGGAATTTAACAAGGGAATAGTTCTTTTCTTGTGTCCTCAAAATCTTTGCTATTTTCCGCTATCAGTTTAGCCCTGTGGATTTGAAATATAGAAGATTGTCAGACTTATATCTTTAAAATTTCGCGTAGTATATCTCTTATGATTTTAACTGCTTATTATTCCCCATTTCTAGAGATTTATGAGAATTATATCTTGTGGAATAATTTAGCCCTAATTCTCAGTTCAGTAGAATTTAGGTTCTTGTGTGTTGGACTAGTTTCCCTGTAGCTTGATTCTAACAGATTTGAAATCCCAATATTATTAGTTATGTGGAAATTTTAGTCAAATATTTACCTATCCAGTTTTAGTCAGATTATTAGACTCAGTGTTGTCCAAAAAGTGTCAGCTGATCAGTTTGACTACAGTTAAATCTTGAGGTGTCGGTGGTACCTCCCAGTTATCAGTATTAGACTCAGTTATCATATTTTAGTGGTTCTCTAGGAGGTCATGACACTTCTAGATAAGCAACTCTTACCAGCCTTAGGACCCCAACTTTGGATTAGAGTTTGTTTTTTAGACGGTTATGATGCTTTCAGATAAGCAGCTCTGACGAGTCTTTGAACATCAGTTACATAATCCGGTCCGATAAGACTCTCAGGGTACTTTCAGATAGGTATTCCTGACTTAGTCTTAGGCCCCAATTTTGAGCTATCAGCTTAGTAGTTAGTTTAGGACTATCCATTGGGAGTAGGACTTAGCACCGAGCGGACTGGGGTTCCAACGCACCCAGGTTCCCATAACTACGTCGCCACCATGGGTTATTTTTATTGGCCTCATGGCCCCATACCTGTGATCACTTAGTTCATGCCTTTATACCCTGTCAAGGTATATTGGGTCCTACCAGTGTGGTGTATATATCGGACTCCACGTCTAGCTCACGTGGTTATATGTCGGTTATAGACTCTACCACTAGTTAGTTTAGTTCAGTCTCAGATTAGCTCAGTTAGAATAGTTTCAAATTACTCAATTCAGATTAGTTCAGTATAATATTTCAGATTAGTATCTCAGATTTGGGGCATGTCTTTGACCATCAGACAGGGTCATTTTAACCACTTCAGTATGTTCAGTTTCAACATTTCAGTTGGTCATTGCACGTATTTACAGTTTAGTTATTTTATTCTCCATGTTATGGTTTATCTCACTTACTCAGTACATTCAAAGTACTAACACATACCTTTTATGCTGTATCATTTCATGATACAGCTGCAGGTTCTCAGTCTCAGCACCATTAGTAGATCTCGTCCAGAAGTTTTTAGCTGCATCAGTGGTGAGTCATCATCTTTTGAGGACGATGATTATATCTTTTCAGTTATATTTCTTTCAGTTAGAATTAGAGTTAGCTAGAGGCCTGCCCGAGCAACTCATCAGATAGATGGATTTCAAACACATGGCTTCCGCTATGTTTTTACTCAGAATGCCAGTGTTATGATAGACCATGGGTTGACTTGGGGTTACTTTTGAATCCAAGTAACGTGTATCGTCCAGGGTATAGACTTGGGGCGTGACATCTGTTGATTGAGGAGAAGGTGTTAGGCATCCCTCGAGTCCCTTGGTTCTAGCATGACCACTTTATTGACTTATACTCAGCTAAAATTAATTATTGAATATTGTATATATCTGTTATGCCTATGATTTCACTTTAATAGTGTTGAACTTTTATTAGTATATTTGAGACGCAAGGTTGCGACCTCAAATTCGACATACACTGATCAAGATGCATAATTGCGACCCTAACACCGTATAGCACCTAAACTATTAAATTAAAAAATGTTATTTTAACAAAATACTTAAAACAACTTGTAACTGGCTTAAATTAAAATTTTTGGATAAATTCTAATTATTGGTTATGCCTATTCTTCGTTTAATATTGTTGAACTTTTATTAGTCTTGGTTAAGGCACAATGTTGCAACCCTAGTTTTGACATACACCAATGAAGACGCGTCACAGCGACCTTGACTGGCGTATCACACCAAAAATTTGATCCACAAAGATTATTATTTTAACAAATATTTAGGTCAAGACGTGTAACCACGATCTTGTCATTCTATTTACATGTCTTTATCTAAGACGTGTAAACACGACCTTAGTTTATGAATATAAAACACACCTAAAATTTTCCTAACGTTTTGAGTGTCTTAAATTTGCATATTCTTATTATTTATCTAAAGACTCTCCTAACGACTCAAAAAAAATAAAATAAAAATAAATAAAAAAAGTTTGAAGTCTTCATTTTTAATTTTCAACAATTGTGATAGCCCGAGTCGTGTTACTTTTGTTATATCTTGATCTAATCCTTTTAATTAGATATCAATCTCCATTAATAGAAAATAATAATCCATAGTTATTATCAAAATCAGTGACAACCATCAAAATAAAATAAAATAAAACAAAAATTCAATCACTTTATAATTGTCATGCCATAAAACTGGGGTAGGGCAGGACTAACACTCTATTCAAAGAGATCAAGAAGCCGGCTACATAGCATTTGAACTATAACCCTTAGGCTATTCTGGCCCATCTGTCACAATCAACTATACGTAGAAATGGACCGACAAAGTCTCAATAAGTATGAAAAGATAGAATACCAACAACAACATAATAAAATCTGAAAGGAATTGCGGAAAGCCTGCTAGGGCAAAAATCAAACTAGAACTGAACAACTGTACAATTAGTCCATAAAAGCCTCTAAAAGAGTAACATAATACTAGTTGCACAGGACAAGTCCCTGGCCTACCCATATATTGTTATACCCCAAAAGCCCTAAGATCAGACTTGCGAGTTGAAACAGAGAAAATAAGATTTTCTGCACTAGGTCACAGAACGAGTCATCTTGTGACCCATTAGGTTGACCACGATTCATTAAGTGACTCGTGGTGAGGAGTATGACTTGAGTTGGAAATTTCTGGTTTTGAGTCCCCACGGACATGACCACGAGGCGTGGTTAGCCCCACGACTCATTGAGCCAGCCATGGTCCAGGAGGAGGTGTAGGTAGGAGGACTTGGGCAGTGCACTTAACGGGTGAGTCACCACGACTCGTTGGGTACACCATGAGTCGTGGTGTGCCCAAGTATGTTTTGGGCAGAACGAGTGCTGACCACAAGTCGTGGTCACCAGTAATGATTCATGATGTTGTCAATGGTGAGTTCCAGGTGAAGCTTTGGCAGAGTACTCAACAATTGAGGCGATGACTTGTCGTCAGAGGTAACGACCCGTCTAGTCCCTCGTTGGGACTGGCAGTTTATTTTTCTCTGTAAATTTAGTAAGGGCTTATGCATAATTCCTATGATCCTAAGGCCTAAACTACATCATTTTAAGCTATGAATAGTGAGTATTAAGAGGGAAAAGTTTATTCTAGGCTATTCCTATTCATGCATGCAAGTTTAGAGGTTTTGGAGAGGTGATCAAACTTAGTGCTTCAGTTTTTTCATTAATTCTTCATTAGGCAATCAAGGGAGTGGTAGACCAGTTCTTCTTAGGTATATAGGGTGATGAATGGGTGAATTTGTTCACACTCATGCCCAATTTCTCCCTAATTCATGAAATTCTATTGATAATTCTATGGGGTTTTATCTTAATTCTTATGAAATCCTTATGATCTATCTATGGGTTAATCTCCTTCATGTATCAATTCATATTCTATAAATCACGGGCAAATTTTACATTTATTTCAATTCTTATGGCTATAAATTTCTACCAAACCATGCCCAATTATGTATGTTTCATGATAAATCAAGTAATGATTTTACTTTAATTTTGATGTTCATTAACTCATTATAATTTATGACTTATGATATGATTTCTCTCAAATTCTCATCATGAATTTATGAATATCAAGTATATACATGTTTTACAAGTATGCATGAACCTCACAATTTATGATTTATGATTATGGCCAACTCACGGGCCTTACTTTCATGGCTAGTTCACATATTTCAAACATGCTTATGATTATTATGATTTTTAACTAGACTATGAATCTCATGTATATTATCCTATGAGCACTATATATGTTTTGAGAGTAGTATTTAACACTGAGTAGACCCGGGGTCCAAGCATGCCCAGAGTCTCAGAACTATGCGCCAATGTAGCCACGATGGGACCTCCATGATACTGTCCCCCTTGCCCAAATGGGACCCTCTTTTGTGATATCTCACCACTTTCATGGTTCTACCTTGGCAAGGTACGAACACCCTCCCGACTAGGGGTTTACAGGTCGAGCCCCATGTGTGCTCATACGGGGTATGTTGGTTATAAGAATCTGCCACTGTTCCTCACGATTTATGTATGATTAGGATTATATACTTTGGATCAAGTCATGTTTAATAAAGCTTCTCTCTCGTGAGTATGATTATAAATGATTTACGAATGTTTTGAAAATCTTGAGCCTTATGTTGCATTATGATATTTATGTTATGATCATGTTGTCATACTCTTATGAATTTTTATGTATTTTAAATTTCTATTTTACTTACCTTGCATACTCGGTACATTCCATGTACTGACCGCATACTCTATGCTGTATCGATTTATGATACAAGCTCCAATCTTCAGACTCAACCCCGTCACTAGCCAATTCTCCAAAGTTAGTATTCAGCTTCAGTGGTGAGTCCTCATCTCTCGAGGACCATTTGTTACTAGCTATCTTGTATTTTCAATTTCAGACTTGTCGGGTTAGTTGGGGGTGTTTTCCATCAACCCATCAGATATGATAGAGGCTTTAAGACTGTATGTAGCAATCAACTTGTCATGTATGAAGTGAATTTCAGTTTTGATGTTATGTTGTGATTAGACTTCCTCTATGTTTATTATATTAAGTCTTCTGCTTTATTTGATTGAGTTAGATGTATGTTCATTCCATGGGTCAACTTGGAGTCTCTCGGGGCTCCTTGTCCCGTGTCTCGATCCGAGCTTATGTTCGGGTCGTGACAAACTTGGTATCAGAGAAATAGTTTTTGAAGTGTCTTAGGGTGTCTGAATGCCGCGTTAAGTAGAGTCTTCTTCATTGGTGTGAAGTGCGCCACACTTATGACGAAGAGGCTACGAAAAATTTAGGAAATGTTCCCTTCTTTCATGATCTATGTCGTGCGGTGAAATGTATCTCTATCCTCCTAACTCGTGCTATTCGCGATTGCAGAATCATGCCTCCTTGCAGAGTTAATGGCAGAAGAAATGGAAATGGAAATGGCCACGAGGATGGCAATGGGGATGGGCACCGACAAGCCCTACCAGCCCATGGGCACTATGCATCGGAGCCGGTTGCCCACGCTGAATTCAGGGCAACCATTTAGTTGTTAGTGCAGGCTTTGACTGCCCAGGTCAACCAACAGGCAGTAACGCATGTCCCGCAACGAGAATACGATGGCAACGAGGGTTAGAGACTTTTTGAGGATGAACCCTCCCGAGGAAGGTGGACGAGGATCCACATGATTTCGTTGAGGAGATTCTAAAGATCACCCAGATTATGGGGGTGATTGGAGAGGAGTGTGCCGATTTGGCCTCATATCAGTTAAAAGGGGTCGCACGCATTTGGTTCAAACAGTTAAAGGAGAGTAGGGCAGTTGGAGTAGGCCCCATCAGTTGGGACGAGTTCTATGCCACTTTTCTTTATCAGTTATTCCCTCGAGAGATGAGAGAACTGAAAGTGGTTGAGTTTTGAATCTCAAGTAGGGAAAGATGACGGTTCAGGAGTATTCCTTGGAGTTCACACGTCTGTCCAGGTAAGCACCTGAGTTGGTAGCGGATCAAAGAGCCCGTGTGAGCAGGTTCATACACGGGATAGCAGACTCCTTGGTTAGGAATTTCTAGACTGCGATGCTTCTCCAGGATATTGACTTTGCTCAAATTGTTCTGTACGCCCAACAAATGGAGGTGGTACAGATGAGTGAGCGGGAGAGGGAGGCCAAGAGGTCCAAGACTGATAGCATCAGATTCTCCCAGCCAAGGACTAGTGGGCACCGTCAGCAGTCCCACCAGAGATCTTTAGCCCCAACACCATCATCAGCTAGTGTTCCGTCCCGACCTAGACATGATTAGAAGGATAGAGCGTCAAGATCAAGGAGTCGGGGGAGCATTTCAGGAGATTGCACTTTTCCATCCTGTGTGAATTGTGGCAAGAAACATCTAGGGAGGTATTTATTTGGGTTAGACATTTGTTTCGGGTGTGGTAATCCCCGACACATGCTCAGAGATTGCCCTTCAAGCAGATCAGGCGATGGTGGAGCCCGTACTCCAGCTTTTAGTTCAGCAGCTCCACCAGCATGCCCCGCTTAGCAGGGGACTTCTACTAGCACAGTTGTAGGACAACGTCAAAATAGATTTTATGCCCTATCATCCCTCCAAGAGCAGGAGGTCTCCTCGGATGGAGTCACTGGTATGTTACGGTTTTCCACCTTGATGTATATGCATTGTAAGATCCAGGGGCTACCTGGTCTTTTGTGACACCTTATGTGGCTACTAGTTTCCAAGTCAGTCCCAAAATCTTGTCAGAACCCTTCTTAGTCTCTACTCCAGTGGGTGATTTAGTTGTAGCTTGGAGGGTGTATAGAAGTTTCCCGATCACAGTCCTTCAGAAAGTCACCTCGACGGATTTAGTAGAGTTAGCCATGACCGATTTTGATGTTATTCTCGGCATGGATTGGTTGTTTTCATGCTATAGCTTAGTTAATTGTAGAACCCATGCGGTAGAATTCTAATTTTCGGGTGAGCCAGTCTTAGAATGAAAGGGTAGTTCAGCCGTGCCTGTATGTCGATTCGTTTCCTACCTTAAGGACAAAAAGATGATCTTTAAGGGTTGCGTGTACCATCTAGTTAGGGTTAAGGATTCTACGTCCGAAACCCCGACTATCCAATCAGTCTCAGTAGTATGTGAATATCCAGAAGTCTTCCCAGATGAGCTACCGGGAATCCCTCCCAAGCGGGAGATTGATTTTGGTATTGACCTTCTTCCTGATACGCAGCCTATATCTATTTCTCTTTATAGAGTGTCTCTAACCGAGCTAAAGGAGTTGAAGGATTAGTTGAAAGACCTTTTAGATAAGGGGTTCATCAGGTCGAGCAAATCCCCAAAGGGTGCACCAGTTCTATTTGTCCTAAAGAAAGATGGTTCTCTTCGTATGTGTATTGATTATCAGAAATTGAACAAGGTCACCATCAAGAACAGGTATCCTCTTCCCAGGATTGATGATTTGTTTTACCAACTTTAGGGTGCCAAGTGCTTTTCAAAGATAGATCTCAGATCCGGATACCATTATCTCAGGGTTCGAGAGAGTGACATCCCGAAGACAACCTTCAGGACTCGGTATGGACATTACGAGTTTGTAGTTATGTCTTTTGGACTAACGAATGCTCCTACAACTTTTATGGATTTGATGAACAGGGTGTTCAAGCCATACTTGGATATGTTCGTGATCGTGTTTATCGACGACATCCTGATATACTCTCGGAGTGAAAAGGAGCATGCTGCTCATTTGAGGGTGGTGCTACAAACTCTCAAGGATCGCCAATTATATGCTAAATTCAGCAAGTGTGAGTTTTGGTTGAACTCAGTGGCATTTTTGGGCCATGTAGTGTCAAGTGAGGGCATAAAGGTGGACTCTCAGAAAATAGACGCGGTGAAAAATTGGCCTAGACCGGTGAATCCTTCAGAAATCAGGAGTTTCTTGGGTTTAGCTGGTTATTATCGAAGATTTGTTGATGGATTTTCATCTATTGCAGCTCCATTGACCAAATTGACCCAAGAGAAAGTGAAATTCCAATGGTTGGATACTTGTGAGAGGAGATTCCAGGAGTTGAAAGCTCGACTCACCTCAGCACTGCTGTTAACCCTACTAGAGGGTACCGATGAGTTTGTGGTGTATTGCGATGCTTCTAGGATCAGCCTTGGTTTTGTATTGATGAATCATGGTAAGGTTATAGCATATGCTTCCAGGCAACTGAAGGTGCATGAAAGGAATTACCCAACCCATGATCTTGAGTTGGCGGTGGTGGTATTTGCATTGAAGATTTGGAGGCACTATTTGTTTGGGGTCCATGTAGATGTGTTTATGGACCACAAGAGCCTACAACATGTGTTCACCCAAAAGGACCTAAATCTGCAACAAAGAAGGTGGTTGGAGTTGCTCAAGGATTATGACATGAGTGTCATTTACCATCCGGGTAAGGCCAATGTAGTAGCAGGCGCACTTAGAGACTCTCTATAAAGAGTGTGTCCCATGTAGATGAGGGAAAGAAGGAGTTGGTGAAGGATGTGCATCGACTTGCACAATTGGGAGTTCATTTGGGTGGCTCAACTGATGGTGGTGCTATAGTTTAAAACGGTCCAGAATCATCCTTGGTTACTGATGTGAAAGCTAGACAAGACGAGGACCCTATTTTGGTAATGTTAAAGGAAGCCGTTCAAAATCAGAAGGTAGAGGTTTTCTCCAAAGAGGTAGATGGTGTGCTTTGATATCAGGGTCACTTTGTATGTCTCGAACATTGATGATTTGAGAAATCGGATGTTGCATGAGTCTCACGATTCCAGGTATTCGATACATCCAGGTTCCATCAAAATGTACCGTGACCTACAAGAAGTCTATTAGTGGAATAACATGAAGAAGGACATCGCAGAATTTGTAGCTAAGTGTCCGAATTGTCAGCAAGTGAAGGTTAAGCATTAGAGACCGGGAGGTGTGCTTCAGGACATCAGTATCCCTACTTGAAAGTTGGAGGAGATCAATATGGACTTCATCACAGGGTTGCCTCACACTCTTCAATAGTATGACTTCGTTTGGGTGGTCGTAGACAGGTTAACCAAAGCCGCTCATTTTCTACTAGTCAAAACCACGGATTTGGTGGAGGATTATGCCAAACTATACATCCGAGACCCAGTTTGGTTTCATGCAGTGCCCTTGTACATCATATCAGACAGAGGTACTCAGTTCACCTCTCAATTTTGGAGATCATTTCAAAAGGGACTTGGTACTCAGGTCAAGCTCAGTATAATATTTCACCCGTAAATGGATGGTCAAGCAGAACGGACAATTCAGACTCTAGAGGACATACTGAGAGCATGTGTGATTTACTTCAAGGGTAGTTGGATGATCATTTTCCTCTTATTGAGTTTGCGTATAACAACAACCACCATTCCAACATTCAGATGGCTCCGTTTGAGGCTCTTTATGGGCAAAGATATAGATCGCCTATTGGTTGGCTTGAAGTCGGTGGAGCTGCAATGATAGGACCAAATTCGGTCATGAGGCTATGGAGAAAGTTCATCTCATATGGGACAGGTTGAAAATAGCTCAAAGTCACCAAAAGTCCTATGTCGATGTGAGGAGGAGGGAACCTTGAGTTCGAAGTTTATGATTGGGTGTTTCTAAAGGTGTCTCCCATGAAGGGAGTGATGATGTTCGAAAAGAAAGGAAACTTAGTCCCCGTTATATTGGCCCATACCGAATTGTGAAACGGGTGGGCAAGGTGGCATATGAATTGGAGTTGCCCTCAAAATTAGCTTCCGTTCATCCTGTTTTTCATGTATCGCTCTTAAAGAAGTGTTTGGGGGTTCTAGCTCTAGTTGTTCCGGTGGAGAGTGTAGGTGTGAGAGACAGCCTTAGCTATGAGGAGGTTCCGGTGGAAATACTAGATTGTCAGCTTTGAAAGTTAAGTAACAAGAAAGTAGCTTCAGTTAAGGTCTTGTGGAGAAATCAGCATGTTGAGGGAGCTACGTGGGAAGTCGAAGCATATATGATGGCTAGATACCCACATTTGTTCCCTACCGGCTCAGTTCAAACTTGAGGTATCAGCTTTTGCCCTAGAACTCTATTTAGTTTCATGTTCAGTTCATGTGCCCCAGTTTCTTTTATGTTTATGAATGTATGTATGATTCATGAATTCAGTTCAGCCGGGTAGTTTAGTTCGGAGGTAGTCATTCCGTCAGTTTTCAACTTATATGATCAGTATTTGAATATGATGATTATGTTTCTCTGCTTTTCTGTATATTTTCAACATTCAAGGATGAACGTTCCTAAGGGGGAGATATTGTTATACCCTAAAAGCCCTAAGATCAGACCCATGAGTTGAAATGGAGAAAATAGGATTTTCTGCACCAGATCATAGAACAAGTCATCCCTTGACCTGTTAGGTTGACCACGAGTCGTTAAGTGACTCGTGGTGAGGAGTATGACTTGAGTTGGAAATTTCTGGTGTTGAGTCCCCACGGACATGATCATGGGTCGTGGTCAGCCCCACGACTCGTTAAGTCTGCCGTGGCCAGGGAGGAGGTGCAGCTAGGAGGACTTGCATAGTGCACTTAACGGGTGAGTCACCACGACTCGTTGGGTGCACCACGAGTCATGGTGTGCCCCATGGTGAGCCTAGGTATGTTTTAGGTAGTAGAGTTAACAAGTGGTGACCACGAGTCATGGTCACCAGTAATAATTTGGGATGTTGTCAGTGGTGAGTTCTAGGTGAAGCTTTGGCAGGGTACTCGACGACTGAGGCGACGACTCGTGGTCAGAGGTAACGACTCATCCAGTCCCTCGTTGGACTGGCAGTCTTTTTTCCTCTGCGAATTTAGTAAGGGCTTATCTATAATTTCTATGATCCTAAGACCTAAACTACGTTGTTTTAAGCTATGAATAGTGAGTATTAAAAGGGGTAAGTTCATTTTAGGCTATTCCTATTCATGCATGCAAGTTTAGAGGTTTTGGAGAGGTGATAAAGCTTAGTCATTCAAGTTTTTCATGAATTCTTCATTGGACAATCAAGGGAGAGGTAGAACCTGTTCTTCTCAGGTATGTTGTCACGCCCCGCCTTGGGAGGAATGACTGGAACCTGGTGCCCTACTAGGACCTGGACTGCTAGACTACTGAGCCTAAGCACTTCTGGTGCTAGGCTGGCTCTAATTCTGGATTTATGAAAACAACGGGCTATATAACGACTGTAAATACAGCCTCTGGCCGACAAGGCCTATAGCCACCTGTAGGAACATAACAACTACCCAGAACAACTGAACATAAGGGAACCTATGTGGGCCGACAAGGCCACCATGCTGACTAGTTATCACTAAAAAGTAGAATCAAGTGCTAAACTAATCTGTGACCGACAAGGTCACCAACTGACAACTGAACAAGGCCCCACAAGGCCATCACATGCAAACTAAAAACATACACACGGCCCCACACGACTGGTACAACTAACCACAGGGAATATACAATCCGCAAGCCTCTAAGAATATTAAGATGGTCGGGACAGGGCCCCGGCCTACCCATACCGTATAAACAAAAAGGGAAGTAAACCTTTAGCTGTCAAGCTCCGGATGATAGGAGCTGAAGACTTTGTACGCTGGCTGGAACTACGAGGGATCTGCTCCTCTTCTATGAGTACCTGCAGGCAAGTAATGCAGCACCCCAAAACGGGCGTCAGTACCACTGGTACTGAGTATGCAAAGCAATAACTGAAAATAACTGAAAGCAAACGATAATACTGATAGATACTGAAGTAATAGGAGACGGGCTGAGACTGACTGTAAAGAGCGTAGATTTACTTAAGAGAGTAAGAGTCATACCTATTAACATGGAGGTCTACTTTCTATCTATTAATAACTAACACAACATAGCATACAAGAACCTTACCAGCCCCCATAAGCCGTAAGGTACCAACCAACACACAATCTATATACCCCTACCCAGGTCTACCATCCACCTAGTAACTATGAGCATCCTGCCGGCCCCCTGGGTATGCAACTTGGGCTCGCTGGGCCCTTGACTATAGCTGTATCTGAGTCCGGAGGACTCCTGAAATCTAAAATCTGAAATCTGTAATCTGAAATCTGCACCTTGGGCGCAAGTGCTCGATAGGGGGTGTGGTATAGTGCTGATCATCCTGCTATGGGGAATCTACATCCCATCTTCGTCCGCTGGCCGATGGCATGCCACTCCGTAGAGTGACGTATCCTCACCCTCTAGCGGGCGAGTCGACACATCTATTAACCCTGGGGCGGTCAAGGAAGCTCTAAGGGTGCCCAACACAGAACAATCATGTCTCCACAGATAGCAATAACCGCATATAATATATATACTGAATATGATAATAATATTTATATTCTGGTATTCTGTTCTGAATCTCATATTGAAATGTACTGAATCTGATACTGAAATATACTGAATCTGTAATAATATTTCATGAATATTTTGCTGGGAATTATACTATTTTACTGAGTTTCATGCTGAACACTGTATAATAATTCTAACATGCTTACTAAACTCATACTGAATATAATATACGGCTTCTGAAACATTCTACTAGAATTTGTATTATTTTGATGTACTGGAACTACTAGCTTGCCGAAAGAAACTGGCTTTACATACCTCAATTGCCGACTTTCTGATTAACTGGCATAGCTTGGCTAGTCTTCAGCTATTTCTCCCAACTGTATTCATATTCACGAAAGAATAAAATTAATTCTACAATTATTTTGGAAATAAACCATATTATGGCTATATCTACTGCCTATTCTTTGACTTATCGAAGAACGACCAAAAACTCGCTATTTCTCGGGGATCTAGAAGGGAGAAATACTCACTTTAATGCTGGGAGTATATTAATACTAGTTTGGAGCAATTCCACTTACCTTAGCTCAGTGTGACGATGATTCTCCGGCCGAATTTCGCGAAACTAACTCCGCAGGAATGCTCCCGGCAGCTTTATACTTCGCTACCCGAAGTTAATTCGAGTTTGGACTGCGTTTGATGGTGTAAACGGAAGGAAATTTAATCAAACCCTTCGTTACCCTTTGTTTATATTCGTTTACTGGAAATTATATGAAGGGAAAATGATTTAAAACGAAGTGGGAGCCTTATATACTTGGGGATTTTAAGTCGCATTTGTCGAATGCGATTTATAAGTCGCATTTGTCGAATGCGATTTATAAGTCGCACTTGCCTTGCGACGCTCCGACTTGGCGCTTGTTCGGTCTCTCCCCGGGACCTTTTCTCGCATGTATGGCATTCTAAAACTCTTAACCAACATGCGAATAGGCCAACTAAGTGTCAAAAACTTACGGGGTATAATATATGTAGGATTATGAATGAGTGAATTATTTCACACCCATGCCCATCTCTCCCTAATTCATGAAATTCTATTGATAATTTATCCCAATTCTCATGAAATCCTTATGATCTATATATGGGTTAATCTCCTTCATGTATCAATTCATATTCTATGAATCATGGGCATATTTTACAACTATTTCAATTATAACTTATGGATATAAATTTCTATGATACCATGCCCAATTATATATTTTTCATGATAAATCTAGTTATGATTCTACTTTGATTATGATGTTCATTAACCCATTATGATTTGTGACTTATAATATGATTTTTCTCAAATGCTCATCATGAATTTATGAATATCAAGTATATACATGTTTATAAGTTTGCATGAACGTCATGATTTATGATTTATTATAATGGAAGACTCACGGGCTTTACTTTCATGGCTAGTTCATGTATTTCAAGCATGCTTGTGGTTATCATGATTTTAAACTAGCCTATAAATCTCATGTATATTATCCTATGAGCACTATATATGTTTTGGGAGTAGTATTTAACACCGAGTAGACCCGGGGTCCAAGCATGCCCTGAGTCTAAGAACTACGCGCCAATGTAGCCACGATGGGACCTCCATGTACTGTCCCCCCTTTCCGAAATGGGCCCTCTGTTGTGTTATAACACCTCTTTCATGGCTCTACCCTTGGAAAGGTACGAACGCCCGCCCGACTATGGGTTTACAGGTCGGGCTCCATGTGTGCTCATATAGGGTATGTCGGTTATAAGAATCTCCTACTGCTCCTCATGATTTATGTATGATTATGATTATATACTTTGGCTCAAGTCATGTCTAATAAAGCTTCTCTCTCGTGAGTATGATTATAAATGATTTACGAATGTTTTGAAAATCTTGAGCCTTATGTTGCATTATGATATTTATGTTATGATCATGTTGTCATACTCTTATGAACTTTTATGTATTTTAAATGTCTATTTTACTTACCTTGCATACTCGGTACATTCCATGTATTGACCGCATACTCTATGCTGTATCATTTTATGATACAGGCTCCAATCTTCAGACTCAGCCCCGTCACTAGCCAGTTCTTCGGAGTTAGTATCCATCTTCAATGGTGAGTCCTCATCTCTCGAGGATCATTTTTTACTAGCTATCTTGTATTTTTAGTTTCAGACTTGTCGGGTTAGTTGGGGGTGTTGTCCCATCAACCCATCAGATATGATAGAGGCTTTCAGACTGTATGTAGCAATCAACTTGTCATGTATGAAGTGAATTTCAGTTCCGATGTTATGTTATGATTAGACTTCCACTATGTTTATTATATTAAGTCTTCTGCTTTATTTGATTGAGTTAGATGTATGTTCATTCCATGGGTCGACTTGGAGTCTCTCGGGGCTCCTTGTCCCGTGTCTCGATCCGAGCCTACGTTCGGGTCATGACATATATACATCACAACTTAGAATAACTAGACCAAACATAGGGCTCCTAAAAGAAAGAAGCATACCAACTTTGCGCTGGATCTGGGCTCCTACTAAATCGGTCGATCTGAGCTCCTATCTGCATCTGCAGCATGATTGTAGGATCCCCAGGTGAAGGGACATTAGTACAAAGAAATGCACTGGTATGTAAAATAGAAATCTGTAAATAAAGTAATGCCAAAGATAAACTGAACCAAAGAAGGGAATAGCAACAATCTAACACTCTAGAACCTGTCAATATAAATAATGACAAATAATGGCTGAACATAACTCATAAGATAGGACAGAGAGAGATAATCTATAACTCTATAATTGTCTACCCTATATGCAGACTCTATGCATGAACATAACATAACTGACTCATATACCAACACTTCCGATACCAGGACCAGAGTTTATGAGAATTGAATTGGTGTCTACCTAATACTTGGACCAGGATTTAAGTATGGCTGCCTGATACTTGGACCAGAACTTTAAGAGTTGCTTGATACTTGGACCAGGACTTTAAGAGTTGCCCGGTACTTGGACCAGGACTTTATGCAACCGACTTGATACTTGGACCAGGATTTTCATACATATTTCCTCGCACATTCAGCCATCTTATACTCATACCAGAGAGAGCGTGCAGCATCGCTCCCGCAACATCGCACAATCAGTCATCTAATACTCAGACCAGAGAGAGCATGCGGTAAATAATGCAAATCATGCAAATGTGAAAACTGATACATAGACTAGAAGCTGAACAACACAATATATCTGACTCAGCTAACGAGTCTAACTCAAAGGACCAACTAAACAACGCAAAGTAACTGACTCAATAATGCAAAGTAATTGACTCAGATAACAGGTCCAACACGGAGGAACAACTGAACAATGCAAAGTAACTGACTCGACAATGCAAAGTAACTGACTTAGATAACAGGTCCATCTCAGAGGACCAACTGAACAACATATCTCTAGAAACTGACGGGAGGGGACATACAACATAACTTGACTTGAAAACTTAACATGAACATGAGACTCGAGGAACATGACTCTGGACCTTGCTTACGGGTTCTTAGAACCAACTCTGGGTACTTAGGCCTAACATTAAAATACTTGGACTCCACATGAATACTTAGATTCAACTTAGAAATCTTAGACTCGACTTGAACTCAATTGGAAGTACTCAGACTCAATTCTTGACGCTTAACATCAACATTCGCTACTTTAGCACCCAGTAACTTGATGACTTGCCAATAACTTAAGAAATAGGAGTTATGGAATTTATTTTAAGCCTCAATAAAAACTTATATATATATATATATATATGAAGGTAGGTAACCATAACAAGGAATTTCTGGTTTGGTTTCCTCATTTATCCTTACTAATCTTGACATTCGTTCTTTGCGTACGTTATTCTTATGTCGCTGTCTTAGCTTCAATTTATAATTTTATAAGGTGAAAATAACCTTATACATTATCAACATACTATACATAACATAATATAAAGGATAAGATGACAATGGCCATCCTGAGGGGTCTCCAACTTGATGTACAACTACAACAACAATCGACACGATAGCACACTTTAAACACCTCTTTGGACTATACATAATCTCAAACTTTAACTTCAATCAAACATGAAACTTTAAAGATAAGATGGAGCTTAACATACTTACTCAATACATGTAAACTATTTGCTTGCTCATTCAATTCACAACATGAACCGTGCTTGAAAGAACGACAGACGAAATGCCTTACATACCTTTCTTTCCGACGAACTTTTCCTACTTCAATGGACAGTACTTAACCTTCTCAATCTTTTGAATTTATAGTCAAGTATCAAGCCTAATCTATAGTATAAAATTCATCCCAAAATAACTCACTTGAGGCAGTCACAATAGCAACAACAACACACGACAACATCAATAACATTTAGCCATCTTCTCTACTAGTTTTCACTAGCTTTTGAGGGTGAAAACAAGAGGGACATTTACCTTAATTTTTCTGTAATTATTTCCATCAAAGTATAGTATATTACCATCCAAATAAAATGCAAAAACAATCCTAAGAAAGACGAGCAAAAACTCAGCTCAAAAATAGTCCATCGGCAGCTCACTTAGCTGCCAATTTCTAGCTTTTCGCTTTGCAATTTGAGGGGTTTAAAGAGGAAAAAATCCTTACCTTTCTTCTTATATTTAATCCCTACTTCAGGGTGGACATATAGGCAGTAAAACAAGCTCCTAAAATGCAGCAACCTCACCCAAAACAACTGCCAAAGATGAGCTCAAAAACAACCCCTAGCACACTTGGCACAGAATTCTCCACTTGTCTTGTGATTTTTCTTGAACTTAGCTTGATGTTTCCTCCTTGATTTTATTTTTTATAGCTATTAGAACTGAGAGAAAAATAGAATCCTTAGCAATCTGGTCGATTTTGATTAGGATAGAAATATTTTTCACATCCAAAAATTTAATTTTTACATAGTTAGGCGGTAGAGGCGCTATGGCATCATGCTAACGTCACCGCTCGGGGTGCTTTGGCAAAATGCCCATAACTTCTTAATCCAAACTTCGATTAATAAGAGGTTTAATATTCTAAAAATTAGACTAAAAATTCTTTAATTTGATATGTCGTGGTACTTTTAATTCATTATAGATTTGGAGATATGGTCATTTAAAATTGACCCTTACTTATAAACTTCACATTCTTTTATCTTTTCCGTTCGTACATGTTTCCCTTGTCATCTACGACTAATATACAACCCGTACATCCCTTAACATAGCATTTTTAAGCATCAAATAATCATCAAAAAATTTTTGGGGTGTAACATTCTCCCCCCTTAGGAACATTCATCCTCGAATGAAAATTAATTTTGCTTAACATGCTTCAAAATAGATACTCAGTAATTTAGGTATTAAACACATACCTTAATATCATGTCAACATCCTGAATAGGTGGGGATATTTCTTCTTCATTTCCTCCTCAGCTTCCCAAGTTACTTTCTTGACATTATTACTTCACCATAATTTTTTAACTGAGGCGACTTATTTGGTCCGAAGTTTCTAGACTTTCCAATCAAGGATGGCGACTGGGACCTCTGTGTAGGTCATTTCCTCAGAAATATGAACATTATCAATAGGCCTAATACGTTGGGTTCCTATACACTTCCGCAATATGGATACGTGAAATACTGGATGAACTACCACTAACTCTGATGGTAACTCCAGGTTATCTATAAGGCCCAACATATCTAGGTATCAGCTATCCCTTTCGGACAAATCGCATGACACCTTTCATAGGTGACACTTTCAGGAAGACCCAATCATTAATATGAAATTCTAATGCTCGACGGCATATGTCAGCATAAGATTTTTGTCTACTCTGAGCTGTCTGAAGCCTATCTCCGATAAGCTTTA
The DNA here is from genome assembly GCA_035772735.1 of Datura wrightii. Taxonomy (NCBI): domain Eukaryota; kingdom Viridiplantae; phylum Streptophyta; class Magnoliopsida; order Solanales; family Solanaceae; genus Datura; species Datura wrightii. Next base: position 178,798,655 of record JASDFA010000001.1, on the reverse strand, counting down.
CTTTGTCCACAGCCTGTTGTACTAGATCTGTCCCTAATAGTTCTACTTTGCTAAGTTTGAACCAACCGATTGGCAATCTACACTTTCACCCATAAAAAGCAATGAATGGAGCCATCTGAATGCTTTCCTAATAACTATTATTATAAGCAAATTCTATCAAGGGAATATGATCATCCCAACTTCCTACAAAGTCTAAGGCATGCAATATATCTTCGAGCGTCTGGATGGTGTGTTTAGCCTATCCATCTATTTGGGGGTGAAATGTTGTACTAAGATTTACTAGAGTGCCCAAGCCTTTATGGAAGGACTTCCAAAAGTTTTCCATGAACTGAGTGCCTTATCTGAAATAATGGATAAAAGAACTCCATGTAGGTGAACTATCTCACGGATATACAGCCTGCCATAATCCTCTGCGGCATAAGTCATCCTGACTGGCAGAAAGTGAGCTGATTTGGTCAATATATCTACTATTACCCAAATGGAATTACACTTCCTTGTTGTCCACGGCAACACAGTAATAAAATCCATTTTAGTTACTTCCCATTTCCAAGCTAGAATCTTCATATTCTGAGTCAAGCCTTTAGGTATCTGGTGCTCGACCTTCACCTGTTGGCAATTAGGACACTGGACTAAAAAACTTGTAATGTCCTTTTTCATGCCATTCCACCAATATAGAGGTCTTAGATTACAATACATCTTCGTGGCACCTAGATGTACTAAATACTGAGACTAATGAGCCTCACTCACAATTTTCTCTCGTAGCTTGCCCACATTCGTCACACATAAATGAGTCTGGTATCTAAGAACTCTATCTGGTCCATACTCAAACAAGGCCTACTTCTGCTGTGGAATACTATCACTTAAAACTACTAATTCTGGATCCTCATATTGTCACTTCTTGACTTCGGACACTAGAGTGGATTCTGCAGTGTTCTGGACTACCATACCTCCCTCCTCAGTATCTAGCAATCGAATGTGCAGATTAGCTAACTGCTGTATGGTCTTCACCATTTCAACTCTGTCAGCTACTATATCGCTCAAGCTACCCATAGAATTGTGGCTTAATGCATCAACCACAACATTAGTGTCACACCTCAAGTCTACACCCAGGACGTAACACGGTACTTGAAGCCACAAGTGACCCCAAGTCAACCCCCGGTCTATCATTCACTAGCATTCTGAGTAAACATGCACATCAGAACTTAAAATAATAACATAAAATATTTGAGAAAAAAAATCTGAAAGTAAAGGTTCAAATCTTTAGATAACACTAAATAAACTGAAAGTCATATCTGTCTGAAAGCCATCTAACTGAGGAGTCGCTGGGACAAGCCCCCAACTAACTCTAAGTCTAAACAAATCCAAATGAAATAAATAAAAAAAGCTCTCGAATGAGGAGGACTCACACTCTGATCTGCTGAAATGGAATGCTCTGAAACTGAAGTAACTATCAGTGCGAACCTGAGAACCTGCAGTTGTATCATGAAATGATACAACATGAAAAACATGTGTCAGTACTTTGAATGTACTGAGTAAGTGGGAGAAACATACTGAGTATAAAGTTTGAACTGCAATGACACGCGATGACCAACAGGTAATCTGAACTGAACTACTGATATATTTTGAAATGGTCAAAATGACCCTGTCTGATGGCCAAGGACATGCCCTAAGTCTGAAACACTAAATCTGAGATACTGGACTGAACTGAGCTACTTATTCTGATACTAGACTGGACTGACTAGTGGGAGAGTCTATAACCGACATTTAACTACATGAGTTAGACGTGGAGTCAGATGTATACACCCTACCGGTAGGACCCAATATACCTTGCCAGGGTATAAAGGCATGAACTGAGCAACCAAAAAAATATATCTGGGGCTAAATAGGCCAAGAAATACTGAAACCTACGCTGGCAACGTAGTTCTGGGAACCTGGGTGCGCTGGAGCCCCGACCCCCTCGGTGCTAAGTTCTACTCCCACTGGAACACCTAAACTGAATTACTAAGCTGATAGCTCGAAACTAGGGTCCAAGACTAGTCAGGGATGAATAACTGCATGTTCCTTGAGAATCTTATCGGACCAGATTCTGAAATTGGGTTCTAGACTGGTCAGAGCTGCTCATCTAGAAGTGTCGTAATCGTCTATAGAACAACTAATAATTGCACTGGGGTCCTGGGGCTGGTCAGAGCAATAACCGAGTGTCATGACCGCCTAATGGACCAAATAACTGAAATCTGAATCTGAGTTTGAAAACTGGGAGGCACCACTGACACCTCAAAAATAAATTGGAGTCAAACTGATCAGTTGACATTTTCTGGAAAACACCGAGGTTGTTAAAATCTGACTAAAGCTAGACTAATATGATTCTCACAGAGACTTGACTGATAGAGTTTTGTGTTCTAACTGAATAAATTTCTAAGCAGCTAATAGAGAGATCATTCATGCCGACAACACAGACAAATTCATAATATAAGGAAATTTCATTTTTTCAGAGCAAAAGTCATTCTCATTCATGGGATATTTACTCAACACATACGAATAGCAAGAAAATTCTAGGAATTCAACCCAAAGAATTCTTCATCCATTAGAGGGAATTTAACAAGTAAAAACCATTACTCAAAAATTAAGGCTTAAATTCACTTTTGTAATTGTCACACCCCGCCTTGGGGGGCATGACTGGCACCTGGTGCCCTACTAGGACCTAAACTGCTAGACTGCTGAGCCTAAGCACTTTTGGTGCCTGACTGTCTCTAACTCTGATTCATGGAATCAACGGGCTATATAACGGCTCTAAATAAAGCCCCTGGTCGGCTAGGCCTATAGCCACCTGTACAACCACAACAGCTAACCAGAACCACATCAACATAAGGGAACCTATGCGGGCTGACAAGGCCACCATGCTGTCTAGTTATCTCTAAATTAAGAAAACAGGTGCTAAACCGCTACGTGACCGATAAGGTCACCACTACCAACTGAATAAGGCCCCACACGACCATCATAAACAAGCTAAAACGTACACACAGCCTCACACGACCGGTATAACTAACCACAACGAATACACAATCTGTAAGCCTCTAAGAATACTGATAATCTGGTCAGGACAGGGCCTCGACCTACCCATACTGTACAACAAAAGAAAAAGGATAAACCTCTAGTTATCTAGCTCCGGATGACTGGAGCTGATGACTCTGTGTGCTGGCTGAAATCACGAGGTATCGACTCCTCGTCTATGAGTACCTGCAGGAAAACAATGCAGTGCCCCAAACGAGCATCAGTATCTCTGGTACTGAGTATGTAAAGCAATAACTAGAAAATAACTGAAGACAAGCAATATAACTAATAGAACTGAAGTAGAAGGAAATAGACTATAACTGACTCAAAGTATGAGTTCAAGACTGTCCACAACTATACTGAAAGGAGTAGGAGTCATACCTGGAAATGTAGCGTTCTACTGTCGATCTATTCATATCTAGCGTAACATGGGATAATATAACATAACATAACATAGCATAGCACACATAAACCTTACCCGCCCCCCATAAGCCGAGAGGTACAACCAACACGCAATCTATACCCCTACCCTGGTCATACAATCTCCTATAGTAACTATAACTGTACCTGAGTCCGGAGGACTCCTGAATCAACACCCCGGGCATACCCGCTCGACGGGGGTGTATAAAAGCCGACCAAGGCAAAATATGGGGAAACTGGCATCCCATCTTCGTCCCCTGGGGGACGGCATGCCACTCCATAGAGAGACGTATCCTCGCCCTCTGGCGGATGAGTCGATACAGCTATTAACCCTGGGGCGGTCATGAATGCTAGGTAATCCAACCCCAAAACAATACGACCGGTCTCAACTAGTAATACTAACTGTGTATACACATGCTGAAGCTAGTGATGATAATGTGTATGTATATACTACACGCTGAAACTAATGATAGTGATATGTATGTGTTTAATACATGCTGAGACTGATCATGGTATATGTATAATCTTCTGTCATACTGTGCTGAATCTAATACAGAACAAGATATAATTTTTTTGCTGAGGATCATGTTGTATAACTGAGTTTCATAGTAAACATGATTTACCATTTCTAACATGCTTTCTAACTTCATTTTGGTCTACTATTCTATTTCTGAAATACTTTACGGGAACTTATATTTCTTTACTAAGTTTCGACTGAACACGATAATATTATAACATACTTTACTAAATCACATACTGGGCATGCTGTGCTGTTTCTAACAGTTGCTACTAGAATTTATATCGTGCTAGTAAATTTCACACTATACATGACATGATGCTTCCAATATCGTACTAATATTTATACTAAACATAATATGCGACTTCTCAAACATTCTACTGGCACTTGAGCTATGTTACTATACCGGAACTACTAGCTTAGCGAAGATACTGGCTTTACATACCTCAGTTGTAGGCTTTCCGACTAACTGGCGTAACTCGATCAATATTCAGCTATTTCTTCCAATTGTATTCACATTCATAGAAATTAGAAACAAGTTCAACAATATCCTGGAAGAAAACATCACTTTTAATATATATATATATATGGCCCAAACTTTGGCCTATCGAAAAACAGCTAGAAACTCGTTATTTCTCGAAAGTCCAAAAGGGAGAAATACTCACTTTAGGGCTAGGAGTATATTGACACTAATTTGGATCAATTTCACTTACCTTAGCTCAGTAGCACGACGGTTCGCCAACCGAATTTCACGAAACTAAACCCGTAGGAATGCTCCTTGCTGCTTAATACCTCACTACCCAAGGTTATACCGAGTTTGGACCGCGTATAATGGCGTAATCGGAGGGAAATTCCTAAAAATCCTCGTGCCCTCTATTTTCCTTCGTTCTCTCTGGAAATTAAAAGAAATTATCACTTAAAACCAAAGTTTGGAAGCTTTTATACTTGGGGCTGCACCTCACCTCTGTGGCACATTAGCCATCGTGGAGGTGAGCCTCCGTGACACTCTGGCCATCGCGGAGGAGGTCTGCCAGCCTCCTCTTGCGATGGTTTGATGTGTCACTTATCCAGTCTTTCCCCGGGCCTTTTCCTAGCATGTATGGCATTCTAAAACTCTTAACCAACATGCGAATAGGCCATCTACATGTTGAGAATTTATGGGGTGTAACAGTAATAATACTGACAATTTGACAAGGAACTGATGAAGATTATATTCACAATAGGTATAAACATCGTTCTGCGGGAAATCAACAAAAATAAACATGAATGCTTCTCATACTCAAAAGCTCAGGGCTTAAAACTTATAGAAGAAATTGAGGAGGACTTTGGGGACGCAAAGGAAGGAAAATCCCCTTGCTAAAACCCCACATACCTGGCTAAATTTCTCCAGATAAAGAAGCTTGAATGACTGAAGTTGGTGAGGAACCCTACACTTCTCTTGAGAGTTCTTGAGAGGAGACTTCGATGATTTATTGAGAACTGAGAGTGGGGAATGAGGAATGGACTGCTTTTCCCCACTAAAGCATCTTAAACCAGTGCTTAAATGATGTGGTTTAATGTTTAGGAGAATAAGAAATTACTAATTGGCCCTTAGAAATTCACAGGGAAAAACTGTCAGGTGTCCCTAACGGGTGACCTAACGACTCGTTACCAGGTCCAACGAGTTGTTGGGTCCTTCCGTCAAGTTCACTAGAAGAATCTACTGACTCACATGACGAGTCGTCATGACTGGGAACGACTCATCGTGTCCTCCGTCAGGTTAACTAGTAGGAAAGCTGGAAAGGAATGGAAACGAAGCACCTGATGAGTCGTTACTGCAGATGACGATTTCGTGATGATCTTCCATCAAGTACACTATCTACTTCTCAAATTCTGAAACTCCAGCTTGGCAACGGGCGACTTAACGAGTCGTGCGACCTGATAACGAATCGTGGGGTCGTCCGTTGGGAAACACTAGCTCATCATCTTGGCATCCTTCTCACGGTTTACCTGACAAGTCGTTGGGTCCCTTAACGACTCATCAGGTTGGTCATTCTGCAACTTTTTTGCAGTTTTCCAGATTTTCTAATTTATGTCCCGGATATTAATTTTGAGCTTTTGAGCCATTACAATTAGCTTCGCCATTATGGTATAGAATGCTAACATCATAATCTCTCAGCAATTCCAACCACCTTCTCTGGCGTAAATTCAACTCCTTTTGCTACAATAGGTGTTGAAGGCTCTTATGATCTGTAAAAATATCAACATGTACCCCATACAGGTAGTGAAGCTAGATCTTTAGCGCGAACACCACTGCTGCCAACTCTAGATCGTGGGTAGGGTAATTCTGCTCGTGCTTCCTGAGCTGCTTCGAAGCATAGGGAATGATTTAGCCGTTTTGCATCAAAATACAGCCTAAGACAATCTGGGAAGCGTCATAATAAACCACATAACCCTCTGTACCTTCTGGAAGAGTCAAGACAGGTGTTGAAGTCAACCTATCTTTCAATTCCTGAAAACTGCGCTTGCACGCCTCTGACCATTGGAACTTAGTTGCTTTATGAGTCAACTTTGTCAATGGTGCAGATATAGTAGAAAAACCTTCTATAAATCTATGATAGTAACCCACCAAACCTAAAAAGCTTAGAACCTCCATAGGATTCAAGGGTCTGGGCCAACTCTTTACCACCTCTAGTTTCTGACTATCCACTCTTATACCTTCAGTTGTAATTACATGACCAAGGAAAGCTACAGATGCAAGCCAAAATTCATATTTAGAAAATTTAGCATACAATCTGTGCTCCTAGAGTGTGTATAATACAACTCTTAGGTGATCTGCATGCTCAACCCCTGATTGTGAATAAATTAGGATGTCATCGATAAAGACAATCACAAATACATCAAGGAAGGGCCTAAACACCCTATTCATCAAATCCATAAAAGCTGATGGGGCATTAGTAAGCCCAAATGACATCACTAAAAACTCATAATGGCCATATCTGGTTCTAAAGGCAAACTTAGGGATATCAACTTCCCTAACCCATAGCTGATGGTACCTGGATCTCAAGTCAATCTTTGAGAAGTATTTGTCACCCTGTAATTGATCAAACAGGTCATCAATCCTGGGAAATGGGTACTTGTTCTTAATTGTAACCTTATTTAGCTGCCTGTAGTCAATACACATTCTTAACGACCCATCCTTCTTTTGCACAAAGAGTACTGGTGCATTCCAAGGCGATACACTAGGTCGAATAAATCCCTTCTCGAGTAGATCTCTCAGCTGCTCCTTCAACTCCCTTAGCTCTGCTGGAGCCATCTTGTACGGAGGGATCGATATGGGCTAAGTACCTGGAAGTAGATCAATGGAAAAATTTGTCTCGCTTATAGGAGGAACTCCAGGTAAGTCCTCTGGGAAGACTACTGGAAACTCATTTACGAGTGGGACTGATTGAAAAGTCACCATCTCGCTAGCTAATCCCTGACTCAGTCTAAGTGAGAAATGCAGCCTTTGGACACCATATATTGGGCCTTAAGGTAGGAAACAAACTTACCTTTAGGTGTAGCGGCATTACCCTTCCATTCCAGGACTGGCTTATTCAGAAATTGAAATCTAACAATCTTTTCTCCGCAATTAACATTAGCATAACATGCCTCTAACCAATTCATGCCCATGGTAACATCAAAGAGTTCAACTAGATCAGCTAATGTAGACCTATCACATACTCGAACCATACAACCACGGTACACTCTTTCAGCTAGTATAGATTCGCCAATGGGCGTAGATACAACAAATGATTTAGCTAATAATTTAGGAGCTATCTCAAACTGACTTGCTATCAAAGGATTAACATATGAAAAAGTAGATCCTGGATCAATCAAATCATAAACAACACGGAAGAATATATTCAAAGTACTTGTAACAACATCAGGTAATGCCTCCTAGTATGGTGACCACCTAGAGCATAAAAGTGATTCTGCACTATCCCTGAACCAAAAGCTTCTTCCCTCTTACCCTTACCACGACTTACTGTAGGATGAGAATGGTGCCTTGGAGGTCGAACTAAGGGTGATGATGCTACTGTTGAACTCGTTAGCTGTGCGGTACCACCTTTGGTCCCTATCGGACACTGTCGTATGTAATGGCCAGGATGTCCACACTGGTAGCATACATCCTGACCCGAACGACACTGCCCTGAATGATTCTTACCGCACTGACCACATGTGGGTACTGGAGGTCTTTCAGGATGTCAGGAACTAGATAGAGTTGAACTCTGGTCTCTCGTTGATCCTCGTAGCTAAGGTGGAGCCCTCTCCATAGGTCGAGCTAGTTGTTTGGGTGACTAAATCCTGGAGTCTCCTCTAGACTTTCTATAAGACTTCATAGCTCTAGCCCTCTTTCTCTGCTCCTGTCCCTATGAGTATCACGAATCTTGTGAAAAAAATTCTCGACCCTCTAAGCAAAGGCCTGTATCTGTGCAATGTCAATATGCTCCTGGGTAGATACTCCCAAACAATCACGAGCTTTGTGGGTCCCTAGACCTCGCACGAGCCAATAAACCCTATCCTCCATTATTTGAACTAGGTGCGAAGCACACCTAGCCAAAGAATTAAACCAAAGGCAATATTCCCACACACTCATACTACCCTGCTCTAGCTGCAAAACTGCTTAGATCGAGTCTGTCGAAGCTTTCAAGGCAGATACTGGTGCATGAAGGCCTTAGAGAACTCCTCCCACTCAGCTGGCTGTGCACCGGCTTCTTTAGATCGATCCCCAGCCTTATACCACAAAATAGGCACATCACACAGTCTAAAGGCAGCCAACTCTACCCCCTCTGTCACTATAGCCCACATGACCTTCAACACTCTGTAGGTCTGATCAATGAAATCCTGAGGGTCCTCATTCAGGTCTGACCTGGTAAACACTAGAGGGCTAAAGCCCAAGAACTCATGGGCTCTAGAATTCTCAGCTGCTTGATCTCTATGTCCCTCCATCGCCTCCAATCGTCACTCCTATCCAACAACAATACGAGCTATAAGTTGAACGACTCCCTCAAGACCCTTTCCTTATGGAGCAATTGGAGGTGCCTGACGTGCCCGATTCACGCGTCCACAAGTGTACGGGTCGTGCAAGTAATATAGTGGCTCTATTTAAGAACCGGATTGTCGAACCCACAGGGACTGGACCCATTCCTCTAACTATCCATTTCTAGTGTGATCTTAAATACCTCAAGTGTTGGTTATAGACATTTTCGATCAAGATTAATTAAGTCTAAGTGTGGGTCAACGAAGTATTCTGAAATTACTCTAGGAGCAACATAGAGTTAAAACCAATTAATCATGCGATACTACGATTTGCAATGGGTTAAGCATGGAACTATCAATTGTTATTTCACATAATTAGAATTGCATGTTTATGGTCTTTCGAGCCTCTAAACACGGCAATCTAGCCTCACTGCATCATTGTGAGCGAGGAGTTTAATTTTCTAGTCGCGGGCAATCAATTATGTTGTGGTTTACGGGGAAACGATTAGGGACTTTCGTGCGTCTAACCATTTAACTCAACTTAGCCTCACAACTACTTCTTCGAGTGGTGATGTGACATCCCAAGTTGGTCTTTCATAACCCCCGTGTGTCAACCAAGCACGGTGCTAGGTATATTTCTATCCTGACACAAAAATCTCTCCCGAGATACAAACATGCTCCTTACATTCTCATGTCCTGACCTAGGTAATGCTTTCTCAAGCTATTACTCAAGCTAACAAATATGCTTTCATGGTGATCAATCATAAAAACAACCAACAATCCAGAATTCAAGACGAAAACAACAATCAATAACTTAATTCCAAAACAATTTCATAAAATCACAATCATAATTCATGGCTTCAACCCTAGAGGAGGGGTTCTTGCCATTCATGTTCGTAAAACTACAATTAACTAATACTAAACTAACATACTTACATGAATTTGGTAGATGAGAAGGGAATTTGATAAACCCTAGATGAGTTCTCCCACTTCTCCCTTCACTCCTAGGTGGTTTTTCAGAATAAAATCGTGACCCAATGATTTTAGGAGCTAAGGGTCCTATTTATAGTAAATGGAAAACGTGCATAATTTAGCCTGTAATGGAACGGCTCCGTGTCACGGAGTGTATCGCAGAGCACTGCCTCCGTGACATGGAGGCAACGCGAAAGCTCTCTGGAAAGTGCCTCAGGAACCCAAGCTGCCGAGGGTCACCGCGCTGGCCAACGTTGCACGCTGCTCATGCAGCGCGTTGGCAAGCTGCTGTCGCGCAGCTGGCCTAGCGTGGTACGGCGCTGGCGCGCTAGTTCACTGCCTGCTGCTGCCGTTTGCTGCCTTTTCTCGTGCGCTTGTCGAGGGCGTGGCACGACGCTGGGCGCGGCACACGCACAGCGTGGCACGCTGCCTGGCGCGGCCAGCCTTGCCAAGGCATGCTCCTTGCCGACTTTCGCCACTTTCTTCCACTCCATTCCTTGCTATTCATCAACTTGTGAATTAGTTCCTCAAATGCATTCTTAACCTACAAAACAAGGACTAATCATGTTGGTTAGCACATATATTCACATTTATATAAAATCACATGAAAGTATGGAAAATAACTTAGATAAACAAGACTACATTAAGGTATAAAGCGTATCTCGGGCATGCTATTTTGCCCGTGATCACAACCCCACACTTTAAAGCCTTGTTCGTCCTCGAACAACCTTTTACATATCATACATATGGAGACTCCCACACACTAATTTGGCAAGATAATTCCAGCTACGGCTATAATGATTACGTAAGATAACAAGCTAAAGATAGAGCATACACAATTTAATCACCGAGATGAAATACAACAATGCTAAGACTTCTTAGCCTCAAGAATCGACTCTCAATCTTAGAAAACTCGTGCAAATCAACTAATTAAGAAATCTCACATGAATTATATCCTTCATTCAACATGTGCCCCTCACAGAAATAGAGTTACCCAATCACACGCAAAAATTATTTGTACATCATAACATGTGTGGGTGAATCAATAGAATTTCACTCACTCTCACAAAGAATTCACATGCATCATGTAATGACCCATAAGCTTGCCCTTAGTGTTTTGTTCCACTAATTTGAGGATGTGTGAACGTTAGATCAAGTAGGACTTAATGGGTTGTACTGTAGGCTAAGGGACAGGTAGGTACTATTATGGCCAGTAATAGTGACTATCTTTCCTAAGCGCTTTTAATACATTACGCCCTCCTTACGAACTTCCCTTCCCTTACTTTACCTTTTTCTCCTTTCATCTTTCTTGTTCCTCTTATGTTCCCCCATTTCTTTAGGCACTTTTAACTTATTAGTAAGGAGCTCTATAAATAATTTTTCATTAATTTGTTTTCTTGCTCCTTACAAATAATCAACCATTTTCACACAAGTGCACCTTTGTCCTTTTCTCACTTCTACAACTTGCTACTTTTCCTTTCTTTTCATTCTTCTCACTCCTTTACTCCTTCGGATTTTTTCACTCAAGCGCTTAGGAGTTTTGGATCAAGTTCACGGCTAATGAAAGAAAAAGGATTAAGCTTATGTTGCAGCTGTCAAAGAATAGGCTCAAGGCTCAATGGGGCTAACTAGGATTAATTTTTCAAGGTAGGTAAAATGAGGGATAAAAATTTGGTTCATTCAAAGAAATGCCTAAATCATCTCCTACAATTCACATCCTTCATTTCGTTTTATAAACACACCAGGCAAGTTCTAGACAATCCACAATAGCACAGAATACTCAAAAACCTTACACTCATAGCACATGCTCAATTCAAGACACATTCATCAGACTCTTACTCAGCTAATCACAAGAATTCAGAATTAAGCTTCAATCATATTGAGTCAAATTCAAGAGCCTAAGCGTCTCACACAAAGTTATACACCTGCATGCTTCACACTAAACATACTTGCATCTTACACTCACGCAGAGCACATAACAAGAACATCAAGCCATCAATTAGTTATGGTTTCAAAACCCAACACCTACCGACTAATTTTTCCTCAAGACGGTCGTCATCCATCCATCGTCGGAAACAGTCCCTAACTATGACTAAAACACTATATACAGACAAAGAAAAGGAAAAGATAAAAATTTTTATTCTTCGGTTCAAAGACCCCCCGTCGGAAAGAACCGAAAAGAAAACTCAACGGGTGATAAAGTCATGCTTAATTCAGAAAAAATTTCAAATTTTTCAAATTTTTCAAATTTTAGCATTACATTCACCACAAACTTGTTAAGCACAAAAATTTTTGAAATTCCCTTGAAATTTCCCTCACCCCACACTTAAATAATGTTATGTCCTCATAGCATCAAATTAAAATTTAAAAAGGGTGGGAAATACTCCCTGAGGCCTTTAGGCCTAGCTAATAGCATGATTTTCTTCACTTTGCACAAGTGTGTGTCGACCCTACACTTTTTATCGTCCATGCTTTTTAGCTTCCTCCTCCACGGGTACTCAGACTTCCCCTCCATCTGTGCTTAACTTTCCACCAAAAACAACACAAGATGAAAAATAAATAAAATCAACACAAATGCAAGAAATTAAAATGGTACATGTGGTACCCTTGTGTTGCCTCCCAAGTAGCGCCTTATTTTACGTCGTGGCCCGATGTGGACTATCCTTTTCAGGACATCCTCATACCTGGGTTCTCTTTCGAGAACCATCTCCTTTTCTTTTGCTGTTTAGAGGAAACAGCCTCCACTCTGTTCCTCTCTTTCTCCAACTTCTTCTCTAATTGAAGCCCTTTATCAGACTCGGGCTGAACACTTGTAATTCCCTTTGGCCCTGCACCTGTGGAATCCTCCACCCCACACTTATCCTCTGCCAACACACTAACCTGACAAAGGTTTCTGTAGTGTGCAAATGGGTTCATTTCTTGGTAGACGCGGAAGATTTCTTCTTCATCCTCGACCCTCATTTTCAGGGTCCCTGCTTTTAAATCAATCACCGCTCCTCCAGTGGCCAAGAATGGCCGTCCCAAGATCAGGGGTACCTGGTCATCAACCTGAAAATCTAAGACAATAAAATCAGTAGGTATAATGAACTTACCTACTTTGATGAGAAGGTCCTCTATTATTCCATCAGGTGTCACTCGCGACTTGTCATCCAGCTGCAGCATCAACCTTGTTGGCCTCGGTTGTCCCAACCCCAAGGTGTTGAATAAGGATAGGGGCATTAGATTGACTACTGCCCCTAAGTCACACAAAGCTCGTAGCACCTCAGCTTTACCAATTTGTATGGGGAGGGTAAAACTCCCTGGGTCTTTGAGTTTCTTTAGCATTTTGCTCAATACCCTGTGACTGCACTCCTCAGTCAGTGCTACAGTCTGGACATCCACCAATCTCACTTTGTTCGCCATCACGTCCTTCAAGTATTTAGCATACTTGGGCATTCCCTGCAAAACATCAAGAAGAGGCAAATTTATGTGAAGTTCTTTGAAGCTCTCGAAGAACTTTTTGAAGCATTCCTCCTCCTTACTCTTTTGGAATTTCTGAGGGAATGGTGGTGGTGGTCTTTGTGCTGGCTGCCATGGAAGTTGCGCATTTTGTTGCCTAGCACTCTGATTATATCCCATGTTGATGGATGGTCCTGGTCTAACCAACTCCGGCTGCACCTTCTTTCTCAGCTCTTTTGGCACTGCATCAGCTAATTGCTTACCGCTTCTCAGACTGATGGCATTGATCTGCCGGGGGTTAGGATCTGTGTCGCTTGGTAATCCCCCTTGTGATCTCATGTTTTGAGCAGCTGCTATCTGACCCACTTGTTTTTCAAGATTTCGGGTGGCTACTTGCTGATTCATTAAGTCTGTTGCCATCCTCGCCTGATTTTCCACTAACTGAGTCTGGGTCTCCATGATTTTCTGCAGTGTTTCCTCAATGTTGCTACTCAATTGCCCATCATTCTGCCTATACTGCTGATACTGCTGTTGTTGAGGTTGCATAAAATTCTGCTTTTGGCTTCCACCCCAAGAAAAATTCGGGTGGCCCCGCCAATTTCTGTTGTAACTGGTTTCAAAATTCTGATTGTTGCGCTGCACATTACTAACAAAATTGACTGACTTCGGATTGGCTCCACAAGATTCTGCATGGTGCCCATTATTACCACAAATTTCACACCAACTCGGAGCTTGCTGAACTGCATTAACCTGGCCCTGGCGTTGGTTCATACTCAGTTTATTGAACTGAGTCATCATTTGATGCTGGAACGAAGCTAACTGTGCTGCCAAAGCATTCAAACCATCTACGTCTATCAACCCCGATCTGTTTCGTGCCCTTCTCGATGACTCGCTGTGCCACTCTGGATTTCCTTGTGCAATTCTGTTCAACAAAGTGTACAACTCATCATACGTCTTATCCAAGGCTTGCCCACCCGATGCAGAGTCTAGTAATATTTTTGTGTGTGGGTCTAGACTTTCTACAAAGGTATGGGCCAGCACTTCATTTGATTGCTGGTGATGGGGGCAATCTCTCAACAATGACTTGAATCTTTCCCAAGCCATATATAAGTTCTCATCAGGCCTCTGCTTGAAACTGAGTATTTCACTTCTTAACCTTGCAGTTTTGCCTGAAGGGAAGAATCTGATAAGGAACTTCTTAGCCAAGTTATTCCATGAAGTTATGGAGTTCGGTGGCTCAGCCTTCAGCCACTTCTTCGCCTCTCCCAACAGTGAAAATGGGAAGAGGGTCATTCGGACATAATCTGTGGACACGCCGGTGGGGACAAACGTGTCACTAATCTCTAAAAAGCTCTGTAAGTGCTGCTGCGGGTCCTCATGTGCCATCCCAGTGAATTGACCACTAGAATGTAACAGTTGCACCATGTTCTGTTTAAGCTCAAAGTGCCCTCCAGGTTCCGGTTTACGGATGCTAGAGGTCACATTCGTCGCTAGTGGAATTGCCACTTCGCGAACTGGTCTTGCTTCCATTGCTTCAGATGACAATTGTACTTGTCCCGCGGGTGGTTGTTGTTGTACCTTTTCTTGAAGTCTCTTCAGCTTATGCTCTAGAGCTATTCTCCTTCGCAAATGGATTTGACGTTCAGGATCAAGCAACGGTTCCACAAGCTCTCTATTTCTAGCCAGCTCGGCAGGACAACCTGTCACCTGCAATAATCAGACTAAGACCAAGTTTCTCAACACTTAAGAGAATTTAAAAATCACACAAAAATATATAAAATATCAAAACTTCGCCGAGTCCCCGGCAGCGGCGCCAAAAACTTGACGTGCCCGATTCGCGCGTCCGCAAGTGTACGGGTCGTGCAAGTAATATAGTGGCTCTATTTAAGAACCGGATTGTCGAACCCACAGGGACTGGACCCATTCCTCTAACTATCCATTTCTAGTGTGATCTTAAATACCTCAAGTGTTGGTTATAGACATTTTCGATCGAGATTAATTAAGTCTAAGTGTGGGTCAACGAAGTATTCTGAAATTACTCTAGGAGCAACATAGAGTTAAAACCAATTAATCATGCGATACTATGACTTGCAATGGGTTAAGCATGGAACTATCAATTGTTATTTCACATAATTAGAATTGCATGTTTATGGTCTTTCGAGCCTCTAAACACGGCAATCTAGCCTCACTGCATCATTGTGAGCGAGGAGTTTAATTTTCTAGTCGCGGGCAATCAATTATGTTGTGGTTTACGGGGAAACGATTAGGGACTTTCGTGCGTCTAACCATTTAACTCAACTTAGCCTCACAACTACTTCTTCGAGTGGTGATGTGACATCCCAAGTTGGTCTTTCATAACCCCCGTGTGTCAACCAAGCACGGTGTTAGGTATATTTCTATACTGACACAAAAATCTCTCCCGAGATACAAACATGCTCCTTACATTCTCATGTCCTGACCTAGGTAATGCTTTCTCAAGCTATTACTCAAGCTAACAAATATGCTTTCATGGTGATCAATCATAAAAACAACCAACAATCCAGAATGCAAGACGAAAACAACAATCAATAACTTAATTCCAAAACAATTTCATAAAATCACAATCATAATTCATGGCTTCAACCCTAGAGGAAGGGTTCTTGCCATTCATGTTCGTAAAACTACAATTAACTAATACTAAACTAACATACTTACATGAATTTGGTAGATGACAAGGGAATTTGATAAACCCTAGATGAGTTCTCCCACTTCTCCCTTCACTCCTAGGTGGTTTTTCAGAATAAATCGTGACCCAATGATTTTAGGAGCTAAGGGTCCTATTTATAGTAAATGGAAAATGTGCATAATTTAGCCTGTAATGGAACGGCTCCGTGTCATGGAGTGTATCGCAGAGCACTACCTCCATGACACGGAGGCAACGTGAAAGCTCTCTGGAAAGTGCCTCAGGAACCCAAGCTGCCGAGGGTCACCGCGCTGGCCAACGTGGCACGCTGCTCATGCAGCGCGTTGGCAAGCTGCTATCGTGCAGCTGGCCTAGCGTGGCACGGCGCTGGCGCGCTAGTTCACTGCCTGCTACTGCCGTTTGCTGCCTTTTATCGTGCGTTTGGCGAGGGCGTGGCACGGCGCTGGGCGCGGCACACGCACAGCGTGGCACGCTGCCTGGCGCGGCCAGCCTTGCCAAGGCATGCTCCTTGCCGACTTTCGCCACTTGCTTCCACTCCATTCCTTGCTATTCATCAACTTGTGAATTAGTTCCTCAAATGCATTCTTAACCTACAAAACAAGGACTAATCATGTTGGTTAGCACATATATTCACATTTATATAAAATCACATGAAAGTATGGAAAATAACTTAGATAAACAAGACTACATTAAGGTATAAAGCGTATCTCGGGCATGCTATTTTGCCCGTGATCAGTGCCACAGGTGCGTAAGGGTTTTCCACTCTATCACCCTTAGGTACTGTTGGTGCTGGAGGTCTATCTGCCACTGCTCTGGCCGAGGCCGGGGGAACTGTAACACCTGGGGCAGAGGACTTTCGCTGAGCCTCAGATCTGTCCCCCTGATCCACTAGAGGGCCACTGGTACCCTCTCCTGTGGTTGTGCCAATCAACGACCTAGTCATCTTTCTCATCACAGGCATACTCTGAAATAATAACATGACTCAGATATTGCAATACTTATAACCTCTCTCTATAGCAGGAATTAGTAGTAAAAGCAGTGAAACAACTCCTAAATATCTTGTAGCCTCTTGATTTTAGTATGATGCACAACATAACCATAAGCAAGAATCTACTAGACACGACTTTGTGGACTCCCTGAGACATGACTTCGTGCCCTGATACCAAGTTTGTCACGCCCCAAAATTGGGGTTGGGCGGAACTGACACTCGATTCCGAAGAGATCGAGAAGCTGGCTACATAGCATCTGAACCGTAACCCTTAGGGTCATTTGGTTATAGGTTAGAGTTATGTAGCTATTAGTAATACATGAATTAGTTATGAGGAAATCTATATATTATTTTATGCAGGGATTAGTTATGCAGGTTTTAGTTATTCCTGTATTAGTTACGTTAGTATTGGTTATGTAGGTATTAGTTATGTAGGGTTTAGTTATGTAGGGTTTAGTTATGTAGAGATTACAATACATAAATTATTGATTATTGAATATTTAATTTATTGTAAAATAATATATATTATTTAAAAATAAATAAGTAAAAAAAGTTATAAAATTATTGTATAATTAATTTTTTTTAAAAAGAAAATGGAGGTGTAAATGTACACCGAATAAAAATAAAGTGATCAAATAATGGTTATATATATATATATATATAACATTCATATTATCCCAAAAAATAAAAGAATACATCAAGTAAAAAAATAACTAATCTATTTACACAAAATAAATTACAATTTTTTTAAAAAAGTATCAAATTAAAAAAGATTTTAAAAGTAAATAGGGGTAATAATTTTATTATTTTAATCATGTATAACTAATACCCACATAACTTACTCTACCTTCTACCTCGCATAAAATTATGCATAGATTTCCTCATAAGTTATGTAAGTTTTAATCATGTAGAATTACTAACAAACACAACCAAACATTGTATAACATTAATACATGAATAACTTTTATACAACATTTAAAACCTACTAACCAAACATTGTATAAAATTGATACATGAATAACTTTTATCCTATTTGGTAACCAAACATGATATAAACTTAGTACATAAATAACTTGGTTATTCATGTACTAATTGAGTCTTATCCAGTAACCAAACGGCTCCTTAGGCCATTCTGGGCCACCTGTCACAATCAACTATACATAGAAATGGACCTACCAAGTGTCAACAAGTATGACAATATAGAATGCCAACAATGATATAATAATATTTGAAAGGAACTGCGGAAAGCCTGCTAGGCCACAAACCAAACTAGAACTGAACAACTGTACAATTAGTCCATAAAAGCCTCTAAAAGAGTAACATAATACTGGTTGCACAGGACAGGTCCCCGACCTACCCATATATAAGTCACAACTCAGAATAACCAGACCAAACATAGGGCTCCTGAAATAAAGGAGCATACCAAATCTGCGCTAATCTGGGCTCCTACTGAATCGGTCGATCTGAGATCCTATCTGCATTTGCAGCACTATTGTAGGATCCCCAGGCGAAGGGACGTCAGTATAAAGAAATGCACTGGTATGTAAGACTGAAGGCTATAAATAAAGCAATGCCAAAGATAAACTACACCAGAGAAGGGAATAGCAACAACTTGACACTCTGGAACCTATCAACATAAATAATGGTAAATAACAGATGAACATAACTCATAACATAGGGTAGAGAGAGATAATTTGTAACTCTATAACTGTCTACCCTATATGCAGACTCTATGCATGAACATAACATAACTGACTCATATACCAACACTTTTGATACTAGGACCAGAGTTTATGAGAATCGACTCGGTGGCCTTGGACCGAGATTCAAGTATGACTGCCTGATACTTGGACCAGAACTTTAAGAGTTGCCTGATACTTGGATCAAGACTTTAAGAGTTGCTTGATACTTGGACCAGGATTTTATGCGGTTGACTTGATACTTGGACCAGGATTTTTATATATATTTTCTCGCACATGCAATCATCTGATACTCAGATCAGAGGAGGTGTGCGGCATCGCTCAATCAACCATCTGATACTCAGACCAGAGAGGGCGTGCAGTAAATAATGAAAATTATGCAAATGAGCAAACTGATACCTAGACCAGCAGCTGAACAACGCAATATATTTGACTCAGCTAACTGATCCAACTTGGAGGGCCAACTAAACAATGCAAAGTAACTAACTTAACACTGTAAAGTAATTGACTTAGATAATGGGTCCAACTCGGAGAACCAACTGAAGAATGCAAAGTAACTGACTCAACAATGCAAAGTATCTGACTCAAATAATAGGTCCATCTCGGAGGAAAAACTGAAAATCATACCCCTAGCAACTGACAGGAGTGGACATACAATATAACTTTACTTGAAAGCTTAACATGAATATGAGACTCGAGAAACACGACATTGGACCTCGCTTATGGGTCCTTACAACCAACTATGAACACTTAGACCCAACATTAGAATACTTGGACTCCACATGAATATTTAAATTCAACTTAGAAATCTTAGACTCAACTTGAACTCAATTGGAAGTAGTCAGACTCAATTGTGGATACTTAGCGTCAACATTCACTACTTTAGCACCCGGTAACTTGATGACTTGCCATTAACTTAAGAAATAGGAGTTATGGAATTCCTTTAATCCTCAAGAACTCTAAAACATATGTACATGAAGGTATATAACCATAACAAGGAATCACTAGTTTGGTACCCTCGTTTATCCTTACTAATCTTGACATTTGTTATTAGCGTATGTTATTCTTACGTCGCCGTCTTAACTTCAATTTATAATTTCATAAGGTGACCAGAACCACATATATGAACAACATAATATCTATAACATAATATAAAGCAACAACTAACAATGCCCACACTAAGGGGTCTCTAACTCGATGTACAACTACGACAACAATGGACACGATAACACACTTTAAATGCCTCTTTGGGCTAGACATAATTTAAACATTTAACTTCAATCAAATATGAAACTTTAAAGATTAAATAAAAATTAACATACTTCCTCAATACATGTAAAATGTTTTCTTGCTCATTCAACTCACAAGCACGAATCGTGCTTGAAAGAACGACGGACGGAATGCCTTACATACTTTTCTTTCCAACGAACTTTTCCTACTTCAATGGCCAGCCCTTAAACTTCTCAATATTTTGAACTTATAGGAAAGTATCAAACCTAATATATAGTTCAAAATGCAGCCCAAAATAACTAACTAAAGTAAGTCACAATAGCAACAACAACACACGACAATATCAACAATATTTATCCATCTTCTCTACTAGTTTTCACTAGCTTTTGAGGGAGAAAACAAGAGAACAATTTATCTCAATTTTTTTGTAATTCTTCCCCTAAAAGTAGATTATATTAATAGCCAAAGAAACTGACAAAAATCCTAAGAAAAATAAGGAAAACCTCAGCTCAAAATCAGTCCATTGGCAGCTCACTTAGCTGCCAATTTTCAGCTTTTCACTTTGCAATTTGAGGGGTTTAAAGAGGGAAAAATCCTTAACTGTCTTCTTATATTTAATCCCTACTTCAAGGTGGACATATATGCAGTAAAACTAGCTCCTGAAATGCATCAACCTCGCCCTAAACAACTGCCAAAAATGAGCTCCAAAATAGCCTCTAGCACACTTGGCAAAGAATTCTCAACTTATCTTGTAATTTGCTTGAACTTAGCTTGATGTTTCCTCCTTACTTTTCTTTGTTCTAGTTACTGGAATTGAGAGAGAAATGAAATCCTTAGCAAGCTAGTTAATTTTTATTAGCATGAAAATATTTTTCATAATCAAAAATCTGATTTTTAAATAGTTAGAGCGGTGACACCTACCGCTCAGGTCACCGCTCAGGGTGGTTCGATAAAATTCTCATAACTTCTTAATCCAAATTTTGATTGATGAGCGGTTTGATGTTCTGAAAATTAGACTCAATAAACTTTAATTTGATAGGTTGTAGCACTTCTAACTCATTATAGATTGAGAGATATATTCATTTAAAATTGACCCTTATTTATGAACTTCACACACTCTTCGCTTTTTTCGTTCGTATACATTTTTCTTGTCATCTATGACCAATATACAACCCGTACATACCTTAATATAGCATACAAGCATCAAATAATCACTAAATTTTTTTGGAGTATAATATTAATAAAGCTAGCAGTAGCACAGAAAAAGCTTAAAAAATATATTTTCTTCATGTCATAATTAAGACAACAGAAATAAGGAATGTAACTAAATTTAGAAAACTTTGATAGCAACTAAAGCAACATAACAAACCTCGAACAAACTTGTTGGATTTCCTCAATCTTTTGCAAAGATTAATTCCCAATAGGAACGATTTTTTCTTTTCTTTTCTTCTTTCTCTCTCTCCATTTTCAATTTTTTTCTTTTGCCTTTTCTCTTTCTTTTTCTATTTCCCTCTTGCTCTCGCTCTCCCTCTCCTCTTATTTTCTTTCTTTTGTTTTCTTTTGTTGTTTGCTCTTCGTCCTCTCTCTTTTCTTTCTTTTCTTTTCTTGTTTTCTCCCTTTTTTTGTTTCGTGTCCTTTTTTTTGTATGTGTTATGTTTGTTTTATATTATTATTTTGTGTGAGTTTATGGGTAGTAGTAGGGTGTGTGGAAAGGAAAAGTGGTGTGGTAGCGGGGTTTATGGTAGTTTAGGTTGATTTTTTTTTCTTTTGATCATTTAAAAAGATATATTTTATATAGTGATAAAAATATTAGCTAACTATTTTAAGCTATACTATACTAAATTAAATTAAAAAGAAAATACTTTTATATATAATTATTTTTCCTTTGAAAGAAGAAAAAAATAAAATAAAACTTATCCTAAAATGTGACCATTTTTTGTAGTTTTTCATTTTAAAAGTAAAACTTACTAAAAATGAAATAAAATTAAAATATTTACTTTAGAACTAAGAAATATTTAAATATTAAAATGGTGTAAAACCTTAGATTCGGTCAAAAATTAGTTGTTTACAATATACTCTTATTTGCTTGAAAACATGGAGAGTTTTCAAGGTAAGAAGTAAACAAACGTGACTGATTTTTGACCGGACCATATAAAGTGCGAATATAAATAAATATAATAATAAAATAAATTAAAAATTAAAGATGTGCGACCAAGTCTTGGCTTTGGGCAGCCTATATATCTTGGGTAATAAGAGAATCAGGTCACTTGTAGTTCAGGTGGATGGATGGATGAAATTAGGATGAGTTAGAAGAGGCGAGTGAGGTCCCATTGAGGTTTCGATCTTTGGATCCTATTATTACATCAAAAAATGAAAAATACAAGATCCTCTACTTGTCTTGGCTCTCTTCTTTCAGATCTTCATTTTGGATCTTCAGTTATCACCTCATCTTCTTCCTGTGGCTACCTTGATCTCAAAATTTGATCTTGAAATTGGTATTTGAGACTTGAACTTGCTACTTGGATTGAGTCGTTGACGCTCTTCCAAATGACAATTCATTGGATATCCTTGTATGTTTGTTTCTTGATTAGACTTAAGCTGAAGAGATAAATCATAAGATGCAAGGCCACTGCACGCGTTGTATCAAAGTTGACTCTGGTTGTCTTTGAGATTGAACATTCTTGAGCATCTAATCTAAGTTTTTCAAATAAACCTGCAAGCCACCAAAGACAAATAAAAACGAACAAAATTCTTCTGCCCCAGTTTGCACTAGAAAAATTTTGTGAGTTATTAGTAAAATTATAAATTAACTTCTTTAATAGAATAGAGGAAAATGGTAATAATTCAAACTAGATATGACAAATAAAATAAATATAAGATCTTTGTTCCCTAAAATACAACTAGAAAAGTCGTACTCTGAGGAGCTAGAAGAGTAAAATAGGGGTTTTTATTCCCCAAAATGCAACTAGAGAATGTCGTACCCTATGAATTCATAAAAAAGAGAATAAGGATTTTTGTTCCCTAAAATGCAACAAGGAAATGTCGGACCCTGTGAATTCATGAAAAGAAGATAAGTTTTTTTTTCCCTAAAATGCAATCAGGGGATGTCGTACCTTGTGAAACCATGAAAAAAGAGTAAGGGTTTTTATTTTCTAAAATGCAACTAGGGAATATCGTATCCTGTGAAGACATGAAAAAGAGAATAGGATTTTTTGTTTCCTAAAATGCAACCAGTGAATATAGTATCCTGTGAAGCCATGAAAAGAAGATAGGGGCTTTGTTCCCTTAAATGCAATCTGGGAATGTCGTGCCCTGTGAAGCCATGAAAAAAATATAGGGGTTTTCATTTCCTAAAGTGCAATCCGAGAATGTCGTACCCTGTGAAACCATAAAAAGAAGAGAGGGGTTTCATTTCCTAAAATGCAACCGGGGAATATCGTATCCTGTGAAGCTATGAAAAGAAAGAAAATAGGGATTTTTGTTCCCTAAGATTCAACCAGGGGATGTCATACCCTGTGAAGCCATGACAAAAGAAATAAGGGTTTTTGTTTCCTAAGATATAACCAAGGAATGTCGTACCCTGTGAAACGATGAAAAAGAACAAAGGGGTTTTTGTTCACTAAGATTGTCATGACCTGAGCTGAGACTCCGGATCGAGACACAGAACTTAGAACCACAAATGACTCCAAGATAACCCATGGAACATTCATAGCAATTCAAGAGCATAACTAAAGTGAAAATTACAGGAAACCTGAATATGCAGAAGTGTGAAATATAACAAAGGCCATAAATGGAGTCAACAATCGACAAGCTGAATCATCTACATAATGTTTGAAAAGCCTCTAAAATATCTGATGAGCTGATGGGACAACACCCTCAACTAACTCGCTAGAGTCTGAAAACTAAAATAACACGCAAAACATAACTACTAACTGTCCTTGGAAAAATGAGGACTCACCCCAAGCAGGGGCTGGACTAGACTGAGAGAGGAGCAAGCTATCGATGAGATTGAGCTGGATCACCCAAACCTATATCATGAGACAATATTATATAGAGTATACGGTCAGTATTTGAAATGTACTGAGTACGTAAGGTAAGTAAGACATGCTTTGTAAAATGTTAGTTGAAATCATGCATACAAATCAAAAGGATCATGAGAGTAAGGACTGCATGCTAAAAACTGTATCTGAGATATACAAAATCATAAGCTAGTAATCATAACTGAACATAATGACTCAAGATTTAAAAATAGAATTATATGACTTATCATAGCTAAAATCACAACTAAGAAAGTGCGCTTTACTTTCATGCTCCTCTGATCCCTAGAGCCTGACGCTCTGCTCCTATGATCACCTCGAGGTCTGGATAGAATGCTGGTTGATGATGGTATGGGGACTGACAACCTCTGGTGGGATTGAGGGCGATGTCTACCATTGGATCTCTGCTGGAAATGTCCATAGCTCCCTGTCTTGGCCCTCTTGGCCTCTCTCTCCTTCTCCTTCATTTGCTCTGCCTCTATCTGCTGGGCATATATTATCAGTCGGGAGATATCTATATCTTTAATTAGCATGGCAGTCCTACACTTCTTAACCAATAAATCTTCCAAACCTTTCACGAACTTGCTCATACGAACCCTCAGATCCGCAACCATCTATGGAGCATATTTAGATAGCTGGATAAACTTCAGGGCATACTCCTGAACAATCATATCATTCTGCTTCAGATTGATGAACTCGGCTGCCTTTGATTCTCTCATCTCTCAGGTGAAGAATCTGCCTAAGAAAGTCGTAACAAACTCTTCCCATCCAATGGGGACTGCACCAACTCCCCTACTCTCCTTCCATTGCCGAAACCATATGTGAGAAATTCCCTTCAGTTGATAGGGGGCCAAGTCTACACTTTTCTCTCTTGAAACACCCATAATCTGGGTAATCTTCTGGACCTCCTTAGTAAACTCCTATAAGTCCTCGTCCCCTTTTAACCCATGAAACTCAGATGGGTTCATCCTGATGAAGTCTTGCATCCTGGCTTCCACCATATTCCTATTTTAGTTTATATGATCCACAACCAGTTGGTTGACCTGGGCGGTCATGGCCTATGCTAACAACTAAAATACAGCCCTAAACTCAGCATGAGTAACTTGTTCCAGCAAGGAATCGACTGGAGTTGGTGGGGCTAGCTGATGCCCATCTCCATTGCCATTTCCATGGCCATTTCTGTTGCCATTTCTTCTTTTGTTGACTCAGTGGGGAAGCATATTTCTGCAAACACGTATAGCATGAGTTAGAGGAGTAGAGAGGGGTTTTATCACACGATATAGATCATGAAATAAGGGAAGTTCCCTAACATGCCTTATAAATTCTTCCCCATAAGTGTGGAATGCTTAAGACCAATGGAAAAGACTCTACTTAACACGGTTTTCAGACACCTTAGGACATACCTAAACCTTTGATCTGATATCAAGTTTTTTACGACTTGAGCATTGACCCGGATCGATACATGGGACCTAGAACTACAAATGGTTCCAAGCTAACACATGGAGCATACATAGCATGAATAAGAGCATCACTAAGCAGAAATAAAACATGAATATAATATAAGCAGAAGTTTGCATGACGTAAAAACATGAGTGCGGGAATGGGTCAAAAATGTCAAACCATCTATATATAGCTGTCTAAAAAGCCTCTAAACACATGATGAGCTGATGGGACAACACCCCCAACTAGCTCGCTAAGCCTGAAACTAAAAGACATAAACAAAAGAGACATAATCAAAACTGACGTCCTCGGATCATGAGGAATCAAAAATGACATCCTTGGATCATGAGGACTCACCAAACTGGGATCATATTAGACTGGAGCACGAGCGAGCTAACTTCAAGATGGAGTCGGATCACCCGAACCTATATCATGAGATGATATAGCATAGAGTATGAGGTCAATACTTGGAATGTACTGAGTATGTAGAGAAAATAAAATATGTTTGTAAAACGATAGTCTGAAATCATGAATATAAAACACGATAGAACATGAGAGTAAGGACAACATGCTAAATGTCATATTCTCGAAGTAATCTTAATCATGAGATATTCAACATAAGCTGAATATAATAACCCAAGGTTTAGAAATAAAAATCGAGTAGTGTACCATGCATGACATCATAAGTAAAAACTCATAAACAGATCAATGAGTCAAATATTCTATAAAACATAATATCATAAGACATGAACATGAATAAATTAAAACATGAGGATTAATGGGAGACTCATCATGTGCCCAATTATCTCGCTCAAGTTGGCAGAGTCGTTCCAAGCTTGCTAAGCCAAGAAACGATTAAGGCGTGATATCACTTGTGAATCTCTATAGGGTTTGAGCATGTAGATATACACCTATGGTGGCACATAGTTTTGAGATTCCGGGTTTTCCTAAAGCCCTAGCCTATATTGGTGCTAGACACTACTCCCAAAAACATGCACATGGCTCATAATCATCAACGTGAAAATAATACTTGAACTTGCATGGGTTAGCTGAAATATGAAATCATAATTATACTTGATATTACGTGAAATAACCATGAAAATGATGCCATAGAGTTGGCCATGATACTTGAATTTGAATGTCATGAAACTAATACATGCTATAATAAATCTTCATAACTTGAAATCATAAAATTCATAAGCTTTCATACATATTTTGGAAATACATCATGACTTGAAATCATGGACTCATAAACTTGAAATTTATAAACCATGCATAATATGGTGAAATCATCATAAACTTGAAATCATCAATTCATAAGAAATTTGAGAGTTAAATCTGCCCTAATAATCACATGTCATCAAATAGAATGTGAGAGAAGTGAATCCATAAGGATATCATATATAATTGCATGGAATTGGGTTAATCCTAGAACTTCACAATTTAGAATTTGAGGTACAGAGATCATGAGATTGAGCTTGAAAAGGACATGAGGTGGAAGAATTTCCCCATTCATAACTCTACATACCTGGGCTTGATGAGATTTTTGCTAGGGTTTAATGCCCAAGAGTAATTGGAGAAGAAGAAATTGAGAAATCCTTTCTTCCTTGAGAGCTTGATCTTTCCCAACCTTGGTGTATGAGAGGAGTGAGGAATAAGCTAAGTAAAACCCTCAATTACACCCTTAAGGATCCCCAAAACGATGTCACTTAGGGATTAGAAGCTTATAAAATTACAACAATGGCCTTAAAAAAATGGGCTGGATTGAATCACTGAACATCTAGACGGCGGCAGTGACATGTCGTCACTCGCCCGACAGTCCGTCACCCTTAACCAGAAGGGGGTCCAAAATTTCACCTTACCGATGGTAGAAGTGATGGTCTGTCAAGTCTTTCATCAGCTGATAGCAGTCGGACCTGATCATGACGCCATGCGTGATGGTCCGTCGCAAATCTAACGGCCATCATTCCTACCGTTGGAGCCACGACGCCACAGTGACGGTCCGTCACGAGGCTGATGGGCCGTCGGCTCCTCTGCTACCTCCTGCATTAGATATGAAACCAGTAGTCCTTTTGCTACAAAAATCCTTTCAAGACTCGAGGTGTCACATTTATGATTTAGGACCTATGCATAAGCAGATTTTGCAATAAAATTCTGGATTCAACCTTTGGTCACAAGATTATCTTTTTAGTTGTCTTTTTCACTAGTAAATTTATATATCAATATGGGTATCTACGGACTCGAATGCTAATATAATTTACATATTTTATGAGATTGGAATCATTCATAGGTGTTAGGGAAAATCAAATCTGTTTGTGATCTTTGGGATTTCGATATAAGACAAGTGAAAACTTTCTAGACTAGCTTTAGAGTTTGTTTTTGTGAATTCATAAATTAATAAGGGTAAGGATAATAGAGGTACCCTACTTGTGAGGTGACAACACTTGTGCCGGTTCACTCTCCTGATTTGAGTATTTACCTTGAGTGTGATTGATTTGTGATCTAATATGTGATGAATATGTATTAACATAAATGAAAGTAAATAATCATAATTAATATATTTTGTGTGTAAACATCACATTGAATATTGATTATACTTATGTAAGTAAGCAGATTTTATGAAATTATCCGAGTAAAGTATATACCATGTATGCATATGACATCTATGCTTTCATATGATATTCTTGTATACTGCACATGAGGATTTATATGGTTATGCACGAGTGTAAATGGTTCTGGATGAAGGGATATAAACCCTAAAGGAGGTCCTCGGTAAGTATTGATTATGAGTTTGATCGTACATTGATACCTTCCATACTGGCACATGGAGATAGTCCATGTTAAGATTCAGCTGAAAGTACTGCATTTCGTTTGTACTAGTACATGGATAAAGTCTGTGAACCTTGCGACTCCTTCATGGGTAATGACTACCTATTGTAGGAGTATGGATATAATGGTTTGTTATGGGCATTACATTGCATACTATTGTAGAACTATATATGTACACTAATTTCTTATAGGAATTGCATTGCATAACTGTCACACCCCACCTTGAGGGGTATGACGGGCACCTGGTGCCTGCTAGACTCTGACTCTATCTCAAGAAACGAACTGGCTATATAGCGGCTGTAAATACAGCCCCCGGCCGATTAGGCCTATAGCCACCTGCAATACACAACAACTAACCAGAACAATGACACTATAATCTGAAACAACTACTATTCACCTTTGTGACCGACAAGGTCACTAACTATAACCAGAAGAAGGCCCCACACGGCCAACATCAACAACTAAACACATATATACATGCACGGCCCCACACGACCGGCTCCACCACCACAGGAAACATCAGACTGCAAGCCTCTAGGAAGTGATAATAGAATGGTCGGGACAGGGCCCCGACCTACCCGTACTATACATCAAAAGAAAATGAAATACACCTCTGAATATCAAGCTCCGGATGACAGGAGTTGATAACTCTGCGCTGGCTAGGATCACGAGGGATCGGCTCCTCATCTATGAGTACCTACAGGAAAGCAATGCAGTGCCCCACGGGCGTCAGTACCACAGGTACCGAGCATGTAAAGCAAACTGAAATACACAACTGAACTGGGTAACAACAATAACATGACATATAAATAGGAAGTAGCTGAATCTATCTGGCTGAGGATAACTGGGGAGAGTTTACATATTCTGTAACTAACTGACGACGTGTCGTCCTACTGTTTATCAGTATCTAATAGCACATATAGATATACATATAGATACACACAATACCTGACCGACCCCCATAAGCCGAAAGGTGCCAATCAACAGAACAATCTATATACCCCTACCCGGGTCTAAACCAACCAAAAATAAGTCACTCCACTCATCCGATAACTGTGAGCTCCTCCTACCGGCCCCCTTGGGTATGTAGCTCAGGCCTTGGCCTCTGACAATAAATTGTGTCTGAGTCCGAAGACTCCTGCCTCTGGGCGCAAGTGCAATGGGGTAATCTGCTGTTGTATCTGTAACTGAAACTGCCCCTGGGTGCAAGCACGCAACAGGATAATTTTATAAAAATTTGTATCTGAAACTGCCCCCGGCCACAAGTGCACACAGAGTAATCTGCCCCTGTAAACAGGGTAATTTGGCTCTGCGCAGAGCGAACTGAACTGCCCCTGCAAGCAGGGTAATCTGGACCGTATTATCATGGTGGTCAGCCATCATCGTCCTCTAGGCAGACGACATCGCCCAGCTGGTGGCGGTATCTGAATCTGGTATCGACACAGCTATAACCCAGGGGCGGTGGGGATGCTAAAGGGTGCCCACATGCCACAACAAGTCTTAACATGCAAACACATACACAGCAAGCATTCTCAAATGAAAAATACTAATCATATTCTCTTCTTTTATTTCAAGGTCAGTCCGTACTAAACAACTGATGCTATATTCTATTTTACACTGTTTCTGATTGCTGGGCTAACTGCTACCTGGCCTTTATCTGTTTATCTGATTATTGTTATCCGTGATCTGAAGCTATATCAATTTCTAGAGCCATATCTATTTCTGGAGTTATATCGGTGCCTGAAGCTATTTCTATATCTGTTTACTGATCTGATTATATCTGGATATAACTCAATAACATAGAACATGCCATCTATAACTGGATATAGCTCAATAGTATAAAATGTGCCATCTATTACCGGATACAGTCTCAACAAAATGTGATACATACTATCTGAAATCATTTGACTATCCGTTATTCTGATTATCGCATGATACGTAATGATATACTAGCATGCTTGCTGGATATTGTACTAAAATCATTCCTATACGCTGGGTATCTGTTAATAGCCTTTATTCTGTTTATTTTCTAGACTGTACTTCCTGGCTTGCCGAAAGAATAACTTTACATACCTGGTTTCTGAGTACCCGACTGACTGATGTGATTTCCGTCGGTACTTCTGCTGTTTATCCCAACTACATTCATATACATGTCAATTAGAACTAAATACATTAATATCCGGGAGAAATTATCACTTTTGATATATATTTATCCCAAACTTCAACCTTTCAAAAAACGGTCGAAAACTCGTCATTTCTCGATAGTCCAGAAGGGATAAATGCTCACTGCAACGCTAGGAACACATTGGTACTAATTTAGAGCAATTCTATTTACTTTAACTCGGTAGCACGACGTTTCGCCGGCCAAATTTCACGGAACCAACTCCGTAGGATTGCTCTCTACAGCTTTATACCTCTGTATCTAAGTCGGAACGGAGTTTAGACCGCGTTTCGTAGCGTAATTGGAAGGCAATTATGTATGTTTGTCGTGGGTTTTGCCTTATATGGCTACACCCTCTGTTTTTTGTTGGTTTTTATTGAAGAAGATGGAAAAACTGACTTTGCCTTTTTTTTTTTTTTTTTTTTTTTGCTAAATCCCTTAACCAACATGCCATTAGGCTATTTATTCATTTAAAATTTACGGGGTGTAACAATAACATTGACTTTCATTGCATTATTTTCATATTTAATTGTGAATATGAAGGTTTCTCAAACACATTTTCTACATAGTATTGTGGTTGGCTCAGGTTTCATGTCCGCAATGGGTTGAATAACATTGTGAGGATTTTCTCTCTACCTTATCTAATGGAGATGTTGAAACTTATTAGTGGATTCTTGGAAAAAATCAGGCTTATTTTATTTACTTGATTAAATATGAGACTTTATTTGATTTATGGAGCTAGTACATCTCTTATCTGTTAATTACTTAACTATTATCAAAAGTATCAGTTAAAAAAGTGTTTTCAGGAAAACCCTCGCTACATCTTCTGCTTATAGTCATCCAATGATGATGCTAAGTACATGTATTCTCCATATTCATACTACATTACCTACCCTTTTAATGTGCAGGTCTCTATGTGAGTACTAGCTGATTGTGACGTGATATTTTAAGTCCTGTTGTTTGGTGTTTAGTGGCAGAATTGCTGGCTGATCCACAGTACTAATCTCAATTATGTTTTTTTATAACGGTCTTTCTATTTCTAGAAAGCATATTATTAAAACTCTTGTATTTATTTTCAGTTTAGGTGCTCTTGATGCATATCACTATTTCTTTGGGAGTATTTGTATTGTATTTACATACTTTTGTAATTTAAAGACATGTTTTATGACTTACCACTTTTTAAGTTCACATAATGCATGTTAAAAATAGAAGTGAATTAAAATATGAGACTGGTTTGGCTACTATATTTTGGGTGTAAATGAAATTACGAGTTAGAAAATTTTGGTTCATGACAACAAAGTTCTTTGAACGATGAATCAAATGACCAGGAATAGTAATGAAATTATTGCGAATAAAATTAAGTAAAGTTTTCCTTTACCTAGAACTCACCCTAACTTGTGGATTCAGGGGTACATATTTGTTTGAACTAGCTAACTAAATCCCTTAACCCTAAGCTCATAGTATCCTTGATCATCAAATTCATAGGCTAACTCTACGTCAAGCGATATGATGTGTATGTCCTTGATAACTTCAGAGGCATCAACACCTAAGAGCTCATTCAGACATTGTTTTGACTCTTTAGGCACGGTGTCTGGGTTCCTTATTTATATTGATCTCATCCTCTCTTCTTCCATATGTAATCATTTAAAGGTTCGTTGCATCTTGACCAATATAGCTAGAATATCAATTATGCGTATTGTTTTACATATCGACTCATCCAGGTGTTTTAAAATATAACTGTCACTTTTTTCCACTTATTTTGGATGACCCAAAGTCCTCTTTCACTCTTATCCTGTCTTCCATGTTCTTCTATCACAAGGTAAGTGTCTCCCATGATTTCCTAGTGAATTCTTCACCTATTACACGAATTATAAATATGATTCTTTATCTTCAAGAATTTCTAAGTAATCTACTCAAGAACTCAAGTCTTCAAGTTAGGAGTTATTCTTCACTTCAATAAATCCAAAGCTTCCACTTTGATTGTTCATGTATTAAGTAGTGATTATTGATGAGATTATTAGTCGAAAAAGTGGGTTAGTACATAGAAATCATGAAATTGAAATTCTTGAAGCTCAAGGTTGATTTGTGAAGGAAAAATGAAGGAATTTTGAGAATTAGCTAAATTGGGGTATCCATTCGTGGTATGGGTGTTGTCAGAGGTTGACAACGATCCTAGGATCTCATTATTAAATGTTTGAAGTATTGATTGATGGTTGAATAGAGAAATTCTCCTAATCGGAGTAGGCATCAATAGTGCCCGCTATGTATTTGATGAAACATCATAGTGATCGGATTCTTAAATTTTTCCTCCATTAGCAATGTAATTTTAATATTTTTTTAATATAATGTAGATTGATGTTATTTGGGTAGTTTTGAATTCGTAGGGCTACCATTTGCTTGGAAAGAACACAAGATATGTGAGGCAAATCTTCTAGTTTAAAATTTCTATTCTAAAAGTGTCACATTCCTTTTAAATATGACATTTTCACGACTTGTGTGCCCCTTATGATTTCATGCCAGTTAAATGATATATCATAACTCTTTAGGGTTTCAATCATAATTTTTAAAAATTTCCTTTTTATGTTCTTTGTACACATTGGTCGATGATATTAACTCTATTAAAACCTATAACCCATGAATTATTATAAGTTTTCCATTCGAAATTCCCCTTGTTCTCAAAGATAAGAACACTATGGGACAAAGAGTCTCATGTTATATTTTTATAAAATAGGCCAAAGAGTCGTATGTTATTAAATATTTTTTGGAACATGATTTAGTTTGTCAATAAGGTATTTGTCCATGCGATGAATGTGAGAAGCTACGTATGCCGATGTAAGATAAGGATTCTTTCTGTGGTTCAAAATATTTATTATGATATATTAATATAGGTTGAAGAAGCTATATTTTAATAAACAAAAAATCATTTGATAATTTATAGGGTATTATCCCTGTATATATATGTATATTGAGAGTAGGTAAAGGAAAAATAGGGGAAGAGATTATTGTGGGGGGGGGGGGGGGAGGGGGAGAGGGATCGAACCTTTATCAACGAGGTGAATGTTCAATTAGCTAATCAACTCACCTACTAGATTCTCTCAATCTTTGCTAATACCATTTTTTATCAAGTAAAATTTTTCGTAATACTACAATTTGTGGGTAGATTGATAGTGTGTATACAACCAAAATTAGAGAATTCTTTCCAAAGCTTTATTACACCCCGTAAGCTTCTAAAATTTAGTCGGTGTATTGATCTTGGGTATATTTACATGCCCAAAAATACTATTTTATACTCATGTTTTACCTATGTTGTACCTTTATTTAAGAATAATCTCATGTATTTTGTGTAATTTGTGGCCATGGACTAACAAATATGATTAGTTCTCTTTGTAGGTTGAAATTGCCAATGTATGGAGCTCAATGTGAATATAATGGTCCTAATATTGAAGATAAATGTTAAGGGATGGATTATGGATGATGAGGCAAGTTAAAAGGGACATTTGGAGTCAACTCCGTGCCACGGAGAAGCATTGGGGCGTTCAACAACGTGCCACGGAGCAAAGAATTAATTTATATAAGCAGGGGCACCAAATAGTGAACCTCCACGTTTGCTCCGTGGCACGGAGGAAAATCTCCGTGATAGCCTCCGTGCCACGGAGATGTTCCACCACAGGCCAAATTTTGCATTTTTTCAGCTTAGTATAAATTGAACCCTTAACTTCTAAAATCATTGATCACGAAATAACTTGGGGAAACCGTAAAGGAGTGAATGGAGAAATGAAGAGATCTACCTAGGGTTGAATATATTTCATTATACTTTAATTATTCTCTTAAGTACACTATTTTAAACATATTTTTGAGTATTTGTACGAACATGAGTAGGTAAAACCCTTCCTCTAGGGTTGAGGCTATGTAAGATGATTGTAATTGCATGAATTCTTCTTGGTTTGAGTTTTTAGTTGTTGTTTTGTCTTACATTCTTCATTATTGTTGTTTTTATGCTTGATCACCATGAAAACAAATGCGTTAAGCTTAGGTAAAAGCTTGAGAGAGTAACCCTAGGCTAGGACAAGAGAATGTAGGGAGCAAGTTCTTACTTTTATGATAGGATTCGCAATTAGGATAGAAATTATATCTAATTTTCCTTTCTTGGTTACTAAACGGGATGAGCTAGACACCAACTTAGAATTATCACATCACCACTCGTAGAAGTAGTTGTGAAGCTAAGTTCGGTTAAATGATTAGAGGTACGAAACTCCATAATCAAGAGCACAAACTCCATAAACCACATCCATATAGTTAAATTGCTCACAAATTAGGACGTCACATCCCCGCTCAATGATGTAGGTGTGAGACTAGTTTGTCATGTTTAGAGGCTCGAAAGACCATGAACATAGCATTTTAATTATGTGAGACAACAACGGAAGTTTTCATACTCGAACCATTGAGAATTGTAGCATTGTATGAGTATTAGGCCTTAACTCTAGTTGTTCCTTATATTGTTTCTCAAGTATTTTGTGATCACCCTTAGACTTAATTATAATTTCCCAAAAATTTCTATAATCAACACTTGTGGAGGTTAATTTTAACACTTGAACTTGATAATTCGCTGAATTGGTCCAGTCCCTGTGGGTTTGACATCCGGCTCATAAAAAGGGCCATTGTATTACTTGTACGACCGCGTACGCTTGCGTGTGCGCTAGAGAGCGAACAAGTTTTTTGCGCCGTTGCCGGGGACTGGTGAAATTGGTGAATTTCTTATTTTGTGTTAGTGTCTAATTTTCTAAGTGTTGAAAAAAGTTTCTTTATTAGTTTTAGATTTATTTAATTTTTTGTTTTTAGTCTGATACCCTTCTTGACATGACATCATGGAACAAAAATAGGTTGAATGGTGGATACTCATATTTTGGTGAGTCCTGTCTGAATTGTGGAGGACTCTACATGTGACAACAATGTCACACTTGCAGTATTTGTGGTGGTCAAGATGGCCATTGGGATTTGTCCAAATGCATATTCCCCTTCCCCAAGCCTCTACTAGGATCCTTCTGTTGTTTTTGATGAGTATAGGAATGATGGAAAGGAGGACTTGGAACACCAAGCTCAGATAGAAAACATGTTAAAAAAAGGTCCTTGAGCAAACAGAAGCAATGAGGGAGCAAATGGAAGTATTGGGAGTTCAGACCAAGGAAAATGGAGAGGCCTAGAAATGATAAGCGCCAAGTTCATGGTGATGATGGTTGAGGCTGAAGCTTTCTGTGATTTGCAAGTGACGGTCTTATGCAATACTCAGGAGGGACTACAAGGAGAAGAAAAGGGTGAGTTCTTGGAAGAAGCTCAACTGTTAGAAGCTCCTGAAAGTTCCCATGATGGTCTCACACATATGGCCAATCCAGTCATGAAAGGAGAGATAGAATTCCAACCATTTGACATTCATGTGGAGTTAGATGTTGATGTGGAGAAGGTGTACACAAGTAAGGAGGTCAAGCACAATGCAGTTTCATAGTTGAGGTGTATTGTACACCACTCGAAGCATTTCTCGATATTAAGTTTGGTTGACGACCTAGAAATAGAGTCTTCCAAGCTTGTAGAGAAAGGTCTAGAGGAGGAACAAGCCCCGTATATTCTGAAATTTGTTGATTCCAAGAGACAAAATGACTTCACTTACGTAAGGGCCAATAAGTGCCAGAGGCGATAGCTACTGCTTGGTCCTTTCATTTTTTCACCACCACCCCTAGAGCATAAGAGGAAATTGGAGAAGAAATTAGGTGTGAGATTCATATCCTCAAAGTGGAGGAAAATGTGGTGAAACTTGATGCATCGTGCCGCGACGTAAAATAAGGCGCTGCTTGGGAGGCAACCCAAGGGTACCACAGGTACAATTTTAATTGTTTTTTCATTTGTGTCAATTTTGTTTATTTTCATCTTGTTGTTGTTTTTGGTGGAGATGTAAGCACAGATGGAGGGGAAGTCTGAGTACCGTTGGAGGAGAAAGCTAAGAAGCATGAAAGAGGGAAAGTGTGGGGTTGAATACCCACTTGTTCAAAATGAAGAAAAACATGTTGTTAGCTAGGCCTCGAGGCCCCAAGGAGTATTTCTCACCCTTTATGAATTTTAATTGGATGCTTTGGGGACATAGCATGATTCAAGTGTGGGGTGAGGGAAGTTTCAAAAATTTTGTGCTTAATGATATCGGGTGAATTTAGTGCTTGATAGGTATTGGTTAAATTTTTTGAGTTAAGCATGATTCACCCACCCGTTGGTTTTTCTTTTCGGTTCTTTTCCGACGGGGGCCACTATGAACCGAAGAATAAAAATTTTCTTTGTCTGAACATAGTTGTTTTTAGTCATAGTTACGGACTATGCCCGATGATGGATGGATGACGACCGTCTTGAGGGAAAATTAGTCAATAGGTTTTGGTTTTTGAACCAGTCGCTAATTGATGGCTGGATGTTCTTGTTATGTGCTATACATGATTGTGAGATGCAAGTGTGGTCAGTGTTGAAGCATGTAAGAAGTTGTATAACTCTGTTTGAGACACCTAGGCTCTTGAATGTGACTCGATGTGCTTAAAACTTAATTTGAAATTCTTGTGATTAGCTGAGTAAGACTCTGATGAATTTGTCTTGAATTGAGCATGTGCTGTGAGTGTAAGATTTTGAATATTCCATGCTATTGTGTAGTGTCTACAACTTGCCTGTTGGGTATACAAAATAAAATGAGGGATGTCGATTGTAGGAGATGATTTAGGCATTTCTTTGAATGATCCTAATTTTTATCTGTCGCTTTACCTACTTTGAATGTCTGATCCTAGTTAGCCCCATTGAGCCTTAAGCCTATTATTTGATAGCTGCAACATAAGCTTAATTATTTTCTTTCATTACCCTTGAATTTGATCCAAAATTCCTAACCGCTTATGTGGAATTGCAAAGAAGTTAAGGAGGGAGAAGTTGAAATGAGAAGAAAAATAGTGGTTGTGGGAGTTAAAGAAAAGACTAGAGGTGCATCTTTTTTTAAAAAAAAATTGAACAAGAGTTAGTAAGGAGTAAAAGAAGAAAAGAGCGAAAAAAAAAGATTAAAGAAAATAATTGCTTAAGTACTCCTTACTAGCAGTTTGAGTGTGCTTAATGAAATGGGGAAACGAAAGCGGAAAATGGGAGAAAAAAGAATAAAGGTAAAGTAAGAAGATGAAAATTCCTAAGGAAAGTGTGATATATTAAAAGCGTTTGGGGAAGATAGCCACTATTACTAGCCAAAATAGTACCTACCCGTCCCTTAGCTTACATTACAACCCGATAAATCCTACTTGATCTTACGTTCAAACATTCCTAAATTAGTGGAGTAATACACTAAAGGAAAGCTTATGGGTCAATACATGATGCATGTGAATTCTTTGTGAGAGTGAGTTGAGTTCTTATTCATATACCCATACATATTATAGTTGAAAAACTTGCAAGTGATAAATGGGTATCTCTCTTGTTGTGAGGGCACATGTTTGAGAAAAGATAGAATTCATGTTAAAATTCTTGATTGACTAATGTGCATGAGTTCTCTGTGGTTGTCGAGTCGATTCTTGAGACTAGAAGGTCTTAACTTGGTTGTATTGGATTTGAATTATGTTATATATTATATATATAACATGCTTTATTTGAACTTGTCGTCTAAATCAATCATTGTAGCCTTAATTTGAGTCGTCTTGCGTCAATTGGTAAATTGTGAGTCTTCCTTGTGCATGAGATGTAAAGGATTTGTTCGAGGACGAACAAGGCTTTAAGTGTGGGGTAGTGATCTTGGGCATATTTACATGCCCAAATACTATTTTATACCCATGTTTTACTCATGCTGTACCTTAATTTAAGAATAATCTCATGTATTTTGTGTAATTTGTGAGTTGCAATGAGCAATTAATAAATTTTGGATAAAATATTTAAGGAATGCCAACTACTTTTCATTATTATAACATAAAATAAGATTAAAAAGTTGCAATGAGCAATTAATGTAAATTAATGAAATTAATAAATGTTGGATAAAGATTTCAAAGAATGCCAACGAAGAAGAGCTATAAAAAAAATAATAATAACATGCTTCTATTTACCTCAAATCTATTTCTCTCATTTTTATGTGTAATGTCATAGGTATGTTTTATCATATTTCATTAATTCTTCTTTTCATTTTTTTATCCATTAGAGACTTAGGAGAATCTAAAGTGCATGTAGCAGTAAAAGGTTGGATTGAAAATAGGTATAGGGGACATAAATATCGAAAAATTAAAAAATTAAATTGAATTGAACTAATTTAATTTTTTGATTTTATTTTTTTGGTTCGATTTTGATTCTATTTTTTTTTTTAATTTTGTTATTTGGTTTGAATTGATTTCGGATTAATCAAAATTTTAAATATTTTTTAAGAAAAATAAAATAAAATTATAACTTATTTTAAAAAAATTAAATACTACACTCAATGCAATCTTAAAGCCCATTTAGAGAATTGTTTATACAATTGACATAATTGCTTAAGTTTTTCACAAATAAAAAGTTTTATAATAGTTTTAGCAGTGTTAAGAAAATTCTTACAATTATTAATATGCTTTGAAAAAGAGATAGAATATATATAATATTTATTTAACAAGAATTTATGGACCACAGATTATTGAAATCTTTAAAGGCCGTTAATTTTTTGTTGGGTCAGTTATAAGGATACTAAGCAGATGAGAATATTTAATATGAAATATTATATACGTGCTACTAAATATAAATCAACTAATCCCGTTAAGAATCTGTAAATAAAAATTTAAAATATTTCCCAGTTAAATTTTATTACTTAAAATTAAACTTAGTTTGAATTATACTTTAGAACTCAAAACTTAAAATAATTTATTTTGAATTTTAAAAAAAAACTTATTTTTAATTTAAAAGTAGCTCATTTTGTAAGCAGAAAAACAATCCATTAATTAGGCCCATAACTGAAAACCCTTAATTAAAAAAATCAAACCGAACTAATTTTCGTTTGATGTTTGATACACACAAATAAAAAATTAAAGAACAAAAAATTGAATCAAAAATAAAAAATCGAATGTTCACTCCTAAAAATAACTATGAGAATCCAACAGGGACAGAGTTAAAATTTAAAATTTTTGAGTTCTAAAAAATTATGGAGGAGCAAGTAAAAGAGAGCATACTAGCTGTAAAGAAAGAACAAATGATGTAAGTGGGTTTCAAACCCATTAACTCGGGGAAACAGAGCTTCGCTAGCTGCAGGAATACCACTGAACTATCCAGTTGTTTTTGTTTAATGGTTCGCACGAAAATAATTTATTTTTTTTTTTGATTTTTTAGTATAAATATAGGGTCTTTTCAGAAGTTACTGGTTCCTTCGGACCTCCGTATTACGCTATAGCTCCGCCTCTGAAATCCAACTTCTACTATATTCACTTCTTGCAACAGTGTATTATACAATTAATTTAACACAATATTAGTTCTAAGGCACACACTATTTATGTATTATTGTCAATGAAATTGTAAACATATTTTATTATTCTAGCATATAAAATTTTAATTTTTATCATTCAAATATTATCTTTATACTTTCATTTAGCATGTTGTTTCTATGTTATGTATAGTGAGTCCTGATACATTTTTTATTTTTTTACAATTAGAAGGTATTTTTGTTTCTTGCAAGTTTAATTTCGTAAATTGATAATTATTATTATTTTCTATCGCATTAAAATTAGATTTTCTTTTGAAAAAAAGACAAAAGTGAGGTTCTATAAGTGTCACCAAAATATTTAAATTTATTACATTTAAAAACATATAACAGTAAAAAGTCACCATATAAAATATTAAATGACTAAAATACTTACTAATTTAACAATAGATATAGTAAAAATTCTAAGAGTACTCCCTATTAGATATAAATATGGTATTACTATTATGATCAATTTAATTCCTATAAAAATTCATGTCCCTATATGTTATTTCAACTCGAAAAAAACATAATGATTCTTTTGAAGCAAACACAAAAAAATAAATATACTTATTAGGATTTAAAACTAACTCAAATTTTAATGATATTTCAGTTTTTAATAATCTTACGTGAATTTTCTTTTTTATTTTTATTTTTATTTTATATAATGAGTATTTTTTGTGAAGTAAAATTCAATCACATGATGAAATTAAAAAAAAATCATAAGAAACATGAAGTAAAAAATATCATATTTGGCAACAAGAAGCCCAAGATAAAATACATCATAGCATATCAAATCAAAATGACCATTAGAAGTAGGAAGGATGTATTCATGTGTATGTTTTTCTTTACGTGTTTTTAAATTTTATAATTATTCTCTTCTTTTTTTAATTTAATAATATTTACTTTTTATTTTTTTAATGGATCAAATATAGGAGTGTTCAAGGAAAACTAAAAACAAATAAATCAAAAAAATTAAACTAAAGAAAGGACTCAACATGTGCTTTGATTCATGATTATAAGGAATTAATTTTGATAGAATATACTAAATTTCCTATCCAAAATATGTTCTATTATTGCTAAACTATTTATTTTATTATTAATCATCATCTAAATTTAAATAGTTTCTTTTTATCACAACGAAATAATAAAAAGATTTTAGATGTGATCATAATTGAAAGTATCAATATATATAATGTTCAAAATAAAAGTTATAGTTATGATTAAAGTTATGATTAAGCAAATCAAATAAAATATTAAGATGGAATATACATCAAGAATATTATATTTATAATTATAAGGAAGTATTCAGTTAGGTACAATTATATCATATGCCGACACTTAGTTACGTCAAAATTTATTTCATTATACATTGCACTTATCTAACTAAATTTAATTATTCAACGTTGCAAGTTTAGACGATCCGTAATATTTTGCGTTGAACAATCAAGTCATTTGAGTAGGCTAACTATGTATCAAACTTAGCTGGTACTTGCTGGTACTTTGCATGTTTAAATACTATCTTGTCGTTTCAAAAAATTTATATCGATAGAATTGGGATACACGTGCAATACACGTTTTCAAAAATTAGTATAATAATATTAACAACAACAACAACAACAACAATTATAAGTAATTGTAGACAAATACCACTCTCTTTGATACATTTCATGGTAAGTTTGGTTAAAATTAGACCTTAATGCGTTGATTGACATTTGACTCACAAAAATATCACCGTAAATATTCATATCAGGATAAGCACTAGCCTGAGTAGGAGGGACTTCAACCTAAGTAGGAGGGACTTCATGATGATTCTTAGGAATCTTCTTGACATACATTTCAAGCGTTGTTAGGCTAATTTGATCTCTAGAATCACTCGGCGCCCTAAAGAATCATTCAAAGACTCATTGTCCTTGATATTGAATTTTGCATAATTAACTAAATCTCGTGGTAAAAAAGATAAAGATATCTTGCTATTACAAATAAATTAAGATTTCGTGTACTCATTTTTATTTTTCTATAAATCGCATTGAGTAATATTGAGTATTCCA
Organism: Datura wrightii; assembly: GCA_035772735.1. Lineage (NCBI taxonomy): Eukaryota > Viridiplantae > Streptophyta > Magnoliopsida > Solanales > Solanaceae > Datura > Datura wrightii. The sequence goes on along the minus strand of JASDFA010000001.1, from coordinate 178,756,680 downwards.
GTGCAACTAAAAACTTTACATTGGATTGTGCTGGGCAACTATAATCGACAGTATTAATTACCATTATGAACGATCTCACCATCCCAAAATAATATAACCCTAACAGTTTGATCATTCGATATTTTTGAAATATAGGAGATGAATGAATTTTAAGCTCATTCAAAGTCCGATTTAAATTGATTTTAGATGAGCTTTGAAAAAAAATTGATGAAAAAGTACCATATAGCAAACTAAATTTCTCTACTATGCATTTATATGTTAAATCAAGTACAAATATAATTTGAAAAGAATCTAAAAAAGTAGGATAGAAATAAGAAGTTTGTCCTAGTTTTATTAACTCATATAACACACTAAATTAGTGTACTATAGGAGTTTATGGACCTTAATACACGTTAAGACCTCGTCCATTTATGAAAAGTATATAGCGCACTAATTTAATGCGTTATAAGTAGAAAATAAAAACTTTATTTTCATCTATTATTTTAATTAACTTTATATTTTTTCACATTTTTTAGGTCCCCGACTCTCCGAGCAATGGCGTAGCCATATATACCCCAGAATGATCAGTCGAACACTCTTTATTAAAAAATTATACTATGTATATAAAAAATTATGCTAAATATATAAATCAAAATTTTTTATATATATATATTTATTAAATCTTGAACACTTTTAACGAAATTTCTGACTTCGCTACTATTTTTAAGCTCAGCTAAAAAAGAAAAATATAAAAGGGATCCTTACATTTATGTTTTTTTTTTTTTCACCAATTCATGATAAATGCTAACACATAGTTGTGGTTTTTTGTTCATTCGATTATGATAAGATATTATTTTATTATATTTATGATGCAAAGAAAGAAATAGATAAAAAGCAGAAAACATCACAAATTTAAGAGAAGGGCTTATATGAGAAATTTGTCGTGAACCTTCCGCAGTGTCCCCCAACGTCTATCTTTTAATTTCTCATCTTTTAATTAAGGAAAAGTTTTAGACGTTCCAGAATTTTTATTTAAATTTAAAAAATTGTTTAAAATTATATTTCTAATAAAATATAATAAACATGTTTTGTTTTTATTATAAAATGACTATATAAATATTAGAGTTAGATTATTATAGAAGAATAATTTTTTAAAAGATATATCATTATAATGATAAATGACATTGTTATAAGTAAAATATTATTATAGGTAAAATATAATTCAAAAAACTCATATATATTATAATAATACTATTACAGAGAGTGATCGTTATAGATTGGTCTCAATGTATTATAAATAAGATATAGCCAAACAATATTCAATATTAAATTATATCTGCCACATATTTTTTCACGTGATAAATTTTATGTTGCACTATCAAAAGAGATAATAATATTGATTAAGAAAAAAGTATTGGTCATCATTGAACTATTGAAACAAAAATATATCAATAATATTGCTATAAGAAATTATCAGAATCTGGTGAAATACATTTTATTATATGTGGACCTTATAAAATTAAAGTAAATAAAATAAGTTACATTTATATAATTAAGTTTTCATTGTTCATCTTATGTTCGGATTATGATATATAACCATCTAACTCGGCATATGATAATTCACATGGATCTTTCACAAAAACATATTATTTTTTTATGTATAATTATTTATTTTTAAAAATTAATAATATTTTATAAAATTATATATTACATAAATCGACATGGAGAGAAACTTATATAGCAAGAAGGAGCAAGTCCCTAAATCTTCTTCCTTTGTTTGGTAAAATCTCAACATAAATTGGGATAAATACCAACGAGATATCACCTGGGCCATAGGAAATGGTAATTAGACTATTTTTTTTATTTTTTTTTTTAATATTTTGATATCCGATCACTCAATATCATGTATGAAACATTGGTGTGCTAAGGTAACTTTTCAAAAACTTGGAGGATGTAATTTGCAATTCTCTTCCCTATAAATAGTCCTATATCTCATGTAGGAAAACAAACAAAAAAGAATTGAAAAGAAAATACGGCAAACCTCATCTCTAGTGAAGTAAAAGCAATTCCTCCTACTTATGTCTTATCAGTGCATGAAAGACTAATGGATTCAGTTTCAATTGTCAAGAAAATTCTAGTGCTCGATTTGGGACAAGCTCAGGGCAAAGAGCAAGCTGTTGTTGCTCATTAAATTCTGAAAGTTTTGAAAGAATATGAATTTTTTCAGGTTTATTAAATATAATTAAATTTGAAAATTAACTTTATATATATATATCAGAAAACATGCAAATAATATTTGGCAGGATACCTAAATACCCCCTAAATTTGACATGTTTTCTTCAAATTTCATCTAAACTATCAGTAGTCTTAATTATCCCTAAACATGTTTAATATGTTTATTTGATAGTTAGTGCTGATGTAGCAAAGAGAGTGACTGCACTCTCTTTTAAGCAGGTGAGTATAAAAGAAAAATTAAAAATCAGCTATTAATTATTTATTTTAATGGTGTATTTTTTTAATTTTTTTCAGGTTAATTTTAAAAAATTGACTTGAATTCCATCATTCTAGCAAACTAAAATTATTATTATTTTTTTAAATAAGGAAGTATCAACTGAGTTTTTTTAAATAGTTATTTCAATTGTGTATTCTCTTTTGAGGCCTAAATCAACTAAAAAAAACTTTGAGTCTTGTTATTTTTATTCACATAAAAGAATTTTAATTCCAATAATGGAGTTGCAATTGTGTAGTTTTTTATTTTTGATAAAATGCAATAACTATTTATTTTCTTTTAGGCCAAATGTAGAACAAGAAAAAAAACTCGATTAGAGCTCCTTTATTTTTAGTGAAATAAAAAGTTTTAGCAGAATAATTAATCTTAAACTATATAATTTTTATTATATTTTACTTAGATATAATGATTATCTGTTTCAACAGTGAAAAAAACTATAGAGAAGAATTAACTATAATTTCATTATTATTAGCAAAATAATTTCTTTGTTTGCTTAAATAGTAGAGTTTTAACAAAGTTTTTTTTTACTAATTGAAAAATTAAATTTAAAAATTAATAAATTTTAAAAAGTAAAAAAAAAATTAAAATAACACATGAATAAAAAGTCTATATGGTAGGAGAGTGTATCTCACTCTCTTAGAATGATATGGTGCAGCGGGTTAAAGGCTATCACATTGTTGGGATAGTGAATCAAGGATGACAAGAAAGTTTTAAAACAAGGAAAAAGTGACACAAATCTTAATTATTGAGTAGAGGTGATAATTTTATGATTAGTGTTAATGACATTAATTTTAAAAGCCTTCAAGTTTTATTTATTTACACAAAGCCCCTACCTTCACTTACCCCTACCCCTCCCAGCCCAAGCCACCCCATCCCCTCCCTTGCCTCATATTCCCCCTCTCTCCCCTACCCCGCCATCATCACCTTCTTTTCCTCCTTCGCCGCCGCCACCACCACTACCACCACCACCACCACCTTCTTCTCAGCTATTATCACTACTCTTCCTTCTCTAATGTCACCACCACCACCTCCACTTCATTTGTAGTCGCTATCGTCACACAGTTAGGGTTTCTATTTTATAGAAATTGATGTAGCAACTGCTACAACAAATTCAGTAACTACTGAAAACATATGCAGCAAGTGCTGAAATAAATGCAACAACTACTGAAACATATTAAATAGTTGCATCTGTGTCAGCAGTTGCTGCAATTGAAGAAGCATTTGCTGCATATTTTTACAACAACCGTTGCATCTATTTCAGCACCTGCTGCAGCAATTGCTGAAACAGCTGCAATAGTTGTTGTTTTCTGCAAAAAAAATTTCAATGGCTTGAAAAAATTATTATTTTCAAACTCATGAAATGAGAAAAAAAAGCTCGTAAAAATAAGAGAAAAAAAGAGGAGATTAACGCAATAAAAAAATGAAAACAACAACGATGGTAGCGGCGCAACAACAACAGCGACATAGACAAGGGAGGAGGAAGAAGAGAAAGAAGAATAAGTAGAAGAAGAGGAGAGAAATATGGAGAAAGAAGAGAAAAAGGAAGAAGAAAGTGATATAAAAAGATAAAAAGAGAGGGAAGAAATTTAAATTAATTTAGGAGGAAAGTTTTTCTAAAGTTATCAAAATTTTAATTTACACCTTGAAGTTTTTAATCACTCTAATTAGATCTATTTTTTTAGTTAATAATAGTTGACCAAGTCAATGTCACTTTTTTAAAAATAATTTCTAACACTTATTTATCACCTCTCACTCAATTCTCTCCGGATAGTTTAGGAGAATTTAAAAAATACGTCAAGTTTAGGGGATCTCTAGGTATTCTTCCAATAATATTTATTTACATGTATATGTTATCTATCTTAATTAAGATGAAGTTGAACTGAAATGATAGAATGATTAACCAGATAATCAATCACGGGGTACCAGAAGATCTAATGGACGAGGCAATGAAAGTGTACCAAGTATTTTTCAATTTATCTGCGGAAGAGAAAGTGAATTATTCAAATGAAACAGAAACACTCTATACCAATAGTCCCAAGCATTATGATTCAAAGGAGCACCGATACTTGAAGGAAGTGTTGGAACACAACTGCAATATTGACGGGGAAGATAAAAAAACTTGGCCAAGTAACCCTCCAAAATATAGGTATTTTTTTTTTAATTTTGTCTTCTTAATATACCTTGTATTTTCAAGTAAAAATTAAATATGAGAATGAACTGTCAGGGAGGTTATTGGTAAATATTCATCTGAAGTGAGAAAACTGAGCAAGATCATCTTGGATCTGGTAGCGGAAGGACTAGGCTTGGAGGCAGGGTTCTTTTGCAAAGAACATGGGCAGAGAATGTTTATCAATCACTATCCAATATGCCCAGATCCAAGTTCAACTTTGGGAACCGGTGGACATTGTGATCCTAATCTCATAACCATTTCCCAACAACAAGTATATGGCCTTCAAATATTGAAGAATGAGGAATGAATTGGCGTGGAGCCTCTACCTCATGCATTTGTTGTTAATTTTGGTCTTCCAATAACGGTAGTATTTAATTTCTTTTAAATTTTATTTATTCCATATGTTCATTTTATGTGTCTTAGTTAATTTGAATATTTTTTTATGTACTTGTCCCAATATAATTTTTATTTCCCTATTGTTATATAAATATAGGTAATTAGCAATGGGAAGTTGACAAGTGTTGCACATCGAGCAGTGATGAACACAACTCAAGCACGCACTCCCATTGGTACTTATTTTTGTCCAGCTAATGTCGTTGAGCCTGCAAACCCATTTGTTGGTCCGGACAGTCCCTCACTGTTCAAACCCTTTAAATGGGAAATTGAGTTTTTGCCTCATTACGCCAGCAAGAAAACAGTCTACCACGAAGCGTTGGAGGCTTTTAAAATCAATGCTTAAGCAATTGTGTGTAAGACAAATGAGAGAGATCGAGTCTCTACTACTACTTTGAATTTCCACCGAAATAAGAGTGTTTAATTAATTCACAATTCCTATGTAATTTGTATCCTAGGTTCGGATCGAGCTTGTTATTCATTCATAAATAAGAAGCTTTATTTCCTACCATGTTGTGTGTTGTATCTAGACTTATGTTTTTTTCCCTTAATAAGATAATATTTTATTACTTCCTTCATTTCAATTTATATGAACAAAAAAATTAAATCTGTACGAAGTTGAAATGATGAAGTAATACTTTTGATATTTGTACGCATAAACATGTCATAACATTTATCTGGTTATAAAATCTTGTAATACTTGTGATCTTTAACCTTCCAAAATATTTGACTGTGTTATTTATATTTTCCTGTTCTTCTTTATTTAAATAAGAAGTAAAATGCGGAGTATAAACAATCAACACAAGAATTTTATGTGGAAACAATTCTCTCCTAAGAGTAAAAAAACTAAGGCCTCTCTCTCTCTCTCTCTCTCTCTCTTGTTCTCTCTTAAATGACGATTAAATTTGAGTCATTACAATTTTTAGATTCAAAATACTATAGTATGAAAGGAGATAACCATTATAGCACTTATTCCCCTTTTTCTTTACGATATGCTTCGATTGTATGTCTAGACTCAGCTTCAACAACTCTACCCAGCTTGGTGGTTCCTTTACAACTTAATTCAACACCTAATACAAATCACTAGAAAAATAAAATATTACAAAACACTCAGCGAATCAACTGGACAACACATACTGTTTATGTACATCTCTTGATAGGAGCATATTCTTTACAATGTTGTCAGTTGAGTCTCTCACAAACAAGTCACACGAGTAAATCTCTTGAGCTGTGATCTCTTTTATCTTTGTGTGGATGTCTTGAGCAACATCAATGAGACACTTTCTATAGGATTAAGTATCTACTTTTTGTCATCCTAATTAAAATTGAAATAGATTAGGACATTCCAAGATTCTATATCCTTGTTTTGCTTGGTTTCTCCATGCGTTTGGCTTTATTTCTCCTATTTTTCGAATCTTCTTCCTTGTTGGTAAATATAATAATCTTTGCATATTTTTCTTGCTCCTTGTTTCACTAGATTTGTCACAATCTCAACTCTTCAAAAAATTCTTCTATGCACTTGAAATCTGTCTTGTATTGATCAACAACTCTCTTCTAGTCCATCATGAGGTACCTTTTTCCTTCTATTTTTCTTCACTACATATAATTCAATCTCGATAGAAGTAATCTTGTTTTAAATTTGGATAGTAACTGGTTCCTTATAGTATGTCATGAACACTACTATTCCTGGTGGATCCATGTGAAGAATCTGATTCTTGTATGTTTATATTATAATGAACATTACTAGTCCTTGTGAGACATGTGAATGTCATGGTCCAAAATATAGAAGGCGTGATGGTGCCTATACCTAAGCCCAGTAAGTGAACCTAACTAGTTTCAGTCTAATTTTAATACTTTTGGAAATTAGATAGACGTAAAGACATAAATTAAGTCAAAAAGGATATATCATAAGCATAAAGCATAGAAAGTAACAAAATACACCCCAAAACCTAAAAATCGCAAGTACAAGAGCCTTGTAACACCTCGTACCTTAAGAAAGAATTTCCGACCTTAGTATGTATGTAAATTGATCCTAACTATGTGGACGTGGTCATTCCTATGATTTATGTAGTATATATATTGTGTGAAGCCTTTCGCCAGGTGTGGAGGCACCTAGGAGTTGAAATAACGAAAGTATGAAATTATTAAAAAAAATAATATACAGGTACCATAAGGGGGCTACAGACTGTAGGTGGATTCTATGGTACTGTATACCAGGTATGACGGGAAGGCCTTCCAACAAGGGTGCACCGTAAGTGACATATAGATCGTAAATGAATTCTATGGTACTGTAAGTCAAAGTAAGAAGGATACCCTATTTCTTAAATCACTGTTTAAGAGTTTACAGTTCAACTTATGCACTATAGATGGAATCTACTAGCCGTATCCGACATCACAGATGGAACTTTAGAGAGATGAAATTTCCTAGTTTGACAGAGATTCTGATCTACAGGATCACAGATGAACTCTAAGGGTCTTTGATGAGTTGGTAATGTACCAACTCATTAGGCTCTTAGAAATGAGTTTTTGCTCGATTTTTAAGACTTTTAGGTGAATTTTATGCTCTTTCTCCTTGATCTTTGCAGGTATTCAACTTGAGAAGAAAAATATAAAATTGAGCAAAACGCATGAAAATGGAGACAAGGACTGGCGCTCCATCAGAGGACACTAGCGAGACGCCGATGGGCAACACATGCCTACTATGCCGAGAAAGATTGGCTATCGGTGGATCGCGGATCAGCACCAGTGAACCGCTGGTGCCAACGCCGAATGGTTTTGGAACTCACTGGCCATTAGCTGTGACCAACCGACGTTTCACGAACTAACATCGGCGAACCGCCAGTGTCTTGTAAGTGACACCCGTAAGAAAAGGGCAAAAGTGTCCAGCTAAAAAAAAGAGCATTTTTGTACCCTACTTTTGTACATCTCAAAAAGGGATCTGAACATTCTATTCCATTATCATTCTATTGTCTTTGTAGTGAATTAGAGAGAGACGTAGAGAGAGAAGCACTCATCTTCTTCTTCTTTGAAAAGGTAGAAAACTCCACTGAAGATCAGAACTTTGAGCTTGAATTTTTCTTACTCATTTTTTTGAATGGATGTTGAATTATTATTGAATGCAATGTCTTCTTCTACTTATATGAGTAGCTAAATTCCTTGCTAGGTGTGTGTGAATGATTGGGGTTGATTTGGATTGAGTATTGTTCAATTGATCTTAGATTTACTCAATTAGTATAATTCTAATGTTTCATCTAAGTTTTAATCTAAATACTCATGGTTCCAAATGTGGGTTGTTTTTACTTACTTTAATTTTTCTTGAAAAAGGAATTTAGAGTATGGATGATGAAACATTAGTGGGTAATTGGGTATTAATCATGTAGAGTTGGGCTAGAAATAGACAAACCTATTGTCAAACACTCATTGAGAATCAAAGCTAGAAACAGTTGATTCTTACCCAAGTTGATGTGGCTGTTGTGAGAAAGGCTTGGGGTTTGAGAAAACCCAAGGTATAAGGAATCTAATTGGTTGAGAAATGTAGGATGCCATCCCGTCCACAACTAATTATACTGTTGAATAAAGTTAGGAGATATTAATAATCCCAATCCGATGATGCTCCAATAATTTCACACCCCATAGTATTCTCTCCTTTGGTATTTTCTACACTTTTTTCCTATTTTCGTGATTAAATTTTGTAGTTCAATTGTCAATTTATCATTTCCCTAATTTTGAACTTATTGATATTCAGACATTAATACACATTATTTTTATTTGATAGACAACTCTTGTGTAATCAACTAATATTCCCTATGGGATTCGACCCCCATAACCGTTGGGTATATTTATTTTATCAACGACTGTTTACACTCTTTCGTCAAGAGGAGTGAATTTGGACGTTATCAAAAATAGTGTTGTTGCCGGAGAATGTAGTTTTATAGCCTTTAATTGGTTGTTATTTTGAATTGATTTATTGCATCTTGGTTGGTTTGACTTTACTCTTGTGATTGGTGCCATTTAAGTTAATTTTAATATTAGTCAACACTCACAAGGAGAAGGTTCGGCAAATGGGCACATGGATCATGAGGATGATGATCCTGTAATGCCAAATGCAGCAGGTGCCATTCGCCTACCTCCTATAGTAGGGAATGCAATATTTCATGTGAAGAGTATAATGCTCCACGTACTCCAAATGAAAGGGCTCTTCTGAGGGATGCCAAGTGAGGATGCAAACAGGCATCTCCAAAATTTTCTTGAGATTTTTCAACCCTTCAACATTACAAATATAAGTCAAGAGTTGATTAGATTGAGGCTTTTTTCATTTTCACTAACCGGGGAAGCAACCACGTGGTTGGAGGAGTTGCCTCCCGGATCTATTACCTCTTGAAATGAACTCACGTGTTATACCCCGTAAAATTTCCGGCACATAGATGGCCTATTCACGTGTTGGTTAAGAATATTTGAAAGCCATGCATACTAGAAAAAGGCCCGGGGAAAGATCGGACAAGCGCCAAATCGGCGCGTCGCAAGGCAAAATGCGATTTATAGTGTCCAAGTATATGGAGCTCAGTTTGTAATGTAATTTCCTTTAATTAATAATAATTCCCACAAGATAATTTCCTTTAATTAATAATAATTTCTTTTAATTAACAATAATATTCTTTAATCTATAATATAATTTCCTTTAATTAATAGAAGTCCCCCCCTTTAAAGTGATGATAAGTGGCCTTAAAAAAATTAATCATAATTTTTCCTTGGACTTCCATGAAAACGCACAGAGGGAGAAGACGAAGAAATTGGAAAAATAATCGTTCAATTACGCTGCCAAACGCAGTCCAAACCCAAATTAACCTCAGATATCGAGGTATTTAGCAGTAGAGAGCATTCCTACGGATTTAGTTTCGTGAAATACGGCCGACGAACCGTTGAGCTACCGAACTAAAGTAAGTAAAATTATTCCAAATTAGTGTCTATGTGCTCCTAGCTGTAAAGTGAATACTTCTCCCTTCTGGACTTCTGAAAAATAGCGAGGTTTTGACCGTCTTTCGATAAGCCTAAGTTTAGGCTATAATTATATCGAAAGTGACATTGTTCTTTAGGATAAAGCTATATTTAGTATTAATTGACGTACATCTGAATGCAGTTGGGAGAAATAGCTGGAGTATTGACCGAGCCTCGTCCGACAGTCGGATAACTCGAGGTTAAGGTATGTGAAGTAGTTTCTTTGGCAAGTTAGTAGTTTTAGCCCTGTATAGTACAATAGACTCCGTAATAGAATTCCCGGAGTCGAATGTTAAGTATTGTGCAAGTTCAGTAAACCTAGTTTGCGTTGTTATATCGTATCTAGTCTGAAAGTTAGAAAAGCATGCGCCCAAGGGCAAGTTAGTAGTTCAGATCCAGTATAGTCTATTATGTGATTAGCAAGCATGTTGTAAGAATAAAAAGAAACATATTTTCATAATAAAAGTCAGTAAAGAAAGATCAGATAGACAGACAGTTATGGCTACAGATTAGCCATCCAGACAGATAGTATCTTGGCTACAGATTAACCATACAGTTAACAGAGATTTCAGAATAAGTATAATCAGTAAAAGAATCAGTTCAGTATAGAAACAGATCAGAACAAGAAGCTAAATTTCAGATAGTCTTTTCAGCTATACATGCTTGCTATTTATATGTGCTATTTGTTTGTTGAGACTTGTTGTGGTGTGAGGGCACCTTATTGAGCGTCCTCGTCGCCCCTGGGTTGGTAATCGTGTCGCCCACTGAGCGGGTGGGTTTTACGTCACTCCAAGGAGTGGCATGCCGTCCCCAGCTTGGACAAAGGTGGGATGTAGCTTTCCCCACAGCAGTCTGATCAGCATTACAGGTGCAGCTCCGGTACCAGATAGCCCTGTTGAGTGTGTCCAGGGAATCAGACCCTATTTGTTACTGTCTGTACATTCAGTTATTACAGGTGTAGCTCCGGTATCAGATAGCCCTGTTGATTGTGTCCTGGGATCCAGACCCTATCTGTTACTGTCTACACAGGAGTCCTCCAGACCCAGACACGGTTGCTTATATCGGAGGCTATGGCCCGAGCCGGAGACCTAGGGGGCCGGTAGAGGAGCTCCGAAGTGAGTAGATGAGTGAAGTGACTTATTTTTGGTTGGTTTTGACCCGGGTAGGGGTATATAGATTGTTTGCTTGCTTGGCGCCATCCGGCTTATGGGGGTTGGTATTGGCTCTTGCTTGCTACTTGTATATCTATTATTGTGCTATATATATTGTATACTAGCTACTAGACAGCAGGTCGTTGCGTCTACAGGTACACCTCTGCCTTATCAGTACAGAAAGCCCGATCCAGTTTATGTCGGCTTCTTCAGATTCAGTTATCTCCGGCTATACATAAATGCTAGTTATGTTATCTTTATTCAGTTGTTTTCAGTTGTATTGTTTCAGTTGCCTTGCATACTCAGTATCAGTGATACTGACGCCCAGTGGGGCGCTGCATTACTTGCCTGCAGGTACTCATAGACGAGGAGGCGATCCCTCGTGATTCCAGTCAGCTATTGAGTATTCAGCTCCTATCATCCGGAGTCTGATTTCCAGATGTGTAGCTCTTTTCCTTTTTGTACAGTACGGGTAGGTCGGGGCCTTGTCCCGATCATTTCTGTTGTTATTCCTAGAGGCTTGCAGTCTGTATATATTTCCCTGTGGTCAGTTGAGCCGGTCGTGTGAGGCCGTGCAGTTTGCTGTAGCTGTTTAGTATTTCAGATTATGTTGGCCGTGTGAGGCCTTAGTTTGACAGTAGTGGTGACCTTGCCGGTCACGTAGTCTTACAGTAGTCTTGTTTTGATATTACAGATAACTAGACAGCATGGTGGCCTTGTCAGCCCGCATAGGTTCCTTGTTATGAGTGTGTTCTGGTTAGCTGTTATTACATGTACAGGTGGCTATAGGCCAGTTGGCCGGAGGCTGTGTTTACAGCCGTTATATAGCCGGTTTGTTTCTTGGAATAGGCCAGAGGCAGCCAAAGCACCAATGTGCTCAGGCTGGACCATTTAGCAGTCCAGAGTCTAGTAGGCACCAGGTGCCCGTCATACCCCCCAAGGTGGGATGTGACAAACTTGGTATCAGAGCAGGTCGTGTCCCAGGGAGTCTGCAAGCCGTGCTAAGTAGAGTCTTGTCTATGGATGTGTTGTGCACCACATACTATAGGCAGGAGGCTGCAAGGCATGATAGGATGGTTACTCTTCTTTCTCAGTCAGTCGTGCTATAGAGTAGTACAGTATAGGGTTGAGTCCCTAACACTTATCGTATTCTTTGTCTACAGATAAGAATGGCAGATCAGCGACACCCTGCCACAGGCGGAAGGCTAGACACAACAGCAGGAGAAGGCACTAGCAGAGTGCCTCTGATTCAGACAGAGTCAGCCCGATCTGAGGGCGACATAGAGGCTTCATCACAGCCCTCTCAGTCGTTCCCCTCTCACCAGGAGCTGTTCGGAACGACACTGCCTCCGATAGCTCCTGTGCCTTCGCAATTAGATCAGGAGGTTTGTAGCGCTGTAGTTATGATGGCACAGATGCTGGCCGCATAGCGCCAGTTAGCACCACCTGTAGCAGCAGAACCTTCAGGTGGGTCAGGTAGTTCCAGGGTCAGGGAGTTTTTGGCACTGGGTCCCCCGCAGTTTACAGGATCAGATCCGGCAGAGGACCCCCAGGACTTCCTAGATCAGATGCAGAGGATATTCCGAGTGATGCATGTGACCCCTTCAGAGTCTGTTGAGCTGGCAGTGTTCCGGTTAAGAGATATGGCTATTCTGTGGTACGAGAGTTGGGAAAGGTCCCGAGGGAGAGATGTTACCCCTCCGACCTGGACCAGCTTCTCGGATGCCTTTCTAGACCATTATTTGCCACGAGAGATCCGGCAGGCCCGGATGGACCAGTTCCTACATTTAGAGCAGGGGGCAAGGAGTGTTCGTGAGTATGCTTTACAGTTTGACTCCTTAGCCCGTTATGCTCCAGCCTTTGTTGATACTATGCCAGCAAGAGTTCACAGATTCATCATGGGCTTGAATCCGGAGTATACTGAGGCGTGTATGATGACGACATTGTGAGAGGATATGGACATTTCCCGAGTACAGGCTTTTGCTCAGACCATAGAGGGTCTTAGACAGCGGCAGCAGAGTAATAGATAGATCAGTCAGGGACAGCGCCGCAGAGATAGACCAGATGAGATACAGAGGGATGTTCAGAGAGGACCCAGGCCTCGACTATAAGATAGACCCCCTAGACCCCCACCTCCACAGTAGCAGCAGCGAGGTTGGTATGTTCGTAGAGGGCAGTCAGGGTCCAATGGCAGTTCCAGAACGGTAGATTCCCCGTAGCAGAGAAGGGGAGAACAGAGTAGATTTGCACCCTCACCCTGCCCCTATTGTAATCGACCACACTCTAGAGCTTGTAGATATGGCTCCACGGGGTGTTATATTTGCGGGCAGGAGGGGCACCAGATGAGAGACTGTCCGACCAGAGGTCAGGGGAGCAGAGGCAGTCAGGACAGGGGATCCGTAGGGCCACGAGCCCCAGCAGCCTCAGTGGGGCGTGGGCCTTCAGGTTCAGCAGGAAGAGGCCAAGGTAGATCGGGAGCCTCTAGTTCAGGTACGGTTTCAAGCCGTACTTATGCTTTGCCAGGCAGATAGGATTCAGAGGCGTCTCCAGATGTAGTAACAGGTATGCTAACCATATGTTCATGCCCTGCTTATGTACTGATTGATCCAGGATCCACCCTGTCATATATTACCCCGTTTGTGGCACGAAAGTTCAATATTGCACCAGAATTATTACAGCAGCCCTTTTCGGTATCCACACCCGTCGGTGACTCGATCGTAGCTAGCAGAATTTACCGGGGGTGTACAGTAGAGGTTGCTGACCGTCAGACCATAGTAGATCTGGTCGAGTTAAAAATGATAGACTTCGATGCCATAATAGGTATGGATTGGCTAGTGCCGTGCTTTGCCAATGTTGAATGTTGGACCAAGACGGTCCGATTCTACTTTCCAGGAGAAGCAGTGCGGGAGTGGAAGGGCAGCACCGCTACACCAAAAGGTAGGTTTATTTCCTACCTTCAGGCGAGGAAATTGATATCTAAAGGATGTATTTACCATCTGGTCAGAGTTCAGGATATCCGAGCAGAATCTCCGACGCTCCAGTTTATTCCGGTGGTGAACGAGTTCCCTGATGTGTTTCCCGATGAGTTACCTGGTATTCCCCCAGAAAGGGAAATAGATTTTGCTATTGACTTGTTACCAGGCACTTAGCCGATATCAATTCCTCCCTATCGTATGGCTCCTGCAGAACTCAGAGAATTAAAGGAGCAGCTGAAAGACTTGTTGGATAAAGGTTTTATTAGGCCGAGTATTTCACCATGGGGTGTGCCGGTTCTGTTTGTGAGAAAGAAAGATGGCTCACTCCGTATGTGCATAGATTATCGGAAATTGAACAAAGTTACAGTGAAGAACAAGTACCCGCTTCCTAGGATTAATGACTTATTTGATCAGTTGCAGGGAGCCAGATATTTTTCTAAGATTGACTTGCGGTTCGGATATCACCAGGTTCGAGTACGTGAGAGAGATATTCCCAAAACAGCATTCAAGACCCGATATGGACACTTTGAATTCCTGGTTATGTCCTTTGGGTTGACGAATGCCCCGACAATATTCATGGACCTGATGAACAGTATTTTCAGACCTTTCCTGGACTTGTTTGTAATAGTATTTATTGATGACATTCTGGTGTATTCTCGCTCTGAAGCAGATCACCGGACTCATTTGCGAACAGTGCTCCAGATCCTCAGGGACCGCCAGTTATATGCTAAATATTCTAAGTGTGAATTCTGGCTTAATTCAGTGGCCTTTTTAGGGCATATTGTGTCGGATGTTGGTATACAGGTTGACATGCAGAAGATAGAAGCAGTCAAATCATGGCCTAGGCCTACTACTCCGACGGAAGTCCGTAGCTTTCTGGGTTTAGCAGGTTACTACAGGAGGTTCATTGAAGGGTTCTCGACTATTGCGGCACCTCTGACCAAACTGACACAGAAAGCAGCAAAGTTTCAGTGGACAGAGGCATGCGAGCAGAGCTTCCAGGAGTTGAAAGATAGGTTAACCTCCGCCCCAATGCTAGCCTTGCCAGAAGGTACAGAAGGTTATTCAGTATATTGCAATGCATCAGGCATTGGGTTGGGTTGTGTGTTGATGCAGCATGGTAAGGTGATTGCATATGCCTCCAGACAGCTGAGGAAACACGAGAAGAATTATCCTACCCACGACCTGGAGTTAGCCGCAGTGATCCACGCATTAAAAATATGGAGACATTACCTGTATGGAGTCCATGTTGATATTTTCACAGATCACAAGAGCCTATAGTATATCTTCACTTAGAGGGAGCTAAATCTGCAGCAACGTCGCTGGTTGGAGCTGTTAAAGGATTATGATGTGAACATTCTGTACCACCCGGGAAAAGCTAATGTTGTAGCAGATGCTCTCAGTCGAAAGTCCATGGGGAGCTTGGCGTATTTGCAGCCCGAGCAGCTGGAATTGGTCAGGGAGATACATCAGTTAGCTAGCCTAGTCGTTCGTGTAGCAGAAATAGAGGACGGTAGAGCGGTAATTCAGAACACCGTCGTGTCATCGTTAGTCATGGAAGTGAAAGAACGGCAATTTGAGGATCCTGACCTAGTTCAGCTTAGAGATTATATTTCGCTAGGCAAAGCGCCAGAATTCTAGGTAACAGAGGATGGAGTGCTGCATTGTAAAGATCGTCTATGTGTTCCCAATGTTTCAGGCCTCCGCCAGCAGATCATGAACGAGGTACATTGCACCCGTTATTCTCTCCACCCTGGCGCGACAAAGATGTACCATGATATCAAAGAAAATTACTGGTGGCCAGGTATGAAAAGAGATGTTGCTGAATTTGTAGCCCAGTGTCCTAACTGCCAACAGGTGAAAGCAGAACATCAGAAACCAGGCGGTTTGACTCAGGATATAGCTGTGCCTCTCTGGAAATGGGAAGCTATAAATATGGATTTTGTGGCAGGATTGCCCCGTACTAGACGCAGGCATGACTCTATATGGGTAATAGTTGACAGGTTGACTAAATCAGCTCATTTCCTGCCAGTAAGAACTACCTTCTCGGCCGAAGATTATGCTGGGTTGTATATCCGAGAAATAGTCAGGTTGCATGGAGTACCCGTATCCATCATTTCAGACAGAGGAGCACAGTTTACAGCTAGATTTTGGCAGTCATTCATGAAGGGTTTGGGAACGCAGATCAATTTGAGCACAGCATTCCACCCTCAGACAGATGGACAGGTTGAGCGCACTATTCAGACGCTCGAGGACATGCTGCGAGCGTGTGCGCTAAATTTTGGTGGTAGCTGGGATGAGCATTTGCCGTTGATAGAGTTTGCTTATAATAATAGCTATCATTCGGCTATTCAGATGGCGCCTTTTGAGGCTTTATACGGGCGAAAGTGTAGATCGCCGGTTGGCTGTTTCGAAACAGGGGAGTCAGCGATAATTGGGCCAGACATTGTTCAGCAGTCAGAAGAGAAAGTAAAGCTTATCAGAGAACGCCTATTGACTGCACAGAGTCGCCAGAAATCATATGCAGATGTACGGCGCAGAGACCTGGAGTTTAATGTGAATGAATGGGTATTTCTGAAAGTGTCTCCGATGAAAGGGGTGATGAGATTCGGCAAGAAAGGTAAGCTCAACCCAAGATTTGTCGGGCCATATCAGATTCGTAGAACAATAGGCCAAGTGGCGTATGAGTTGAACTTACCGCCAGAATTAGAATCTGTTCATCCAGTCTTTCATGTATCCATGCTAAGAAAATGCTTAGGAGACCTGTCAAGAGCAGTTCCAGTCCAGGATATCCAGGTTACAGAAGAGCTGGCCTACGAAGAGGTTCCGGTAGCTATCCTAGACAGACATATTCGTAGATTGAGGACTAATGATATTACATCTGTCAAGGTATTGTGGCGTAACCGGAACCGAGAGGAGATGACGTGGGAAGCTGAAGAAGATATGAAAGCTAGATATCCTCACCTATTCCAGGCCTAGTCAGGCGACAGGTATGTCCGTGTTATTACTTATGTAGTACCTTATAGTTGTATATGTATAAAATGAGAAAGATTGATGTTAGCTATCAAGTGAACTTTATAGTATTGAGTGGAGTACCTGTATTGGACTTTTCTACGTTTCAGGATTTTTGGAATAGTCCATATTACAGGGAACATTCTGCCGAAATTTTTCTAAGTAATAAGTTGGGTAAGTTGAGAAGTCCTCTAGATAACAGATTTCATTCGAGGACGAATGTTCTTAAGGGGGGGAGAATGTTATACCCCGTGAAATTTTCGGCACATAGATGGCCTATTCACGTGTTGGTTAAGAATATTTGAAAGCCATGCATGCTAGAAAAAGGCCCGGGGAAAGATCGGACAAGCGCCAAGTCGGCGTGCGCAAGGAAAAATGCGATTTATAGTGTCCAAGTATATGGAGCTCAGTTTGTAATGTAATTTCCTTTAATTAATAATAATTCCCATAAGATAATTTCCTTTAATTATAATAATTTCTTTTAATTAACAATAATTTTCTTTAATCTATAATGTAATTTCCTTTAATTAATAGAAGTCCCCCCCCTTTAAAGTGATGATAAGTGGCCTTAAAAAAATTAATCATAATTTTTCCTTGGACTTCCATGAAAACGCACAGAGGGAGACGAAGAAATTGGAAAAATAATCGTTCAATTACGCTGCCAAACGCAGTCCAAACCCAAATTAACCTCAGATACCGAGGTATTTAGCAGCAGAGAGCATTCCTACGGATTTAGTTTCGTGAAATACGGCCGACGAACCGTCGAGCTACCGAACCAAAGTAAGTAAAATTATTCCAAATTAGTGTCTATGTGTTCCTAGCTGTAAAGTGAATACTTCTCCCTTCTGGACTTCTGAAAAATAGCGAGTTTTTGACCGTCTTTCGATAAGCCTAAGTTTAGGCTATAATTATATCGAAAGTAACGTTGTTCTTCAGGATAAAGCTATATTTAGTATTAATTGACGTACATCTGAATGCAGTTGGGAGAAATAGCTGGAGTATTGACCGAGCCTCATCCGACAGTCGGATAACTCGAGGTTAAGGTATGTGAAGTAGTTTCTTCGGCAAGTTAGTAGTTTTAGCCTGTATAGTACAATAGACTCCGTAATAGAATTCCCGGAGTCGAATGTTAAGTATTGTGCAAGTTCAGTAAACCTAGTTTGCGTTGTTATATCGTATCTAGTCTGAAAGTTAGAAAAGCATGCGCCCAAGGGCAAGTTAGTAGTTCAGATCCAGTATAGTCTATTATGTGATTAGCAAGCATGTTGTAAGAATAAAAAGAAACAGATTTTCATAATAAAAGTCAGTAAAGAAAGATCAGATAGACAGACAGTTATGGCTACAGATTAGCCATCCAGACAGATAGTATCTTGGCTACAGATTAACCATACAGTTAACAGAGATTTCAGAATAAGTATAATCAGTAAAAGAATCAGTTCAGTATAGAAACAGATCAGAACAAGAAGCTAAATTTCAGATAGTCTTTTCAGCTATACATGCTTGCTATTTATATGTGCTATTTGTTTGTTGAGACTTGTTGTGGTGTGAGGGCACCTTATTGAGCGTCCTCGCCGCCCCTGGGTTGGTAATCGTGTCGCCCACTGAGCGGGTGGGTTTTACGTCACTCCAAGGAGTGGCATGCCGTCCCCAGCTTGGACGAAGGTGGGATGTAGCTTTCCCCATAGCAGTCTGATCAGCATTACAGGTGCAGCTTCGGTACCAGATAGCCCTGTTGAGTGTGTCCAGGGAATCAGACCCTATCTGTTACTGTCTGTACATTCAGTTACTACAGGTGTAGCTCCGGTATCAGATAGCCCTGTTGAGTGTGTCCGGGGATCCAGACCCTATCTGTTACTGTCTACACAGGAGTCCTCCAGACCCAGACACGGTTGCTTATATCGGAGGCTATGGCCCGAGCCGAAGACCCAGGGGGCCGGTAGAGGAGCTCCGAAGTGAGTAGATGAGTGAAGTGACTTATTTTTGGTTGGTTTTGACCCGGGTAGGGGTATATAGATTGTTTGCTTGCTTGGCGTCATCCTGCTTATGGGGGTTGGTATTGGCTCTTGCTTGCTACTTGTATATCTATTTATGTGCTATATATATATTGTATACTAGCTACTAGACAGCAGGCCGTTGCGTCTACAGGTACACCTCTGCCTTATCAGTACAGAAAGCTCGATCCAGTTTATGTCGGCTTCTTCAGATTCAGTTATCTCCTGCTATACAGAAATGCTAGTTATGTTATCTCTATTCAGTTGTTTTCAGTTGTATTATTTCAGTTGCTTTGCATACTCAGTATCAGTGATACTGACGCCCAGTGGGGCGCTGCATTACTTGCCTGTAGGTACTCATAGACGAGGAGGCAATCCCTCGTGATTCCAGTCAGCTATTGAGTATTCAGCTCCTATCATCCGAAGTCTGATTTCCAGATGTGTAGCTCTTTTCCTTTTTGTACAGTACGGGTAGGTCGGGGCCCTGTCCCGATCATTTCTGTTGTTATTCCTAGAGGCTTGCAGTCTATATATATTTCCCTGTGGTCAGTTGAGCCGGTCGTGTGAGGCCGTGCAGTTTGCTGTAGCTGTTTAGTATTTCAGATTATGTTGGCCGTGTGAGGCCTTAGTTTGACAGTAGTGGTGACCTTGCCGGTCACGTAGTCTTACAGTAGTCTTGTGTTGATATTACAGATAACTAGACAGCATGGTGGCCTTGTCGGCCTGCATAGGTTCCTTGTTATGAGTGTGTTCTGGTTAGCTGTTATTACAGGTACAAGTGGCTATAGGCCAGTTGGCCGGAGGCTGTGTTTACAGCTGTTATATAGCCGGTTTGTTTCTTGGAATAGGCCAGAGCCAGCCAAAGCACCAGATGTGCTCAGGCAGGACCATTTAGCAGTCCAGAGTCTAGTAGGCACCAGGTGCCCGTCATACCCCCCAAGGTGGGATGTTGACATCACGGAAGCATTTTATGACTGGTTCTTCACTCCCTCGAGGATGCTACAGCTAAGGGATGACATTACTAACTCCTGATAACTTGCGGGGAAACAACTCCATGAAGCATGGTTGAGGTTCAAGAAAAAATTGTCATTTTCCCAAACCATGATTTACCTGATGGGGTTCTACTTTAGAGCTACTATGATTCATTAGATTCTATCAATAAGTCTGTGTCAAATAATTTGGAGGGGGGGGGGTCCATCATGTATCAGTGTTATCGAAAAGCCAAAGCATTTCTTGATAGTATGACTAAGACAATTTGAGCATGGCATGCTAGAGAAGTGGAGGTATCTTCTAGTGGTGTTGCTCCCAATCTTGTAACTGCTGAGATGAGAAAAAGGAATAAGGATAGAGATGAAACTCTTGCTAAGATGATGACCTAGCAAGAGTTGATGATGACATATATTACCGGAGAGGGTGCAAAGAGTGTTAATATTGTAAATGCCCAAAACGATATTAATTTGATGATGACACTTCTCTCCCGAGATATGAGGAGGAGTGTCAATACATGACGGGTCAATAGGGGGGTTCTCGCCCTAGATATCAAGGTGCCAATCAAGGACCTTGGTGCTCAAGATAGGAGAATCAAGGTTGGATAAACCGTGATAATCAAGGATGGGGATGGAAATGATCGATGGGTGAATAGAGATCAAAACCGTGAAGGAGAGTGATTCCATCAAAGTGATAACCCCTATGTGCCTCCTCCAAAAGCAGAAGCATCTCAAGGGCAGCCAGGAGTGAGTGATGTGGCTAATTTAAAGATTGAAGACATGTTGTCTCGGTTGTTGAAGAAGGTAGAATCCACCGACAGTGGGGTTAAAGAATTAAAAGGGGAGATGTCTAATTTCGCTCGAACAGTAAGTTCCCACTCAGCATCACTCAAGCATCTCAAAGCCCAAATGAACCATCTATCTTCACAAATGAACCCCCGTATAAAGGGTGTACTCCCGAGTGACACTATTCTCAATTCAAATAAAAATGGCCATTGCGTGGCAATCATGACGAGGAGTGGCAAGATATTAAAGGATATGTGCATGAAGCCCAAGGATGTTGTTGCCCCGAAGGCAAAGGATGATGATGTTGTGGAAGAGGTGCCAAAAACACCAAGTGTTTGTGATGATGAAGAAGGGAAGGATGAGGGAGAAGTTGACTTGACTCCTTCATATGATGTGGTTGGAAATGAAGGCAAGAAGGCCCCTAATGACAAGGATAAAGAAAAAAGAGTTCCACCTCCATATCCACAATGACTGACCAAGAAAAAGGAAGATACTCAATTTCACAAGTTTATAGAAATGTTCAGCAAATTATCCATCAATATACCTCTTGTGGATGCTTTGATTCAAATGCCAGGCTACACGAAGTTTATGAAGGAGCTCTTATAGAAAAATGAGGTGGTGGATAGGGGCACCGATGAGGTGACCCATCATTGTAGTGCTGTCATGACCAACCACCTTTCTCCAAAGTGGGAAGACCCTGGAGCATTTACCATTCCTTGCACGATTGGCTTGTGCATATTTAATAAAACTCTTTGCAACCTCGGTGCTAGTATTACTTAATGCCTCTGGTCATTTTCAAGAAACTCGGATTGGGGAGTCCCAAACCAACATCCATGAGGCTTTTGATGGTGGATAGGTCGATTAAATTACTTGTTGAAGTGTTATTTGATGTCATTGTAAGAGTGGATAAATTCATACTTCCAGCTGATTTTGTTGTGCTGGATTGTGAGATGGGCATTGAGGTGCCAATTATCTCGGGGAACCCACTTCTAGTAACGGAAAGAGCTTTGGTTGATGTCTTAAGTTTCGTGTAGGTGGTGATGAGTGTCACCTTCAATATGTGTCAACCTATCAAGTCCCTTGATGAGTGTGACGTCATGGAAGTTATTGATGGTTAAGTGGAGTATTATGAACCATTTGATAATAGATTGAATCGGAGGATGACCCTCTGGAGTGTTGAAGATGGAGAAGATATTCGTTGTGCCACAACGTTAACTAAGGCGTTTATTAGGAGGAAACCCAAGCATTTTTACTTTCAGCACTTTAATATTTATTTTGTTTTTGATTTTGTAGAAAAATTGGATGAGAAACAAGGAGAATAAGAATAGGGAAGGTATGACGCTTGACCGGCGAACTACCGATCCACATGTGCGAAGAGCCGCTTCAATATGAGTCAAGAGTAGAAGGTTGGGAAGGGACAACCAGGCCACCACATTTATCAGATATAGGTCCGGACGACCCAAGATCCTGTCACTAGAACCCAACTCTTAAGAGGCTAAGGTCCAAGGGGCTATCCCTCGCCCTTCTCAAAGAGGTATCCTTTCATTGGGAGCACAGTGTACCCCTGTTTTACAGCAAACTTCAATTTTGCAAAATACAACACCTGAGAGTTGTACATAATGGATCAGAATCATCATTGGTGACATAATTTAAGGCAAGAAAAAATGAGGATCCTATCCTAGTAAAGGTTGAAGAAAGCTGTCCGAATTAGAAAATTTGAGGTTTTCTCCTAAAGGGGAGTTGTGTACTCCGATGTTAGAGCAGACTACGTGTTCCGAATATGGATGACTTAAGAGAGTGAATGTTGAGAGAGACTCATAACTCTCGGTATTTCATCTATCCAATTTCTACCAAGATATATCGTATACCTGCGGAAAGTCTATTGGTGAAATGGCATGAAGAAGGATATTACTGAATTTGTGGCTAAGTGCCTGAATTGCCAACAGATAAAGGTTGAGCATCAAAGGCTGGGAGGTATGCTACAGGATATCAGTATTCCTACATGAAATTGGGAAGAAATCAACATGGACTTCATTACAAGTTTTCACGTACATGCCGATAGCATGATTCTATATAGGTGATTGTAGATCAGATGACTAAGTCAGCATATTTTCTGCCAGTTAAGACTACAAATTTAGACAAGGACTATGCTAGACTTTATATTTAAGAGTTATTCAGGTTGCATGTAGTCCCTTTGTCTATAATTTTTGATAGGGGTACTTAGTTTACTTCGCAATTTTGGAGATCGTTTCAGAAAGGCCTTAGTACTCAAGTGAAGCTTAGCATAGCTTTTCACCCACAGACAGATGATCGGGCTGAGCGGACCATTCAGACCTTGGAGGATATGTTGAGAGATTGCATGATTGATTTCAAGGGTAGTTGGAATGATCACTTGCCTCTCATTGAGTTTGCCTACAATAACAGTTACCACTCTAACATTCAAATGGCTCTGTTTGAGGTTCTTTATTGGCGGAGATATAGATCACCTATTGGATAGTTTTAGGTAGGTGAGGCTACATTGATAGGTATAAATACAGTTCAGGAGGCTATGGAGAAGGTTTAGCTTATTAGAGAAAGGTTGAAGACAACTCAGAGTCGTCATAAATCCTATGCGGATATGAGGAGGAGAGAGCTTGAGTTTAGTGTTGATGATTGTGTATTCCTAAAGATGTTAACAATGAAAGGGGTGATGAGGTTTGAAAAGAAAGGGAAGCTTAGTCCCTGATATATGGGTCCTTACAAGACTCTAACGAGCATCGGTAATGTAGCCTATGAGTTGGAGTTGCCCGCAGAGTTAGCATCAGTACATCCAACTTTTCATATGTCATTATTGAAGAAGCATTGGCAATTCATATCTAGTTGTACCTGTAAAGAGAATTGGTGTGAAAGATAGCTTCATTTATGAAGAGGTTCCGCTTGAGATTCTTGATCGTCAGGTTCGAAAGTTGAGAAACAAAGAAGTCGCTTCAGTGAAAGTCCTTTAGATGAATCTACTTGTAAAGGGAGCTACCTGGGAAGCCTAAGTAGATGTGATGGCCAAGTATCCTCACCTCTTTCTTTCCAACTTAGTTACAGTATGAGGTACTAGTTTCCTTCTTAAACATTAGCAAATCAGTCACAGTCAGAAGTAGGAGGTCAGTCTTGATATTATACTAAAAGTCCTATCTTCAGGAAGAGCAGCCTACTCTATTTAATTTCATGTCTCTCAGTTCCTTTCATGTCTTAGTATGTATACATGTTTCATGAATTCAATTCAGTATGTGTATCTTATTTCAAAGTCAATACTCCATTGGTATTCAATGTTTAGCTCTCGATTCTAGAAATTCAGCTCTTTCTCTACCTTTTTAGTTCTTTTAGTCTTCATTTGAGGACAAATGTTTTCAAATGGGAGATAATGTAATACCCCAAAATTTTCTAAGATTAGATCCTAGACCTGGAGTAGAAACCAGTAGAGAAATCTGAGAATTTATTAGAATGACTCATCATACGAGTCATTGTATGATCTGATGAGTCATTGGTGGAGTCATGGTGAGCCTTAGAAATTTTATCCCTCAAACCACGAGCCCACAACACAAGTTGTGGTAGGGTGGTACCACTAGTGTTCATGAGTTATTGGTTGCATCTATAAAGAAAGTCCTGATATGATGAGTCACAGGACGACTCATTGGTCCTTGTAATGAGTCATGATGAGAAGTCGTGGGATGAAGTTCATAAGATGAGGTAAGATGGATTCCCTGACCACGAGTCATGTGACAACTCTTGGTAAGAAGGGACAAACCATTGTAGGAGGCCATTGTGTGAAGATCAGAGAGCTGGAAATCAAGACCATCTTGCAACAAATGGTCACTACGAGTCTTCGTGAGAACCAATGACTCGTGGAATGAGTCGTGGCACCTGGTAAATAGAATTGTAAGTGTGATTTCCCAAGAGTATTTTCGTAATTTTCTATACTTTTAACTCCTAAATCAAGTTGTTTTAGGATTCCTAAAGGGTGTATTAGAGGGTTTTATTTAGCCTAATCCCTCATTCCTCTCGAAACATCGTAGATGGAAGATTTATCCCCTCAAGTTTCTAGGGTTCTTTTTCTTTTCAACTCTCTTGGATCTCAAGTCTAAGCAAGGACTCATCAAAGCCCAAGTATGTGGTGTTACGAATGGGGGATGTCTTCCACCGATATGCCTAATCTCAAGTTCAATTTAATGACTTCAATTCCTCCAGTTCTCCAATTATGATTTTGATGAATTTCTAGGTTTAGATCCTTTTTATGCAAAACTCTATGAATCTCTTATGAATTTGATTCTCTCATGATCCTATTTATTATTTATGATTATGATTGTAAGATTTCAATAGAAAAATGCTCATTAATCTCTACTTTATGTTATGATGATTTAATCAAGTATGCATGAATTTCATGAATTTCAAGTTATGTATCATGGCTGTAATTTTCAGTAATTATTTTCATGTCTTCTTCTTTTTTTCCCTTCTGTTTTTCGTTGCTTCTTTATTCCATCTTTCCCTTCTTTTTTTCCTGTTGCTTCTTTCTGCGGCTTCTTTTCTTTTGTTTCTTTCTTCTTCATTCTTTCTGTCTTTTTTTTTCTTTTCTGTTAGCTTCTTTCTTTCTTTTTTTCTTCTTCTTCTTCTTCTTTTTTTTCATAATTTTTATATTTAGGTTTGTAGATATTTTGTATAAATTTAATAGTTTTTATTGTTATAAATTCAAATATTACTTTTTAGATTAATTAAATTGAAAATTTAAAACTTCATTATTTAAATTTTTAAAAGCTTGAAAACTAATAAATGTGTTTTGAGTTTGTTGAAAATTTTTAAAATATTGATAATTGTGATTCGTTGGTGGTGTCTTTTCGAAGTTGTTGTTTTTGCTTTTCTTTTTCTCTATTTAAGAGCACTTTTTTTTTTTCGTTTTCTCTTCTGAGTTTTCTTCTCTATCTTAACCCCTCTCTTCTCTTGTATCAATACTCACCCCTTTTTATTGCAATTCAGAAACTAATTTAATAGCAGTATAATTTTATTTTATTTTTTATTATTTTTCTTTTATATATCTCTGTTGGTATTCTTTTTCACACCTTAGATTTATGGGAAAAGAAATAAACACAAATAATTAAGTGTTATTTTTTTAATTTTTTGATCCTTTTATTTATTAATTTGAAATAATATTGCATAAAAAGTATAAACTAGTTATTCATAGTGAATTAGTCGATAATATATCAATTTTGTATAAGTTTGTTTAATTTTATATAATTATGTAAAGGTGTGTATAAATACTTTTTATACATTATTATATATTTTTATACATTTTTATATAAAGTTAATATATATTCTAAAGTAAATGTATAATGTTGTATAATATTGTATAAAATTATACTCCGTATGTATAAATACTGTTGCAATTTTTTTTTAGCTATGTGAATGTAATATTTTAATATTGAAATGTATATTTTTAAAATATCTCTTTAATTTATGATGTTTTAAATAGGAAAAAGTTTTTGACGTTCCAAAATTTTTATTTATAAATCTTGTTAAAATTATATTTCTAACAAAATAATGAACAAATTATGATCATATTATAAAATAATAAATATATAAATATTAGAGTTAGACTATTGTAGAGGGATATATTCTGATATATGGTTAAAATGGTGAATGACATTGTTATAAGTATTGTATTATTATAAAGGTAAAATATAGCTTAAAAATTTTAAATATATTATAGTAATATTATTATAGATTGGTCTCAATGTATTATAGATAAAATATAGTCAAACAACATTTAATATTATATTGTATCTGCCACATATTTTCTCACGTGATAAATTTTATATTGCACTTTCAAAGGAATATTAATATTGATAAGAAAATATTGGTCATCATTGAATAATTGAAACCAAAAATGCATCAATAATATTGCTATAATAAATTATCAAGTGAGATATGTTTTATTACATATTGATATCTCATAAAATTAAAATAAATAATATAAATAATATGTATCTAATTATGCTTTTATTGTTCATTTTATATGTTCAGATCATGATTTACAATCATCTAACTAGCAATACGAGTGATTCACATGAATCTTTTCAAAAACACATACTTTATTTTTTTATGTTTATTTTAATTTAAAATGTTAATAATATTTTAAAAAAATTATATGTTACATAAATCAACCTACAGAGAAGCTTATATAGCAAGAAGGAGAAGTGCCCAAATCTTCTTCCGCTGTTTGGTAGAATCTCAACATAGGAGATATCACCTCGGCCATAGGTTTTCTAATATTTTGATTCCCAATCACTCAATGTCATGTATGAAACATTGGGTATGCTAGGGTAACTTTTCAAAAACTTGGAGGATGTAATTTGCAATTCTCTTCCCTATAAATAGTCCTATATCTCATGTAGGAAAACAAATCAAAAAGAATTGTAGTACTAGAAAAGAAAAAAATGGCGAACCTCATCTCTAGCTGCAGATCTAGTAAAGTAGAAGCAGTTCCTCCTACTTATATCTTACCAATGCATGAAAGACCAATGGATTCAGTTCCAATTGTCAAGGAAATTCCAGTGCTTGATTTGGGACAAGCCCAGGGCAAAGAACGAGTTGTTGTAGCTCATCAAATTCTGAAAGCTTTGGAAGAATACGGATTTTTTCAGGTTGATTAATTATTTATGCAAAAATAAAAATTACCAAGAATGATATTTATTTAATATATATGTTCTCTATCTCAAACAAGATGAACATGAACTAACATGATATAATGATTAAACAGATAATCAATCATGGGGTACCAGAAGTTCTAATGGACGAGGCAATGAAAGTGTGCCAAGAATTTTTCAATTTGCCAACAGAAGAGAAAGTGCATTATGCAAAAGAGACAGAAACACTCTATACCAGTAACCCCAAACATTATGATTCAGAGGAACATCAATACTGGAAGGAAGTATTGGAACACAACTGCAATATTGATGGGGAAGATCAAAATACTTGGCCAAGTAACCCTCCAAAATATAGGTACCTAATATTTTTTTTCTCTTTTTGTATTATTATTTCTAGGTAATTATTACTATTTTCTAAATTAATACATGCATGAAATTATTGGTGCCGATTTGTAGATGGGTAACTGAAACAATTTACTCAAGTACTATATAGATGCACATTCTTTAGTTTGTCTTCTTAATATATCTTATATTTTTAAGTCAAAGTTAAATATGAGAATTAACTGTCAGGGAGGTTATTGGTCAATATTCATCTGAAGTGAGAAAGCTAAGCAAGATCATCTTGGATCTGGTAGCCGAAGGACTAGGTTTGGAAGCAGGGTTCTTTGGCAAAGAACATGGGCAGAGAATGTTTGTCAATCACTATCCAGTATGCCCAGATCCAAGTTTAACTTTGGGAACTGGTGGACACTGTGATCCTAATCTCATAACCATTTCCCAACAACAAGTATATGGCCTTCAAATATTGAAGAATGAGGAATGGATTGGCCTGGAGCCTCTACCTCATGCGTTTGTTGTCAATTTTGGTCTGCCAATAACGGTAGTATTTTATTCTTTTAAATTTTATTTATTTTGTATGTTCATTTTATGTGTCCTAACTAGTTAATTTGAATATTTTCTATAGACTTGTCCCAATATTTTTTATTTCCCTGTTGTTAAATAAATATAGGTAATTAGCAACGGGAAGCTGACAAGTGTTGCACATCGAGCCGTGACGAACACAACTCAATCACGTACCGCCATTGGTACTTATTTTTGTCCGGCTAATGTCGTTGAGCCTGCAAAATCGTTTGTTGGTTCAGATAGTCCCCCACTGTTCAAACCCTTTAACTGGGGCACTGAGTTTTTGCCACATTACATCAACAAGAAATTATTCTACCACGGAGCATTAGAGGCTTTTAAAATAAATGCTTAAGCAATTGTGTGTGAGATGGATGAGAGAGATCGAGTCTCTGCTACTACTTTGAATCCACCAAAATAAGAGTGTTTAATTAATTTATAATTCCGATGTAATTTGTTTGGATCGAGCTTGTTATTCATTCTTGAATAAGAAGCTTTGACTCCTACCAAGTTGCGTATTGTCTCTTGGCTTATGTTTTCCGCTCAATAAGATGATCTTTTAAATACTTAATTCCAATGTAATTTGTACCCTAGGTTTGGATCGAGCTTTTTATTCATTCATGAATAAGAATCTTTGTTTCCTACCAATTTGCATGTTGTATCTCGACTTATGTTTTTTCTCTTAATAAAATAATCTTTTTAATATTTCCTTCATTTCAATTTATATGATAAAAAAATTAAATATGTACGAAATTGAAATGATGAAGTAATATTTTTGATACTTGTAGCATAAACATGTCCTAACATTTGTCTGGTTATAAAATCCTGTATTACTTGTAGTCTTTAACATTCCAAAATATTTGAATATGTTTTCTTCATTATTTAAATAAAAAGTAAAAAGTGTGGAGTATAAACAATCAACACAACAATTTTATGTGGAAAAATTTCTCTTCTGATAGTCAAAAAACTAAGGCCTCTCTCTCTTTCTCTCTCTCTATCTTGCTCTATCTTAAATGACGATTAAATTTGAGTCATTACAAGTTTTAGATGCAAACCACTATAGTATCAAAGGAGATAACCACTATAGCGTGTATTCCCTCTTTTCTTTACGATACACTTCGATTGTATGTCTAGACTCTACCTCAACAACTATACCTAGCTTGGTGATTCCTTTACAACTTAATTCAACACCTAATACAAATCACTAGAAAAATAAAATATTACAAAACACTCAGCGAATCAACTGGACAACACATATTGTTTATGTATGTTTCTTGGTAGGAGCATATTCTTTACAATATTGCCAGTTGACTCACACACACACAAGTCACATGAGTAAATCTCTTGAGGTGTGGTCTCTTCTATCTTTGTGTGGATGTCTTGAGCAACATCACTGAGATGCTTTCCATATGAGTAAGTAGCCGCTTCTTTTCATGATCCTAATTAAAGGTGAAATAGATCAGGACATTCAAGATTCTAATCCTTGTTTTGCTTGATTTTCTCTATGCTTTTGGCTTTATTTTTCCTATTTTTCGAATCTTCTTCCTTGTTGGTAAATATAATAATCTTTGCACATTTTTCTTTCTCCTTGTTTCATTAGATTTGTCACAATCTCAACTTTTCAAGGAATCCTTCTATGCACTTGAAATTTGTCTTGTCTTGATCAACAACTCTCTTCTAGTCCACCATGAAGATTCTAGTTCCTTCTATATTTATTCACTACATATAATTCAATCTCGATAAAAGTAATTTTGTGTTAAGTAACTGGTTCCTTATAGTATATCATGAACACTACCATTCCTGGTGGATCCATAGAAGAACCTGATACTTGTATGTTTATATTATAATAAACATTACCAGTATTTGTGAGACATGTGAATGTCATGGCCCAAAATCTAGAAGACGTGCTGGTGCATATACCTAAGCCCAATAAGTGAACCCTAACTAGTTTTAGTCTAATTTTAATACTTTAGGGGAAATAGATAAGCGTAAAGACATAAATTAAGTCAAAAAGGATATCTCATAATCTTAAAGCATAGAAAGTAACAAAATACACCCCAAAACCTAGAAATCGCAAGTACAAGAGCCTTGTAACACCTCGTACCTTGAGAGAGGATTTTCGACCTTAGTATATATGTAAATTGGTCCTAACTATGTGGATGTGGTCATTTATGTGATTTATGTAGTATATATAGTGTGTGAAGCCTTTAACCAGGTATGGAAGCACCTAGGAGTTGAAATAATGAAAGTATGAAATTATAAAAAAATAACTGTATAGGTACCATAAGTGACATACGGACCACAGATGGATGCTATGGTACCGTATGCCAGCTATGACGAAAAAGCCTTCCGATAAGGGTGCACCGTAAGTGGCATATAGATTATAAATCAATTCTATGATCCTATACATCAAAGTAAGAAGGGTGCCGTATTTCTTAAATCACTGTTTAAGAGTTCACGGTTCAACTTACGGTCCGTAGATGGAATCTACGAACCGTATCCTACATCACAGGTGGAACTTCAGAGAGATGAAATTCCCTAGTTTGATAGAAATTCTGATCTATTGGATCGCAAATGAACTCTAAGGGTCTTTGATGAGTTGGTAATTTATGAACTCATTAGGCTCTTAGACATGAGTTTTTACTCGCTTTTCAAGCCTTTTAGGTGGATTTTATGTTCTTTCTTCTTGATCTTTGCAAGTATTCAATTGAGTAAAAAAAGAATAAAAAGAGAGACAAGGACCGCCACTCCACCAGAGGACACCGGCTAGATGCCGGTGGACAGAAGATGCCTACTGCGCCGAGAAAGATTGGCTACCGATGAATTGTGGATCGGCACCAGTGAACCGTTAGTGCCAATCCAAATGGTTCTGGAACTCACTGGCCATTAGCTGTGACCAACTGGCATTTCGCGGACTAGCATCGGCGAACCACCGATGTCTAGCAAGTGACGCCCATCAGAAAAGGGCAAAAGTGTCCAGCTAAAAAAAAGAGGAGCATTTTTGTATCCTACTTTTGTACATGTCAAAAAGGGATTTGAACATTCTATTCTATTATCATTCTATTTGGCTTTTTATTGAATTAAAGAGAGAAGTAAAGAGAGAAGCACTCATCTTCTTCTTTTTTGAAAAAGTAGAAAACTCCATTGAAGATCAGAACTTTGAGCTTGAATTTTCTTACTCATTTCTTTTTGAATGGATGCTGAATTATTATTGAATGTAATGTCTTCTTCTACTTATATAAGTAGCTAAATTCCTTGCCAGGGGTGTGTGAATGATTGGGCTGATTTGGTTTGGGTATTGTTCAATTGATCTTAGATTTACTCAATTAGTATAATTCTAATGTTTCACCTAAGTTTTAATTTAAATACTCATAGTTACAAATGTGGGTTGTTTTTACTTACTCTAATTTTTCTTGAAAAAGAAATTTAAAGTATGGGTGATGAAACAATAGTGGATAATTGGATGTTGATCTTGTGGGGTTGGGATAGAAATAGCCAAAACCCATTTTCAAACACTCATTGAGAATCAAAGCTAGAAATAGTTGATTCTTACCCAAGTTGATATGGCAGTTGTAAAAAAGTCTTTAGGGTTTGAGAAAACCCAAGGTATAAGACATCTAATTGGTTGAGAAACGTAGGATGTCATCTTGTCCACAACTAATTATACTATTGAGTAAGACTATGAGATATTAATAATCTCAATTCGATGATGCCCCGATAATTTCACACCCCTAGTATTCTCTCCTTTGGTATTTTCTATACTTTTTCCCTATTTTCGTGATTAAATTTTGTAGTTCAATTGTCAATTTATGATTTCCCTAATTTTTACCTTATTGATATTGATACATTAATACACATTACTTTTATTTGATAGACAACTCTTGTGTAATCAACTAATATTCCCTGTTGGATTCGACCCCGACACCCTTTGAGTATATTTATTTTGTCAACGACCATTTACACTCTCACGTCAAGAGGAGTTAATTTGGACGTTATCAAAAATAGCGTCGTTGCCGGAGAATGTAGTTTGATAGCCTTTAGTTGTTTGTTATTTTGACTTGATTTATTGCATCTTGGTTGGTTTGACTTTGCTCTTGTGATTGGTGTTATTTAGGTTGATTTTGATACGAGTCAACACTCACAAGAAGGAGAAGGTTCGGCAGATGAGCACATAGATCATGAGTATGATGATCCTATGATGCCCAATGTAGCAGGTGCCATTCGCCTACCTCCTACCGTAGGGAATGCAATATTTCATGTGAAGAGTATAATGCTGCACTTACTTCAAATGAAAGGGCTCTTTGGAGGGATGCCAAGTGAGGATGCAAACACGCATCTCCAAATTTTTTTTGAGATTTGTCAACCCTTCAACATTGCAAATATAAGTCAAGAGTCAATTAGATTGAGGCTCTTTCCATTTTCACTAACCGGAGAAGCAACCGCGTGGTTGAAGGAGTTGCCTCCCGATCTATTACCTCTTGAAATAAACTCACGAAAGCATTTTTGCATAGGTTCTTCCCTCCCTCGAGGATCATATAGCTGAGGGATGACATTACTAACGTCCGACAACTTGTGGGGGAACAACTCCATAAAGCATGATTGAGGTTTAAGAAAAAAGTTGCCATTTTCCTGAACCATGATTTACCCGATGGGGTTCTGCTTCAGAGCTTCTATCATTCATTGAATTCTATCAATAAGTCTGTGGCAAATAATTTGGCAGGGGGGGGTCATCATGGATCAGCCCTATAGAATAGCCAAAGCACTTCTTGATAGAATGACTAAGATCAATCGAGCATGGCATACTAAAGAAGTGGAGGTATCTTCCAGTGATGTTGCTCCCAATCTTGTGACTGCTAAAATGAGAAAAGGGGATGAGGCTAGAGATGAAACTCTTGCTAAGATGATGACCCATCTAGAGTTCATAACGAAACATGTGATGGGAGTTGGTGCAAAGAGTGTGAATGTTGTAAATTTCCAAAGCCATCTTCAATTTGATGTGACACTTCTTCCCTAGGAGAGGAGTGTCAATACATGGAAGGTCAATTGGGGGGGTTCTCGTCATGGGTATCAAGGTGCCAATCAAGGCCCTTAGCGCCCAAGAGAGAAGAATCAAGGTTGGAGAAACCGTGATAATCAAGGATAGGGGAATAGAAATGATTGATGGGTGAATAGAGATCAAAATCGCAAAGGAGAGCGATACCACCGAAGTGCTAACCCCTATGTGCCTCCTCCAAAAGAAAAAGCATCTCAAGGGAAGCCAGGAGTGAGTGATGTGGGTAATTCGAAGATTGAAGATATGCTGTCTTGGGTGTTGAAGAAAGTAGAACCCACCGACAGTAGGGTTAAAGAATTAAAAGGGGAGTTGTCTAACCTTGCCAAAATAGTAAGTTTCCACTCAGCATCGCTCAAGCATCTCGAAGCCCAAATGAACCATCTATCTTCACAAATGAACCCCCGCATAAAGGGTGCACTCCTAAGTGACACTATTCTCAATCCAAAGAAAGATGGCTATTGCATGGCAATCGTGACGAGGAGTGACAAGATATTGAAGGATGTGGGTGTGAGGCCCAAGGATGTTGTTGCCCTGAAGGCAAAGGATGATGATGTTGTGGAAGAGGTACCAAAAACATCAAGTGTTTGTGATGATGAAGAAGGGAAGGATGAGGGAGTAGTTGATTTGACTCCTTCGTATGATGTAATCGAAAATGAAGGTAAGAAGGCCCCTAATGACAAGGATCAAGAAAAAAGAGTTCCACCTCCATATCCACAGTGGCTGACCAAGAAAAAGGAAGATACTCAGTTTCACAAGTTTATAGAAATGTTAGCAAATTATACAGCAATATACTGCTTGTGTATGCTTTGATTCAAATGCCTGGCTACATGAAGTTTATGAAGGAGCTCTTGAAGAAAAAGAAAGTGGCGGATAGGGGTACCGATGAGGTGATCCATCATTGTAGTGTTGTCATGACCAGCAACCTTACTCCAAAGTGGGAAGACCCAAGAGCATTTACCATTTCTTGCATGATTGGCTTGTGTATATTTAATAAAGCTCCTTGCGACGTCGGTGCTAGTATTAACTTAATGCCTTTGGTCATTTTCAAGAAACTCGGATTGGGGAGTTCCAAACCAATATCCATGAGACTTTTGAGGATGGATGGGTTGATTAAACGACCCGTTGGAGTGTTTTGATGTCCTTGTGAAAGTGGATAAATTCATACTTCCAGCTAATTTTGTTGTGTTGGATTATGAGATGAACACTGAGGTGCCAATTATCTAGGCTGCCCGCTTCTAGCAATGGAAAGAGCTTTGATTAATGTGGAGCTTGGGGAGCTTAAGTTTCGAGTAGGTGGTGATGAGGTTACCTTCAATATGGCTCAGCCTATCAAGCCCCCGGATGATTGTAAGGTCATGAAAGTGCTTGATGGTGAAGTGGAGCATTATGAACCATTTGATAATGAGATTGAATCGGAGGATGACCCTCCGGAGTGTTGATGATGAAGAGATGTCCGTCGTGCCACGATGTTAACTAAGGTGCTTCTTGGAAAGAAACCCAAGCATTTTCACTTTGAGCAATTTAATGGTTTTGTTGTTTTTGATTTTGTAGAAAAATTTGATGAGAAACAAGGAGAAGAAGAACAGGGCAGGTATGATGCTTGACCGGCGAACTGCTGATCCACATGTGTGAAGCACCACTTCAATATGAGTCAAGAGCAGAAGATTGGGAAGTAGAGGGGCAAACCGGTGAGTTGCGAGTGCAAAGCCGGTACCAAATCGTGAAATGCCGGATACGACACCATTTCAGATTAGAACACCTGGAGTTGAAGCACAATCGACGATGAAATCGTCAAACGCAGGTGCAAACCCGCGAACCGCCAGTCAACCGCCGCGTACTAAGAAGTGAGCTAAACAAGGTGTTGGTCACCCGTGTTAGGGTGGCGAAATGCCGGTACTAACCGGTGACCGCCGGTTAACCACCGGTCAAGGTATGCAATGTGATTAAAATATTGACCAACCCGACCCAAGGATTAAAAATTCTAATCAAAACCTCTCAAACTCCTCATAAACCCCTTTTCTCCACCTTTCCATTTCCCTATTTACACTTTTTAACTTCTCCATACATCACTTTTCCACCTTCCCACCATTAAACCCATCTCCTCACCTACCACTCTTATCCACTTCTTCTCTCCTATAAATGCCACACTCCTACTTCTTTTGTTTAATCAATCCTCACTCATCTTTTAACTACACTAAGGCAAAAGAAAAGATCTTGTGGAAACTCCATTCTTGGGCAACACCAAGCTTTGATCTTTCTTTGCTCTTTGTTCTCAAATTCATTCGATATGTGTCTCCTACTTTGATTTTGATTATTG
Source organism: Datura wrightii (assembly GCA_035772735.1). NCBI lineage: Eukaryota > Viridiplantae > Streptophyta > Magnoliopsida > Solanales > Solanaceae > Datura > Datura wrightii. The sequence continues at coordinate 178,720,795 of JASDFA010000001.1, read as the reverse complement.
TTTGAAGATGTGAATCATTTTGAGCATATCAAAGTCGATATTTTCCCCACTTATGTGTCCCCATTACCTCGTTATTACTCTTGTAATTGCTTGTATATTGTTCATATTGTGGGTATATGGGAGTGGTGATAAAATATTGAATAAAAATGTGGGTATCCTCTAGGGAAAAATGCTTGATTCTTGATTTGTATGATTCTAGTTGGGGGTGAAGTATGAATAGCCCCATGTGTGCTTAGAATTCACAATTTACCCGATGATAAATGGAGTGATGTCTTTATTAAGGGTAAATTATCACTTTTATTTGTTTTTATTATTGTGCTGAGTGAGTGAATCTTAGATACGAAAGTTTTGTTGATTTCACTGAGTTTGGGGATGAAATACACTGAACGTCCTTCATCGATGAACCACCGATTAGAATCGGAGAAACGCCAAATGAAGTGCAGGTTAGGGTATAGGGCTTCAGGACACTGTTCTAGATCTATGTTACACTGTCACTCCACGAGTCAAGACCGGCGAAATACCGGTGTGGAGTTGGATGAACTATATTTTTTCCCAGTTTCAGCAGTTCATAGTTCTCCACCTACATTTCACCGTTGTCCCGCTGATACTACCAGTGCTTAACCTCTGAATTCTTCAACTTCTTTACCATCCAGTTGTCATAATTCCTTGCCTTAGCTTAGAATAGATGTCAGTTTTTATTTGTCATAAGAAAAAAATACAAAAAGAAATATTGTTGCATGACACTAACATGGTCTTCAAAAGTATGACTTCATCCAGGAAACCAAGCAAGGGCAAGGCCCCGATCTCATCAAAAAGCAAAGGAAAAGGGAAAGCAAGGGCGACCCCAACCCCTAACACTAGAGAGGCTATTATATTTTGCGTGCCCAACATGGAAGGGCACTATGCTATTTGCAAGGGGCGCTCTATGAGGATAGAGAAGCACTTCGATTTGGTGGGGCTAAGGGGTGACTTCCCCAACATCACATCACAATTCACGACCACCAACGGCACATCCTTGCCAACCCTCTGCCTGACTTCTACTACAGCCTAGTGCTCGAGTTTTATGCATCATACTAGGCTAGGCAAGAGAGCATGTAGTACAGAGGCAAGGTTGATGAATTCCCTTTCCTTCCCTTAGTCATGGTAAGAGGTGTAGAAGTGGACATCACACCGACAACCAACAATTCTTTATTCTAGGAGTATGAGATTGACACCGGCTCTGAGTATGCTGCTAGAATTGCTGACAAAGAGAACCAATTTAGGTAGATAGCTCCTGCCATTGCTGCTGACACACCTTTTTGGGCCTTTATGGGTGGTGAGATCTCCCAGCATGATCTAAAGTTTGAAGTCAAGTTGTGGCTAGATTTCATTTGTGGTTGTATTATGCCTTCGAAGAATTAGCAGAGGGTAAGTTTGAAAGTGGCCATCCTCATCACCTGCATCATGACAGGGGTCTCCATAAATTTTGGAAAAATAGTGGTCATTCAGATGAAGAGTAACGCAAGGAAAGCTGGTAGTTCAATGCCCTATGTTGTGCTTATATCTCAGTTGTGCCTTCAAGTCTGAGTGCCAATTTTTCCAAATGAAGCCCCTAGTTCCACTACTAGTGTGATCACAGTGGACAGAAAAAGGAATGCAGATGCTCCCAAGAGTAAGCGAAAGCGATCGAAAGCCTTTGAAGTCCCCGAGGAATCTATCTCTCATGAATTAAAGTAGGCCCCAATGGCCCTCGATCTCAATATGCCACATCCTGAGGCATCGAGCTAGGCTTCAGGAGAAGAACCTACTAGGGGAGCCTCACCTTCTCCCACATCTTTCCAGCCAAGTAGCCTCCACAAACTTGCGGAGATGATACACTCCCACGAGAGCTAGCTTCAAAAATTAGCTAAAATTCTCCCTTCCCTGATTGCCAAGAGGGTGAAAAAGGAGATGAAGTCTATGTATGATAACCTGACCAAGTTATGCTCGTGTGTGGATATGGTGTAGGGGCCTATCATCTCTCTCAGGACTGAAGTAAGGGACTGGAAAGGTCAGACATCAACGGCAGTGCCTGATATGAGCGCACCTGACGCAGCTATGGCTTCCCCTTCTACAGTTCGAGGCCTCATTGACAACTTGTTAGAGGGCTTGGGGGATGAGGAGGAGGACCTGGGAGATGGAGGCCATGATGGGGATGCTAAAGCTGAAGATGATGAGGATGATGACGAGTGAGCACCTTAGGGAGTTCTTACCCTCATTTGTTTTGTATGCATACATTTGGGACAATGTATTGTTTTAGTTGGGGGTGGGACGAGTGTTTCTTTTGTTATGGTCATTGTTATTGATGATTAATGTTGCCCTTGTTGGGCTTTTATTTTGATCCTTTGTCGAGCTCGAGATGACTTTGTCAAGCTTATTTTATTGATGCTTGATGTTGTCCTTGCGACTGTTGTGTTGATATTTGTTGAATGGTTGTTGAGCCTTTGTCGGGCTCAGAATGGATGAAAGGAAATTTTTTTGTTTTGAATTATTAGTGCAAGTCTGATTTTCACCTTTGTAAATACTCGGTAGTGAATAAACTCCAAGGATTTTCTTTATACCACGGTTCTTTTCTGAAGAGCAATTTCTTTTCTTTTTCTTTTTTTATTGTTGAACTGGGTGACATCTCCCAATGATATATTGTAAGGCGACTTTCGTAAGGGAAAATTCCATGTCTTTGAGTCGTGTTGAAATTATTTTTGAGGGGTACCATCAATTTTTTTTTGTGTGGCATGAAAAAAATGAGTTTTGAAGAAATGGGACAGTTGAAATGAGAAATGTAGCACTCTCTTGTCATATATTGCACATTTCTTGTTTGTCTTGTTGATTCACATACTCAATTGTCGTAAAATGGTAATGTAGTTGTGGAAATATATTGTGTGAACTCCTTAGAGTGTAATGCCTTGTGTGGTGAGACTGATTGAATGATTCCAATGCATATGTGTTTATTTAGAACTTGTCCTAGGTGTGATTTAAGGCGAAATCCTAGATATAGTTGCACTTAGAACATGATTTTAGGCTTTCCATTGCTAGTCACTTCATCCAAAATGACCTCCTTAAACATCTTTTTTTGCTAGTCAATGTTGAACCTTTGACCCCTTTTTATTGAAAACCACATTACAAGCCTAATGACCCTTTTTAATCCTCGTCTTTGACACCCATCTTCCTTAGTGCTAGTAGAGAAAGAATGAAAAGTGGGCTGCAAGCCCAGGAATAGGGAGAGATAACAAAATGTGTGGAAAATGAGGCAAAAGCCTAAGTTTGGGGGATCACAAGAAAATGGAGAAATATGATAGCTTCAATGTGAGGTAGCACCCAATTGGGATTAAAAATGACTGAATTGGTTGGTAAAAAAACCATGACTCATTGAGAAGAGAAATAATAGTGAAAGGTGTTACCTCTTGCTTAGATGAGACAGAATGTGAAATCCAAAAGTGTTACAAGGGTGGCTCTTGTTAAGCAAAAGAAGAAGATGATTAGTAAGGAGAGATAAGGTGGAATGATCTCGATAGTGTGATGGGATGTTCAAAATATTCACAAATAGGCTTTAGGGAGGTTCTAACCACTCAAACTTATTGTTTATCCTACCTTAACCCCAACCTTCATTATAACCCCCAAGTCCTAATTGATTATGAGTGTAGCAACTCTACATTAGTGGCAAGTTATATGAAGGGCAAACCTATGGGTCAAGTTGTGTGCATGGAGGATTTCTTTGTGAGAATGAGCATAATTGTCCTATTCTAGAATCCCTTGTGTGTGCATTGTTTGATGAAAGAAATGGGATTCACTCTTCTTATGAGTGGCATCACTCCCTTGGAGAACATGCTTGTATTGGTGTGAAGAAGTGATTGGGACATTAGTGTTGTGAGCTTCAAGGCAAGCTTTGAATGTGAATTTGTAATGATTTGAGATCCTATGTGTGCTTATTTTGATAGACCATGCCCTGGTTTTGAAGAATGAAAACATTTGTGAATCATGCCTATTCATTGTGATTATCTCTTGGAACTTTTGCAATATATTTTGGGGAGTCTCTTCTCTTTTCCTTGAGCCGATGAGAAATTTTTAGGTTGTATAGGTTCAGTGGTTCTTGGTGTATAATCTCATATGGTATAACATTCTATTCGATTTTCTCAGCTGTAAAATATTGCATCACCTAAGGACAAGCAATTGTTCAAGTTTGGGGTTTGATGAGGTGGTAATTTTCCAACTCATTAGGCTCTTAGACATGAGTTTTTGCTCGATTTTCAAGCCTTTAGGTGGACTTTATGCTATTTCTCCTTGATCTTTGTAGGTATTCAACTTGAGTAGAAAAAGTAATAAATTGAGCAAAATGTATGAAAAGAGAGACAAGCACCGGCGCTCCACCAGAGGACACCGGCGAAACGCCGATGGACCGCAGATGCCTATTGTGTTGAGATAGATTGGCTACCGGTATATTGGGGATCAATTCGCCGGTGCAAATGCCAAATGGTTCTGGAACTCACTGTCCATTAGCTGTGACAAACCGACATTTCACGGACTAGAACCGGTGAACCGTCGGTGTCTCGCAAGTGACGCCCGTTAGAAAAAGGCAAAAGTATCCAGCTCAAAAAAAATGAGCATTTTTGTACCCTACTTTTGCACATCTCAGAGAGGGATCTGAACATTCTATTCCATTATCATTCTATTGGTTTTGTATTGAATTAGAGAAAAGTAGAGAGCGAAGTAGAGAGAGAAGCACTCATCTTCTTCTTCTTTGAAAAAGTAGAAAACTTCATTGGAGATTAGAACTTTGAGCTTGAATTTTTCTTACTCATTTTGTTGAATGGATGTTGAATTATTATTGAATGCAATATCTTCTTCTACTTATATGAGTAGCTAAATTCCTTCTAAGGGTGTGTCAATGAGTGGGGTTGATTTAGATTGGGTATTGTTCAATTGATCTTAAATTTACTCAGTTAGTATAATTCTAATGTTTCATCTAAGTTTTAATCTAAATACTCATAGTTGCAAATGTGGGTTGTTTTTACTTAAACTAATTTTGCTTGAAAAAGAAATTTATTGTATGGGTGATGAAACATTAGTGGGTAATTGGGTGTTGACCATGTGGATTGGGTTAGAAATAGCCCAAACCCATTTTCAAACATCCATTGAGAATCAAAGCTAGAAATAGTTGATTCTTACTCAAGTTGATGTGCTATTGTGAAAAAGGCTTTGGGGTTTGAGAAAGACTGAGGTATAAGGCATTTAATTTGGTTGAGAAACATAGGATGCCATCTTGTCCACAACTAATTATACTATTAATTAAGACTAGAAGATGTTAATAATCGCAATCTGATGATCCCCCGATAATTTCACAGTGTCATGTCCCGAAAATAGGCCCGGATCGAGACACTGGACAATAAACCTCGAGAGACTCCAAGTCAACCCATGGCATGAACATACATCTAACTCAATCAAATAAAGCAGAAGAATCAACATAATAAATGTGGCGGAAGTTTAAGCATAACATAATATTAACCGAAATTCACATAGTACATAACAAATTGATTACTATGAATTGTCTGAAAGCCTCTACATAACAGATAGGTTGATGGGACAACACCCCCAACTAACCCGATAAGTCTGAGAACTAAAAGAAACAACAATATCCAATAGCAAATTTCCTCAGGCGATGAGGACTGACCACTAAGCTGGATGTTAACTCCGAGACTGGCTAATGACGGGGCTGAGTTTGAAGATCGGGATCTGTATCATGAAATGATACAACATAGAGTATGCGGTCAGTACGTGAAATATACTGAGTATGCAAGGTAAGTAAAACTGCATGAATAAGTAAAATCATTTAAAACATGCATAATATAAAATGACATTAAGATAAGAATCTGATAGTAGGGCTTGCATGCTATTTTCTGAAATCATGATCTGAACATAACATAATATCATAACTAAATCGAATGACTCAAAGCTGAAATATGATAATCATAAGTAAAACTGAATATTGGGTCATACATGCTTTAGAACATACATACATACATACATACATATATATATATATATATAATGATAACATGCATAACTGAAATCATGAGGAACAATGGGAGACTCATCATATAACTGACATACCACGATAGAGCTTACATGGTCCCAACTATCACACTCAAGTGGGTAAAGTCGTCCAAAGCCTCGACAAGGCTAAGGACGAAACCATGATATCGATATCAAGCTCGGGGCCCAATCAGAGAAGGGGATAGCTCACAATGGAGGTCCCAATGTAAATATATGATATGTATAAACCTAATTTGGTGCATAGTTCTGAGGCATAGGGTGATCGATCCTTAGCCTACTCGGTTCTAGACACTACTCCCAAAAACATGCATATGCTCTCCATCGTTTTTCAATGAAGCTTACCATCATCTATCGACGAAGCTCAATAATCAAATACATATCAAATCTGAAATCATATATGAGGAGCTCTTGCTCAAACCATACCACAAGTTGAACATAAAAGGGAGTCTTAACTCCAAAACCATGTGGTAAGCTTAAGTCATAAAATCATAAATCATACTTGAACATATGGGCATTTCCTAATACTTAAACATGCTTGAAAATACATAATTCACTTGAAAACATGATCATAAACATGGGTAACTTGAAAACATGCTTTTCATCATAAATATCTCATCATACTTGAGCATTCATCATAAATCTCAACTTTCATGAACTTCTCATAAATGAGAATTTTTAATTTATAAAGCTTGAAACATGATTTTAATTGAAAACAACGTAAGACTTGCCCATGAATCATGATTCAATAGTATAAACATATTTAAATCATACCCATGTAGAGAATTAGGAATTTCATGCATTGGGTTAAAACCCTATAGAATCAACATATTAATTTTCATGATTTAGAGAGGGATTGGGCATGGGTGTGAATGAATTCACCAATTCATAACCCTACATACCTAGGGAAGAACTGATTTTACCACTCCTTGATTGCCCAATAAAGAATTGAAGAAAACTTGAAGGAAAATGAGCTTGATCACCTCTCTAGCTCTCTAACTTTGCATGCATGAGTAAGAATGACCTAAAATGAACTTACCCCTGTTAAAACTCATCATTTATAACTTTAAACGATGTAGTTTAGTCCTTAGGATTATAGGAATTACGGAAAATTCCTTACTAAATTTGCAGAAAATAACTGACTGCTAGTCCCCACGAGGGACTGGACGAATCCTTACCCAAGACCACGACTCGTGGCATCAGTCGTCGAGTGCACTGCCCACTTTTCCTTAATGGGTTCCCATGATGGATCTAATGGATCATCATTGTCGTGGTCACCTCTCGTGGTCTCCATTTTCCAAAAACCATTGACCGTTGACCAATCTTGACCACGGCTGACTCTACAAGTTGTGGGGTTTGACCACGACTCATGGTCATGCCCGTGGTGTCTTCAAATCACAAATTCCAGGACTTAAGACCATAACCTTACCACGAGTCACTTAATGACTCGTGGTCATCCCTAAGGGTCTAATAATGACCCATTCTGTGATCTGGTGCAGAATTTCCAGTTTTCTCTATTTCAACTCCCGGGTCTAATCTTAGGGCTTTCAGAGCATTACAATATATCCCCCTTGAGAACATTCATCCTTGAATGTTGGAAAACATACAGAACAATAGAGAAATGCAATCATCATACTCAAATACTGATCATATAGTCTGAAAATTGACGAAATGACTAACCTCGATTCAAACTACATGGATGAATTGAATTTGCTCGGGCATTTGGTGACTACACACAAATGCACGTGGTCGAACAAGTAGTAAAGTGACTTAAGTAAAGACAAGTATCGATCCCACAGGGACTGATCTAGGGTAATAATTAACTTAAGTGTTAATAAAATATAACTTTAAGAATGCAGACAACCAATTAAACAATATTTGGAGAGTTTGAGTTTCCCAATTTCTACGAATCTAAGACAAAATTATAAAGTGAGTCTGAACTATAGTAATGAGCATGCTGAGGCTAAAACAAATATGCAGGGAAGTAATTTGTCGATACAATTTAGTTAGTCTTTCCTTCGGTTGCTAATCAAGAATTATTGCCTATGGATTGAAACTTTCGTATCCTACCCAACTTAAGAATCATGAACCTTCAACCTACATTTATGTGATAAAAGAATTTCATGTTCTAGCCATACAAAACAGATTCCTTAATTGACTAATACGACTTTCAGATATATTTCTATTCTGAATGTAAATCAATTCTCAATTTTCCTAAACTAAGAAGAGATCATATCCTACCAATTCACAACTTTCCAATTTCTTTCCTTCTCAAAATCAAAATTGGATTTTTTAGATATACATTAACATTGGCCAAACATTAATGCAGTAAGAACAAGAATTGATAGAACAACCATTGTAGAAAAGATGAAAACTAAATTGATCAACAATTACATTCCACTACAATTGTTCTTAACCTCAGCAAGAAGTGAATTTAGCCACTCATTTGTGAATTAAACATCATCAAATGAGTATAATGCATACAAACAATTGAGATAAAAGAGAAAGACATAGAGAAGAACCCTAGAATTTCCGTCCCCTCAACTGCCTGTAACCTACGTTCTTGCTCAACCAAGTCAGAATTATTAAAAATAAACCTAAGTGTGCTATTTATACTGATGAAAATATTTTCCAGAATAACAAGCAACGTGGCACGGAGTGTATCGCGAAGCACTCCCTCCGTGCCATGGTGCAAATGCGGACCCTCACTGGAAATTGATGTTCCAGGTAAATATACGCAACGTGCCACGACTTGTATCGCGTGGCATTGCCTCCATGTCATGGAGGCAACGCGGACCTTCACTGGAATTTGCCAAAATAGATCATCCGAGGCAGAGTGCCTCCGCGATGGCAGCGTGACACAGCTCCAACGTGGATCCCTTATTTTTGCTGCTCTTCCTTGACCTTTTCCACTCCTCGCTTCCAAGTCCATTCCCGATCTTTACCAACATGTATCTTAGCTTCCTAAAATTACATTTTACCTGCAAAACAACACTAATCATGTTGGTTAGTATAAATTCACATTTTAACTATAAATCACATGAGAATGCACACATAACTATGGATAAACAAGACGAAATGAAGCATTTGAGCATCACTTGGGCATATAATTCTGCTTAAGATCACTTACCCCACATTTAAGACCTTGTTCGTCCTCGAACAGTACTCTCACATCTCATGCAATTGATCCCCATGCATAGCTACTTTGGCTCGACAATTCAAGCTACTGCTATACCAATTATTTAATATAGAAAATCATCAAGAAAACATGCATAGTCCCATCAATACCATGACATTCACCACATTAAGACCTCCTAAACTCAAGAATCGACTCTCGATCTCGGCAAACTCATGCAAGTCAACTAATCAAGACATCTGACACGAAATTCAATCTCTCGTCAAGCATGTGCCCTCACAACACAAGGGAATTTCCCCCTTTTCAATCATATTATTTCCAAAGCATTACATGTAGGGGTATATGAACACGATTTCGCTCTCTCTCCCAAAGAATTCACATGCATCATGTCATGAACCATATGCTTGCCTCTAGTGTATTACTCCACTAATATAAGGACGTGTGATGTAAGATCACGTAGGACTTAACGGGTTGTAATGTAAGCTAAGGAACTAGTAAATACTGGGCTAACCAATAATAGCAACTAGCTTCCTTAAGCGCTTTTCAATACATCCCACCACCATTATGGGCATTGTTTCTTCCTTCATCCTCTCATTCTTGAATTTTTTTGCTTTATTTTTGTTCCCATTTCTTTAAGCACACTCTACTTAATAACAAAGATTAGTTATACATCTTTATTTTCTTTAATTTCAGCAAGTGCACCCTTGACCTTTTCTTTACTTTCACCACTTCCGCTTTTCCTTCCTTTTCACAATTCTCACTCCTTGACACTGTGGGAAAATTATTTTTCTTGAGCGCTTAAGAGTTTTGGATCAAATTCACGGCTAATGAAAAGAAGGGATTAAGCTCGGTTTCTACCTCTTCAAAGAAAGAAAAAAAATAGGCTAAAGGCTCAATGGGGCTAACTAGGATGTACATTCAAGGTAGGTATGGTAAGGAAAAAAACTTTCGGTTTAATCAAAGAAATGCCTACATCCTTTCCTACAATACACATCCTTCATTTCATTTCGCACACACACCAGGCAAGTTCTAGACACTTCACAATAGCATGGAATAATCAAAACCTCACCTCACACTCATTGCACATGCTCAACTCAAGACTTATTCACTGACTCTTCAATCAGCTAATTACAAGAATTCAATATTAAGCCTCAATCACATCGAATCGAACTCTATGGCCTAGGTATCTCAACATGTTTACACATTTTCATGCTTTCATACGAATCATCTTTGCATCTCAATATCATGTACAACACGCAACAAGAATTCTGAACCATGAAGTAGCGACACGTTTGGGAAACAAACAAAAGAAAGAAAATAAAAGAAAAAAAAACTACTCCTATTGACTACATTTCCCTTAAGATGGTCGTCATCCATCCATCATAGGGAACGATCACTATTTACGACTTCGGTTCAATGAGACTATTCTCGGTAAAAGCACCGAAAATAAAGGCCGAGAAACCCAATCATAAGAAAATTCAACAAAATTTTTTTTCAAAAGTATCGATAATTTTGATAGAAAATCAAAAAATATTTACAAAAAAATATTTACATAACCAACCAGTCAACAACAGCTCACACAACCACAACAACTTACATTCATTACAACACCACTTAATTACAAAGCACATCACAAAGAGTCACAGGGTCACAATATTTTCACAGGCACAACAACACAAAACATAAATAAGAACAAAAACAACAACGAAACATCCAGCACCTAACTACTCCCACCCCACACTTAAACCGAACACTTTCCCTAGTGTTCACAAAATTCAATATATCACAAAGGTGGGTGGTGAAACTCCTTGATCAATCGAAGTATTCCACTTCTTCATCAGGTGTCGTTGCCTCGTCTCCCATATCTGAATTGCCCCCGCTGTCCTCATCTGACTCAACATCTGAGTCCTCACGACGGGTCTCCTCATCAGTGGGGACATCATCATCTACAGGCTCCACCAAAGTTGTCCCCACTCGGCATAGAGCCTGGGCATTCTCGCCAAAGGGGGAATCTAGCTTGAGCTGCCATAGCTCATCTTCTGTTGCTGGCCTCCCGCCTATGCGCAACTGCAGCATCTGCATCCCGTACAGGCGGGCCATATATTGATCATCCCGAGCATGTCGCTCGGCTAGTGTGAGAACAGGCCCGTGAGTAGTGTCGGGTGCCTTGGTTATTGTGACATCCAGGGCACGCCTATCCATTTGCGGGATGTAGTCCAGGGCCTCTTCCTCGATGTCGTGGCCCCTCAGGAATGTGGTAAGCAAACCACCGAACCCGTACCTGTGCCCTTGATGGTGTCGGCCTCTCTTCATGGCGGAGATGATCACCCCCCCAACATTTATCTCAAGACCTTTCATCAGGGCATATACCAAACACACACGATCCCGGGTGACATCATTCATGTGCACCCCCGGGATCAAGCAGGAACACACAATTTTGAGCCAAATCCTGGCTTCCCTGTTCACCTGAGAGTAAGGCAGTGTCTGATGGTAGCCTCTCTCCTTGTGCCTACTCCACCGTGCTGTCGAACGGGCTCCACACAGAGTGCGTCTGATGTCCGCATAAGGTAGAGTTATGTTCAGCTGCCGAAGTACATGGACGTTTGTGTCCCGCGGCCCCAATATAGCATTCAGATGATGGGGCTCAAAGGTGACAACCTGCCCTCTTATTTTGACTGTGTGACTGCGGAGGGTCGGGTTCTAGTTGGTGTAGAACTCCCGAATCAGATGGAGATTGCACTCCTTGGGCTCTTTGAAGATGAAGTTCAACCCGACATTGTCAATTCGGTGTACGATTCTGGGGAATTATTGTGCCAGTGGCTCCCTTGCAATGTGCTCCTCTGGGAAGTATTTGGTCTCTTTGTATTTTTCTCACCATTTCTTCCCTTCATCCGTCACCCATCGGGTTCTGTATTGTCGGCGTTGGCCTCGCGGAACCGCTGGTGCTGCTGAAACTGCTGTTCCCAATCAAATCCTTTTTCTGCTGGCGCCCGATGTAGATGCGCCCTTTCCCTTGTCTTGCCTACCTAACATTGTTCCTATGCCATCAAACAGACAATCCCAATGTTATTCAAGTCAAACATAGCTACAACTAAGGTTGGGTTGAGTTAGGCCACCCCACACTTAGTCTTTAGCCACAATTAAAATAATTCGGCAAGACAATCATGCTTTCCCAATTCTTATCAATCAAATTGCTTAGTGCATTTAGATAAGTCGATGGAATAATTACTATGTACTACTCAGACTTCGTACAACGACTAACAATATCACCATCGATTCCATTACATCACATAGCACTTAGCCAAAATTTTTGTTCTCAACAACCTATACAATTCACCAATTTCATTTTTCCGACAATTCCCTTGTCTACTTAGCATATTCAACCTCAATCACGACATAATTTGCATCACCCAACATGAACAACCCAATTTTTTTCACATTTTCAACCAAATTTAGTTTCTTTCTATTCAAATTCTAACCCTAGCTACCAATTTCGCAAAAATTCAATCAAACATGCATTCATCGAGTTCACATACTCACAACGATACTATGAACATCTTGATTTAAGTGAATACAAACTTAATTTACACTTAGGGCAAAGTTTATTCACCTCACATGCTCAAAAATTGAAAATTTAAGCAAAAATTGAGGTTAAGTTCAAGAACATACCTTTAATCCGATGAAATCGAAGAAAAGTTGAAGAAAACACGTGCCTAGGTCCATGTCACGTTGGGGGAGGAGGGAATTTGGGGAGTTGGTCACGGAGGGAGTGGAAAATGGGGAAAAAATGAGGGGATTTTGGGGTTAAAAGGGTGTTTTTCAAGCGGGTTACCCGACGACCCGGTGTGACCCGACGTGAATTACACCTCAACGTGTCACGGAGGGTAACGCAGAGCACCCCCTCCGTGACACGGAGCCATTGCGCCAGCCTTCTGGAATTTGTAAAAGTTTCAGAATTGGCTTCAATGTGTTATGGAGGGTAACGCGGAGGCCCTCCTCCGTGACACGGAGCCAACGCATAGGCTCACTAATGCCACTTTTTTATTTTTCTCACCTCGATTTTTCTCCTTTGCAATTCTTTGCATTTTTGCCCTCCATTCCACCTGAAAATCATCTCTCAACAAGAAATTTGTTAGAATTCATAGGTTTCAATGCAACAATAATTTTTTCTTCTATTTATTATTTTTCTTTTTATCTTTTTTTTTGTTTTTCTTTTTATTCACTATTCTATTCATCTATTACAAAATTTTCACGAGTTGCCTCTCGTGCAGCGCCTGGTTTACAGTCGCGGCTCGACGACATTGACACTCAATCATCCTCTAGAGTGATGGACGTCTTCTCTTGAATAACGTCCTCACCGCAGTAATGCTTACAACGTTGCCCATTAACCAAGAACGTGGCACTTCGATCTTCTTGCCACAACTCCACTGCCCCGTGCGGGGTCATTCTCACTACCTCAAACGGCCCTGACCATTTGGACCGCAATTTTCCTGGGAACAACTTCAATCTTGAATTGAAAAGCAACACTTTCTTCCCCGGCTCGAAAATACGATGCACTATATGCTTATCGTGCCACCTCTTTGTTTTCTCTTTGTAGCACTTGGCACTTTCATAAGCATGCCAACGAAACTCATCAAGTTCGCTGAGTTGCATCAGCCTCTTCTTGCCCGCTAGCTCTAGGTCCATATTCAATTTCCTCACAGCCTAGAAAGCTCGGTGTTCTAGCTCCACCAGTAGATGACACGCTTTTCCATAGACCAATTGGTATGGAGAAGTACCAATTGGTGTCTTGTAAGCAGTTCTATAAGCCCACAATGAATCATCGAGTTTGTTTGACCAATCACTACGTTGTGCATTCATTGTTTTCTGGAGAATAAGCTTCACTTCTTTGTTCGACACCTCCACTTGCCCACTAGTTTGGGGATGATATGTTGTTGCCACCTTGTGGCGCACTCCATACTTAGCTAGCAACTTCTTGAAACTTGCATTGACAAAATGAGCCCCTCCATCACTGATAATGGCTCGTGGTGTCCCGAACCTGGTGAAAATGTGCTTTTTCACAAATTTTGTTATCACCTTGTTGTCATTCCTGGGGCAAGCTATTGCTTCAACCCACTTTGATACATAATCAGCGGCCACCAAGATGTAACGATTACCAAATGATGGTGGGAACGGGCCTATGAAATCAATACCCCATACATCAAAGATCTCCACTTTTAGTATATGCTGCAGCGGTATCTCTTGCCTCCTACCAATTGTGTCTGTCCTTTGACATCTATCACACATTTTGATGTATGCCATAGAGTCTCTGAATAGTGTAGGCCAAAAGAAACTTGACTGTAGCACCTTGAGCGCTGTCTGCTCGCCTCCGTGGTGCCCTCCATATAATGAAGAGTGACAACTCCTCAAAACTTCTGCAATCTGGCTCTTTGGGATGCATCTTCTCATAACCTGATCCGGTTCCTGTTTAAACAAGTACGGCTCATCCCAAATAAAATACCTGCAATCATGCCTCAATTTTTTTTCTCTGCTAAGCCATAGCCTCCGGTGGATAGACTCCACTCACTAGCAAATTCACTATGTCTGCATACCACGGGATCTCAGCTTCTCCTATTGCCATGAGCTGCTCATCCGAGAACTCCTCTTTGATGTTGTCACCTTCCTTCACATGCGACCGGCTTTCCAATCGCGATAGGTGATCTGCCACTTGATTCTCACTCCTCTTTCTGTCCCGAATCTCTAGGTCAAACTCTTGCAACAACAAGATCCATCTGATCATCCTGGGCTTTGCATCCTTCTTGTTAAACAGATACCGAATCGCTGCATGATAGGTATACACCACTACTCTAGAACCCACCAAATAGGACCTGAATTTATCAAACGCGAACACCAATGCTAGCATCTCCTTTTCTATGACTGTATAATTAACTTGGGCAGCGTCCAGTGTTTTGCTTGCATAATGAATATAATGAAAAATTCTATTCCTCCGCTGCCCCAATACAGCTCCCACATCCATATCGCTTGCATCACACATCAGTTCAAATGGTTGTTCCCAATCCGGAGAAATAAGGATAGGTGCTTCTATCAATTTATGCTTCAACTCCTCGAATGCTTTGACACACTCATCATCAAACTCGAACTTCACCTCTTTTTCTAGCAACCTGCATATTGGTCTAGAAATTTTGGAGAAGTTCTTGATGAACCGTCTGTAGAACCCTGCATGCCTGAGAAAACTGCGAACACCCTTCACTGACATAGGTGGTTGTAGCTTTTCAATAACTTTGATCTTAGCACGATTGACCTCCAACCTCTTGCAAGACACTTTATGGCCAAGGAAGATACCCTCCTTGACTAAGAAATGACATTTCTCCCAATTGAGTACAAGGTTGGATTCTTCACAGTGAGATAGCACCCTGTCAAGATTCTACAAACAAGTAGCAAACGAATTACTGAAAACAGAAACATCATCCATAAATACCTCTACGAAATCTTCCACCATGTCGTGAAAGATAGCTATCATGCATCTCTGGAATGTGGCGGGTGCATTGCATAACCCAAATTGCATCCGCCTAAAAGCATATGTCCCATAAGGACATGTGAAAGTAGTCTTCCCCTGGTCCTCCGGTGCTATGGCTATTTGGTTATAGCCAGAGTACCCATCAAGGAAACAATAATATTCTTGTCCAGCCAATCTGTCCAATATTTGATCAATGAACGGGATAGGATAGTGATCTTTCCTTGTGGCTTCATTGAGCTTTCTGTAGTCCATGCAAATCCGCCAGCCTGTGACGATGCGAGTAAGGATCAGCTCATTCTTCTCATTGGCGACCACGGTCATCCCTCCTTTCTTTGGGACACACTAAACGAGGCTGACCCATTCGCTGTCTGAAATAGGATAGATCACACCTGCATCAAGCCACTTAATTACTTATTTTCTAACCACATCCTTCATTATCGGATTCAACCTCCATTGAGGCTGTACAGTCGGCTTTGCTCCTGTATCCATGAAAATTCTGTGTGTGCAAAAAGCTGGGTTGATACCCCGAATATCTGACATCTGCCAGCCCATTGCTTTTTTCCTTCTTTTGAGGACCACCAATGCTTCCTTTACCTGTGCCTCTGTCAATTCTACGGAGATGATGACTGGTAAAGTGTCATCTTTCCCCAGGAAGACATATTTTAAATGGGGAGGCAATGTTTTCAACTCTAGCTTTGGTGCTTCCTCAATAGATGGTTTCGGCAAGGGTTCCAAGGACCTCATTAAAGGCTGAAAGTCATGCTTCCTGAGATACCATTGTGGTTCATTCAACATTTGCACCATCTCATAAGTATCTTTATCTCCGAAATGATCGGAGCTCATCAATGCTCTTTCCAATGGATCTCGAGATTCAACAATCTGAAGAATTTCTGCTTGATTTAGCACATTGATTGCTGAAAGCTCCTCATGTATGGATGGAAGCTTCATGGACTTATATACATCAAATACCTCCACTTTGTCATGCACTCACATGGTTAGCTTCCCTGCAGCTACATCAATCAAAGCTCTCCCGGTTGCCAAGAAAGGACGTCCCAAAATAAATGGGACTTCCGCATTCGGCTCAAAATCCAGAACAATAAAATCTACCGGGAATAAAATGGAGCCCACTTGCACCAACACGTCCTCCACAATGCCATCTGGTCTGACTAAAGAATGGTCCGCTAGCTACAAGATCACCGTAGTTGGTCTAGGACTGCCCAGCCCCAACTTCTTGAACACCAATGTCGGCATCAAGTTAATACTCGCTCCCAAATCACATAATCCGCGAGCTCGGATACTTTGCCCAATTGTGATTTGAATTTTAAAGGTCCCAGGGTCCTTGAGCTTTGTTGGAAACATGTTCTGTATCCGGGAAGTGCACTCCTCAGTCAGCGCCACCGTAGCATACTCCGTCAATCTGCTTTTGTTAGCTACAATGTCCTTGATATACTTTGCATACTTCGGCACTCCCTGCAAAACATCAACCAGAGATAAATTAATGTGTACCTGTTTAAGCACCTCCATGAACTTTTTGAAACAAGTTTCCTCCTTGTGTTTCTTTAATCTTTGATGGAACGGGGGTGGTGGTCTTTCTGCTTCAGCTACCTTCTCCTTCCCCCTCTCATCATCCTGTTCCCTTTCTTTCTCTATTGCTCCTGACTGCTGAGGTGGTCTTTCTGGTTCCACCTCCTTGAGTTGTAAACCACTCTTTAGCAATGATTTGAACCTTTCCCAAGCTTGATACAGATTCTCCCCCTCTCTTTGTTTAAAACTTAGAATCTGACTTCTAAGTCTTGTTGTTTTCCCGGATGGAAAGAACCGTATCAAAAATTTTCTTGCAAGATCATTCCAAGTGGTGATAGATTTAGGTGGCTTAGCTTTCAACCACCTCTTTGCTTCTACCAATAATGAAAATGGGAATAATGTAAGCCTTATGTAATCGGATGATACTCCAGCGGGGATGTAAGTGTCACTTATCTCCAAAAAGTTTTGGAGATGTTGTTGTGGATCTTCGTGAGGGAGACCAGTGAATTGCCCGCTGGTGTGCAGCAATTGCACCATGTTCTGTTTAAGCTCAAACCTCCCTCCTGGCTCAGGTTTGCGAATACTTGATGTAACATTGTTAGCATGTGGGATTGCCACTTCGCGAACCGGCCTAGCTGCCATTTCCTCGGGCACTAACACTGCCCTCACAAATGGTGGATTCTGCTGTTGCTCCAGGATTGTCTGTCTGAGAAACTGTAGCTTCTTCTCTAGAGCTTCTCTTCTTTGACGATGGAACTGTCTTTACGGCTCTAAGTATGAATCCACCAGCTCCTTGTCTCTTGCCAGTGTTCAACAGAATTCAATATCTGCAAAAGACAGGCTAAGATCAAGTTGTCAACACTTATATAGAAATTGTAAACTAACACTAAGAAAACAATTTTACCAATTGCCAGTCCCCGGCAACGGCGCTAAAAACTTGTTCGGGATTTGGTGACTACACGCAAGTGCACGTAGTCGAACAAGTAGTAAAGTGGCTTAAGTAAAGCCAAGTATCGATCCCACAGGGACTGATCTAGGGTAATAATTAACTTAAGTGTTAATAAACTATAACTTTAAGAATGCAGACAACCAATTAAACAATATTTGGAGAGTTTGAGTTTCCCAATTTCTACGAATCTAAGACAAAATTATAAAGTGAGTCTAAACTATAGTAATGAGCATGCTGAGGCTAAAACGAATATCCAGGGAAGTAATTTGTCGATACAATTTAGTTAATCTTTCCTTCGGTTGCTAATCAAGAATTATTGCCCATTGATTGAAACTTTCGTATCCTACCCAACTTAAGAATCATGAACCTTCAACCTACATTTCTGTGATAAAAGAATTTCATGTTCTAGCCATACAAAACAGATTCCTTAATTGACTAATACGACTTTTAGATATATTTCTATTCTGAATGTAAATCAATTTTCAATTTTCCTAAACTAAGAAGAGATCATATCCTACCAATTCACAACTTTCCAATTTCTTTCTTTCTCAAAATCAAAATTGGATTTTTTAGATATACATTAACATTGGACAAACATTAATGCAGTAAGAACAAGAATTGATAGAACAACCATCGTAGAAAAGATGAAAACTAAATTGATCAACAATTACATTCCACTACAATTGTTCTTAACCTCAGCAAGAAGTAAATTTAGCCACTCATTTGTGAATTAAACATCATCAAATGAGTATAATGCATACAAACAATTTAGATAAAAGAGAAAGAGATAGAGAAGAACCCTAGAATTTTCGTCCCATCAACTGCCTGTAACCCACATTCTTCCACAACCAAGTCAGAATTATTAAAAATAAACCTAAGTGTGCTATTTATACTGGTGGAAATTTTTTCCGAAATAACAAGCAACGTGGCACGGAGTGTATCGCGGAGTACTCCCTCCGTGCCACGGTGCAAATGCGGACCCTCACTGGAAATTGATGTTCCAGGTAAATATACGCAACGTGCCATGGCTTGTATCGCGTGGCATTGCCTCCGTGTCACGAAGGCAACGCAGACCTTTACTGGAATTTGCCAAAATAGATCATCCGAGGCAGAGTGCCTCCGCGATGGCAGCGTGACACGGCTCCAACGTAGAGCTCTTATTTTTGCTGCTCTTCCTTGACCTTTTCCACTGCTCGCTTCCAAGTCCATTCCCGATCTTTACCAACATGTATCTTAGCTTCCTAAAATTACATTTTACCTGCAAAACAATACTAATCATGTTGGTTAGTATAAATTCACATTTTAACTATAAATCACATGAGAATGCACACATAACGATAGATAAACAAGACGAAATAAAGCATTTGACCATCACTTAGGCATATAATTCTGCCCAAGATCAGAATTCGCAAATCATATACACACCCATATACATGAATGAAACTAGCGCACATGAACTGAACATGACACTGAATAGTGTTTTAGGGAAAAAACCAATACTTCAAGCTGGAACTGAGCCGGTAGAGAATAAATATGGATATCTAGCTATCATGTCTACTTCGGCTTCCCACGTAGCTCCCTTAACATGCTGATTTCTCTATAAAACTTTAACAGAAGCTACTTCTTTATTTCTTATCCTTCGAACCTGCTGATCTAGTATTTCCACCAGAATGTTTTCATAACTAAGGCTGTCTTTTACACCAACACTGTCCACTGGGACAACTAGAGTTGGATCGGCCAAACACTTCTTTAAGAGCGATACATGAAAAACGGGATGCACGGAAGCTAATTCTGAGGGCAACTCCAATTCATATGCCACCCTACCTACCCGCTTCACAATCTGGTAGGGCCAACATAACGAGGGCTGAGTTTTCCTTTCTTTCAGAATCTCATCACCCCCTTCATGGGAGACACCTTTAGAAACACCCAATCATTAACTTCGAACTCAAGTTCGCTTCTTCTCACATCGGCATAGGATTTTTTGGCAACTTTGAGCTATTTCCAACCTGTCCCGTACGAGCTAAACCTTCTCCATGGCCTCATGGACTGAATCTGGTCCTATCATCGCAGCTTCACCGACTTCAAACCAACCAATAGGCGATCTACATCTCCGCCAATAGAGAGCCTCAAACGGAGCCATTTGAATGTTGGAATGGTAGTTGTTATTGTACGCAAACTCATTAAGAGGCAAATGATCATCCCAACTTCCCTTGAAGTCAATCACACATGCTCTCAACATGCCTTTGAGAGTCTGAATTGTCCACTCCTCTTGACTATCCGTTTGTGAGTGAAATGTTGTATTAAGCTTAACCTGAGTACCAAGTCCTTTTTGAAACGACCTCCAAAACTGAGAGGTAAATTGCATATCTCTGTCTAATATGATGGACAAGGGCACTCCATGCAACCGAACTAGCACTCAGATGTATAGTTTGGTAAAATCATCCGTCAAATTCATGGTTTTAACCGGTAGAAAATGAGAAGCTTTGGTCAACCTGTCTACAACAACCCAAATGGAGTCATATTGCCGGCGAGTGCGAGGCAACCCTGTGATGAAGTCCATATTGATTTATTTCCATTTCCAAGTAGGATACTGATATCCTGAAGTGCACCTCCCCGTCTCTGATGCTTAACCTTCACTTGCTGACAGTTTGGACACTTAACCACAAATTCTGCTATGTCCTTTTTCATGTCATTCCACCAATAGAGTTCCCGTAGGTCACGGTACGTCTTGGTGGCACCTGGATGTATAGAATACCTGGATCCATGAGCCTCATGCAACATCCGGTTCCTCAAATAATCAATATCCGAAACACATAAGCAACCCTTGTATCGAAGCACACCATGTCCCCCTTTGGAGAAGACCTCTACCTTCTGATTCTGAACAGCCTCCTTTAACTTTACCAAAATAGGGTCCTCATCTTGTCTAGATTTTACATCAGTCACCAAGGACGATTCTGATCCGTTCTGAACTATCACACTGCCACTGGTTGAGTTAACCAAACGAACTCCCAACCTCGCAAGTCGATGCACGTCCTTTACCAGTTCCTTCTTTCCCTTTTCTACATGGGACAAACTTTCCATAGAGAGTCTACTAAGTGCGGCTGCTACTACATTAGCCTTTTCCGGCTGGTAAAGGACACTCATGTCATAGTCCTTAAGTAGCTTCAACCACCTTCTTTGCCGAAGATTGAGATACTTCTGGGTAAACACATATTTTAGACTCTTATGGTCCGTAAACACATTCACGTGGACCCCATACAAATAGTATCTCCATATTTTCAAGGAAAATACCACCGCTGCCAATTTGAGATCATGAGTCGGGTAGTTCCTTTCATGCACTTTCAGTTGTCTAGAAGCATAAGCTATAACCTTTTTGTGCTACATCAATACACACCCAAGTCCGATCCTTGAAGAATCACAATACACCACGAACCCATCGGTACCCTTAGGTAGGGTCAACACTGGTGCTGAGGTGAGTCGAGTCTTCAACTCTTGGAAGCTCTTCTCACAAGCCTCCAACCATTGAAACTTTACCTTCTTTTGGGTCAGTTTAGTCAACAGTGTTGCAATAGATGAAAACCCCTCAACAAACCTACGATGGTAGCTAGCTAAGCCCAAGAAACTTTTGATATCTGAAGGATTCACCGGTCTGGGCTAATTCTTTACCGCCTCTATCTTTTGTGAGTCTACCTACACACCCTCAGTAGACACCACATGACCCAAGAATGCCATAGAATGTAACCAAAACTCACATTTGTTGAATTTTGCATAAAATTAGCGATCCTTTAAAGTCTACAACACCACCCTCAAATGAGCGGCATGCTCCTCCTCGCTCCGAGAGTATATATGGATGTCATCTATGAACACAATAACGAACATGTCTAGATATGTCTTGAACACCCTATTCATTAGGTCCATAAAATCTACAGGAGCATTCATTAGTCTAAAAGATATAACTACAAACTCATAGTGGCCATACCGAGTTCTGAAGGCTATTTTCGAAAGGTCACTCTCCCGAACCCTGAGCTGATGGTATCCGGACCTAAGATCTATCTTCGAAAAGCACTTGGCTCTATGAAGTTGTTCAAAAAATCATCAATCCTAGGTAGAGGGTACCTGTTCTTAATGGTGACCTTGTCCAATTGCCGATAGTCAATGCACACCCGAAGGGAACCATCCTTCTTTCGGACAAATAGAACTGGTGCACCCCATGAAAACTGGCTAGGTCTGATGAAACCCTTATCTAGAAGGTCCTTAAACTGATCTTTCAACTCTTTTATTTTGGATGGAGCCATTCTATAAGGAGGAATAGATATAGGCTGCGTATCGGGTAGGAGGTCAATACCAAAATTGATTTTTCTCTCGGGAGGAATACCCGGTAGATCATCTGGGAACACTTTTGGATGCTCACATACCACTGGAACTAATTGGATAGTCGGGGTCTCGGATGTAGCATCCTTAACCCTAACTAGATGGCATACACAACCTTTAGAAATCATCTTCCTGGCCTTAAGATAGGAAATGAAATGACCTACAGGCACAGCTGAACTACCCTTCCATTCTAAGACTAGCTCACCCGAAAATCTGAACTCTACCGCACGAGTTCTACAATTAATGGAGGCATAACATGAAAATAGCCAATCCACGTCGAGGATAATATAAAATCAGTCATGGCTAACTCTACTAGATCTGCTGAGGTGATTTTCTAAAAGACTGAGATCGGGCAATTTCTATACACCCGTTGAGCTATAACTGAATCACCGACTGGAGTAGAGACTGAGAAGGGTTCTGATAAGATTTTGGGACTGACTCCAAATCTACTAGCAAAATAAGGCGTCACAAAAGATAGGGTAGCCCCTGGATCTAACAAAGCATAAACATCAAGGTGGAAAACTCGTAACATACTAGTAACCACATCGGGGGAGGTCTCCTGCTCCTGTCGGGATGCAAGGGCATAACATATGTTCTGGTACTGGCCGCCAGCTGAACTAGTCAAGACACCCTGCTAGGAGGGACATGCTGTTGGAGCTTCTGAACTAGCGGCTGGCATACGGGCTCCACCACCGCCTGATTTGACTGAAGAGCAATCCCTGAGTCTGTATTCGGGTTTGCCATACCCGAAACAAGTGTTTGAGCCAACTAAACACCTCCCTGGGTGATTCTTGTCACACTTCGCACAGGCTAGGAAAGTGCGCTCTATCTACATGCTACCCTGGCCCCTAGAATCTGAGGCCCTGCTCCTCTGATCACCTCATGGTCTAGATGGTGCACTAGCTGGTGATGGTGCTGGAGCAAAAGACCTGTGATGAGACTGCTGGCGATGTCCTCCCCCCGATCTAGGCTGAGAAGTCTCATAAATGTGTATCCTATCTCTCTTGGCCTCTCTCTCCCTCTGATACACCGCCTCCATCTTCTAGGCTTGTAGAACTATACGGGGAAAATCCATGTCCTGATGCAACATGGCGATCCTACATTCCTTATCCATGTAATTCGCCACTCCATGTACAAATCTACTCATCCAAGCTCTCTGATCTGCCACTAACTCTGGCGCATACTTGGATAAATTGGTGAACTCCAAAATGCACTCCTGAACTGACATGTTACCCTGCTTTAGATTGACAAACTCATCCGCCTTTAGTTCCCTCATTTCACGAGGGAAGAATCGGTCTAGAAAGGAAGCATAAAACTCATCTCAACTGATAGGGCCCGCTCTCACAGCCCTACATCTTTCCATTGTTTGAACCAGATATGTCCGACCCCTTTCAGCTGATAAGAGGCCAAGTTGACACACTCCCCATTTTCCACCCCCATGGCCTGGGTGATCTTCAAAATCTCATCAATGAAATCATATGGATCCTTATCTACTTTTGGCCCAAGGAACTCTGGTCGGTTCATCCTCAGAAAATCTCTAACCCGAGCCACCGCCTTACTCCTGTTTTGAGGGAGGTGCGCCACCACCTGTTGAATGACCTATGCGTTAAAGGCCTGTGCTAACATCTGTATGGTTGCCCTGAATTCAACGTGGACAGTCGACTCTAGTGCATGCTCCTCATAGGCTGGTGAGGCTTGATGGTGCCCCTCTCCATTCTGTTCTCATGGTCGTTCTTGTTTCTCCTTCCTTTCACTCGATGTGGAGGCATGATTCTGCAAACGTATATCACACAAGTTAGAAGGATAGATAGGAATTTTATCGCACGACATGAGATCATGAAAGAAGGAAACATTTCCTAAACGTTTCGTAGCCTCTTTGTCATAAGTGTGGCACGCTTCACACCCATGAAAAAGATTCTACTTAACGTGAATTTCGAAAACCCTAGGACACTTCAAACCTATGGCTCCGATACCAAGTTTGTCATGACTCGAACATAGGCCCGGATCAAAACACGGGACGAGGAGCTCCGAGAGACTCCAAGTCGACGCATGACATGAATATACATCTAACTCAATCAAATAAAGCAGAATAATCAACATAATAGATGTGGCGGAAGTTTAAGCATAACATAATCTTAACATGAATTCACATAGTACATAACAAGATGACTACTACGAACTGTCTAAAAGCCTTTACATAACAGATAGGTTGATGAGACAACACTCCCAACTAACCTGATAAGTCTGAAAATTGAAAGAAACAACAATATCCGATAGCAACTGTCCTCGGGAGATGAGGACTCACCACTAAGCTGGATGCTAACTCCGAGACTGCTAATGACGGGGCTGAGTCTGAAGATCGGGGCCTGTATCATGAAACGACACAACATAGAGTATGCGGTCAATATGTGAAATGTACTGAGTATGCAAGTTAGTAAAACCACTTAAATAAGTAAAATTATTTAAAACATGCATAATATAAAATGACATCAGGATAAGAATTTGAGAGTAGGGCTTGCATGCTATTTTCTAAAATCATGATCTAAACACAACATAACATCATAACTGAATTGAATGACCCAAAGCTGAAATCTGATAACCATAAGTAAAACTGAACATTGGGTCGTACCTGCTTTAGAACATATATATATCATGAATGATAACATGCATAACTGAAATCATGAGGAACAACGGGAGACTCGTCATATAATCGACATACCACGATAGAGCTTACATGGTCCCAACTATCACACTCAAGTGGGTAGAGCCATCCAAAGCCTTTCCAAGGCTAAGGCCGATACTATGATATCGATATCAAGCTCAGGGCCCAATCGGGGTAGGGGTAGCTCACAAGAGAGGTCCCAATGTATATATATGATATGTATAAACCTGCATTGGTGCGTAGTTCTAAGGCATAGGGTGATCGACCCTTAGCCTACTCGGTGCTAGACACTACTCCCAAAAACATGCATATGTTGTCCATCATTTTTTAAACGAAGCTTACCATCGTCTATCGAAGTAGCTCAATAATCAAATACATATCAAATCTGAAATTATATCATGAGGAGCTCTTTCTCAAACCATACCACAAGTTGAACATAAAAGGGAGTCTTAACTCCAAAACCATGTGGTAAGCTTAATTCGTAAAATCATAAATCATACTTGAACATATGGGCATTACCCAATACTTAAACATGCCTGAAACTACATAATTCACTTTGAAAACATCTTTTTCATCATAAATATCTCATCATACTTGAACATTCATCATAAATCTCAACTTTCATGAACTTCTCATAAATGGACATTTTTAATTTATAAAGTTTGAAACATGATTTTAATTGAAAATATAGTAAAACTTTCCCATGAATCATGATTCAATAGTAGAAGCATATTTAAATCATATCCATGTAGATAATTAGGAATTTCATGCATTGGGTTAAAACCCCATAGAATCAACATATAAATTTTCATGATTTAGAGAGGGATTGGGCATGGGTGTGAATGAATTTGCAAATTCATAACCCTACATACTTGGGAAAGAACTGATTTTACCACTCCTTGATTGCCCAATGAAGAATTGAAGAAAACTTGAAGGAAAATGAGCTTGATCACCTCTCTAGCTCTCTAACTTTGCATGAATGAGTAAGAATAGCCTAAAATGAACTTACCCCAATTAAAACTCATCATTCATAGCTCTAAACAACGTAGTTTAGGCCTTAGGATAATAGGAATTATAGAAAAGCCCTTACTAAATTCACTAAAAATAACTGATTGT
Source organism: Datura wrightii (assembly GCA_035772735.1). Classification (NCBI taxonomy): domain Eukaryota; kingdom Viridiplantae; phylum Streptophyta; class Magnoliopsida; order Solanales; family Solanaceae; genus Datura; species Datura wrightii. The sequence goes on along the minus strand of JASDFA010000001.1, from coordinate 178,694,457 downwards.
CAGTCCCGACGAGGGACTAGACAAATTGTTATCCAAGAGCACGACTCGTGGCATCAGTCGTCGCCCACTTGTACTCAACGGGTCCCCACGAGGGACCTAACGGATCATCGTTGGTGACCATGACTCGTGGTCACCTTTCGTGGTCTCCACTGTCCAAAAACCATTGACCCTCGACCAATCTTGACCACGGGTGACTCAATGAGTTGTGGGGTCTAACCACGACTCATGGTCATGCTCGTGGTGTCTTCAAATCACAAATTCCGGAATTTAAGACCATAGCCTTACCACGAGTTACTTAATGACTCGTGGTCATTCCCACGGGTCCAATAACGATCCGTTCTGTGATCTGGTGTAGAATTTTCAGTTTTATTTGTTTCAACTTCTGAGTCTGATCTTAGGGCTTCCGAGCATTACACACACCCTTAGTATTCTCTCATTGGTATTTTCTATACTTTGTCCTTGTTTCATGAGCAAATTTTGTAGTTCAATTGTCAATTTGTGATTTCCCCAATTTTTACCTTATTGATGTTGAGATATTGATGCAAATTACTTTAATTTGATAAAGACAATTCTTGCTTAATCAACTAATATTCCCTGTTGGATTCGACCCGACACTCTTCAGGTATATATATTTAGTCAATGACCGTTTAAACTCTCTCGTCAAGAGTAGTGAATTTGGACGTTATCAGTCATACCTGGACCGCATATGAAATGTATTGATTTTTGTGTTAGACTTAAGGATCGTAAGTCAAATTTACAGTACCATAATTGGACCCAGGCCCTCAGTAAGTCATCCGACGTAGCCCTTATAAATATGTGAAATTTGACTTTTCTCTCACTTTTTCACTTCTCTCCAACCCTAGTTCAATACTTATCTTCTCTTTAAGTCCTCCCATATCAAGGTAAGCATATTCTAAGTTTTTTCATGTGATTTAATAGGGTTCTTACAATAGCATATGTAAAAATTATCTTCCACTGTCTTAGGATTTCGAGAAAAACCTCACCCCAGAAAAATAGGCAAAAGTTTAGCATTCTTCATTAAAACTTGAGTTTTTTCTCTAATTTCTTGATTGCAATTGAAGTATGTAAGACTATCTCACGTGTAGAAATACTTTGTTTCATTTTCCATGCCATGTCCCATGAAAATTCATGCAAAATCCTTCTTCTTGAATAGTTAGGGTTATGGTCAGGTACGATTTTTTTAATGATTATTCATTTTTGAATTTTCACGATTTCCTACATATGTTTTGTTAAATATTCTCTATCTCTTATTCCATGAGTTTCATGAATCTTCCAATTAAAGGTGTCAACTTTATAAATTATGGTTTTCTTTAAAAGAAAAGCCTTTAGAGAGTTTTAGAAACTATGAATATGACTTGACAAATATGAATTTCAAATGTGTCTTGATGAATATGAACTATAAATGCGACATGATAATGAATTATGACTTATGCGTTTATGAATGTTAAATGATCATTTCAGGTTAAGTCTCACTAGTAACGAATGCGAGTAGTATTAATAAATGAAAAGGAATTCATGCCCGAATCTATGTATGTCAATGAAGGTTATTGATTATTTTCATTAGTTCGGGTGAACTCTCTATATGCCCATGGTACAGCTATTATGGATCTTTGCTAGCAAACATGTTATGTATGTTTCATATACGATAAGGTTTGAGGTGACTTAGCTGATCGTACATCATGTTCTTACATGGTGAATTATGTTAGTTAAAGTAAGAACCTCCCATAACGAACTAATGAAGGATGAAAGACAAATTTAATAAGGTCAACCTATTGATTTTGAATCCTTGATTCCTTTATGTTATGACTATATTTTCGGTTGTCCTTCTATTTCAGTTATGTTCATGTTTTCATTCGATCATTTTACATATAGTACCATTCTATATGTATTTACATTCTTTTTGTTAGGGCACTGTCATTGTTCAGTAATACAGACTCAAGTACTCAGGATGACGATTGGGCCGCATGTTGGGATTCACATATTTAGTTTTTGGTGAACCCTACTTGTTTTGGGCTTAATCTTATGTTCAACACTACTAAATTTTTTTCTTAGAGATATGTCGAGTGTCTTATCCCAGTAAATAGTTTATTCTATTATTATAAAGGCTTCATAGATTTTTGATGAGTCTGTCGCGCCCTCATTTCGAACTAGTTAAAAGAGTTATAGAAAAAATATGTTAAAATATTTTCAGATTGTTTTTTTTTAAAATAATAAAATAAGATAAAATGTAGAGGTATACAAAATATACAAATGATAAACAAGTGATATACAAGGTGTATGTATATTGATAGGTAGTAATTTGAACAAATTGAAGAAAATGTGGTAACAAAATTTATAATTAAAAATTATTTTTATAGTGAAAAGTTGTAAGTGGGTATGTAGAAATTATGATATACATATATTATATACTCATGATATGTGAATATATGTAGTATAAAAATATGTGAAATAATTGTAAAATAGTATATATGTAATTATGTTACGTGGATGAAATAATATATATGGGGTGAAATATATATATATGACTAGATGTGTATTATAAATATCTTAGAAGTATTTTATGTATATAGCTATAAAATGACATATGTAGTATACATGTATGTGAAGATAAATTATATATGCGAAAAAAATAATTTATGATATATATATATGATTAAATGATTATATATATGATATGTGAAATGCGAAGTTAAATATTTATGATTAGAAGTAAGTACATGAATAATATAATAATTTAAAGTATATATGTGTGTATGGGTAAAATTATATATATAGTATGTAAAAATTAAATATTAATATATAAACAATAGTATGTGGAAATAAATTATGAGGAAAATTAGTCCATGACATGTAGGTAATAAAATAATTACGTATGATATGTAATATGCAAAAAATAAATATTTATAAATAGATGTTAATATATGAGTAGGAAATAACTAAAAAAATTGCACATATGGATGGGTAAAATAGTAAATATATAGTATGTAAAAATAAATAAATATGTATGTGTAAATAATAGTATATTAAAAGAAATTATAATATAATAATACGTGAAAATATATTTATAAAATAATATATATACCTCATACTTAAACTTTTGGGAGAAAAAATGTTGAACTAGGCCAATTTTTTGGGCCAATTTTTCTGCAGAATAGTTGATAAAAATGGGCCTGCGACTTTTTATAAAAAAAAAACCAACAGATTATTAAAAAATAATTGGGCCTACAGCCCATTTTAAAAAGGTTGGACAGATTTTGATTATTTGGGCCCGCTGCTATACTTAATTATTAAACTAGAAGAAAAAATAGCTACCTCTTTTATTATTAATTCGGCCTAAAACAAGTTGCTTATTTAAAAGGATTCTTATAAAGGCTCATTAGAAAATTATTTAGCCATGAAAAGAAAAAGAAAGAGAATGATGTAAAGTTAAACAACACTATAATAAAAACAAAAAAAGTATTTTAAACATACTTATGAAAAGGAAATAATTTCAACAAGGCAAACAAAAAATCATTCACAAAATCACACGTGTGAGTGTAAAGTAAATAATATTCACCATAATATATAAAAAAAAAAAGCAAGGAAGGAATTTTGAAGCAATCGGCTCTTTTAAGAGAGCAACTCTTAAAGTTTGACTTTGACGGAAGCGAGGATCCCAATAGTTGCTGGTCATGTATGCGGGCAATATTGAGTTTCAAAGGAGAACTCTCGGTTCCGGTTAATGTCAAGAAAAAGTAAAAGAGTAAAAAGATTAGAGAAAATTCAACTAATTAAGAAAATACATAAGGAAGAGAGCTAACTCAACAAATAGGGTTAAGCTAACTAGTTTATGTAGTGGTTGAAGAAATCTTCAAGAACAATAGCATTCAAAAATAAAAGAGGGATGTTAACATTCTTAGGCAAATAATATCTCTATAGTTACTTTTATTTCCCCGAAAATCATTCAAGATAGCAGGCACACTATAAAGCTAATTTAAAACTCAAGCCTCAAACAAACAAAACATGCATATTATAAGACAAGTTCCAACACTCCAGCCCCAATCAAACAAAATAGCCCTTCCTTATTTTGAATAAGTCACATTTGTTCCAAGAGAGAGAGACTCACGACTAGAAATTAAATTAATTAGAAGGTATAATTATTGAAGCCCCAAAACTTGTAACAAAACCATTTCAATACATATAGACAATTAATCTATCAAGAGGGCTCTTTCACTTAAACAATTGGAAACAATGAAGATACATGATCATGCACACTAGTCCAAAAAGAGAAATTTAAATTCATGCCCTCCCACAACCCTTTTTGCACACATGATGAAAATTTTAAGAACGAAAAGAGAGATGGTTTACTTGCAAGCATCATTACTATTGTACGAATTAGTTCTTCAAAATACTAATTACTATTAGTTTAATATGAACCCGTGCAAACATTTGAAAATAAAAAAGAACACTTTCTCTTCAAACAAGAAGGAGAAACAACTTCAAAATTTGTTCCACGTGCTTCATTCTTATTATTTGAAAAAAATTCGTTAGGCTTCAATACATTCAAAGAGAAAATTCTTTGGGGATCCAAAGCAAATAATTATGATCAAGATACAAGGAGCAAGTAGTTAACTAATTCATATAGATATTGGTTAACCATTTTATGCCAACGCTTTAGTATTTTAAGTAAGACTCACACTTTTAAGGAAGTAAAAGGAAAAACAATAGACAACACAAAACAAGCCTTCAAATAGGAAGAAATAATATTACTTATTATACCATTTGAGCATATTAGTTAGGAATCATGATTGAGTAACGAACATAAATAGGTAAAGAGATGTACATGTCTAAATTTTATTTTATTTTTAAAAGAAGAAGATAATGACAACTATTTATACTAAATTCTAAAAAAAATGACTCAACACAATTCCTTAAACTAGTTATTCATTCTAGGTGTCTTTTATAAACATATAAGAAGTTCTCTAGTGTAAGGTGATTTGACATGAATAAAGACATAAACTCGTATAAGTTAGACATAAACATTGAAAAACAAAAACTTCATATCATCTTACTAGGTGATTCATAACTTAAGGCAAATAAATAACAATACTTCAAAGTTTAGACCTCTTATCATCCCTTCATACTACGTTAGCTATCATATTCAAAACATCCTAAGAATCTCAAAATGGAAAGCCAACTAATACTCCAAGCTTCAAACTTAGTAGACTTATTTCAAGCTAAATCACAAGGTGTACACGCCCTACAAACATACAATAGGATACGAATAAACCACAAACTATTTCATTTCATACTTTTTGCAATCATATTCGATTGATCAAAAAATGACGGCCCATTCTGCAGCCCAATCCAAACGCAGAGAACTAGCCAAAAATCAAATAAAATGCAGCAAAATAAATACTAGAAAGAAATATTACCGGATGTTATGCAGCGATTGAAGCCGAGAATTGTCGAATCTTAAGCTAGTGACTCCGACTCCAAATGCGAATAGGATGAGTTAAATGCGGAGTAATGAATGTTAGAATTTAAAAAAAAATACAAAGTGCAAAGCAACGAGATCAAGTTAGTGCACTCTTTCTCTCATCTTTCTGTTTCGTTTCAATGTGTGTGAGTGCTTATACTTTTTTTCGGTTTCTCAGTGCGTTTTTAGTGTAGTGTGTGTGTCTGTGTGGTGCGGCTCTCGTTTTCCAGTGAGTTTTCTCCTCAAATCTTCTCCTTTTATAGGAGAAGATGAAGGTTCTAAAATTGAAAAGGAACTTGGGATTCAAATTTTTGAACTTTTGATGGGACAATTTGTGTAAGAAAAGAGATAAAATCAGAAGAGTTTGACAAAATAACTTACCTACTTCGACTGTTGGAGAAGTCTCTCACGTCAACAGGAGACAGAGCAGCGAAAATTCGGGGTCTTTGGGGTGGGGAAGTGACTGGTTCTAGAAGGGGGTCGGGTCTGTGGGGTCTGGATTGAGGAGGGGGGAGAGGGGGGTCGCGGGGTGGCTGGACGTCGGTGGGGAAGGTTGGTCGCGGGTGGAGGAGGGTTCGACAGTTGGCGGAGGTACGGTGGAGAGAGAGAGAGAGGAACGACGTTGGAGGGGATTTGAGTTTCTGTTCCCACGGAAGGAGAGGGAGGGGTGAGGGATTTGGGTATTTCAGGCGGGTTTGGATCGGGTTAGGCGGGTAAATGAGTTCTTGGGGCGGGTAGAAATAATTTGGACCGTCTGATCAAAAGATCGGACGGTTAGGAATTAAAGAAAGATAAAATAAATAATATATATATATATATAATGATAATAAATAAATAAATAAATAAATATTAAATAAAGAAAAATGGGAGTCATTCGATTTTGAACGGTTGAGATCAAAGAGAAAAAGCACAATCCATGTAGCGCTCATGTGGCACGTGTGGATTGGCTAAAATTGAGTGACAAGGATTGAAAAATATGCAGATTTTTTTTGTTTAAATTGTGGCTAAAATTGTAATTTAAAATAAAGCCAAATTTATTTAAATTTTATCCACTTTCTTAATAAAATAGCATTAATTTATAAAAATTGAAATCATTTAAATAGTAAATCAATCTCATTCTTGAAATATAAATAAAAATCAAGATGCATTATTACTCAATTAATTTGATAAAGCTTCCAAACTTAAATAAAATAAAATATTTATTTGCGACATTGGGTCAATTTAAATTTGAATTAGAATCGACCTAAAATACGTACTTAAATGCAATACTTATTTTGACGCGAAATATATGATAATATATACATACATATATAAAAATGAGTTTTTTGCGAATGTTTTATATTTGAAATCACAAGAAACTATATATATTTATATATATAATATACACATATTCGACAAATCTTATTCGAAGAATAGAAAAATATTATAGTAAAAATTATTTTCAATAATTTAATATTTTATTTTTTTAATTTAAAATTTTCATAAGTTTAAAATAATTAATCAAAACTGTGGAGAACCAAAATTGGGTGTAAACAAGTCTAGTATCTTCATGATGTAAACAAGGAAAAACTTTTATTATTGAGTACTCATATTTTTGGATCTTTATGAGAGCTTTAAGTTATTATTATTCTGCTCATGTTAGATAAATACTCTACGATTTTTGCAATGTTATGAGGTCTGCTCATGCCAATAATGGCATCGAGTGTCGGTCACGCCTAGGCCTAGGAGAGGGGCATGACAAAATTGGTATCAAGCACTAGGTTTAAGTATCTTAAGGAGTCTATGAAGTCGTGTCTAGTAGATTCTAACTTATTGGTGTGAAGAGCACTATATTTATAATTTAAAAGATACAAGATATATAAGAATGTTACTCCTCTTTCATACTCTAGATCGTACTATAGTGTTGAGCCCTAGTGAATGTTCTAAGTTTTGTTTTACTAAGTTTCTTGTAGGAAATTCTTGCTAAGAGAAAAGCAACCTCAAGCCAAAGGTCTAATGCCACCAATGAGGCAAAATCCAATGAACTATGTAGAGTTCAAAAGAGGTCTCAAGGCCGCCTATTAGGACAGAATACTCGTGCCTCTCCACTATTGATAGAGGATCCTATGAGGAACCCTACCGCATACACACCACCACCTAGTATTAAAGATGCAGACATGACGGGAGCTATTTAGATGCTCACCCAGTTGGTTGCGGCACAACCCCAATGTTAGGTTACGCCATCTCAGAGTATGAGTTCTTATCAAGGTTTAGCTATATATAAGATTAGAGAGTTTCTATGAATGAATCCGCCAGTCTTTACGAGGTTCAACCAGAAGAGGATCCCAAAATTTTATAGATGAGGTGCACGTGATTCTCTGAGTCATGCAGGATAAGGAGACAAAGACAGTTAAAATTTCCTCCTATTAGTTAAAAGAGGTTTTCATCACATGGTATGAGTAATAAGAGATATCCCAGGAGAATGCAGTCCCTATGGTTTAGGATGATTTAATGGACACTTTTATTGATCATTTTCCTACTGTTGGAGTTGAGAGAAGACAGATTCAATGAATTTGTATCTCTTAGCCAAGTTTCCATTATTGTAAGGGAATACAACCTCAAGTTCACACAATTGCCATGATATACTCCAAAGATGATTTCTACCATGTCGGCAAGGATGTGCCACTTTGTGTATGATTTAGGAATGCATGTGGCTGGTTAATATACTATTGCTTTACTGAACAGGGAAATGGATATATCAAGGTTAATGGCTTATGCACAACTAGACAGAAAATTTCAAGAAGAGGATTAGAGCTGATAGAGAAAAAAACCAGAACAAGAGGACCAAGTCAGTTGACAATAATGAATTGTATCAAGGAAGCACTGACAAGAATTTATTTGATGAAAGGTCACCAAGTATTTCACCATATACTATGAATGCACCACCTCCAAGGTCCAAAAATGATAGGAGAGGCCAGAATGGCAAGACCAAGAACCACAGAGCATCAGACTTTCAATCCCAGGCTAGTATTGCGTAGGGTACTTTGCAGCAACCTCCCTATAACATGTGTGGAAAAAGGAACCTATGAGAGTATTGCATGGGAATGGATGTATGTTATTGGTGCAGTTTTGATGTTATAGAGAGACTATCCATCAATGAGACAAGAAACTAGTGGTAATACAACTTTATCCTAAAGCATTATAGCTTCTTATGTAGCTTCTCCACATGATTCTCAAGCCCTATCTCGATAATGTAATAATAGAGGCGGGGCACATAATCGCCTGTATTCTTTATCTAGTCATCAGGACTTAGAGGCATCTCCAAATGTTGCTACAGGTATATTGACAATTTTCACTTTACGTTTTGATGGATCCTAGATCCACTTTGTCTTATGTAACCCCTTATGTTGCTAACAAGTTTGGCCTGGAGCCTGAACGATTACATGAACCATTCTCTGTATCCAGTCTAGTCAGTGAGTCAGTTATTGCCAAGCAATTTTATAGAGGTTGTACGGTTATGGTGGGTCATAGAGCCACTACGACCGATCTAGTTAAGTTAGAGATGGTCGACTCTAATGTCATTATAGGTATGGATTGACTATCATCATGTTATGCTACTCTTAATTGTCAAACCAAAGTAGTTACATTCTAGGTTCCAAATGACCCAATCATAGAATGGAAGGGTAATGTTGTAAAGCCTAAGGGTAGGTTTATCTCATACGTTAGAGCGAGAAGGCTAATTTTCAGGGGATACTTGTACCGTGTAGTATGTGTAAGGATATCGATGTTGAAGCAAATGACTCTTCAGTTCATGCCTATTGTTAATGAATATACAGAAGTATTCCCAGATGAACTTTCAAGGATCCCTTCAGTATGGGAGATTGATTTTATAATTTGATGTTCTTCCAAGTACTAAACCAATATCTAGTCCTCCATTTAGAATGGAACCAATAGAATTGAATGAATTAAAGGAATAGTGAAGGACCTTCTTGATAAGGGGACCAAATGTCTCATAATGGGATGCACTAGTCTTATTTGTCTGAAAAAAAAGATGGGTCATTCTGTATGTGCATTGATTACTGTCAGTTCAACAAGGTCATTATTCACTCCCAACTACACGCAAGTGCACGTGGTCGTACAAGTAATAAAGTGACTTTATTTCAAGCCAGGTATCGAACCCACAGGGACTGTAATGTTATAGTAATTTTTCATAAAGTGTTTAATATAAGCAATTCTTTATACAAGTAACCAAATAGAACAAATGGTCAATTTCCAAGAATACTAGTTAATGTAACTTTAAGTAAGAAGATTGTAACTTATAATCTGAACAATAGCACGAACAAGCTAAGGTTAAGGAAAAACATGCAGATATGTAATTTACTGATTAAATTTCAGTCAACACTTCTCTTTGGTTGTTGGTCAGGAATTATTAACTAATGGATTGGGTCTTTCGATCTCCTCTCCAATTAAAGAATCATGAGACTTACATCCCATATTTCTGTGATGCAAACACTTCATATTCTAGCAATACACAACAAATTCCATAGATGACCAAATATGACATTACAGATATACTTCTATTCTGAATGTGAATCTTCTCTTAATTTTGCAACCAAGACAAGAACATATCCTACCAATTCACATCTATCCAATTAATATTTCTTTCGGAATTAAAACTGGAATTCTATGATTTACATTAACAATGGCCAATAATTAATGTAGTAAAAACAAGAATTAATAGAACAACCATTGTAGAGAAGATAAAAACTAAAAGAACATAAATTACATATTACTACAATCATCCTCAACCTCAGCTAAAGGTGAATTAGCCACTCATTTGATGATTAAACATCTTCAAACAAGTAGAAATCATACAAGCAATTGAAATTGAAGAGAAAAAGGAAGAAAATTAACCCAAGAACTTCTTCAGCTCAACTGCCTGATACCCACGTTCTTAGCTTGAAATGTCAGATATCCTAAAATAAAACCTAAGTGTGCTATTTATACAAGTGGAAAATTTCCCGAAATAAACTGGCAACGTGGCACGGAGGGTATCGCGGAGCATCAGCTCCATGCCACGGCCTTGACGCGGACCTTTACTGAAACTTGGGGTGCCGGATAATTATCTTCAGCGTGGCACGGAGGGTATCGCGGAGCCTTAGCTCCGTGCCACGGAGGTAACGCACACCTTTACTGGAATTCTAGGTGAGTAGCTAAATCCTCCCACCGTGTCACTGAAGTGAACGCGGAGCATGGGCTCCGTGACACGGTGCCATCGTGCACCTTCACTGGAATTCCACCCAAATTCCACTCTAGGCAGAATGCCTCTGCGATGGTGGCGTGACATGGCCCTGTCGCGGAGCACCAATTTTTTAGCATTTTCTTGCTGACTTCCTAGTTTTGCTTCCAAGTCCATTCCTCCACTTCACCAACTTGTAGATTAGTTCCTAAAATTTCATTCTAGCTGCAAAACAAATAACTAATCATGTTGGTTAGTATAAATCCACATTTACATAAAAACCACATGAGAATGTACACGTAAAAGTAGATAAACAAGTCAAAATTAAGAAATAAAGTATCACTTGGGCATGCAATTATGCCCAAGATCACCTACCCCACACTTAAAGCCTTGTTCGTCCTCGAACAACCCTTTCACATCTCATGTAATTGAAAACTCACTCATAGCTGATTTAGCATGACAATTCAAGCTATGACTATAAAGATTATTTAAGATAGCAAGTTAAAAATAAAGCATGCACGATTTCATCATTAAGATGAATTACAACTATGTTAAGACTTCCTAACCTCAAGAATCGACTCGCAATCTTAGCAAACTCGTGTCAATCAACCGATCAAGAATTCCACATGAATGTTATCTCCCATTAAACATGTGCCCTCACAACACAAGAGAGTTACCCCATTTTTACGTCAAAAGAATTTCAAATCAAAAAAGGTATGGGTATATGAATCAAATTACTCTCACTCTCTCAAAGAATTCACATGCATCATGTAGTGAACCATAAGCTTGCCCTTAGTGTTTACTCCACTAATTTAAGGATGCATGAACGTAAGATCAAGTAGGACTTAATGGGTTGTAATGTAGGCTAAGGGTCGGGTAGGTACTATTCTGGAAAGTAATAGTGACTATCTTCCCCCAAGCGCTTTTACTACATCCACATTCATTAAAGACATCTCCTCTATACTTCTTCCTCACTCTTCTCACCCTCGAATATTCTCTTTTTGTTCCCATTTCTTTAAGCACACTCAGCTTACTAGTATAGCATATTTAAGCAAATTTTTCATTTACTTTCGTACTCTTTACTAATAATAAATCATTTTCAACAAGTGCACCTTTGTCCTTTCCTCAACTTTCACAACTTCCACTTTTCCTTCTGTTTCACACTTCTCACTCCTTTACTCTTTGGAATTTTTCACTTAAGCGCTTAGGAGTTTTGGATCAAATTCATGGCTAATGAAAGAAAAGGATTAAGCTTATGTTATAGCTATGAAATAATAGGCTTAAGGCTCAATGGGGCTGACTAAGATTTAACTTTCAAGGTAGGTAAGATAAGGGATAAAATTTAGGTTCATTCAAAGAAATGCCTACATCCTCTCTTACAATCCACACCCTTCATTTCGTTTTATATACACACCAGGCAAGTTCTGGACACTTCATAGTAGCATGGAATATTAGAAAAACTCACCCTCACTGCACATGCACATGCTCAATTCAAGACATATTCGCAGACTCTTAACTCAGTTAATTACAAGAATTCAAAATTAAGCTTTAATCATATCGAGTCTAATTCTAGAGCCTAGGTGTCTCAACATGTTTAACACACTTGCATGCTTCCACACGAATCACACTCGCATCTTACAATATAGCACATAACAAGAATGGCGAACCACTAATTAGCTATGTATTCAAAACAAAAAATCTAAACCTACTGACTAAATTTCTCTTAAGACGATCGTCATCCATCCATCATAGGGAACAATCTCTATCTAAGACTTTGGTTCAAAGGGACTATTCTTGCAAAAAGCACCGAAAACAAAAACCGAGAAACCCAACTCAAAAAAATAGAAAAAATAAAGTAAAATAAAAATAAAAATAGCAAATAACTTACACAAATAATTACACAAATAACTACTCAACAATTTAGTACAATTACATTACTAGCACCAACACATAAAAAGCATTAACAACATAACATGAACACAATGTCACACATCAAACAACCACAAAAGCACAAACATATCACATCCTTACTACACCAGCACCTAACTACTCCCACCCCACACTTAGTTGGAACACTGTCCCCAGTGTTCGCATATCTGCAATTAAAAATAAAGTTTTTCGGAGGTGTAACTCCCTGATCAATCAAAATGTTCAATCTCTTCATTAGGTGCTAGTGCCTCATCACCAAGATCAGAATCTTCTTCGCCTTCCTCCTCTGACTCAATGTATGAGTCATCCCGGTGCGTTTCCTCATCAGTAGGGACGTCGTCATCAACTGGTTCTACAAATGCAGGACCAACTCTGCTTAAAGTTCAGGCATGCTCATTGAATGGATAATCCATGTCGAGCTACCACAATTCATCCTCCGTAGCAGGCCTTCCACCAATCCGCAGTTGCAGCATATGCATCCCATACATTCGGGCCATGTATTGATCATACTGAGCATGTCGCTCAGCGAGTGTAAGCACAGGCCCATATGTGGTATCAGGTGCTTTGGTCTTAGTAACATCCAAAGCACGCCGATCAAGTTGAGGAATGTAGTCTAGGGCCTCTTCTTCAATACCATGGCCCTTGAGGAAAGCAGTGAGAAGACCACCGAAACCATACCGATGCCCTTGATGAAGTCTGGCTTTCTTCATGGCGGAAACAATCACCGCTCCAACATTTATCTCCAGTCCTTTCATCAACGCATACACCAAACAAACTCTGTCCTGGGTGACATCAGTCATGTGCACCCCTGGGATCAGGCAAGTACATACTATCTTCAACCAGATCCTTACTTCTCTGTTCATTTGGGAGTATGGCAATGTCTGGTGATACCCTCTTTCCTTGTGACGACTCCACCTAGTTGTTGATCGTGCTCCACATAAAGTGTGTCTGATATATGCATATGGTGGAGTGATATTAAGCTGGCGGAGACATGTGCATCTGTGTCCCGCGTCCCCAAGATGGCATTTAAATGTTGTGGTTCAAAAGTAACCACCTGTCCTCTTATCTTAACTATGTGGTTGCGCACAGTGGGATTCCAGTTAGCGTAGAATTCCCTTATCAGATGGAGATTGCACTCTTTGGGTTCTTCAAAGATGAAGTTTAGCCCAACAATGTCTATCCTGTGTAGGATTATCGGGAATTCTTGAGCTAGTGGTTCCCGTGCTATTTGTTCCTCTGGGAAATACTTGATTTCCTTGTGTTTGGCATACCATTTCTTTCCCTCATCTGTAACCCATCGTGTTCCATATTGTCTACGTTGCCCCCTTGGAACCGGTGGTGCCGCTGGCACTGCTGCCCCAATTCTCAATCTTTTTCTGTTGGCGCCAGATGTGGATGCGCCTTTCCCTTTGTCTTGTCTTCCAGACATTTGTCCTGTCCATCAAAAACATAAATTTCAAATGTCACTCATGGTATAGTTGGCTCCTACTAAGGCTGGGCTTAAATTGATCACCCCACACTTGGTCGTTAGCCGTAGTCAATACAATTCGACAAGAGCAATCACATGTTTTCAGTTCTTATTTCCCAAAATGTTCAGTGCATTCAACGATGGAACAATTTCATTGTACTACTCAGACTTCATACAATGCATTATGAAAGTTCATCCATCAATTCATTTATAAAATCATGAGAACTTTGCAATTTGTGCACAACAACCTATAGGAATTTCCTACTTTCATCCCCCAAAAATCCATCTTCTACCATAACATAATCCAACTTCAATCACAACATGTTTCAACTCAAACAACATGCACAACCCAAAATATCTCCATTTTTACTCATTCTTATTCTTCCTAATTAAATTTTCAACCCTAGTTATCAACAATGTAAGATTTTTAACACAAATTATGTAATTATTGAGTTCATCCAATCAAAACGATCATACAAACCACATTCATCCATAACTCAATTGATTACAACACTTAGTAATCACTTAGAGCAGAATTTCATCAAAGAAAACATGTTCAAGAATCGAAATATTCATCAATAATGAGAAAAAATTTGAGAACATACCTTTACTTGAAGAATTTTAAGAAGAATCAAAGAAATTTTCTAGCTAGGGTCGTGGCACGTTGAAGGAGAAAGGGTTTGGGGTGTTGGTCGCGGAGGGTTTGAGAAAAATGGGGAAAAATAAGGAATTTGGGGTTAAAGAGGGTGATTTCGCGCGGGTCAACCCATTACCCCGAACTGACCTGTCGCGAAATTACACTCAACGTGTCACGGAGGGTAACGCGGAGGCCCAGCTCCATGACACGGAGCCGACACGGAGGCTTACTGGAATTTTGAACATACCTGGAAATAGCCTCAATGTGTCATGGAGGGTAACGTGGAGGTCAGCCTCTGTGACACGGAGTTGACGCGAACCCTCACTGTTTCTTTCCTCAATTTTCACTTTTTACCTTTATTTTTCCACTTGCGATTTTTTGGTATTTTTGCCCTCCATATTTCCTGCAATTCACAAACAACAATAATTTATTAAAGAATCATAGGTTGCCTCCCACCTAGTGCCAGTTTTTTTTTCTTTTCAACCTAGTCTAGTACATTACATCCACGGGTTGCCTCTCGTGCAGCGCCTGGTTTACCGTCGCAGCTCGACGCTTGACATCCTCATTCATCTACTAAGGTGATAGATGTCTTCTCTCGATTAACGTCTTCACCCCAGAAGTGCTTACACCTCTGCCCGTTCACCAAAAATATGGCACTTTTATCCTCTTACCACAATTCAACCGCCCCGTGCGGGGTCATCCTTGCTACTTCAAATGGCCCTGACCACTTGGAGCGCAACTTACCTGGGAAGAGTTTCAACCTTGAGTTAAATAGCAACACCTTTTGACCCGGCTCAAATATTCGATGCACTAGGTGCTTGTCATGCCACCTTTTGGTTTTTTCTTTATAGCATTTGGCACTTTCATATGCATGCCATCGAAACTCGTCCAACTCACTCAGTTGCATCAATCTCTTCTTTCCTGCAAGCTCAGGATCCATGTTCAGCTTCCGCACAGCCCAAAAAGCTCGATGTGCCAGCTCCATGGGTAGATGACATGCCTTTCCATAAACCAATCTGTATAGTGAAGTCCCAATGGGTGTCTTATATGCAGTCCGATATGCCCACAACGCATCATCCAGTTTGCTAAACCAATCTAAGCGTTGTGCATTCACCGTTTTCTGCAAAATTAATTTAATCTCCCTGTTTGACACCTCCACTTGCGCGCTAGCCTGGGGATGATATGTTGTTGCCACTTTATGCCGAACCCATATTTAGCTAGCAAATTCCTGAACCCTGCATTTACAAAATGTGCCCCTCCATCACTGATAATTGCTTGTGGCGTACCAAACCTTGTGAAAATCTGCTTCTTCACAAATTTAGTCACCACCTTGTTGTCGTTCCTGGGACACGCTGTTCGGGTCTGCTCTGGGGTATTTACTACACGCAAGTGCACGTGGTCGAACAAGTAGTAAAGTGGCTTAAGTAAGCCAAGCATCGATCCCACAGGGACTGGGATAAGGTAACAAACTACTTAAGTGTTACTATACTTACTCTAAAAATGAAGACAACAGTGCAAAGAAGAGTTTGATATTTTGATTTCTAATTGTATGCTAAGTCTAAAACGAATATCTAATGTGAGTCTGAACTATGAATGTGAGCATGCTGAGGCTAAATGAACATGTATAGAAACTAATTATCGATACAATTTTGGTTAATCTTTCCTCCGGTTGCTAGTCAAGAATTATTGCCAATGGATTAAAACTCTCATATTTAACCCAACTTAAGAATCATGAACCGTCCACCTACATTTCTGTGATTAAACGAAATTCATGTTCTATCCATACAAAACCGATTCCTTAATTGACTAATACGACTTTCAGGTATATTTCTATCCTGAAGGTAAATCAATTCTCAATTTTCCCAAACTAAGGAAAGATCATATCCTATTGATTCACAACTTTCCAATTTCTTGCTCTCTCGAGTGAAACCGGACTTTTTAGATATACATTAACATTGGCCACACATCAATGTAGTAAGAACAAGAATCAATAGAACAACCATGGAAGAAAAGATGAAAAACCCAATTGATCAATAACTACATTTCAATACAATTGTTCTTAACCTCAGCAAGAAGAGGAATTAGCCACTTATTTGTGGATTAAACATCGTTAAATGAGTGTTAAACATACAAGCAATTGAATTAAAGAAGAAGGAGATAGAGAAAAACCCTGACAATTTCGTCCCCTCAACTTCCTGTAACCCACGTTCTTGCTCCACCAAGTCAGAATAATTAAAAATGAACCTAAGTGTTATATTTATACTAGTGGGAATTTTTCCCGGAATAACAAGCAACGTGTCACGGAGCACTGCCTCCGTGACACGCCACTGACGCGGACCCTTACTGGAAATTGATTGTCCAGGTAATAAGGCCCAACGTGGCATGACGTGCAACGCGGGGCTAGACTAACGTGCCACGGCCCCAACGCGCACCCTCACTGGATTTTGGCAAAAAATCCCTATCCAGGCAGAAGGTATCCGCGATGGTAGCGTGACACGGCTCCATCGCGGAGCCCCTTTAATTTGTGCCTTCAAATGCTTTTTCCCTTGCTAACATCCAAGTCCAACCCCAATCTCTCCCAACACGCATTTTAGCTTCCCAAAATTATATTTCACCTGCAAAACAACACTAATTATGTTGGTTAGTATAAATTCACATTTTATTATCAATCACATGAGGATGTATAAACATTGATAGATAAACAAGGCTAAAATGACACCTTTGAGTATCACTTGGGCATATAAATTTGCCCAAGATCACTTACCCCACACTTAAATCCTTGTTCGTCCCCGAACAACAATCTTACACCTCATGCACTTTACACCCCATCCTGGCTACTTTGGTTCGACAATTCAGGCTACGGTTATACCGATTATTTAATACAGCAAATCATCAAGAAAACACGCATGGTCCTATCAATGCAATGACCTTCAACACATCAAGACCTCCTAGACTTAAGAATCGACTCTCGATATTGGCAAACTCCTGTAAATCAGCTAATCAAGATATTCGACACGAAATTTAATCTCTCATCTAGCATGTGCCCTCACAACACAAGAGAATTTTCCCCTTTTTAATCACATGAACTCAAACGATTACGTGCAGGGGCATATAGAAACAATTTCACTCTCTCTCCCAAAAGAATTCACATGCATCATGCCACGAACCATAGGCTTTCCTTTAGTGTATTACTCCACTAATATAAGGAAGTGTGATGTAAGATCACGTAGGACTTTAACGGGTTGTAATGTAAGCTACAGAACTAGTAAATACTGGGCTAGCCAATAATAGCCACTAGCATCCTTAAGCGCTTTTTCAATACATCCCATCAAGCTCATGGGCATTGTTTCTTCCTTCATCCTCCCATTCTTGAAGTCTGTCTTTATTTTGACCCATCTCATTAAGCACACTTGACTCAATCACGAAGATTATTCATACATCTTCATTATATTTTATTTATAACAAGTGCACCTTCAACCTTTTCTTTCCTTTCATCACTCTGTTTTTCTTTTCTTTTCACCATTCTCACTCTTTGACACTTTGGGAAAATTATTTCCTCTTCTTAAACGCTTAAGAGTTTTGGATCAAATTTACGGCTAATGAAAAGAAAGGGTTAATCTCGGTTTACACATTTTTGACAAAAGAAAAAAATAATAGGCTAAAGGCTCAACGGGCTGACTAGGGTGTACAATCAAGGTGGGTACAATAATGAAAAAGAGAAACTTTCAGTTGAAAACAAAGAAATGCCTACATCCTTTCCTACAATACACGTCCTTCATTTTGTTTCGTACACACACCAGGCAAGTTCTAGACATTTCATAATAGCATGGAATAAACAAAACCTCACCCCACACTTATTGCACATGCTCAATTCAAGACATATTCACAGACTCTTCAATCAGCTAATTACAAGAATTCAAAATTAAGCCTCAATCACACTGAATCGACTCTATGGCCTAGGTATCTCAACATATTTACAGAGTTTCATGCTTTCATACGAATCAACTTTGCATTTCAAATATCATGTACAACACGCAACCAGAATTCCGCAACCATAAAGTAACTACAGGTTTTGGGATGCAACCCACAAAAGAAAACAACTGAAAAATAAATGAAAAAAATCTACTCCTAACAACTACATTTTCCTTAAGACGGTCGTCATCCATCCATCATAGGGAACGATCACTCACTAAGACTTCGGTTCAATGGGACCAATCTCGGTAAAGGAACCGAAAACAAACGCCGAGAAACCCAAGAATTGAAATTTTTTTAAAAATATCGATCATTTCGATAAAACAAAAATATGTACAAAATCAGCTAGCAACATTCAGCAGCACACAACAGCTTCACATTTAATTACAATACGGAACAGAAACATCACAATCACAGGGTCACAAAAGTTTTCCACAGGCACGACAACAGAACAGAAACATAAACAACAACACAACCAGCACCTAACTACTCCCACCCCACACTTATATCGAACACTGTCCCCAGTGTTCACAAAAATTAACATAGCACAAAAATTGGGTGGCGGAACTCCCTAATCAATCAAAATACTCCACTTCTTCATCAGGTGCTGCTGCGTCGTCTCCCATGTCTGAATCTCCCCCATCGTCATCATCGGACTCCACATCGGAGTCCTCACGACGTGTCTCCTCATCTGTGGGGACATCATCATCTGTGGGCTCTATAAAAGCTGACCCCACTCGGCATAGAGCCCTGGCATTTTCGCCAAAAGGTAGTCTAGCTTGAGCTGCCACAGCTCCTCTTCTGTTGCCGGCCTCCCGCCTATTCGCAGCTGGAGCATCTGCATCCCATACATGCGATCCATGTACTAATCATCCCGAGCATGTCGCTCGGCTAGTGTAAGAACTGGCCCGTGGGTAGTGTCGGGTGCCTTAGTTTTAGTGACATCTAAGGCCCGCCGCTCCATCTGCGGGATGTAGTCAAAGGCCTCTTCCTCAATATCCAAGCCCCTCAGGAAGGTGGTGAGTAGTCCACCAAATCCGTATATGTGCCCTTGATGCAAACGGGCTCTCTTCATGGCTGAGATAATCGCCGCCCCCACATTGATCTCCAGCCCTTTCATCGGGGCGTACACCAAGCATACACGATCTCGGGTTATATCCGTCATATGCACCCCCGGGATTAGGCAGGAACAAACAATCTTCAGCCATATCCTGGCTTCCCTATTCATCTGTGAGTAAGGCAAGGTCTGATGGTAGCCCCTCTCCTTATGTCTGCTCCACCGAGCTGTTGATCGGGTTCCACACAAAGTGCGTCTGATTTCTGCATATGGTGGAGTGATATTCAGCTGTCGAAGCACATGGGCGTCTGTGTCCCGCGCCCCTAGGATAGCATTGAGGTGGTGGGGCTCAAAAGTGACTATTTGCCCCCTTATTTTGATGGTGTGACTTCTGAGAGTCGGGTTCCAGTTGGCGTAGAATTCCCGAATCAAGTGCAAGTTGCATTCCTTGGGCTCTTCAAAGATGAAGTTCAGCCCAGCAGCCTCGATCCTATGGACAATCCTGGGGAACTCCTGTGCCAACGGTTCCCTTGCTATGTGTTCCTCAGGGAAGTACTTGCTCTCCTTGTGCTTTGCGTATCATTTCTTTCCCTCCTCTGTCACCCAACTAGTTCCGTATTGACGGTGTTGGCCGCATGGAACCGCTGGTGCTGCTGGGACTGCTGTGCCTAGTCTGATTCTTTTTCTTCCGGCGCCAGATGTTGATGCTCCTTTTCCCTTGTCTTGCCTGCTTGCCATTGTTCCTGTCAAACCAAATAGACAAGTTCAATATTAAGCCAATTAAAATTAGCTTCAACTAAGGTTGAGTTAAGCTAGGCTACCCCACGCTTAGTCCTTAGCCAAAATTACAACATTAAGGCAAGATCGTACTTATTTAGACAAACAAACAACAAAACATAACAAATATGCTTAGTGCCTTGGGAGAATTCGGCGGTATATATTCCATGTACTACTCAGACTTCGTATAGCTAACCGCAATCCTTACCTATCGATAACATTTTATCCCATAGCACTTAGCAAGGAGAAACAAAAGAAAAATTTTAACTACATGATCCTATACAATTCACCCATTTCTTGCAATTTCCAATATTTCCTTAACCCGAGAATCCGTCGGTCTTTTAGCATAGTCACAGTTAGCACAATCGACTCATCTCACCCAACATGTACAACCCAGCATGAATTTCACTAGTTCAACTCAATTTTTCCATTTCAAACTCAAAGTCAAGCACTAGCTATGATTTTATCAAAAATTTGATTAAGCTATGTAATTATCGAGTTCAAGCAATCACACCGTTACTCCGAACATCAATCAACAATAATTCAATTGAATTTAAGCTTAATTTCTACTTAGGGCAAGTTTTTCTCATATCACAGGTTCAACATAAAAAACAATTCGACAAGAATTGAGATAGAGTTAAAGAACATACCTTGAATTCGAAGAAATGACGAAAACTTGATGAAATTATGGGCCTAAGTCCGTGTCACATTGAGAGGGGAGGGGTTTTTTGGGATGTTGGTCGCGGAGGGTATGAAAAATGAGGAAAAATGAGGGGGAATCGGGGTTAAAAAGTGGGAATTTCGCGCGGGTCACCCGGCGACCCGATGTGACCCATCGCGATATACACCTCAACGTGTCACGGAGGGTAACGCAGAGCATGCCCTCCGTGACACGGAGCCATCGCGTAGGTGTTCTGGAATTTGTAAAAATTCCAGAATTACCTTCAACGTGTCACGGAGGGTAACGCGGAGGTCCTCCTCCGTGACATGGAGCCATCGCCCTGGCTCACTGTTTTGTCACTTTTTATTATTTTTCATACCTCGGATTTTCCTTTGTGATTCCTTGCATGTTTACCCTCCGTTCAACCTGAAATTCATCTTACGACAAGAAATTGGTTAGAATTATAGGATTCACTCAAAATAAAAATAAGAATAAAAATAAAAACTAACAATTTTGTTGTTAATCAAAAAAAGAAAAAGAAAAAGAAGTCTATTCACATTTTACAAAGAAAAATTTCACGGGTTGCCTCCCGTGTAGCGCGTGGTTTACCGTCGCGGCTCAACGTCATTCAGCTCAGTCATCTTCTAGGGTGACGGACGTTTTCTCTCGACCACCGTCCTCACCCCAATAGTGCTTACATCGCTCCGGTGGTTTTCCCAATAACTCTCGTGATTCAACTATCTAAGCATCATCAGCTCGATCAATCACGTTGATCACCGAGAGTTCCTCGTACACAGTCGGGAGCTTGGTGGCCTTGTATACATCAAACACTTCCACCTTGTCGTGTGCTCGCATGGTTAGCTGCCCTGCAGCTACATCAATCAGCGCTTTCCCAGTCGCCAAGAAGGGACGTCCCAAAATAAATGGGACTTCCGCGTCTGGCTCAAAATCCAGCATGACGAAATCTACCGGGAAGATAAGGGAGCCCACTTGCACCAGCACATCCTCCACAATGCCATCAGGTCTGGCTAAGGACCAATCCGCTAGTTGCAAGATCACTGTTGTTGGTCTAGGACTCCCTAGACCCAACTTCTTGAATACCGATGACGGCATCAAATTAATGCTCGCTCCCAAATCACATAATCCGCGAGCTCGGATACTCTGCCCAATTGTAATTTGTATAGTAAAGCTCCCAGGATCTTTGAGCAATGTGGGCAATCGGTTTTGTATCCGGGAAATGCACTCCTCCGTGAGAGCTACCGTAGCATACTCAGTCAACCGACTTTTGTTCTCCATGATGTCCTTAATGTACTTTGCATACTTCGGCACTCCCTGCAAAACATCAACAAGAGGTAAGTTAATATGTACCTGTTTCAGCACCTCCATGAATTTCTTGAAACACGCCTCCTCCTTGTGTTTCTTTAATCTTTGAGGGAACGGGGGTGGTGGTCTTTCTGATTCAGTTTCCTTTTTCTTCCCCCTCTCATCACTTTGCTCCCTCTCAACTTCTGCTGCTCCCGATTGTTGAGGTGGTCTTTCTGGTTCCACCTCTTTAAGCTGCAAACCACTCCTTGTGGTCACCGCATTCACCTGCTTGGGGTTGGGATCTGTGTCTCTCAGAAGTCCTCCTCTAGGCCTGGTGTTTTGGGCTCCAGCAAATTGCCCAAATTGATATTCAAGTGCCTTAGTAGCTAACTGGTTGTTCTTCACCTCGACTGCCAATTTCACATAGTCAGCCTGCAATTGAGCTTGGTTAGCTATCATTGTCTTGAACATCTCCTCAATGCTGGGTGATGGTGGGGGAGGAGGTGCATTGTTGTTGCTATATTGTGCTTGATAGTTCTGCTTCCCTTCTTGATTCCTCTGCGCCCCCTGACTCGAACTTTGCCCTTGATGGTTGTTGCTACCCCAAGAGAAATTCGGATGATTCCTCCAGTTGGAATTGTAGCTGTTGCCATACTGTTGGTGGTTGTTCCTCTGTACATTTCCCACAAAGTTCACTGAGTCAGGATTTTCTCCACAACACTCATCTGAGTGCTCACTAGTCCCACACACTTCACACCAAATTTGCTGCACTAAATTCACTGGGGCTTGAGTCTGGTTCATTGTCATATTATTGAAGTGGGTGTTGAGTTGATTCTGTAAAGCAGCTATCTGTGCAGCAATAGCTATAAAACCATCCACTTCTAGAACTCCTGCTGCTTTCCTTGTTCCTCCTCTTGACGAATCAGCATTCCACTCCGGATTTCCCTGCGAAATACGATTTAACAAGGTATATAGCTCCTCATAAGTTTTCTCCAATGCTTGTCCCCCAGCTTCTGAGTCTAGCAAGATTTTTGTGTGGGGTTCCAAGCCTTCTATAAAAGTGTGCACCAGCACATCATTAGATTGATGATGATGTGGACAATCCCGCAACATGGACTTGAATCTCTCCCAAGCCTGATATGGATTCTCCCCTTCTCTCTGTTTGAAACTTAGAATTTGACTTCTAAGTCTTGCTGTTTTACCGGATGGAAAAAATCGTATCAAGAATTTCCTTGCAAGATCATCCCACGTAGTAATAGAATTAGGTGGCTCGGCTTTCAACCACCTCTTGGCTTCTCCCAATAGTGAAAATGGGAACAATGTAAGCCTGACATAATCTGATGACACTCCAGCGGGGATGTAAGTGTCACTTATCTCCAGAAAATTTTGGAGATGCTGCTGTGGATCCGCATGAGGGAGACCTGTGAACTGCCCGCTAATGTGCAGCAATTACACCATGTTTTGTTTGAGCTCGAACCTCCCTCCTGGCACAGGTTTGTGGATGCTACATGTGACATTGTTAGCATGTGGGATTGCCACCTCGCGAACCGGCCTAGCTGTCATTTCCTCGGGCACTAACATTGCCCTTACTACTGGTGGATTCTGTTGTTGCTCCATGATTGTTTGTCTGAGCAACTGCAGCTTTTTCTCTAGAGCTTCTCTCCGCTGACGATGAAATTGTCTTTCAGGCTCTAAATATGAGTCCACCAGCTCCTTGTCTCTTGCCAGTGTTCAACAGAGATTATATCTGTGAAATACAGGCTAAGACCAAGTTGTCAACACTAAGAAAAAAATATAGTAAATTTACACTTAAGCAAAATTCACCAATTGCTAGTCCCCGGCAACGGCGCCAAAAACTTGTTCGGGTCTGCTCTGGGGTATTTACTATACGCAAGTGCACGTGGTCGAACAAGTAGTAAAGTGGCTTAAGTAAGCCAAGCATCGATCCCACAGGGACTGGGATAAGGTAACAAACTACTTAAGTGTTACTATACTTACTCTAAAAATGAAGACAACAGTGTAAAGAAGAGTTTGATATTTTGATTTCTAATTGAATGCTAAATTTAAAATGAATATCTAATGTGAGTCTGAACTATGAATGTGAGCATGCTGAGGCTAAATGAACATGTATAGAAACTAATTATCGATACAATTTTTGGTTAATCTTTCCTCCGGTTGCTAGTCAAGAAATATTGCCAATGGATTAAAACTCTCGTATTTAACCCAACTTAAGAATCATGAATTGTCCACCTACATTTCTGTGATTAAACGAAATTCATGTTCTAGCCATACAAAACCGATTCCTTAATTGATTAATACGACTTTCAGGTATATTTTTATCCTGAAGGTAAATCAATTCTCAATTTTCCCAAACTAAGAAAATATCATATCCTATTGATTCACAACTTTCCAATTTCTTGCTCTCTCGAGTGAAACCGGACTTTTTAGATATACATTAACATTGGCCACACATCAATGTAGTAAGAACAAGAATCAATAGAACAACCATGGAAGAAAAGATGAAAAACCCAATTGATCAATAACTACATTTCAATACAATTGTTCTTAACCTCAGCAAGAAGAGGAATTAGCCACTCATTTGTGGATTAAACATCGTTAAATGAGTGTTAAACATACAAGCAATTGAATTAAAGAAGAAGGAGATAGAGAAAAACCCTGACAATTTTGTCCCCTCAACTTCCTGTAACCCACGTTCTTGCTCCACCAAGTCAGAATAATTAAAAATGAACCTAAGTGTTATATTTATACTAGTGGAAATTTTTCCCGGAATAACAAGCAACGTGTCACGGAGTGCATCGCGGAGCACTGCCTCCGTGACACGCCACTGACGCGGACCCTTATTGAAAATTGATTGTCCAGGTAATAAGGCCCAACGTGGCACGGCATGCAACGCGGGGCTAGGCCAACGTGCCACGGCCCCAACGCGCACCCTCACTGGATTTTTGCAAAAAATCCCTATCCAGGCAGAAGGCATCCGCGATGGCAGCGTGACACGGCTCCATCGCGGAGCCCCTTTAATTTGTGCCTTCAAATGCTTTTTCCCTTGCTAACATCCGAGTCCAACCCCAATCTCTCCCAACACGCATTTTAGCTTCCCAAAATTATATTTCACCTACAAAACAACGCTAATCATGTTGGTTAGTATAAATTCACATTTTATTATCAATCACATGAGAATGTATAAACATTGATAGATAAACAAGGTTAAAATGACACCTTTGAGTATCACTTGGGCATATAAATTTGCCCAAGATCACTCGCTACTGCCTTAACCCACCTGGACACGTAGTCCACTGCCACCAAGATGTATCGATTGCCAAACGATGGTGGAAACGGGCCCATGAAATCTATCCCCCACACATAAAACACCTCGAATTCTAATATGTGATGCAATGACATTTCCTATCTTCTGTCGATTGTCCTGTTCATTGACATCTATCACATACTTTGGCATAAGCTGCAACATCTTTGAACAGTGTGGGCCGAAAAAAAACAGATTGGAGCACTTTGTGAGCAGTACGCTCTCCTCCATGATGACCTCCATACAATGATGAATGACAACTCCTTAGCACCTCTGTCGTCTGACTTTCTGGAATGCATCGCCTCATCACTTGATCTGGTCCATACTTGAATAGATACGGCTCATCCCACATGTAGTACCGGGAATCATGCCTCAGCTTCTTCCTTTGTTGAGTCGTTGCCTCAGGTGGGTATACTCCACTTACCAACAAATTCACAATATCTGCATACTACGGAAGTTCAGCTTCCTTTATTGATAAGAGTTGTTCATCGGGAAACTCTTCTCTGATGCTCTCACCATCCTTCACACGTGAACGATTCTCTAACCGCGATAGGTGATCTGCAACCTGATTTTCACTTCCTTTCCTATCTCGGATCTCCAGATCAAACTCTTGAAGCAATAATATCCACCTGATTAGCCTGGGCTTCGCATCCTTCTTGTCAAATAAGTACCGAATTGCTGCATGATCAGTGTGTACCACCACTTTCGACCCCACCAGATAGGATCTAAACTTTTCAAATGCAAATACTAGAGCCAGCATCTCCTTCTCAGTGACTGTATAATTGACTTGTGCAGCATCAAGTGTTTTGCTTGCATAATAGATGGAATGAAAAATCTTATTCCTTCGCTGCCCCAATACCGCTCCTACAGCCACATCACTTGCATCACACATTAACTCAAAAGGATATTCCCAATCCGGAGCAATGAGAATAGGAGCTTCCACCAGCTTCTTTTTCAGCCCCTCAAATGCTTCTACACATTCCTTTCCAAATTCAAACTTCACCTCTTTTTCTAGCAACCGGCATAACGGTCTCGAAATTTTAGAGAAGTATTGAATAAATCGTCTGTAAAACCCAGCATGTTCCAAGAAGCCGCGGACACCCTTAACTGATAATAGCGGTGGTAGCTTTTCAATCACCTCTATCTTTGCACGATCGACCTCCAAACCTCTGCATGACACCTTATGGCCAAGGACAATACCCTCTTTGAATAAAAAGTGACACTTTTCCCAGTTGAGCACCAGGTTTGAGTCTTCACATCTAGCTAACACCCTGTCAAGATTCTGCAAACACATAGCAAATGAGTTACCAAAACAGAAAAGTCATCCATAAATACCTCGACATAGTCTTCCACCATATCGTGGAATATCGCCATCATGCATCGCTGAAATGTGGCTAGTGCATTGCATAGACCAAACGACATCCGCCTGAAAGCATATGTCCCATAAGGACATGTAAACGTGGTCTTCTCCTGATCTTTTGGTGCTATGGCTATTTGATTATAGCCAGAGTATCCATCCAGAAAGCAATAATATTCCTGCCCTGCCAGCCTGTCCAACATCTGATCAATCAATGGAATAGGATAATGATCTTTTCGAGTGGCCTCATTGAGCTTCCTATAATCCATGCAAATTCGCCATCCCATGACTTTGCGTGTGGGAATCAGCTCATTCTTCTCATTTGTAACCACTGTCATTCCCCCTTTCTTGGGAACGCATTGAACTGGGCTAACCCATTCACTATCTGAGATGGGATATACCACTCCTGCATCCAGCCACTTGATCACTTCCTTTCTGACTACATCCTTCATCACCGGATTCAATCTCTGCTGATGTTGCACGGTTGGCTTGGATCCTTCTTCCATAAATATCTTGTGCATGCAGAAAGCTGGACTAATCCCCTTAATGTCCGACATCTGCCATCCCATTGCTCTCTTTCTCCTTCTAAGGACCACCAATGCATCTTTCACTTATGCATCTGTCAATTCTGCTGAAATGATGACTGGTAAGGTATCATCTTCACCCAAGAATACATACTGCAGATGTGGAGGCAATGTTTTTAACTCCAATTTAGGTTCCTCCTCTATTGATGGCTTTGGGGATGGTTCCAAAGACCTCTGCAATGGTTCAAAATCTTGCTTCTTGAAGAACCATTTTGGTTTGTTCAAAGTCTGCACCATCTCATATGTCGCACTGTCCCCAAAATGATCACGTCCCACCAAGGCTCTCTCCAAGGGATTCTGTGAGTCAATAATTTGTAGGGTCGACTCCTGATTCAACACACTAATTGCTGATAACTCTTCAGTAAGTGTAGTTGTAGCATACTCTGTCAATCTGCTCTTGTTTGCTACAATGTCTTTGATGTACTTGGAATATTTCGCCACTCCATGCAATACATCAACTAAAGGAAGATTAATATGTACCAGCTTCAGCACTTCCATGAACTTCTTGAAGCATGGTTCCTTCTTGTGCTTTTTCAATCTTTGAGGAAACGGGGCCGGTGGTCTTTCCATCTCTACTGCCCTTTCATTCCCCCTCACTTCATCATGTCTTTCATCCTTTTCTGTTGCTCCAGATTTCTGAGGTGGTCTTTCGGGTTCCACCTCCCCTAGTTTCTTTCCACTCCGGGTAGTAATTGCATTCACCTACTTAGGATTTGGGTTTATATCACTAGGTAATCCTCCCCTTGGTCTAGTATTTTGGGCTCCAGCTAACTGTCCCAACTGATACTCCAATGCCTTTGTAGCTAACTTCTGATTTTTCATATCAGCTGTCAATTTTACCTGATCAGCCTACATCTGCACCTGGTTAGCTATTATGGTTTTGAGCATATCCTCGATATTGCTGGACTGAGGAGGTGCATTATTTCCACTGAACTGTGACTGATAATTGTGATGACCCCCTTGATTTCTGTGCATGCCCTAATTTGAACTCTGTCCTTGATGACTATTACTCCCCCATGAAAAATTCGGATGATTCCTCCAATTTGGGTTGTAATTGTTTCCATACTGCTGATTACTGCTCCTCTAGGCGTTTCCAACAAAATTTACTGAATCTGGATTGGCACCACAACACTCAGCTGAGTGTTCACTACTTCCACAGACTTCACACCATACCTGATGAACTACATTGACTGGGCCTTGTGCCTGGCTCAAGCTCATACTGCTGAAATGAGTGGTAAGTTGATTTTGCAAAGCAGCTATTTGTGCAGCGATAACTATAAATCCATCAACCTCAAAGACCCCTGCGACTTTCTTTGCTCCCCCTCGAGTTGTATCCGCATTCCATTCTGGATTACCTTGTGAAATACGGTTCAACAAGGTGTAAAGCTCTTCATAGGTCTTTTCCAATGCCTGCCCCCCCAGCTGCTGAATCTAACAAAATCTTTATATGCGGTTCCAAGCCCTCAATGAATGTATGCACCAACACATCATTAGACTGGTGATGGTGAGGACAATCTCTTAGCATTGACTTGAACCTCTTACAAGCTTGATACAAATTCTCACCCCCTCTCTGTTTGAAGCTTAGAATCATACTTCTAAGCCTGGCTGTCTTCCCTGATGGAAAGAATCGTATCAAAAACTTCCTTGCTAGGTCATCCCAAGTAGTAATAGAATTTGGCGGTTCTGCCTTCAACCATCTCTTGGCTTCCCCCCGCAGTGAGAACGGGAATAGTGTAAGCCTCACATAATCAGATGATACTCCAGCGGGTATATATGTGCCACTTATCTCCAAGAAGTTTTGGAGATGCTGTTGTGGATCTTTATGAGGGAGACCTGTAAATTTCCCACTGGTGTGAAATAACTGCACCATATTCTGTTTAAGTTCAAACCTCCCTCCTGGTTCCGGCCTACGATTGCTGGATGTTACATTGTTCGCATGTGGGATTGCCACCTCGCGGAACGGTCTTGCTGCCATCTCTTCGGGCACTAAAACTGCCCTTACAATTGGTGGTTGCTGTTGTTTCTCCAGAGTTGCTCTCCTTAATAACTGCAACTTCTTTTCTAGAGCTTCCCTTTTCTGTAGATGAAATTGTATCTCCGGTTCTAACAACGGATCCACCAACTCCTTATCCCTTGCCAGCGTTTAGAACAATTTAGTACCTGCAAGAGAAAGGCTAAGATCAAGTCGTCAACACTTGTATCGAACTTGTAAACTAACACTAAGAAAATTAAATAACCAATTGCCAGTCCCCAGCAATGGCGCCAAAAACTTGTTCACTCCCAACTACACACAAGTGCACGTGGTCGTATAAGTAATAAAGTGGCTTTATTTCAAGCCAGGTATCGAACCCACAGGGACTGTAATGTTATAGTAATTTTTCGTTAAGTGTTTAGTATACGCAATTCTTTATACAAGTAAACAAATAGAACAAATGGTCAATTTCCAAGAATACTAGTTAATATAACTTTAAGTAAGAAGATTGTAACTTATAATCTGAACAATAGCACGAACAAGCTAAGGTTAAGGAAAAATATGCAGATATGTAATTTACTGATTAAATTTCAGTCAACACTTCTCTTTGGTTGTTGGTCAGGAATTATTAACCAATGGATTGGGTCTTTCGATCTCCTCTCCAATTAAAGAATCATGAGAATTACATCCCACATTTCTGTGATACAAACACTTCATATTCTAGCAATACACAACAAATTCCATAGATGACCAAATATGACATTACATATATATTTCTATTCTGAATTTGAATCTTCTCTTAATTCTACGACCAAGACAAGAACATATCCTACCAATTCACATCTATCCAATTAATATTCCTTTCGAAATTAAAACTGGAATTCTAGGATTTACATTAACAATGGCCAATCATTAATGTAGTGAAAACAAGAATTAGTTGAACAACCATTGTAGAGAAGATAAAAACTGAAAGAACATCAATTACATATTACTACAATCATCCTCAACCTCAGCTAAAGGTGAATTAGCCACTCATTTGATGATAAACATCTTCAAACAAGTAGAAATCATACAAGCAATTGAAATTAAAGAGAAAAAGGAAGAAAATTAACCCAAGAACTTCTTCAGCTCAACTTCCTGATACCCACGTTCTTAGCTTGAAATGTCAGATATCCTAAAATAAAACCTAAGTGTGCTATTTATACAAGTGAGAAATTTCCCAGAATAAACTGGCAACATGGTACGGAGGGTATCGCGGAGCATTAGCTTCATGCCACGGCCTTGACGCGGACCTTCACTGGAACTTGGGGTGCCATATAATTATCTTTAGCGTGGCACAGAGGGTATCGTGGAGCCTTAGCTCCATGCCACGGAGGTAACGCACACCTTTACTGGAATTCCAGGTGAGCAGCTAAATCCTCCCATCGTGTCACTGAAGTGAACGCGGAGCATGGGCTCCGTGACACGGTGCCATCGTGCACCTTCACTGGAATTCCACCCAAATTCCACTCTAGGCAGAATGCCTCCGCGATGGTGGCGTGACACGGCCCTGTCGCGGAGCACCAATGTTTTAGCATTTTCTTGTCGACTTCCTAGTTTTGCTTCCAAGTACATTCCTCCACTTCAACAACTTGTAGATTAGTTCCCAAAATTCATTCTAACTGCAAAAACAATAACTAATCATGTTGGTTAGTATAAATCCACATTTACATAAAAACACATGAGAATGTACACATAAAAGTAGATAAACAAGTCAAAATTAAGAAATAAAGTATCGCTTGGGCATGCAATTATGCCCAAGATCAGTCATCATAAAGAATAAATATCCCGTTTTGAGGATTTATGACTTGTTCGATCAATTTCAAGACCAATTAAAGGTCAGAGAAGAGGATGTTATAAAAACAACATTGAGGACCCGATATAGATATTTTGAATTCCTTGTGATATCTTTTGGATTGGCGGATGCCTCAACAACTTTTATGGACCTCATGAACAATGTATTCAAGCCTTATCTTGATCAATTTATACTGTGTTTATTGATGACATCTTAGTATAATCTAGGATAAGACTGAACATGCAAATCACCTCAAGTTAATGTTGTAGACTCTTTAAGATCGCTAATTGTATGCTAAATTTTCTAAATGTGAATTTTGACTGAAATCAGTGGCATTACTATGCCACGTGGTATCTACTGAGACTATCAGCATGGACTCCCAAATGATTGAGGTGGTGAAGAACTGGCTAGGACCCACAATTCCCATAAAGATTAGGAGTTTCTTGGGTTTGACACGTTACTATAGAAGGTTTGCAGAGAGGTTTTCCTCTATATATGCCCCATTGACTAAATTGACCTAGAAGAAGATCAAGTTTCAATGGTTAGATACATGCGAGAAAAGTTTTCAAGAGTTAAAGGCTCAATTGACTACCACTACAGTCATAACCTTACAAGAGGGATTCGATGATTTCGTGGTTTACTGTGATGCTTCAGGAATAGGTCTTGGTTGTGTTTTGATGCAAAATGGGATACTTGTAACCTATGCTTCTTAGACATCTAAAAGTACATGAAAAACTAACCAACACACGATTTAGAGTTGACTGCGATAGTATTTGCACTAAAGATGTGAAATCGTAAGTTCTAAATAGAGAGCTGGAAAATGGAGGACACAACTTATGGTGACCAGTTACAGGCTGCAAGTGAAATCTATGGTCCGAAAATAAAGAACACAAAATCGCAAAGGAGAAAATTTATGAGCTATAGATGGAAAGTACGAATTGCTAGTCAATATGTGAAGGAGTTTATTCAAGTGCAAAGTGAAATAGAGTAGTCATCTATGGGCTGCAAATATATTTTACCCGTATGTGACTTATTGCATAGAAAGATTCTACAAACATCATAAGGAAGTCAGCTGTAGCCATAAAAACATTCATCAGCGGGTCATAAGTCAATTCTATGGCCCGTAAGTAACACCAATGCAGTTCTGAGTAAAGATAGAATGTTAATATCTAGACCAATATAAATACTTTTTCTAGGTATTTTCATGGGTTTGTTAGACGTTACAGTAGACAAATACTTTTTGAAGATTTTGAGTCAAAATTCTTGAAATTTTCCAGCAGTTAATTGTTGTTCTCGACTCGAACATTTCTTAATCTTAATTCTAGGTAATTCATGATTTTTTTAACTTAGCTTTTGTTTTACTTTAGAATGAGCAGCTAAATCCCTAACTAAGGTTGTGAACTCAATAGGGTTGTGACATCAATGAGAATCTCATCTTAATATATGATAATGACATAGATATATTTAATTAATAAACCTCATTTTCATCAAATATTGATTGTTGTAAACATCAATACACTTTAGATAACTCTAGTAACACTTGAAAAAGTTAGTTAGGGTTTGGAAAGATTAATAAGAACTCGAGGTGTTAACCCTTGTTTAATGAATTTGCTTAGGAATAAGTTAAATTTACTTGGCAGAAAATAATCGTGCTTTAATGCAACTCCAGTTAATTTTGAAGAATCAACTAAGAGAAATACTATTTAAATGTCGAAATACAGTAACTGATCATTTAGAGATTAGCTACGGATAAATCTAAAGTTGTTATTAGTATTTTGATTGAGAGATTTAGGTGGAGCAGCAGCCCCTAATGGGAACATAACCTTGATTCTTTAATATATTGATTACATAAAAAGATCAAATTAAATATACATTTTAGTTTATAAATTTCAAAATTTCCATAAGTTATGAAATAGAATGTTAAAACAACCAATTTGTGGATTTCTGTAATTTTTCACGCCTATTATCTGTGAGATTCTATCCCAACCTTGATAGGTTATTATATTTGCATATGACCATGTTACATCATATTTAGGTATAATTTTAAGCTTAATAAATTTTAGCATCATTGTCAGAAATAGATTTTTAAAGTATTGATTGTTAAATACATTGATTTCGGTAGAGAATAACAACAACAACAACAACAACAACAACAACAACAACAATAAGAAGAAGAAGAAGACGACTTCTTAAAATCACATAATACTTGAATTTTATGCGCATTGCGATAAATGCAGAACATATTCTTAAGTTTAGTTTTAATTTTAAGTGAACACCAGCTATCAAATTTTAACCGGATATAAGTGTGATTGTGTTAAAGAAAATTAATTTTAAATTTAATTAAGCTTCAAAAATTAGCTCATAAGTTGAGAATCTCCCAAAAATTAGATAACATGACACCATCCTATTCTATCAACTAATATGAGATATTCTAATAACATCACTCACACATACAAAACTAGACATGCTTGTTTGGAGAACAAAGATAAAATATATTTGTTATAAATATTACTTCTTTTTAAAATATAGTTATTAGAATTAAATAAATAGTACTACGATAATATTTTAAATAATATACAAATAATACTTGAGTCGTTCTGGGCATTTTCCTAAGAAATTATTTCATCAGTATGAAATGTTTCTCTAGGATTAAATAGGTCTTCTCTATAAAAGGAGAAGGAACAACAAAATAATATAAAACCGGCAAAATAAAATATGAACTATGAAAAATCAAGGATTATTAAATTAATTTTTTAGCTCATACCTTTAAAAGTCATTTTTTGAACAATATTTATAGAGATAATGAAGTGGTGAAAATTTCAAAAGGGAAGGACGAAAATGAAACTAGTAGCTAGTTTTGCTACCAAGTAAATTTGAAATTACCATGTGTAAAATGTTAACTATGGAACCAAGGATATCTTTGAAATATCCAACAATCCCCCACATATTTCAAAGGAATTTTTGAAATCAAAGAATAGAAACAAAAAGATAAGGCTTGCTAGATTTTGTACGATCAAAATAAGACTATGAACTAAATTTAGACTGATAAAATTTAACTTACAGAATTATTAGTGAAATATAATATTTCTATGAACCAATAATTCTTATTGTAAGCCAGAGATATTACCAATCACATTTTGACCTTTATATTTTATTGTTTAGCGTGGTTTTGCACCAATAAGCCATGCGAGTGCCTGGTTATTCATGAGAGCTCTAGAGACTTGGCAAAAATTTCATAGGAGCGACCTCATTCCACTTCTCATACATGTTAATTTATCAAGTGTATACTATTTTAAATACACCATTTTAAAGGACTATAATTTCATTAAGAGTCAATAACTCATCCTCACAATTAGTAGCAGTTCAGACACTCTCTTTTAGTGTGCAGTGTCAATATCGACTTGTTATTACCCGTATGAACCTACTTCATGGGATCTCCAATCACATAGGTTGGGTTACCATCTCTATTGACAATCATATCGGTCTTAACCCCATTTCTTTTGAGGTTTGAAGATTAATTTTCTTCCCACAGTTTTAGTTAGAGGATCTACCAAATTCATTTCTGACTTCACATAATCAATGAAAATTATTCCATATCTCAACAGTTGTTTTATGACATCATGTCTCAATTTCATGTGTCTACTCGTACAATTATAAAATTTATTCTTTGTAATAGAAATTGCTTCTTGACAATCACAATGTATAGACACAGAAGGTAACTCATCCTTTATTGAAGGGATATCGGCTAAAAATTTTCTTAGCCACTCAGCCTCAGAACCAACTAGTTCCAGAGCTACAAACTCTAACTCCATAGTCGATATAGCAATGATCATCTGCATAGCTAATTTCCACGATATTGCTCCACCACCTAAGGTGAACACATAGCCACGAGTAAATTTTGTCTCATCTGAATCAGAGATTCGGTTTGCATCACAATACCCTTTTAATGTAGAAAGAAATCCACTATACAAGATACCATAATTCATGGTTCCTCTCAAATATTTCATTAGTCTAATTAATACTGACCAATGCTCATTATTGGGATTATGAATATATCTACTCAGTCTACACACAACATAGGTTGTCTCAGGCCTTGTAAAATTCATTAAATGCATCAGACTCTCAATAATCTGTGCATATTTAGACTGAGTAACTGGGTCACCATTATTCTTTTTCAATTGAGAGTTAGCATCATATGGAGTGGCCACATGTGTCACCTTAAAACATTCAAACTTCTTAAGAAGTCTTTCCACATAATATTCTTGTGTCAACATTATACCATCTTCACTCCTTATGACTTTAACTCCCAATATCATATTTATTTCACCCAGATCTTTCATATCAGAATTAGTACATAAAAATAATTTGGTACTTTGCACAAAATTTAAACTTGTGCCAAATATAAGCATATCATCAATATCTAAGTATATTATCATATATTCATTGTCTACCACTTTAGTATAAATACATTTATTCACTTTAACAGAAGAAAATTTGTTTCTCAGTAAGACTTGATCAAATTTCTCATGCCACTGTTTAGGAGCTTGTGTAAGGCCATTAAGAGATTTAATTAATTTACATACTTTATTTTCTAGTTCAAGAATAATACATCCCTCAGGTTGAATCAGATAGATCTCTTCTTCTAAATCACCATTTAAAAGAGCTGTTTTTACATCCATTTGATGGATTAAAATCTTATGAATTGATGCCAAGGCAAATAAAATTTGAATAGAAGATATTCTAGTCATGGGTGCAAATGTATCAAAATAATTAATATTTTATTTTTAAGAAAATTCTTTTGCTACTAACCAGGCTTCATATGTATCTATAGATCCATCAGGATTAAGTTTCTTTTTGAACATTTATTTACAATCAATAAGTTTTGCACCAAGAGGTAAATCACTCAAAACCCATATATTATTTTTCGTAATGAAATCAATTTTAATTTTTATTGCCTCTTTTCAAAATTCAGCATTAGAAGAAAATATAGCTTCAAAATAATTTAATTATTCATTGTTAACAAGAAAAGTTTGAAAATTATTTCCATAAGAAAAATATTCTTTTTTAGGCCTTTTACTCCTTCTCAATTCCTAAATATTAGAAGTATCTCATTATTTCTTTCAACAGGTCCATGAGAAATTTTATTACACAGTGGAAAAATATGTTCAAAGAATTCTGCATTCTTTGTCTCAATAATAGTATTACAATCAAGCACATCACTCTTTAAAATAAGAAATCTATATGCAGCACTGTGTTCAACATATCCAATAAGCATACAATCAGCTATGTTAGAACCTATTTTTCTCTTTTTAGATTCATGCAAAAGAACCTTATATAACAACCCACTCAGCCGTTATAGCATTTCGACCATGTAAAAATGGGCGAGTTAAATTTTTTTATAAATTCATGATAAATACTTGAGAAATGTAGGGTGCACAGAGAATAAAAATTGAACGGGCGTAGTCTAAATCGGTGGACCCAAGCAGGTGTCCGCTACGGCGGAACATTTTTTGCCACAGCGGAGCCGCTGCAGCAGATGAAGCAGACCAGAAATCCACGATCCGATTTTGATTTGGATATTAAAAACCTAGTCCTTGAGGAAGATTTATTAAAAATGCCTAAAAACAAAAAAATATAGGCTTTGGAGGAAAAACAAGAGGATCCAAGGGGGAATTCGACAACCATGGCTAAGAACTCCCGCGAGAAAATCAAGAATGAGATAGCTGCAAACGGAAATGATCAGGATGAGAGCTTGGCTCCCAGGTAGGTTATGGTTTACTCACTTCTCTGTTGGAATACGATTAGCTAAATATATACGTGCATGTGATTGATGTGCTTCACACGTAGTTACAAATTAACCTTAAGAATAAAGAGGTGAGAACGTGAAATTGTGTTTCTCGTATATGAGAAATTGAAGGAGAGAAATTATATAAATATAACGACTTTGCCAGAATATCAGGAAAGTGAATTGAGAGATGCATGTCAGCTCCGTATTAATAGAATTAATTTAATTGATTAAAATGAACAAGATAACCGTGATTACTATATGGTTTGGGTGGTTTACAAGAACCAGATATCATGTGTTGAAGGTCCGGGATTAGGAGATTAGAAATTCGATATACGAATTTGTAAGAGAATAGATGGTAATATGCTGATGAAGTATAGATAATAGATTTTATGATGAATTTCTTGTTTGAACATAAGTTATGTCCTTGAAATTGTTGAACTTACATAAATTGGTGTTAACCTGATGTTAACAGTGAGGATGAATGGTTGTGTTATGTTATGGTGATGCGAGATCTGGTACACTGAGATTTTATGGCGAGGTGTACTAATGATGGTGAATCACGATGGCATGATAAAAAACGATATGTAAGAAAAGGCTGGAAGAGGACTGATCGGAGTACTGCTAACACAGTACCATTACAGCGAGACTGAGCGGGCAGTGGAGTCCAATCTACTGAGCGGGCCAAGTCGCGACTCTTCATGATCTATGGGGTATAATTAGTATCTAACCTCTTAAACTATAAAATGGAAGATGGAAAATAGAAAATGCATGTTTGGTTTTCAAGTTTGCAGTATGTGAGTCGTTCTATGCATATGGGGGTAGGTTATAGTTATAAGGTTAGACCCTACGTAATGGCTTGTACGCTTATGTAATGATTAAATTTGATTGGTCTTCGGACATTTCTTGTTATGAGCATACTTACGTGAATAAATGGAAATTATCATGTTGATATGAGATGAATATAATCTGTTGTTGAGATCATATGAAAGTTTGTAATGAACTTTGTATTATGAACCTATCATGTGAACTTAGTGTTGCATTTGAGCAAGTAAGAGAATGGAGAGTAGACTCCGATGAATTGATAGGGTTATTGATATATATGGTTTTGATTATGTAATGCGCCTTATTGTGATTTAAGGATGAGAATGACTGAAATATTAACTGTTTCCTGAAATGAGAGGCTCGAGCCCGAGGGGAGCATCCGGACGAGTGAATATTATTATTGAGAGGCTCGAGCCCGAGGGGATTATCCGAGTGAGAAAATATTGTTATTGAGTGTCTCGTGTCCGAGGGGAGCATACGGACGAGCATATGAGTGGGAGCGAGTACCACGCCCGTACGGTACATGAATTTCTAGAGTCCCGTATAGGTCATGACTGGTTGGGCATAAATAAGACCCACTAGCATGTGTGTACATGATTCGTGTGGGTGAGTGTTACAGTGATGTGATGGAGGCGTGTGTCCGGCACATTACTGCAGGTATAATCACAGTATGAACGTCAGGTATGTGTGTGTGGAAGGTTTTCTGAAATAAGATATAATGTTTGATTTGTATGATATATGATACTTGTTTGATGATATCCTTGAGATGATTGACGTGATATATGTGCAGACATATTGAATGTACGTTGTAGTTATTATTTATGTGTTATACAAGAGGAAATAACTGTCAAAAATGATTTTGCATGAATGAATTATAACACGTTAGAAATCTCGTGATAGAATTAATATGGTGATAAGTCGCTAGGTAAATTTGGCTAGAAACACTTAAAGAATGAAAGATGTGATAGAAAAATTGAAGGCACTGAGTTCTGAGCTACTATCTACTAAATACTGCTGCAGCGGGCTTATCACCGTGGAAGCGGGACAGCTGTAGCGAGCTCACCTGCACTGCAACGGAATTGGAGAGACAGCATGGTAAGTTAATTTTGCAGTCAGAATGAAAAATGAGTAGTTGTACTGGTAATATTGCATGATTTAATTGATTAGGGTAATTTATAAAAGCGGCTAGTTTAGAGCAACAGAGAAGTGAGAATTAAGTTTTATTTCATGTTGATTCTATCAATTATTTTGCTATTACGTAACTAACTGTAGTCGGCTGATGATACTTACCAGTACGTGTGGTGTACTGATACTACTCTTGCTACGCCTTTTTGGTGTAGGTTGTGGCATGATGAAGTTTGTCTTGAATTGGCAGTCACTCAATGACAACTTCTGCATTCTTCCGCGAATGAAGTTGTGTCTTTTATTTGTCGATACTCAGTAGTAGAGCTCTTGTACCTGTTTAGACTAGATCTTGGGAAAAGTCGTATTTTTTGGGAGGTTTCTTTATATTTATTTTGATTAAGTTGTAAAAACTGATGTAAATGAAGAAAGATTCGATTTATGAATCCTAAATGATTATGTTGTTTTGATACGTTATTATTTAGGGAAAAAGAGGTTATCCTATCGAGTAGAGTCGAGTAGGTGCTCGCATGTCCTGTATAGTTGGGTCGTGTCACCTTAGCAAGGCACCCCCACACTTTTAAATATTTCAAACTAGGTTTATAACTTTTCCACAATTCATAAAGCGTTTTGCCAGTTCTTTTATGATGAATTCTATTTTGCAAGTGACATGCAGATAAGATTACTTCACCCACAAATTATCA
The DNA here is from genome assembly GCA_035772735.1 of Datura wrightii. Taxonomy (NCBI): domain Eukaryota; kingdom Viridiplantae; phylum Streptophyta; class Magnoliopsida; order Solanales; family Solanaceae; genus Datura; species Datura wrightii. Next base: position 178,654,449 of record JASDFA010000001.1, on the reverse strand, counting down.
TGTGCATTGGAGCTAACTAAAAAGGAGTTCATCATTTCCTTCCATATTCTATTTTTTCTTTCAGCTACACCATTAGACTCGGGTGAATAAGGTGTGATTACTTCATGAATAGTTCCTTCTTTTTTCATAAAAAGCATTTAAAGATAAATATTCTCCACCGCTATCAAATCTAATTCTCTTGATTTTTCTACTTAGTTGATTTTCAACTGCAGTTTTATAAGAAATAAAAGCATTGTAGGCATCATTTTTATTTCTAAGTAAAATATAACATAGTAAATCTATAAAAATCATCAATAAAAGTCACATAATATCTTGTACCACCTCTAGTCATGATTTATTTTAAGTCACCTAAATCAGTGTGAATCAAAGACAATAATTTAGCTTCTCTATTGATTGAAAAATATGACATTTTAGTAATTTTAGTTTCAGCATATAATTCACACTTGTCAAAATTATTTGAGTCTAAATCATATATCCAACCAAGTGACTGCATATTTTTTATATATGAGACATTAACATGTCCTAATGTAGCATGCCATAAAGAAATAGACTCAACCATATAAATAGAAATGGATGCCTTTTTATTGATAACATCAAAAATATTGAGTACAAAAAATTCATGGTTACAATATCCGTTTCCCACAAACATATTATTTTTTGTCATTATAATCTTATCAAATTCAAACGACACTTTCATTAACAAGTCTACATAAATCAGATTTGCTCGCATTGTAGGAACATGTAGCACTCTGCAAAGGCTAAAAAAAATTTCGAAGTGAGTTTCATGAGTATTTTACCCTTACCCAAGACTTTAGTAGTACTTGAGTCTCCAAGGTAGATCATTTTTATTGTCATCTCCTATTGGTATATAGGAGGTAAATGCTTCTTGATTTGCACAAATGTGTCGAATAGCCCCAGAGTCTACCATCCATTTATTTATTTGTGCTACAATATTTACTTGAAAAATGACAACTGCAATAATATCATCTCCTTCAGCTAAGTTAGCCTTGAGAGGACTATATTTTTCTTTGTCATTTTTCATTCTTTTCCTGCAATGTGCGGCATGATGATCTAACTTTCCACAAACAAAACAATGGTCTTTCTTTTTCTTAGAATTAGAACTATAGTGCTTGTAACTTTGAGACTTATTATCATATCTTTTATTGTTATTGCTTTGGTTTTGCACAAGATTTTCCTTGAGAGCTATCTCCTTAGCTTTGAATAATTCTTTTCTGTTGGTAGTATCAGAAATAGTTTCAAGAGTAGTATTATTTGTCATAGTTTCTTAGATTGTTGGAGAACAAAGATATAATATATCTGTTATAAATATTATTTAATTTCAAAATATAGTTATTAGAATTAAATAAAGTACTACAATAATATTATAAGTAATATGCAAATAATACTTGAGTCGTATTGAGCACTTTCCTAAGAAATTATTTCAGTAGTATGAAATGTTTCTCTAGGATTAAATAAGTCTTCTCTATAAAAGGAGCAGGAACAACAAAATAATATAAAATCGACAAAATAAAATATGAACTATGAAAAATCGAGAATTATTAAATTAATTTTTTGGCTCATACCTTTCTTTAAAAGCCTTTCTTTAGACAATACATATAAAGATAACAAAGTGGTGAAAAATTCAAAAGGAAAGGATGAAAATAAAATTTGTGGCTAGCTTTGCCACCAAGTAAACTTTGTCACTAAGTAAATTTTGCCACCACATAAATTTGAAATCACCATGTGTAAAATATTAACTTTGGCACCAAGGATATTTTTGAAATATCCAACAATGCTAACAAGCACGTTCATTATACTAAAATAGATATCTATTTTTTACTTGTTCAATTTGAAAAATCAAGACATAATTTTTAACTTAGTTCCTAATTTATCCTTATTATTTAATATAATTATTTTGAATACACTTTCCAAAGAGCATTGAATTTTTTTACTTTTTGGGTAAATAAATATTTTTATTTATTACCAGTAAAGCATTACAACACAAAATAAAGAACAAAAAGTATGCACTGAAAACTAGACACAATCCCAATTCAATATTCCTACTATATCTTCCCAACTCCCTGGCTCTACTTGTGAAGGATAGAAATTTAAATGTTCAACATAAAGCACTAAATGAAAAATTAAACTAATCCTGAATACAACCTCTTGAATGATCAGTATAACTATTACTTCTGTAGTTCTTCTCTTCTTCTGGAAAATGACACCATTTCTCTCAGTCCATAGGTGATAAACAACAACAACTAGGGCAATTTTGTATACTGCATCTCCTTTGCTCTGCCCACCTCCATACTTCACAACCCAAGTTATCTCATCCTCCTATTGGCGACAGTCTCTATCTATACATTGCCATGTGAGTAGTTTCTTCCAAACAAATTCAGAGATGCTGCATTTGAAAAATAGATGATTTAAGGACTCCTGCTCCACATTACAAAATACAGAAGAGAGCATTGAATTTATTATATTCAAAAGTGATATAGTAAATCTATCATTTTATTTATTATTTCTTAAGGGACATGTCAAATTAATATATAACAAATAAAAATATGTGTGGAGAGTAAATTATTAAACCTAATTCAAGCTCAAAAATTATTTCTAAGACCTATGAAAAGATAATCATCCATACACTCAATTGGTGCGAGACACCCTAACATGATAGGATCCCTATTCTTGCCATTTCTCAAATTTTCACCAAGTTCACATTCATAAATTGATAAACTAATATCGTTGTGTCGGGGCTACAAGAGAGATGAGCCACTTGCCGACTTAATTGTTTTCATGGAACACCCTATAAATATCAAATAACGGGCCAATGTTGAATTTAGGCTTCGAGTATTAGTTGATAACCTTTGGGAACATAAAATTTAAAATTTTATTAGTGAATGATGTTTTAAGAGATCTTTTATTTTTTGACTAAAGTTTCCATCAATCACCAATGTATAGCTTTACAAATCTATAAACAGCTATATACAGATTTGCTATTCCTTTCATTTCAAAATAAATTGTGTTTTTACTTTTTTATTTTATTTTAAAATAAATGCTATTTCATATAATAAAAAATCCATTAAAGTTATTTTTTTTATTTTACCTTATTCAAATAAAAGGAGTTTTACATGATCAATAAATCACTAAAAAGATATATCTTTTTAAAAGTATTTATTAAGAATCCGCTAGTAAAAATATATCTTACTTTTTAGTAATGTACTCAAACTAAAAACACTACTTATTTTAACATGATGAGAATACTTCAAGCTTCAACACGAGAAAATTTAGAACCAGAAAATCACAACAAAAGGATTACTAATCAATTAAAAAATATGGTCGATAGGAAAACTTACAAAGTTGAAGAAATATACTTCTTGTGTCCATCTTTATATGTTCAATATTGATTTGACATATTTTTTAAGAAGTAATAAATAAAATAATAATTTTACTATATTATCTTTTGAATATAATAAATTCAATATTTTTTCAAATTAAAAATATGTTGGAAATGACTATATTTAATAATAAGAGTAAATTAGGAACTAAGTCAGAAATTATGTTCTCGATTTTCAAATTGAACAAGTAAAAATAGACATCTATTATTGATATAATGAACAAGTAAAAATGGACAGAGGAAATATAAGTTACATTTATTGTTTAATATTTTTAAATACAGATATTCAATGTAATGTATGTGTGCAGTCTGTTTAGAATTCGATTCGATATGTTTACATCAGTTTCTTGAAAGGCGGGGCATGAGCTAAAGTTTTTACGCAGCACGGGATGAGGCATAAGCCTCGAGATATGGGGCGTAAGTTCCATATATCTATGGGACGTTTATGCCATATATCTTCAATTTTATAATTTTGTTACTATGAAAGTAAGCAAAAGTAATATTTTCAATAATTTTGCAAATAAATTGTCACGCCCCGAGCCTACACCCTGGAGATAACATGGTACTTGAAGTCACAAGTGACCCCAAGTCAACCCCTAGTCTATCATACACTGGTATTCTGAGTAATCATGCATAGTGAAAGCTTTGAATTAATAACATAAAAGCAATTCAGGAATTGAAACTAAAAGAAAACATAAAATTTCACATAATCTGAAATCCGAATGTACTCAATGTCTGAAAGCCATCTAACTGAGTAGTTGTTGGGACAAGCCCCCAGCTAACTCTAACTCTAACTAACAATGCTAAATAAAGTTGAAATGAATGAAATAACACCCTCAGAATATAAGGACTCACACTGCTGCTGCTGATAGAGATATCCGACCGAAATCGACTATCGGTGTTGGGTCAGAGAACCTACGGCTATATCACAAAATGATACAACATAAAAGTATGCATCAGTACTTTGAATGTACTGAGTAAGTGGGAGAAGCATAATGATAAATATCTAAACAATCTGAAGTAAACTGAGATGGTCAAGATGACCCTGTCTGGTGGTCAAAGACATGCCCTAAGCTTGAGAGTTCTGAGTATGAGATACAGTACTATACTGAGCTGAGCTACTAGAGCTGAAACTGAACTGAGCTGCTTATTCTGAAACTGGACTTGACTAACTAGTGGGAGAGTCTATAAACGACATATAACAACGTGAGCTAGACGTGGAGTCCGATGTATATACTCCACCGGTAGGACTCAATATACCTTACTAGGGTATAAAGGCATGAACTGGGTGATCACAAAAGTCTGGGGCCAATCAGGCCAAGTAATACTGTAACCTACGTTGGCAATGTAGTTCTAGGAACCTTAGGGCGCTGGAACCTCAGCCCGCTCGGTGCTAAGTCCTACTCCCACTGGAAAACTTAAACTGAACTACTAGGTTGATAGCTTAAAACTGGGGTCCAAGACTTGTCAGGGACATATAACTAAAAGTACCCTGAGAGTCTTATTGGACCAGATTCTGAAATTAGGTTTTAGACTATTCAGAGCTGCTAATCTGAAAGCGTCGTAACTATCTAAGAACAATCTATAAACTGAACAGGGGTCTTGCGGCTGGTCAGAGCTATATATCTAAAATGTCATGACTGCCTAATGGACCAATAAACTGGATTCTGAGTCTGATTCTGATAATTGGGAGGAACCACTGACACCTCGAGAAAAGATTGAAGTCAAACTGATCAGTTGACTAGTTATAAATAGTTCTAAAGAGGTTCTATGTTCTAACTAAACTGAACTACTAAGCAACTAATAGAGAACTCAAATCATTCTAACAACACGGGAGATTTCATAATTTAGCGAAATTTCAAGAATTAAATGATTCTCATCCAACAGGGCTAAAATCATTCTCGACAATGGAATAATTGCTCAATATATATATTTAATAAGAATTACTAGGAAATTCATCCCAAAACATACTTCACAACTAGATGGAATTTAATGCGCGACAATCTTTACTTAAGAATTTAGGGCTGTAAATCACTTTGGAAAGAACAACAATAATTTTCTTAGAAACTGATGAAGATCATATGAATAATAAACATGGACAATAACCCAAGTGAAATTAACGAAATTTACATGAAATTCATTCATATTAGAAAAACTCAGGGCTAAACTGATAGCGAAATTATGGGAGGATTTTGGGGGACACAAAGGAAGGACAAATTTTCTTGTTTAATACTCACATACCTGACTAAAATTCTCCCATAGAAGAAGACTTGAACTGCTGCAATGGTGAACAATCCTAAGCTTGCTTGAAGGGTTCTTGAGAGGAGAGCCTACGGTGATTTCTAAAAACTGAGAGTGGGAATGAGGAATGAACTATTTTTTCCACTAAAAGGTCTAAAATTATTGCTAAAACGACGAAGTTTAAAGCTTGGGAGAGTATAAAATTACCAAATAGCCCTTAGAAATTCGCTGGAAAAAACTGCCAGGTGACACGGGTGACCTAACGGGTCATGGTGACTGACCACGACTCATGGTCACTCCGTCAGGTACACTGCCCCGGTTCCTTAGTAGGTCACCGCGATGGACCTAACTGACCATGACTCGTGGTCACGACGTGGACCACACTGTCTCAATTTTGAAGATTCAACACTAGACTTGGTAATGAGTCACCTAACGAGTCGTTGCCACGGATGACGACTCGTGGTGACACTCGTTAGGTACACTGCCTAAAAACTGACTAAGGATGATAATGGGGGACATAACAAGTTGTTACTGGTGACCACAACTCGTTGTCCCCACCCGTCAAGTACACTGCTCAACTAATAATTTTCTCAACCCAGGCCTGACCACGAGTGACTTAACGAGTTGTTGACAGTGACCAGGACTTGTTAAGTCTCCCGTTGGGTACACTGCTTCCCATCTTACAATACTTACTCCTTCTTCTCACGGTTGACCTAACGAGTCATTGGGTCTCATAATGACTCGTTAGGTGAGTCGTCATGTAGCATTTCTGCAGCTTTTTTTTAGATTTTCTGATTTAAGTCCTGGAATTAGATTTTGAGTTTCCGGGGCATTACAATATCTCCCCCTTGTAAACATTCATCCTCAAATGTTAGAAAACACATAGGAAAGAAGAGAATAACAATCAAAATCTCCAACTACTGCTCATTTAACTCTAAAACTGTTGGAATGACTACCTCCGTTTCAAAATACTTAACTAGACTAAATTTACTTTTCATACATACATCTAAAGTCACAAAAGAAACTTATACACATGAATTGAATTCAATAACTAGATCAGATCCTAAGGCAAAATTAACATTTCAAGCTACAACAGAGTCGGTAGAGAACAAGTGTGGGTATTTGGCCATCATATCAGCTTCGGCCTCCCACGTAGCTCCCTCAACCTCTTGATTTCTCTATAGGACCTTGACTAAAGCTATTTTCTTATTTCTCAACTTACGAACCTAACGGTCAAGGATTTGGACTGGTACCTCCTCATATGAGAGACTATCCTTTATTCCCACACTGTGTAATGGCACAACTGAGGTTGGATCTCCTATGCACTTCTTCAAAAGTGACACATGGAAAACTGGGTGTGCAGTTGCTAGTTCTAAAGGTAATTCTAGCTCATAGGCTACATTGCCAATACGCCTCAAAATACTATAAGATCACACATACCTCGGATTGAGCTTTTCCTTCTTGCTAAACCTCATCACCCCTTTCATGGGTGAAATTTTCAGGTAAACCCAGTCATCAATTGCAAACTCCTACTCTCTTCTCCGCACATCGGCATAAGATTTCTGATGGCTCTGAGCTATTTTCAACCTTTCTCGGATGAGCTGAACTTTCTACATTGCCTCGTGAATTGAGTCTAGCCCTATCAAGGTAGCTTCACCAACCTCAAATCACCCCATAGGAGATCTACACCTTCTCCCATATAATGCTTCAAATGGGGCCATCTGAATGTTAGAATGATAGTTGTTTTTGTATGCAAACTCGATAAGAGGAAAATGGTCATCCAAATTACCCTTAAAATTGATTGCGCACGCTCTTAGCATATCTTCTAGGGTCTGAATGGTCCGCTCATCTTGCCCATTAGTCTGCAGGTGAAAAACAGTGCTGAGTTTGACCTGAGTGCCTAGTCCCTTCTGAAAGGACTTCCAAAAGTGTGAGGTGAACTGTGTTCCCCTATTTGAAATGATAGCTAAGGGAACCCCATGGAGTCTGGCTGACTCTCGGATGTCAAATTTGGCATAGTCCTCAGTTGAGTCTGTGGTTTTAACTGGGAGAAAGTGAGCTGACTTAGTCATCCGATCTACTACTACCCAGATTGAGTCATGCTGACAACGAGTCCGCAGTAGATCCGTGATGAAATTCATATTCACTTCTTCCCACTTCCACGTGGGTATACTGATACCTTGGGTCATACCTCCTGGCCTCCACTTTGACTTGCTGGCAGTTCGGGCACTTGACTACAAATTCAGTAATGTCTCTTTTCATGTCGTTCCACCAGTAAATATCCCGCAAGTCGCGGTACATTTTAGTAGCACCACGGTGAATGGAGTATCTCGAGTTGTGTGCCTCAGCCAGTATCTGTTGTCTCAACTCACCAACATCCGGTACACACAACCTCCCTCGGTAACGGAGCACATTATCTCCCTCTTTAGAGAAAGCCTCGACCTCCTTTCTAAGAACTGCTTCTTTAAGTATAAGTAGAACTGGATCTTCATCTTGTCTGGACTTAACTTCAACTACCAGGATGAATCCGACCCAATCTGCACTACCACCCTACCTTCGGCTGAATCCACCAACTGCACCCCTAACCGGGCTAGTCTGTGAACACCCATTGCTAACTCCTTTTTGTCTTCCTCAATATGAGTCACACTCCCCATGGACCGTATGCTTAGGGCGTCAATCACCACATTGGCTTTGCCCGGGTGATACAGTACACTCATTTCATAGTCTTTTAGTAACTCCAACCACCTTCTCTGACGCAGATTTAGATCCTTCTGACTCAGCATGTACTGAAGACTCTTATGATCTGTAAATACATCTATGTGAGCTCTATATAAGTAGTGCCTCCATATTTTTAGCGCAAACACCACCGCTTCCAACTCCAAGTCATGAGTTGGACAATTCTTCTCATGAAATTTGAGTTGTCTGGAGGCGTAGGCTATTACTTCGCCCCACTGCATCAGAACGCAACCGAGTCCAACCCTGGAGCATCACAATAAACCACTAATCCATCTGTTCCTTCTGGAAAGGTCAGAACTAGAGTAGTAGTGAGTCGAGTCTTCAACTCCTGGAAACTCTTCTCATACTTGTCCTACCACTTGAATTTCACCTTTTTTCGGGTTAACTTACTCAAGGGTGATGCTATGGAGGAGAAGCCTTCCACAAACCGTCGGTAATAACCCGCTAAGCCCAGGAAACTCCAGATTTCAGTAGGAGAGGTAGGTCTGGGCCAATCCTTCACTGCTGCTATCTTGTGAGGATCTACTTGTATTCCTTCACCTGAAACCACATGACCTAAGAAAGTCACGAACTTAACCAAAATTTGCACTTGCTGAACTTGGCAAATAACTGGCGGTCCCTGAGTGTTTGTAATGCTAATCTTTGGTGATTGGCATGCTCTTCTTTATTTCTGGAGTATACTAGAATGTCGTCAATAAATACAATGTCAAACATATCTAGATACTGCTCGAAGACTCTGTTCATTAAATTCATGAAGGCTGTTGGGGCGTTTGTTAACCCAAAGGACATCACCACAAACTCATAGTGACCATACCGAGTTTTGAATGTTGTTTTCGGTATGTCACACTCCCTGACCCTTAGCTGGTGGTACCCTGATTTGAGATCGATCTTGGAGAAACAACTGGCTCCCTGAAGTTGGTCAAATAGGTCATTGATTCTAGGTAGGGGATATCTATTCTTGACTGTGATCTTGTTCAGCTGACGGTAATCTATGCACATTCTGAGGGTTCCGTCTTTCTTATGCACGAATAGCACTGGAGCACCCCAGGGAGAGATGCTGGGCTTGATAAAACCCTTGTCAAGAAGATCCTTTAATTGCTCCTTCAACTCCTTAAGCTCAACTGGCGCCATTCTGTAAGGAGGGATGGAGATGGCTGAGTATCTGGGAGAAGATCTATTCCTAAGTCTATCTCCCATTCAGGGGAAACTCCGGGAAGATCCTCAGGAAAAACGTCTAGGAACTCGCTGACCATAGGGACTGACTGGATAGTCGGGGTCTTAGAGTTGGAATCCTTGACCCGAACTAGATGATATATACATCCCTTTGAGATGAGTTTCTGGGCCTTAAGGTAGGAAATAAACCTACCCTTAGGCGCTGAACTGCTGCCCATCCATTCTAACACTGGCCTGTTGGGAAACTGAAACTTGACAACTCTAGTTCTACAATTGACTGAGGCATAGCGGAAATATAACTAATCCATTCCAAAAATAAGGTCTAAGTCAACCATATCTAACTCTACGAGCTCAACTGGAATGACTTTATTCAGGAATGAGACTGGGTAGTTTCTATACACCCGGTTGGCTCTAACTGACTCGCCAACCGGGGTGGAGACTGAGAATGGTTTTGAGAGGACCTATGGACTGATGTTGCACTGGAATGCTATATAAGGAGTCATGAATGAAAGAGTGGCTCCTGGATCTAAGAGGGAATACATGTCTAGATGGAAGAGATGTAACATACCAGTAACTACGTCAAGTGAGCTTTCCTGATCCTGACGAGAAGATAGAGCATAGAAGCGATTTTGGCGCTGACCGCCATCTGTACCTGATCTGTTGGCCTGCTGAAGCTGATGAGGTGGTAGATTGATATCTACCTCGCCCTACTGACGGTCACTCCCTGAGCCTGTGCCTAAGCTGTCCACACCCAAAAAAGCCCTCTCGTCCCTGAAGGCATTCCCCTGGGTGATTCCTACCACACTTGGGCAAGTTGGCTACCTGTTTCCGGTGTTGTGGGTCTGAGACTGAGTGCCAGATGACCCACCCCTCCAATCCTGATGGGACCAAAAGGTTGGGGTGCTGGCTGAGCTGGGTGCTGGGGCTCTCTGCTGCTGTTATTGCTGTGGGCAGCTACCACCGCTAGACTTTTGATGGCCGAAATCTGAAGGGCTAGTCCTTTCCCGTTTGTTCTTTCGCTCCATAACCTTTATTTTTTCGGCCTCAATTTGCTGGGCATAAACAATCAAGCTAGAAAGGTCCATATCCTTAATCAACATCGCAGTCCTGGACTACTTGAGGACCAGATTTGATACTCCATTTACAAACTTCAGCATGCAAGCCCTTGGCTCAGCTACCATCTTTGGAGCATACTTAGACAGCCCGGTAAACTCCAAAGCATACTCATCCATAGTTTTGTTGTCCTGCCGCAGATTCATAAACTCCACTATCTTTGCCTCCCTCAGCTCTTGAGGGAAAAACTTGTCCAAGAAAGATGTGTGAAATTCTTCCCACTCCACTGGTCCTGCTCCCACTGGCCGCCCTTCTTTCCACTAGTCATGCCAGACTTGGGCTACCCCTTTCAGCTAGTAGGCAGCCAAGTGAGCACTCTCAGAGGAACTGTACCATAATGCAGGTGATCTTCCTGACCTCATCCACGAACTCCTGGGGATCCTCCCCTACTTTGAATCCCTGAAAAGATGGAGGGTTCTTATGGGTGAAGTCTCGCACCCTCGCAGCCGTTGTGGTCCCATTCGTGGCTACTGGAACCACCTACTTGTTCACCTGGTTGGTGACTGTTTGGGCCAGCAATTGGATGGCCATCCAGAATTCGGCGGTAGATATAGAATCATCTTGAGAAGCTGTTGGAGCTAATGGGGCAGGTTTGTTGGCGTTACCAGCCCTTCTTCCATTACCGCGTCTGGGAGGCATGGTTCACTGAAACGAAACAGAGCACGAGTTAGAAGAGCGTTTCTGGAATTCAAATTTAACGCATGATAAGGAGTATGAACAAAAGGGAGTTTTTCCTAATAACATCTTTTAGCCTCCTCGTCATAAGTGTGGCGCGCTTCACACTCATGAAAAAGACTCTATTCGATGCGGCTTTTAGACTTTCCGAGGATACTCTAAATCGAGTTCTCTAATACCAAGTTTGTCACGCCCCGAGCCTACACCCTGCATGTAACACGGTACTTGAAGTCACAAGTAACCCCAAGTCAACCCCTGGTATATCATACACTGGTATTCTGAGTAGTCATGCATAGCAGAAGCTTTAAATTAACAACATAAAAGCAATTTAAAAATTGAAACTAAAAGAAAACATAAAATTTTACATAATTTAAAATTTGAATGTACTCAATGTCTGAAAGCCATATAACTGAGGAATTATTGGGACAAGCCCCCCAGCTAACTCTAAGTCTAACTGATAATGATAAAGAAAGCTGAAATGAATGAAATAACGCTCTCGGAATATAAGGACTCACACTGTTTCTGCTGATAGAGTGATCCAAACGAAATTGAGTATCGGTGTTGAGTCTGAGAACCTGTGGCTGTATCATAAAATGATACAGCATAAAAGTATGCGCCAGTACTTTGAATGTACTGAATAAGTGAGAGAAGCATAATGATAAATATCTAGATGACTGAACTAAAAAGACATGCAATGACCAATTGATAAACTGAACTGAACAATCTGAAGTAAACTGAGATGGTCAAGATAACCCTGTCTGGTGGTCAAAGACATGCCCTAAGCTTGAGAGTTCTGAGTATGAGATACAGTACTAAACTGAGCTGAGCTACTAGAGCTGAAACTGAACAGAGCTGCTTATTCTGAAACTGGACTAGACTGACTAGTGGGAGAGTCTATAACCGACATATAACCACACGATCTAGACGTGGAGTCCGATGTATACACCCCACCGATAGGACCCAATATACCTTGCCAGGGTATAAAGGCATGAACTGGGTGATCACAAAAGTTTGGGGCCAATCAAACCAAGTAATACTCTAACCTACGCTGGCAACGTAGTTTTGGGAACCTGGGTGCGCTGGAACCCCGGCCTGCTCGATGCTAAGTCCTAATCCCACTGGAAAACATAAACTGAACTACTAGGCTGATAGTTCGAAACTAGGGTCCAAGACTAGTCAGGGACATATAACTGAAAGTACCCTGAGAGTCTTATCAGACCAGATTCTGAAACTGGGTTCTAGACTGGTCAGAGCTACTTATCTGAAAGCGTCGTGATCGTCTAAGAACAATATGTAAACTGAATTGGGGTCCTGGGGCTGGTCAGATCTCTATATCTAAAATGTCATGACCGCCTAATGGACCAATAAACTGGATTCTGAGTCTGATTCTGATAACTGGGAGGCACCATTGACACCTCGGGAAAAGACTGAAATCAAACTGATCAGTTGACAAGTTCTGAACAGTTTTAAAGAGGTTCTATGTTCTAACTGAACTGAACTACTAAGCAGCTAATAGAGAACTCAAATCATTCCAACAACACAGGAGATTTCATAATTTAGCGAAATTTCAAGAATTAAAGGAATCTCATCCAGCAAGGCTAAAATCATTCTCGACAATGGAATAATTGCTCAACATATATATTTAATAAGAATTACTAGGAAATTCATCCCAAAACATACTTCACAACTAGACGGAATTTAATGCGCAACAATCTTTACTTAAGAATTTTAAGGTTGTAAATCACTTTGGCAAGAACAACAATAATTTTCTTAGAAATTGATGAAGATCATATGAATAATAAACATGGACAATAACCCAGGGTAAATTACCGAAATTTACACGAAATTCATTCATATTCAAAAAACTCAAGGCTAAACTGATAGGGAAATTATGGGAGGATTTTGGGGGACACAAAGGAAGGACAAATTCCCTTTCTGAATTCTCACATACCTGACTAAAAAACTCTCCCTGAGAAGAAGATTTAAACTACTGCAATGGTGAACAACCCTAAGCTTGCTTGAAGGGTTCTTGAGAGGAGAGCTTACGATGATTTCTAAAAACTGAGAGTGCGAATGAGGAATGAATCATTTTTTTCCACTAAAAGGTCTAAAATTATTGCTAAAACGACGAAGTTTAAAGCTTGGGAGAGTAGAAAATTACTAAATAGCCCTTAAAAATTTGCTAGAAAAAAACTGTCAGGTGACACGGGTGACCTAACAGGTTGTGGTGACTGACCAAGACTAGTGGTCATTCCCGTCGGGTACACTGCCCCTGTTCCTTAGTAGGTCACCACGAGGGACCTAACGAGTCATGGTCACCAGTCGCGGACCACACTATCTCACTACTGAAGATTCAACACTGGACTTGGTAACGAGTCACCTAATGAGTCGTTGCCACGGATAACGACTCGTGGTGACACTTATTAGGTACACTGCCTAAAAACTGACTAAGGTTGGTAACGGGGAACATAAAGAGTCGTTACTGGTGACCAAGACTCGTTACCCCCACCCGTCTAGTACACTGCTCAACTAATAATTTTCTCGATCCAAGTCTAACCACGAGTGACTTAACGGGTCGTTGTCAGTGACCACGACTCGTTAAGTCTCCCGTTGGGTACACTACTTCCCATCTTACAATACTTACTCCTTCTTCTTATGGTTGACCTAACGAGTCATTGGGTCTCATAACGACTCGTTAGGTGAATCGTCCTGTAGCATTTCTGCAGCTTTTTTTTCTTCAGATTTTCTGATTTAAGTCCCGGAATTAGATTTTGATTTTTCGAGGCATTACATAATTCAAATAAATCACCAATGATATAGAAAAAAAAACTATTATAATTTTTATTTGAGAAAGGTAACAACAACAAAAAATAAGAATAGACGAGATAATCTTTAAAATCTACTTCATTATTGATCTCCACATCTACTAATCCTTCCCAACTTCAACTAATCTTTGCATTAATTATTGCTTATATATTTCAAAAATAGAGAAGGATAAATAGTGTAAGAACAATGCCAAAATATTGATAAAGTGTCTCACGAACATAGTGCTATAGTATCTATATTCTATCAATTTTAGGCATAATCATCCAAAAAACTATTTATGACAACATCATTTTATATGAGAGTTAGTTTTGTTATTAATATATTTTAGAAAAAATCACTATAATATGAAAACATGATAGCTTAAAATATAAATATCAATATACAATAATAAAAAATAATATTTATAACAAAAATACTTTTAAAATAATAAAAATCAAATTTAACGCCGGGGGCGTATGCTTTTACGTCCGGAATTTATGTCCTACATTTGGGGTTAGCTTTATAGATCTACGCCTTTCATTTGTGCCATGGAGAATTTTACGTATGCGTTGTCTCAAAACTCGTCCTGAAAACGCTTTTGAAAACACTGATTTACATCTTATTAAGACGCTTTTACCCCCGTAACTTACGCCCCAAATTCTGAAGCTTACATTTTATGAATTTACGACTTTCATTTGCGCCCAGAGTATTTTAGGTATGCCCCGCTTCGAAACTCACATGATAATGCCTTTAAAAACATTGATTTATATATATAAATTTGCTTTCTGGATATAAACTTAAGCTTATAAGAAATAAATATAATAATTGATAAGTTCATATATTTACTTTTTTCGGTATTTTCTTATCACCTAACCTCATTAAGATCTTGATGTTTCAATTTTTATTTCTTAAAAAGAAAAAAAAAAGGTTCGGTTCTTATCATTCCTAGCAATCTTACTGCAAATAATCAAATATAAATTATTTCTTTGCCTCTTTAATAATTTTGGACTTCACAATGGATATTCATCTGAGCTACACTTATTTCTACCTTTAGAACTGTCATATAGTAACAGTAAGCTTATCAATTTAAAAGAGACTAATAAAGTTAAGTTTGAACACTCTGAAAATGAAGTGGCTGTAGTTTAGTGGTAAGAATTCCACGTTGTGGCCGTGGAGACCTGGGCTCGAATCCCAGCAGCCACAATAATGTTCTTTTTTAAAAAACAATTAATGATTTTCTTTGTGGTTTCGTTTCGTTTTGATGGGCCAAAAGTTGAAGCCCCATCAAACAAAATCAGCCTACCTTTTCCACTACGGGTTAGGGCCACGTTTTAACTGATGTTCAACCCAACTTCAAGTTTCTCTTTATTAAATTTTTCCTGTAAAGGGTCACTTGATTTATGAATAATTTATACAGAAATTAAAATTTTGAGATTACAATACGTGTGATTAAATAATGGGGAGATTATTTAATGGATATACTTTTACTCTCAAATGTTTGGTTCTGAGGAATAAAAATGAATATACGATATAAGATGTGTTTTGTTTTATACTAGATAATATGAATATATCCGGAGAAATCTTGGGAGAAGTTATCTTTACCAATATTCTGTTTTATCCCGAATTACTATCCCACGTTGAATACAGTATACAAATAATATCACAATTATAATATATTCTATCTGAAAATTATTACTATCCCTTATTTTTTTCAGACAAGTATTTGTGGCATCCAAATGAAATTCTAAAAAGAACTTTTCCAACAAACTTCTCTGAAAAACTTTTTCAAAAAGTTGACCCCCCCCCCTCCCCCTCAAAAAAAAAAAAAAGGAGAGATTCTTTTTTGGGGCCAAAATGTAGTGGTAGTGCAACTTGCATTAGTATGAACAATTATTCATTGTCACCTTCTTTCAAATTATTTTGATTAACTTCCGAAAAGGATTCTTCTTTTTAACAGCCGTCGCAGTTATAATTTTTTAATTACGCGGCGCTTAGCAAAAGCATATACACTGAAGTTTTCCTTTGCTTTAATTTGACTGCATTCCGGGCGTAGTCAAAGTGTAGTAACTATAAATTTAATAAAATTTAATAAAATTAATTCAAATTTTATATTTGTATTAAAAAATTTATTTAATATATAAATAATTTTTATAAATAAAATAATTATAATTTAAATTTTATAAATTAAAAATTCTGAATCCGCCTCAAATAACTTTATAACAAGTTGTAAGGCATTTGATTCTCGTGTCAGGGTTAACACACTTTTCAAATGCTGATTAAGGCATATGTCATAATGCTTGTCGGACAAAATTTAAAATTTCAATATACGACAAACACGCAATAATTTTGAGAACTTAATAGATATGTTAAATAACGTAAAAGAGTTTACACGATCAGCTTATGTAGTTACTTTCGTTTTAAAATAAGTAATATTTTAATTTTTAAAAATATTTTTTACTATCAGTGAACAAAAATTATTCTATTTTTTTAAGATATCTTTATATTTTGGGATATGAAAAAGAAATAACTATAATGAAGAGTTCATTACAGCTACGTTAAGTAAACTCATGTTAATACTTGAATCAGCTTTGACACATTTTGTTACCTTTTTAATATACTACATCTCTATATGTTTCTTTAATTAATCCACTAATTCTGTGTACCATGATCGGTGCTTTTAGCTTTTAATGCTGGATATGTAAAAAAGAGAATGCAAAATCCACAAAGCACCCAATGCAAAATCCACGAAGCACTTTATGAATGGAATAAATCTGAATTTAAAATTTAAAGTTTATAAATTTTAAATTTATTGTAGTAATTTATAGTTTGTTTTAACTAATGTGTTTGTAATTAAGAATTCATACATCTATGTATATACATAAAGGAAAGACATAGATATGATGATGTGACACATTCTAAAATATAGAATTGTATTTATCTTTTTTTATAGTTTTTTGATCTTTTTATTATTTAAAAATGATTTTAATAAATGTGTTAGGAAAGTTAAAAGACAAAAATACCCTCCAAACATGGAAAGACTAATATACTGTTACACCCCGTATGTCTCTAACGTTTAGTCGGCCTATTCATACGTTAGTTAAGAGTTTTAGAGTTCAATACGTACGAGGAAGGGCCCGGGGAAAGGTCGAACGAGCGTGAAGTCGGGATCGCGCGGGAGAAGGTCAGACCAGTTGCCCAGAGGGGCAACGTGGCACGGATCAAGCTCCTCCGCGACAGCCACCGTGGAACGCCCGATATTCAGCGCGTTGTGGTCCGTGCCACGGACCCTTGTCCACCGCCTCAACTATATATATGTTCTCTCCTTGGATTTTGGTTCATTTTTGTCACACCCCGCCTTGGGGGGTATGACTGGCACCTGGTGCCCTACTAGGACCTGAACTGCTGGACTGCTAAGCCTGGGCACATCTGGTGTCTGGCTGGCTCTAACTCATATTTCTGGAAACAAAGGGCTATATAACGGTTGTAAACGCAGCCCCCGGCCCATTGGCCTATAGCCTTCTGTACCTGTACTAACAGCTGACCAGAAACATATCAACTCAGGGAAACCTATGCGGGCCGATAAGGCCACCATGCTGTCTAGTTATCTATAACTCAATCATGAAGTACTAAAAAGCTACGTGACAGGCAAGGTCACCACTACTGGCAAACTATGGCCCCACACGACCAACATAGAAGAAAGAAAGAGTACTAACAGCTATACAACTGCACGGCCTCACACGACCGGCTCATCTGACCACAGGGAAACATACACAGACTGCAAGCCTCTAGGAATAGCAATAGAAATGATCGGGACAGGGCCCCGACCTACCCGTACTATACAGCAAAAAGGAAATGAAATACACCTCTGGAATTCAGTCTCCGGATGAAAGGAGCTGACTACTCGATCGCTGACAGGAATCACGTAGTATCGCCTGCTCGTCTATGAGTACCTGCAGGCAAGTAATGCAGCGCCCCACCGGGCGTCAGTACAGCTGGTACTGAGTATGTAAAGCAATAACTGAAAGAGATATCTGAAACAATAATATAACTGATGAAACTAAAGTAGAAGGAATAGATTAACTGTCTGATAATGTAAGTCATACCTTCTCTTAATCATACTGGAAGGAGTAGGAGTCATACCTGAGGATTTATCGTTCTACTGTCGATCTACTCGTATCTACTGTAACACAGTATAACATATCATAACATACATAACACACACAAACCTTACTCGGCCCCCATAAGCCGGGGGGTACAACCAGCACAGAATCTATACCCCTATCCCGGTCATCCCATCTCCTATAACCCTGTAAGCATCCTGCCGGTCCCCTGGGTATGCACTTGGGCTCGCTGAGCCCCTGACTATAACTGTACCTGAGTCCGGAGGACTCCTGAATCAACACCCGGGCGTATCCGCTCGACAGGGGTGTATCAAAGCCGACCAAGGCATAATATGGGGAAAACTGGCATCCCATCTTCGTCCCCTGTGGGACGGCATGCCACTCCGTAGAGCAACGTATCCTCGTCCTCTGGCGGACGAGTCGATACAGCTATCAACCCTGGGGCGGTCATGGATGCTAGGTAGTCCAACCCTAAACAATACAACGGTCTCAACTAGCAATACTGTCTGCATATCTCACATGCTGAGGCTAATAGGGGTAAAGTATCGTATATATTACATGCTTAACTAGTGATAGTAATCTGTATGTATTTAATACGTGCTGAGGCTGGTAAATATATACATATGAATATAGTCTCCTGCCAGACTGTTCTGGGGCTAATACTGAACAGGATATAGTATTTCTGCTGAAAACCATGCTGTTTACTGAGTTTCTATAGTAACATGATTTACTAGTTCTAACATGCTTTCTAGCTTCACTTTAACTTGTCGTTCTATCTCTGAGATGTCTTACAGATATTACATTGCTTTACTGGGCTTTAACTGAATACAATGATACCCTAACATTCCGCATTATATCACATACTGAGCATGCTGTGCAGATTCTAACACTTGTATTAGGATCTATATCGGGCTAGCAAGTTTTGCGCAAATTATAACTCGATACTTCTAATACCGTACCAACATTCATAATAAGCATAACACATGATTTCTGAACATTCTACTGGCCTTTAAATTACGGTAATGTGCCAAGATTACTAACTTGCCGAGGAAACTAGCTTTACATACCTTATCCTTGAACTATTCGTCTGTCGAACGAGACTCGGCCGGTACTTCAGCTATTTTCTCCCAACTGCATTCATAACCATGTCAATCAATACTAAATACAGCTTTATTATAAAGAGCAACGTCACTTTCGATATAGTTTATAGCCTGAACTTAGGCTTATCGAAAGACGATCGAAAACTCGCTATTTTCCAGCGGTCCAGAAGGGAGAAATATTCACTTCACAGCTAGGAACACATAGAAACTAGTTTAGAGCAATTCCACTTACCTTAGCTCGGTGGCTCGACGATTCGTCGGCCGTATTTCACAAAACTGAATCCGTTGGAATGCTCTCTGCTGCTAAATACCTCAGTATCTGGAGTTAATTTGAGTTTGGACAACGTTTAGCAGCGTAATCGGATGAAAATTATATTATTTCTTCGATCCTTTTCCCTTCTCTGCGTTTGCTCTCTGTTTTCTAGAAATTTATATGAGTTAATTCTAAAATAAACCGAAGTGGGGCTTTATATACTTGGGCCTGGACAAGGCCAACGTGTCACAGAGCCAATGCGGAGGCCTCTCCTCCGTGACACGCTGCCATCGCGGAGGGGCTCTGCCTCGGCTCCTTCCGCGATGGTTCGACAGGTTTCTCATCCGATCTTTTCCCGGGCCTTTCTCCAGCACGTATGGCCTTCAAATATGCTTAACCAACGTGCGAACAGGTCGTCTAGGTGCCGGGAATTCTACAGGGTATAACAATTTTCAATATATATATATTCGACCAGCAAAGGAAAGTACGAAGGAGGTGAGTTAAATTCATCCGTTTATGCCGTAAAACGGCGCCCGAATTCAATTTAACTTCGGGTATTGAAGTTTAAGGCTGCAGGGAGCTTTTCTATAAAGTTACTTTCGCAAAATTCGCCCGGCGAATTGTAATTCCACTGAGCTAAAGTTGTTGGAATTGCTCCAAACTAGTTTCTATATGATCACAAGCTTCCAATAAGCATTTCTCCCTTCTAGACTTTTGAGAAATAACGAGTTTTCGACCGTATTCCATAAAGTTGAATTATAGTTAATATTTATATATAAAGTTTTCCTTTTTGCCGAATTTAGTGTTAAAACTAGTCCTATTCTTCCAGTAACACGATTTCAGTTGGTAAGAGTTGCTGAATACGAATTAGAACTTACCAGTTAATCAGAAACCGACAATTGAGGTATGTTAAGGCAGTTTCCTTCGGCAAGTTAGCTCCTATAACATTATAATTCAGTTTAAGTCCCGGTAAGACAATTAGAAGTACGTTAATCATGAATAGTTGTTGTTATTAGCTGAGACTAGTAATCCACACATAGTTCGGTATTGGATTTGCCTATATAGCCATTCATGATCGACCCTAGGGTTATTAGCTGTGTCGACGCCCGCCATGGGCGAGATGACATCGCTCCAGAAAGAGCGGCATGCCATCCGCGAGGGACGAAGATGGGGTCTCAGGTCCTCATAGAGTCCATTCCATGGCTGGACTATTATATATACATTGTATCGGTACCATACCCCCGACGAGCCTGGTGCCCGAGGTGCAGACATCGGGAGTCCACTGGACTCAAACACAACTATAGTCAGGAGCCGAGCGGGCTCAGTTGCAGACCCAGGGGACTGACAGGACGGCTATAGTTACCAGTATGACCCATTATGACCTTGATAGGGGTATATAGATTGACGTGTACTCACCAGGGCTTATGGGAGCCCCAGGTGGGTTATTCCATGCTGGTTGTACCTTCCAGCTTATAGGGGCTAGGTAAGGTTCTTATTTTCTTTAGTTATTGATAGACTAGATAATAGAGAACCCAGCTATTCAGGTATGACTTCTATTCCTTTTCTTTCAGTTATTGTCAGCCCTATCTTTTATATTCAGTCATTTACAGTTATTGTCTTACATACTCGGTGCATGTTGTACTGACGCCCTTTTGGGGCGCTGCATTACTTGCTTGCAGGTACGGATAGACGAGGAGCAGATCCCTCTTAGCCTCCCGCCAGAATCAGCAGAAGAGTCGGCTCCTTTCTTCCTGAGCTTATAGATAAGATGTTGTTCTTTTGATTGTACAGTTTACGGGTAGGTCGGGGCCCTGTCCTGACCATCATATTACTCCTAAAGGCTTGCAAATGGTTTCTATTTCCCTTTGGTTAGCTGTTATCGGCCGTGTGGGGCCTATATGCGCTTTAGTTTACATGTTGGCAGCGTGGGGCCTTGTTTAGCTGACAGATTAGCGGCCTTGTCGGCCATAGTTTAGCGCAGCTTTGGATTTACTTTACAGTTAAAACTAGACATCATGGTGGTCTTGTCGGCCCGCATAGGACTCCCTATTGCTATGTGTTTCTGGTTAACTGTTTTCTTGTGACAGGTGGATATAAGGCCTTGTCGGTCGGGGGCTGTGTTTATAGCCAAGATATAGCCCATTATTTTCTTGATTTCAGAGTTAGTATTAGCCCTCCACTAGGAGTGCTTAGGCTCAGTCAGCTCAGTCAGATCCCTGTAGGGCATCAGGTGCCAGTCATGCCTCCCTGGGGCGTGACAAACTTGGTATCAGAGCCGGTCATATTCCAAGGGGTCTGCAAGCCGTGCTAAGTAGAGTCGTGTCTATGGATGTGTTGTGCACCACATTCTATAGGCAGGAGGCTGCAAAACATGATAGGATGGTTACTCTTCCTTCTTATCCATTTGTGCTATAGAGCTGTACAGTATGGGGTTGAATCCCTAAGCTTACCATATTCATTTTGTCTACAGAGAAATATCGGACCCGCGACACCTTGCGACTGACAGGAGGTTGGACGTGGCAGCAAGAGAGGCACTAGCAAGGTGCCTGATCTTGGGCAGATTTATATGCCCAAGTGATACTTAAACGTATCATTTTTACCTTGTTTGTTGTGCAATGTGTATATAATATCATGTAATTGGTAATAAAATGCGAATTTATACTAACCAACATGATTAGCATTTGTTTTGCAGGTAAATATGATTTTTAGGAGCTAAAATGCGTGTTGGAACTATGTCGGAGTTGGACTTGGATGCGAGCGTGGAAAAGACCTTGGAATGCATATTTTATAGGGGCTCCGCGATGGAGCCGTGCCACGCTACCATCGTGGTAGCACACTGCCTGGACATAAATTAAAATGGCAATTTCCAGTGTGCCTTCGCGTCAGCTCCGTGGCACGGAGAGAGGCCTCCGCGATGGCCTCCATGCCACGTTGAGGTTAATTTACCGGACACTGGAAATTCCAGTGAAGGTCCGCGTCCACGCCGTGTCACGGAGGCAGTGCTCCGCGTTGGCCTCCGTGACACGTTGCTTGTTATTCCGGGAAAAATTTCCCACTAGTATAAATAGCACACTTAGGTTTATTTTAATGAGTTTTTAGTTTTTAGACTGAGTTCAGAAGTGGAGAGCAGGAACGTGGGTTAGTAGCAGTTGAAGAACGAAAAAGCTAAGGGAATTCTTCTCTTCCTTTCTTCTTTCTATCAATTGTACGTATGATTTACACTCATTTTAGGATGATCAATCCAAGAATGAGTGGCTAATTCTCTTCCTTGTTGAGGTTTTGAACATGTGTAATGAATTCTGATTATAATTGATATGGTTTCTTCTTCTTCTTTAATGTTGTTCTATTAATTCTTGTTTTTACTGCATTAGTGATTGGCCAACATTAATGTACATCTAAAAAGTCCAATTTCACTCGAGAGAGCAAGAAATTGGAAAGTTGTGAAATAATAGGGTATTGTTCTTAACTTGATTTGGGAAAATTGGGTTTTGATGTGCTTTCCTGATAGAAATATACTTGAAAGCCGTATTAGTCAATTTAGGAACCGGAATTGTAGTGCTAGGTCATAAATTGCATTTGATAACAGAAATGTAGACGGATGGTTTATGATTCTAAAGTGAAATTAAATACGAGAGTTTTAATTTCTAGGCAAATGTTCTTGGCTAGCAACATGAAGAAGAGATTAACCAAATTATCATGATTATCAAGTCATTACTTGTTCTTAACCTTGGCATGTTCATATCCATTGTCTAAATTCACAAGTAAATAGTTGTTATTAGTTGTAGTATATATAGTTTAGAAACCAAAAACTCAAGTAACTATTGGTTACATTGTTGTTAGCATAATTAGAAGTGAAA
Source organism: Datura wrightii (assembly GCA_035772735.1). Lineage (NCBI taxonomy): Eukaryota > Viridiplantae > Streptophyta > Magnoliopsida > Solanales > Solanaceae > Datura > Datura wrightii. The sequence goes on along the minus strand of JASDFA010000001.1, from coordinate 178,630,978 downwards.
TAGGAATATAGTAAACTAGGCAATTTTACGTATCTTGAGCCTCCTTGGATCGATACTTGGCTACTTAGCCACTTTATTACTTGTTTGACCACGTGCACTTGCATGTCGGTTTTTAATATAAATTACCACGAGCAGAGCAAGCCGAGCAATTTTTTGGCGCCGTTGTCGGGGAGGCTAGGCGATTTGTAAAATTGTGTTTAGTGTAAATTTACTGTATTTGTATTTTTATTTTCTTAAGTGTTAACAACTTGGTCTTAGCCTGTATTTTGCAGATTTTGTTTCTGTGAACACTGGCAAGGGACGAAGAGCTGGTGGAATCTTACTTAGAGCCTGAACGTGAGTTTCATAGTCAACGTAGAGAAGCTCTTCGAAAGAAGCTGCAGTTGCTTAAACAATCTATGATGGAGCAACAAAATCCACCAGTTGTGCGGGCAGTTTTAGTGCCCGATGAAGCAACAGCAAGGCCGGTTCGCGAGGTGGAAATCCCACACGCTAATAATGTACATTCTAGCATCCGCAAACCAGAGCCTGGAGGGAGGTTTGAATTAAAGCAGAATATGGTACAACTTTTGCACACAAGCGGGCAATTTACCGGTCTCCCTCACGAAGATCCACAACAACATCTCCAGAACTTTTTGGAGATAAGTGACACTTATATACCCGCTGGAGTGTCACCTGATTATGTTCGGCTCACCTTATTTCCATTTTCCTTACTTGGTGAAGCCAAGAGGTGGTTAAAAGCTGAACCACCCAATTCTATATCAACGTGGGATGATCTTGCATGGAAGTTTTTGATCAGATTTTTCCCTTCTGGTAAAACAGCCAGACTTAGGAGTAAAATCCTAAGTTTTAAACAGAGGGAGGGAGAAAATCTTTATCAAGCCTGGGAAAGATTTAAATCCATGTCGCGGGACTGTCCTCACCATCATCAGTCCAATGAGGTGTTGGTACACACATTTATTAAGGGTTTGGAACCCCACACTAAAATTCTGTTAGATTCAGCAGCTGGAGGGCAAGCGCTGGAAAAGACCTATGAGGAGCTGTACACTTTGCTCAACCGAATTTCACAAGGCAATCCAGAATGGAATGCAGATTCTTCAAGAGGTGGAGCAAGGAAAGCAGCGGGAGTGCTTGAAGTGGATGGATTCACAGCTATCGCTGCACAGATAGCTGCTTTGCAAAATCAGTTAAACACTCACCTCAGCAATATAAATTTGAACCAGCCATCAGCTTCAGTCAATGCAGTTCAACAGATGTGGTGTGAAGTGTGTGGTAGTAGTGAGCATTCAGCTGAATGCTGTGGTGCAAATCCTGATTCTGTTAACTTTGTGGGCAATGCACAGAGAAATCAACAGCAGTTTGGTAGTGGCTACAACTCAAATTGGAGGAACCATCCGAATTTTTCGTAGGGTAGCAACAATCAACAAGGCTAAAGTTCAGGGTAGGGTATGCACAGAAACCAAGGAGGGCAACAAAATTATCAAGCTCAGTTCCGAAATCACAATGCCCCTCCTCCACCACCATCACCGACTTTTGAGGAGATGTTCAAAACCATGATCGCTAATCAGGCACAATTGCAGGCTGACTATGTCAAATTGGCAGCCGAAGTGAAGAACAATCAATTGGCGACCAAGGCTCTTGAATATCAGTTTGGGCAGTTTGCTAGTGCCCAAAATACTAGACCCAGAGGAGGACTACCTAGCGACACGGATCCTAATTCAAAGCAGGTAAATGCAGTGACCACGAGGAGTGGTTTATAGTTGAAGGAGGTGGAACCGGAAAGACCGCCTCAAAAGTCAGGAGCAGCAGATGTTGAGGGAGAGAAAATCTCGGATAAGGGGAAGACTAAAGAAGCTGAACCAGAAAGGCCTCCACCCCCGTTCCCTCAACGACTTAAGAAACACAAAGAGGAGGCGTGTTTCCAGAAATTCATGGAGGTACTTAAATAGGTACATGTTAACTTACCTCTTGTTGATGTCTTGCAGGGAGTGCCAAAATATGCGAAATATATTAAAGACATCGTGGCTAACAAAAGTCGTTTGACTGAGTATGCCACGGTAGCTTTAACGGAGGAATGCACTTCCCGTATTCAGAATAGGTTGCCCACAAAACTGAAAGACCCTGGAAGTTTCACTATCCAGCTTACTATTGGGCAAAGTATCCGAGCTCGTGGATTATGCGACTTGGGGGCAAGCATAAATCTGATGCCATCTTCGGTATTCAGAAAGTTAGGTCTCGGGAGTCCTAGACCTACAACGATAATCTTGCAGCTAGCAGACAGGTCTTTAGCTAAGCCGGATGGCATTGTTGAGGATGTGTTAGTGCAAGTAGGCTCCCTCATTTTTCGGTCGATTTTATTGTTCTGGACTTTGAACCAGATGCTGAAGTCCCATATTTTTTGGGATGACCCTTTTTGGCAACCGGAAAAGCATTAATTGATGTAGCTGCGGGTCAACTCACAATGCGAGCACATGACAAGGTCGAAGTGTTCGACGTGTACAAGGTACCTAAGCTCCCGACTGTTTATAAGGATCTCTCGGTGATCAACGTGATTGATCATGGGAATGCTAATGGAATGAGTGATTCCCGAGAGTTACTAGGTAGGCCACCGGATAAGGTTGAGAACTACTGGGGGGATGACCATAATCGGAACAAATCGTCCATCTCCCTAGTATACAAGTGAGCTTAAAGGACGTCGAGCCACGACGGTAAACCAGGCGCTGCACGGGAGGCAACCCGTGAGAAAAATATTTTATTTTATTTTATTTTATTTTTTTCTTTCTTTTTGCACAATGTAGTTAATTTTTATCTTTATTGTTGTTTTTATTTTCTATTTCCAAGTTTTAATTTTTCTTTTCCTTTTCTTGATTAGGTTTAGATTTTCATTTTAGTAATATTTTTTATTTTATAGTTAGGGAAATCTATTAATTTAACCAATTTTTGTTTAGTGAGGTGATTTTCAGGTATAACGGAGGAAATATACATGGAATCGAGAAAATGAAGCGAGGTATGAAAAATTAAATTTATTGGAGAAACAGAGCACTGGCGCGTTGGCGCCGTGTCACGAAGGCAGTGCTCCGCATTGGCCTCCGTGACACGTTGAAGGCAAAATCCGGATTTTTCAAAAATCCAGTAAGCCAACGCGTTGGCTCCGTGTCACGGAAGAGGGGCTCCGCGTTACCCTCCGTGACACGTTGCCCCTTATTCAGTGCCGGGTCACACCGGGTTTCCGGGTGACCCGCGTGTTTTCTATAAATTAACCCCCGATTTTCGCCCAATTTTCCCCATTTCCCTCTTCCCTCCGCGACCAAACACCCAATTCCCCCTCCCCAAGCAATGTGCCACGTTAATAGGCAAGAAAAACGAAAAGTTTCTTCGGTTCTTCAAGTCAAAGGTATGTTTTCATCGTCTATCTCAATGTTTTGGCGATTTTTGTCAAATTTGGGCATGTGAGGTGAGATATATCACCCTAGGTAGAAATTAAACATGATGTTGAATTATTTTGTGATTGATTATGTTCGGATTGTTATAGTTAGCGTTTGAACTTGTCGATTATGTAAATAAGTCGAAATTGATTGTTGAATTGTATTCTAGGGCTTGGGTTGTTGAATTTGACTTGGGCACTTGATAATTGGATGAATTCGATGCCGGGGTGTGTTTATTATTTGAGATAAGTCGTGGTAAATATTGTGTAAATGTTCGAAGACGACTAATTCTCGAATTTTTGTGGGAAAATGCATAAAGTGTGAATTGGTTAGATTGTTTAGATTAGCTTGTATATAAAATGTTTTGATTGTTGTTTTTATTTTGTTGTTGTTTTTGTTGCGAAGTGCGATGGTTGAATTGTTAGCGATAGTAGGATTGGGATTAGCTGTATGAAGTCTGAGTAGTACGCTAACCGTTATGCTGTCGAAATTTTATTGTGAACGCACTAAGCATGAAGTATAGAGTGTTGTCTGTGGTGTACTTAGAGTTATCCTTGCTGTAATTTTATAAATATTGTTAAGGACTAAGTGTGGAGTAAATTTTGTGTAACCTGACCTTAGCCGAAGCTAACAAGTTTTTAGCTTAACGTTGTGCTTGTTTGTGTAAATTGACAGGTACAATGGCTAGCAGACAAGATAAAGGCAAGGGTGCTTCTACCTCAGGCACCGGACGGAAAAGGATGAGACTGGGCACTGTAGTCCCAGCTGCACCCGCTGTTCCGCGCGGCCAACGCCGCCAATACGGAACAAGATGGGTCACCGATGAAGGGAAGAAATGGTATGCGAAACACAAAGAAAACAAGTACTTCCCGGAGGAACATATTGCAAGGGAACCACTCGCACAGGAGTTCCCTCGCATTGTACAGAGAATCGAGGCAGCTGGGCTCAGCTTTATTTTTCAGGAGCCCAAGGAGTGCAACCTTCACTTGGTCCGGGAATTTTATGGAAACTGGAACCCGGCTATCAGAAGCCACACTATAAAAATCAGAGGGCAGATTGTCACTCTGGAACCCCAGCAGCTAAATGCCATCGTTGGAGTGCGGGACACAGACGCCCACGTTCTCCGCCAGCTAAACATCACCCCACCGTACGCCGACATCAGACGTACGTTGTGTGGGGCTCGATCCACAGCCCGATGGAGTAGACATAAGGAGATGGGTTACCACCAGACTCTGCCTTATTCGCAGATGAATAGGGAGGCCAGAATATGGCTGAAGATTGTATGTTCGTGCTTGATCCCGGGAGTCCATATGACAGATGTGACCCGGGACCGTGTCTGCTTGGTGTATGCCCTTATGAAAGGGCTTGAGATTAATGTGGGGGCGGTCATAATATCCGCCATGAAGAGAGCCAGACTGCACCAGGGCCACAGATACGGGTTTGGCGGACTCATCACCACCTTCCTCCGAGGCCTCGACATTGAGGAAGAAGCTTTGGATTATATTCCGCAGTTGGAGCGGAGGGCCCTCGACGTGACAAAGACGAAGGCCCCCGACACTACACACGGACCTGTGCTGACTTTGGGCGAGCGACATGCTCGTGACGATCAGTACATGGCCCGTATGTTCGGCATGCAGATGCTGCAGCTATGGATTGGTGGGAGACCAGCCACCGAGGAAGAATTATGGCAGTTGGAGCTGGACTACCCCTTTGGCGAGAACGCCAGAGCCTTATGTAAGGTGGGGCTAGCCTTTGTGGAGCCTACAGATGACGATGTCCCTACTGATGAGGAGACACGTCGTGAGGACTCTGATGTGGAGTTCGATGACGACGATGGAGCTGATTCAGATATGGGCGACGAGGCCGCAGCACCGGATGAGGAAGTCGAATATTTCGACTGAGCAGGGAGTTCCACCACCCAAAATTTTGTGCTTTGTATTATTGTGAACACTGGGGACAGTGTTCGATTTAAGTGTGGGGTGGGGAGTAGTTAGGTGCTGGGACATAGGCTCTAAACTGCTGTATATTTTTCCTTGATGTTTATGTATGTTTGTGTTTTCCCTGTGGCGAACTGATTTGTGATGTATGTGTATATATTTGTTTTGTGGCTAATTATGTGTGTTTTGAAAGTTATGGTTGCTAGTGTAAATATTTTATAAATTTTGTAAATATATTTATTTTTTCTATCGACATGATCGATATTTTTCAAAATTTTTGCGAAAATATTTTGCACTTGTAAATATTTTCTTTCCATCGAAATGATCGATGTGTTGCAAATTTTTTTTTCGGTTTTTATTTTTTTTGGGTTTCTCGGAGTTTGTTTTCGGTTCTTTTACCGAGAATAGTCCCATTGAACCGATGTCATAGTTAGTGACCATTCCCTATGATGGATGGATGACGACTGTCTTAAGGGAAATGTAGTCGGTAGGAGTAGGATTTTTATTTGTTTTTAGTTTTTCTTTGGTGGATTGCATCAATGAACTGTAGTTGCTTATGGTTGCTAAAATTTCGTTGCGTGTTGTAATTGATGTTCAAAATGTGAAAGTGATTCGTTTGAAAGCATGCAATTCTGTAAATATGTTGAGTTACCTAGGCTATAGAATTTGGTTCATTATGATTGAGGCTTAATCTTGAATTCATGGAATTGACTAATTAAAGAGTCTGTGAATGCATCTTGATTCGAGCATGTGCATGAAGTGTGAAGTGAGGTTTTGCTATTCCATGTCATTGTGAATTGTCTAGAACTTGCCTGGTGTGTATACAAAACGAAATGAAGGAGGTGTAGTGTTGGAAAGGATGTAGGCATTTCTTTGTTTTAACCGATAGTTTCCATTTTTTCTTGTCAAATTCTACCTTTTTATATGTTGTATACCCTAGTCAGCCCGTTGAGCCTTTAGCCGATTTCTTTCTTTTGTCCAAAATTGTATGAACTAAGCTTTATTCCTTCTTTTCATTAGCCTTAAAGTCTATAAGAAGCTCTTAAGTGCTTACAAAGAAAAGAAAATGTTTCCCAAAGTGTTAAAGAGTGAAAAGAGTGAAAAGAAAAAGAAAAGCAAAGTGAGGAAAGAAAAGATGACGTTGAAGAGGCACTTGTTGTAATTAAATGATAGTGAGGGTACATGAAAACACTCTGTTTTGTGTCAAGTGTGGTTGATGAAATGGGCTGTATGAAAGTAAACCAGCATGAATGGGAGAAAAAGAGAAAAGAGAGGAACAATGTCCATGAGTCGATGGGAATGTGTTGAAAAGGCGCTTAAGGATGCTAGCGACTATTATTGGCTAATCCAATATATACATACTAGATCCATAGCCCCGTTACAACCCATTAAAGTCCTACGTGATCCTATATTGCATTTCCTTATATTAGTGGAGTAATACACTAAGGGCAAGCCTATGGGTCATGACATGATGCATGTGAATTCTTTTGGGAGAGAGAGTGAAATTAATTTTTATATGCCCCTACTTGCATGTTTGTGTGCTGCATGAACATAAAGGGGAAGTTCTCTCGAGTTGTGAGGGCACATGCTTGATGAAAGATTGATTTTCGTGTCGGATTTCTTGATTAGCTGATTTGCATGAGTTTGCCGATATCAAGAATCAATTCTTAAAAGTCTAGGAAGCCTTGATGTATTAAAGGTCATTGTATTGTACGACCAAGCATGTTTTCTTGATGATTTGCAAAAAATTGAATAATCGGTATGACCGTAGCGTAAATTGTTGCACCATAGTGACGAAGGTTGGGATGTAATTTGCATGATTTGTGTATATGTTGTTCGAGGACGAACAAGGATTTAAGTGTGGGGTAAGTGATCTTGGGCAGATTTATATGCCCAAGTGATACTCAAACGTATCATTTTTACCTTGTTTGTTGTGCAATGTGTATATAATATCATGTAATTGGTAATAAAATGCGAATTTATACTAACCAACATGATTAGCATTTGTTTTGCAGGTAAATGTGATTTTTAGGAGCTAAAATGCGTGTTGAAACTATGTCGGAGTTGGACTTGGATGCGAGCGTGGAAAAGACCTTGGAATGCATATTTTATAGGGGCTCCGCGATGGAGCCGTGCCACGCTACCATCGCGGTAGCACACTGCCTGGACATAAATTAAAATGGCAATTTCCAGTGTGCCTTCGCGTCATCTCCATGGCACGGAGAGAGGCCTCCGCGATAGCCTCCGTGCCACGTTGAGGTTAATTTATCGGACCCTGGAAATTCCAGTGAAGGTCCGCGTCCACGCCGTGTCACGGAGGCAGTGCTCCGCGTTGGCCTCCGTGACACGTTGCTTGTTATTTCGGGAAAAATTTCCCACTAGTATAAATAGCACACTTAGGTTTATTTTAATGAGTTTTTAGTTTTTAGACTGAGTTCAGAAGTGGAGAGCAGGAACGTGGGTTAGTAGCAGTTGAAGAACGAAAAAGCTAAGGGAATTCTTCTCTTCCTTTCTTCTTTCTATCAATTGTACGTATGATTTACACTCATTTTAGGATGATCAATCCAAGAATGAGTGGCTAATTCTCTTCCTTGCTGAGGTTTTGAACATGTGTAATGAATTCTGATTATAATTGATATGGTTTCTTCTTCTTCTTTAATATTGTTCTATTAATTCTTGTTTTTACTGCATTAGTGATTGGCCAACATTAATGTACATCTAAAAAGTCCAATTTCACTCGAGAGAGCAAGAAATTGGAAAGTTGTGAATTAATAGGGTATTGTTCTTAACTTGATTTGGGAAAATTGGGTTTTGATGTGCTTTCCTGATAGAAATATACTTGAAAGCCGTATTAGTCAATTTAGGAACCGGAATTGTAGTGCTAGGTCATAAATTGCATTTGATCACAGAAATGTAGACGGATGGTTTATGATTCTAAAGTGAAATTAAATACGAGAGTTTTAATTTCTAGGCAAATGTTCTTGGCTAGCAACATGAAGAAGAGATTAACCAAATTATCATGATTATCAAGTCATTACTTGTTCTTAACCTTGGCATGTTCATATCCATTGTCTAAATTCACAAGTAAATAGTTGTTATTAGTTGTAGTATATATAGTTTAGAAACCAAAAACTCAAGTAACTATTGGTTACATTGTTGTTAGCATAATTAGAAGTGAAAATAGGAATATAGTAAACTAGGCAATTTTACGTATCTTGAGCCTCCTTGGATCGATACTTGGCTACTTAGCCACTTTATTACTTGTTTGACCACGTGCACTTGCGTGTCGGTTTTTAATATAAATTACCACGAGCAGAGCAAGCCGAGCAGTGCCCTAGTCATAGTCAGCCCAATTTGAGGGCGATAAGGAGGTTTCATCTCGATCTCCCTGGCATTCTCCACCACACTGGGAGCCTCTCGGAGTGGCAGATGCGTCGGCACCCCCTCCAGTAGTATCTATACCGACACCGTCCGATTAGGAGGTTAGGAGTGTCATTGTTATGTTAGCCAGACTATGGTCGCACAGCGTCAGCCCGTGGTGCCGGTAATTGCAGAAACCTCAAGAGGGCCTGGTAGCTCGAGGGTCCAAGAGTTCCTTGCACTGAGTCCCCCGCAATTCAAAGGGACATATCGGGATAAGGACCCTTAGAATTTTCTAGACCAGGTGCAGCGAATTTTCAGGGTAATGCTTGCCACTCCCGCAGAATTAGTGGAGTTAGCAGTGTTTCGGTTGCGGGACATTGCAGTACTATGGTACGAGAGCTGGGAAAGGTCCCGAGGCAGAGATGTTCCCCCTCCAACTTGGCCCAGTTTCTCCGAGGCCTTCTTAGACCATTATCTGCCACGGGAGATCTGCTAGGCCAAGGTAGATCAATTTTTGCATTTGGAATAGGGTTCGATGAATGTTCGAGAATAAGCTATGAGATTTGATTCCTTGGCCCGATATGCACCGGCCTTTGTAGATACTATGCTAGCCAGGGTGCACCAGTTTATCATGGGGCTGAATCCAGAATACGTGGAGACCTGTATCACGGGTACTTTGCGATAGGACATGGATATTGCTCGTGTTTAGGCATTTGCTCAGAATATTAAGGGGGCAACGGGGGATAGAGAGGGCACGTCAGGAGCAGCACCGCAGAAATAGACCCAGTGATATGCATATAGAGTCCCATGGCGGACCTAGACCACGACTATCAGATAGGCCACCCAGACCCCCACCTCCACAATAGTAGCAGGGGAACAAGTTTAGTCATCGGGGACAGCTAGGGCCCGGCGAGAGCTCGCGGTTAGCAGGATCACAATAACAGAGGAGGTTGGAGTAGAGCAGATTTACTGTACCACATTGCCCTATTTGCAGCCGACGTCATTCTGGGGCATGCAGATATGGTTCTATGGTATGTTATGCATGTGGGAAAGAAGATCATCGGATGAGGGACTATCTGGCCAGAGGTCAGGGCGATAGGGATCGATAGGATAGATCTTCAGTGGGGTCCCGTGCCCCAGCCCCTCCAGTAGGGCGCATGCCCTCATCTCCAGTTGGCAGGGGCCGAGGCAGACTAGGGGCCTCCAGTTCAGGTACCGGTCCAGATAATACATATGCTTTACCGGGGCGACAGGAGTCAGAGTCGTCGCCGGATGTTGTGATAGGTATGCTGGATGTCTGCTCTCATTCTGTATATGATTTGATAGACCCAGGCTCCACTTTATCTTATGTTACACCATTAGTGGCTCGGAAGTTCGGTATTATGTCGGAATTGCTTCAACAACCTTTTTCAGTGTCTACCCCTGTCGGTGATTCCATTATAGCTAAGAGGGTCTACCGAGGGTGCACAGTAGAGGTCGTTGGTCACCAAAATTTAGCATATTTGGTAGAATTAGAGATGATTGATTTTAATGCAATTATGGGTATGGATTGGCTAGCTCCATGCTATGCGAATGTAGAATGCGGGACCAAGACTGTCCGATTCCACTTTCCTGGGGAGGTAGTACGGGAGTGGAAAGGTAGTGCGGCTATGCCGAAAGGTAGGTTTATTTCCTATATTCGGGCGAGAAAATTGATAGCAAAGGGATGCATTTATCATATTGTCAGGGTTCAGGATGTCCAAGAAAAATCTCCGACTCTTCAGTCTATTCAAGTGGTCAATGAATTTCTTGATGTATTCCCAGATGAACTTCCTGGTATTCCCCTAGAACGGGAAATTGACTTTGCGATTGACTTATTACCCGATACACAACCTATATCCATTACTCCGTACCGGATGGCTCCTGCTGAGCTCAGGGAATTAAAGGAGCAGTTGAAAGATTTGCTAGATAAGAGCTTCATCAGGCCGAGTACTTCACCATGGGGGGCACTAGTACTATTTGTGAGAAAAAAGGATGGCTCCCTCCATATGTGCATAGACTACCGACATTTGAATAAAGTTACTATCAAGAATAAGTACCCGCTTCCCGGAATAGATGATTTGTTCGATCAGTTACAGAGGGCGAAGTTTTTCTCCAAGATTGATTTAAGATCTGGGTACCACCAGATTCGAGTCCGGAAAAGAGATATTCCAAAAATCATTTTTAGGACCAGATATGGCCACTTTGAATTTCTAGTCATGTCCTTCGAATTGACGAATGCTCCAACGGTGTTTATGAACTTGATGAACAATATTTTCAGACCGTATCTGGACTTGTTTGTGATTGTATTTGTTTATGATATTCTGGTATATTTCCGCTCGGAAGCAAAACATCGGGATCATTTACGGATAGTGCTCCAGATTCTCAGAGATCGTCAGTTATATGCAAAACTTTCCAAGTGTGAGTTTTGGATGAATTAAGTGGCCTTTCTAGGTCATGTTGTGTCAGAAGCTGGTATCCAGGTAGATTCCCAGAAGATTGAGGTGGTAAAAACATGGCCTAGACTGACAACTCCAACCGAGGTATACAGTTTCTTGGGATTAGCCGGTTACTACATGAGGTTTGTAGAAGGGCCTTAGCAGCACCTTTGACCAAGTTAACTTAGAAAAGTTAAGTTTTACTGGACTGAAGCATGTGAACAGAGTTTTCAGGAGTTGAAAAACAGACTGACCTCAACACCAGTATTAGCCTTGCCAAAAGGATCAGAGGGTTATGCAGTGTACTACGATGCTTCAGGCGTCGGGTTAGGATGTGTTCTGATGCAGCATGCCAAAGTAATTTCTTACTCTTCCAGACAGATGAGGAGACATGAAAAGAACTACCCCACCCACGACCTGGAATTAGCCGTAGTGATTCATGCCTTGGAAATATGGAGGCACTACCTGTATGGAGTTTACGTAGATATTTTCACTTACCATAGGAGCCTCCAGTATATCTTCACACAAAAAGAGTTGAATCTGTGACAATGCCGATGGTTAGAGCTGTTGAAAGACTATGATGTAAGTATTGTTTATCATCCAGGAAAAGCCAATGTTGTAGCAGATGCACCCAGTCGCAAACCTATGGGGAGTTTAGCATACTTGAGGCCAGAACAACGGGAACTAGTTCGAGAGTTACATCAGTTAGCGAATCTGGCCGTCCGTATAGTAGATTCAGGAGACAGTGGGGCAGTGATCCAGAATACTGCAGTGTCATCATTGGTTGTAGAAGTGAAAGAGCGGCAGTACGAAGATTCTAACTTAGTTGAACTCAGGAGTAAATCTCAGCAAAGGGAAGTAGCAGATTTCAGGATAACTGGAGACAGAGTTTTGAGGTATAGGGGCCGCCTTTATGTGCCGGATGCGGCGGGGCTTCCCCAGCATATTATAGAATGATTCCCATTATTCTTTTCATCCAGGTGCAATGAAGATGTACCATGATATAAAAGAAATTTATTGGTGGTCGGGATGAAAAATGAGGTAGCAGAATTTGTGGAACAATGTGCTAACTGCCAACAGGTGAAGGCTGAACATCAAAAACCCGGTGGATTGACATAAGAAATAGCAATGCCTATGTAGAAATGGGAGGCGATTAATATGGACTTTGTGACAGGGTTACCTCGTACCAGGCATAAATTTGATTCTATCTGGGTCATCATTGATAGGTTGACGAAGTCAGCTCATTTTCTGCCGGTGAAGGCTACCTTCTCCGCTGAGGATTATGCTGAATTGTATATTAGAGAAATAGTACGATTGCATGGTGTTCCAGTATCAATTATTTCTGACAGAAAGGCACAGTTCACAACAAAATTTTGACAATCCTTCCAAAAAGGTCTAGGGACGCAAGTTAATCTGAGTACAGCTTTCCATCCTCAGACAGACGGGCAAGCAAAACGTACAATTCAGACGTTCGAGGATATGTTACGGGTGTTTGTGTTAGATCTTCGGAGGCAATTGGGATGAACACTTACCACTTATTGAGTTTGCTTATAATAACAGTTACCATTTAGCAATTCAGATGGAACCTTATGAGGCTTTATACGGACAAAAATGCAAGTCCCCAGTTGGCTGGTTCGAGGTTGGAGAATCAGGGTTAATTAGGCTAGATATAATTCATCAGCCAGAAGAAAAAGTGAAGCTTATCAGAGAACGCCTGCTGACAGCTCAGAGCCACCAGAAATCTTATGCTGATGTACGACGTAGGAATCTGGAGTTCAATATAGGTGACTGTGTATTTATGAAAGTCTCATCGATAAAAGGCATGATGAGGTTTGGTAAAAAGGGAAAGCTCAGCCCAAGGTTTATTGGGTCGTATCGAATACTCCGGAGAATAGGCCAAGTGGCATACGAGCTAGATCTGCCTTTAGAGTTAGAATCCGTTCAACCAGTCTTCCATGTGTCAATACTACGAAAGTGCATAGGGTATCCGTCCCAAGTCATGCCAGTTGAAGATGTCCAGGTTACCGAGGAATTAGCCTATGAAGAGATTCCAGAAGCTATATTAGATCGCCAGGTTTGCAGGTTAAGGACTAAAGGTATCGCCTCTATTAAAGTACTATGGAGGAATGAGAATAGAGAGGAAATGACTTGGGAAGCTGAGGATGACATGAAATCCAGATATCCTCATTTGTTCCAGGCTTAGCTTAGGCCGTGCAGTTAAGGTACTTTTAGTATTTCAGTTGTTTTATGATTTGTGTTTTTTGTACAGCTCAGTTGACTCCAGCCTTATTGTGAAAAAGTTGTGATAGTATTGTATGAAGTGCATGTATTGGACTTTTCTGTATTTCAGGATTTTCGGGATAGTCCATATTACAGGGGAGACTCTGCCAAAAATTTTCCAGAACAAGTAGTTACAAGAGTTAAAATGCCTATAAGCTAAAGTAAGACATTCGAGGATGAATGTTCCTTTGGGGGGGGGGGAAGATGTTACACCTCATATGTCTCTAACATTTAGTCGGCCTATTCGTATGTTAGTTAAGAGTTTTAGAGTTCAACACGTACGAGGAAGGGCCCAGGAAAAGGTCGAACGAGCGTGAAGTCAGAATCGCGTGGGAGAAGGTCAGACCAGTTGCCCAGAGGGGCAACGTGGCACGGATCAAGATCCTCTGCGACAGCCACCGTGGCACGCCAGATACTTGGCGCGTTGGGGTCTGTGCTATGGACCCCTCTCCTTGGATTTTGGTTCATTTTCAATATATATACTCGACCAACAGAGGAAAGTACGAAGGAGGTGAGTTAAATTCATCCGTTTATGCCGTAAAACGGTGCCCGAATTCAAATTAACTTCGGGTATTGAAGTTTAAGGCTGCAAAGAGCTTTGCTAGGAGATAGTTTCGCAAAATTCACCCGGCGAATTGTAATCCCGCTGAGCTAAAGTTGTTGGAATTGCCCCAAACTAGTTTCTATACGATCACAAGCTTCCAGTAAGCATTTCTCCCTTCTAGACTTTCGAGAAATAATGAGTTTTCGATCGTGTTTCGTAAAGTTGAAATTAGTTAATATTTATATATAAAGTTTTCTTTTTTGCCGAATTTAGTGTTAAAACTAGTCCTATTCTTCCAGTAACACGATTTCAGTTGGGAAGAGCTATTGAATACGAATTAGAACTTACCAGTTAATCAGAAACCATAAATCGATGTATGTTAAGGCAATTTTCTTCGGCAAGTTAGAGCCTATAGCATTATAATTCAGTTTAAGTCCCGGTAAGACAATCAGAAGTATCTTAATCATAAATAGTTGTTGTTATTAGCTGAGACTAGTAATCAATGCATAGTTCGGTATTGGATTTGCCTATATAGCCCTCCATGACCTACCCCAGGGTTATTAGTTGTGTCGACGCCCGCCAGGGGTGAGATGACGTCGCTCCAGAAAGAGCGGCATGTCGTCCGCGAGGGACAAAGATGGATTCCCAGGTCCTCATAGAGTCCATTACATAGATGGACTATTATATATACGCCGTATCGGCACCACACCCCCGACGAGCTTGGTGCCCGGGGTGCAGACATCAGGAGTCCACTGGACTCAGACACAACTACAGACAGGAGCCGAGCAGGCTCAGTTGCAGGCAGGGGACTGGCAGGACGACTGTAGTTACCAGTATGAGACCTTGATAGGGGTATATAGATTGACGTGTACTCACCAGGGCTTATGGGAGCCCCAGGTGGGTTGTTCCATGCTAGTTGTACCTTCTGTCTTATAGGGCCATGTAAGGTTCTTGTTTGCTTTAGTTACTGATAGACTAGATAATAGAGAGCCTAGCTATTCAGGTATGACTTCTATTCCTTTTCTTTCAGTTATTGTCAGCCCTATCTTTTATATTCAGTCATTTACAGTTATTGCCTTACATACTCGGTACATGTTGTACTGACGCCCTTTTGAGGCGCTACATTACTTGCCTGCAGGTACAGATAGACGAGGAGCAAATCCCTCTTAGCCTCCCGCTAGAATTAGCAGAAGAGTCGGCTCCTTTTTTTCGGTTCTTATAGATAAAAGGTTGTTCTTTTGATTGTGTAGTTTACGGGTAGGTCAGGGCCCTGTCCCGACCATCATATTACTCCTAAAGGCTTACATATGATTTCTATTTCCCTGTGGTTAGTTGTTATCGGACGTGTAGGACTTATATCTGCTTTAGTTTACATGTTGGCCGCGTGGGGCCTTGTTTAGCTGATAGATTAGCGGCCTTGTCGGCCATAGTTTAGTGTAGCTTTGGATTTACTTTACATTCATAACTAGACATCATGGTGGCCTTGTCGGCCTGCATAGGACTCCCTATTGCTATGTGTTTCTGGTTAGCTGTTTTCTTGTGATAGGTGGATATAAGACCTTGTCAGCCGGGGGCTGTGTTTATAGCCAAGATATAACCCTTTATTTTCTTGATTTCAGAGTTAGTATTAGCCCTGCACTAGGAGTGCATAAGCTCAGTCAGATCCTAGTAGGGCACCAGGTGCCAGTTGTGCCTCCCAAGGTGGGGCATGACATATACTCTTCAAATAATAATAAATAAATATAAATAATAAATAAGTGAAAAGTTAAAATACTAAAATATCCTACAAACATTGAAAGACCTATATACCCTTCAAATAATAATAATTAATAAAAAATCATATTATTACTATATATATATGGCCTAGAATTGTAATTATATTTTTTATAGTTTTTTTTTGGACTTTTAATATTTTAAAATGATTTTAATAAATATGCTAGAAAAGTTAAAAGTCTAAAATACCCTCCAAATATTGAAAGACTAATATACCCTTTAAATAATAATAAATAATAAATAATTATATTATTATATTATACTATTTTATAAGTGGGAAGCCCCTATATTTAAAGTTGAATTACGAAAAAGCCCATCAAAATTGATTAACAATTTTATCCTTCAAACTAATTTTCACAATTATTGATTGATGATTTTATCCTTCAAATTAATTCTCACGATTATTGTTAATAAATTCAATTAAAATAAGTATACAAAACGACTAAATAATTAATTTAAACTATTGAAGATAGAATAATTTGTTCATTAATTCAATTAAAGAAAATGACAAAACGGCTAAATTATGCATTTAATTTAAACCATTAAAGATAAATGTATTAAGAACCTCGTGGAAGATTAAAATTCTATGAAATACTCTTAAACTTCATTAGTAAATGAAAATATATATATCAGAAAAATCAAAGGTAGTGTTACTTGTACTCTTTTTCTTCTTAATTTTCTTTCTTAAATGATGTTGCCTAAGGCTCCTACGTTCATTTACAAATTCCCTCCTCAAGGTTTAGTAGATCTTACTACTTATTTTTCAAGAAGTTTATATATATATATATATATATATATATATATATATATATATATATATATATATCAAAATTCCTTCTTATTATAATAGTAATGTATTTTATACTGTGTAAATTATTATGTTTTCAAGCTAACCAAAAATATAATTATTATTTATTTGCAGTTGCTAACAAGATGAGAAAGTTGGAAAAAAAATACTTGTGTATTTATATTTTACGCTTTTGTAGAGCAGGAAAATAAAGGGTAACAACCTATCTGTGCTCTCATAGATTTTTCTCCATATAAGTAGAAGAAATGAGTTTCGACATGCTTTTCTCTTCACTTCCTATTCTTCTCCAACTACTTTTTACATCTTCAAAACAACAAATTACTCAATTTTCTCCAATTGAGGGATTACACTAAATTAAATGCACAATTTAGTAATACTGACAGTAATCAGATATGATTTTTGCTTCTTTTTGTGTTTTTTTCTTGTTTGATAAAAATGTGTTTGTTTGCAGATGTCATCCCTTGCATCATATGCACAGTAGCAATTTTGTCTCTTTAGTGCAAGAGATGAGGTGTAGATTTTAAGTTTAAAGTGTATCTTAACAATTTTGTTATAGGGGCCATCTCTCGTTATCATTATTCTTCTTTGAAATGATGTTTTTAATTTTTTAAATTTTATTTTAAAATAGGTGATACTTACGCATAATTAAGAAAATATTAATGACGTTCTTTTAATTTATCCTTAATCAAATAAAGAGAACTTTATATAACTAACAAATTATTAAAGAATTACATTTTTTTTCAAGGTATTTATAAAGAATAAATTAGTGAAAATATATTTTACTTTCTAAAAAATAAGTAAGTTTCTTAAAATTTATGTCAAAAATTAAAAAAAACATCACTTATTTTAAAATTATTTTCTAAAAATAAATAATTTTTTAAAAAGATATGCCCAAATTAAAAAAATATCACTTATTTTAAAATTAAGTAAAAGACTGTATTTCTCATTTGTAAGTTATTTAATTCTTCTTTCTACTTCTCTTTTTTTTTTAGAAGGTTCTTGAAATTTAAGAATTTTACATCATAGCCTCCATGTGTTTGTGAATACTAAGATTAAGACAAGAGTTGTTTTTTCCAATGTAATTTACTTATAGCTAAATATGGCCCAGTCAGAAAAAATAACTTGTAATATTATTATCAGATAATGTTCTCGTAGATGAATATTAACTGTGTAGTGTGTGTGTGTGTGTGTATATATATATATATATTGTTAGTTGTTACATTTTATTGATCAGAGTATTCTTTTTCGACTTTATACACTTTTTTTAAAAAATTTCACATCTAACTAAAAGCAAATTTTAGTATGTTTATGTTTTATGATGATAATAAATATCAGATGATTATTAATTATATTATTTTAAAATGTTTGTACTAATTAGCATGAGATACACGTGCAACCCCAGTTGAGAAATCTTCTTTTAATTGTGAACTTGGTTGTGGAAAAGAATGGTGGAAAATCATATACAACATACATGTTCAAGAAACTAAAGGTATGTATTCAACTGTTATGATGTATTAATTTTTTTCAAGAAAGCAAATAGTCAGGTACCTGATTGTCCCCTTTACAATCATATTGATTAGTTGTAGATAATATGTATGTGGAGAAATCATGACGAGCCTCAATGGCTAAGTCGGAATTTTTACGTGATTCAAAATGCAGAAAGTAAACACCCAAATAATTCAAATAGAATCTATATGTACTTACTTTTATGTAAAACATAAAATTTTGACCTTTCGTAAATTGTGTAATTTTCGGATGAACCTCATTGTACTCCTTAATTTCCCCACCGACTAGCTTTATGCCCGGAGACTTGTACGTGTGATTGTGATCGAGTGCCTTTTGGTGTTTAACAGGTTGAGTCAGAGCCGAGGGAGATGAGGCGTATTGAAGCAGAATTGACAAAGGAGCATGATGCTCGGTTGGAAGCTGAACAAATTGCAGAAGCATCTCTAATGTACTGTGAAAACACGAGTCGTCTGCTGAGAGAGAGCTTAGACAGATAACGTCCAGGGGTGGCTAAGGAACTCCAAGCATTTTGAATATTTTTTAAAAAATATATAACTATATTTCTCGGACTCTCAGACATTTGGTGTACCCGTATGTGATGAATAACAACGTTTATAGATATTTTGTCTTACACGATCCATAAAATGATGAAGCACTTTCACTATAATTACTTCATAACAAAGGTCAGTACGAATAGAATTTTTAAAAATTACATTATCACAGTTATAATTAATTGGATAAATTATCGAAAGATGAAAATAAATAAGTTTCAATGGTGTACAAAGTGTTAAAGAGAAATAGATATTAGCTAATGGTCACAGGTACGTTCACTACCGCGCGAAGCACGAGTAACACACCTAGTATGTAATATAAATATAAGATTTAAGTATAATTTATTGGGTTCATCTGAACCTGTAAAGAATACTTTGCCAGTTTACCTCCATCTAATGGCGCAACCACATGTATTTGAGAGGTGTTAACAGATATCTTTTCTTTAAAAAATTATATTGTGTAAATAAGTAATTTTATATTATGTGTTGAATTTTCTTTATTTTTCGTATGTTTATATTTTATATTTTGATAGTCAATAAACAAATCGAGGAAATGTGAATTTTTAGCCTTTTACAATTTGAATTATAGAAAATGACAATTTCATATTTTTTATGTGTAAAAATAATAATATCTCATATGTAAAAATAATAATATTTTATAAAAACACCATAAAAAATTATAATAAGTTAGAAAATAATTTCTCCCGTAAAAATCTTATTTCCGATGTTGAGGCTCCGCCCATCGCACATAGCATGCACATTTTCAGATGAGGCGCGCACGATCGAGTATCCGATGTTGAGGCTCCGCCCATCGCACATAGCATGCACATTTTCAGATGGGGCGCGCACGATCGAGTATAAGCAGTGTCAGTAAATTTGACATAATTAAACTTTCGTCAGACCACAATACAGCAAATAAGTAATATTTCCAGACAATAAAATATTATTGTATATAACTCTGTAAATGCTTAGGAATTTTAATTATATTATCTTATTTGATGTTAGTGTCATTAAGATGAGTGACTAAAAGATACTGGGTAGATTGCAAGATAGGAGTAGGATTCTTTTACCGTGTTCTGTCCATAATATAATGTTGTCTTTTTCATGTCATTCCCTTCACTTTTCACTTTTATTTATTATTTATTATTTTTTTACTTTTCACAAACCAATTTCTAGATTTAATGGTTATCTAATGATAAGACGAGAAATTTTTTGCACCACCAAAAAAGAAAAGGGAGAGCTAGTGTCGAGCTATAAGGAATATTTGGCCTATCTTTTTGAATTCTAGTAGTGAATTGCACGTACTACTTGAAATGTACTTGAAGTCATTCATTCTTTTTACAAGTATGACAAAAAGCAGACAAAAGGTTCTTTTTCATGGCTGCTGATCAGGGATTCAGCCATACTGTACGATTACCTAATTAAATCTAACAATTACTTAGTGAGGTGTAACTAGACATGCATATAATATAAGTGCATATTAATTAATCTCTTCGTACCCCACATTTTGCCCCATAAGAATTCGTTCGACGTCTGAGACAGTGGCGGCCTTTAAACTTTGGAAACGTTAGATTCCATCAACAGGGACAACATACATAGACGTAGAGCAGTCGAGTTCAATAGAATTTAGTAATTTAAATCCAAATTTTGATATACATATCAAAGTTATCGCTCTTGTTAGTATTTTGTGCTGTTACTAAAACGGTGTTTGTCGTACTACTAGGAAGACTTCTTCTCTACAATTTTCATCATTTTCTCATAAATGAGGAGTTATATTCAGATCTCATTTGTTTACCTTTAATGAATTCTGAATATGAATGATTCAGATGATCTTAGGTTATTAAGTATATATGTTTACATTAAAATTTAAATACTTATTTGGTCTGAATAGGTCTTAATCATTAGGATCTTCAATAAAATTTTAGGAAGTGTTTGGTTGGCTTAAATATTTTGTACAATATTTTCGAATGAACTTATTTTCCTCCTATTTAAAGAAAATAACTTCATTACATAAATTAAGAAAAGTATTTTCCAAAACACTCTTTCAACCTCATCATCCGGACCTGACACCTAATCACGACATCGACCCCGACTTGGGAGCCGACCTCCGATCCCAACCCCTGACCGGAGAACCTATCCGACCTCGATTTGGACCCAACCCCTAACCCAAAACCTAACTTCCGGCCTCGATCCGGTTTAGGGTCGGGTCCCTGATAGGGGTTGGATTCCAAGTTGGGGTTAGGGCAAGTGTCGGGTCCTGAGTTGGGGTCAGGAGTTTGGTTTGCATCGGAGTCAGAAATTGGGTCTCGGGTCAAAATAAGAGTTGGTGTTAGATGTAAGGTCTAGAGACGGTGTCGAGGTTGGGAATCGGGTCTTTGGTCGAGATTAGGCTTGGGAGTCGAATCTCGGGTCGTGTCAAGATCGAGAGTCGATTCACAAGTTAGGATGGGGAGTTGTATCCTAGGTTAGATTTGAGGTAGGGGTCAAGGTAGGGAGTTTGTGTCACTGCTCAAATCCGGGAAGGAAAGACAGACACTCGGTGCCTCACTCGACTGAGGGAACCCTATAGAAACTCATACAACCTAAACCAATGTAGCAGTTGGGTCTACAAGGCCTCCATATAGAAATACTGCAAATAAAATAATCTAAATAGGACTGAAAAGGTCTCAGAACATACACTTTGGATGGCAAACAACTCAAAACATATTTATAAGACCGATATGGCCGCAATCTGAGTCAACAAATAAACAACAAGCCAACAAGGATACAACCTGAATATTAACAAAGTAGAAAGTCAGCATGTCCGTACAGTACACACTAACAACCCATATCACTAGTTTATAAGGCTCTAAGAGTACACTAACTATCATATTGTTGGACAGAGCCGGACCTACCTATCATCTCCATACCTACACAAAATATAAGTTGAACTTCTAACTCAACAACTCTAGAAAGAATGAAGCTTATCAAAACAGCTGAACTCAGCAAACTCCTACTGAAAAGGTCTATTTGGGTCTCGACCTAGACCCGCAATATGAATGAGTGACTCCTTGGAAATTGAGACGTCCGTATGAAAAAATGTACTAGTATATAAGACATAAGTGATAACTGAACAAACTACAAATAGTAAAATAGAACATGATACAATATGAAAATTGAATACCACCTCAGCTAACTCAAGGAACTCGTGAACTAACAACAAACGCGTATAATAGGGTTGGGAGATAGAACCATAAGCTATAAGAACAATCATATGTAAATAATATGAGAAACGCATCAAACCTGTAACTTGTGAGACTTGAGAATTCTATAGATTCATTAAGCTTATTACCCTCTTTTACATAGAAGAGACGTTATTCGTCGTATCTTGGCCTTCATGCGCGCCTCGCACGATCAATAAGTCACAACAAATATTCATGCCATACTGGCCTTTGTGCTTAACATGGTCAATAAATAACAATGAATATCATTTGCCGTATTCCGGCCTTTGTGCTTTACATGGTCAACAACAGTATACAAAATCAAATACATATTTCTGTATTTTAAGTAACTTACATTAGTCTTTGAAATTCTTAAATCATACGTTGTGATCGTTATACTTTTGGGAAAATAATCCATTGTTGGCGTTTGTACTTATAGACTCTCTAATACAAATTCCAACCTTAAATTCAAGAAATTATATGTGATTTATACTCGATTCTCTACTAATCATAACAAGCGACTTGTAGTATCAGATCCAGGAAACAATACAAGAATGAAAAGTCAATTTTCTATAAACACGTCAATATGATTATATAAAACTTGATCTTTTGACAATATAATAATAAGGAATTGACGCTAACCAACTATCTATATCAATGAAAAGCTGTAAATCTCTTTTATCAACAAGAATGGAGTGTGTATGTGTGGGATGATCAAGGGTATTGTTGTCATTTCAATAAAAATTCTACATTATTTACTTATACTATAAGCTTAAAAGTTTGTTTATAAATTTTTATTAGCAAAACAACGAAACCTCTTTTCTTAAATGTCAATCATATCCCAATTAGTATAATATCTCAAGTGGGCCCCCTAATTTCCATCACAACTTTCTAATGCTTTGTATCAATCCTAATTGATTATTCTGTATTTGTGAGGAGTATTTGCAAGGTGAAAATACAAATTTTTATTCCTTTTCTATATGTAGTGAAATTTCAATTTTATTTTACTCAAATAAAAATATCCACAAGCAAGTAGAATTAAGTTCTTCTTTGCACATTTAATTAATCTACAAATTAAGACCAGAAATACGAGTGTGACGACGATAGATGAACACGGTGGCCTGCAGCCAGCCACTGTCAGTGACTGGATTGCTAACATTGCCAAACTTTCCCAAGTTAATTGAGAAGGGGGATGAAAACTTAACATCTCCCAAGACCCTATATGCAAATTCCATCAGACTAGAAACTTCGAGAAGAATAACTAATCCCATCGAGCCAATATTGATAAAACCAGTGAAAATTGTTGAAGGAGTACCAAGACTCAAATGGACAGAAGCAGAGATGGAAATAATGAACATTAAGCAGAATCTGGAATTTGTCGTCATTGGTAAATTTTCATACGGATGGCCAGACTTTATGGTTCTAAGAAAAGCAATCCCAAGAATTAAGGGGGATTGCATGATTGGCCTAACATGTTCTCATTCGACTCTCACTCATGGGGGATTTTATTAATATCATATCAGAAGGAAATTATTATATAAAGTGAAATGAAGGATATTCTTATCTAGTGAGAACTTTAATCTATGACTTTAAATTCAAGGTGGAGGAAGAAACTGTAAAATCAATGGCGTTGATGTCGCCCAAATTACACCTCTTAATGAGATATAAAGCGGTCGATGTTCAAATATAGAACCCAATAAAGGTTGGGGTCGAATCCCACGAGGAATATGGCAAGGACCTTGGTTAATGCATTTAACTAATACTATTAGTTTCTTATTTCCTAGGGGGGAAGATTGTAACAAGAAGTAATGTAAAACAGTATGTAGCACTGAGTAGATTCTTGATTAAAATTGATTGTATTTAATGAGTGAGTTAACTAGGACTGTGTTCCCCATGACTTCATAACAACAAGACATTTTATACTAGTGATCTATTCTGGTGTTTAACATGCAATATCAGTAAGTTAACTTCATCTGAAAGGTTGGTCCCCTAATTATATGATTATCACCACAAAATTTGACCATATGCCGGTTTATACTTGATTAACCCTTACCTTTTATATTAGATTAGCTATTTCTGGACAAGGTCAAGCTACTAGGTGAGGGTTGATAGCCTCAAATCTCTGTTGTTAATCTCTTTTTTCATTCATTACCCCCTTGATCCGGTGAGTAAGAATAAGACAAATTTCAACGTTCGTGACCGTTAAGAAGCAATTAAAACAAAGGAAAAAATAATACATGCATAAACCCCATTCAGGATTTACTAAGTATTTTTTTTTTTGCTTATGTATATTAATTCATCATGGTTTCCACAATCCTAATTATAGGTTTAGCTACTCATGATTGAAGAATCACAATTAAGAATTATAGAAGAAATCATAATTATAAACTTACAATAGTTTGTAGAAGAAACCACATGTCTTGAATTAATCAACAAGAATCTAAAATCAATACCCCAACATTGTTTGAATCTCAAAAATCAAGAACAAAATTATGAAAATTGTTTCTTGAACTTTAATGTCGATCAACAACAATGAAAATATGGTAAAAAGTCGTGAACTCTAAAAAGAAACATAAATAAAGTATTTATAGACATAAAATAAATTCTTTCCTAATTAAACAAGGAAGTCAGGTCGGCAGTGATGACTGACCTAACGAGTCATTGAGTGTACTAAGGGCTCGTTCTCAGTAGATCCTTCTTCTTGACGACGACTAACCCAACGACTCGTCAAGTGACATGACGAGTCATTAGGTCTTGCGTTGCTTTAGGGACCTATTTTTCTATTGTTCTTCACGATTCACCCTCACTGCTCATGATGAATCATTGAGTCTCATAACGACTCGTAGCTCCTTCCGTCGCCACTCTCAACACTTGGCTTAGATTCTTGAATTTCTGATAATGGGTGCAAATGAAGAATCATGGAATCGTATGATGACTCATTGATCCTCTCGTCAGGTCTCTCAATATTTGTGGTATACTTTTTCTTTCAGTTCCCACGACACACCCGACAACTCGTTATCAGACTTGACGAGTCGTGATGTCAACTCGTTGTCATCACTGTTTTCAGCCACATTTTTTTCCTTCAGGGCTCTCTCCTCCTAACGGCTCAAGGCACGAGTTGTCAAGTAACATGACGACTCGTTACATCATTGGCAGTCTAGCCTATCCCAATTTCAGCTTATTTTTCCCATTTCACTTTTAGAACCTGTTTCCCTGCAACACTTAACACAAACACATCATATATATTTAAACATACCTAGGATTAGTATATTTTCTTAATTTCAATCATCGAAAGTGCCATAAAATCATGGTACATCAACATCTCAACTTAGAATTTTTGCATGTCCTCAGGCAAAAATAAAAATAATAACTAACCCGACACTTCAGCTAAAAGAAATCTGGGGAACCTATGGCAGTCAAAAACTCATAGCATAATCAAATAAAACTTTCTAACCCCTCCTATATCATCAGAAAAAAATTTACAGTGCCTATGCAAAGCTTTCTACCATTACACAAAGGAATCAATGAATGGCATTACACTATCAACCTGCAATCATGCATAAAATCCTATGACACTGACCCAGACAATTAGCAAGCGATATTGTTTCCCATATTCCTTGGCTTCGAAGAAGTCCCAATCACTCACAGGTATCTATCATTACCATTTAGAAAGGGACTATGTGTCACTCCCCAGCCTACACCCTGGACGTAACACGGTACTTGAAGTCATTATGACCCCAAGTCAACCCTAGGTCTACCATTCACTAGCATTCTGAGTAAACATGCACAACGGAACTTTGAAACAATATCATAAAACATTTATGAAAAACGAATCTGAGAACCTAAAGTTTAAAACATTTTGAATAATACTGATAAATTTGAAAACCATATCTGTTTGAAAGCCATCTAACTGAGGAGTTGCTGGGACAAGCCCCCAGCTAACTCAAAGTTTAACTGAAACTAATGAATGACTGAAAGGAAGAAATAATGCCCTGGGATGATGAGGACTCACACTTTACAGCTGAGGTGGAGAATTTGATCTACGACAACTAACGGTGCTGAGTCTAAAAACCTGCAGCTGTATCATGAAATGATACAACATAAAAGTATGCGTCAATACTTTGAATGTACTGAGTAAGTGGGAGAAACATAACTGAATATAAAGTCTGAATTGAAATGACACGCAATGACTAACAGGTAAGCTGAACTGAACTACTGATAAAATCTGAAATGGTCAAGATGACCCTGTCTGATAGTCAAGGACATGCCCTAAGTCTGAAACACTGAGTCTAAGATACTGTACTGAACTGAGCTTCTTATTCTGAAACTGGACTGGACTAACTAGTGGGAGAGTCTATAACCAACATATAACCATGTGAGCTATATGTGGCGTCCGATGTATACACCCCATCAGTAGGACCCAATATACCTTGCCAGGGTATAAAGGCATGAACTGAGTGATCACAAAACTTTGGGGCCAACTAGACCAAGTAATACTGTACTCTACGCTGGCAATGTAGTTCTGGGTACGTGGGTGCGCTGGAACCTCGACCCGCTCGGTGCTATGTTCTACTCCCACTATAAAACCTAAACTGAACTACTAAGATGATATCTCGAAACTGGGGTCAGAGACTAGTCAGGGACATATAACTGCATGTACCCTGAGAGTCTTATCGGACCAAATATTGAAACTGGGTTCTAGATTGGTTAGAGCTGCTTGTCTGGAAGCGTCGTAACCGTCTAAGAACAAGCTGTAACTGAACTAGGGTCGTGGGGCTGGTCAGAGCTATATACCAGAATGTCATGACCTCCTAATGGACCAAAAACTATAATTTGAGTCTGATTCTAATAACTGAGAGGCACCACTGACACCTGAAATAAGACTGAAGTCAAACTGATCAGTTGATAATTTCTGAAAGATTATGAAGAGACTTTATGTTCTAACTAGTCTGAACTACTAGCAACTAATAGAGAACTCAACTTGTCCCATCAATACGGGAATCTCATAATATAGAGCAATTTCAAGAATTCTAGGAATTTCATTCAACAGGGCTAAAGTCATTCTCATTAATGGAATATTTACTCAACATATATATATATATATAGGAAATTCTAGAAAGTTCAGCCCAAAGCATTCTTCATTCACTAGAGGAAATTTAATAAGCAAAATCATTACTCAGAGAGTTAGGGCTTAGATTCACTTTTGTATAAACACTGACAATTTGATAAGGAATTTATGGGGATCATACCAACAATATACATGAACATCGTTCTAAGTGAAATCAACGAAA
Source organism: Datura wrightii (assembly GCA_035772735.1). Taxonomy (NCBI): domain Eukaryota; kingdom Viridiplantae; phylum Streptophyta; class Magnoliopsida; order Solanales; family Solanaceae; genus Datura; species Datura wrightii. The sequence goes on along the minus strand of JASDFA010000001.1, from coordinate 178,603,844 downwards.
ATAAACATGAATCCTTTTCATACTCGAAAGCTCAGGGCTTAAAACTGATAGAGGAAATTGAGGAGGATTTTGGGGACACAAGGGAAGAAAAATCCCCTTGCTAAAACCCCACATACATGAGTTAAGGTTTCTTGAAGAAGGAGACTTGAATTGCTGCAATGGAGGAAAACCCTACGCTTGGTTGAGAGTTTCTTGAGAGAACTTTCGATCATTTTCTGAGAAAATAACGTGAGAATTAGGGAAGGAACCGTCCCAATCCTCTAATAAGTCTGAATTTACGTTTAAAACGACATGGTTTAGAGCTTAGGAGAATAGAAAATTACTAAATAGCCCTTAAAAATTTGCTGGGAAAAACTGTCAGGTGTCCCTAACGAGTCGTGGCGTCTGAAAATGACTCGTGGTCATGCCTGTCAAGTACAGTGCCTGGAATCTCTAGTGGGTGACCAAGAGTGACTTAACGAGTCGTGGTCACTGGACACGACTCGTGGTCACCAACCGTCGACCATACTGCCTCACCCCTCGGGAAAATAATACAAGGATGGTAACGGGTCACTCAACGAGTCGTTCTCACTGATGACGACTCGTGGTGACCACCCGTCAAGAACACTGCCAACTTCTCAAGTTTCAGGATTCTGGCCTGACAATGAGTGACTCAACGAGTTGTGGGACCTGACCACGACTCGTGAGGTCGCTCGTTGGGAACACTGACTTTTCTTAGACATCCTTCTCACAGTTGACCTAACAACTCGTCGGGTCCGTTAACGACTCGTTGAGTGGGTCGTTCTGCAATATTTCTGCAGTTTTTTAGATTTTCTGATTTAAGTCCCAAAATTAGATTTTGAGTTTTTGGGGCATTACAATATCTCCCCCTTGTAAACATTCATCCTCGAATGTTAGAAAACACACAGGAACCGGAAAAATAGCAATCAAAGTTTCTAAATATTGTTCATTTAACTCCAAAACTACCGGAATAACTACCTCTGATTCAAAATACATAACTGAACTGAATTTACTTTTCACACATACATTCACAAATAAAAAAAACATGAACAACTGAATTAAGTTATGAAAACTAAATTGAGTTCTAGGGTCAAAACTAATATCTCAAGCTTTGCTAGAGCCGGTAGGGAACAAGTGCGGGTATTTGTCCATCATATCAGCTTCAGCCTCCCACGTAGCTCCCTCAACCTGTTGATTCCTCCATAAGACCTTGACTAAAGCTATTTCCTTGTTCCTCAGCTTACGTACCTGACAATCAAGGATCTGGACTGGTACTTCCTCATATGAGAGGCTATCTTTTACTTCCATACCGCCCAATGGAACAACTGAGGTTGGATCTCTGATGCACTTCTTCAAAAGTGACACATGGAAGACTAGGTGCACAGCTGGTAACTCTGAAGGTAGTTCTAGCTCGTATGCCACATTGCCAATACGCCTCAGAATTCTATAAGGCCCCATATACCTGGGACTTAGCTTGCCCTTCTTCCCGAATCTCATCACCCCTTTCATGGGTGATATTTTCAAATAAACCCAATCATCAACTGCGAACTCCAACTCTCTTCTTCGCACATCTACGTTAGATTTTTGACGACTCTAAGCTATTTTCAATCTTTCCCGAATTAGCTGAACTTTCTGCACTGCCTCATGAACTGAGTCTGTCCCTATTAGGGTAGCTTCACCAACCTCAAACCACCCTATAGGAGATATACATCTTCTACCATATAGTGCCTAGAATGGGGACATCTGAATTCTAGAGTGATAGCTGTTGTTGTATGCGAATTCGATAAGAGGAAAATGGTCGTCCCAACTGCCCTTAAAATCGATTGCACACACTCTTAGAAAATATTCTAAGGTTTAAATGGTCCGCTTAGCTTGTCCATCTGTCTGCGGGTGAAAAGCTGTGCTGAGCTTGACTTGAGTAGCAAGTCCCTTTTGAAAAGACTTCCAAAAGTAAGAGGTAAACTGGGTACCTCTGTCTGAAATGATGGATACGGGCACCCTATGAAGTCTAACTAGCTCTCGGATATAAAGTCTAGCATAGTCCTCAGCTGTATCTGAGATTTTGACTAGGAGGAAGTGTGTTGACTTAGTCATCCGATCTACAACCACCCAGATCGAGTCATGGTTCCGACGAGTTTGAGGTAGACCCGTAATGAAATCCATGTTTACTTCTTCCCACTTCCATGCGGGTATGCTGATATTCTAGGTCATACCTCCTGGTCTCTGGTGTTCTACTTTGACTTGCTGGCAGTTCGTATACTTAGCTACAAATTCAGCAATGTCTCTTTCCATGCCGTTCTACCAGTAAATATCCCGCAAATCGCGGTACATTTTGGTGGCACCGGGGTGAATGGTGTATCTCTAGCTGTGTGCCTCACCTAGTATTTGCTGTCTCAACTCACCCACATCCGGTATACACAACCTGCCCTGGTAACGAAGCACCCCATCTCCTCCTTGGGAGAAAACCTCAACCTCCTTTCTAAGTATCGCTTCCTTAAGTTTAAGTAGAACTGGATCTTCATCTTGTCTGGACTTAACTTCAACTACCAAGGATAAATCCGACCCACTTTGCATTACCACGCCACCTTCAGCTGCATCCAGCAACTGCACCCCTAATGGGGCTAGCCTATGAACTTCTTTCACTAGCTCCCTCTTGCCTTTCTCAATGTGAGCTACACTTTCCATAGACTGCCTGCTTAGGGCGTCAGCCACCACATTGGATTTGCCCCGGTGGTATAGTACACTCATGTCGTAGTCTTTCAGGAGCTCTAACCACCTTTTCTATTGGAGGTTTAGGTCCTTCTGGCTGAACACATACTGAAGACTCTTGTGATCTGTAAATACATCCACGTGAGCTCCATATAAGTAATGCCTCCACATTTTGAGTGCAAACACCATAGCTGCCAACTTCAAGTCATGAGTTGGATAATTCCTCTCATGAACTTTGAGCTGTTTGGAGGCGTAGGCTATCACTTTACCCCGCTGCATCAGGATGCAACAGAGTCCAACTCTAGAAGAATCACAATACATAACTAACCCCTATATTCCTTCCGACAGGTCAAAATCGGAGCGGTAGTGAGTCGAGTCTTCAACTCCTAAAAGGTATTCTCACACGCATCTGACCATTGAAATTTCACTTTCTTCTAAGTTAACTTTGTTAGAGGAGAGGCTATAGAGGAGAAACCCTCCATAAACCATCGGTAGTAACCGGCTAGACCCAGAAAACTCCTGATTTCTGTCGAAGAGGTAGGTATGGGCCAATCTTTCATGCTGCTATTTTATGAGGATCTACCTGTATTCCCTCACCCGAGACCACATGACCCAAGAAGGTCATAGACTTCAACCAGAATTCGCACTTGCTGAACTTGGCAAACAATTAGCGGTCTCTGAGTGTCTGCAACACTAATCTTAAATGGTTAGCATGTTCTTCCTCATTTTTGGAGTATACTAGGATGTCATCGATAAAGATATTGACGAACATATCCAAATACTGCTTGAATACTCGGTTCATCAAGTCCATAAAGGTTGCTGGGGCATTTTTTAGCCCAAAAGACATCACCACAAACTCATAATGACCATACCGAGTTCTAAATGCTATTTTCAGTATGTCGCACTCTCTGACGCTTAGCTGATGATACCCCGACCTGAGATCTATTTTTGAGAAATAACTGGCTCCCTGAAGCTGGTCAAACAGTTCATCAATTCTAGGAAGTGGGTACTTGTTCTTAACTGTGACCTTGCTCAGCTGACGGAAATCTTTGCACATTCTGAGGGTACCGTCTTTCTTATGCACGAATAGCGCTGGAGCACCCCAGAGAGAGATGTTGGGTCTGAGCAAACCCTTGTCAAGAAGATCTTTTAGCTGCTCCTTTAACTCCTTAAGCTCAGCTGGAGCTATTCTGTAAGGAGGGATGGAGATGGGCTGAGTATCTGGGAGAAGGTCTATCCCGAAGTCTATTTCCCGTTAGGGGAACTCCGGGAAGATCATTAGGAAATACATCTGGGAATTCGCTGACAACTGGAACTGACTAAATGGTTGGGGTATTAGAGTTGGCATCATTGACCCGAAACAGATGATATAGATATCCTTTGGAAATGAGTTTCTGGGCCTTAAGGTAGGAAATAAACCTACCCTTAGGCATTGAACTGCTGCCCCACCATTCTAAAACTGGTTCATTAGGAAATTTGAACTTGACAACTCTAGTTCTGCAATCAACTGAGGCATAGCAGGAGTGTAACCAATCCATGCCGAGAATAAGGTCGAAGTCGACCATGTCTAGCTCTACGAGATCAGCTGGAATTACTTTGCTCGGGACTGAGACTGGGAAATTTCTATACACCTGGATGGTTCTATCTAACTCACCAACTAGGGTGGAGACTGAGAACGGTTCTGAGAGGACCTTTGGACTTATACAAAACTAAACCGTTATATAAGGAGTTAAGAAATAAAGAGTAGCTCCTAGATCTAAGAGAGCATATACGTCTAGATGGAAGAGACGTAACATATCGGTAACTACATCAGGTGAGCTTTCTTGATCCTAACGGGAAGATAGAGAATAGAAATGGTTTTGGCACTGACCGCCATCCATACCTGATGGGTTGTCCTACTGACCTGGTCGGCCTGCTGGAGCTGCTGAGGTAGCGGATTGTGATCTTCCCTGTCCTGCTGACGGACATTCTTTAATTCGATGCCCCAGCTGTCTGCAACCGAGCAACCCTCCCTTCCTGGTAGACACTCTGTAGGACGATTCTTGTCGTACTTGGGGCAAACTGGGTACCTGTTCCCAGCACTGAAGCTTTGAGGCTGAGAGCCAAATGCTCCACCCCTTCGGTCCTGATGGGACCAAAAGGTAGGGGCGCTGGCTGAACTAGGTACTGGGGCCCTCTGCTGCTGCTGTGGGCGGCTACCACTGCCAGACCTCTAATGGCCAGTCCTTCCCCATTTGTTCTTACGCTCCGTATCCCTCATCTTTTCAGCCTCAATTTGCTGGGCATAGACAATCAAGCTAGAAAGGTCAATATCCTTAATTAACATTGCTGTCTTGCATTTCTTGAGAACCAGATTTGACACCCCATTTACAAACTTCAGTATGTGAGCCCTTAGCTTGGCTACCATATCTGGAGTGTACTTAGAAAGCCTAGTAAACTCCAGAGCATACTCCTCCACAGTTCTGTTGCCCTGTCTCAAGTTCATAAACTCCTCCATCTTTACCTCTCTCAGCTCCTGAGGGAAAAACCTGTCTAAGAAAGCTGTGTGGAATTCTTTCTACTTCACTGGTCCTGCTCCCGTTGGTGGCCCCTCCTTCCACTGTTCGTACCAAATCTAGGCTACCCTTTTAAGCTGGTAGGCAGCCAGGTTATTACTCTCAGAGGAGCTAACACCTATAATATGGGTAATCTTCCTAGCCTCATCTACGAACTCTTGGGTGTCCTCCCCCACTTTAGATCCCTAAAAAGATGGAGGGTTCATGCTGGTAAAGTTCCGCACCCTCTCAGCTTCTGCAGACCCATTTGTGTTCACCGGCATGACCTGCTGATTCACCTTATTGGTCACGGTTTGGGTCAGTAACTGTATGGCCGCTCTAAACTCTATGGTAGAAACTGAATCATCTTGAGAAGCTGTCGGGGCTAGTGGGGCAGGTCTGTTGGCGTTACCGGCCCTTCTTTCATTACTACGTCTGGGAGGCATGGTTCACTGAAATGAAATAGAGCACGAGTTAGAAGGGCGTTTCTTAAATAGAACTTTAACGCATGATAAGGAATGTGAACAAAAGAGAGTTTTCCTAATAACATCTTGCAGCCTCTTTGTCATAAGTGTGGCGCGCTTCACACTCATGAAAAGGCCTCTACTCGATGCGGCTTTCAGACTTTTTGAGGATACTCTAAACGTAGTGCTCTGATACTAAGTTTGTCACGACTCGAGCCTACACCCTGGACGTAACACGGTACTTGAAGTCACGAGTGACCCCAAGTCAATCCCTGATCTATCATACACTGGTATTCTGAGTAAACATGCACAACAAAAATTTGAAATAATACATAAAAGCATTAATGAAAAATTAAAGACTGAACATAGAGATTTTAAATATCTGAAAGTCTGAAATCAAGTTTGGTCTGAAAGCCATCTAATTGAGGAGTTGCTGGGACAAGCCCCCAGCTAACTTTAAGTATAGCTGAAAACAATAAAGAAAATGAAATGAATGAAATGTGCCCTTGGAATATGAGGACTCACACTACTGCTGCTGATAGAGAAAACCAAACGTAAATGGCTAACGGTGCTGGGTCTAAGAACCTGCGGCTGTATCATGAAACGATACAATATAAAGTATGTGTCAGTACTTTGAATGTACTGAGAAAGTGAGAGAAACATAAATAACATGAAAATACTAGCAACTGAACTGAATTGACATGAAATGACCAACTGAAAATACTGGAAACTAATACAACTGAAATATAACTGATATGGTCAAAGATGACCCTGGCTGATGATCATAAACATGACCTAAGTTTGAAATACTGAGTCTGAGATACTGCACCGAATTGATCTGAACTAAACTGGACTGAGAAATTTAAGAATGAGCTAAACTGACTAGTGGGAGAGTCTGTAACCAACATGTAACCACGTGAGTTAAACGTGGAGTCTGATGTATACACCCCACTCGTAGGACCCAATATACCTTGCTAGGGTATAAAGGCATGAACTGGGTGATCACAAATGTCTGGGGCCATTCAAGCCAATAATCTGTAATTGTAACCTACACTGGCAACATAGTTCTGGGAACCTGGGTGCGCTGGAACCCCAGTCCGCCGGTGCTAAGTCCTACTCCCACTGGAAAATCTATACTGAACTACTAGGATGATAACTCGAAATTGGGGTCCAAGACTAGCTAGGGACATACAACTGCAAGTACCCTGAGAGTCTTATCGGACCAGATTCTGAAATTGGGTTCTAGATTGGTCAGAGCTGCTTATCTAGAAGTGTCGCAACCGTCTAAGAACAAACTGAAATCTAAACTGGGGTCTTGGGGTAAGTCAGAGCTATATATCTGAAATGTCATGATTGCCTAGTGGACTAATAACTGAATTCTGATTTTGATATCTAGGAGGTACTACTGGCACCTCAAGAAATTTTATAGTCAAACTGAACAGCTGACATTGTTCTGGTTAACCCGGAGGTTTGCTAAAATCTGAGTAAGGCTAGACCGATAATTATGAGTAACACAAAGTATAAAGACTTCCTGACTAAATCTTACTATCATACATGTAACTGAGTTTCTAACACATACAATTATTATAGGAGCCCATGACCTTGAAATATACAAGCAATTTTCGAGAATTCAATACTTATGCAGGATTTCTAGTTTCTGACTTTCTCAAGAGTTATGGCTAAATTTCTAATTTGATGGAACAAGCATCATTTTAGTTACAAACGGATGGAAAATAACTACAATTAACTTAGGATAGGATCCACATGAATTAACCAAATAACAATGAAAATATCTTCAAATTCGTAAACTCAGGGCTAGAACTAATAGTGAACAAAGAGAAAGTTTTAGGGGATGCAAGGGGAGAACAATATCCTTGCTAAATTCCCACATTCCTGTATAAGAAATCCTGGTGAAAATCCCTGAGAAGAACTCAAACCCTTGCTCCTTCTCTGTGCTTTTTGTCGGAGTTTCTACGCATTGTTCTTGAGGGAAGTTGAGAGGAATGAATAAAATGGTATTTATAAACCTTTAAATCCCCCTATAAGAACTCAAAACAACATGGTTTAGGGATTAAAAAGGTGGTAAATTACAAAAGTAACCCTGGAAACTAAAACTGAAATCTCGCTGACAGGAACCAACCGACCTCAAAATGGGTCATTGGTAGAAACGACGGCCCATTGAATCTGGCCGTGGTTTCTGGGTTTAGAAACTAGGTTCACTGGAACAACCTACGGTGGGGTACAATGGTCCATTAGAACAAGGGACGGCCCGTTGTAGCCTCCTGTTGGAAGAGGTAAGAAAACAGGGCACGGGGACAACGAGTGATAACAACGACTCATTGGTAGAACCAACGGGCCATTGTATCCACTCATGGTTCACACTACTGGGTCTGAAACTGAATGACGGTTGGTAGAAACGGCTCGTTCGTAGAAACAATGGGCCGTTGTTCTTCTCGTTGTCATAGGGGCAAGGTCCGGTAGTCATCTGAACTTGGGATTCAATGGACAACAGGGCGGCCCGTTGTTAGTATCAACAGGTCATCCTATGACTCGTTGTTTCCCCCTGAAACAATTTTGCTGTAACCCACGACCAGTTACAACGGTTTGTTGTGGGAGTCGTCTAAGATAGAAATTTTTTTGGTTTTCTCATGGTTTTTCATCAAATGTCTAAATTTAGTCTAGGAATGTTTCGGGGTGTTACAAAAATGAAATAGAAAATATTTTCTAAAACAGTTATCACAATGATGAGATAAGCTCAAATTAATATGTATATTTATCTAAATAATAACATATAATTTTGAGCTAAATATATTTAACTATAATCACTTTTTACTTGCTATAGCTCACCCAATTCATATCATGTGAAGCTCGATAATTTTTCTTGAATCAAGAATTTTGATATTTTTTTCAAGGTGGCCTTGAGACTCAGACGCAAAACATCTATTTCTCTCTACCATGTTACACTTTTTGAAAGTTCTCTTCTTTAACAATATATTATTAGATCCAACAAAATAGGAAAAAAATACATACCAGATAAAATTTAAAGAGATATAAGATTAATATACCTTTAAAAGAATGTTTGTTAGACTGCAAGATCTAAGAGTTTGAATTAACTGTTTGCCTACGGATAAAACAGGCCATCACACATGTTCCACTTGAGTGAATAAAAAGTAAATAAGACACATATTTAACGGGGAAAACATTTGGCTCTAAAGGTGAAAAAATCACAACCTACTCCACATGATTTTTCTCCAAAATTCACCAACTCCAAGAGCCTCTTCAAAATAGTTGATTACAACTCTTGCAATCTAAGGAATTATAAACTCTAATTCCTAATTGTTCAATCTTCTAACACACAATGTCTTTCTATTAACATGACTTTAAGACCAACTCTTCTCAATTCAGTTTATAGCTCAATGAATTGAGAGTACAACCATTACAACTCAATCACAACTTTTAGTACAAGAAAAGCCAAGCTTAATACTTTACTAGACAGATATGTCGACAAGAATCTCACCAAATGCAATAAACTCTTTTCTCTTTGTGAGTATGTGTGTAATCTGAGATATCACACTCCTTTATATACACACGTCTTCAAGGAGTTCTTCGTCCTTTCAAACTCTTTACTGTAGCATATTTGCCCGCCTTAGAGTTCCTTCTCGTGTGGAAGTCTTGATTCAAGTTAATCTTTTGCACTTGTAATCAGACTCCAACTCTCCTGAATTATCCACGTATTGAATTTACTGAGTTTGTTGAATATTGCTTATCATCTCCTTAATTCTCGTGCCTTAACTTGTGAATATTTACTGCTTCTTAAGTATTGTGCTCAACCATTCATTGGACCAACTTTATTCACCTGTTTCATCAGCTGGTTATCAATCATCAGAACTACAAAACTCCCAACAATGTTCTTCAAGAATTGTTGTTACGCTTGATAAAGAAGTTATATTATAAGCCACCAAGAGAATTTTCAGGCCCACAAAGACTGCAGGAACATCTATATTATCGGTTTTCTCACAACTGATGAAACTATCAAAATCCATCTCTTAGCATATGAAGATTTTCAGAGAGAGAAATTTAGATATTTGAGATTTTTATTCTCTTTCATTGGTTTGACTTGTTTTTCTATGTAACGATTCATCTTTCATTATAGGATAATTAAGGTCTTAGCATCTTGTAGAACTCCCATGAAGAAGTTGAACTAACAAAAGCTCAAAAATGGGATGGTTGTAAAAACTGAATAGTATGATTTTGGGTTGCATTAATTGTGTTGTGTTTCCATTAGGGGGTGACCTAATGAATTAGACCTCCTAGAAAATTTTGAGACTACGAATAAATTCAAAGTGTCATTTTACAATTAGGTACATTATCAAAAAGTGAGGAAAAGTCTAGATGAAAGACTTAGCTTTTGGGATGGAAAAAATATGCAGAATTTTGAGCTACTTGTTAAGTAGGGGACTACTACAGTGGTGAAATTTATACTGCAGTGGGATTGCCACGGCAGTCGAATGTCCGCCGCAGCAATCAGAGTAGTGTTAGTGAGGTTTGCTTATAGCGAGGATTCGGTTGCTATAGCGGGTCTATTGTTGCAGAAAATAGACCAATACAATGGATGAAGTGAGGTAGAATACCGGTTTAAGTCAGAATCTCAGAGTTTTCACCCTATTTTTTTAAGGCACGAAAAAATGAAAGGCTTAAGTTAATTTTTCAAAGGCAGAAAAGGTTGTTCTTCAAAAGGTAATATTTCTAGTTAATACTTTCCCTCATTCAATTCTCTAACACCCTAAATGAAATGGTGGTCTTTAATGGTGAGTTTCTAGCTAAGAATCCTAGGGCTGCGAAAACTAGGATCTAACAATAGGGAATGATTGGGTGTTTATTCCTAGGATAAAAGTGGTTAATGAACAGTTTCTAGGGGGAATGGAAATGTATTATTCAATTGTGGAGTAGTTTATGACCCGAAATTTGGTAAATTTGAGACCTTTAGCATTAGAAATTGCTTGAGAAGGGTTTAAGGATTAGAAACTCTATGAATTAGGTTGTAATGATCAATGTGGGCATAGACGTAATGAATTAACTTGTGGATAATAATTGAAACCATTATGATGGGTAATTTTGGGTGGGTTTAACTTTCCAAGATCCTTATTTAAAGAGTAGATAATAAAGTACTCTTGTGATTGTTTATTTTTAGATTCCAAACATTCTAACTCATTGAGGAAAGGCAAGACTCCAGTAGAGTAGCTTGATATTGGAGCCTTCCAACTAAGGTAACTTACAATCTATGAGAAGTTAGATTGTATTTAATGACTTGTATATGTTATGATTTGATGAATATGATTAATTTGTCTTCCAACACTGACTATGGTAGAAATTATGGTGATTTAGTTATGTTTTTGAATGAATGATGAGATGTATAAATAGTGGTTGTTGTTGTGATTTGAGGTGCATTTGTGATAATCAATGTGTACCTTTTGAATTGTCATATGTGCTGACTAAATTGATAGCATGTTGTATTGTGTTGATGAATATTGGTTAAAGTGGATAATATGTTCTTATCTTGAGATGAGTGGCTCATGTACAAGGTGAGCATCCATATGAGCGAGACAGTGAGTGATTAAGTATATAGAAATACTTGGAGATGAGTGGCTCGTATTTGAGGGGAGAAACTGGACGAGCAGATAAGTGAGAACGGGTACCACGCCGGTACAGTATATGGATCTCTAAAGTCCCTTACAGGTCATGACTGAAAACTCAAGCGTAAGATCCTTAAGCATGTATATACAGTTGTGTGAAAGTATCGTGTTAAAGACATAATACAAATGTGTTACCCTTGTCTGTATAGACTTCAGATGATATGAGACTAATGAGTAGTCTATGTGATACTAGGTTAGTACAGAGATGAAAAACTGATGAGATAGGACTATTTACCTGTGTGTTCAATGTGTGCATGTTATTTATTGCATTATTCGTGTCTTTCTTATATTGTAAGCCTGTGATGTATTATGAATTAATTGTTGAAGGTTATCTACATATTTAAGTTGATTGATAATGTTAGACTTGATATAGTAAATAGACTATTGGTTGTGAATAGTTATGCAAAAATGTGGAAAAATGAATGTTGTTAGCAAAGTCAAGCTACTGCCTAGAGCAGTACCGCAACGTTGGTAGAATTCTCGCTATGGAAAAACTGCAGCAGCGGTCAAATTACCGCTATGGTGAGGCCTTAAAAGTGTGTGTAGGCTAACCTTACGGCTAAAAATTGATATACATTAAATTTTGATTTGGATATTTGTTGTCTATTTCGAGTGCTGAGTTATTTATTAAATTATGATATATGCATGTTATTATTTATGGTTGGCCTATGATTCTTGTTTGTAGATAGTGTTGTACTGATGCTATTCCTGTACTTCTTTTTACTAAGTGCAGATCATGATCCGGCAAGCTCGTCGAGACCACACTCTAGTGTTGATTTAGTTCTTAATCTAAGATTGAGCTGATTCATCTCCAGGCTGCCACTGATCCTCTTTATTTCAGACGTCTATTCCTTCGAGACATTGATTATGTTTTGTTATTTTGGAACTCTCAGATGATTACATTTAAAATCCGTACAATGACTTTCAGTTCTTGGGGATTGTAATAGATAACTTTCATATAGAGTTGGTTTATTATTCATTTATTGTTGAATTATGCTATTTTTTATTATAATTCTTTATTTTGATTAAAATAAATTAATAAATGAATGGGTTAGTTGGGAAACAATGGTTCGCCCACCAGGAGGAGGGAGATTAGTGTGGGTGTCAATCACGACCACTTGGATCGTGACATTCTACCACCTTATACTAAATGAAGGACAAAATTAGGATAATTAGTTATATAGAGATGAGAATATAATTAATGTGTAATTGTTTTCCTTAAGGGAATTTGGGTTTATATTTCTACATTTTTTTTATTCAAGTTGCATTTTCTTCTTCACACTAATTACGTGAATGTGATTTTAAAAATATTAGATTTCGAAAATCTATCTTTATAGAAAACAATAACTAGTATAGGTTATATTTTAGGGAGATCCTGATAATTAAGCAAGATGTTGATAATTTATCAATGTTGTTCAAAATAATTTAGTCATATTTATTAACACCTAATTTTGATTTTTTTATTTGAAATTAATTTTTTCTAGCTTCCTACTCATTAAATTACATAAAATAATATTTTTTTTTACAAAATTTTTACTTTAAAATAATTTATTAATAATTATTCTTATTTTTTTGCAAATATTATAATTTTTTATCAATTTATTGTCATTTTTAATAATTTCAATAATTATTATTATTTGGATTCTCTCATTTTCATATAAACTACATATTACTATAGTATTACTTTAATTAATCATTATTTTTTAATTTAAATAATATTTTTTACTTTATACATGACATTGCGTAACATGAAAAAATATTATATTTTCCCATGAATTATAAAGAAAAAGCTATATTTACCCTGCATTATACTTTTTCAACTTTCACACCCATGCTGTTTTTCTATCAGCCACATTCATCCTTTAGCCGTTAAATTTTCATGCACCCACATAAAATTACCTACGTGACATTTTTTATAATAAATTTGCTCATCCATTTAAATTCTTTTAATGTGCCCTCCTAAAAAACCGACCTACTAACAAATTAAAAATCCAACTTCTGAAGCAAGCTCCTTACTTAGTCCCGTTAACACTTTATGATTGGAGGAGAGCTATGATTAGTTGGATGGAGTATTATATAATTGAATTGCTTTTCTTAATATTTTCAATTTCAATTTGATAACTGATAAATTAGCATTTAATTTTGTTTTCCTCTTTGACTGTATAAGACAACTAATAAAATTTTAACAGTTAATAGTTTTGCCATTTGTCATAAAACCTTCAAAGTGATAATTACAAAGTCTCATAAAATAGGATAATGACAAATTTTATTGCTACCGCATAGTGTTAATTGTGCATGTTTCTATTAATTACAAAATTACAAAAATCTAATATTATTCAATAATTTTACAAAATTATCCCTCCTCTGCATATATAAATACATCTATATTTTTTTTATCATTTGCACACAATTATTTTACTGTGATTTCTAATAAGTAAATTAGCATTAAGTGTGGTATTTCTAGTTTTCTATATCAAAATCAACTTAGTTAAGAAAAAACATAACCATGATGGCTTAAGCTAATGCATTTGCATGTCAAATTTCTGGCCAAATAATCCTCATCGTGTGCCACAACTTTATCATTTTTGATGATGTTCATCTAAAATGCAATTTGAATTCATAACTTATTTGAAAACTTCCTTATGAACATCATCAAAATATTAAAGTAGTGGCATAGCATGAGAAAATATTTGGGCACAAATTTGAGATGTAATTACATTAGCATAAGCCACCATGGTTATGTTTTCTCTTAACTAGGTTGATTTCCATAGAAAGAATTAGAGATACCACACTTAATGCTAATTCACTTACTAGAACTCACTATAAAATATTTGTGTGAAAATAATAAAAATATAGATGTATTTATACATACTGAGGAAGGACAATCTTGTGAAATTAATGAATAGTAGTAGATTGTGATAATCTTATAATTAATAGAAACACATAATAAACACCATGAAATAGCCACAAAGTATGACTTGATGTTGGTGTGCAGTTGTTCTTGTGAGAAAGGGAGAGAGAGTAGAAGAATTTGGGGGTACTCTGGGTGTTGCTGCGCTGTTGTTCTTTTGAGAAAAGAAGAGAGAAGAATAAGGATTTAGATTATTTTGGGTGTTGGTGCAGGGAGAGAGTACAAGAATTTAGAATATTCTGGGTGTTGGTGCATTGTTGTTCATATGAGAATTGTTCATGTAAGAAAGAGAGAGTGAGCACAAGGATTTAGGGTATCCTAGGTGTTGGTATTGATGTGTGTGAATAAGAGTTAGAGTAGGGAATAAAAATAAAAAATTATATGAGTTATATAATTTTAGACAAATATCCTATTAAACTTACAAAATATTTATCAATAATAATGAAGGAATTGCTATGGTAATAATTAAAAATATTCTTTATGCATGAATTATTTTAAAATTTTATTTTTGCCTTTAAATCTATATGTTCAACTCTATGTCAATTGAATCAAGACACATAAAATAAAGGAAAAATGGTCAAAAATATCTCTCTATTTTCATATATTAGCTAATTCTTCCCTTAGCTATACTATAGGGTCAAATATACCCCCGCTCTTAATAAAGTTAACAAAATTGTCCCTCAATCGGATGAAATTCCTAAATTAACTTAAAATATCCAATTTCAATTAAAAATTACCCATTTTTCCTTTAATCCCAAACCCAAACTCAATCCACTAAACTAAATAAATTCAAAGTTTTGGACAGTCTTCTTCTTAATGGGTTTTCAATTCTTTTTTTTTTTTGAATACATGAAGGCTGTGGAATGTCCCTACCTCAGGAAAATGTTATTTTCTGTTAAAACTTTTCTCCAAAATCAAAATTATAGATATATTGCAGATATAGGATAAGATTCTAAACTCCAATTTTTTTAAAAAATAACATATGATAAACTCAAACTGACCCACTAGACGTTAAATTGATTTGAGTTTATTTAGTTTAGTAAGTTGGGTTTGGATTTAAAAGAAAAATGAGTAATTTAATTAAAATTGGGTATTTTAAGTTAATTTGGAGTATTCCATCCGATTAAGGAGAAATTTTATTTACTTTATTAACATCGAGGGTATATTTAACCCTATAATATGATTAGGGGCAAAATTAGCTAATATACGGAAGTAGAGGGGTATTTTTTACCCTTTATCCAAAAGTGAAATTGAAAATCATTTTTAAAAGTATTATCACAATGATGAGATAAGCTCAAATTAATATGTATATATATCTAAATAATAACATATAATTTTAAGCTAAATATATTTATTTCTGATCACTTTTTGCTGGCTATAGCTCATCCCATTCATTTCATGTGCAGCTCGATAATTTTTCTTGAATCAAGCATTTTGATTTTTTTTCAAGGTGGCCTTGAGACTCAAATGTAAAACATCTACTTCTCTCTGCCATATTGTTACACCTTTAACAACATATTATTAGTCTAACAAAAATAGAAAAAAGAATGATACATACCAGAGAAAATTTAAAGAGATATAAGATTAATGTACCTTTAAAAGAATGTTCTTCAAGAATTATTGTTATGTTGGATAAAGAAGTTATATCATGATCTACCAAGAGAATTTTGAGGCCAACAAAAGTTGTAGGAACATCTATATTATCATTTTTCTCACAATTGATGAAATTATCAAAATCCATCTCTTACATATGAAGATTTTCAGAGAGAGAAATTTAGATATTTCAGATTTTTATTCTCTTTTTTTTATTTGTCTTGTTTTCTATGTAACGATTCATCCGTCGTTATAGGATAGTTAAGGTCTTAGCACCTTGTAGAACTCCGATGACAAAGTTGAACTAATAAAAAATCAAAATGGGATGGTTGTAAAACTAAATAGTATGATTTTGGATTGCAATTTCTTGTATTGTGTTTCCGTTAGGGGGTGACCTAGTGAATTAGACCTCCTTATGGAATTTTGAGACTACGAATAAATTCATAGCACCATTTTACATTTAGATACATTATCGAAAAGTGCGGAAGAGTCTAGATGAAAGACTTAGCTTTTAGGATGGAAAAATTGTGCAGAATTTCGAGATACTTCTTAAGCAGTGGACTACAACAGTGAAATTTTCACTGCAGCGGGATTGCCACGGAAATCGAATGTATACAGTAGTGGTCAGAGTAGTGTTAGTCGGGTTTGCTTATAGCAAGAATTTGGTTGCTATAGCGGGTACTCTATAGCAGAAAAGTGACTACTACAATGGACAACGCGAGACAAAATACCAGTTTAAGTCAGAATCTTGGAGTTTTCACCCTATTTTTCTAAGGCACAAAAAACTAAAAGGCTTAGGGTAATTTTCTAGAGGCAGAAAAGGTTATTCTTCCCAAGATAAGATTTCTACTTAATTCTTTCCCTCATTTGATTCCCTAACACCCTGAATCAAATGATGGTCTTTAATTGTGAGTTTCTAGCTAAGAACTCTAGGGTTGTGAACATTAAAGTCTAAGGATAGGGGAATGATTGGGTGTTTATTCCTAGGCTTAAAGTGGTTAATGAACGCTTTCTAGGGCAAATGGAAATGTATTATTCAATTTTGGAGTAATTTAAGACCCGAAATTTGGTAAATTTGAGACCTTTAGCATTAGAAACAACTTAAGAAGGGTTTAAGGAGTCGAAACTCCATGAATTAGGTTGGAATGATCAATGTGAGCATAAAAGTAATGAATTAACTTGTGGATAACAATTGAAACCGTTATGATAGGTAATTTTGGGTGGATTTAACTTCCCAAGTCCCTAATTTGATGAGTAGATAATGAAGTACTCTTGTGATTATTTGTTCTTAGATTTCGAACATTCTAACGCATTAAGGAAACGCTAGGCTCCAATAGAGTATCTTGATATTGGAGCCCTCCAACCGAGGTAGCTTATGATCTATGAGAAGTCAGACTTTATTTAATAACTTGTATATGTTATGATTTAATGAATATGATTAATTGGTCTTCCAACACTAACTATGGTAGAAATTATGGAGATTTTTTATGCTTTTAAATAAACAATGAGATGTATAAATTATAGTTATTATTGTGATTTAAGGTGAATTTGTGATAATCAATGCATATCTTTTGAATTGTCATATGAGCTGACTAAATTTATAGCATGTTGAATTGTGCTGATGGATATAGGTTAAAGTGGATAATATGTACTTATCCTGAAATAAGTGGCTCATGTCCAAGGTGAACATCTAGACGAGTGAGATGGTGATTGATTGAGTATATAAAAATACTTGGAGATGAGTGACTCGTGACTGAGGGATGCATCCAGACGAGTAGAAAAGTGAAAGCGGGTACCACGCCGATACAGTATAAATTTTCCTAAAGTCCCTTACAGGTCATGAATGAAAGCGCAAACATAAGATCCTTTGGCATGTATGTACAATTGTGTGAAAGGATCGTGTGAAAGACATAATACAGATGTGTTACCCTTGTTTGTACAGGCCTCAGATGATATGAGACTGATGAGTGGTCTATGTGATACTAGATTAGTACAGAGATTAAAAACTAATGAGGTAGGACTATTTACCAGTGTGTTTCAGTTTGTGCATGTGAGTTATTGCATTATTCCTACCTTGCTTATATTGTAAGCCTGTGATGTCTTGTGAATTGATTGTTGAAGGTTATCTTCATATTTCAGTTGATTGATAATGTTAGACTTCATATAGTAAATAGACTGGTGGTTGTCAATAGGTATGGAAGATTGTGGAAAAACGAAGGTATCAGCGAAATCAAGCTGCTGCCTAGAGCAGTACCGCTGCGTTATACCCCGGAAACCCAAGGATCGAACCCAGGAGTTAAAATGGGGAAAATGTAAAAGTGATGTTGTTGACTCGGGAGAGTCGTGGGACGACTCATGAGGACAACCCACGAGTCGTCAGGTGACTCATGGGGGAGGCCAGTGAGGAGTTAGGAAGTTTGGAGAAAAGGGTCCCATTGGCGTGGAGACGACTCGTGGTCAGACACCACGAGTCGTTAGCTCAGCCGTGGGGTGGAGGAGAAGGAAAAGAGAACAAAGAAAACATTACACACCACCAGTGGTGACCACGAGTCATGGTCAGCCACCACGATTCGTGGGGTCCCCTGAGGATTTTTAGGCAATGTATATCACGACTCAAGGCCACGAGTCATGACCAGTGAGGATGAACCATTGGGTCCCTCGTTGGGACCCCCTGGCAGTTAATTTTCTGCGAATTAGTAAGGGCCTTTTCGTAATTCCTAAGTTTCTAAGGCCTAAACTATGACATTTTGGGGTATGAATAATGACCTTTTATGGGGTTAAGTTCAGATTACTCATTCTTCTCACCCATGCATGCAAGTTAGAATAATTTTAGAGAGATCAAGCTATTCTTCAAGCTTCTCCCTACCAATTCATCTTTGGGCATTCAAGAACTTTAGAATCTAATCTCACCCAAGTATGTAAGGTTCCAAATGGGTGTTTCCATTCTAAAAATAAGTCGAGTAAGTTGAGACCCCTATAAGTAGAAGTTTACATTCGAGGACGAATGTTCTTAAGGGGGGAGAATGTTACACTCTGTAAATTCACGACATGTATATGGCCTATTCACATGTTGGTTAAGAGTTTTAGAATGTCATACATGCTAGGAAAAGGCCCAGGGGAAGACCGGACGAACATTGCACCGAACCACCGCGGGAGAAGCCGGGGCAGAACCCCTCCGCGATGGCAGAGTGCCACGGAGGGAGGGCCTCCGCGATGGTGGCGTGTCACGGAGGCCCTATCCAAGCCTAAGTATATAAACCCCTCCACTTCGTTATTTTTAGAAAATTCTCATAAATTACCAGTAACAGAGAGAGCGAAGGAAAATAGAGGGCACGAGGATTTTGAAGGAATTTCCTTCTGACTACGCCATTATACGCGGTCCAAACTCGGTATAACCTTGGGTAGTGAGGTAATAAGCAGCGAGGAGCATTCCTACGGGTTTAGTTTCGTGAAATTCGGCCGGCGAACTATCTTGCTACCGAGCTAAGGTAAGTGGAACTGCTCCAAATTAGTGTCAATATATTTCTAGCCCTAAAGTGAGTATTTTTCCCTCATGGACTTCCGAGAAATAGCGAGTTTTCGACTGTTTTTCGATAAGTCAAAGTTTGGGCTATATAAATATTAAAAGTGATGTTTTCTTCCAGAATATTGTTGAATTTAGTCCTAACTGTTATAAATATGAATGCAGTTGGAAGAAATAGCGGTCAGTTAGTCGGGGAATCAGAAACTGAGGTAAGTAAAGCTAGTTTCTTCGGCAAGTTAGTAATTCTAGTATAGTAGAATAGAATAAATTCCAGAAGGAAGTTCCAGAAGACGAGTATTAAGTATGTTTGCGTTATTATGTCATATTACGAATAAAAGTCAGTAAACCAGTATTAAACAACGAGAAATCATTTCAGACTCAGTACCAGATTCAGTTTAATCCAGTCAAAGAATCAGAATAGAATATCAGAATATGAATAGTATTTTCAGATTTAATATACATATTATATGTGATTACTGTTGCTTGTTGAGACTTGTTTGTGATATGTGGGAACCCTTAGGGCTTCCTTGCCTCCCCAAGGTTAATAGCTGTGTCGACTCGCCCACCAGAGGGTGAGGATACATCACTCCAAGAAGTGGCATGCCGTTCGCAGTAGGACGAAGATGGGATGCAACATTCCCCATATCAGGCTGATCAGCATTACAGTATACCCTGTCGAGCACTTGTGCCGAGGGCACAAATTACAGATACAGATACAAATATCAGATACAGTTATAGGAGTCCTCCGAACTCAGTTATAGTTATAGTCAGGGGCCCAGAGAGCCCAAGCTTCATACCCAGGGGCCCGGTAAAGGTGCTCGTAGTTAGTAGGCGAGTGGAGTGACTTTATTTTTGGATGGTTTGACCTGGGTAGGGTATATAGATTGTGTGTTGGTTGGCACCTTCCGACTTATGGGGGCTGGTATAGGTCCTTGTATGCGATATATATTTATATATATGTATGTTATTTATTAGATTATTAAATAGCAGGACGCCGCAGCAATAGGTATGACTTTCATCTGCTTTTCAGTACAGATAAGCTCATTTTAGATTTCGCCATCCCCGACAGTCTTAACTATTTTTTGCTATTCAGAACTATCCGTATTACTGCTTATCTTCAATTATGTTTAGTTTTTGCTTTGCATACTCGGTACCAGTGGTACTAACGCCCGTTTGGGGTGCTGCATTACTTGCCTGCAGGTACTCATAGACGAGGAGCTGATACCTCGTGATTCCAGCCAGCACATAGAGTCATCAGCTCCTGTCATCCGGAGATAGAAAGCTAGAGGTTTATTTCTTTTCTTTTGTTGTATAGTATGGGTAGGCTGGGGCCTTGTCCCCACCATCTTATCAGTATTCTTAGAGGCTTGCAGATTGTGTATTCACTATGGTTAGTTATACCGGTCGTGTGAGGCCGTGTGTATGTCTTAGCTTGTTTATGATGGCCGTGTGGGGCCTTATTCAGTTGGTAGTGGTGACCTTGTCAGTCACATAGCAGCTTAGCTCCTGTTTTCTTGGTTTAGAAGTAAATAGACAGCATGGTGGCCTTTTCGGCCCGCATAGGTATACGTTGATGTGGTTCTAGTTAGCTGTTGTGGTTGTACAAGTAGCTATAGGCCTAGCTGGCCGGGGGCTGTATTTACAGCCATTATATAGCCCGTTGATTCCATGAATCAGAGTTAGAGCCAGCCAGGCACCAGAAGTGCTTAGGCTTAGCAGTCTAGCAGTTCAGGTCCTAGTAGGGCACCAGGTGCCAGTCATACCTCCCAAGGCGGGGCGTGATAGAACCGGGAAACCTCTATACACCCGTCTAGCTACAACTGAATCACCTACTGGAGTAGAGACTGAGAAGGGTTCTGACAAGACTTTGGGACAAACTTTGAAGCTACTGGCCACATAAGGTGTCACTAAACACAAGGTAGTCCCCGGATCTACCAAAGCATATACATCAAGATGGAAAACTCGTAACATACCAGTGACTACATTCAGGAAGACCTCCTACTCCTGGCGAGATGCTAAGTCATAGAATCTGTTTTGGCACTGACCACCATCTGTGCTAGAAGATGCCCCATGATGTGCTGAGCGTGCGGGTGGGGATGCTGAACTAAAAGCTGGGCTTCGGCCTCCATCACGGTCCTGTGTCATTACTTGAAAATCTCTGAGCATGTGTCTGGGCTTCCCACACCTGAATCAAGCACCTGAACCTTCCAAGTACTGGCTTGTGTGCCCCCGACCACATCTGCGGCAAGCTGGGATACTAGAATCTACAGGTTTGCTGCTCTAACCCCTCGAGCCTGATGCTCGCCCCCTCTGATCATGCCTAAGCTTGGATGGCACACTCAATGCTGAAGATGCTGGGGCTGAAGATTTCTGGTGGGTCTGTTGTCGGTGCCCACCACCTGACCTCGGCTGTGAGAATCTGTGACTATCGGTCCTGGCCCTCTTAGCCTCCCTCTCTCTCATATGCGCCGCCTCCATCTGCTGGGCGTACAAGACTATCCGAGGGAAATCCATATCCTGGTGGAGCATAGTGGTCCTACAATCCTTGTCCAAATATCCCACCTCACCATGAACGAATCTTCTTACCCACGCCCTCTGATCAGCCACTAACTCTGGGGCGTACTTCGATAGGAGAGTGAACTCAATGGCATACTCCTGAACCGTCATTCTCCCTTGCTTAAGATTCAAAAACTTGGCTTCCTTCAGCTCCCTCATCTCACAAGGGAAGAACCGATCTAAGAATGCAACATGGAACTCCTCCCAAGTGACAGGGCCTGCCCCAGCGGCCCTCTATCCTTCCATTGGCAAAACCAGATGTGTGCAACCCCTTTTAACTGGTATGAGGACAACTCTGCACACTCAACTCCATTCACCCTCATGACTTGGGTGATCTTTACAATCTCATCAATGAACTCATGCGAGTCCTCATCTACTTTTGACCCAAGAAAGTCTAGCGGGTTCATTCTCAAGAAATCTCTGACTCGAGCCGTTGCTGCATTGCCATTTTGCGGAACATGCGCAACACCTACTGATTGACTTGAGCGGTCAAGGCCTGTGCAAGAATTTGAATAGCTGCCCGAAACTCAGCATGGGCAACCAGCTCCACTGCATGGTTCTCCTGAATTGGTGGGGCCTACTGGTGCCCGTTTCCGTTGCCATCCTTCTAGCCTTCTCCATGCCTATTCCTCCTACCATTTACTCTGCGAGGAGCCATAATTCTGCAATCGCAAATAGCATAAATTAGAAGGATAGGGAGATATTTCATCGCACGACATAGATCATGAAAGAAGGGAACATTTCTTAAATGTTTCATAGCCTCTTCATCATAAGTGTGGCGGGCTTCACACCCATGAAAAGGACTCTACTTAACGCAGCTTTCAGACACCCTAGGACATTTCAAACCTATTGCTTTGATACCATATTTATCGTGACCCAAACGGAGGCCCAGATCGCAACACTATACAAGGAGCCCCAAGAGACTCCAAGTCGACCCATGGCATGAACATACATCTAACTCAACCAATAAGACTGAAGAATCAACATGATAATCTTAGCGGAGTCTAAAATAAACATAACATCATAATACACAATCTAAAGCTGAATACATCCTTTTGTATAAAAAGCCTCTAAATATGATGAGTTGATGGGAAAAGACCCCAACTAACTCGAATAAGCTAAAAACTAAAAATACATAGAGAAATCTGAATAAGCATGGTCCTCTGGGGATGAGGACTCACCAAAAAGCATAAGATGCTAACTCAAACATTGACTATGAACGGGGCTGAGCCAGAGTACCGGATCCTGTATCATGAAACGATACAACATAGAGTATGCAATCAGTACGTGAAATGTACCGAGTATGCAAGGTAAGTAAAACTTTTTAAATAGGTAAAATCATTTAAAGACATGCAAAATGTAAAACATAAACAATAAGAATATGAGAGTAGGACTTGCATGCATTCTTTCTGAAATCATGATCTTATCATAACATAACATAACATAACGTCATAGCTTAATCGATTAACTCAAAGCTGAAATACGATAGGCATGAGTAAAACTGAACATTGAGTCAAACCTGCTTTAGAACATATATAGATGTATAAATCTCATGAATGATGAACATGCATAACTGAAATCATGAAGAACAATGGGAGATTCATCTTTTAACCGACATATCACGATAGAGCTTACATGGTCCCAACTATCACACTCAAGTAGAAAGAGTCATCCAAAGTCTTGCCAAAGTTAGGGACGATACCATGATATCGATATCAAGCTCATGGCCCAATAGGGAAGGGTGTAGCTCACAAGGGAGGTCCCAAAGTAATATATAATAGTATAAACCTACGTTGGAAAATAGTTCTGAGGCATAGGGTGATCGACCCTTAGCCTACTCGATGCTAGATACTACTCCCAAAAACATGTATATGCTCTCCATCTTTTTTCAACGAAGCTCAATATCGTCTATTGATGAAGCTCAATAATCAAATACATCTCAAATATAAATTATGCATATGAGAAGCTTTAACTCAAACCATACCACAAGCTAAAAAATAATTGGGAGTCTTCGCTCCAAAACCATGTGGTAAGCTTAATTCGGGAAATCATAAATCATACTTGAACATGTGGGCATTTCCCCATACTTTAACATGCTTGAAAATACTCAATTCACATAAAAACATGATTATAAACATCGGTAGCTTGATAACATGCTTTTCATCATAATATCGCATAAAAATCATATATTCATCACAAATTTCATCTTTCATGAACTTCTCATCAATGGGATTTTCAATTTATAAAACTTGAAACATGATTTTTTATTGAATACAGTATAAAACTTGCCCATGAATCATAATTCAATAGTATAAACACATTTAAATCATACCCATGTAGAGAATTAGGAAATTCATGCATTGGGTTAAAACCCTATAGATTAAACATAGGAAATTCATGATTTAGAGAGGGATTAGGCATGGGTGTCAAAGGATTCACCCATTCATAACCTGATTAAAGCTGATTCTTACACTTCCTTGAATACCCAAGAAGAAATTGAAGAGAACCTTGAAGGATTTGCCTTGATCACCTCTCTAGACTATCACTCTTACATGCATGAATGAAAATGGCCTAAAATGAACTTAACCCTCTTAAAAGTCATCATTCATAACTTAAAACAACATAATTTAGGCCTTAGGATCTTAGGAATTATGGAAAATCCCTTACTAAATTCGCAGAAAATAACTCCCAGTAAGTCCCCATGAGGGACATGACGACTCGTCACCTCTGGCCATGACTCGTGGCATTGTCCGTCAAGTAAACTTCTTATAAAGTCATCTGGGCTTATCACAGGTGACTCAATGATTTGTTACTGGTGACCATGACTCGTGGTCACCACTCGTCATGTGCACTGCTTGGGATTTTTATTTTGCTTCACCATGCTGCTTACGATCCTCCGCACGAATCGTGGTGAATGACCATGACTCTTGGGTCCTTCCATTAGGTACACTGCCTTCTTCCTTTTCCTTCTTAATCATCACTTCCCATGACTGATCTAACGAGTCGTGGGGCCTGACCACGACTTGTGGTCCCGTCGGTAGGGATCCAAATTCCCAAATTTCAACTCATCTCTTGAGCCTCACCACGAGTTACATCATGAATCGTGCTCTGCTCTCTTGGGACACCTTATGACCCGTTGTATATCGTGATGCCAGTTTTAAATTTTTTCTCCATTTCAACTCCCGGGTATGATCATTGGGCTTCCAAGGTATAACATTTGAGGGTGGTGCTACAAACTCTTAAGGATCACCAAATTCATGCTAAATTCAGCAAGTGTAAGTTTTGGTTAAACTCGGCGGCATTTTTTGGTCATGTGATGTCAAGTGAGGGTGTACAAGTGGACTCTCAAAAGATAGAAGCTACGAAGAATTGGCCTAGACTAGTGAGTCCTTAGGATATCAAGAGTTTTTGGTTACTACCAAAGGTTTGTTGAAGGGCTTTCATCCATTGCAGCACCTCTAACTAAGTTGACCTAGAATAAAGTGAAGTTTCAAGGGTCGGAGGCCTGTGAGAAGAGCTTCTAAGAGTTGAAGACTCACTGACCTCAGCATGAGTGTTGACTCTACCTGAGGGTACAGATGGGTTTGTGGAATATTATGACACCTCAAGGATCAACCTTGGTTGTGTATTTAATGCACCACGGTAAGGTTATAGCCTATGCTTCCAGGCAGCTAAATGTCCATGAAAAGGAATATCTAACTCATGACCTCGAGTTAGCAGCGATAATATTTACCTTGAAGATTTGGAGACACTATCTGTACGAGGTCCATGTAGATGTGTTTATGGACCACAAAAGCCTACAGTATGTTTTTACCCAGAATGATCTAAATCTACGTTAGAGGAGGTGGTTGGAGCTTCTAAAAGATTATGATATGAGTGTCCTCTATCTTCCGGGCAAGGCTAATGTGGTGGCAGATGCTCTTAGCAGGCTTTTTATGGAAAGTGTGTCCCATATAGACGAGGAAAGGAAGGAACCAATGAAATATGTACATCGAATTGCACGGCTAGGAGTCCATCTTATTGACTCGACAAATATAGGTGTCATTGTTCAGAATGGGTCAGAATCATCCTTAGTGACCGAGGTCAAGGCTAGGCAAGATGAGGATCCTATGTTGGTAAAGTTGAATGAAGCTATTCAAAATCATATGGTGGATGTTTTCTACCAAGGGGGATATGGTGTAATGTTGCGCCTCAGCGCACTTGCAAGCGTACGCGATTGTACAAGTAATACAGTGGTCCTTTTTAAGAGCTAGATGTCGAACCCACAGGGACTGGACCAATTCAGTGAATTATCAAGTTCAAGTGTTAAAATTAACCTTCACAAGTGTTTTTTTTTTTTTTTTTTTTTTTTTAGTAAACGCCCTTGTCCCGGGCAGGGGCTGAGCAACACCCCCAGGCCTTAACATAAATAATCAAAAGCAACAACAAAGAAAGTACATGGAGGGGGACATAAACCTTACCTCCGATCATATGGTGGTTCATAGGTCGGCCATCCTACTAAGGTTAGCCAACCCATCCCCGATACTAAAATGGAAACCTAGAAACTATGCACCTACAGGAGAGGACTCCTCTCCAATACATAAATTCTAGGAAAGCAGTAAATGAGGGAGACTCTCCCTTTACAAAAAAAGACCTATTCTAGAAAAAGAAAAAGCCTATCTGAAAAGGAAGGGTTAACAGACAAAGAGATGGTATAGAGACATCCATACCGAGCTTGGATACACACCAAGCAATTCACAACATCTCATGATGGTTCGTTGATCCTCCTAGTCTTCCTCCTTCTGAAGTTAGGAAAGCCCATTTTGTCCGTCGTGAGGTAACCCCTGATGTGTACCGGTAAGTCCTGTAGACAAGAGAAATGAACTGCGATAGTAGTGGTGTGGCTATGTTTAGACAGTGCATCAGCAACGGTATTGACCTCTCTGAGTATGTGACGACACGAGAAGGTGTGAAGCTGTCTGATAGTGTCCTGCAGTCTGAGAAAAGTGTGGTGTAGATGCCAAGGGGGGGCAAAAGTGCCCCTAATCCAACCGACTAGAAGCTCCGAATCAACCTCGAGGATGACGCCTGAGTGGCCGTTGTGAAGGCACTAAGTGAGACCTATATAGGATGATTCCAACTCCGCCTGGTTATTTGTCCCTTCCCCAAGGGGAGCAGCATAAGCATGAATCAGATTCCCATGACAATCCCTGATGATACCTCCTGCCCCAATCTTTCCCGGATTGCCAAGAGCACTACCATCGGTGTTGAGTTTGACCAGTCCTGGAGCCGGTCTGGACCATTGGACTCTGGTGACTCTAATCTCGTGTGTACATGATTCCACCCTAGCACAAAGTTCTCTCCAGTTCGAAGGCCAGTGTACGTATGGGAAAACCGTCGTTAAGAGTTTGTAGATATCACTAATAATACCGTACTTCACCCTCAACAAGTTTGACTGTTTGGAACCATACTTCGCTGCACACCTGTTCTTCCAAAGGTTCCAGCAAATGAAGATAGGGAGGGCTCTAAGTATAGTGTTGTGGGGGTCACTACCGAGCTTCTGAGCCCACCAGTGCATTAGGAGGGCCCTGAGGGGCATATCGCGGTGTCTGAAACCCATAGCTGTAGAGAAGGGGGTCCAAACTGCATTAGCAAAATTACCGGAGACCATGACGTGTTGAACATCCTCATAGCCTTTGTCTCGACAGCAAACACAATCTGTGCTGGCCCCCGGATCAAACCTCAGGATTCTGGCTGCTGTTGGGAGCTTATTCCTAAGCGCCCTCCACAATGTAAAAGAGGATTTAAATGGTACATGCTTCTGCCAGGTTCTTCTGTCGATGATAGTGGTCTGTTTGGATCTCCTTATCATCGCCCAGGCCGAAGTAGAAGTGAAATTACCCGAGGTAGTGGCCTTCCAAAAAGGCTGATCAGGTCTGTCCGGGTGAAATAGAATCGGAGTGTTCATAATTTGTGTGACCTTCACAAGTGTTGATTATAGAAATTTTGGGAAATTATAATTAAGTCTAGGGGTGATCACAAAATACTTGAGAAACAATATAAGAAGAAAATAGAGTTAAGGCCTAATAATCATGCAATGCTACAATTCTCAATGGTTCAAGTATGAAAACTTCAGTTGTTGTCTCACATAATTAAAATGCTATCTTCATGGTCTTTCGAGCCTCTAAATAAGACAAACTAGTCTCATACCTACAACGTTGAGCGGGGATGTGATGTCCTAATTCATGAGCAACTTAACTACATGGATGTGGTTTATAGAGTTTGCACCCTTGATTATGGAGTTTCATATCTCTAATCATTTAACCGAACTTAGCTTCACAACTACTTCTACGAGTGGTGATGTGATAATTCTAAGTTGGTGTCTAGCTCATCCCGTTTTAGTAACCAAGCAAGGCAAATTAGGTATAATTTCTATCCTTATTGCGAATCCTATCATAAAAGTAAGAAGTTGCTCACTACATTCTCTTGTTCTAGCCTAGGGTTACTCTCTTAAGCTTTTACCTAAGCTTAAAACATTTGTTTTCATGGTGATCAAGCATAAAAACAAAAATAATGAAGAATGTAAGACAAAACAACAACTAAAAACTCAAACCAAGAAGAATTCATGCAATTACAATCATCTTATGTAGCCTCAACCCTAGAGGAAGGGTTTTAGCTACTCATGTTCATACAAATACTCAAAAATATGTTTAAAGTAGTGTACTTACAAGAATAATTAAAGTAGAATGAAATATAATCAACCCTAGGTAGAGTTCTTCACTTCTCCTTTCGCTCCTTTACGGTTGTCCCAAGTTATTTCGTGATAAATAATTTTAGAAGCTAAGGGTTAAATTTATACTAAGCTAAAAAAATGCAAAATTTGGCCTGTGGTGGAATATCTCCGTGGCACAGAGGCTATCACGGAGATTTTCCTCTATGCCACGGAGCAAATGCGGAGGTTCACTGTTTGGTAGCCCCTGCTTATATAAATTAATTCTTTGCTCTGTGGCACGTTGTTGAACGCCCCAATGCTTCTTTGTGGAATGGAGTTGACTCCAAATGTCCCTTTTATCTTGTCTCATCATCCATAATCCATCCCTTAACATTTATCTTCAATATTAGGACCATTATATTCACATTGAGCTCCATACATTGGCAATTTCAACCTACAAAGAGAGTTAATCATATTTGTTAGTCCATGGCCACAAATTACACAAAATACATAAGATTATTCTTAAATTAAGGTACAACATGGGTATAACATGGGTATAAAATAGTATTTAGGCATGTATATATGCCCAAGATCATATACTACCATATTAGGGTCATTTGTGTGTTCTACGTGTTGATGATTTGAGGGAGCGGATGTTGCATGAGGCTCATGGTTTTAGATATTCATACATACAGGTGCCACCAAGATGTACCGTGACCTACAAAAAGTTTATTTGTAGAATGACATGAAGAAGGACATAGCAGAGTTCGTGGCTACGTGTCCGAATTGTCAACAGGTGAAAGTTGAGTATCAAAGACCTGGAGGTGTGCTTCAAGACATTATCATCCCTACTTCAAAGTGGGACGAAATCAATATAGACTTAATTACAAGATTTCCTCATACTCGTCGACAGTATGACTCTCTATGGGTGATTGTGGATAGGTTGACTAAGCCAGCTCATTTTCTACCAGTCAAAACTACCAATGTAGCAGAGTATTATGCTAAATTGTATATTCAGGAGTTAGTTCATTTGGATGGAGTGCTCTTTTCCATCATATTATATAGAGGTACTCAGTTTACCTCCCAGTTTTGGAGATCCTTTTAGAAGGCACTCGGTACTCAGCTCAATCTTATTACAACTTTTCACTCGCAGACAGAGGGTCAGGCTGAACGGACCATTCATACTCTTGAGGATATGTTGAGAGTGTGTGTGATTGATTTCAAGGGTATCTAGGATGATCATTTACCTCTCATTGTATTTCCATAAAACAACAATTACCATTTCAGCATTCAAATGGCTCCATTTGAGGCTCTTTATGGGTGAAGATGTAGATCACCTATTAATTGGTTTGAAGTCAGTGAAGCTACATTGACAAGACTACATTCAGTTCATGAGGCTATGGAGAAAGTTTAGCTTATAAGGGAAAGGTTGAAAATAGCTCAGAGTCGCCAAATGTCCTATGCGGATGTGAGGAGGAGAGAACTTGAGTTTGAAGTTGATGATTGGGTGTTTTTGAAGGTGTCTCCTATGAAGAGAGTGATGAAATTCAGAAAGAAGGGGAAACTTAGTCTCCGTTATGTTGGCCGTACCAGATTATGAGATGCGTTGGCAAGGTGGCCTACGAGTTGGAGTTGCCCTCAGAATTCGTGTTGTCACATCTAGTTTTCCGTGTGTCACTTCCAAAGAAGTGCATGGGTGATGCGACTTTGGTTATATAGATGGAGAGAGTGGATTCCAAGGATAGCCTTAGCTTTGAGGAGGTTCCGGTTGAAATACTTGATCGTCAGGTTCGGAAGCTAAGAAACAAAGAAGTAGATTCAGTGAAAGTTTTATGGATAAATCAGTATGTTGAGGGAGCCACGTGGGAAGCCGAAGCAGATTTGATGGCTAAATACCCGCATCTATTCCCTTCCGGTTCAGTTCCAGCTTGAGGTATCGGTTTCCTCCTTAGTACTCTATTTAGTTTTATGTTCAGTTCATGTGTCCTAGTTTCTTTCATGTCAATGCATGTATGTGCGATTCATGAATTTATTTCAGTCATGTATTTTAGTCCGGAGTCAGTCACTTAGTCAATTTTCAGCTCTAGATGTGCAGTATTTAGGATGACTGGTTTTCCCCAAAGATTCAGTATATTTACCCATGTTTCCAAGGGGGAGATATTTTAATACCCGAAAAGTCTATGATATTAGATCCGAGGGTTCAACCAGAGAAAATAGGAAAAATCTGCACTCTCGCACCATAATGACTCGTAACATGAGTCGTGAGACCAAGCAACGGGTCATAGGAGGAGTCGTGAAGAATACCTAGAGTCTAAGTGTTTGGACCACTAGTCACACCACCAGTTGTGGTATGTGGGTACAACTCATGGACAGGGTCGTGGGGAGGATATGGGGATGGCTGACTTTGGAAGACACGAGTCATGGTAAGACTCGTTGTGGCAGACGACGAGTCATGAGAAGGGTCATGAGTTGGGGAAAATTCTATGTAAGGAGGTGACGTCACGAGTGATGTTACGACCCGTGGTAGGAAACCACAAGTCATGGTATAAAGCCGTGAAGAGTTTCAGAGGAAAAAGGTTAGCAGTTGAGACTCAAGGACCACGAGTGACCTCATGACTCGTGGTGGCTTGTAACGAGTCGTGAGATGGACCCGTGGAGACTCCAATTTTCCCTTCCTTCCAATATTTTGGATTTGAGATTCCCTCATTACTTTAATTGAGCATAACGATGCGAATCGAGCTTGTTGTATTATTCCAAAAAGGTTACCAGGTGACCAGTGGTGACCACGAGTCGTTACATCATGGTACGACTCGTGGTGAGGCCCGTGGTAACTTGCAGTTGTATTTCTCATTTGAAGTTAGTAAGGGTAACTATAATTCCTAAGCCCCTAATTCCTAAAGTACATCGTTTTAAGCTTAGTTAGAAGGGTTTAAAGGGTTCTTAACCTATCCTAAGCTATTCTATTCCATGCATACATGTTTAGAGTGTTCCATTAGAGATCAAGCTAGAGAACTCTCCAATTCCTTTGGGCTTTCAAGAGATAGTGTAAGATCATATTACCCAGGTATATAGGATTGTGAATGAGAGTTCCTCTTCACTCTCATGCCCCAATTTTCCTATATGTTTATGAATTCAAGTATTAAAGTAAATTTGACGATCTTGTGGGGTTTTAACCCCAAATTCATGGAATTCTATTTGATTTGATTATGGGTCAATCCTTTTTATGTTCTAAATGTTGTTTTAAAATATATGGGTAGATTTAATATTTAAATTGATTATAATTTTTATGGTTTCAAATCCTAGTCAATCTATGCCCAGTTATGGAAAGTTTCATGAAATGTCAAGTAATGATTCTATTATGATTTTGTTCTTACTAAACCTAAATTATGAAATTATGATTTATGATATAATTCTCTTCAATTACTCTTCATGGATTTATGAATGTCAAGTATATGAATTTTCACAAGTATGCATGTTCTTCATGATTATGAATTTATGATTTTTGGCCAACTCACGAGCCATTATTCATGGCTAATCATGTCTTTCAAGTATGATCAAGTATGTTATGATTTATTTGTCCACGAACGTCATTAATAATTTCATGATTATGATATGAGCCTCATGTGCATGTTTTTGAGAGCAGTGTCTAGCACCGAGTAGACTCGGCGTTCAAGTAAACCCTGTAGTCACAGAATTACGTGCCACCATAGGTATATGTATTCATGGATTCCCCCTTGTGATATCACATCATGCATGTCCGTTGCCTAGAAAGCCTAGGACAACTCTACCCACTTGAGCGAGATAGTTGGGGCATCATGTAAGCTCTATCATGATGGTGTCGGTTAAGACGAATTCTCACATAGTTCCTCATGATTTATACATTGTTATGTTTATGTTACTTTGGCTCATGTTATGTTTTATAACATTTCTCTTATGATTATGATTATGACTATATTATGAATGGTTTGAAAACCTTGAGCCCTCATGTTTACATTATGATATTTACTTCATGTTCATGTTTTCCTACTATTATGAACTCTTATATATTTTAACTGTCTGTTTTACTTACCTTGCATACTCAGTACATTCCAAGTAGTGATCGAAAACTCTATGTTGTATCATTTCATGATACAGGTTCGAGGGATTAGTCTCAGCCACATCATTAGTCCTGCTTTCCTCCCAGACCTGTTTTAGCCAGTGTCGGTTAGTGCTCATCCTTCGAGGATATTCAGTTATCCATTGTTTTGTTATTTCAGTTATAGACTTTTGTTGAGCTAGTTTAGGATGTTGTCCCATCATCTCATCAGTTATGTTAGAGGCTTTTCAGACAATATGTAGAATATCAGCTTGTTAGTGTTGACTTTGTTTTAGATTGATATGTATGCACACTTCCGCTTAAGCATGTTTTATTTTATCAATTTCTTCTTATTATATGATCTTAGCCGCTATGTTCATGCCATGGGTCGATTTGGAGCCTCTCGAGGTTCCTTTTCCCGTGTCTCTACCCAGGCCTATGTTCAGTTCATGACAAGCTTAGTATCAGAGCATTAGGTTTTGAAATGTCCTAGGGTGTTTGAAAGCCTTGTTAAGTAGAGTCTTCTTCATGGGTGTGAAGCACGCCACACTTATGACAAAGAGGTTATGAAACATTTTAGGATATTTTCCTTCTTTCATGATCTATGTCGTGTGATCAAATGTCTCTCTATCATTCTAACTCGTGATATATGCATTTGCAGAATCATGCCTCCTCGGCGTATTAATGGAAGAAGAAATGAAAATGGAAATGGCCACGAGAATGGCAATGGAGATGGGCACTGATAGGCCCCACCATCCACCGAGGATCATATGCCAGAGCAGGTTGCCCAAGCAGAGTTTAGGGCAGCCATCAAGATGTTGGCATAGGCACTGGCTGCCCAGGTCAACCAGTAGGTAATAGCACATATTTCCTAGAATAGGAATGTGGTAGCGCCAAGAGATAGGGAATTTCTTAGGATAAACCCTCCGAAGTTCCTTGTATTAAAGGTGGATGAGGATCCACACAAGTTTATTAATGAGATCCAGAAGATCACCCAGATTATGGGGGTGTCATGGGAGTAGTGCGTAGATCTAGCCTCTTATAAGTTTAAAGGGGTTGCCCATATTTGGTTCAGTCAATGGAAGGATAGCTGGGTAGTTGGAGCGGGTGCCATTAGTTGGGATGAGTTTATCATTAGCCCTAGTATTGTCAGCAGCAAGTGTGCATCCAGATCTAGGCGTGATTAGAGGGGACGAACATCAGGCTCTCGAGGTCAGGGGAGCACACCTGTAGAGCCCAGTATTCCAGGTTGTAACAAGTGTGGCAGGAGGCACATTGGTCAGTGCCTAGCAGGTACATGTGCTTGTTTCGGGTGTGGGAAGCCTGGACATATGCTCAGAGATTGTCTAGCAGCTATACAGGGCCATGGTAAGGGCCGAGAGATCTAGCCACTAGTTCAGCAGCCCCAGCAGCACGCTCAGCTCAACAGGGTGCCTCCACTATTGCAGGCTGTGGTCAGCGCCAGAACAGATTCTATGCCCTCGCATCACATCAGGAGCAGGAGGTCTCCCCAGATGTAGTTACTGGTATGTTATGAGTATTCCACCTTGATGTATATGCATTGTTAGATCCAGGGGAACTTTATATTTTGTGACGCCATATGTTTCTAGTAGTTTTGGAATCAATCCCGAAATTCTATCAAAACCCTTCTCAGTCTCTACTCCAGTCGGTGATTCAGTAATAGCTCAACGGGTATACAAAAATTTCCCTATCATAGTCCTTCAGAATGTCACCTTAGCAGATTAGCTAGTCATGATAGATTTTAATGTTATCTTTGGCATGGATTGGCTACATGCATGTTATGCCTCAGTAAATTGTAGAACTCATGCGGTAGAGTTCTGGTTTTCGAGTGAGCCAGTCCTAGAGTGGAAGGGTAGTTCAACTGTGCCTATAGGTCACTTCATTTCCTACCTTAAGGCCAGAAAGATGATCTCTAAAGGTAGCATGTAACATCTAGTTCGGGTTAAGGATGCTACATCCGAAACCCCGACTATCTAGTTAGTTCCTGTAGTGTGAGAATATCTAGAAGTGTTTCTAGATGATCTACCGGGAATTCCTCCCGAGCGGGAGATGGATTTCGATATTTACCTTCTTCTCGATACGCAGCCTATATCTATTACACCTTACAGAAAGGCTCTAGCTTAACTAAAGGAGTTGAAGGAGCAGTTGAAGGAGCAATTGAAGGATCTCTTAGACAAGAGTTTCATCAGACCTAGCAAATCCCCATGGGGTGCACCAATATTCTTTGTCCAAAAGAAGGATGGTTACCTTCGGATGTATATTGACTATCGACAGTTGAACAAGGTCACCGTCAAGAACAGGTATGCCCTCCCTAGAATTGATGACTTGTTTGACCAACTTCAGGGTGCCAAGTATTTTTCAAAGATAGACCTCAGATTCAAATATCATCAGCTCAGGGTTAGAGAGAGTGACATC
Source organism: Datura wrightii (assembly GCA_035772735.1). Classification (NCBI taxonomy): domain Eukaryota; kingdom Viridiplantae; phylum Streptophyta; class Magnoliopsida; order Solanales; family Solanaceae; genus Datura; species Datura wrightii. Next base: position 178,568,659 of record JASDFA010000001.1, on the reverse strand, counting down.
CCGAAGACAGCCTTCAGGACTCGGTATGGTCACTATGAGTTTGTAGTTATGTCTTTTGGATTGACAAATGCTCCTGCAACTTTTATGGATTTGATGAATAGGATGTTCAAGCCGTATTTGGACATGTTCATGATTGTGTTCATAGATGACATTCTCATATACTCTCGGAGCCAGGAGGAGCATGCCACTCATTTGAGGGTGGTGCTATAGACTCGTAAGGATCGCCAGTTATATGCTAAATTCAACAAGTGTGAGTTTTGGTTAAACTCGGTAGCATTTTTGGGTCATGTGGTGTAAAGTGAGGGTGTACAGGTGGACTCTCAAAAGATAAAAGTTTTGAAGATCTAACCTAGACCAGTGAGTCCTTCGATATCAGGAGTTTCTTAGGCTTGGCTGGTTATTGCCGGAGGTTTGTTGAAGGATTTTCATCTATTGCAGCACCATTGACTAAGTTGACCTAGAAGAAAGTGAAGTTTCAATGGTTGGAGGCCCGTGAGAAGAGCTTCCAAGAGTGGAAGACTCGACTCACCTTAGCACCAGTGTTGACTCTACCTGAGGGTACCGATGGATTTATGATATATTGTGATGCCTCCAGGATCAGCCTTGGTTGTGTATTAATGCACCATGGTAAGGTTATAGCCTATGCTTCTAGGCCGCTGAAAGTCCATAAAAAGAACTATCCAACTCATGACCTTGAGTTGGCAGCGGTAATATTTGCCTTGAAAATTTGGAGAAACTATCTGTACGAGGTCCATGTGGATGTGTTTACGGACCACAAAAGCCTATAGTACGTGTTTACCAAGATGGATCTAAATCTACATTAAAGAAGGTGGTTGGAGGTTCTTAAGGATTACGATATGAATGCCCTTTGTCATCTGGCCAAGGCTAATGTAATGGGAGACGCTCTTAGCAGGCTTTCTATGGAGAGTGTGTCCCATATAGATGAGGAGAGGAAAGAGTTAGTGAAGGATGTGTATCGTCTTGCACGACTAGGAGTTCATCTTGTTGACTCGGCAGATGGTGGTGTCATTGTTCAAAATGCAACACAAATGTCACGACCCGAACATAGGCCCGGATCGAGATACGGAATAAATAACCCCGAGAGGCTCCGAGTCGACCCATGACATGAACATAACATTTAATCATTCAATATAACAGAATATCAACATGAATAACATAGCTGAAGTCTAAACATGACATAACATCTGAGTACATACATAAGTCTAAAGAGGAATACATCCATGCCCGAAAAGCCTCTAAACTGATGAGTTGATGGGAAAAGACCTCAACTAACTCACTATAGTCTGAACACTAAAAATACTGAACATATATGAATAGAAAGGCCCTCTAAAGATGATGACGCAACAACTCCGATCAGAAGTACAAATGCTAGAAATTTGGCTAGCAGCGGGACTGAGTCTGGATATCGGAGCCTGTATCATAAAATGATATAGCACAGAGTATGCAGTAATTACTTGGAATGTACTGATTATACAAGGTAAGTAAAACGGACAGTGAAAATACATAAGAGTAGGATAACATGATCATAACGTAAATATGATAATGAAAACATAAAGGCTCAAAGATTTCAAAACATTCGTAAATCAATCATAATCATAATCATAATAGAAAAGCTTCATTAACATGACTTGAGCCAAAGTGCATAACATAACCGTGCATAACATAACCATGCATAAATCATGAGGAATAGTGGGAGATTCTTATAATCGACATACCCCATATGAGCGCACATGGAGCCTGGCCTGTAAACCCCTAGTCGGGAGGGTGTCCGTACCTTGACAAGGGTAGAACCATGAAAGAGGCATGATATCACTCATGAAAGGCCCATTCAGGCAAAAAAGGACAGTCGCAAGAGAGGTCCCATCATGGCTACGTTTGCGCATAATCCTGAGACTCGGGGTATGCTTGGACCCCGGGTCTGCTCGATGTTAAATACTACTCCCAAAATATATATAGTGCTCATATGATAATAGGGAAAACATACATGAGATTCATGGGCTACTTAAATCATCATAATCATAATCATGCTTGAAATACGTGAACTAGCCATGAAAGAAGGCCCGTGAGTCAGCCATAATCATAAATTCATAAATCATGAAATTCATGCATACTTGTAAAACATGTATATACATAATATTTCATATATCCATGATAAGTACTTGAGAGAAATTATGTCATGAAGCATAAATCATAATTGAGATAATTTAAATCAAGATTTTAATGAAATCATAACTAGACTTTTCATAAAATCATACATAATTGTGCATGATTGGATTTAAACTCAAATCTATAAATTTATATTCAAAATAGTCATAAAATTTTCCCAGTGATTATAAAACATGATTTAATACATGAAGGAGATTGACCCATCGATATCTCATATAAAATTTCACAAGAATTGAAATAAACCTCATGGATCATGAAACTTGAATTATAGAATTGAAATCCATGGAATTTGAGAAGAGTTTAGGACATGAGAGTGAAAGGAACCCTCATTCATAGTCTCACGTACTTGGGTAAGTTTATTTCACTCTCTTCCTTAAACACCCAAAGGAAGTTGAACAAGAATTGATGGATTTTTAGCCTTGATCACCCCTAAGAACATTCTAGCCTTGCATCCATGGAATGATATGGCTTAGGATAGGGTTAACTCTCTTAAGACCCTTCTAACTGAGATTAAAATGACATAGTTTAGGCCTTAGGAACTTAGAAATTACAGATAAGCCCTTAATAAATTCGTAGGAAAAAACATATTACCAGTCCCAACGAGGGACTGGATGGATCGTTGTCGGTGACCACGACTCGTAGTGACCTTCACAGCCAACTTTCCTTTGAGGGTCACCACAAGGGACACCACGACTCATGGTTATGACCCGTTAGGGACACTTCCAAAAACATTCAACCTTTAACCAACTACTGACCACGAACCACTCGACAAATCATGGCATTGACCACGACTCATGGTGACTAGTCGTTAGGTACACTGTCCAAATTTCCTTCATCCTTCAATCTCCTTTGACCACGGGTGACCTAACAGATCGTGGGGCTAACCACGACTCGTGGTCACCCCAAACTTGAAATTTTCAACCAAGTCCCAGCCTTTCCCCACGAGTCACTTAACGACTCGTGGTGTTCCTGATGGGTCACTGGACGACTCATCCTGTGATCTGGTGTAGAAATTTCTGTTTTCTCCGTTTCAACTCTCGGATCTAATCTTAGGGTTTTCAGGGTATTACAATATCTCCCCTTTGAGAACATTCATCCTCGAATGTTGAAAATCATACAGAAAAGTAGAGAAATGCAATCATCATACTTAAATACTGAACATACATTCTTAAAACTGACAGAGTGACTGACTCCTACTTGAACCACATGGATGAACTGAATTCCAGAATGACACATACATCCATTTACATGAAAGAGACTAGGGTACATGAGCTGAACATGAAACTGAATAGATTACTAAGGAGGAAACCGATACCTCAAGCTGAAACTAAGTCGGAAGGGAATAGGTGCGGGTATTTGGCCATCATATCTGCTTTGGATTCCCACGTAGCTCCCTCAACATGCTAATTCCTCCATAAAACCTTGACTGAAGCTACTTCTTTATTTCTTAGCTTACGAACTTGATGATTCTAGTATTTCCACCGGAACCTCTTCATAACTAAGACTGTCTTCACACCGACACTATCCACCGGAATAACTAGAGCTGGATTCTGAGGGCAACTCCAATTCATATGCTACCTTGTCAACCCTTTTCACAATTTTGTATGGGCCAACATAATGGGGGCTGAGTTTCCCTTTCTTTCCGAACCTCATCACTCCCTTCATGGGAGATATCCTCAAAAACATCCACGACTTCAAACTCAAGTTCCCTTTTCCTCTCGCCCACATAGGACTTTTGGAAACTCTGAGCTGTTTTTAACCTATCCCTTATAAGCTGAACCTTCTTCATAGCCTCATGTACTAAATCTGGGCCTATCAATGTAGCTTCACCGACCTCAAACAAACCAATAGGCGATCTACATCTCTGCCCATAGAGGGCCTGAAATGGAGCCATCTGAATGCTGGAATGGTAGCTATTGTTATACTCAAGCTCAATGAGAGGCAAATGATCATCCCAACTACCCTTGAAGTCAATCACACACTCTCTCAACATGTCCTTGAGAGTCTAAATATTTTCGCTCCGCCTGACCATCTATTTACGGGTGAAATGTTATGATAAGCTTAACTTAAGTACCAAGTTCCTTTTGAAACGATCTCCAAAACTGGGAGGTGGACTGAGTACCTCTATCTGATATGATGGACAAGAGCACTTCATGCAACCGAACTAGCTCTCGAATGTACAACTTAACATAATCCTCCACTGAATTAGTAATTTTGACTGATAGGAAATGAGCTGCTTAAGTCAACTTGTCCACAACCACCCAAATGGAGTCACACTATCGACGAGTGCGAGGAAACCATGTGACAAAGTCCATATTGATTTCCTCCCACTTCCAAGTAGGGATACTGATGTCTTGAAGCACACCTCCCGGTCTCTGGTGTTCAACCTTCACCTGTTGACAATTTGGACACTTAGCCACAAATTCTACAAAGTCCTTCTTCATGCCATTCCACCAATAGACTTCCCGTAGGTCACAGTACATCTTGGTGGCACCTGGATGTATAGAGTATCTGGAACCATGAGCCTCGTGCAACATTTGATCTCTCAAATCATCAACATCTGGAACACACAAATTACCCTAATATCGAAGCACACCATCTCCCCCTTTAGAGAAGACCTCCACCTTATGCTTCTGAACCGCTTCCTTTAACTTCACCAAAATAGGATCTTCGTCTTGTCTAGCTTTTACATTAGTCACCAAGGATGATTCTGATCCCTTTTGAACAATGACACCACCATTGATTGAGTCAACCAAACGAACTTCCAACCGTGCAAGCTGATTCATATCCTTTACTAGAACCTTCCTCCTCTCATCTACATGGGACACGCTCTCCATAGAAAGCCTACTAAGAGCATCTGTTACCACATTAGCCTTTCCCGGATAGTAAATGACACTCATATCATAATCCTTGAGTAGCTTCAACCACCTTCTTTGACGTAGATTCACATCCTTCTGGGTAAACACATATTGTAGGCCTTTGTGGTCTGCGAACACATCTACATGGACCCTGTACAAATAGTGTCTCCAAATCTTCAAGGCAAATACTACCGCCACCAATCAAAGATCATGAATCGAATAATTCTTTTCATGAACCTTCAGCTGCCTGGAAGCATATGCTATAACCTTACCATGCTGCATCAATACACAACCAAGGCCGATCCTCAAACAATATACCATAAACCCCTCGATACCCTCAGGTAGGGTCAACATTGGTGCTGAGGTGAGTCGAGTCTTCAACTCTTGGAAACTCTTCTCACAAGCCTCCGACCTTTGGAACTTCACTTTCTTCTGGTTCAATTTGGTCAGCGGTGTTTCAATAGTTGAAAACCCCTCAACAAACCTCCGATAGTAACCAGCTAAACCCAAGAAACTCTTGATATCCGAAGGATTCACTAGTCAAGGCCAATTCTTCACCGTTTCTATCTTCTGAGAGTCTACCTCTAAACCCTCACTCGACACCAAATGACCCAAAAACGCCACTGAGTTCAACCAAAACTCGCATTTATTGAATTTAGCATACAACTAGCATTTCTTGAGAGTCTGTAGCACCACCCTTAAATGAGCGGCATACTCCTCCTCACTACCAGAGTATATCAAGATGTTATCTATGAACACAATCACGAATATATCCAAGTATGGCTTGAAAACCCAGTTCATCAAATTCATAAAAGTTGTAGGAGTAATCGTTAGTCCAAAAGACATAACTACAAAATCATAATAACGATGCCAAGTCCTGAAGGCTTTCTTCGGGATGTCATTCTCTCGAACCCTGAGTTGATGGTATCCAAATCTGAGATCTATCTTTGAAAAGCACATAGCGCCTTGAAGTTGGTCAAACAAATTATCAATCATGGGAAGAGAATACCTGTTCTTGATGGCGACCTTGTTCAATTATCAACAATCAATACATATCCAAAGGGAACCATCTTTCTTGCAGACAAAGAGAACCGGTGCACCCCACGGGAATTTGCTAGGTCTGATGAAACCCTTGTCTAAAAGGTTTTTCTGCTGCTTCTTCAACTCCTTTAACACAACTGGAGACATTCTATAGGGAGGAATAGATATAGGCTGCATATTGGGAAGAAGGTCAATACCAAAATCAATATTTCTTTTGGGAGGAATTCTTGGTAGATCATCTGGAAACACTTCTGGGTACTCACACACTACAGAGACTAACTGGGTAGTCGGGGTTTCAAACGTATCATCCTTAACCCTAACTAGATGGTACACGCAACCCTTAGAAATTATCTTTCTGGCCTTAAGGTAGGAAATGAAATGACCTACATGCACAACTGAACTATCCTTCCATTCTAGGACTTGCTCACCCAAAAATCGAAACTCTACCGCATGGGTTCTACAATTTACTAAAGCATAACATGCATGTAGCCAATACATGCCAAAGATAACATCAAAATATGTCATGGATAGCTCTACTAAATCAGCTAAGGTGACTTTCTGAAGGACTGCAATAGGGTAATTTATATATGCCCGTCAAGCTATAACTGAATCACCGACTAGAGTAGAGACTGAGAAGGGTTCTGATAGGATTTTAGGACTGACTTTTAAAACTACTAGAAACATAGGGAGTCACAAAAGACAAAGTAGCTCCTAGGTCTAACAATGCATAAGCATTAAGGTGAAATACTCGTAGCATTCCAGTGACCACATTTGGTGAAGTCTCCTACTCATGTCGAGGTGCAAGGTCATAGAACCTATTTTCATGTTGTCCGCCAACTGAACTAGTAGAAGCAACCTGTTGGGAATGTGACATTGGTTAGGCTAATATCTCACTGAAAGGTGGGAGGGGTGCCGACATCCCGTGCTGCTGGAGCTGTTGAACTAGCGATTGGGGTACGGGCTCCACCATCACCTGATCTGGCTGAAGGGAAATCTTTGAGCCTGTGTTTGGGTTTGCCACACCCAAAACAAGCTTCTGAGCCAACTAAACACCTCCTAGGTGGTTCTTGCCACATTTCGCATAGGCTATAAAAGTGCGATCTCCTAAAATACTTCCCTACCCCTTGAGCCTGACACTCTACCACTCTGATCACGTTTGGGTCAGGATGGGACACTAGCTGATGATGTTGCTAGGGCTAATGATGTTTGCTGGAACTGAGGGCGGTGACCACCACCGGATCTCTGCTGAGTGAACCCAACACTATCTGTCCTGTCCCTCTTAGCCTCTCTCTCTCTCTTTGATGCACCGCCCCTATCTGCTGGGCATGCAAAACTATCTAGGGAAAATCAATATCCTGATGAAGCATGGCAATCCTACAATCCTTGTCCAGGGTAGTCCACCACTCCATATACAAACCTACTCACCCGAGCTCTCTGATCAGCACTAGCTCTGGTGCATACTTAAAAAAATGAGTGAACTCCAAAGCATACTCCTGGACTGTCATGTTACCCTGCTTCAGGTTCACGACCTATGTTGCTTTAATCTACCTCATCTCACAGGGGAAGAACTACTCCAGAAATGCAATATGAAACTCCTCCCAACCGATGGGGCCTGCCCCCACTGTCCGGCTATGTTTCCACTGCTTGAACCAGATATGCGCAACCCCTTTCAGCTGATAAGAGGCTAAGTCAGCCTACTCCTCTCCGATCACCCCCCATGATCTGGGTGATCTTTAGAATTTCATCAATAAAGTCATGTGGATCCTCTCCACCTTCAATCCAAGGAACTCAGAGGGTTCATCCTCAGAAAATCCCTAACTCTTGCCGCCTCCGCATTCCTGCTCTAAGGGATATGCGCCACCACGTATTGATTGACCTGGGTAGTCAAGGCGTGGACCAACATCTGAATGGCTTCCCTAAACTCCGTTTCTCCTTCCATTAACTCTGGGGGGAGGCATGATTCTATAAAATCATATAGCACGAGTTAGAAGGATAGAGAGACATTTCATCGCACGATCATGAAAGAGGGGAACATTTCCTAAATGTCTCATAGCCTCTTCCTTATAAGTGAGGCATGCTTCACACCCATGAAAAAGACTCTACTTAACGCGGATTTCAGACACCCTAGGACACTTCAAAGGCTAATGCTCTGATATCAAGTTTATCAAGATCCGAACATAGGCCCGGATCGAGATGCGGGAAAAAGAAGCCCGAGAGGCTCCAAATCGATCCATGGAATGAACATAACATCTAACTCATTCAATATAATAGAAGATAAACATGAATAACATAGCGGAAGTCAAACCATGACATAACATCTAAGTACATACACAGGTCTAATATTGAATACATCCATGTCTGAAAAGCCTCTAAACTGACGAGCTGATGGGACAAGACCCCAACTAACTCACTATAGTTTAAAACTGAAAATACTAAACATATATGAATAGAAAGGCCCTTGAAAGATGAGGACTTACCAACTCCGATTGAAAGTACAAATGTTGGAAATCTGGCTAGCGGTGGAACTAAGTCTGGATATTAGAGCTTGTACCATAAAATGATACATCATAGAGTATGCGGTCATTACTTAGAATGTACTGAATATTCTAAGTAAGTAAAATGGATAGTGAAAATACATAAGAGTTCATAAGAGTAGAATACCATGATCACAACGTAAATATCAAAATGAAAACATAAGGGCTAAAGGATTTTAAAACATTCATAAATCAATCATAATTATAATCATAAGAGAAAAGATTTATTAACATGAATTGAGCCAAAGTGCATAACATAAACATGCATAAATCATGAGGAACAGTGGAAGATTCTTATAACCGGCATACCCCATATGAACACACATGGAGCCTGACCTGTAAACCCCTAGTAGAGAGGGTGTTCATACCTTGCCAAGGGTAGAACCATAAAAAGAGGCGTGATATCACTCATGAAAGGCCTATTTGGGCAAAAAGGGATAGTCACAAGGGAGGTACCATCATGGCTACGTTGGTGTGTAGTTTTGAGACTCGGGGTATGCTTAGACCCCGGGTCTACTCAGTGTTAAATACTACTCCCCAAACATATATAGTGCTCATATGATAATAGGAAAAACATACATGAGATTTGTGGGCTAGTTAAATCATCATAATCATAACCATGCTTGAAATATGTGAACTAGCCATGAAATAATGTCTGTGAGTCGATCATAATCATAAATCCATAAATCATGAAATTCATGCATACTTGTAAAATATGTATATACTTGATATTTCATAAATCCATGATAAGTACTTGAGAGAAATCATATCATGAAGAATAAATCATAATTGGACTAATTTAAATCAAGATCATAATGAAATCATAACTTGACTTTTCATAAAAACATACATAGTTGGGCATAATTGGATTTAAACTCAAATTTATAAATTTATATTCAAAATAGTCATAAAATATTCCCATAGATTATAAAACATGATTTAATACATGAAGTATATTGACCCATCGATAGATTATATAGAATTTCACAAGAATTGGCATAAACCTCATAGATCATGAAACTTGAATTATATGATTGAAATCTATGGAATTTGAGAAGAGTTTAGGTCATGAGAGTGAAATGAGCCCTCATTCAGATTCTTAAATACCTGGGTAAGTTGATTTCATTATCTTCCTTGAACACCCAAAGGAAGTTGAAGAAGAATGGATGGATTTTTAGCCTTGATCACCCCTAAGAACCTTTTAGCCTTGCATGCATGGAATGGTAAGGCTCAGGGTAGGGTTAAATGTCTTAAGACCCTTCTAACGGAGCTTAAAACAATGTAGTTTAGGCCTTAGAAACATAGAAATTAGAAAATCCCTTAATAAATTCTCAGGGAAAAACATACTGCCAGTCCCAATGAGGGACGGGACGGATCATTGCTAGTGACCACGACTCGTGGTCACCTCTCATCACCTTCACTGCCAACTTTCTTCTGAGGGTCACCACGAGGGACACCATGACTCGTGGTGTACCCAACGACATGTAGTGACGACCTGTTAAGGACACTACCAAAAACATTCAACCTTTAACCAACTACTGACCACGACTCGTGGTGACTAGTCATTAGGTAAACTATCTAAATTTCCTTCATCCTTCAACCTACTTTGACCACGGATGACTTAACGGATCATGGGGCTGACCACGACTCGTGGTCACACTTGTGGTCACCCCAAACTTGAAATTTTCATCCAAGTCCCAGCCTTTCCCCATGAGTCACTTAACAACTCATGGTATTCCTGACGGGTCACTGGATGACTCGTCCTGTGACCTGATGTAGAAATTTCTGTTTTCTCCATTTCAACTCCTAGATCTGATCTTAGGGTTTTCAGGGTATTATAGTAATCTTCCTTGGTGACTGAGGTCAAGGCTAAGGAAGACGAGGATCCTATGTTGGTAAAGTTGAAGGAAGCTGTTCAGAATTAGAAGGTGGAGGTTCTCTCAAGGAGAAGGTGGTGTACTACGATATCAGGGCCATTTGTGTGTTCCGGATGTTGATGACTTGAGGGAGCGTATGTTGCATGAGGCTAAAGTTTCCAGTTATTTCATACATCCAGGTGCCACCTAGATGTATCGTGACCTACCGAAAGTTTATTGGTTGAACAACATGAAGAAGGACATAGTAGTAGAATTCGTGGCTAAGTGTCCGAATTGTCAATTTGTGAAAGTTAAGTATCAAAGACCTGGATGTGTGCTTCAATACATTAGCATCCCTACTTGGAAGTGAGAGGAAATATATATGGTCTTCATTACAGGATTGCCTTGTATTTATCAATAGTATGACTCCATATGGGTGATTGGGGATAGGTTGGCTAAGGCAGCTCATTTTCTACTGGTCAAAACTACCGAATCAATAGAGAATTATGCTATATTGTATATTCGAGAGTTAGTTAGGTTGCATGGAGTTCCCTTATCCATCATATCAGATAGAGGTACTTAGTTTACCTACCAGTTTTGGAGATTGTTTCAGAAGGGACTCGGTACTTAACTCAAGCTTAGTACAACTTTTCACCCACAGACAGACGGTTAGGCTGAACAGACCATTCAGACTCTTGAAGATATGTTGAGAGCGTGTATGATTGATTTCAAGGGTAGTTGGGATGATCATTTACATCTCATTGTATTTGCATATAACAAAAGTTACCATTCCAGGATTCAGATGGCTCCATTTGAGGCTCTTTATGGGCGAAGATGTAGATCACCTATTGGTTGGTTTGAAGTCGGTGAAGCTATGTTGACAGGACCAGATTCAGTTCATGAGGCTATGAAGAAAGTTCAACTTATAAGGGGAAGGTTGAAAACAACTCAGAGTCACCAAAAGTGCTATGCGGATGTGAGGAGAAGAGAACTTGAGTTTGAAGTTGATGATTGTGTGTTTTTGAAGGTATCTCCTATGAAAGGATTGATGAGATTCGAAAAGAATGGGAAACTTAGTCCCCATTATGTTGGACCGTACTGAATTGTGAGACATGTTGGCAAGGTGGCCCACGAGTTGGCATTGCCCTTAGAATTGGCTTTAGTACATTCAGTTTTCCATGTGTCGCTTTTAAAGAAGTGCATGGGTGATTTGGCTTTGGTTATTCCTGTGGAGAGCGTGGGAGTCAGGGATAGCCTTAGTTATGAGGAGGTTTTGATTGGAATACTTGATCATCAGGTTTGGAAGCTAAGAAACAAATAAGTAGCTTCAGTAAAGGTTTTATGGAGAAATCAGCATGTTAAGGGAACCACGTGGGAAGCCGAAGCAGATATGATGGCGAAATACCCGCATCTATTCCCTTCAGGTTCAGTTCCAACTTGAGGTATCAGTTTCCTCCATAGTACTCTATTCATTTTAATGTTTAATTCACGTGTCCTTGTTTCTTTCATGTTAATGCATGTATGTGCGATACATGAATTCAATTTAGTCATGTATTTCAGTCCGAAGTCAGTCACTCCATCAGTTTTCAACTTTAGATGTGCGGTATTTGGGATGAAAGGTTTTTCCCAAAGATTTAGTATGTTTACCCCATATTCAAGGACGAATATTCCCAAAGGGGAGATATTGTAATACCTCAAAAGTCCCTAAGATTAGATCTGAGAGTTGGACCAGAGAAAATAGGAAAAATCTACACTCTTGCACCAGAATGACTCGTGGTATGAGTCGTGAGCCCAAGTAATGGGTCGTAGGAGAAGTTGTGAAGAAGACTTGGAGTCTAAGTGTTTAGACCACGAGTCACACCACGAGTCATGGTATGTAGGTACGAGTCGTGGGGAGGACACGGGGAAGGCTGACTTTGGAAGAGACGAGTCGTGGTATGACTCATTGTGAGAGAAGATGAGTCATGAGTTGGGGAAAATTCTGTGCAAGGAAATGAAGTCACGAGTGATGTTATGACCTGTGGTAAGAAACCACGAGTCATGGGATGAAGTCGTGGAAAGTTTCAGAGAAAAAAGGTGAGCAGTTGAGACTCAGGGACCACGAGTGATCTCACAACTCATGGTGGCTTGTAATGAGTCATGAGATGGACCCATGGTGAGATTCAAGAAAGGTTACCAGGTGACCAGTGGTGACCACGAGTGGCGACCACGAGTCGTTACTTCATGGTACGACTCATGATGAGGCCCGTGGAGACTGGGAGTAGTATTTTCCTGCTAAGTTAGTAAGGGTAAATTCTTAATTCCTAAGCCCCTATGTCCTAAACTAAGTCGTTTTAAGCTCAGTTAGAAAGATTTAAAAGGCACTTAAACTATCCTATGCCATTTTGTTCCATTCATGAAAGTTTAATGTCTTCCATTGGAGATCAAGCTTGAGAACTATCCAATTTTTTCTCCAATTCCTTTAGGCTTTCAAGGTGTCACGACCCGAAGATAGACCGAATCACAACACGGGACAAGGATCCCCGAGACACTCCAAGTTGACCCATCGCATGAGCATACATCTAACTCAATCAATAAAGAGTAATACTCAGCGTAATAACATAGTGAAAGCATAAACATGACATAACATAGAAAGCGGAACGTACTACATACATAACAGCCGAATACTATACATGGTTTGAAAGCCTCTAATATGTCTGATAGGTTGATGGGACAACACCCTTAACTAACCTGGAAAGTCTAGAAAACTGAACATGAGAAGATAACTGATATCGAACTGGTCCTCGAAGGATGAGGACTAAGAAAAGAGCTGGATGCTAATCTCCGAGATGAGCTAATGATAGTGCTGGGTCTGAGGATCGGAGCCTGTATCATGAAATGATATAGCTTAAAGTATGCGATCAGTACGTGGAATGTACTGAGTATGCAAGGTAAGTAAAAAGAACATTTAAAATACATAAAAGTGCGTAAGAGTAGGACAATATGCTCATAACATAAATATCATAGCGTAAAAATAAGGCTCAAAGTTTTCAAAGCATTCGTAAATTAACCATATGCATAATCATAAGAGAAGAACTTTATTAGACATGTCTTGAGCCAAAACCATATGAACATAACCATCCATAAGTCATGAGGAACAATGGAAGATTCTTATAACCGACATACCCCATATGAGCACACATTGAGCCCCACCTATAAATCCCTAGTTGGGAGGGTGTTTGTACCTTGCCAAGGGTAGAACCACGAAGGGCGTGATATCACACATGAAAGGTCCATTGGGGAAAAAAGGGGACAGTCTCAAGGGAGGTCCCATCATGTCCTACAGTGGCACGTAGTTCTGAGATTCGGGGCAAAACCTAGGCCCCGAAACTACTCGGTGTTAAATACTACTCCCAAAACATATATAATGCTCATAGGATAATATACATGAGATTCATGGGCTAGTTAAATCATGATAATCATAAGTATCCTTGTAAATATGTAAACTAACCATGAGGGTAAGGCCCGTGAGTCGGCCCAAAATCAGGAATCGTAAATCATGAGGTTCATGTATACTTGTAAATCATGTATATGCTTATTAAATCATAAATTTATAATGGGCATTTGAATAAATCCATATCATAACTCATAAATCATGATGAGTAGAAGATTATTAAAATCAAGATAAAATCATAACTCAATTTACCATGAAACAAGTATGATTAGGCATAGTTTAATAGAGATTTGAGTCAATAAATTTATAATTGAATTAGTTGATAAATCTGATCATGATTCATAAAATATGACGTAAAACATGAGAAGAAATAAGCCATAGATAGATCATTAGAATTTCACAAGATTTAGGATAAAAGATTTTTAACCAAAACTTCATGAATTAGGAGAGATTGGGCATGGGTGTGAATGAAGACACCCACTCATAACCCTACATACCTCATTGAAGCTGATTCTTGCACTTCCCTGATTGCCCAAGAAGAAATTGAGAAGAATTGGAAGGGCTAAGGCTTGATCACCTCTCTAACTCTCTAACTTGCATGCATGGGTTTTGAATAGGTTAGAATGACTTAACCTATCTTAATACACTTTGAAAATACTTAAACCGATGTAGTATAGGACCGTGGAGCATAGAAATGACGAGAATACCCTTAATAATTTCATAGGAAATAATAGCTCGTCAGTCCTTATGAGGGACCTAACGAGTCGTTGCCACCATCCACGAGTCGTCATCTCAGTCGTTAGGTACATTGCCAAATTTCACCTGGAATTCATAACGGGCCATCCCATGAGTCGTTACCAGTGACCACGACTCATAGTCACCATTTGTTGCCTCCACTACCTCCACCTAGATCATTATTTATCTGATTACCACGATCCACCCAATGAATCGTGGTTCTTGACCATGATTCGTAGGGTCTATCTGTTAGGTGCATTGCCTTTCACTTTTCCCCCTTCTTAATTCCCTTGGCCATGGCTGACCTGACGAGTCCTGGGGCCTGACCACGACTTGTGGTCATGCCCATGATGACCCCTCTTCAATACTTCTTTTAACTCACCCAGTACTTCACCACGAGTCACCTCATGTCTCGTGGTCCTCCCCCACAGGTCACAGAATGACTCATTCTGTGACTTGGTGCAAACTTTTTAGTTTTCTCTATTTCAACTCCCGGGTCTGATCTTTGGTCTTCCAGGGTATAACAATATCTCCCCCTTGGGAACATTCATCCTCGAATGTTGAAAATCATACAGAAAAGCAGAGAAATGCAATAATCATATTTAAATACTGATTATTTAAGCTGAAAATGAATGTAATGACTATCTCCGATTCAAACGACATGGTTGAACTAAATTCATGAATCATATACACATTCACATACATGAAAGAAACTGGGGCACATGAACTGAACGTGAAAACTAATTAGAGTACTAGGGAAAAACTGATACCTCAAGCTGGAACCAAGCTGGTAGAGAATAAATGTGGGTATCTAGCCATCATGTCTACTTCGGCTTTCCACATAGCTCCTTCAACATGCTAATTCCTCCATAAAACATTGAATGAAGCTACTTCTTTGTTCCTTAGCCTCCGAACCTGACGATCTCGTATTTCTACCGGAACCTCTTCATAACTAAGGTTGTCTTTCACACCGACACTGTCCACCAGGACAACTAGAGTTGGATCACCCAAACACTTCTTTAGGAGCGACACATGGAAAACAGGATGCACAGAAGCTAATTCTGAAGGCAACTCCAATTCATATGCCACTTTGCCAACCCGTTTCACAATGCGGTAGGGGCCAACATAGCGAGGGCTGAGTTTTCCTTTCTTATCAAACCGCATAACTCCCTTCATGGGAGACACCTCAGCAATACCCAATCATCCACCTCGAATTCTAATTCTCTCCTTCTCACATTAGCGTAGGACTTTGGTGACTTAGAGCTATTTTCAACCTGTCCCGTATGAGTTGAACCTTTTCCATAGCCTCATGGACTGAATCTGGTCCTATCATTGCAGCTTCACCAACTTTGAACCAGCCAATGGATGATCTATATCTCCTCCCATAGAGAGCCTCAAACGGAGTCATCTGAATACTGGAATGGTAGCTGTTATTGTATGCAAACTCGATAAGAGGCTAATGATCATCCCAACTACCTTCGAATTCAATCACGCATTCCCTTAACATGTCCTCGAGAGTCTGAATTGTCTACTCCACTTGACCATCCATTTGCGGGTGAAATGCTGTGCTGAGCTTAACCTGAGTACCCAGTCCCTTTTGAAACGACCTCCAGAACTAAAAGGTAAATTGAGTACCTCTATCTGATATGATGGACGAGGGCACTCCATGCAATCGAACTAGCTCCCAGATACATAGTTTGGCATAATCCTTTGCCGAATCCGTGGTTTTGACTAGTAGAAAATGAGCGGCCTTGTTCAATCTGTCCACAACAATCCAAATGGAGTCATATTGTCGGCAATTGCTAGGTAAACCTTTAATGAAGTCCATATTGATTTCTTCCCATTTCCAATTAGGAAAACCGATATCCTGAAGCACCCTCCTAGCCTCTGATTCTCAACCTTTACTTGCTTACAGTTTAGGCACTTAGCTACAAATTCTGTGATGTCCTTCTTCATGTCATTCCATCAATAGACTTCCTGTAAGTCACGGTACATCTTGGTGGCACCTGGATGGATTGAATACCTAGATCCATGAGCCTCGTGAAACATCCAGCTCCTCAAATCATCAACATCCGGAACACATAAGAAACCTTAATATCGAAGCACACCATCTACCCCTTTGGAGAATACCTCTACCTTCTGATTTTGGTCAACTTCCTTTAACTTTACCAAAATAAGATCTTCGTCTTGTCTAGCTTTTACATCCGTCACCAAGGATGATTCTAATCCATTCTGAACTATAACACCGCCATCGGTTGAGTCAACCAACCGAACTCCCAACCTTGCAAGTTGATGCATGTCTTTCACCATCTCCTTCTTTCTGGACACACTTTCCACGGAGAGTGTACTAAGTGCGTCTGCTACTACATTAGCCTTTCCCGGGTGGTAGAGGACACTCATGTCATAGTCCTTTAGTAGCTCCAACCACCTCCTTTTCCAAAGATGGAGATCCTTCAGGGTAAACACATATTGTAAACTCTTATGGTCCATAAATATATCCCCGTGGACCACGTACAAGTAGTGTCTCCATATTTTCAAGGAGAATACCGTCGCAGCCAACTCAAGGTCATGGGTTGGGTAATTCTTCTCATGAACTTTCAGCTGTCTAGAAGCGTAAGCTACAACTCTTCCATGCTGCATCAATACACACCCAAGTCCGATCCTTGAAGCATTACAATACACCACGAACCCGTCGGTACCCTCAGGTAGAGTTAACACCGGTGTTGAAGTAAGCCAAGTCTTCAACTCCTGGAAGCTCCTCTCACAAGCCTCCGACCATTGGAACTTCACCTTCTTTTGGGTCAAATTGGTCAAGGGTGTTGCAATAGATGAGAAACCTTCAACAGATCTCCAATAGTAGCCAGCCAAACCCAAGAAGCTCAAGATATCTGAAGGATTCACCGGTCTAGGCCAATTCTTCATCGCTTCTATTTTCTGGGAGTCCACCTATATGCCCTCACTTGATACCACATGGCCCAAAAATGCCACTGAATTCAACCAAAACTCGCACCTGCTGAATTTGACATATAATTGGCGATCCTTGAGAGTATGTAGTACTACTCTCAAATGAGCGGCATACTCTTCCTCGCTCCGAGAGTATATCAATATGTCATCAATAAACACAATCACGATCATATCTAGGTATGGCTTGAATACCATGTTCATCAAGTCCATAAAAGCTGTAGGAGCATTCCTTAGTCCAAAAGACATACCCCAAACTCATAATGACCATACTGCGTCCTAAAGGCTGTCTTCGGGATGTCACTCTCCCAAACTCTGAGCTGATGGTACCCGGATCTAAGATCTATCTTCGAAAAACATTTGGCACCCTGGAGCTGGTCAAATAAATCATCAATCCTGGGTAGAGGATAACTGTTCTTGGCTGTTAATTTGTTCAACTGTCGATAGTCAATGAACATCCGAAGGGAACCATCCTTCTTTCGGACAAATAGAACTGGTGCACCCCATGAAGACTTGCTTGGTCTGATGAAACCCTTATCCAAGAGATCCTTCAACAACTCCTTCAACTCTTTTAGCTCAGCCAGAGCCATTCTGTAGGGAAGAATGCATATAGGCTGTGTGTCGAGAAGAAGGTCAATACCAAAATCAATTTCCCTCTCGAGAGGAACACTCAGTAAATCATCAAGGAATACTTCTGGGTACTCACACACTACCAAAACTGACTGGATAGTCGGGGTCTCGGACTGAACATCCTTAACCCTAACTAGATGATACACACAACCCTTTGAAATTATATTCCTGGCCTTAAGATAGAAAATAAAACGACCTACAAGCACGGCTGAACTACCCTTTTGCTCTAAGACTAACTCAACTGAAAAGTGGAACTCCACCATATGGGTTCTACAATTAATAGAAGAATAATACGCATACAACCAATCCATGCCGAGAATAATATCAAAGTCAGTCATGGCTAACTCTACAAGGTCTGCGGATGTGACTTTATCCAATACTGTGATTGGGAAACTTCTATACACCCGCCTAGCGACAACTGAATCACCAATGAGAGTAGAGACTAAGAATGATTCTAACAGAATTTTGGGACTGACTCCAAAGCTACTAGCAATATAAGGTTTCACAAAAGACAAGGTAGCCCCTAGATCTAACAAAGCATAAGCATCAAGGTGAAACACTTGTATCATACCAGTAAACACATCTAGTGAAGTCTCCTACTCCTGATGGGTCGCAAGGGCATAGAACCTGTTTTGGCACTGAATTCCAATTGAACTAGTCGAAGCGCCCTGCTGGGAGGGACGTGCTACTGAGCAGCTGAACTAGCGGCTGGTATACGGACTCCACCACCCCCTGACCTGGCCAAAAGGCAATTGCTGAGTTTGTGTCCAGTTTTGCCACACCCGAAACAAGCATCAGAGCCGACTAAGAACCTCCCTGGGTGGTTCTTTCCGCACCTTGCATAGGCTGGAAAGGTGCACTCTATCTGCATGCTACCCTGGCCCCTCAAATCTGAAGCCCTACTTCTCTGATCACCTCATGGTCTAGATGGTGCACTATCTTATGATGGTTCTGGAGAAAAAGTCCTGTGATGAGTCTGCTGGAGATGTTCGCCCATGGATCTAGGCACAAAAGTCCCATAATTATCTATCCTAGCCCTCTTGGACTCCCTCTGCCTGCGATACACCGCCTCCATCTGTTGGGTATGTAAAAACTATGCGGGGAAAAGCCATGTCTTGATGCAGCATGGTGATCCTACAGTCCTTATCCAGGTAGTCCGCCACTCCATGTAAAAATTTGCTCACCTGAGCCCTCTAGTCTCCCACTAACTCTGGTGCATACTTGGAAGCAGGTGAACTCTAGAGCGTACTCCTGAACCGACATGTCCCCCTGCTTCATATTTATAAACTCGGCGGCCTTCAGTTACCTCATCTCACGAGTGAAGAACCGATCTAGAAAGGTACCATGAAACTCTTCCCAACTGATAGGGCCTGCTCCCACTTCCCTACTATCTTTCCACTATTTAAAATAGATATGTGCAACCCTTTTTAGCTTGTAAGAGGCCTAGTCAATGCACTCCCTATTCAATACCCCCATGACCTGGGTGATCTTTAGAATCTCATCACTGAATTCATGCAGGTCCTCATCTACTTTTGACCCAAGGAACTCTAGTGGGTTCATTCTTAGAAAATCTCTGACCCGAGCCACCACCGCATTCCCATTCTGAGGGAGATGCGCCACCTCCTATTGATTGACTTAAGAGGTCAAAGACTATGCCAGAATCTGTATGGCTTCCTTGAATTCAACGTGGGCAGCTGGCTCTGGTGCATGCTCCTCATGGGCTGGTAGGGCCTGATGGTGCCCCTCTCCGTTGCCATTCTCGTGTCCGTTTCCATTTATCCTTCCATTTAGTTGACGTGGAGCCATGATTCTGCAAAGGTGTATAGCACAAGTTAGAAGGGTAGATAGTCATTTCAATGCACGGCATGAGATCATAAAAGAAGGGAACATTTCCTAAACGTCTCGTAGCCTCTTTGTCATAAGTGTGGCATGCTTCACACCCATGAAAAAGACTCTACATAATGTGGATTTCAAACACCGTAGGACACTTCAAAACTTACGGCTCTGATATCAAGTTTGTCATGACCCAAATGTAGACCCAGATCGCAACACGGGACAAGGAGCCCCAAGAGACTCCAAGTCAACACATGGCGTGAGCATACATCTAACTCAATCAATAAAGAGTAATACTCAGTGTAATAACATAGCAGAAACATCAACATGACATAACATAGGAAGTAAAAAGTACTACATACATAACAGTCGAATGCTACACATGGTCCGAAAGCCTTTAAGATGTCTGATGGGTTGATGGGAAAACACCCCCAACTAACCTGACAAGTCTAGAAAACTGAAAATGAGAAGATAACTGATGTTGAACTAGTCCTTGGAGGATGAGGACTCACCAAAGAGCTGGATGCTAATCTCGAAGATGATCTAATGACAGTGTTGGGTCTGAGGATCGGAGCCTGTATCATGAAATGATATAGCTTAAAGTATGCGGTCAGTACGTGGAATGTACCTAGAATGCAAGGTAAGTAAAATGAACATTTAAAATACATAAAATTGCGTAAGAGTAGGACAACATGCTCATAACATAAATATCATAGCGTAAGACAAGGCTCAAGATTTTCAAAGCATTCGAAAATTAACTATATGCATAATCATAAGAGAAGAACTTTATTAGACATTACTTGACCCAAAACCGTATGAACATAACAATGCATAGGTCATAAGGAATAATAGGAGATTCTTATAGCTGACATACCCTATATGAGCAGACATGGAGCCCGACCTGTAAATCCCTAGTCGGGAGGGTGCTCATACCTTGCCAAGGGTAGAACCATGATGGGCGTGTATCACACATGAAAGGCCCATTGGGGAAAAAAGGGGAAAGTCTCAAGGAAGGTCCCACCATGTCCTACGGTGACACGTAGTTCTAAAATTCGGGGCAATACCTAGGCCCTGAACCTACTCGGTGTTAAATACTACTCCGAAAACATATATAGTGTTTAGAGGATAATATACATGAGATTCATGGTCTAGTTAAATCGTGGTAATCATAAGCATGCTTTTAAATACGTGTACTAGCCATGAGGGTAAGGCCTGTGAGTCGGCCCAAAATTATGAATCGTAAATCATGAGGTTCATGCATACTTGTAAATCATGTATATGCTTATTAAATCATAAATTCATAATGGTCATTTGAATAAATCCATATCATAATTCATAAATCATGATGGGTGTAAGATCATCAAAATCAAGATAAAATCATAACTCAATTTACCATGAAAAAGTATGATTGGGCATAGTTTAATAGAGATTTAATTTAATATATTTATAATTAAATTAGTTGAATAATCTAATCATGATTAGTAAAATATGACGTAAAACATGAGAATCAATAACACATAGATAGATCATTAGAATTTCACAAGATTTAGGATAAAACCCCATAAGATTTTTAACCAAAACTTCATGAATTAGGAGATATTGGGCATGGGTGTGAATGAAGACACCCACGCATAACCCTACATACCTTATTGAAGTTGATTCTTACGCTTTCCTGATTGCCCAAGAAGAATTTGATAAGAATTGGAAGGGCTAAGGCTTGATCTCCTCTCTAACTCTCTAACTTGCATGCATGGGTTTTGAATATGTTAGAATTACTTAACCTATATTAATATACTCTGACAATAACTTAAAATAATGTAGTATAGGAACTTAGAGCATAGGAATGACGAGAATACCCTTAATAATTTTGTAAGAAATAACTGCTCGTCAGTCCCTACGAGGGACCTAAGGAGTCGTTGCCACCATCCACGAGTCGTCACCTCAGTCATTAGGTACACTGCCAAATTTCACCTGGAACTCGTAACGGACCATCCCACAATTTGTTACCTGTGACCATGAATTGTAGTCACTATTTGTTGCCTCCACTGCCTCAACCCTAGATTATTATTTATCTGATAACCACGATCCACCCAACGAATTGTGGTTCCTAGCCACGATTCCTGGGGTCTATCTGTTAGGTTTACTGCCTTTCACTTTTCCCCATCTTAATTCCCTTGGCCATGGCTGACCTGACGAGTCGTGGGGCCTGACCACGACTCGTGGTCATGCCCATGATCACCGCCCTTCAATCCTTATTTTAATCACCCCAGTACTTCACCACGAGTCACCTCACAACTCGTGGTCCTCCCCCACGGGTCACAGAATGACTCATTCTGTGACCTGGTGCAAAATTTTTAGTTTTCTCCGTTTCAACTCCCGAGTCTGATCTTTGGGCTTTCGGGGTATAACAAAAGGGAGAGTGTAAGATCGTATTACCCAGGTATGTAGGGAAGTGAATGAGAGTTCCTCTTTACTCTCATGACCCAATTTCCCTCTATGTTTATGAATTCAAGTATTAAAGTAAATTTGATGATCTTATAGGGTTTTAACCCCAAATTCATGAAATTCTTTTCGATTTGATTATGAGTCAATCCCCTTTGTGCTCTAAATGTTGTTTTAATATCTATGGGGCAGATTTTATATTTAAATTGATTATAATTTTTATGGTTTCATATCCTAGTCAATCTATTCCCAATTATGCAAAGTTTCATGAAATGTCAAGTTATGATTCTATTATGATTTTGATCTTCCTAAACCTAAATTATGAAATTATGATTTATGATATGATTTCTCTTCAATTAATCTTCTTGGATGAATGTCAAGTATATGAATTTTCATAAGTATGCATGCTCTTCATGATTTATGAATTTGTGATTTTTGACCGATTCACGGGCCCTTATTCATGGATAATCATATATTTCAAATATGATCAAGTATGTTATGATTTATTTGACCATGAACTTAATGAATAATTTCATAATTACGATATGAGTCTCATGTGCATATTTTTGAGAGTAGTGTCTAGCATTGAGTAGACCCGGTGTTTAGGTAACCCCTGGGGTCTCAGAACTACGTGCCACCATAGGTATAAGTATTCATGGATCTCCCCTTCTGATATCGCATCATGCACGCCCCTTTCCTAGGATGGCTCTGCCCACTTGAGCGAGATAGTTGGGGCATCATGTAAGCTCTATCATGATGGTGTCAGTTAAGACGAGTTCTCCCATCGTTCCTCATGATTTATGCATTGTTATGTTTATGTTACTTTAGCTCAAGTTGTTTTTTATAAGCTTTCTCTTATGATTATGATTATAACTAGATAATGAATGGTTTGAAAAGCTTGAGGCCTCATGTTTATATTATGATATTTACTTCATGTTCATGATGTCCTACTCTTACGAACTCTTATATATTTTAACTGTCCGTTTTACTTACCTTGCATACTCAGTACATTCCAAGAACTGACCGCATACTTAATGTTGTATCCTTTCATGATAAAGGTCCGAGGGATCAGTCTCTGCCACATCATTAGTCCTGTTTTCCTTCAAGAACTATTTTAGCTGGTGTTGGTAAGTTCTCATCCTTCGAGGACATTTAGTTATCCATTGTTAAGTTATTTCAGCTATAGACTTTTGTCGAGCTAGTTGGGGATGTTGTACCATCAGCTCATTGGTTCTGTTAGAGGCTTTTCAGACAATATGTATAATATCAACTTGTCAGTGTTGACTTTATTTTAGATTGATATGTATGTAGACTTCCGTTAAAGCATGTTTTATTTTGCAGTTTCCGCTTATTATATGCTCTTAGCTGCTATGTTCATGCCATGGGTCGACTTGGAGCTCTAGGGATTCCTTGTCCCGTGTCTCTACCCAGGTCTATGTTCGGGCAGTGACATTATAATCATTGAAACATAAATGGAATTATAAGGAACTGATTTCATGGAAGAACGTGAAGGAATTTACCCATAATGAACTTATCACTAATCATTCAAAAATTAGGGCATGGGAAGTGGGTGTCATGATTTCAATTTGAAACGGGCATAAGGGTGAAAGAAACCCCTCATTAAAAGTCTTACATACCTGGGTAAATTGATACCTTGACTTGCCTTGAAAATCCAAGAGAAATTGAGATGAAGGGGATGAGGAACCCAAGCTTGATTTTAGAGAGGACCTGTTGTAACACCTCAGAAGTTTCAAAGATCAGACCCGGAGTTAGATGGAGTTCAGCAGAAAAACCAGCAGGAATTCCCTCAGAATGACTTGTCCAACGAGTCATTGGTCGCTCCAACGATCCATTAGAGGGAGTCGTGGGAAGGGTTTTCAAAAATAATGCAAGAGGATTTCTCGCCAAGAGGATAGCACGAGTTGTCGTGGGAAACAATGACTCATGAGTTGTAACCACGGTAAGCAGGCAGACCAGAATTCTTAGAGGTAACGAGTTAGGTGAAGACCCGTTTGTTGTTGTAATGGGTTGTCATAAAGAGACGTTAGTTGGAGTTCAGGGTTCTGGGTCAGTAACAACGGACGAAGTCAATGAGTTGCTAGAAGGAGCAACGACTCATAGTGTTGGTCGTTGGAAGAAAATTGAAGGATGGACTACTGGTGACGATGGGAGGTGATGACGATTTGTTGGATGAAGTAATGACTCATCCTATTGGTTATTGATTAAGGAAGTAGAAACTGAGAAATCACTTCTACAGTGGCGATAGTCACCACGAGTTGTGGTGAGGACCAACGACTCGTGGTCACTGATGGGCAGATTTTAAAGCTTATTTCCAGGGGTATTCTGGTAAAGTCCTATGCTCCCAGTTCCTAAATGACGTCATTTTTAGCATTGTAAGGGGCATTTTTGGGGGTTTTCTAGCCTAACCTCTCATTCCCTCAACTCTTCTTTCTCCTCGCTCAACACTAAGGGTTCAATTAGGGGTTTTCAAGGGCTTCAAGGGTTAAATTCAAGTGGGGATTTCTTTGAAGCAGTATGTGGGACATCAACAAGGATCTCCTTCCATCCTTGTGTCCTAAAATTTTGATACTAAAATCCAATTTCCCAGATTTTTTTAAAAAGCATGATCTAGGGTTCGATTTGTGGATAATTCTCATATGCTTCCTATGAATCCTAAGACCCATTATGTTGGATAGTCATGTATGCTTGTAAAATTACTTTCAAAATCTCGAATTATGTACTTGATGTGGGATTAGCATGAATGAGGAATTTTTACCATGAAGTAGTCTAGCATTTCAGATGGAACTTCATAAATAAATCATATGCTCTTATCATGACGTTATATCCTTGTTAAAGTAAATGTAAATCACATGGGTTCCGCAAATCTAGATCATATGTCACATTGTATGTGTCGGAACACGATTAGAACTAATGGGCTTTGACCAATGTGGAGTATCGATGTAAATGTTTTGGGTATGAGACGAACCTATGGTAATGGCATGATTATTGAATTTTCATCATGAATTAGAATAAATTTCAAAATGGGGTTTTTATGAAATATTCATATGCTTCTACCGTGATCTCATTGCACAAGTTTAGGGTATTAGTTGAACATATGGGCTTTCCATAAATCTAGAATATATGAATCAATGTATACATGTTAAAGTATGAGTTGGACCTAAGGATCCTACATGAATCTAAGATACACATCATCTGCTATGTACTCGGGATTTGAATGTTGTGGATGTGTGTAAAGTATGATATGGACCTATAGATGTTTCATGAATGTAAAATGTGGGGATTAAATGATGATTTGGTACCATGATGATAAGAATTACGATGATAAAGCATGAGAATGATCCTTAAGACTTTTGGGCTTGTTGTTAGTAGAAAATATCCATAATCAATTCTAAATGAATGCAATATGATGAAATCAGTAAATGCTCATGTCTCTGATTAGTTTTAGTAGCTTAAACCAGATGAATAATGTCATATTAGTATTCTTCATGTTCTAGTACTATTAGGGACTCTCCACGGCCGAGAATGTTTTCCATAGTTCAGTTAGGGACTCTCCATAGCTGAGAATGTTTCCCTTAGTACAGACTGGGAATCTCCATAGCCGAGAATGTTTTCCTTAGTTCAGTCTGGGACTCTCAACAGCCGAGAATGTTTCCATTAGTTCAGTCAAGGACTCTCCATAGCTGAGAATGTTTTCCTTAGTACAGATTGGGACTCTCCATAGCTGAGAATGTTTCCCTTAGTCAGTTAGAGACTCTCCATAGTAGAAAATGACTCCCTTAGTTTATGTTATCAGTTTGAATCAGTTATGTATAGTTCTGACTTCAGTTTAAATCAGATATAGCAAAATATAGTCTCATTTAGAAATAGATAGCCAGTATAGTGTATGATACTAGTTTCAGCTTCAGCTTTCATTATATGTTCAGTACATGAGCTTATGCATGAGTTTAATGATGCTTCAAAATATGAGTTCAAAATAAAAGTTCCATGTTGATACGTGTATGTAACTCATAAAGGGTCGTTTCATTCTAGTTCAGTTATATGTCGATGTACTCAGTTTATTTTCCTTCTTGTATTCTTGTAAGTTTTAGTTTATTTACGTTTCCCGCATGCTCAGTACATTCCAAGTACTGAATGCATACTTTATGTACTATATCGTTTAATGATATAGATTCAGGTGTCCAGACTTAGCCCCGCGGTTAGACACGCTCCTTTCCATCCCAGAGGATTGTGGTGAGTCCTCATCTCTCGAGGACGAGATCTATGTTACTTATTTAATTTATATTTTATCTTTTCAGACTTTAGGAGTTAGCTAGGGACCTGTCCTAGCAACTCATCAGTTTAATAGAGGCTTTCAGACATGTGTAAACAGATTCAGTCTATGTATCAGAGTTTTGTTAGATTATGACTTTTGAATTTTAAATTTGACTCTTACATTTATCTTTCGCTCAGTTATGTTTCTATTAGTTGTTTCTATTGTTAATTGTTATGCTGTGATTATGTCATGGGTCGACTTGGAGCCTTCAGGGGTTCCTTGTCCCGTGTTACGGCTAGGGTGTAAACTCGGGTCGTGAAAAACTTGGTATTAGAGCAAAGGTTTAGAGTGTCCTAGGGTGTCTGAAAGATGTGTTAAGTATAGTCTTCTTCATGGGTGTGAAGCTTGCAACACTTACGATGAAAAGGCTACGAAATATTTAGGAATGTTCCCTTTTCTTGATGATTCCTATCGTGCGAAGAGTATAAAACTCTAATAGTTCCTCCCCTGACTCGTGTTTTACGCGCTCGCAGATAATGCCTCCCAAACGAGAGAATGGAAAAAGAGATGGTAGTGGGCGCTAGCAAGCACCAGCAGCCCCAACGAATCCGATAGACGATCATGTTACTCATATTGAGTTCCAGGAAACCAATAATATGGTGGTGCATGCCATAACCATCCAGATTAATCAGCAAGTGATGGCTCATGTTCCCTAGAATGGGAATGTAGCAGTGGCAGGGGTAAGAGACTTCCTCAGAATGAATCCATTCGAATTCTTAAGGTTAAAGGTAGACGAGGACCCGTATGAGTTCTTGGAAGAGATCCAGAAGATCACCCAAATCATGGGGGTAATGGGAACTAAGATCATAAACTTAGCCTCTTACCAGATAAAAAGAGTTGCTTATATATGGTTTTTCCAGTGGAGAGACAGTCGGGGAATTGGAGCAACCCCCAAAGGTTGGGATGAATTTATGACTGCGTTCCTGGATAGGTTTTTCCCTAGGGAGTTGAGAGAGGAAAAGGCAGTAGAATTCATCAACTTAAGACAGAACAACATGATTGTCCAGGATTATGCTTTGGAATCTACCCAGTTGTCTAAGTATGCATCATAGATGGTAGTCGACTAGAGGGATAGCATGAGCAGGTTCGTGAACGGAGTGTAAGACTCCTTGATCAAAGAATGCAGGACCGCTATGTCGCACAAGGATATAGACTTTCCACTTTGGTGATATTCACTCAATAAATAGAGGCGGAGCAGGTGAAAGAAAAAGAGAGAGAGGCCAAGAGAGCCAGGGTAGGAGATTCAGAGTTTTCCCCATAGAGGAAGAGTGGCGGACACCGCTTACACTCCTAGCAGAAATCATCAGCCCTAGCACTTTCGACAGTCAGTGCTCCGTACAAACCCAGGGTAAGGGAGATTACGTATCGGTTGTGTACCAGTTGTGGGAAGCACCATATGGGAGAATGCATGACCGGCTAGGATGCTTGTTTATGGTGCGGCTAGTGGGGCCATAAGTATCGGGATTGCGCAGTGGCTAAGTGAGGTGATAGTATAGCCTCAGTCACCTATTCAGTAGCTCTGATAGCCCGTCCATTTCAGCAGGTTGCATCATCTAGCGCAGGTGGCGGACAATGTCAAAACCGTTCCTATGTCATAGAAGCACACCAGGATAAGGGTAAGTCACTAGTAGTAGTCATAGGTATGTTGTGAATTTTGTGTTACTCTTTGCATGTTGGTAGCCCCAGAACCCTGGTATTTAATAAGAAGCTCTATGATGTTGTTGGGAAGAGATTATCAATGTGTGATGTGAATAATTGTGAGGATAAGGTTTTTAGTGAAAGTTAGAGGTGAAAGAGAAACTAAGAGTTAGTGATTAGAATAATGATTTTAAGCTAAGGGGGAGATGGCAAGTATGCGAGACAAGCCGGGTCTTGAGTATGTTGGAGGGGGGGGGGAGTTCCAACCCTAACAGTTGTGGTATGTCAATCTCTTCAGGTTCAGATAACCTCTCTTGTATTTCAGTTGAAGCTAGGTTTTACCCATCCCTATGTGCAAATTTCCAGAATTTCTAGATAACCGCTTCAGAAAGTGATGCCAGTCTTACTCTACAAATCCTTAAGGCTCATCTTCATGATATGAATCAGCTATGTGTGTTAACTCATGTCTTCCAGTATGATCAGCTTGAACTCAATCTTTAGAAGTTTCTTTAGAAGCTCAGAAGAATAAGGTTAACTCATGTGTGTGCTCAGTTATAGATGTCATGAATGATTTGTGCTCATGAGTCCTTTACTTTCAGTTAGACCAGATATCATGAATTTTAACACCGTAACAGAAAGCGATTTGAGAATGAAAGCTCAGTCCGTATTAGCTTAATGCTAGTTAGAGGGAAAGAATCCTTCTCAGTGTTCTATCTAGTTCAATGTAGTTGCATGTCTTTCAGTCTCTCTTATGCCTTAGCATGCATGTATGATTCAGATGTGCAGTTCAGTTGTGTAAAATCAGTCGGAGTTAAATACTCCATTGATTTCAATGTAATTGATCAATTTTGGGATTTCAGTTTCGTCCCTATCCTTGCTGTATATTTAGCCAACATTCGAGGATGAATGTTTCGAAGGGGGAGATATTGTAACACCCTAGAAGTTCCTAAGATCAGAACCCGGAGTTAGATGGAGTTCAACAGAAAAACCAGCAGGAATTGCCTTAGAATGACTCGTCCAACGAGTCGTTGGTCGCTCAAGCGACCCGTTAGAGGGAGCCATGGGAAAGGTCTAAGATGATTTCTCACCACGAGAGGATAGCACAAGTTGTCATGGGAAACAATGACTCGTCAGTTGTAATTGTGGTAAGCAGGTAGACCAGACTTCTGAGAGGTGACGAGTCAGTTGACAACCCATTGGTTGCTGTAATGGGTCTTCATGAAGAGTCGTTAGTTGGAGTTCAGGGTTCTGGATCAGTAATGACGGACAAAGTCAACAAGCCATTAGAAGGAGCAACGACTCATCGTGTCAGTCATTGGAAGAAAATTAAAGGATGGACCAGTGGTAACGACGCGAGGTGATGATGAGCCATTGGATGAAGTAACGACTCGTCCTGCTGGTCGTTCATTGAGGAAGCAAAAATTGAGAATTCACTTCTCCAGTGGTAATGGATGGTCACCACGAGTTGTGGTGAGGACCAACAACTCGTGGTGAGAGTCGTGGTCACTAATGGACAGATTTTAAAGCTTATTTTCAGGGGTATTTTAGTAAAGTCCTATGCTCCCAGTTCCTAAATGGCGTCGTTTTGAGCATTGTAAGGGGCATTTTTAGGGGTTTTCTAGCCTAACCTCTCATTCCCTCAACTCTTCTTCCTTATCTCTCAAGACTAAGGATTCAATCAAGGTTCTTCAAGGACTTTAAGGGTTAAATTCAAGTGGGGATTTCTTCGAAGCAGGTATGTGGGACATCAACAAGGATCTCCTTCTATTCTTGTGTCCCAAAATTTTGATACTAAAATCCAACTTCCCTGATTTTTTAGAAAGCATGATCTAGGGTTTGATTTGTGGATAATTCTCATATGTCTCCTATGAATCCTAAGACCCATTATGTTGGATAGTCATGTATGCTTGTAAAATTACTTTCAAAATCTCGAATGATGTACTTGATGTGTGATTAGCATGAATGAGGAATTTTCACCATGAACTAGTATAGAATTTCATATGAAACTTCATAAATAAATAATATTCTCTTATCATGACATTATATCCTTGTTAAAGTATATGTAAATCACATGGGTTCCATAAATCTAGATCATATGTCGCATTGTATGTGTCGGAACACGATTAGAACTTATGGGCTTTGACCAATGTGGATTATGTGCATGTTTTCACTATGATTTTGTTGTAAATGTTTTGGATATGATATGAACCTATGGTAATGGCATGATTATCGAATTTTCATCATGAAGTAAATTTCGAAATGGGGTTTTTATGAAGTATTCATATGCTTCCACAATGATCTCATTGCACAAGTTCAGGGTGTGAGTTGAATATATGGGCTTTACGTAAATCTAGAATATATGAATCGATGTATACATGTTAAAGTATGAATTGGACCTATGGATCCTACATGAATCTAAGATATACTTCATATGCTATGAACTCAGGATTTGAATGTTGTGGATGTGTGTAAAGTATGATCTAAACCTATAGATGTTTCATGAATGTAAAATGTGTGGATTAAATGATGATTTGGTACCATGATGATATGAATTATGATGATAAAGCATGAGAATGATCCTTCAGACTTTTGGGCTTGTTGTAAGTAGAAAATAGCCATTCTAAATGAATGCAGTATGATGAAATCAGTAAATGCTCATGTATCTGATTAGCTGTAGTATCTTAGACCAGATGAATAATGTCAAATCAGTATTCTTCATGTTCTAGTACAATCAGAGACTCTCCATAGCCGAGAATATTTCCCTTAGTTCAGTCAGGGACTCTCCATAGCTGAGAATGTTTCCCTAGTTCAGTCGGGAACTCTCAATAGCCGAGAATGTTTCCCTTAGTTCAGTCAAAGACTCTCCATAGTTGAGAATGTTTCCCTTAGTACAGATTGGGACTCTCCATAGCTTAGAATATTTTCCTTAGTCATTTAGGGACTCTCCATAGCAGAGAATGACTCCTTTAGTTCATGTTATCATTTTGGCTCAGTTTTGTATAGTTTAGACTTCAGTTTAAATCAGATATAGCAGAATGTAGTCTTTGTTAGCAGTAGATAGCCAGTACAATGTATGATACCAGTTTCAGCTTCAGCTTTCATTATATGTTTAGCACATGACCTTATGCATGATTTTGATGGTGCTTCAAAATATGAGTTCCAAATAAAAGCTTCATGTTGATATGTGTATGTAACTTAGAAAGGGTTTCTGCATTCTAATTCAGTTATATGTCAATGTACTCAATTTATTTTCCTTCTTGTATTCTTGTATGTTTTAGTTTATTTATGTTTCCTACATGCTCAGTATACTCCAAGTAATGACCGCATACTTTATGTGCTATATCGTTTCATGATATAGATTCAAGTGTCCAGACTCAACCCCGCGGTTAGACACGCTCCTTTCCATCCCAGAGGATTATGGTGAGTCCTCATCTCTCGAGGACGAGATCTATGTTTCTTATTTAAGTTATATTTCAATTTTTTTTCATACTTTAGGAGTTAGCTGGGGACTTGTTCCAGCAACTCATCAGTTTAGTAGAGGCTTTCAGACATGTGTAAATAGATTTTGTCTATGTATCATAGTTTTGTTAGATTATGTCTTTTGAGTTTTAAATTTGACTCTTACAGTTATCTTCCGCTTAGTTATGTTTATGTTAGCTGTTTCTATTGTTAAGTGTTATGCTATGATTATGCCATAGGTCGACTTGGAGCCTCTCAGGATTCTTTGTCCCGTGTTATGGCTAGGGTGTAAACTCGGGTCATGAAACCTTCAATCCTATAGTTGTTTTGAAAGAGTGATGACTTAGGTTAGGTTAACCCCTTAATACACCCTTTAAGAAACCAAAAATGATTTCACTTAGGGGTTAGAAGCCTCAAAAGTTATGAAAATACTCCTGAAAATTGTATTTAAAATACTGTCTACCAGTCGTACGACTCATACCATGAGTTGTACCACTAGTGATACCACCCTACCACGACTCATAGTATCCACCAGTCACATGCCAACCCATTATCCAGAGATCTGATCTTCAAATAACGGGCACCCACCATGACTCGTCACTAGGTACCCTGAGTCGTCCTGTGACTCGTGGTCAGTGGACAACCCTTACATTTTCTTTGATTCTCCATCCTACGACTCCAAACCACAACCTGTGACAAGGTCTCACGAGTCAGTACTTGACCCATTACTTCAAGGCCCTCCTCTGCAGATTCTGACTATGATTCATGACCATAAGTCATACCCACTCACCACGACTCGTGGTGTGGACTCATGGTCTAAGGGGGCAATTTTTGAGGCTTACCATGACTCTTCCTATGATTCGTTAGAAGAAATCAGACTTGTACAACGAGTTATTCTAAGGAAAAATTGCATATTTTCTATTGATCAAATAACAAATCTCGATTCTAGTCTTAGAAAACTTTGGGGTGTTACACATGTTTAGTAGGTTTTTATTGGAGAGCAAAAAACCGTAAGTACTTTCCAAAACTTGCGCTTCTCCACATGTGTATGGACTCATTAATTTCCTTAATTATTGTCATCATAGAGAAATTATTCAAAAAGTTGATTTTTGACTTGTTGTGGTTTATGCTTTGACCACTCATGTTGTTGAATGTGGAGAGGGCACTATTTATGTGCTGCATGTGCTCTAATATACTTTGTCAATGAGAACCAAGTCGTCAGCAAATAATAGGTACGACACTTTAGGGCCTTATCTACTAATCTTATTAGGTTTCCAATTATTCAACTCGACCTCTTTATTAACGTTGTTTTACAAAACCTTCATGCATAAAATGAATATGTATGGTGACATTAGACTACTTGTAGGTGGATTTTTAAGTCCGCCGTCAAATTTCAGGGCTCAACCCTGGACAGGCAGTGGAAACTACCAAGTCCTTCTTCCATAACCAGCGGTCGGAGAAGGAAGAGGTTCAATAAAGTCCTCGCAAATCATCAGCAAAGAATAGGTATGACAATTTAGGGTTTTTTCTGGCAAGCCTAATGAGTTTCCAACTATTCGGCTCGACCATTTAATTAACGTTGTTTGAAAACACCTCCATGCATAAAAAGAAAATATAGTGATATCAAACTACCTTGGCATATTCCTCTATTTGGTTCAAAGAAGTCTGTTCTAGTACCATTTACTAGGATCGCAATATTACTCATTGTTATACAAGACATGATGAGATTGATGATGTTATTAAGGAAGTTAAAATAATGGAGAGTGAACTTCATAAAGACCATTCTATTTTATTGAAGACTTTTTCGAGATCAATTTTTAAAATTATTGAAGCGCTTTCATCTCCATATCACTAGAGGATTTTTAATTTATGATTCTTAATTACAACCCCTTTTACTTACTCGATTATGAATAAATTATTTATATATACTAAATTAATTTCTATATACAAAAATATAGATTTTAACCAAAGTGAATACTTCCAAACTCATAATTCGAATTGATCTGGAATTCTCATAATTGTTGATCCTTTGATTAATATTATAATAATGGATATTTCCATAACAATTTTCTGAAATATTGATATTTCCTCTTACTTCTTCAAATTCAGATGGTATTGAATTATATTCATGATGGTTTGAGCCAATTTGGAATGTGAAATATTAAAAGTATATTGATAAAATTTACTTTCATTAGAATTTTCAGTTCATTATCTTTGTTGTTTTGGCATCATTGTATATTACATATTCTATTGTATAACATATTAGCAATATTAATTTATCAGTTAGGTTATCTCTTGGAAATCATGAGCTATAAAACAGTTTTGAAAGATACAAGGAGAAGTAATATGGCTTTACTTCCTAATTTAATTTCTAGTACTTCGAAAATATACAATTTCGTGCCCCTAAAAAGAAGCAAAGAGTTTAAGCTCGCACAAATTTGCATTCCACCTTGTATTGCATAGCCTTAAACTCGCATTTGTTTCAAATAGCCTATAACTCATATCACCCGCTCGCGCCATTGCTATTCCTATCAGTTATATTAAAAAAATTAATACTACAAAAATATTTTTATTATTACTTGACACTTTGGCCCTTTCAAAATACAAATTGGATTCAAGTTGAGAGACTCGAGAAAAGAGAAATATATATCATTTACAAAATCTCACCGGTCTTCATGTTAGTTGGATTGATTTGTGGGCGTTGAATATACATACTGGAATTATACCGCCTAAATAAAATAAAAATAAATTTTATTGTACATATAAGACATTGAAGTTTTTGTATTTTTGTTGAATTGTCTTATCAGAATTCATGATTCCGTCACAACTATTAATAGTCATCCGACCCTGCTACTAATTAGTTGAAGATATGCAAATCGATGCAAGAGTTTATTAATAGTAAAATGATATATGGGATGTGAATTAATCATGTAATGACGTTAAATTGAAAAATCGAGAAGAGGTTGCGTGAGCAAAGTGGAATATATAAGGTAGATGCATATCAACATTCAGCTACCTAGACTTCTCCATTTGGACAGGTAACTCACCCGACATATGCATGAAAATATAGTAGATAATACTCCCTCTATTTCAATAATTATGTGATATATTTTGACTGGGCATAGAATTTAAGAAATATAAAGAGATTTGAAATTTATGGCTTCAAAAAAGTCATAGATATTTGTGTAGCTATAAATCATCTCATAAAGAGTGTAATGAGTATTTTAAAGTTAAATTATTACTAAATATTGAAATGTGTCATATAAACGAGACAGGGGAAGTATATCAGCATTCAGCTAGCTAGACTTCTCTATTTGAAAATGTCACTCATCCGACATATGCATGAATTTATATATATATATAGAGAGAGAGAGAATAGTATATGCAATATTTTCCATAAAATCACGGATCAATTTTAAAAAAAAATTAAACTGAAAATGTCTAATATAAGAACACTTTATCATGTAAGATCAAGTGCTCAATAATTGAAACATGACATTGTTCGAGTGTCTAAATAAAATTTACTAGTAACAAATTTAATAAAGGGTTGTAAATATATTAATCCAAAAATCTAACATATATGGCAGGCCTAGGGCCATTCATGGAGAAATAACTGAGTAATTCATTGCCTGCATCTTTGATTATCCTTAGGATGCAATCTAGCAAGTTGTTGTCAGTGTCTTGGAGGCTGAGTTTGAATTGTTTGCTGAAATATTTCACTATAGCTTCATGGATATTTTCCTCCTTCTATATCCATTTTTCTCTCTGATTTCTTATTCTATATATAAATATGAAGTTGTCTTCTTCTGTTTCTAAGAATACGGTGAAAGTCGTTGGTGTTTTCTCTCTATATCTCTGAACCACTCAAGCTTGATCTTTTCTCTGAGTATGGACTCTTCATGCTAAGCCATTCGGTGTATTCAACACAACCTCTATTAGATTTTTCTGACTCTAACCATTATTTTGTTTAATATCCAGGTTCTCAAGGATTTCCATATTAGCTTTCCAGATTTGTACTTGCTCAAAGGCATCTCCTATATTATTTCTAGATCATTGGTTTAGAGTTTTACTAAGCCTTTTTTAACTTATTTTGTAGGATTTACATTAGATTACCTCTGATGTTCTTATTCCAAGAATTTTGAATAGTTTCAAGTCAGGTTGTTTGATCCAGAAATTGAGAAACTTGAGGTATTTAATGTAATTTCTATGAGTATTATAGCATTTCAGGAGAAGGGGTCTGTAATCAGTCCCCGATCTAGCAACACGTCTAACAGAGTTGTGAAAAAGTTGAGCCCAATCATCATCAATAAGAATTCTATCCAATATTTTCTATACTTTTTTTCTAGGAGGAAAATTATTGCACCAAGTGTATTTCAATCCATGGAAACTAATGCCATTAAGACTACTGAATTCCATGCAAGTATGAAGTCCATGCTCTTGTAAGTTCTATCAGATTTTCCCTCTAGTTTTTTTTATCCAAATCCATAATCACATTGAAGTCACCCCTATGCACCAAGACCTATAAATATGATTATTCAAATCTGCAATACTATCCCATAGATCTTCCCTCTCAACAGTTATGCATTTTGCATACACACTAGTCACAAAAGTGCCCTTATCAGTAGGGGAATTCTTATGATTAAGAGTGATTTGTTGATCATTGTTAACCAAACAATGTGTATAGTGAAAGTCTTTCCAAAAACATCATATTTGGCTATTAAAATTCACCTCACAATGGTGAGAACCCAAATATCTTTTGTTACCATTGATCTTGTTCATATTACAATAAGGCATTGAGATTGTCACAAAGCTTACTTTGTAATGTTGATAAGAGTTCTTAGCCTTTGCATAGATTTTTGTCCTGAACCCTCCAATATTCTATAATTCCCTGGAAACCCTAAGATCAGACTTGGGAGTTGAAATGGAGAAAATAGGATTTTCTGCACCAGGTCACAGAACGAGTCGTTCTGTGACCCGTCGGGTAGTCCACGAGTCGTGAAGTGACTCGTAGTGAGGTGCATGGATTAAGTTGGAAATTTTTGAGTTTTGGGTGATCACGGACATGACCATGAGTTGTAGCCAGCACCATGACTCATTGAGTCAGTCGTGGCCAAGGATGGGGTGAAGGAAGAGGAATCTGGGGCAGTGAAGACCACGAGTCGTGGTCACCAGTAATGACTCGTAGGGTCCCCCATGGTGAGCCCCAGATGAGTTTCGGACATTGTACACGATGATAGGAGACCACGAGTCATGGTCCTTGGTAACGACTCGTCCAGTCCCTCGTTAGGACTAGTAGTCAGTTATTTTCTGCGAATTTAGTAAGGGATTATCCGTAATTCCTATGATCCTAAGGCCTAAACTATGTCGTTTTAAGCTATGAATAGTGATTTTTAAGAGGGATAAGTTCATTCTAGGCTATTCTTATTCATGCATGCAAGAGTAAAGGTCTAGAAAGGTGATCAAGCTCAAATTCCTTCAAGTTCTTCTCAATTCTTCCTTAGGC
Source organism: Datura wrightii (assembly GCA_035772735.1). Lineage (NCBI taxonomy): Eukaryota > Viridiplantae > Streptophyta > Magnoliopsida > Solanales > Solanaceae > Datura > Datura wrightii. The sequence continues at coordinate 178,531,216 of JASDFA010000001.1, read as the reverse complement.
AATTAGAGAAATTATAGAATCAGATTTTCTCAGGTATGTAAGGTTATGAATGGGTGAATTTGTTCATACCCATGCCCAATCCCTCTATAATTTATGAAAATCTATATGTTGATCCTATGGGGTTTTAACCCAATGCATGATTTCCTAAGTTTCTACATGGGTATGATCTATGTAGGTTTCTATTATTGAATTATGATTCATGCGCAAGTTTTACAATATTATTAATTATAAATCATATTTTCAAGTTTTCCAAATTATAATGCTCATCCATGAGAAGTTCATGAAAGTTGAGATTTATAATGTATGTTCAAGTATGATGATATATTTATGATGAAAAGCATGTTTTCAAGATACCCATGTCTATGATTATGTTTTCAAGTGAATCAAGTATTTTCAAGAAAGTTTAAATATTGGACAAGCCCATATGTTCAAGTATGATTTATGATTTCAAGTTAATTAGCTTACCACATGATTTTGGAGTCAAGACTCCAAATTATGTTCGGCTTGTGGTATGGTTTGAGCCAAGACTCCTCATATGTGATTTCAGATTTATACAGATATGATTATTCAGCTTCATTACTAGACGATGGTCAGCTTCGTTGAAAAACGATGGAGAACATATGCATGTTTTTGGAAGTAGTATCTAGCACTGAGTAGGCTAAGGGTTAGTCAACCTTATGCCTCAGAAATATGCGCTAACGTAGGTATGATGAGATTATTTGGGACCTCCTTTGTGATCTTTCCCCCTGCCCTAAGGGGCCTTCAGCTTGATATCGATATCATGATAGAGTCTTTAAGTCTGGCAAGGCTTTGGACGGCTCTATCCACTTGAGTGTGGTAGTCGAGACCACGTAAGCTCTATCGTAGTAATGTCGGTTATATGACAAGTCTCCTATTGTTCCTCATGATTTCAGTTATGCATGTTATCATTCATGATGTTTATATATGTTGCAAAGCAGGTTTGATCCAATGTACAATTTTACTTACGATTATCATATTTCAGCTTTGGATCATTCGATTCAGTTATGATGTTCAGTTATGTTCAGATCATGATTTCATAAAATAGCATGCAAGTCTTACTCTCAAATTCTTCTCTTGATTATGTATTATATGCATGATTAAAAATAATTTTTACTTATTTGAGCGGTTTTACTTACCTTGCATACTCGGTACATTCCACGTACTGACTGCATACTCTATGTTGTATCATTTTATCATATAGGCTTCGATCTTCAGACTCATCCCCGTCATTATCTAGCTTCTAGAGTTAGCATTCAACTTCAGTGGTGAGTCCTCATCTCCCGAGGATCATTCGTTATCAGTTATCTTTGCATTTTTCATTTTCCGACTTGTCGGGTTAGTTGGGGTGTTGTCCCATCAACCCATCATATACATTAGAGGCTTTCAGACTATATGTAGTAACCAGCTTGTTATGTATGAAGTGAATTCCGATTCTGATGTTATGTTATGATTAGACTTTCGCTATGTTTATTATGTTAAGTCTTTTTCTTTATTTAATTGAGTTATATGTATGTTCATGCCATGGGTCGACTTGGAGTCTCTCGGAGCTCCTTGTCCCGTGTCTCGATCCAGGACTATGTTCGGATTGACAAACTTGGTCTTGGTCTTGGTTGTGTATTGACGTAGCATGGTAAAGTGATAACATACGCTTCCAGACAGCTGAAAGTTCATGAGAAGAATCACCCGACCCATGATCTTGAATTGGCGGCAGTGGTATTTTCATTGAAGATTTGGAGACACTCTTTATACGGGGTCCATGTAGATGTGTTTACAGACCACAAGAGCCTACAATATGTGTATACCTAGAAGGATCTAAATCTACGCCAAAGTAAGTGGTTGGAGCTCCTCAAGGATTATGATATGAGTGTCCTTTACCATCTGGGTAAGGAAAATGTGGTGGAAGACGAACTTAGTAGACTCTATATGGAGAGTGTGTCCCATGTAGATGAGGAAAAGAAGGAGCTAGTAAAGGATGTGCATCGACTTGCACGGTTGGGAGTTTGTTTGGTTGACTCGACCGATGGTGATGTTATAGTTCAGAATGGGTCAGAATCATCCTTGGTGACTGATGTGAAAGCTAGACAAGACGAGGACCCTATTTTGGTAAAGTTAAAGAAAGTTGTTCAGAATCAGAAGGTAGAGGTCTTCTCCAAAGGGGGAGATGATGTGCTTCGATATCAAGGTCGCTTGTGTGTTCTGGACATTGATGATTTGATAAATCGGATGTTGCATGACACTCATGGTTCTAGATATTTGATACATCACTATGATGTACAATGACCTACGGAAAGTCTATTGGTGGAATGGCATGAAGAAGGACATCGCAGAATTTGTAGCTAAGTGTCTAAACTATCATAAAGTGAAGGTAGAGCATTAGAGACCGGGAGGTGTGCTTCAGGACATCAGTATCCCTACTTGAAAGTGGGAGGAAATTAATATGGACTTCATTATAGGGTTGCCTCGGACTCGTTGACATTATGACTCCATATGGGTGGTGGTGGATAGGTTGACCAAAGCCGCTCATTTTCTACTGGTCAAAACCACTGATTCCACGGAGGATTATGCCAAACTATACATTCGAGAGCTAGTTCGGTTGCATGGAGTTCCCTTGTCCATTATATCAGACAAAGGTACTTAGTTTACCTCTCAATTTTGGAGATCGTTTCAAAAAAGACTTGGTACTCAAGTCAAGCTCAGTACAACATTTCACCCGCAAACAGATGGTTAGGCACTGCGAACCATTTAGACTCTTGAAGATATGTTGAGAGCCTGTGTTATTGATTTCAAGGGTAGTTGGGATGATCATTTGCCTCCCATTGAGTTTGCATACAACAACAGCTACCATTCCAGCATTCAGATGGTCCCATTTGAGGCTCTCTATGGGAGGAGATGGAGATCACTATTGGTTGGTTTGAAGTTGGTGAGGCTATATTGATAGGTCCGGATTCAGTTCATGAGGCCATGAAGAAGGTTTAGCTTATAAGGGACAAGTTAAAAATAGGCCATAGTCATGAAAAGTCCTATGCAGATGTAAGGAGAAGGGAACTTGAGTTTGAAGTTGATGATTGGGTGTTTTTGAAGGTGTTTTCCATGAAGGGAGTGATGAAGTTTGGAAAAAAAGGAAAACTCAGTCCCCACTATGTTGGCCCATACTAGATTGTGAGACGAGTGGGCAAGGTGTCCTATAAGTTAGAGTTACCCTCAAAGTTAGCTTCAATTCATCTCATCTTTCATGTATCACTCTTAAAGAAGTGTTTGGGTGATCTAGCCTTAGTTGTTCTGGTGGACAGTGTCGGTGTGAAAGACAACCTTAGTTATGAAAAGGTTCCAGTGGAAATACTGGACTGTCAGGTTCGAAGACTAAGGAACAAAGAAGTAGCTTCTGTTAATGTTTTATGGAGGAATCAACATGTTGATGAAGCTACGTAGGAAGCCGAAGAAGATATGGTGGCTAGATACCCATATTTATTCTCTACCGACTCAGTTTCAGCTTGAGGTATCGGTTTTTGCCCTAAAACTCGATTCAATTTCATGTTCAGTTCGTGTGCCCCAGTTTCTTTCATGTAAATGAATGCATATATTATTCATGAATTCAGTTAAGTCATGCAGTTTGAATCAGAGTTAGTCATTCCGTCAGTTTTCAGCTTATATGATCAGTATTTAAATATGATGGTTGCATTTTTATGCTTTTTTGTATGTTTTCCAACATTCAAGGATAAATGTTCCCAAGGGAGAGATATTGTAATACCCTCGAAACCCTAAGATCAGACCAAGAGTTGAAAAGGAGAAAATAGGATTCTCTCCACTAGGTCACAAATGAGTCATCTTGTGACCTGTGGGGTAGACCACGAGTCATAAAGTGACTTGTGGTGAGGTGCATGGCTTAAGTTGGAAATTTTTGAGTTTTGGGTGACCACGGACATGACCATGAGTCGTGGTCAGCACCACAACTCGTTGAGTCATTCGTGGCCAAGGATGGGGTGAAGGAAGAGGACTCTGGGGCAGTGAAGACCACGAGTAGTGGTCACCAGCAATGACTCCTAGGGCCCCCTGTGGCGAGCCCCAGATTAATTTTGGACAGTGTACACGACGATTGGAGACCACGAGTCGTAGTGTACCCACCCGGCTTAAAATTAGGGCCCTGGGCTGTTCTAGAAGGGTCTAGGGCGTTCTTGAGTATACTTGAGTGATCTAGCTTGACCTAGAACTTTCTAGGAAATGCTAGGGAGCACAAAAACGCCCCAACACTCCCTAGAACCTTCTAGGCTAGTCTAGGACACTCTAGGCAAGTCTAAGCATCTCTAGAATATGCCATCTTGTAAATATCTAGCTATGTTCTAGGATGTTCCATAGAGTAGTATAAATAGGGAGGATGGCATTCATTTGCAACCATCCACAAGCAAGCAAACAAAGTCTTTCACTTGTAAAGCATTCTTTGTGATATAAAGAGTTCTTTGGCATTTGCCACCAATCCTCTCTTCCTACAAACCTTCTATACTTGAGTTTGTGTGAATAGCCAAGCATAAACGGTTCTTAGCTTCAAAGCTAAGTGTTAGAGATGAACCCTTTCTAAGCAAAGTCAAGGCAACAATTGGGTGCTCCGCGTGGTCTAAAATTTGACCCCGTGACAACTGGTATCAGAGCCTTGGTCATTTAGTGCGCAATGGCTGAAGAATCACACCGTGTCGAGGAGGAGGTTCATGAGGAGAGGTCGTGGAAGCCACAATCTCTAAGAAGGACAAGGCTAAGGGTCTTGGTAGGAGTAAAACCAAGGACCCAACTCTCCCTCCGATCACCGACGTCAGGGCCACGGAGGTCGAACCTTCTTCAGGCATCGACATGTCCGAAGAAAGAATACTTGGTGTTGAAGCCTTTCTTGGACAACAAGAACAAAGGCTAGAAGCGATGGAGAGCAACTTAAACTACCTTGAGTCTACAACATTTGATGGGTTGGACGACATCAAAGAAACGGTTACAGAACTGGCCGAAGAACATCGCGAGGGCATTAGGGCCCTAACAGTGGAGCACAAGGAGGGCATGACGGCCCTTGAACGCAAACTCATGGCAGCTCTCTCTTCTTTAAAGGAAGAGTTTGAAGCCAAGTTGGAAGCTTGCAAGAGGGAGTTAAAAGGAGGCTCATATGGAATAGAATGTGCTCCAGCACCCCGTGTGATGGCTCCCTCGCCCAAAGAGTTTAAGGGCGAAAGGAATGCACAAGAGATAGAAAAATTCATCTGGCAGATGGAGACATACTTCGAGCACCTCGCTATTGAGGATGAGGCTGCCAAAATCCGCACGGCAGCCATGTACTTGGGAGATATGGCCGTGTTGTGGTGGCGAAGGAAGAAGGCGGAGATGGACAGAGGAGACTGCACCATAGGGACATGGGGGCAGTTCAGGGAAGAACTCAAGAGGCAGTTCTATCCACAAAATGCCGTCAGGGAGGCACGACATAAGCTGAGGGAGCTGAAACAAACATCCACCGTCCGAGAGTATGTGAAGGAGTTCACTAAACTCTCTCTTCAAGCGCCCAGCATGACCGATGATGACTTGCTATTCTTTTTCTTGGACGGCCTACAGAATTGGGCCCAACAGGAACTAGAAAGGCGACAAGTATGGTCACTCGACGAAGCTATTGCAATTTGCGGAGTCATTAAAGGATTATCGCCCGGAGTCCACTAAGGCCAAGGATAAGGCCAAGTCTGCCTCTGCCAAGGCAAAAATGGGGGACAGTAATAGAAGCAAGGCCAGCATCAGTAAACCAAACCGGAGTTCAACGTCAGACTTCCGCAAAAGCTACTTGGACAAGAAGAAGACGGCCCCTTCACAATTCAAAGGGTGCTATCTTTCCGGAGGAGACCACTTTGCCCGACAGTGTTCCAATTGGGGCAAACTCGGAGCCATGACCGCTGCTAACCAGCAACAAAAGGCGCAACAATCGGAAGAACAAGCAGGGAATTCAAACAAGGGCTTCACAAATCAGATGACTCTCAATGGTCACATGAAGCTGATGGCCATGGCGGCTCAGCCGCTTCGTGCCCAGCCGAGAGAGTCACTATTTGTTGAGGCCATAGTCAACGGGAAACCCACACGCATCCTTGTTGATACAGGAGCAACACACAACTTTGTGACCAAAGACAAAGCCGAAGCTCTTGGGCTGAGATATGGTGCAAGTGATGGCATGATGAAAACTGTTAATGCACCACCATCAACAGTCAACGGCATCGCTCCTCAAGTACAGATTGCTTTGGGAGACTGGAAGGGGCATGCTAACTTTGTCATAGGGCCAATGGATGTTTTCGACATTGTACTCAGACTGGACTTCTGGTATAATATGAACGCATGGATTTCGCCATGCCGCAGCCAACTCCTAATCCTTGAAAAGGGAGTTTCCTGTGTCGTGCCGCTTGTCCGTGTTCCACAAGACGGAATGCATCTGTCGGTCATGCAGCTGGCTAAGGGCGTCAAAAGGGGTGAACCAACCTTTCTTGTTGCCATAAAGGAGGCTTCAAAAGAATCCCGAGAAGCTGAAGCAATACCTCCATGTGTGCTGCAAGTTTTGGAGGAAAACAAGGACGTTATGTCCTGAGAACTTCCCAAGAAGTTGCCGCTAAGAAGGGAAGTAGATCATAAGATTGAGCTTGTTCCAGGTGCTAAAGCACCTGCCATGTCCCCTTATCGCATGGCTCCACCAGAATTAGAGGAACTCCGAAAGCAACTGTAGGAGCTACTTGAGGCCGGCCATATTCGGCCATCGAAAGCACCATTTGGAGCACCGGTGCTATTTTAAAAGAAGAAGGAGGGTATTTTACGATGGTGTATTGACTACCGCACACTTAACAAAGTCACGATCAAGAACAAGTACCCCATTCCACTCATTGCCGATTTGTTTGACAGATTGGGGCAAACGAAGATCTTTTCGAAGATGGACTTGAGTAAAGGGTATTATCAAGTCCGCATAGCTGAAGGGGACGAAGCCAAGACGACTTGTGTCACCCGATATGGAGCTTTTGAGTGGTTGGTCATGCAATTTGGACTAACCAACGCCCCCGCCACATTCTGCACATTGATGAACAAGTTGTTCTATCCTTACTTGGATAAGTTCGTGGTCATCTACTTGGATGACATTGTTATTTATAGTAACAGCTTGGAGGAGCACTTGGAGCACCTTCGGAAAGTTTTTGAGGTGCTAAGGCAGAATGAGTTGTTCGTAAAGCGGGAGAAATGCAGCTTTGCCCAATCGTCGATATAATTCCTTGGGCACACGATTTGCCATGGGCAAATCAAGATGGATAGCGATAAAGTTGAAGCTATCCGCAGTTGGGAGGCCCCGACAAAAGTAGCTGAGTTAAGATTATTTCTTGGCCTCGCCAACTACTATAGGAGGTTCATAGTGGGATACTCTACCATTGCCGCTCCGCTCACCAATTTGTTACGAAAAGACCGAGAATGGGCTTGGTCTGATGCCTATGAAAAGCTATTTCAATGACTCAAAGACGCTATCACCAAGGAGCCAGTGCTAGCATTACCAGACTTTTCCAAGGTGTTTGAGGTACAGATAGATGCGTCAGAGTTTTCCATTGGAGGAGTTCTGATGCAGGACGGTCATCCTATCTCTTTTGAAAGCAGAAAGTTGAATGATGCTGAACGAAAGTATACCGTCCACGAAAACGAGATGACGGCCATAGTCCATTAACTATGGACTTGGCGCCACTATCTTTTGGGAGCACATTTCATAGTGAAGATGGATAATGTAGCAATTAGTTATTTTCAGTCCCAAAAGAAGTTGACTCCAAAGCAGGCTCGATGGCAAGATTTTCTGGCAGAATTTGACTTCACCTTGGAATATAAGTCGGGAAGAGCCAACGTGGTAGCGGATGCGCTAAATCGCAAGGCAATCTTAGCGCCTATAGTTAGTTCAGCAAGCAGTAGTGTTATAGACACCATTAGAGAGGGCATGTTGAACGATCCTGTCGCAAAGCAACTTCTTGACTTTGCCAAGCAAGGCAAAACCAAGAGGTTTTGGCATGAGGAAGGCCTGTTATACACAACAGGTAGAAGGATCTATGTCCCAAAATGGAAGAACTTGAGACATACTTTGATGAAAGAGGGACATGACTCCGCTTGGGCAGGGCACCCAGGACAAGAACGAATGGCAGCTCTGATCGAGGCATCATATTACTGGCCCCAAATGTGGGATGACATCGAGACGTATGTACGGACTTGCCTTGTTTGCCAACAAGACAAGACTGAGAATAAAGTCCCCAGAGGCTTATTAGAGCCATTGCTTGTCGCAGAAAAGCCATGGGACAGCGTGAAGATGGACTTCATCACCTGTCTCCCCAATTCAGAAGGCTTTGGCACCATTATGGTCGTGGTGGATCGGTTCTCAAAATATGCAACATTCACTCCCACCACCACCAGTTGTAAAGCCAAGGAAGCTGCCCGCTTATTATTAAGGGACATAGTGAAGCACTGGAGTGTGCCCAAGCACATCATTAGCGACAGAGATCCGAGGTTCACAGGGGCATTTTGGAAGGAACTCTTCAGCCTTCTAGGCTCAGAGTTGTATTTTTCGACAAGCTTTCACCCTCAGACAAATGGAAAAACTGAACGGATCAATGCTTTGCTGGAGTGCTACTTGCGGCACTATGTGAGTACCAACCAGAAGGATTGGGCCAAGTTGCTTGATGTTGCCCAGTTCTCGTATAATTTGCAAAGGAGCGAGGCGACTGGCAAGAGCCCGTTCAAGTTGGCTACGGGGCAGCAGCCCAACACCCCGCAGTCATTACCCACACAAGTTGGGATGAGAAACCCAGGCGCATATTACATGGCCAAGGTCTGGGAAGAGCAGCTAGACATGGCCAGGGCCTATCTTGACAAGGCAGCCCTCAAGATGAAGCGGTTTGCCGACCGAAAAAGGCATCCCGTGAATTACCAGATCGGGGACAAGGTCATGGTGAAATTGAACCCTCGCTAGTTCAAGTCGTTAAGAGACGTCAATCAGAATATAATCCGGCGCTATGAGGGTCCCTTTGAGATTATTGCCAAGGTTGGAAAGATCTCTTACAAGCTTGATATGCCTCGACATTTGAAGATCTACCCTGTCTTCCATGCAAGCCAACTCAAGCCATTTCATGAAGACCGGGAAGACGCAGAGAGGGGTCAGTCTAGAAGAAGCCAAATTTTCATCACTCCGCCTGCCATAGACAAGCAGATAGAGGCAATCATGGACTATCAGTTGGTTCAAGGGAAAGGCTGGAACAATCAAGCAGAGATGTTCCTAGCACATTGGAAGGGCCAGTCTCCGGAAGAAGCAACATGGGAACGCTATGAAGATTTGTGGCAATTCAAGGATCAAGTACATGCATTCTTGAGGCAGCAGCAGCAGTCACAACAGTAGCACGACGTCGAGGATGTCGCCGATTTAGGTGGGGGAGTCTGTACCCACCAGGCTTAAAATTAGGTCCCCGGGCTGTTCTAGAAGGGTCTAGGGCGTTCTTGAGTATACTTGAGTGATCTAGCATGACCTAGAACATTCTAGGAAATTCTAGGAAGCATAAAAATGCCCCAACACTCCCTAGAACCTTCTAGGCTAGTCTCGGACACTCTAGGCAAGTCTAAGCATCTCTAGAATATGCCATCTTGTAAATATCTAGCTATGTTCTAGGATGTTCCATAGAGTAGTATAAACAGGGAGGATGGCATTCATTTGCAACCATCCACAAGCAAGCAAACAAAGTCCTTCACTTGTAAAGCATTCTTTGTGATATAAAGAGTTCTTTGGCATTTGCCACCAATTCTCTCTTCCTACAAACCTTCTATACTTGAGTTTGTATGAATAGACAAGCATAAATGGTTTTTAGCTATCAAAGCTAAGTGTTAGAGCTGAACCCTTTCTAAGCAAAGTCAAGGCAACGATTGGGTGCTCCGCGTGGTCTAAAATTTGACCCCGTGATAGTAGTCCTTGGTAACAACTCGTCCAGTACCTCATGGGTACTGGCAGTCAGTTATTTTCTGCGAATTTAGTAAGGGCTTATCCATAATTTCTATGATTCTAAGGCCTAAAGTACACCATTTTAAGCTATGAATAGTGAGTTTTAAGAGGGGTAAGTTTATTCTAGGCTATTCTTATTCATGCATGCAAGAGTAAAGGTCTAGAAAAGTGATAAAGCTTAATTTCCTCCAAGTTCTTCTCAATTCTTCCTTAGGCAATCAGAGAAATTATAGAATTAAATTTTCTCAGGAATGTACGGTTATGAATAGGTGAATTTATTCACACGCATGCCCAATCCCTCTCTAATTCATGAAAATTTATAGGTTGATCCTATGGGGTTTTAACTCAATGCATTAATTTTCTAAGTTTCTACATAGGTATGATCTAAGTATGTGTCTATTATTGAATTATGATTCATGGGCAAGTTTTACTATGTTTTTTAATTATAAATCATGTTTTCAAGTTTTTTAAATTATAATGTCCATCCATGAGAAGTTCATGAAAGTTGAGATTTATAATGTACATTCAAGTATGATGATATATTTATGATGAAAAGCATGTTTTCTAGATACCCATATCTATGATTATGTTTTCAAGTGAATCAAGTATTTTCAAGCAGGTTTAAGTATTGGGCAAGCCCATATATTCAAGTATGATTTATGATTTCAAATTAATTCGCTTACCACATGGTTTTGGAGTCAAGACTCCCAATTATGTTCAGCTTGTGGTATGGTTTGAGTCAATGCTCCTCATGTATGATTTCAGCTTTATACATATATGATTATTCAGCTTCATAACTAAATGATGGTCGTCTTCGTTGAAAAACGATGGAGAGCATATGCATGTTTTTGGGAGTAGTGTATAGCACCGAGTAGGCTAAGGGTCAGTCAACCCTCTGCCTCAAAACTACGTGCCAACGTAGGTATGATGAGATTATTTGGGACCTCCTTTATGAGCTTTCCCCCTTCCCCAAGGGGCCTTCAGCTTGATATCGATATTATAGTAGCGTCTTTAGCCTTGGCAAGGCTTTGGACAGCTCTGTCCACTTGAGTATGATAGTCGAGACCACGTAAGCTCTATTGTGGTAATGTCGGTTATATGACAAGTATTCCATTGTTCCTCATAATTTCTGTTATGCATGTTATCATTCATGATATTTATATATGTGCGACCCAATGTACAGTTTTACTTATGATTATCATATTTCAACTTTGGGTCATTTGATTCAATTATGATGTTCAGTTATGTTCAGATCATGATTTCAGAAAATAGCATGCAAGTCTTACTCTGAGATTCTTATCTTGATTATGTTTCATATTATGTATGCTTAAAAATAATTTTTATTTATTTGAGCGATCTTACTTACTTTGCATACTCGGTACATTTCACGTACTGACCGCATACTCTATGTTGTATCATTTTATGATACAGGCTCCGATCTTCAGACTCAGCCCCATCATTAGCCAGCTCCTGGAGTTAGCATTTAGCTTTAGTAGTGAGTCCTCATCTCCTGAGCACCATTCGTTATCAGTTATCTTTGCATTTTCAGTTTCAGACTTGTTGGGTTAGTTAGGGTGTTGTCTCATCAACCAATCAGATACATTAGAGGCTTTCAGACTGTATGTAGTAATCATCTTGTTATGTATGAAGTGAATTCTGATTCCAATGTAATGTTATGATTAGACTTCCTCTATGTTTATTATGTCAAGTCTTCCATTTTATTTGATTTAGTTAGATGTATGTTCATGTCACGGGCCGACTTGGAGTCTCTCGGGGCTCCTTGTCCCATGTCTCGACCCAGGCCTATGTTCCGGTCGTGACATATTCCATAATATAGCACTAATCATAGATAATTTTGGGGGGGGGGGAAGGGATGGGGACACTTTGTCTTTGATTTTTCCTTTTGCCGATAATAGTCTTTGTATATTTCTTGTTTCCTCCTTTCTTTCTTTTTTTCTTCTGCCTCTCTTGTTAGTAGAAATGAGGTTTCTTTGACTTTGGGCAATATCCCGATTCCCCTTTTTGAGAGTTTTGGATTCTTCATAGATAGACATTGAAATCCTAGTTTCTGTTTAGGTGGTTCTACCTCTTTTGTTTGTTTGAGTCCTATCATCATCTTTTTTATTATAAAAGACTATTGTTATAAACATTGTTAGAGATTGTGGAATCTCCTTCATTTGTTACCATTATTTTATCTTGTAATGCTAGACTCCCTGTTGTTTATATGCTTGATGTGAGAGCATTTTGTTGCTTTTGACTTTGACTAACTTGCTCTTCTCCTTATTTTGTTTCCTGTCAATATTGTTAACATGTGTAGGTTATGGATAACTTGTAGTAGGTTTTACTTTTTTGTGTTTCTTGCTATTATCAATCTCTTTCACATTGTGATCATTCCCCTTTTGATGTTTTGCCTCCTTTCTAGGAATAATATGTATATCTTGCTCAATTTTAGCTCTTTTATATTTCTTAAAACTTTCAGTGAGAGCTAGAGCTTTACATAGAACAACGTTCTTCTTTCTTTGGCATTTTTTTCTTCTTTTTGGCTTTGTTGGTAGTGTTGTTTGAGATTTTGCGTAATATTGAGATCCTGCTGCATCACCTCTCCATTTTTTTTAACATTATCGCCCTTTGTACCCAATTCCACTTGTGTAACATTGTGTTGCTTATCACTTTGTAGTTCTCCTATCTCTTCCTCAATTTGTTTGTTACATACCACTCCATAAATACCTATATTGTTGTTATTCGGTTTACCAATATCTTTCTTGTTATTGTTCCTTTCCAAAATTCTGCATTTACATATACTGTACCAATTTCTTATGATGTTTATAATACTTTGGGACTCCTTTATACTCCAATTTTTTAGTTTACCCCTTGAGTGGAGAGTCATCATATTCCAGTCCGACATAGACATTTTCTGGAAGTAGTTTTAGTAAATCTCTTTGACTCTTATTTTAGCCATGCTTGGTCTTAGTACGATTAATAGTAGCCACATCAAGAGAGACATATCAAGAGACAAAGATGTAGAAACAGAATTTAACATTTGATATATGTAATGTCAGGTGTGTAAGTGGCAAGGTAAACCTGGTAGAAGAACCAATGCCGGAGCTGTTGAAAGATCCTCCTCCAGCTTAAAATTCGGGAATCATTTTTGTAGCCAATATGCATCCCATATTGAACCAAACCATCTTGACGTCATCTTCATTGTCAAATCTATGAAAACAATATAGTTGTCATAAATCCCAATCTTAGCAGACCCTTTTAGAACAACCTTCTCCTTAAATTGAAATCTCATTTTGTCAATTTGAGGTCAAGTTTTGAGAAATATTTCAACTATGGTGTACCGGCATTCCTCCATCATTATTTCATAAAGTCTTTATCCTTAAAGATTACTATAGGCATCTCATTGTAGGTGGAGTATCTGCTTTAATATTTTCTTTTTCATGTTTGATTGTTGTAGTCGGGGTAGTGATTTTGTTCGTATAGGAAGGTTTTCCACCACTTTCTTTCATAATGGGTATCGCACCATCAGAAGGAGGGAGTCCCCCTACAGTACGCACCAGAAGTTGGCCTTCTAGTGGCTCCGTAAGAGAGGAGCGTTGGTGGACTTGCTAATCTAGCCATTAAGAGATGTTAAAAAGAAGGAGAGAGAAGAGAGTTTTTGATCTGTGCATTAACAACAAAAAATTCTTGAATTGTAATCAAATGAACCATTAACATTTAGTTTAACACCCAACATTGGTGCTTCCCACTTTAAGGTGGACACATTCTTCTCAATTTTGGGTTGGGCATTATTAAGGAAAGATTTAGCCAACGTGGTTCGTACGACAATATTAAGAAACATTATTTTTCATCCTACTAGTTTAGATTGTAGGTTACTGATGATAATTTGAAAGTCTTGTTTAGTACATTTTTATTAGGGAATAGGAAACTGTCACACCCCGCCTTGGGGGGTATGACTAGCACCTGGTGCCCTACTAGGACCTCAACTGCTAGACTGCTGAGCCTAAGCACTTTTGGTGACTGGCTGGCTCTAACTCTGATTCATGGAATCAACGGACTATATAACGGCTGTAAATACGGCCCCCAGCCGGCTAGGCCTATAGCCACATGTACAACCACAACAGCTAACCAGAACCACATCAACATAAGGAAACCTATGCGGGCCGACAAGGCCACCATGCTGTCTAGTTACTTATGAATCAAGAAAACAGGAGCTAAACTGCTACGTGACCAACAAGGTCACCACTATCAATTGAACAAGGCCCCACACGGCCATCATAAACAAGCTAAGATATACACACGGCCTCACACGACCGGTATAACTAACCCCAGGGAATACACAATCTGCAAGCCTCTAAGAATGCTGATAAGATGGTCGGGACAGGGCCCCGGCCTACCCATACTGTACAACAAAAAAAAAGAAATAAACCTCTAGTTGTCTAGCCCCGGATGACAGGAGATGATGACTCTATGAGCTGGCTAGAATCACGAGGGATCGGCTCCTCGTCTATGAGTACCTGCAGGCAAGTAATGCAGCGCTCCAAACGGGCGTCAGTACCATTGGTACCGAGTATGTAAAGCAAACTGAACATAAGAAATAATACTGGTAGTTCTGGATAGTAGAAAGTAGCTGAAACTGTCTGGGCTGGCGAGATCTGAAATAAGCTTATCTGTACTGAAGGTAAGGTAGAAGCATACCTGTCGAAGTGGCGTCCTGCTATCTATCAGCTAGTAAGTAACATGTATATACATATATAACATACAAGGACCTATACCAGCCCCCATAAGCCGGAAGGTGCCAACCAACACACAATCTATATACCCCTACCCAGGTCAAAACCATCCAAAAATAAATCACTCCACTCGCCTACTAACTACGAGCATCTCTACCGGCCCCCTAGGTATGCATTTTGGGCTCTCTGGGCCCCTCACTATAACTGTATATGAGTCCGGAGGACTCCTGTAACTATAAAATGTAATCTGTGTTTGTATCTGTATCTATAATCTGCCCCCTGGGCGCAAGCGCTCGACAAGTAAGCTATAATGCTATGCTGATCAGCCTGATATGGGGAATGCTGCATCCCATCTTCGTCCTACTGCGGACGGCATGCCACTCCTTGGAGTGACGTATCCTTACCCTCTAGGGGGCGAGTTGACACAGTTATTAACCCTGGGGCAGCAAGGAAGCTCTAAGGGTGCCCTCATAGCACAAACAGGTCTCAACAAATAATATTCACATATAGCAAGCATGTTCGATCTGAAAATACTATCCATGTTTTGATATTCTATTCTGAATCTCTTTTCTGCATTAAACTGATTCCCGTTACTGAGCTAACTGTATCTAAAATAATATCTGACTGTCTGATACTGACTTACTGATTTTTATTCTGAATATAGCATAACAACATAAAACAGGCTTTCTTAATTCATACTGGACTCAATACTAGACTTCTAGATTCTTTCTTTTAGAATTCACTCTATTTGCTATTCTAGGATTACTAACTTGCCGAAGGAACTGGCTTTACATACCTCGATCTCTGACTTCTTGGCTAACTGGCGTAACTTGGCCAGTATCCAGCTATTTCTCCCAACTACATTTATAATTACAACAATTAGAACTAAATTCATCAATATTCTAGAAGAAAATATCACTTTTATATATACATTTAGCCCAAACTTTGGCTTATTGAAAAACGGTCGAAAACTCGCTATTTCTCGAAAGTCCAGAAGGGAGAAATACTCACTTTAGGGATAGGAGTATATTGATACTAATTTGGAGCAATTCCACTTACCTTAGCTCCGTAGAACGACGATTCGCCGGCTGAATTTCACGAAACTAACTCCGCAGGAATGCTCCTGGCAGCTTAATACTTCACTACCCAAGATTACTTTCAAGTTTGGACTGTGTTTAATAGCGTAAATGGATGAAATTTTATTGAATTCTCTCGTGCCCTCTGTTCTCTGGTTTGTCTCTAGAAAATTATGATAATTATCAACAAAAACCGAAGTAGAGGGGTTTATATGCTTGGGCCTGCACCTCACCTCCGTGGCACGTTGGCCATCGCGGAGGTGAGCCTCCGTGACACGCTGGCTATCGCGGAGGTGAGCCTCCGTGACATGCTGGCTATCGCGGAGGTGAGCCTCCGTGACACTCTGGCTATCGCGGAGGAGGTCTGCCAGCCTCCTCTTGCGATGGTTCGACGTGTCGCTTATCCAGTCTTTCCCCGGGCCTTTTCCTAGCATGTATGGCATTCTAAAACTCTTAACCAATATGCGAATAGGCCATATACATGTCGAGAATTTACAGGGTGTAATAGAAACCCTAAGAAATTTTCGAAATTTGTGCCTCTCCATATATGCATGGACCTAGTAATTTTCTTAATTATTATCGTCATGGGGTAATTATTCGAGAAGATGATTTTTGGCTTGTTCTGATTTATGTTTTGAAGACTCATGTTGTTGAACATAGAGAGGGTGCTATTTATATATCGCATGTGTTCAAATATGCTTTGCCAATGAGAACCAAGTCGTCATCAAAGAATAGGTACGACGCTTTTAGGGCCTTTCTGGCAATTATATTGGGTTTTCAGTTATTCTACTCGACCGCTTTATTAATATTGTTTGACAATACCTCCATGCATAAAATGAATATATATGGTGACATAAGATTATCTTGGCGTATTCCTCTGATTCGTTCAAAGAAGTCCTTGCAAGCCGGCAGCAAAGAATAGGTATGACAATTTAGGGCTTTTTCTGGAAAGCCTAATGAGCTTTTAGTTACTCAGCTCGACCGTTTCATTAACGTTGTTTGGAAACACCTCCATGCATAAAATGAATATATATAGTGACATCAGACTACCTTGGCGTATTCCTCTGATTGGTTCAAAGAAGTCAATTCTAGTACCATTTACTAGGATCGCAATCTTACTCGTTATACAAGACATGATGAGATTGATGATGTTATTAAGGAAGTTAAAATATTGGAGAGTGAATTTCATAAAAGACCATTTTATTTTATCGAAGCCTTTTTCGAGATTAATTTTCATAATTATTGAAGAAGCGGTTTTATCTCCACATCACTAGAGGATTTTTAATTTATGATTGTTAATCACAATCATTTTACTTACTCGGTTATGAATAAATTATTTATATATATTAAATTAATTTCTATATACAAATATAGATTTGAACCAAAGTGAATTCTTCCAAACCCGTAATTCGAATTGAGATGGAATTCTCATAACTGTTCTTTTGATTAATATTATAATAATGGATATTTCCATAACAATTTTCTAAAATATTGATATTTCCTCTTACTTCTTCAAGTCCAGATGGTATTGAATTATATTCATGATTGTTTGAGCCAATTTAGAATGTGAAATATTAAAAATATATTGATAAAATTTGCTTAAATCAGAATTTTCAGTTTGTTATCTTTGTTATTTTGGCATCATTATATTTTACATATTCTATTGTGTAATATACTAGCAACATTAATTTATCAGTTAAGTTATCTCTTGGAATTCATGAACTATCAAACAGTTTTGAAACATACAAGGAGGAGTAATATGACTTTACTTCCTAATATAATTGCTAGTACTTAGAAATATACAATTCTGTACACCTGAAAAGAAGCTAAGAATTTAAGCTCGCATAAATTCACATTCCACCTCGCATTGCATAGCCTTAAACTCGCATCCATTCCACATTGCCTATAACTCATATCACCTGCTTGTTCCATTGCTATCACTATCAATTATATAAAAAATTAATACTACAAAAATAATTTCAATAATACTTGACACTTTGGCCTGGATTCAAGTTGATTGACTCACCAAAAGAAATATATACATATATATATATATATATATATATATATATATATATATATATATATATATATCATTAACAAGATCTCACTAGTCTTAGTGTGTTTTGAATTTATTTGTGGGGGTTGAATATATATACTAGAATTATACCGCCTAAATAGAATAAAAATAAATTTTATTGTACATATAAGATATTGAAATTTTTTATATTATTTTTTAATTGTCTTATTAGAATTCATGATGCTGTCACAACTATTAATAGACATTCGGCGCTGCAACTAGTTAGTTGAAGACATGCATATCGATGCAAAAGTTTATTAATTGTGAAACTATATATGGGATATGAATTAATTATGTAATGACATCAAACCTGAAAAGTCGAGAAGCGGTTGCATGAGCAAAGTGGAATAGATAAGGTAGGTGCATATCAACATTCAGTTAGCTAGACTTCTCCATTTGGAAAGGTCACTCATTCTACATATGCATGAAAAGATAAATAGTACTCCCTCTTTTTTAATTTATAGATATATTTTGACTGGGTACAAAAATTAAGAAATATGAAAAGAGTTGAAATTTGTGGCCTAAAATAAGCCATAGATGTTTGTGTAGCTATAAATCATCTCATTGAGAATATAATAAATATTTTAAAGTTAAATTGTTACCAAATATAGAAATGTGTTACTCTTTTTGGGACAAATTAAAATGAAAATGTGAGACATAAATTGAGACATAGAAGAACTATATCAGCATTCAGCTAGCTAGACTTCTCGATTTGGAAAGGTCACTCACTCGACATATGCATGAAAAGATAAATAATACTCCCTTTGTTTCAATTTATGTGGTATATTTTAACTGGGCACGTAGTTTAAGAAATATGAAAAGACTTGAAATTTGTGGCCTAAAAAAAATCATACATGTTTGTGCAGCTATAAATTAGCTCATTAAAAATGTAATGAGTATTTTAAAGTTAAATTGTTATTAAATATAGAAACGTGTTATTATTTTTGGAACAAACTAAAAAAGAAAATATATAACATAACTTGAGATAGAGGAAGTATATCATCATTTAGCTGGCTAAACTTCTCGATTTGGAAAGGTCACTCACCTGACATATGCATGAATATATATGGTAGTAGTATATGCGATATTTTCCTAAAATCACGGATCAATTTTGAAGTTTTGTATGATCAGGAGAAAAGGAACTTCAAAATTCACTATAAAGAACAATTTGCAAGTATAGAAATTTAAAACCAAATTCCGAATTTCATTGATTTCAATTTATTTCAGTATTGGCTAAAAGCCTTGCTTTAAAAGTAATGTCATACAAATTTACATGGCACGATGGGTTCTCCCACTGTACAAGTTCTTTTATTGCCTTCTCGATCTCTTTAGTCTCCTTCACAAGACTTTCCATGCAGAAACCCAAAGCACTCAAACTCAAAACCAATTGCCCCTTGAGTTTCTCATCACTTTTATTACTACTACCACCATTCACAATAATGTCCACAAGTTCATTTGAATGTTCAAGATAAGAACTTAAAATTCTCTCTTGATCACTTGATGATGATTTTCCCAACTCAAGATCAATTGAAACATTCTTCTTCTCGAATTCCTTGTCAAGTATCGCGAGTGATTTTATCAAACTAACCTGCTCGAAACATTTAGTGGATGTTCCAATTAAATCCTTAAAAATCACGAGGTCAGCATCTAGCTTGTTCCAGTCGACTGAACTTGTTGATTGTTGTTGGAGGAATCTTAGTGCTTGTGACCCAAAAAGTAAATACTCCACCATCTTTGACAAGGACCCCATGAGCTTACCATAGCAACCACTATTAAAAGGCAAAAACCAGAAATTGGGCTCTGCCTCAGCTTCCGCTATGAATTTTCCCAACTCGTTTACCTGGAATGTTAGATTCTTTTGGATTTCCTCCAAGTTGTTTTTGTTAGATAATGAAGAGGAGAAGGTTATCGTGTCGAGGGATTCGTGCAAGATTTTGAAGGTGTTGGAGAGCTGGATTTTAGCTAAAGTTGATGCTCTTGTTGGGTGGAACAAGATTTCGACCATGATGGAACATGATAATCCAATGAAGGTTTCTGTGATTCTTGATATGGCAAATTCACTTGGGGGACCAAATCCTTTTCTACCTAGAATTAGTACTGCCCCAATAACAGCTGAAATCCCACCTGAGCACAAAGCAAAAAAACAAAAAAACAAAAGAAAAATATGAGAAACGGATTCAAAATTTAATTATAATTGATACATTCAAGTACTTTTAAGGTTTTTACACTATTAGTTTTCTCCAAATCTAATAAGAAAGTTCTACAATATATAAAAGTAATTTGATAATATAAAATTTCTTTACACAGACAATATATATAATTTATACTTCCTCGATTTTGGTTTAAAATATTTTTTATTTGGACTTGAGGACAAATTTTACTAGAAATGTCCTTGTTTATGTCTTAACTTAGGCAGTAGTAATATATAGTACTATCACCGTCTCAATTTATTTGATTTACTTTGATTGGATACCGAATTTAAAAAATAGAGGAAGACTTTTAAAATTTATGATCTAAAACAAGTAATAGATATTTGTATGGTCTAAAAAATTCCCACCTGCCTGGCCGTACATCCGGCTACGGCTCAAAAAGCTGCTGACAATGAACCAAGGAAGCAGAGACAAGAACCTTATCTGCACAAATCTTTCGAATAGAAAACATCCTAAGACACCATATACTGTTCCCAACACTGTCCCTTGGGCTTTAACATTCGCAACTTTAAATGTTGCTTCTCTTGTTGCTGCAAGACTTATTGCAACTGGCAGCCCTGCCCAAAATCCATTTTCCTTGCTATAAATTGATCCAAAAAGAATAGAAAGGCCTAAAGAAAGTGAACATTTCAAAGCTGCCATAAATCTTCTGCTATTTATGGTAATTGCCAAATTGTTCCATGTCTTTCTCATAAATCCTTCTTGATCATCAACTTGTTTGTTGGAACCAATGGATTCTTCTTTTTTGGATGATAAAGAGGAAATTGGTTTGTTTAACAACAATTTTAGGCAAAAAAGGAAAAACAAAGAGGGTAGATCTTCTTTTGTTGGTTGAATTGTTTGAAGTGTTTGAAGGAACTTTTCTGCATCACGTGCATTTGACTCAGGGACAGTTGCTGACTCATCAAAGGACATGTTCTTGATTCGTTTTGAGATGTGATCCCCTAGTTTCTCTAGACCATCTTTTAGCTCTGTGTTAAGAATACCAACTGGGAATGGAGGGGAATTTTCCAATGCAATTTCCATCCCTCTTAAGGGTGTTTGGATTTCTTGAAATTTGTCCCCTGGATTCTCTCCATACGGTCTTAAGAACTTGAAAGGAAATCTTTCCCACTTCATGCTTTCCTGTTACCAAATTCAAGAGAAAAATGAGTGACAAGTTATAGATGGAAATAACTATTTACTCTTTCGCGATATATCTATTTAGAAATAGGTAATTTCAAAATTTTATTTTATCCTAAGTGAGACGATTATTAATAGTCATACAAATGTTTAAAACATACTCCCTCCGTTTCATTTTATTTGGCCGTGATACTAAAAGTAATTTTTTGTCATTTTACTTATTTATTCTAGTAAATCAAGAAAAATTTATTATTTTCATATATACTACCGTTAATATCATTAAATACTATATAAGGTACTAGTACTCAAATTTAGATTCCCAAAACATAATTTATAAAATAAGTCACGAATAAATATTTTTAAGAAGAGTGTCAAATTAATATAAACTGGTAAAATAAATTTAAATCACAAGTTTAAAAGACTTTTTTTTTCTTCTTAATTTCATCTGCAGTCAAATAGTACTATCATAAATTGAGATGGTGGAGATAATAAACATGCCCATATGTCATTAGTGAGCTTACTTGCTTGGATTTAATGACTTGGAGAAGTTTGGGTCCATTGTTAACTAAGGATTTGGCTTGAGAAATTAAAGCAAGTGCAGAAGCGTTGTCCTCAGCCGAGAATGCCTTCACAAATAGGTTAATCCTCTCGGCAGCATTTTCCACGAAGAGCCTGCTTTTCTCTTTTACCTGTTAACATTAACCAATATATCTTGTTAAACAAAATAAAAAAAAACTTATTCATACACCCCATATTTACATCAAATATTTTAATCATGTTACTATGTTTAAATTTGGGCTGATTTCTCAGTTGGTCACTCGACTAATAATTATTATCCTAAAAAATCATCTTTCTTCTTCATTTAAATTTTCATCAATAAAAAATATTTTAATGACTTTGTTATATAATAACTATTAGTTGAGTGATGATTTGAAAAATTAACTCTTTTAAATTTCTTTAACACTATCATGTCATTTGAAAATAAACGAAATGAGTAATAATGAATTTAACACTAGCTTTTATGACATTTAGCTAGTCAAGTAGTAGTAATTAAACTTGATATTACGGCTAGTGCGCTACTACTTTTATTTTCAACTAAGAGTTTAATTAAATCTCACCTCACAACAGGCGAGGTTGGGAACGGGAAGCAGCAATGCTAAAACACAAGCCGCCACACCAACGGCCGTGCTAGCGGCGACGTGAACGGGGTGCATAATGGGTTCCGTTTTTCCACCGTTAATATAACCTATGACATACACAATCACGAGTTGCCCTAACGCTATGCGCTTCGCTATCAGGTGAGTGTTTTGGGGCAGGACAACCACGAAACCGCTCAGTGCCACAGCAGTAGCCGTGGTGCTGGCCGTGAGCCGGGCCGGGCCGATCAACCAAAGGCTCAGTATAGCGGGACAAACACCTTGAACCGTGGCGTAAAGGGCGAGCCAGCAACTACGCAAAGTGTCACCTAACGTGGCGTTAGTCACGACTAGAATAACCGTAACGTAGGAGAAAGCGGGGAATGCGACTTGGGTCTTGAAACATTCAGGGCCGTAAAGGGTGACAACACCAACTATGGAACAAGCCAAGGCGGTCCGAAAGGCAGAGGCTAGGCAAGTCCGCCACACAGCTCTTGCACGAATGGATTCAAAGCTAGAGGTTGCCATTTTAAAGAGATTGAGATTACAAGAATTGAATCTATCTATCTATATATGGTTTTCTTTTTTAAAAGTGAAGATGAATGACGTTTGTTTCTCGAAATGGCTAAGTTTAGTTAAGGCTAGCTCTTAATTTCTGGCTTCTCTATTTTGTCACGTCCGAATGAGTGGAAAAATTGGGTTTTTATAGATTCGATTAGTGGGACAGCACGTGAGAAGCATAGTGGGATTCTTGTGGGGCTGGGGGCACTAAGGTGTGGATGCCTACGCCAGCTGAAGAACTTCCTATGAGAAAATTAAAACTAAGAGTATGTGGATGAGTATGAGAAGATTTTATAAATGAGTAAATAATTATAGCCTGTTTAGTTGATATATTTTAAGTGTTCGTTAAGTAAAAATAGTTTTTAAGTATTTTTTAAGCATTTGAATAAATTTAAGTGTTTTTTTTTTATTAAAGACTACAAAATCCTTGATGATTGATTAAACATTTCATAAACAGAGATTATAACTTAAATACCCATAAGATTAAAGTAGTTAAAAACTCTTCCTAATTAATATTTCTTATGGGGCGTGTAAAGACTTCGAAAATAATAAATAATTTAAGATAACTATTTTAAAAAAATAAATAATTTAAAACGAAAAGAATAATTGTTTTTGAAAATAATAAATATAGATTCCTTAAACTTAGAAAACCTAAATTGCTTATAGATTAGCTAAATATTATTTTTTAAACATCAACTCAAATCCATCAGACAACAATTATTTGCTTCATATCTTAACCCATACTTTTGTTTTCCAACCAACCTTACTATATAAATACATAATTGGTCGCAAAGAGTTAAAAGATGCGGCAACACTATTTACAATTCATGTAGGAAAACAAGAAAATCAAACAATCTTATGCAGTAATGAAATAAAAAAAAAATCCAACTAAATTATGTGCTAACATATTTCAATATCTTGGACTA
This sequence comes from Datura wrightii, assembly GCA_035772735.1. Lineage (NCBI taxonomy): Eukaryota > Viridiplantae > Streptophyta > Magnoliopsida > Solanales > Solanaceae > Datura > Datura wrightii. The sequence goes on along the minus strand of JASDFA010000001.1, from coordinate 178,507,354 downwards.
TATATATGTACTTCATCAAAGGATGTCATAAGCGTCGAAATATTTTTACAAGTAGTGTCTATCTCTCTTGAAACTTCACTTTTTTCAAGTATCATATCCATCATATTTTTAGCATCAGAGAAAATCTACACCTTTGACCATTTATTTCCCACAACATTTTCTAACGCTTCACGAATTGCTAGTGCTACAGCAGTAATGGCCTTCCAAACAAATTGAATTGCGCTTCCAAAGGCTTGAAGCAAATTGCCACAACTATCTATAGCCGCCACTCCAATACTTGCCATCTTTTTCTCCCTTTGTAAGCTAGCATCTGCAAACATAACAATACCATCTTGTGCCACAATAATATTTCTATCATTAGTACAATTAGGTACAAGTGTAAGAGATAAAGTATTAGATAAATTACTTTCATATTCATGAAAATTAAGCAGTGCCTTAATAACGATTTCATTTGGCTCACAAACTTCTCCATTAAAGATCATAGAATTTCTTGCCTACCAAATTTGTCATATGATAGATACGCTAAGTTTAGCAAGCTCACTAGAGTCAGAATATTATTTTGCATAAATAAAAATATCATTCCACCATCTAGCGAATTCATTGTATTTTCTATATTAGGCTAGTTAATCGGGCACATTTTCCAAACTATTTGTGCTTTAGGACATCTAAATAACAAGTGATCAATTGTTTCACTTTCTAACCTGCACACCATATAATTATTTCTTAATCTTTTTGCCACAACATGATTTACAGGTAGCACACTCAGAATACACTTATGAATAAAATGTTTATACTTGCTTTTAATTTTCATAGACCATATAAAATCGCAGAACTTTTTTGAAAAGGATTGATAGCTAGATTGAGGTCTATCACCACTAGATTCGCGACATCGAGCAACTTATCTAGCTAAACGGTAATCCGATTTAACCTCAAATTTACCCAACTTAATATGGTGCCAAATAATTTTTTTCGGACAATCCAGTAATAGATATTGAAATCGACATTTTTTCCAGGATATCTTCCCTACCAAACCACTTATGAAGATCTTGTATCTTCCAAGAGTGAATATTTCTATCAATAAGGTCACTCACTTTTGGTGCTATATCCATTTGGCCATGATAATAACTAGGTTTGAACCCACTAGAGTTGGAAATCCAAGAATCCGTCCAAACCTTAATATTTTCTCCATTTCCTACCCTCCATCTAATACCTTTTTGTAAAAGATCCCTACCCCAAATAATACTCTTCCATATCCAAGATCTAGCAAAAGAACATGACGCCTTAAGAAAAGACGTGTGAAGGAAATATTTACTTTTGAGAATTATAAAAAGGAGAGAATCTTCTTGTGTCAAAATTTGCCAAGCAAGTTTAGCCAACAAAGCTTGATTAAATTATTTTAATTCCCTTAAGCATATGCCCCCTTTAGACTTTGCGACACACAGATTTTCTCATTTTTCAAAATGCATTTTTCTTATTTTCTCATCATGCCCCCACTAGAAATTTTAAAAAATAGACATGATCTCTTTACATAACTTATCAGGAATTAAAAACATGATAAAGCATAGGAAGTAATAGCAGATAAGACAGATTTAAGCATCACTTCTTCTCCAGTAGGAGTTAAAAAAATATTTTTTCATTCTTTTATTTTAGCCGTCACTCTATCTTTAGTAAACTCTAGCATTTTGCTCTTCGACTTCCCCACTACCGCTGGTAAACCCAGATACAATCCTAAATTATTCCTCTGTACTTGTCCTATCGCCGCAATGATACAATCCTTCTCAAGTTCAGATGTATTCTTACTAAAGAAAATAACAGATTTTGTATAATTTACTTTTTGACCCGAATACTCTTCATAAATATTTAATAATTCAGATATTTTAACGACATTCTGGACAGCAGCATTACAAAAAAATAAAGGAGTCATCAGTAAAAAATAAATGATTTACTGTGGGACCACCTCTAACCAAACTTAAGCCTTGTATATCCCTTTGTGACTCAGCTTGATTTAGAAGTCTCGAAAGATCTTCTGCACATAATAAAAATAAATATGGAGATAGAGGACCTCCTTTCCTTAATCCTAGTAGGTGTCACTTCCCCTGCTATATTTTCATTAATGTTAAATCTATAAGTCGGAGTAGTAATACATTGCAAAATCCTAGTTACAAACTTCTCATGAAACCCCATTTTGAGAAGTAATTTTTGGATATAAAATCACTCAACTCTGTCATATGCTTTGTCCATGTCATAATTTTAAAGCCATATATTTTTGTTCTCATGTCTTTTATTTTTCAGAAGATGGATAAATCCATGAGCAATGGTCACATTATCCACAATTTATCTTTTTTCAATAAAAGCATATTAATTAGGAGAAATAATATTTGACATATAAGATTTGAATCTCACAGTAATAAACTTACAATAATTTTATAAATTGTAGAAACTGGCTTGTGGATCTAAATTGACTAATATCTAGGATTTTTTACTTTAGATATCAAAGTTATTAGAGTTTGATTCCATAAAGGTACCAGATAATCTAAATTAAAAGAGCTTTTAACAGCATCACAAATATCATTAGATAAGAGATTCCAATATGTTTGAACGAAAAAAGGAGTCATACCATCCACTCTCGGAGCTTTTAGAGGATGCATATCAAACACAACTTTTCTAATTTCTTCATTCATGACATCTTTTATAAGCCTATCGTTCACTGAATTATCTATTAAAGGAGGAATTAAGTTCAAGATTGGATCAAAGTTAGTAGGCAGAGAGGAAGTGAATAAGTTCTTATAAAATCTCTTCACTTTCTTTATAATGTCACTATGTTCGAAAATTCATCGGCCATCGTCTAATTGAAACCCTTTAATATTATTGCACTTACGCCTCTGGATAGTTTTTATGTGGAAAAAGGAAGTATATTTTATCTCCTTCGTGAAGCTATAAAGCTATAGATTTTTTCTTCCAATAAGCTTCTTCATCCTTATAATCCTAACCTAACTCTTTCCTACGTAACTTCAACTTATCTAGATCAAACTTCTTGGATCATTTTTAATCTCAACAATTTTTTCCTTGATCCCCTGAACATTCTTCTTAGAATTTTGCTTTCCCCCTCGCAGCCAGGCTACTAAAGAAAGACGACACTTCTTTAATCTAAAGCAAACTCTAAACTGCTCAGGCCTTCCACTTGACACATTCACTTCTTTCTTTTCGCTCCATCTTTTATCAAAATAAAACCTCTTTTCTTTCTTTTAAGACTAGGTTCTGTATTCACTAGTAAAGTTATATGATCAGAATCCTTAGTTTTTATGCGTAGAATGTTTTCTTGGATAAACTCTAACCTCCATCCAGGGGAACTTATGACTCTATCAAGTCTTTGTTAAATAATTTTCTCATTTTCTCGAAAGCACGACCAAGTCCATAATTTTCCATTAAATCCTAGATCTATAGCTCCTAAATCCCACAGAGAATCCTTAAAAGAAGATATCTCCCTAACTCTACCCCCTGATTTTTTTGAATTATCCATAATGTCATTATAATCACCAGTTATTACCCAAAGGGAACACCAACTATTCTATTTAACAATTAGTTCTTGCAATTGAGCTCTACAGATAATTTTATCAGCACTTAGATATACAAATACATACCAATATTTACGATATGCTACCATATCATATGTATAAGATTCAATATAAAAGGAGGATGAATTATATTGTCATACCTGCACATCATTGTTCCAAAATAAGCATAGTCCTCCAGCCAATCCCACTGGACAATAATCACATGCTCCATTTGTAATTGTCACTAAACTCTCAATATCGTTCTTTCTCTATTCTTTATTTCACTTAAGAAAATAATGCTCAGAGAGTGAAGACGTTTTGTGTCATTCAAAAAGGGAATTGTCAAGGACCCCTCCCCCCCCCCCAAATGCCTCGACAATTCCACACCAAGGTCTTCATTGAGAATAGGGAAGCCAATTAGGGTTGTCCTCCCTATCCACCATATTTTTTTGTTTTTTATTTCCTTTGTCGTTATTCTTAATGTCCATAGATTTTTGTTTTCCCCAGTAATGTCATGGCGTAACTCAGTTATAATATCATCAACTAAGTTATCATCTACACCACATAGTTTCATAATTTTTAAAGAACTTTTTGCTTCATTTACTCCATCCTTATGTTTCAAACTTCCTTTAGCTCCTTTTTCTATTCCTTCCCCTTGCTCTATCCTGTGATTGTGTCCCCCAATTCTGGCTTCATTGTTAAATCTTTAGCCTCTATTAAGGAACGCATAGATTCATACATATTTCCAAGAGTAGAAGATACCTGATTGTCTGCGCTTTTTTTGTTCGTCGTCATGCCTTGTTTCAAAACCATAACTCATATACATATAAAATCTTATAAAATCTTATAAAATGCACTATAAATCTTGAACATACACTATAGATCTCAACTTTCATGAAATTTTCATAGATGGGCATCATAATTTATAAAACTTGAAAACATGATTTATAATTGAAAATATTGTAAAACTTGCCCATGAATCATAATTCAATAATAGAAACATGCTTAGATCATACTCATTGTAGAAACTTAGGGAATTCATGCATTGGGTTAAAACCCCATTGAATCAATATGTAGATTTTCATGAATAAGAGAGGGATTGGGCATGGGTGTGAACAATTTCACCCATGCATAACCCTACTTACATGAGAGAATCTGATTCTACGATCTCCTTGATTGCTTAAAGAAAAATTGAGGAAGAACTTGGAAGGACTTGACTTGATCACCCTCTCAAAACCTCTAAGCTTGCATGCATGAATTAGGAATGGCTTAGAATGAACTTACCCTTCTTAAGACTCACTATTCAGAGCTTAAAACAACGTAGTTTAGGACTTAGAATCTTAGAAACAGAAAAGCCCTTAATAAACTCATTGGGAAAAACAGACTGCCAGTCCCAACGAGGGACTGGACGGGTCGTTGTCCATGTCCAGGAATCGTTGCCACCATTCATGCACAACATTGCAAAAATTTTAAATATTCATCACCAAGGGGGACACCACGACTCATGGTGTACCCAACGAGTCGTGGTGACCAACCCGTTAGGTACATTGCCTATCTTTCCTCTTCCTTCCATCAACCTTGACCAAGGATGACTTAATGAGTCATGGGGCTGACCACGACTCGTGATCATCCTAATGGGTCATTGGACGACTCGTCCTGTGACCTGGTGCATAAAATTCTATTTTCTTCTTCGAAACTCCCGAGTATGATCTTAGGGCTTCCTGGGCATTACAATATCTCCCTCTTGGAAATATTCGTCCTTAAATGTTGGAAAACATACAGAAAAGCTGAGAAATGTAATCATTATACTCGAGTACTAAACATACATGCTGAAAACTGATGGAGCGACTGACTCCGATTTGAACTACATGACTGAATTGAATTCCTGAACCAGACATACAACCATTTACATGAAAGAAACTGAGGTACATGAGCTGAACATGAAATTGAATAGAGTATTAAGGAAGAAACTGATACCTTAAGATGAAACTGAGCTGGAAGGGAATAGATGTGGGTATTTAGCCATCATATCTGCTTCGGCTTCCCATGTAGCTCCCTCAACATGCTGATTCCTCCATAAAACTTTGACTGAGGATACTTATTTGTTTCTTAGCTTGCGAACTTGATGAACCAGTATCTCTACCGGAACCTCTTCATAACTAAGGCTGTCTTTCACACTGATACTATCTACTGGAACAACTAGAGATGGATCACCCAAACACTTCTTTAAGAGCGACACATGGAAAACTGGATGGACCGAAGCTAATTCCGAGGGCAACTCCAATTCATATGCTACCTTGCCACCTGTTTCATAATCCGATATAGGCCAACATAACGGGGACTGAGTTTCCCTTTCTTTCCGAACCTCAGCACTCCCTTCATAGGAGATACCTTCAAAATCACTCAATCATCAACTTCAAACTCAAGATCCCTCCTCTTCACATCCACATTGGACTTTTGGTGACTCTGAGCTGTTTTCAACCTGTCCCTTATAAGCTGAACTTTCTCCATAGCCTCATGGACTGAATCTGATCCTATCATCGCAGCTTCACTGACTTCAAACCATCCAATAGGAGATCTACATCTCCACTCATAGAGAGCCTCAAAAGAAGCCAACTGAATGTTGGAATGGTAGCTGTTGTTATATGCAAACTCAATGAGAGGCAAATGATCATACCAACTACCCTTGAAGTCAATCACACACACTCTCAACATGTCCTCAAGAGTCTAAATAGTTTACTCCACCTAACCATCAGTTTGTGGATGAAATGTTGTGCTAAGCTTTACCTGAGTACCAAGTCTCTTTTGAAATGATCTCCAAAATTGGGAGGTAAACTAAGTACCTCTATCCGATATAATGGACAATGGCACTCCGTGAAATCGAAATAACTTCCGAACGTACAATTTAGAATAGTCCTCTGCTGTATCAATAGTTTTGACCGGTAGGAAATGAGCTACTTTGGTCAACCTATCCACAACCACCCAAACGGAGTCATATTGCCGATGAGTGCGATGCAACCCTGTGATGAAGTCCATATTGATTTCCTCCCACTTCCAAGTAGAAATACTTATGTCTTGTAACACACTTCCTAGTCTTTGATGCTCCACTTTCACCTGTTGACAATTCAGACACTTAGCCATAAATTCTGCAATGTCCTTCTTCATGCCATTCCACTAATAGACTTCCCGTAGGTCACGGTACATCTTGGTGGCACCTGGATGTATGAAATATCTGTAACCATGAGCCTCGTGCAATATCCAATCTCTCAAATCATCAATATACGAAACACTATTGCCACCCAAATGCACACAAGTGAACGTGGTCGTACAAGTAATATAATGGCTCTTTCAAGCCGGATATCAAACTCACAGGGACTATAACTTAGTGATTTTTTGCTAATTTAGTATCCACAATTATTCTAAGCAGGTGTGTAAGTAACACAATAAATTAAGATTTTTATAAATAATGATATAGAAAGCAATAATAAATGGAGCTAAGAATGTTGATTAAAAACAATAACAAGAATAGTCTAAGGTTAAGGCATGAAATGCAATCATGTATAACTTATATTTTTCTTCAGCTGCTTTCTCTATCGGGTTGATGATTGAAAAAACGTAAAGTCTGACTATGGTCTTTCGAACCTCTAGCCAATTGCCTAATTATGAACCTTACAACTACACACATTAATTTGTTATGCAATAACTCATGTTAGGTCTAGCATAATTTGTTCATTTTTTTAACAGAATATGGTGTTGCAGGTATATTTATATCCTGCACGCAAATCTTACCTTCAATTTACAGCAAAGATAAGAACTTATTCCCCTATTCCTCATTCTACCCTAATAATTCTCCTATCAGAGTCAAATTAAGATTATAAATTTATCTTAATATTGGCCAAATACTAAAATACCAAAAGCAGGAATAGAAGAACAACTATTCATGATAGAAAATCATTTAGCTAAAAATAAAATAAAATTATACAATCATACAAATAGCCTTAACTTCAGAATGAGGTGATTTAGCCACTCATTCGTTGATTAAACATATCCAAACAAGTTTCTAACATAGGAACAATTGAAATTTAGACGAAAAGAGAAGAGAAATAAACCTAGAGTTTTCTTTAGCTCAACTATCGTTTCCCTCATTCTTGCCAATATTTCATATAATAAAAAATAAAAATCTAAGTGGTCTATTTATACAAGTGAAAAATTACACATTGACATACTAGCTCCGCAGCATGGAGCTCATCGCGGAGAATTCACTCCATGACACAGAGCTGTCGTGGAGGTGCATTGGAAGTGCTGAAAATCTAGGAGCCATCGCTCTGTGTCATGAAGATGAACGCGCTAGTTTTCCTCCATGGCACAGACCTGTCGCGGACCTTCACTGGAAGTTTGGAATTTTTGAAACATTAAGCTCCGTGTCACGGAGCTCAACACGTCATATGTCCTTTGTGACATGGACCAAACGCAGATCTTCACTGTTTTGTGCCTTCAAAAGTTAATAAATTTCTTCTTCTAACCAGGCACTGTGGCACGTTGTTCAACGCAAACAATCCCTAACGTGACACGGAAGTGAATTCCCCAATCAGTTTTTAAGCTCTCCAAAATTCCCATACTTCAACTTCGAGTATCATCACGCTGAAATTATTGTCTTATCCACCTGCAAATAGTCACATCGTATTTATTAGTCCAAAAATATAATTAACTCAAAACATGCATGAATACATCAGTATTATTCTTAACTAGGCTCCCGTATGGTTGAAAATGTGGCGTTTGATTGTATAAATACACCCAAGATCACCACCCCACACTTATAACCTTGTTCCTCCTCGAAAAATTCTTTAATATCCTAGACATGATTTCAACAACATCACCATCATTAGTGGACCTAGATAACTCATACCGAGTTGTGATAAACACTTTACTCATGGAATATAATTCATTCAATTAAGCATGGTCTTCACTCACCATATTCATAAGAAGAATCACACAAGCCCTAATTAATAACTTTTCAACTGAAAATCCGGCCAACATGTCTGAATCATAGTAGCAAGGTCATTAGCTTCACCAAGGATTCACCATCATGTGCTCTCACTTATATGCAATGTCCCTACTTTCATGAGATCAATATGATCACAATTAAGCACATTCTATTAATGATTCCCTCACGCTCTAAAGATTATTTCCAGCAAATCTAATACACCATGAGTTTGGCTATAGTGTACTACTCAACCGAGCATAACATCAGTTGGTGGATCAAAAGGAATTTTTCGTGTTGTAATGTCAGCTAAGGAACTGGTCGGATTATTTGGGTCGTAGTGACTCTTATCCCTATGCACTTTAAGACAATTACACATTTCGCTTTTTCGCACCTTATTTATTTCGCCCTTCACTCCACCTCCTTAAAAATTGTTTTTCCTTTCACTTACTTATTCTTATCCAAGATGTAAGGAGTGTGTACCCTTGGCTTAGACTCATCGATACACTATGTATATATACATGCGTATAAGTGTATACATAATTTTTTTCATGTATATATTTATAGCTTATGTCCAACAAATTAAGTACACACACCAATTCTTCCTCCCTTTACTCTTCACCCATTCCTTTGATCGTCTCCTTTGAAATAATGTCTCAATAAAGTGCAATAGGACCTATTTGGATCAAAGTAACATTGAGGTCATCTTAAAAAACATGTTAAGGCTCAAACGGGGCTCACTAGGGATGGCATCAAGGTGAGGGACAATGAGTGAAATAGGTTAACTAGCTCGGTTCACAAAGAAGTTCCTTAATCATATCCGCTAAGTTTAATGCCGCTTTCAGCTTTTTGTACACACAAGGAAAATTCTAGATGTTAGTTAGAAAGAAATATAACTAGTTCTCACCACACATGGCACAGAGGTTCCATCTTGGTTAACTTATACCCTTTTTATGATTTCATCCACATTGAGTGACAAGCACAATTAAGCCTACAATTTATAGTTTAGAGTTGAACACCAAGGCTTTATGTGATCCTACCATTTTCTCCTCACTATTTTCTTGTTCAAATGTATATTCCATGAAATCTAGCATCTGACCAAGTGAAGTACCTTAGCCCATTAGTGATGGTTTTATTTCCTAAATGTAACTAATTTCCCTTAAGACGGTCTTCATCCATCCACCATAGAGAACAATCTCTACCTATGACTTAAAAAAATCCCACTCGATTCAAAGAGACTATTCTTGGGAAAATCACCAAAAACAAAAATTGAGAAGCCCAAGAAAGAAAAAAATGCAAAATAATTACAAGCAACAACATAGGAACAGAACAGATAAGATTACTAGCTATTACAGACCAAGTACCAAATCTTGTTCCTAGCTACAAATTACATGCCACAATGTCTATTTGTTAATAATTAATACATGCCAAAGTCAGAGAATCACATAAATAGCTAAACACAAAATGAACACCACCCCACACTTATAATGAGCACTATCCATAGTGCTTGCAGCATATCAAATGTAAAAATAGAGTTAGGGTGATGAAGACTCCCTAATCAACCAACTGTTTCAACCTCCTCATCTGGTGCAAAGGCCTCCTCACTGAGGTCAAAGTCATCCACCTAATCATCATCTCAATCAATGTCTGAGTCTTCCTGACACCTCTCCTTATCGGTGGGTACTAACCCCGCTGAGCCAAAGTTGTTAGAATTGCTCCAAACTGATTTCTATATGATCACAGGCTTCAAGTAAGTATTTCTCCCTTCTAAACTCTTGGGAAATAATATGTTTTTGGACGTGTTCTATTAAGTTGAAGTATAGTCAATATTGGTATTAAAAGTTATCCTTTTTCACCGAATTTGGTATTGAAATTCATCTCTTTCTCAGTATAACGGTAACAGCTGAACAGAGCTGGCGAATACAAGTTGAAACTCATTGGTTATTCAGGAAACGACAATCGAGGTATGTAAGGCTTAACCCTCGGCAAGTATACTCGTCATACAGTGTTACGACTTATGTTCCAGAATAGAAATGATGATTCCATATGTTGTAGATAGCTGCTACCATTAGATTGTGATTAGACATATTATAACTAGCTGTTGCTGGTATATAGAGATCAGACACACTGTGATTAGCTGTTATCCATAGATTATGGTTACATAAGTTCTAGTTAGCTGCTATAAAACGTATATGGATTGTACTGCAGTATCCCTCACCGAGAAGGAATGTGTTACGTATGATACGCGCTAGAAGCGTTATAGAAACTCTTCTATTCTCCAGTTCATTGTATTAGTAGGATTTTATGTTCTATTTTCAGGCCTAGACCTTCGAAGCTCATGAATGGTTATCAGGCCTAAGCTAGTAAGTTGAACAACACAGGCGCGGTTAGGCGGTTGAACTACCAGTTTGGCGTTTGTAATGTCTGGAAAGGACACCTAGAGGCCATTAGCATATTCCTACACCCCGGGGCCAAAAATTTAGATAGAAAGGCCATGTTTTAGAGTCAGCAACCTAAGGTTGTTTAGTGAGCTGAGTGACAACTTGTCACCCCATTAGTTATTACCAGTGACTATCAGTCTTATTGGGCTTAACAGTTATCATATAAGTCACCCAGGTAGCCAGCCCAGTCGTCCAGGTCAAATAGACCCGTGGGTACCCTAAGGATAAAGACCTTATCAGTAGATAGAGGATGGTCCAGTGCCCCAACCAGTTCTTATAAGGTACTTAGGTACAGATTGACAAGGTGACTAAGTCTATATAAACTTGCCTATATGGTTAGGAATCACCCAGAAAAGTAATATAAGATTCGATTAGACCAAGATGAGGTCTAAGGCATTAGCAGTACCATGTTAGTATAGTACTGCCCACAGACTAAGGACATTAGTAAACTTCCTATGGAGGATTACGGGTCGATCGCTCAAGAGCATGTTCAGCCAGTACCAGCGCTACAGTATCCTACGCAGAGAAACTAAGTAGTTAGTCATTCGCTACCCCGCGGTTTTTTATGACTTATAGTTGTCCGAGCAGGACATTCAAAGGTATGTTAGACCACTCCAGATCTCGCCCTATTTAGTCCAGACTATTAGAGATCATGATCACTATCAGAATCCTCTGATTAGATACAGGTGCACGGCGTGCCTGCTAGCAGTTTTACATACTATCCCAGGGGGCAAGCAGTGGTGGCATTAGGCCTAGAAGGCCAGTTACTCCTTTGGAGTAGCTAGATTGAGATGTTAGTACAGTACCTTGGTTGGGGTTGCCCTCACTTACGAGCCATCTATGACCACTCTAGGGTTACTAACTGTGTTGATGCCCACCAGAGGCGAGATGACGTCGCTCTACAGAGCGGTATACCATTTGTGAGGGACGAAGATGGAGTCCTAGGTTCTCATATGCCGTGGTTGGCTCTATACACCCCCATCGAGCCTGGTGCTCGGGGTGCAGATATTAGGAATCCACCGGACTCAGACACAACTACAGTTCAGGGGCCAAGATGGCTCAGTTGTAGACCCAAGGGACCGGTAGGTTGGCTACAGTACCAGTTGAGTCATATAAACCTGGATAGGGGTATATAGATTGAGATGTGCTCGCCAGGGCTTATGGGGGCCCAAACGAGTTATTCTTTGTTGGTTGTACCTTTCGGCTTATGGGGGTCAGGTGAGGTTTTGGTTGTATTCTTGTCTGCTAGTTATAGCATATATATGTGTAATTACATAGTATTAGCTTACGTACATGTAGTGTTGGTTAGATGCAAATTACAAATTAGCAGGCGTACAGGTTAATCTTTCTGCCCTTTTTTCTATTCACTTCCAGTCTTTATCAGCTTATCTATCTCCTTACATATTCGGTACAAATTATACTGACACCTCCCCTGGGTGCTGCATTACTTTCCTGAAGGTTTAGACAGACAAGGTTCAAGATCTCCAGTAGCAGCTATTTAGGGTACGTAGTTGGGTCAGCTCTTTTCATTCGGAGTTGCCAGGTTGTAGAGATTTCTGTATTATAGTTACATAGCATTTTGGGGAGGCCGGAGCCCTATCCCGACCACTATTTGTATTCTTAGAGGCTTGCAGACTACAGTCATCAGTTAATTATTTGTATGTTGGTCGTGTGAGGCCTTAATACGTTATGCTTCGTATGTTGGCCGTGTGGGGCTTAGGATAATAGTTTGTCTTAATTTCTGTAATAACTAGACAGCATGGTGGCCTTGTCAGCCCGCATAGGATTCCTAATTATTGCCTCTTTCTGGTTAGCTATTTTCCTTTACAAGTGGCTATAAGGCCTTGGCAGCTGGAGGTTCTATTTACAACTAAGATATAACCCGTTGTTGTCTTGATTTGGGAAGTAAGCCTGCACTAGGAGTGCACAGGCCTAATTAAGTCAGTTCAGATCCTAGTAGGGCACCAGCTGCCAGTCATACCTCCCAAGGTGGGGCGTGACATTAAGCTAGGTGATATGCATCTACCTTATATATTCGACTTTGCTCATGCAACCTCTTCTCGCTTTTCTGGTTTGACGTCATTACATAATTAATTCACATCCCATATATAGTTCACTATTAATAGCTCTTACATTGATATGCACATCATCAACTAACTTATTACAGCGTCAGATGATTATTAATAGTTCTGACGTGATGACCTCAAATCATACTTATATAATAATAACTCTTGCATCATAAATTTGCAAGAGCATGATTTGAGCGTTGTGACATAACAACTATTAATAGTCATCCAGTGCTTCAACTAGTTGGTTGAAGACATCCATGTCAATGCAAGAGTTATTAATAGTGAACTATATATGGGATGTGAATTAATTATGTAATACGTCAAATCAGAAAAGTCGAGAAGAGGTTGCGCGAGCAAAGTTGAATATATAAGGTAGATGCATATCAGCTAGCTAGACTTCTCAATTTGGAAAGGTCACTCACTTGAGAAGTCTAACTAGCTGATATGCATCTAACTTATATATTCGACTTTTCTCACACAAACTCTTCTCAGCTTTTCTGATTTGATGTAATTACATAATTAATTAACATGTCATATATAGTTCACTATTAATAACTCTTTCATTGATATGCATGGCATCAACAAACTAGTTGCAGCGCCAGATGACTATGAATAGTTGTGATGTGCTAACGCTTAAAGCATACATATATATATATATATATATATATATATATATATATATTAATGACTCTTGCATTATACTCTTATAGGAATATGATTTGAGCATTGTCACGTCAAAAAAATTAATAGTCATCCGATGTTGCAACTAGTTAGTTGAAAACATGCATACCGATGCAAAAGTTATTAATAGTGAACTATATATGGAATGTGAATTAATTATGTAATGATGTCAAATTGGAAAAGCCAAGAAGAAGTTGCGTGAGCAAAGTTGAATATATAAGGTAAATGCGTATCAGCTAGCTAGACTTCTCAATTTGGAAAGGTCACTCACTTGAGAAGTCTAGCTAGCTGATATGCATCTACCTTATATATTCGACTTTGCTCATGCAACTTCTTCTCGGCTTTTCCGGTTTGATGTCATTACATAATTCATTCACATCCCATATATAGTTCACTATTAATAACTATTGCATTAATATGCATTTCTTCAACTAACTAGTTGTAGTACCGGATGACTATTAATAGTTGTGATGTGATAACGCTCAAATCATACTTATTTCTAATAACTCTTGAATCATACTTTTATAGGAGTATGATTTGAGTGTTATCACGTCACAACTATTATTAGTCCACCGTCGTAGCAACTAGTTTGTTGAAGACATGTATATCGATGCAAGAGTTATTAATAGTGCACTATATATGGGATGTGAATAAATTCTGTAATGACGCCAAATCGAAAAAGTAGAGAAGAGATTACGTGAAAAAAGTCGAATATCTAAGATAGATGCATATAAACTAGCTAGACTTCTCAATTTGGAAAGCTCACTCACTTGAGAAGTCCAGCTAGTTGATATGCATCTTCCTTAAATATTAGACTTTGTTCACGCAACCTATTCTCCGCTTTTCTGGTTTGACGTCATTACATAATTAATTCACATCTCATATATAGTACCACTCTTAATAACTCTTGCATCGATATGCATGTCTTAAACTAACCAGTTGCAGCATCGAATGACTATTGATAGTTGTGACGTGATAACGCTCAAATCATACATATATATTAATAACTCTTGCATCATACTTTTACAGGAGTATGATTTGAGCGTTATCATGTCACAATTATTAATAGTCATCCGACGCAACAACTACTTAGTTGAAGCCATGCATATCGATGCAAGATTTATTAATAGTGAACTATATATGGGATGCGAATTAATTATGTAATTACGTCAAATCAGAAAAGCCGAGAAGAGGTTGCGTGAGAAAAGTCGAATATATAAGGTAGATGCATATCAGATAGCTAGACTTCTCAATTTTGAAAGGTCAGTCAGTTGAGAAGTCTAGCTAGGTTATGCATCTACCTTATATATTCGACTTTACTCATGCAACTTCTTCTCGTCTTTTACTATTTGACGTCATTATATAATTAATTCACATCTCATATAGAGTTCACTATTAATGACTCTTGCATCGATATGCATTTCTTAAACTAAGTAATTGCAGCACCGGATGTATATTAATAGTTGTGACATGATAACGCTCAAATCATACTTATATTTTAATAACTCTTGCATCATACTTTTATAGGAGTATGATTTGAGTGTTATCACGTCACAACTATTATTAGTCATCCGGTGCTGCAACTAGTTAGTTGAAGACATGCATATCGATGCAAAAGTTATTAATAGTGCACTATATATGGGATGTGAATAAATTCTGTAATGACGTCAAACCGAAAAAGTAGAGAAGAGGTTGCGCGAGCAAAGTCAAATATATAAGGTAGATGCATATCAACTAGCTAGACTTCTCAATTTGGAAAAGTCACTCATTTGAGAAGTCCAGCTAGTTGAGATGCATCTACCTTAAATATTAGACTTTTCTCATGCGACCTATTCTCGGCTTTTCTGGTTTAACTTCATTACATAATAAATTCAAATCCCATATATAGTTCGCTATTAATAACTCTTGCATTGATATGCATGTATTCAACTAACTAGTTGCACCATCGAATGACTATTGATAGTTGTGACGTGATAACACTCAATTCATACATATATATATTAATAACTTTTGCAACATACTGTTACAAGAGTATTATTTGAGCGTTATCACGTCACAACTATTAATGGTCATCCGACGCTGCAACTAGTTAGTTGAAGACATGCATATTGATGCAAGAGTTATTAATAGTGAACTATATACGGGATGTGAATTAATTATGTAATGACGTCAAACTGAAAAAGCCGAGAAGAGGTTGCCTGTGCATATCAGCTAGCTAGACTTCTCAATTTGGAAAGGTCACTTACTTGAGAAGTCTAGTTGGATGATGTGCATCTACCTTATATATTTGACTTTGCTCACGCATCCACTTCTTGGCTTTTCCAGTTTGATGTCATTATATAATTAATTCACATCCCATATATAGTTCACTATTAATAATTCTTGCATCGATATGCATTTCTTCAACTAACTAGTTGCAGCACCAGATGAATTTTAATAGATGTGATATGATAACGCTCAAATCATACTTATATATTAATAACTCTTGCATCATATTATTACAAGAGTATGATTTGAGCGTTATCACATCACAACTATTATTAGTCATCCGTCGTTGCGACTAGTTAGGAGAAGACATGCATATCGATGCATAAGTTATTAGTAGTGCACTATATATGGGATGTGAATAAATTCTGTAATGACTTCAAATCATAAAAGTCGAGAAGTGGTTGCATAAGCAAAGTTGAATATATACGGTAGATGCATTTAGAAACTTCACAAAAACCAGGACTTTTGCACCAGGACGTCTCGAGGTACAAATCATGGTGAGGACCTATGACTCTTGACTTAACTCGTGATTAATTTTAGGAGCCTAAGGTCATATCACGGGTGGTCCTATGAATCGTGATGCGTAGGTACAACTTGTGGTTAGGAGTTGTGGTGAAATTCTCAGTGGTGCCAGAGTGAGTAATCATGGGTCATGGTACGACTCGTAGGATGTAGCAACGAGTCGTGATGAGGAGTCGTGGGTAAGTCGTATTTGGAATGGGTAGATGGTACCACGACTGACAATACGAGCCGTAGGATGATACTATGTGTCGTGGTATGCCAGTCGTGGACAAATTCAGAAGATAAAAAAGTGGTGAGGTGACCACGAGTCAAGACTTTATGGTACGACTCGTGGTATGAGTCGTGGTCGGTGCCAGAACTATTTTTCAGGGAAATATCATTAAGGGAAAATTTGACTTTTCTATGTTTTTTGACCCTAAGCCATGTCGTTTTAGCTTCAGTTTCAGACATTTTAGTAAGGGTAATGGGTTTTTCCCTCATTCCCCGCTCAAACTTCCAAGAAAAAGTACGCAGAGTTCCTTTCAGAGAAGTTCAGGGCATCGACTAGGGCAGATAGTTCTTCTTCAACTTCCAAGCAAGTTTCTCTTAAGTTTTCGCCAGGTATGTAGAAATTCAACAAGGGAATTGTTCTTCCCTCGTGTCCCCGAAAACCTCTACTAGTTTCTATCGGTTTTTATCCCTGAATTTTCGAGTACAAGATGTTGCATGTCATTGTTCATTAATTTATTATAGAACGATATCCCTGTTATTATTGATATGATTTTCCAACAGTTTGTACAAAAATTACCTAGAATCTTGAAATAGGAAATTCCAGTCCAAAATTCCGAGAAAAGATCAGTGCATATAAATTTTTGTTTGTTGAATGAAGTATGTTTTGGATTGAATTTCCTTGAAATTTTAATACTTAGATGATGAGAAAAATATTTTACGTATGAGAAAGATTCTAACCTTGTCAAATGTTAATTTCTCTTAAATTTTTGAGGGGTTGCCATGCTATGAAATTCCAGTGTTTTGGGAATGAGTTGAAATCTCTACTAGCTGCTCAGTTTTAGTAAAAATGTAAGATTTCTTCAGAACTATTTAGAAATTTTCAACCGCTCAGTTTGACTTTAGATTTCATCGAGGCGTTAGTAGTTCCTCTCAGTTATCAGAATCATACTTAGAACTCAGATTAATTGGTCCATTAGGCAGTCATGACGCTCCAGTTATAGCTTTGACTAGCCCCAGGACCCCAGTTCAACATCATTTGTTCTTTAGACGGTTACGACACTTTTAGATAAGTAACTCTAACCAGTATTAGAACCCAGTTTCAGCATCTGGTCCAATAAGACTCTCAGGGTACTTTCAGTTATGCGTCTCTAACTAGTCTTGGACCTAGTTTCAAGCTATAAGCTTAGTAGTTTAGAATAGGATTTCCAATGGGAGTAGGACTTAGCACCGAGCGGATCGGGGTTCCAGCACACCCAGGTTCCCAAAACTACGTTGCCAGCATAGGATTCAGTTTCATATTGTTGATCTATTTGGCCCCAAATTTTTGTGATCACCAATTTCATGCCTTTATACTCTGACAAGGTATATTGGGTCCTACCAATGGGGTGTATATATCAGACTCAACGTCTAGCTCACATGGTTATATGTGGGTTAGAGACTCTCCCACTAGTTAGTCCAGTTCAGCCCAATTCAGTATAGTTAAATCCAACTCAATTCAGTTTAGCTCAGTTCAAGTTAGAATCAGATTTAGAGCACGCCTGACCGTCATACAGGATCTTTTAGACCATCCCATCATATTAGTACTCATTTCAGTAGCTTTAGACGGTTCTTGCATATTTCTAAATTCAATATTGTATTAATTATCTTGGGTTATGTTTCTCTCGCATACTCAGTACATTCAAAGTACTGACGCATACTTTTATGTTGTATCGTTTCATGATACAGCTGCAGGTTCTCAGGCTCAGCATAGGTAGCTGTCACAGTTCAGAGTATTCCACCTCAGCAGTCGAAGTGTGAGTCCTCATCATCCAAGGGAAAAACTTCTTTCTTCTGTTTCTTATTAGTTTGTTTAGACTTAGAGTTAGCTGCGGGTTTGTCCCAGTAACTCCTCAGCTAGATGGTTTTCAAACATGACTTTTAGTTTATTCAGTGTTATTTAAATATTTGGACATTTTACTTTCAGACTTGTCTTTCTTAAATATTTTTATGCTATTATTTTAAGTTCCACTATGCATGTATACTCTCAATGCTAGTGAATGATAGTCAAAGAGTTGATTTGGGGTCACTTATGGTCTCAAGTACCTTGTTACATCCAGGGTGTAGACTCGGGGAATGACAATCTTAGTATTAGAGCCATAGGTTTAGAGTATCCTTGGAAAGTCTGAAAGCCGCATCAAGTAGAGTCCTTTTCATGGGTATGAAGCGCGCCACACTTATGACGAGGAGGCTATAAGATGTTATTAGGAAAAATCCCCTTTTGTTCATATTCTTTATCATGTGTTAAAGTTCAATTCCAGAAATGTCTTTCTAAATCGTGCTCTATTCATTTCAGTGAACAATGCCTCCTCAGCGTGGAAATGGATGCAGGGCCAGAAACACCAACGGACCCACCCCACCAGCTCCGGCAGCTCCTCAGGACAATTACGTATCTATCGCCGAATTTAGGATGGCTATTCAATTTATTGCCCAGACCGCCATCAACCAAGTAAACCAGCAGGTGGTTCCAGTAGCTACAAATGGGTCTACAACTATTGCTCGGATGTGAGATTTTTCCCGGATGAATCCTCCGGATTTCCACGCAACAATGGTGGGAGAGAACCCACAAGAGTTTGTTGATAAAGTTAGGAAGATTACCCGTATCATGGGTGTCAATTCCTCTGAGAGTGTTTACCTAGATGCCTACCAGCTTAAAGGGGTAGCTCAGGTTTGGTATGTACAATGGAAGCATGGGAGACCAACGGGAGCAGGACCGGTGGAGTGGGAGGATTTCCACACAGCTTTTCTGGATAGATTTTTCCCCTGGGAGCTGAGGGAGGCAAAGATGGCAGAATTTATGAACCCGCGATAGGGCAACAAATAGTGGAGGAGTATGCTCTGGAGTTTACTAGGTTGTCAAAGTATGCTCCAGAGATGGTAGCTGAGCCAAGGGCTTGCATGCTAAAGTTCATCAACAGAGTATCTAATCTGGTCCTCAAAGAGTGTAGGACCGCAATGTTGATCAAGGACATGGATCTTTCCAGCCTAATTGTTTACGCAAAATAGATTGAGGCTGAGAGGCTGAAAGATATGGAGCAAAAGAACAAGAGGGCAAGAATTGGCCATTCAGACTTTGGCCACTAGAGATCTAGTGGTGGTAGCCACTTACAGAAGCAACAACAACAGTAGCAGCATAGGGCCCCAACACCGAGCTCAGCCAGCGCCCTAACCTTTCGGTCCTGCCAAGATTGGAGGGGTGGGTCATCTGGCACTCAATCTCTAGCCCACAGTTTAGAGAACAGGTATCCAGTGTGCCCGAAGTGTGGAAAAAATAACCCTGGAGAGTTTCTACTTGGGTAGAGAAGGTTGTTTCGATTGTGGATACCTCGAGCATCGAATTAAAGAATGTCCTTTAGCAGGGAGAGGGAGATCACAATCCACTACCTCAGCAGCTCCAGTAGGCCGACCAGCTCAGCGAGCCAACTCATCAGGTATAGATGGCGGTCAATGCCAGAATCATTTTTATGCTCTCTCTTCTCGTCAGGATCAGGAAAGCTCACCTGACATAGTTACTGGTATGTTAAGTCTCTTCCACCTAGATGTATATGCCCTCTTAGATCCAGGAGCTACTCTTTCGTTCGTAACTCCATACATAGTAGTTTAGTTCAACACCAGTCCAGAGGTCCTATCAGAACCCTTCTCAGTCTCCACCCAGTTGGCGAGTCAGTTAGAGCCAGCAGGGTGTATAGAAACTGCCCAATCTCTGTCTTAAATAAAGTCATTCTAGATGATCTGGTAGAGCTAGACATGGTCAACTTCAACCTTATTCTCGGCATGGATTGGTTACACTCCCGCTATGCCTCAGTTAACTACAAAACTAGAGTTGTCAAGTTCCAGTTTCCAAATGAGCCCATATTAGAATGGTCGCGCAGTAGCTCGGCACCTAAGGGTAGGTTTTTTTCTACCTTAAGGCTTAGAAACTCATTTCCAAAGGATGCCTTTACCACCTGGTTCGGGTAAAGGATTCCAACTCTGAGACCCCACCTATTCAATCAGTTCCTGTTGTATGTTTCCTGAGGATATTCCCAGAGTACCCCCTGAACAGGAAATAGACTTCAAATTAGATCTCCTCCCAGACACTCAGCCTATCTCCATCCCTCCTTACAGAATGGCCCTAGCCGAGCTTATGAAGTTGAAGGAGCAGTTGAAAGACCTTCTTTATAAGGGTTTTATTAGACCTAGCATCTCTGCCTGGGGTGCTCCAATTCTATTCATACGTAAGAAAGATGGTACCCTCAGAATGTGCATAGACTACCGTCACTGAACAAGGTCATAGTAAAGAACAAGTACCCTCTGCTCAGGATTGATGATATGTTCAATCAACTTCAGGGAGCCAGTTGTTTCTCAAAGATCGGCCTCAAGCTAGGGTACCATCACTTAAGGGTTAGAGAGAGTGACATACCGAAAACAGCATTCAGAACTTGGTATGGTCAGTACGAATTTGTGGTGATGTCCTTTGGTTAACAAACGTCCCAACAACCTTCATGGATTTGATGGAGAGGGTTTTCAAGATGTACTTAGATATGTTTGTCATTGTATTTATCGACAACATTCTGGTGTACTCCAGAAATGAGGAAGAGCATGCCAATCACCTAAGGATAGCATTACAAACCCTCAGGGATCGCCAGCTATTTTCCAAGTTCAGCAAGTGTGAATTCTGGTTGAAGTCTGTGACATTTTTGGGTCATGTGGTCTTAGGTGAGGGGATACAGGTAGATCCTCAAAAGATTGCAGCAGTGAAAGATTGGCCCAGACCTACCTCCCCTATCGAAATCAGGAGTTTCTTGGGCTTAGCAGGTTATTACCGATGATTTGTGGAAGGTTTCTCCTCCATAGCATCCCCTCTGACCAAGTTGACCCAAAAGAAGGTGAAATTTCAGTGGTCGGATGAGTATGAGAAGAGTTTTCAGGAGTTAAAAACTCGACTCATGACCACTCCAGTTTTGACCCTACCAGAAGGAACAGATGGGTTTGTGGTATATTGTGACGCCTCCAGAGTTGGACTTGGTTGCATTTTGATGCAGCAGGGCAAAGTGATAGCCTATGCTTCCATGCAGCTCAAAGTTCATGAGAAGAATTATCCAACTCATGACTTGGAGCTGGCAGCAGTGATATTCGCATTAAAAATATGGAGACACTACTTGTACGGAGCTCACATGGATGTGTTCACAGATCATAAGAGCCTTCAGTACGTGTTCAGCCAAAAGGACCTAAACCTGCATCAGCAACGGTGGTAGGAACTATTAAAGGATTATGACATGAGTGTGCTGTATCACCCAGGTAAGGCCAATGTAGTGGCTGACGATCTAAGAAGAAATTCTATCGGAAGTGTAGCTCACATTGAGGAAGAAAAGAGGGAACTAGTGAAAGAAGTTCACAGACTAGCCCGGTTAAGGGTGCAGCTAGTAGACTCAGTTGAAGGTGGGGTAGTAATGCACAACGGGTCAGATACTTCCCTAGTGGTTAAAGTTAAATTCAGACAAGATGAAGATTCAGTTCTATTTAAACTGAAGGAAGCGGTTCTCAGAAAGGAGGTTGAGGCTTCTCCTAAGGGGGAGATAGAGTGCTCCGTTACTAGGGAAGGTTGTGTGTGCGAATATTGGTGAGTAGATACAGCAAATATTGGCTGAAGCACACAGCTTGAGGTACTTCATTCACCTGGGTGCTACTAAAATGTACCGCGACTTGAGGGACATTTACTGGTGCAACGGCATGAAAAGGGACATTGCCGAATTCGTAGCTAAGTGCGTAAATTGCCAGTAAGTCAAGGTGGAGCATCAAAGACCAGGAGGCATGACCCAAGACAGTAGTATATCCACGTGGAAATGGGAAGAAGTAAATATGGACTTCATTACAGGTGTACCTTGGACTCGCTAGTAACATGACTCAATCTGGGTGGTAGTAGATCAGATGATCAAGTCAGCTCACTTTCTCCCAATCAAAACCATAGAATCAATGGAGGACTATGCCAAACTTTATATCTGGGAGTTAGTAAGAGTTCATGGGGTTCCCTTGTCCATCATTTCAGATAGGGGAGCACAGTTCACTTAGCACTTCTGGAGGTCCTTTCAAAAGGGACTAGGCACCCAGGTCAAGCTTAGCATGACTTTTCATCCGCGATCAATGGGCAAGCTGAGCGAACCATTCAGACCCTGGAGGATATGTTAAGAGCATGCTCAATTGATTTTAAGGGTAATTGGGATGACCATTTGCCTGTGATGGAGTTTGTGTACAATAACAACTACCATTCCAACATTCAGATGGCCCCATTTGAAGCATTGTGTGGTAGAAGGCGTAGATCTATTATAGGGTGGTTTGAAGTCGGAGAAGCTACTTTGATAGGGCCAGACTCGGCTCATGAGGCAATGCAGAAATTTCAACTCATCCGAGACAGGCCGAAAATAGCCCAAAGCCATTAGAAATCTTATGCCGATGTGTGGAGAAGAGAATTGGAGTTTGCAGTTGACGACTAGGTATACCTGAAAATTTCACCCATGAAAGGGGTAATGAGGTTTGGAAAGAAGAGAAAACTCAGTCCTAGGTATATGGGAACTTATAGAATTTTGCAGCGTATCCGGAAGGTGGCCTATGAGCTAGAGTTACCTTTAGAACTAGCAGCTGTACACCCAGTTTTCCATGTATCACTTTTGAAAAAGTGTATTGGAGATCTAACCTCTGTGGTGCCATTAGATAGGGTGGCAGTCAAGGATAGTCTCACCTATGAGGAGGTACCAGTCCAGACCCTTGATCGTCTGGTTCATAAATTGAGGAATAAGGAAGTAGCTTTAGTAAAGTTTTTATGGAGAAATCAGCATGTTGAGGGAGCTACGTGGGAAGCTGAAGCAGATATGATGGCTAAATAACCCCACATGTTCCCTACCGACCTAGTTTCAGTTTGAGGTATCAGTTTTTTCCCCAGTCATCTAATCAGTTTTCATGTTCCGTCCATACGTGCAAGTTTGTTTTATGATATGATATATGTATATGATGTCTGAACTCAGTTCAGCTATGTAGTTCTTTTCAGGGGTAGTCATTCCGTCAGTTTTTTGACTTAAATGATTAGTGTTTGCACAAGGTAATTGTATGTTTCTAGTTGCAGCTTGTTTCCTACATTCAAGGATAAATGTTTCCAAGGGGGAGATATTGTAATACCCTGGAAGGAGCCTAAGAATAGACCCTAGTGTTGAAGTTGGAAACTGCAAAAAAAACCTGGAATTTTGGACTAGGACGACTCTAGCTATGAATCGTTGTGAGGACCTACGACTCGTGACTCGAGTCGTGATGAATTTAAGGAGCCTGAGGTCATATCATGGGCGGTCATACGAATTGTGATGCATAGGTACGACTCATAGGATATGGTGAAATTCTCAGTGGTGCCAGAGTGAGTCATCACCGGTCATGGTACAACTCATAGGATATTGCAACGAGTCGTGATAAGGAGTCGTGGTTAAGTCATATTTGGAATGGGTGGATGGTACCATGACTGATAGTAGGACACGTAGGATGGTATTGCGAGTTGTGGTATGCGAGTCATGGCCAGATTCATAAGATTGAAAAGTGGTGAGGTGACCAAGAAAGGTGACCACGAGTCGTGACTTCGTGGTACGAGTCATGGTCGGGGCCAGAACTATTTTTCAGGGAAATTTCATTAAAGGCAACTTTGACTTTTCTACACTTTTGGACCAAAAACCACGTCATTTTAGCTTTAGTTTCAGACGTTTTAGTGGGGGTAATGGGTTCTTTCCCTCATTCCCCACTCAGACTTCCCAAAAGAAGTACGCAGAGTTCCTCTCAGAGAAGTTCAGGGCATCAGCTAGGGCAGATAGTTGTTCTTCAATTTCCAAGAAATTTTCTTTAAATTTTCGTCAGGTATGTGGAAATTCAGCAAGGAAATTGTTCTTGCCTTGTGTCCCCAAAAACCTCTACTAGTTTCTATCGATTTTCAGCCTTGAATTTTCAAGTACAAGATGTTTCATGTCATTGTTCATTGATTTCTTTTAGAACGACATCCCCGTTATTATTGATATGATTTTCTAGCAGTTTGTACAAAAATTACCTAAAATCTTGAAATAGGGAATTCTAGTCCAAAATTTCGAGAAAATATAGTGCATATAAGTTGCTGTTTGTTCAATGAAGTATGTTTTGGGCTGAATTTCCTTGAAATTTTAATGCTTAGACGATGAGAAAAATATATTATCTATGAGAAAGATTCTAGCCTTTTCAAATGTTAATTTTCTTAAATTCTTGAGTGGTTGCCATGCTATGAAATTCCAATGTTGTCTGAATGAGTTGAAATCTCTACTAGCTGCTTAGTAGCTCAGTTTAGTAAAAATGTAAGATTTCTTCAGAACTATTCAGAAATTGTCAACCGCTCAGTTTGACTTTAGATTTCCCCGAGGCATCAGTAGTGCCTCTCAGTTATCAGAATCAAAATTATAACTCAGATTTATGGTCCATTAGGTGATGACACTCCAGTTATAGCTCTGAATAGCCCCAGGACCCCAGTTAAGCATCAGTTATTCTTTAGATAGTTACGACGCTTCCAGTTAAGCAGCTCTGACCAGTCTTGGAACCCAGTTTCAGCATCTGGTCCGATAAGACTCTCAGTGTACTTTCAGTTATGCGTTTATGACTAGTCTTGGACCCCAGTTTCGAGCTATTACCTTAGCAGTTCAGAATAGGATTTCCAGTGGGAGTAGCACTTATCACCGAGCGGATCGGGGTTCCAGCGCACCCAGGTTCCAAGAACTACGTTGCCAGCGTAGGATTCAGTTTTAGATTGTTGGCCTGTTTAGCGGGGCACCTTTTGTGATCACCCAGTTCATGCATGGGGTGTATACATCGGACTCCACATCTAGCTTACATGGTTATATGCTAGTTAGAGACTCTCCCCACTAGTCAGCCCAGTTCAGTATAGTTCAATCCATCTCAGTTCAGTTTAGCTCAGTTCAGGTTAGAATTAGACTTAGAGCATGCCTTACCGTCAGACGGGTTCTTTTAGACCATCCCATCATATCAGTACTCAGTTCAGCAGCTTTAGACGGTTCTTGCATATTTCTAAATTCAGTATTGTCTTGATTATTGGGTTATAGTTCTCTCGCATACTAAGTACATTCAAAGTACTGACTGATACTTTTATGTTGTATCACTTCATGATACAGCTGCAGGTTCTCAGGCTCAACACATATAACTGTCACATTTCAGAGCATTCCGCCTCAACAGTCGAAGTGTGAGTCCTCATCATCCGAGGGCATAACTTCTTTCTTCAGTTTCTTATTAGTTTGTTTAAACTTAGAGTTAGCTGGGGGTTTGTCCCAGTACCTCCTCAGCTAGATGGTTTTCATGCATCACTTTCAGTTTATTCAATGTTATTTAAATATTTGGACATTTTACTTTCGGACTTGTCTTTCTTAAATTTTTTATGCTATTATTTTAAGTTCCACTGTGCATGTATACTCTGAATTCTAGAGAATGATAATCCAAGGGTTGACTTGGGGTCATTTGTGGCCTCAAGTACCTTCTTACGTCCACAGTGTAGACTCAGGCTTTGACAATTTTACAGGAGACTGATTTGAGCATTATCACATCTCAAACTATTAATAGTCATCCGGCCCTGCAACTAGTTGGTTGAAGAAATGCATATCGATGATAGAGTAATTAATAGTGAACCTTATATGGGATATGAATTAATTATGTAATGACATCAAATCGGAAAAGTGGAGAAGAGGTTGAGTGAGAAAAGTCGAATATATAAGGTAGATGCATATAAGCTAGTAGTCATTATATGTTCTACTTTGCTCATATAACCTCTTCTTGGTTTTTCCAGTTTGATGTCATTCTATAATTAATTCACATCCCATATATAGTTCACTATTAATAACTCTTGCATCAAAAAGAATTTCTTCAACTAACTAGTTGCAACACCGGATGACTATTAATAGTTGTGACTTGATAATGCTTAAATCATACTTATATACTAATAACTATTTCTTCATACTTTTTACAGGAGTATGATTTGAGTGTTATCACTTCACAAGTATCATTAGTCATCTGGCGCTGCAACTAGTTAGTTGAAGACATGCATATCAGTTCAAAAGTTAATAATAGTAAACAATATATGGGTGATGAATAAATTTTGTAATGATGTCAAACCTGAAAAGTAGAGAAAAAGTTGATAAGCTAAGTCGAATGTATATGGTAGATGCATATCAGCTAGCTAGACTTATCAAATTTTAAAGGTCACTCACTTGAGAGGTCTAGCTAGCTGATAAGCATCTACTTTAAATATTCGACTTTGCTCACGCAACATCTTCTCCCCTTTTTCGTTTTGAAGTCATTACATAATCAATTCACATCCCATATTTAGTTCAACTGTTAATATCACTTGCATTGATATGCAATTCATCAGCTAACTAGTTGCAGGGACGATGACTATTAATAGTTGTTACGTGATAATGCACAAATAATACTTATATATTAATAACTCTTGCATCATACTTTTAAAGGAGCATGATCTGAGCGTTATTACGTATCAACTATTAATAGTCATCTGGTGCTGCAACTAGTTAGTTGATGACATTCATATCGATGCAAGAGTTATTAATAGTGAACTATATTTATGATGTTAATTAATTATGTAATGACATCAAACTGGAGAAGTAGAGAAGAGGTTGCATGAGCAAGGTTGAATATTAAAGGTAGATGTATATCAGCTAGCTAGACTTCTCAATTTTGAAAGGTCACTTACTTTAGAAGTCTAGCTAGCTAATATGCATCTATCTTAAATATTAGACTTTGCTCGTGCGACCTATTCTCGGCTTTTCTGGTTTGGCGTCATTACATAATTAAATCACATCCAATAAATAGTTTACTATTAATAACTCTTGCATCAATATGCATGTCTTCAACTAACTAGTTGCAGCATCGGATGACTATTGATAGTTATGACGCGATACCGCTCAAATCATATATATGTATTAATAACTATTGCATCATAATTTTACAAGAGTATGATTTGAGTGTTATCGCGTCACAATTATTAATAGTCATCCAGTGCTGCAACTAGTTAGTTGAAGACATGCATATTGATGCAAGAGACATTAATAGTGAACTATAAATGGGATGTGAATTAATTATGAAATGACGTCAAACTGGAAAATCCAAGAAGAGGTTGAGTGAGCAAAATCGAATATGTAAAGCAGATGCGTATCAGCTAGCTAGACCTCTCAATTTGGAAAGGTCACTCACTTGAGAAGCCAAGTTAGCTGATATGCATCTACCTTATATATTGGACTTTGCTCAGGCATACTCTTCTCAGCTTTTCTAGTTTGATGTCATTCTATAATTAATTCACCTCTCATATATTGTTCACTATTAATAACTTTTGCATCGATATGCATTTCTTCAACTAACTACTTGCAGCACTGGATGACTATTAATAGTTGTGACTTGATAACGCTTAAATCATACTTATATACTAATAACTATTGCATCGTACTTTTACAGGTGTATGATTTGAGGTGTTATCACGTCACAACTGTTATTAGTCATCCGACGCTACAACTAGTTAGTTGAAGACATGTATATCAATGCAAGAGTTAATAATAGTGCACTATATATGGGATGTGAATAAATTTTGTAACAATGTCAAACCAAAAATGTAGAGAAGAGGTTGCATAAGAAAAGTCGAATATATACGGTAGATGCATATCAGCTAGCTAGACTTCTCAATTTTTAATGGTCACTCACTTGAGAAGTCTAGCTAGTTGATATGCGTCTACCTCAAATATTAGACTTTGTTCACGCGACCTATTCTCGGCTTTTCTAGTTTGACGTCATTCCATAATTAATTCACATCCCATATATAGTTCGCTATTAATAACTCTTTCATCGATATGCATGTCTTCAACTAACTAGTTGCAGTATCGGATAATTATTAGTAGTTGTGACGTGATAACACTCAAATCATACATATGTATTAATAGCAATTGCATCATACTTTTACAAGAGTATGATCTGAGCATTATCACGTCACAACTATTAATAGTCTTCCAATGGTGCAACTTGTTAGTTAAACAGATGCATTTCGACGAAATAGTTATTAATGGTGAACTATATATGGGATGTGAATTAATTATTTAATGAAGTCAAGCTGGAAAAGTAGAGAAGAGGGTGCAATATCAAAGTCGATTATAAAAGGTAGATGCATATCAGCTAGCTAGAATTCTCAATTTGGAAAGGTCACTCACTTGAGAAGTCTAGCTAGCTGATATGCATCCACTTCAAATATTCGACTATGCTCACACAACCTGTTCTCGGCTTTTCCGATTTGACGCATTACATAATTAATTCACGTCGCATATATAATTCACTATTAATAACTCTTGCATCGATATGCAAATCATCAACTAACTAGTTGTAGCACTAGATGACTATTATTAGTTGTTACGTAATAACGCTCAAATGATACTTATATATTAATAACTCTTGCATCATACTTTTACAGGAACCTGATTTGAGCATTATCACATCACAACCATTAATAGTCATCCGCCGCTATAGCTAGTTAGTTGAAGACGTGCATATCGATGCAAGAGTTATTAATACTGAACTATATATGGGATGTGAATTAATTATAGAATGACGTAAAACTTGAAAAGCCGAGAAGAGGTTGCATAAGCAAAGTCGAATATATATGGTAAATGCATATTAGCTAGCTTGGGTTCTCAAGTGAGTGACCTTTCCAAATTGAGAAGTCTATCTAGCTTATATGCATCCACTTTAAATATTAGACTTTGCTCATGCAACTTCTTCTCATCTTTTCCGGCTTGATTTCAGTACTTAATATATTCACATCCCATATATACTTCACTCTTATTAACTCTTGTATCGATATGCATGTCAACAACTAACAAGTTGCAGCGCCAAATGACTATTAATAATTGTTATGTGATAATGCTCAAATCATACTTATATATTAATAACTCTTGCATCATACTTTTACAGGAGCATGATTTGATCGTTATCTCATCACGACTATTAATAGTTATCCAGTGCTACAACTAGTTAGTTGAAGACATGCACAACGATGCAAGAGACATTTATAGTGAACTATAAATGGGATGTGAATTATTTATGAAATGATGTCAAATCGGAAAAGCCAAGAAGTGGGTTCGTGAGTAAAGTCGACTATATAAGGTAGATGCAGATCAGCTAGCTAGATTTCTCAATTTGGAAAGGTCACAAACTTGAGAAGCCAAGTTAGCTGATATGCATCTACCTTAGATATTCGACTTTGCTCATGCAACCTCTTCTATGCTTTTCCAGTTTGATTTCATTCTATAATTAATTCACATCCCATATATAGTTCACTATTAATAACTCTTGCATCGATATTCATTTCTTCAACTTACTAGTTGCATCACCGGATGACTATTAATACTTGTGACTTGATAACGCTCAAATCATACTTATATACTAATAACTATTGCATCATACTTTTACAGGAGTATGATTTGAGTTTTATCACGTTACAACAATTATTAGTCATCTGCTGCTACAAATAGTTAGTTGAAGACATGTATATCAATGCAAGAGATAATAATAGTGCACTATATATGGGATGTGAATAAATTTTTTAATCATGTCAAACCGGAAAAGTAGAGAAAAGGTTGCACAAGCAAAGTCAAATAAATACGGTAGATGCATATCAGCTAGCTAGACTTCTCAATTTTTAAAGGTCACTCACTTGAGAAGTCTAGCTAGCTGATAAGCATCTACTTTAAATATTCGACTTTGCTCACACTATCTCTTCTCGGCTTTTCCGGTTTGATGTATTTACATAATTAATTCACATCCCATATTTAGTTCACTGTTAATAACACTTGCATTGATATGCAATTCATCAACTAACTAGTTGCAGCGACGATGACTATTAATAGTTTTTACGCGATAACGCTCCAATCATACTTATATATTAATATCTCTTGCCTCATACTTTTACAGGAGCATGATTTGAGCGTTATTATGTAACAACTATTAATAGTCATCTTGTGCTGCAACTTGTTAGTTGATGACATTCATATTAATGCAGGAGTTATTAATAGTGAACTACATTTTGGATGAGAATTTAATTATGTAATGACATCACACTGCAAAAGTAGAGAAGAGGTTGCATGAGAAAAGTCGAATATAAAAGGTAGATGCATATCAACTAGCTAGACTTCTCAATTTGGAAAGGTCACTTACTTGAGAAGTCTAGCTAGCTGACATGCATTTACTTTAAATATTAGACTTTTCTCATGCGGCCTATTCTCGGCTTTTCCGGTTTGACGTATTTACATAATTAATTCACATCCAATATATAGTTCGCTATTAATAACTCTTTCATCAATATGCATGTCTTCACTAATTAGTTGCAGCATCGGATGATTATTGATAGTTGTGATGTGATAACGCTCAAATCATACATATGTATTAATAACTCTTGCATCATACTTTTACAAGAGTATGATTTAAGCATTATCGCGTCACAACTATTAATAGTCATCCAGTGCTGCAACTAGTTAGTTGAAGACATGCATATTGATGAAAGAGACATTAATAGTGAACTATAATGGTATGTGAATTAATTATGAAATGATGTCAAACCGAAAAAGCCAAGAAAAGTTTGCGTGAGCAAAGTCGAATATATAAGGTAGATGCAAATCAACTACCTAGACTTCTCAATTTGGAATGGTTACTCACTTGAGAAGCCAAGCTAGCTGATATGCATCTACTTTATATATTCGACTTTGCTCATGCAACCTCTTCTCGGTTTTTCCAGTTTGATGTCATTCTATAATTAATTCACATCCCATATATAGTTCACTATTAATAACGTTTGCATCAATATGCATTTCTTCAACTAACTAGTTGCAGCACCGGATGACTATTAATAGTTGTGACTTGATAACGCTTAAATCATACTTATATACTAATAACTATTGCTTCATACTTGTTACAGGAATATGATTTGAGTGTTATCACGTCACAAGTATCATTAGTCATCTGGCGCTGCAACTAGTTAGTTGAAGACATGCATATCAATGCAAGAGTTTATAATAGTGCACTATATATGGGATGTGAATAAATTTTGTAATGATGTCAATCCGGGAAAGTAGAGAAAAGGTTGATAAGCAAAGTCAAATGTATACGGTAGATGCATATCAGCTAGCTAGACTTCTCAATTTTTAAAGGTCACTTATTTGATAAGTCTAGCTAGCTGATAAGCATCTACTTTAAATATTCTACTTTGCTCACGCAACATCTTCTCTGCTTTTTCGGTTTGACGTCATTACATAATCAATTCACATCCCATATTTTGTTCAACTGTTAATAACACTTGCATTGATATGCAATTCATCAACTAACTAGTTGCAGTGATGATGACAATTAATAGTTGTTACGTGATAACGCTCAGATCATACTTATATATTAATAACTCTTGCATCATACTTTTATAGGAGCATGATTTGAGTGTTATTACGTATCAACTATTAATAGTCATCTGGTGCTGCAACTAGATAGTTGATGACATTCATATCGATGCAAGAGTTATTAATAGTGAACTATATTTATGATGTGAATTAATTATGTAATGACATCAAACTGGAAAAGTAGAGAAGAGGTTGCATGAGCAAAGTCGAATATAAAAGGTAGATGTATATCAGCTAGCTAGACTTCTCAATTTTGAAAGGTCACTTACTATAGAAGTCTAGCTAGCTGATATGCATCTACCTTAAATATTAGACTTTGCTCAGGCGACGTATTCTCGCTTTTTCTGGTTTGACGTCATTACATAATTAAATCACATCCCATATATAGTTCACTATTAATAACTTTTGCATCGATATGCATGTCTTAAACTAACTAATTGCAGCATCGGATGATTATTGATAGTTGTGACGCGATGACGCGATAATATTCAAATCAGTCATAAGTATTAATAACTATTGCATCATACTTTAATAAGAGCATCATTTGAGTGTTATCACGTCACAACTATTAATAGTCATCCAGTGCTGCAACTAGTTAGTTAAAGACATGCATATTGATACAAGAGACATTAATAGTGAACTATAAAAGGGATGTGAATTAATTATGAAATAACTTTAAACTGGAAAATCCAAGAAGAGGTTGAGTGAGCAACGTCGAATTTGTAAAGCAGATGCATATCAGCTAGCTAGACTTCTCAATTTTGAATGGTCACTCACTTGAGAAGCCAAGCTAGCTTATATCCATCTACCTTATGTATTCAACTTTGCTCAGGCATACTCTTCTCGTCTTTTCTAGTTTGATGTCATTCTATAATTAATTCACCTCTCATATATAGTTCACTATTAATAACTCTTGCATCGATATGCATTTCTTCAACTAACTAGTTGCAGCGACGATGACTATTAATAGTTGTTACGTGATAACGCTCAAATCATACTTATATATTAATAACTCTTGCATCATAGTTTTACAGGAGCATGATTTGAGCGTTATTACGTAAAAACTATCAATAGTCATCTGGTGCTGCAACTAGTTACTTGATGACATGCATATTGATGCAAGAGTTATTAATAGTGAACTATATATGGGATGTCAATTAATTATAGACTGACGTCAAACTGGAAAAGTCTAGAAGAGGTTGCATGAGCAAAGTCGAATATATATGGAAGATGTATATCAGCTATCTTGGCTTCTCAAATGAGTCAACCTTTCCAAATTGAGAAGTCTAGCTACTTGATATACATCCACTTTAAATATTCGACTTTGTTCACTCAACCTCTTCTCGGCTTTTCCGGTTTGACGTCATTACATAATTTATTCACATCCCATATATAGTTCACTCTTATTAACTCTTGTATCGATATGAATGTCATCAACTAGCTAGTTGCAGCGCCAGATGACTCTTAATAGTTGTTACGTGATAACGCTCAAATCATACTTATATATTAATAACTCTTGCATCATACTTTTACAGTAGCATGATTTGAGCGTTATCGCGTCACAAGTATTAATAGTCATATAGTGCTGCAACTACTTAGTTGAAGACATGCATATCGTTGTAAGAGACAATAATAGTGAAGTATAAATGGGATGTGAATTAATTATGAAATGACGTCAAACCGGAAAATCCAAGAAGAGGTTGCATTAGCAAAGACGAATATATAAGGTAGATGCATATCAACTAGCTAGACTTCTCAATTTGGAAAGTTCACTCACTTGAGAAGCCAAGCTAGCTGATATGCATCTACCTTATATATTCGACTTTACTCATGCAACCTCTTCTCGCCTTTTCCAGTCTGACTTCATTCTATAATTAATTCATATCCCATATATAGTTCACTATTAATAACTCTTGCATCGATATGCATTTCTTCAAATAACTAGTTGCAGCACTGGATGACTATTAATAGTTGTGACTTGAAAACGCTCAAATCATACTTATGTATTAATAGCAATCGCATCATACTTTTACAGGATTATGATTTGAGTGTTATCATGGCCCAACTATTATTAGTCATCTGGCGTTGTAACTAGTTAGTTGAATACATTCATATCAATGCAAGAGCTAATAATAGTGCAATATATATGGGAAGTGAATAAATTTTGTAATGATGTAAAACCGGATAAGTCGAGAAGAAGTTGCATAAGCAAAGTCGAATATATACGATAGATTCATATCAGCTAGCTAGACTTCTAAATTTTGAAAGGTAACTCACTTGAGAAGTCTAGCTAGCTGATAAGCATCTACTTTAAATATTCGACTTTGGTCACGCTATCTCTTCTCTGCTTTTCCCGTTTAACGTCATTACTTAATTAGTTCAAATCCCATATTTGGTTCACTGTTAATAGCACTTGCATTGATATGCAATTCATCAACTAACTAGTTGCAGCGACGATGAATATTAATAGTTGCTATGTGATAACGCTCAAATCATATTTATATATTAATATCTCTTGCCTCATACTTTTACAGGAGCATGATTTGAGCGTTATTATGTAACAACTATTAATAGTCATCTTGTGCTGCAACTTGTTAGTTTATGACATTCATATTGATGCAGGAGTTATTAATAGTGAACTACATTTTGGATGTGAATTTATTTATGTAATAACATCACACTGCAAAAGTAGAGAAGAGGTTGCATGAGAAAAGTCGAATATAAAAGGTAGATGCATATCAGCTAACTAGACTTCTCAATTTGGAAAGGTCACTTACTTGAGAAGTCTTGCTAGCTGATATGCATCTACATTAAATATTAGACTTTTCTTATGCGACCTATTCTCGGTTTTTCTGGTTTGATGTATTTACATAATTAATTCACATCCAATATATAGTTCTCTTTTAATAACTCTTGCATCGATATGTATATCTTCAAATAATTAGTTGCAGCATCGGATGATTATTGATAGTTGTGACGTGATAACGCTCAAATTATGCATATGTATTAATAACTCTTGCATCATACTTTTACAAGAGTATGATTTGAGCATTATCGCGTCACAACTATTAATAGGCATCCAGTGCTGCAACTAGTTAGTTGAAGACATGCATATTGATGCAAGAGACATTAATAGTGAACTATAATGGTATGTGAATTAATTATGAAATGATGTCAAACCGAAAAAGCCAAGAAAAGTTTGCGTGAGCAAAGTCGAATATATAAGGTAGATGTAAATTAGCTACCTAGACTTCTCAATTTGGAACGGTTACTCACTTGAGAAGCCAAGCTAGCTGATATGCATCTACTTTATATATTCGACTTTGCTCATGCAACCTCTTCTCGGTTTTTCCAGTTTGATGTCATTCTATAATTAATTCACATCCCATATATAGTTCACTATTAATAACTCTTGCATCAATATGCATTTCTTCAACTAACTAGTTGCAGCACCGGATGACTATTAATAGTTGTGACTTGATAACGCTTAAATCATACTTATATACTAATAACTATTGCTTCATACTTGTTACAGGAATATGATTTGAGTGTTACCACGTCACAAGTATCATTAGTCATCTGGCGCTGCAACTAGTTAGTTGAAGACATGCATATCAATGCAAGAGTTTATAATAGTGCACTATATATGGGATGTGAATAAATTTTGTAATCATGTCAATCCGGGAAAGTAGAGAAAAGGTTGATAAGCAAAGTCAAATGTATATGGTAGATGCATATCAGCTAGCTAGACTTCTCAATTTTTAAAGGTCACTCACTTGATAAGTCTAGCAAGCTGATAAGCATCTACTTTAAATATTCTACTTTCCTCACGCAACATCTTCTCTGCTTTTTCGGTTTGACGTCATTACATAATCAATTCACATCCCATATTTAGTTCAACTGTTAATAACACTTGCATTGATATGCAATTCATCAACTAACTATTTGTAGTGATGATGACTATTAATAGTTTTTATGTGATAATGCTCAAATCAAACTTATATATTAATAACTCTTGCATCATACTTTTATAGGAGCATGATTTGAGCGTTATTACGTATCAACTATTAATAGTCATTTGGTGCTGCAACTAGTTAGTTGATGACATTCATATCGCTGCAAGAGTTATTAATAGTGAACTATATTTATGATGTGAAATAATTATGTAATGACATCAATCTGGAAAAGTAGAGAAGAGGTTGCATGAGCAAAGTCAAATATAAAAGGTAGATGTATATCAGCTAGCTAGACTTCTCAATTTTTAAAGGTCACTTACTTTAGAAGTCTAGCTAGCTGATATGCATCTACCTTAAATTTTAGACTTTGCTCACGCAACCTATTCTTGGATTTTCTTGTTTGACGTCATTACATAATTAATCCCATCCCATATATAGTTCACATTAATAATTTTTGCATCGATATGCATGTCTTCAACTAAGTAGTTGCAGCATTAGATGATTATTGATAGTTGTGACATTATAACGCGATAAAGATCAAATCATACATATGTATTAATAACTATTGCATCATACTTTTACAAGAGCATGATTTGAGTGTTATCGCGTCACAACTATTAATGGTCATCCAGTGCTGCAACTAGTTAATTAAAGGCATGCATATTGATGCAAGAGACATTAATAGTGAACTATAAATGGGATGTAAAAATTATGAAATGACGTCAAACTAGAAAATCCAAGAAGAGGTTGAGTGAGCAAAGTTGAATTTGTAAAGCAGATGCATATCAGCTAGCTAGACTTCTCAATTTGGAAAGGTCACTCACTTGAGAAGCCAAGCTAGCTGATGCATCTACCTTATATATTTGAATTTGCTCAGGCATACTCTTCTCGTCTTTTCTAGTTTGATGTCATTCTATAAGTAATTCACCTCTAATATATAGTTCACTATTAATAACTCTTGCATCGATATGCATTTCTTCAACTAGCTAGTTGCAGCGACGATGACTATTATTAGTTGTTACATGATAACTCTTAAATCATACTTATATATTAATTACTCTTGCATCATACTTTTACAGGAGCATGATTTGAGCGTTATTACGTAAAAACTATCAATAGTCATCTGGTGCTGCAACTAGTTACTTGATGACATGCATATTGATGCAAGAGTTAATAATAGCTAACTATATATGGGATGTCAATTAATTATAGAATGATGTCAAACTGGAAAAGTCTAGAAGAGGTTTCATTAGCAAAGTCGAATATATATGGAAGATGCATATCAGCTAGCTTGGCTTCTCAATTTAGTCATCTTTCCAAATTGAGAAGTCTAGGTAGCTTATATGCATCCAATTTAAATATTCGACTTTGCTAACGCGACCTCATCTCGGCTTTTCCGGTTTGACGTCATTACATAATTTATTCACATCCCATATATAGTTCACTCTTATTAACTCTTGTATTGATATGCATGTCATTAACTAGCTAGTTGCAGCGCCAGATGACTCTTAATAGTTGTTACGTGATAACGCTCAAATCATACTTATATATTAATAACTCTTGCATCATACTTTTACAGGAGCATGATTTGAGCATTATCGCGTCACAAGTATTAATAGTCATCCAGTGCTGCAACTACTTAGTTGAAGACATGCATATCGATGCAAGAGTTATTAATAGTGAACTATATTTTGGATGTGAATTAATTCTGTAATGACATCCAACTGGAAAAGTAGAGAAGAGATTTCATGAGCAAAGTCAAATATAAAAGGTAGATGCATATCAGCTAGCTAGACTTCTCAATTTGGAAAAGTCACTCACTTGAGGAGCAAATCTAGCTGATATGCATCTACCTTATATATTCGACTTTGCTCATGCAACCTCTTCTCGGCTTTTCCAGTTTGATGTCATTCTATAATTAATTCACATCTCATATATAGTTCACTATTAATAACTCTTGCATCGATATGCATTTCTTCAACCAAATAGTTGCAATACCGGAAGACTATTAATAGTTGTGACTTGATAACACTCAAATCATACTTATATATTAACAACTATTGAATCCTACTTTTAAAGGAGTATGATTTGAGTGTTATCACGTCACAACTATTATTAGTCATCCGACGCTGCAACTAGTTAGTCGAAGACATGCATATCAATGCAAGAGTTAATAATTGTGCACTATATGTGGGATGTGAATAAATTTTGTAATGATGTCAAACCGGAAAAGTCAAGGAGAAGTTGCCTAAGTAAAGTCGAATATATACGGTAGATGCATATCAGCTAGCTAGACTTCTCAATTTTGAAAGGTCACTCACTTGAGAAGTCTAGCTAACTGATACGCATCTACTTTAAATATTCGACTTTGCTCACGCAACCTCTTCTCGGCTTTTTTGGTTTGACGTCATTACGCAATTAATTCACAACCCATATGTAATTCACTATTTTTAAATCTTGCATTGATATGCAGATCATCAACTAACTAGTTGTAGCACCAGATGACTATTAATAGTTGTTACGTAATAACGCTCAAATAATACTTATATATTAATAACTCTTGCATCACACTTTTATAGGAGCTTGATTTGAGCGTTATCAGGTCACAACCATTAATAGTCATTGCTATAGCTAGTTAGTTGAAGACATGCATATCGATTCAAGATTTGTTAATATTGAACTATACATGGGATGTGAATTAATTATGTAATGACGCCAAACCGGAAAAGTCGAGAAGAGGTTGCATAAGAAAAGTTGAATATATATGGTAGATGCATATCAGATAGCTAGACTTCTGTATTTTAAAAAGTCACTCACTTGAGAAGTCTAGCTAGCTAATATGCATCTACTTTAATATTCGACTATGCTCACGCAACCTCATCTCGGCTTTTCCGATTTGACGTCATTACATAATTAATTGACATCTCATATATAGTTCACTATTAATAACTCTTGCATCAATATGCATGTCATAACCTAACTAGTTGCAGAGCCCGATAACTATTAATTGTGGTGATGTGATAATTCTCAAAGAATACTTATATATTAACAACTCTTGCATCATACTTTTACAAGAGCACGATTTGAGCGTTATCATGTCACCACTATTAATAGTCATCCAGCACTACAACTATTAGTTGCTGACATGCATATTGATTCAAGAGTGATTAATACTGAACTATATATGGGATGTGAATAAATAATGTAATGAAGTCAAACCGGAAAAGTAGAGAACAGGTTGTATGAGAAAAGTCGAATATAAAAGTAGATGCATATCAGCTAGATAGACTTCTCAATTTAGAAAGGTCAATCACTTGAGAAGTCTTGCTAGATGATATGCATCTACCTTATATATTCAACTTTGCTCATGCGACCTCTTCTCGGCTTTTCCGATTTGATGTCATTACATAATTAATTCACATCCCATATATTAGTTCACTATTAATAACACTTGCATCGATATGCATGTCATAACCTAACTAGTTGTAGTGCCAGATGACTATTAATTGTGGTGACGTGATAACTTTCAAATAGTCATCTGGCGCTGCAACTAGTTAGTTGAAGAAATGCATATTGATGCAAGAGTTATTAATAGTGAACTATATATGGGATGTGAATTAATAATGCAATGAAGTCAAACCGGAAAAGTAGAGAAGAGGTTATATGAGAAAAGTCGAATATAAATGTAGATGCATATCAGCTAGATAGACTTCTCAATTTAGAAAGGTCCCTCACTTGAGAAGTCTTGCTAGATGATATACATCTACCTTATCTATTCAACTTTGCTCACGCGACCTCTTCTTAGCTTTTCTGGTTTGATGTCATTACATAATTAATTCACATCCCATATATTAGTTCACTATTAATAACACTTGCATCAATATGCATGTCATCAACTAACTAGTTGTAGCGCCAGATGACCATTAATAGTTGTTATGTGATAACGCTCAAATAGTCATCTAGCGCTGCAACTAGTTAGTTGAAGAAATGCTTATCGATGCAAGAGTTATTAATAGTGAACAATATTTGGGATGTGAATTAATTATGTAATGACGTCAAATGAGAAAAGTTAAGAAGAGATTACATGAGCAAAGTTGAATATATAAGGTAGATGCTTATCATCTAGCTAGACTTCTCAATTTGGAAAGGTCACTCACTTGGGATGTTTAGCTAGCTGATATGCATCATGCTTAAATATTCAACTATTCTCACGTGACCTCTTCTCGGCTTTTCAGATTTGACGTTATTACAAAATTAATTCACATCCCATATATAGTTAACTATTAATAACTCTTGCGTCAATACGCATGTGATTAACTAACTAGTTGCAACACCAGATGACTATTAATAGTTGTTACGTGATAATGCTCAAATCATACTTATATCTTAATAACTCTTGCATTATACTTTTACAGGAGCATGATTTGAGCGTTATCATGTCACAACTATTAATAGTCATCCGAAGCTGCAACTAGTTAGTTGAAGACATGCATCTCGATACAAAAGTTGTTAATAGTGAACTATATATGGGATGTGTATTGATTATGTAATGACGTCAAACTAGAAAAGCCGATAAGAGGTTGCATGAGCAAAGTCAAATAAATAAGGTAGATGCATATCAGCTAGCTAGACTTCTCAATTTGGAAAGGTCACTCACTTGAGAAGTCTAGCTAGCTGATATGCATCTACCTTAAATATTCGACTTTGCTCACGCAACCTCTTCTCGGTCTTTCCGGTTTGACGTCATTTCCTAATTAATTCACATCCCATATATAGTTCAGTATTAATAACTCTTGCATCAATATGCATGTCATGAACTAACTAGTTGCAGCGCCGGATGACTATTAATCGTTGTGACTTCACTCAGATCATACTTATGTTTTAGTAACTCTTGCATCATACTTTTACAAGGGCATGATTTAAGCGTTATTACGTCACAACTATTAATAGTCATCCAACGCTACAACTAGTTAGTGGAAGACATGCATATCGGTGCAAGAGTTATAAATAGTGAACTATATATGGGATGTGAATTAATTATGTAATGACGTCAAACTGGAGAAGACGAGAAGAGGTTGCGTGAGCAAAGTCGAATATATAAGGTAGATACATATCTGCTAGCTTACTTCTCAATTTGGAAAGATCACTCACTTGAGAAGTCTAGCTCGCTATTATGCATCTACCTTATGTATCCGGATTTGCTCATACATCCTGTCTCGGCTTTTATGGTTTGACGTCATTATATAATTAATTCATATCCCATATATAGTTCACTATTAATAACTCCTGTGTTGATATGCATGTCATCAACTATCTAGTTGCAGCGCCATATGACTATTAATAGTTGTGACGTGATTAAGCTCAAATCATAGTTA
The DNA here is from genome assembly GCA_035772735.1 of Datura wrightii. Classification (NCBI taxonomy): domain Eukaryota; kingdom Viridiplantae; phylum Streptophyta; class Magnoliopsida; order Solanales; family Solanaceae; genus Datura; species Datura wrightii. Next base: position 178,465,785 of record JASDFA010000001.1, on the reverse strand, counting down.
TATATTAATAACTCTTGCATCATACTTTTATAGGAGCCTAATTTGAGCATTATCACGTCACAACTATTAATAGTCATTCGGCACTTCAGCTAGTTAATTGAAGATATGCATATCGATGCAAGAGTTATTAATGGTGAACTTGTCGCGACTCAAATATAGGCCCAGATCGAGACAGGGGACATGGAACCCCGAGGGACTATGAGTCGATCCATGACATGAACATCCAACTAACTCAATCAATAAATGCAGAAGATTCAACATACATAACATAGAGAAAATCTAAACATGGCATAAGATTTGAAATACATCACATGCTTTTAAAGATAAATGTAAACTATGTCCCAGAAAGCCTTTATCATGGATAAGTTGATGGGATAAGACCCCAACTAACTCTCTAAAACTAAAATTGAAATACGCCAACATATTTTAATAAAAGAGGGGCCCTCAACAGATGACGACTCACCAATAGAGACTGATGCTATTTCGAAAACTGGCTAGGGTCGAGGATGATTCTGAGTACCAGAGCCTGTATCATTAAATGATACAACATAGAGTATGCGATCAGTACGTTGAATGTAACAAGTATGCAAGGTAAGTAAAATGGACATTTATAAAACAAAGAAGTGCATAAGAGTAGGACAACATGGTCATAACATAAATATCATAATATATATAAGGCTCAAGGTTTCAAAACAATCGTAATTCATTCATAATTTTTCTCAAGTGAGAAAAGCTTTATTAAACATGACGAGACAAAGTATATAATCATAATCATTCATAAATCATGAGGAACAGTGGGAGATTCTTATAACCGACATACCCCATATGAGCACACATTGAGCCTAACCTGTAAATCCCTAGTCGGGAGGGTATTCATACCTTGCCAAGGGTAGAACTATGAAAGGCATGATATCACTCATGAATGCCCCTATTTGGGGAAAAGGGGACAGTCTCAAGGGTGGTCCCATCGTGACCTAAGGTGGCACGCAGTTCTAAGATTCGGGGCAAAACCTGGGCTCCAAACCTACTTGGTGTTAAATACTACTCCCAAAATATGTATAGTGCTCATAGGATAATATACATGAAATTTATGGACTAGATAAATGATGATAATCATAAACATGCTTGAAAATACATGAACTAGCCATGAAATAAGGTCCGTGAGTCAGCAATAATCATAAATACATAAATCATGAGATTCATGCATGGTTATAAATTATTTTTACTTCATAGTCATAAATCATGATGAGAATTTAATAGAAATCATATCATAAATCAGAAATCATAATGGGCTAAAGAGGACCAAGATCATAATGAAATCATAACTTGATTTTTCATAAAAACATGTATAATTGGGCATAATTTGATTTAAATCCAAATCTATAGATTTATATTCAAAGTAGTTATAAAATCTATCCATAGATCATAAAACATGATTTAATACATGAAAGACATTGACCCATAGATAGATCATAGATAAATTCACAAGAATTAGATTAAACCCCATAGATCATGGAACTTGAATTGTAGAAGTAGAATCTCATGGAATTGATAGGAGTTTGGGCATGAGAGTGGGAGGGATTCTCATTCATAGCCTCACATACCTAGGTAGATTGATTTTTTCCTCTTCCTAGAACACCCAAAAGAAATTGAAAAAGAATTGATTGATTTAAGCTTTGATCACCTCTAAAAGCCTCCTACTCTTGCATGCATGGAATAATAAGGCTTAGGATAGGTTTTACTCTTTAAAAAAACCCCTTAACTAAGCTCAAAAAGATGTTGTTTAGGCCTTAAGACCATAGAAATTATTGAAAAGCCATTAATAAATTCACAGAGAATAACTGACTACCAGTCCCAACGAGGAACTGACGAGTCTTCACCTTTCGACGAGTGCACTACCCATATTTCCTCAACAGGTGCCCACGAGAGACCTAACAGATCGTGGTTGGTGACCACGACTCGTGGTCACCTCTCGTGGTCTTCACTGTCTAAAAACCATTATCCCTTGAACAATCTTGACCATGGATGACTCAAAGAGTCATGGGGTCTGACAACGACTCATGGTCACTACCGTGGTAACTTCTAATTAAAATTTCCAAAACTTAAAACTAGGACCTCACCACAAGTCACCTAACGACTCGTCTTCAACCCCACGAGTCCAGTAACGACCCGTTCTGTGACTTAGTGCAGATTTTTCAGTTTTCTCCATTTCAACTTTTAGATCTAATCTTAGGGCTTACAGGGCATTACAGAACTATATATGGGATGTGAATAAATTATGTAATGATGTCAAACTAGAAAAGACGAGAAGAGGTTGCGTGATCAAAGTCGAATATATAAGGTAGATCCATATCAGCTAGCTAGACTTTTCAATTTGGAAAGGTCACTCACTTGAGAAGTCTAGCTAGCTAATATGCATCTACCTTATATATTCGACTTTTCTCACGAGACCTCTTCTCGGCTTTTCTGGTTTGACGTCATTACATAATTAATTCACATCCCATAAATTGTTCACTATTGATAACTCTTGCATCGATATGCATGTCTTCAACTAACTAGTTGCAAGAACGGATGACTATTAATAGTTGTGACATGATAACACTCAAATCATACTTATATATTAATAAATCTTGTATAATACTTTTACAGGAGTATGATTTGAGTGTTATGATGTCACATCTATTTATAGTCATCTGGCGCTGGAACTAGTTAGTTGAAGACATGCATATCGATGCAAAAGTTATTAATAGTGAACAATATATGGGATGTGAATTAATTATGTAATGACGTCAAACCGGAGAATCGAGAAGAGGTTGTATGAGCAAAGTCGAATATACAAGGTAGATGCATATCAACTAGCTAGACTTATGAATTTGGAAAGGTCACTCACTTGAGAAGTCTAGCTAGCTGATATGCATCTACCTTAACTATTAGAGTTTTCTCACGTGACCTCTTCTTGGCTTTTTCGATTTGAAATTATTACATAATTAATTCACATCCCATATATAGTTCACTATTAATAACTCTTGCATTGATTTGCATGTAATCAACTAAGAAGTTGCAGCGCCAGATGACTATTAATAGCTATTACATGATAAAACTCAAGTCATACTTATATATTAACAAAATAACTCTTGCATCATACCTTTACAGGAGCATGATTTGAGCGTTATCATGTCACAACTATTAATAGTAATTGCAACTAGTTAGTGTAAGACATGCATATCAATGCAAGAGCTATTAATAGTGAACCATATATGGGATGTGAATTAAATATGTAATATGTCAAACTGGAAAAGTCGAGAAGAGATTGCATGAGCATAGTCGAAAATATAAGATAGATTCATATCATCTAGCTAGACTTCTCAATTTGGAAAGGTCACTCACTTGAGAAGTCTAGATAGCTAATATGCATCTACCTTATGTATTCGACTTTGCTCACGCAACCTCTTCTCGGCTTTTTCGATTTGACGTCATTATATAATTAATTCACATCCCATATATATAGTTCACTATTAATATCTCTTACATCGATATGCATATCTAAAACTAACTAGTTGCAGCACCAGATGACTATTAGTAGTAGTTACGTGATAACGCTCAAATCATACTTATATATTAATAACTCTTGCATCATACTTTTACAGGAGTATGATTTGAGCATTATCACATCTCAACTATTAATAGTCATCCAACGTTGTAATTAGTTAGTTGAACACATGCATATCAATGCGAGAGTTATTAATAGTGAACTATATATGGGATGTGAATTAATTATGTAATGACATCAAACCAGAAAATCCAAGAAGAGGTTGCGTGAGCAAAGTTGAATATATAAGGTAGATGCATATCGGCTAGCTAGACTTCCAAACTTGGAAAGGTCACTAACTTGAGACTTGCCTGAATTCTTTACTTTATTGAACCAAGAGAAGTAGAGATTAGTAAAAGAGAATTACAACTAAGCCTTGATCTTTATGGGTCATGGTATGACTTAAGCTGCGGTTGCAGGATAGTTAATTTGGAATAAATTGATAACGGTTGAGTTGAAATCGGTCATGAGACCTAACATAGTGATTGAGCACAGTCGTCCAATAGGGACGAACCAGTCATTTGGATGAACCCTAGTTATCAGTTCTACAAGTAAGTATTGGGATAGATCATGAGTGTAAACACGATGTAGTTATGCACCCATGGGGAACACTTACCCTAGTTTATTGCAAATCTTGATAAACAACAACCAATTCTCAATCCTATTTATAATTACTTTTATAAACCCATTTTTTTGGAGATAACATATTTAAAAGATTAAATACCTACGTTAGTCTATGTCTTGACCATATTCCCTGAGGGATCGACCCTAATCTCTTTTGGGTTATATATTGACAACGAGTGCATCATACTTTTACAGGAATATGATTTGAGCGTTATCACGTCGCAACTATTAATAGTCATTCGGTGCCGCAAATAGTTAGTTTAAGACATGCTTATCGATGCAAGAGTTATTAATAGTGAACTATATATGGGATGTGAATTAATTATGTAATGACGTCAAACTGGAAAAGCCGAGAAGATGTTGCATGAGCAAAGTCGAATATATAAGATAGATGCATATCAGCTAGCTAGACTTTTCAATTTGGAAAGGTCACTCACTTGAGAAGTTTAGCTAGATTATATGCATCTACCTTATACATTCGACTTTGCTCACGCAACCTGTTCTCAGTTTTCCGGTTTGACGTCATTACATAATTAGTAACATCCGATATATAGTTCACTATTAATAATTCATGCATCAATATGCATGTCTTCAACTAACTAGTTGCAGTGCCGAATGACTATTAATAGTTGTGACGTGATAATGCTCAAATCATATTTAGATATTAATAACTCTTGCATCATACTTTTATAGGAGTATGATTTGAGAGTTATCACGTCATAACTATTAATAGTCATCCAGTGCTGAAACTAGTTAGTTGAAGACATACATATCGATGCAAGAGTTATTAATAGTGAACTATATTGTCACGCCCCAAGTTTACACCCTGACAAAACACGGTACTTGAAGTCACAACTGATCCCAAGTCAACCCCTGGTCTATCATACACTAGTATTCTGCATAGTATACATACATACAACGGAAGTTTGAACGAGAAATATAAGTATTTAAAGGAAATAAAACTGATACATAGTATTAGAACATTTTGAAACAAAGCAACAAGTCTAAAATACTAATTTGAGTCTAAAAGCCACCATGCCTGATGAGTTGTTGGGACAATCCCCCAGCTAACTCCAAATCTAAATACAAAGTATGAACGTATAGAAGAAAACATGAACCACCATCCTCGAAGGATGAGAACTCACCAATTAACAAAGCTGAGGTCTTCGATGAGCGGTCGACTATCGAAGCTGAGACTGAAATCCTGCAGCTGTATCATAAAATGATACAGCATAAAAGTATGCATCAGTACTTTGAATGTACTGAGTAAGTGAGAGTAACATAACGCAATGAAATAAACAATAAAGAAATGTTGAACTGAAATACATGCAATGACCGACTGTAACTACTGAACTGAATAACCAAAATGCTGAGGTGGTCTAGAAGACCCTATCTAATGGTCAAAGCATGTCCTAAGTCTGGAATACTAATCTAAACTGAACTAGACTGAGGCTGGACTAAACTAATTAGTGGGAGAGTCTATAAACGACATGTAACCACATGAGCTAAACGTGTAGTCCGATGTATACACCCCACCAGTAGGACCTAATATACCTTGCCAGGGTATAAAGGCATGAATTGGGTGATCACAAAAGTCTGGGGAAAATTAGGCCAATAAATGTTGCAACCTACACTGGCGACGTAGTTCTGGGAACCTGGATGCACTAGAACTCCGGTCCGCTCGGTGCTAAGTCCTACTCCCACTGGATAATCCTAGACTGAATACTCAACAGATAGCTCAAAACTGGGGTCCAAGACTAGTTAGGGATATATAAGTAAAAGTACCCTGAGAGTCTTATCGGACCAGTTCTAAAACTGGGTTCTAGACTGGTTAGATCTGCTTATCCAGAAGCGTCGAAACCATCTAAGAACAAATTGTAACCTGATTGGGGACCTAAGGCTAGTCAGATCTATCTTTATATGTGTCATGACCTCCTAGTGGACCAATAAACTGAGTTCTGAATTTGATTCTGATAACTATGAAGTGATATTGACACCTCGGGAATTTCTGTGGTCAAACTGATCAGTTGACATTATTCTGGCCAACCCGGAGGTTTCTAAAAATCTAACTGAGTCTAGGCTGACATTTCTGAGTATATAAACTTTCTAACTAAAATTTTCTAACATGCACTTGGCCGAGTTTCTAACACATACAAATATTATAGAAACCCCTAACTCTGAAAAATTCAAGCAATTTTCGAGAATTCGATACTTATGCAGGATTTTAGTTTCTGTTTTCAAGAGTTTGGGCTAAAATTCACATTTCATGAAACTTAAATCATTTGAATTTCAACTGGTGGAAAACATATAAAATTAGCATAGTATAATATTCCTCAAGAACAAAACAAGGTCTGTTAGCAATATCTTCACAATCGAAAATTCAGGGCCAGAACTGATAGTGAACTTTGGAAGAGTTTTAGGGGATATAAGGGAAGAACAATCCCCTTTTTGAATTCCCACATACCTGAATGAAAATTTCCCAGAAAAGCAAGCTTGGATCTCCTACAATGGGTGTGAAGCCCTAAACTGTCCTAAGAGTTCTTGAGAGAAAACTACGATCGTTTTCTAAAAGTTTACTTGGGGAAAGAGGGGGCAAACCGTTCAATCCCTCTAATATCTTTGAAATTTTACCTAAAACGACGTATTTTAGGGACTAAATTGGTAAGAGATTACAAAAATAACCCTGGGCTGAAAGCTGAAATCTGGTCGACGGGGTCACCACGAGGGACCTAATGACTTGTTACTGCCACTCACGAGTCGTTACATCAATCGTCAAGTACACTGTCCCAAGCTTCACCCGGGACTCCTGACGGGCCACCTCAAGAGTCTAGTGACCACGACACGTGGTCACCGTCCGTTAACCTCACTGCCTCGACTTTAAACAATAAGTCACCAATTGACCACGACTCACCTAATGAGTAGTGGTGTCCAACCACGAATCATTTGGTCCTTCCGTTAGGTAAACTGCCTCCTCCTTTCATCTCCTCACTGCCACTCCCCACGAGTCATACCATAACTCGTGGGCACCTCCAATGGGTCAGTTAACGACCCGTCCTGTGCCTGGTGACAGATTTTCCAGTTTTCTGCAAATTTTCTATTTTTAAGTTTCAGGTCATTACAATATCTCTCCCTTAGGAACATTCTCCTCGAATGTTAGTAAACACAGAGGAAAGCAGAGAATAACTGTAATAATGTACACATACTGCTCATTTGCATCAAAACTGACAGAATGACTACCCCCGTTTCAAAATACATAGCTGAACTGATTTCACTTTTCATACATATGTCCAAAATCATAAAGGAAACTTAAACACATGAATTGCACCTAACAATTAAATTTGTTTTTAAGGCAAAGCTGTTATCTCAAGCTATAATAGAGCCGGTAGAGAACAAGTGTAGGTATCTGTCCATCATATCTGCTTCAGCCTCCCCCATAGCTCCCTCAACCTGCTGATTTCTCCATAAGACCTTTACGAAAGCTACCTCCTTGCTCCTTAGCTTATGAACCTGATGGTCAAGGATCTGAACTAGAACCTCCTCGTATGAGAGACTATCATTTATTTCTACACTATCTAATGGCACCACTGAAGTTGGATATCCGATACATTTCTTCAAAAGTGACATATGGAATATAGGGTGCACAGATGCCAACTCTGAAGGTAATAACAACTCATAAGCTACTTTTCCAATTTGCCTCAAAATTCTGTAGGGTCCCACATATCTCGGACTGAGCTTTTCCTTTTTCCTAAACCTCATCACTCCTTTCATGGGCGAATTTTCATATAGACCCAGTCGTCCACAACAAACTCGAATTCTTTTCTCCTCACATCAGTCATAAGATTTTTGACGGCTCTGAGTTGTTTTCAATCTTTCTCTGATGAGTTGTACCTTCTGTATAGCTTCATGAACTGAGTATGGCCCAATTATAGCAGCTTCACCAACTTCAAACCACCCAATAGGAGATCTGCACCTCCTACCATCTAATGCCTCAAACGGGGCCATCTGGATACTGGAGTGGTAGCTGTTGTTGTACGCAAACTTAATAAGAGGAAAGTGGTCATCCCAACTTCCCTTGAAATTGATCGTGCACACTCTCAACATATCTTCTATGGTTTGAATAGTCTGCTCAGCTTGCCCATCTGTCTGTGGGTGAAAAGCGGTGCTGAGCTTGACTTGGGTGTCGAGTCTCTTCTAAAAAGACTTCTAGAAATGTGAGGTGAACTGAGTACCTCTGTCTAAAATGATGGATAATGGAACCCCATGCAACCTAAACAACTCTCGGATATAAAGTCTAGCATAGTCCTCAACTGAATATGTCATTTTAACTGGGAGGAAATGTGCTGATTTACTCATCCAATCTACTACTACCCATATAAAGTCATGCTACCAGCGAGTTCGAGGTAGAACTGTAATAAAGTCCATATTTATTTCTTCCCACTTCCACGTGGGTATGCTGATATCTTGGGTCATACCTCCCGACCTTTGATACTCTACCTTGACTTGCTAGCAGTTCGGGCACTTGGGTACAAATTCAACAATATCTCTCTTCATGATGTTCCACCAGTAAATATCCCGTAGATCGTAGTACATTTTAGTAGTACCAGGGTGGATAGAGTACCTCAAGCTATATGCTTCAGCCAATATTTACTGTCTTAGGTCACCGACATCCGGTAAGCACAATCTGCCCTGATAACGGAGCACACCATCTCCCTCTTTGGAGAAAGCCCCAATCTCCTTTCTGAGAACCGCTTCCTTGAGTTTAAGAAGGATGGGATCTTCATCCTGTTTGGACTTAACTTCCACTACCAAAGAAGAGTCGACCCGCTTTGCATCACCACTCCACCCTCAGCTGAGTCAACCAATTGCACCACTAACCGAGCTAGCCTGTGAACATACTTCGCCAACTCCTTTTTGCCTTCTTCAACACGCTACCCATAGACACTTTGCTTAGGGAATCAACCACTATATTGTCTTTTCCCGGGTGATTAAGCACGCTCATGTCATAATCCTTTAGGAGTTCCAACCATCATCTCTGGCGAAGATTCAGGTCCTTCTAACTGAATACGTACTTGAGGCTCTTGTGGTCGGTAAAAACATCAACGTGATCCCCATATAGGTAATGCCTTCATATTTTTAGCGCAAACACCACTGCTACTAACTCTAAGTCATAAGTGGGATAATTCTTCTCATGAACTTTGAGTTGTCTGGATGCGTAGGCTATTACTTTGCCCCGCTGCATCAGAATGAAACCGAGTCCAACTTTGGAAGCGTCACAATATACTATAAATTCTTCTGATCCTTTCGGTATGGTCAACATTGGAGAAGTAGTGAATCGAGTCTTTAACTCTTGAAAACTCTCCTCACACGCATCCAACCACTAGAAGTTCACCTTCTTTTGAGTCAATCTAGTCAGAGCAGATGATATGGAAGAGAAACCCTCTACAAAGCAAAGTAATAATCGGGCAAACCCAAGAAGATTTTGATTTCAGTCGGAGAGGTGGGTCTGGGCCAGTCTTTCATTACGGCTATCTTTTGAGGATCAACTTGAATACCCTCACCCGAGACCACATGACCCAGGAAGGTCACGGACTTCAACCAGAATTTTCCCTTGCTGAACTTGGCAAACAACATGCAGACTCTAAGTGTCTGAAGCACTATCCTCAGGTGATTAGCATGCTCTTCCTCATTTTTGGAGTATAGTAAAATGCCGTCAATGAATACGATGAAGAACATATCCAGATACTGGTTGAAGACTCTATTTATCAGGTCCATAAAGGTCGCAGGGGAATTTGTTAATTCAAAGGACATAACAATGAACTCAAAGTGCCCATACCGAGTCCTGGAAGTTGTTTTCGGTATGTTGCACTCTCTGACTCTTAGTTGATGATACCCTGGCCTGAGATCTATTTTAGAGTAATAGTTGGCCCCCTGAAGTTGGTCAAATAGGTTACCAATTCTAGGTAGGGCATATCTGTTCTTGACTGTGACCTTGTTAAATTGATGGTAGTCGATGCACATTCTGAGAGTACCATCTTTCTTTCACACGAATAACACTGAGCACCCTAGGGAGAGATGCTAGGTCTGATAAAACCCTTATGTAGGAGATCTTTTAACTACTCCTTCAACTCCTTAAGTTTAGCCAGAGCCATTCTATAAGAAGGGATGGAGATGGGCTGAGTATCTAGAATAAGGTCTATGCCGAAGTCAATTTCCCGTTCAGGAGGGACTCCAGCAAGATCTTCGGGGAACACATCTGGAAACTCTCTAACAACTAGGACTGACTGGATAGTTGGGGTCTCAGAGTTGGAATCCTTAACTCGAACCAGATGATAGATACATCCCCTGGAAATAAGCTTCTTGGCCTTAAGGTAGGAAATAAACCTACCCTTTGGCACTGAACTACTGCCCGATCATTCTAGAGCTGGTTCATTAGGGAACTGAAACCTGATGACCCTAGTTCTGCAGTCAACTGAGGCATAACCGAAGTGTAACCAATCCATGATAGAATGAGGTCGAAGTCGACCATGTCTAACTCTATGAGTTCACTTGGAATGACTTTATTGCAGACTGAGATTGCAGAGTTTCTATACATTTGGTCAGCTCTAGCTGACTCACCAGCTGGTGTGGAGACTGAAAAGGGTTCTGATAATACTTTCAAACTGATATTGAACTGGACTGCTACATAGGGAGTCAAGAATGATAGTGTGGCCCCCGGATCAAGTAGGGCATATACATCTAGGTGGAAAAGGCATAACATACCCGTGACTGCATCTGGTGAGTTCTCCATATCCTGACAAGATATTGCATAAAAATGATTTTGGCGTTGACTGCCCTCCTACCTGATGTGTTGGTCTATTGAGCTGATTGGCCTGCTGGAGCTGCTGAGATGGTGGATTGTGATCTCTCTCTCCCTGCTAATGGACACTCCTTAAGCCGATGCCTGAGCTATCCACAACCAAAACAACCCTCATGTCCCTGAAGACATTCATTCGGGTGGTTCTTGCCGCACTTGGGGAAAGCTGGATATATGTTCCCGGCACTGTAGCTCTGATACTGAGAGCCAGATGTTCCACCCCTCCAGTCCTGGGGTGAACTAAAGGTAGGGGCACTGGCTGAGCTGGGCGTTGGAGCCCTTTGCTGCTGTTGCTGTTGCTACTACTACTGTGGGTGGTTGCTATTGCCAAACCTCTGGTGGTCATGATCTAACTAGCCAGTCCTAGACCGCTTATTCTTTCTTTCCATGCCCCTTAGTTTTTCAGTCTCGGTCTACTAGGAATAAACAATCAAACTAGAAAGGTCGATATCTTTGATTAGCATCACGTTCCTGCACTCCTTGAGGACCAGGTTTTACACCCCATTCACAAACTTCAACATGCGAGCCCTTGGCTCGGCCACCATCTCTGTAGCGTATTTGGAAAACCTGGTAAACTCTAAAGCATACTCTTCCACTGTTCTATTCCCCTACCTCAGGTTCATAAACTCCGCTACCTTGGCTTCCCTGAGCTCCCTTGGGAAAAATCTATCAAGACAAATAGTGTTGAACTCTTCCCACTCCACTGGTCCATCTCCCACTTGTCGCCCCTCCTTCCACTACTCATACCAGACCTGGGCTACCCCTTTTAGATGGTAGGTAGCCAGGTCAACACTCTCGGCGGAGCTGACACCCATTATACGGGTAATCTTCATGATCTCATCTATGAACTCTTGGTGGTCCTTCCCCACCTTGGATCCCTGGAAAGATGGAGGGTTCATTCTGGTAAGGTCCTGCACCCTAGTAGCTATTGCGGACCCGTTGTTATTAACTGGAACCACTTGTTGGTTCACCTAGTTAGTCATAGTTTGGGTGAGCACTGAATGGCCACCCTGAATTTAGCGGTTGACACCGAATCGTCTTGTGAGGCCCCCAGGACTGGTGGAGTAGTCTATTGGGCATTTCCATCCCTCCTTCCGTTTCCACATCGTGGAGGCATATTTCATTAAAACGAAGTAGAGCACGAGTTAGGGGAATGATTTTTGGAACTGAATATGATTTTTTAAACTGAATTTCAATGCACGATAAGGAGTATAAAATAAAGGGAAGTTTCCTAGTGACACTCAGAGCCTCCCCGTCATAAGTGTGGCGTGCTTCAAACCCATGAAGAGGACTCTATTCGCTGTGGCTTTCAAACAACCGAGGATACTCTAAACCTAGTGCTTTGATACCAAGTTTATTATGCCCCAAGTTTACACCCTAGAAGAAACACGGTACTTGAAGTCACAAGTGACCCCAAGTCAACCCCTGGTCTATCATACACTAGTATTCTAAGTAATATAAATACATACAGCAAAAGTCTGAATGAGAAATATAAATATTTAAAGGAAATAAAACTGATAACATAGTATTAGAACATTTTGAAACAACGCTACACGTATGAAATACTAATATAAGTCTGAAAGCCACTATGTCTGATGAGTTATTGGGACAAGCCCCCAGCTAACTCCAAATCTAAATAGAAAGCATGAATGTATTGTAGAAAAAATGAACCACCATCCTCGAAGGATGAGGATTCACCAACTGACAAAGCTGAGGTCTTCGATGAGCGGTCGGCTAACGAAGTTGAGACTGAGATCCTACAGTTGTATCATAAAACAATATAGCATAAAAGTATGCATCAGTACTTTGAATGTACTAAGTAAGTGAGAGGGACATAACACAATGAAATAAACAATAAAGAAATGTTGAACTGAAAGACATGCAATGACCAACTATAACTACTGAACTGAATAACCGAAATGCTGAGGTGATCTAGAAGCCCTATCTGATGGTCAAAGCATGTTCTAAGTCTTGAATACTTATCTAAACTAAACTGTATTGAGGCTAGACAGAACTGACTAGTGGGAGAGTCTATAACCGACATGTAACTACGAGAGCTAAACGCGGAGTTTGATATATACATCCCACTAGTAGGACCCAATATACCTGCCAGGGTATAAAGGCATGAACTAGGTGATCACAAAAGTCTGGGGCCAATTAGGCTAATAAATGTTGTAACCTATGCTGGCGACGTAGTTCTAGGAGCCTGGGTGCGCTGGGACCCCGGTTCGCTCGATGCTAAGTCCTACTCCCACTGACTAATACTAGACTGAATAGTTAATGGATAGCTCGAAACTGAGGTCCAAGACTAGTCAGGGATATATAATTGAAAGTACCCTCAGAGTCTTATCAGACCAGATTATGAAACTGGGTTCTAGACTGGTCAGAGCTACTTATCTAGAAGCATCCTAACCATCTAAGAACAAACTATAATCTGACTAGGGTCCTGAGGCCAGTCAGAGCTATCTGTCTATGTGTCATGACCTCCTGGTGGACCAATAAACTTAGTTCTAGATTTGATTCTGATAATTGGGAAGTGACATTGACAACTCGGGAATTTATGTGGTAAAACTGATCAGTCGACATTATTCTGGCCAAGCTGGAGGTTGCTGAAAATCTGAAAAAGTCTAGGCTGACATTTCTAAGTATATATACTTTCTAACTGAAATTGTCTAACATACATTTGGCTGAGTTTCTAACACCTACAAATATTATAGAATCCCCTAACTCTAAAATATTCAAGTGATTTTCGAGAATTCGATACTTAAGTAGGATTCTAGTTTCTGTTTTCAAGAGTTAGGGCTAAAATTCACATTCAACGGAAATGACATCATTTGACTTACAACTAGTGGAAAACATCTAAAATTAGCATAGAATAATATTCCTCAAGAATTAAACAAGGTCTGATAGCAATATCTTCACAATCGAAAATTCAGGGCCGGAACTGATAGTGAACTGAGGAAGAGTTTTAGGGGACATAAGGGAAGAACAATCCCCTTCTTGAATTCCCACATACCTAATTGAAAATTTCGCAGAGAAGGAAGCTTGGATCTGCTGTAATGTGTGTGAAGCCCTAGACTGACCTAAGAGTTCTTGAGAGAAAACTACGATCGTTTTCTAAAAGTTTACGTGGGGAATGAGGCGGTAAACCGTTCAATCCCTCTAACATCTCTGAAGTTTTACCTAAAACAATGTAGTTCAGGGACCAAATAGGTAGGATATTACAAAAATAACACTGGGCTAAAAGATGAAATTCGGTCGACCAGGTCACCGCGAAGGACCTTACGACTCGTTATTGCCACTCACGAGTCGTTACATCAATCATCAAGTATACTATCCCAAGATTCACCTAGAACTCCTGACGGTCTACCTCACAAGTCGTTACTAGTGACCACGACTCGTGGTCACCATCCGTTAACCTCACTGCCTTGACTTTAAACAATAAGCCACCAACTGACCATGACTCACCTAACGAGTCATTGTGTCCAACCACGAACCGTTTGGTCCTTTCGTCAGGTACACTGACTCCTCCTCTCATCTCCTCACTGACACTCCCTACGAATCACACGACGACTCGTGGGCACCTCCAAAGGGTCACTTAACGACCCGTCCTATGCCTGGTGACAACACTTTTCAATTTTTTGCATATTTTCTATTTTTATGTTCCGGGTCTAATCTTTGATTTTCTGTGGCATTACATATATATGGTATGTGAACTAATTATGTAATGACGTATAACTGAAAAATCTTAGAAGATCAAGGTTTCATGAGTAAAGTCAAATATATAAGCCAAATACATATCAGCTAGCTAGACTTCTCAACTGAGTGACCTTTCTAAACTAAGAAGTCTAGCTAGTTGATATGCATCTACCTTATATATTCAACTTTGCTCATGCAACCTCTTCTCGACATTTTCGATTTGACTTCATTACATAATTAATTCACATCCAATATATATTTCACTGTTAATAACTCTTGTATCAATATGCATGTCTTCAACTAACTAGTTGCAGCATCGGCTGACTATTAATAGTTATGACATGATAACTCTCAAATCGTACTCCTATAAAAGTATGATACAAAAGTTATAAATATATAAGTATGATTTAAGCATTATCATGTCACAACTATTAATAGTCATCTGGCGCTACAACTAGTTAGTTGAAGATATGCATATCGATGTAATAGTTATTAATAGTGAACTATATATGGGATGTGAATTAATTATGTAATGACGTCAAACCAAAAAAAGGTCGAGAAGAGGTTGCTTGAGCAAAGTCGAATATATCAGGTAGATGCATATCAGCTAGCTAGACTTCTCGATTTAGAAAGGTCACTCACTAGAGAAGTCTAGCTAGCTTATACGTATCTACCCTATATATTCGAGTTTTCTCATGCAACCTCTTCTCGTGTTTTCCAGTTTGACGTCATTACATAATGAATTCACATCTAATATATAGTTCACTATTAATAACTCTTGCATCGATAAGCATGTCTTCAACTAACTAGTTGCAGCGCCGGATGACTATTAATAGTTGTGACGTGATAACGCTCAAATCATACTTATATATTAATAGTTGTGACGTGATAACGCTAAAATGATACTCCTATAAAAGTATGATGCAAGAGTTATTAATATATAAGTATGATTTGAGCGTTATCACGTCACAACTATTAATAGTCATCCGGCGTTGCAACTAGTTAGTTGAAGACATACATGTTAATGCAAGAGTTATTAATAGTGAACCATATATGGGATGTGAAATAATTATGCAATGACGTCAAACTGGAAAAGACGAGAAGAGGTTGCATGAGCAAAGTAGAATATATAAGGTAGATGCATATCAACTAGCTAGACTTCCCAATTTGGATAGGTCAATCACTTAAGACATGTCTGAATCCTTTACTTGGTTGAACCTAGAGAAGTAGAGATTAGAAAAAAGAGAATTACAAGAAAGCCTTGATCTTTATGGGTTATTGTATGACTTGAGTTGTTGCAGGATAGTTAATTTGAAACAAATTGATAACGATTTGAGTTGAAATCGCTCATGATACCTAACACGGTGATTTAGTGTAGTCGTCCGATAGGGACGAACCAGTCATTTGGATGAACCATAATTATCAATTATACAAGTAAGCATTGGGATAGATCATGAGTGTAAACCCAAAGTAGTTATGAACCCATTGGAAACACTTACCCTAGTTAATTGCAAATCTTGGTAAACAACAACCAATTCTCAATTATGTCTTATAATTACTTTTATAAACTCCCATTTTTGGAGATAACATACTTAAAAGCTTAAATACCTTCATTAGTATATATCTTGACCATATTCCCTGTAGGATCGACACTAATCTTTGTTGGATTATATATTTACAACATTTGCGTCATACTTTTACAGTAGTATAATTTGAGAGTTATCACGTCACAACTATTAATAGTCATCCGGCGCTGCAACTAGTTAGTTGAATACATGCACATTGATGAAAGAGTTATTAATAGTGAACTATATATGGGATGTGAATTAATTATGTAATGACGTCAAACTTGAAAAGCCGAGAAGAGATTGCGAGAGCAAAGTCAAATATATAAGGTAGATGCATATTAGCTAGCTAGATTTTCTCAATTTGGAAAGGTCACTCACTTGAGAAGTCTAGCTAGATGATATGCATCTACCTTATATATTCGACTTTTCTCACGCACTCTTTTCGTCTTTCCCGATTTGACATCGTTACATAATTAATTCACATCCCATATATAGTTCACTATTGATAACTCTTGCATTGATATGCATATCTTCAAATAATTAGTTGTAGTGCCGGATGACTATCAATAGTTGTGACGTGATAATGCTCAAATCATACTTATATATTAATAACTCTTGCATCATACTTTTACATGAGTACGATTTGAGCGTTATCACGTCACAACTATTAATAGTCATTTGGAACTGCAACTAGTAAGTTGAAGACATGCATATTGATGCAAGAGTTATCAATAGTGAACTATATATGGGATGTGAATTAATTATGTAATGACGTCAAACTATAAAAGCCAAGAAGATTGAGGTTGCGTGAGCAAAGTCGAATATATAAGGCAAATGCATATCAGCTAGCTAGACTTCTCATGTGAGTGACCTTTCCAAATTGAGAAGTTTTATCTAGTTGATATACATCTATCTTATATATATATATATATTCATGCATACGTGTGGATGAGAAGCGTAGAGGGATTCTTCTGGGACTGGGGCCACTAAGGTGTGGATGCCTACGTCAGCCCAAGAACTTCCTATGAGAAAATTAAAACTGAGGGTACATGGATGAATATGAGAAGATTTTATAAATGAGTAAATAATTATAGCCCGTTTAGTTGTTATATTTTAAGTTTTTTATAAGTAAAAATAGTTTTTAAGTATTATTGTAGCATTTGGATAAGTATAAAAAGTGCTTTTAGAACATTTATTTTTAAGTCAAAATAATAAAAATAAGTCATAAGTCATAAGTGAATCCAAACAGAACCTTTCTCTCTACCTCCGATCCATTTTAGTCTCTATTAAAATAAATAGTTCAAAATAATTTTCATTTAAAAAATCAAGATATAATTAAGTATTTCTGCCATTTACCCTTAATAACACTTTTTCTGTCTTAAATTATTTATCCTTTTTTTTTTGCTTTCCACGCCCTCAAGAATTATTAATTAGGAAGAGTTTTTAACTACTTTAATCTTATTTGTAACTAAGTTATAATTTTTCTTTATGAAACACTTTAATAAAAATTATATTTAAAGTTAAATTGAAAACAATAATTAATTATTCTATTAGTTATTTTCTAAGGAGTATGTTGAGTCAATATTGAACAAGTAAAGTTGAATAAAAATAGTACTATTTTCTAGAACTTTGTCATAATTTCAGTCTTGCTTAATTTATTACCCCCTCCTTCCCACCTGATGCTTGAGTTAAATGATCTAATATTTGATGTGGATTCAAACATAAGGTTTTAAATTTTTTAAAATAAAATTTATATATTTAGAAACTATTTATTTTGTTCCAAATTTGCTTGAGATGATTCAAAATATAAGGGTCAAATTATCTAATTTTTTATGTAAATTCAGACATGCATTTTTAATTTTCTTTAAAAATAAAACTTACATATATACAAGTTACTCTCACAGTCCCACTTTGTGAGGCATTTTGAACTACAAAGGTCAAAATATCTAATATTTTTTTATTAGAATAGTCTTTAAACTTTTTGAAATAAATTTACATGTTTAAAAATTTCTATCTGAGTCTATATTATGTGCGATTATTTAAAGTATGAGGGTCAAACTGTTTACCTTTCAATGTAAGTTAAGGATATAGAATCTTTAATTTTATAAAAAAATAAAATTAAACTATATAAAAAGTAATATAAGTCACAATAACTAATAATTATAATATTTAAAAGGATATGAAAAAATCACGTTGAACAAAAAACTACTTTGACTTTTTTTAACAATAATTGCATCACGTAAAGTGAGACAAAGAGAGATTTAGAAAAAGTAGTTCCATGCAAAAAATATATCATGTTCTTACAGGATATGAGAAAAATCGCACTCCAAAAGAGTACATATGCTTCCTACCCTTACTCAAGTATTAGTGATTGATTTCATGGGTCGACCCCTGATCTATATGTCACTCAAAAATAATTTTTATCAAAAATCTTATGAAGATTGTGATAATCCTAAACTAGAAGATATTGGTTAAGTTAGGTATAAGATATGTCTATCTTGAGAAGATTATAAGTTATATAATAGTCCAACTGATGAGCAACCTTATAATCCAATTAACCTTGTAATTCTGTTGAATAAATACACCCACAAGATGTATTGTAAACGCAATTGTGCAAAAAAAAAAAATTAATTTCTTCATTCCCCCGTCAATATCCTGCATTTTTCTATATGGTATCAGAGCTTAACTAAAGTTGTGTTTTCCTTAACAAAAACTAGAAGTAACATAATTAGAACAACTCCATCCATAATCTTTCTGTCTCTGTGACATGCTTCTTTGTATCTTCTCTTTGCACATGGCTTATTAGATGAAGTCTTCAGATAACTTAACTCGAAAAACTTAAATATTATAGTTGATTTCTTCTTCCTCCGTTAATATCTATTTTTCTATATGATATTAGATCTTATTTAAGGTTGTGTTTCCTTTAGAAAAAATTATAAGTAATATAGTTGGAACAACTTTATCCACAATCTCTTTATCTCTGTCACCTGTTTCTTTGTATTATCTATTTGCTTCATGCCTTATTAGAGAAAGCTTTTGAACAATATAACTTGAAGAACACAAATATTGCAGTTGATTTATTCATTTTCTATCAATATATTGTATTTTTCTATATGGTATCAAAGCTTAATTAAAGTTATGTTTCACTTAACAAAAACTAAAAATAACATGGTTGGAACAATTTCATCCATAATCTTTTTATCTCTGTCACTTGCTTCTTTGTATTATTTCATTGCCTCATGCCCTATTAGATGAATCTTCAGACAATCTAACTTGAAGAATATAAATATTGTAGTTGATTCAAGCAATTAAAGTGACAAATCTCGTCAAAGAAGATAAACAAAATACAAGCAATTTATCTACTATTAATAAAATTGAAAAAGCAGTTGAGAGCAGTGACTATAAAGGATGTAATTTATGGATCTAGATCTCTTCCACAATGATAGAAAAAACATGTATCTTATTGTGTGGAGTTTGTTGTCAAAGCGATATGGAAATGCTTGAAAGAAATAAATCTTCAAGCAACTAAAGATAATGAGTTCAAACTTAAGCAACAGCCGCAGTATCAAGTTGAGAACCAAAAAATTATATGATTATCTTAAGGAGTTTAAGAAAATATGTGATGGTCTTATATCCACACACAAATATGTTGCTAAAAACAATAAAGTAATCAACATTGTTAGAGGACTAGTTAAAAGAATCCAAGACCTTTGGACAATCATCATAGAAAAGTCTCCATATACTACTTCCAACCAATTTGTTAATTTACTAGTGATTTTGACATGAAAAATGAAGAAAAGATGATCTAACAAGGCTATAACATAATCCAAAAAGGAAGAGGTCGCAAAAATTTTCTTTTAAAAGAATAAGTTCAAACTTCAATTCAAGAAATTTTAAGTTTCTTGGATAAATCAACAATAGTCAAACTATTTAGAATACTCGGAACGCAAATTAGTTAAAATAAAAATGAAACCTATCAATAATATAGTAGAAATAACCACACAAACCTCAAGTGCTTCATTCCTATCTGGTGAATTGTACTTTCCACAAGCCTTGGCTACTGTTAACCTGCAAAATACACCAACTGAGGATGAGACTTTATATGTAGACTCTGTTACGAGCAGTCAAATAATAGATTCAATAAGTAACTTATCAAACCTCCAAGCTAATATTGTCCAGATAAAACAATTATTGAAAATGATTCAAAACTTGACATTACACATGTTAAAAATATAACAAAAATTAAACTGAGAGTAAAGAAAGTCCTTATGGTTCCTAAGATTAAAAAAGAACCTGCTCTTACTTAGTTAACCTAAAAATAATTATTTTGGTGTACTTGTATTTGATGATGAATTTGATTTTTCTAGAAAGGACAAGAACATAGGGAAGCTCCTAGCCAAGGGATCTTAGAAGGTTAGTTTGTATGCACCGAAGATAACAGTCTTTATTTTTGATCTACATCATAAGAATGGAAGAATATAGACAATGTTTGGCTCATTAGATTAGGCCATCCCAATTTGAAATCTTTGAACATTTTGAGTAGTAATAAATGTGTTGAATAGAATTTTTATTGTTTTTATTATTTGTTAGTTAGGAAAAAAATGTAAGCTGCCCTTTGATTTGAGAAATAAAATTTAAAAATAATCTTTGCTTAAAATTCATTATGATCATTGGGACCAAAACTGTAACACCTCAGACCTCGAAATAGCTTTTTAAAGGAAAACTAACTAAAATTTATAGGTCTAGTGTAGGGAGTGACGGTGTGGCTGATGGCCTGTCACGCCCCTGACGGTGCAAGTGACTGTTGTCAAACAGTCGATGGACCATCACTGATGTTATTGAGGTTTGACGGTGTGGATGACGTCCCATCACAGACTTGATGGTGATGGTGACAACCATCAAACCATCGATGAATAGTCATTTAGACTATCGAGGGGAGGCTTCAGGTGTCCAGGTGTAACAGAAACCTGACGAATCGTCGGAGCAGTGACGGCCCGTCATTTCCACCTTAGTAAGAGGGAAAAATTCGTCTCTTCTTGTTAGGGGTAACAGCCTGGGTGACTGACCATCGGGAGAGTGATGGCCCCTTATGCCCACTGTCAGGGTGCCCGGCCGCAAAATCTGCTTGATTCTCAGGGCAATTTTATAATCTCCTATGCTTTGAACTCCCAAATGATATCATTTTGGGACTCCTAAGGATCGAATTAAAAAGGTTTTTATATCATAATTCCTCATTCCTTCTCAAATCATCTATAGGGTCTCCTTCTCAAATCATCTATAGGGTCTTCTTCTCCCTTTCCCTCAAAACTTAAGAGCACCTAGGGTTCTTCTCTAAGAGCTGTAAGATGTAAGTGCTAGTGGAGAATTTCTTCAAGCCAGGTATGTGAGACTTTAATAAGGATCTCCTTTTATCCTTGTGTCCCAATTTATGTTCAAAACCCTAGATACCTTAATTCCCTAGAAAGGCCTGTTTTAGGGTTGTGATTCTTCGAATGATTTTCTCC
This sequence comes from Datura wrightii, assembly GCA_035772735.1. Lineage (NCBI taxonomy): Eukaryota > Viridiplantae > Streptophyta > Magnoliopsida > Solanales > Solanaceae > Datura > Datura wrightii. Next base: position 178,443,948 of record JASDFA010000001.1, on the reverse strand, counting down.
CATGCCCTCCATGGTTTGCTAGGTTCTCATGATGTTCACGTATTCAATCTCAATCTCATAATTTGATGTTAGCATGATTTCCCAAAGTTCAGCCCATGAAATTTTTGTTTTAGAAAATATGGTTCATTTCAGATATATGATTTTTCCATGAATTCAATACACATGATTTACACAATGATTTTCATGAAATTAGTATGATTAACATGTTTATGATTTCTCAACCTCTCGAGCCTCTTGCAAGTGTATAGTAGCCCTGACAAGACTCTCATAAATTCAGTATGATAAGCATGTTTATGATTATTTAAACTCTCAGGTTTCTTGCTATTAGAAAGTATCACAAACTAGTCTTAGCATTTTTCAAATTGAGCACTCAGTATTAGCATGTTCATGCTCCTTTAGGCTATAGGGATCTTTGTTAGAGAAAGAGGTTACGACTAGTCTTAGGACTTCAACTTGAGATTATCAGTTCACAGGTCTCCTTATGTTCTATTGGGAGTAGTACTTAGCACTGAGTAAGCTAGGGTTCTAGCATACCCAGGTCTCAGAACTACGTGCCACCGTAGGATATTGAAAATAGTAGAGAATGTTTCCTTCGCCCGAGGAATATGGGATCCTCGTTATCTGAGAGTGTCTCCCTTTTCTTAATGGGCGCATATAGGGGTCATCATTATTAGAGATTGTCACCCTGAGTCACGAGTAGTATCATACCATTCAAAGTTCTTACCCTTGGCAAGGTATGAACACCATTCTAACCAAGGTTACAGGTCGGGCTCCACGAGGCTCACATTGGAGTTTATTGGTTAATAGTCTCTCCCATAATACAGTTTAGTTTATGTTTCAATGTAGTTATTTCAGTTTATGATTTCAGATTCAGTCTTCCGTGCATGTACATGACTCAAGAATATATTTACCTGTATTTCATTAAATATTTTCAAACGAGCATATGATGTCAATATATATGCATCTCAAATAGGGTCATTGTACTTCACCTTAGTTATACATTCAGTTATGTATTCAGCTCAGTCTTTCTCAGCATACTAGCATGGTTCTAGCTTTAATTACGTTTCCTATATACTTAGTACATTCCAAGTACTGACCGAATACTTTATGTGCTATATCATTTTATGATATAGATCCAGGTATTTAGACTCATCCCCACTCTTAGATACTTCCCAAATTCTATCAGTTGACGTTGGTGAGTCCTTATCTTCTGAGGATGGGGGTCATGTTTTTCATTAATTCAGTATTATTCTAATTTCAAATTTTAGAGTTAGCTGGGGTCTTTTCCTTGTAGGTCATCAGATTAGTAAAGGCTTTCAGAGTATGTAGTGTTACTTCTCAGCTTATGAATCATCGTTTTCTTTAAGTATGTCTTTATTTCATGATCAATTATTTTCAGTTAGCTTCCGCTCAGATATGCTAGATTAACTATTGTTAGATTTTGATTATGTTATGCCATGGGTCAGCTTTGAGCCATCTGTGGTTCTAAGCATCATGTCTCAATTCATGGTCCCAACTCGGATCATAACAAACCTTGTATCAGAGAATTAGGTTTAGAATGTCCTAAGGTGTCTGAAAGCCACATTAAGTAAAGTCTTTTTCATAGGTGTGATGTGCGCCACACTTATGGGGAAAAGGATATCAGACATTTTTAAGAAAATTCCCTTTCTTCATGATTCTTATCATGCGTAGAGTGTGAAACTCTAAAGGTTCCTCTTCTAACTCGTGCTTTACGTGTTTGCAGACAATGCCTCCCAAACGAACAAATGGAAGGAGAAACGGTAATGGGCACCAACTAGCCCCAGCAGACACTATGAATGAGAAAGTTATCCATGCAGAGTTTCGAGATGCATTTCAGGTATTGGTGTAGGCCATCACAGCATAGGCCAACCATCAGACAATGGCACTCATAGACCCTAACGGGAATTCTAGGGGAGACAAGGGTGCAAGATTTCATTAGAATGAAACCGCCAAAATTATTTGGGTTGAAGGTGGATGAGGATCCATATGAGTTCATAGAGGAGATTAAAAAGATTACCTAGATTATTGGTACATCCAGGGAGGAGAGTACGGACCTAGTCTCCTATAAGCTAAAAGGGGTAGCTCATATATGGTTGAGATAATAGAAGGAAGGTCGTAGGGAAAGTGCAGCTCCGGCGGGTTGGAATGAGTTCGTGACCCCCTTCTTGGACAAGTTCTTTCCCCTGGAATTGAGGGAAGCAAAGGCAGCAGAGTTCGTCAACTTGAAATAGAATGATATGATGGTGTAGGAGTTTGTTTTGAAGTTTCACTTAGTTGTCTAAATATATACCAGAGATGGTTGTAGAGCCGAGCATTCTCATAAGCAGGTTTATAAATGGAGTCTCAGATTTAGTGGCCAAGGAGTGTAGGACAGTGATGCTCATCAGCAACATGGACATTTCTTGACTCATGATCCATGCTCAATAGATTGAGGAGGAACAGTTAAAGGAGAAGGAAAGGGAGAACAAGAGAGCAAGGACAGAGGATTCAGAGTATTCCCAGTAGAGGATAAATGGTAGACCTCGTTCCCAATCCCGTTAGAAGTCATCAGCCCCAACACCATTGACAGCCAGTGTTCCATACAGACTTGGGTAAGGGAGATTACATACTTAGCTTGCAAGAACTGTGGAAAGAATCATTTGGGAGAGTGCATGGTTGGTTCAAGCCCTTGCTTTTGGTGCGGCAAGTCGGGCCACAAACTCAGGGATTGCCCAATAGCTAAATGGGACAAAAGTAGAACCCCAACCACCTCTTCAGTAGCTTCGACAGCCCGCCTACCTCAACAGGGCACATCAACTAGTGTAGGTAGGGGACAACATCAGGACCACTTTTATGCCCTGTCATCGTGTCAGGATCGGGGAAGCTTGCCAGAAATAGTCACAGGTATGTTTTGAGCTTTTCATTTTGATATTTACATGTTTTTAGACCCAAGAGACTTAGAATGATGGATTTAAGCTAAGGTAGAGATTACAAGTTGGTGGCACAAGTCACGTCCTAAGCGTCCTAGTAGAGGGATTCTAGAAATAGTAGTTATGGGATATCAATCCTTTTCTATTCAGAAGTTTTTCCTTTATGTTTCAGTCAGCACTATGCTCTACTCATGCTTATGTTCAGGCTCCTAGATTTATATATAACCACATCAGACAACAATCCTAATCTTCCTCCATGATTACACAAATCTCAGCTTCATGTTGTGAGGTTTACATTGATCCCATTTTCCTTGCTGGGGGAAGCGAAGAAGTGGCTGAAAGCTGAACCACCTAACTCTATTACCACATGGGATGATCTGGCAAAGAAATTCTTGATCAGGTTCTTTCCTTCTGGGAAGACAGCAAGGCTTAGAAGTCAGATTCTAAGCTTCAAGCAGAGAGATGGTGAGAACCTGCACCAAGCATGGGAGAAGTTCAAGTCGGTGCTGAGAAATTGCCCTCACCATCACTAGTCAAATGATGTGTTGGTGCATACATTTATAGAAGGCTTGGAACCTCACACCAAAATCCTATTAGAATCTGCAGCTGGTGGGTAAGCCTTGGAAAAGACTTATGAGGAACTGTATACACCGTTGAACCGAATTTTTCAAGGCAACCCAGAATGGAATGATGACACACCTAGAGGTGTGGTGAAGAAAGCAGCAGGCGTCTTAGAGGTAGATGGACTCAAAGCTATTGTTGCACAGATAGCTGCATTACAAAATCAGATGCACACTAATTTTAGTAACATGAGCTTGGGGTAGTAGCAATCTCCAGTCAATGTAGTCCGACAAGCGTGGTGTGAAGTTTGTGGCAGCAGTGAGCACTCAGCTGAGACATGCGGTGCCAACTCAAACTCAGTTTATTTCCTTGGGAATGTGCAGAGGAGCAATAATCAACATTATAGAAACAATTACAACCCCAACTGGAGGAACCATCCAAATTTTTCGTGGGGTGATAATAGTCACCAAGGTCAAAGTTTGAATCAGGGTCCTCACAGAAATCAGGGGGCACACCAAAATTTTCAACCCCAATTCAGAGGGAATAATGCGCCTACTCAGTGTAGCAACATTGAGGATGTGTTGAAGACCATTATAGCTAATCAATCTCAGATGGCAGCTGACCAAATAAATTGACAGCTAACATGAAAAATCAATAGTTGGCTACAAAAGCTTTGGAAATTCAGCTGGGACAGCTAGCTATAGCACAGAACACTCGAGCCGGGGGGGATTTCCAAGTGACACAAACACCAACCCTAAGCAGGTAATATGTTGTCACTACTTGGAGTGGAAAACTACTGAAAGAGTTGGTGCCCGAAAAGTCATCAAAAAAAGATGAAAACAATAGAGGAGGCCGAGGATAATGATAAGGAATTGGGGAGTGGAAAGTCAACAAGAGATGTGAAGTCACCAACACCACTCCCATTCCCTTAGAGATTGAGGAACCATAAGGAAGAAGCATGCTTCCAAAAATTTATGGAAGCATTAAGAAGGAACACATTAATCTTCCATTGGTAGATGTTTTGCAGGGTATTCCAAAGTATTTCAAGTACATAAAGGATATTGTGGCGAACAAGAGAATACTGACGAAGTATTCCATAGTTGCACTTGCTGAGGAGTGCACTTCTCGAATACGGAATAGATTGCCTGCAGCTCAAAGATCCGGGAAGTTTTACTATCTAGATCACCATTGGGAAATCCATTAGAGCCCTTGGTTTATGTGATCGTTGGGCGAGCATTAATTTGATGCCCACCTCTGTATTCGAGAAGTTGGGTTTGGGTAGTCCAAGACCCACCACTATGATTTTGCAGCTAGCTGATCGCTCATTGGCGAGGCCAGATGGAATTATGGAAGATGTGCTAGTCCAAGTGGGCTCCCTTATTTTTCTGGTGGATTTCATAATCCTTAACTTTGACCTAGACTCGAAAGTCCCATTTATTTTGGGACGTCCCTTTTTGGAAACCGGACGATCTTTAATAGATGTAGTTGCAGGGAAGCTAACTATGAGAGCCAACGACAAGGTGGAAGTATTTGATGTCTACAAAGCCATAAAGCTACTTGGTTTTTATGAAGAGCTGTCAGCCATTACTGTTATTGACCAAGAGTTCACACTTCAAATTATTAGCCCAAATGATCACTTAGAAACAACGTTGGTGGGACATGATCAGTTCGGGGATGTTGCAACTTATGAAATGGTGCAAGCTTTGGATGAGGCCAAAATGTTCTTTCAAAAGCAGGAGTTCGAATCCCTACAGAGATCCTTACAGCCTCTACTCAAGCCATCAATCGAGGAGGCTCCCAAATTGGAGCTGAAAGCATTTCCTCCGCACCTTCAGTATGTATTTTTGGGAGAAGCTGACACATTGTCGGTCATTATTTCATCAGGACTAACAAATTCACAGGTTCAAGAAGAATTAGTGGTTCTGAAAAGGAGAAAGAGAGCCATAGGATGGCAAATGTCAGACATTTGTGGAATCAGTCCGGCTTTCTGCATGCACAAGATATTAATGGAGAAAGGATCCAAGACGATTGTACAACATCAAAGGAGATTAAACCCAGTGATGAAAGATGTAGTGAGGAAGGAGGTGATTAAGTGGCTAAATGGAGGAATGGTATATCCGATCTCTGACAGTGAGTGGGTCAGCCCAGTTCAGTGTGTCCCAAAGAAAGGGGCATGACAGTGGTCACTAATGAGAAGAATGAGTTGATTCCTACTGCACGATCACATATTAGAGGATTTGCATGGATTATAGAAAATTAAATGAGGACACCAGGAAAGATCACTATCCGATTCCATTTATCAATCAGATGTTGGACAGACTTGCAGGTCAGGAGTATTACTACTTTTTGGATGGCTATTCTGGCTATAATCAAATAGCTATAACCCATAAGATTAGGAGAAGACCATATTTACCTATCTGTATGGGACATACTCCTTCAAGCGTATGCCATTTGGGCTATGCAATGCATCGGCCACCTTCCAATGATGCATGATGGCTATATTTCATGACATGGTCGGAGAAGACCATATTTACCTGTTTGTATGGGACATAATCCTTCAAGCGTATGCCATTTGGGCTATGCAATGCACCGGCCACCTTCCAACGATGCATGATGGCTATATTTCATGACATGGTCGAAGACTATGTAGAGGTATTTATGGATGATTTTTCTATTTTTGGTAACTCATTTGTTGTATGTTTGCAGAATCTGGACAAGGTCTTGGATTGGTGTGAAGATAGAAACCTGGTACTGAATTGGGAGAAGTGTCACTTTCTAGTCAAGGAAGGCATTTGCCTGGGCCACAAAGTATCACAAAGTGTCTTGGAGGTTGACCGTGCCAAGGAAGAGGTGATTGAGAAGTTTCCACCACCAGTGTCTATAAAGGGTGTCCGCAGTTTCTTAGGCCATGTTGGGTTCTATAGGCAGTTTATTCGGTATTTCTCAAAGATCTCCAGACCGATGTGTCGATTGCTACAAAAAGATGTAAAGTTTGAGTTTGGGGCAGAATGTGTTAGTGAGGAGCTAAAGAAGAAGCTGGTGGATGCTCCTATTTTGATTGCTCCTGATTGGGAACGCCCATTTGAGCTGGTGTGTGACGGCAGTGATGTGGTCGTGGATGCAATATTGGGGCAGAGAAGAGAAAAGATTTTTCACTCCATATACTATGCAAGAAAAACATTGGATGCTTCTCAGGCTAATTATACTGTCACAGAGAAGGAGATGTTGGCACTTGTGTATGAATTTGAAAAATTTAGGTCCTATATTGTTGGGAAAAAAGTGGTGGTGCACATGGATCATGCAGCCATCCAATACTTTTTCAACAAGAAGGATGTTAAACTAAGGTTGATTCAGTGGATATTGTTGCTACAGGAGTTTGATTTGGAAATTTGAGACAGGAAGGGGAGTGAAAATCAGGTAGCAGACCATTTGTCGCAGCTAGAGGACAGGTCACATGTGAGTGATGTTGGGTGAATCTGAGAGGAGTTCCCTGATGAGCAACTCTTGGCACTTAGCGTAGCGGAACTTCCTTGGCATATAGACATAGTGAACCTGATAGTAAGTGGAGTGTACCTACCAGAGGCAACCGCTCAAAAAAGGAAAAGTTGAAGCATGAGTCCGGGTTCTATACATGGGATGAGCCATATCTATTCAAGAAAGGGCGAGATCAAATGATAAGACGGTGCATTCCTGAGAGTCAGGTAACACAGGTGTTGAGAATCTGTCATTCCCTCGCGTATGGCGGTCATCATGGAGGAGAGTCCACTGCTCATAAAGTGCTCCAGTCAGGTTTCTTTTGGAAAACTTTATTCAAGGATGCAACAGCATATGTCAAGTCTTCTGATCAATGCTAGAGAACGAGTACAATCAGCAGAAAATATGAGATTCCACTGCACAACATCTTGGAAGTCGAGGTATTAGACATGTGGGGATAGATTTCATGGGGCCATTTCCACCATCATTCGGCAATCAATATATTTTGGTAGCGGTGGATTATGTTTCCAAATGGGTTAACAACGCAACTTTTCCCACTAATGATGCCAAGGTAGTGGCCAAGTTTGTGAATAAGCAGATTTTTGCTAGGTTCGGAACCCCACGAGCTATTATTAGAGATGGAGGTTTGCACTTTGTTAACAAATGGTTCCAAAACCTATTGGCCAAATATAGAGTTCGGCATAAAGTGGCTACAGCATACCACCCTCATACTAGCGGGCAAGTAGAAGTATTGAATAGGGAAGTCAAGCAGATTCTACAGAAAACTATAAATTCTCAATGGAAGGATTGGGCAAGAAAACTAGATGATGCTTTGTGGGTGTATAGGACTGCCTATAAGATGCCAATTTGGACTTCACCTCATCGGTTAGTTTATGGGAAGGCCTGTCACTTGCCTGTGGAGCTTGAACATCAGGCATATTGGGCTGTGAGGAAGCTGAACATGGATCCTGAGTTAGCTGGGAAAAGTGGTTGTTGCAATTGTATGAGCTGGACGAGTTTGAGTGGCATGCCTATGAGAGTGATAAGCTATACAAAGAGAAGACCAAGAAGTGGCATGACAAGCATATACTGCCTCAAATCTTTGAGCCTGGACAAATGGTGTTACTACTCAACTCCCGATTAAAGTTATTTCTAAGGAAGCTGAGGTCTAAGTGGTTTGGACCATTTAAGGTTGCTAGGATGACCCTGTACGGAGCGGTTGAATTATGGCAAGAAGATAAAAGTGTCACATTTTTGGTAAATGGTCAAAGGTTTAAGCATTACCGGGGTGAGGGCGGTAATCGAGAGAAGACATCTATCACCTTATGTGATGAATGAATGTTAGTTGGGTTGTGTCGTGATGGTAAATCAGGCATTGCATGGGGGGCAACCTGTGGGTGTAATGTAATAGTTAGGATTTACTTTCGATAAAAAAAAAAAAGAAGTCGTGCCACGACTAAAACTACAGCGCTGGGTGGGAGGCAACCCACTATTTTCTAACTTATTGGTGTTTTTGGGTGATTTGCAGGACGCTATAGAGCGAAAAAAATGATTTAGGGGACGAACACATTGCATGAGTAAAAATTAAGGCCGAAAGTGCAAAGTGAAAAGGAAAATTAGGCTCAAATAGTGAGCCTGCACAATAGCTCCATGTCACGGAGATTGATCACCGCTTTTAGCTCCATGTCACGAAGCCGTATTACACCGTAGAATCATAATCTAGTGAGGGTGCAGGATGTCGGCATGTCACGGAGCAGTTCTGCCGTGTTAGGCTCTTTAACACGTTGAGGTGTATTTCTCGACGGGTTTCATTAAATACCAGGTTGACCCGCCCCAAATTATTTCTTTTTAATCCCTAAGTCAGCATTTAAGCCCCATTTTTTATCTCCTCCGCGACAAAACCCCAATTCCCCTCTCTTCTCAAGCGTGCCACACCAAAATCGTCAAATTCTTCACCTCTCTTCTTAAGAGAAATGCTTCAAAGATATGTTCTTGTTTTTCTTCATCTTCTCTCATTTAAATTCCAAGTATGAACATGTTAGTAAGTAGAGGTAAAACATGACTCATGTGAACGTGGGGGAAACAAGTTTGTGTTGGGTAATCATGCTATTACTTGATGATATTTGATTTTTGCACTTGGTAACAACATGGTTTCTTAAATTTGGCATAGATATTAAGCGTGGGGTGCTTGAAGGGTTGAGTGAAGATGAAAAGGGGGAGTGAAAAATGTAAATTAGGAAATTCATGCCTTTGTTATTCAATTAGTGTGAAATGAATGGTTGGTTGTGCATGCTAAATCAGGGGAGCTTTGTGAGGCTGGAACAGGGGAATTGTGCATTATATGTAGAGTAGGACATATTGAATAGACATACTACACTATGTCTAAGCCCATTGTGCAAAAATGTTGTTATTTGTAAATATGGGCATTCATAGATTGTAATTGCTCCTGATTACAAGTCCTGCATTGCTTGAAGTCTGAGTAAAGCAACATTCACTCCCCTGTAAATGCTAGTGTCATGGGTATGAGTTATTTGAGTGTACGAAGTCTGAGTAGTACAAGATAATTTCCAAGTTTAATAGCTCAATGCAAAGTGTCTAAAGTGACAATGCTGTAGAATGTTGTGTTGGCTTAATCTTGTCAAAGTGTTGATTATTCTTCATTGTGGGAGAAACTAGTCACTGTAGCGTATAGAGGGGGAAGTATGAGTACCCCGAATAACTATGACTAGTGAAACCACGCTACCAACTATGTGTGGGGTAATCAACTGAAGCCCTGACTTAGTGTTAGCTACCCATGTTAAATGTTGACGAATTTGGTCTTTGTGTTTTGGATGAACAGGAACGATGTTTGCTAGACAAGGGAAAGGTGTTTCATCCTCCAGCACAAGCCAAAAAAGACTCCATCTAGGCGCAGCTGTGCCAGTAGGCCCACTAATCCTTAGGGGCCGGAAAAGGCAATTCAGTACCAGATGGGTGGTGGATGAAGGGAAAAAATGGTACGCTAAGCATAAAGAGTCTAAATACTTCCCGGAGGAGCAAATTGTCCGGGAGAGTTTGGCACAAGAGTTTCCCCGTATACTACAAAGGATACACACCTTGGGCATAGACTTCATTTTCAATGAGCCTAGGGAGTGTAATTTACACATGGTTCGGGAATTCTATGTGAATTGGGACCCTACTTTTCACAGCCACACAATCAAGATTCAGGGTCAGGTCATTCCATTTGAAGCACATCACTTAAATGCCATCCTGGGGACACCCGATACAGATCCACATCCACCCTGCCATCTTAATATCACCCCGCCATATGGTGATATTTGGTATACATTATGCGGGCAGCGATCAATAGCTAGATGGATTCACCACAAGGAAAAAGGGTACCATAAGACATTGCCCTATTCACAAATGAACAAAGAGGCACGAGTTTGGCTGGAGATTGTCTGTAGCTGCCTCATTCTAGGGGTACATATGACTGATGTCACCAGGGACAAGTTTTGCCTGGTATAGTCTTAATGCGAGATGTGGAGATCAAGGTTGGGGCTGTGATCAAATCATCCATGAAAAAGGCGAGGATGCACCAGGGACACAGGTATGGTTTAGGCAGCTTACTCACCACCTATCGCAGGAGCCAAGACATTGAGAGGAGGCTCTAGACTATAGACCAAGGGTAGAACGGCGCATTGTGGACATGACCAAGACTAAGGCGCCAGACACCACATATAGGCCAGTTCTCACATTAGTCGAGCAACACGCTCGAGATGATAGCTACGCAACCAGGCTGTTTGGACTACAAATGTTGCAGTTGCACATTGGTGGATGGCCCACAACAGAGGAGGAGCTTTGGCAGGTGCATAGGAACTATCCGATGAATGAGCATGCCAGAGCTATTTGTAGGATTGGGCCAGCGTTTATAGATCCCGTAGACAATGACATACCCATTGATGAGGAGAGGCGCCGGGAGTACTCAAAAATTGAGTCAGACGATGATGAGGGGGATGACTCTGACCTTGGTCAGGAGGCCTTTGCACCCGATGAGGAGATTGAAACAGTTGTTTGATCAAGGAGTCTTCACTACCCTAACTCTATTTTTTCATTGATTTGTTGCAAGCACCGGGGTCAGTGCTCATTATTAGTGTGGGTGGTCATTTTGTGTGTATCTATGTATGTAATTCTCTAACTGTGGCATGTATAAATTGGTAACAACTAGACGTTGTGGCATGTAATTTGTGGCTAGGAACAAGATTTGGTACTTCATCTGTAATAGCTAGTAAGCTTATCTGTTCTATTCTTAGGTTGTTGCATGTAAATTTATCTACTATGTTGCTTGTAATTATTTTTTAATTTTTTTCTTTCTTGGGTTTCTCGGCTTTTATTTTCGGTTCTTTTTCCAAGAATAGTCCCCTTGAACCAAATAGGACTTTATTTTTTTTATTTTTTTAATCATAGGTATAAACAGTTCCCTATGATGGATGGATGACGACAGTCTTAAAAGAAATTAGTGATGCTTAGGAAGTAAAACCATCACTAAAGGGCTAAGGTACTTCACTTGGTCAGATACTAGACTTCATGGAATATACATTTGAACAAGCAAATAGTGAGGAGAAAATGATAGGATCACATAATGCCTTGGTGTTCAACTCTAAATTATAAATTGTAGGCTTAATTGTTCTTAAACTCAATGTGGATGAAATCATGAAAAGGGTATAAGTTAACCAAGTTGGAACCTCTATGCCATGTGTGGTGAGAATTAGTTATATTTCTTTCTAACTAACATCTAGAATGAATTATATTCCATGATTAAAGTGTTTAGCACAACTAGGTGTGAGCTATCTGGGTGAACTGATGATGGTAATGTTGTTGAAATCATGTCTAGGATACTAAAGAATTGTCCGAGGATGAACAAGGTTATAAGTTTTGGGTGGTGATCTTGGGCATATTTATATGACCAAACTCTGTATTTTCAATAATACAGGGGCCTAGTTGGATAATATTGATGTATTTGTGCATGTTTTGGGTAAATTATGTTTTTGTACTAATAAATGTGATATGACTATTTGTAGGTGGATATGACAATAAATTCAGCGTGATGTGGCGGATGATACTCGGACTTGAAGTATGGAAATTTTGGAGAGCTTAAAAACTTATTTAGGAATTCACTTCCATGTCACTTTAGGGATTGTTTGCATTGAACAATGTGCCACAGTGCCTGGATAGAAGAAAGAAACTCAGTAAATTTTGAAGGCACGAAATAGTGAGGGTCTGCGTTTGGTCCGTGTCACGGAGGAGATATGGCGCATTGAGCTCCATATCACATGCAGGATAAAAATATACCTGAAACGCCACATTTGGTTAACAAAGGGAACAAATTCAACTAGACCTAAGATGAGTTATTGCATCCCATTAATATGTGTAGTTGCAAGGTTCATGAGTAGGCAATTGGCTAAATGTTTGATAGACCATAGTCAGACTTTAAGATTTCCCAATCATCAACCTGATAGAGAAAACAGCTGAAGAAAAAATATAAGTTATACATGATTGCATTACATGCCTTAACCTCAGATTGTTCTTGTTATTGTTTTAATCAATTTTCTTAGCTTCATTTAGTATTACTTTTTATGTCACTATTTATAAAATTCTTAATTTATTGTGCTACTATATTCTTGTGTAGAATAATTGTGAATACTAAAATAGAAGAAATCACCAAGTTATAGTCCCTAAGGGTTCGATATCCGGCTTGAAAGAGCCACTATATTACTTGTACGACCACGTGCATTTGCGTGCATTTGGGCGGAAATATGTACTTTGATATTTGAGTGAACTTCTATGCATACTCATGTACTATCATGTCATTCTATTTAAAATTACTAACTCAGCGGCCTTAGCTTCCCTTAACTCCCGAGAAAAGAATCTATCCAAGAACGCAGTCACAAACTCGTCCCACTTTACTGGGCTTGCACCAACCCATCTCCCTTCCTTCCACTATTTGTACCATATTTGGGCCACTCCTTTAAGATGATAAGCGGCCAACTCTGCACTCTTGATGAAGGTAACACCTATGATTTGGGTGATCTTCTAAACCTCGTCAATGAACTCCTGTTGGTCCTCATCTACCTCAGACCCATGAAATGCTGGGGGATTCATCTTAATAAAATCCTAGACTCTGGCAGCAGTTATAGACCCATTGGCATTGGAAAGTATGATGACCTACTGGCTGACTTGTTGGTCACCACCTAAGTCAGCATCTGAATAGCAGCCCAGAACTTCGCATATGACACCTGATCGTCCTGAGGGGCTGCTAGAGCTGGTGGGGCTAGATGGTTAGCATTACCAGCCCTACTTTATTTCCTCTTCTGGGAGGGATCATCAACTGAAAATGGAAGAGCACAAGTTATAAGGATATTTGAGAGATTCATACTCTATGCACAATAAGAATCATGAAGAAAAAAGAAGTTTTCCTAAAAATGCCTTGTAGCCTCCCCCCTCCCCCCCGATAAGTGTGGCGCACTACACACCCATGAAAAGGACTCTACTTGATGTGACTTTCAAACATCCTAGGACACTTTAAACCTAATTCTCTCATACCAATTTGTCACGATACAGGTCTACACCCTGAACGCGACACGATACTTAGGATCACAAGTGACCCCAAGAAAACTCATGGCTTATCATGATTCTATAATGACTGATCTACTATAAAATAATCTTAAATGGAAGTTATTTATAGATAATAACCAAATACTTTTATAAATAAGGAAAATCTGATAAGATACTGAAATTTCAATTAAACATTAAAGCCCGAGATGAAACTAACATACTCTAGTTGAAAGCCTTCTAAAAGAAAATGATGAGTTTCTGGGACATATCCCCAGCTAACTCTAATGTCCAAACACTAAAAATGACAATAACTAGAAATGAAGACTCCGTTCCTTGAAAGATGAGGACTAACCAATAGATCTCTTTTGCACTAAGTCTGAAGGAGAAGTTAACCCTGCTACTAAGCTTGAGATCCTGAGCATATATCATAAAATGATATAGCACAAGAAATATGTGGTCAGTACTTTGAACGTACAGAGTATAAGAGATATACAATGGAAAGTATATAGAATATGTTGATAGTTTGAAAAGTTGTACTGAAATGCATAACTGAACTAAAGTACCATGACCTTTACTAAAATACATAAATATCTGAGATGAAGTAGTAGTCTGAAAATACATAATAAAGTATAATAAAACTAATTTAAGGATCATGAACATGTACTAAAAATTGAATTTGTAAGTGAGACTGAGACTGTAACTGTACCGAATGATAGGAGAGCCTGTTAACCAATATATAACCACGTGAGCTAAATGTGGAGTTTGCGCCCCGTCAATAGGTTTAAATATACCTTCCTAGGGTATAAAGGTATGGTTGATGTGATCATTAAAACTGATGCCTATTGATCTTGGGCAGAATTTCATGCCCAAGTGATACTCAAATACGTCATTTCTACTTGTTTATCTATTGTTATGTGTACATTCTCATGATTCTTAGGTAAATGTGAATTTATACTAACCAACATGATTAGTATTGTTTTGCAGGAAGAAGGAATTTTTGGAAGCTAATCTACAAGTTGGTGAAATGCGGGAATGGACTCGGAAGCAAGAAGTGGAAGTTGACAAGGGAAGTTGGCAAAAATAGGGGCTCCGCGATGGCTCCGTCATGCTACCATCGCGGAGGCATTCTACCTGGGAGGAATAAATTATGTCAAATTCCAGTGGAGGTGCGCGATAGCACCATGGCATGGAGGCAGTGCTCCGCGATACACTCTGTGCCACGTTGCTTGTTATTCCGGAAAAAATTCCCAATAGTATAAATAGCACACTTAGGTTTTATTTTAAACATTCTGACATTTTTGGAGCAAGAACGTGGTTAGCAGGCAGTTGGGAGGACGAAATTCTAGGGTTAATTCTCTTCCTTTTTCTCTTCAAATTCAATTGCTTGTATGAATTCTACTTGGTTGAAGATGTTTAATCCACAAATGAGTGGCTAATTCACCTCTTGCTGAGGTTAAGGTTAATTGTAAAGGAATGTAATGATTAATCATTTCAGTTTTCATCTTCTCTATAATGGTTGTTCTATCAATTCTTGTTTTTACTACATTAATGTTTTGCCAATGTTAATGTATATCTTAGAAATCCAATTTTGATTCTGAAAAGGAAAGTAATCGAACAGATGTAAATTGGTAGGATATGATCTTTTCTTAGTTGGGAAAATTGAGAGAAGATTTACGTTCAGAATAGAAATATATCTGAAAGTCGTATTAGTCATTTATGGAATTTGTTATGTATGGCTAGAGCATGGGGTTCTTATATCACAGAAATGTAGAGTAAGGTCTCATGATTCTTTAATTGGATAGGAGTCGAAAGATCCAATCCATAGGCGATTAATTCCTGACTAGCAACCGAAGAGAAGATTAGCTGATTTGAATTAAGAAATTACATTCCTGCATGCTTGCCTTAACCTCAGCTTGTTCATTGCTATTGTTCAGACTTTAAATTATAATCTTTACTTAGGTTATTATTACTTATTAATCTTGACTCATAAAGCATTATTTGTTTAGTTGTCTACATTCATAAAGATATCGTTCACTGACACTTAGGTTAATTAATATCATAGTTCAGTCCTTGTGGGATCTATACTTGGCTTGAAATAAAGCCACTTTACTACTTGTACGACCACGTGCACTTGCGTGTAGTTTGGTCCGAACAAGTTTTTGGCTCCGTTGCCGGGGAGTGGCAATTGGTAAATTTATTTTCTTAGTGTTAGTTTACAAATTCAATATAAGTATTGACAACTTGATCTTAGCCTTTCTCTTGCAGGTACTGAATTTTTCTGAATGTTGGCAAGAGACAAGGAGTTGGTGGATTCATTTATAGAGCCAGAGAGACAATTTCATCGCCAAAGAAGGGAAGCTCTACAGAAGAAGCTGAAGTTGCTAAGACAGGCAATTCTGGAGCAACAACAAAATCCACCGCTTGTAAGGGCAGTTTTAGTGCCCGAAGAGATGGCAGCAAGACCGGTTCGCGAAGTGGAAATCCCACATGCAAATAATGTAACATCCAATATTCTCAGACTAGAGCCAGGAGGGAGGTCGAGCTTAAGTAGAATATGGTACAGTTGTTGCACACCAGTGGGCAATTTACAGGTCTCCCTCATGAAGATCCACAACAACATCTCCAAAACTTTTTGAAGATAAGTGACACCTACATCCCCGCTGGAGTATCATCTGACTATGTGAGGCTTACATTATTCTCATTTTCACTGTTGGGGGAAGCAAAGAGGTGGTTGAAAGCTGAACCACCTAATTCTATCACTACTTGGGATGATCTCTCAAGAAGTTTTTGATATGATTCTTTCCATCTGGGAAGAAAGCCAGAATTAGAAGTCAGATTCTAAGTTTCAAACAGAGAGAGGGTGAGAATTTGTATCAGGCTTGGAGAGGTTCAAGTCAATGTTAAGGGATTGTCCTCATCATAACCAGTCTAATGATGTGTTCGTGCATACATTCATTGAGGGTTTGGAACCACATATTAAGATTTTGTTAGATTCAGCAGCTGGTGGGCAGGCATTGGAGAAGACTTATGAGGAGCTTTACACTTTGTTAAACCATGTTTCACAGGGAAATCCATAATGGAATGCAGACTCAACTTGAGGAGGAACAAGGAAAGCTGCAAGAGTCTTTGAGGTGGATGGTTTTACAGCTATTGCTGCGTAGATAGTTGCGTTGCAAAATCAACTCAACACACACTTCAACAGTATGAGCTTGAGCCAACACAAGCCCCAGTCAATGCAGGTCATCAGGTATGGTGTGAAGTATGTGGGAGGAGTGAACACTCAGCTGAGTGTTGTGGTACCAATCCAGACTCGGTAAATTTTGTTGGGAACGTCCAGAGTAACAATAATCAACAGTATGGCAACAGTTACAACCCAAATTGGAGGAATCATCCAAATTTTTCTTGGGGGAGTAATAGTCATCAAGGACAGGGTTTGAATCAGGGCGTGTAGAGAAATCCAGGGGGGCATCAAAATTTTCAGTCTCAATATAGAGGAAACAATGCACCTCCTCCACCACCCAGCAGCATCGAGGATATGTTCAAAACAATAATAGCTAACCAAGCACGGATGCAGGCTGATTATGTGAAATTAGCAGCTGACATGAAAAATCAGCAGTTAGCTACAAAGGCGTTGGAGTATCAGTTTGGACAGTTAGCTGGAGCACAAAACACCAGCCCCAGGGGAGGACTACCAAGTGATACTGACCCAAAACCCAAGCAGGTCAATGCAGTTACAACAAGGAGTGGACTTCAACTTAAGGAGGTGGAACCAGAAAGGCCACCTCAGCAATCTGGAGCAGCGGAAAAAGATGGAGAACATGATGATGTGAGGGGGAAGGAAAAGGAAGCTGAGATAGAAAGACCACCACCCCCGTTTCCTTAGAGATTAAAGAAGCACAAGGAAGAAGCTTGCTTCAAGAAATTCATGAAAGTGCTGAAACAGGTACATATTAATTTACCTTTAGTTGATGTTTTGCAGGGAGTGCCGAAATATGCCAAGTACATCAAGGACATTGTAGCAAACAAAAGCAGATTGATGGAGTATGCTACGGTGGCGCTTACTGAGGAGTGCACCTCCCGAATACAGAACAGATTGCCGACAAAGCTCAAGGATCCTGGAGCTTTACCATTTAGATTACAATTGGGCAATGTATTCAAGCTCGTGGATTATGTGATTTGGGAGCAAGCATAAACTTGATGCCGACATCGGTGTTCAAGAAGTTAGGGCTGGGCAGCCCTAGACCAACTATTGTGATCTTGCAGCTAGCTGAGTTCATTGGCCATACCAAATGGTATTGTGGAGGATGTGCTAGTGCAAGTGGGCTCCCTCATTTTCCCGGTGGATTTCATTATTTTGGATTTCGAGCCTGATGCGGAAGTTCCATTTATTTTGGGACGTCCTTTCTTGGCAACTGGGCGAGCTTTGATTGATGTGGTTGCTGGGCAGCTAACCATGCAAGCACATGACAAAGTAGAGGTTTTTGATATGTACAAGGCCATGAAGCTACCGGCCATTTATGAGGAGCTATCAGCAATCAATGTGCTAAATCAGGAATCAACTCTTCAGATTGTTGACTCACAGGACCCATTGGAGAGAGCCTTGAGGGGCTCCAATCATTTTGGAGACAGTGCTACATATGAGATGGTGCAGATGCTGAACGAGCCAAAATGGTTTCCTAGGAAGCAAGACTTTGAGCCGTTGATGAGGTCCTTGGAACCATTGCCAAAGCCATCAATTGAGGAGGCACTAAAATTGGAGTTGAAGACATTGCCTCCACATCTGAAGTATGTATTTTTGGGGGAAGATGACACCTTGCCAGTCATCATTTCCACAGAACTGATAGAGGCACAAGTAAAAGATGCATTGGTGGTCCTCAAGAGGCGAAAGAAAGCAATGGGTTGACAGATGTCGGACATCAAAGGAATTAATCCAGCTTTTTGCACACACGGGATTTTTATGGAAGAAGGATCCAAGCCAACTGTACAACATCAGCGGAGGTTGAATCCGGTGATGAAGGATGTAGTCAGAAAGGAAGTGATCAAGTGGCTTGATACAGGTGTGGTATATCCCATTTCAGACAATGAATGGGTTAGCCCAGTTCAGTGTGTTCCAAAGAAAGGAGGGATGACCGTGGTCACCAACGAAAAGAATAAGTTGATTCCCACACGCACAGTCATAGGATGGCGAATTTGAATGGATTACAGGAAGCTAAATGATGCCACGAAGAAAGATCATTATCCTATTCCATTTATTGATCAGATTTTAGACAGGTTGGCAAGTCAAGAGTATTATTGTTTTCTGGATGGATATTCCGGCTATAATCAAATAGGCATAGCACCGGAGGATCAGGAGAAGACCACTTTTACATGTCCTTATGGGACATATGCTTTCAGGCGGATGTCATTTGGTCTTTGCAATGCACCAGCCACATTCCAGAGATGCATGATGGCGATCTTTCACGATATGGTGGAAGATTTTGTCAAGGTATTTATGGATGACTTTTCTATTTTCAGTAATTCGTTTGCTACATGTTTGCAGAATCT
Organism: Datura wrightii; assembly: GCA_035772735.1. Classification (NCBI taxonomy): domain Eukaryota; kingdom Viridiplantae; phylum Streptophyta; class Magnoliopsida; order Solanales; family Solanaceae; genus Datura; species Datura wrightii. The sequence goes on along the minus strand of JASDFA010000001.1, from coordinate 178,424,845 downwards.
TGGCAGGGTGCTAGCTCGATGTGAAGACTCAAACCTTGTGCTCAACTGGGAGAAATGTCATTTTTTAGTCAAGGAGGGTATCGTCCTTGGCCATAAGGTGTCATGCAAAGGGTTGGAAGTTGATTGTGCAAAGATTGAGGTGATCGAAAAGCTACCACCACCAGTTTCAGTGAAGGGTGTTTGCAGTTTTCTCGGACATGCGGGGTTCTACAGACGATTAATCAAGAACTTCTCAAAAATTTCTAGACCGATATGCTGGTTGCTAGAAAAAGAGGTAAAGTTCGAGTTTGACAAGGTTTGTGTAAAAGCATTCGAGGAGCTAAAATAGAAGCTGGTAGAAGCGCCTATTCTTATTTCTCCGAATTGGGAACAACCTTTTGAATTGATGTGTGATGCAAGTAACATGGCTGTAGGAGCTGTATTGGGGCAGCGGAGGAATAAAATGTTTTATTCCATTTATTATGCAAGCAAAACACTTGACGCAGCCCAAGTCAATTATACAGTCACGGAAAAGGAGATTCTAGCATTGGTGTTCGCATTTGATAAATTCAGGTCCTACTTGGTGGGTTCAAAAGTAGTGGTATATACTGATTATGCAGCAATTCGGTATTTGTTTGGCAAGAAGGATGCAAAGCCCAAACTAATCAGATGGATATTGTTGCTACAAGAGTTTGACCTAGAGATTCAGGACAGAAAGGGGAGAGAGAATCAAGTGGCAGATCACCTATCGCGATTGGAAAGCCGGTTGCATGTAAAGGAAGGTGATAGCATCAAAGAAGAGTTCCCAGATGAGCAACTCTTGGCAATAAGGAAAGTTGAAATCCCTTGGTATGCAAATATTGTGAACTTGCTGGTAAGTGGAGTCTACCCACCAGAGGCTACGGCTCAGCAAAGAAAGAAGTTGAGACATGATTGCAGATATTACATATGGGATGAGCCATATCTGTTTAAGCAGGGACCGGATCAGGTGATGAGATGATGCATTCTAGAGAGCCAGATTGCAAAAATATGGAGAAGTTGTCACTCATCGTTGTATGGAGGGCACCACGGAGGAGAGCGGACAGCTCACAAGGTGCTACAGTCAGGTTTCTTTTGGCCTACACTGTTCAGAGATTCTATAGCATATGTAAAAATGTGTGATAGATGTCAAAGAATAGGCACAATTGGTAGAAGACAGGAGATGCCACTGCAGCAGATATTAGAAGTTGAGATTTTTGATGTAGGGGGAATAGACTTCATGGGCCCGTTTCCACCATCATTTGGTAATCGTTACATCTTTGTAGCGGTTGATTATGTATCTAAGTGGGTCGAGGCAGCATCTTGTCCCGAGAATGACAACAAGGTGGTGACGAAATTTTTGAAAAAGTAAATTTTCACCAGGTTCGGGACACCCCGAGCTATTATCAGTGATGGAGGGGCTCATTTTGTGAATGCAAGTTTTAGGAACTTGCTAACTAAGTATGGGGTGCACAACAAGGTAGCAACAGTGTATCAACCCCAAACTAGTGGGCAAGTGGAGGTGTCAAACAGAGAGATAAAGAAGATTCTACAGAAGACAGTGAATGCACAACGAATGGATTGGGCAAGCAAACTTGACGATGCGTTGTGGGCTTACAGAACTGCATACAAGACACCCATTGGGACTTCTCCGTACAGATTGGTTTATGGAAAGGCATGTCATCTACCTGTGGAGTTGGAACATCGAGCTTTTTGGGCTGTGAGAAAGCTAAACATGGATCTGGAGCTAGCAGGGAAAAAGAGGTTGTTGCAATTCAGCGAATGAGATGAGTTTCAATGGCATGCCTATGAAAGTGCCAAATGCTACAAGGAGAAAACTAAAAGTTGGCACGACAGGCATGTGGTGCATCGGATCTTTGAGCCGGGGCAGAAAGTGTTGTTGTTTAATTCAAGGTTGAAACTTTTTCCATAAAAGTTGCAGTCCAAGTGGTCAAGGCCGTTTGAAGTGGTGAGAGTGACCCCACACGGGGTAGTGGAATTGTGGCAAGAAGATAGAAGTACCACATTTTTGTGAACGGGCAAAGATGTAAGCATTATTGGGGTAAGGACGTTATTCAAGAGAAGAAATCTATCACTCTAGAGGATGATTAAGAATAAATAGCGTCAAGCTGCGACGGTAAACCAGGCGCTGCACGGGAGGCAACCCGTGAATGTGTTGTAATAGAAGAGTAGGATTATTTGAAAAAAAAAAGAGAAAAAACAAAGAAAAAGAAAAAAATAAAATAGTTGAGTGGCAACCTATGATTTCTAACGAATGTCTTGTGGTTGAATGATTTTCAGGTGGAACGAAGGGCTAAAATACAAAAACGTGCAAAGGAAAAAATAAAGGTAAGAAAATAAAATTTAGGCAAATTCTAGTGAGCCAACGCGATGGCTCCGTATCACAGAGGCAGTGCTCCGCATTACCCTCCGTGACACATTGAGGTGTATTCTGGAACTTTTTTAAAATTCCATAACACCTGCGCGATGGTTCCGTGTCATAGAGGAGGGCCTTCGCGTTACCCTCCATGACACGTTAAGGTGTATTTCGCGTCGGGTAACCGAGTAAACCCGCGCGAAAAAACCCCTTTTTAACCCAAATCCCTTCAATTTTTACCTATTCTTTCATTTCCTCTGCGACCCACACCCCAAAATCCCTTCTCCCCCAATGTGGCACGGACCTAGTGATCAAATTTTTTCGAGTTTTCTTCAATTTCATCAAAGGTATGTTCTTGAATTTCTTCTTATTATTGCTCAATTTTTCGATTCCTGAACATATTTTTGTGATAAAACCTTGCCCTAAGTGAGTAATAAGCTTGTAATCAATTGAGTTATGATTGAATGATGTTCATAGTATCGTTGTGAGTAGATTAACTCAATGGTTGCATGATTGTGAAATTCTTACGATATTGATAACTAGGGTTGAGGATTGAATAGGAAGAAGACAAAATGCATTAAAATGTGGATAATTTGGGTTGTGCATGTTGTTTGAAGTGAAATATATTGTGCTTGAAGTTGATTATGCTATGGTAGAAGATGGATTTTCGGGAGAATGAAAATGGAGAATTAACATAGGTTGTTGTGCTAAAATTGCAATGTGCTCATGATGATATAATTGAATCGAGGGAGGAAATTTTATAATTCATTATATGAAGTCTGAGTAGTACAAAGTAATTGTTCCATCGACTTGTATGAATGCACTGAGCATGTTGAGAATTAAGAATTGCAAAAACATGATTGTCTTGTCGAATTGTGTTGACTGCGGCTAAAGACTAAGTGTGGGGTGATCAAATTAAGCCCAACCTTAGTCGTAGCCAACTATGGCTCAAGTAACATTGGAATTGTATGTTTGAATATACAGGAACAATGTCCGGAAGACAAGACAAAGGCAAGGGCGCATCCACATCGGGCGCCAGTAGAAAGAGAGTAAGATTAGGGGCAGTAATACTAGTGGTTCCTCGAGGGCAACGCCGATAGTATGGAACCAGATGGGTGACGGATGAGGGGAAAAAATGGTATGCCAAACACAAGAAACCAAGTACTTCCCGGAGGAGCAGATAGCATGGGAACCACTGGCATAGGAATTCCCGCGAATTGTACACAGGATTGACACTGCTGGGCTAAACTTTATTTTTAAAGAACCCATAGAGTGCAATCTCCATCTTATCCGGGAATTCTATGCCAACTGGAACCCGATCTTGCGCAGCCACACCATAAAAATCAAAGGGCAGGTTGTCACCTTTGAACCCCACCATTTGAATGCAATCCTGGGGGGGGGCAGGACACAGACGCTCATGTCCTTTGGCAGCTAAACATCACTCCACCTTACGCGGATATCAGACGCACCTTATGTGGAGCCCAATCGACAGCCAGGTGGGGTAGGCACAAGGAAAGGGGATACTATCAGACATTGCCCTATTCTCAGATGAACAGGGAAGCCCGGATTTGGTTGAAAATTGTTTGTTCGTGCCTGATCTCGGGGGTGCACATGACTGATGTCACCCAGGATAGAGTTTGTCTGGTGTATGCGCTGATGAAGGGGCTAGAAATAAATGTTGGGGCAGTAATCATCTCCGCCATGAAGAGAGCCCGACTGCATCAGGGGCATAGATATGGGTTTGGTGGTCTACTTACCACTTTCCTGAGGGGCCACGGTATTGAAGAGGAGGCCCTAGATTACATCCCTCAGATTGACAGGCGTGCCTTGAATGTTACCAAAACCAAGGCACCTGACACTACTTATGGGTCGGTGCTCACACTAGCCGAGCGACATGCTCGGGATGATCAATACATGGCCCGCATGTATGGGATGCATATGTTGCAGCTGCACATCGGTGGAAGGCCCGCATCGGAGGATGAGTTGTGGCAGCTCGAGCTGGATTACCCATTCAACGAGAATGCCCGAGCTTTATGCCAAGTGGGGCCCGTATTTGTGGAGCCCATGGATGATGACGTCCCTACTGATGAGGAGAATGCCGGGAGGACTCAGATGTTGAGTCGGACGAGGACGGGGGGGCAATTCTGATCTTGGTGACGAAGCGCTGGCACCTGATGAGGAAATTGAATACTTTGATTGATCAGGGAGTTTCACCACCCAAACTTTGTTGTTAAATTACAATTATGTGAACACTGGGGACAGTGTTCCGATTAAGTGTGGGGTGGGAGTAGTTAGGTGCCTGTTGTTGTATTTATGTTTGTTTGTGATTGTGCTAATTATGACCCTGTGACTCTGTGTTTCGTGTTCTGTAACTGATGTTGGTGTTGTAATGAATCCTTAGCTGTTGTTGTGTGTGATGTGTAAATATTTTTTCAATTATATGTTTATCTTTTTCTATCGAAATTTTTTGTTAAAATTTTTTATGTTGGGTTTCTCAGTTTTTGTTTTTGGTGCTTTTCCCGAGAATAGTCCCATTGAACCGACGTCGTAGATAGCGACTGTTCCCTATGATGGATGGATGACGACCGTCTTAAGGGAAATGTAGTCAATAGGAGTAGTTTTTTTCTTTTTTCTTTTTTCTTCTTTCTTTTGTTTGTTTTCAAAATGTGTCACTAATTAATGGTTCGGAATTCTTGTTACATGTTACACATGATTGTAAGATGCAAGTGTGATTCGTATGAAAGCAGGCAAATGTGTTAAACATGTTGAGATACCTAGGCCATAGAATTCGATTTGGTGTGATCGGGGCTTAATAGTGAATTCTTGTAATTAGCTGATTGAAGAGTCTGTGAATATGTCTTAAGTTGAGCATGTGCAGTGAGTGTGAGGTGAGGTTTCGACTATTCCATGTATTGTGAAGTGTCTAGAACTTTCCTGGTGTGTAAACTAAACGAAATGAAGGATATGGATTGTAGGAAAGGATGTAGGCATTTCTTTGAATGAACCGAAAGTTTCTCCCTTATCATACCTACCTTGAATGTTACATCCTAGTTAGCCCCATTGAGCCTTTAGCCTATTCTTTGAGAGATACAAATCGAGCTTAATCCTTTTGTTTTTCATTAGCCATGAATTTGGTCCAAAACTCTTAAGCTCTTAAGAAAAACAATTTTCCCAAAGTGTAAAGGAGTGAGAAGTGTGAAACGGAAGGAAAGCGGAAGTTGTGAAAGTTAAAGGAAAGGTCAAGGGTGCACTTGTTGAAATTGATTAATGAATAGTAAAAAGTAAGAAAATCAATGAATAAGAAAGAAATGAAGATGCATAAATACTCTTTGCTAGTAAGTCGAGTGTGCTTACAGAAATGGGAACAAAAACAAAGAAGAAAATTCAAGAATGAGAGGATGGAGGAAGAAGCAATGTCCGTAATGAAGGTCGGATGTATTGAAAAGCGCTTAGGGAAGCTAGTTGCTATTATTGGTTAACCCAGTATTTACTAGTTCCTTAGCTTACATTACAACCCATTAAGTCCTACGTGATCTTACATCACGCATCCTTATATTAGTGGAGTAAAACACTAGTGGCAAGCTTATGGTTCACGACATGATGCATGTAAATTCTTTGGGAGAGCGAGCGAAATCGTATTCATATACCCCTACATGTAGTGCTTTGGAAATCTTATGAGTGAAAATGGGGTAATTCTCTTGTGTTGCGAGGACACATGCTTGACAAGAGATAAAAATTCGTGCCGGATGTCTTGATCAGTTGATTTGCACGAGTTTGCCAAGATCGAGAATCGATTCTCGAGGTTAGGAGGTCTTAATGTGGTGTGCTTCATTTTATTGATGAAACCATGAATATTTTCTTGATGATTTGCTATCTTAAATAATCTGTATAGTCGTAGTTTGAATGGTCGAGCCAAATTAGCTATGCATAGGTTTAAATTGCATGAGATGTGAGAGTATTGTTCGAGGACGAACAAGGTTTTAAGTGTGGGGTAAGTGATCTTGGGCAGAATTTCATGCCCAAGTGATACTCAAATACTTCATTTCTACTTGTTTATCTATTGTTATGTGTACATTCTCATGTGATTCTTAGGTAAATGTGAATTTAATCTAACCAACATGAGTAGTGTTGTTTTTCAGGTAGAAGAAATTTTTGGAAGCTAATCTACAAGTTGGTAAAGTGTGGGAATGGACTCGGAAGCAAGAAATGGAAGTTGACAAGGGAAGTTGGCAAAAATAGGGGCTCCGCGATGGCTCCGTGTCACACTACCATCGCGGAGGCATTCTACCTGGGAGGAATAAATTATGTCAAATTCCAGTGGAGGTGCGCGATAGCACCGTGGCACGGAGGCAGTGCTCCGCGATACACTCCGTGCCACGTTGCTTGTTATTCCGTGAAAAATTCCCAATAGTATAAATAACACACTTAGGTTTTATTTTAAACATTCTGACATTTTTGGAGCAAGAACGTGGTTAGCAGGCAGTTGGGAGGACGAAATTCTAGGGTTAATTCTCTTCCTTTTTCTCTTTAAATTCAATTGCTTGTATGAATTCTACTTGTTTGAAGATGTTTAATCCACAAATGAGTGGCTAATTCACCTCTTGCTGAGGTTAAGGTTAATTATAAAGGAATGTAATGATTAATCATTTCAGTTTTCATCTTCTCTATAATGGTTGTTCTATCAATTCTTGTTTTTACTACATTAATGTTTGGCCAATGTTAATGTATATCTTAAAAATCCAATTTTGATTCTGAAAAGGAAAGTAATTGGACAGATGTGAATTGGTAGGATATGATCTTTTCTTAGTTGGGAAAATTGAGAGAAGATTTACGTTCAGAATAGAAATATATCTGAAAGTCATATTAGTCATTTATGGAATTTGTTATGTATGGCTAGAGCATGGGGTTCTTATATCACAGAAATGTAGAATAAGGTCTCATGATTCTTTAATTGGACAGGAGTCGAAAGATCCAATCCATAGGCGATTAATTGCTAACTAGAAATCGAAGAGAAGATTAGCTTATTTGAATTAAGAAATTACATTCCTGCATGCATGCCTTAACCTCAGCTTGTTCATTTCTATTGTTTAGACATTAAATTATAATCTTTACTTAGGTTCTTATTACTTATTAATCTTGACTCACAAAGAATTATTTATTTGGTTGTCTACATTCATAGAGATATCATTCACTAACACTTAGGTTAAATAATACCTTAGTTCAATCCCTGTGGGATCGATAGTTGGCTTGAAATAAATCCACTTTACTACTTGTACAACCATGTGCACTTACGTGTAGTTTGGTCTGAACACCTATTCGAGCTAATAATCTACGGTAGCACGTAGTTGTGTATCCTGGTTGCACTGAACCTTGGACCAAGTCGGTACTAAGAACTACTCACAAATGATAAGTTTACTGATAGCTTATTGATAGCTCGAAAAACTAGGGTTCTTAAAGCTAAGTCAAAAACTTTATCTGATAGTATTCTTAGAGCTTAAGAACTGAAAATACTGATTATATTGTTAACATCTGTATACCAAAATCATGATAAAATCACAAAGACTGAAATATGAATTCATGCTAAACTCATGGCCTTATAAATTAGAAATATCTATGTATATAACTGAACTTGAAACATGTGAAAATCTGTCATGAAAATATCCTTTGAAAATGTATCATGAAAATATCCTTTGTAGCTCAATTGTAAAACCGTGAATATCACATACAAGAAATCTTAGAAGGCTTGAGGGAAAGTCATAACTGAAAAAAAACTCTAAGATATGATTTTTCTATGGGACTGAGATAGCAATATTTTCTGAAAGTTTTTGGGACACAAGGGTGAAAGTACAACCCTTGTTAAAACCCTACATACCTGGAGAAGAAATCTCAGAGAAGTAGTTCGAAGATCTTAAGGAGAATTAAAAGCCCTACTTCTTGGCTTGATAGAGAAGCTCTGAAGTCTACAAACATTACTCTAAAAATCTTAGTGGAGAATGAGGGAGAAGAACCCTCTATCCCTCTAAAACCTTTGAGATTATTCCCAAAATGACACAATTTAGGAACTAAAATAGCGAGATGTCACAAAAATTCCCCTGGTAAAAACTCTAGAAACTGCCTTTCAGGACACAATGGGTCACACAACGAGGCATTGGTTGTGACCATGACTCTTTAGGACCAATCTTTAGTCTTGAATCCAAAAAAACCCAATTTTTTGATCTCCCCCCAACGAACGGACAAAATGACCCTTTATCTAAAACAACAGGTCATTGTTTCCACCCATTATCACTTGGGTGACTTTAGCATTTTCTGCATTTCATTCAACGGCTTTGTAGGATGAGTTGTTACACCAAACAATGACTCATCATCTATTTCGTTGTTTGGGAGAGGGATTTGACAGGTATCTGGACTGGGTTACAACAAGCGATAAGATGACTCATTACTTCATACAACGATTCATTCAATGTCTCATTGGTACCAGAGAGAAAATATGCATAACTGACAACATCTCTCCCAACGAGTCATTATTCCTAACAACAACTCATTGGTTGAGTCATTTTGAGGAAAACGTTTTTTGGTTCCTTTCTGACTTTTCATTTCAAGTCTTAGATTTCGTCTAAGAAACTTTTGGGGTATTACAAAGAAAAGAGACATTATTTAGAAATTTTTACAAAGGCCTAAAATAGATCAACAAGCCAACATACAGCCCGTACTTCCAAATTGCGATTCAAACTAGAGAAGGCAACAATATGTCAGTAAGGCACAGAGTAAATATGGCTCGCATATTCAAAATGCAAACTATGAATTGGATTGCTTTTCACAAATTTTCAACTGGATAAGCAACCTATGTAGTAAAGTATGGACTATAAATTTAATATATGGTTTGTAAGTCAAAGTACGACAGTAGACAAATTTAATCGAAAAGGCAAGATACGGTGCCAAGTACGAACTGTAAGTTCAATATATAGTCTGTACCTGAGAATTAGGCCTCCAAATTTGCATTTTATTTGAAATATTGGGATTTAGTATAAATAGTCTTTTTTCATACTTTTTTGGAAGTTCTTATCAATTTCGAATAGTTGGAGTTCTTAGAGTAGAGAATAACTATTGAAGAGAAAAACCGTTGTAGTTTGAATAATTTTCTTGAGATTAATTCCACAATTTAAATTTTCTCTTTCATCTATTTTCTTTTAAGTGATCATATCGAATTTTATGTTTTCCTCTTCTTATTTCTCCATGAGGAGTTAAACTTAGATCAAGGGTTATTAACCCAATGGTTTTGTGAATCCTAATGATCTCAATTAGGATGAATTGATATTAGAATTTCAAATATTTGATTGATATATGTTTCATAAAGTGAATTTGATGGTTGCAAACACTTATTCATGCCAAATTTCTTCAATTGTTCTTGAAAGAGACAATTAAAGTTTGGGTAGCATCAATCAACAATGACCAAAGACTTAAACTTTGCCTAATAGGTTCACCTAGATATTTGAAGAATCTAATTGGAAAATTGCAATTTGTTTTGATTTGAGTTTTTAATTTGAAAATATGGATTGAGATAAGCATTACTTGATTATTGAGAGACACCTAGTGATTAATTTAGAGATTGTTTGCATATTTATAAGGATCCTATTATCAATAACTCTAATTGATTAATTTAGGGGGATGTATCCTATACTGGAACACTTTCCTAGTATTTTGTCATATTGATTTCAGTCCTTTGCATTTTAGACTTTATCAATTTAGCTTAATTTTCTTTTACCCATCAACTTGAGTAGTTCTCAAATCACTCAGTCATATTTGATTCACTTAATAGCCTAGATCAATACTAAGTCTCTACGAATATGATCTCGATTCCTTGTTGGGTATTTAAATTTTAATTGGTCGCTTTCACTCTCATAAGTGAGGTAAAATTGGGCGTGATCAATCTTAAGCTTGATGGTGCTATCAATAGGTGTAGCTGCAAGTTCAGCTGAACTGAGACCTGTTTCTGAAATCAATTCAAGTGCATATTTTCTTTATGCATTACAATTTCTTCTTTTGACCTTATAAATTCAATATCCAAAAAATATTCCAGTTCTTCCAAATTCTTCATCTTAAATGCTTCTTGTAAAGCTGTCTTTGTTTCAGTTATTAGCTCTAGATTATTTCCAGTAATGAGCATATTATCCAAATAGACAAAAATTGCAATGAACCTCGATCAGATTTCTTTGTGTACAGTGAGTGGTCATATTGACTTCGGACAAATTTGAATCTCATAGTAGCTTTTGCTAGCTTAGTATTCTGTTGTCTTGGTGCTTGTTGTAAATCACACAAGAATTTAGTAAGTTTATATACTTGTTTAGTGTCCCCCAAACTTTGAAATTCTTGTGGTAAGTCCATATAAAGTTCATCATGGAGATCACCTTAAAGGAAAGAATAATACACATTCATTTAGTATTTATGCCACTGCCTAGCCGCAACTATCGCCAAAACAACTTTGATAATTACCATTTTAACCACAAAACTAAAGGTTTCTTGATAGTCTATGCATTCTTGTTGGCTTAGCCTTTTTCCACTAACCTAGCTTTAAATCTTTCTACCTCTTCATTGCTCTATATTTGACTTTGAAAACCCATTTTCATTCAATGTGAATTCTTTCAACTGGTAATATTACAATTTCCCAAGTATTTTTTTTTTCTAGTGCATCTACTTCTGCCTTCATAGCCTCAACCCACTTTATATCTTTAACTTCTTCTATAAAACAAGAAGGTTCAATATACTAGAAAAGGTTGAGATAAATGTGTTACACTTAGAAGGTAAGAGCATATGCCATATATTTTGACAATGCATAAAAAGAGTCACTATTAACATTTAGAGAGACAAGCTCCTTCATCCAGCATGATGGATGAGTTTCTCTCCTAGATTTCTTGGCTCAGGTTTTTGGATCACTAATGATTGAGTTTCAGGTTGAACTTCAGTTTGTGAATTTATTAGATGAGTTGCTACTTGTGAATATACCTCTTCATATATCTCATCAATACTTGGTACGGGTATATTTTCCTCTAATTATTGTAGCACACTCAATTGAGAATCAATAGTTGTAGGAAAACATGAATTGTTTTCACATGTAGTTACAGGAGGTGGAAATAGAGTGGTAGAACCTAAAGTTACTTTTGAAAAAGGAAAATATCTTTCTTAAATGCCATATTTCTACTAATAAAGAAGAACTTATTCACTATATTTGTAATGCCCCGAAAACTCAAAGACTAGGTCCGAAACTTAAATCATAAAATCCAGAAAATCTACAGAAAATGTCTCAGGAAGACCCACCTGATGAGTCATTGTGAGACCTACCGACTCGTTAGGTCGATCGTGGGAAGGAAGAATTGGATGTGTGAAGTGGGAAGCAGTGTACTTGACGGATGGTGACCATGAGTCGAGGTCACTTGTAATGACTCGTAATGTCCCCCGTTATTAGCCCTAGGCAGCTGTTAGGCAGTGCACCTAACGAGTGTCACCACGAGTTGTCATCAGTGGAAACGACTTGTTAGGTGACTCGTGGTCAAGCCTAGTATAGAACTTCAAAAGTGAGGCAGTGAGGTCCATAAATGGTGACCACGACTCGTTAGGTCCCTCGTGGTGACGTACAAGGGAATCCGGGCAGTGTACTCAATGGGCGTGACCACGAGTCATGGTCAGTTACCACAACATATTAGGTCACCCCTTAGGGTCACTTGGCAGTTTTTCCCAGCATTTTTCTAAGGGTTATTTAGTAACTTTCTATTCTCCTAAGCTTTAAACTACGTCTTTTTGGACATAAATTCAGACTTATTAGAGGGCTTGGACGATTCCTCCCCTCATTCTCACGTTTACTCTTAGAAAAACTTATCGAAAGTTCTCTCAAGAAACTCTCAAGCAGGCTTAGGGTTTTTCCTTCATCGCAGCAGTTCAGGTGTAATGCCCCTGAAACTCAACATCAATATCCGGGACTTAAATTAGAAAATCTAAAAACTGTAGAAATGTTGCAGGATGGCCCACCTGACGAATCGTTAAGTAACCTCATGACACAATAGGTGAGCCGCGAGGAGGAGGCTGGATAATGTAAAGGAGGGACGAAGGGTACCTAATGAGGGACTTGAAGAGTCGTGGTCACTGACCACGACCCATTAGGTCACTCGTGGTCAGACCTGAGTTGAGAAAATATTGTGTTGTCCAGTGTACTTGATGAGTGGGGGCAACCAGTTGTCGTCCCCAGTAACGACTCGTTATGTCCCCGATTACCATCCCCAGTTAAATTTTAGCTAGTGACCTGACGAGCGTGACCACGAGTCGTGGTCAGTCACCATGACCAGTTAGGGTCACCTGGCAGTTTTTCCCAGCGATTTCCTAAGGGCTATTTAGTAATTTTCTACCCTCTCAAGCTTTAAACTATGTTGTTTTAGCATTAATTTCAGACATTTTAGTGGGGGTAATGGGTTCTCTTCCTCATTCCCCACTCAAACCCTCTAGAAAAGGAATGTAGAGTTCTCTCTCAGAGTATTTCAGAGCAAGAGCTAGGGCAGATCTTTCCTCTTTGATTCTCAATAGATTTCTCTAGGTTTGTTCGTCAGGTATGCGGGAATTCAATAAGGGAATTGTCCTTCCCTTGTGTCCCCCAGTTTCCTTCCATAATTTCCCTATCAATTTAGCCTTGAGATTTTTGAATATGCAGAGAATTTCATATTGGTTTTCGTTAATTTCAATTGGGTTATTATCTATGTTTATTATCCATATGATTTCCTTCAATTTGTAGATAAAATGTTGTTTTCCTGGCCAAGATGATTTATAGCCCAAAAGTTTTGAGTATGGATTATTGCGTATTAAATTTTGTCTATTTTTGCGAAGTATATTGTGGGCTGATTTTCCTAGAAATTTTTGTTGTAAATATTTGTTGAGTAATTATTCCACTAATGAGAATGTTTTAGCCCTGCTAGATGAGGTTCCTTTAATCCTTGAAACTTCGATATGTTATGAAATTGTCCGTGTTGTCGAAATGAATGAGTTCTCTATTAGCTGCCTAGTAGTCTAGTCAGTTAGAAACAGAACTATCTTTTTTAGAACAATTCAAAAAGTGTCAACTGATTAGTTTGACTTCAGTCTTTTTTCGAGGTGTCAGTGCTGCCTCTCAGTCATCAAAATCAGACTCAGAATATAGTTTATTTAGTCCATTAGGTGATCATGACATTCTAGCTATATAGCTTTGACCAGCCCCAGGACCCTAGTTCAGTTTACAGTTTTTTCTTAGACGATTACAACACTTCCAGATAAGCAGCTCTGACTAGTCTAGAAACTAGTTTAAGAATCTGGTTCGATAAGACTCTCAAGGTACTTTCAGTTATATGTCCCTGACTAGTCTTGGACCCTAGTTTCGAGCTATCGGCCTAACAGTTCAGTATAGGCTTCCAGTGGGAGTAGGACTTAGCATCGAGTGGGCTGGGGATCCAGCACACCCAGGTTCCCAAAACTACGTTTCCAACGTAGGTTACAGTATTACTTGGCCTGATTGGCCCCAAACTTTTGTGATCACCTAGTTCATGCCTTTATACCCTGGCAAGGTATATTGGGTCCTAGTTGTGGGGTGTACACATCAGACTCCACGTCTAGCTCACGTGGTTAAATATCGGTTATAGACTCTCCCACTAATCAGTCCCATCCAGTTTATAATAAGTAGCTCAGTTCAGTTGTAGTTCTATTATTTTAGCTCAATTCAGTCAGCATCTTAGACTCAGTACTTTCAGACTTAGGACATGCCTTGACCATCAGACAGGGTCATCTTGACCACCTCAGTTTACTTCAGTAGCTCAATTCAGTTTACTTAACAGTCATTGCATGCCATATCAGTTCAGGCATTGTATTCAGTCGTGTTTTCTCCCACTTACTCAGTACATTCAATGTACTGAAGCATACTTTTATGTTGTATCATTTCATGATACAGCTGCAGGTTCTCAAATTTAGCACCATTAGTTGCCGCAGTCCAGATTCTCCACCTCAGCAGTTAAGTGTGATTCCTCGTCATCTGAGGGCATTATTTCTTTCTTTCATTCAGTTGTTAGTTTCAGTAAGACTTTGAGTTAGCTGGGGAATTGTCCCAGCAACTCTTCTATTAGATGGCTTTTAGACAGACATGATTTTCAGATTTATCAGTATTATTCAAATGTTTTAAACTTTATGTTCTCATACTTGTTTTTTGTAAATGGTGTGTGATATTGTATAAAAATTCCGCCTGTGCATGTTTACTCATAATGCTAGTGTATGGTAGACCAGGGGTTGACTTGGGGTCACTTATGGCTTAAAGTACCATGTTACGTCCAGGGTGTAGACTCGGGACGTGACAAACTTGGTATCAGAGCGCTAGGTTTAGAGTATCCTCAGAAATTCTAAAAGCCGTATCGAGTAGAGTCCTTTTCATGGGTGTGAAGTGCGCCACACTTATGATGAGGAGGCTACAAGATGTTATTAGGAAAACTCCCTTTTATTCATGCTCCTTATCGTGCGTTAAAGTTCAATTCTAGAAATGCCCTTCTAACTCGTGCTCTATTTCATTTCAATGAACAATGCCTCCCCGACATTGAAATAGACGAAGGGTCGATAACGCCAATAAGCTCGTCCCATCATCCCCGGAATCTCCTCAGGTTGAATCCATATCTACCCCCGAATTCTCGGCGGCCATTCAATTGCTGGCTCAAACAGTCACCAACAAGGTGAACCAGTAGGTGGTTCCAGTAGCCATAAATGGGTCTGTAGATGCTGCTCGAGTTTGGGATTTTACCTTGATAAACCCTCCAGATTTTCATGGAACAAAGGTGGGAGGGACCCATAAGGATTTGTAGATAATATTAGAAAGATCACCAAAATTATGGTTGTCAGTTCTTATGGAAGTGCTGATTTGGCTGCCTACCAACTGAAAGGAGTAGACCAAGTCTAACGTGACCAGTGGAAGGAAGGACGGCCAACAGGAGTAGGACCAGTGGAGTGGGAAGAATTCCACATGGCTTTCTTGGACAGGTTTTTCCCTCGGGAGCTGAGGGAGGCTAAGATGGTGGAATTTATGAATCTGCATCAGGGCAATAGAATAGTGGAGGAATATGCTCTAGAGTTTACCATACTATCAAAGTATGCTCCATAGATGGTATCCGAGCGAAGGGCTTACATGTTGAAGTTCGTAAATGGAGTATCTAATTTGGTCCTCAGGGAGTGCAGGACAGCAATGCTAATCAAGGATATGGACCTCTCTAGCTTAATTGTGTATGCCCAATAGATTGAGGCCGAAAAACTGAAAGATATGGAATGTAAGAACAAAAAAGAAAGGACTGGCCAGTCAGATTTCAGCCATCAAAGATCTAGTAGTGGTAGCTACCCACAGCAGCAGAGAGCCCCAGCATCCAGTTCAACCAACGCCCCAACCTTTCGGTCCCGCCAGGATCGGAGGGGTGGGTCATCTAGCACTCAATCTCAGGATCACAGTGTCGGGAATAGGTATCCATCTTGCTCCAAGTGTGGGAGAAATCACCCGAGAGAGTGTCTTCAGGGACGAGAGGGCTGTTTTGGGTGTAGACAGCTTGGACACAAGCTTAGGGAATGCCCGTCAGCAGGGTAAGGGAGATCACAATCTACCACATCATCAGCTCCAGTAGGTCAACCAGCCCAGCACGCTAACACATCAGGTACAAATGGTAGTCAGCGCCAAAATCGTTTCTATGATCTATCTTCCCGTTAGGAACAGGAAAGCTCACCTGAAGTAGTTAATGGTATGTACGTCTCTTCCATCTAGACGTGTATGCCCTCTTATATCCAGGAGCCACTCTTTTGTTCGTGACTCTCTATATAGCAGTATAGTTAAACATCAGTCCAGAGGTCCTCTTAGAACCATTCTCAATCTCCACCCCAGTCGGTGAGTCAGTTAGAGTCAGTCGGGTGTATAGAAACTTCCCAGTCTCAGTTCTGAGTAAATTTATTCCAGCTAATCTTGTATAGTTAGATATGGTTGACTTTGACCTTATCCTCGACGTGGATTGGTTACACTCCTGCTATGCCTCAGTTGATTGCAGAACTAGAGGGGTCAAGTTCCAGTTCCCGAATGAACCAGTGTTAGAATGGACGGGCAGTAGTTCAACGCCTAAGGGTAGGTTTATTTCCTACCTTAAGGACCAGAAACTCATTTCCAAAGGATGTCTATATCATCCAGTTCGGGTCAAGGATTCCAACTCTGAAACCCCAACCATTCAGTCAGTTGCAGTGGTCAGCGAGTTCCAGATGTTTTTCCCGAGGATCTTCCCGGAGTTCCCCCTGAATGGAAAATAGACTTCGGAATAGATATCCTCCCAGACACTCAGCCTATCTCCATCCCTCCTTATAAAATGTCTCCAGCTGAGCTTAAGGAGCTGAAGGAGCAGTTAAAAGATCTTCTTGATAAGGGTTTTATCAGACCCAGCATCTCTTCCTGAGGTGCTCCAGTGCTATTCGTGTGTAAAAAGGGTGGTACCCTCAGAATGTTCATAGATTACCATCAGTTGAACAAGGTCACAGTTAAGAACAAGTACCCTCTACCCAGAATTGATGATCTATTCGACCAACTTCAGAGAGTCAGTTGTTTCTCCAAGATCGTTCTCAGGTCATGGTACCATCAATTAAGAGTTAAAGAGAGTGACATACCGAAAACAGCATTTAGAACTCGGTATGGTCACTACGAATTTGTGGTGATGTCCTTTGGGTTAACCCCAGCAACCTTCATGGATTTGATGAATAGGGTCTTCAAGCAGTACTGGATATGTTTGTCATTGTATTTATTGACGACATTTTGGTATACTCCATAAATAAGGAAGAGCATGCAGATCACCTGAGGATAGTGCTTCAAACACTTAGAGACCGCCAGTTGTTTTCCAAGTTCAGCAACTATGAATTCTGGTTAAGGTCTGTGACTTTCCTAGGTTATGTGGTTTCAGGCAAAGGAATACGAGTGGACCCCCATAAGATAGCAGCAGTAAAAGATTGGCCCATACCTACCTCTCCTACTGAAATCAGGAGTTTCCTGGGCTTAGCTACTACCGACGGTTTGTGGAGGGTTTCTCTTCTATAGCATCCCTTCTAATTAAGTTAACTCAGAAGAAGGTGAAATTTTAGTGGTCGGATGAGTGTGAGAAGAGTTCCCAAGAGTTGAAGACTCGACTCACTACCGCTCCAGTTTTGACCTTGCTAGAAGGAACAGATAGGTTGGTTGTTTATTTTGATGCTTCCAGAGTTGGACTTAGTTGCGTTCTGATGCAACGGGGCAAAGTGATAGCCTACGCCTCCAGACAGCTCAAAGTTCATGAGAAGAATTTTCCAACTCATGACTTGGAGTTGGCAGTGGTGGTGTTTATGCTAAAAATGTGGAGGCATTGCTTATATGGAGCTCACATAGATGTATTTACAGATCACAAGAGTCTTCACTACGTGTTCAGCCAGAAGGACCTAAACTTCCGACAGAGAAGGTGGTTAGAGCTCCTGAAAGATTACGACATGAGTGTACTATATCACCGGGGCAAAGCCAATGTGGTGGCTAACTCCCTAAGCAGGCGGTCTATGGGAAGTGTAGCTCAAATTGAGGAAGGCAAGAGGGAGCTAGAGAAAGAAGATCACAAGCTAGCCCGGTTAGGGGTACAGTTGGTGGATTTAGCTGAAGGTGAAATGGTAGTGCAAACCGGGTCGGATTCATACTTGGTAGTTGAAGTTAAGTGCAGACAAGATGAAGATCCAGTCCTACATAAACTTAAGGAAGTAGTTCTCAAAAAGGAGGTTGAGGCTTTCTCCCAAGGGGGATATGGGTGCTTCGTTACCAGGGCAGGTTGTGCTACCGGATGTTGGTGAGTTGAGACAGCAGATACTGGCTGAGGCACACAGCTCGATATACACCATTCACCCTGGTGCTACCAAAATGTACCGCAATTTGCGGGATATTTACTGGTGGAACTGCATGAAAAGAAACATTGTTGAATATGTAGCTAAGTGCCCTGAAATGCCAGCAAGTCAAGGTAGAGCATCAAAAGCCAGGAGGCATGACCCAAGATATCAGTATACCTACGTGGAAGTGGGAAGAAGTGAATATGGATTTCATTATGGGTCTACCTCGGACTCGCCGATAGCATGACTCAATCTAGGTGGTAATAGATCGGATAACTAAGTCAGCTTATTTCCTCCCTGTTAAAACCACAGACTCAGTTGAGGACTATGCCAAACTTTACATCTGAGAGTTAGTCAGAGTCCATGGGGTGCCTTTGGCTATCATTTCAAACAGCGGAATGCAGTTCACCTCACACTTCTGGAAGTCCTTTCCAAAGGGACTAGGTACTCAGGTTAAACTCAGCACTGCTTTTCACCCGCAGACAGATGGGCAAGCTGAGCGGACTATTCAGACTCTAGAAGATATGCTAAGAGTGTGCGCGATCAATTTTAAGGGTAATTGGGATGACCATCTGCCTCTTATCGAGTTTGCGTACAACAACAGCTACCATTCTAGCATCCAGATGGCCCCATTTGAAGCATTGTATGGAAGAAGGTGTAGATCTCCTATAGAGTGGTCTGAAGTTGGTGAAGCTACCTTGATAGGGACAGACTCTGTTCATGAGCCAATGCAAGAAGTTCAACTTATCCGAGAAAGGTTGAAAATAGCTCAGAGCCGCCAGAAATCTTATGCCGATGTGCGGAGAAGAGAGTTGGTGTTTGCAGTTGATGACTGGGTATACCTGAAATTTTCTCTCATGAAAGGGGTGATGAGGTTTGGAAAGAAGGGAAAGCTCAGTCCGAGGTATGTGGGACCTTATAGAATTTATAGGCGTATCGGCAATGTGGCCTATGAGCTAGATTTACCTTCAGAACTAGCAGTTGTACGTCCAATTTTCCATGTTTCACTTCTGAAGAAGTGCATTGGCAATCCAACCTCAGTTGTGCCATTGGACAGCATGGGAATAAAGGATAGTCTCTCATATGAGGAGGTACCAGTCCAGATTCTTGACCGTCAGCTTCGTAAGTTGAGGAATAAGGAAATAGTTTTAGTCAAAGTCTTATGGAGAAAGCAGTAGGTTGAGGGAGCTACATGGGAGGCCGAAGCGGATATGATGGCCAAATACCCTCACTTGTTCTCTACTGACTCTGTTGTAGCTTGAAATGTTAATTTTTCCTTAGGACCTAATCTAGTCATTGAATTAAATTCATGTGTATAAGTTTCTTTTACGACTTTGGATGTATGTATGAAAAGTAAATTCAGTTCAGTTGTGTATTTTGCAACAGAAGTAGTCATTCCGGCAGTTTTGGAGTTAAATGAGTAGTATTTGGAAATTTTGATTGCTTTTTTTGACTTCTATGTGTTTTCTAACATTCAAGGACGAATGTTTGCAAGGGGAGATATTGTAATGCCCCAGAAACTCAAAATCAATATCCGGGACTTACATCAAAAAATTTAGAAACTACAAAAATGTTGCAGGACAGACCACAGGACAAGTCGTTAAGTAACCTCACGACTCGTTAGGTGAGCCATGAGGAGGAGGATGGATAATGTAAAAGAGGGAGGCAGGGTACCTAACGAGGGACCTCATGAGTCATGGTCACTGACCACGACCCGTTAAGTTACTCGTGGTCAGACCTGAGTTGAGAAAATATTGTGTTGTCCAGTGTACTTGACAAATAGGGGCAACGAGTCATGGTCCCCAGTAACAACTCGTTATGTCCCCCATTACCGGCCCAGGTTAATTTTTAGCCAGTGTACCTGACGGGCATGACCACGAGTCATGGTCAATCACCATGACCTGTTAGGGTCACCTGACAGTTTTTTCCAGTGATTTCCTAAGAGCTATTGAGAAATTTACTACCCTCCCAAGCTCTAAACTATGTCATTTTAGCATTAATTTCAGACGTTTTAGTGGGGGTAACGGGTTCTCTTCCTCATTCCCTACTCAAACCCTCTAGAAACGGAATGTAGAGTTCTCTCTCGAAGTATTTTAGAGCAAGAACTAGGCAGATATTTCCTCTTTGATTCTCAAGCAATTTCTCCAGGTTTCTTTGTCAGGTATGTGGGAATTCAATAAGGGAATTGTCCTTCCCTTGTCTCCCCCAATTTCCTCCCATAATTTCCCTATCAGTTTAGCCCTGATATTTTTGAATATGCATAGAATTTCATATTGGTTTCCATTAATTCCAATTGGGTTATTATCCATATGATTTCCGTCAATTTGTAGATAAATTGTTGTTGTTCTGGCCAAGATGATTTACATCCCTAAATTTTTTAGTATGAATTATTGCATATTAAATTCCGTCTATTTTTGTGAAGTATATTGTGGGTTGATTTTCCTAGAAATTTATGTTGTAAATATTTGTTGAGTAATAATTCCAATAATGAGAATGATTTAGCCCTGCTAGATGAGTTCCTTTAATTCATTAAACTTCGCTATATTTTGAAATTGTCTGTGTTGTCAGAATGAAGAGTTCTCTATTAGTTGCTTTGTAGTCTAGTCAGTTAGAACACAGAACTTTCTCTTTCAGAAATATTCAAAAAGTGTCAACTGATCAGTTTGACTTTAGTCTTTTCCCGAGGTGTTAGTAGTGCCTCTCAATTTTCAGAATCAGTCTCAGAATATAGTTTATTTAGTCCATTAGGCGGTCATGACATTCTAGCTATATAGCTCTAAACATCCCCAAGACCCCAATTCAGTTTACAGTTCGTTCTTAGACGGTTACGACGCTTCTAGATAAGCAGCTCTGACCAATCTAGAACCCAGTTTCAGAACAAGGTACTTTCAATTATATGTCCCTGACTAGTCTTGGACCATAGTTTCGAGCTATCAACCTAGCAATTCAGTATAGGTTTCCAGTGGGAGTAGGACTTAGCACCTACGGGGTCGGGGTTCCAGCGCACCCAAGTTCTCAGAACTACGTTGCTAGCGTAGGTTACAGTATTACTTGGCCTGATTGGCCCAGACTTTTGTGATCACCCAATTCATGCCTTTATACCCTAGAAAGGTATATTGGGTCCTACCGGTGGGGTGTATACATCGGACTTCACGTCTAGGTCACGTGGTTAAATGTCGGTTATAGACTCCCCCACTAATCAGTCCCATCCAGTTTAGAAAAAGTAGCTCAATTCAGATCTACTTCTATCAATTTAGCTCAGTTCAGTCAGCATCTTAGACTCAGTACTTTCAGACTTAGGACATGCCTAGACCATCAGACAGGGTCATCTTGACCACCTCAGTTTACTTCAGTAGCCCAGTTCAGTTTACTTAATGGTCATTGCATGTCATATCAGTTCAGGCATTGTATTAAGTTATGTTTTCTCCCACTTACTCAGTACATTCAAAGTACTGACGCATACTATATGTTGTATCATTTCATGATACAGTTGCAGGTTCTTAGATTCAACACTGTTAGTTGTCGCAGTCCAGATTCTCCACCTCAGTAGTGAAGTGTGAGTCCTCGTCATCCGAGGGCATTATTTCTTTCTTTCAGTCAGTTATTAGTTTCAGTTAGACTTTGAGTTAGCTGGGGACTTGTCCCAGCAACTCCTCTATTAGATGGCTTTCAGACAAACATGATTATCAGAATATCAATATTATTCAAATATTTTGAACTTTATGTTCTCAGATTTGTTTTTCATAAATGTTGTGTGATATTGTATAAAAATTCCGTTGTGCATGTTTACTCAGAATGCTAGTGTACGATAGACTAGGGGTTGACTTGGGGTCACTTGTGGCTTCAAGTACTGTGTTACGTCCAGGGTGTACACTCAGGGCGTGACATCAGGTCTTCTTCTTCTTCGGGGAATTCTTAGTCAGGTATGTGGGAATTCAACAAGGGAATTGTCCTTCATTTGTGTCCCCCAAAATCCTCCCATAATTTCCCTATCAGTTTAGCCCTGATTTTTCGAATATGAATGAATTCATGTAATTTATGTTAATTTCACTTGGGTTAGTGTTCATGTTTATTATTCATATGATCTTCATCAGTTCCTAAGTAAATCTTTGTTGTTCTTGCCAAAGTGATTTACAGCCCTAAATTCTTAAGTAAAGGTTGTTGTGTATTAAATTCCGTCTAGTTTGTGAAGTATGTTTTAGGCTGAATTTCCTAGTAATTCTTATTAAATATATGTGTTGAGCAATTATTCTATTGACGAGAATGATTTTAGCCCTGTTTTATGAGATTCCTTTAATTCTTTAAATTTCGCTATATTATGAAATTCCCGTGTTGTTGGAATGAGTTGAGTTCTCTATTAGTTGCTTAGTAGTTTAGTTCAGTTAGAACGTAGAACCTCTTCAGAACTATATAGAAAGTGTCAACTGATCAGTTTGACTTCAGTCTTTTCTTGAGGTGTCAGTGGTACCTCCCGGTTATCAGAATCAGACTCAGATCTATTATATTGGTCCATTAGGAGGTCATGATATTTTAGATATATAGCTCTGACCAGCCCCAGGACCCCAGTTCAGTTTACAGTTTGTTCTTAGACGGTCACGACGCTTCCAGATAAGCAGCTCTGACAAGTCTAAAACCCAATTTTAGAATTTGGTTTGATTAGAATCTCAGGGTACTTTCAGTTTTATGTCCCTGACTAGTCTTGGACCCCAGTTTCAAGTTATCAGCTTAGTAGTTTAGTATAAGTTTTCAGTGGGAGTAGAACTTAGCACCGAGTGGGCTGGGGTTCCAGCGCACCCAGGTTCCCAGAACTACGTGGCCAGCGTAGGTTACAGTATTACTTGTCCTGATTGGCCCCAGACTTTTGTGATCACCCAATTCATTCCTTTATATCCTGGCAAGGTATATTGGGTCCTACCGATGGGATGTGTACATCGGACTCCACGTCTAGCTCACGTGGTTATATGTCGGTTATAGACTCTCGCACTAGTCAATCCAATCCAGCTTCAGGATAAGCAGCTCAGTTCTAGTTCTATCAGTTTAGCTCAGTTCAGTTCAGTATTCTATTCTCAGTACTTTCAGACTTAGGACATACCTTGACCATCAGACAGAGTCATTTTGACCACCTCAGTTGACTTCAGTAATTCAATTCAGTTTACTTATTGGTCATTGCATGTCGTATCAGTTTAGACATTATATTCAGTTACGTTTTCTCCCACTTACTCAGTACATTCAAAGTACTGACGCATACTTTTATGATGTATCATTTCATGATAAAACTGCAAGTTCCCAGACTCAGCATCCTTAGCCGCTGCAATTCAGATCCTCCTCCGCTGCAGCCGAAGTGTGAGTCCTCATCATTCGAGGGCCCTGTTTTACTTTATTTCAGTTGATTTATTAATTTTAGTTAGACTTAGAGTTAGTTGGGGGCTTGTCCCAGCAACTCATCAGTTAGAAAACTATCAGACACAGAGTTAATTCCAGACTTTAGATGTTCTTAAACTTTTTATTATCAGTTAACTTTTTTAAAAGCTCTTATGCTATTATTCCCAAGCTTCCGCTATATTTGTTTTACTCAAAATACCATTATATGATAGACCAGTGGTTGACTTGGGTTCACTTGTGGCTTCAAATATCGTGTCACGTCCAGGGTGTAGACTCGGGGCATGACAATATCATACAATATGTTTCCCTTCTGAGTTGAAGAGTACCCCATATAAATAACAGTTCTAGTTCTGAATTGTAACTTGTAAGTTTCTTGTACTAGGTTTGCAAAATAGAGAAACCCAAGTATTCTCGAATGTTTAAGAGAGGGTTTTCTGTTGTTTAATTTCTCAAAGGGAGACATGTCGTTAATTACATGATGTTACATCCCGTAAGTTTCTATCATTTAACCGGTGCGCGCGTACGCATGTTGAGAGTTTTGGAGTACGACGCATGGGGAAAAGGCTTGGGGGATGGGTATACTAGCACGACATCGAGCGAGCAGGAGGCTGGGGCCGTAGGCAAGGCGCACTGGATGCCACGCTGCACCTTCTGGCCTAGTGTTATGGCTGGCGTGTCACGTCTCTTACTTGGTGTGATGGGCGGCGCGCCACACCCCCTAGGCCACCACCCCACCTATATATAAGTTATAAGTTTAAATTAAATTCATACACATTCTCCCCAAATCAGAAATGCGGCCTCATGAAGGGTTCCCTCTATTTCTCATTCATTTTTCGCTGATTTACGTTGTTAAACTCCGTTCAAACACAAATTTGTCTTGAATAACGAGTTCTAAGCCTGTGAGCGACATCCCTGTAGAGTTATTTATTGAGAATTTTCTCAGAGTACTAGAACCCCGTCGAGTAAAAGTTGTCAGAATCACTTCTAATCGAGTCCTAAGTGGCTAAAAGTGATAGGAAAACATTTCTACCTTTTAAACTCTCGAGAATTTGTGAGTTTTTAGCTAAATTGAACTAAGTTGAGTTGTAATTAATATTTTTGAAAGATATCTCTATTTGTCGAGTCTTACTATTGAAAATAGCCATATTCTCAAAACGTGGGGCTGCAAATGAGTGGAATTGCCGGCTACTGGTTGGAACTATCTGGGTGAATGGAAATCATCGATTACGATATGTTAAGGCTAATTCTTTTGGCAAGTTATTCTCGTTGTAACATTGATATGACCGTTACTTCCATAGTAGCTTGAGAATACGAATGTTGTGGTTAGTCATTACGAATATATTTGAGGTTGTAGCATAGTATCCCTACTAGGGGTTAATCATATTTCGTACAACCTGTCGTTGTGATTAGCTAAGGGAATGTTAACTGTACGAACTTCTTACGGAGCTATAGCCTGCTTATGGAGCTATGAAGCTGCTAATGCTTACGGATCTATTGATTTCTTACAGAGCCACGATGCTACTATCTTTTACAGAATTATGAGATTGCTTTCAAAGCTATTATATTGCTTATGAGCTACTGAATTTCTTAAGGATCTATTAAGTGTCTTAAGGAACTAAAGTAAAACCGTTAGGGCCATGTTGGAGTCTTCTATGAAGTCCTTCTATGTTCGAGATGACATTATCGACCCTCCTGGGGGCTTGGTTTGCCTTAGATCCAGTTGTAGTCACTTATGGGGCCTCAGGGATACTGATAGGGGTATATGGATTGTTTGGCACTTGCCAGGGATTATGTGGGGCTCAGATAGGTTATTCTGTGTTGGTTTTACGTCTAGGCTTATGGGGGCCCTATTAGATTCTTTCTTATATACTTGTTTACTAGTTAAATTTTAGATTGTGAGGCTATTCAGGTTGAACTCTCATCCTTCTTATTCATTACTTTCAGTTCTTTTATTAGTTCAATTCAGTCATTTTCATTATTGTCTTACATATTCGGTATATATTGTAGTGACGCCCATCTATGGGGTGCTCCATACTTGCCTACAGGTGCGGATAGACGTGGTTCAGGACCTTCTAAGCTGTCAGCCAGAGTTATCAGTTCAGTTAGTTCCTTTTCTCCGAAGTTGATAGTTAGAAAAGTTTGCTCCTTTTGTTGTACATCTTTTGGTAGGGGCTCGACCACTATTATACTCTTAGAGGCTTGCGGACTATAATTTTTCAATTGTAGGTTGTTATTAGCTGTGTGGGGCCTATGTATGTTATATTTTGTGTGTTGGCCATGTGGGGCCTAGTTTATCTAGTTAGTTAGCATCCTTGTCGGCTATAGTATGAATTTGACTGCCTGTTTTCCTCTGCTATAACTAGACAGCATGATGGTCTTGTCAGCCTGCATAGGATCCCTTTATTATTATTTTGTTGGGTTAGCTATTTTCCCTTTACAAGTGTTGCGTGACCTTGTTGGGTTGAGGCTGTGTTTACAGTTTAAAAGGTTTTGAATTAATAGTTGTACTTAGAGAAAATGGGAACCTAGATTTCTTAGCACAAAGACAAATTCACAGGACAACAATTTTAGAGGCTCTAGTAAAAAAATAATATTTGCAATGTACTAGTTAATACATGACTCGTTCTTTTATGACATAGACTAATCTCTTCTTTTGTAATCAAATTTGCAGTAAACAGTCTACACTTAGCTCTCTGTGCTTTAGTGGTACTGAATCCTGTAAGATAGTACAAACCTTCCTTCTCCATACAAATTTCCTTCACCTCCCTAGTGATGAGATCCTGTAAAACACAAAAATTAGAATAAAACTTGATCGAGCAATTTAACTGTCTAGTTATTTTTGAGGCAAAGATAAAATTAAATTTAAACTCAGAAATATGGCACCCAATCTAAACACTATTCCTATATGATATGTTACTGCAACCAATATGTGACACCAGAATTTATTCTTAAGTTGTTAAGACAACTTGTTTTGATCTATCAAGTTTTATCATAGTAGAATTATCCAATATTGTTAATTTAGTAATCATATGATTTATATTCCCTGAGCTTTGATGATGTCCAAATCCACTCCTCACTAGGAGAAAGTATACACGGTCGTCGCAATATAACTTACTCAACTCATGAGTCGGGGTCGAATCCACAGTGTATGAAGATTGATAGCAACAAAATTCATCTATCAAATTGAATCAAATAGCATCATTATATCAGAACTAGGAAAGTAAATGTTGGGGTTTGTAAGATCACACTATGAGTTCAAATTCGATCAATGAAACAAGGCAACCAACTTTGAAGAAACAATATGAGTAAATACTAAGAGTGTGCTATTGACGGAGCATTAATAGGATTGGGGTTAACTAACGAATCAAAGCATTACTTACGAACATAAATAGTCATAGATTAGGCGACATTCGATGTTTGTCAACCACTTGGGTGTATTTTGCCTTAGGTTTCCTCAAACCCCAAGGTCTCATACACAACAACCACTATGACTTGGGTAAGAAATAAACTATCTCTACCCTCAATTCTTTAATGGGTGTATGAAAATGGATTTTGGTTATCTCTATCCCAACCCCACATAATCAAAACCCAGTTACCCACTATTGTTTTTTCACCTATATTATATTCCTCTTTTTCAAGCAATAATAGAATAAGTAAACGCAATCTACACTTGCAATTATTGATATTTCAATTATAACTCAGAGAAGACAATGAATTTATGCAAAATAAGTAATTCTAAGATTAAATTAGCAACACTCAATCTAATTTATCCCCTATCATGCACATACCCCTAGCAAGGTGTTTAGCTACTCATAGATGAAGAACAGGAGATAAAATCAATAAAGGATTCACTATCAGTCAACATTAATAAGAAACTTCAAGCTTAATTTTTTCTTCGATGGAGGTTTTTACCTTAGAAAGATGAAGAAGATAAAGGAAAAAGCTCTCACTTCTCTCTATCTTTTTTTCTCCCTTAAATTACAAAAACTAACTGTTGAATTGTATGGAATGGAATGTTTTATTCTTTACAAAAGGTGCACAAAAATAAGATAAAGTTGCTCCTCTTTTCTTGTGCTGGATAATTTTACCCCTTTAATAACAGTCTCACTTGCGTGGCACCTGCAACCATCCGTGTAGCGCCGGTCGATCGCAGCTGGGGGCAAGTAAGTCCAAGCATGATTCTGTGTTTCACAGGTGCTGACCTGCCACAGGTGTTCCTTTAGCTTCAAGACAGTGATCTTCTGCATTTCGCAGGTGTCAACCTGCAAATCGTCCGTCCTCTTCCACCAGTACCATATTTTTTGTTCAATTTCTTATTTTTTTCTATTGAAATTAAATACCTACAAAAATCAAAGAGAAAGGGCATAAAATCTTCCTAGATGAATTGAAAACCAAGCAAAAACCAAACATTAGAGTTGCAGTTTGGGTTATATTTTTTTTTGAACTTTGAATATCTAGCTCTAATATATAGTGTTACTGCCTCTGCTTACTTATACCTTGACAAAGTCTCTGTATGTATAGAAAAAGAAGTCTTTTGATATCTCATAATTGCAACCAAGCACAAGAACCATAAAACCCAAAGTCCTTTCTGTTTTGAATAATACACAGACACTGATTGTGTTCCTTGGAAATAAATAGAAATTTGTTGATGTATATTGAAGCCTCTTGGCCCATCAACTTTCTCAAATCTTTCTTTTAAGTCTTCCCACACTTCTTGTGCATTAGTTTTATATACTACTCCTCTGATTAAATTGCTTGCAATTGCATTTATGAGCCAATAAAGCACTATATCATTTACTCATTCCCAATAGTACCCTAGATTCTCAGGGAATGACTCCTTCTTCCAAGTCCCATCAGCAAGACCTCATTTATATCTTCCTAACGATCAATTTCATAGACTTACTCTAGACAATATAATTTTCATTCTTTTTTAATTGAAAATAAATTATAGTAGCTCCACTTACATCGGTGGAATGGAGGAAGAATGAATGGTCATAGTCGATCACTTGAGACATATTATTGACCAATATCGGAATGGTACCCATGTTTGCAGTAGGGATAGCAATTCCATCTAACACGATTGAATCTGACCTTGAATGATTATTTCTCTAATCAAATTTTTGAATCAATCTAACACCATCAATTCTTTACTCGAACACAACTAAGATCTCGAAGTCACAATTGATTTTAGCAATCACTCTTCGATTAATCATGAATTCAATTAACCTGCTCTGATACCATAAAATTATCTGACAGATCTCAAGAACTACAAGATTCAGAGAGAATGAGAGAGAGAAAAAGAAGTCATGCTAGAGAGAATTTTGAAGAAGAAAGTTATTATCTACATTCTACTGCATAAGCTTAGCTTCTGTATGTATATTTGTTAACGGACAAACTAATAATCTACTTAAATTTGAATTGACTTAATAGGGTATTAATATCCTACTACCCTTACTCAATACCATCAAAAAAAAAAAGCAAATGAAAGACTTTGATTAAAAAAATAAGAATTAAAACATATAAATATTTTTTTCAGTGGATATAAAACACATTTTTCCCTTCCAGATATCCCGTTTACATTTATTTTTTTTCAAGTATTATATTTTATGTCCAAACACTTACTTAATGAATAATAAAATGAACTGACTATACAACACTTGTACTTTGGTTAGCCCATAACAAGTGAGTCATCACATGTACTTGCTAAATTTAAGATAAGTAGAAATTTGCCCTCAATGAAGAAGACGTGAGCATAAGATAACATGCTCCGTGTTCCCCTCAACAAAATCAAGCTTCTCCTTGTCATCATTGTAAGAAACACATATATGTCGTCTTTAGGTCCAAAATTCATCTGTCATAGCGGCTCTACATTGCAAATCAGGGGCGGTACAACTAATTATGTCACCTAAAATTAAATATTAATAAGAGGTCTAAAATTTTATTTAATAATTTTTAAAAATTTTAGATAAAAGATAAATAATATAGGCATTTGAATTGCTTTGTTCATACATTGATCATCATTGATTATCTAAATTTTTATCAATAATAGTATTCCTTTAATTCTGTTCATTCTGATTTAATAATATTTTAACAAATATTTAAGATTAAAGCAATTCTTTTTGAAATTCTAATTGTCTAATCATCTCAAAATTTTACTATTAGTAGCCATTTGGACCTGATTGGTTGGAAGTTTTAACAAAGAATATTTGAATTTGCAGTTCATAAATTAAAAATTAAAATTATATTTAAACAGGAATTTTACTTTTTTAAAAATAATTTAAAAAAATAAAATTCGTAAATTAAAACTTGAAACATGAAACTTGAGATACTCCACGAGTCTATCTTTTCTTTCAAATTTTAAATTTTATATATCAAATTTATTAAATAAACAAATCATATTTTAAATTTTAAAAAAAATTATATCTGTGGACATGCCAAAAATAATTTCATATATCTTAAATAATTCAAATTTATTTTGAAGTGAAAATATATGGCTTGATACAATGTGTATATATAAGAATAAGGGTCTTCTAAGAATAAATCTGCCTAAAGCCTATTTTAATAATGATAATGTTATAAAAATATTTATTTATAAGAATAAAAAAAAATTAAATTTTGGAGGCCTTTCGATATTTGAAGTCTAAAGCGGTGCTTGTTGGAACCTTTAGCTTGACGATCAACAATTGCGTAAGCTCTGAGCTAACAATAATAATATATTTTTAAAAATAGTATATGTCTAAATTTTATGTTGATTGTTGTGTGCTCTAAGATAACCACCTTATCTATTTGTTGGCTAGTAGCACCGATGTCAATAATATCTTTATCTTTAAAAGAAATTATTACATATATTATTCGACCAAATTCTTATTAAAAAAGATAGAGAATAAGTTGGTCAGATACATTACAATTATAACTAATTTTAGTTTACACGTCTTATGCGTGTTTTTTATATTAATAAATATAAATTTTAAAAAATAGTGTAAATAATTTATATATATTATATTAAAAGTGTAAAGACCTTTAGAAATATTGATTGAATTTTTTATTTTTTATTAAAAGACTTCGCAATAGATAAAATTTTCATTTACAATATTTACACAATTATTATTTTTAATTATTCCATCACCTTCTATTTTTGGCATAACTCTATTTATGATGTAAACCTAAAAATTAAAAAAAAAAATTCACTGAATTTTTTTTAATAGTCAAAAAAAAATTTCTACCTTATTTTATTATATTGGATTTTCTACTTATGGTATAACTCTATTTATAGTATAAACTTTTAAAAAAATAATTTAAAAAATAAAAGTTCTTCCACGAAATTTTTTGATTTGAAAATTTTTTTGTTCCGTTTTTGTATGGCACAAAATTCTAATTGAATTTTTTTCTTTTCTGATATTTTTTTTCTTTTTTCATAGTAAGGGAAATATATTTTTTTCCCTTTTTGATAGTAATGCCCTAATTTATAAATCGTTCTACTTCTATAAAAAGATTTATAATTACATAATTTAATTCATCAACTTTTCTATATCATCACTTTTGATTCAGTCTCCAACCTTGTATGTTTTCGTATTAATCTATCTTTTTTTCGTGTTGTGATTTTTTTTTTATATTGTAGATTTGAAAATGTGAATAATAATTGTTATGCCAGAACTTAGATTGTCTCTTTTAGTTGAGTCTAACATTGATATTATGTTATATCCTTTAATTGAGTTTTATATTGATATTATGTGATTTAAAAATTATGTTTTGTAACTGACATTCTTCATCTACTCATTCTTAAGTTTCATCTATTCAGGTAAAGTAATCTTTTCATGATCTCATACTCTATATTTATAATTTATATTTTTATGTATAAGTTTGAGTTCATATTTGTTTTTATTATATTTTATATATATATTTTTGACCATTAAAGGTTAATTTTTTGCAGGGCACAAAAGTTCGTACTATACTTTTTAATAATTATATTGAAAAGTGAAAAAAAATATTTACAACAAGATAAGATCAGTTACATCATAAACAAACGTATTAACAGTGTTAAAACTTATTTTATATCAGTAAACAAGGAGATTGAGTCACTTTTCTACTGTTATTTTTTTAAACAAAATTCATTTGAAGATACAATACAATCTTCCGATGAAATAATTTTTGGTAATTTCTTTAAATTTCAGCAACTAATCTAACATTCAATATATGCATAATATTTTATTCCTATTTACTTAAAAAATATTCTTTGTAGATATATTTGACATCTTTGTGAGTTCTAAGATCTTCAAGTGTTGATTGAAACTTTTGCTTTTCATTAAAAGACATTAGGGAAAATGGTTCAAAACACACTCTAACTTTGTCCGAAATTGCTGTTACACACTCCAACTTTACGGGGGTCCTGTACCACCCCCCTCCCCCTCCCCTCCCCCCCGAACTATTTTGAAATGAAATATATTCACCCTTAAAAAGCAACACCCAGAGAGTTGTGTTAAATTAGTGAAAAACACGCGCCGACACGTGTCATTTTTTTATTTTATTTATTTATTCATTATTTTCTTTTGTCTTTTCTTCTTATTCTTTTTTCATTTATTTTTATCTCTTTTCCCCTTCTTTGCTCTTACTTTTTCTTTCAGATGTATTCTTTTTCTTTCTTTTATGGATTCTTTTTCCTTTTCTCTCTTTTTTCTTCTATTTTATCTTTGATCCCTTTTTTTAAAAAAAATATTTCTTATAAAGTCAAATAAATAGAAACATTTTTTAGATAATCAGGTAGAAAGAAAGAATCATCAATGGTGGCCGAAAAACATTTTCGCCAAATGCTTCAATTTTTTATCGTAGCATCTATTTTTAACAATCGTTGTGGTTGGAGAAGTTAATTTTTTAATTGAGTTATTTTCTTTACTAATTGGAGTGTTTTTGGAGATTTTGATTACTCTTTAGATTATTTTTTGGTAATAGATTTTTGAAAGTTCATGTCATGCCATGACTTTAATGGTATAGGAGATATTGAAAAATGGGTGAATTTCGTGACGATAAATTGCATAGTTAGAGATGTGGTAAAAAGATAATGGCTTTTGGTGGTGGTAGGAAGGTGGTGGAGGAGCAGGTGTTGGTGGCTCTAAAGTGATGGGAGGGGGGGGAGGGGGCGGGGGGAAGATAAAAGGAAAAAAAAGAAAAAATAAAGAAAAAAATATTTTTTCTTTAAAAAAGGGGAATATAACTTGTTCACTTTCTCAAGGAGAGTGTATTACACTTTCTCTGCCACATAAGCATATAATGGTGCATATATTCCATTTCAAAATTATTCAGGGAGGTCATAGGACCTCCGCAAAGTTGGAGTGTGTAACAGTAAATTCGAGTATAATTGGAGTGTGTTTTGAACCATTTTCCCAAGACATTGCTATAGATAAAATTATCATTTACTATTTTTCTTAAATAATTATCATTAAATTATTATCCTAATGTTTAGGAGTTTGAAATTAATCAAAGTTGTAGGTGTTAAATCTTTACTTATTTGAAGAAGATAAGAACTCCTGATATTTAGTATTTTAAATTTGACTAAAATTTTATTCTTAAATCTAATTTCCTTATTTGAACTAAATTAAAAGTCTTAACAATTAAAACTTTAAAATTAATTATAATTTTGTTAACTTATATCTTTTATTTATTAAACTAATTAATTATCCATCATAATTTTTCAACTCACGGTAACGAAAAATAAATTAAAAAGAGTAATTTTATTATGCACTAATACGTTGAATTTCTTCTTTTTATTTTTATTTTTTTAAAATTGTACAGTTGAAAAAAAAAAGAAAAATATATATAGAAGCATAACATACTTTAAGTTGTTTCAATCAATCAAGTGCTCTTGTAATTTACACTTTTTAGTTAAATCTACACTATTTTTTTCGTTTTAATTTATGTGAAGGTGTTTGATTAGATACATAGATTAAGACCATGAAAAAAATTAAGTTGAAATCATCTCATAAAGCGTAAAATAAAAAAGTTAAAATCATAATATAACTAAATATTTAAAGTACGAAACCTCATAGCAAACTATCATTTACTTTTTTATCCTTTTAAAAATAGAGTTTTGTTTCCACTATTTTTATGAGTTTCTTAATTTGGACGATCAATTACAAAAAAATAAATACGTTTGTGATACGATATTCAATTATTAGTGCCAAAGCAAGTCATGAGCTGTGATATAATAACTTATGATACGATTTTGTAAGTGCTAATTGTTTAAATGAACAACTCATATCATTGTTCTATTATACTATATAACTTTGTATTACAATACGTCTTCGTAATGTTGATATTTATATTAAATGTTAATAGTGTAGTAATATAATTTTTTTTTTGTAATTATTAACATGAGATATACATATAATGCATACATTTAAGTGCTCATGAAGGAATGAAGGATATTTCATCTTTCAATCAAACACTATTTCTATGACGTTTTATTCATTGAAATGAGTATTAGAACAAACTGAAGAAAGAACTATTGGATTAAATCAAACTCTTAAATATAATAATATATTAATATTAAATTTATAATTTTCTTTCTAAATTCTTATATTATTATATAAACACATCTTTTAAATATTATTTATGCTATTTTTAAAATTTTATTCTTATTAATATAAGGGACACGCGCGAAGCGCGTACACTAAATCTAGTATTTTAAAATGTGTTTGTGCAACAATATAAGAATTTAGAAAAAAATTTAAATTTTATATTGACAAAATAAATTATCATATTTAAATGTTTGATCCAATCCATTTATTTTTTCTTTAAATTTGTTCTAATACTTGCTACATGAAATAAAAGCATTGTAGAATCAACATTTGATTAAAAAAAAATCATTCATTTTTATATGAGCACTTAAATGCATGCATTATATGTATATTTCACGTTATATTATTACAAAATTTGTGTTATCATATACTATTAACGGATTAACATTCAATATAAATATTATCTTTATGAAGACGCATTGAATACAAAGTTGTATATATGGCATATTAGAGCATATAATATAAGTTATTCGTTTAAATAATTAACACTTACGAAATTGTATTGTAATCTATTACTGACTTATTTTAATACTAATAAATTGACATCATATCACAAACGCATTTGTAATTGATCATTAAGTAATTGTTATACCATCAAATTAAGAAAGACTCATCAAAATTAGTGAAAACAACCATTGATGCTTGCAATTGGGGAAGGTTATCTGTATAACACTCTTTGGGGTGTGACTCTTTTTCAGACTCTGTTAACACAACATGCTTTATGCAACTGGCTGTCCTTTTTAAATTGTATTTTTAAAAGTCTTAAACGTAAGATTGCTTTACAGTATAAGTATAATTTTCTTTAACATGTAATTATTTATTAAAAGATAAAATTTTAATCGCTTTTAAATTTTCTAAATACTATCGTGTATTTTGAATGTTGATTTAATATATAAAATGTGTATGCACCTCGTGCGTGTCCCTCATATCAATAAGAATAGATACTTAAAAATAGCATAAATAATATTTAAAGATGTGTTTATGTAACAATATAAGAATTTAGAAAAAGAATTATAATTTCAAATTGATTAATGATTATGTTTAAGACTTTGAGTCGATCCAGTAGTTCTTTTTCAGTTTGTTCTAGTACTTGTTTTAATGAACAGAAAAATCGGAGAAATAGTATTTGATTGAAAGGTAAAAAGATCGTTCTCTTTTACATGAGCACTAAAATGCACCATTTTATGAATATTTTCATGTCAATTATTATAAAATTTTTATTACTACACTTTTAATAGATTAACATTTAATATAAATATCAGCATTAAGAAGACACATTGCAATACAAAATTGTATAGTGGAGTAGAACATATAATATAAATTATTAGTTTAAACAATATGCACTTACAAAATCATATTGTGTTATTACCGGCTTATTTTAGCTCTAATAAATTGATATCATATCATAAGCGCATTTATTTATTTGTAATTGATCATCCAAATTAAGAAAAAACTCATAAAAATTAATGGAAAGAATCATTAATGCTTGCATTAGGGTAGACTGTCTATATAATACTCCTTGGGATGCAATTCTTCTCCGGACATTGTTAATTCAAGATGCTTTATGCATCAGGCTGCCCTTTTTTCAAATTGCACTTTCAAAAGTTCAAACATAAGATTGATTTGTATTATAAGTACAATTTTTATTTAACATTCAATTAAAGAAGATAATATAGTATCAATATTAGACTCAACTAAAGGAGACAATCTAAGTTAAATTATTTTGAATATAATCAACTTGAGTTTGCATAGAAAGTACTATTGTCTTCTTTAAATACATAACATGAAAAAAAAATAGACTTTAAAATAAGAAAATATAAAAATATATAAAGTTGGAGATTGAATCAAAGGTATTGATATAAATGAATTGATGCATTAATTATACAGTTATAAATCTTTTTATAGAAATGAAATATTAATGAAAAAGAAAAAAAAACTTTTGGAAAAATTTGCTACTATCAAAAAAGAAAAAGAAAATTATCAAAAATAAAGAAAAAGAAAGGCTATCAAAGAGGAAAAAAAACTTTCCAAGGAAAAAATGTTTATCAAAAAGAAAAAAAAAAGTGATTATCAGAGAAGGAAAAAAAATTTCAAAAAGGAAAATAAAAAGTGATATCCAAAAAGAAAGAAAAAAATTCGGTAAAAGTTAGGAGATTAAAATTTGGTGGAATTTTTTTTTAAAGGTTTACACCATAAAATAGAGTTATGCAACAAATAAAAAATTTAATATAATAAATAAAAGTGATGGAAAGGTAAAATAACGTAAATTTTGATTTTTTTTTAGAATTATGTCCAAAATAGAAAACCTAATATAATGTGGTAAAATGACAATTAAAAATAATAATTGTGCAAAAATAAAAAATGACGGTTTTTTCTATTGCGGAGTCTTTTAACGAAGGAAAAAAAAATTGAATCAACATTTATAAGTGTCTTCCCACTTTTAATATAATATAGATAGATTAGTCTGTATTCAGTCATATCTTTGAAGAGCAAAACGTGATATATTGTTAAAGGAGGCATATTATTAGGGCTACAAGTAAATTGATAAATCGCATTAATTCAATAATTTGAGTTAAATAAAAAAAAAGATTTTAATTAGTGATTTGATTTGATTTGATTTGGTGTTGAAAAAATATCTGATCATAATTGATTTGATTTTAACTAAAAAAAGTCAAATCAAACCATATCAACCCACATGATATGTATACAATTTTTATAAATTTTTTTATGTAATTTATAAATGCTTCTTAATTTTTTTCATAAATTTTGTCTTTTAACATATTATTTCAAGCTTGAACTTAGAAGTTTGAATGATCCGTTTATAGCTCATAGATGCATGTTATTAGCACAAATAAATTCCAAACCAAAACCAAATCAATATTAATGCTAACAAAAGAAATGATTTCAACACTAGGAATGTCAATAATATTAGATATCTATTTTTTAATTTTGCATTAGTTAATTTACATAATGAAAACACATAACTTATTTTTTTAAATTTTTTTTAGTTATGTACCTAATACTTATTAGCCGTGCTTAGTTTGACATGACTTAGTATTTTTAGAGTATGATCATTTTCATTATGACTTATTAATTAGCTGTATTTGTTTTATGTGATTTCATTATCTTTTTGGTTGAATATTTTAGTATAATGTCAATACTCATCTCATAATTTATGCTATTTTGTTAGTTGAAAAATAACTTAGATAGTTGTATGTTAATAGAATTAACAAAATATTTAAAGTATAAGTTATATGCTTTTGTATAACCCAAGAAAATTGAAAAATTCAAAAGAAATCTGAAATTGAAAAGTCCGACTTTTATTGGTTTGATTTGATGTATAGATCTAAAATTTGATACTATTAATTAATTTGATATTTAAAAAATTTGAATCAACCCAAACTATGTACACTCCTAATTGACTGTTTACAAGAAGTTCCTTTGTCAAGACATGTACTAATAGTTGTGCAATACATACTAATCGAGCAATCTTTCAAGTAGCTATGGGTATCATTTGGCGGGTTGGGTTGATTTGGGTTGGGTTAAATTTAAATAGGTCAAAAAAATTTTTTTAATTGTAACGGTATATAATATACCAAATAAAAAACATATTCTTTTTAAAAGATTTTGATAAGATTTTTGTGAGTCAATTTAGACTATATATTAGCACAATTTAAATTGCATATCAACTTAATTTTTAAAGGCAGAATACCTAAAGTCTTTCTAAATTTGGCACGTATTCTTCCGGTCCTCCTAAACTATCAATGATCTTAATTACCCCCCTGAACTTAGCTATTTGATAGTCTTTAACCCCCTAAATCATTTCATCCTAAGAGAGTGCAATACACTCTCCTGTCATGTAGACTTTTTATCCACGTGTCATTTTTTAAAATACTTTTTTGTAATTTTAATTTTTTAAAATTTATTTTTTCAAGTAGTAAAAAAAACATTGCTAGAACTCTACTTTTTAAACAAAAAATAATAAAATTATAATCATTTCTTTTTCAGATTTTGTCCAAAAAGAAAAGATTCACGATTGAAATAACTAGTCATTATATCTAAGTAAAATATAATAAAAATTATATAGTTGAAGTTTCATTATTCTGTTAAATTTTTTTATTTCACTAAAAATAAAGAAGCTCAAATCGAATTCTTTTCTTCTTCTAGATTTGACCCGAAAGAAAATAAGTAGTTATTTCATCTAAATAAAAAATAAAAAATTACAAAATTGCAACTCTACTATTTAGGTTAAATCATTTTTTATGTGAATAAAAATGTCGGGACTCAAAAATTTTCTTAATTGATTTAGGTTTGAAAAGAGAATATGCAATTGAAATAAATAGCATCTCATCTCTAAAATACACACTTGATAGTTGATACTTTATTATTTTTTTAAAAAGTAATTTTTTACTTTGATAGAATGATAGGGTTCGAGTCAATTTTTTTAGGCCAAACACATATACGACCACTTAAACTTGTCAGAAAATCCCATTTAGATACTTGAACACATCCTCATCCCAATTAAACACAATTGTAACACCCCAAAGTTTTTTAAGACTAGGCTCAGGATATGAAATATGTTCAGCAGAAAAATCTACAAAATTTTACAGAATGACTCTTGGTAGGCTGATATGACGGGTCATGGGAGAAGTTGTGGTAAGCAGTACTTCCTCCTGCCCCAGTGATGACGAGTCGTAGGAGGTAGTGACGAGTCGTGGTCTCATCCGTCCTAAGGAAGCCCAGAAACAGACGAAAGGTGTACTGGCCCATACCACGAGTCATGGTTGGATGGTATGATTGTGGTTAGGGATCGTGATTTGTGTCTGCTGAGGGAAAGCCCGATGTAACGAGTTACATGATGACCCGTGAGACCAAGTAACGAGTCATGGTATACGCCCATTGTATGAGGTCCAGAGAAGTGGAAAGTCAGGCTGGAAAGTAACGTATGGATACTATGAGTTGTGGTAGGTGGTACGACGCGTGGTATGAGTCGTGGTGCCTGGCAGTAAGCTTTTTAAATACGATTTTTCAGGGGTATTTTCATAACTTATTAAGCTTCTAATCCCTAAGTGACGTCATTTTGGGTTTCTTAAAGAGTGTATTAAGGGGGTTTAACCTAGACTAAGTCCTCACTCTTTCAAAAAAAAAGTAGATTGAAGGTTCCCTCTCAAGATCAAGGCTAGGGTTCTTCATCAAATCTCTTCAAATCTTTCTTGAATTTTTAAGACAAGTCTAGGAATCAATTACCCAAGTATGTAGGGTTATAAATGGGGAAATTCTTCCATCCTCATGCCCAATTTCATCCTTATTCTATGATCTCAAGTCTTCAAGTATGTTATGTTGAAATTCTAGGGTTTAACCCAATTCCATGAAATTATCCATGCTATCTATATGGGTTCAATTCTCATGTTTCAATTAATAATTTAGGGATATTAGGGCATATTTGACTCTAAATTTACTTATTCACGATTTCAAGTTTATGAAGATTATGTCCTAATATGCATGATTTATGAATTTCAAGCTTATGAGCTCATGATTTCAAGTATGATGAATTATCAAAGTATGCATGAATGTTTATGAATACTTAACTTATGATTCCATGATTTTAAATTATGAAGCTTATTTCAAGTATGTATGATTTCATGATTTGGGCAAGCCCATGTTAAGTCAGGTATGTTTCGCCATGATTTCTATCCAAGGCTTTCAAGATAAGTTTAAAGAGATTTTTTAGAGTCAAGACTCCCAATATTCAAATTTAAGTTATGTTTGAGAATATGATTATGTGCAATATGCATATTTTGGGAGTAGTGTCTAGCATCGAGTAGGCCAGAGATTTCGAAGACCCAGGTCTCATAACTACATGCCACCGTAGGTATATATTCTTATTTGGGACCTCTTAAGAGAGTGTTTCTCCTGTCCGAGGGCACACCAGTGATATCACATATTCATCGTTCTTTTCCTTGGCGAGGCTTAGGACGGCTCTGTCCACTTGAGTGAGATAGTTAGAGCCTTATGTAAGCTCTATCGTGATGGTGCCGGTTTTGATGAAGCCTCCCATTGTTCCTCATGTTTTCAGTTAATTATGTTCATATTCTATGATATTATTTTATATTTGACCCATTGACCAGTTTATTTATTTTCACTTATGATTTCAACTATGGTATATTATATGATTTCTATTACTAAACCTTGGGTCATTATGTTAAGCTTATGATAAATAACTCATGATTATGATTATTTCAGGAGTATGACATTTGGCATGTTGTCCTTACTCTCACGTTCTATCTTGATTTATATTCGTTACTTCAGACTACTGTTTTCTTTCTCTGCATACTCAGTATATTCAAAGTACTAATCATATCCTTCTATGCTATATTGTCTCATGATATAGGTTTGGGTGATCCGTCTCAGTCCTGTCGTTAGCTCGCTCCCGCTTTGTCCAGGTCTATCCCAATTTTGGTGAGTCCTCATTATTTGAGGACGTCAGTTTTGATTATATCTCTTTTGTTTATATTTTTTAGTTTTATATTAGTGAGCTAGATGGGGGTGTTGTCCATCATTTCAGATGTTTATAGGCTTTTCATATAGCTATATATAGATGGTTTAATGATCTTGGCTCATATTTATGCTTATGTCTTTATGTTACATAGATTTTCTCTTATATTAGGTTTATGCTTTATTTTTGCTTAGTAATGCTCATATTCATGCTATGTATGTGTCATGGGTTAGCTTGGAGCCATTCGTGGTTCTAGGTTCCGTGTTGCGGTTGGGGATCCCAACTCCGGTCGTGACAATAATACTATGTACATTGTAGTTTCTATCAGACACAATAGCCTGACTTGACATCAGGTGTGTTCTGCACAATATTTGAGCGCGTGAGTGTTGGTTGACATGGATTGTATTGATAATTTTTAAACCAAAAAGCTTTTATTTAAATCCTAGCCCCTTAAACACACCCAAATTCATTCTCTTCTCCTCCATTCTAAACCTAACAAATCTCTTTGTAATTCTTGTCTTGTTTTCTTCGTCAAATTAGTTCTTCTCCAGCCTCCCTTTCTTGTGTTTTTCTAATTAATGTCAATTCATCGAATTCATGAAAGCACCTTCCACAGATATTGTAAGGTGTTATTGCGGTGAGTTAGCAAACTTCAAGATATCATGTACTAACCGTAACCTAGGTCGAAGGTTTTATAATTGCAAAATTTGAAAGGTAATATTGGATCATATTGATTTAATTGATACCTGGCTCTGATACCACTGGGGAATACAGAGGGCTCTGACGCCGAGATGTTGGCACAGGGCGAGGAAACAACGGGCAAGGCAGTGAGATTGTAGGCACAATAGTTTTTCTACGAAGGAGAACTAGGCTTCAACATCCTGAAGGACGGCTTACCACAAAACCCGGCTTCAACATCCTAAAGGACAACTTGCCAAGTCAGTTGAACAGTAAATTTCATCATAGACATAAACGAATTTTCCTACAAAATGGGCTGACTTCTACATCCACCGGGACAGTTTGATAAGCTACTCAACTCGGGAAGTCTTTTACTCTACTTATAAATTTAGCTGTTATAAACTTTGAAAAATTATTGTACTTGAAACAAGCTTGCTTACTGGATGTGTCGAGGCCCTATACTAATTCAAGGATCAGCCATACCATGCTTTTTGAAAGGAAGAACAAGAGAGAATTTAGCAAACACTCATATTATTGAACATATAAAATTTTTACAGACTCTTTCAAACTTCGCTAACTCTATTTGACTCTGATTTACAATGTACAATCTAGCCTCCTTTATATAGGGGTTAGGATACTACAAGATAGACTTGACACACCTTTCTAGATAATCTAACAAAATGAAAATGACACACTTATTTACATGGCCTAATAAAAACAAATCTGGCATGCTTAACTAGACAAACTCATCTACAGAGCTTAATAACAACAGATGGCTAATAAAACAAACAACCTAATAAAACAGCTAGCCTAATATGTCCACGGAAGCCTATGTGATGGCATGTGAT
The DNA here is from genome assembly GCA_035772735.1 of Datura wrightii. Taxonomy (NCBI): domain Eukaryota; kingdom Viridiplantae; phylum Streptophyta; class Magnoliopsida; order Solanales; family Solanaceae; genus Datura; species Datura wrightii. Next base: position 178,382,596 of record JASDFA010000001.1, on the reverse strand, counting down.
ATGGGGCCTGCTTTCATCTTCATGTGGGTAGTAAATTTCGGTAATCTGAGGCGGTGAGCTTACAGAATTCTGCACACATCATCGACCATTATCTGGTGGGACAACGTTTGGAGGTTTCACTGGTGGGTTTGAGCATCCTTCACTCGGATTCCACCGGAAGCCATGTTTACCGTCGAAGAAGCTCGTATCGTTCAAGCTCTGTTTCAACGATCATGTGAAGTAATATTTTTTTTTGAAGCTCCTTCCATAGGTTGCTCCATATTTTGACAGCTCTGTGATGGGGTATTTGATGGAATGTTTAGTCTTATCCATGTGATGGCCTGAGTGATCTCATCTCTAGTGATCTCGTAGGGTGTTTGATATTCCTTTGCTGCTTGTCAAACTTCTTCCGAATGAGGATGTTTATCAATGTGGTTCCATGACACCCATTCTTTTGGCCAAACCTCTTTTGGAATGTCCTTATTTTGCTGGAAGATAAACAATTGTGCTTTATAGTATTCTTCTTCCAAGGACAAAATAGAGACAGGAAATCTCAAACAGAATGAGAGTTCTGGTTCAGTATGAACTTTCCCGTCGATTAACTTTATTGGTCGACGTAGCATGAATACCTTTGCATCGTATGAATTCTTGAAACATTGAACCCAGTACTTCTGCGGCCTAAACCACTGTAGGAATATTTTCAAGGCTGGTTCAATCTTGTCAAAGTCCTTGAATATGTTGCACTTAAATTCCATCAGGATGTAATACTGGTGAAATAAGTACTAGAAGAACCATAAGAGTTTCTGTGGAAAATCATTGGCAAGTGGTATGAACACATGACAGAATGGGTATTCCGGGTTGACTCCATACGGCTTTAGGATGGATCCTCCATACTTTCTGAAAACGTGTAGCTCATAGAAAGTTCGTCGTTCGATTAGGATGGATGGATCGAATGGGTCTACATATTGACTAAAGAGTCCGGTGGATGGCTTGGCAGCCTCGATAACCTGGGACCTGGTGGGTTGGTAATCATGAATACCTAGCTGGCTGGTTCATTCATCTTCTTGAGTTTCTCTGGCAAAAACCTTTTTACGAATTCATCTGGTCGGGACAAAAATCTGCCAGAAAATTATCTTTCCCTTTCAAGTACTTTACCAGGAATTTGTAGGGGGGGAATCATTGTGCCCGTCTAAGAATTTGCGAATGTGCAAGTATCTTTAGATTTATCTGGATCATCTTTGAAAATGCTTTCATATCCATCTCGATCAGGAATTCAGTATGAATTAAGAAGAAATTGAACTTCTTGATTCTATTCTTTATAGCAAGAATTTCCTTGAAGGTGGAATGATAGTGTTGTTCTGCATCTTTGAATCTTCCTCTAGCATATCCGCATATCTTCCTATGACCATCTTTTTCCTCTAGAAGAACTGCACTCCAGTATTCTTTGCTGGCATCAGTCTACAATATCTTCTTTCTATCTGAAGGAATATGGAGAATCTTCACCTGTTGGGACACCTGTTTTATTTTTTTGACAACTTCATCCTGCTCCTTACCCCAAGCTTGGGCATTTCTTAAGCATCTTTGTAAGTGGAGAAATGTATTAGAGACTTCAGGAATAAAATCTCTAACATAATTTATCACCCCTAAAAATTGTTGAAGCTGCTTTGTGGTGAAGTTGGTGTCTAGAAATCTGAGCAGTTCCTGACATATGTGTGGACCTAGACTGTATGCTCCATTGCTAAAATGCATCCCTAAGAAATCAATCTCTTTTTGATAAAAGACCATTTTCTTTACAGAGATCATGATTCCATTTTCTCTTACTATATCAGGAAAATAACGGAGTAAGGCAAGGTGTTCCTCCTAAGTATCACTGAACAATAGGATATTGTCAATGTATACTAGTGATGTGTGGAGGATGGGTTGGAAGATTTTGGTCATGGCTTTTGGAACAGAAAGGGTGCAGGTTTCAGCCCAAATGACATAACCTTTAATTGGAAGTGTTCGTCAGGAATGCAAAATCCTATTTTTGGTCTTTCCTCAGGATGTATCCCCAATTGCCAAAATCCTGATTTAAGATCAAACTTGGAAAAATATCTAGCTTTGGCTAAGTGTGAAAATAGGGTAAGCCTATTTGGTATAGGGAATTTATCACCTTGGAGTAAATGATTGAGTGGCTGGTAGTTTATGACTAATCTGAGTTTACCTCTTGTCTGCTCAGCTCTCTTGTCAACATAGAAGGCTTCGCATGCCCATTGAGAATCAGATGGCTCGATCAGTCGAAACTCCATGAGTTTAGCACACTCCTTCTTTTCAAGCTGAAGGTGCTATCGATTCATGCCAGAGTGGCTTGCTTTGGTTGGGTTGATGTTTTCATTCATCTTGAAAGGGAGTTTGATGAAAAACTCTTCATTCAGCCGTATAGTAGATTTCAACACTTCTTCATAAACTCCTTATGAGATTCAACACATGAATGTTCCATCAATTGTTGTTTGATATCTCTAATCTGCTCGTCCTTAGTGATCTGGAATAGGCGTGACACTTCTGAGTATGGCTTGAATTGCTTTTTGAAAGCTATTCCATAGGATCCAATGTGGAGTCGATCCTTGAGTTGTTTGTAGATGTCGAACCCAATTATGAGATCCTTTCCGGAGACATCTAATCTGAATAGCTTTGTTCTGAACTTTAATCCTGGGAAGAACTGATGTGGCCCAAATTACACCTCGCAATTGAGATATAAAGCTGACGATGTCAAATATAGAACCCAACTAAAGGTTGAGGTCAATCCCACAGGAAATATGGTAAGAACTTAAGTTAATGCGAATAACTGCTACTATTGAGTTACTTATTTCCTATAGGGGGAAAGGAATAGAATAACAAACAAAAGTAAAACTATTAAATGCTTAGATCAATTTCGGTTTGTATTCAATTAACGACTTGACTAGGACTGTGTTCCCCAAGACTTCATAAGCACAAGACTTATACACTAGTGATCTATTCTGGTGTTTAACATGCAATATTGGTAAATTAGGTTCACCTAAACGGTTGGTCCGCTATCTAGATGATTATCACCACGCAACTTGGTCTATATACGGGTGTACATTTAGTTGACCCTTACCCTTAATATCGGATTAGCTATCCCCGGACAAGTTCAAGCTATTAGATGAGGGTTGATAGCCTCAAATATCTACTGTTAATCCCTTTTTCCATTCATTACCTCCTTGGTCCGGTAAGTAAGAATAAGGCAAATCCTAACATTTGCAACCATCAAGAATCAATCAAACTAAATGGAAAAACAATACATGCATTAAATCCCGTTCAAGAATCACTAAGTCTTTAACCTATGTGTGTTAATTCATCTTGGTTTCCACAACCCTAGTTATGGGTTTAGCTACCCATGTTTGTATGATCACAATCACAAATTATTGAATAAATTATAATTACAACTTATAAATTATCGTTGAAGAAAACCAAGTAGATTGAATAAAACTCTAAAGTTGATGAATAAGTTCCAATTTTGCTTTTGATTCTCAAATTCAAGAATAAAATTGTAAACCTTGTTTCTTGACCCAAGAATAATCGTACAACACCAAAATCCTACATGAAATAATAATAATAATCGGCTTGTCCACAAAAATAAACCTAAACTGTGTATTTATAGTTCTAAGGAAACCTTTTCATAACTAAAATTGAAAACCAGGTCGGTAGTGGCCACGAGCTTGGTGATGATTCATTGGGACCTCTGACGAGTCATGCCTTGCTAAAAATAGTCATCCTCAGCATCGTACCCAGTTGTGGAAATGGGTCACCTAACGACTCATTGTGCCTAGGCACGAGTCGTTAGGCCCCTCATGGTCTAACTCCTACAAAATTCTAGTGCACCTTATGGTTGGGTCCAGTGATCTACCAATGAGTCGTTTAGTAAACTAAAGACTCGTTATGTCTGTCGTCAACTCCACTGGTTACTTTGTTAAGACTTTCTCTCTCAGTCTTCACGACTAACTTCACGACTCATTACCAGATGTAACGAGTCGTTCCCTCAACCCGTCAGGTACACTGTCTCAGCATCTTCAGAATTCATCTTTTGCCCACGGCTTCAGCAACGAGTCGTGCTTCTTGCCAACGACTCGTGAAGTGCCTGCCAGTCACCCTTTCAGTTATTTTCAGCATAAATTTGCCCAGTTCACTTCCGAACCTATTTTCCTTCAACATTAAACACAAAACACATCATACCTATATAAACATACCCGGAATGTGCATAATTTCTTGGTTTTAAGTGTCGAAAGCGCCGTAAAATCACGGCACATCAACACCCTCAACTTAGAACTTTTGCATGTCCTCAGGCAAAAATAAGATAAAATAAAATAAATTAATTCGATGCTTTAATCGAAAAGAACTCTAGGAAACTTACGGCAACCACATTCATTCATCAAATCAAAATTTTCTAACCCCTCCCTCATCATATCAACTCAAATCACAATGCATATGCAAAATTTCCAACCATGACATAGAGGAATCAAAACATGGCAAAGCACTGTCACCTGCAACCACGCACATAAATTTATAACACTGACCTAAACAATTTGCAGACGATTTTGTTGATCAAATACTCTCACCTCAAAGAAGTCCCACTTCACACATGTGTATATGATTAATACGATATATTTCTCTTGGGACTAGGTAAGATTCACTTGCTCTCACAAAAAAATTCGAACTGTGTGCATACGATACCATAGGCTTGTAATGTAGGCTCGGGCTCGAGTATGGTACATATGGAATTAGTAGCTCAACCCTCCTTGGCACTACACACCTCTTGGCTCCACTTTTCACCTTTTTTCCTATTTTCTCTCCTTTTTTCTTTAACTTCTTCTTCTTTTCTTTGCATTTGCAACTACGGATGCGGTTTCTCTTTATTCACGCTTTCATTGATGTCACATTTTCCTTTTCTTTTCTTTTCTTGCTTTTTTACAGTAACTTTTATTTCTTTCTTTTCTTTTTATTTTGCATACCGCACCCGCTCTTTCATTTTTTTCATTACCCAATTTTCATTCCTCCCAATTATTCTTAATCACCCCTATAGTAGCCACCCTCAACTTAGGGGATTTGCTTGAGTTGAGGTTCACAATGTCCAAGGAGGGACCGGGGCTAAAACAGGTTCATTCTTAATAAAAGCAGGAAGGTAAATTGGTGTAAACAAAAAGAAAGGTCAATTTAAGCTCAAACATTTGGATCAAGGGATTTTTATTCTCTTTTGGTAGGTCTTTTAAGGCTAAAGTGAACTCATAAATCAAAAATGACCTATGATCCTTTCCTAGGTTCATATCCTCTATCTCGGTACAACTGACCAGGTAAGTTCTAGATTGACACACACAACCGAATTTTTCTATTAAACCTCACTCACACATAGCACAGGTCAACATCATCACTTCTACTAACTGCTAGTTCAGGTATAGCCATACAATGGTAAACATGTTCACAATTTTAATGCCATGCAAAGATTCACAAAGGTCATACTTGTCAACTTTCACATATACATATAAACAATTTTTCGGAGGGGTATCAACTTATAAATCAACAAAAATCAACAATTTAAGCTCTTGACTGCCTTTAGTTCACCTAACTTTCTTCTGACTGACACAAAAAAACATAAAACTCTAAACATGGCAGTTCTACTAGATATGGAACACCCGAGGAAAAGGATATCCGGCAAGAAAAACACTCGGGTTACGTTCAGCAAAAGCATGCACAGGTATCCCTCCCCACCCCAGCAAGAAAAGCATGTGTCGTCCTCGACACACATATATATATATCCGACAAAACTAGGGAAATAGGAAACATACCTGTGTGACCTAGGTGTCAGCTACCTGATCGGTGGAGGGTGTGGATAGGCCTCTAATATTATCTCTAACATTACCGGCTTGACCTGGTGCATTTTCAGATCAAATAAAGCTCATTCCTTCTCCACGAGCTTTCATTGCCTCAGTCTCGGCTCTCTGTCGAGCTTCCTCTCTCGATACATGCAGCGCTCTCTCTCCATCTTACTCCGCTCTCGTTTTTGCTGATGGAGTCGAGAAGAATCATCTTCGAAACTTGCCTCCTCACGAGGCCTCTTTCTCTTATCATGTGCCACCGGCTCCTCCGTGATAAATTCAAAAATCGGTGGTAACTCTTCTTCAAACTCATCGTCTATTGATCTTGGGCAGATTTATATGCCCAAGTGATACTCAAACGTATCATTTTTACCTTGTTTGTTGTGCAATATGTATATAATATCATGTATCTGGTAATAAAATGCGAATTTATACTAACCAACATGATTAGCATTTGTTTTGCAGGATAATGTGATTTTTAAGAGCTACAATGCGTGTTGGAACTATGTCGGAGTTGGACTTGGATGCGAGCGTGGAAAAGACCTCGGATGGCATATTTTGCAGTGGCTCCGCGATGGTGCCGTGCCACGCTGCCATCGCGGTAGCACACTGCCTGGGTAGAAATAAAAGTGGAGATTTCCAGTGTGCCTGCGCGTCAGCTCCGTGGCACGGAGACAGGCCTCCGCGATGGCCTCCGTGCCACGTTGAGGCTAATTATCCGGACCATGCAATTTCCAGAGAGGGTCCGCGTCCACGCCGTGTCACGGAGGCAGTGCTCCGCGTTGGCCTCCGTGACACGTTGCTTGTTATTCCGGGAAAAATTTCCCACTAGTATAAATAGCACACTTAGGTTATTTTTAAGGGAGTTTTTTAGTTTTAGTTTTTTTAGCCTGAGTTCAGAAGTGGGAGCAGGAACGTGGTTTTGTGGCAGTTGAAGAATAGAAAAGATAAGAGTTTTCTTCTCTTCCCTTCTTCTTTCCTTCAATTGTATGCATGATTCACACTCATTCTAGGATGATTAATTCAAGAATGAGTGGCTAATTCCTCTCTTGCTGAGGTTTTGAACTTGTGAAATGACTGTTGGTAATAATTGATATGGTTTCTTCTTCTTCTTGCATGTTGTTCTATTAATTCTTGTGCTTATTACATTCTTGATTGGCCACCATTAATGTATATCTAAAAAGTCCAATTTCACTCGAGAGAGCATGAAATTGGAAAGTTGTGAATTAATAGGGTATTGTTCTTAACTTGATTTGGGAAAATTGGGTTTTGATGTGCTTTCTTGATAGAAATATACTTGAAAGCCGTATTAGTCAATTTAGGAACCGGAATTGTAGTGTTAGGTCATAAATTGCATTTGATCACAGAAATGTAGACGAATGGTTTATGAATCTAAAGTGAAATTAAATACGGAAGTTTTAATTTCTAGGCAAACGTTCTTGGCTAGCAATATGAAGAGGAAGATGACCAAATTATCATGATTATCAAGTTCATTACTCGTTCTTAACCTTGGCATGTGCATATCCATTGTCTAAACTCAACGTAAATAGTAGTTATTAATTTTAGTAGATAATTAGTTTAGAAACAAAACTCACTCAAATCTTGGTTGGATTGTTGTTAACATAGTTAGAAATAGAATAGAGATATAGTAAACTAGGCAGTTTTGCATATCTAGAGCAGCCTCCTTGGATCGATACTTGGCTACTTAGCCACTTTATTACTTGTTTGACCACGTACACTTGCGTGTCGGTGTATAATATATACCGAGCAGCAGAACGCGAACAAGTTTTTGGCGCCGTTGCCGGGGAGGCTAGGCGATTTGTAAAATTTTGTTTAGTGTAAATTTACTGTATTTGTATTTTTATTTTCTTAAGTGTTAACAACTTGGTCTTAAGCCTGTATTTTGCAGATTTTTATTTCTGTGAACACTGGCAAGGGACAAGGAGCTGGTGGAATCTTACTTAGAGCCAGAACGTGAATTGCACAGTCAACGTAGAGAAGCTCTTCGGAAGAAGTTGCAGTTGCTCAAACAGTCTATGATGGAGCAACCCAATCCACCAGTTGTGCGGGCAGTGTTAGTGCCCGAGGAAGTAGCAGCCAGGCCGGTTCGCGAGGTGGCAATCCCACACGCTAATAATGTACATTCCAGCATCCGCAAACCAGAGCCTGGGGGGAGATTTGAGTTAAAGCAAAATATGGTGCAACTTTTGCACACTAGCGGGCAGTTTACCGGTCTCCCTCACGAAGATCCACAACAACATCTCCAGAACTTTTTGGAGATAAGTGACACTTACATCCCCGCTGGAGTGTCACCTGATTATGTTTGGCTCACCTTATTTCCATTTTCCTTACTTGGTGAAGCCAAGAGGTGGTTAAAAGCTGAACCACCTAACTCTATATCAACGTGGGATGATCTTGCAAAGAAGTTCTTGATCAGATTTTTCCCTTCAGGTAAAACAGCTAAACTTAGAAGTCAGATTCTAAGTTTTAAACAGAGGGAAGGAGAAAATCTTTATCAAGCTTGGGAAAGATTCAAGTCCATGTTGCGGGACTGTCCTCATCGTCATCAGTCAAATGAGGTGTTGGTCCACACTTTTATTGAGGGTTTGGAACCCCACACTAAAATTTTGTTAGACTCAGCAGCTGGAGGGCAAGCACTGGAGAAGACTTATGAGGAGCTGTACACTTTGCTCAACCGAATTTCACAAGGAAATCCGGAATGGAATGCAGATTCTTCAAGAGGTGGAGCAAGGAAAGCAGCGGGAGTGCTTGAAGTGGATGGATTCACAGCTATCGCTGCACAGATAGCTGCTTTGCAAAATCAGTTAAACACTCACTTCAGCAATATGAATTTGAACCAGCCGTCTGCCTCAGTTAATGCAGTCCAACAGATGTGGTGTGAAGTGTGTGGTAGTAGTGAGCATTCAGCTGAATGCTGTGGTGCAAATCCTGATTCTGTCAACTTTGTGGGCAATGCACAGAGGAATCAACAGCAGTTTGGTGGTGGCTACAACTCGAATTGGAGGAATCATCCAAATTTTTCGTAGGGTAGCAACAATCAACAAGGCCAGGGTTCAGGGCAGGGTATGCACAGAAACCAAGGAGGGCAACAAGGCTATCAGAATCAGTTTAGAAATCACAATGCCCCTCCTCCACCACCATCACCGACTATTGAGGAAATGTTCAAGACCATGATATCCAACCAGGCACAATTGCAGGCTGACTATGTCAAACTGGCGGCCGAAGTAAAGAACAATCAATTGGCAACCAAGGCTCTTGAATATCAGTTTGGGCAATTTTCCAGTGCCTTAAATACTAGACCAAGGGGAGGACTACCTAGCGACACGGATCCCAATCCTAAGCAGGTAAATGCAGTGACCACGAGGAGTGGTTTACAATTAAAGGAGGTGGAACCGGAAAGACCGCCTCAGAAGTCAGGAGCAGCAGATGTTGAGGGAGAACAAACCTCAGATACGGGGAAGACCAAAGAAGCTGAACCAACAAGGCCTCCACCCCCGTTCCCTCAACGACTTAAGAAACACAAGGAGGAGGCGTGTTTCTAGAAATTCATGGAGGTACTTAAACAGGTACATGTTAACTTACCTCTTGTTGATGTCTTGCAGGGTGTGCCAAAATATGCAAAGTATATCAAAGACATCGTGGCCAACAAAAGTCGCTTGACCGAGTATGCCACGGTGGCTTTAACGGAGGAGTGCACATCCCGTATTCAGAACAGGTTGCCCACTAAACTGAAGGATCCTGGAAGTTTTACTATCCAGCTGACGATTGGGCAAAGTATTCGAGCTCGTGGGTTATGCGACTTGGGGGCAAGTATAAATCTGATGCCATCTTCGGTATTCAGAAAGTTAGGGCTAGGGAGTCCTAGACCTACAACAGTGATCTTGCAGCTAGCAGACAGGTCTTTAGCTAAGCCGGATGGCATTGTGGAGGATGTGCTAGTGCAGGTAGGCTCCCTCATTTTTCCGGTAGATTTCATTGTTGTGGATTTTGAGCCAGATGCAGAAGTCCCATTTATTTTGGGACGACCATTTTTGGCAACCGAAAAGGCATTGATCGATGTAGCTGCGGGTCAACTCACGATGCGAGCACACGACAAGGTTTAGGTGTTCGACGTGTACAAGGCACCTAAGCTCCCGACTGTCTATAAGGAACTCTCGGTGATCAACGTGATTGATCATGGGAATGCAAATGGATTGAGTGATTCCCGAGAGTTACTAGGTAGGCCACCAGACAAGGTTGAGAACTACTGGGGAGATGACCATGATCGGGTCAAATCGTCCATCTCCCTAGTAGAAAATTGAGCGTAAAGGCTGTCGAGCCGCGACATTAAACCAGGCGCTGCATGGGAGGCAACCCGTGAAAAATATTTTTCTTTCTTTTTCCTTAGTGTAAAGTTTTTCTTTTATTTTATTTTCTTTTCTTTTTCTTGACTAGGTTTAGATGTGCATTTTAATTAGTAATTTTTATTTTTTTAGTAGGGAATCTAGTCATTTAACCAATTTTTGTTTAGTGAGGTGATTTTCAGGTATACCGGAGGAAAAATACGTGGAATCAAGAAAACGAGGCGAGGTATGAAAAATAAAATTTGATAGTGAAATAGAGCACTGGAGCGTTGGCGCCGTGTCACGGAGGCAATGCTCCGCGTTGGCCCCCGTGACACGTTGAAGGCAAATCTGGAATTTTTTAAAATTCCAGTAAGCCAACGCGTTGGCTCCGTGTCACGGAGGAGGGCCTCCGCGTTACCCTCCGTGACACGTTGCCCTTATCCTAGTGCCGGGTCACACCGGGTTTCCGGGTGACCCGCGTGTTTTCTTAATAAAAACCCCCGATTTCGCCCCTATTTTCCCCATTCCCTCTTCCCTCCGCGACCAAACACCCATTCCCCTACCCCCAAGCACCGTGCCACGTTAAGAGGCAAGGAAAACGTCAAGTCTTTATCGATTCTTCAATTCCAAGGTATGTTTTCATCGTCTATCTCAAATTTTTGGCGATTTTTGTCGATTTTGAGCATGTGAGGTGAGATATATTACCCTAGGTAGAAATTAAACATGACGTGAATTTTTTTGCGATTGATTGTGTTCGGATTGTTGTAGTTGACGGGTGAACTTATCGATTGATTGAATAATTCATTGTTGATTGTCGAATTGCATTCTAGGGCTTGGGGTTGTTGAATTTTAACTTGGGTAACTTGATAGTTTGACGAAATTAATGCCGGGGTGTGTTTATTATTTGAGATAAGTCGTGGTAAATATTGTATAATTGGTGAAAGACGACTAATTCTCGATTTTGTGTGGGACATTGCGTAATATGTGAATTGGTTGAATTGCTTAGATTAGTGTATATAAAATATTTGTATTGTTGTTTCTATTTTGTTGTTGTTATTGTTGCTAAGTGCTATGGGTGAATAGCTGTCGATAGTAGGATTGGGTTAGCTGTATGAAGTCTGAGTAGTTCGCTAGCCGTTATGCTGTCGAACTTTTGTGAACGCACTAAGCAATATGTTTATAGTGATTGTGCTTGAGGTGTAAATAGATCTATCCTTGCTAACATGTTGTAAATATTGTTAAAGACTAAGTGTGGGGTAAATTTTGTTTAACCCGACCGTAGCCAAAACTAACAAGTTTTTAGCTTAACGTTGTGCTTGTCTGTGTAAATTGACAGGTACAATGGCCAGCCGACAAGATAAAGGCAAGGGTGCTTCAACCTCAGGCACCGGCAGAAAGAGAATGAGACTGGGCACTGCTGTCCCAGCTGCACCTGCTGTTCCACGCGGTCAACACCGCCGATACGGGACACGATGGGTCACCGATGAAGGGAAGAAGTGGTACGCAAAGCATAAGGAGAACAAGTACTTCCCGGAGGAACATATTGCAAGGGAACCACTTGCACAGGAGTTCCCTCGCATCGTACAGAGGATTGAGGCAGCTGGGCTCAGCTTTATTTTTCAGGAGCCCAAGGAGTGCAACCTTCACTTGGTCCGGGAATTTTATGCCAACTGGAACCCGGCCATTAGAAGCCACACTATTAAAATCAGAGGGCAGATTGTCACTCTGGAACCCCAGCAGCTGAATGCCATTGTTGGAGCGCGGGACACAGACGCCCACGTTCTCCGCCAGCTCAACATCACCCCACCGTACGCCGACATCAGACGTACGTTGTGTGGGGCTCGATCCACAGCCCGATGGAGTAGACACAAAGAGAGGGGTTACCACCAGACTCTGCCTTATTCGCAGATGAACAGGGAGGCCAGAATCTGGCTAAAAATTGTATGTTCGTGTTTGATCCCGGGAGTACATATGACAGACGTGACCCGGGACCGTGTCTACCTGGTGTATGCCCTTATGAAAGGGCTTGAGATTAATGTGGGGGCGGTTATAATATCCACCATGAAGAGAGCCAGACTACACCAGGGCCACAGATACGGGTTTGGCGGACTCATCACCACCTTCCTCCGAGGCCTCGACGTTGAGGAAGAAGCCTTGGATTACATTCCGCAGTTGGAGCGGAGGGCCCTTGATGTGACAAAGACCAAGGCCCCCGACACTACACACGGACCTTTGCTGACTCTGGGCGAGCGACATGCTCGTGACGACAAGTATATGGCCCGTATGTTCGGTATGCAGATGCTGCAGCTACGGATAGGTGGGAGACCAGCCACCGAGGATGAATTATGGCAGCTGGAGCTGGACTACCCTTTTGACGAGAACGCCAGAGCTTTATGCAAGGTGGGGCCAGCCTTTGTGGAGCTGACTGACGACGACGTCCCTACTGATGAGGAGACACGCCGTGAGGACTCTGATGTGGAGTCCGATGACGGCGAGGGAGCTGATTCAGATATGGGCGACGAGGCCGCAGCACCGGATGAGGAAGTCGAATATTTCGACTGAGCAGGGAGTTTCACCACCCAAAATTTTGTGCTTTGTATTTTTGTGAACACTGGGGACAGTGTTCGATTTAAGTGTGGGGTGGGGAGTAGTTAGGTGCTGGGTCATAGGCTCTAAATCTGCTGTATATTCTTCCTTGACGTTTGTGTATGTCTGTGCTTTCCCTGTTGTTGTGAACTGATTTGTGAATGATGTGTATATATTTGTTTGTGGCTAATGATGTGTGTCTTTAAAAAGTTATGGTTGCCTTTGTAAATATTTTGTAAATTTTGTAAATATTTTTTCTCTATCGATATGATCGATATTTTTCAAAGTTTTTGCGAAAAGATGTTGCACTTATCAACATATTTTGTAAATATTTTTTTTTTCATCGAAATGATCGATGTGTTGCAAAAATTTTGAAGTTTTATTTTTGGGTTTCTCGGAGTTTGTTTTCGGTTCTTTTACCGAGAATAGTCCCATTAAACCGATGTCATAGTTAGTGAACATTCCCTATAATGGATGGATGATGACCGTCTTAAGGGAAATGTAGTCGATAGGAGTAGATGATTTGTTTTTAGTTTCTTTGGTGGATTGCATCAATAAACTGTAGTTGCTTATGGTTGCTAAAATTTTGTTGCGTGTGTAATTGATGTTCGAAATGTGAAAGTGATTCGTTTGAAAGCATGTAATTGTGTAAATATGTTGAGTTACCTAGGCTATAGAATTTGGTTCATTATGATTGAGGCTTAATCTTGAATTCATGTAATTGACTAATTAAAGAGTGTGTGAATGCATCTTGATTCGAGCATGTGCATGAAGTGTGAGTGAGGTTTTGCTATTCCATGTCATTGTCAATTGTCTAGAACTTGCCTGGCGTGTATACAAAGCGAAATGAAGGAGGTGTAGTGTCGGAAAGGATGTAGGCATTTCTTTGTTTTAACCATTAGTTTCCATTTTTTTCTTGTCAAATTCTACCTTTTTATATGTTGTATACCCTAGTCAGCCCGTTGAGCCTTTAGCCGATTTCTTTCTTTTGTCCAGAATTGTATGAACTAAGCTTTATTCCTTCTTTTCATTAGCCTTAAAGTCTATAAGAAGCTCTTAAGCGCTTACAAAGAACAGAAATTTGTTTCCCAAAGTGTTAAAGAGTGAAAAGAGTGAAAAGAAAAGAAAAGCAAAGTGAGGAAAGAAAAGATGATGTTGAAGAGGCACTAGTTGTAATTAAATGAAATTGAGGGTACATGAAAACCTTTCGTTTGGGGTCAAGTGTGCCTGATGAAATGGGCTGTATGAAAGTAAACCAGCATGAATGGGAGAAAAAGAGAAAAGAGAGGAACAATGTCCATGAGTCGATGGGAATGAGTTGAAAAGGCGCTTAAGGATGCTAGCGACTATTATTGGCTAATCCAATATATATATACTAGATCCATAGCCCAGTTACAACCCATTAAAAGTCCTATTTGATCCTACACTGCATTTCTTTATATTAGTGGAGTAATACACTAAGGGCAAGCCTATGGGTCATGACATGATGCATGTGAATTCTTTTGGGAGAGAGAGTGAAATTAATTTCTATATGCCCCTACTTGCATGTTTGTGTGCTGCACGAGCATAAAAGGGAAAGTTTCTCTCGAGTTGTGAGGGTACATGCTTGATGACAGATTGATTTTCATGTCGGATTTCTTGATTAGTTGAGTTGCATGAGTTTGCCGATATCAAGAATCAATTCTTAAAAGTCTAGGAAGCCTCGATGTATTAAGGTCATTGTCTTGTACGACCAAGCATGTTTTCTTGATGATTTGCAAAAATCGAATAATCGGTATGACCGTAACGTAAATGGTTGCACCATAGTGACAAAGGTTGAGATGTGATGTGCATGATTTGTGTATGTGTTGTTCGAGGACGAACAAGGATTTAAGTGTGGGGTAAGTGATCTTGGGCAGATTTATATGCCCAAGTGATACTCAAACGTATCATTTTTACCTTGTTTGTTGTGCAATGTGTATATAATATCATGTATTTGGTAATAAAATGCGAATTTATACTAACCAACATGATTAGCATTTGTTTTGCAGGATAATGTGATTTTTAAGAGCAAAAATACGTGTTGGAACTATGTCGAAGTTGGACTTGGATGCGAGCGTGGAAAAGACCTCGGATGGCATATTTTGCAGTGGCTCTGCGATGGTGTCGTGCCACGCTGCCATCGCGGTAGCACATTGCCTAGGCAGAAATAAAAGTGGCAATTTCCAGTGTGCCTGCACGTCAGCTCCGTGGCACGGAGACAGGCCTCCGCGATGGCCTCCGTGCCACGTTGAGGCTAATTATCCGGACTATGCAATTTCCAGAGAGGGTCCGCGTCCACGCCGTGTCACGGAGGCAGTGCTCCGCGTTGGCCTCCGTGACACGTTGCTTGTTATTCCGGGAAAAATTTCCCACTAGTATAAATAGCACACTTAGGTTATTTTTAAGGGAGTTTTTTAGTTTTAGTTTTTTTAGCCTGAGTTCAGAAGTGGGAGCAGGAACGTGGTTTTGTGGCAGTTGAAGAATAGAAAAGATAAGAGTTTTCTTCTCTTCCCTTCTTCTTTCCTTCAATTGTATGCATGATTCACACTCATTCTAGGATGATTAATTCAAGAATGAGTGGCTAATTCCTCTCTTGCTGAGGTTTTGAACTTGTGAAATGACTGTTGGTAATAATTGATATGGTTTCTTCTTCTTCTTGCATGTTGTTCTATTAATTCTTGTGCTTATTACATTCTTGATTGGCCACCATTAATGTATATCTAAAAAGTCCAATTTCACTCGAGAGAGCATGAAATTGGAAAGTTGTGAATTAATAGGGTATTGTTCTTAACTTGATTTGGGAAAATTGGGTTTTGATGTGCTTTCTTGATAGAAATATACTTGAAAGCCGTATTAGTCAATTTAGGAACCGGAATTGTAGTGTTAGGTTATAAATTGCATTTGATCACAGAAATGTAGACGAATGGTTTATGAATCTAAAGTGAAATTAAATACGGAAGTTTTAATTTCTAGGCAAACGTTCTTGGCTAGCAATATGAAGAGGAAGATGACCAAATTATCATGATTATCAAGTTCATTACTCGTTCTTAACCTTGGCATGTGCATATCCATTGTCTAAACTCAACGTAAATAGTAGTTATTAATTTTAGTAGATAATTAGTTTAGAAACAAAACTCACTCAAATCTTGGTTGGATTGTTGTTAACATAGTTAGAAATAGAATAGAGATATAGTAAACTAGGCAGTTTTGCATATCTAGAGCAGCCTCCTTGGATCGATACTTGGCTACTTAGCCACTTTATTACTTGTTTGACCACGTACACTTGCGTGTCGGTGTATAATATATACCGAGCAGCAGAGCGCGAACATCTATCACAGGAAGTACCAGTGGAGGTACTGCAGCTACCTATCGTGCATCCAATTCCCGCACCACGGATCTGAGTGCTCCTAGCTTTGAGTACCATCGTGACAACTCAGGCACCTATAACTGTGCAAGGCGCTCATCCATTCTCTTCTCAAAAGCATCCAATCGGCCATGCATAGAACTGGACAATGTCTCCAACTCTTTCGACACCCACGACTTTACCTGCTCCATCAAAACTTTAACCCGTAGAGCCGTGTGTGACTACTACTTTTCATCCTTAGTGAGACCCCTAGCCATATTAATTAAAAGTTCCTGTGAAATTGTAACTAGGTCGGCTGTAATGGCTCTGGAGGTGCAACTGGTGGTCTAGGATCTGTTGTTGTAGATGATGACTTGAGAACATCAGCAGGTGTGGTGGTGTCCGCTGCATCTGTAGTCTCAGGCTGGCTACCTGTCTCTCTTCCCTCAATAAGCTCAGCCACTAACTTAGTGAACTGTGTTGCATCAGTCTGCATCTCACTGCCAAATGCTTCTGCTAATATGGTTGCTCCAGTGGATGCAGCTTCTTGAGTCCTCGCCCTCGATACTGGGTTTGTGTCATCTCGAATCAACCCGATATCAGTTATCTTTTGGACCACTATTCTCTGGTCAACTGATGGCAGCTCCGGCACCTTTGACTCCTGACAGAGTCTATTAATCAGGCAGGGAAAGGGGATTGTAGTATCATCATTGATCTCCTGCTCTCTAATCTCCTCAGTAATGTACCACGGGAAATTGATGGCATATCCCTCTATTATACTTGCCACCAATGCTGCTCTGTCAGGTAAGAGGATGTTATCATTGCTGGCTGGTACCAGTTTGTGCTTCACTAGTGACCACCAAAATTTTTCTTGAAAGTTCAGTGTGGCCTTCTTTATCTGAGACTCTGTGTCGTGCAACCATTCAACCAACGAACCTCTTGTAGCAATGATCCGAGACAGCCAAGTGTATTGCCTAATGCACTCCTGGCTATTCAACTTCTTGTTCTTGACTTTCTTTAACTCATATAGCCTGTGGTCGAACTCGGTCGTGTTCATCGAAGCATGATAATCTAGCCCGTACAGCATCTTGGAGATGGTTTGCTCAGATATATCTACCGGAGTCTCTCGCACTAACACCTGATTTAAGGCGGGCCTCTTTTTACAGTCTTGTCCCCCTAATGCCAAACACTGCAATGTGGCTGCATAGGCTGCATAGAACTCTTTGACTAAGCATGGGCTGTAGCTTCCTGATGGCTCGGTCAACCACCTGAACCTGTACTTATCGAACACTGTTTGTAGTTCTGGAAGGTCTTTCATCCCTGTAGTGATCAGCCTCGACTCCTCGTATATGCTCCTCTTCAGATTTTCTTTCTCATTTGGAGCAATATCTCTGCTGTATATGGCCCTCATACCATGAACACACCATCTCCGCACGTTCCTTGGTTGCTCGTTTGATGTGTCCGAGGTCTCAGTCAGTTCATTATCAGAGTCCCCTCACTGAGCATATGACTCTTCAGCTATCTCTGTGTTTCACCCAGCTGTGGGGGCCTCGGGAGCAAGTGCAGCTGCAGCCCTAGCATTATCATCAGTGCGGTTGGGCGGATCCCTTGCCAGTGGAGTGGGGGCATCGATCAGGGATGTCGGATTTGAAGTTTGTTGAGCCCTAGCCTTGGTTGACCTAACTAGCTGCTCCTCTGATACGTCATATTCCTCCTCGAGTGTTCCATATCTAGTAGAACCGGCATGTTTAGATTTTTTATAGGAAGAACTCACTTGATTAATGCAAAATTTAAAAGAACAACATTACAATCGTATCTCAAATATATCTTCTAACACATCTTAAAATTCACTCTAAAAACTTGTTGTAAAACTTCAACTCTTGAAGACTTCCTTATTACATGAAAATAAATGGGTATTTATAGTAGTAGATTTATGCTTTGCTTGTTCCTTGTTGAATTTGACTTGGACTTGATGTTCCTTTTCCTAGTTGAAGTAGGAAAGCCAATTTTTGGCCGTTTTTGGGACCTTGCACGTCACCCATGCCAAAGTCGTGTCTCTCATGCCGCGTCACCCCTACCATTGCAGGCAGAGGGCCACTTTGTGCGTGTCTAGTGCTGGGAGGCCGGCGCCTCGCACCAGGCAGTGAGCCTGCCTTGCTGCCGCGCCGCACAGCCTGTAGCACCAATGGCCTGGCGCCTCGCGCGACTGTGTGCCATCCTTGTGCGGTTGGTCGCTTTAAGCTTTGATCTTTGCATCATTCATTTCAACTTCTTACATGTATTCCAAACATGTCAAACACATCCAAATCCATTACTTTTAGCCCTGAAAACATCTAGTCACATGTGTTAGCTAATTTCACAAATATATAATATAAACACATGCAAACACACATCAATTATTCTCAAAACATAGTAAAGTACGGGCAAAAATATGTCTATGAAGTGCGTGAATACGCCCTTCATCAACACCCCACACTTAAACTATTGTTCGTCTTCGAACAATCTACTACTTCCCTTCTCACATTTAAGCACAAAATTCATCCTATGAATAGGTCTACTTACACTTAAGATCATGAGACAAATCAATGAAGCTCAAACAACTCACTCGCATGCATATAGGTTTAACATTAAGATGTCAAATTTCGAAATCACTTAGCTTTTGAAAATTAACTCATCCAGACATATTTTGGGCCAACATGAATTATATGTAATTTATCAATCAAGATTTTGCAAAGTCTTACTATTGTGCCCCTCACAATTTGGAGAGATGCCCTTTCGCACACAAGATATAATTCAATATAAACTGGGGCATACATAACAATTTTCGCTCACTCTCCTAAAGAACTCAACATACATGCAGAAGATGACCCATAGGCTTGCCCTTAGTGTAATAATCCGCTAATATAGAATTTTGAATCAAGGATCAATTAGGACTTAAATTTGGTTGTAATGTAGGCTAAGGGACGGGTAGGAACTATTTGGCCAAGATAGTGACTAAGCTCCCTAAACACTTCAATACTTCACAACGCTTTGATTTTTAAGCACATTCTTCAATTTCAAAATTTTCTCCTTATACCTCCTTTTATTTTTTCATTTTTCAACTTAGGTGACTAGTGGGGATTTTCCTTTTCATCATTGAGCTCATTCACGCACATTTTTTTCTCTTTTCTTTTCCTTTCTTCTGTTCCTACCCTTTACGCACCCCTACTCTAGCCACCCTCAACTTAAGCATTTTTCTTATGTTGAGGTTCACAATATCCAAGGAAAGACCAGGGCCAAAACAAGTTCATTGTAAACAAATGGGTACAGTTATTCGGTAATCATGATTTTTTTTCATCTTCAATTTTTTCAAAGCTCTTTCTTCTTTTTGTTTTCCCACTAAAAATCACCCTCCTTGTTTAGCAAAATTTCACCTTTTTCTTTTCTTCTAATTCACCACACTTTTTAGCTTTTCCCTTCACTTTTCCAATTATGCTCCTTTCCTACAAAAATTTCTCATTAAAATGCTCTAGGAGTCATTTGGATCAAATATAAGTCAATAGAACAAAAAGGGATTCAAGCTTATAAAATGGCTATCAAAAGAATAGGCTAAGGCTCAAACATAGCTAACTAGGATAATTACAATCAAGGTAGAAAAAATAGAATAGAAATAAGGCTACCAAAGAAATGCCTATATCACTTCCTAAATCCATCATTCTTATTTCGCTTTGCACACACATCCGGCAAGTTCTAGACGTCAATTTACAAGCATGGAGTACATCAAAAATTCCTTACTCACACAATGGCACAAAATGGTTTAACAATGGAAATCAGGATCACATAAACACATATATTCATATTGGATGCATAACATAATTAAGCCCTTTTTTTCAAGTACAATAGTCAAGTTCCCAAAAGACTAAGTGTTTCTACCCTTCTTCATGCATTTTGAGTGAATTTAATAAAGTCTCAATGATACCTAAAGTGAAGCACCTATCATTCATAGGATCCAAGTTCTTGTTCTTCCTAATGACTAATTTACTCTTAAGACGGTCGTCATCCATCCATCATCGGGCAAACTCATGACTCAAAAACTAAAAATAAAAAAAATTAGACTCTCTAATTGGTTCTAAGGGACTATCCACCGGAAAAGTACCGAAAACAAAAATTGGAGGAACCCAAAATAAAATAAACTAAACTACTACACACAAAAAAGCATGCAAGATAGATCATAAATTCCAAAAAGAAACTAGGCCTACCATGTGCAAATTTAGTAATTAAAGAATGCATGGTAATATGAAGTTCACTTTTACCACCCCACACTTAATTGGTTACACTGTCCCTAGTGCTAAAACACATAAGCATAAAGTAATAAAGTGAAAGAAGAACTCCCTGGGCCTATACTCTTTGTCATCTATGAGGGGAAGTGCAACTTCCCCCATTTCAGAATCTTCCTCATCATCATCACTAGACTCTATTTCCGAGTCTACCCTTGCCATCTCGTCCTCCTTAGCAACATCATCATCAAGAGGCTCCTCGTATCTAGGCCCAACTCTGCAAAGGGCTCGCGAGTGCTCGCTCAGAGGGTAGTCTATGTTAAGTTGTTGTAGTTTCTCCTCTGTCACACCATTCATCCTTAGCTAGAGCATTTGCATACTATATAAGTGGCTCAACATGTTGTCAATTCAGGCATTGTGCTCATTGACAGTAAGGACCGGACCATTTATACCCTCAGACTCCTTTTATTTTTGTCACATCAACCCCCTTAGGATCATAAGCTGGTCTATAGTCCGCTTCCTCCTCCTCAATGTCGTGCCCTCGCAAAAATCGGGTCAAGAGACCCCGAAATCTGAAGTTTTGCCCTTTTTTAACCCTTGATCTTTTCAACACATTTTTAATGAGTATCCCTACATTAATTGGCATCCCCATCATTAGCGCATATACAACACATACTCTTTCTCTAGTCACATAGGTTACATATTTTTCGGGCACCAAACAAGCACACACTATTTTTAACCAAACTCGTGCCTCTCTACTTAAGTGAGCATATGGAAGCGAAACATGATACCCAAATTGTTGGTGGCGTGTCCACCGTGTGCCAGAGTTAGGGCCACACAGAGTATGCCTAAGATTCCTATAAGAAGGTTTCCTCATTAAGTCAATAAAAAGTTGTGGATCAACATTAGGTGTCCCAAGTAGTCTATTCAAAGCTTTAGGTGCAAAGTCAATAATTTGACCCCTTATTTTATCTTGGTTCGACCTTTCTTTTGGCATCCAATTTGCAAGGGATTCTCTCACCATATTCAATTTATAATCACCCTGTGCGTTAAACATAAAACCAAGACCAAGGGTGAGTATTCTATCAATCATGTGAGAGAAAACTAGTGACAAGCAATTTCTATCAATGAACATATCATGAGAGTATTTAGATTCCTTATGTTCCTTGAACCATTATTTACCTTCTTTCTCGGTGACCCAACGGAGACCATATCGCATCAATGGTGGTGGTGTCATACTCACATCTTCATGCTCCTCTTCACTAGGTCTCCTTGCTCTTTTTGACCCATGGCCTGAAGAAGCCACTCCTTTCCCTTTTCTTATTTTTGGTGCCATTTCTGGGGCTTTTACAAGAAAAATGATATACTTTGTGATTTGGGTGAAACACTTCGGAGGATTTTGATGAAAAGAGGAAGATTTGAGAGAGTTTTCTTAAAGATTCTTAGTGGTGAGGCGCGCTTCTCATAAGAATGGTCTGAAAAAAATTAGGTCTAGGCCTTTTAAAATGCTCCTTGACGCTGGAAATTCCAATTTTTCCCTTAAAAGTTCTCGGCCTGGACACTTCCCCGCGTTGCGGTGCTAAACGCGCCAACACTGCTGCACGAGGCGCCACTGGAAGCACCAACTTTGGAGCGTCTCGTGCACCTGGATGTGCCAGAGTTACTATACGTCGCGCCTGTTGCTGCTGCTATATTGACTATGCGTTGCGCCAGGCTGTGCGGCGCTTGTGCCTGTGCGTCGTGCCAAGCCTTGTGCTGCTTGGCCTGAGCGATGCCCAATGCGCACGTTTGACCGTCTTGCTCCCTGTTTTTACTATTTAAGCTCAATTTTGTTGAGAATCATGACCTATCACCTGCATACTTGAACAAACACATCAAAACCAAAAATTTATCTTGGTTTGCCTCCTAAGTAGCGCCTGATTTAACGGCGCGACATGTCACAAATATCTTGATTACTCAAACTTCATCAAGATACCTGTTGAGACCGTGGTCACATCTTTGCCGCTTGTTTTACCACGCTAACTTGTGACACGTCAGAAGATAAAAAAATGAAAAATAGGAAATAAAGACTAAAAGTTGAACACAAGCAATCAATCTAATCCTAAGCTGTATTCCCCGGCAACGACGCAAAAATATAGTTTCGCCCAAATTACACCTCACAAGATATAAAGCTTTCGATGTCAAATATAGAATCCAACTAAAGGTTGAGGTTGATCCCACAGAGAATATGCTAAGAACTTAAGTTAATGCGAATAGCTGCTACTATTGAGTTACTTATTTCCTACAGGGGAAAGAAATAGAATAATAAACAAAAGTAAAATTGTTGAATGCTTAGATCAACTTCGGTTTATATTCAATCAACGACTTGACTAGGACTGT
Source organism: Datura wrightii (assembly GCA_035772735.1). NCBI lineage: Eukaryota > Viridiplantae > Streptophyta > Magnoliopsida > Solanales > Solanaceae > Datura > Datura wrightii. The sequence continues at coordinate 178,359,819 of JASDFA010000001.1, read as the reverse complement.
GTTCCCCAAGACTTCATAACCACAAGACTTATATACTAGTGATCTATTTCGGTGTTTAGCTTGCAATATTGGTAAGCTAGGTTCACCTAAATGGTTGGTCCCCTATCTAGATGATTATCACCATGCAACTTCTTCCGTATACGGGTGTACTTTTAGTTGACCCTTACCCTTAATATCGGATTAGCTATCCCCGGACAAGTTTAAGCTATTAGATGAGGGTTGATAGCCTCAAATATCTATTGTTAATCCCTTTTCCCATTCATTACCTCCTTGGTCCGGTAAGTAAGAAAAAGGCAAATCCTGGCATTTGCAACCGTCAAGAATCAATAAAAATGAAGGGAAAAACAATACATGCACTAAACCCCATTCAAGAATCACTAAGTCTTTAACCTATGTGTTTTAATTCATCTTGGTTCCCACAACCCTATTTATGGGTTTAGCTACTCATGTTTGTACCATCACAATCACAAATTATTGAATAAATCATAATTGCAACTTACAAATTATCGTAGATAAAAACCAAGTAGATTGAATAAAACTCTAAAATTGATGAATAAGTTTCAATGTTGCTTTTGATTCTCAAATTCAAGAACAAAATTGTAAACCTTGTTTCTTGACCCAAGAATAATCGTACAACACCAAAATCCTACATGAGAAAATAATAATAATCGGCTTGTCCACGAAAATAAACCTAAACTGTGTATTTATGGTTCCAAGAAAACCTTTTCCTAACTAAAACTGAAAACCAGGTCGGTAGTGGCCACGGGCTTGGTGACGATTCATTGGGACCTCTGACGAGTCTTGCCTTGCTAAAAATAGTCATCCTCAGCATCGTACCCAATTGTGGCAACGAGTCACCTAACGACTTATTGTTCCTGGGCATGAGTCGTTAGGCCCCTCGTGGTATAACTCCTTCAAAATTCTAGTGCACCTTACAGTTGGGTCCAGTGATCTACCAATAAGTCATTTAGTAAACTAACGACTCGTTAAGTCTGTCGTCAACTCCAGTGGTTTCTTTGTTAAGACTTTTTCTCTCAGTCTTCATGAATGAATTCACTACTCGTTACCATATGTAATGATTCATTCCCTCAACCCATCAACTACGCAATCTCAGCATCTTCAGAATTCATCTTTTGCCCACGGCTTCAGCAACAAGTCGCGCTTCTTGCCAATGACTCATGAAGTGCCTGGCAGTCACCCTTTCAATTATTTTTAGCATAAATTTTCCCATTTCACTTTTGAACCTATTTTCCTGCAATATTAAACACAAAACACATCATACCTATATAAACATACCCGGAATGTGCATAATTTCTTGATTTTAAGCGTCGAAAGTGCCGTAAAATCATGAGACATTAAGAACTCAATTATTATCGGGTGTTTTGTGATGACCGTGGTCGTTAAGATTCCATTTGATGCATTGTTGAAGTTCTTGAAATGGAAAGTCCATTAATCATTGGGAAGGACTGCATGATTCATCAACGATGATGCTGCACCAGTATCCATGAAGACAATAACCTAAATCGGCTTATCCCATTTGAATGGATAAACGTTCAGCTAGACTTGAGAAATATTGATAATGATGTTGAATTCTTCCTCATCCTCCGAAAACTGGTAATGTTCTTGCCCATGTTCTTCATATACATCCATGGAGAAAAGAGTTTCCTCTGATGGTTAATCTTCTGCCGAAAGGACTGATTCAAGATCATTGTCCTTGACATCAGCGTACTCTTCTATCTCGGTAAGAAGTCGGATAGATATTTTAGCTTGAGGACAATTCTTTGCAAAGTGTCCGATCTTGTGGCAGATAAAGCATCTATCATTCTTCTGGAACCTACTTGGACACTTTCTCCTGAAGTATTTTGTTTGCCTGGTGAATTTGGATCTTCCACCCGTAGGCTTTGGCTATTTGAACTTCTTGTATTTCTTGTATCTGCTTTGCCTTCTGGGGGTGTGGCAAGAGCAACTGGACCTGGTGATTAGGTCACATCTATTGCAAGCTTTATCAAGGGATGGATTGTTGTGCATAATTTGCTTCAGAATAGATCTCTTAGTACATATATCTTCTAGTGCCGTGAAAAATGCTTGCCTTATATAGCCGACTTAGGGGATTGTGATTAACTGGAACTTTTCCTCGACAATCGTCATGGTTCGTCCTGCTAACATCTTTGGCAAGGATGAAACGAAGTCCTGCTTCAAACTAGCGTCTCCACCAAGTTCGAAGTATATTTTTTTCATCTTCTGGAAATGAATATCAATGTTATTTCTGTCGAATGATACACATTTTATCTCGAAAAATTGTCTTCATAGCTTTTCTTGCCTCTGGCCTGGATTTCTACAAAAGACTTCATGAGAATTCTGATATGGAAAGCAAAGTCTTGAGACGTGAGGAAAGTATTCTTATCATGTATCCGCAGTGCGGTCCACCAATCTCTAAGGATGCCGGAGAACCTTAACGTGAACTCTGACAGAATTATATACTTCTCTCTCTCTACCAAGTGTTTCGTTACCATCCAAGTAAGGAAATCTTGGATCTTTTGAGGCCATTTCAAAACCTTGACATCATCGAGAGTGAAAGTATGAATCCTAGTTCCAACCAATTTTTCCGTTGGTTGTTCTGGTCTTCTTTCCGGAATTAGGTCATCAGTCATCCCGTCTTGATCATCATCAACTTTTGAAACTTCTGGTTCTCTTTGTCGGTTCATGTATATAGGTGGATTGTCTTACTTGTAGGTGTCTAGTAAGAGATTCTCACTTGACTCGGTCTCCGCTTCTTTAGTTTCATCAGTAGGATCACTATCTATTGTCTCTTCAGTACTGCATCCTATGCTATCATCTTCCTCCAAGCCATAGAGGTCCGGAACAACTTGATCTGAGATCATCAAGTTATCTGGATCTGGCTCTTTTGAACTTTTTCCAACCTCTTTCCTTCTTTTGGATTCTTTTCTTCTGCAAGAGCATCTTTTTTTCCCAGACCCATTTGGCAATGTCAAACCCAGTTTCCTCTTTGGATTTTTGTGTGTAGGATATGGGTTCATTTGGAATAGAAGGACAGGTGGTACCAGGACGGGCCAATTTAGGTGGTGAATATGGCTATGACTACAAAGAGAAAAAAGAGGACTTTGGAGAATGGATTTGGGTTCTTTGTGGCTCAAAAGGTCCATGTCTTAGTTGTTTTATCTATTCTTTGATATAAGCCATCTCTTTTTGTTGCTATGAAAAGAAATGGAAAAGTGAGGTGCCTGGTGGAAAAATCTCATACTGCATATTCTGTAGTCGTAATTCTAGGGCTCGGATAAGGACGACATGTTGATTGGATGTTTGTTCCACTTTATTCTCAATGTTCTCCACCTTTCTCATCATCATGTTTTGTGCATGAGCAACACTTCATCCATAATAGTGATACGCTCTAAAAAAGTAAAGGAGAAGCTTTTTTGAGGGAAGTGTCGATGTTGATCAGCACCTTGTTCTGGCAGAGTGCATTTTCTGATTGCCAGTTGATGGTAGCCTCAATATCACTTGTTGGTGGCTTTTCTCTAGTAAAAAACACAACATTTTTCTTTGGTATTTTTGGGGCATGATTTACACCATCTTTTTCAAAGGGTTATTGTGAGGGGAATTCTAAAGTATGATTGGGGCTTGATGGACTCATCATAAAAATTTGAGGGTTGTGAGGCTTTTTGGCTGGACCAGGTAGAGTTGGCCAATCTTGAGGTTTGTAGGAGATAAGAAATTCATACTTTCCAGGACGGCTCAGGGAACTGATAGATGGATCCCCATCTTCATATCGCTTACGGAATTCCTTTTCTGAGCATCTCCCCCTCTTCTTTTTCCGTTTGGCTCTCTACTCTACATATTCAATTCAGACATTCTTAGCAGTCACATTCTATGTCCCAAGGGTAGTTCCTAGTGAAGGGACATGGCTACAACCTTCACGATATGTCACGACCTTCAATGGTTCAAATGTCCCTTCACCGGGCACTGCCCTTGGGATATCGAATGTGACTGCCAAGAATTTCTAGAGGATGAAATTGAATATGTAGAGTAGAGAGCCAAACCCAAAAAGAAGAAGGGGAGATGCTCAGAAAAGGAATTCTATAAGAGATATGAAGATGGGGATCCATCTGTCGGTTCCTTAAGCCATCCTGGAAAGTTTGAATTCCTTGACTTCGACAAGCCTCAAGATTGGCCAACTCTACCTACTCCAGCCAAAAAGCCTCAGAATCCTCAATTTTTATGATGAGTCCATCAAGCTCCAGTCATACTCCATAATTCCCCTCACTACAACCCTTTGAAAAAGATGGTATAAACCATGTCCCAAAAATACCAAAGAAAAATGTTGTGTTGCCTACTGGAGAAAAGCCACCATCAAGTGATATTGAGCCTACCATCAACTGGCAATCAAAAAATGCAATCTGCTAGAACAAGGTGCTGACCAACATCAAAACTTCCCTCAAGAACATTGCTCATACACAGAACAAAATGATGATCAAGGTGGAGAACATTGAGAAGAATGTGGAAAAAATCCAATCAACATGTCGGCCTTATCCAAGCCCTGGAATTACGACTACAGAATATGCAGTATGAGGTTTGTCCACCAGGCACCTCATTTTTCCACTTCTTTTCACAACAATAAAAAGAGATGACTGATATTAAAGAATAGATAAAACAACTGAGACATGGACCTTTTGAGCCACAAAGAACCCAAAGCCACTCTCCAAAGTCCTCCTTTTTCTCTATGTCATCATAGACATATTCATCACCTAAATTGGCCCGTCCTGGTACCACCTCTCCTTTTATTCCACATGAACCCATATCCAAACACTTAAAAATCCAAAGAGGAAACTGGGTTTGACATTGCCAAATAGGTCTGGAAAAAGAAAGATGCTCTTGCAGCAAAAAGAAGGCCAAAAGAAGGAAAGAGGTTGGAGAAATTGAAAAGAGCCAAATCCAGAAAACTTGATGATCTCAGATCAAGTTGTCCGGACCTCTATGGCTTAGAGGAAGATGATAGCACAGTATCCAGTACTGAAGAGAGAATAGATAGCGATCCTACTGATGAAATTGAAGAAGCAGAGACCGAGTCAAGTGAGAATCTCTCACTAGACACCTCCGAGTAACACAATCCACCTATATACATGAACCAACCAAGATAACCAGAAGTTTCAAAATTCGATGATGATCAAGACGGGATGACTGATGACCCAATTCCAAAAATAAGACCAGAACAACCAATGCCAAAATTGATTGGAATTGGGTTCCATACTTTCACTCTTGATGATGTCAAGGTTTCAAAATGGCCTCAAAGGATCAAATATTTCCTTACTTGGATGGTAACGAAACACTCGGTAGAGCGAGAGAAGTATATAATTTTTTCGGAGTTCACGTCAAGGTTCTCAGGCATCCTTAGAGATTGGTGGACCACACCTGGGATACATGATAAGAATACTTTCCTCACATCCGAAGACTTTGCTTTCAACATCAGAATTCTACATGAAGTCTTTTTTGGAGATATAAGCCAGAGGCAAGAAAAGCTATAAAGACAATTCTTCGAGATGAAATGTTTATCATTCGACAGAAATGACATTGATATTCATTTTTAGAAGATGGCAAAAATATACTTCGAACTTGGTGGAGACGCTAGTTTGAAGTAGGCCTTCGTTTCATCCTTGCCAAAGATGTTAGCATGACAAACCATGACGATTGTTGAGGAAAAGTTCCAGTCAATCACAATCCCCCAAGTCGGCTATATAAGGCAAGCAATTTTCATGGCGCAAGGAGATATATGTACTAAGAGATCTATTTTGAAGTAGATTATGCACAGTAATCCAGCACTTGATAAAGCTTGCAGCAGAACTGACCTAATTATCGGGTCCAGTTGCTCTTGCCATGCCCCCAGAAGGCAAGGCAGATTCAAGAAATACAAGAAGTTCAAATGGCCAAAGCCTACTAGCGGAAGATACAAATTCCCCAGGTGAAGAAAATACTTCAGGAAAAAGCGTCCAAGCAAGTTCCAGAAAAATGATAGATGCTTTATATGCCACAAGATCGAACACTTTGCAAGGAACTGTTCACAAGCTAAAAGATTTATCTGATTTCTTACCGAGATAGAAGAGTATGCTGATGTCAAGGACAATGATCTTCAATCAGCTCTTTCTGCGGAAGATGAACTATCAGAGGAAACTCTTTTCTCCATGGATGTATATGAAGAACATGGGTATGACCATTACCAGATATCAGAGGCTGAGAAAGAAATCAACAACATTATCAATATTCTTCAAGTCCAGCTGAATGTGTATCCACCCAAATGGGATAAGCCTATTTAGGTTATTTCCTTCATGGATACTGGTGCAGCATCATCGTTGATGTATCCCACAGTTCTTCCCGATGATCAATGTTTCCCATTTCAAGAAGTTCAACACTGCATTGAATGGAATCTATACGACCACGGTCATCACAAAACACCTGATAATAGTTGAGTTCTTCCTAAGATTAAAGTTCAGAACAAAGTTATTCGGATCAGATGTCCCAGGAAAGGATCTCATAGTTGGGTTCGACATCTATAGACAACTCAAGGATCGACTCCAAATTGGAGCCTATGGAATAGCGTTCAAAAAGCAATTCAAGCCATACTCAAAAGTGTCATGCCTATTCCAGATCATTGAGGACGGGTAGATAAGAGAGATCGAACAACAATTGATGGAACATTCATGTGTTGAATCTCATAAGGAGTTTATGAAGCAGTGCAGAAATCCACTATGGCTGAATGAAGAGTTTTTCATCAAACTCCCTTTCAAGAAGAATGAAAACATCAACCCAACCAAAGCAAGCCTCTCTGGGATGAACCCATAGCACTTTCAGCTTGCAAAGAAGGAGTGTGATGACCTCATCGAGTTTGGACTGATCGAGCTATCTGATTATCAATGGGCATGCGAAGCCTTCTATGTCAACAAGAGAACTGAGCAAATAAGAGGTAAACTTAGATTAGTCATAAACTACCAGCCACTCAACCATTTCCTCCAAGATGATAAATTCTCTATACCAAATAGGCTTACCCTATTTTCACACTTAGCCAAAGATAGATATGTTTCCAAGTTTGATCTTAAATCAGGATTTTTGCAATTGGGGATACATCCTGAGGAAAGACCAAAAATAGGATTTTGCATTCCTGACCAACCCTTCCAATAGAAGGTTATGCCATTTGGGCTGAAACCTGCACCCTCTCTATTCTAAAAATCTATGATCAAAATCTTCTAGTCCATCCTCCACATCTCACTAGTATACATTGGCGATATCCAATTTTTCAGGGATACTCTGGAGGAACACCTTGCCTTATTTCATCATTTTCATGATCTAGTAAGAGAAAATGGAGTGATTCTCTCTGTAAAGAAATTGGTCCTTGTTCAAAAAAGGATTGATTTCTTAGGGATGCATTTTAGCAATGGAGCATAGAGTCCAGGTCCGCACATATGTCAGGAACTGCTCAGATTTTCAAACACCAACTTCACCACAAAGCAGCTTCAATAATATTTAGGGGTGATAAGTTATGTTAGAGGTTTTATTCTTAAAGCCTCTACATATATCTCTCCACTTACAAGATACTCAAGAAGAATGCCCAAGCTTGAGGTAAGAGCAGGATGAAGCTATCCAAAAAATAAAATAGGTGTTCCAATAGGTGAAGACTCTCCATATCCTTCAAATGGAAAGAAGATACTACAGACTGATGCCAGTAATGAATACTGGAGTGAAGTCCTTCTAGAGGAGAAAAATGGCCATAGGAATATATATGGATATTCTAGCGGAAGATTCAAAGATGCGGAAAAACATTATCATGCCACCTTCAAGGAAATTCTTGCTGTGAAGAATGGAATCAAGAAGTTCAACTTCTTCTTAATTCACACTGAATTCCTCATCGAGACGGATATGAAAGCATTTCTGAAGATGATCCAGATAAAGCGAAAGATACTTCCACATCCTCAAATTCTTAGATGGGCACAATGGTTCTCCCCCCACAAATTCCAAATCAAGCACCAGAAAGGGAATGATAATTTCCTTGGAAAATTTCCTATCCCAACTAGATAAATTCGTAAAAAGGTTTTTGCTAGAGAAACCCAAGAAGATGAAGGAACCAGCCGGCCAGGTATTCATGATAACTAACCCACCAGGTCCCAGGTCATCGAGGTTGCTAAACCATCCACCAGACTTGTTCAGTCTATATGTAGACCCCTTCGATTTATCCATCCCGATCGAACAACGGACTTTCTATGAGCTACAAGTTTTCATAAAGTATGGAGGATCCATCCTAAAGCCGTATGGAGTCAACTCGGAATACTGGTTCTGTCATGTGTTCATACCACTTGCCAATAATTTTCCACAAGAACTCTTATGGTTCTTTTGGTACTTATGTCACCAGAATTACATCTTGACGGAATTCAAGTGCAACGTATTCAGGGACTTTGACAAGATTGAACCAGCCTTGAAAATATTCTTACAGTGGTTTAGGCCGCCGAAGTACTGGGTTCAATGTTTCAATAATTCATACAATGCAAGGGTGTTCATGCTACATTGACCAAAAAAGTTAATCTATGGAAAAGTTCATGCTGAGCTAGAACTCTCATTCTGTTGGAGATTTCCTGTCTCTATTTTGTCCTTGGAAGAAGAATACTACGAAGCACAAAGGTTTATCTTCCAGCAAAATAAGTACATTCCAAAAGAGGTTTGGCCAAAAGAATGAATGTCATAAAACCACACTGATAAACATCCTCATTGGGAAGAAGTCCGACAAGCAGCAAAGGAATATCAAGCACCCTTTGAGATCAGCAGAGATGAGATCACTCAGGCCATCACACGGATAAGACTAAACATTCCATCAAATACCTTATCATAGAGCTGTCAAAGTATGGAGCAAGCCATGGTAGGAATGCCAAGAAAAAAATGTTACTTCACAAGATTATTGAAACGGAGCTTGAACGACACAAGCTTCTTCAACGGCAAACATGGCTTCCGATAGAATCTGGGAGAAGGATGCTCAAACCCACCAGTGACACCTCCAAACATTGTCCCACAAGATATCGGTTAATGACGTGTGCAGAATTTGGGAGCTCAGCTCCTTAGATCACCCGCCGAAATTTACTACCCATATGAAGAAGAAAGCGGGCCCCACTTCACATGCCATCACATGGGCTTCCTTGGACATATTAGGCTATCCATTTATTAGGCCATTTATTTTATTAGGAATTTGTTTTTATTAGGCTTTGTAGATGAGTTTGCCTAGTTAAGCATGCCAGATTTATTTTTATTAGGCCATGTAAATAGGTGTGCCATTTTCATTTTGTTAGGCTGTCTAGAAAGGTGTGTCGAGTCTATCTTGTATTTAGTCTATCTTGTAGTCTACTAACACCTATATAAAGGAGGCTAGGTTTTACATTGTAAATCAAAGTTGAATAGAGTTAGCGAAGTTTGAAAAAGTCTGTAAAAATTTTCTATGTTTAATAATATGAGTGTTTGCTAAATTCTCTCTTGTTCTTCCTTTCAAAAGGCATGATATGGCTAATCCTTGAAGCAGTATAGGGCCTCGACACATCGTTTAAGCAATCTTGTTCCAAGTACAATAGTTTTTCAAAGTTTATAACAACTAAATTTATAAGTAGAGCAAAATACTTCCCGAGTTGAGTAGCTTGGCAAACCGTCTGGGTGATTGTAGAAGCCATCCCATTTTGTAGGAAAATTCTTTTATGTCTTCAACTGACTTGGCTAGCCATCCTCCGGTATGTTGAAGCCGGGTTTTGTGGCAAGTCGTCCTTTGAGATGTTGAAGCCCAGTCTCCCTTCATAGGAAAATTGTGCCTACAATCTCATTGCCTTTCCCGCTATTTCCTTGCACTGTGCCCGACTTCTATGCATCAGAGCCCTTTGTACCACGCCCCCAGTGGTATCAGAGCCAGCCCATCCTTTTGGAGGGAGGAACAGATTGAATAACTACTAGTGAGTCTACATCCAGTCTTTGTAAATATTCTTCTTCGTCGAGTCTTTGTAAATCCGTTACCAAAGTACCTATGTCTCCAACACTTAGTAAAACTCTGTCTTCTAAATATGACTATCTATATGAAGTAGATATACATGCAGATGAAATAAAGTGTCTTCTACCTACTTACCTTTCCTAAATCCTTACTCTGCCTTTGCCAAAAAGACAACCCATCCATGATTACAAATTCATTTCTTAGTCCAACATAAACCTGAAGGGGTAAAGGAATATGTTGTTCCTTCGAAACTCGATCAGCATACTATTCTTGCTTCTCAAGAGGAACAGTTTGTCACCCTGCAGATTCCTAATCATTTACCAAAGCAATGGAAAAGTCACGAATTCACCCATATTCATTTTGGTGTTGTCTGAATCGCCTTGTCATATCAAGGAAGGAAAGGCCAACCTATTATTGCACACCTTTCATCCTTGATACTCGATACCAAGAGTACCAACATGAAAATTTGGGTACAATTGAGGTCACCTTGAATGTTGGAACAGTCTTTGTCACATTATATCCAATTTTCAACATGTCCCTAAGTGACCCACATCTGATAGAAGCCTTAAAGATCCAAGTCCAGATACAGGGAGCTGCATAAGCTAGAGATGCTATCTAGGCAACTCTTCACTATTAGATAGCTTGGCGAGTTCATAACCATGCCATGGATCTTTCATTTACAGGTGGAGATGATGCTTTACTACTATATGTAGATGCCACCAATGGAACTACCACATGTACCCAAATACCCAGGAAAATACCAAAGGAAGAACTTGTCAAAATTCTTCCTGACTCATGGGTTACCAACTATGAGCGGATGAGAGAACCTCTTGTTGAACCTCTTCGATCCACAAAACCAATCTTTGTAAAAAAAAGGATAAAACTGTAGCCATCAGCTTTGACCACTCTCATCTCAAAAAAACAAATAGCACAACCTTTTCTCTTTAAATATACCAGCCTACATCCGAACCCTTTCCTGAAGATGAAGAGGATGTATTCGATTGGAGCCTTCCAACTGTCATGAGTGAACATGATTGGATCAAATAGTTCAATCATGAAGGTCGTGACATGAGGTGTTTCAAATGTCCCTTCACCGGGCACTGCCCTTGGGATCGAATGTGACTGCCAAGAATATCTGGAGTATGAAATTGAATACGACGAGCTATATGGGAAGAGAGACAAACCTAAAAAGAAGAAGGGGAGATGCTTAGAAAAGGAATTTCATAAACAATATGAAGATGGGAATCCATCTATCAGTTCCCTGAGCTTCCCAGGAAAGTATGAATTCCTTGTCTCCTACAAACCCCGTGATTGGAAAGGTAAGATTGGAAATCAATCTATTTTAGTGATTCTTTTTATATTCTCATCTCCTAGTTCTTGGTTGTATTGTAGAAAACGGGTGATGCAATTACTTTAGGTGGTATGAGGATGAGGATTTCTCTTCTCAAGAAAAGAAAGTGATTTATGGTTTGATGAAAAAAATTAATATTTTGGAGAGAGATCGGGCAAGAAAAACTCGACCATCATACTTTTTATCGCTTTGTTATTGCTGCTGCTTTTATGAAATTGACTATGGAGTGATGCTTGTTCTGGTTCTTCATTTGGACCATCATACTTCTTACCAAAATAGTTGGTGTTCTTTTTGCTGATTTGTATTAGTAGGAATAGATAGTAGTAGAATAAAGTTGAGTGTTCTTTTTATGGTTTGTATTATTAGGAATGGACGGTAGGAATGAAGTTGTATTAGTTCAGTTGTATGGCCTACTTCAGTTGTATTAAATGATGCATCTTTGATGAATATGAAACTTATTTTGTACCAATTGAATTGCAGCTTTATTTATTCAATTGCAGTTAGCACTTCATCTTGCAATAGATCTCTCATTTATATTAATTTATGCCAAATAGAAGTAAAAGATTGTACTTTTATTTAGCTTTTTAATTATGGAAAATTCAAGTAAAAAACAAAGTGAATTTTGCACTTTATTTATCTTGCAACCTGCCTCTATAACAATTTATTTTTTTGAAATTTAACATTGCACAAATCTTAAAATATGCCAACAATCTACCTCAAGCAGTGCACCTTTTCATATCATTGAAAAAAATACATTAAACATCCACATAAGTGAGTTTCAAAATGACAATTAATCATCCATACTAGCATACTCAAAATGCACCAAAAATAAATGAAAAGCAGTCAGTCAACATGTTTGTTGCTGTAAATTACATTGTCAAACAAAAGACTTAAACAAAAGCAAGCTACAGGTTTTCACTCTTAGAGTTTCTCATTTTCTTCAATTGAAAAGTACTGATGGCTTCTCTACTCATCCATCTCAGGCCAGGAGGCTTATAGCCAATATCAGTGTTTGTTGGAGCAGTATTGATGATATTTGAACCAGTAATCATTACTCTTTCTGATAATGTTCCTAGCTGAAATTCTTGTGAAACTACAATAATTAAGAGATGATTGTGCATATAAACTTATATTTAGTACCTGAATTCCAATTCTATTATCATGATAGAGAGCAAATCCAACATTATTGGGCCTCTTTTGTGCTCTTCCAATAACATTTATTGGTCTCCTCTTCTGCCCAGAAATTCATTTCCTTCTGCCAACCCCACTACTTGTTGAAGTTTCATTGGAGCCCCTAGGTGTTGATGGTTGGCTGGACCTCTTTATAAAGAGAACTTTTGGTTGACTTGAATTCGTGGGTTGGGTGGAACAACACTTCTGTCTGAACTTGGAGGCTGATTGGAACTTGCATGTGTATCTGAACTTAGAAGTTGGGGTTGGAGGCATCTCTGTACCAGCCTACAAAGACATTGAACCTTCATAAAGTGTTACTTTATATAAACTATATCTTGGTAATTTAAAATTAACCAACAATTGCTTACCTTACAAACGTTTCGATTGTGACCTTGTTGATGACATTTGGAACAAGTCATTTTCACCCTTTTCTTGACATTTTTTCATACTTCTTTTAGGCTCATCTTTTTGCTTTCTCCTACACCTTTTTAGTCTGCCAGACAGTGATCTAGGAATAGGGGGCTCAATTTGGGATTGATGGTTTCAGGCCACGTCTTCATGTTAGTAATTGGTTGGATAAAGTATTGGTATGCCTTAAAGAAATTATTTCTTTTGTACCAATGCTCCACATAATCTTTAGACTCTTAATTTAGGTTGTATAATACACATACCACATGTTGACATGGAATACCTCAAGCTACCATAATCTACAAGTACATGTTTGCTTTCCCAAATCAACAATAAACCTATATGGACCTTCATCTATTTCACATCTATTCAGACCATTCCACAATAGTTGAAATCTCCTAGAAAGGTCCTTGCTCTCTTCTAGTATCACCCTATCCATAGGAGATATGTCTGATATCAAAGTTTCATCAAACTTTATCACGTCAACATTTCTAGTCATTATTTTTCTCCTAATTTCTTCCAACATAGTGATAATTGATTTGTGTCTAGGAGCTAATATCCAAGAATTAAAAGTCTCACACATGTTGTTTACAACAATATCACATTTTGCATGCTCTTTATAATATTTCCTATACCATTTTTTTATATTTTAACAAATCTCCATAGATATCCTTACCTTCCTTACCAAGCTTACCAAGTTTATCCATCTCCTCCTTGAATTTCACCAGATAACTTGATTTAGCACATCTTCAAAATTGCTTTCTCCTCTCCTCTCCTTTACACTTTTGATGCCAATTGGATCAAATATGTCTAGTACACAGTCTATACTCATAGCTAGGTAAAAGCTCAAGTATAGTTGGAACAAATCCCTACAGTGCAAAATAAGACCATAGTTAATTAATAGGCCTAATTAATATCATAAGTTATTGCAATTAAATTTAGAATATATGAAAAATCTCAACTAAAATAAATTGTATTTATCTTGCACATCTGACATCACAATAAGCCCCTCTTCGGTTTCTAATTGAAGGTCTTCTATCAAGTAGTTAACAAAAACAACTCCAACTATGCTTTCTCTCTTGGTCTACAACTACCCAGGCAATTGGAAACATCTGTTGGTTCTCATTTCGGTCAACTGCAACTAACAACTCACCCTTACAAGTATCCTTGAGGAAACAACCATCAAATCCAATGATTTTTATACACCCTTCTAATTGACCCCTTCTCAAAGCATCAAATCACACATAGAAATAAACAAATAAATATTTTTTCACGCTCAGATTCTCTATCAGTTCCCACCCAACATAAGCTGTCAGGATTACTTTGTTTGATTTGATCAGCATAGTCGCTCAACCTAGAAAACTCCATACTCTAGTCACCCATTAAATCTTTCATAATTATTTGCTTTGCCCTGTGACAGATTGTTCTACCCACATACAAACCTAATTTATCCCTACAAAGATCCTGAATTTGTCAGATCTTGATATAAGATTGTTTAGTAAGTTCATCCTTGAATTTATTTGCAAAAAACTTAGAGGTACACATTTTGTTCCTATTTGAAGTCATGCATTTATGCACAACATAATAATTTTTCACCATAAAATCACCTGAATCTCTGTCAAGTACACCAAACAATAACCACTTGCATCTCTTATCTTTACATGTTACCCTCACCCTTTTCTTTTCATTAGGTCTTAGTTTTAACTTGACTTTGTATTCAATAGCATACTTTGCCATAACCTTTCTAAATTATTTAAAACTCTCAAATATCATCCCAAGCTCAAATATAAATACTCCATATTCATTATCATACCTTAATTTTGTACTCTTTCTTCTGCCATGTAGATCTACACCAGCAACAACTTCGAGATCTAACTCATATTTACTGTCATCACTATCTACCTCTAAACTGTCAATATAATCCTTGTAACCCCCTAATATTCTTGTATATCTAGCAGCCTTATTTATTCAAATGTCTTCAAATCCTCTATCAATTGTAGCCTCTCCTAAAGGTATTTCATTCTTGGTAGTGGTTTTTTTCTTTGTTGTTTACTCCTATTTTTACTCCTCTTTTCGTCCTTAACAGATTTCAGCTCTTCATCAACCTCTGAATCATCTTCTTCTAAAATATCTTCTCCTTCTGAGTCAGAACTACTATCCACGTCTATTTCAACCCCATCTAAATGTTCCTCAATATATTGTTCAGTTTCATCAACTATATCAACATCAATATCAACTCTTTCACTTGTTTCACTAAATCTTTCATCCACTTCTAAATTGATATTTCTTAAATTTTCTATCTCACCAAGGTCTTTCTCAATAGCATGGTCAGTATTTATATCACCAACATTTGTTTCCCTAGCTCCACCAGACACATTACTTCTTTGTCAGGACCCCAAATAGATAGATCGTGCAGGCACCTACATCAACTATGCTCGATAGGATAACCCTTACAGAACATTACCATTATTACCCATATTTCTCATTACTTTTCATCAATCAACAATAAATCAAAATAAAAAATAAAAATACAAACTTCCCAAAACCATGACTCTCCCATGATTTAGTCTCATTCTATTTCTCCATATAGTTTTGTAATGCATCTACCTCTTTTGCCACTTTCTTATGATCGGCTAAGTCTATCTATTACCACTTATTAACCTACTCAATTACTTACAGTATTTTCAGATCGTCCAAATCTAGTACATTAATTAACAAAGTCTACTCGTTGTCTCCCAAAAATCATTACCTTATGTTAACCCATCATGTTTCCCTCTGTAATTCACAAAATCAATTTAAACAACATTCAACAACTAATACAGATTAACTAATTCAAGTACACACAAGTAATCATCAACACATGTCGAGGGAGTAAACTTCCCAAATATTAAAATACATGCAAATACCTGTCTCCATACCACGAGAATTCCATAAAAGATCATACCTGGACCGTATAGCCATATACGGTACTCCAAACATGTTTCTCGCCTCAAACCCGAATCATGTTAGCATATTCCGTATTACACTTATATACCCATACCTTTCTATCTCGGTAGCCATATGTATAATTAAATCATACCCGCACAGTCTCTGTCTCATAATCATCCATGTGGTGATATGTCGGGCACATGCCACCATCATATCACTGTACACATATTCAGAGGGCCTTATGCTTGCCCTTCCAGTCATGACCTACAGGGGACTCTAGAAATCCATGTATTGTACACCCAACCGTATGAGTCCTTTGTCATACCTGTTTGTGTACTCATATTCGTACACCCAGTCGCATACTCATTTAGCCATACCAGTCAGTGTACTCTCTCATATCACTCGCCCGGATGCTCACCTCGTGCATGAGCCACTTAAGTATCCAATCCTCATTCAGAGTCTGATTGTACTAACCTTTTCATCAGCGTTCCTTACCTTTGGCCCCAGGCCTCATATTCATCATCATATCAATAATTTTTCTTCTGTATCCTCCATCATCTCAGTCATACATCCGTTCGATACCCGCTCGCCCCTCAATCTCGGAATGCACAATATAGCACAACAAATAATAATTCACACACGACAAAAGTAACAAACACATATCAACAAGTACAATCACATGTAAATACTGAACCCAATCTCATCCCCAAATAGTAATAATATTAGTTACATTAATACATTATAAGAAATTACAACTTGGCCCGCTCATTGGTTTGGGCTCTACTACAGCGATATTTCTGCCGCCACAACAGTCTCGCTGTAGCGGTACCATAACTGTTGCAGTGATACTGCTAGCAGTACTACGACCAGTCTTCTTTCCAATATTTTTCCATGAATTGCTTCTTCCCCATTTAGAGTCTCATTCTCTACCATGCCCATCACAATGATGGCAGCATCCTATCAAACTCTTTTCAACAGTTAACAATTCCACATTGCAACCATCCACACGAACAATAATCACCAATTTAAACAAGGCAACATTAACCGCAGCACAACATTCCAGTCATTACCAGAAGTATAACTACCCTAATTCTCGGACTTCAACTTATGTTCTATAATAATCACAATCAATTAGTCATTCATTTATTACATCTATTAAGTATATTTACATGATTAACCATCCAAGATTTCAATTCCAAAATGATGATTCCATAATTCTGCACACAGAAAAATATATTGAATACAACACCAGAAGGTTAATTTATGTAGACTTGATTCAGTCTCACATACCCTCGTAAGCATAAACTAAATATTATTGCACTCTCTCTTCTAGGAATTTTCTCATTATAGGGATATCACTCCCCTTTTCTAACCCTATCATCCTAAAAATCACACCAATTTTAATTAATCGACTACAAGTTACCTAAGTTTTGTTCCTATCCATCAAAGGCATATCAACCATAAACATGTATATGTTTAACTAATAAAAAGTCTAACACAAGACTGAGTAAACCATAGCCTACCTGGGCGCGAAGATATCCTTGAGACGTTCCCAATTACATGTTTACATTGGTTCTTGGGTTCTTGTGGGAGTTCCTAGCTATGGAGGATGAATCTTTACCTCTTAGCTTTTCTTCTTATTCCAAAAGTTTATTTCATGTTCTTGGGCATTTTCATTAAGCCCTTCTAGAGATTAGGTTTTCAAACTCCTAATCGAAACAGGACTACGGAAACTCTGGTCTGTGTCACCCGCTGCAGCAAGTCCATTTACCACTGCAGCTGTTCCACTATGGTGGGAAGCGTCCCGCCGTGGCGAGCATGCGCCTGTGTCCTCCCAACCATGACTCAGCCCATTCAAACTTGTTCGTCTCGCACCCTTTGTTTTTCAGGGATTTTTCTTCAAATGTATAAAAATTTAAATTTACCTGCTCTAAAATGGTTGGGATGCAATAACGACCAGGCGGGTCGCTACATTACATATCAATTAAAAATCGCTTCACCCCGAACGGCACTAGATATCAAGGTGGGGATTTTTAGCCTCCCCCAAGTTAATTCTATCGTCGATCGTAAATTTCCCAACTTCTAGTCGGTACCGGGGATTATCAATTCTATGCATTGGTCCCCGGACTGATCATTGTAGGACCCCTCTAATGCCCCTTGCTATAACATTTTACCACTTATGTCTGATAATTTCTAGTGGAGCTATAAATCTAAACATGGGTTGACCAAGACTCGAGTGCCAAATTACGCCATTACCCTTATTCGGGTATTTCAGATTCTTATTTCTAACTTGGATGTCCAAGGCATTCCCGATTTGTCAGACTTCTCAGACCGAATGTTCTAGAAATAGTGGGGACCTGCGGTGGAATCCTAATATCATTGTTTTAGCCGTCCACTACAGCGAGTGGATTTTCAATTACAGCGGTTCCACCTTAGAGAAAAAGTGATCCGCTGCAGCAGACAACGGGATCAATAAAAGGGCAGATTGGACGGTTTTGAGTTTATTCTAAGTTTTCCTTACTCAAAATTGTGAAAATCCTCTCAATTTCTCCGGCAAGTCTCTTCATTTCTTAGGTAATTCCCTCATTTATGGCTCCCTTACTTTATTTTCTAGTGATTGATTGCTACGTATTGCCTATTACTTTTGTTTTGGGTATTTATTGGGCGATATGGGTAGGTTATCTTATTCTTATTTCATGGCTAGATTTTCATAGCATGTTGCTTGTATTACGTTCTCAAATGATCTCTATTATTCTCTGGGTATTTTTGGTCGGTTTTATGTGGTTCTGGGGTCGAAAATGAGGGGGGTTTGGGTGGGTGGTGGTTTGACTTCCTTGAAGCTTGCGGAATTGAATCCGTACCCTATCGGGGTGGAAAATAATTTCTAAGTCTTGGGAATGTCTTTCTCTTGCCCGATCTGTAGTTAATTTGATGAAATACGGAGGTTAGAATTTCAACCTCCATTGATGGAGTTCGGAGGTCTGGGAAAGACGATGTCCTCTGCAGCGGAACTATGATCGCTGCAGCGGTACCATGACAGGGGACCTCCTCCGCTATGGTGAACTTGCTACGACAGACACAAGTCAGCTGCAGCGGTCCGCCTGGGCAGTGGTCCTTCCTCAAATCCTAATCTTTTCCTTTCCTCTCATACTTGTTCTCCTAGTCATTCGGTCACTCTTCTAATACTTTTTATCAATGCATGTTTATTAACATGGTGGCCTTTAGTAGCAGCATTCACATCGAGAACAATATACGCTTCTTCAACAACAAGTGTCAGTTCTAACACAACGAACAGGCCACGAAGGACTTGTTGCATTAGAGGAGGTTTATCATGCAAGATGTAGAGGAAAAAGCACTGGAATTCTATGCCCTCCTTTAAGAGATCGACTGGGTCCCAGCGGTGGAGGACCCAAATAAGGCTAATGAGGCCTAGGTGAGGGAGTTTTATGCCAACCTTACAATGGTGGCTTGGAGCCAGGATGAGCCGGTTGCTTATGTTAGGGGTATGCTACCATGAATGACATTTTGGGTCTGCCAAACCCTCTCGAGGCTGGGCGGAAGGCCTGGAATGTAGATGGAAATGGGCAATGGCTGGTGGATACGCTGGTGGTAGAGGAGAAAAGGGCTTCGACCAACTGGGGCATCACTTGGACGGGCATTTAGAGTACTCACTTCACCATGGAGGCTAGGAGGTGGCTTCACTTGGTGTCTCGGAGGATTCTTCTGTCCTCCAATATCACTGACGTGACCTATCCTCGGGCCCTAGTGGTGGCCTGTGTCTTGAATAGGGTAAGGGGGAACGTGGGGGCTCAAATCATTGAGGAGTGGAGGTATTTCTCTGCGAATCCCATCACCGGTCTGCCATTTCCTTCTCTTATTACTAGGCTCTGCAAGCGGGCCATCATCCATAATGAGTCCCCAGATATCATTATCGATTGTGACAGGCCCTTCGATCCCTTGAGAGTGAAGGGGGCTCCAGAGAGAGGCCGAAAGAAGAAGGGGACCGCGTCAGATAAGGGAGACGGTGGGGCTAACACCTCCAGATCTGTCGGGCCATTTGAGCGGATTGAGGCCGAGATAGAGGCTATGCGGGAGTTTCTTGGACGGTTTCCCAGACCTCCCTCCCCTAGCAGGTCTCTGCTAGCCGGCCGAGATAGAGGCTATGCGGGAGTTTCTTGGAGGGTTTCCCAAACCTCCCTCCCCCAGCAGGCCTCTGCTAGCCGACCCTCCAGTCAGCAGCTGCCGACCTAGGAGAGATGCAGGGGGTAATTACCGCTCTAGTCCAGGCCCATGTTAAGCTCTGGTAGGACTTAGACCAGGAGAGGGAGAGGCAGCATTCTCGGGACAAGCTGCTAGTCAGGACGTGGAAGGGGATCAAGAAGATCCTGAAGACCATTGGTCTCAGGGCTAGGACACCCTAGGCAACCAGGTGGACCGCCCCGAGTTCTCCTTCCTCAGAGGGTTCAAGGAGGGAGCGGGTGAAGATGCAGGCAGCGACAACAATGAGGCCTCCAGTTAGATGGTGTTTTCCCCCTCCCCTACTGCTTCGCATTAATACTATTTTGGGTAGCCCCCCGTTTGGGGCTTGAAAGACAATTTCTAGCTTATTTCTTATTTTTGGAATGTTGGTACTTATTTCTCCCTATGGTGAATGGATTCCTGTTTGGCATCTTAAGACTTTGGTCGTGTTTTTGTCCCTTTTATGATATCATAGCAGTTTTCCTATATTCGCATTCCTTGTCCGTTTTCACTATGTTTTATCTGTCGTCTGATGTTCGTAACAGGGGGTATTAGAATTCTGGAACCTGGCATTCTACCTGGCCATGCCCACTGCAGTAGTTGTTCTACAATGACAAAGAATCCGTTACAGCGGTACATTCCTCACTATAGCGGGTCCGCTGCAGCGAGACAACCTTCATTGCAGCAAAACTCGCTAAGCCGGGTATCTTCATGGTTCTTGCCTCCCTCGTCGATCTCAAGTCTATCCCGCCCACCAGTCTTATTGCAGGTTTTCAATAATGATACATAGTCAGATACCAATTAGGCCTGTCGAGATGCCAATTGGACTCAACCCAGGTGATCGGCACAACCGAACAGCACGATGGGAAAAAAAAAAGCGAAACTTCCTAAATGCCTTCTAGCTTCCTGAAGATTAGATGTGGACGTTAACACACTAATCCGTAGGAGTATGCTCAATATTTCTCTTGTACTTGTAAGACCAGTAACCTAGACGCTCTGATACCAGCCCGTCGCGACCCCAAATAGACAGGTCGTGCGGGCACCTATATCGACTCTACTCGATAGGAGAACCCTTGTGGAACATTACCATTATTACCCAAACTTCACATCACTTTTCATTAATAAACAATAACTCAAAATAAAAATAAAAATAAAAACTTCCCAAAATCAATGACTCTCCAATGATCTAGTCCAGTTCTATTTCACCATATAGTTTTGTAACACAGCTCCCTCTTTTACCACTTTCCAATGATCAGCAAAATCTGTCCATTACCTCTTATTAACCTACTCAATAACTTATAGCATTTTCAGATCATCCAAATCTAGTACATTAATTAACAAGGTCTACTCGTTGTCTCCTGAATCATATCAGTATATTTCGTATTACACTTATATACCCGTACCTTTCTGTCTCGGCAGCCGTATGTATAATTAAACTATACTCATACAATCTTTGTCTCATAATCATCCATGCGGTGATATGTCGGGCACATGCCTCTGTCACATCACTGTATACACATATCAGAGGATCTTATGCTTGCCCTTCCAGTCATGACCCGCAGGGGGCTCTAGAAATTCATGTACTGTTACACCCAACCGTATGAGTCCTTTACAATACCTATTTGTGTACTCATATCCGTACACCCGACTGCATGGTTTTTTAGCCATACCTATCTGTATACTCTCTCATATCGCTCGCTCAGATTCTCACCTTGGGCACGAGCCACTCAAGTATCCAATCCTAATTCAGAGTCTTATCCTACTAACCTGTTCATTAGCGATCTTTATCTTTGGCTCTAGGCCTCACATTCATCATCATATCAATGATTTCCCTTGTGTATCCTCCATCATCTCAATCACACATTCATTCGATACCCACTCTCCCCTCAATCTCGGGACGTACAATATAGCATAACAAATAATAATTCACACATGATACAAGTTACATACACATATCGACGAGTACAATCACATGCGAAATACTGAACCCAATCTCATCCCCAAATAGTAATAATATCAGTTACATTAATACATTACAAGGATTTACAACTTGGCCCGCTCACTGGTTTGGGCTCCATTGCAGCGACATATCTATCGCCACAATGGTCTCATGCAGTGGTACTGCTGGCAGTACTATGACCAGTCTTCTTCCCAGCCTTTTTCCATGAATTGCTTCTTCCCCATCTAGAGTCTCATTCTCTACCATGCCCATCAAAATGATGGCAGCATCCTATCAAACTTATTTCAATGTTAACAATTCCACGTTGCAATCATCCACACGAATAATATTCACCAATCCAAACAATGCAACATCAACCGCAGCAAATTCAGGTCATTACCAGAAGTATAAGTACCCTAATTCTCGGACTTCAACTCACGTTCTATAATAATCACAACCAATTAATCATTCATTTATTGCATCTACTAAGCATATTTACATGATTAACTGTCCAAGATTTCAATTCCAAAAAGATGGCCCCATAATTCTGCACACAGAAAAATATATTGAATACAACACCAGAAGGTCAATTTACGTATACTTGATTCAGTCTCACATACCCCCTTAAGCATAAACTAAATATTATTGCACTCTCTCTTCTAGGTATTTTCTCATTATGGGGATATCACTCCTCTTTTCTAACCCGATCATCCTTAAAATCACATCGATTTCAGTTAATCGATAACAAGTTACTTAAGTTTCTGTCCTACCCATCAAAGGCGTATCAACCATACGCACGTATATGTTTATCTAATCAAAGTCTAACACAAAAGTGAGTAAACCATAGCAGGCCTAGGCGCCAAGCTATGATCGAGACGTTCCTAATTGCATGTTTGCATCGGTTCTTGGGTTCTTGCGGGAGTTTCTAGCTATGGAGGATGAATCTTCACCGCTTAGCTTTTCTTCTTATTCCAAAAGTCTATTTTTTGTTCTTAAGCATTTTCATAAAGCCCTTCTAAAGACTCGGTTTTAAAATCCTAATCACAACAGGATTGCGGAAACTCTGGTTCTTCACCCGCTACAGCAAGTCCATTTACCGCTGCAGGGGAAAGTGTCCCACCGTGGCGGACACGCGCCTGGTTCCACCCAACCGTGACTCATCCCATTCAAACTTTTTCTTCTTGCGCCCGTCATTTTTCGGGAATTTCTCTTCAAATTTATAAAAATTTAAATTCACCCGCTCTAAGATAGTCAGGGAGCACCAAGTGGATCTCTACATTCTTTCACCTATTTCTGGCCCAGTTAATAAATTTGTTAGGCCCGCATCTTCCTCCACTATTTCTGCTTCATTCACCACGTGCACCATATATAAATCCAAAAAATCACCATGTTTCATGTCTTTCACAATTTCGAACAAATGTGTATCAGATTCAACCGGTAAAAAGCCATTTTTTAAAAATTTTATAATAGAATTGTCCCACGGTGAGATACCACAAATCCTTGGTATAATAAAGCAGCTCAATCATACAGAAATGGTCCTTATCAATATCAGAAACTGCAACAGCTTCCTTTTTTCCGACATAAGATTTGTCCCCATTTTTTATAAAGACACCCCTATTGTGAAAGCGCGTTATAATGTAGTCATTCATAAGATTCCCTAAAAAAAAAGCTCCAAAATATTCCAACGAAATCCAACAGAATATTTCAAAGAAAATTTTCAAAAAACCCCTATCTTTAAAGAGAACTTTGAAAATTAAATTTCAACAATGGACACTACGTAAAAGATGAAACAAATACCTCGAGTCATACACTCTCAATAACACTAAAATTTGGCAGACTTCAGAAACATCAAGTAGAATCTTCAATCAGATTTGAGAATCAAATTGAAACAACGGACGAACTTATGTTCCTTCAGTGATAATTTAAAGAATGGACGAACAATGATATTATTTCAATGAGTGAGAATCTAGGGTTTTCTTAGTCCTAAAATCTAGTAAGTGAAATTTATCGAGTGAGAATGAATGAGTGTTGTGGCATATATGTGGCATTTCTGTGACATTTTTTTTTCATGTCACGCGCTTAACAAACACATGTTTGTTTAAATATCAAACCTGACCAAGAATCAATATATTGTGTCTGATAAAAATGACAATATACATAGTATTGTGTTCAATCGGGATGAGGCTGCTTCGAGTGTCTAAATAGGATTTTTTGGCATGTTTAAGTTGTCGTATATGTGTTTGGCCATTTTTTTAATTGGCCTAAAAAATAGAAATATACTATTAAAATGAATATCTGAGAGCTGATTTTTAATTTTTTTTTCATCATCTCCCCTTCTTTTTTTGGGGGGTGTGAAGCAGTGCAAACCAAAATACCCAACAACCATCACATGGTCAGAAGAGAGTGTAGTTCACATCAGCATTTAGAGGATTAAAAACTATCAAATAGATAAGTTCAGGAGGTAATTAAAACTACTAATAATATAAGAGAGATTTTAAAAATAAACACTTCAAATTTAAAAAAGTCTTTAAATATTCTATCAATTTTAAATAAGCTGAAATAAGTTAAGTTAATAAACAACTAATCATTAACCCATCCAAATTTAAGTAAATTGAATAAATTATGAACTAATTTATTAATCATCTACTTTCACGGAAGAACTAGAAACAAAACTTAAAGTACGTACTGCGGCGAAAGTCTCGTGACAAGCAAAAATGCAATTTCTTTTCCTTCTTACATTAAATATTTCTCGCCTATTTATAGATTGCATGTTACTTGATTAATCATTAGAGTCGAAGTCAATACAATTAGACTATTCTAAGTTAATTTGGCTAATTCGTATTAATATATATATGTCTATCAAAATTACATGAAAAAAATCATCAGTCGATATTTTCTTTTGACTCTTCAAATTTAAACCTTAATTTTCTGTAGTCAATTTTATTTTAATTGACAGCTTATTCACACTTTTTGATTTGAAAATAGTCGCCATTTCCGTGCCAAAGGAGTTTCTAGTGGCGTTTTAATATCGTACAAACAAGTGGTACTTTCTTGTGATTGAAATCAATTGAAGCAACAGTGCTTAAAGCATTACTAGAATTCCCACTAAAAATAGTTGCAAGCACTAGCTACTTTCATTTACTAACTGGTGCTGGCTGGCCTAATTAATTTGTCCAGTATAAAATTTTTTGGCCTCTTATAAAATAAATTTTAAAAACTTTTATATGTAAAAATAAAAAAATTTTATATATAAAAATAAAAATATTTTTATAAAAAGGTCATAAAATCAAATTTTGTTTTATATAAATACTGATTTTTTTACTTTATTTTTTAGTCTGTCCCAAAAAAAAGTCACTCTTTTATAATTAAAAATAATTTAATTTTAAAAAATTTTCATTTATCCTTATTAAAATAATTTGTATCCACAAATATATTTAAGATTAATTTTAAATCATAAATTATAAAATATTTTTTAAAAAAATTATATTAAAATTACATAATATTATATAAATTGAGATGAAATTCAGAGTATTTGATATGATGTTTAATTCTAATCGGCTTGAATTATTTTCGTACATAACTGTTATAGAAGATGGGCTTGATATTATTTTCAAGTCATTTTGAAAAGAAATATTCAAACAGTGATATTTTTACTTTTTGACATGTTCATAAAGAAAAGAAAAAGAAAAAATAAACAATTTCTAGAATATTCTACTATTCTACCTTGATCTCATTCATGCTTCTAGATGTTTATGCTGAGGGTCCGCTAGTTAATATAGGTTGTTAACATTAATCACTAATTAATTATTATACTAACCACATAATCTAGTATGATTAAACAAAGATTAATTAGATCTACCTAGTTCGATGTGCAATCTTATAATAAGATTGAATATAAAGATCAGATTAGACTCCTTGATATAGTGTCTTAATCTGCACTTATTTACGGGTTATAATTTCTACGTATTTTTAGGGAAAAAATAGAACGTACGTCAATTTTCTTCATATTCGTTATTTTTTTAAAAAAAAATAAATCATTAATAATTTGATAGAGTCTGTTGAATATTAATGTGTTTTAGTAGTATTATTAATAATGAATTGGAGTCCTTTTTTTCTAACCCATATTGAAGATGAGTTTTTTTTTACTCGTATTGCATTGGAGTTAAAATTAGAAAGCAGGGTGTTTGCATTAAAGCCAGATGACTTGAATGATATAAAAAAATATGTGACATTATTTAATTGAATAATTTTGTACCTTTTTAAAAATATTTATCAACACGAATTGAATAATTACACTGAATAATATTCAAATTTATACTCAATTTTATTTTATTTTTACGAAAACTAACGGACGGATGGCGATTTTTAAAGTGTAAAATTACAGTTGAAGAGTCTAAATAAAAATATTAAAACATAAAAATGAGTACTTTGTGTTTAAATTGAACATAAAAAATAGAGTTGGAGGGTTAAAAGGGAACAAAGCTGAGTTGGAATGACAAAAAAAATAAAGACAAATTTAAGGAATTGTGTATGTGTTTCGCCTTAATTTAAATATAATTCTTTGACGATAAAAGATGCCACGCTTGAAGCAGTTTAGCCATTGTATTGCTGATTTTTTTGCAAGGAAATAATTCGAACATAAAACAACAACAAACTGTTATAAATACATTATATTATGGATGATCATTCATAGATACAGTTAATTAGAAAAGTTTGCAAACAACTTACATAACAACTTCTATTAGATAAGCTTGCAAGCAACTTACATAGCAGCTTCTAATAGATAAGCTTACAAGTAGCTCACACGGCAACTTCTATTAGATAAGGTTACAAGCAGCTTCTTTTTTTCTATAAATAGGAAGACAATTTAGTTTGTTTGTATATTAGTTTGAAGTTAAATAATATATCATTCTCTCTCTGTATACTTTCTCTCTGGTGTATTTATCTTAAAGTTTTTATTTTATGACATGTTATCAGCTCGAGCCTTTGCCATATCGAGCAAATACTTCTAAAGTATCGAAGGTACGAACTTTATTTTCTTAATTAATGGCAAACCTTTCTAAACTTACCTATTTTGGATACTTGATGTTGAAATACACCTTGATACGATGGATCTGGTAGACACTATCAAAGATAAAAATTAGGCATCAAATCAAGACCATGACCAGGCAATGATATTCCTCCGCCGTCACCTTGAAGAGGACTTGAAAATAGAATAACTCACTATCAAAGATCCACTTATATTGTGGAATAACTTGAAAGACAGATATGAGTTATGACCTCTTGAAGATGGTTGTACTTCCATAGGCACGTTATGACTGGATTCGTTTGATGCTACAGAACATTAAAAATATCAATGAGTATAATTCTTCCATATTTAAAATTATTTTACAATTAAAATTATGCGAAGAAAATAGCACTGATAACGATATGCTAGAGAAACATTCTCCGTTTTTCTGCTTCGAGTAAGCTCTTGCAGCAGCAATACTAAGAAATGAGGTTTCAAAAATATTCTGAATTAATTTCACATCTTCTTGTTGCTAAATAACATAATAATTGTCACGGTCCGAGCTTACACCCTGGACGAAACACGGTACTTGGAGTCACAAGTAACCTCCAAGTCAACCCCTGCTCTATCATACACAGTCATTCTAAATAAAATTTTAAATATAGCAGGAGCTTTTTAAAGAAAAAATATCAACATTTGAGAGAATAAAGCTGATTCATAATGTTTGAAAATATTTGAAGAAAAGTACAAGCCTGAAAATCAAATCTGTGTTTGAAAGCCATTACAACTGATGAGTTGCTGGGACAAGCCCCCAGCTAACTCCAAATCTGAATAAAAGAAAAGCAAATGTAATGGAATGAAATAATCTTTGTCCTCAAAAGATAGGGCCCACCAACTAGATCAGCTGAAGTCTTCTGAGAGCGACTGGTTAGCGAGGCTGATACTAAGATCCTACAACTGTATCAAAAAAGGATACAGCATAAAAGTATGCGTCAGTACATTGAATGCACTGAGTAAGTGAGAGAAATCACACACCAGAAATAAAAGGGCTGAACTGAAAAGACATGCAATGACCAACTGAAGCTACTATACTGAATAACTCTAATAACTGAGATGGTCCAATAGACCCTGTCTGATGGTCAAGGACATGCCCTAAATCGGAGATACTGAACTGAATCGATCTGAACTGAGTTGACTAGTGGTAGAGTTTATAACCGACATATAACCACGTGAGCTAGACGTGAAGTCCGATGTATATACCCCATCGGTAGGACCCAATATACCTTGCCAGGGTATAAAGGCATGAACTCGATGATCACAAAAGTCTGGGGCCATGAGGCTAATAAAACTGTAACCTACGGTAGCGACGTAGTTTTGGAAATCTAGGTGTGCGGGAACCCCGGTCCGCTCGGTGCTATATGCTACTCCCACTGGATAGTCCTAGACTGAATACTACGCTGATAGTTTGAAACTGGGGCTCAAGACTAGTCCGGAATATCTATTTGGAAGCACCCTGAGAGTCTTATCGGACAGGATTCTGAAACTGGGTTCTAAGACTGGTCAGAGCTTCTTATATGGAAGCATCGTAACCGTCTAAGAACAAGTTGTAATTTATAATTGGGGTCCTAAGGCTGGTTAGAGTTGCTTATCTAAAAGTGTCATGACCACCGAATGAACCACTAAAACTGAGATCTGAGTCTTATTCTGATAACTGGGAGGTACTATTGACACCTCGGTAATTTTTGTAGTCAAACTAATCAACTAACATTTTTGACTAACACTGGATATTCTAGCATTTTGACTAAAACTGAACTGACAATAGTCTGACTGATTTTCAATACAATCATCCACATAGGAGTTCCCAACACTAATAGAATCAAGCAAAATTTTCGATATGTAAACACTTTTACAAGATTCTAGTTTCTCTGTATTCAAGACTAGGGCTAGATTTCACATTAAAGGAATAAGAAACAACATAATCACAAACTGGTGGAAAAACATCAACAATTAATATAAAAGATATTTCACATGATTTAAGCAAGGTCTGACAGATAATTTCATCACATTCGAAAGTCTCAGGGCTAGAACTGATAGAGAAGACAAAGAAGAATTTTGGGGACACAAAGGAAGAACTATTCCCTTGTTGAATTCCCACATACCTGGTGGAGAAGCCCGAAGAATTTTCTTGAGAAATCAACGAGATATGGACTGCCCTAGTTCTTACTCAGAAATGCTCTGAGAGAAATCTTACATTGTTTTCTGAAAGTCTGAATGGGAAAAATGAGGAAGGAAACCATTTCACCCCTCTAATAGTATGAAAGTATGCTTAAAACGACGTAGTTTAGAGTCTAGCAGGGTAGGAAATTACTGAAAGACCCTTGAAAAATTAACAGAAAAAAATTGATCGACAGTCCCAATAAAGGACCTAACGAGTCGTGGTTAGTGACCACGACTCATGGTCCTAGTCGTCAAGTGCACTGCCTGATTTCTCTCTGTGGGTCACCATGAGGGACCCAACGGATCGTGATTGGTTACCATGACTCGTGGTCACCTCTCGTGGTCTCCACTGCCCAAAATCCCCTAGAGTCCCCACGAGCGACACCTCGACTCATGGTGTCCCAAACGAGTCGTGGTGAGGACCCGTGGGGTACACTGCCTGACTTTTTTAACTTTAAATCCATCACTGACCATGGATCACCTCACGACTCGTGGTGTTGACCACGACTCATGGTCACACCTGTCGTCACCCATTTTTAAATTTCCAGTCAAGTTTCAAGTCCTCACCAAAAATTACTTAACGACTTGTGGTCATCCCCCACGGGTCGCAGAATGACTCATTCTGTGACATGATTCAGATTTTTCAGTTTCCTCCGTTTTAACTCCCAGATTTATACTTTGAGTTTCTGGGGCATTAGAATGACCTTTTAATGAAAAACCATGAAAGTTGGCTGACAGGTTCTATTCCATTTTCTAAAGTGAATGAGATAAATTTTCACCAATCTAAGTGTGAAAAAGATTGTGGCCTCAGTCATGGTCACAGCGGTGATCAAAGAAAAAATTCTAATTATGGTGGTCGTCATGCACCAAATAATAACTTATACCACCAGCAGTGTAAAAAGAAGGATGAAAAGCATGAAACAGTGAAAAAGAAAATTTTAAAAAGTAAATGATATTGATGCGGAGGAAAAGGGCATGGGTCACGTACCTATCGTATGCCAAAGAACCTAGTTGATCTCTATCAAGCATCCCTAAAAAGCATGGATAATAGTGCAGAGATAAATTTTATCTCTGAAGATAATGTTGAGCAAATGCATCTAGATGTCGCTGATTTCTTTGAACATGCTGAAGAAAAAATAGATCACCTAATCGGAGATGAATCTGTAATAATCTAAATATTTTTCATATCTGTTGGTAGTATGAACTAGTGTGATCATATTTGTATGAACTAGTATGATAGTACTTTCATAATCGTGTAAATAAATAAAGTTTATGTAATCCTTTGTTTAGTAATAATACTATAATATTTACTTTGTATATATTTTTCATCTTGAAGAATATATGACTATCCCTCAAATTTTATTTGGATCAAAGATTAATCATGAAGATATTTGCGTGGTTGATAGTGGAACAATGCACGCCATATTTAAAGATAAGAAATACTTTTCTTACTTGCTCAAGAGAAAAACAAAAATCACTATAATTTCTAATAATTCAAAATTGATAGATGATTCCGGAAAAGCTACTATATTTCTGCATAAGAGGATAAAATTTGTTATAAAAGATGTATTGTTCTCTTCTAAATCCTCAAAAAACTTGTTAAGTTTTAAAGATATTTGCCAAAATAAATATCATGTTGACAATAACTGAAAAGAATATTGAATATCTTGGTATTACCAAGAGTTTCTCAAGGAGAAAATATATTTTGGAGAAATTGCCAACAATATCTTCCGATCTATATTTTGCAGAAATTAGTATGTTGAAGTACATTCTATTGTAAATCGGAAGTTTAATAATTCAAATACTTTTATCTTTTGGCATGACCAAATGGGTCATCCTAAATCAATAATGATGAGACGAATCATTGAATATTCAAATGGGTATTCATTAATGAACCTGAAGATTCTTTCAAGTGATGAATTTTCATGTGCTACTTGTTATCAAGGCAAGTTGATTATTAGGCTATCACTAATGAAGGTTGGCATTAAATCCGCTAATTTTTTTAACACGTATTCATGGGGATATATGTAGACTCATTCACCCATCTAATGGGTTGTTTAGATTTTTTATGGTCCTAATTGATGCATCTTCAAGATGGTCTTATGTGTGCCTTCTATCATCTCGCAACTTGGCTTTTGCAAAAATATTAGCATAAATAATACGATTAAGGGCGTAGTTTCTAGATTATCACATTAAGGCTATTCGCCTCGATAATGCTGGAAAATTTATATCTCAAGTTTTTTATGATTATTATTTATCAGTTAGGATAAAAATTAAACATTCTATAGCTCATGTTCATAAGCAAAAATGTCCTAATAGAGCCATTCATCAAGCGCTTGTAATTGATAACAAGACCACTACTTATGTAAATAAAGTTGTCCACTATCATTTGGAGTTATGCTATCCTACCTGCAACATCACTTGTTTTTCTCAGACCAACTCATTACAATAAATGCTCCTCATCATAATTAGTTTTTTTGGTCATGATTTAAATATTACCCATCTACGAATTTTTGGATGTGTTGTATATGTTCCAGTAGCATGACCATAACACACTAAAATGGGCCCTCAAAGAAGGTTAGAAATATATGTTGGGTTTAAATCACCCTCTATTATTCTCTACCTTGAACCTTTGATGGGAGATTTATTCATTGCTCGATTTGCAGGTTGTCGATTTGATCAAACAAATTTTTCACAGTTAGGGAGAGAAATAAAGGAACTCAAAGGAGAAATTATATGAAAAGTTACATAACTATCTCATTTTGATCCACCTACCCCTATATGTAAGTAAGAGGTCCAGATGATCATCTAGTTATAAAAAATAGCAAATCAAATGTCAGATGTATTTACTGATTTGAAACATAACTAAGTCACATATCTCTATAGAGAATGTGCCTATCTAAATTCACGTCCTAACAGGACCATCTATTATTGTCATAACTTCTGAATTCCATATACACCTGAAGTGTGATAAATCATTGATTTTCAAGGATAAAAATTCTAGAAAAATACAAACAAAAAATGATCAAAGTGACACTATAAAATAATCTCATGAAGAGATTGAATATCTAATTAATCCTGATATTCTTGAATAAATCAGTGAACCTGAGACTCAAGTGAATAAAAAACTATCAATAAGTTCTATTGGTGATGAGATAAATTTGGATCGATCAAAAGTTATGGTGGATAATGTTTAGCATATAACATTATACTTAACATTACGCAAGACAGTAAGGATCTTGAAATCCATCTATCAAAGAATGTCGACGAAGATACAATTGGCCAAAATGGCAAGAGGCAGTTCAATCA
Source organism: Datura wrightii (assembly GCA_035772735.1). Taxonomy (NCBI): domain Eukaryota; kingdom Viridiplantae; phylum Streptophyta; class Magnoliopsida; order Solanales; family Solanaceae; genus Datura; species Datura wrightii. The sequence continues at coordinate 178,327,229 of JASDFA010000001.1, read as the reverse complement.
GAATTAAACTCACTTGCTAAACATGAGATTTTTGAATCAGTAGTCCAAACGTATGATGGTATAAAACCCTGGCTATAAATGGTTCTTTATGCGGAAACTGTTATACCCCGTAGAATTCCCGGCACCTAGACAACCTATTCGCACGTTGGTTAAGCATATTAGAAGGCCATACGTGCTAGAGAAAGACCGGGAAAAAGATCGAACGAGAAACCCGTCGAACCATCACGGGAGGAGCCGAGGTAGAGCCCCTCTGCGATGGCAGCGTGTCACAGAGGTGAGGCCTCCGCAATGGCTCCGTGACACGTTGCCCAGGTTCAGGCTCAAGTATATAAAGCCCACTTCGGGTTTAAATCATTTAATTCCAAAAATATTTCCAGGAAATAGAGAGAAAAGCCAGAGAAGGAGGAAAAACGAAGAAAATTAAATAATTTTCGTCCGATTACGCTGCCAAACGCTGCCCAAACTCAAATTAATCCTAGATACCGAAGTATTTAGCAGCAGAGAGCATTTCTACGAATTTAGTTTCGTGAAATACGGCCGACGAATCGGCGAGCCACCGAACTAAGGTAAGTAGAATTGCTCTAAATTAATGTCTATGTGTCCCTAGCTGAGAAGTGAATATTTCTCCCTTCTGGGCCGCTGGAAAATAGCGAGTTTTCGACCGTCTTTCGAAAAGCCTAAGTTTAGGCTATAAATTATATCGAAAGTAATGTTGCTCTTTACAATAAAGTTGTATTTAGTATTAATTGACGTATTTATGAATGCAGTTGGGAGAAATTAGTTGAAGTACCGACCGAGCTTCGTCCGACGGATGAATAATTCAAGGATAAGGTATGTAAAGTTAGTTTCCTCGGCAAGTTAAGTAATATTGAGACAGTGTAGTAATGTACGAACCAGTAGAATGTTCAGAAGTTGAGTGTTACGTTATTATGAATGTTGGTACAATAGGAGAAACATTGAGTTGTAACATATATGAAATCCGTTAGTACGATATAGATTCTAACGTAAGTGTTAGAGATTGCCCAGCATGCTTAGTATATGATGTAATATGACATGTTAAGATGTTGTTGTATTCAGTTGAGACCCCGCGAAGTAAGGTAGTATCCATAAAGCATTTCAGAGACCGAATAACAGACTAAAATGAAGTTTAGAAAGCATGTTAGAAATAGGATATCATGTTAATACAGGAATTCAGTAAACAGCATAGTTTCAGCAGAAACACTATCTTGTGTGGCCTTTGCCCCAGTACAGTTTAGCAGGAGACTATATATATTTACCAGCCTTAGCATGTATCGAATACGTACAGATTATTATTATTAGTTCAGTATGTAATGTATACGATACCTTACCCCTATTAGCCTTAGCATGTGAGATACACAGACAGCATTACTAGTTGAGACCGTTGTATTGTTTGGGGTTGGACTACCTAGCATCCATGACCGCCCCAGGGTTAATAGCTGTATCGACTCGTCCGCCAGAGGACGAGGATACGTCACTCTACGGAGTGGCATGCCGTCCCGCCAAGGGACGAAGATGGGATGCCAGTTTCCCCATATTTTGCCTTGGTCAGCTTTTATACACCCCCGTCGAGCGGATACGCCCGGGTGTTGATTCAGGAGTCCTTCGGACTCAGGTACAGTTATAGTCAGGGGCTCAGCGAGCCCAAGTGCATACCCAGGGGACCGGCGGGATGCTTACAACCACTATAGGAGAGGGGATGACCGGGGTAGGGGTGTAGATTCTGTGCTGGTTGTACCTCCCGGCTTATGGGGGCCGGGTAAGGTTTGTGTGTGCCATGTTATGCTATTTCATGTTATGCCATGTTATGTTAGACACAAGTAGATCAGCAGTAGAGGGATACGTCTCCAGGTATGATTTCTATTTCTTTCCAGTGTAAATGAGAAAAGGTATGACTTACAGTATCAGGCAGTTAATCTAATCCCTCCTACTTCAGTTTATCAGTTACTTTGTTATTTCCAGACTTTGCTTTCAGTTATTGCTTTACATACTCAGTACCAGTGGTACTGACGCCCGGTGGGGCACTGCATTACTTGCCTGCAGGTACTCATAGACGAGCAGGCGATACTACGTGATTTCCTGTCAGCGGTCGAGTGTTCAGCTCCTGTCCTCCGGAGGCTGAATTTCAGAGGTGTATTTCAGTTCCTTTTTGTTGTATAGTACGGGTAGGTCGGGGCCCTGTCCCGATCAGTTCTATTGCTATTCCTAGAGGCTTGCGGTCTGTATATATTCCCTGTGGTCAGATGAGCCGGTCGTGTGAGGTCGTGCAGTTGTATAGCTGTTAGTATTCCTTCTTTCCTCTATGTTGGCCGTGTGGGGCCGTAGTTTGCCAGTAGTGGTGACCTTGCCGGTCACGTAGCTTTTAGTACTTCATGATTGAGTTGCAGATGACTAGACAGCATGGTGGCCTTGTCGGCCCGCATAAGTTTTCCTGAGTTGATATGTTTCTGGTCAGCTGTTAGTACAGGTACAGGAGGCTATAGGCCAATGGGCCGGGGGCTGTGTTTACAGCCGTTATATAGCCCTTTGTTTCCAGAAATATGAGTTAGAGCCAGCCAGGCACCAGAGGTACCCAGGCATAGCAGTCTAGCAGTTCAGGTCCCAGTAGGGCACCAGGTGCCAGTCATACCCCCCAAGGCGGGGTGTGACAAACTTGGTATCAGAGCAGGTCGTATCCCAGGGAGTCTGCAAGCCGTGCTAAGTAGAGTCCTGTCCATGGATGTGTTGTGCACCACATACGATGGGTAGGAGGCTGCAAGGCATGATAGGATGGTTGTCTTTTATTCTTATTCAGTCGTGCTGTAGAGCGGTACAGTATAGGGTTGAGTCCTTGAAAGCTTACTATATTCTTTGGTTACAGATAATGTCAGACCAGCGACATCCTATCACGGGTCGGAGCTTAGATGTTGTAGCAGGGGAAGGCACCAGCACGATGCCTCCCCCTCGTCTAGAAACAGACCGGTCAGAGGGCACTACAGAGGCATCGTCCCAGCCTTCTCAGCAGTCTCCACCACATCAGGAGCCGTTTGGGGCGACACTACCTTCAGTAGTCCCTATACTGACACCCTCCGACCAGGAGGTTAGGAGTGTTGTGGTTATGTTAGCACAGATGATGGCTGCTCAGCATCAGCCAATACCGTCTACAGTTGCAGAATTATCAGGAGGACCCGGTAGTTCGAGAGTCCGAGAGTTCTTAGCTTTGAATCCCCCACAGTTTACAGGTTCGGACCGGACAGAGGACCCTCAGGATTTTCTGGATCAAATGCAGAGGATCTTCAGGGTTATGCATGCCACGCCTACCGAATCAGTTGAATTGGCAGCATTCCGATTACGAGATATTGCGGTGTTATGGTACGAAAGCTGGGAGAGGTCCCGAGGGAGAGATGTTTCCCCTCCCACTTGGTCCAGCTTTTCAGGAGCCTTTCTGGATCACTATTTGCCGCGGGATATTCGACAGGCCCAGGTAGACCAGTTCCTACATCTAGAACAGGGGGCCATGAGTGTTCGGGAATATTCCTTGCGGTTTGATTCTTTGGCTCGATATGCACCGGCCTTTGTTGATACCATAGCATCTAGAGTGCACCGTTTTATTATGGGGCTGAATCCAGAATATGTTGAGACTTGTCTTACAGCCACACTGCGAGAGGACATGGACATTGCTCGAGTTCAGGCATTTGCCCAAAATATTGAGGGCATCAGACAGCGACAACGGGAGATCAGAAGGGTCGGTCAGGAGCAGCGTCGCCGGGACAGGCCAGTTGAGTTACAGAGAGAGGCCCGGGGAGGACCCAGGCCACGATTGTCCGACAGGCCGCCTAGGCCCCCGCCTCAGCTAAAGTCGCAGGGGGGTAGATTCAGCCGCAGAGGGCAGCCAGAGACTGGGAGAGGCTCGCAGGTGGCAGATTCATCACTACAGAGGAGGGCAGAGCAGAGCAGGTATACCATACCACTTTTCCCTATATGCAGTCGACGCCATCCTGGAGCATGCAAATATGGCTCCACCGCATGTTATATTTGTGGCCAAGAAGGCCATTTGATGAAAGATTGCCCAGCCAGAGGTCGAGAGGACCGTGATAGACAGGATGGGGCATCAGCAGGGTCACGAGCCACAGCATCCTCGATTGGGCGCAGGCCCTCAGTTTCAGCAGGCAGGGGTCGGGGCAGATCAGGGGCCTCCAGTACAGGTGCGGGCCCAAGCTGCACATATGCCTTACTAGGGAGGCAAGATTCAGAAGCATCGCCTGATGTTGTGACAGGTATGCTAACTATCTGCTCACACCCTGCTTATATGTTAATTGATCCACGGTCTACTTTGTCCTATATTACTCCATTTGTGGCACGGAAGTTTAGTATTGTACCAGAATCATTACAGCATCCCTTTTTAGTATCTACGCCCGTCGGTGACTCTATCATAGCTAGTCGAATCTACCGCGGGTGTACAGTAGAGATTGTTGACCGTCAGACCACAGTAGATCTGATCGAGTTAGAAATGATAGACTTCGATGCCATAATGGGTATGGACTGGTTAGTGCCATGCTTTGCCAATGTTGAATGTTGGACCAAGATAGTCTGATTCCACTTCCCAGGAGAAGCAGTACAAGAGTGGAAGGGCAGCACCGCTACGCCAAAAGGTAGGTTTATTTCCTACCTTCAGGCGAGAAAGTTGATATCTAAGGGGTGTATTTATCATCTGGTCAGAGTTCAGGATGTCCAAGCAAAATCTCCGACACTCCAGTCTGTCCCAGTGGTGAATGAATTCCCAGATGTATTCCCTGATGAGTTACCTGGTATTCCTCCAGAAAGGGAAATAGACTTTGCTATCGACCTATTACCAGGCACTCAGCCAATATAAATACCTCCCTATCGTATGGCTCCTGCAGAACTCAGAGAATTAAAAGAGCAGTTGAAAGATTTGTTAGATAAAGGTTTTATCAGGCCGAGTACTTCACCATGGGGTGCGCCAGTCTTGTTTGTGAGAAAGAAAGATGGCTCGCTCCGAATGTGCATAGACTATCGGCAGCTCAATAAAGTTACAGTAAAGAACAAGTACCTGCTTCCCAGAATTGATGACTTATTTGATCAGTTGCAGGGAGCTAGATATTTTTCTAAGATTGACTTGCGGTCCGGATACCACCAGGTCCGAGTACGTGAGAGAGATATTCCTAAGACAGTGTTTAGGACCCGATATGGACATTTTGAATTTCTAGTTATGTCCTTCGGGTTAACGAACGCCCCAGCAGTCTTTATGGACCTGATGAACAGTATTTTCAGACCTTTCCTGGACTTGTTCGTGATAGTATTCATTGATGATATTCTGGTGTATTCTCGCTCTGAAGCTGATCACTGGACTCATTTGCGGACAGTGCTCCAGATTCTCAGGGACCGCCAGTTGTATGCTAAATTCTCGAAGTGTGAATTCTGGCTTAACTCAGTGGCCTTTTTAGGGCATATTGTTTCAGATGCTGGTATACAGGTAGACAAGCAGAAGATAGAAGCAGTTAAGTCATGGCCTAGGCCTACCACCCCGACTGAAGTTCGTAGCTTTCTGGGATTAGCAGGGTATTACAGAAGGTTCGTTGAAGGGTTCTCGACCATTGCAGCACCTCTAACTAAATTGACACAAAAAGCAGCAAAGTTCCAATGGACGGAGGCATGTGAGCAGAGCTTCCAGGAATTGAAAGACAGATTAACCTCCGCTCCAGTGTTGACATTACCGGAAAGCACAGAAGGTTATTCAGTTTATTGTGACGCGTCAGGTGTTGGGTTAGGTTGTGTGTTGATGCAGCATGGTAGAGTAATTGCATATGCTTCCAGACAGCTGAGGAAACACGAAAAGAATTACCCTACCCATGACCTGGAATTGGCCGCAGTAATTCATGCCTTGAAGATGTGGAGGCATTACCTGTACGGCGTCTATGTTGATATTTACACAGATCATAAGAGCCTACAGTACATTTTCACTCAGAGGGAGTTGAATCTACGGCAACGCCGCTGGTTGGAGCTGTTAAAAGATTATGATGTGAATATTCTATACCACCCCGGAAAAGCTAATGTTGTAGCAGATGCCCTGAGCCGTAAGTCAATGGGGAGTTTAGTGTATTTGCAACCTGAGAAACAGAAGTTGGCCAAAGAAATTCATCAGTTAGCTGGCCTAGCCGTTCGAGTTATGGAAACAGAAAATAATGGGGCCGTAATTCAGAATTCTGCAGTGTCATCATTAGTTGCAGAGGTAAAAGAACGACAGTACGAGGATCCCGATTTAGTCCAGCTCAGAGATAGAGTTCAGAAGGGTAAGGAGCCAGATTTTCAGATAACCGAGGATGGTGTGCTACGTTGTAAGGGCCGCCTCTGTGTCCCGAACGTCTCAGGACTTCGTGGGCAGATCATGCACGAAGTACACTATGCTCGTTATTCCCTTCATCCAGGGGCGACGAAAATGTACCACGATATTAGAGACATCTACTGGTGGCCAGGTATGAAAGCTGAGATAGCTGAATTTGTGTCTAGATGTTCTAATTGTCAGCAGGTAAAAGCCGAGCACCAGAAACCGGGCGGTTTGACGCAAGAGATAACAGTATCTATGTGGAAATGGGAAGCAATAAACATGCATTTTGTAACAGGGCTACCCCGTACTAGACGTAGAAATGATTCCATTTGGGTAATAGTTGATAGGCTGACAAAATCAGCTCATTTCCTGCCAGTGTGGGCTACCTTCTCAGCTGAGGATTACGCCGAATTATATATCAGAGAAATAGTTAGATTGCATGGAGTGCCGGTATCTATCATTTCAGATAGGGGAGCGTAGTTTACAGCTAGATTCTGGCAGTCGTTTCAGAAAGGTTTGGGAACGCAGATTAACTTGAGTACAGCATTCCATCCTCAGACAGATGGGCAGGCTGAACGTACGATTCAGACGCTCGAGGATATGCTACGAGCGTGTGTGTTAGATTTTGGAGGTAGCTGGGATGAACACCTCTCGTTAATTGAATTTGCTTATAATAACAGCTACCATTCAGCTATTCAGATGGCGCCTTTTGAGGCATTATACGGGCGAAAATGTAGATCACCGGTGGGCTGGTTTGAAATAGGAGAATCAGCATTGGTTGGCCCAGACGTTGTTCGGCAGTCCGAGGAAACGATAAAGCTTATCCGAGAACGTTTACTGACCGCTCAGAGCCGCCAGAAGTCTTATGCAGATAGGTGGCGCAGAAATCTAGAATTTGCAGTAAATGACTGGGTGTATCTGAAGGTATCTCCAATGAAAGGGGTAATGAGATTTGGTAAGAAAGGCAAGCTTAGCCCGAGGTTCATTGGGCCATATCAGATTTGGCGAAGAATAGGCCGAGTTGCATACGAGTTGAACTTGCCTCCAGAGTTAGCATCTGTTCATCCAGTATTCCATGTTTCTATGTTAAGGAAGTTTGTAGGGGACCCTTCTACAGTAACTCCAGTTCAGGATGTTCAGGTCACAGAAGAGTTGCATATGAAGAGATTCCCGTAGCCATTTTAGACAGACAGATTCACAGACTGAGAACTAAAGATGTTGCATCTGTCAAAGTATTGTGGCGTAACAGAAATCGGGAGGAAATGACGTGGGAGGCTGAAGAAGATATGAAAACCAGATACCCTCACCTATTTCAGGCCTAATCAGGCGACAGGTATGTCCGTATTATTATTATTTATGTCGTACTTTATGGTTGTATGTTGTAAATGATAAAGAAAGATTGATATCTAGTTATTCAGTGGATCTTAGAGTGTTGTGTGCAGTGCCTGTGTTGGACTTTTCTGCATTTCAGGTTTTTGCTATAGTCCATATTATAGGGGAAACTCTGCCGAAATTTTTCTAGAAAGTAATAAGTAGTCCTCTAGATAACAGTGCACATTCGAGGACGAATGTTCTTAAGGGGGGGAGAATGTAATACCCCGTAGAATTCCCGGCACCTAGACGACCTATTCGCACGTTGGTTAAGCATATTAGAAGTCCATACGTGCTAGAGAAAGACCGGGAAAAAGATCGAACGAGAAACCCGTCGAACCATCGCGGGAGGAGCCGAGGCAGAGCCCCTCCGCGATGGCAGCGTGTCACGGAGGTGAGGCCTCCGCGATGGCTCCGTGACACGTTGCCCAGGTTCAGGCTCAAGTATATAAAGCCCACTTCGGGTTTAAATCATTTAATTCCAAAAAGAATTCCAGGAAACTGAGAGAAAAGCCAGAGAAGGAGGAAAAACGAAGAAAATTAAATAATTTTCGTCCAATTACGCTGCCAAACGCTACCCAAACTCAAATTAATCCTAGATACCGAAGTATTTAGTAGCAGAGAGCATTTCTACAGATTTAGTTTCGTGAAATACGGCCGACGAATCGGCGAGCCACCAAACTAAGGTAAGTAGAATTGCTCTAAATTAATGTCTATGTGTCCCTAGCTGAGAAGTGAATACTTCTCCCTTCTGGGCCGCTGGAAAATAGCGCGTTTTCGACCGTCTTTCGATAAGCCTAAGTTTAGGCTATAAATTATATCGAAAGTAACATTGCTCTTTACAATAAAGTTGTATTTAGTATTAATTGAGTATTTATGAATGCAGTTGGGAGAAATTAGTTGAAGTACCGACCGAGCTTCGTCCGACGGATGAATAATTCAAGGATAAGGTATGTAAAGTTAGTTTCCTCGGCAAGTTAAGTAATATTGAGACAGTGTAGTAATGTACGGACCAGTAGAATGTTCAGAAGTCGAGTGTTACGTTATTATGAATGTTGGTACAATAGGAGAAACATTGAGTTGTAACATATATAAAATCCGTTAGTACGATATAGATTCTAACGTAAGTGTTAGAGATTGCCCAGCATGCTTAGTATATGATGTAATATGACATGTTAAGATGTTGTTGTATTCAGTTGAGACCCCGCGAAGTAAGGTAGTATCCATAAAGCATTTCAGAGACTGAATAGCAAACTAAAATGAAGTTTAGAAAGCATGTTAGAAATAGGATATCATGTTAATACAGGAATTCAGTAAACAGCATAGTTTCAGCAGAAACACTATCTTGTGTGGCCTTTGCCCCAGTACAGTTTAGCAGGAGACTATATATATTTACCAGCCTTAGCATGTATCGAATATGTACAGATTATTATTATTAGTTCAGTATGTAATGTATACGATACCTTACCCCTATTAGCCTTAGCATGTGAGATACACAGACAGCATTACTAGTTGAGACCATTGTATTGTTTGGGGTTGGACTACCTAGCATCCACGACCGCCCCAGGGTTAATAGCTGTATCAACTCGTCCGCCAGAGGACGAGGATACGTCACTCTACGGAGTGGCATGCCGTCCCGCCAGGGGACGAAGATGGGATGCCAGTTTCCCCATATTTTGCCTTGGTCGGGTTTTATACACCCCCGTCGAGCGGATACGCCCGGGTGTTGATTCAGGAGTCCTTCAGACTCAGGTACAGTTATAGTCAGGGGCTCAGCGAGCCCAAGTGCATACCCAGGGGACCGGCGAGATGCTTACAGCCACTATAGGAGAGGGGATGACCGGGGTAGGGGTGTAGATTCTGTGCTGGTTGTACCTCCCGGCTTATGGGGGTCGGGTAAGGTTTATGTGTGCCATGTTATGCTATTTCATGTTATGCCATGTTATGTTAGACACAAGTAGATCAGCAGTAGAGGGATACGTCTCCAGGTATGATTTCTATTTCTTTCCAGTGTAAATGAGAAAAGGTATGACTTACAGTATCAGGCAGTTAATCTAATCCCTCCTACTTCAGTTTATCAGTTACTTTGTTATTTCCAGACTTTGCTTTCAGTTATTGCTTTACATACTCAGTACTAGTGGTACTGACGCCCGGTGGGGCACTGCATTACTTGCCTGCAGGTACTCATAGACGAGCAGGCGATACTACGTGATTTCCTGTCAGCGGTCGAGTGTTCAGCTCCTGTCCTCCGGAGGCTGAATTTCAGAGGTGTATTTCAGTTCCTTTTTGTTGTATAGTACGGGTAGGTCGGAGCCCTGTCCCGATCAGTTCTATTGCTATTCCTAGAGGCTTGCAGTCTGTATATATTCCCTGTGGTCAGATGAGTCGGTCGTGTGAGGCCGTGCAGTTGTATAGGTGTTAGTATTCCTTCTTCCCTCTATGTTGGTCGTGTGGGGCCGTAGTTTGCCAGTAGTGGTGACCTTGCCGGTCACGTAGCTTTTAGTACTTCATGATTGAGTTGCAGATGACTAGACAGCATGGTGGCCTTGTCGGCCCGCATAAGTTTTCCTGAGTTGATATGTTTCTGGTCAGCTGTTAGTACAGGTACAGGAGGCTATAGGCCAATGGGCCGGGGGCTGTGTTTACAGCCATTATATAGCCCTTTGTTTCCAGAAATATGAGTTAGAGCTAGCCAGGCACCAGAGGTACCCAGGCTTAGCAGTCTAGCAGTTCAGGTCCCAGTAGGGCACCAGGTGCCAGTCATACCCCCCAAGGCGGGGTGTGACAGAAACAAATTGAGAGAAATGAAATTATAAGATACAAGGCACGCCTTGTTGCACAAGAATTCTCTCAAAGGCCTGGTGTAGACTATGAAGAAACATATCACATGTTATGGATGTCATAACATTTCGATATCTCATATTTGTTTAGTTGTACATAAAAAACTTGAAATACATCTAATGGATGTGGTTACAACTTATCTTTATCACTCACTTGATAATGAAATTTATATGAAAATCCCAGAAGGATTTAAAATTTCTAAAGCATATAGTTCAAAGTCTCGAGAAATATATTCAATTAGATTACAATGATTACTGTATGTCTAAAACAATCAGAACACGTGCATATAAAATCACCTTAGTGAGTACTTGATAAATGAAGGTTATAAAAATGATATTATTCGTCCATGTATTTTTATTAAGAAAATAGCATCAGAATTTGTTACACTTGCTATTTATGTCGATGACATAAATCTCATTGAAACTCTAGAAGAGGTCCAAAAGGCAATTGATTATCTAAAAAAAGAATTTGAGATGAAAGATTTGGGAAAGACAAAATTTTGTCTTGATCTGCAAATTGAACATTTAGCATAAGGAATCTTTATACATCAATTTGCTTATACAGAAAAGGTTTTGAAACGATTTTACATAGATAATGCACATCCATTAAGTACTCCAATGGTTGTTAGATCACTTGAAGTGAATAAAGATCCGTTCCAATCTCAAGAAGAGAATGAGGAGCTTCTTGGTCCTGATGTGTCATGTCTTAGTGCAATTGATGCGCTAATGTACCTCTCTAATGCTGCAAGACCTGATATAGCATTTTCTGTTAATTTTCTAGTGAGATGGAATTAAACATATATTGCGATATCTAAAGGGGACAAGTGATATGAGTTTGTTTTATAGTAACAAAGGTAGTTCAAATCTCGTTGGTCATGCAGATGCAGTTATTTATCTGATCAACATAAAGCTAGATCTCAAACAGGATATCTATTTACATACGGAGGTACTGCTATGTCATGGCAATTATAAAGCAGTTCATTGTTGCTACTTCTTCAAATCATGTTGAGATAATAGTTATATATCAAGCAAGTAGAGAATGTGTGTGGTTGAGATCAGTAATACATTTCATCAAAAGAAGATGTGGCCTAAAGTGTGATACCAAGATATCCATAGTCATATATGAAGACAATGTTGCATGCATAACCTAATTAAAAGGAGGCTTCATAAAAGGTGATAGAATAAAACACATTTCACCAAAAATTTCTTCACACATGACCTTCATAGGAATGGAGATATTGATATACAACAAATCCGTTCAAGTGATAATTCAGCAAATTTATTCACCAAATCCTTACTGACTTCAACTCTTAAGAAGATGGTATACAAAATTGAAATACTGTGACTTGGATAAGTGAATCGCGATCTTTATGAAGGGGAGTAAAATACGCTCTGTACTCTTTTTGTCTTAACCAAGATTTTATCCCATTGATTTTTTCTGGTAAAATTTTTATGAGGCATCAATGCATATTACTAGATATGTATACTCATTTTCCTTCACTAGAATTTTTTTTTCCACCAGATTTTTTTTAACAAGATTTTTAACAAGGCACATTATCTATAATGAACATCCAAGGGAGAGTGTTATAAATACATTATATTATGGATGTCCATTCATATACACAGTTAATTAGAGAAGCTTGCAAGCAGTTTACACAACAACTTCTATTAGATAAGCTTGCAAGCAAATTACATAGCAGCTTCTATTAGAAAAACTTGCAAACAGCTTACACAACAACTTCTATTAGATAAGGTTGCAAGCAGCTTACACAACAACTTCTTTTCTTCTATAAATAGGAAGTCAATCAGTTAATTTTTACATTAATTTAAAGTTGAATAATATATCAGTCTCTCTCTATATACTTTCTCCCTGGTGTATTTATCTTATAGTTTTTATTTTATAACACAAACAAGGTATTCAGTAAACTTTATATGTGGAGTTTGAAAAAAATAAAATGTATACAAAATTTATTCCTATCTTGTAAGGTAGAAAGGCTATTTCATATAAAAGAAGAAATAATTCAACATAACCATTTAAAATTTGAATAAAAGAAAATGATTCTATAAATTTTCATGTGCTTATTTTCAGATCTCTTAGGTGGAAAAATAAATATTTCTAGAAATATTTGACAAAATATTTAATGTTTTAATTTTTTTAATAAACCAAAAAATCAATGACTTCTTGATACAGAACTAATGAACAATGGGTGAAGCCAGAATGTTCAGTAAGAAAATTCAGAATATAAAGAAATAAATTTTAAAAAAAAAAGATAAGAGGATTCAAATGAACCTCTTAGTGGCGCAGAAAACATTTTCACTAAGAAGATTCAAAATCTAAAAAAGTAAATAGGCAAAGAAGCCAAGAGAATTTAACATATATTTTATACATAAAAATAATCTTAATCTTACTTATATAGTGTAATATTTGATGAAGGAGATTTGGATGAACCTTTTAGTACTGAGACAAAATTATCACTAAAGATATTCAGAATATAAAAAAGTAAATAGACGAAAAAACTAAAAAAAATTCAATATCTATTATATATACATTAAAATAATTTTAACCTTACATATATAATATAATTTTTCAAATAATAAAAACTTAAATAAACCTCATTCGGTACCCTAACCCCACCCACGCTAATGAGGTAATCACCCAAAATGCTAAGTAAAAGAAACGCAACCTTGTCGTACGGGTTGAGGACAAAAAACAATTTAGGTGAAGAAAAAAAGTTGGATATGGAACAGTCAAATATTTAATAATAAAAAACATTTTGTGTAGAAAAATAGTGGCAAATATAGGATTTCCACTAATTAGAATAAGTTAGGTTTTGGTTGCATTACATCAGTTCATTGATCTTTGAAGAGGGAAAGGGTCAATTGGGATGTGGAAAAAAGGCTCTCTTTATCCTTTTTAAAATATCACACCAAGTTAGTTAAAGCCAAAGATTAACATCCTCTTCTTATTATATAACTTACTATTTATTATTTAATTTTATGAGGATCGAATTTTTTAGTGCCAAAATCCTTGACGTAGAATTACTCAAAAGGAACTAGCATTTTATATTAGTAGTGTTTAAACTATATATATAAGAAAGTATTTATTTTTCATACTTTTAAGATGGAGTACTAGTGAATAGGTAAATATGACTTTTGAAGACTATATATGAAATTTACACTCTAGATCTGTTGATATCAATTATAAATGAGATATATATTTGTTGGAAATAGTTATTGGATCAGATTCACTTATAAAGAGTGCTAATTAATCCGTGAGCTATTAGTTTGCCCTCATGTGGGTGAAGAAAAAAAGAGTTTCTTTTCAACGTTTGACTGACGACTAGAGTTTACTGTTTAAAAAAATAATATACATCTTCTAAAGGATCATATCTTAGTTGTGGACAAAGAGAGTTCATTCGGTTTGTGAGAACTTTTGAAGACTAGTAACACGAATTGTGATTGCTTCAGATCCGCTTTTACAATGAAAAAAAGATCCATAAATGCCCTAAACTAGTTTACGATTCAAATAGTACAATATCAAAATACACATTTCCTTGTTCTTTTTAAATATTTATATTACTTTTGTTTAAATGAGAACTTAAAATTTATTGCGTCTTATGATACTGATTTTACATCGGGGAGAGAGAGATTTGGATAGTGCATTTGCTTATGTAAGCTTAGTTTGGTGCTTTATTCTTCCTTTGATTGGGGGATAATGCCTTACTTGGTTGGTGGAGCATTACGTTAGTGCACGTAGAAACACAGGCATATCACCATCTATCAACTTTCTACTAACAAATTTTAGTTGACATCAATACACACAGGCATGTCCACCACCTTTCCCAAACTTTTATATTGATTTAGCAGTTTTATATCCCTATAGTTATTGCAATTCTGAATGTTACTCTTATTTTCGTACAACGAAATTATTGTACTCCATCTTATTCTTCAGACATTTTTGTCATTTTAAAGACAATTAACAATTCAGTTAGTCACTTCATACCCATCCTGCCTGCGCTCTTTCAAAATTCTACCGGATTCTCGTCTGGCCAGATTGATCTTCCCTTACACATCCTACGAATAACATCCTCAACCTTTATAACCTTGAACATCCAAAATCTTGATGTCTCTCTGAGTGCACCAAATTTAATAAATAGGAGTAACTTAATAAACTACACTTTGTATTTATTCCCTCCGTTCACTTTTACTTATCCACAGTGAACATTGCATACACCTTAAAAAATAATAAATAAAGTGCATATTTTATCCTGATACTTATATGACTATATTAATTGGTGTATTATTTCTAATAAATTTGAGAAATGATTTAAAATGAGTAGTTATTGATACTTTAAAATGAACAAATAAAAGTGTGAAAATTCATTTTCAAGAGCACCTAATATATAGGAGACTCATTAAGGAAAAACACAGTCAACCGTTCTTCCAAATCTTTATAAGGAAAAATTAAATCTTAACAACATGCTGACTGTGTAGCGAATAATACAAGAGCACCTAATATATAGGAGACTCATTAAATATTCTTCATGAGAAAAAATTTATACGTGGCAATTAATATTGCTAATTTTTAATTTAAATATAGATTATAGAGCACTCATGAAATTTCCAATGACATTATATCAAACTATATAAACATATCATAATTAAGTGATTTAATAAAATAATAATATATAATACTAATTAATCATAATTAAGTAAAAGACAAAAAATATATATATTTAAACACCACTTTTCTTGGAGAGCATATACTCCATTTTCATGCAGATGCTACATGTAGTAGTGCACAAGAGAAACAGTTTTTCTTTATTGTTAAACACATACAAAATACTTTTTTTTTTATTAAAGAAAAAAAAGGGAGAGGAGATATTCCTTATAATCTAAAATGATTATTTAAAAAGTAGATCAAAATCTTTTTTCTCATGAAAGATGTTTGACATATGCAGTTTAGCTTTTCTAGTGAACTATTGATGTGGAATGCAACTAAAGAACAATTAACTATTCTATACATACATATTCTTGTCCACAGACCCATTACAAAGGAAACATATATAATAATGAAATATAACAAACTTATAATAATAATGAATATGAAAAGTAAGCTTTCGGATTAAGGATGAAGGATATAACCTATCAAAATTTCCAATTAGTTTATACGTTAGCTGTTTATCTATTCAGAATCTGAAAGGTCACAAAATTAATTTGTATTTGACTTTAAGGGGGTGTTTGGTGAGAAGGAAATGTTTTTTAGAATTTTTTTTTTATTTTTTTTTTGAAGTTCAATACGTGTGAAAAAAAATTAACGTAAAAGTATTTGTATATAATTTAGATAAATATTATGGGAGGTAGGGGTAAGAGGGAAGGGGTGGAGGATAGTGGGAAGGGGGGCTACGAGCCAGGGGTAGAGGATGCTGGGAAGGGGGGCTACGAGCCAGGAGTGGAAGTGAAAATGAAGTTTGCTGGAGAGTGGTAAGAACACAATTGATCAATATCAAAAATCACTTGTGGAATTTGTTTTCCCTACTTCCATTAGAAAAGTTATTTTCCTCCTTAAAATAGAGAAAATATTTTTCAAGATTTTTAACCAACTGAATATGAAAAAAATTGAATACCTAACACACCCTAATTGGCCGCTTTAATGGTGGCCGAATCAATTGAGCATGAATTCTCCCAAATGAGAGGTTCTGAATTCGATATCACCTACATGCGTTTTTTGATCAAACTCGTCACAGAGTATATGATTTGCAGGTTATTATATTGCAATAGAGTTTGGCCTCATCCCTTGTTAGAGGAAACACACACACACTTGAATATTCTTTGACATAGTCACCTCACTTTTTCACGTACCTCACCCTTCCTCAAGCAGACGAACATTCTTGGATATTTCAAATTAGTCCAAGAAAAGACTTATTTGTAAAGGTTTAACTAACATATTTTAACCAAGTAAAAAAAAATTAAACTAGTAATTCTTTAATTTTATTATTATAGGTAATCACACTTTTTATGAACAATTAATTGTGGTCTGGTAATATTTTAAGCGTTCTGACAGTTTTTCTTTTTGCACTATGGTATCAATGTAGTATTAAATTTTGTTGTTTTTAAGTAAATAAATTAGAGTACAGCCTTGAGTACAAAATCAGAGAGAATAAGCAATTTGGAGCAGGGCAAATTTAGAATGTAAATTATAATATTCGTGATTTTTTTAAATATATATATAAATTTAAAATTTAATATAATATAATTTGCTAGCATTCATATTTTAAACGGCTAAGTGATACAGTACTTAATTAAATTCTGAGTTATTTATTTAGAGCATTAAAAATCAATTCCTGCTAAATACTTTCTTTTTTTTAAATAGTACTCTTATGAACTAGAAGTCTAGTTATGCCTCTGATTCAGAGACTCTTCAAACCTTGGACTAATCGAAAACAAACTGAATAAATCAAGGCGGATTAGAATTAAACTGCAACTTGTTTTTAAAAGGAAAAATTCAAAAAATAATTTCAAAAAATGTGCGCCCAAAGTAAATTCGAAAAATAATTCCAAAAAAATAAGTGAGTTTTTTTATTTATTTGTATTTGATAAGCAAAAAATATTATTTTAAATATTTATATATAATGTAAATAACTACTATAAAAGGTCGGAGTGGTAAGTGGTGGGATTAAGGTTACGAAGGTGAAGAAGATGAAACGCGTAAAAAGACAATAAGAACACAACAATATGAAATGTCTCATAAAATTTATATTTTACTTCCTCTAAAAAAATTATTTATCTTATTTTTTAAAAAACTTATTTTATTAAAAAAATAATTTTAAAATTTTTTAACTCATCAAACATAAAAATATTTGAACACTTAGCCATCCTAATTCGCAAAACAAATAAAGTCAATCAAGGTGGATTTTAATTAAACTGCAACTTGTGTTAAAAAGTAGTTTTTTTAGAAAAAAAATGTGCGCCCAAAGTAAATCCAAAAGAATGAGAGAAGAGATTGAAAAAAAAAAAAGAAAGAAAGAAAGAAAGTGTAACATATTTCCTCTCCATTTTTTTTTTTTAATTTCTCATTCGATGTCTGACATTTATTATGAAATTCAATTAACTTAAATTTACATTGAGAAATCTTCCTATTAAATGCAATATCATGCACAGAACTCAAACACAAATTATCTAATTAAAAATGATAAAATATTTACCACTTCACCTCAACTTTAAAGTCTCTCTATATTTTCACTTTTGAAATATATAAGTAAAATATATTAGAGCAATAATCTTTAATTTATCTTTCCGCCATCCTTTATCATTCTAAAATGAAAAATTCAGAAGCAATCAATCTAAATACGCATTATTCTTCATCCTTTCTCTCCATTTCATAATATCCAAAGTTATAGTTCAAAACTTGAACTCAAACACAGATGTTTGTTACGGCAGTTCAATATTATACTAAGTTTTTTTTTTTATAAAGAAAATACTTTCGGAAAATGCTTTAAGAGATTACTCCTTTTGTATCAATTTGTATGATATTTTTTACTTTTTGAGGGTCAATTTAACTAATCTTTAAAATTAAGATCAATGTCAACTCAATATTTTGAAATAAAAATTTAAATATTAAAAAATAATATGATAAGTACTACAAATTGTAATTCTTCTCATATAAATATTTATAATCTTTTGTTTGATAAATATTAATCAAAATTCATAATCTGAATCTTAAAAAATAAAATGTGTCATATAATTTATGATACAAAAAGGAATAATTTATGTTTGATTAAATCATTTGAGAAATGTCTTTGTTAGCATTTGTTTGACTAATACATTTGATAAAGTGCTGTCACTTGTCAAATTAATTAAGAAAAAGAAATCTACTAGTAATTTTAATTTGGTAAATATAAAATTTTGATATGGGTAATGTTGTAAAGAAAAAACTTAAAAGCAATTACATTTTTTTCATATTTTGCTTAGAAACTATAATGTATCTTTTACTATTACTTAAAAATATTTATTTCTTTATCAAAAGCTTGGTCAGCAAACACCTTTGTTCTTTAATATAAGTGTTTTTTTATAAAAAAAATAAGTATTTTTTTATTTTTCAAAAGCTTAATCAAACAAATTGATAATATGATAAAAATGATAACTAACTTATTATTAAAGATTAAACCACATAAAAAAATATAAATACTTTTTAAAATATATTTTTACTTTTAATGGATATAGTACTTAAATCCTAAACTAATTAGGTGATAGGAATAGGTGGTATTTAGGAAATTGTCTTTTCCCACATAGTTTTGTGATCTCTAAATTAACAAGGGGAAGAAACAATGTGTATTCCTTTCGCCGCATCTTCAAAGAAAAAACTCTAGCTAGCAATGTCTCACCCACATATATATATAAGCAAAACTACAAATGGAAGAAAATCTAGTGCCTTTGGTCATCATATTCATTTTCAGGTAGTGGATAGTGGGAATTACAGTAATTTCTTAATTCCTTGTATATTTTTTGTTATCGAAAATATCTACTTATGGAACAGTAAAACAATAGAGACCAGAAATATAAAACCAAAAAGTTATTTTAGCTAACTACTAAAATTATTGTTTTGAATGATCCTTTATTGGACCGTTCTTTAAGCCGCATCATAGAGGGTGAAATTGCAAGAGGGAGAGAGTGAATTGTAAATTTTCTTTCTTTTAGTCGACTGCTGAACAAAATAATAATGACCACTTAATGAGTTTGCGGGAAAATAAAGTGATATACAATATTTTTATACTAATTTGAATTCAATGTGGTTAGTCTAGTCCTTTTGGGTTGTATGAGAGTTTTCTCTATAAGCTCTTGAATGTTTTCTTGCACAGTCTTTGATGGTATGTTTCTTATATTCACACCTAACAGTTTTCTTGTTTTGTAACTCTTGATACAATCGCTCACCAAATAGTTTTTTCTCTATTCTCTCTTTTGAGTACACAAGATATCATTATTGGAATACAATGCGTTTTAACAGTAGAACAAAGAACTTGAAAATGATTAAGGAAAAGTATGTGTTACCTCGTCTTCTTCTAGAGAGTTTTATTCACTTCTTGTAACACTCGTTTGATCCTTGATTGGTGTCTTGAAAGGATCTTGAAAAAGAATTCAACTAAAGAAATTAATTGATCCGTGGAAAGATATGGTAATACTTTCCAAGAATAAGATTTGAGTTTTCTTCACTTGTTTTTCTGTCTTCAATACCCGATCTTCTTTTCTTAACTTCTCCGTATGTAGCATTGATTGATTTTCTCTTCTTGCGTTTGATTTAAGATTGTTGGGCAGATTAGATCTTCTGGACTTGATTCTTGATTTGAGGCGAGATTCTCCTCATCGGTTCTTCATAGATATTTTTCTTGATTTTAGAAGTACTCGAGTATTTTCTTCCCTTGATAGATTTCAGAGTTGATTAGGTCAACAATTGTTTTTAAATTTGATTCTCCACATTTTGCAAACTAACATTTACTTTTTTTTTTGTACCTGCACATATAATAAATTATTATTTTTTACTGAATATTGATTTTTTGTTATCAAGAAAACATGTATAAGTAAAATAAAAACTTGTTACAACTTCCTCATGCATCTACATCTATAATTTTCTAGTCTTTTCTACTGTCTAGAAATATCAATGACACACATATCTATATCCACTACTAAGGGTAGTAGTTAATTTTCTCCGATCCTTGAGTTATCTTCTTATTCCTGCACTACACACTCTCTGAACAATCATTCTATTGAGTTCGTGAATTGTCTTCCTTTTGCGCTGGAAGATTCTGTATTTCTCTCATGCTGTAGATAGTATATGCTTCCAACTAGGACCATCTTATATAGTTGTGCTTACATTGATCTTCCTATTGAATATCTAGTGACACATTCAATCTCCTCAACCCATTCAATAATACATCTGAAAATCTTATATTAGCTGAGTATTTTTAAACCACAATCTAGCTGAATAAGTACACATAAAAAATTAGTGGTCAATGGACTCATCATCTATCTCATACAGTGAGCATACTACCTCATTGGTTATCCCTCACTTTAACAATCTATCTCTTGTATACAATCTCCTATTTACTATCAAGATAAGATTGAATATCCAATTGGGATATTCCATATTGTTACATACAGATCTCCTCCATGGCAGTTTGTAGAATACCCCTCTGATTAGTTGCTAGTAGATCTCTTGAGCAAATGAGTTATGCTCTATACAACATTCATATCATAGCCAGATTGTATCCGTGTCTCCTTAGCCTTGAATATCTTCATGACCACCTAAGATAATTGCTTAGGATAAGCATCCCAAGCCTGAACCCTCTTTATATAGTAGTAATGGATCCATTGGATCCATATTCTATATTTTTTGGGCACAAACTCCACATTTGTTTACTGATGGCTACTTTGTTCCACAAGAATACATACATAACATTAAAGCTACCTGCAGTTCTAGGAGCACACACTTTCTCCCATAATATCAAAACTTTCCTTGTGGTCTTATTTTTTCCTTTACCATAAGAAATCTTACACAGAACAACTTCTTGAGGATCTTCTTTGAGAAAATAAAATTACATAGGACCAGTATATTTGGATTGCAAATTGAATCCCTCTAATTAATTGAAACCTCCCAGAGTATAATAGAAATTTAGTAGTACAAGTGACACATAATATTTTTATACTAATTTGGATTCAATGTGAATCCTAATCTATCCCCTTAGGTTGAAAGAGATCTTTCGCTATGTGCTCTTGAATGTTTTCTTGTATAGCCTTTGATGTTGTGTCTCTTATGTTCATACTCAATAGTTTTCTAGTTTTGTAACTCTTGATACACTCCCTCAAGTTTTTTTCTCTCTTTTCTCTTTTAAGTATATAGTGTATCATTATTAAAATACAATGCTTATTAAGAGTAGATCAAAGAACTTAAATATGATTAAGGAAAAATATAGTTTACCTCTTCTTCTTCTAGAGAGCTGTATAGACTTCTTGTAATACTCATTTGATCCTTGATTGGTATCTTGAAAGGATTTTAAAAGAAGTATTCAACCAAAAAAATTTTATCCTTGAAAAGACATGGTATTACTTTCCAAGAATAAAGTTTGAGTTTCACTTGTTTTTCTGCCTTCAATACCTGATCTTCTGTACTTAGCTTCTTCCTATGTAGCATTGATTGATTTTCTTTTCTTGGATCTAATTTAATATTGTTGGGTGGATTAGATCTTCTTGAATTGATTCTTCCTTGCTTTGAGGCGAGATTCTCCTCATTGATTCTTCGTAGATATTTTCCTTGATTCTAGAAGTACCCGAATATTTTCGTTCTTTAATAGCTTTCAGATTTGATTAGATCAATAATTTTTTTCCAATTTGGTTCTCCACATTTTGTAAACTGACATTTTACTTTATTTTTCTTTTTGTATTTGTATGTACAATAAATTATTATTTTTTTGGTAAATATTGTTTTTCCATTATAAAGAGAATATGTACAAGTAAAAGAAAAACTTGTTACAACTTCCTCATGCATCTACATTTATAACTTTCTAGTCTAATCTACTGTCTAGCAATATCAGTGACCCATATATTTATATCCATCATTGGGGCTAGTAGTTAATTTTCTCCGGTCTTTTGAGCTATTTTCCTGTATCAGTTTCCTGCATTATGCATTCCCTGAACAATCATTCTACTGAGTTCATGTGTTGTCTTCCATTTATGTTGGAAGATTCTTGTGTTCCTCTCCTGCATAAAAAGTATATGTTTCCAGCAAGGACCATCCTATATAGTTGTATATATACTGATCTTCCTGTTGCATATTTGGTAACCCATTCAATCTCCTCAGCCCATCCAATAACATGTCCGGATATGTTATGTCAGCTGAATATTTTTACCCACTATCTAGTTGAATAGGTACACTTAAAAAATAAATGGTCAATGGACTCATCATATATCTCACACAGTAGGCATACTGTCTCATTGGTTATCTCTCGCTTTAAAAATCTATCACTTGTATACAATATCCCGTTTTCTATCAAGATAAGATTGAATATTCACTTGATATATCCCATATTGTTACATATAATTCTCCTCCAAGGCAGTTTTTGGAATACCCCTCTGATCAGTTGCTGGTAGATTTCTTTAAAAGAAAATGAGTTCATGTTCAATATAACATCCATATCATAGCCAAATTGTCCTCGTGTCTCCTTAAGCTTGAATATCTTCATGACCATCCAAGAGGCTTGCTTAGGATAAGCATTCTAGGCTTAACCCCTCTTTATATAGTAATAATGGATCCATATTCTATATTTCTTTTGGCACAAATTTCACATTTGTTTACTGATGGCTGCTTTGTTCCACAAGAATACATATGTAATATTAAAGCCACCTGTAGTTCTAGGAGCACACACTTTCTCCCATGATATCAAAGCTTTCCTTGTGGCTTTATTTCTCCGTATCTATAAGAAACTCCTACATAGATCAACCACGCTCATAAGTTAGTCTCTACTAGACACAGATTCATAGACTCACTAAAACACTTGAACCTAACACTCTGATACCAAGTTTGTCATGCCCAAACCCTGGGTCTAGGCGAAACGACACTTGATGCCTTAACTTACCCGAGCAAACCAGCTAACATGCCACAATTCTTAACATGAGCGGAAGAGATAACATAACTTCATATGATACTCAATATTCTTCAAGGAGAAAGAAATTTTCACTTCAAAAACTTTCATTTAGATAAAAATATAAATTTTCATAAATAGAAAAGTGTGCCATGTTTACGTAATTCAACATTCTAGACTTATATAATTTATGAAGCTTTTGATACGAATGAATAATTATTTTACTGAGACAAGGCACCCGACATATCTCTAAATAAAACTAGAAACACTGAATGTAAACTGGGCCATAAAAGCAAGCGGGGATAACCAAAAGTAGAATGTCTAGAACTTAACATCTGGCTTGATTATTTGCCTGTGTATGCATTATTAAAATAAAGCGCCTCCAGAGAAAAGGACGTAAGCACATATGAAATTGTATTTTTATGTAATATGACAGAACAAAAACATGGCATAACTGAAATGAAAGGACAACCAAGAAATACAATCATAGCATGGAGGGAAATCAAAGATTGAGATAAGCGACACCAATATGTTGACCTTATAGTATTCATCTTTCGTTATTCATTAATTCATTATGAGATGTTCTTAATTTAACCAACATTGTCCATCATGTAAGTACATGAAGTCTGATCTTTGCTCTATCTGCCAAGACACCTCATACCTTACTAGGGTTTGAGACACATATGACATGATTGCTAGCAAGGATCCATAATAATACCTTACCAAGGGCATATTGAGTATTCACCTACACCAAAGGGACGATCCTTATTCTACTTTGGCATACGTAGTTTTGGGCATGAATATCTTCTCAGTTATTAATACTACTTCTTCTCATTACGTGGTGATATTAACTCATGATCATTATTTAGCTTCATAAGATTATAATTCATAGTTCATTCATCATATCATATCCATGGTTTATGTTCATCAAAACACATTAGAAATTCATATTCATAGTTCATAAAATACATGAAGGCTTTTCTTTTTTAAAAAAAAAATTAATTATGTAATTGACACTTTTTATTGAAAAATTACTGAAGTTCATGGAATAGAATAATAATGGGCACATAAGAAATTCATAAGATCTAACTTTAAATATTAGCCCTATTTATCACATGAAGAAAAATTTTATGGGTTTTCATGGAAACATGGTGTGGGGAAGAAACAAGATGTTCCCACACGTAATATAGCCTTACATACCTCGATTAAAATCAAACACCCAAGAAAAATCTGATCTTTGTAGAAGAGGAATAGGAAAAAGCTTTCTTGAGTTGGGTTTATGTTGAAAATCCTAAGATTTGTACTGTAGAATCTTTTCATGAACATGAGTTTATAGATTAGGAGTTTTTAGAAATACTTAAAAATACATGGGAGGAACATATCTTAGTATTGGAGGTTAAGGAGAGAAAAGAAAATCTTAGGGTGGATGAGAGTGAAAAATAGAATGAAAAATTCAAAAACAAAAGTATTTTAAAAGGTCCCGTCGGCCATATTTCTGCAGTTCGTAGAACTGTTCTGCAGTTTTTACTTTGGTCGTACAAGTTGATGAAATGTCTTGGACTACTAAGACCATTATGCGGTTTGCATGTCACGCCCCGCCTTGGGGGGTATGACTGGCACCTGGTGCCCTACTAGGACCTAGACTGCTATCTGGTGAGCCAAAGCACATCTAGTGCCTGGCTGGCTCTAACTCAAATTCTTGGAACCAAATGGCTATATAACGGCTGTAAACACAGCCTCTGGCCAACAGGCCTATAGCCACCTGCACCTGAAAAACAGCTAACCAGAAACATACTACTACAGGGGAACCTATGCGGGCCGACAAGGCCACCATGCTGTCTAGTTCTCTGTAACTCAACAATAACATGCTAAATGATTACGTGACCGGCAAGGTCACCACTACTGACTGGTTATGTCCACACACGGCCAACAGAAACAGAAATAGCAAATAACTATAACAAGCTGCACGGCCTCACACGACCGGCTCAGCTGACCACAGGAAAATATATATATAGACTGCAAGCCTCTAGGAATAACAATAGAAATGATCGGGACAGGGCCCCCGACCTACCCGTACTGTACAACAAAAGAAAACAAAATACACCTCTGGAATTCAGTCTCCGGATGACAGGAGCTGAATACTCAATAGCTGACTGGAATCACGAGGGATCGCCTCCTCGTCTATGAGTACTTGCAGGCAAGTAATGCAGCGCCGCACTGGGCGTCAGTAACACAGGTACTGAGCATGTAAAGTAGCTGAAATACACAACTGAAATGAATAACAACAGTAACATGACATATAAGCAGAAGGTAGCAGAGTCTATCTAGCTGAGAATAACTGGGGAGAGTCTATTTATTCTATAACTAAACTGAGCGTACCTGATGTCGTGTTGTCCCACTGTCTATCAGTATCTAACAGTACAAATAGGTATACATATAAATACACACAATACCTGACCGACCCCAATAAGCCGGAAGGTGCCAACCAACACACAATCTATTTACCCCTACCCGAGTCTAAACCAACCAAAAATAAGTCACTCCACTCATCTGTTACTGTGAGCTCCTCCTACCGGTCCCCTTGGGTACGTAGCTCAGGCCTTGGCCTCTAACAATAAACTGTGTCTGAGCCAGAAGACTCCTGCCTCTGGGCGCAAGTGTACACGGGGTGTGTAATAACAACTACCCCTGGGTGCAAGCACGCAACAGGGTAATTTTATAGAAATCTGTATCTGAAACTGCCGCCGGCCACAAGCGCACATAGAGTGTTCTGCCCCTGTAAACAGGGTGGACTAGCTCTGCGCAGAGTAAACTAAACTACCCCTGCAAGCAGGGTGGTCTGGACCATATTATCATGGTGGTCGGCCATCATCGTCCTCTAGGCGGACGACATCGCCCAGCTGGTGGCGGTATCTGAATCTGGTATCGACACAGCTATAACCCAGGGGTGTTGGGGATGCTAAAAGGGTGCCCACATGCCACAACAAGTCTCAACAAACAAATAGCACATAGAAATAGCAAGCATGTATAACTGAAAAGACTATCTAGAATATAACTTCTTATTCTGATCTGTTTCTATACTAAACTGATTCTTACTAACTATACTAATTCTGTAACCTCTGTTTAACTGTACGGCTAATCTGTAGCCAAGATACTGTCTGTCTATCAAATCATTCTTTACTGACTGTTATTATGCAAATCTATTCCTTTTTATTCTACAACATGCTTGCTATTCACATAATAGGTTGTACGGACTCTGAACTACTAACTTGCCCTTGGGCACATGCTTTTCTAACTTTCAGACTGAATATGATATCACAACGCGTACTAGGTTTACTAAACTCGCACAATACTTAATATTCCACTTCCGGGAATTCTACTACGGAGTTTATTGTATTATACAAGGCTAAAGCTACTAACTTGCCGAAGGAACTAGCTTTACATACATTATCCTCGAACTATCCGTCTGTCGGATGAGGCTCGACCAATACTTCAACTATTTCTGCCCAACTGCATTCACAAACATGTCAATTAATACTAAATATAGCTTTATTCAAAAGAGCAACGTCACTTTCGATATAATTATAGCCTAAACTTAGGCTTATCGAAAGACGGTCGAAAACTCTCTATTTTTCAGAGGTCCAGAAGGGAGAAATATTCACTTCACAGCTAGGAACACATAGACACTAGTTTGGAGCAATTTTACTTACCTTAGCTCGGTAGCTCGACGATTCGTCGGCCGTATTTCACAAAACTAAATCCGTAGGAATGCTCTATGCTGCTAAATACCTCGGTACCTGAGGTTAATTTAGGTTTGGACTGCGTTTGGCAGCGTAATCGGATGAAATTATATTACTCTCTTCGTTCTTTTTCCTTTCTCTGGTTTTCCTCTATGTTTTCTGGAAATTTTTATCATTTAAAATCAAAATAAACCGAAGTGGGGCTTTATATACTTGAGCCTGGACAAGGCCAATGTGTCACGGAGCCAACGCGGAGGCTGCCCCTCCGTGACACGCTGCCATCGCGGAGGGGCTCTGCCTCGGCTCCTCCAGCGATGGTTCGACAGGTTACTCGTCCGGTCTTTTCCCGGGCCTTTCCCCAGCATGTATGGCTTCCAAATATGCTTGACCAATGCACGAATAGGCCATCTAGGTGACAGGAATCCTACGGGGAATAACATTCTCCCCCCTTAAGAACATTCGTCCTCGAATGTAAACTCCTATCTAAGGGACTTCTCAACTTACTACCTTGAAAAATTTCGGCAGAGTCTCCCCTGTAATATGGACCATAGCAAAAACCTGAAATGCAGAAAAGTCCAACACAGGTACTGCACGCAATGCTTTAGGATTCACTGGATAGCTAAACATCAATCTTCATCACTTATACATATACAACCATAAGGTACTACATAAGTAATAATACGGACATACCTGTCGCCTGACTAGGCCTGGAATAGGTGAGGATATCTAGCTTTCATATCTTCTTCAGCTTCCCACGTCATCTCCTCTCGGTTCCTGTTACGCCACAATACCTTGACAGATGCAATATCCTTAGTTCTCAATCTACAAACCTGCCTGTCTAGGATGGCTACTGGAACCTCTTCATAGGCCAGCTCTTCGGTAACCTGGATATCCTGGACTGGGACTGCTCCGGATGGGTCTCCTATGCATTTCCTCAGCATGGACACATGAAAGACGGGATGAACGGATTCTAGCTCTGGAGTCAAGTTCAACTCATATGCTACTCGGCCTATCCTTCGACGAATCTGATAAGGCCCAACAAACCTCGGGTTGAGCTTACCTTTCTTGCCGAATCTCATTACCCCTTTCATCAGTGATGCTTTTAAAAAAAATACCCAGTCGTTCACCTTGAATCCCAGGTTTCTGCGCTGCACATCTGCATATGACTTCTGGCGGCTCTGTGCAGTCAGTAGGCATTCTCTAATAAGTTTTACCTTCTCCTCTGACTGCTGAACAATGTCTGGCCCAATCAATGCTGATTTTCCTATTTCAAACCAGCCAATCAGCGATCTGCATTTTCGCCCGTATAAAGCCTCGAAAGGCGCCATCTGGATAGCTAAGTGATAGCTATTATCATAAGCAAACTCGATTAGGGGCAAATGCTCAACCCAGCTACCACCGAAATTTAACACACACGCTCGCAACATATCTTTGAGCGTCTGAATTGTGCGTTCCGCCTGTCCATCTGTCTGAGGGTGGAATGTTGTGCTCAAATTAATCTGCGTTCCCATATCTTTCTGAAACGACTTCCAGAATTTAGCCGTAAACTGTGCTCCTCTATCTGAAATAATGGATACTGGTACTCCGTGCAACCTGACTATTTCTCGGATATACAACTCCGCATAATCTGGCCGAGAAAGTAGTTTCCACTAGCAGGAAATGAGCTGATTCGGTCAATCTGTCAACTATCACCCATATAGAGTCATGTCCATGTTTAGCACGGGGTAATCCTGCCACATAATCCATATTTACTGCTTCCCACTTCCAGAGAGGCACAACTATGTCCTGAGTCAAACCGCCTAGTTTCTGATGTTCTGCTTTTACCTGCTGGCAGTTAGGACACTGGGCTACAAATTCAGCAATTTCCCTTTTCATACCTGGCCACCAGTAGTTCTCTTTGATGTCATGGTACATTTTTGTCGCACCGGGGTGTAGAGAATAACGGGCGTAATGTACCTCGTTCATAATCTGCTGGCGGAGGTCTGAAACATTGGGAACACATAAACGAGCTTTACAACGCAGCACTCCATCCTCTGTTACCCGAAATCCTGGCGCTTCCCTTGCAGGATTCTGTCCTTAAGCTAGACCAGGTCAGGATCTGCATATTGCTGTTCTCTTACCTCCGCAACTAAGGACAACATGACGGTGTTCTGGATTACCACTCTGTTGTCCTTCATTTCTATCACACGAACGGCTAAATTGACCGATTGATGTATCTCCCTGCCCAACTCCCGTTGCTCGGGTTGCACATACGCCACATTCCTAATAGATCTATAGCTAAGAGCGTTTACTGCTCCATTACCTCTTCTTGACTGATATAACATTTTCATACTTAGAGAACTCGGCATATAATTGACGGTCATACTGGTTTGTCTTGCCGAAGAGATCGACAGGTAGTTTACAGGCGTAGCTAGAGCTTATCTGGCCTTCCAGCCACATGCTAAGGCTACTTGTTGCTGGGATAACTTGAACGACCGTCTGCGCACCTTGTGCCTTTATCTGATCAGATGATCTTGATATTGATCATGACTTCTAATGATTTGGCTGCATAACCTTAAATAACTGAATAGTTGGGTTGAATGACCCGAATGTGGCAGTAGTCTAACAATGCTCTAACTGTTCTACTTGAGCACTTATAGTTCATGCATAACTGCAGGCTTGTGGGCTTCTAATTGCTTTGTTATTTTGCTTGAACCACTGTAAGGCCGGGCTTAATCAAACTTACTCCCAGGCGATCAATCTCTGGATCTTCACGGGGAGTCTACTGATCTCCTGGTCTTAGTAAACACTGTGCTAGCAGGGCACTATCAATTTCTTACGCCTTGTGTGTATCCACTTGGATTTATACTGCTATTCTGGGGAATTCTTGGTCTTATGAGCTATTCTGTAGATACTGGCCTTCTACTAGGGCTCTGTATCTAAATATCTTATGAGAACCAGCTGAAGTACTATTCTGTCACTGACTACTGATGTGGACCCCTTTTCTTGGGGTGCCCATGGGCTTGTCTGACTTGCGGGGTATTCCTTGTAATAACTGCTAGGTTGACTAAGGTCGACTCTCGCCTACAAGGCTAGGAAAATGATGTATGGCCACTTAACATACTGGAACAATTCTAGTATTGTTAATCTCTGAAGTATACCTATTTAGTCTCTAATTCTGGTTCTGGCACAGGCGCTAGTGTTATTGATCTTTAGAGATGCTTCCCTGCCAATACGGTGCCAGCTGGTCGGTAGACCGTCTAACTGCGCCCTTATCATCTAATTACCTGATTCAGGTTACTAACTCTTATAAGCTTCTAAAACCTAGATCTGGAAACAACATATAAGTCTATTAACTTAATAACTAAAAGCTGAGAGAGTTTCTATGGGTTCATACGTAAATCACACTTAACTTGCCCCTTCTTTTCACTTTTCTCTTTTTCTTCTCTCTCTTTTCTCTTTTTATTTTTGGCAAAGGGTCCTGCAATGCAATTTGTATATACTTCCCAGCACTAATATGCATCTGTGTGATTGTAACCCCTATTAGCAGCTGCTCACAGCATATTTATTATCTGCACAGATATATATTAATAAATATGTACAATACATACTGAATTCTGTAGTGATACGTAATCTCTGACACACTTTGCTAAATTTCTTATTGTACATGACATACTGCTTCTATGGTCTAATAATACCTCCTGCCTTCTCTTAACATTTCATTGTACTGTCACCCCATTCTGAAAGTAACAAACATAAACACTTTAGTTATTGTGTGCTGTTTGAAATTCCGCCACTCTTGTGATATGGGGTCAACGTTCGAATCTTGTGGCCTTACTTGGCATATTTTGAGAGCCCATGACTGTCTGCTGGGCCTTATCTCTAGGCCACACTAGATTAAATTCGTTGTATCGGTAATTTCTTAACTTTCCCATAAGCGAACATACTGCAACATTCTGGACCACAATCTTAATGTCTTCTAACTGTCAGTCCGAGGCTTACTCCGTAATACGGTATTCTATCAATTTGGGGGTGATCCTATTTTCCCCACAAAATTTAGTATTCCTGCTTTCTCCCCTCATCTCACTTGAGCTAAGCTCTGGGGTTCAAGGTACCTACCTTTCGTTGTTAATGAGATTACTGATCAAGCCTCAGCCTATACTTCTTCTGGCTTATAGTCAGGCCCATCTGATTCACATGACCTCTCTATCTTTCGATGTCACAACTGGATCATAACTATAATCTTACAGGTATGTCTTGCTATCTGTTAGCATATATGGCGGACTTGGCCTTTTTCTGACTCGAACTTGACTATTACTAGGCATTCATCACTAGCAGGTCTTTTACCCCTACTTCGGGTAAGCTAACAGTCTTACTTTCTCTTTACGCTCACTAACACTTACTGGAATTAATCAATCTATCTTCACTTACTGCTTGTTTTGGGCAGCCTCACCTTAATTCTTATGCCCCTTTACTGTACTGGAATCAAGGTCAAGAGGTAGGAATAGCCCTTTTCTTGTTGTAACAGATAGAAACATATAACTGTACCACATCTGAAAAGATGTGTTTGGGATTCCTACATTTTCCTCTCTTTCTCATGCTTATCTGATAGTCTGAACTTGTCTGTAATCTTATTCAAATCTTATATAGCTAATAAATAAATCAACTCGTGTGTACATTATACTTCTGACTTCCTATTCTGACGTTATCAACATATACTTGGAATAGTACCGATAAAGGTATCACGCTGGGAGGTCTCTAGTACCTCTTCCTGCTACTGTGAGTATCTTGTAACTGGTGGATGCCCTCTTCTGTTGCTATATCTGATCTTCTGCCTGTGATAGGGTAATGCTGATCTGCCTCTGTTTCTGTAATCAAAGAATACAGTAAGTTTTTAGGGACTCCACCCTATACTGTACCGCTCTAAAGCACGACTGGCTGAGAAGGAAGAGTAACCATCCTATCATGCCTCGCAGCCTCCTGTCTATAGTATGTGGTGCACAACACATCCATAGACAAGACTCTACTTAGCACGGCTTGCAGACTCCCTGAGACACGACCTGCTTTGATACCAAGTTTGTCATGCCCCGCCTTGGGGGGTATGACTGGCACCTGGTGCCCTACTAGGACCTAGACTGCTATCTGGTGAGCCAAAGCACATCTGGTGCCTGGCTGGCTCTAACTCACATTCCTGGAACCAAAGGGCTATATAACGGCTGTAAACACAGCCTCCGGCCAACAGGCCTATAGCCACCTGCACCTGGAAAACAGCTAACCAGAAACATACTACTACAGGGGAACCTATGCGGGCCGACAAGGCCACCATGCTGTCTACTTCTCTGTAACTCAACAATAACATGCTAAATGATTACGTGACCGGCAAGGTCACCACCACTGACTGGTTATGGCCACACATGGCCAATAGAAACAGAAATAGCAAATAACTGTAACAAGCTGCACGGCCTCACACGACCGGCTCGGGTGACCACAGGAAAATATATATATAGACTGCAAGCCTCTAGGAATAACAATAGAAATGATCGGGACAGGGCCCCCGACCTACCCATACTATACAACAAAAGAAAACGAAATACACCTCTGGAATTCAGTCTCCGGATGACAGGAGCTGAATACTCAATAGCTGACTGGAATCACGAGGGATCGCCTCCTCGTCTATGAGTACCTGCAGGCAAGTAATGTAGCGCCCCACTAGGCGTCAGTAACACAGGTACTGAGCATGTAAAGCAGCTGAAATACACAACTGAAATGAATAACAACAGTAACATGACATATAAGCAGGAGGTAGCTGAGTCTATCTATCTAAGAATAACTGGGGAGAGTTTATTTATTCTATAACTAAACTGAGCGTACCTGATGTCGTGTCGTCCCACTGTCTATCAGTATCTAACAGCACAAATAGGTATACATATAAATACACATAATACCTGACCGACCCTCATAAGCCGGAAGGTGCCAACCAACACACAATCTATTTACCCCTACCCGGGTCTAAACCAACCAAACATAAGTCACTCCACTCATCTGATAACTGTGAGCTCCTCCTACCGGTCCCCTTGGGTACGTAGCTCAGGCCTTGGCCTCTAACAATAAACTGTGTCTGAGCCCGAAGACTCCTGCCTCTGGGCGCAAGTGTACACGGGGTGTGTAATTACAACTGCCCCTAGGTGCAAGCACGCAATAGGGTAATTTTATAGAAATCTGTATCTGAAACTGCCCCCGGCCACAAGCGCACACAGAGTGTTCTGCCCCTGTAAACAGGGTGGATTGGCTCTGCGCAGAGTAAACTAAACTACCCCTGCAAGCAGGGTGGTCTGGACCGTATTATCATGGTGGTCGGCCATCATCGTCCTCTAGGCGGACGGCATCGCCCAGCTGGTGGCGGTATCTGAATCTGGTATCGACACAGCTATAACCCAGGGGCGGTGGGGATGCTAAAAGGGTGCCCACATGCCACAACAAGTCTCAACAAACAAATAGCACATAGAAATAGCAAGCATGTATAACTGAAAAGACTATCTGGAATCTAACTTCTTATTCTGATCTGTTTCTATACTGAACTGATTCTTACTAACTATACTAATTCTGTAACCTCTGTTTAACTGTACGGCTAAACTGTAGCCAAGATACTGTCTGTCTATCAAATCTTTCTTTACTGACTGTTATTATGCAAATCTGTTCCTTTTTATTCTACAACATGCATGCTATTCACATAATAGGCTGTACTGACTCTGAACTACTAACTTGCCCTTGGGCACATGCTTTTCTAACTTTCAGACTGAATATGATATCACAACGCGAACTAGGTTTACTGAACTAGCAAAATACTTAACATTCCACTTCCGGGAATTCTACTATGGAGTTTATTGTACTATACAAGGCTAAAGCTACTAACTTGCCGAAGGAACTAGCTTTACATACCTTATCCTCGAACTATCCGTCTGTCGGACGAGGCTCGGCCAATACTTCAACTATTTCTCCCCAACTGCATTCACAAACATGTCAATTAATACTAAATATAGCTTTATTCTAAAGAGCAACGTCACTTTCGATATAATTATAGCCTAAACTTAGGCTTATCGAAAGACGGTCTAAAACTCGCTATTTTTTAGAGGTACAGAAGGGAGAAATATTCATTTCACAGCTAGGAACACATAGACACTAGTTTGGAGCAATTCTACTTACCTTAGCTCGGTAGCTCGATGATTCATCGGCCGTATTTCACGAAACTAAATCCGTAGGAATGCTCTCTGCTGCTAAATACCTCAGTACCTGAGGTTAATTTAGGTTTGGACTGCGTTTGGCAGCGTAATCGGACGAAATTATATTACCCTCTTCGTTCTTTTTCCTTTCTCTGGTTTTCCTCTCTGTTTTCTGGAAATTTTTATAATTTAAAATCAAAATAAACCGAAGTGGGGCTTTATATACTTGAGCCTGGACAAGGACAACGTGTCACGGAGCCAACGCGGAGGCTGCCCCTCCGTGACACGCTGCCATCACGGAGGGGCTCTGCCTCGGCTCCTCCCGCGATGGTTCGACAGGTTACTCGTCCGGTCTTTTCCCGGGCCTTTCCCCAGCATGTATGGCTTCCAAATATGCTTGACCAACGCATGAATAGGCCATCTAGGTGCCGGGAATCCTACGGGGCATAACATTGCAGCATGGGATTCTGGCCATAGAATTTTTTAGTGAAATCTCTACTCTGTTACCTTTTGGTAAAATAAGCATAACTTTTTGTAGGAATGTCCAAATGATAAACGGTTTGATGCGTTGAGTAGACTTATAGACCTTTAATTTGATAGATAATTCACCACTTAAGTCTTCATATTATAGTAGATATGATTATTTGAAGTTGGGTCTTGTACCAGATTATTCAAAAACTTCATCGGCAGGAAAGTTTTCAACCCAATTTTGTGCTAGAGTTCCATTGGGGCCTTATTTCACATCCAACACTCTTCCCGTACCTACCCAACTTAATACTTGATCTTTACACCTATGTACAATCAAATTTATCAAGCTCGATTCAATGTTCAAACGTCTAACAGTTCAAAACATAGACAAATATACAAGGTGTTACGAAAAATACCCAATTCTAGTCAACTAAGTTAGACCAAAACCAAAATCCTAGTTTTTGGTACTTTAACCTAATAGGACTTAATACCCGAGGTGTATTAAACTCACTAATTGACAATCTTATGTCTAAATGGTCAATGACCTAAAAGACGTTCATCCCTATTGACACTCAATTTTGGCTCTCCACATTTTTTATCAATTATTTTAAATTTTTAGAACTTTAAATAGAATAAATAAATATTTACATTGTTTATCAATTATTTATATTTTATTATTTTATTATTATTTTAAATATATATTATATATTTTTTGTGATTTTGAATATTAAAAACGTTCACAAAAAATAATTTATATACATATATTGTTATATTTTTCGTGTTAAAATGAGTATTTAAGTACGTATTTTAGATTATTAATATTTGGCTAATTATAAATTAAATACTAAATTGACCCATTTTTTAGAATAAATATTTTATTTTGTTTAAGTCGGAAGCTTAATTTAATTAATTAATTAATAATGCATCTTAATTTTTATTTATATTTCAAAGAATGAGATAATTTGTATAATTTAATTAATTTTTAAAATTTTACCAATTAATGCTATTTTATTAAAAAAAAGTGGCTAAAATTGAAATGAATTTGATTTTATTTTAAATTGCGATTCTAGACACAAATTGAGCCAAAATATACATATTTTCTCAATTCTTGTCAGCAAATTTCAGACAATTCATGTGCGCCACATAAACAAGTACATGAATTGTGTTTATTTTCCTTTAATCTTAGCCACATCAAATTCGATCCAACAACTTTTATTTATTTTATAATTATCAGATTTTTTATATTCTTATAAATTTATTTATTTTTATCTTCCTTTAATTCCTAACTGTTTGATCAAAAGATCAGATGGTCCTGATTAATTGATCCGCCTAAACTACCCAAAATTTCCCTAACCATTTTCACATCTCGACCAAAATAACCCTTCACCGAGACCTCCGCCTCACCTCTCTCCACTAACACCAAGATGACCACCACCCTCGTTCTCCCTCCACTGCCGAAACCAGACCCCTCTTTCTCCGCCGACCACCCTCACCCTCACAGAACCCCTTCCTCTTCCAGATCCGCAATTCCCTCCCCCCTCGATACCGCGTCACTTCTCCAACCCCAAAGACCCAAAATTCTTGTTGACTTCCCATCCTTCATTGGCGTGAAGAAACCTCTCCATAGTTCGAAGTAGGTAATTCGCTCCCTTTTTGTCAAACTTTTCTGATTTTCTCCTCTTCTCACGCAATTGTCCCCAATACTTCAGGATTCAAATTTGAATCCCCAAGTTCTTGAAATTTTAGAGCCCTCAATTTTCCTATAAAAGGAGATGAAGACTCGAACTGAAAAACACTGGAACATAGTAGTAAAACCGAGCCACATACACACACAAACACACTGCAATTCCTTTTCTTTTTCTCATTATGTGTTCTGTTTTCCTTCCATAAGCTTGCTCCATTTATTGTATGCTTGTTGTTCGAACTCGAAGTTGAGGAGACCAACCTGAGACTCGACACCATCGACGACCTTAATCGTTGCCCAACACAAGGTTAAATTCTGTCCAGTCTTTTTTTATTTATGACTGGTTATATTTAGTTTCCCAGTTTGATAATCGTCGAAATATGGTTAGTTTGATTATGGTGAGAAAACCGTTTTGGGGTTGCCTAACTGTGTCTGTAAGGTATTTACAACTTGTGATTTAGTTTAAAATAAACTATGTAAGATTAAAATCTTTAAGTATTGGTTAGTTTTCTATTGTGAGATCATTGTGATGTTGTCATGACCCGAGCTGGGACCCCAAATCGAGACACAAGACCTGCAACCAAGGATGGCTTCAAGTCAACCCATGGCATGTGCATAGCAACTCAAGAGCATAAATTAAAACGGAAACATGAAACTTAAACATGAATAAGCAGAAGTCTGAATATCATGGAGTGTATAACAAACGATAACATGATAACGCTAAATCTAAAGCTTAACATACTATTCTATGTCTGAAAACCTTTACTATCTGATGAGATGCTGAGACAAGCTCCCAGCTATCTCCAAAACTCAATCAAAACTGATC
This sequence comes from Datura wrightii, assembly GCA_035772735.1. Lineage (NCBI taxonomy): Eukaryota > Viridiplantae > Streptophyta > Magnoliopsida > Solanales > Solanaceae > Datura > Datura wrightii. Next base: position 178,290,126 of record JASDFA010000001.1, on the reverse strand, counting down.
AAAACAAGATTGAACTGATAGAGGTCCTCAGATGATGAGGATTCACCCAAAACAGAGGCTGAACTGGACTGAGATGGGAGCAAGCTATCAGCGAGACTGAGCTGGATCACCTGAACCTATATCATAAAATGATATAGTATAGAGTGTGAGGCCAGTATTTGGAGTGTATTGAGTATGTAAGGTAAGTACTGCTTAGTAAAACATTAGTTGAAATCATACATATAAATCAAATAGGTCATGAGGGTAAGGACTGCATATTAAACTGCATCTGAGATAACCATAATCGTAAGGTGGTTAACATAACTGAACATAATGATCCAAGATTTAAAGATAAAAATCATATGACTTGTCATATCTGAAATCGTAAGTAAAACTCATAAACTGATCATTGGGTCAAGTCTTCTATAAAATATAATACCATAATTCATGAACATGAACAACTGAAATCATGAGGAATAATGTGAGACTCATCATAATTGACAACCACCATGTATGAGCGCATGATGATCCCACGTCTTGCCCACGTGGAGGAGAGTCATCCTAAGCTTTGCCAGGGCAAAAGATGAATAAGGTGTAATATCACGGTGTGCTCTCGGATGGGGAAAATACTCTTTTAAGAGGTTCAAAATAGATACCTACATTGGTCGGGGAACCTCGGAACCCATGACCTACTCGGTGCTAGACACTACTCTCAAAACATATATATTGCTCATATAATCATATTCTCAAAATATAACTCAAATCTAAACATTGGGAATCTTGATTCTAAAATAATCATAACTGATCTTGTTAGCCTTGACTAAAATCATCATAAGCATACTTGCATGGGCTTGCCTAAATCATAACATCATGCATACTTGAAATAGACTTCATGAGTTAAAATCATGGATTCATAAGTGGAGAGTTCATAAACATTCATGCATGCTAGATATCTCATCATACTTGAAATCATGAATCATAAACTTGAATTTTCATAAACTTGCATAATAGGACATAATTTCTAATAACTTGAAATCATGAATTTATAATCAAATTGAGTGTAAAAATCTGTCCATTGACTTAAAATATACATTAAAACATGAGGGGTTTAGACCCATAAATATAGCATGGATAATTTCATAAAATTGGGTTAAAACCCTAGAAATCAATATATTCATGAATTTGAGAAGAAGCTTGGGTATGAGAGTGGAACAAAACCCTCATTTATGGCCTTACATACCTGGGTAAATTAATTTTCAAACTAGTCTTGAAAGCCCAAGAAATTTGGGGAAGAAATTATGGAGAATTCTGGCTTGATCTCGAGAGAAAATCTCAATACATTGCATGCATGGGAGCCTAATGACTTAGGATATTCTAAACCCTCTTAAAATCCTTACTTCGGGGCTTAAAATGATGTCATTAGAGAGTTAGGAGCTTAGGAATTAAAAAAAGTCCTTAATAATTCATCTGGAAAAAGGGGTCACTGCCAGTCACCACGACTCGGGTATCAGTCCATATTCCCAACCCTTTAATTCTAACCACGGATGCCTACCACGATTTGTTGTTTCCTACAACGAGTTGTAACTTAACTTGTGACCTCATTCCTTCCCTCAACGGTTTCAAACTGACTGTATCCCACGACTCGTTGTTTCCTACAACTAGTCGTACCTTGACCCATTACATCCTCCAATGACTCGTACCATGAGCCGTCGTCACTGAGCCAGAAGACTCTGCTGTTAACCACGACTCATCACACCAAACAAGGGGTCGTACCTTGACTTTTGGGTCCAAGATCTGACAACCAGTAACTCATTACTACTCGATCTACGACCCGTACCATGGTATAACAAATTGTACCACTAGTCATTCTGAGAGAAAAATGTAGTTTTTCTACTGAAACTGCTTACATGTCTAGGGCTTGATCATAGGGACTTTTGGGGTGTTACAGACATTTATTTGAATGTTTGAATACGACAGTAGTAGTTAGTTAGAAGTGATATGAGTGGAGATTTAAATGTGTTTTAATCAAGCACGTCACGTCACTGTCAGATTATGAATATCCTGGTTTGAATGTTTCTTGTGTGACTCAGTTTTATGCAAGCTTAAATGATCCAACATGAATCGGTTAGTTGATAAAGTAACATTTAGCCAGTTTGAAAAGTTGAGTTCAAGAAGTTGCGGTTGTTTTACCCCAGTTAAGTATGTGTGTTTTTTGAACTGACTTAACTGTTACAAGCACTTGCAAGTGTTTAGTTTAATCATTTAGTCACAAGGAGATTGTAAATTTATAACTAAGTCATGAGTATGACTATTGAAAGCTCTTCTTTGTTAGAAAGGCTAGTTTTTTTTTTCAGTTTTACTTTCTTTAAGCATCCACCATATCAGTTTGTACCTTAAAAAAGTATGAGTAGGTAGGGAAGTAAATATTTAGTACTTAAAGGTATTCAACCTATTGAGTTTGTTATGTTTTTATAGCCATATGATTTGTTTGTTAGGTTTTTCTTTCTCTTTCTGAAAAGCTTGGATGTCTAAAGTGATTCGACTCAGTTAGTAATAGCAAGATAACAGGAAATGTGAGTTTCAAGTTATAATAGGTGAATATGTTTATTCTTTTTTGTCTCGGAATCTATTTGGTTTATGCGATTTTGAACTAGGTTTCTGTGTGTATTAATCATTTGGCGGTAAACTAACTAAGGTGAAAGAACACGCTTGAACCAAAATGAACACAACTTGCTCTCTAGTATCTCTGTCTAGCATCTGTTGTTATATTTTCTGTACTTTCTTAAGCGCCTCCATGAGTTTGTATTTAAGACAAGAGAGCTCAATACAAGAGGGAACAACTATTTGAACACAACTAATCATGCTCAGTTATTTTTTTTACTCGATTATGTTTATTTGATTTTATCAGGGAATTAGCCCTTTGAATGTGTTAAACACTTAGTTACACTCTAAGCGAGAAACGAATTGCATGACTTGAAACAAGGTTTCAAAGTGGTTGTTTTCTTTTTCCTGTTTGAAGTGTTTTATTGCGTGGGGAGGTATGGAGTCTTTCTTTTAATTATTTAAGTGTATCTACATAGGTTCGCGATTAAAAGAATAAGTGTTCGCCAATACGGCCATGGTTCACCTTTAAAGAAATTGTCCTACTTTCCCTTAATCTAACCATGTCGGAACTTGTAAAAGGCTTAGATGTGTGATATGTGCCGATATCAATTAGTAATGATGGTCAAAAGGGCAATATGTTACTATGTCTGAACATTATTATGTACTCTTGACTTTGAATCTGCCTAAGTTATATGCTTTCTCAGTTGTTCAGGTGATTGTTCATGCTAATTACTTAGTCATCTTTAATTAAAGTAAGTAAAATATAAGTTCATGAGCATGGTATGTCCTTTTCTTGTCTAATATGTGGTTATAATTAAGGTTTAATTTCTTTACTTCGAGCTCTCATATGAGTTGATGTTTGACAATAGTTGTTGTATCTAACGTGAAATTCAAATTAGAATTCACATCATAGTTACTCCTTCTTGTCTAAAGGTATCACTGTGTCTGAGTTTTCTATTGTCCCCCTTTGAATGCATATTCGGGAATTTATAGTAGCTATTTGCTAAGTTAATGGTACGTCAATATAAGTATATGCAAGTTCGACCACATTTAGAGCCGCCTCTGTTTATTTGCTTTGCCTGCTTCGAGAATGAGGGAGTGGATACTTGTTTAATTGAAGGAAATGATGAGTTATGTTGAAGGAATAAAATAGTAATATATATTTAACACCTCTGTTTATATCACCATTAAGAAGTAAAGACTTTTTGAGCAAAGATATTTTTCAATATTTATTCGAACAAGTGTCACTATAGAATCAGTTAGTATGTGTTCTTGAGTGTGTCACAAGTCTCTGTATATTGTGAATAATGGAATAGCATATGGAGATTTAGACATCTAGATGATTGGAATATTCATGACAGTAGCCTGGCCCCTCCCTCTTTCTTTCTTCAAGTTAATGCTAATAAGAGGTTTTATTCTTTCAACATAAATTATGAATAATGCACTTTTATTAACCTACTTACGTTTATGACATTTAGTTATTCAATTAACTCTCTAATTATTTTTTCTTTTTCTTTTTCATGTCATAAATCGGAGCTGAGAGTTCTCATTTTGAAATTCAACCTCACCCAATATATTTGGGTCAACAATTATAGGATCCCCACAGCACTCGGAATCAAAGTATTAGGAGTTGGGATCTCAAAGAGCCCAATACTTCTTATTTCCCTCCTTATAACTCATGTTTTTTATGATATTATTACTTGCTTATTTTATATATGTTTGTGTGGTTTAGTGCCAACTTACGATATTAGTTAATGATCTCCTCCTCATAGGAATTATTTTTTTAATACGTGTGTTTTAAAACATAACGTTTTTCATATTATATTATTGTTTAAGAATTTTTTAGGGAAGGACATATATACGGTATTCTCTTTTTTTTTCAAGGCAAAATAACATTTTAATGTCCTAAGCAACTTATTTTAAGCGAATTAGTAATAAAAGAGACAATAATTATTTTTTTAGTTAAATAATTAAGTTCAAAACTAGACCCAAAATAATTAAAATCTATCAATTATTACTAAATGGGCTGCAGGCCCAATTTTTCACTAATTCTCTTGCAGAAATGTAGGCCCAAATAGCCTGGCCCATTATCTAAGTTAAGCTCAAACGGAGGTGTTTAGAATTTCAAAATGCATATACATAATATATATACCCTATTATCCTATATTGACTTTATGCAAAAGTACTATTCTTGTATATACTTATATGCTATATATCTTCCCAATTATACTTATATATCATTTCACTCAAACATGCATACATACTTTTAATCATTTTACTCATATACATATTATAAACTAATTTTCATCATATATATTTATCTTCATATACTCATATATATTATAATATTTTATACATATACATACAAATATTTATGAATTATTTGTAACTCACATATAGACATACATAATATATACCATCTCATATATACTATTCAATACACTCATATACATGCATGTACACTATTTTCCAACTACTTCATATTTACTAATTTCACATTATATGTATCTTGTATATTATTAGTATATCATTATCGTATACGTATGTATATAATTCCATGCCTCATACATTTTAACTATAAAATCTTTTCAGCTACTTTATCATATTTTCCTCACTTTATTCAAACTACTACTAATTAATATATGTATACCCCGTATATCACCCTCGTATATTTCATGTATATCGTTTATATATTTTACATCACTCAATACGTTTTAATTTCAACCCATATTTTTTTTTACTTCTTTAAACACTTTTTAGCAGGTAATAATTAAAATAATCAATCCTCTGGTATACTTAGACTAAATTTAAGGACTATCTTCGGATAGACTCTGAGTGGTGCCTAATGTCTTCCCCTTGAAACAAATAAAATTCTTACCTAGAACTTCAACGATTTTCGCAGACTAAAACAAAGTTTATTTTTTTTATAAATGGTTTTCCTAAAACTTAGGTGACAACTCTAAACCTTTTAAAATCAGGTAAAAGAGTCGGACGTTGCAAAGTTAAAAATAAAGGCGCGACAATCTCACTATGTACATGTAAATTGAAGGATATATATGTAATTTATACGGAGCATTTGCTCTGGGGGTGGGAATCTAACCATTTCTATATTTTGTTGGTTCAAGACAGCAGTAACAGAACATCTTACATGGGCATATATATCATTCCAACTTGTTCGTCCTCCCTTTGATATAAGGGTCGATGTGCTACACATTGCCTATTTCCCTATTTGCTAAGTGATATATGAGTTGCATTTGCATTACCTACTTTTGTTATGTGTTTAAATGCGTATGTTTTTATTAAAATATAGTTAGTCTATCATTTCACGTTTAGTGCATTTTGATAGTCTTAGAGCACCATTTAGGCATCTAAGCTTAGAAATTTGAACTCTCCTCTCGTACAAACACTTTACCCGTCTATCCAAATTCTCCAATTCGTGAGTCAAAGTTCACCTGTGTATCTGTGTCATTCACAAAAATGTTCAGTCTACTTAGGTGTTCAAACCTTATACTCCCCACCTATTTTCCAAAACTCTACATTATAAGTCTCGTCAGAAAAATGTCAGGTCATAGTCCAATTCATGGTGAGAAAGGTGTTGGTAATTTCCATCCGACAACAACCCTCATGTTATTAGTCAAATACTTGAACAGTGTGGAGCTAATAACAATCCATGGATTTCATCACTTCCAAGTTCAAACTACGTACCTTTTATGTTCTAACACAAACTTTTTCACCTAGAGGCTGACTTATGTTGTAAATGGATTCTGAGAAGAATATGAATAATCAAACCTCGGTAATTGATATGGTCAATGACAAAGAGATCGAGCATCAAGAATCAAGAATCAGAGATAGTTCTAAGTTATGATTGCAATGTTGGAAGCCAAAGTTGCAGAAATAGAAGAAAAGATTGGGGCATCAAGGAATTGTGATAGCATATAGTAAGAAATCATCCAACACAGGTTCAACATCAACACATCACTTAATAGGACCTACCAACACAATCACTTATCAAAAAAGGAATCAGTTGTACCTCCCAATCCCATGATTTAATGAGTGAAAGACGCAATAAATGACCAATTAGAAGTTGTAATACAAATAAGCGAAGGTAGTCAGTCGCTCATTAAACAGGAAGTCCTCAAAAATAAACCAACCTAAAAATTAGGGCCTTCAAAGATCGAACAAGCCGAAGAATGATTCGATCCAAGCACAACTCAAAGGTGGAAATACAAGTCCAACACCTAATGGTAAAAAAATAATGTCAAAATGCCAAAGGGGGAAAGAAGCCTCACGGCCCATTTCTAATTCCATTAACGATTAACCTTGTTGTTGAGCGTGGGTAGTTCATATTGTCTTGCTAGTCGTGCCTACCCTAGCGCCCCATTTATTTTTATTTTTTTAAAAAAATAAATTTCATGTTGGCGTGGACCTCCATATTCTCTTATTCTTTCTTCTTTGTCGCTACTTGTCCTGTGGCCCATTTATTTTTATTTTTTTAAAAACATCCATTTTGAACGCGGAGAACTTCACGATCCATTTGTCTATTTTTTTGTTAAATTTTAAACAAAAAAATTTAATCATTTTAAACTTTAATTTTTAAAAGTAGTTGGAGAAATAATATAGTTGGGAACTCCACAACATATAATCATCTTACACTTTTATTTTAAAAATACTTGGAGAAATAAAATAGTTGGAAAATTAAAAAATTCTGTATTTTGTTTTAAAAAAAAAATTGTTATATTTTGGTCGCTTGGGTCACACGATCCAAATGAAAATTTCATTTTGGGAGTGGAGACTCCCACGACCCACTTTTATATACACTAGCTAATTATTTTTTTCATTTTAAAAAAAAAGATTATTCATAAAAGTATTATACAATATTTTGATCAATAATTTATTTATTCCAATTAAAATTTTAGCATAAATAAAATACAATAATAAAGTAATTTAATTCAAAAATATTTTCAAGAATTATTGGTATCAATTGTGAGAATATTTATTTTTTTAAGTTGTAAAACATTTAGAATCTAACATTTAATTTGCATTTTACTATCAAATAATGAAATAAGTTTATTAGGATTCGAAGATAATTTATTTGTTAGATCGTCATGAGCCTTTATTTCAAATTTTGTTCTAATCAATATTAATTGGTTATGTAATTTTTCATATTATAATCATGCATTTACTCTTTTTTTCCATGTTTTTCTAAATAGTAACCTGCTTAATTATTTTATTTTCTTTTTTGATAATTAAGTAATTTTATTTACAAAAGAAATAAGTATCTATAAGCAAAGTAAAGCAAAATTTATTTATTTTTTTAATTTTTAATAAGTTATATGTTCAAAATATGATCAATAATAATAGTTCATAATTAGATTTCTCAAATATAATATTTTATGAAATCTATTTAATATTTTTTAAAAGAGAACTTGCTTTAAAAAAAAAGATTTTCCCCCTAATTCTGTTTAGACAAAAAAAATAGCAATATTAAGAATTAATTAATTAATTAAAAAGTAAAGTAAGTAATATATTATAATTAATTAAATTTTGATTTGATTAATTTAAAAGTATAAAAATATTATATTGTCAATATACGTAAATTGGATTTAAAATATACTTATTGTTTTTATCAAAATTTATTTCGATAACTTTAAAATTAAATCAAACTTATATTAGTTCAAATATTTAAATTTGTTACAATTAAATATTTTGTTACAATTTATATTACTCCTAGTACAACTCTTTATAGCCATGGTAGTTCTTCCATGACTCTTCTATATATATGTATATATGTATATATATGGGGAAACATTCGTAAATATTTTTTAACACACATTTACTCATCCAAATGATGTGTTTACCATTCAGTTAAGCTAGGCCAAACCACAGAAAATTGTAGGAACTTGAGGCAAGATATTTAAAATTTTCTAGATAATGACCAGATAAATCAAGTACTGAGCTTTCATATCTAGTTTGTATGGTATCGAAACCCATTTGCCGTTCAATCTACTATACCAACTCCATCCCGAGCAAATTTTTGTTGCAAATTCACCACCATTATAGAATCCTATGCAAACCTCTTCAATAGGCTAAAGGCTTCCAATATAAAGCATTCCATTGCTACTTATAACGATCCTCATAGTCGTTTTATAAATTTTACATGTCTTTCCTATGTTAACCCTTCTTGTCTTTTATATATGTCATTTGTGACTTGCGAGGATGGATGGCATGGTTCTCAAGGGGCTCGAGTATGATTTGGGTCTTTGAATCGATTTCTAGTTAAGTTTAAGAATAGGTTTGACCATGGTCAATATTTAGTTAAGATGTCCTCATATTAGTGATTTGATATCTCCAACAGATTCAAAATGTATTTTCTGATTGATTTGCATATATGGTTTGTATCCGAGAGGTTCCGAATGAGTTTTGGACATTAGAGTTGCATTCTAATTGAATTTAAAGTTAAGAGTTAACCTCGATCAAATTATTAATTAAACGAGCTTGAATTCTTGATTTGGTAGTTCCAACAGGTTTATATGATAATTTTGCACTTATCCATAATTTTTATTTTATTTTTCATGAGTTTTGGATGGGCTTGGAATGTGTTTGAGTGTTTTGGCATTATTTTAGCATCAAAGTGTAACAAATCCAAAGGTTCGTTTTTAGCTCTATGGATCAAAATTCTTTTCCGATACTTTTGAAAGTTTGAGAATGAATTATAAGACTGATCTGGATTGTTTGGTACATTTCCAATGAGTCGAGAACAGATTTTTATCACGAAATGTAGAATAAATCTTTAATGAATAAAAATAGTATGTGATTAAGCTAACAAGCTCGGAATTGAGTTTCAACTGAAAGAATAGATCTGTATTATTGTTTAGGACTCATACGAACAAGAATCATTGAGTTCTGTGGTTGTATAAGAGATTTAGGGTCATTTTAGTAAAAATAAATATTACTGCTGCAAGGAAAAAATATAGATTTGGTGTAGATATTTAGTAACGAAATTTGAACTTTTAATGACAAAATTCGCATTCTTTATATAGCTGGAAAGAATTAAAATTTCAAGTCTGAATTCATTGTTCTTATTGCGATTTTGAGAGCTGGGAGACTCGATTTTGGATAATTTTCGATGCGTTGAATTCATATTTTTTGTGGATTTAGTTTATGTAATATCCCGAAAGTTCCTACCCGTTGGCCTCGATATTAGAAATATGATCAGCAGAAAAAATTGAAAAAATATTTCAGGACGACTCGTGGTACGAGTCGTGAGAAGGACCAACAAGTCGTAGTATGAAACGTTGTTTGAGGACTGAGCTACCCTGGATAGAAGGTACGAGTCATTATACGACCCGTTGTGGGAGACCATGGGTCGTTGTACGACTTGTTAGAAGGATGGAGGGGCTGGATGAGTGAACCACGAGAGCAAACCGCGAGTCGTAGGTTGGTGGTACGACTCGTGGTCAGTAGTCGTAAACGGGTTTCTGGTGTATCAGGTTTGAAAGGGACGAGTCGTGGTCTGCAATTATGGGAAGGAACTAAGGCTTTTTGGAAGTAGTGACCATGGATGGATCCAGCGACTCGTCGTTTGATAGTATGAGTTGTATCTGACCCATGGAAAACTTCAGAAGTCAAGGAAAAAACAGTGGTGACAATGGGAGCCAACCACGAGTCGTCATACCGAGGTACGACTCGTGGTGTCGGTCGTGACTCCTGGCAGTGTGAAATTTTCTGCGAAATTAGTAAGGGTGTTTTCATAATTCCTAAGCTTCTAAGCCCTAAACTATGTCGTTTTAAGCCCTAAAAGAGGTGTATTAAAGGGGATAAACCTATTCTAAGTCTTTTCCCACCCATGCATACAAGATTAGGACTTTTCCATTGAAGATCAAGCTTAAACTCTCCAATTTCTTGTCAAAACCTCTTGGGCTTTCAAAGTCAAGTGTAGATTCAGGTTACCCAAATATGTAGGGCTATGAATGAGAGTTCCTTTCACTCTCATGCTCATAATTCTCCTCAATTTTATGAATTTAAGTTCTAGATCAAGTTCATGATCATATGGGGTTTTATCCTAATTTTATGAAATTCTCTATGATTTATTTATGGGTCAATTTCGTTCATGTTTCAAAGCATGTTTTAAGATTTGTGGACAGATTTTATACCTATTTGATTATAAATTCATAGTTTCAAGATTTTAGAAAATTATGCCCAATTATGCAAGTTTCATGAAAAGTCAAGTTTATGATTCAATTATGATTTCGATTCTCCAAGCTCTAAATTATGGTTTTGATTTGTGATATGGTTTCCTACAAGTACTCTTCATGAATTTATGAATTTCAAGTGTGGTGATTTTCTCAAGCATGTATGTTCTTCATGATCTATGAGCTTATGTTTTTGGCTGATTCATGGGCCCTTATTTCATGGCTAGTCACATATTTCAAGTATGATCAAGTATGTTATAATTTAACTAGCCCATGAACTTCATGTATGATTTCACAATAATTATATGAGGCCTCATGTGCATGTTTTGGGAGTAGTGTAGACCCGACGTTTAGGTAAACTCTGAGGTCTCAGAACTATGTGCCATCATAGGTATATATTCATGGTTAACCCTACGGGGTCCTTATAGTGATATCACGCCAAGTATCGTTCCTTGCCTTGGCAAGCTTAGGACGACTCTACTAACTTAAGCGAGATAGTTGGGACATCATGTAAGCTCTATCATGATGGTGTCGGTTATGACGAGTCCTCCCATTGTTCCTCATGATTTTAGTTATGCATGTTTATGACTTATGATATTATATTTTCAGCAGGTTTGACCCAATGATCGGTTTATAAACTTTTACATATGATTTCAGCTATGGCAAGCGATCTGATTTTACTTCTAGTTTTGGGTCATTCTATTCAAATATGAGACTCAGTTATGATAATACATGGTTTCAGATATCAACATGCAGTCTCTACTCTCATGATTTTACTATTTATATTTATGTGCATGATTTCAGTTATACTTACTCAACCTATTTTACTTACCATACATACTCAGTACATTTCAAGTACTGATCGCATACTCTATGTTGTATCATTTCATGATACAGAATCAGATGCTCAGACTTAGTCCCACCATTAGCCAGTCTCCAGAGCTTAGTCGAGTTCTCTTGTTGGTGAGTCCTCATCCTTTAAGGACCTTCAGATTGTTGAGTTGTGTTACTTTCAGTTTTCAGACTTTTAGTGAGCTAGTTGGGGATGTTGTCCCATCAGCTCTTCAATTATGTTAGAGGCTTTCCAGACAATATGTAGAACTTCAGTTTGTTAATGTTGACTCTATGTGGTTGATATGTATTCAGACTTCCAAAATTATTCATGTTTAGTTTTATCAGTTTATGTTTGATGTACTTTGCCGCTATGTTCATGTCATGGGTCGACTTGGCACCATTCGTGGTTCTAGGTTCCGTGTCTCAGTTCAGACCTATGTTCAAGTCATAACAAACTTGGTATCAGAGCCAGGTTTAGAGTGTCCTAGGGTTTCTGTGTTGAGTATAGTCTTTTTCATGGGTGTGAAGCATGTCATACTTATGGGGGAGAGGCTGAAAAACGTTTTAAGAAATTTCCCTTCTTTCATGAACTATGTCATGCGATGAAGTACCTCTCTATACTTCTAACTCATGTTATATGCATTTGTAGAATCATGCCTCCATACCGAGTAAATGGTGAAAGGAACAGAAATGGAAATGGCCATGAAGATGGAAATGGAGATGGGCACTAGCATGCCCCACTAGCACCACCAACAGGTCCTTTGCCGAGCAGGTCTCTCATGCCGAGTTTAGAGCATCTTTTCAAATGTTGGCCCAGGATTTGAACGCATAGGTCAACCAGCAAGCGATGACCCATGTCCCTCAAAATGTGAAGACAGCGGTAGCTCGAGTTTAGAACTTCCTCAGGATGAATCCACCTGAGTTCCTTGGATCAAGAGTAGATGAGGATCCACATGAGTTTCTTGAGGAGATATAGAAGATCACTCAGATCATGGGGGTGACGTGAGAAGAGAGCGCAGACTTAGCCTCCTATCAACTAAAGGGAGTTGTTTATATTTGGTACCGCCGGTGGAGAGATGGTAGAGCAGTGGTCGTAATTCCCGTGAGCTGGGATAAGTTCATGATTGCCTTCTTAGACAGATTCTTCCCTAGGGAGTTGAGGGAAGCAAAGGCGACAGAGTTCGTCAACTTGAGACAGAACAATATGACTATGCAAGAGTACGCCTTGGAGTTCACCTGGCTATCCAAGTATGCATCGGAGATGGTTGCGGATCAGAGAGCTCATATGAATAGATTTGTGTATGGATTGTCATATTCACTGGTCAAGGAGTGTAGGACCGCAATGCTGAACTGTGATCTAGACTTCTCTCGATTGGTTATATATGCGCAGCAGATAAAGACGGATCAGATGAAGGAAAAGGATAGAGAGGCCAAGAGGACCAAGACGGGCAACTTTGGGTTTTTCCAGCAGAGGCCCAGTGGTCGACATCGTCAGTAGTCCCACCATAGATCATCGGCCCCAACGCCGTCATCAGCCAGTGTTCCATCCAGACCTCAGGGTGATCGGATGAGTAGAGCGTTAGGTTCAAGGGGACAGAGAGACACGCCGGTAGAGCACACCTTTCAGTCAATGGAAAATATAGTAAAAACCACATAGGAGAATAGGCAGATTAGATAAAGGGTCCATAATTACCCCCTCTAAGTGAGGCCAGTTTTGTATCCATTGTGCATTTACAAACATCCAATCAATTTTGCTCAAGATCTGATTGTTTGACCAAGTATATTCTCTTCCAGTGGACTTCATTTCAATAAGATTTGTATTTCTCATAAACTCTTGAAAATCTGTAGTTTGTAGCTCTTGCACAAGTGCCGCATTGAGCCCGTTTGCTGCAGACAGAACTGTGTTAAAGTCCCACATTACCGGTGCTGGAGATGTGACTCTAGCTAAATCAATTTGCAAATCATCCCACAATACCCTTCTATCTTGGACTGTATGAAGGTCATATATAATGCTGAGGTAAAAAGTAACTCTATTATGAAGGCAAGTGGCCTCTCCAAAAATAAACTGCTTGTGTTTGGTTACCTCAGTGAAATCAATCGTGGCTTAGTTCCAGAGAATTCATATTCTACCTCTGGGTGCTTCTTGATAATTAGCTACCCATTGCCATCGTCTAACCAGTTTTTTGATAATTTTAGGAGCATTTTTCTCTTGCACGCTATTTTCAATGGCTACTATTAAAACTATATGATTTTTTTTACAAACTGTATAAACTCTTGGTGCTTATACACCTTATTTATGCCTCTTATATTCCAAGAAACTATATTCATATAATAGATAAGTGAGAAGTCATCGACTTACCATCAACCTGGTTCAATTTCTCCACTGCTTGTTGAGATGATGATGTCTGTTCAAGGCATTCATTTGCTACAAGGTCACTAAAAGCATTGAGGCTTCCCAGTGTTCCATGTTTAGGATTTGAAATTTCTTGTTTGACAATAGATTTTTTCCTTACCTGCACCCACTTAGGTTTGAGGTTGGGCTCCTCAGTGGTGTTCTGTATTAAATCCTTCTCCGAGCAGATATGCTCCTTGTATCTTTCTCGTGCATCAATTATTGTGTCTGTAGTAGGATATAAGATTCTCTTCACCTTTCACCCCATATTTGTTGCTCTAATCTTATTCAGTATATTTTGTGTATTCTCTTGTTTCAATTTTTGAGAGAGGCAAGAATGGCCAATCTGACAACACTCTGGACAATATATTAGCTTCCGGTCATGCATGATTACTTGATCAACCATTTTTCCTTCAAGACCACACAATTTAATTGAACCAGGTAAAGATCTAGTGACATCCATTTCTATAAGAATGCGAGCGTAGGAGATTCTATCTATCTTGATAGTACAATCATCTGCATAGAGTGACTTGCCCAATCCACTATCGATTTTTCTCAAAGCTTCCATACTCCAACAATTCAAAGCTAGGTTTGGCAACTTCACCAACAAAGAAATTGTTCTCAAGAATTCTTTACTAAAATCAAAGGTTAAGTCAAACTAATTAGAATTTTTCGTTCAAGTGACATCATTTAAAATAGGTTTTGACTAGGCACGTGTTAGGTATTTCTAACCTACGCACTTCTCCGATGGCCGGGGATGACCGAGGAAGGACAAAGCTAAGACTCAGGGACACTCTGCTGTAGGATGGAAAACCCACTCCACCATAGATATGATTTGGGGAAAGGAAAATTGATGGAAAAGGGTTCGGGAACTAGCAGTTCCATAGACGACCATTGGCCTGAATTGTTGAGTGTCAACTCAACACTCAGGTCGCCCCGTGGACAACGAGTTCAGGGTGCACAAGGCACTAGAATTAATCTCTGTCTTAATTATTCTACTGATGTGGAGGTAGAGTGAATTAATAGAACAGTAACGCTGCCAAAAATGATTTAATCAGCGCTGTAGGATGCTTTAAATAGCTTAACGGATGCAGAGATGAACCCACCAGATAAGACAGATTCTAAAGCAAGTGGAAACCCCAAAAATGTTGCATAGGAAAGGGCATAGGCTGGACTCTTTGAAGTGAACAAGTTCGCAGGAAATGTATGAATTTTAACTATATCTCACCTACAATTGAGAATGGAGAGGTTGTAGTTCAGCTGGTAAAAGAGGACCTAGAGGCGGAAGTCAAAAAATGGAACAAGGCCCTAATTATGTACATGGTGGGCAATACACCCGCCATTGGAGGAATGGAAAGGTTTATTGCTACCCAATGGAACTTTATGTCACAATTCAAGGTGCTATATCATAATGATGGATATTTTAATTCAACTTGGGAAACTCAAAGAGAGGGACAAGGTGTTTTTCTCAGGACCCTACTCTCTCAACAACAGGCCAATCATCCTCAAAACATGGACACCCGGATCTTCTCCCTTCTACTTGTCCTTTTTCTCCTTCTCTTCCTTCTCCTCCTTTTTTTTTTTTTTTTTGTAACACATTACTGAAAAATGATATCAAACATTAAAAGGAAAGAAATTATTTTTTCTAAAGTCAAAATTAGTTCTAAACTATTTGAATAGGTCATCATTCATCATTATATTTTTTGTACAAAATTGGCCTTGCCGTTAATAAACTAGCTCAAGAAGATCTTCGAATTAGACAAATAGCTTTTAAAAAACCTTTCCTACTGACTGCTGCTTCAAGAACAAGAGAAAGGGGCTCAATATTGTTCCTTCAATTTTTTGAAATTGGATAAAAAAAAAATTCTCCATTTAAAGTTTGGGATAAGTTAATTGCAAAGACTTGAGCAAAACCTATATTGCAGATTTATGAAATTACTTTATCTATTTCAAATGACAATTTTGGTAGAAAGCCAATTTTATGTAACAAAAAATTTAATTACTAATATTAATTTTTAAAATATATATTTTTAATTATATTAATATAAAAAAATTATAATTTATAATATTTTAAAAATTATATAAAAAATACATAAAATAATAACTCATATCTAACACGAAAGAACCTAGAAAAAAATAAAAAATTATATGTCTATCATCTTTATTTGTTAAAACAGAAAGTTTTTATATTATTAAAAGAACAAAGGTAAAGTGCCTATTTTGAATATAGTTCAAGCACTAAAGTGACCCTTATTTTATTTTAGTTTTTAATAGAAAAGGTATTTTTAAATTATTAACTAATTAAACAGTATTTTTAAGGTAGTTGACAAATAACGAAATTATTTTCAAGCGAAAAATATAACAGAGAATTAAATCAATTTATCTTTAATATTTTTTTAAAAAAATATTTATCAGAATTCTTTTTAAACAAATAATATAAATTTTGATTAATATTTTAAAATATATATTTTTTAATTATATTAATATGAAAAAATTATAACTTATAATATTTTTAAAATTTAATTTAATTTTAAAATATTAAATTAGTCTAATTAAATTTTAATTTTAAAAATTAATTAAATTAACTTTTGAAAAAGGAAATGTGACAATTTTTTTAGAATAATGAAGTAATTTAAAAATATTTTGGGCCTTAATTCTGTTAAAGAAAATTCGAGAGAGTGGATGAAGGCAAGAACAGGGGACACGTGAGATGGATTGTTACCCAAAGCAAAGGAACAAAAATAATTGGGGGAGGGGGTAGGGGGTAGGGGGAAGCATGTCAAAAAGATAAAGGGAATAGCAGAAGGAAATAGGGGTGGGCATTCGATCGGGTCATTGGATTGAATATGAGAATTTCACTTTGAATATTTATATTGAGATCTTCCTTGAAAGTTTCCCTGTCAAGGGGCATCCAGCTTGATATCGATACCATGGTAGCGTCTTTAGCCCTGATAAGGTTTTGGACTACTCTGACCACTTGAGTGTAATTGTTGGGACATTACGTAAGCTCTATCATGATGGTATCGGTTATATGATGAGTCTCGCATTGTTCCTCATGATTTCAGCTATCCATGTTTATGATTTATAAAGAAAATCGAGAGAGTGGATGAGGGCAAGAAAAGGTGACTCCCGAGATGGATTGTTACCCAAAGAAAAGGAGCAAAAAAAATGGGGGAGCGGGTAGGGGGAAGCATGTCAAAAAGATAAGGGGAATAGCATAAGGAAATAGGGTGGGCGTTTGGGCCATCGGATTGGATATGAGAATTTCAGTTTGGATATTTGATTTTCGAATTAAGAAAAGTACAATTCAAATCCAATCCAAATGAATTCGGATTGAATTGGATTTTTAATATTCGGTTTCGGATTAATCGGTCTGAATTTTTTAAATTTTTGATTTTGACTTTTGAGCATTTTAGGTAGACCATAACAATTAATAACCTTAATCCACCTAATAGTTTGTTTTTTGAAATTTATAACTCTCTACAATTAAGAAGAATTGAGGCGACTCTACCATCAATGCCGTGTCTTAAATTTTACTTGCTCATGAAATATCTTACATTTTTATATTTGATTAATAAAAAATTTCATATTGCTTTAATATTGTGATGGGTCGTATGTATTAATTTATTGGATCTTCAAATTTAGACTTATTTATTGGACATATATGATATGAGTAATTGAGTAGAATTAAATATAAGTTATAAAAATTTTAGATTTTCGAATATTCAAAAATTCATTATATTAAATCTGATATTCAATCCAAAATTCATAAATTTATTCAATTCATATTTAAAAATTCAATTCAAACATCCAAAAAATTCAAATTTCGATTTGAAATTTGAATTTTGAATTTGCCTAAACTGACCCACCCCTGGTCCCTAGATGGAAATGAGGAGAAATGGTTTTTTAAAATTTTATATACAAAATTTTATTTTTATAAAATGTCATCATTTTTATTAATAAAAAATTAATTTTTTAAAATTGAAGCAAAAAGGCAAAAAAATCTCATGGGAGGTGGATGGAGGAAAGAGATATATGTCAGGAAGTCAGAAAACACTAGACACAAGCTAAACTTGCATGGAGATGTCTTTCAGAGATCCGTGCCATACGCTCCTACTACCTACTGGTCACCTTTGATTAATATAATATAACAAGAACCAAAGTTTTTGAACTTTCGAAGTACTGGTACCCTTTTACAGGACACTGGAAGGTGGCATCTTTTTTATCGCATGTCCCCAAAGGGACACTGGAAGGTGGCATCCAATGTTTGAATTTAGTGTGTTTTTATTTTTATTTTATTCATATATTTTTTGAATTAAGTCCTTAATTTGGTATCGCTATAAGCAGTGTTTTTAAAGGCGTTTTCGTGAGTTTTGGGGTGGGGCGTACTAAAAACACACCGGGGCGATAATAAAAGATGTAGATCAAGTCTCAGAATTTGGGGCATAAGTCCCGGGCGTAAAAGCGTAAATCCCAAATGTAAAAGCGTAAGTTTTGAGCGTTAAATTTATTTTTTAATATTTTAAAAGTGTTCTTTTATAAATAATATTTTTATTACTGGTGTAATGATATTTTATACTTTATGCTATCATATTTTCATATTAGAGTCATTTTTTCTAGAATATATCAATAATTAAAACAACTCTCATAGAAAATGATGTTATAAAAAGTTTTTTTATATGTTATTAGAGATTTGATAGTATTATGCTCTTGGTAAACTTTATCTATATTTTTATATAATTTTTATAATATTTATTCTTATCCTTCTTTGAATATATATATATATATATATATATATATATATATATATATATATATATATATATATATATATATATATATATAATAATAATTAATGTAAATATTAATTCAGAGTGAGAAGAATTACAGGAGATCGATTATCTCGACTATTATCATTTTTTTATTGTTGTTATCTTTTTTCAATAATAATTATAATATTGAAATTTATTTAAATTTATTTGCAGAATTAATTTTACTTATTTTCTTAGTAATAAAATTAAAAATTCAATTGTTAAAAATATTATTTTTATTTATTTTTTTAACAATAAAATTATAAAATTAAAAGTACATGACATATATGCTCCGTAGATCCATAAGACTTATGCCCCGTGTCTTGAAACTTACTTCACCTCGTGCTATATAAAATGTCTCGCCTCACGCTCCCACCTTTTAAAACACTGATTATAAGTTACCCTTTTAACCATTAAAATTCCATGTTGTTAACATTGTTTTATATTTATAGTTTTTGTTTTGTACCTCAGAGTATTTTATTATATTATTTTCAGTATTTTGTTGTGGCTCTTTTATTTTTGGACTTTTTTTCAAATTTGTTTTGTCACGCTTTTTCGTGGATCTGTCAAAAACAATTGCTTTATCTTTAAAAATAAAGATAGATTTATATGTACAGTAGAATTTATTTATGATATTACATTAAATATATATTTTATTATCATTATTATATTTTTAACTTGTAATGATAAATTAGTTATTATTTTTATTAAATTAGCTAATGAAACAAACTTGGAACAACAATACATTACTACAATTTCAAATCCCATACAATACAAACACACCTACCTGGTTCCTTCCAAACCAAATGTAACAAGGCAAAAACTAACCTAAAACTAACAACACTTTAACACTAGTCCTTACAATTATCCACCCCACATAATTAAACCTCTACTTTTCTTGGAACTTCCACCATAAGGGTCATCTTCAAACGCCATTGACACATTAAACAAGATCTTAATTTTCTCCATTTAGTGACAGAAAATGACCTTGAGCTCACGCGGAGACGAGCACTCGTGCATGAGAGAAGGGCTGTCATGAGCGTATGTGAAAGTAGCAGGACAAGCATGCTTAAAGAACTGCGAGTAAGTCGATGGCTTACAAGTCTGTGGACTATTGTAATGATTCCTACAGCAAAGTTCATCTGTTTTATAAGCTTCACATCCACTCTTACACCCAACAACAGGGCCATGACCACCATGTGACCTAAACTGCAAAACTGCAGGACAAGTTTCCAACAAATTTGCCCTACACCCAACAACTGGACACTGCCCTTTACCTGTTACAAGAAACAACAAGAAGACGAAACTATTTAACAGAAAATATTTTTTCTTAAAGAGATACTGTATGGTACATTACATTACACTTTGAAGAAATAGTAACAAATCTCTTCAAAATACAACCAAACCAACATACTCCCTCTGTCTCCATTTATATGTCCCAATTTAGATAACCCTCTTTAATAATTTAACTCTAAAAAGACATCTTTACCCTTATAATCACACAAATATCTCCAGCTTAATTTAACTAATAATCGACTACCGGACAGAGGGAGTACATTGTAAATTAACATGGTTACTACTCATAAAAAGCCTAAATTAAGAATGGACTTAACTGAAAATCATCTTATTTTATACAACAATCTAATTAAATTAAAATCAAGGAATATTCAGATGAAAAAAAAAACCCATACTATTATGTAACCTGTTTGAGTGGCCAGAGTTTAAAACAAACCCCTTTATATAATGTATAGTTTAGAAATCAATTATTTATGAAACGAAGCTAAGTATTTATTTTATAAAAATCCAACATTATACCTTCATGTGGGGTTACAGTAAGAGGAATATTGAACCCATCCACAAGGCTAACACCATAAGAGGAGAAATCAGCATGGCCATGGTGAAGAGCAAACTGTGCCAGCGTGGCAGGGGCGGCCCCACCGAGTCCATCGCATTCTATACGGCCGCCGCAGTCACCGGTGGCGCAGTAGAACTTGCCGTGTTGGTAATTGCAGCCAGTTCTAGCCCAAATTCGGCCGGACCAGTGAGCGGTGGGTGCGGGGAAAGAACGGTGGGTGAGTGAATGAAGGGTAAAGCCACCGCGCTCGAGTACCGGGTGGCCAGCATTGGGTTGAAGCGCTGGCCAGATGGTGTAAGGACAGTTGTTAACCAGGGTTAAAATGAGACCAGGGTAGGTGGCTTGTGAGAGAGCACAAAGGGTAAAAAGGAGAGAGAGTGAAAGTAAAGTTTTTGTAGAAGAAGATGAGGACATGGTTAATTTACTTTTTGACTGCGGTGGTGTTTTTCTGTGGAAAATGGAAGATAGTTGAAGGGTGTTTATATAGAGGGGGTGTGTAGCAGATATTGTGTTTGGTACGATCGAAAATAATTGTTTTTAAAATTAAATTAATTTTTTATTTATTAAAAATATTAATATACGATCTAAATAAATATCATGAATGATCAGTGAGGTAAAAGCGTGGGCTTACGAGAATGGGTCGAATGTGTGGGAGGATGGAAAAGGTAATTATGTGAAATGTTATTTTTTTCGGATCATTCGACTTGTTGCGTTTTCAAATTTTATTATTATATTTTTATTTAGTATTTTTAATTATTTAAAATATTAATTTTTCTTTAATAAATTTTAAAAAAATAATCTAAGAAATTATAATATTAGAATATGTGTATGTATTCTTCAGTTAAATTTTCTATGCTAATTTTATTACTGGATATTTATTAATTTGAAAAATAATTATTGTACTAAAAGCAAAATAAAAGAATGCATGCAATTACATTTTAATTATTTAAAATAATAATTATTTTAAATAAAAGCAACAAATAAAGTGATTCGAGAAAGTACTATGAAACTTATTTTTTTCTAACTTGTGTTACTAAAGTTATTTTTCTTTTTTTAAAAATTTTAATCAATTAAACCTGCAAAATTTCAAAAAAAAATTCCAAGTGGAATGACGGAATTGTCCCTACTTCCCTGGTTGTGTTTTGTTCAAAATAGAATGGCTATGGCAATGGGAAAAGGAAAAAGTATGTTTTCTTTGTTTTTTGGCTCTGGTTCTGAAGCTCATTGTTTTTGTCCTAACACTGCAACTTTCTGACTCAGAAAAGATTCAATTTTTTGGGAAGAAGGAAAACAGATCAAATTTGCTTTTGATCTCCACTTTGTTTGTCAAGAAGAGGAAGAGATGGGACTACGACAAGCCTATTCAGCCAAATACATTGCATTTCACTTTAATTCCAACTCATCTTGACTATTTATTATATAACATAATAATATAAAGGATATTTTTTGGTCGTTAAAATTATTTTATTTTAAAATATCATAAAATTTTCAAATATAATTTTATATATAAAATACCTAAAATTTTATTTTTACCCCTTTCACTTTCACTATATGAACGTTTGATCATAAAAATTAAATATTATTTAATTTATTTTAAATTTTACTCTAAAGATTTATAATCGATTGTTTTTTGTTCTTTTTGATTTATTTTGTTTGCCATATTCCTTTAATATATCCTTTAAAAAATATTAATTAACAAAATAATTTAATTAAATTATTTTTATTTATTTTTTAATTTTAATTTAATATTATTATTCTTTTAATCATATTAATATCTCTAAATAAATATTTAGCGCAAGCATAAAGATAAAAATTAATAGAATAATTAATTATATTTCAATTTTTTTTAAATTTTTTTATTTTTAATAAAAATGATAAGTAAAATAAATTAGAGGAAGTTTTTTTTTCCTTCAAAATTACCAACTTAGACTTACTATATAAAAATTCATGTAACTAATTTCAAAATATCCTGATTGTGGAAAGAATATTTACATTATTAGTGCATAAATAATAGACCTACTTTACAGTCACGCTTTATAGTTATCTGAGGCTAAAACTTATCCAAAACACTTTTTCCATTTCACAGTTCAAGATAGAAATAAAAAGATTCCCCCTTATATTTGTCCAGTTTACATTTTTATTTTATTTTTCTCTAATTTTTCACTTGTTAACCCTCATATATTTCCCATGTTGAAAAGTATAAAGGTTATTTACCTCATTCTTTTAGAGTGTGTTTGGTACGATCAAATATTTTTTTATAAAAAAATAAAAAATTCGAAAAAAAAAGTAGAAATAAGAAAAATAAATTATATAAGTGATACTTTATATAAATTATGTCATTGTATCATTCAATACATTTTATTTTTACTTCATCCCTAACTCCCATTTTTACTATTCCACACCCCTACTCCTACCCTATTTAGTGAGAATCAAGATAATTGCACACATAAATCTCATTCACAATATTCACATGTTCATTCGTTAATTAATCGATTGAATCTCAACAGAGAAAAAGAAGAAGAAAGGAACTTATGAGAAAAGGGACAAAAATGACTGACAACTTAATAAACATCGAAGGAGAAAAGTAAAACATCAAAGGAGAAATGAGATAGAGTTTACTAGCTCAATAAAATGGACAGCTGCCCATCTTTTGTCAACATATTCAAATTATATCAGCGTGTTAGGGTGATTTTTCTCTAGCCAACACAAAGTAGACAAATTATATATGAAAAAGATTTTCTTTTATTGTACAAATACTAGTATAAATAGTGAATTCTTTTTCAATGAAAATACATAGGATTTTTCTATATCTCAATTTCTTTTTCGACATGGTATCAGAGCTCGAGCAATAAAGGTCCTATCATTCCAATTTTCTATTTTCTTACCCATCAATTTTCATCATCTGATCTTTAAAATCTTGAGTAACCATGTCTAGAACTAAAGATACAGACACTGTTATTATAGCTAAAGGATTAAAAAATGCAATGACTATTGACACTAATCATTCTTACTTCGTTCATTCATCTTATCTCTTGGAAATGGGGTTGGTCATTACTCCCTTTGATAGTAAAGGATATCAGGGATGGAAAAACACTATTCTCATTACTCTTTTAGTAAAGAATAAGATAGGATTTATATTAAGAGCTCATCTGCCTTCAAATTTTACATTAAAGGATTTTCAGCTTTCAAATAGATGCAATGATATGGTGAACTCATAGATGCTCAATTCTTTATCAAAAGAAATAACAGACAGTATCATATATTTCAGATCTGCAAAGGAAATTTGGATAAGCTTGAAACATAGGTTTGGCCAATCAAATGGAGCCAAACTTTATCACCTGCAAAAGTTACTTTCTAATTTAGTTCAAAAAACTTCAAATATTTCAAACATAATTCAGCAAGATGAAAATGCTACGGGATGAACTAGATTCCCTTAATAGAGATGTAAAATGCAGTTGTCTCTGCGTGTGTAAAAGGAAAGAAAAACTAAGAAATCACTGGATGATAAAAGACTTATTCAGTTTCTTATAGGATTAAATGATGTTTACTCACAAGTTAGGGAAACATTTTGATGTTGAACTTTTTACCTGCTATCAATCATGCTTACTCTCTTCTTTTACAGGATGAGAATTAAAGAGCAGTGTATATGAATTTTTTTTATTGAAAATAACTCTTCTTCCTTCATGGCAGGATATCAAGTTTAATCATATTACATAAATGAAAAACAACCTTAGAGAGTTG
This sequence comes from Datura wrightii, assembly GCA_035772735.1. Taxonomy (NCBI): domain Eukaryota; kingdom Viridiplantae; phylum Streptophyta; class Magnoliopsida; order Solanales; family Solanaceae; genus Datura; species Datura wrightii. The sequence goes on along the minus strand of JASDFA010000001.1, from coordinate 178,265,718 downwards.
CAGGATCTTTTTATAGGTCTATTGAACTCTTCGAAAGACTAGAAATCAAACTCAAAGATTTCCAAACGACTACGAAAGGGAAAAAAAGTATAATCCTAATGTGAGTTGTACATACTGCAAAAAGATAAATCACATTGTTGATAATTGTTACAGGATAATAGGATTTTCATGACTTATAATTCACAAATTCAAAGAGCAATGATCAAATAAGGAGCAATGAAATGGTCAAAAAGAAACAAGCAAAACCAACAAGCAATGCTAGCATGAATATGAATATGAAATTCATTCATGGACACTTTAGAAGGGATCAAATGTTACAGATTATGCAGATGATCAAACAGAACAACATGACAGAGGGACCTTCAAACACTGGTTCTGGATTGGACATTAATGCTAATGTAGTGGCTGGTACAATGATCAAATATTTTAGTTCTTGTTTATCTGTTTTCAAATATTTTAGTACTTGGATAATTAAATTCAGGGGCTTTCTGGAAATATGTGTTTAGACTCAAATGCTTTCATGTCTTTGTCACTTCTCTCAAGGCCTTTAAGTATCAATTTGCTTAATATTTATAAAATCAATGTCATTCACAATGGTCAGATTTCTATTTTTCCAAATCTCATTATAAGAAATTTATTATGTGTGCCTAGTTTTAGGTATAATTTATTATCAGTATATAAATTTTATTTTCAATTTTCGTATATACTCTTGCTTACTTTCATTAAATGCATGTTGCAAGGCCCTTCAATGAAGAGGGCAGAAACTTTTCTTTAAGCAAAGAAAGAATTTTATCTCCTACAATCCAATAATGAAGAGTCTAGTTTAGTGTCTAAAGAAAGCATTCTTTTGTCATCTACAACTAGTATTAGAGATAGTGATGTTATTTCAATTCTAGTTTTTGTAGTTTCAGTTTCTATTTGTCATTCAATCTGTACAAATGTCAACTTAAATACAAAATTATGTCATGTCAGGTTAAGGTATTTTTCCTTTTTCATCAATAAAAAACATCAATTTTATTCATACTCCTAATTTTAATTGTCATTGAAATATTTGTCCATCAACTAGACATCAAGCCTTTCTTTTTCTATTAATCACATTTTCATCACATTGGAATTTGAATTGACTCACATAAACACATGGGGACCTTACAAAATCACTACTTACAACAATTTTAATTATTTTCTAGCAATTATTGATGATTATAGTAGGGTCACTTGGACTTTTCTAACGAGTACCAAGGAAAATATTTCTTTAGTTCTACAATCCTTTTTACACATGATAGAAAGACAGTTTAATGCTAAAGTTAGGACAATAAGATCATACAATGTCATAGAGTTAGGAAAAAGCACGATATTTTTAGAATTCCTCAAATCACAAGGCATTATTCATCAGATCTCTTGTGTTAGCATACCTCAACAAAATGGTATTGTTGAGGAGGTTGTCAGGGCCTTACTATTTCAGTCAAATGTACCTATATTCTATTGGGATGAATGTGTTTTAACTTCCATTTTTCTTATCAATAGGTCGCATTGAAGAGTACTCAAAAATAAAACACCATATGAGGTCATTTTTAGAAAACTTCCTTCTTATCAAATATTTAAATGTCTTGTCTATTTATCATATGCATATATATTGTCTCATAACATGAACAAATTTGAGCCTAGAGCCAAGGCTTGTATTTTTATTGGTTACCTAATAGTCAAAAAAAGATACAAACTCTTGGACTAGGACACCAAGAAAGTTTTTTGTCCAGAGATATGCAATTTTATGAACACATTTTTTAATTTTTGTTTCCTCAATTATTTCAGATTTTTTTGTTTCCTCAACCTATGTCCTATTCTGAGCAGGACACTGTCTATTATTATTGCACTCAAACTCTATCAAATAATCTTTGACATATATAGTCCCCTACTCTTTCTCCTATTATACATCATTCACATTCACCATCCCCAAATATACATCAAACTTCATCTAACGCTATCTCCTACTTCTGACTCTACTCAATACTAATCACCTTTTCAACCCTCCTCCACTAATCAAAATATTATAACATTTAGGAAATCTAGTACATAATTTAGGAAACAACCACTTCTCTACAAGACTATGTTTGTGACAATATTTTCCTTAGCAATATAACTGATTTTTGTTTTGCTACCTTTTTTCACCTCTAGAATTACTATCAATAATCTTTCTCATTCCAATCAAACTTTTTTTCTTCTGTTTCTATGATCACTGCACCTATCAGCTACTATCAAGCTTCATAACATGATGGTTGGATAAAGGCCATAAAAGATGAAATTGAAGCCCTAGAATTCAATCAAACTTAGGATGCGGTTGTAGTTGCCTTGCCTATCAATAAAAAAAATCTACCTTGTAAGTGCGTATATAAGGTCAAGCATCTCTAAGATGGAAGCATTGAGAGACTAAAGACAAGATTAGTTATTAGAGGTGATATCCAGAAGGAAGGAATTGACTATCATGAGACATTCTCCCTAGCAATTAAGATGACTACCAGTACATGTCTCATTGCTATTAGTCAAGAAGGATTGGGAAATATCTCAATTTGATATAAGTAATGCATTCTTGTATAGAGAGCTACAAGATAAGTTTATCTGAAATTTCCTCCTGGATTGAAACTCATACTTCAAATTTAGTCTGCAAATTAAAGAAATTCTTATATGGCTTGAAACAAGCTTCTCAACTGTGGTATTCTAGGCTAGATGGTGCTTTTAGTTTTACAAGACACACAACATATTTAAATAAGCATTTCCTCTTTTTTAAGGTCACAAGGAAGCTCACTTTTATATTTATTAATTATGTTGATGATATACTTATCACAAGAAGTGACAATTATGAAAGCAGAGATATCAAACAGTTTCTTCGCTCTAAATTTAAGATTAAAAACCTCGACCCTCTGCATTACTTCTTAGGGATGGAGATTCTAAGAGGAAACAATGGATCATTTATCATCCAAAGAAAATATATCTTTGATCTTCTCAATGAGTTTGTCGTCTCAACTGATGGATCCTTCTTCCAGGCTCACAGCTGATTCTGATTCTTTAATGTCTACTCTTTATTAGCACTTGATTGGTAAGTTGAACTACCTTACCTACATGGTATAATCATTCATTTGTTATTTTAACTCTGAGTCAATACATGCAAAATCATGCGGCAACATTTCACTATTGCCTTACGAGTTCTCCAATATCTGCACAAATACCCTAGACAAGGATTGTTCATGTCATCTTAACCATCGTTGTCCTTGTTTACATTTTGCGATGCTAATTGAAACTTTTGTCGTGATTCAAGAAGATCAATGAGTGATTTTTATATAAGTTTGGGAGGATCACCAGTTTCGTGAAAATTAAATAAGCAAGCTTCTATTTCCTTATCCTCCGCCAAAGCAAGGTACCGGTCAATGTGTCACCTAGTCACCAAACTCACTTGGTTGCATCGATTGCTCATAGATGTTTCATTGTCTCTACAGGTTCTATCCCAATTCATTCTGATAGCTAAGTCGCGATTCATGATATCACTCGAACCCTATTTTTCATGAAAAGACCAAACATGTGGATCTTAGTTGCTACTTTATTCGTCAGCAATACCTATTTGGACTCATCTCCCTCATGTTTGTGCCATCAAAAAACCAGTTTGTTGATCTATTCACAAAGTTACTAGCTGGGCCATCTCATTTCACCAATATCCTTCGCAAGTTGGGGATCTTTTCAGTGCTCTCTAACTTGAGGGGAAATGTTGAAAATCAAGAAAAGTTTGTCAGCTCAATAGAATAGACAATTGATCATTTTTGTCCACCTGTCCAAATTATATTATGTATATACAAACATAGAAAGGAATAAAGCTCGTTGGGGTGGTTTTTCTCTAGCCAATAGAAAGTAGACAAATTGTAAAGGAGTTATCTTTTTCTTTTATTGTATAAATAGGGGATTCTTCTTCAATAAAAATACATAAAATTTTCATATCTCAATTTCATTTTCAACACTCCCTCCAATTGTATTTATCTAAATTATATATAAATATTTTAGAATAATATATTTTGCTTACGTACGAATAAAAAAAATTTTAAAAAAAATTTATAAAAAATATTTTTTCTCGATACTGAACACTAACCTAAGCTCGAATATTGATCTTTTCTCATACTTTTCCCCAAAAACTTCCCTTGCCATCACACAATATTTGACAGCAGCCCTAGGTTTTGACACTTTGCAATCTTCTTTTTCTTTCAAGAACTTGAGATAATATAAAAAAAATAATTTTTTTTCTATTAAAAATTTTTACTAACACGTAAATGTGTTTTTGTAATGTTGAATTTTTAAAGATGATGGAGATGCATAATGACAAGGTCATGGATTAATTCTAAACTGGAAAATGTAACATGGAAAGGAGAAAATAGTAGCCTTTTGTTTTTGTTTTTTGTTTCATAAAAAAAAAAAGATATTTTCCCCCTTAATTTGAATAATTTCTTAATTTTAAATTTATCTAACATTAAGATCACATAATTAAAAATATTCTTACATATAGTTAATATCATAAAATTAATTTTTTTATTAAACTTTATATCTAGTTAGATTAACACAAATAAATTAAAAGGACAAAAGTATATAAAAAGTATATTAATAACTAATATTAAATAAATTAAAATTACTTAAACTTTTACGTTATTAATAAAAATTCAATTTGTATCTTATAATCTCAAGTCCAATTTTCCGTACACCTAACCCTATATGATCAAAACAAAATTTTAAAGTAGTGTCAGAAGGAAAAAAAAAGAAAAGATACCAACAAAAAGATAAAAAGAATGGGACATATTTTAATTTGAAAGCAATACTATTCTAGTTTCCGCATATCCCAATAAATGAACCCCTCATATGTCACGTCACATAAAAGTAAGGTTAAAATAGGAAGATTTTATTTTTTAAATTTTTATAATTTTGCTGATATGAACTAGCTTATATGCTAAAACTATTGACTTATTACCATTTACTAAAACTATTGGCTGTTAAAATATGTTTTGCTGACTAAAGAAATATAATGTCGAATTCATTATTGAAACAATTTTTGTGCCTAGTTTGAGATGAACTAGCTTGTTAATTGTATAAATTATAATATAATATACATACGTCTTGGTCCCTCAATTCAAGTAAAAAAATTTTATTTTATTTAATTTTTTAATGAAATTGAAAAAGATTAATTATTAAGGATTTAACTAATATATATAATAGATTATTATATATTTTTTAAAAATTATCAATATAATTTAATTAATTCTAAATAATTTGATTATATAAACAAATATTTACGCCGCCGATGCATAAAACATGGACTTAAAAAAAAAAAAAGAAACTAACGGCCAAGCTTGATAGTTATCCGAGGCTAAAACTTATCTAAACCAATCTTTTTTCATTTCACAGCTAAAGATAGAAATAAAAAGATTCACCTTTTATTTTTTTTTAAAAAAAATATTTTTATTACATTAGGAGATTGATAACGGGGGAGAAAATTATTAAATGAGAAATTAAAATTATTTTAATAATATAAAATTTTTAAATAATTAATTAATTAAGCTATTGAAATTTCTTTATTATATTTATTAGTTTACATTTTTATTTTCTCCATTTCTTTGTCACTTGTTAATGTTCACATATTCCACATGTTGGAAAGTACACAGGCTGCTCATGCTTTTAAGTATAATATATAAATTTATATATAAAAAATTATGAAAATTATATAATTAAAAATAGGTCCAAACTTATTATAACTCTTGAAATATTAATAATTTCATATTAAAATTTTTAAAAATTAAATTAATAAAATTTAAATATTAAATCGATCTTTGATTTCTATTGCACAATATTTAACGATACTGTTAGGTTTTGACACTTTACAAGGTTCCTATCTCCCTCTCCTTTTTTTTGGTCCAAAGCTTGAGATGATATATTAAATATTTTTCTTTTACAAAAAATTAAAAATTTGTACCAGCTGGCGCGTAATAATGTTAGGAAAAGTTGGATTTTAAAGATGATGGACATGGGTTTAGTTCTAACCTACTGTCTGCATAACTTTTTTATTTTATTTCAAAATAAATAATATTTTATGTAATTAAAAATATTAATAATAATCAAAAATCAGTTTTTTGAAATCAAAAAAATAATTACGAAAAGTAGAAAATAGTATGGAAGTGTCAAAAGAAAAGAAAAGAAAATGATAACGAAAAGTGAATGTACCAAAGAAGATCAATAAAGGTATTTATTGGGCCATCTTTGCATGAAATATTGCCAAGTTACATATATAAATGGACCCTCTATAGGTCACTTTAGAGAATAATTGCAACTACAGTAACTTATTTATTAGCATTGCAAACTATAAATATATTGAAATGAGTAAATAATTTTTTAAAATTATGATTTAAACATAATTTTTTATTTTATATATAATAATAAAAAAATTATATTTAATGACAACAACATTTTCTATAAGTCATTTTCTTTATTGATATATTTTGGAAAAAATTATTACAATATGAAAATATGGTAGCATAAAGTATAAATATCATTACACCAATATAAAAAAATACTATTTATAAAAAAATATTTTCAAAATGACAAAAATTATATTTAACGCCTGAAAAATACGTTTTTATGCTCAGGACTTGCGTCCCAAATTCTGGGGCTTACACTTTTTATTTGCGCTCTGGATCGTTTTTGATATGCTCCATCCTAAGAATCGCTCCGGAAACACCTTTGAAAACACTTTCTTAATATGTTAAGATCTAAATATTTTTTTTGACATATAAAAATGAAATTAAGCTACTTAACTTCACACGTACAAGTATTATAAAAAGAGATTAGTGGAAATTAGAAACATATTATCTTTTTTTTCTTTCCTTTATTTTTCTTTTCTAGAGTCAATTTTAATTATTACTATTTTTGATATTTATAGTTCTGATTTTAATATGGTGATAAAATTTGTTCTTTATCTAAATAAATAAAAAAAATTGGTTCTACCAAAGTATATCAAAATTATTAGGAAGCAAAGTTGAATCTTCTTAGCTAAAAACTTTACTTAAATTCTTATTGATGGAAGCTTAAAATCTCTTTTTGATCACGTTAACCTAATGACCCCAAAAAAACTAAAATTATCCTAAACTTATTTCAATCATGTATGGACTTTGCCGATAAGAAAAATTGATCAACATATCATGTTAGAGTTTAATATTTTTATAATAGTAGGATAAATAGACATACATAATTTTTAATTTAGAAAATAAAATTAAAATATAAAAAAAATGTACAAAATTAGGATTAGTCATGATAAAGAAAGAAAGTGATATTTCAATTTGCCATTATTTTCTAAACCTAAAAATAAAATATCTTGCAATGATTTCAATATTTATATCTCTTTCAAGTTATCCTATACAAAATATTGTTACTCGGCGATTTGCTATCTTAAAAATCAAGAGCTCCAAGTCACTTTTTTTGGTTCAAGCATTATTCTTTTTCCTAAATGGTATGAATATTTTAAATTAAATAAGTTTAATTTGGTGAGAAATTAAATTTTCAATATTAGTAGTTATATTTGAGACCTCACTAAAGTAAAATATTATTATTGCGGTTAGGATCCCAAATTCAAACTAATATAAATTATTCACAAAAGTTACTGCAACACTATTTTAGAATCAAGAGAAATTTCACTAGTAATATTTGTCTTTAAATTTATATTAAGGTATGCATTCAAAATCAAATGACACTTTTTTTGGATAGGAATTATACTTATTTTAGATATTTCAAATAAGAAAGGTACAAAATTAATTAAATTTAGAGTTTGAAATATTAGAACACCCTACATAATTTAAATTAAAAATTAATAATTAAATTTTAGCTAATTTCAAATTATTAAAAAAATAATTAATTTATAATTTTAGCCAATATAAAATCTGTTATTAAATGATAAAAAAAGTCGATCAATATTTAAAATAGTGCTTCATTCTAGAACATCAAGAATTTGTCCATAACACAAATAAAGAAAGATAAAATTAAAAAAATTAATTTTATAATCCTATATTAAGAAAAATAACATGAAAGATACTATAGTTATGATACATAGTTCAAATATCTTTTTTCATAAAAGAAAAATACTAATAGATTTTAAAGTGTGTCATATGCACATCCATTTCCATTCAAGCATTGTTTACGGAGTAGCTATACTATCGCGCCTCATTTTTCCTCGCGGAAAGCGGGACTCAACATGTGACGTCTCTTAAGGGTTATTGAATTGAGAAGAGTCGTCACCTAACGGATTAAGGTGCGTTAGGGCACCATTCTAAGCTAAGTTTGTTACCTAGGTTACCAGAGTCGAGCAAGGACTTAAATTACCTCGAAAGGAAGGTGTTAGGCACCTTTCGAGGTCCACAAATGTGGTTCCCGACCGAATTCTTTAAAAGTGGGGGAATTATCTAAGTGAACAAATAAAATTTATTTGAACTAATATTATAATAATTAAACTAAATATTTAAAGACAAGCAAGGAGAAATAAATTTAGGCAAAATAAATCTAAAAGCAGTTTATCTTATTTTATTTTTTGTTTAACAATAAATACAAAATTATGACAAACAAATCAAGTAAATAAAAAGACAAACAATAAAACAGGACACATTAACATAACAACAAAATAAACCATTATTTTAATTAAGGGGTCGTACCTCATAGAGGCACCTACGTATCCCTTAAGGGAATCAGGCCGAACGTAGTTCTACCTTTTTATTTTAATCTAACGGGATCACACCGTGTGACTAAAATAATATTTCGTAACCTATTGAGGTTACTCATATTATTCAGCGGGCGCAGACTATCATTTTCCACTACCCGCCTAGTTAATTAATTGTTAATCCTATAACGCTTCTAGGTGAAAAAAACTAACGGCCTAACATAGGCCTACCCGTCCCCAACTTAACGTCCAGGAGGCATTGGACAACTAATTGAGATTTTTTGGGTTTAAAAATCCTAGGGGGCTGTTAAAGGGTGATTAACGCCAAATAATCAAACACAAAAATGATAAACACATAAGGCCTTCATATAGCCTCAAGTCCTGTGAGCATGATTTCTAAACATGTGTAAATAAATCCTATGAACATGATTTCTAATGCAAAAATGATCAAATTTAAATATTCGACACATAATACACATTCTTGGACAGAAATATAATTTAAACAGTTCAATACATAATCCAATATGCATGGTATCTAGATTGCAATTAGAAGCATCTTATATCAACAAAACATTTAACACTTATGCATATCATTTTATTTAAGTTATCAAACTGATTTAAGAAAAATAAAGCGAGATTTAAAAGGGGGTAACTTAGTCGCGAATTTACAGATAACATAGGACTTAGAGACGTATTGTTTTTGGTTCCTATAGAAATAATGTCTAGTAGAAATAATTTGAGAAATGTTAATCCTATAGGCATGATTTCTAATAGAAATAATTAAATTCATATTATTTCTATAGGCATGATTTCTAGCAATTATGTATGTATCAGTCCTATATGCATGCTTTCTATTTGAAATTTGCCTAATTAGGTATCAATGACAAAAAATAATAAAAAATATACAAACCCCGCCCCCAATAAACCCCTTTTTACTATCACGAGCCTTTATTACAATTATTACAAAATTGAAGAAATAAAATAACTAACTAATACAACATATAACAAAAAAACTCTATTAACGAAAATCTACAGTCCCCTTTGCCTTGGCAACTCTTCCTCTCCAAATTAGTAGTAACCTGTTTAACAAATGATACAAAATATACCCGTACAAAACACATATTTGGGCCTTCATAAGTTGTAACTTGTTAAAATTTTCACGAAATATTCATGTGGACAAATTTGAGTTATAAAATTCAAGCACATATTATGAGATCTACACAAAATGTTTGAAAAGTCTATAGCTATTATAACATGATGCGAGTACAAAATTTGCATCTCATATTATCAGAAAGAGGTTTAGAAAAATACTAACCAGTTAATCAGTAAAGGATAAAGTAGCAAACAACAATCTCAAAAATCTTTCTCAATAGTGCTAATGTTGAAATGAGATGGAAGACTATGATTTTAGAAGGAAAAGAGCCATATTTTTGAATTAAAGTATTTTAGTCTATAAAAGTTTTCCACCCCAATGACAGGGGTTCCAGGGAGGGGAATATTCAAATCAAAAGGAAAGAAGTAATTAAGTTAAATATTTTTATACGAATTATCCTAAATTTACTCATTCATAAATAAATCAAGACTCTAACTATAAACACACGTAATAATTTAAGGAAAAGGGAAGAAAAAATATTCATCAAAATCACATAAGGGAAGAGAGAAATAAGAAACAATGATTATGATATTTTCCTTAATTAACAAAATAGAAATAATGTAGAATATTTATTACATAAAAATAACTTGTCTTAATTATATAAATCAAGTTAAATCAACACAAAGATATTCTTGATTTTAAAAATCAAATCAGATTTTACCATAATTTTTTGTAGGCTATATCAATTAACGAAGGGAATAATTAGTAAAATCAACTCAATGCAAAGTTAACATATATAGACACAGGCTCAAATTACGGGAAGGAGTAATTGGAAAAGTCAAACAAACATTTTTGGGGTTAATCAATTAAAATAGGCAACTAAAATAATCAAATGTTAAATAAATCTCAAGGTTATTGTATAATAACTGGCCTACTGAATATGATCACTCAATATTGGAGAGAAAATAAATCACTGAATTACCAAGATAAATAATCATAAATTAGTCTTTAAAGTTGCACAATCAGGTTACAACTTTTCCTAAATTGGAGACCCTCAACTAACAGTTATATGTTTACCATAATATGCAAATAATTGCCCATACATATATCTTATTTAATTAGATATCAAATAATCTCATCAAAAGTTTAACCAAAGCAGTAATACATAAGCACGAAATGATAAACAAGACTACTTATTCTATTATCATTATTATTAAAAATTATTTGGCCAGATTAAAGTGTGACAAGAATAAAATTCATAAACAAGCATACTAATCAAACGGGCATGATTAATTAATTAACAGATACTTATTATATATAAATGAAACAAAAAAAAATAGAACAATATATATATTATATATATATATATACAAATGAAAACACAAAGGAAAACAGTATATATATTACTTATATATATACATTATGATATATATATTTATATATACATATCTATTATATATTTATGACATATTATTATATACAAATGAAACATAAAGGAAAAACAATATAATATATATATATATTATAAATATATTTATTATATACATACATTTATTATATATTTGTTACATATATATAAACAAAACAAAGAAAAATAAATAAAAAAATAAAAAATAAATAAAAATAAAGAAATATAACCGGATTCCGTCGGCCGGGAGATGATCGGTGGGGTTTCGGTGAGAATCGGAGGAGCCGTTGATGATGGGTTCGGTGTGGCTCGGGTGATGGGAAAAAGTAGATGCGCCGGTGGTGGGTTATTTTCCGGCGTGGTGGTAGGAGGAAAAGAAAAGGGAGGAAGAGGGTTGAGAGGAGAGAAGAAGAAGGATAAGAGGAAGATGACGGCAGCCGGTTGCTTTTGGTGGTGGCCGTGATGTTGTTTTTTCGGCGAGAGAGGAAAGAGGGTGTGCAGTGGCTAGTTATGTTTGGCCGAAGATGAAGAAGAAAGAGGCGGCAGATCTGGGGTTGGGGAAGAGAAAAGAGAGAGTAGAGGGAAAGGATGGCGCCGCTGCCGGGTCGTTGCCGAAGTGAAGAAGAAGAGAGAAGAGAGAAGGCGGCCGGTTGTTGGTCGGGCATGGGGGCGAGAGGAAGAAAGAGGGGAAGAAGGGAGTGAAGAGGGAGAGGTGGTTGCTCTAGAGAGGGAAAAATAGAAAATGTTTTAGGGTTTGGAGTGTAGGATAGTAGAAATAGGAAAGTGGGTAGGGTTTTAATCTCATCCGTAGGAGTAAGTTTGATGAACAGATAGGATTGATCCTTAGGTTCTGGGTTATGGGTTATGGAGCGGGTCGCGGGTATTTAAATTGAATAGGCTGAATTAGTGGCTGAATTGGTATTTAAATTATGGCCAGAAATTGACCAAAGTGGCTAGAATTGTCATAAATTAAATAGAAAATGTCCAAAATTGGTATGACTTGATAGAAAATGACTAAAAGTTACATGAATTGGAGGGAAGTTGAATTAGCTGCTATTAAATTAATAAATATACTACACTTGTAGATAATTTAATAAATAAAATAGTTTAAATTATAGAAAAATCATATAAATATTATTATTAATAAATAATTCATAAATTTAAGTATACTTATGTAAATATCATATAATTAAATTATTATATTTATAAATAATTTAATGACTAGAAAATAAAATTAAGTTATCAAATATTATAAAAATTATATTATTAACATAAATAATTTATAAATTCGAGTAATATTATTAGTCAAATAAATTTGTAAAATTTAGTAAAATTAGGTAAATAGTTTATTAAGTAAAGAATATATTTCAAAATAAGGGCGCTTATTAATACGAAATATATTATATACGACATAATTATTTAATATATCAAAAATTAAAATTTATATGAGTCATATATATGTAACTTGAAATAATTTTCACAATATTATGGTAATAAATTATTTTATAAGTATAAAAGTAAGTCGAACATTTGCGTAAAATAAATAAATATATATATATATATATAAGCAGCATATTAAGGCGTAGGGAGGTCAAAATTAGGTGTCAAGAGCTGCCCCTGCTTTGCTCGGAAATGAAGGATGAATTGTTGAGCAAAGAACGTTGACTTAGTAGCCAATTTTATCCGACCGAAGGAAAAATTTTCGGTGGGGCCAAATAAAAATAAAGTCATGAAGATATCGCGATTGAGACTTCAGTTTCAAGTCGCCTACATATCTCGGGTTTCACAAGAATCAGGCCGTGTGTAGTTCTAGATTTAGGGACGAACGAAATCTCTAAAATGAACAACACGAGGCTTGGATAAGGATGGGGTAGCACGAATCGACACGATTTAGAATGTATTACAAAATAAACAGGTGGGAATACGGTTCGAAAGAAATTAGTAGGAAGGCACTATCATTCGTAGCTTGTTATTCTTTGGCGTCCATATAAACAACTAAAGCATGTGCATCAAATACTTCGTGAAATAAACAGATGCAAAAATTTAAACATGATGCAAGTTCCTTTTAGACGATGAAAGTTTGCTTAGAGATAAAAGGATGATGTCTCTAAGCCACAAGGTCTCGGGCCATGATAAGTAAAAATAAATTCCTTAGGCCATGAAATGATGTCTGCAGGCCATGAAAAATGATGTCTTTAGACTATGACGCCTTAGGAGAATGATAAGCAGAAAATAAATTTCCTAGACCATGAAATGATGTCTGCAGGCCATGAAAATGACGCCTTTAGACTATGACGCCTTATGGGCATGATAAACTGGAAAGTGAATTTCCTTAGGCCATGAAATGATGTCTGCAGGCCATGAAAATGACGCCTTTAGACCATGACGCATTCGGATGAGTGGAAGAAATGCTAATTCAAAGAAAGTAAATTATTCGAGAGCCTCAATAATTCGATTGAAAGCTCTGGTTTATTCGGGCTCAATGCAAATAAATCACAAGGCTCAGAATGCAACAACGGGCTCAAAAATGTGAATAATGGGCTCAAACGCATAAATGGGCTTAAAATGCAAATAATAGGCTCGAAATACATAAACGGGCTTGAAATGCAAATAATGGGCTCGAAATGCATAAACGGGCTTAAAATGCAAATAACGGGCTCGAAATGCATTAACGCGCTTGAAATGCAAATAACGGGCTCAAATGCAAATAACGAGTTCGAAATGCATAAGCCGGCTTAAATAACGGGCTCGAAATGCATAAATGAGCTTAAAATGCAAATAACGGGCTCGAAATGCAGGTGCAGGCTCAATTGTATATCAAAATATGTATATCACGTGCATCACGAGCTCAATATGCAAATAAAGATTCAAATGCATGTTATAATATATATCACGGGCTCAATATGTGAATACGGGCTCAAAATGCATACCAAAGGCTCAAATGCATATATAAAATGTATACCAAGGGCTCAAATTTCATATATAAAATGTATATCAAGGGCTCAAATGCATATATAAAATGTATACCACAGGCTCAAATGCATATATAAAATGTATATCAGGGGCTCAGATGCTTATACAAATGTATACCACAGGCTCAAATGCATATATAAAATGTATATTAGGGGCTCAGATGCTTATACAAATATATACCACGGGCTAAAATGCATATATAAAATGTATATCACGGGTTTAAAATGCGAATATAGGCTCAAAAGTGGAAAACTAAATAAATAAATAGTGATGGGCGGAGATAACTAACATAACGTATAGACTTTGAGAACAAATCGTGGCTCAGATAATTTTGGCAGGGTAGTGCTTTACCCAAACGACGTAAAACGGTAGGACTATGCTTAGCCTTAAAAAACTTGGGGGGTAAAACTTGACCCATCTAAATCACAAGGATGAGAGTAGCACGATGATAATAGGTTAAAAGTAGCATAAGAATAACAAAGAGCATGAGAGATTGAAAATGACATGATAGTAACTTGATTAAATAGCATGAGAAGAACGCAATGGTAGCCTGTAAGCTTCAAAAATCTGGATAAAATGATTAGTCAATAAGCATGAAGTAACTAACGATTAGCTCAAATAAATTTGAAACGAAAGCGCTTAATCAGATCAAAATTTAGGAGACAATGCTTATCCTTTAAAATCAGAGGGTAGTGCTTTAACCCATCGGACAATGATTAGTCCTTAAAAGAAAATTTTAGGGTAATGCTTAACCCTAGGACAAATGCTTAGCCCTTGAAAGAAAATTTAGGGTAGTGCTCAACCCTAAAACAATGCTTAGACCTTGAAAGAAAATTTTAGGGTAGTGCTTAACCCTAGGACAATGCTTAGCCCTTGAAAGAAATATTTAGGGTAGTGCTTAACCCGTAGGACAATGATTAGTCCTTAAAAGAAAATTTTAGGGTAGTGCTTAACCCGTAGGACAATGCTTAGCCCTTGGAAGAAATATTTAGGGTAGTACTTAACCCATAGGACAATGATTAGTCCTTAAAAGAAAAATTTAGGGTAGTGCTTAACCCGTAGGACAATGCTTAGCCCTTGAAAGAAATATTCAGGGTATTGCTTAACCCCTAGGACAATGCTTAGCCCTCAAAAGAAAATTTAGGGTAGTGCTTAACCCGTAGGACAATGCTTAGCCCTTGAAGGAAACTTTAGGGTAGTGCTTAACCCGTAGGACAATGCTTAGCCCTTAAAAGAAAATTGTAGTGCTTAACCCGTAGGACAATGCTTAGCCCTTGAAAGAAAATTTAAGATAGTGTTTAACCCTTTCATAAATCAAAGCATTAATACTTAGCTTCAAACAAACAACGCTCAGCTTTGCGTATCTTACTAAGAGGGTAGCGCTTAACCCCGTTCATGGACAAATTTCAAGTAATTTAGCTTTGAAGTTGATAGTGAATACCTTCGAAGATCCATATAGAATGATTGCAAATTTGGTACCTATTGCATCATGTGCTCAAAGAAAAAATCATAAGATTAAAATGGGGAAGGCTGATTTGTGCCTTTATTTGTTCATTGCTATCCCGATCTCATGAGCTTGATGATCAGACTGGATGTCACGTTCATTTTTGGGAATCAACTCCTTGGTTTGACTGAGTGTTGCTGAAATTTTGAGATAATATGGCGTATACTTCGGATACAAATGACGCAAAGTTGTGAATTTTTGAGGTCCCCTCAAAAATTTCTGCCCCAGTTACATAGAAACGCTTGATCTATTGAATTTTTGAGGTCCTCTCAAAAATTTTGCCCAGTTGGTACGGGAAAAGGGAAAGGAGATTTTATTAAGATATAGACTGAACCCCATAAGGGCGCCTACGTATCCCTCTTAAACGGGAATCAGGTCCAACGTAGTTCAGAGTACAAGAAAAGAAAGGTTTTCGAATAAAGAAATAAATCAAGTTGAGGATATCTTTTGACTTCATCTTAAATGGGCATCAACTTTCACCTCGGGTGTATCACCTTGGCATCAATCAGTGCTTGAATCTTGTCTTTCAAAGCTCGGCACTCTTCTGCCGTGTGTCCTCTCATGCTTGAACGATAGTCGCAAATCTTAGTATGATCGAGCCATTTCGCATGCGTATCCATCACTATAGCGGGAATTGGAGCGATATAGCCGGCAACCTTTAATCGCTCATACAATTGGATTATGGGATCACCCAAAGGAGTATACTGCTTAGATGACTTGCTCGGGGTCTCGCGAGCTTGCGAGATTGTTGAATCAGTGGATTTTGAAAAATTGGTGGCCTTTAGAGTGCAGGTGGAGGAGGCTGAAAATGAGCGGGTTGCGTATGATAAGCAGTAGGGTTGTAGATCGGCATTGAGTGATGGTATGGAGGCAATTGGTATTGAAATGGAGGTGGTTGGTATCCCCACGGAGTTCTCGGTCCTTCTATAGATGCTACGACATTCACCTCGTTTACGCTCTTGTTCTCAGTGGTCCTACCAGATTGCGAAGTTTTGTTGGCTGCTTGTAATGCTCCCCAATCGATAATGGTACCATTCTTGATACCGTCCTCAATCTTTTTGCCTAACTTGATGAGATCGGCGAAGTTCTTCTCACTAACCAACATTAATCTATCATGCACTTGCGGGTCCAGACTCCGCATAAAGATATTTTTCATTTGAACTTCTTCAATTGGAGGTCGCACTCTGGCGGCCTCGGACCTCCAACGGGTTGCATATTCCCTAAATGTCTCTGTAGGCTTTCTTTTCAAGTTCTGAATGTAGTGCAAATCCGGTGCATTCTCTATATTGAAACTGAACCGCTCTACGAAAGCTGTAGCCATATCAGTCCAACTAATCCATTTCCTTGGATTTTGCTCTACGTACCAATTGAGGGAATCTCCAGACAAACTTCTCATGAACAACTTCATTCGAATTTTTTCATCTCTTCCTACTCCAATCAACTTGTCGCAATACAACCTTAAATGGGCTTTCGGATCACCAATACCGTTGAACATTTCAAACTTCGGAGGTTTGTATCCCACCGGTAACTCGACGTCGGGATGTATGCATAAGTCTTCATAACTTAGGCCTTCTATGTTGTTGGCCCCTTCAATATTTTATAATCGGTTGTTCATCTTCTTGAGTTCCTCATCCATAGATTATATCAAGTTGTCCTTCTCAGAGAGTCCAGGTTTTCCTAAGTGATGAGTAACCAGAGCAGTCTCATATAAATGGGGTTTAAGGTATGATCTCTCAAAGCGTAAAATGTGTTGGATGTAACTGTAGGAGGTAAGTAATGAAACATGGTGGACGGTCTTTGTGGTATGGCTTGATTTGAAGGATTTGCATAGGCATTATGCGAATGTTGTATATGATTTTGAGGAAACGAATAGGCATGACTAGAATTGTTTTGAGGATTTGATGCTTGATGAGATGCTGGAGGAAAACATGTGAAAGTGACGTGAGGCTTGGTAGCAGCATGAATCTCGGCCTGTTGTTCTAACGAATTCTCTAGGGGAACCGACAGATTGACTGTATTACGAGCTCGAGATAATTCGCCTTGGAGCTCTAAAATCTTTTGCTTCATCCTTATAATCAGATCGTTACACTCGGGTGGATACCTTCTTTCCGAACTCTCAGCCGAATCTTTTGGAGCAGCCGTGTCAATTCTAACTGTTGAACTGTTACTGTCGTTCATTTCCTTCTTGCTTTGGTGAATCGTCAGCGAGAAAGGTATGGCGGACAGTTATGCACAAATCAACCTTAGGAAGGGGAATAACAATAAACAGAAAAATAAAATTAGTAAACAAGTTCAAGCATGACACGTTGTAGATAAAAGATGAAACAAACACATTAATATGTTTCACATTGTAAATAAAATATTAAACACATTAATACGTTGTCCTAATTTGAGGGCCTCTTCTGTGCCAGAGGTAGGCCTAGCGCATTTTTGAAAATTAAATATGTCATAATGTGTCATTCCATTTGCTCCATTAAAATTCCAAATACATAAAATAAATAAATAAACTTCTTCATTTACATAATAAGATATTATGAGAAAATAAAGATTACAAAGAAAATAAATCTATAATCTTAATGGAAATGTTCTTCCATCTTCGGTCAATTCTTTGCTTATATGACGCGGATCGGTATTTATCAACCTGCATAATGAAAAGTTAGTTTACCCTTCCCACCTAAGGAGCAAATAGTCAACATTTTAGACATATTTATTTCTCAAATAAAAAATGCAAATAGATATGATAATGTCCTTTTCGAGATTGTAAATTTCTTTAGACTTTGGGCAAGGTTAAACTAATGGTTTTAATACGCCAAAGGTATCGAGACTTCCTAGGGAATAATGCATTCATGACTTAACAGTTTCTAAGAGTTTTTTTAAAAATTAGGTAAGCAGACTGAAAAATTCTTATGTGAAAAGGCGCGCAGTCACATGCCAATTTTCTAAATGAGCTTTGGAATGATTTTTAAAAAAAATCCAAAGTACAATTCGTGTGTACAGTGTGTGATAGTGAGAAGTGTAAAAGTATGAGAGTTACAATAATAACAATTAGCACATAAATCATCATAAGTAGATAAGAGAAGCAATAATTAAAAATGACAAAACAAATAAAGAGGATAAGAAATAAATAAATATATCCTAAGTCAGGTCTTATAATGAGAATTGAAAATGATTAAACACGAAATACTAGCTTTAAATGAGAAAAATAGGGAGAGGATTAAACGTATGGTAAATAATTTAAATAAGGAAACCTATAAGAGAATAAGAGAAAAAGATTAAACAAGGAAAAAAATATAATTTAAACAAGGAAGGAAATACACAGATAATGCAATCCTTTTCGGGATAGAAAATCCATTAAGACTCAAGACGAGGTTCCACTAAAATTTTGACGTACCTTGAACGTCGCATTTTTTCTAAGTTTAATGATGTGTATACCTTACTAAAGGTGTACACGGTCAAGATCTAAGAACGAGAGTGGGTATGACACGGTTCCCCTCGAGCGGACAACTCGAGAGTGAGGAAGCTTATGACCGTCGACGTACCGCTGATCAACCAAATCTCAAGACAATCCTCGAGGTATTTTAAAATGGTGAACGGCCGTGAAACCACGCAACTGTTGTCGCGTGTGATAGTGTAAATTTCCCAAGTGGGGGGAAATATGAACGATATGCCAGTTAATAAACAATTACAACATTTCATAAATTAATGATCACATATGAAAATAAATAACAAACAATAACAAAAAAAAATAAGGAAAGAAAACAGTTAGTAACTTTATGACAAAGTCCAAAATAAGTAAAAATAAAAAAAATTAAATTAGGCATTTAGCAAATTCAAACTTAAATAAAACCCCAATTAATGAACACGTATTGGTTAAAGTCTAAAATCCCCAGCAGAGTCGCCATGCTGTCGCGCCCCATTTTTTATCGCGAAAAGCGGGACTCAACATGCGACGTCTCTTAAGGGTTATTGAAATGAGAAGAGTCGTCACCTAACGGATTAAGATGCTTTAGGGCACCATTCTAAGCTAAGTTTGTTACCTAAGTTACCAGAGTCGGGCAAGGGCTTAAATTACCTCGAAAGAAAGGTGTTAGGCACCTTTCGAGGACCACAAATGTGGTTCCCGGCTGGATTCATTAAAAGTGGGGGAATTATCTAAGTGAACAAATAAAATTTATTTGAACTAATATTATAATAATTAAACTAAATATTTAAAGACAAGCAAAGATAAATAAATTTAGGCAAGATAAAATCTAAAAGCAGTTTATCTTATTTTATTTTTTGTTTAACAATAAATACAAAAAATTATGACAAACAAATCAAGTAAATAAAAAGACAAACAATAAAACAGGACACATTAACATAACAACAAAATAAACCATTACTTTAATTATAGGGCCGTACCTCATAGAGGCACCTACGAATCCCTTAAGGAAATCAGGCCGAACGTAGTTCTACCATTTTATTTTAACCTAACGGGATCACACCGTGTGACTAAAATAATATTTCGTAACCTATTGAGGTTACTCATATTATTCAGCGGGCGCAGACTATCATTTTCCACTACCCGCCTAGTTAATTAATTGTTAATCCTATAACGCTTCTAGGTGAAGAAAACTAACGGCCTAACATTGGCCTACCCGTCCCCAACTTAACGTCCAGGAGGCATTGCACAACTAATTGAGATTTTTTGGGTTTAAAAATCCTTAGGGGCTGTTAAAGGGTGATTAACGCCAAATAATCAAACACAAAAATGATAAACACATAAGGCCTTCATATAGCCTCAAGTCCTGTGAGCATGATTTCTAAACATGTGTAAATAAATCCTATGAACATGATTTCTAATGCAAAAATGATCAAATTTAAATATTCGACACATAATACACATTCTTGGACAGAAATATAATTTAAACAGTTCAATACATAATCCAATATGCATGGTATCTAGATTGCAATTAGAAGCATCTTATATCAACAAAACATTTAACACTTATGCATATCATTTTATTTAAATTATCAAACTGATTTAAGAAAAATAAAGCGAGATTTAAAAGGGGGTAACTTAGTCGCGAATTTACAGATAACATAAGACTTAGAGACGTATTGTTTTTGGTTCCTATAGGAATAATGTCTAGTAGAAATAATTTGAGAAATGTTAATCCTATAGGCATGATTTCTAATAGAAATAATTAAATTCACATTATTCCTATAGGCATGATTTCTAGCAATTATGTATGTATCAGTCCTATATGCATGCTTTCTATTTGAAATTTGCCTAATTAGGTATCAATGACAAAAAATAATAAAAAATATACAAACCCCGCCCCCAATAAACCCCTTTTTACTATCACGAGCGTTTATTACAATTATTACAAAATTAAAAAAATAAAATAACTAACTAATACAACATATATAAAAAACTCTATTGACGAAAATCTACAGTCCCCTTTGCCTTGGCAACTCTTCCTCTCCAAATTAGTAGTAACCTGTTTAACAAATGATACAAAATATACCCGTACAAAACACATATTTGGGCCTTCATAAGTTGCAACTTGTTAAAATTTTTACGAAATATTCATGTGGACAAATTTGAGTTATAAAATTCAAGCACATATTATGAGATCTACACAAAATGTTTGAAAAGTCTATAGCTATTATAACATGATGCGAGTACAAAATTTGCATCTCATATTATCAGAAAGAGGTTTAGAAAAATACTAACCAGTTAATCAGTAAAGGATAAAGTAGCAAACAACAATCTCAAAAATCTTTCTCAATAGTGCTAATGTTGAAATGGGATGGAAGACTATGATTTTAGTAGGAAAAGAGTCATATTTTTGAATTAAAGTATTTTAGTCTATAAAAGTTTTCCACCCCAATGACCAGAAGGGGAGGATATTTATATAGTTAAAAAGACAGGGGTTCCAGGAAGGGGAATATTCGAATCAATAGAAAAGAAGTAATTAAGTTAAATATTTTTATACGAATTATCCTAAATTTACTCATTCAGAAATAAACCACGACTCTGACTATAAACACACGTAATAATTTAAAGAAAAGGGAAGAAAAATATTCATCAAAATCACATAAGGGAAGAGAGAAATAAGAAACAACGATTATGATATTTTCCTTAATTAACAAAACAGAAATAATGTAGAATATTTATTACATAAAAATAACTTGTCTTAATTATATAAATCAAGTTAAATCAATACAAAGATATTCTTGATTTTAAAAATCAAATCAGATTTTACCATAATTTTTTGTAGGCTATCAATTAACGGAGGGAATAATTAGTAAAATCAACTCAATGCAAAGTTAACATATATCGACACAGGCTCAAATTACGGGAAGGAGTAATTAGAAAATTCAAACAAACATTTTTGGGATTAATCAGTTAAAATAGGCAACTAAAATAATCAAATGTTAAATAAATCTCAAGGTTATTGTATAATAATTGGCCTGCTGAATATGATCACTTAATATTGGAGAGAAAATAAATCACTGAATTACCAAGATAAATAATTATAAATTAATCTTTAAAGTTGCACAATCAGGTTACAACTTTTTCTAAATTGGAGACCCACAACTAACAGTTATATGTTTACCATAATATGCACATAATTGCCCATGCATATATCTTATTTAATTAGATATCAAATAATCTCATCAAAAGTTTAACCAAAGCAGTGATACATAAGCGCGAAATGATAAACAAGATTACTTATTCTATTAACATTATTATTAAAAATTATTTGGCCAGATTAAAGTGTGACAAGAATAAAATTCATAAACAAGCATACTAATCAAACGAGCATGATTAATTAATTAACAGATACTTATTATATATAAATGAAACAAAAAAAACAGAACAATATATATTATATATATATATATATTATTATTATTATTATTATTATTATTATTATTATTATACTTTAATATATACAAATGAAAACACAAAGGAAAACAGTATATATATACATTATGCTATATATATTTATATATACATATCTATTATATATTTATGATATATTATTATATACAAATGAAACAGAAAGGAAAAACAGTATATTATATATGTATATATATATATATATATATATATATATATATATATATATATATGTTTGTAAATATATTTATTATATACATACATTTATTATATATTTATTACATATATATAAACAAAATAAAGAAAAATAAATAAATAAATAAAAAATAAATAAAAATAAAGAAATATACGATAGATCTTCGTAGATCTGTCCGGATTCCGTCGGCCGGAAGATGATCAGTGGGGTTTCGGTGAGAGTCGGAGGAGCCGTTGATGGTGGGTTCGGTGTGGCTCGGGTGATGGGAAAAAGTGGATGCGCCGGTGGTGGGTTATTTTCCGGCGTGGTGGTAGGAGGAAAAGAAAAGGGAGGAAGAGGGCTGAGAGGAGAGAAGAAGAAGGATAAGAGAAAGATGATGGCGGCCGGTTGCTTTTGGTGGTAGCCGTGGTGTTTTTTTTCCGGCGAGAGAGGAGAGAGGTGTGCAGTGGCTGGTTATGTTTGGCCGGAGATGAAGAAGAAAGAGGCGTCAGATCTAGGGTTGGGGAAGAGCAAAGAGAGAGTAGAGGGAAAGGGTGGCGCCGCTGCCGGGTCGTCGCCGGAGTGAAGAAGAAGAGAGAAGAGAGAAGGCGGCCGGTTGTTGGTCGGGCATGGCGGCGAGAGGAAGAAAGAGGGGAAGAAGGGAGTGAAGAGGGAGAGGTGGCTGCTCTAGAGAGGGAAAAATAGAAAATGTTTTAGGGTTTGGGGTGTAGGATAGTAGAAATAGGAAAGTGGGTAGGGTTTTAGTCTCATCCGTAGGATTGATCCTTAGGTTCTGGGTCGGGTTATGGGTTATGGAGCGGGTCGCGGGTATTTAAATTGAATAGGCTGAATTAGTGGCTGAATTGGTATTTAAATTATAGCCAGAAATTGATCAAAGTGGCTAGAATTTTCATAAATTAAATAGAAAATCCCCAAAATTGGTATGACTTGATAGAAAATGACTAAAATTTACATGAATTGGAGGGAAGTTGAATTAGCTGCTATTAAATTAATAAATATACTACACTTGTAGATAATTTAATAAATAAAATAGTTTAAATTATAGGAAAATCATATAAATATTATTATTAATAAATAAATCCTAAATTTAAGTATACTTATGTAAATATCATATAATTAAATTATTATATTTATAAATAATTTAATGACTAGAAAATAAAATTAAGTTATCAAATATTATAAAAATCATATTATTAACATAAATAATTTATAAATTCGAGTAATATTATTAGTCAAATAAATTTGTAAAATTTAGTAAAATTAGGTAAATAGTTTATTAAGTAAAGAATATATTTCAAAATAAGGGCGCATATTAATACGAAATATATTATATACGACATAATTATTTAATTATCAAAAATTAAAATTTATATGAGTCATATATATGTAACTTGAAATAATTTTCACAATATTATGATAATAAATTATTTTATAAATATAAAAGCAAGTCGAACATTTGCGTAAAATAAATAAATATATATATATATATATATAAGCAGCATATTAAGGCGTAGGGAGGTCAAAATTGGGTGTCAAAACTACTAAGTCTCCAAAAATATTTCTCGGAGATTTCTCAACTGAGGACGCTTTGGTGTTCCATATCCGGAGTTCTTCTTCTTCTAGTTTCATACTTTAGTTCGAGTTAGATATTGTTAGATTTCTTATTGTAATGCCCCGGAAACTCAAAATCTAATTCCGGGACTTAAATCAGAAAATCTGAAAAAATTGCAGAAAAGCTACAGGAAGACTCACCTAACGACTTGTTAGGTGAGCCGTGAGAAGGAGGTTCAAAATTATAAGAAGGGAGACAGTGTACCCAACGAGGGACTGCACGAGTCGTGGTCACTGACCACGACCCGTTGAGTCACTCGTGGTCAGGTCTGGGTTGAGAATTTTTTTTGTGGTGCAGTGTACTTGACGGGTGCGGGCAACGAGTCGTGGTCCCCAGTAATGACTCGTTATGTCCCCCATTACTATTCCTAGTAAGTTTTAGCCAGTGTACCTAATGAGTGTCACGACGGGTCGTTGTCAGTGACAACAACTCGTTAGGTGACTCGTTATCAAACTTAGCCTTTAATCTTCAAAAGTGAGACAGTGTGGTCCACGACTGGTGACCACGAGTCGTGGTCAGTAACCACGACTCGTTAGGTCCCTCGTGGTGACCTACTAAGGAGCCTAGATAGTGTACCTGACGGAAGTGACCACGAGTCGTGGTCAGCCACCACGACCTGTTAGGTCACCCGTTAAGTCACCTGACAGTTTTTCCCAACAAATTTTAAAGGGCTATTTAGTAATTTTCTACCCTTCCAAGCTTTAAACTACGTCGTTTTAGCAATAATTTTAGACCTCTTAGTGGAAAAAAATGGTTCATTCCTCATTCCCACTCTCAGTTTTTAGAAAATCACCGTAAGCTTTCCTCTCAAGAACCCTTCAAGCAAGCTTAGGGTTGTTCACCATTGCAGCAGTTCAAGTCTTCTTCTCCGGGAGAAGTTTAGTCAGGTATGTGGGAATTCAACAAGGGAATTTTCCTTTCCTTGTGTCCCTCAAAATCCTCCCATAATTTTCCTATCAGTTTAGCCCTGAGATTTTCGAATATGAAAAAGATTTTCATGTTGGTTTTTGTTAATTTCAATTGGTTTATTATTCATATGATCTTCATCAGTTCTTAAGTAAATTATTGATGTTCTTGCCTAGTGATTTACAGCCCTATGTTCTCGAGTAAAGATCGTTTGTGTATTAAATTCCGTCTAGTTTGTGAAGTATGTTTTGGGATGAATTTTCTAGTAATTCTTATTATATATATGTTGAGCAATTATTCCATTGATGAGGATGATTTTAGCCCCGTTGGATGAGATTCCTTTAATTCTTGAAACTTCGCTATATTATGAAATTTTTCGTGTTGTTGGAATGAGTTGAGTTCTCTATTAGCTACTTAGTAGTTTAATCCAGTTAGAACACAGAGCCTCGTTAGAACTATTCAGAAAGTGTCAACTAATCAGTTTGACGTCAGTCTTTTCCCGAGGTGTCTCTCAGTTATCAGAATCCAGTATATTGGTCCATTAGCCGGTCATGACATTTTACATATATATAACTCTGACCAGCCTTAGGACCCCAGTTCAGTTTACAGACTGTTCTTAGACGGTTACGATGCTTCCAGATAAGCAGCTCTGACCAGTTTAGAACCAAGTTTCAGCATCTGGTTCAATAAGACTCTCAGGGTACTTTCAGTTATATGTCCCTAACTAGTCTTGGACCCCCGTTTCGAGCTATCAGCTTAGTAGTTTAGTGTAGGTTTTCAGTGGGAGTAGAACTTAGCACCGAGCGGGTCGGGGCTCCAGGGCACCCAGGTTCCTAGAACTACGTTTTGTTTCAGTTGTCATTTTTTCTTGTAGGAAATTGATACCAAGAGAGTTTCAGTAAACTGGAAAAATTTTTATATCTTCAAACCAAATACAAACAATTAGATTTACTTAGCCAAATTTTTATATCTTCAAACCAAGTACAAACAATTAGATTATTTGGTGAAGTATTTATATCTTCAAACCAAGTAATCAAAGTGAGTACAAAATTATAAGAATTTTAATCTTAAAGGAGGAGTAGAAAATCCGAAGATTTTAGTCTCCACATCAAAACTGAACACAGAGAAATTAAACAATTTATAATTTCTTAAGCTTGTTAGTAACTATGTTCTGATCTGTTCTATAAACTCTCAATATCTGTTTTCTAATGAAAGAATAAAGTAATATTGAAACCAGAAAAATAGATGAAGTAGAAAATATTATTCCGAGCCCACAAGTTTCTTGTGTGTCCTTAAAGAATTATAACCCCCTCACTGTTGCCAAGGTTTGGGTTACTTCTTCCAAGGAAAGAACAGAAAAGCGTTTCTATATAGCGGCAATGCGAATTACAGAACTCCAGTGAACTCAAATAACAAAGAAGAATCACAGTTGACACTTACAGTTTTGCTGTTGAAAACTTATGCAAAGAATGCAGAGGAGAAAAAAATATTTTTATTTGTTAAGTTTTTAAATTCTGAGGCCAAACCTGAAATTTATAGAGAGTGAAAGGGTGATATAGAGAGGTGCAATTCAAAAGGTGCCTTTTTGATGTAATCGAAAAGGTTCCTTTTTCTCATTTTTCATTCACATCTTAAAAATTCCAACAATATGATTTATCAATTCATGTGATAATATTTGTGCCAGCATATCCCTTTTCCAACCATTGTCATCAACAAACTCTTGAACTTTTATCTCTTCATAGACAACATCTAGAGTGATGATAATTAAAGCTTTTAAGGAACTCCAATTATCATACGAAAAGCTTGAGTTAATTTTTCTGATTTACCACCATATCTAGTGTTCCAATAATTTCTTGACCATTATCATCTTTTTCATACTGGAGAGCCATAGTTTGCCTGAGCTATTACTGGATATAGCTTCTTACAGTATTTGTTTAACTTAAGTGATGCCCATTGTGATGGTTTAGTTTTGAAAGTCCACCATAATTTACAAAATAGGGCACTAGAACCATCAAACATTAATCTTAAACCCAAACCTCCTTCCTCCTTTGGTAAATCCTTCTATTTAACTTAGTGTTTACTCTTGTTCTCTTCAGAGTATTTTTTTAGAAAAATCTTGCAAAAATTCTGTGAATCTATCTCAGTACACTGACTGGTGGGTTAATACTAGATAATTTATGGACTGGAATGCTTTGAAGAACATTCTCAATTAATATTGCTCTCCCCCCATATAATAATAATCTACCTTGCCAAAAAAGCAATCTTCTTTTAATTTTGATAATAAGAGTCATAATAAGTTATATTATTTCTATTCTAGAACATAGGACATCCCAAATAAATGAAAGTAAAATTACCTTGTTTTATCTTGATTATTTCTTTGACACTTTTTACCTACATCCTGTCAGCATTTTCATGTAGATAAAAAGCTCTTTTCTTTAGATAAATGAGTTGTCCTAAACTGCATCTTTCATACTGTTGTATTACATTTTTCATCATTTTTAATGTCTTCTTATCTACAGAGGAGAACAAGATAGTATCATCTACATATATAAGATGATTTATCTTAGGACTTCATTTAGGTATTCCATAGGGTATAAAATTAGGATTCTGATATAATTCATTTAAACCTCTGGATAGTGCTTCTATTACTATTACAAACAATACTGGAGACAATGGCTCTACTTGTTTAACTCATCTGATGGATATAAAGAAACTCTGAGCTTGTCCATTAAGTAAAATGGAATACCAGTTATTATACAGTAGTCTGTACACCATATCAATCAAAACTTCACAAAATCCAAACTATCCAAGACTTTAGTAAGGTATAACCAAAATACCCTATCATAAACCTTAGTTATATCCAGCTTCACCACCATATTAGCTGATTTGGTTCTAATTCTGATATCCTTAATTATTTCTCGAGCTAAAAGGACATTTCCAAATGTTCTCATCCCTTTTAAGAAGCCTATTTGGTTAGCAGATATTAGGCTTGGTAGCATCTTGTCAATTCTCTTGTAATATTTTGGAGAAGATTTTGTTGGAGACATTACTCAGGCTAATGAGTCTCACATCTCTAAAATTAGTAACATATTCCTTTTTTGGTAGTAAAATCAAGTTAGTATGTGTAATGTACCTTGAAAGTTTTTAGCCAACGAAAAATGCTTTTACCATAGTGCATACATCCTTTGTAACTATATTCCAACATGTTTCATAAAATAATCCTGTAAACCTATCTGGTCCACTTGTACTTTCTCGATTTAGATCAAATATTGCATGTTTAACCTCCCCCTATTAGTAGAGCCACCAGTAACTCATTATGTTGTTCTGTTACTAATCTTGATATAATCCTAAATATCAAAGTTATCTAGAATACTATTTGCAATAAATAACTTTTGAAAGTACTTGAAAGCTTCCCCACCTTTGTCATTAGTTGATATTACCCATTCCCCTTCTTTTGTTTGTATCCTATTTATATTAAGCTTCTTCCTAAGAATTTTATATTTTTGTCTCCATCTTTAAACTATCTAAGACCAGATTTTTATTTCTAGTAAGCTTCTTCTAGTACAATGTACTTTTCTAGTTCTCCTTATAATCTATGTAATTCTTCTTTATTGCCCGGCGATGGATCCCTTTTGAATTGCATCTCCCGGGACTAAATGACTTCCTCTATTGTGGCAATCTTTTGAAATATATTGTCATAAGTCTCTCTGCTCCACTTACTTAATGTCCTTTTCACTTTCTTTAGTTTATGATGGAACAAATTGAAATGATCCCTCGTGAAGTCTTCTTGTCAGTGTTGCTGGATCAGCTCCTTAAATGTTGGGTTCTCAACCCAAAAATAAAGGAATTTTAAATGATTTTATTATCTCCTCAACACTGTCATCACATTATAGTATAAGGATGAGTGATCAAAACCTTTTCTAATAAGATGTTTCACTTTAAGATGTGAAAAAAATTAAAATTTAATAGTTTCTGGTTGCCTAGGAATCTGTCTAATCTCTTGAAGATTCTGGCCTCTTGATATCTCCCATTCTACCAAGTATATATGCTGCCCTCATATCCCATATCTTCTAACCAATAGGTGTTTAGGCATTGTTTGAAATCTATAGTTTCTTGATAATACACTGGTAGTCCACAGAGTTTCTCCTCTTGTCATAGGATTATATTGAAATCCCCTTCCACTAACCAGGGTAACTGCCACTAATTAGTTATATGGGCAAGTGATTTTCATAGTTCTATCCTCTCCTTCTGATCACATGCTGCATAAACTGTTGTTACTATTATTTCTGTGCTAAGAGTTTGATAATAAATCTTCTAGGTCAATTCTTGTGTTGCATCCATTAATACTGTCATCTGTAATTTTGCTGCTCCAAACACCCATATCTTCTTTGAACGGTTAACTATAGCATATTGAAGACCAAATCTTACCCTATATTCTTCCGATATTGATGAATCTTGAAAAGGTTCTGTCAATCCAATTAAATAGTATTTCTTCTTTCTATTTAGGTTAATCAACCCCTCAAATGCTTCCTGAGTTTTATTTGACCCAATATTCCAAAACAGAATTTTGTTTATCATTATTGATTAGATTTTAAGGCTGCCGGTCTCTTGGGTAAAATTCTCAAATGCGGTTTTGGTTGATCTGACCTTGTTATCTCCTTTTATTTTGGTGTTGTTACCTTTTAGTAGGGCAGCATATTTGGGAGATAAATCTGCCTCTTTAGCTACTTGTTGAATATTGTTTTCCATATCTACATCATCTTTCTGATTTTCTCCATGTAATGCCCCTGCCTCACCTTTTTGTGTGTCTTCTACTTGTGTTTCTTTGCTTGTTGATCTCTCTCCAAGATTATTTATTAAAAGTGGTTCCTTCTCTTGTTCTATGGAGTTATCTTTTGATAATTTCTCCACACGTTGTTGATTCTTTACTATCTATGTAGCTTACACTCTTGTCTTTTTTTTCATTATCTCCCATTATGGAGCCTGTTGTATTTATAGTTTCTTGTTTCCCTTGATCCTCCATTGATACTTAATTATTTCGACTGTCCATTATTCGTTGAGCCTTTTTCCATATCATTTGTGATTTCTCTCCCTTTTATGTGTATCACCCATTATCTGTTGTATTTAAGTTTCTTGTTTCCCTTCACCCATAATTTGCTTATTGACTTCCATCATGAAAAAATTTCTTGGTTTTGTAAGGAATTTCTGTTAAACGCTTATTTTAAGTTTTAATTCGTTTAATCTTAAAAGAAATTATTACACTACAAAAGTGAAAGCTAAAATTACTTGCTCTTATTGCTAAAAACTGGTCATAGAGATCGCAGAAAATTCTGTTAGAAGCCTTGTGTGTATGTTAATTTTTAATCCTTTTAATTTATAAATAAAGTTTTCTTAGTTAACTAACTCGAAAGGATCTTAATTTACGATCAAACTTCGCTATAGCGACAATGTTTGTCTCAAAATTTTATGGCTGATATAGTGAGATGCTCTTATATATGATATTGACATTTAAAGTTTAAATCTAATTTAACTGTTTCAAATAAAAGTACACAAAAATATAGATTAATTATTATGTGTACCAAGAAAGAATATATTTGTTCAATCAATTTAACCAAAAAAAAAAGAAGAAAAAGTGTAAATGTAAAAAAAGGCAAACGCGAGTAGCCTTTCTTCGTGAAGTTACGATCATAACTGGTGTACTATCTTGATATAATTATTTTCTTTTAGATAATCATACTTGAAATTTATAATGTATATAATATTAATCATGATTACTATAAATATTTTAATATATAATATTATAAATAATATATTTTTATAAAATATTATACATAATATTTAAGTATGACTGTTATAAAGGATAATTTTATAAAGAATATACCACTATACTGAACGTCACTACTGTTATAGGTTGAATATTATTGTCAAGAAGTAAAATGTAATATAAAAAACTAAAAATTAATTCTAGAAAAAATCATACTGTTATAATGAAATATTATTATTTTACTGTTATTATTTATAATCATCTATGTTTCGAGCATAATCGACTTGGAGACATCAAAAGTAGACCTTCATCTCTATACTAACAAGAGAACTTCTTGTAATGTTTGTCTAAGTTTATTTTTGGTTGAAAGGAATTTTTGTTTTTAATTTTCAGAAGTAAAAATGATGGAAGTCCTCAATAAGTCCAGAAGAATTCGACATAATTGATGAATTAAAAGTTTATGTTAAAGTTTTGACACTTTATGGTAAGAGTGGACCAAGGTATACACATTTTTAATTAAAGTTTCTGTCATCAGCAAATGAGCGTAAAATTGTGATAATCACTCTTCAACTCCTCCTTTTATTTTTCGCTGTGATAATATTTTCCAGTTGAGTTTGAATTATTATTTTATTTATTTAATTTATTTGTTTGATTTTAACTGGACATAAGATTTAAAAAAAAAAACTTTGAACCTTATAATCTTAAATAAAAAATATATAAAATGTACCAATATATTTTTTAATCTTGTGATCTTGAACATGTCATGTGAAAACTTAAAATACAAAAACTTGCAAAAAAAAAAAAGACATTCTTTTTGGAACCACGTAAAACAGAAAATAAGACAAATAAATTAAAATTAAAAATATATAAATTAAATTCAATTAAATAGATTCTATCATTCATCGATTTAATTTATCCCTAAATTTAAATTTGCTCTTAAATTTGTTTCCCTCAAATTTCATGTTACTCATCAAACACATGTTTTAATATTTCTTATATAATTTGTTTCGTCCACTAGCTTCATTCAATTCATATGTTATCCCACTTGTAACTTTACCAAGTACTATTCCTTAGCCTGCCTTAGCTTAAAATTTACATGAAACATCTCTCTTAGTCTTCATGCGTTCTGAGCTTAGGCCTTGGGCAGAGTGTTGGTAGTGAGGACCGAAGGGGGGAGATGAATTATATCATCTTCCATCAGATTAAGAACTCAAGGAAAACACCATCAATCCTTCAAATTTGAAATTTCTACAAAAAACAAAGGGAAGATTGTATAGATATCCATTCCCTTTCACTGAGCAGTGGGAAAAAAAAGGTGGGTATCATAGAGAGTAGAAAATAAAGCAACTTGACAAATGACTGATGGAGACACGTTCCATGAGAAAACTTTTAGCCAGCAGCTACTGGGAGCTTAAATTGAAGTATATGTATCAAATGATTTATTTCCCAATTGAAACAAAAACGGCAATGTGCGTTTTGGGGGAGAGGTGTGGGAGAAAGGCAGACAAAGCGAACGACATGGTTCGAGGAAAATAATGCGATGACTTGGTAATTCATCATGGACACAATGATGACTGAACAAGAAGTCAAATCCACAATGAGATAGCCAGATTCCTGATCTTATCTCACTTGTGACATAAAATGGCATAGGATACCCCAGCAACTTTATCTAACATTCCATGTTTTCAAGATTAGTAATGATTACCAATTATATGCTACCTAAAATCTCCCCCTATATTGGAAATTATTTCCCCACTTATAAGTTCACCTTCTGCTGCACCCACCTTCTCAACATTCCAATGCTAAAAATGAAGGGAATAGAGCTCCTTCTCTACCTTCTTCTCATATCGACAATATGTGCAGCATATCAACATGATTATAACTTCATTCCCGCGATTCAAGCTATAAAAGCAGGCAAGTTTCGACTCTACACTGCTAATGAAACACTAATAGATGAATGTGATGCACTATTTCCTTCTTTTCCTGATATGGTAGCTGAAGCAAGTCGCGTCTTTTCTATTTTCTTGAACTCCGGGATTTCCTATACAAAACAGTAACGTGATTTTAGTAGGCAAGTATATCAATGGGTCTAAACTCTAGCTTCTCTATAGCAGTTAGGTCCAATAAAAGCTCAGTGTTCTACACCTTGAGATCAACAAGAGGACACATTCTTGCTAATTTGGTAAGTTTCACAAGTATGGAGTCTCTATTCTGCAGTAGTTTATACATGGAATCTCTAATCAAACTATTGTGGAGCAGGGCAAGTATGAAAAGATTCATAAACCCCCATCTGGACCAAATCCAAATGGAAATCATCGTCCACCATCAAGGGCCAAACCCAACTGGAAATCATCGTCCACCATCATGCCATGAACAGAAGAATGAGCTAGCCGTATGAGACCACAATTTTAGATTGGAGGTCAGACATATATGTAGTAGTTAGATGATTTCATCTTTAGGCTATTGTATTTGTTAAAACAGCGGGATATCCTTTCAGATTGGAATTACATTTCCTTCGTTTACTAAGCAGTCTAGACTGTTTATCTAATCTATAGTCCTACAACTTCACACCTAATATGATCTACTGCAAGTTTTGGCCTTTTTTGTTAGGCATTGAAGCCCACCTTAGGTGCTGAGTGTGTCCTCCCCTGGAAATCAAACGAATCACAGCATGCAAACAATATTCAAAATCAGGGCCTACCATATTAATGAGATCTACAATATTATCAATTTACGACTATCAATATCTCGTTTGATAACAACTTAAAATGTAAAAATTCCACAGACCATTCTCAAATCTCAACAAGATCAAGACAGTTTTGAGTAAGCTAAAAGTGAAACTAAAGCTCATCTACTGAAGGCCAACCTTTTTTTTTTCGATCAAGGCCAACTTAAGCCCAAGCTCCTACAAAACCAAACTAATCTTGTAGGTCACAAAAGAACAACTCTGCATACTAGCATCAGTAATTGAGAGATAGGGTTGAAGATTATCGTAATGACTAATGAAGCAAAATAGAGAATTAGTTAGGTCACAAAAGAACAACTCACATGCTAGCATGAGTAATTGAGAGACAGGGTTGATGGTTATTGTAATGACTAATGAAGCAAAATAGAGAAAACCTTGGGCCAGCTGCTTAAAATTCTATGGTGCTGCCACTTTACTGCAAACTTTGACGCATCCTCTCATCAGATCACACTATTGCCCACTCAAGTCGTGGTTAATATTTGTACAATAATTGGTACAACAAAGCCCACATGCTACACATTAAAGAATATGGAAATTAAGCTTTTCTTAGCTAAGCTCATAGTTAAACTTGAAAGAACCTGAATAAATCTTAAGCAATTTACCAACTCATCAGGCTTTCTTCATTTAGCAAATAGTTCTCAAATAGATGATCCGCATGAAAAGGGCCACTAGACACAGACTAAGATACATTTATCATATATAAAAGTTAATTGCCAACTAAAGTGTGTCTCTCTTCTGCTTAGTTTTTGCATGTAGTCTCTAATCAAACTGCTGTGAAGCAGGGAAAACACAAGATCCATATAACACTACTTGGCCAAAGCCAACCAGAAATTGTCGCCTGCCATCAAGGCCATGACCAGAAGAACGAGCTAGCCATATGAGAACATAATTTTGCTGAAAGTTGGAGGTTAGACATATATGTAATAGTTAGAAGATTTAATATTTAAGTT
Source organism: Datura wrightii (assembly GCA_035772735.1). NCBI lineage: Eukaryota > Viridiplantae > Streptophyta > Magnoliopsida > Solanales > Solanaceae > Datura > Datura wrightii. Next base: position 178,230,952 of record JASDFA010000001.1, on the reverse strand, counting down.
ATTGTGCTTGTACAAACAGTGGGATATTTTTGAGATTGGAATTTTATTATCCTTCACCAACTAAATTGTCGGAAGAGTAATGTTGTCTAGTCTTAAGTCCTTGTTGCTCCACTTCTAATGTGCTCACTGCAAACAATACTATCAATTCATAACTATCGAAATTTAGTTCTCTATAAATTTTGAAAAAGTATTAATCTACATGGCATTTTCAAGGTATTAAAAAAATGAAAGAATTTTGTATAAGCTGGTCGCCAAACCGAAGCTCTTTTTTTTAATACCTGAGAAATCCGTGAAGGTCGGTGGTACACAATTCGAATTAGAACCCGTGATGCACACCTAACCCGTACATCAGTTGCTGCATTCTTACCCCAAGACAAAAGCCCAGGGGACCAGACCGAAGCACATTTATGAAGACAAACACTAACCCAGGATGCTACGAAAGCAAACTAATCTTGCAAGGAAAGAAAACTACTTCAACAGTAGTCATCATTGATGCAGTGGAAAGTAGGTAACTAATGAGGAAAATAGAGAAAAGTTTTGTCCCACTGCTTAAAATTCTATGGTGTTACCATCGCAGACTTTGATCCACCCCTCTCATCAAACATACTTATGGTCAGCTGAAGTCATGTTTATTGTTTGCAGGAGAATTGGTACAAGAAAGCCCACATGCTACACATGAAGGAATATGATAAATTTAGCTTTTGCTTGCTAAGCTGGTGCTTAAACTCGAAAGCGCATGAATTCTCTTTTGCATACTTATCAGGTTCTTGTCATTTGGCAGATAGCCATTAAATAGATGACCGACATGAAAATGGCCACTATACACTAACTAAAATACAGATTTGTCAAATATACAAGTTAAACTGACAGCTAAAGAATTGGTTTACCGCTTTATACAGCACGCTTCCTTTTTGATCTCTTACTCTTCCTTGGCCCCGAGTAATTCGGAACTTCCTTACTACTGCTAGAAGCATAAGCCTCTTCTAGAACTTCATCATCCTGCAGCCAACATTTATCAAGTGTATAAGCTCAAATTCAGAACAATGTCTTCCAATTGAAAATTTAAAACTCTGCCATGCAGCACCAAATAAAACAACTCATCTTGGGTTACTAAGAAATTATTCTTTCCCCTCCTCATCAAACTGAATCAATAAGATTTTGAAATGTTCCAGAGCAATTTAGGTATCGACGAGCCTAGAATTACGTATGCATATATCTCTAGTCTCTGAGTGAAGCCTATCAAACTTTCAGCTTGATTGCATAACCAATCCCTATGCATTTTTGCTCAAGATTATTGATTTAAATTTGAATTTGAGTAATCCTTGCTTAAGCTACAGAGAAAAGAAATTATTTAGAACACTAGATACATAGATTTTTCAATTTTGTTCTTTCCTCAACCTCCTCTCCTCGAGCAAACAAATTACCAAAATTAGTCAGAAATATATTGGGAAACAGAAAATTGGGATTATAAACGTAATACATTATTAGACCACAAATATCGAGCAGATGTATCTTCATGTACTTCAAAGTGTTTAGTCATAAGCCTGTCTCTTTTGGTCTTCACTTGTCTGCTTTCGTTCCACTCCTTTCCAACTCATTTCTCCGGTTCAACAATTTCAACACCGCGCCCCTTCTCCAGGGCGGCAGATGGGTCTAGAGAACCGAACTGTCTCACGATTTCAATCCGGTTACCGAAAAGCAGAACTAATGGTTAAACAACTAGAGAAATCAAGACACTCCTAATTAAGAACAAACTCCAGTCAACTGGAGAAAGATCTATTTTCAGACAGCAACTACAAAATCACATCTATGTTATCATCACATGCAACTTTTTTCGGATAGTGTTTGCATAAGGGTTCTATAGTGACATTTTTTGCCAATACATGTCATTTAATAGCTCAAACAATGTACTCCAGCACCCTTAAAAAGGAAGGGAAGGCCAACCTACGGAGGTGACAAGAAATAAAAACTATGATCCTTTCCAACTCTCACAATGTGAATCTCCTTCTTTCTTTTGTTCCTCTTTGTTGGGTAGTATTTCTTTTTGCTCTCACATAAATGTTCTCTTCTTAGGCTGGCATAATGGGGTCTAAGAATAGCATAGTTGTGCATCTAGGTACCATGACACCAACCATGACCAAGCCTAGGTGAACAAATTGACATTTTTATTACATGAAAGACCGACTTTCATTATAAGTGAAAAAGGAAGGATAGTACTTTCAGACGGAGAACTTTTATAACGCAATAAATCTTTGTGCCTTATTGGACTGGAAACCGTCCATGTCTTTCATTGTCCTTGGACTTGCCATTTCCTATTCATTGACTGACAACTAAATTTAATCATGCAAACATGTCTCAGATGAACTTGCCAGCAGAGATCATATGCAAAACAATAATTTGACGTTTACCTTGGGCTTGGTGTCATCATCTGGTTCGTCCTCTGAATCAGATGTAGAAGCAGATAGTTCAAGCTTATCTGTAGGGAGTGCCCTGGTTGACTTTTTCTTCTTTTCATCTTCTTTTAGCTGCCTGAATCTGTCTCCATAAACTTTCTTGTTAGCTAGGTAGACATTGTAAAGTTGATTAACTCCGAAATATCATACACACCTCTCTCCAGATTGTTCAGGTTGAGAGGTAGTTCTCTTTGCACGTCCAGCACTGATGATACCACTAGCATCTCCACTCACAGCAGGCTTTGCACCACCTAACTTGCGCAACCATACCTGCTGTGCTGTGGTCAGCACATTATTTGTGAACCTTGATTCAAACATAAAAGGAGCAAGTTAAGAACACTATCTTGCTTCACTGATTATAATATCCAGAACACAAGTCTACCTTTGAGTTAAAAAAAGATAAAAGGCAGAAGCATGATAATTTGTCATTTGTTGCCTCAGTGATGAGAGAGAACTTAAAAGAAAAACAGGTAGAAGAGATATTGAGCAACTTTTTGACATGTCTTTTTACCGGAAAGTTTGAAAGAGCTCAGACAGTATAAAAATACATCTAAGGGGTCGTTTGGTAGGTTATAGTAATTAGAATAGTCCTTGTATTAAAATTTAGTCTAGCTAATACATTGTTTAGTTACTCAATTCAACCTTAATACATAGATTACTTATAAATCATAGGGTGTATTATCTTATACCAAGAAAACAAAGGGATAACTAATCCCTGGATAAGACCCATAAATGACTAGACTACCCCTCAGTCCCTTTTTCTAAATTTCTTTATACAAAAATCCAAGGGTAGAATTGTAAAGAAGATTTTTGTAGAGTTATAAATCAACACAATACGTGATATATCTAGTTTTTAACATAATGAACCAAACACTTGACAAAAAATAATTCCTGTATTACTAATCCTTGCATTACTAATACCTGCATTACTAATCCCTGCATTACTTGTCTTCGTACCAAACGACCCCTAAGTGTATAAAGGCAGCATTAAAATTTCTTTATCCTCTCCTCTTATTCAGTGATGTGGTCACTGGAAACAAGTGAATAGCAAATTGCAATTTATTTAAGTGCAGATAATATAGTTTTCAATTATAAAAATAATAATTCACATCAGGATGTTCATCAGATCATATTTGTTTAAGACCGATACCGTAATTCTGTATCAGAGATATTATTACTTTAAGTAAGAGCTCACCAGTAAATTGTTAATCCTGATGGAACAGACAAAGAGAAATAGCCAATCATGAGTGGAAGGAACTTGAAAACCAGAAGCGTGTTCTTTTGAGCTGGATCATCTGTCTAAGAAGAGATTTCAAAGATTTCAATATAACATGACAGAAGCACCCATAAATTGAGGTCAGAAGGAAATAAGCTGGAAGATCAATTCAGGTTCGTATAAATTCAGGTTCGTACTTGGGGAGGTTTCATTATCTCCATTGAAACATATTGTGAAACAATTAGCAGGATAGGCAAAATGAGGTAAGCCACTGTGTCATGCCAACCCAAAGGCGGATGTCCATCCTGAAAAAGTCAACAGATTTCATGTCCGCAATCATACTAAACTGTACTTCGTATGACAAGAAGATTTTTCTTCTGAGCACAAGAATTTGTAGGAAAGCCAATAGGATGAGATGAAGGGGGTAATTGCTCCACCTTTTTTGTGATTAGGAAGATTACTCAAAATAACTTTTTAGCCATGGGATAAATGTGTAATTAGGTTATGACACTGACCACAAATGGGAATAGCCAAGAAACTCCAGATCCACTCTGTCGAGCAGCTATAGTAGTAGGGCCTCCCAAAGAAGGGATCCAAAAGAAACCTTCTGTCAGCAATCCCTTTTCAGAATGAAAGAAAGGTAAATAAACTCATTATTTGAATGAATAAGTAAGAGCATACAATAACACTAACTTCTCCAATACCTCATTTGCCACATTGGAGAGAGCTTGATAAAGACCAATCCAAACTGGTATAGTAGCCAAAGTTGGGAAACATCCTGTTATAGTGTAGCAACAAAAAAGAAATATAGTAAAACTCTCTATAGTGGCAGCATTTGTCTGAAAATTTTATGGCTGCTATAGTGAGGTGGTGTTATATATGTATACTGACATTTGCATATTTAAATCTCATTTAGCTGTTATAAATAAAAGTACACAAAAATCTAGTTTAATGATTTTTGTGTATCAAAGAAGGGGAAAAAAACGTGAATGTAAAAAGGAAAAAAAAAACACTAGTAGTCTTCACTCGTAACTTACAACCATAACTAGTAGGATACTATCTTAATATAATGTTTTTTTCTTTTAGATATTTATACTTGAAATTTACTATGTGCATGACATTAATGATGATTATCATAAATATTTTAATATTTTTTTTATATATAATATGTTTCTTACAGAATATTATTGCATAATATTTGAGTATGACTGTTATAGAGGGACAATTTTATATTGATTGTACCGCTATACTAAACGATGTTGTTGTATAGGTAGAATACTGTTATAGAAAAGTGAAATATAACATGAAAAATCAGTTCTGGAGAAAATCAGGCCGTTATAGTGAAATGATGTTATAATGAATGGTTGTTATAGAGAGGTTTGACTGTAGATAAACCACAATGGAAGTGTAAGGACTTCCTACATTCATTACCTGGAAGCTAAACTTAAGATGGAACACAATATACATCCATACCATACAGAAGCTCACATCAGTCATTATTTTATGGCATGGTCCCTTATTAACTGGCATTGAAGTTTGCAATTAGTTAATGTGCTACAATTTGCACATGTCAAACAATTTGTTGTTTTTTATATTGTACTGGGTTCATTAACCTTGTGGAGGTTTATTGAAGACAACCTGTCCATTAATGATGCAGTCAACCTCCAAGTCAATGCCTATTTAACAGCATACCTTAGCTCTAGTGACACTTTGTCACAACTAAGGCATAGTAATTGAGTGTACATTTAAAATCATCATGTGTCTTAGAATAGTGGTGTTCGCATAAGACTTAAACCCTAGGGTATAAAGTTGAAACCTTTTGATGCCATTTATAACCACTTTAGTGCAGCTATTGGCCAGACAGTTTGTAGGATACTGCACCTGAAACTTACCCCAGATTGCTAAGTAGTTGGGAGCTTTACTTCTTACAAGCCAAACCCTTTCTTCTTTTACAACGCATAGCCTCAAAGGACTATCGCTACTATACATAAGAAATAAGAGATTAACTAACTTAAAGCTGGTGTTTATCATTTGAACTTAAACAGGAGATGAAATACATTAATGGAAGTAAATATTAAAAAGCAAAATTAAGGTCATAGAGCAGTCTTCTCTGTCATTGAGGAACTAGTTTTGGTGTTCATGATCATCTATGCTTTTGCAACCATTGCATAACTAAGTCAAAAGTTGAACTTAGCTCAAATCAATTTACTATCTCAAAATTCTTAAATTGCGCGGACTCTTCACTTTCGATTCTGCACCCGTGTCAGACTCTCCAAAAATTACTTTTGGAGAATCTGGCACGCACCTATCGACATTTTTGAAGATTCCGAGCAACATAGAAAAATTCTTCCTTCACTGAAAGGAGCAACTATTATATTGACCGAATGCTGTGTTGGACAGGGAGAAAACTGGAGGACAGGAAGACGTCAATTCACCATTCCAACAAGCATTTTTGGCTACTTTGGCTAGATTCTGTCAAAGATGTTTTTAGGACAACGTTGTGTCTGTACATAGTCTCCAACGCAAAACTAATGTTTGTACTTTTGGCTTTTTGGTGTAACAATCTAATCCATGCGTCCCAATTTATGTGGCACCATTTGACTTGGCACAAAGTTTAAGGAAAAAATGAAGACTTTTGAAATTTGTGGTCTAAAACAAATCTTAGACATTTATGTGGTTGTAACATTTCGTTAAGGGTAAAAGGGAAATTTTAAAGTTAACTCTAATTATAAAAAAGTGACATTCTTTTTGGGATAGACTAAAATGGAAAGAGTGACACGTAAATTTATTACAGAGAGAGTAAATGTTTAGATGAAGACGCATTACTGGAGTTCCTCTGTTCCATACAGTTATAAATGGCAAGTCGACAACTGAATTTTGCACACTGTATATATAGTGCACCTTCTTGTGCTGCTTCGACGGAATAAAATATCAGACTTATCAGAAAAATTTAAAAAAGGGAGTTGATGAAGTGAGTGCTATGAATGAGGAACTAACTTAATGACAACTTCACATGCCACAGACTTCAGTTCGAAAAATTCTGGATGGTAGAATATCACTAGGCAACACAGTTCTAAGACGTACTTAAATAAGGAACTAAAATTGCAAAACCTAGGCTGCAGAGGGACAAACTGTGAATGAGCAGATGTCTTATTCTTTAAATGATTAAATGGCTCTTGCACTTCCACGAGATTTAATTCGCGATTTACTACTAGCTAGGAAAGAAAAGCCATGGTAAGTTTCTTTTAACATATATGCTGAATACTTTAAACTGACTAAGAAGATCAAACAAAATAGCAAATGGAAGCATAACAAGACAAGAGAGTGCTGACTGATAGAATGAATAATTACCAGCAAGAGGATTGACCCCTGCCTGCTTATATAAACGTGAAGTCTCAAGTTGGATTCTCTCCTGAATGAAAGATAAGATCAAAGATGTAAGTTTTGTGTCCTGAATACCATATGAAAAGGACACAACAATAATCATTATTCTGTAGGTATAGCTTCACAACATTAGAAACACCCTTCCTTTTATTGAACAAGTTTTTTTATCACCATAAGCAATACCTTCTTACTCTTTTGATAAGAGAAGCAATACTATAGCCATACAAAATAAAAAACTCTAAACTACCCATATTAAGCTAAATCTAACAAGCAAGTTGTAAGAGTTACAATGTCAATTTGCTCATACTTCACTCTTTTTTATAGTACTAAGTACCAAAGAATCTCAAATACATAAGTCAAATTTAGCAGGTCATCTGGCTCTGAAAAGAAGTTTAGATGAAACAGCATCAATCAACATGAATTGGAGCTCACCTGATTTCCAGCATATCTTTGTTGGATAGCTTTGATCTTTGGTTGGAGATTTTGCATTGCTAGTGTTGATTCAACCTTTCAAATGACATAATGTCATACATCAGCAATAACTCCATTGTAGTGATTTAACGATTAATGCGGAACAAAGGAACACGTGACTCCTATTGACTTGAGTTTGACAAACGATCAGTTCTCTAGATTTAAGTTGCTTAGATCCTACCCTCCCTAGACACCACTTGTGGGATTACACTGGTTATGTTGTTGGATGTTTGTTTGTTTGTCCCATTGTACTATTAATAATACTAGACACACGTAACTAAGTGGCAAGACCTGAAATACCAGACCAACTCTAAAACATCCGGGTCTAGCAGCAGCTGCAACACAGGCTCACCTGTTGCTTTGTCAAGGGGAAAGTGGCAGCTTTAACGAGGACAGTAAGCAATATGATTGCAAATCCATAGGCATAAGGCACATGCACAGCTTGCAGTCCATCCTTCATTACCTGAAAAGAGCAAAGTGAATGAGTGAATATAGAGTACCTGAGGGCATTATAGTATCAGTATGGCAAGAAGACAATCTTTCTAAACCTAAAACCAAAAGATAATCTATCTAGAACTGAAACAAAATAAGCTGCAGTACTTGTACTTCGCCCTGTGATCTATAAGACAACCAACCTGTTGTCCTATGAGAATCTTGAAAAGTTTTCTTCCGCATCCATTAATTTCCTTTTTCTTTTGTTGGGAGGAAAGAAGAAGGGGAGGAGGAGAGTGGAGCACTCAAATCTGGTAGGATAAGGGGAAAAATCTGGTTGTCGACTTGTATCAACACGAAAGATGACAAGAGTTAATAGAGAAGTCTTCAATAGGTAGGAAAAAATCCAAAAAAGAAAGGTTTAGTTTACTTCAAGTGTTATCACAGGCGAAAAGCAAAAAATAAATTTAAAAGAAGCACAGGCTCAGGTTTGTTAGGACTTTAACTGCAAAGCGCACATAAAATGTGGACTTTAATGATTAAAGGCACAATGAAGAGAAAAATTGAATATATGTATAATTCAAGAGTAATACCTATAAATACAAACAACAATTATGCGGACAAAGGAATTGATAAAATCATAATTAAGTTAAATAGTTATTGTTTAGTGCTGCTTTCTTCAACACAGAGTCCGTCAGTGATGAGACACGTGTTTTAACATCTGGTGCCTAAACTGAAGCGTCCCCTAAAAGGCAAAGCACTTTGCCTATTTTGCATCTCAGGGTTTAACGTGCCTCAAACAAGACTCCCAGAACATGTTCCCTTCATCTCAGATCCTGCTCAACCATCACCCCTATAATGTCATTTTTATCTTGCTATCACTGACCGATCAGAAATATTACTTTCCAGCAATTAGTATATTTTATGATTTAGTTAGATATGTGTTGTGCAAGGACCATCCTAAGTTATGCTGCTATGAAGTATATATTTCTAACATAAACTCGGGATGAAAGGAAATGGTAATGGTCTTACAAACTACAAAATCCATTTTGGACGTCTTGTTAAACAAATCCGTGAAAGAGGTGTCAGGCAGAACAACAAAGTTTAAATTGAAACAGATATAGTTTGAAGTATTTAAGCAAAACAGCACTATTGAGAGTCAGAGAAAGTTATATTAGTAGGAAAAATGATGTCAATGTAATACTAGTTAGACCTAAACTTTGAAAACTATGCAGACGCGACACAAATACATAAGGCAGCAAGTGAAATAGTTATTATGAATATGCTGAACGTATATAGAGTCGAGAAAAAGAAAATAAAAACTAAAAAGTAGTACTAACAATGATCAGAATTAGCTTGAAACTAAGTTCAGGAAAACGGATAGCAAAATTTAACCTTCAACACAACTTCCATGGCGTCAGAAATGAAAGCGAACCAACCACCGCTTTTCTGAGCAGTAGCGGCAGTGGCATCGGAGGCAACACCAGGATCAGCGGCCACGGCGGCATCGGCTAACGTGTAGAGAAATCCCTCCGCTCGGCTCACAACAGCGTCGAAATCGAAAGAAGAGTGAAGCGAGTGAATCGGAGGAAGCTCATGGAAGCTGAATTTCACTCTAGTAGAGATAAGCCTCCGCCGGTGAAATACATGGCGAGAGAGCGACGGCAGAGGAGTTCCGATGAACGACGAAGGCGATGAAATCAAGGTTTTCGCCATGGAGAAATTGCCCCCGGGGGATGAAGGAGAAAATGGAGTTCAATTCAGCTTCTCATGGAAGGAGAGGGAAGTTGTGGATGATGAGTGGCAGGTATTAAAGAGAGTGGAGGAGGGAGAGCCAGGGAGAGAAATATCCCTATCCTTTTTTTCGTTCTTATTTGGGAATAAAATATTGAAATTTTGATTAACCATGTTTGGCGGTTCGGTTATTTTATTTGGTACGTCGTTGTGGTTGGTCCACGACTATTTCTTAAAAGTGTTTTTAAAAATCTATTATCTCAAATATATTATTATATTTTTATAACAATAAGAATATAATATCAAATGTAAAATAAAAAAAATTAAATATAAAAATGAGTAACTTCTTAAAACAAATTAAGGAAAGGAGGTTACAATCATCACTGAAGATTGTAATGAAGTGGTAACTATTTATTTATTTTTAATTAGAGGTCTAAGTTTGAACTTTGAATGTGGAGTCATTTTTAATTGGAAACGCTTTAACCTCTAAAATGGAACTTTTCAGCATGAATCCGAATTAATTAAACTCAAAAGTGGGAACTACTAGTTGAAAATTTCCAAAAAGAAAAAGTATACCCTTTATTCTAATTTATATTACACAATCTGATTTTGCTTAAGTTTAAAATATGTAATTTTAAATCTAATATTTTATCATATGACAATAAAGATGACACATTAAAAATAAAAAATTTTAAAATTAAATTATCTTTAAATAATATTAAATTAGAATGAATATAGGTATTTAATTATAATCCCATCAGGGAGTTTGATGGACTTCAATTGGGTGGCCATGGGAGCAGGCGGCCGAATATTTAGCGGAATTGAGGTCTGAGGCACAGCGAAATTAGTGTAATTTCTTTTATACGAAAAAAATTATGGCGACAGATTTTAAGCGGTTGAGAAAAGATTATGGCCCTTAATCACGTTAATGCAAATTATTGAACACAACATCTAATTTTAACAATTATACACATGTCATGACCAAATAACCTAGAAAATGTCTAAAATACTACTAAATCATTACAAGAATTTGTAACAAAAATTGTATCCTCCTTTTGTGTTCGTATTATAATATTTTTTATTTTTCTTTTAATATTTAAGCCAGATTAACTAATTATAATAATTTTACGTTTGATTAAATTTTTAATGTCACTTAATGATACGAGATATATATATTTTATAAGGCAATCGAATTCTGTTGGCGTAACATCAATTTCAATTGTTCAAAGTATCTGTCTTCAATTCTTCCTATCTACTGCTTCTTCAATATAACAATGCCTCTGAGAATGGTGATTACATGGTAGTTGATTTCAATTAATCTAGTTATTCTGCAAAAGATTTTATGGAATTTCCAAAGTCGAGATTGGCATCCATTGTTAAGCTTGGAGCTAGGTTAACAATGGGAGATACTAAAAATATTATAATCGGCTAGATTAAAATCATCTGCTCCATCTCCAGTCGTCAGACACTTCCAGTGTAACATTAATAGGAATCAAACTCAAGGATCCAGAAAACTACACTTTGTGGAGCAACTCAATGTGACTTGCGTTGCTTAATAAAACAAATTCGAATTCATTGATCAAAGTTGTGTGAAGGCTCGTACAGAGAAAGCGTGGCTAGTACGTGGGAAAAGGTGCAATGCTATTATCCTATCTTGGATTGGTGTCATGATGTCATAATTTCGACAAAGTTAGTATTCAACATTGTTTATGCATCTAAATCAAAAAAAGTATGGGATGATTTCAAAAAAAGTTTGACAAATCAAATGTTGACCAAAATCTGTTGATTGTGGAAGGAAATAGCAACCATAATGCAAAGTACAAATACAATTACTATATATTTTTCTAAAATAAAAGATCTATCAAATAATAGATGCATTAAGTCCTAGTCATGTATGTAATTATGAAGAATCGAGATCATTTATCGAACTCTTAAGACAATAACCCTTGCTACAATTTTTTATGGGATTAAATGAAAGCTTTAGTTACGTGAGAAGTGATATTAATCAAGTTTATGCATTGATCATTCAAGAGGAGGGGTTAAAAAGTTTTATTTGTGGTTGATGAAAAAGTGAGTCCTTAACTATGATAACACGAAGAATTAGAATTTTAAGGCAAGAAAATTTGAAAATAATATGTGATCATTGTGATATAAAGGACACTTGAAGAAAAATTGCTACTCAATTATAGAATATCCAGTACGCTTTAAGAGTAAAAAAGATATTCGGAACACTGATACTAAAATCAAACCATATGTTAATTGTTCAAGAGTAAAAAAGATATTCGGAACATTGTTACTAAAACCAAACCATATTTTAATAGTTTAAGAGTAAAAAAGATATTCGAAACATTGATACTGAAACCAAACCATATATTAATAGTTTATTAGCTGCGCTTGAGGGTTAAATGAATGCAAACCAAAATGCGAGCACTGCATCATTGAAGATCATTACAAGCAACTTATGAGCATTTTGAGCAAGGCTAATGTTATATCCTGTATAATTTGAGAAATAAATTTGTATTCAAGGTAGGGCTAAGAGTACTAAATAGGTTAAGAAGGAAGTGTTATGAGGTATTTGAGTCAATCAATTATCGTATTTTATATTGGACGTCGATCAAGTTGTAGAACGAAATTCGGCATAAGTTATCACAAATTTCTTTCTTGAAATTCTTTGAAATTTAGGTCAAATATCTCAAAGTTTTTCTTCTAATCTATAAGAAGTTAGGGGGCCTACAACCTATCAAATTAAAGGTCTAGGAGTCTAATTTCTAGTGCATTAAACCATTTGTCAATCTGACTTCGAAGTAGAAAGATATTCGCATTTTCGCGAGACTGCACAAGAAAGCACGTCAAAATGGTCTAAGGCGGTGGATGACTATTTAATTCCCTTTGGTCGGGGACTGCTATCTTATTTTCATTTCTGAAAATTTTCACGAATGAAAGACTCTCTCAATGCCTTTCCATGGTATCCTAAGGGTTTGGAGGCTAGGAAGCTCAACCCAAGTAAGTTTTGGTGTTGGGAAGTCTAGAATTCACCGTAGAACTCGTGTAACGGCGTGGTTTTCAAGTTTTGATACAAGAAATTAAAGAAAGATAACTAACTAGACATAAAGTGATTGAAATTAGCAACCCTTGTGAAAAGGTACAAGGACCTTCAATTCTCAAATCAAGAAACATCTAGTTCTTAAGAAGACCACAAGGGAGATGATTCTCTTGCAATCCTCTTCTCTACACAAGTTAACACAAAAGCTTGACAAAAGCTTAGCAATTTACTACACTTAAAATATTATTTGTTCAAAGTCATAAAAATCTACCATGAAAATTAAAAGAGCCCCTATTTATACTAAGTAAGGAAAAGGATAGACTATTACAAATATGCCCTTAATGAGTAAGGGTTTTGCTTGGATGGTCTTCTTTTTCCTTGAATTTGAAGATTAGCCAATTTCATTTCTAGCCACTTTCTTCACTCCTTTGGCCATCTTGTGTTCCTTCTTCTTTCCAAGCTACGATCCAAATATGAAATCATTTAGATGTCTCCCATATGCACTCAAGTGCCTCCTTTTTCATGAAGAGACCTTGTAGATCTTGGAGCTCTCTTGCTTGACTCCTTGTGAGCGATCTTGAAAGAACATGGATTACATCATTCTCCCCTTTTTGAAAAGAATTTTCACTTAAATTTGAGGGGTCATCATCACATATCACCATAGGAGAAAAATCACACACATTGAATGTGTTGTGCACATGGTAATCCGGAGGGAGAGCCACCTTGTAAGCATTATCATTCAACCTTTCAAGAACTTCAAATGGACCATCTCCTCTAGGCATGAGTTTGGTCTTCCTTTGGCTGGGAAACCTTTTCTTGCGAAAATGGACCCAAACCCAATCACCTGGTTCAAAGACAACTCTTTTGCGGCCCTTGTTGACTTTCTTGGCCATCTCTCGATTTTTCTTCTCAAGTTGGAGTCGCACCTTCTCATGTAAGGCTTTCATGGCGTAGGACCTTTTGTTTCCATATAAACTCAACACAACATCTTGAGACAAAGAGGTTAGATAAGGGGGGTAATGTTACACCCCAAAAAATATTGACGGTTAGTAGGCATACGCGTAGATTATATTGAGTAAAAAGAGCTTGACGTGTGTGGAAAGGGTCGGGCGAGGCCACGCCGGGAGGGACCAGTGCGAGGCTCTAGCCTGCCTGTGCGCTAGGCAGAACAACGCGCCAGGCAGGCCAGCGCATTGAGGGGCGAGGCGCGACAGGGTGCTAGGCGCGATGGGCTGCGCAAGGCACCAAGCCCCTTGGCGCTATGGGCAGCATGAGGCGCTACCCTTGCCACCGCCTATGCATATATATAAGTCCTTTGCTTATTTCATTTCATTCTTAACATAAGACCCACGACCAAAGTAGAGAAGGCATGCAAGTTTCATGAAGTTTCCATCAAATTACACTACCAAACGCCGTCCAAACGCAAATTAACTTCAGGTAACAAGTCCTAAGCCTACGGAAAGCATTTCTAAGGAGTTATTTCTCGAAAATTCGTTTGGCATATCGGAATCCCGTCGAGTAAAAATTGCCAGAATCACTCCAAATTAAATCCTAATCGGCCATAGACATTAGGTAAGCACTTCTCCCTTCTGAACTCTCGAGAAATTGTGGGTTTTCGCTGAGTTATTCAGAGTTGAATTATAGTTTATATTATTATTGAAATTTATTGTTATTTTACAAATTTAATATTGAAATTATCCCTATTATCTCAGTATAAGAGCTGCAGTTGGATAGAAATGTCGGTTACAAGTTGAAACTCGCCAGTTAAACGAAAAGTCGGTACTTGAGGTATGTAAGGCTATCCTTTTCGGCAAGTTATGTTTGTCATAAAGTTAGTACGACTTGTACATCTATAGTACTTCAGGGTAAACCTATTATCGTCAACTGTTATGAATTGAATTAAGATGATAGCGATGATATAGTAACCCTGGTCAGATTTAACCCTAGCCAGCTTGATTGTTGTATACGATATTCGGGGTTTGGATGTTGTTGCCTATAGGGTTATGTTCGCAGGAGTAGTATGATGTTCGGAGGGACCATAGTGAGGCCGTGAGGGCCATATCCAGTTTCCAGAGCTTATATTATTACCCATAGTCGAGCTAAGGCTCGGGGTTCAACTACAGCAGTTCCATCATGACCCATAGTCGAGCCAAGGCTCAGGGTCCAGCTATCGCAATTACATTATGGCCCATAGTCAATCCAAGGCTTGGGGCCTAGTTACAACAGCTACAGTATGATCCATAGTCGAGCCAAAGCTCGGGATCTAGTCATAATAGTCACACGATAACCCACAGTTGAGCCAAGGCTCTGGGTCCATTTACAGGAGGCTAGACGGCTCAGACACAGATACAGCTATAGGAAGCCTATCAGGCTTGGAAACAGCTTCATAGAATGAGTATTCTTGAGTTACAGTATGTTTATGAACCTTTAGTAGCCAGATAACAGAAGTGTACATTGTTTATACTTGCCGGGGCTTATGGGGGCCCAGGTAGGTTATTCTGTATTAGTTGTACCTTTCAGGCTTATGGGGGCCTGATTAGGTCCTTATTTGTATTTATATATTTGTTAGTTAGATATTTCATATGGTGATATTTCTCAGGTTAAATTCTTACCCTCCTTCCTATTTACTTCAGTTTCATTCAGTTATTACTTTGCTACCTTACATATTCGGTACATATTGTACTGATTCCCATCATTGGGGCTGCATTACTTGCTTACAGGTCCGAATAGACGCGGTTCAGGGCATTCTTAGCCATCATCTGGAGTTAGCAGCTCATTCAGCTCCTTTCCTCCAGAGTTGATAGTTAGAAGAGGTTTATTCTTTTGTTGTACAGTTTACGGGTAGGTCGGGGCCCTGTTTTGACCATTATTCCACTATTAGAGGCTTGCAGGCTACAGACTCGAGTTGTTAGCTTTTGTTGTTGGCCGTGTGGGGCCTATGTATATTTTATTTCATGTGATGGCCGTGTGGGGCCTTGTTTAGCTGTCAGTTAGCAGCCTTGTCAACTATAGCACAGTTTTAGTTGCCTGATTTCATTAAGTTATAACTAGACAACATAGTGGTCTTGTCGGCCTGCATAAGATCCCTGTTATTGTATTGTTGCTGGTTAGATGTCTTCTTTTATAGGTGGCCTTGTCGACCAGATGCTGTATTTACAGCCGAGATATAGCTCGTCATTTTCTTGAAATGGGCTGTAGGCGTGCACTAGAAGTGCATCAGATTAGTCCAGATCCCAGTGTGGCACTAGGTTCCAGAAATGCCTCCCAAGGTGAGGTGTGAAAAACTTGGTATCAAAGCATATCCCAAGGAGTCCAAAAGCAGTGTCAAGTAGGGTCTTGTCTATTGGTGTGTTTTGCACCACATTCTATAGATAGGAGGCTACGAGGCATAGTAGTGTGGGTACTCTTCTTTCTCCTCCAGTCGTGCTATAGAGATGTGCTGTATAGGGTAACTCCCTAAGATTTTATTATTCTGCTTATTTACAGAGAAATGACTGATACACGACAGACCGCGACTGGTCGAGAGTTGGATGTTGCAGCAGGAGAGGGCACTAGTAGGGGGCCCTAGATAGAGTCAGCTCAATCTGATGGTGACTGGGAGACATCACCTCGATTTTCCCAGCACTCACCACCACATCAGGGCCCCTCTAGGGTAACTGATACGCCAGTACCACCCCCAGCCATTCCTGTGCCATCGGATCAGGAGCTCAGGGATGCATTTTACATTTTGGTTAAGATGATGGCTGCCCAGCGTTAGCCTCAACCAGTAGTACCAGCTGTTGTTGGGCCCACTGAGGCGCCTAGTAGTTCGAGACTCTGTGAGTTCCTTGCTTTGAGTCCCCCGCAATTCACAGAGACAGACTGTAAAGAGGACCCCTAGAACCTCATAGACCATCTGCAGAGGATATTCAGGGTCATGCATGCCTCGTCCATGGAATCAGTTGAGTTAGTAGTATTCTGATTGCTAGATATAGCAGTTTTGTGGTATGAGAGTTGGGAAAGATCCTGAGGTAGAGATGCACCTCCACCTATGTGGCCTAGCTTCTCTGAGGCTTTCATAGACCATTATTTACCCCGAGAGGTCCGACAGGCCAGAGTAGAGTAGTTTTTGCATCTGGAGCAGGGAAGAATAAGTGTCAGAGAATATGCATTGAGATTTGATTCCTTAGCCAGATATGCGCCCTCGTTCGTCAACACTATGTCAGCTAGGGTGCACCGATTTATTGTGGGACTTGCGCCAGAATATGTGGAGTCTTGCATTACAGCCACTCCGCGAGAGGATATGGATATCTCATGGATCCAAGCCTTTGCTCAGAATATAGAGGAGCTCAGATAGTGTCACTACGCCATGAAAAGGGCAGGTCAGGAGCAGCATCAGAGGGCTAGACCCGCAGATTTTCAGGGTGGGCCCAGGCCCTGTTTATCAGGTAGGCCACCTAGGCCCCTGTCCTAGCAGCAGCAGGGCAGCAGATCAGATCGTTGTAGGTAATCAGGTCCCGTCGAGAGTTCACGAGCTCCAGGCTCACAGCAGCAGAGAGGGCCAGATCAGATGGGACCAGCGGTACCACGTTATAGTACCTGTCATAGGCTGCACTCAGGGAGGTGCAGGTATGGTTCCACCACCTGTTATTCCTGTGGACAGGAGGGACACATAATGAGAGATTGCCCGGCTAGACGCCAGGGAGGTCAGGACCAGCAGAATAGATCCTCAATAGGTTCATATGCCCCAGCTCCTTCTGCAGGGCGCAGGGCCTTAGCTCTAGCCGACAGAGACCGAGGTAGATCAAGGGCATCCAATTCAGGTAGTGGTCAGGATCACACATATACACTATCGGGGCGACAGGAGTCAGAGTCATCGCCAAATGTTGTGACAGGTATATTAGATGTTTGCTCTCACTCAGTTTATGCTTTGATAGATCTGGGCTCCATATTGTCGTATATTACCTATTAGTGGCTTGAAAGTTCGATATAGAGACAGAATTGCTTCAGCGACCTTACTCAGTGTATACACCCGTCGGTGACTCTATTATTGCAAAAACAATTTACCAGGGTTGTACAGTAGAGATTGTTGGTCGTCAGACCTTAGCAAATCTAGTAGAACTAGAAATGATTTATTTTGATGTAATTATGGGTATGGATTGTCTAGCACCATGTTACGCCACTGTAGAGTGTTGACCAGAATTGTCCGATTTCATTTCCCGGGAGAGGTAGTGCGAGAGTGGAGAGGTAATACATCTATGCCAAAAGGTAAGTTCATATCCTATCTTCGGGCCAAAAAATTGATAGCAAAGGGTTGTATCTACCATATTGTTAGGGTACGAGATGTGCAAGCAGAATCCCCGACTCTCCAGTCTATTCCAGTGGTTAATGAGTTCCTAGATGTGTTCCCACATGAACTTCCTATTATTCTCCCAGAGCGGGAAATAGATTTCTCTATAGACTTGCTACCAGATACTCAACCTATATCCATTCCCTCGTATCGAATGGCCCCCGCTGAATTAAAAGAATTGCAAGAATAGTTGAAAGATTTGTTAGATAAGGGTTTTATCAGGCCGAGTACTTCACCAGGAGGTGCTCTAGTTTTATTTCTAAGAAAGAAAGATGGTTCCCTATGCATGTGTATAGATTATAGGGAGTTGAATAAAGTGTTACACCCTGTAAAATATTATCAGTTAGTAGGCGTACATGTAGATTTGTGATGAGTAAGGAGAGCTCAACGCGTGGGGAAAAAGTCTACGAAGCAGGGTCGGGTGAGGGGAGGCCGTGAGGGGCCAGCGCGGTGTGCCAGGTCCACTAGCGCACTGAGGTTCGCGGCGCGGCAGCATGTGTGGCGCTTTGGGCCGTGCGGGCCGCCACCTCGTGCCACCACCCAAGTATATATATATGTCCCTCACTTATTTCACATCATTTTCAAAGAACCCACGACTTAAGCTAAAGAGAGCACGCACTATTTACCGGTTTTTTGTCCGATTACGCTGCCAAACACCGTCCAAACGCAAATTAACTTCGGGTAACGAGTTTTAGGCCTACGGAAAGCATTACTATAGAGTTATTTCTCAAAAATTTGCTCGGTAAATCGAAACTCCGCCGAGTAAATTTGTCGAAATTGCTCCAAATTGAATCCTAAACGGCCACAGGTATTAGGTAAGCATTTCTCCATTCTGAACTCTCGGGAAATTATAGGTTTTCAGTTGAAATATTCGAAGTTGAATTATAGTTGATATGATTATTGAAAGTCATTGCTTTTTGTCGAATTTAGTATTGAAATTATCCCTATTCTCTCAGAATTAAGATTTTAGTTGTGTGGAATCACCATTTACAAGTTGAAACTCGCCAGCTGAATGAAAGTCAGTATTTGAGGTATGTAAGGCTTATCCCTTTGGCAAGTTATTCTCGTCATATAATGATACAAATTATGTTCTTGAATGGAAATAACGGTCCCATATGTTGCAAATAGTTGCTATCAGTAGATTGTGATTAGATATGTTATGGTCAACTGTCGTCTGTAGACTATGAATACATATAGATTGTGCTTAGCTGCTAGAAAGCGTATCGAGAGTATATTACAGTACCCTTCATCGAGAAAGAGTATGTTAAGTGTGGCTCACGCCAGGAGAATCATAGACTCCCCTATTTGTCTGTCCACTATATTAATAGAATTTTGATGTCTCGCTGTCACGCTAAGGCCTCGTAAGTTTAGGGTTATTTATTGGGCCTGATTTCCTAAGTTAAATAGTACCGGGCATAGCCAGGCGATATGACTTTCAGTTGGACGCCTATACTGCCAGGGAAGCATACCCAGAGGCCATTGGCGTACCTTCACGCCCTAGGGTCAGAAATTTAGATAGGATGGCCATACTTTAGAGTTAGCGGCACTAGGGTTGTCTAGTGAATTGAGTAACAACTTGCCATCTAGTTAGCTACTGCCAGTGACTGTCAGTTCCAGTTGACTTAGTATCTGTCATACAGGTCACTCAGGAAGCCATCCCAGTCGTTCAGGTTAGATAGACCTGTGGGTACCCTAAGGAGGGAACCTTATTAGCAATTGGATGCGAGGCTAACGCCCCAGCCTGCTCCGATTAGATACTCAGGTAACGGTTATCGTGAGTGGCTAAGTCCATATAAACGTACCTATAAGGTTAGGAATCGCCCAGAATAGTCATATAAGATCTGAACAGACCAAGTTAAGGTCTAAAGGACTAGAACCATGTTACTACAATATTACCCTTTGGCTAAGAATTTCAGTAAGCTGCCTGTGGAGTATTAGGAGGACATATAGAGTACCGTTTAGGCCACTCCAAACCTTTCCCTACTCGTTCTAGACCATTAGGGATTATGATCACTATTAGGATCCTCTGATCAGATACAAGTACACGGGGTGTGCTTACTAGCATCTATACAGACTATTCTAGGGGCGAGCAGTGGTTGCGTTAGGCCCAGAAGGCCAGATACGCCTTTTGAGTGGCTAGATTGAGGCTTCAGTATAGCACATCGGTTTGGATTACCCTCACCTAGGTTAGCCTTCCATCCACAACTTCAGGGTTGCCAACTATGTCATTGCCTAAGGGGCTATATGATGTTGCCTATGGGGCTATAATATGTTGCTTCAAGGAGCTATATGCCATCCCAAGGGACGATGCTGAGGCCCAAGGGCCATATCACTGTCCATTCCATGACTGAACTATTATTTTATATTGTATCGACATCACCGACCCTTATCGAGCCTGGTGCCCAGGGTGTAGTTACAAGAGCCCACCGGGCTCAGACACAGTTACAGGAGTCCAGTGGGCTTAGATGCGGACCCAGAAGCCAGGTAGGTTGGCTACAACACCAGTAGAGTCATAGAACCTAGATACGGGTATATAGATTGAATTGTACTTTCTAGGGCTTATGGG
Source organism: Datura wrightii (assembly GCA_035772735.1). Lineage (NCBI taxonomy): Eukaryota > Viridiplantae > Streptophyta > Magnoliopsida > Solanales > Solanaceae > Datura > Datura wrightii. Next base: position 178,210,324 of record JASDFA010000001.1, on the reverse strand, counting down.
GGCCCAGGTAGCTTATTTCTGTATTGCTTGTACCTTCCAGGCTTATGATGGCCAGGTTAGGTTCTTGTTTGTGCTCTTGTCTGCTAATTATCGTTATGAATATGTAATTGCGCAGTCTTAGCTCATATATATATATATATATATAGTATTTTACTAGATGCAGGTTTTGAATAAGAAAGATTCCAGCTTACTTTCTGCCCCTTCCCTCTACTTACTTTCAGTCTTTAACAACTTTTATTCAGCCTATTTACTGCTTTACATATTCGGTACATATTGTACTGACGCCCAACTATAGGGTGCTGCATTACTTGCCTACAGGTTTAGACAGATAGGTTGTGAGATTTCCTGAGAGCTTTTCAGAGTCAGCACATTAGCCAGCTCCTTTCAATCGAAGTCTCTAGGGTATAGAAGATTACCTGTCTTTCGTTGTGCAGTATTTGGATAGGCCAGGGCCCTATCCCTACCACTATTTGTATTCTTAGAGGCTTTCAGACTATAATACTCATTAGTTAGTTGTTGTTGGCCATGAGGGGCCCATATGTGTCCTATTTTATGTGTTAGCCATGTGGGGCCTAGTATAGCTGCTTATTTCCCTTTCCATTATAACTAGTTAATATGGTGGTCTTGTCGGCCCGCATAGGATCCCCATTGATGTTTGTTGGTTGGGTTAGTTATTTTCTTTTACAGATGCTGCGTGGCCTTGTTGGCCCGAGTTCGTGTTTACAGTCGATCTGAGTGCTCCTAGCCCTGAGTACCATCTAGACAACTCCAGCACCTATAACTGTGCAAGGCGCTCATCCATCCTCTTCTCAAAAGCATCAAGTCAGCCTTACACTGAACTGGACAATGTCTCCAACTCCTTTGACACCCGCGGCTTTACCTGCTCTATCAAAACTCTAACCTATAGAGCCGTGTGTGCCTGCTGCTTCTCGACCTTAGCTAGCCGCCTAGCCATATCAACTAAGAATTCTTGTGGAACCGTGACAAGGCCGGTTGTGGTGGCTCGTAGAGGCGCAACTGGTGGTCTTGGGGCTGCTGTAGTAGATGATGACTCAAGAACATCGACAGATGTTGCATCTGTAGCCTTAGGATGGCTACCTGTCTCTCTGCCCTCCATAGGCTTAGCTGCTAACTCAGTGATCTGTGCTGCATCGGTATGCATCCCGCTGCCAAATGCCTCTGCTAATATTGTCGCTCCAACGGATGCAGTTGCCTGAGTCCTTACCCTCGATACCGGGTTTGTATCATCTCGAATCAGCCTAATATCTGTAATCTTCTGGACCACTACTCTATGGTCCACTGATGGCAATACCGACACCTTTGACTCCTGACAGAGTCTATCAATCAAACATGGAAACGGAATGGTAGTACCGTCATTGATTGCCTGCTCTCGAATCTCCTTAGCAATGTATCACCGGAAGTTGATGGCATACCCCTCCATTATGCTTGCTACAAAAGCTGCTCTGTCAGGTGAAAGGATGTTTTCATTGCTGGTTGGTACCAGCCTATGCCGCACCAGTGACCACCAAAATTTCGCCTGAAAATTCAGTGTAGCCTTCTTTATCTGCGATTTTGTACCATGCAACTATTCCACTAGAGAACCTCTCATGAAAATGATCCGAGACAGCCAAGTATACTACTGGATGTGCTCCTAGCTATTCAACTTCTTGGTTTTGACTTTCTTCAGCTCAGATAGCCTGTGATCGAATTCTGCTGTGCTCATCGGAGCCTGATAATCTGGCCCATACAACATCCTAGAGATTGTCCGCTCAGAGATATCAACTGGAGTCTCTCTCACCAACACTTGATTTAATGCGGGCCTCTTCTTCCAATCCTGGTCCCCTAATGCCAACCGCTGCAATGTGGATGCATATGCTGCATAAAACTCTCAGACTAAGCATGGGCTGTAGCTAACTGATGGCTTAGTCAACCACCCGAACTTGTATTTATCGAACACTGCTTGTAGCTTTGGAAGATCTTTAAGCCCTGTAGTTACCAGCCTTGGCTCCTCTTATATGCTCCTCTTCATATTGCCTTTTTCATTGGGAGCAATATCTCGATTGTATATAGCCCATATGCTATGGACACACCATCTCCGCACGTTTTTTGGTTGCTCATTTGATCATTTCTCGGGGCCTTTCCCTGAGAACCCACAACATTTACCTTTTCTGCTCCGATTCCCATCAAGTTCTTGGTAAGCAACCCTTTGGTGGTCTTTATCTCTGGTAGCTCCGCAGCCTCTGCATAAGTGTGATTCATAAAGGTTCCTCCGGAGACGGTATCAACCACCGCCTTGGTGTTCGCATTCAGAGACCTATAGAAGATCTCTAGCAATGTATCATCCGGAATCCTGTGATTTGGCACCCTTTTGAGCTTTTTGTTAAAACACAGCCAGGTCTCATGGAGTGTCTCAGAATTTAGCTGTCTGAAGTGGTATATCTCATCTTTCAACTGCAAAGCTTTGGATGGAGGTAAGAACCTTTCAATAAAATCTCTCTTAAGCTCTCCCTAAGTAGTGATGGAATCATTCGGCAACTCAGCCAACCACATCGTTGCTTCATTCCCTAGAGAGAATGGAAATAACCTCAGTCTTATTGCATCCGAGCTTACCCCCAGTTGCTTGTATGGCTTACATATTCCCACAAAATTGGTCAGGTGAGCATGGGCATCATCAGATGCATGACCCGCAAATATTCCCTTCATATTGAGCAGTTGGATCATTACACTGGTAATGTCAAACTTTGCCCCAGCAGGCAAAGGAGGAGGGACTATAGCTCTAGTGGCAACAACTTCATCTATATCCGCATCATCCTCTTCATCAAAGTACAAATGTCTCTAGTGTTCTGGACCTCTGTGTCGTCTAGCTCGCTCTGCTTCTGCAGCTAGAGGTTGCTCTTCAGCAACTCTGGCTAACTCATGATCTCTAGCCTGAGCTTGCTCTTCAGCCAACATTCTTGCTGTGGCTTGGTCCACGGTTTCCTAATCTTAGATGTTGGTCATTCTTCTCAGGTTTCTTAACATTAGCTCAAGTTCGTGATCAATTGGAACCAGGGGAATTCCTTGGCTTCTAGTATCGGGCATGCACAAACCTAAGACCTGTTAAGCAACCAAAACAACAAAAGAAAAATAAAAGAAAGAAATAAGAACCAATAGTGAAGTAAACACAATTAACAAAAGTCTTAGCCGTGTTCCTCGGCAACGACGCCAAAATTTGATGTCGCCCAAATTACACCTCGCAGTTGAGATATAAGTGGTCGATTGTGAAATATAGAACCCAACCAAGGTTGAGGTCAATCCCACAGGGAATATGGTAAGAACTTAAGTAAACTGTTACTATTGAGTTACTTATTTCTGAAGGGGGGAAATATAGAATAATAGACAAAAGTAAAATTACTGAATGCTGAAATCAAATTCGGGTTGTATTTAATTAACGACTTGACTAGGATTGTGTTCCCCAATATTTTATAACCATAAGGCCTATACACTAGTGATCTATTCCGATTTTTTAACATGCAATATTGGTAAGTTAGGTTCACCTAAATGGTTGGTCCCCTATCTAGATGATTATCACCACGCAACTTGGTTCGTATACGGGTGTACTTTAGTTGACCCTTACCCTTAATATCGAATTAGCTATCCCCGGACAACTTCAAGCTATTAGATAAGGGTTGATAGCCTCAAATCTCCGTTGTTAATCCCTTTTCCCATTCTTTACCTCCTTGGTCCGGTAAGTAAGAATAAGGCAAGTCCTAACATTTGCAACCGCCAAGAATCAATCAAAATGAAGGGATAAACAATACATGCGTAAACTCCGTTCAAGAATCGCTAAGTGTTTTTACCTATGTGTATTTATTCATCTTGGTTCCCACAAACCTAGTTATGGGTTTAGCTACTCATACTTGTATTATCACATTCACAAATTATTCAACAAATCATAATTGCAACTTACAAATTATTGTAGAAGAAAAACCACGTAGATTGAATAAAAACTCCACAATAGATGAATAAACTCCAATGTTGCTTTTGTTTCTTGATTCAACAATTGATCAATACCAAAATTCTAGTTGAAAACTAAATAAATCGGATCTCTCAATTACTCTATAATTGTAACTCATCATTTTTTCAAAAATAAACCTAAACTGTGTATTTATAGTTCCAAGAAATCCTTTTCCTAATTAAAATTGGAAACCAGGTTGGCAGTGGCAACGGGCTTGGTGACAATTCGTTTGGTCGTCTAACGAGTCGTGCCTTGCTTAAAACAGTCGTCCTCAGCAACGTACCCAGTTTTGGCAATGGGTCACCTAATGATTCGTCGTTCTTGAGCATGATTCGTTAGGTCCCTCGTGGTCTCATTCCTCCAAAATTCCAGTGGACCCTATGGTTGGTCCCAGTGATTTTCCAACGAGTCATTCCTTGATGTGACGACTCGTGATGTCTGTCGTCAACTACACTAGTCACTTTGTTAAGATTTCCTTTGTTGGTTTTCACGGTTGACCTCATGACTCGTTACCAGTTGTAACGAGTTGTTTCCTCAACTTGGTAGGTACACTGTCTTGCATCTTCCAAATCCATCTTTTTCCCACGCCTTAAGCAATGAGTCGTGCCTCTTACGAATGACTTGTGGAGTGCCTGGCCGTCACCCTTTCAGTTGTTTTTAGCATTAGTTTGACCAGTTCACTCCCGAACCTATTTTCCTGCAACATTAAGCACAAAACACATCATACCCAGAATGTGCATAATTTCTTGGTTTTAAGCGTCAAAAGTGCTGTAAAATCATGGCACATCAGAAGCAAGGGGAAAGGCACAAGTATCTAATTTTACAGGAAAATAGGATCATCTCCTAGTTGAAGTATATTGACAGAGTATGGGACCACTGCTGAATGTCGAGAAATAAGCATCGGGCTGACATTTAAGAGATAGTGAGGTTGTAACCTAGAAAGCTACAATATCACCACCAGTTGTGGAGGTAAAGGAGTGGGGACACAGAGATCTTAACCTAGTACAACCCAGAGACAAGGCCTAGTAGAAAGTTATTGTCCTTTGAGATAGTAAGGGGCAGAGTCGTGAGACCCAAGGGTCGACTCTGCGTTCCAAAGGTGGAAGGACTTCGTTAGTAGACTATGGCCAAGGTGTACCATGTCCGTTACTCCTTCCACCGAGAGTCTAATGAAGACATGTCAGGTTGGAAAGAGAGACATACTAATGGCAAAGGAAGAGGGAAGAAATTTTTGAGTCGTAGTACAGAGCTTTAATGACCAACCAGGAAAGGATGGACAGCAGGAACCGAGCAAGCCAATTCAGGAAATGGTCGTGCCTGCAAGGAAGTTGAGAGTAATCGACATGAATACAGTTACAGGGTTATTTCGTGCCAGATATACGTTGACCTCATTTGAGTTAATGTAGAAAGGCTAACGAGGTCAACTCATGTCTCGCCAGAGGGAATTATATTTCACCTAAATGTTTAAGAAGTAGCTTAGAATGTGGAGCCAAGTATCTTATAAATTCTAATAGAGTGGTGCAACAAACACGTAGGTTCTAAGAAGATGTTAGAATAGATTAGGTGCACATTAATTTAAGTGCGGCTTCTGGTCACCAAACAAATAGCCAAGCAGAGCACACGGTTCAGAGCACACGGTTCAGATGCCCGGAGATCTGTTATGGGTGGAAATATAGGCCCCCTATATGATGACCTAAAGTAGGTAAATTAGGGGTAGTTGAACAAGGGAATATCATATCAGGCAGACAGAACAAGTTAAACTTACCAGAAAATAGGTACCATCGACCGAGGGTCGTCGGAAGTCTTACTCTAATGTATTGCATGGGGAATTAAAGATTGCCGCAGCGATTGGGTATTCCTGAGAACTTCACCAACAAAGGGCATTATGAGATCTGATAAGAGGGACAAGTCCAGCCCTAGATTCATTAGGCCTTACCGGATCCTCCAGGGGATAGGCCGAATGGCATATGGGCTAGAATTTCCTCTAGAGCTGGAATCTATCCATTCAGTCTTTCACATGTCAATGTTGTGAAAGAGCATAGGAGATCCGTACCGAGTTTTTCCAAATGAGGACATTCAATTTGCTAAGGAGTTAGCCTACGAAGAGGTTCCAGCTGCCATACTAGATCGGCAAGTTCGAAGGTTGCGAACTAAAGATGTGGCCTCTGTTAAAGTACTATGGAGGAACAGGAATAAAAAAGAGATGACCTGGGAAGCTGAGGACGACATGAGGTCTAGATATCCTCACTTATTCCAGGATTAATTCAGATTATGCAGACAAGGTGATGTTGTTTTCAATTGTTATTCTACTGTTTATGTTATTAGTACTATTTAGTTGCCTACCTCTTTGTGGTGAAATAGTTGTGTATAGTGTCCTGTGAGGCGCCTGTGTTGGACTTTTCTGTGTTTCATATTTTCGAATAGTCCATAATATAGGGGAGACTCTGCCGAAATTTTTCTAAGTGTTGGCTAAAAGAGTTAACTACTGTAAGACTAAAGATGACATATGAGGATGAATGTTCCTAAAGGGAGGAGGATGTTACACACCGTAAAATATTTTTGGTTAGTAGGCGTACGTGTGGATTTGTGATGAGTAAGGAGAGCTCGACGCATAGGGAAAAAGCCTCATAAGCAGGGTCGGGTGAGGCGAGGCCGTGAGGGGCCAGCACCCGCGCGCCAGGCCCACTAGCGCACTAAGGGGAGTGGCTCGGCAGCATATGTGGCGCTTTTGGTGGTGCCCTACCACCGCCCAAGTATATATATATATATATATGCCCCTTGCTTATTTCACATCATTTGCAAAGAACCCACAAACTAAAGAGAGCACGCACTGTTTATCGGTTTTTCATCCGACTATGCTATCAAATACCATCCAAACGCAAATTAACTTCGGGTAACAAGTTCTACGCCTATGGGATGCATTACTAGGGAGTTATTTCTCAAAACTTTGCTCGGCAGACCAGAACTCCTTCGAGTAAAAATTGTCGGAATTACTCCAAATTGAATCTTAAATGGCCACAGGCATTAGGTAAGCATTTCTCCCTTCTGAACTCTCAGGAAATTATAGTTTTTTGGCCAAAATATTCAATGTTGAATTATAGTTGATATGATTATTGAAAGTCATCGCTTTTTTTTGAATTTAGTATTGAAATTAGCCCTATTCTCTCAGCATTGGGATTTCAGTTGGGTGGAATCACCATTTACAAGTTGAAACTCGCCAGTTGAACGAAAGTCGGTATTCGAGGTATACAAGGCTTATCCCTTCGGCAAGTTATTCTCATCATATAATAGTACAAATTATGCTCTTAAATGGAAATAGCGGTCCCATATGTTGCAAATAGTTGCTATCAGTAGATTGTGATTAGATATGTTATGGTCACCTGTCGTCTGTAGACTATGAATATATATATGTTGTGGTTAGCTTCTAGAAAGCGTTGTTCGGGTGTTTGTTGGGGTTATAAAACCGACACGCAAGTGCACGTGGTCGAACAAGTAGTAAGTGGCTTTAGTAAGCCAAGTATCGATCCCACAGAAACTTGGGATAAGTGCAATTTGCTCAAGTATACTATATTTTTACTTCTAAATATGCTGACAACTAGATAACCAAAAATTGAGTAATTTGTTTTATAAATTTTATACTAAACTACAAACGATTATCTACTTTGAATTTGGACTATGGATAAAAGCATGCTGAGGGTAAAGAACATGTAATGAAACTGATTATCATCATAAATTGGTTAATCTTTTCTTCCAGTTGCTAGCCAAGAACATCTGCCAAGAGATTAAAACTATTGTATTTAATCTCACTTAAGAATCAAGAACCATCCGTCTACATTTCTGTGATCGAATGCAATTCATGTTCTAGCCATACAATTCCGGTTCCTAAATTGACTAACACGACTTTCAGGTATATTTCTATCCTGAAGGTTCATCAAAACTCAATTTCCCAAATCAAGTTAAGAACAATATCCTATTAATTCACAACTTTTCAATTTCATGCTCTCTCGAGTGAAATCGGACTTTTAGATGTACATTAATGTAGGCCACACACCAATGCAGTAGAAACAAGAATTAATAGAACAACATGGAAGAAAAAGATGAAAAACCATATAATTAATAATCAGAATTCATCACAAGTGTTCATAACCTCAGCAAGGAAGGGAATTAGCCACTCATTCGTGGATTAATCATCATAAAATGAGTGTTAATCATACAAACAATTGAGTTAAAGAAGAAAGAAAGAGAGAAAAAACACTAAACTTTTTGTCCCTCAACTGCCTGTAACCGACGTCCTTGCTCCACCAAGTTTGAATTTTGAAAAATGAACCTAAGTGTTCTATTTATACTAGTGGGAATTTTTCCCGGAATAACAAGCAACGTGTCACGGAGTACTACCTCCGTGACACGTTGTGTATCGCGGAGCACTGCCTCCGTGACACGGTGTGTATCACGGAGCACTGCCTCCGTGACACGTTGTTGTTCCACCACAGGCCAAATTTAGCATTTTTTCCTTGTTGACATCCGAGTCCAACCCCAATCTCTCCCAACACGCATTTTAGCTTCCCAAAATTATATTTCACCTGCAAAACAACGCTAATCATGTTGGTTAGTATAAATTCACATTTTATTATTAATCACATGAGAATGTATAAACATTGATAGATAAACAATGCTAAAATGACACCTTTGAGTATCACTTGGGCATATAAATTTGCCCAAGATCAAGCGTATTGAGAGTATATTGTAGTACCCTTCATTGAGAAAGAGTATGTTAAGTGTGGCTCATGCCAGAAGCGTCTTAGAGACTCCCTTGTCCGTTTGTCCATTGTATTAATAGAATTTCGATGTCTCGCTGTCATGCTAAGGCCTCAGAAGTTTAGGGTTATTTATTGGGATTGATTTTCTAAGTTAAACAGTATTGGGCAAAGCCAGACGATATGACTTTTAGTTGGATGCCTGTACTGTCAGGGAAGCATGCCCAGAGGCCATTGGCTCACCTTCATGCCCCAGGGCTAGAAATTTAGATAGGATGGCCATACTTTAGAGTTAGCAGCACTACATTTGTCTAGTGAACTGAGTAATAGCTTGCGATCTAGTTAGCTACCGCCAGTTACTATTAGTTCCAGTTGACTTAGTATCCGTCATACAGTTCGCTCCGGAAGCCATCCCAGTCGTTCAAGTCAGATAGACCTGTGGGTACCCTAAGAAGGGGACCTCATTAGCAATTTGATGTGAGGATAACGCCCCAGCTTTCTCCTATTAGATACTCAGGTACCGATTGCTGTGACTGGCTAAGTCCATATAAACGTACCCACAAGGTTAGGAATCGCCCAGAAAAGTCATATAAGATCTGAACAGACCAACTTAAGGTGTAAAGGATTAGAACCATATTAGTACAATATTACTCTTAGGCTAAGAATTTTAGTAAGCTGCCTGTGGAGGATTAGGGGTCGACCGCTCAAAAGCATGTTCGATTAGTAGCAGCCCTACAGTCGTTCTAAGCAAAAGAACTAAGTAATTGGTCGTCTATGACCCTACAGTTGCTTATGAGTTATAGTTGTCCGAGCAGGACATTCAGAGTATCGTTTAGGCCACTCCAGACCTCGCCCTACTTGGTTTAGACGATTAGAGATTATGATCACTATCAGGATCCTCTGATCAGATACAGGTACACGGGGTGTGCCTACTAGCAGCTATACAAACTATTCTAGGGGTGAGCAGCTGTCGAATTAGGCCTAGAAAGCCAAACATGCCTTTTGAGTGGCTAGATTGAGGCTTCAGTATAGCACATCGATTGGTATTACCCTCACCTAGTATAGCCTTCCATCCACAACTTCAGGGTTGCTAACTGTATCATTGCCTATGGGGCTATATGATGTTGCTCCAAGGATCTATATGTCATCCCAAGGTATGATGCTGAGGCCCAAGGGCCATATCATAGTCCATTTCATTGTCAGACTATTATTTTATGTCATATCGGCATCACTGACCTTTGTTGAGCCTGGTGCCCAAGGTGCAGTTATAGGAGCCCACCGGGCTTAAACACAATTATAGGAGTCCAGCAAGCTTAGATGCGGAACTAAACGCCAGGTAGGTTGGCTACAACACCAGTAAAGTCATAGAACCTAGATAGGGGTATATAGATTGAATTGTACTTGCTAGGGCCTATGGGGGCCCCGGTAGGTTATTTCCGTGTTGCTTGTACCTTGCAGGCTTATGGGGGGCCAGGTTAGGTTTTTGTTTGTACTCTTGTCTACTAGTTGTCGTTATGAATATGTAATTGTGCAGTCTTAGCTCATATACATGTAGTGTTTTACTAGATTCAGGTTTTGAATAAGCAAGCTTCGAGGTTACTTTCTGCCCCTTCCCTCTTCTTACTTTTAGTCTTTAACAACTTTTATTCAACTTATTTACTGCCTTACATATTTGGTACATATTGTACTGACACCCAACTATGGGGTGCTGCATTACTTGCCTGCAGGTTTAGACAGACAGGTTGTGAGATTTCTTGAGAGCTTTTTAGAGTCAACACATTAGCCAGCTTCTTTCATTCGGAGTCGCCAGGGTGTAGAAGATTACCTGTCTTTCATTGTGCAGTATTTGGGTAGGTCGGGGCCCTGTCCCCACCACTATTTTTATTCTTAGAGGCTTGCAGACTTCAATACTCAGTTAGTTAGTTGTTGTTGGTTGTGTGGGGCCCATATGTGTCCTACTTTATGTGTTGGCCGTGTGGGACCTAGTATAGCTGCTTATTTCCCTTTCCATTATAACTAGATAACATGGTGGTCTTGTCGACCCGCATAGGATCCCCATTGATGTATGTTAGGTGGGTTAGCTGTTTTCTTTTACGAGTGATGTGTGGCTTTGTCGGCCCGAGGCTGTGTTTATAGTCGAGGTATAGTAGTTTGTTTTCTTGAATTTGAGTCAGTGGTAGTCACCAGAGGTGCCTGTGCCCAGCCAGGTCAGCATATACCCCAGTGTAGCATTAAGTGTCAATCATGTCTCCCAAGGTGGGGCGTGACATAAACTTACTCTTAAGAATAAATACCCTCTTCCAAGGATAGATGATTTATTTAACCAGCTGCAAGGGGCAAAATAAATTTCCAAAATTGACTTGAGATTCCGGGTACCATTAGGTTCGAGTTCGAGAGAAGGATATCCCAAAGATGGCTTTTAGGACCAGGTATGGTCATTTTTAGTTCCTAGTTATGTCCTTCGGGTTGACAAATGTGCTAGAAATGTTCATGGACTAATGAAAAGTATCTTTAGTCCATACTTAGATATGTTTGTGATAGTATTCATTGACGATATTTTGGTATACTCCCGCTCAGAAGCGGAACACAAAGATCATTTGCGAGCAGTACTTTAGATCCTTAGAGACCGGCAGCTATATCCAAAGTTCTCTAAATGTGAGTTCTGGTTAAATTCTGTAGCTTTCTTGGGCCACATTGTTTCAGAGGTTGGTATTCAGGTTGATTCACAGAAAATAGAGGCAGTAAAGACATGGCCTAGACCTACAACTCCAACGAAGATTCGCAGTTTTTTGGGATTAGTCGGGTATTACAGAAGGTTTGTGGAAGGATTTTCTACTCTGTCAGCGCCTTTGAATAAATTGACTCAAAAAGCAGCCAAGTTTGAGTGGATCGAGGCCTTTGAGAAGAATTTCCAGGAATTGAAGAACAGATTGGCATCGGCACCAGTGTTAGCTTTGTTGGAAGGTTCAGAGGATTATGTTTTATATTGCGACGCTTCAGGCATTAGATTAGGGTGTGTTTTGATGCAATATGGAAAAGTGATCGCGTATGCTTCAAGGCAATTAAGGAAACATGAAAATAACTATCCCAACCACGATCTATAGTTAGCTGCAGTGATTCATGCCTTAAAGATATGGAGGCATTACTTGTATGGGGTGCATGTAGATATTTTTACTGATCATAAAAGCCTCCAGTTCATTTTAACGCAGAAAGAGTTGAATTTGCGGCAGCGCCGTTGGCTAGAATTGTTGAAAGACTATGATGTGAACATTTTGTATCATCCAAGGAAAGCTAATATTATAGCAGACGCCCTTAGTCACCAATCCATGGGCAATTTGGCACATCTGAGACCAGAACAATGAGAAATAGCTCAAGAATTGCACCGGCTAGCCAGTTTAGCAGTTCAGGTAATGGATTTAGAGGATAATGGGGCTATAATTCAGAATACAGTAGTATCATCCCTGGTGGTAGAGGTAAAAGAGAGGCAGTATGAGGATTCTAATTTAGCACAGCTCAGAGATAACGTTCAGCAAGATGAATTATCAGCTTTCGAGGTAACCAGAGATGGGGTTTTGAGGTACAGAGGTCGCCTCTGCATTCCAGATGTAGCAGGGCTCCGCCAATAAATTATGGCAGAGGTACACTACTCTCGTTACTCTCTTCATCTAGGTTTAACGAATATATACCACGACAGAAAAGAGATATACTGGTGGCTTGGAATGAAGAAAGGGGTAGCCGAATTCATAGCGCAGTGTCCTAATTGCCAACAGGTAAAAACTAAACATTAGAAACCTGGTGGCCTAACTTAGGAGATGGCTATACCTATGTGAAAGTGGGAGGCAGTTAATATGTACTTTGTGACAGGATTACCCTGTACTAGACACAAATTTGACTCTGTTTGGGTGATTGTTGATAGGTTGACGAAATTAGCTCACTTTCTGCCAATTCGGACTATATTTTCCACCGAAGATTACACCGAGTTATATATTAAAGAAATAGTTCGGTTGCACAGTGTCCCAGCATCTATCATTTCATACAGAGGGGCACTGTTTACAGTTATGTTTTGGCAATCATTTAAGAAAGGTTTGGGGACACAAGTTAATTTGAGTACAACCTTCCACCCCCAGACAAATGGCTAGGCAGAGCGCACCATTAAAACGCTCGAGGATATGTTACGGGCGTGTGTGCTAGAGTTTGGAGGAAGCTGGGATGAGCATTTAACCCTTATTGAATTTGCACATAATAAAGCTATTATTCTGCAATTCAGATGGCGCCTTATGAGGCATTATATGGGTGGAAATGCCAGTCCCCCCTCGGATGGTTTGAGGTAGGAGAGGTAGAGTTAGTCGGACCAAATATGATTCACTAGTCAGAAGAAAAAGTAAAACTTATCAGAGAGCGGTTACTCACAGCCCAGAGTCGACAAAAGTCCTACTCAGATGTGCGGCATAGAGACATGGAATTTAATGTTAACGATTGGGTATTTCTTAAAGCGTCGCAAATGAAGGGCATAATGAGATTTGGCAAGAAAGACAAGCTTAGCCCGAGGTTTATTGGGTCGTATCAGATCCTACGAAGGATAGGTCGAGTGGCATATGAGTTAGAGTTGCCTTTAGAACTAGAATCTGTTCACCCAATCTTTCATGTGTCCATGTGGGAGAGTGTATAGGGGACCCATCTCGGGTTTGGCTAGTTGAGGATATTCATGTTACTAAAGAGTTAGCGTATGAAAAGGTTCCAGTTGCAATATTAGATAGATAGGTTTGTAGACTGAGGACTAAAAATGTGGCATCCGTTAAAGTACTGTGGAGGAACAGAAATAAAGAGAGATGACCTGGGAAGCTGAGGACGATATGAGATCTAGATACCCTCACTTAATCCAGGATTGACCCAGAATATGTAGTTAAGGTGAGATCGTTATTTAGATGTTACTTTATTTCTTATGTTACTAGTACTATTCAGTTATCTACTTCTATATTGAGAGCTAGTTGGTTGTAGCGGCCTGTGAGATGCCTATGTTGGAGTTTTCTGCATTACAGGATTCCGGATAGTCTATATTATAGAGGAAACTCTGCCAAAATTTTTCTAAGTATCAATCAAAAGAGTTAACCCCTTTAAGCTTGAAGATGACATTCGAGGATGAATGTTCCTAAGGGGGGGAAGGATGTTACACCCTGAAAAATATTAACGGTTAGTAGGCATACGCGTGGGTTGTATCGAGTGAAGAGAGCTTGACGCGCGTGGGAAAAATCCTCGGAAGCAGGGTCGGGCAAGGGCGGGTCGCGAGGGAATAATGCAACGCAACAACCTGCCTGCGCGCTGGGCAGTGCGGCGCGCCGGAAGGCCAGCAAATTGAGGGGCGTGATACAGCAGGGTGCAAGGCATGATGGGCGGCGTGAGGCGCCAAGCCCCTTGGCGCGATGGGTAGCGCCAGGCGCCACCCCTGCCACCGCCCATGCATATATATATATATATATATATATATGTATATATAAGTCCTTTGCTTATTTCATTTCATTCTTAACAAAGACCCACAACCAAAGTAGAGAAGGCACGCAAGTTTCATGAAGTTTCCATCAAATTACGCTACCAAACACCATCCAAACGCAAATTAACTTCAGGTAACAAGTCTTAAGCCTACGGGAAGCATTTCTACGAAGTTATTTCTCGAAAATTCGCTCAGCATATCGCAACCCTGTCGAGTAAAAGTTGTCAAAATCACTCCAAATTGAATCCTAACCGGCCGCAGGTATTAGGTAAGCACTTCTCCCTTCCGAACTCTCGAGAAATTGCGGGTTTTCACTGAGTTATTCAGAGTTGAATTATAGTTGATATTATTATTGAAAGTTATTATTATTTGCCGAATTTAATATTGAAATTAGCCTTATTATCTCAGTATAAGGGCTGTAGTTGGATAGAACCATCGGTTACAAGTTGAAACTCGCTAGTTAAACAAAAAGTCGACACTTGAGGTATGTAAGGCTATCCTTTTCGGCAAGTTATGTTCGTCATAAAGTTAGTATGACTTTTATTATCTATAGTATATCAGAGTAAACCTATTGTCGTCAGCTGTTATGAATTGAATTAAAATGATAGCGATGATACGGTAACCCTCATCAGAGTTAACTGTTCGGTCTGCGTTATATGGGTATATAACTACACGCAAGTGCACATGGTCGAACAAGTAGTAAAGTGGCTTAAGTAAGCCAAGTATCGATCCCACAGGGACTGGGATGAAGTGCAATCTGCTCAAGTGTACTATATTTTAATTCTAGAAATGCAGACAACAGTGTAACCAAAAGTTTGATATTTTGATTTATAATTTTTATGCTAAATCTAAAACAACTATCTAATGTGAGTCTGAACTATGAATGAGAGCATGCTGAGGTTAAACGAACATTTAATGAAATTAATTATCGACATAATTTGGTTAGTCTTTTCCTCCGGTTGCTCGCCAAGAACTATTGCCAAGAGATTAAAACTCTCGTATTTAACCCCACTTAAGAATCATGAGCCATCCACCTACATTTCTGTGATTAAATGCAATTCATGTTCTAGCCATACAAACCCGGTTCCTAAATTGACTAATACGACTTTCAGGTATATTTCTATCCTGAAAGTAAATCAATTCTCAATTTTCCCAAACTAAGAAAAGATCATATCCTATTAATTCACAACTTTCCAATTTCTTGCTCTCTCGAGTGAAACAGGACTTTTTAGATGTACATTAACGTAGGCCACACATTAATGTAGTAAGAACAATAATTAATAGAACAACCATGGAAGAAAAGATGAAAAACCAAAGAATCAATGGTCACATTTCATTACAAGTGTTCATAACCTCAGCAAGAAGATGAATTAGCCACTCATTTGTGGATTAAACATCGTTAAATGAGTGTTAAAGATACAAGCAATTGAATACAAGGAGAAGGAAAGAGAGAAAAACCCTGATAATTTCGTCCTCTCAACTGCGTGTAACCCACGTTCTTGCTCCACCAAGTCAGAATATTAAAAATGAACCTAAGTGTTCTATTTATACTGGTGGGAATTTTTTCCGGAATAACAAGCAACGTGTCACGGAGTGCATCGCGGAGCACTGCCTCCGTGACACACTACGGACGCGGACCTTCACTGGAACTGGGGGTCCAGGAAATAAAGGCCAAGGTGGCACGATGTGCAATGCGGAGCTAGGCCACCGTGTCACGGACCCAACGCGAACCCTCACTGGAAGTTGGCCAAAAATTCCCTATCCAGGCAGAAGGCCTCCGCGATGGCAGCGTGACACGGCTCCATCGCGGAGCCTCTTTATTTTGTGCCTTCCAATGCCTTGTCCTTTGCTCACATCCGAGTCCAACCCCGATCTATGCCAACATGTATTTTAGCTTCCCAAAATTACATTTTACCTGCAAAACAATGCTAATCATATTGGTTAGTATAAATTCACATTTTATTACCAATCACATGTGAATGTATAAACATTGATAGACAAACAAGGCTAAAATGACACATTTGAGTATCACTTGGGCATATAAATTTGCCCAAGATCATTAACCCTAGCCAACTTGATTGTTGTATACGATATTCGGGGTTTGGATGTTGTTTTCTATAAAGTTATGCTCGCAAGAGTAGTATGATGTCCAGAGGGACCAGAGTGAGGCCGTGAGGGCCATATCCAGTTTTCAAAGCTTACATTATGACCCATAATCGAGCCAAGGTCAGGTCCAGCTACATCAGTTCCATTATGATCCATAGTCGAGCCAAGGCTCGGGGTCCAGCTACCGCAGGTACATTATGGCCCATAGTCGAGCCAAGGCTCGGGGCCCAGTTACAACAGCTACAGTATGATCCATAGTCGAGCTAAGACTCGAGATCTATTCACAGTAGTCACACGATGACCCACAGTCAAGCCAAGGCTCGGGGTCCAGTTACAGGAGCCCAGACGACTCAGACACAGATACAGCTATAGGAATCCTATCAGGCTTGGAAACAACTTCAGAGAATGAGTATTCCTAAGTTACAGTATGTTTACGAACCTTTAGTATCCAGATAACAGAAGTGTACATTATTTGTACTTGTCGGGGCTTATGGGGGCCCAGGTAGGTTATTTGTGTTGTTTGTACCTTCCAGGCTTATGGGGCCCCGATTAGGTCCTTATTTTTATTTATATATTTGTTAGTCAGATATTTCAGATGATGATATTTCTCAGGTTAAATTCTTACCCTCCAACCTGTTTACTTTAGTTTTTTTCAGTTCCATTCAGTTATTACTTTGGTGCCTTACATATTCGGTACATATTGTACTGATTCCTATCCTTGGGGCGCTGCATTACTTGCCTGCAGGAGCGGATAGACGCAGTTCGGGGCATTCTTAGCCATCAGTTGGAGTTAGCAGCTCATTCAACTCCTTTCCTCTAGAGTTGATAGTTAGAAGAGGTTTGTTCTTTTGTTGTACAGTTTATAGGTAGGTCTGGGACCTATGTATGTTTTATTCCACGTGATGGCCGTGTGGGGCCTTGTTTAGCTATTAGTTAGCAGCCTTGTTGGCTATAACGTAGTTTTAGTTGCCTGATTTCATTCAGTTATAACTAGACAGCATGGTGGTCTTGTCGGCCCTCATAGGTCCCTATTATTGTGTTGTTGCTGGTTGGCTGTCTTCTTTTATAGGTGGCCTTGTCGGCCAGAGGTTGTATTTACAGTTGAGATATAGCTCATCATTTTCTTGAAATGGGCTGCAGGCGTGCACCAGAAGTGCACCAGGTTAGTCAGGTTAGTCCAGATCTCAGTGTCGCACTAGGTGCTAGTCATGCCTCCCAAGGTGGGGCGTGATAGCTAAGGGGGTTAAAACCATAAACAACCTCAAATGGAGACATGTCAATAGTACTATGAATCACACGATTATAAGCAAATTCAACTAGTTGCAATTGATCTTCCCAAGATGTGAGTTTACCTTTAACCATGGCCCGAAGCGTAGAACCTAGAGTACTATTGACAACCTCGATTTGGCCATCGGTTTGGGGGTGACATGAAGTGAAAAATAAAAATCTAGTACCAAGTCTGCCCCACAATTTCTTCCAAAAGTGGCTAAGGAACTTTGGGTCCCTATCACTCGCTAAAGTTTTAGGAATGCCATGCAATTTAACCACATGTTCGACAAACAAGGATGAAATATGAGAAGCTTCATAACATTTATGACATGTAATAAAATGAGTCATCTTTGAAAATCGATCAACAACCACAAAAATGCTATCCCTACCCCTTCTACTCCTCGGCAAGTGTCACACCTCGAGTCTACACCTTGTACATAACACGGTACTTGAAGCCACAAGTGACCCCAAGTCAACCCTTGGTCTATTATTCACTAGCATACAAAGTAAACATGCACAACAGAACTTTAAAGTAATAACATAAAGCATTTATGAGAAACAATTCTGAGAACATAAAGTTCAAAACACTTGAACATTACTGAAAAATTTGAAAATCATATCTGTCTGAAAGTCATCTAACTGAGGAGTTGCTGGGACAAGCCCCCAGCTAACTCAAAATCTAACTTAAATTAATAAATGACTGAAAGGAAGAAATAATTCCCTCAGATGATGAGAACTCACACTTCATAGCTGAGGCAGAGAATCTGATCTACGGCAACTTACAGTGCTGAGTTTGAGAACCTGCAACTGTATCATGAAATGATACAACAAAAAATTATGTATTAGTACTTTGAATGTACTGAGTAAGTGGGAGAAACACAACTGCATATAAAGTATGAACTGAAATGACATGCAATGACCAACAGGTAAGTTGAACTGAATTACTGATATAATCTAAAATGGTCAGGATGATCCTGCCTGATGGTCAAGGACATTCCCTAAGTCTGAAACACTGAAATATGAGATACTGGACTGAACTGAGCTGCTTATTCTGAAATAGGACTGGACTGGCTAGTGGGAGAGTCTATAACCGACATATAACCATGTGAGCTAGACGTGGAGTCTGATGTATACACTCCACTGGTAGGACCTAATATACCTTGCCAGGGTATAAAGGCATGAACTGAGTGATCAGAAAAGTCTGGGGCCGATCAGGCCAATAATCTGTAACCTATGCTGGCAACGTAGTTCTGGGAACCTAGATGCGCTGGAAGCCCGGCCCGCTCGGTGCTAAGTTCTACTCCTACCGGAAAATTTAAACTGATCTACTAAGTTGACAGCTCGAAACTGGGGTCCAAGACTAGTCAGGGACATATAGTTGCATGTACCCTGAGAGTCTTATCGGACCAGATTCTGAAACTGGGTTCTTGATTAGTCAGACCTGCTTATCTAGAAGTGTCGTAACCGTCTAAGAACAAGCTTTAATTGAATTGGGGTCCTAGGGCTGGTCAGCGCTATATGCTAGAATGTCATGACCGCCTAACGGACCAAAACTATAATCTGAGTTTGATTCTGATAACTGAGAGACATCACTAACATCTCGAAATAAGAATGAAGTCAAACTAATCAGTTGATAATTTTCTGAAAGATTCTGAAAAGACTCTACATCCTAACTGGTCTGAACTACTAGCAGCTAATAAAGAACTCAACTTATCCCAACAACACGGGAGCTTCATGATGTAGAGAAAAGTTTGAAATTTCAGGAATTTCATTCAATAGAGCTAAAGTCATTCTCATTAATGGAATATTTTCTCAGCATATATATATATATATATATATATATATGAAATTCTAGAAAGTTCAGCCCAAAGCATTCTTCATTCACTAGAGGAAATATAATAAGCAAAATCATAACTCAAAAGTTACGGCTTAGATTTACTTTTGTATAAACACTGACAATTTGATAAGGAATTTATGGGGATCATATCAACAATATACATGAATATCATTCTAAGTGAAATCAACAAAAATAAACATGAAACCTTTTCATACTCGAAAACTCAGGGCATAAAACTGATAAAGGAAATTGAGGAGGATTTTGGGGACACAAAGGAAGGACAATCCCCTTGCTAAAACCCCACATACCTGACTAAAATTCACCAAAGAAGGGGACTTGAACTGCTGTGATAGATGAGAACCCTAAGCTTGCTTCAGAGTTTTCTTGAGGAACCCTTCGATAGATTTCTGAGAATACACATGAGAATGAGCGGAGGAACCGTCCCAACCCTCTAATAAGTCTGATTTTACGTTCAAAACGACGTGGTTTAGAGCTTAGGAGAATAAGAAATTACTAAATAGCCCTTAGAAATTCACTGGGAAAAACTTTCAAGTGTCCCTAACGGGTGACCTAACGAGTCGCGGTGTCTGAAAACGACTCGTGGTCATGCCCGTCAGGTACACTGCCTGGAATCTTCAGTGGTTGACCACGAGTGACTTAATGAGTTGTGGTCACTAGACACGACTCGTGGTCACCAACCGTCGACCATACTGTCTCATCCCCTGGGAAAATAATACAAGGCTGGTAACAGGTCACTCAACGAGTTGTTCCTACCGATGACGACTCGTGGCGACCACCCGTCAAGAACACTGCCAACTTCTCAAGTTTCTGGATTCTTTCCTAACAAAGAGTGACTCAACGAGTCGTGGGACCTGACCACGACTCGTGAGGTCGTCCGTTGGGAAAACTGACTTCTCTTAGGCATCCTTCTCACGGTTGACCTAATGAGTTGTTGGGTCCCTTAACGACTCGTTAAGTGGGTCGTTTTGCAACATTTCTACAGTTTTTTAGATTTTCTGATTTAAGTTCCAGAATTAGATTTTGAGTTTCCGGGGCATTACAATATCTCCTTCTTGTAAACATTCGTCCTTGAGTGTTAGAAAACACACAGGAACCAGAGAAATAGCAATCAAAGTTTCCAAATATTTCTTATTTAACTCCAAAACTGCCGGAATGACTACCTCCGATTCAAAATACATAACTGAACTGAATTTACTTTTCACACATACATTCAATAACAGAAAAGAAATTTGAATAGCTAAATTGAGTTATGAAAACTAAATTGAGTTTTAGGGTCAAAACTAATATCTCAAGCTGTGCTGGAGCCGGTAGGGAACAAGTGCGGGTATTTGGCTATCATATCTGCTTTGGCCTCCCACGTAGCTCTCTCAGCCTGTTGATTTCTTCATAAGACTTTGAATGAAGCTATTTCCTTGTTCCTCAGGTTACGAACCTGACGGTCAAGGATCTAGACTGGTACTTCCTCATATGAGAGGCTATCTTTTATTTCCACACTGCCCAATGGCATAACTGAGGTTGGGTCTACGATGCACTTCTTCAAAAGTGACACATGAAAGACTGGGTACACAGCTGCTAACTCTGAAGGTAGTTCTAGCTCGTATGCCACATTGCTAATACGCCTCAGAATTCTGTAAGGTCCCACATCCCTGGGACGTAGCTTGCCTTTCTTCCCGAATCTCATCACCCCTTTCATGGGTGATATTTTCAGATAAACCCAATCATCGACTGTGAACTCCAACTCTCTTCTCCGCACATTTGCATAAGATTTCTGACGGCTCTGAGCTATTTTCAATCTTTCTCGGATTAGCTGAACTTTATGCATGTCCTCATGAACTGATTATGGACCTATTAGGGTAGCTTCACCAACCTCAAACCACCCTATAGGAGATCTACACCTTCTACCATACAACACCTCGAACGGGGCCATCAGAATACTAGAGTGATAGCTGTTGTTGTATGCAAACTCGATAAGAGGCAAATGGTCATCCCAACTGCCCTTAAAATCGATTGCACACGCTCTTAGCATATCTTCTAGGGTTTGAATGGTCCGCTCAGGTTGCCCATCTATCTGCAGGTGAAAAGTTGTACTGAGCTTGACCTGAGTACCAAGTCCCTTTTGAAAAGACTTCCAGAAGTGAGAGGTGAACTAGGTACCTTTGTCTGAAATGATGGATACGGGCACCCCCTGAAGTCTAACTAGCTCTCGAATATAAAGTCTAACATAGTCCTCAGCTTTATCTGAGGTTTTGACTGAGAGGAAGTGAGCTGACTTAGTCATCCGATCTACTACTACCTAGATTGAGTCATGCTGCCGACGAGTTCGAGGTAGAGCCGTAATGAAGTCCATGTTTACTTCTTCCCACTTCCATGTGGGTATATGCTAATATCCTAGGTCATACCTCCTGGAAACTGGTGTTCTACCTTGATTTGCTGGCAGTTTGAGCACTTAGCTACAAATTCAGCAATGTCTCTTTTCATGTCATTCTACTAGTAAATATCCCGCAAATCGCGGTACATTTTGGTACCACCGGGGTGAATGGTGTATCTTGAGCTGTGTGCCTCAGCCAGCATTTGCTTCCTCAATTCACCCACATCCGGTATACACAACCTACCCTGGTAACGAAGCACCCCATCTCCCTCTTGGGAGAAAGTCTCAACCTCCTTTTTGAGAACTGCTTCTTTAAGTTTAAGTAGGACTAGATCTTCATCTTGTCTGGACTTAAATTCTTCTACCAAGGATGAATCCGATCCACTTTATATTACCACACCACCTTCAGCTGAATCCACCAACTACACCCCTAACCGGGCTAGCCTGTGAACTTCTTTCTCTAGTTCTCTCTTGCCTTCTTCAATATGAGCTACACTTCCCATAGACCGCCTGCTTAGGGCGTCGGCCACCACATTGGCCTTACCCGGGTGATACAACACACTCATGTCATTATCCTTTAGCAGTTCCAACCACCGTCTCTGACACAGGTTTAAGTCCTTCTGGCTGAGCACATACTGAAGGCTCTTGTGATATGTGAACACATCCATGTGAGCCTCGTACAAGTAGTGTCTCCATATTTTTAACGCGAATACCACCACTGCCAACTCCAAGTCGTGAGTTGGATAATTCTTCTCATGGACTTTGAGATGTTTGGAGGAATAGGCTATCACTTTGCCCCGCTGCATCAAAATGCAACTAAGTCCAACTCTGGAGGCATCACAATACACAACTAACCCATCTATTCCTTCCAGTAAGGTTAACACTAGAGTGGTAGTGAGTTCGAGTCTTCAACTCCTGTAAACTCTCCTCACACTCATCCGACCACAGGAATTTCACCTTCTTCTGAGTTAACTTAGTCAGAGAGGAGGCTATAGAAGAGAAACCCTCCACAAATAGTCGGTAGTAACCCGCTAAGCCTAGGAAGCTCCTAATTTTGGTAGGAAAGGTAGGTCTAGGCCAATCTTTTACTACTGCTATCTTATGAGGGTCTACTATATTCCTTCGCTTGAAACCACATGACCCAAGAAAGTCATGGACCTTAACCAGAATTCACACTTACTGAATTTGGCAAACAATTGGCGGTCTCTGAGGGTTTATAATGCTAACCTTAGGTGATTGGCATGCTCTTCCTCATTTCTAGAGTACACCAGAATATCATCGATAAATACAATGAAGAACATATCTAGGTACTGCTTGAAGACTCTGTTCATCAGGTCCATAAAGGCTGCAGGGGCGTTTCTGATTCCAAAGGACATCACCACAAACTCATAGTGACCATACCGAGTTCTGAATGTTATTTTCGGTATGTCACACTCTCTGAACCTTAACTGATTGTATCCTGACCTGAGATTGATCTTGGAGAAACAACTGGCTCCCTGAAGCTGGTCGAACAGGTCATCAATTCTAGGTAGGGGATATCTGTTCTTGGTTGACTTTGTTCAGCTGACGGTAATCTATGCACATTCTGAGGGTACCGTCTTCTTACACAGAAATAGCACTGGAGCACCCCAAGGAGAGATGTTGGGTCTGATAAAACCCTTGTCAAGAAGATCTTTTAGCTGCTCCTTCAACTCCTTAAGCTTAGTTGGAGCCATTCTGTAAGGAAGGACGGAGATGGGCTGAGTATTTGGGAGGAGATATATTCCAAAGTCTATTTCCCGTTCAGGGGGGACTCCAGAAAGATCCTCAGGAAAAAGATCTGGGAACTCACTGACTACTGGAATTGACTGGATAGTTGGGGTCTTAGAGTTGGAATCCTTGACCCGAACCAGATGATATATACATCCTTTGGAAATGAGTTTCTGGGCCTTAAGGTAGGAAATAAACCTACCCTTAGGCGCTGAACTATTTCCCAACCATTCTACAACTGGCTCATTAGGAAACTGAAATTTGACAACTCTAGTTCTGCAATCAACTGAGGCATAGCAAGAGTGTAATCAATCCATGTCGAGAATAAGGTCGAAGTCGACCATGTCTAGCTTTACGAGATCAGCTGGAATTACTTTGTTCGGGACTGAGACTGGGCAATTTCTATACACCCGGCCGGCTCTAACTGACTCGCCAACTGGGGTGGTGACTAAGAATGGTTCTGAGAGGACCTTTGGACTTATATTGAACTAAGCCACTATATATGGAGTCACGAAGGAAAGAGTAGCTCCTGGATCTAAGAGGGTATATACATCTAGATGGAAGAGATGTAACATACCAGTAACAACGTCAGGTGAGCTTTCTTGATCCTGACGAGAAGATAGAGCATAGAAACGATTCTGGCGCTGACCGCCATCTGTACCTGATGTGATAGCCTACTGGGATGGTCTACCTGCTGGAGCTGACGATGTGGTGCATTGTGATCTCCCTCGCCCTGCTAACGGGCACTCCCTGAGCCTGTGTCCAAGCTGTCCACACCCAAAGCAGCCCTCTCGTCCCTGAAGGCATTCTCCTAGGTGATTCCTACCACACTTGGGACAAGATGGATACTTGTTCCTGGTACTATGAGCCTGAGACTGAGTGCCAGATGACCCACCCCTCCGATCTTGGAGGGACCGAAAGGTTGGGGCGCTGGCTGAACTAGGTGCTAGGGCTCTCTGCTGCTGTTGTTGCTGGGGTTTCTGTTGTGGGCAGCTACTACCGCTAGACCTCTAATGGCCGAAATCTAAATGTCCAGTCATTTCTTGCTTGTTCTTACATTCCATATCTTTCAGTTTCTCGGCCTCAATCTATTGGGCATACACAATTAATCTAGAGAGGTTCATATCCTTTATTAGCATTGTCGTCTTGTACTCCTTGAGGACCAGTTTAGATACTCCATTTACGAACTTCAACATGCGAGCCCTTGGCTCGGCTACCATCTCTAGAGCATACTCTGATGCAAATTCATAAATTCCGCCATCTTAGCCTCCCTCAGCTCCCGAGGGAAAAACCTTTCCAGAAAAGTTGTGTGGAATTCTTCCCACTCCACCGGTCCTGCTTCCGTTGGCTGTCCTTCCTTCCACTAGTCATGCCAGACTTGGGCTACTCCTTTCAGCTGGTAGGAAGCCAAATCAGCACTTTCAGAGGAATTGACACCCATAATTCGGGTGATGTAATCTCATCTACAAAATATTGTGGGTCCTCTCCCACCTTTGTTCCGTGAAAATCTAGAGAGTTCATCCGGGTAAAATACTGCACCCGAGCAATAGTTGCAGACCCATTTGTGGCTACTGGAACCACCTATTAGTTTACCTGGTTGGTGACTATTGCAATTGAATGGCTGCCCTGAATTTGATGGTGGATAGGGATTCATCCTGAGGAGCTGCTGGGGCTGATGGGGCAGGTCTGTTGACATTAGAACCCCTTCTTCCATTACCACGTCTGAGAGGCATGGTTCACTGAAACTAAATAGAGCACGAATTAGAAGGGCATTTCTGGAATCGAACTTTAATGCACGAATAAGAATATGAACAAAAGAGAGTTTTCCTATTAACATATCGTATCCTCCTCATCATAAATGTGACGCACTTTATACCCATGAAAAGGACTCTACTTGATGCGACTTTTAGATATTCCGATGATACTCTAAACCTAGTGCTCTGATACCAAGTTTATCATGCCCTGAGTCTACATCCTGGATATAACACGGTACTTGAAGCCACAAGTGACCCCAAGTCAACCCTTGGTCTATTATTCACTAGCATACTGAGTAAACATGCACAATGGAACTTTAAAGTAATAACATAAAGCTTTAATGAAAAACAAGTCTGAGAACACAAAGTTCAAAACACTTGAATAGTACTGAAAAATCTAAAAATCATATCTATCTGAAAGCCATCTAACTGAGGAGTTGTTGGGACAAGCCCCCAGCTAACTCAAAGTCTAACTGAAACTAATAAATGACTGAAAGGAAGAAATAATGCCCTCGGATGATGAGGAATCACACTTCACAGCTGAGGTGGAGAATCTGATCTACGACAACTAACAGTACTGAGTCTGAGAACCTACAACTGTATCATGAAATGATAAAACATAAAAGTATTTGTTAGTACTTTGAATGTACTAAGTAAGTGGGAGAAAAACAACTGAATATAAAGTCTGAACTGAAATGACATGCAATGACCAATAGGTAAGTTGAATTGAACTACCGATATAATCTGAAATGGTCAAGATGACCCTGCCTGATGGTCAAGGACATGCCCTAAGTCTGAAACACTGAAATCTGAGATATTGGACTGAACTGAGCTGCTTATTCTGAAACTGGACTGAACTGACTAGTGGGAGACTCTATAATTGACATATAACCACGCGAGCTAGACATAGAGTCTGATGTATACACCCCACCAGTAGGACCCAATATACCTTTTTCAGGGTATAAAGGCATGAACTGAGTGATCACAAAAGTCTGGGGCCAATCAGGCCAATAATTTGTAATATACGCTGGCAACGTAGTTCTGGGAACCTAGGTGCCCTGGAACCTCGGCCCGTTCGGTGCTAAGTTCTACTCCCACTGGAAAACTTAAACTGATCTACTAAGCTAATAGCTCAAAACTAGAGTTCAGGACTAGTCAGGGACGTATCGGTGTATGTACCCTGAGAGTCTTATCGAACTAGATTCTGTAACTGGGTTCTTGACTGGTTAAAGAGTCTTATCTGAAAGCATCGTAATCGTCTAAGAATAAGCTGTAAATAAACTGGGGTCTTAGGGCTGGTCAAAGCTATATGCTAGAATGTCATGACCACCTAACAGACTAAAACTATAATCTGAGTTTGATTCTGATAACTGAGAGGCACCACTAACACCTCGAAATAAGACTGAAATCAAACTGATTATTTGACAATTTTTCTGAAAGATTCTAAAGAGACTCTACGTTCTAACTGTTCTGAACTACTAGCAGCTAATAGAGAACTCAACTTATCCCAACAATACGGGAACTTCATAATGTAGAACAGAGTTCGAAATTTCAGGAATTTCATTCAACAGCGCTAAAGTCATTCTCATTAATGGAATATTTTCTCAATGTATATATATATATATATATATATATATATATGAAATTCTAGAAAGTTCAGCCCAAAATATTCTTCATTCACTAGAGGAAATATAATAAGCAAAATCATAACTCTAAAGTTAGGGATTAGATTTACTTTTGTATAAACACTTACAATTTGATAAGGAATTTATGGGGATCATATCAACAATATACATGAACATCGTTCTAAGTTAAATCAACAAAAATAAACATGAAACCTTTTCATACTTGAAAACTCAGGGCTTAAAGCTAATAGAGAAAATTGAGGAGGATTTTGGGGACACAAAGGAAGGACAATCTCCTTGCTAAAACCCCACATACATGACTAAAATTCACCCAAAGAAGGGGACTTGAACTGCTGCAATAGATGAGAACCCTAAGCTTGCTTGAGAATTTTCTTGAGGAACCCTTCGATAGATTTCTGAGAATAAACATGAGAATGAGGGGGGAACCGGCCCAACCCTCTAATAAGTATGATTTTACTTTCAAAACGACATGGTTTAGAGCTTAGGAGAATAGAAAATTACTAAATAGCCCTTATAAATTCACTAGGAAAAACTGTCAGGTGTCGCTAACGGGTGACCTAACGAGTCATGGAATCTGAAAATAACTCGTGTTCATGCCCGTCAGGTACACTGCCTAGAATCTTCAGTGGGTGACCACGAGTGACTTAACGTGTCATGGTCACCAGTCGTCGACCATACTGTCTCACCCCCCGGGAAAATAATACAAGGTTGGTAACGGGTCACTCAACGAGTCGTTCCTACTGATGACGACTCGTGGCGACTAGTCGTTACGAACACTGCCAACTTCTCAAGTTTCTGGATTCTATCCTGACAACAAGTGACTCAACGAGTTGTGGGACCTGACCACAACTTGTGAGGCCTCCCGTTGGGAACACTGACTTTTCTTAGGCATCTTTCTCATGGTTGACCTAACGAGTAGTTGGTCCCTTAACGACCCGTTGAGTGGGTCATTCTGCAACATTTCTGCAGTTTTTCAAATTTTCTGATTTAAGTCCCGAAATTAGATTTTGAGTTTTGGGATATTACAGCAAGCCCAACATAAAGTCCATAGAAATATCAAGCCAAGGACTTTGGGGAGTGTGAAGAGGGGTATACAGACCATCTAGAAATAGTCTAGATTTAGCATTATAACATTCAGCACATTGATCACAAAGTTTTGCAACATCACTACGCATCTTAGGCCAATAAAATTGTTCCTCAAGAATCCCCAAAGTCTTATCAATGCCAAAATGGCCATCAAACCCCCATCATGTGCCTCTCTCACAAAGAGTTCCCTCTAAGAGCTCATTGGCACACATAAACGCTTGTTTTTGAACAAGTAACCATCAAATCTAGCAAAAGAGGTTGGGGGTTTATCCTTAAGCCTATGGTCCCTTTCCCATGCTTCACAATCTTTGAAGATTTGAGCAAATTTGGGGCCCTCGAGATATAAAGACTTTAAGCTTTCAAAACCCATCAATTTGGAAGTCAAAGTAGTAACCAAAACATGCTTCCTAGACAAGACATCCGCCACTATATTATCCTTCCCCTTTTTATATTGGATTACATAAGGAAAAATTTCAAGGAATTCAATCCATTTGGCATGCCTCTTGCTCAACTTTTTTTGGGCCTTAAGATGTTTCAAGGACCCATAGTCCTAATGACAAACTCTTTAGGCTACAAGTAATGTTACTAATTACCCAAAGCTCTAATCAAAGCATAAAGCTCAAGATCATAGGTGGAATAATTCAAGGTTGCACTTTTGAGCTTTTCACTAAAATAAGAAATGGGCTTCAAATCTTGCATCAAAACGGCATCAATGCCCACTTTACTAGCATCACATTCAATTTCGAAAGTCTTATCAAAGTTGGGCAATTGCAACAATGGCGCGGAGTTAAGCATTTGTTTCAATGTTTCAAAAGACCTTGCTTGCTCCTTACCCAAATTAAAAGGCACATCCTATCGGATCACCTTGATCAAGGAAGCGGCTATGGTGCTAAAACCCTTAACAAAATATCTATAGAAACTAGTCAATCCATGAAAACTATGAACATCGCCAATGGATGTAGGAGTTGGCCAATTTCTAATAGCATATATTTTGGATTCATCAACCTCAACGCCTCTTGAACTCACAACAAAACTCAAGAAAACAACTTCATCAATACCAAAAGAACATTTATCAATATTAGCATAAAGTTGTTCACGTCGAAGCACATCCAAAACATATCTCAAATGATCAACATGTTTATCCATGATCTTGCTATACACCAACACATTATCAAAATATACAACCACAAATCTACCAATGGAAGGCTTCATCACATGGTTCATTAGGAGCATAAAAGTACTGAGAGCATTAGTGAGACCAAAAGGCATGGCTAACCATTCATATAGACCAAATTTGGTCTTGAATGCCGTTTTCCATTCATCTCTGGGTTTCATCCAGATTTGATGGTAACCGCTCCTAAGATCAATCTTGGAGAATATGAAAGAACTATTCAATTCATATAACATGTAATCAAGTTGAGGAATGGGATGACGATACTTTACCGTGATTTTGTTGACGGTGTCGCGCCCAATTTTTCTCACGAAAAGCGGGATTCAATATGTCACCACTCTTTTGAGATTAATTAAATTAAAGAGTCGCCACCTAACGAATTGTGGTGCATTAGGGCACCAAACTAAACTAACTAAACATATAACTTTGTTCAACTAGATCTACGTCACCAGAAATCGGGTAAGGGCTCAAGTTACCTCAAAAGGAAGGTGTTAAGCACCTTTCGAGGTCCATAACTGTGGATCCCGACCGAATTCGTTAATTATGTGGGGAATTAATGAGTGATCAAGAAGGCTTATTAATATTAAAATTAAAATAACTATGTAATTGGACAAATAAACTCTTACTAAATTAAATTAATTACTAATTAAGTGATAAAATAAGGCAAACTCATCAAAAATGAAAATACAATGTTTCAATTATTTTATTAACATAAACCAAGTCATTTACCACATTAATGTAAAAACCATATGACACAATAACAATGAAATTATTTCCTATTTAACAAATTCATTTTTTAGAAAAATTCTCAATGAAAATTAAATTGACACACCAATAAACTTAAAAATTAAGTGAAAACAACTTTAATACACACTTATTTACTAAACGTAATATATATATATATATATATATATATATATATATATATATATATATATAGTTTAAAACGAGGAAATAAGTCATATTTTTAACGACTTTTAAAGGATACTAGGTGATTGAGCAATATCAACTTATTTATTAAATAAGTAGATAATTAAAAGAACAAGAACATTATTAATTTAAACAAGATATTCAGACAAACAAGGAGAAGGAAATTTAAACCAATACATATATATATATATATATATATATATATATATATATATAAAGATTATTATTATTCTAATAATTTATTCAAGCAAATATTAAAATGAAAAAAAATAACAAAACAAACAAATAGAAAATTAAGGATTGTACCGAACCTCAAAGAGGCGCCTATGTATCACTAAAGGGAATCAGGTCAAACGTAGTTCTGCATTTAAAAGGGGTTTATTTATCCTAAAGGGATCGCCTCGTGCAACTAAAATAATACTTTGCAATTATTAAAATTGCTCGTATTATTCAGCAAGCACATACTATCATGTCCCACTACCCGCCTAATTAATTAAATATTAATCCTTGAGTCGTTCTAAAGAAAGAAAATACTAACGCCCTAAACGTGTGCTACCCGTCCCAATCTAATGTTCAAGAGGCGTTGAACTTCTACTTCGGGTTTTGGGTCTAAAGCATACTTAGGTCTGTTAAATATGATTGACACCAAAAAAAGGACAAGTAACAATTTAAAACAATTAGCACACAAGGTTTAACATAAGCCTCTCTTAAATAAGTGATCAGATATGCTTCAAATAATTGTAAATTAAATACCATGGACATGATTTCTATGGCACAACTATTAGATTTAGACATGTAGCACATATAGTGTTTTAATGAACATAAGCGAGCATGTCCTCTAGCTAACAATGAAGGTAAAAACAGGTTCAAATATTAAAATCAACAAGAGATTGGATATAAATAAAAGTTGGATCTCTATTAGAGTTGTCCTTGTGAATACAACATATGACTATTGATTATCACATTGATTTAAATAACCTATCTATGAATTTTGATTAAATCCTATAGGCATGGAACCTAAAGCACAGGGATGTTAAACATACTAATACCTTTGTTCGACTTGGGCATGCAGACGAATACAAACATTTAACAACCTCCATAAGCTTGATTTCTATTATTTAAACATGACATGTTTTAAATCAAATTATTTTAATTCCTATAGTCATGGTTTCTAGATGAAATAAATAAGTTCATGTCTTTCCTATAGGCACGGTTTCTATATGAGATTGTTAATTAGCAAAAAATGGTAGAGAGACATACGATCCCCGCCCCCGAAGCATTAAACCCATTTTTCACTATTATTAGAATTATTACAATTATTTAAAGCTGGTAAAAGTAAGTAAATAAATAAATACAACATATGAAGAAAAAAATAATATTAAACTAATTCCCATAATCCTCTCTTATCCCAGTGACTCTTTGTTCCAAATCGAGAAGAATCTATTAAATTAGTAATAAAGTAAAATATACACATACAAATATATTCTAGACTCAAGGAATCATAACTTATTTAAAGTAGTTAGTCAAGCATACAAATATATTAGATGATTATGCTATACAAGGAACTTGAAACATATAAAGAACACACCAAGCTGTTAAAAAGATTCATATTTACTATAACAGATGGCAAGTAGTGAATGTAAAGCGACTGACCAGTTACTTATTGTTCCCGCAAAACAGCATAACAAATACTCACGGCTTCAAGAGCGCCTTTTCAATGATTGATACCCAAACCTCAACACATCAAGATCATAAGAATCTCGTGGATTCCAAGCAATGCTTGTGTTGAGGAGGGATAGAGGAATTAAAAATTAATAGAGGAGCGAGGAATAAAAGAAAAGGCACTGAAAGTAGTAATTCCAGAGGGTGTGAGATGTTTAGATTGAATAGCCACGTTCGAATGAAATGATAAAAAATAACCAATATGAGAATAAGCAATTTTCCCCTGACCCTTGAATATGAGTCAGAGTTCTATTTTTATATCTAAATAATACTAATCAATCAAGGAATTAAAGGGAGAGAACTATATTCAAGAATCGATCAAGATGATCTTATCCTTAATTAACATAAAATAATCAATCAGTGTAGAATCTATCAAAATTTACCATAGATATCTATATTCACTAAGCACAAGTATGGGAAGAAGAATATTGGAGAATCAATCAAAGAGTCACCAAACAGAATCATTTAAGGGTATCATGGGGTGGACGAAATAAGAATATGAATTTACCCCTAAGTAATCAAAATACAGAATTATTAAAGGATTGTACCAAATAAAATCTAAAATTACTGTAATTAAATAAGTTGTAACATTGTTACAACTTAGAATATATGGGAGGATTAATCATAATATATTAATAACAAGAAAATTCAAAAATTATCATAAATCATATCTAATATCATATGAGGCTTATCATGAATCAAACTCAGAAAGGAAAGAACATCATATAAGGTCGCCAAAGTTATTCACGAAAACTTCCCATTCATGCTATGATTAATAAAGCCATACTGTACCGCACAAAAACAGAAGAACAAATTACTATACCATATTAAACACATGCGAATCAGATTCTAAAGGAACATAATAATATGAATCGATGCAGGTTACCATAAATAACATGGAATACTTTCATGGATCACAAGGAGAGGAAACCCAATGACCATACCAAAAATAAGAGAGACAAATCATATAAATTTATACGTAAATTATTTCTAAGGAATCAAATATGGAAATACTACTTTATATATAGAAATTTGTTCGATGCAAATTTCTTTGAACTACTTGGTTTTAAGCCAATTTTTAACAAGTCTACAAATAAGCATTTGGCAGAAATTTCTGCAAAGGTTAAAGTATTTTACATAAAAAGATAGATGAGCACATAAGAGCAATAATAGTCAAGCTTCAACCAGTATCTCAAAATCATTAATCTTACGTTTAAGAAAACTATTAAGAACCTATTCTGAACTTGGATTTCATATAATGTAAGAACATGGAGAAATAAATTAATCAAAAGCTTATATGGAATTAAGATTTGGGAAAAGAGATTCAAATGGGCAACCATTAGGAGGGAGAGACAGAGGTGGCTGGGATTTTCTCCGGTGGTCGGAGACGAGGCCGCGACGGTGCTGTCTCCGGCGAAAAAAATGACAGAGACAAAGATAGGGAAATGGAGGTGACTGGACGGAGACGAGGTGGTAGAAGAAAGAGGAAAAGGGGATAGAAGGTCTGGCAGCTGCTATTCATTGGGTTGGAAGAAAGATAGGGAGAGGGGCCTGCAGTGTCTGTTTGTTTTCTCAGTGGCCGGCTGAAAAGAGGAGAAAAGAGGTCGGCGTTAATGGGTGGTCTCACCGGAATAGGTCACTAGACGGAGACACGGTGATTTCTGGTGAGGTGAAGGACGTAAAGGTGGTTTTCCGGTAGAGAGAAGGTGAGAGATGGAGAGGTAAAGGGGGCGACTGGTTGTCGCCGGAAAAAAAATGGAGAAAGAGGGAGTTGGAAGGGGTGCGACTCTGAAGAGAGAGTGGAAAGTGAGGATTAGGTTTAGGGTATGGGGGAATATTGATAAATAAGAAAAATAGGTAGGGTTTTAATTTCATCCGCTAGATTAAAAGTGATGGACGACTGAGATTAACTTTTACATAGCTGGATCGGGTTTTGGTTATATCCACGGGTCGTCGGTTAGATAAACGGGTAGATTAATTGAAATTGAATTTGAATTTGCAAAGTAGCCAAATTTTAATAAAAATGGCTAGAATTGACATGATTTAGGTAGAGAATGGCTAAAATTTAAATAATGTTGGAAGAAAATTAAAATAGCTGCTATATAATTAATAAAATACCATTCTTGTAAATAATTTTAATAAATAGGCAATAAAATAGTTTAATTTACGAAAAATTATATAAACATTATTATCGATGAATAATTTATAAAAACTTAAGTAAAAATCACGTAAATAATTTATAAAATTTAAGTAAAAATATATATTTTAGAATAAAAGTTTGTTTTTTTATTAAAGGTATGTATATTAACACGAAATATACTATGCATGACATTCTTACATAATATCAAAAAATTAATAAATGAAAACTAAATATAAATAAAAATTTTAAATTATTATTGATTATGCAAAATTTAAGAGTTATGATAATTAATTATTTAAATGCGAACAAAATAATTACATAAAAGATAATTTCTAAAGAATATATAAGCAACATATACGAGTGTAGGGAGGTCAAAGTTGGGTGTCAGCAACTGCCCTTCTTTACTCTAGAATGAAGGATGAATTGTCGAGCAAAGAACGTTGACTTAGTAGCCAATTTTGTCCGACCCAAAAAATTTTTTTCAATGGGGCCGAATAAAAGAAAATGAAGTTATAAAGATATTGCAGCTGAGACTTCAATTTCAAGTCACCTACATATCACGGATTTCACGAGAATTAGACCGCGTGTAGTTCTAGATTTGGGAATGAACGAGATTCCTAAAGCAAGCCGATAATACCGAATTTGAATAAGGAACAAAAGGAGTATGAAATGATAAGAATAGAGAGATGAAAGAGATGGACGAAATTTTTACTTTCGTATCAAAATATGGAAATACAAGAATGAGCGCTAATCTAGAAGATAAAATATTGAAAGGCGAGACGAGCGAAAATTACTTCTAAGTGATACGCGATAGAAAGCGGTAGAGCGTGAAAGTAAATAAATATATAATGACATACGGAATAAGTTAAAATAACGTATAAAAAAACAAAGTAGCTCGAATAACTTTGGGATAATTTCCAAAAAATAATAGGACTGTGCTTAGCCCTTTAAAATTTAGAGAGTAGTGCTTAACCCATTCAGAATTCAAAAGAATGGCGAAAGTAGCACAATAATGGTAGATAAAAAGTAGCAAATAGTGGCTTGAAATAACACGATAGTAGCTTTGAAGTAGTTTGAAAGTGACGTAATGGTAGCTTAAAAGTAGCAAAATAATGGCTTGAAGTAATACGGTGGTAGTTTGAAAGTAGCTTGAAAGCTTGAGAGTGGCATAAGGGTGGCAAAATAGTATTGGAGCTTGAAAGTAGCATGATAGTAGCTTGATTTAATATCACAGGAGTAATTTGAAATAACACAATAGTAGCCTGCAACTTTAAAATACTGGATGACGTGATTAGTCAATAAGCATGAGATAGTATTTTACAAAATTAACGATTAGCTCGAATAAATTTGAAAGGACATTGCTTAACCCGATCAAAATTTAGAAGGCAGTGCTTTGCCTTTAAAATTGGAGGGTAGTGCTTAACTCATAGGACTATGCTTAGCCCTTTAAAATTGAGGGTAGTGCTTAACTCATAGAGCAGTGCTTAGCCCTTTAAATTTAGAGGGTAGTGCTTAACCCATAGGGCAGTGCTTAGCCCTTAAAAAAATTGAGGGTAGTACTTAACCCAGAGGAGAATGCTTAGCCCTTAAAAAATTGAGGGTAGTGCTCAACTATAGGACAATGCTTAGACCTTAAAAGAATTAGAGGGTAGTGCTTAACCCATTTTAAAAGCAATAGGGCAATGCTTAGCCTTTAAAAGTTGGAGGGTAGTGCGTAATCCATAGAGAAATCAAAATGATAAAACAGTGTTCATCTTCGAGTAACTTACTAAGAGGGTAGTGCTTAATTCCATTTATAATTCACAAGGCATTGACGAGCTTCAAGTAGTTTAGTTTTACCATTGATAAAGGATACCTTCGTAAATCTTGATGATATACAGAGTGATTGCAGATTTGTACCTGTCCTTTCTATGCTTAAAGAAAAATTATAAGTATAGAGGGGGAAGGTTGATTTGTGTCTCTATTTGTCTTTTGCTATCCCGATCTCATGAACTTTGAATTTGTGATCAGGCTAGATGTCACGTCCTTTCATAGATGTCCTTTTGCCTTGAGATGTCGTTTGATGAAATTTTTGAGGACCTCAAAAATTTCTTCCCTAGTTATTGACTCAGGAACTTCTTGTACCTCTTTGCAAAAAGGAATTTTTGAGGTTGTCTCAAAACTTTTGCCCCAGTTTTGTAGGAAAGATTGATCTATGAAATTTTTGAAATCCTCTCAAAAATTTTGCCCCAGTTTCAAACTCAACAAAAGGAAAAAAAGAAGAGATTTTATTAAGATATAGACTGAACCCCATAGGGGCGCCTATGTATCCTTCTTAAACGGGAAACATATCAAACTGAGTACAAGTAGTAAAAATTGATTATGCAAAATTTAAGAGTTATGGTAATTAATTATTTAAGTGTGAATAAAATAATTACGTAAAAGATAATTTCTAAAGCATATATAAGCAACATATACGGGCATAGGGAGGTCAAAATTGGGTGTCAACAGACGACACGATAATCGACACATCCTCTAAGTGCCATCTTTCTTTGGCACCAAGATCACCGGAACCGCACACGGGATCATGCTTTCTCTCACCACCCCTTTGTCAAGGAGGGCATCCACTTGCTTTTGAAGTTCTTTGGTCCACTGGATTGGACTGGTAAGCCGGCTTGTTTGGCAATTGTGACCCCAGGATGAAGTCAATTTGACGCTCAATACCCCTTAAGGGAGGCAATCCTTTTTGGAGGTCGAATGGAAACACATTATCATAATCCTGCAAAAGAGAAGAAATAGGACTAGGCAAAGAAGGGGTTAGTTCATTAGTATGCAAAGAATAGTCCCTGTGCATGAGAAGAAGGACCACCGGTTGCCTCTCCTCCAACTCCTTCCTAACTTCCTTGATACTTGCCAAGAGGGCCACCTTTGCTTTTGCCTTAGGATTCACCTCACTTCCACTCTCCTTTCCGGCACCAACTCCACTACTACCCAGAACTACCTTGCATTTCTCCTTCAAATGAGATGTACGATGTCCGAAAGCAATCAAGTAGAGCGGCCCATTCCCAATCTTCCCCCAAAGGAAGGAGGTAACACTTCTCACCCTATTAAATGTCACAAATGTCAAGGTTTTGGTCATAAGATGAGTGAGTACCCTAATTGGAGGGCATTCATTATGTTGGACGATGGTCTTTGTTGTTATGATGATGTTGACGTTGATGAGTGAGTTGGTGTCGGAAATGCATCCGATAGGGCACTCACTCATCTTATGACCAAAATGACTCTTCCTTCATTCAAGAAATGCATCCGGGTTGCTTTCACCTTGAATGAAGGAAGTGTCATTTTGATGGAGTTGAGACTCATGTCCAGACCTCCATTTTTTCCATTGAACTATGAACCTCATAAGGATCCTCAACATAGAAATCATCATGGTAGTGCCTACCACGTTGACTATCACTTTGATAATCACCTCAATTTCTACCCATCTGATGGATAGGACTATGTCGACCTCCTCTTCCATGGTGAGGACCTTGAAAGTTCATGTGTGGCCCTCTTAGATGTGGTAATCATTGAGAACATCATCAAACTCCTCTTGGAACTCCTCATGGAATTCACCATCCATATGTTGGACATTGCGGATTGGACGGACATTTCGAATTGAAAGATGGGTATTTGGTGGACGAAAAAGCATATGTGGGTGTGGTGGTGATGGAGGAATATATGGTTGTGGTGAAGGAACATATAATAGGGTAATAGTAGGTAATGGGGTGGTAGAAGATGGTAGGGGAGTGGTGGAGGCGGGGTAGAATAATCTATGAAAAGTCCGTGGTGAAATTGAGGAAGAGGAGTCATGAAGAACTCCACTTGTTTGTCCATGGTGATAGAACGGGGTAGAGTCTATATTCCTTGATCCAAGGTCCAAAAAATGATTTTTCCAAGTTATCCATCCTTCCTTCCATACGGGAAGATAAAGCAGTTATCATGTTCACCACATCATGCAAGGTGGGTTCCCCAGTGGGCACCTTATTCACCTCATCTTGATTGGCCATCGTACCTATGGAAGATACAAAATAAAGCAAGAAACTCATTATATTAGTGAAAAAAAAGTCACACTGGCCCAAGAAATGCTCACCTTAGATGCCTCACAATTGTCACAGCCAAAGATTGTAGCTTGTATAGTTTGTTGAATTTCAAGTGGCCAAGCTTAACTTGAGGTCTGGAATGGATTCTTGTTGAATCAATGAAGGAAGGCACAAGCTAACGTGATGGAATTAAGAAAATTCAAGGAGAATAAGAAAAAAAGATAGAAGAAGAAGCACGAAAAAAATCGGACTAAAAAATTAAAGTAATAAAAAGTAGGCGAAGTACTTAATGTTAGTAGTTTTTGGAAATTAAATGATGAAAAAAATAAAGAACTAATTAAATGTATTAATTAGATATTAATTAGTGTAGATATCGGAAGAAAAATGAGTTTGAAAGAAGAACCGTGAAGTTTGGACACTTAGAAAAATTTTGGGGTCCAAAAAATGTTCCAACACTTGGAAAAATTTTAGCCAAAAAGTCAAAAATCTGCAAAACCTGTTCTCTAAAGTTGTGTCTCACGTGCCTGACGCGCGAGTGGGGAAGGGCTGGGTGCGTGAAAGCTATGCTGGTGCCTGCTGGCGCTGATGTGGCGCTGTGCTGGCACTAACAAGCTGTGCTGTCCACGTGGAAATTGTAATTAATTTAATTTTTTTTTTCAAATTTGAATTTTCTTTGAATTGTTTTAACTAATAATATCCACAAATGGACCCATTAACACAAAGATTAAAGGGAAGAAATGAATCAAAAGTACCTTTGAGTCTTCTTCTTCATTTTAAAGATATAAAGATCTTTAAGAACACCAAGAACATGAAGAACAAA
Organism: Datura wrightii; assembly: GCA_035772735.1. Classification (NCBI taxonomy): domain Eukaryota; kingdom Viridiplantae; phylum Streptophyta; class Magnoliopsida; order Solanales; family Solanaceae; genus Datura; species Datura wrightii. Next base: position 178,171,405 of record JASDFA010000001.1, on the reverse strand, counting down.
ACTCTTGATCAAAACTTCTCTAAATGAGCTCAAAATTTCGGAGTTTCTTCCCCTTGACATAGAGAACAAAACCCAATCAAAATCAAGCATCAATTCAAGACCAATCAACAAGACCCAATTGCACTTTTCATAAAGCCTTCAAGCTTCAAGGTCTTTAATGGTAGATGGATATCCAAAACTCAAATTTCAAGAACAACCTAAGATCTAGACACAAAAAACACAAAGGAACAAGAATCTAGTGTCAAATACAATAAATTAAACAAAAAATTTTTTGGATTTTTTGAGTTTTGAGGAATTTTGATTTTTGATTTATTACCTAAATTTCAAGATTAGTATTGTAAGAAAAGTACTAATTCCAGCTCTAGATACCAAATAATACAAGAAATTAAAGAAAGATAACTAACTAGATATAAAGTGACTGGAATTAGCAACCCTTGTGAAAAGGCACAAGGACCTCCAATTCTCAAATCAAGAAACACCTAGTTCTCAAGAATACCTCAAGGGAGGTGATTCTCTTGCAACCCTCTTCTCTACACAATTAACAATCAAAAACTTGAAAAAAGCTTAGCAAACTACTACACTCAAAATATTGTTTGTTCAAAGTCATAAAAATCTACCATGAAAAAAAGAGCCACTATTTATACTAAATAAGGAAAAAGATAGACTATTACAAATATGTCCTTAACGAGTAAGGGCCTTGTTTGGATGGTCTTCTTTTTCCTTGAATTTCAAGATTAGCCAATTTCACTTCTAGCCACTTTCTTCACTCCTTTGGCCATCTTGTGTTCCTTCTTCTTCCCAAGCTACGGTCCAAACATGAAATCATTTAGACGTCTCCCATATGCAGTCAAGTTCCTCCTTTTTATGAAGAGACCTTGTAGATCTTGTAGCTCTCTTGCTTGACTCCTTGTGAACGGTCTTGAAAAAACATGAATTGCATCAAGTTTCTTGCGGCTGTTTCATGGAGTTTGCTTAGTAAGAATTCTTCCATATTTATTATTAGTGTTCTAAGGTTTTTTTTGAAGTTGTTGGTGATGGTAGGTTGTCATCTTAGCTTTCTTACCATCGAATTTTTAAGAATTAGTGGGTAAATATCGTTTCATGTTGTTTCTCTTGTTGGTTTCTTATAGCAGTTTGTTGCTGGTTGTTTAAAATATTTTTAGGCAGTATCTTGGTGAGCTTAAGGAGTGGTTGTTAAGTTGTCTTGATTTCTTTGGATTCCAAGATATGGTTAGGCCGTTTCTTTTCTTTTTTGGCATGATTTCCGTATGGTTTGAGCTAGTATTGTTGTCGTGAATATGGGATGCTTTGTGCTGTTTTGAGAATGTGTTGATATACTCTTGGTTGAGCTACTGATTTTGTATGATATGTGTTGTCATAAGGTTGGGTTAGACTCGTGTGTCGGTTGGCACGTCGTCGAGTGGAATAACCCTTAGAATCGATTGTGTCAAGTGTCGGTTGATGCCGGTTGTAAGTCGGTTGGGGGTTGCCTAACACCTTTATATATGAATGCTGATTGTGAATTTTTTGATTGTGTGATTGTGTGGAGGCCCTTGGGATTCACGGATACCCAATGCTGAGAGTAGGTTACGTCGTGGGGTTGAGTCCAAGGGGTAGAACAATTGGCCTATGGTTGAGTAGAATTTGCCTCTCATAGGGACGTTCTGAGACATGCAAGACCTATAGGGATTTACATGCCTACATAGCATCGTATATGTCTATTCTAAGCCTTCTTGAGATCACGATTGGCTCTCCCGGATGAATGAGCTCTGCTAACTGTGCACAACCGAGAGAGGGTCCGGTAGTGCTTGATTGTTGTTATTGTTTTTCATTGACACTATGTGATGGTTTGAGGTCGACCATATACCCTAGGTAAGTGATTTATCAGGTGGATTCCTGAGGTTATCATTTATCTCCTATTAGCTGTCATCGACTCTGGACTCTTATTTTGTTGTCGCCTTTCATACTCGGTATATCGTGTACTGACGCCCTAGTCGGGGCGCTACATTCATGCCTTCAGGTCCTGATCGTTAGGTTGATCGTGGACCCTGTTCTTGAGCTAAGTTCCAGTTAACATTGGTACGCTCCAATTCATTCGGAGATTTTCTTTTTGATTTTGAGTACATATTGGGTAGTCCAGACTAGTATGAACCTATTAACTCACTAGAGGCTCGTAGATATGACCTGTTGGACTGAAGGGTGGTGGTTACCCTTGTATATTTCTTTTAGTTAGTTGGCAGCCTAGTTGGCCAATGTATATTGACATTGTTGCTTATGTTTTTTATGCTTGTCTTGTCAGGTGTCGAGTCATCGAGCCTTAACGGTTTTGGTCTATGTTTTATATTTGATTGCTGCATGTGCTCGTATCAAGAGTGACACCATGTTTCAATCGCGCCTCCTTCGGTTGGGGTGTGACAACTAATACTTTAGGTGACTATCAATCTCATATGATAGATATAACTACTAATATTCAATGCTTTTTCACATAAGTGGATAATATATTTAGGCGCCTCACATCACATAAAGAGACATTAGACAAACTCAAAAAAAAATGATGATCAAGGTACAACAAAATTTAAGTGTCTACTGAAAATAAATGTCAAGTTACTCACATAGAAAATGTTATGATACTAAAAAAGTATATACTTAGAAATGTACTTTATGCCAGACTTTAGGTTCAATATAATGTAGGTTTCAAAACTAACAAGAGACTTATCATCATGATTCAATTTATCTAAGTCGTGAATGCACATACATTCCAATCTGTAAGATGAAGCAATTCTTACCTCTTCTCTCTAGTTTGATAAATTTCTTCTATATAGTCGTTGTTGGGTCTTTCACTTGTAGCTATATTATTCCACTACATATTTTTATTTACTTCAAGTGTTGTTTTGAGGACAATGAAATTGATGTGCTGTCCAGAGAAATAATATAGATAGAAGAGCGACCATCCGTCACATCAGCCCGATTCAAATAAGAAAAAATAACCAAACATAAATCTAGAGTCTTGGCAATCCATTCAATTTTGACAGGAGTGATTAAGATAACAAAATAATCACTTGATTGCTTTTCAATGAGATTATCATGGATTGTTCATGAATTGATTAAAAAAAATTAAGTAGTGCAACTTTTCAATTATCCATTGATAAAGAATATCATCAGTTGGAGCATCATTCAAAGAGGTTGTCAATATGATAGTGAAAGTCATAGGTGTAGAAACTCCTTTACTGCCTAACATGCCAACATTATCTAAAATATCGATAATATATCTGTGTTATGACTAAACAAGACCATAAGTGGAAGAGATAATATGAACATCCAAAAATAATGGTGTCTAAAGTTTGTCAAGGAGAAATGATTGGAAATACCATCTACTATATGATGAACTCCACAAATTTGATTTTCTATGATTATCATATCATCTGCATAGATAGAAACATTAATAATTAACCTAAAATTGTGCAAAGTCAATAAAGAAAAAATAGATTGAGACTTGACAAACTCAAAATTTAATAATTAATTTTTGAGATCAGTGTACTAGGAACGAACAACTTATTTCAAGTCACAAATCATTTTGTTCAACTTGCAGACATGGGAGGAGAGACTTGAATCTTCAAAGCCTAGTGGCTGCCTCATGTATACTTCTTCTTCATAATGTCTTTGTAAAAATACTTATTGAAATCAATCTAATGGATCAATCAATTTTGTTGTGTCTCAACTATGAGCACTTATCAAACAATTATTGATTTTACTGCTGAAAATGAAATGGTAACTAAAATTAGATGATTATATCCATCCTTTGTAACAAGCCAACTTTTATACTTATAAATAAAATCATCTGATTTCTGTTCTATACAAAATACTTGCAGTCAATCATATTCATCAAAGGAGTAATTGAAACAAAATAACATGTTCGATTCTTGATAAGGGCATCAAATTCAGTTTGCATGATTTGTCTCCAGCGAGGGTGAGGACATGCTTATTTGTAATACGAGGAACAAAGAATGGAGAGAGTTAAACAGTGACAGTAAGCAGTTTGAATTTAAGGCTATTGATTTTATAAGGTGTTTATATGATAAGTTAGAGTGGTCGTTTCATGTAAAGGAACAAATGAGGTTGAAGTTATATGGGTTGGAAAGGGCTATTGTTGGGTGAGTGAGAAAGTAGGCTGGGGTGTGGCATAAATGAAATTATTGGCTGATGACAATGTATACATTGATAGGTTAGCAATGATTTAGATGATGATGAGGGTTGAATATCACTGTGTGATGGTTCAGACGTGGGTGAAAATCAAGGAGAAGAAAATTGGAGATTTGAATGGATAGATAATATAGAGGGTGATACCAACGGGATGTTGGAAGATGTATTCAACAAAATAGAAGTAATTTTGAGAATTACCTGATGCAATAGAAATCCTTTTGATGTAGCAGACATTAAGCTGGGCGATGGAGAAAGCATGAGCATAGCATTTGGGAGTTGATCACAAAAATTGGTAACTAGGTGACAGGATTAATTCGAACAATTATTGTGTTGGTGTTGATATCTAAATTTGATACAGTGATGCTTGCGGCCATTTTGATGGCACGTGTGGGAGGGCTATCAAACAAAAAATGACTCGTGAAAGTTAACTAAACTCTGATACCAAATAAAGTATATGACTCATAGTAGAAAAAAATAAGAGATATATTTTATTAATTGTAAATTAGTATATAGAGTTTATACATCTTCTACAATAAGGAGATAAACTAAAATGTATATAAGGCCTATCTAAACATAACCTCTCCTTTAAAAACTATATTAGGCCTATCTAAACATAACCTAACTATGAGAATAAAGTTATAACGAAGTCCTAAAGAGTAGGAAATATCAAATCTAACATCTAAATTGGTTATAGTGATGTTTGCGGCCATTTTGAAGTGGAAGAAGATTTGTGAGAGTTAATTGATTCTGATACTATTGGAATAAGTTTTAATGATAATTGATGATGATTTAAAATATGCTTGAAACATTGTAAATGATAAATACGCGGTCACTTACTACTGTAGGTCATGAGTTAACTAGTTTGTGGAGTTCTAGTGTTTTGACATTCGTAGGAAAAAGGAGGAAAAAACTTGAAGTCAATAAGGAATCTACAAGGAAAGAAATCCCTAGTGATCAGAAAGGAATATTTGCTAATAAGGCAAGAAAGAAATCACTTTTGAACAAGAAAAAGAATATGGGTTGATAAGGAAAGAAAATATTTGGTAATAGGTTGTAGAATTCAACAAGAATTCTACAAGATCTTCCAAATAAGACAAGGACTCTTAAATTAAAGATTTCTTTTCCTAGTAGAAGAAAACGCGGCATGTGTTCTGGTAACTATAAAAGAAGAAGAACCCACGTCAAGGTCAAGTATTCACACACAAATACTCTTCAGCAAATGCATAACTTCTGGGAAATTAGGTGGCATTCAAGTTGAAGAGAGTTGACTGGTGCTAGAGACAGTTCCTTAGTCTTGTTATGTTGCAGTCTAAGTTTAAGTGTCAACGTGTAGCGAACCTGTGAACTTGAATCTATTTCAATTCTGTTTTCAATTACTTGTAATTGTGTTTAAAGTTCTTCTTGTTAAACTAAGGGTAATTTAAATAGGATAGGAACTTTGTAAGGGCTCAGGGGTAGGTCCTTGGATTGTAGGGGTTACAATCCGAGTTTGGCTCGGTATTTTAGTGGAGTTAAGTTGAAGTCCTACTAGGGAGTAGCTCGTGGTTTTTACACTTATTCAAGCCAGGGTGATTTTTCACGTAAAAATCCTTATCTCTCACTTTTCCTTATGCACTTGGTTATTTTTGCTTGAATTAGATTACTGCTCAAAGGAACAAGGTCCAAGTTTGTTCCTATCATAAAAGAAAATTCAAGTTAAGTTTAAATTAGGCAGAAAAATTGTTAGACCCAATTCAACCCCCCCTATTAGGTCTAATTTAGGATTCATTATAACAACAATTGGTATTAGAGAAGATTGCTCAAGTCTAGGTTAAACCCTTTAAGAAAGATCCGTCAAAATGACTTCTGAAATAACTCTGTCTGAGGGACAATCTAGCACTCGACCTCCTCTCTTTAACGGCCAACATCTCAGCCTCTGAAAAAATCATATGGAAATTTAAATGAAGGTTGAGGACTATCAGTTATGGCTAATTAGTTTGAAGGGACCTTCGTTCCTACTAAGGTAAAACCTAATGGAATGAAGGTCTCTAAAACTGAAGATGAATTTGATGCTGATGATTTCGGGATGATGGAAAAAAATTCTAAGGCTATAAAAGCACTCTACTTTGGACTAGACATCGATGAATAAAATCATATTTCTGGAAGCACCATTGCAAAGGAGATTTGGGACTCTCTTAATCTTGCACACGAAGGTATGAATCATGTAAAATAATCCAGGATTGACATGCTTATAAGAAAGTATGAACTTTTCACCATGGCAAAAAAGAGTCTATCAAGGATATGTTTACCCAATTCACGCACATCAAAATGAACTAAAATTTCTTGGGAAAGAATTTTTGACTAAAGAAAATGTCAGAAAGATTCTAAGGATTATATATGCTGCTTGGGAACCTAAAGTTACTGCCATCGAAGAAGCAAAACAAATGAGCACAATGCAAATGGATGAGCTCATTGGAAATTTGAAAACTTATGAACTCAAAAAGATAGACAAAGTGGCTGAGGAACCCAAGAAGGAATACAGTCTCAGCCTAAAAGCTGAATCAAAATATGATGACAAAGAAATGACAATGTTTGTTCGAAGATTAAAAAAGTTCTTCAGAAAAGAGAATTCAGAAAAAATGGAGTCTAACAATAAAAGTAAGTCATTTGAGAAGGGACAGTTCCAGGGTTGCTTGAAGTATGGTAAGATGAATCACTTGATAAAGGACTGTCCCCCTCTTGAAGGAAGAACAAAGGAAAAACTCGAAAAAACAGCAGCAATTGGACTCAAAAGCTTTCAAAAAGGCCATGAAAGCTACTTGTGGTGAAACTTCAGATGAGGAATTAGAAGGAGAAGATGGTGAAAATGACAATCTAGCCCTCATGTCTAGAAGTGAAATAGACTCAGACAGTGATTCCACCGAGGTAAGTTTTTCTGATCTAAAAACTCAAGTTCACAATTTATCAAAAAGAGAAGTTGTTAAATTATTATTTTCCTTGATGGATGAATGTCAACAAATGAGTGTTGAAAAAATTGTAATGTCGAATATTTTCTCAAATTTGAAATTTGATTATGAAGTTTTAAAAAGGGAGAAAATTGAGTCTGAAAACGTAAATAAAACACTCAATGCTGAAATTAGAAAATTAGAGGAGATTGTCTCTGTTCAGAAAACTAAAAACAATAAGTTGATGAAAACAGTCTCGTCTGTAAAAGATAAACTAATCACCATCAAGGAAGGAAAAATATCGAGCAGTGAATTAATTATCAATGACCAAGGTTTTCTTGAAGTTGAAATTACTTTCTTGAAAAACAAACTGTGCAAAGAGAAAAGAAAAGTTCTAAGCTTCAAGTAACCTTGAATCAAGCAAATTATGACATTGTTTTGTTGAAAAAATGGAACAAATCATCTGAAGCTTTAACCTAGCTAAATGAGAATTACAAAAGAGCTCGAACCGGTCTTGGCTATAAGAACAAACCTGTCAAATGGGATCGTAAAAGAAAATATGTTGGTTTGGCAGAATATTACTTTGTAGCCATTGCGGACATACGGTACCTATTAGATATGAATGTTTAGCCAAGATAAAAGCTATTGAGAAGAATGGAAACACTATTAAATGCATTAGAAAAGATTTTATTCTCAAGTTTTCAAAAAGAAAGAGAACCAAACTGGTGTGGGTTCCCAAATCTAACCGTTAATTGTGTGTGCAGGCTGAAATGAAAAGGAGCAACAAAAAATGGTATCTTGATAGTGGTTGCTCCAGGCACATGACAGGTAATAAAAAACTTTTTCTCTCACTAACAGCCTTCAATGGAGGAACTGTGTTCTTTGGCCGAGGAAAGAAAGGCACGGCTGTGGAAATAGGTAAGAATAGAAAGTCACTCTCTCACTCTATTGATAATATGTATTTGGTAGATGGGATGAAACCCAACTTGTTGAGCATCTCTCAACTTTGTGATCGAGGGAACATAGTGTTCTTCTCCTCCTTTAATTGCAAAGTCGTTAACAACAAGTTTGGGGAAATTTTCTTGACTGAACCGTAATGTTTATAAGGCCTGTATCATGTTACTTTTTGAAAGTGAATTAACTTGTTTGAGTTTTATAGATGATGATCTTCTCCTATGGCACAAGCGATTGGGTCATGTTAGTCTTTCATTACTCAATAAACTTGTTTAGAAAACCTTGTCCTTGGTCTTCCTGAAATAAAATTTAAAGATGACAAGGTGTGTGATGCTTGTGCTAAAGAAAAACAAATTAGATCATCTTTTAAGTCCAAAAAGGTATAAGTACCTCAAAGCCACTTGAATTACTACACATGGATCTCTATGGGCCCATGCGAGTAGTAAGTCATCAAGGTGAGAAATTTGTTCTTGTGATTGTTGATGATTTCTCTCACTTTACAGGGACATTGTTTCTATCTCCTAAGGATGAAGCACTCAACATATTTAAAGTTTTGCAAAAAGGATTCAACGAACTCTTGGTTTGGATGTAATAAGTATTCGATCTGATCATGGCACGGAATTTGAGAATACTAAATTTACTATTTTTTGTTTCAAACATGGAATTGATCATAACTTTTTAGCTCCAAGAACTCCCCAATAAAATGGGGTTGCGGAAAGAAAAAATAAAACACTAGAAGATATGGCACGAACAATGCTTATCGCTAGTGGTCTTCCTAAGAGTTTTTGGGTTGAACCAGTAAATACGACGTGTAATATAATTAACAGATGCATGATTAGATCGCTTCTTGATAAAACTCCTTACAAACTTCTTAAGGGAAGAAAACCTAGTATCAACTTGCGAACCTTTGGTAGCAAATGCTTTGTTCACAATAATGGAAAAACTGCCTTAGGAAAGTTTGATGCAAGGAGTGATGAAGGAGTGCTTCTTGGATAATCCTCAAATAGAAAGGCTTATAAAGTGTTCAATAAAAGGACAAAGTGTGTAGAAGAAAGCATTCATGTGATTTTTGATGAGCCTAACATCTTTGTTAAGACAGAATTGCAGGAAAACGAGGATGAACAGAAAATTGGCCAAGTTCAATCTTCAACCGAACAGGTAAGTGCTCCAGCCCTAAATGAAGGAACGATCTTGGAAACAGACTTCTTGAACGTTCCCTCAGAACCAGGGCAGGAGTTAGAAAATTGAGGGGGAATAATCCCTGAGACAGTGGTAAGATCAGCAGAAGGAACATCACCTGACTCTATTCCAGAAATACAAAATGACAATCTATAAGAATTGATTTTGTTACCGTGGAAGCACCAAAGTTCTCATCCCCTTGATCTAATAATAACTGATCTTAATAAGGGAATTCAAACCAGGGCCTCCATGAGAAATTTTTGTGCACATTCAACCTTTTTATCTTAGATTGAGCTTAAGAATTATCGTGAAACCATGCAGGATCCAAATTGGGTAATGTCTATGCAAGAGGAGCTCAACCAGTTCGAAAGAAGCAAAGTTTGGCACCTGGAACCACCACCGACGGGGCGTACTGTAATTAAAATAAAGTGGGTGTTCCGAAATAAACTTGATGAACAGGGAACAGTCACTAGGAACAAAGCTCGTCTGGTGGTCCAGGGATATAACCAAGAAAAAGGCATCGATTATGAAGAAACCTTTACACCAGTTGCAAGGATGCTAATTGTCTTTGCTGCTCACATGAAATTCATACTCTACCAAATGGATGTTAAAAGTACGTTCCTAAATGGGGAACTGGAGGAAGAGGTATATGTCCGTCAACCTCCTGGATTTGAAAATCCTGAATTTCCTGATTATGTTTTTAAATTAGATAAGGTCTTATATGGATTGAAACAAGCTCTTAGAGCTTGGTATGAGCGCCTTTCAAAATTTTTGATGGAAAATAATTTTTCTAGGGGGAAAATTAACAACACTCTGTTTCTAATAATCAAAGAAAGGGATTCATTATTGGTTGTACAAGTGTATGTAGATAATATTATCTTTGGTGCAACAAATGAAACCTTGTGTAATGAGTTTGCTTTATTGATGAGTATTGAATTCGAAATGAGTATGATGGTGAGCTTAATTTATTCTTAGGCTTACAAATCAAATAATTTTTGAATGGAACAATGATCCATCATCAACAAAAATATATTAAGGAATAGCTTAAGAAATATGACATGGACTCTTCTAAACCAATTGATACACCTATTGCTACTGCCACTAAACTAGATAAAGATGAACAAGGAAATCTAGTAAGTGACAAATGCTATAGGGGTATGATTGGATCTCTTCTTTATTTAACTGCTAGCAGATCAAATATCGTGTTTAGTGTTGGATTATGTGCAAGATTTCAATCTTCTCCTAGAGAATACCACATGACTGTTGTTAAACGTATCCTAAAATACTTAAAGAGAACAGATAATCTGTGTCTATGGTATCCTAAGGGAGGTAATCTTGATCTACTAAGCTATGCAGATGCTGACTATGCAAGTTTTCTTACCGACAGAAAAAGCACATCAGGTATGGCTCACTTCCTTGGTTCTTGTTTAATTTCTTGGGCCACAAAGAAATAGAATTCCATAGCCTTGTCCACAACCGAAGCTGAATATGTAGCTATTGCATCTTGTTGTGTTCAGCTGCTAAGGATAAAACAGCAAATGAGGGATTATGAGATAGATATGGGCACTGTGCCTATTTTTTGTGATAAGACAAGTGCTATAAATATCGCAAAAAATCTTTGTGAGCATAAAATAACAAAGCACATAGATATTAGACATCACTTCTTAAGGGATAGTGTTGAAAAAGGTCTTATATCTATGCAATTCTGTAATATTGAGAATCAAATTGCTGACATTTTCACTAAGACTCTTGGTAGAGAGCAATTTGAAAAGATTAGGATGGAGCATGGGTTAATCAAGATTAACTCAACATTATGTTCATAATTTTCCTTCTTTTGGCATTAAAAAAAGGGCTTTTTCCGATGATAGATGGATGACAATGTCTTGAGGGATAATTTTTCTTCACTGTTGCATTTTTTTAAATTCCTTGTTATCGTGTTCCCTCTGATTATGCAGGACTTGATAGGACTCACATACCTATGGAAGGGAACGCAATCAGGTATAACCCAGAGTCATATTTAATTACTAGTACTGTTCATGATGTTAGTGTCTTGTCACATCCCTATGTGCTCGCCTACGTCACTTCACCGCCTATTATCTCATTCAATTTTTCCCGGTTCCCTTTTCCCTCTCACCCACAAACGCCTCGGCTCCTTCTCCGTCTTCTCATCTTTCTCTACATTTATTTACTTAGTTGATTTTGTGCCCTATATTCATTCACCTCTTACCCATCTTTTTATCACCATCCTTGACTCTCAGCCATGGTGTCAACCCCAGCTAAAAACCCCACTATAGAACCCTCCATCACTAAACCTTCGTCAAACCCCACTAAAACCCTACCCTGGAACGTACCTACCATCACAAACTCTCCGAAAACTCCACCTATCGAAGTCCCCTCCTCCACCCCACAAGACTCCACTAAACCCATGGGGGGCAGAGTTCTGATCCTCCAATAACTTCAATGGTTACTGCTTCGAGCTCACCCTCTCCTTAGAGTTCGTCAAGTGATAGCCCTGGATCTACCTCCTCTCCTTAGGTGGATTTGGCGACCCTCATTGCTGACATTAGGGATCGATATGAGAAACCCTCATCTCCCTCTCCATCTCCGTCTCCTACCGGTTCAGATGACCTTGATTTCAATAAATCCCCATCTGAGGAAGACTGACTGGAGCAGCCTCTTTCTCTCTCTGACACGGATAGCTTAGAGGACTTGGTCCCTTTAGCTGCTCTCAATAAAGGTGCTCGCAAATGAATCTTCTTCTCTACTTCTATCAAGACTCGGGATCCTAAGAAATCTTGTACTTTTAGGCCTGTCTCTCGTATTCGAGATCGCCGTAAGGAGCCCATATCATCTACATCTGCTTCGACGATGAAATTCCGTGTCAAGGATTCTGGTGAGTGTCATGCACTGAAAGGTAAAATGGTTTTTCCTTTTGGAAAACCCTAGGATTGTTAAACTTTGGACTAAGATTTCTGCTCAAGGTTGGTCTGCATTGTTTGCTGACAAGGAGGCTATGTGTGCTCACTCTGCAATTGTTGAATTTTTATGAAACTTTACTCATTCTCTAGGCTGTCTTACTAGTAGAATTGGTGGTATTATGGTGGTCTTTGACCCTCATACGCTGAGTAGAGTTCTGGGGATCAAATGTGAAGGATTTTCCTCTTGTCAAAGGAACAAATGGCCGGATCTACCTTCTCCCCTTAAGACCTTAGAGATTGTTCGAAAATACTCTGGAAATCCATCTCGAGTGTGTAATACTAAAGTCTATAAACACTCAATGTTGATTATCACAAGACTTTGTTTGCCTTTGTGATTAAAAATCTTGTGCCTCGTCAAGAATGGTGTGATGTTGCCTCTTATCTTGATCTTATTCTCATGGAGTTATTAGATCGGGAGATGTAAATAGACTTGCCTAGGTTGATGATCTCGTACTTGATTAAAGTCGTCATTAACATCAAGCAAAATCATGCTCTCCCATATGGTTTTCTATTAACTAAGGTGTTTGCTAAGTTGCAGGTTAAGCTTACTTCTCTAGAGTACTACTCTGTTTATGATGCGTTGGACTATTATAAAAATTGTGATTATCGTCAGGAGAAAAGGTTGAAGGATTCTGATGTTGGGTGCTCCACTGCTAAGTCAGCCAAAGTCATTTGTCAAGAGCAGTTAGCTGGTGAAATTGAATTGCTTCGTAAGGAAAATGCGAACCTTCAAACTAAACTGACTCATTCTGAGGAATTGGCGTCTGCTCGTCATGAAGAATTACTGTCCTTTCTTAAGACTCTGTCCCCGATGTCAAAATCCCTACATGTTGGTCCTCCTATGGCTCCACCCTCTAATCCTGCCTCTTAGTTTGTTGTTAGTTTTTTTTGGTGTTATGAACAGTCTTAGTTTTTGAGTATGCTCTTGGTATTTCTGTATGTTATCCCTTTTTGTTGATGGTCTTATTTTGTCTATGCTCTTATTAGTTGGGTTCTTCGTATTAATGGAATGTTAGTTTGTTGCTTCTATATTTTCTTGTTTATATTTTTCCTTTTTGCCCGATTCCTTTTCACTGATGTCAAAAGGGGAAAGGTTATATTTGTGCGTTGGTTATGCTTAATTGTTGATTGATCGAGGAGCTTACTTATATCTATTCAAGTATTTTTTATATTTGTCATCATTAAAAAGGGAGAATTTGTTGGAAAATTTTAATGATAATTGATGATGATTTAAAATATGCTTGAAATATTGTAAATGGTAAATACATGATCACTTACTACTGTAGGTCATGAGTTAACTGGTTTGTGGAGTTCTAGTGCTTTGACCGTTCGCAGGAAAAAGGAGGAAAAAGCTTGAAGTCAATAAGGACTCTACAAGGAAAGAAATCTCTAGTGATCGGAAAGGAATATTTGCTAATAAGGGAAGAAATAAATCACTTTTGAACAAGAAAAGGAATATGGGCTGATGAAGAAAGAAAATATTTGGTAATAGGTTGTAGAATTCTACAAGATCATCCAAATAAGGCAAGGACTCTTAAGTTAAAGATTTCTTTTCCTAGTAGAAGAAAAATGCGGCGTGTGTTCTGGTAACTATAAAAGAATAAGACACCACGTCAAGTTCAAGTATTCATATACAAGTAATCTTCAGCAAATTCATAGCTTCTGGGCAATTAATTGGCATTCAAGTTGAAGAGAGTTGACTGGTGATAGAGACAGTTCCTTAGTCCTGTTCTGTTGCAGTCCAGGCCTGAGGGTCAACGTGTAGTGAAAACTGTGAACTTGATTTTGTTTCAATTCTGTTTTCAATTACTTGTAATTGTGTTCAAAGTTCTTCTTGTTAAACTAAGGGTAGTTTAAACATGTTAGGGACTTTGTAAGGGCTTAGGGTAGATCCTTGGATTGTGGGGGTTACAATCCAAATTTGGCTCGGTGTTTTAGTGGAGTTAAGTTGAAATCCTACTAGGGAGTAGGTCGTGGTTTTTATACTCATTCGAGTCTGGGTGGTTTTCCACTTAAAAATCGCTGTCTCTCACTTTACTTTCTACACTTGGTTATTTCTTCTTGAATTAGGTTACTTCTCAAAGGAACAAGGTCCAAGTCTGTTCCTATCGTAAAAGAAAATTCAAGTTAAGTTTTAATTAGGCAGAAAAATCGTTAGACCCAATTTCCTCCCCCCTCCCCTTCTTAGGTCTAATTTAGGAATCATTGTAATATCAGATACCACATAAAATATACGACTCATAGTAAAACAAAATGAGAAATGTATTTTATTAATTATAAACTGAGTATATATGGAATTCATACAATTTCTATACTAACTAAATAAACTATGAAAAAGATAAAACCTATCTAAACATAAACTAAATACAAGGAAAAAGTTACAATAAAATCCTCAAAGTAGTAACTATCAATCTGAAATTTAAAAATATAAATTAAATAATTGTCCGCTATTAAAAAGCCGAAAAGAAGCAAAATTTATGAAGAGTAGAAGTCGAAAATGTATATAGATAATAGTTGCCTCTTATTGTTGTTGGATTTAGAGAATGTTGTTAACTTAGTTTAGAAAAATAGCTGGTTAAGACCTTCTTTGGCCATGAAAATTATTTATCTTTGTTAAGATTTTAAAAAAAAATTATTTAAAAATTAGTATTTCGTTATGAAAAATTTAAATACAAACTCAAAATTGTAACTAGAATTTAAAAAGTATTTCAAAATCTATTTTCACTTTTTAGTTTTACTTTTTGAAAGTTATTTTATAGCAAATTTTTCCCTAATTGTTTTATTTTTATAAATCAACCTTATTCATTTTTGGCAGAATACGTAAACAGGCACTAGTTAAACTTGGTCTTTGCTGGCAAGTGTGCCCTCAAACTTTGGGTGTGAACAAGTAGACACTTTTACTTGTATAAAATTGAACAAGTAGATACAAATTCCCGGCAGGCTGCATGCGTGAAAAACACAAGCTCCTACGAAGATTAGCGGTCCACTCAAAGGTTGCTAACTAATTTACACATAGATTTATTATTAAAAAATAAATTAAAATGTTTTAAGGGTAAAAGTCGACCAAAACTCCTCATTTTCTAGAAATAAACTTCATCCGCTAAAACCCTAATTCTTTATTCAGATTCTTCGACTAAAAATCAATTGTTCAAATTCTTCGAATTTGGGGAATATTGTTCAAGATTGATGTTGAAGTTATATATTCTTGAATGTCTACCCACTGTTCTCCCTGAATTTAGCCTAGCTAAGTATATTCTTTTTCCCTTTTATAATGGGTTTCTAAATCTGTCAAAGAGAAAGGAATATTGCTCTTTTTTTTCCACAGATTTGGTCATATTATTGCTATTTTTCATCATGGAGGTAAATTTTTTTAAGGCCAATATGTGTCAAAATTGAAAAAATCTGTGTTTAGCATTGATAAGGACCATTTCTCTTTGACCGAACTGAAATCTTATGCAAAGGACATTGGATATGATAATATTGAAGCTTTTTATCTTAAAGACCCTACTACCCATAAATTTGACTTGTTGGAAAGTGACAGCCAACTATACACTTGTGTTAAAAAATTACAGAGTGGGACAACCTTTAATTTATTTCTGAAACATGTGAATATTGAAGAAAAGGGGCCCACTGCTAGGACTGTTGGTGGAAAAAATAATGAAGAAAAGAGTGGTTGTTCTAGGGCTTCACAACTTGAGGAAGGTATAAATAAGACAGTAAATGAAGCGGCTGGAGTTGAACAAAAAGTTGAGGAAAAAGATAGTGATTTTCTTAACTTCGAAGAAGAAGACTTAGATGGTGTTTCGGATGAGGATGATAGTGAGGTTGATGAAGAATTGAGAGGTTTTAGAGAAAATCTTAAGCAACAAAAGAGAAACAATGAAGCTGCAAAGCAAAAATAGAAAACTAAAAAATCTTCCAAGATTCAAGAGGTTGAGCTTGGAACTTGGTGTAGATAGGGGATTTGAGGATATTTTCAAGAACAAGATAGACAAATATGCTGACAGATTAGGTGGTGATGAAAAGTTTATTGGTTCATCAGATGAACCATGTGAAGATAATTATGAAGAGCTAGATGTTTTAGCACAATCAGGTATTGATTTACCTTTCAGAAGAAAAAGTAGAAAGCTGAGGTATGATGATTCTTTTGCCATTTCTTTCTTTGAATTGGGTATGATATTTGAGAGTGCAAAAGAATTTAGAAAAACTGTGGCTAATTATGCTATTCAAGAGAAGGTTTAATTAAAGCTAAATCCCAATAAACCTCATAGAGTAAGGGTAAAATACTGTTACACCCCATAAAATGCTATCGATTAGTAGGTGTACGCGTGGATTATGACAAGGAAAGAAAACTTGACGCATGTGGGAAAAGTCTCGGAAGTCGGGTCGAGTGAGGCCAGGCTGCAAGGGCCAGCGCGACGCACCAGTACCCTAGCGCCCTGGGCAGCGCGACACGCCAGTCCTATTTGCTCCTTTAGAGGCGCGGCGTAGCAGGGGCATTGGCGCGAGGTGCCCCTGTGCCACTGACCATGCCCTATATATATATACTCCCTTGGTTCATTTATGAACATTTCTCACATACTCCCTCAACCAAACATAAAGGAAATTGCAAGTTTTAATATATTTTCGTCCGATTACACTGCCAAACGCCGTTCAAATTCAAATTAACTTCAGATATTGAATTCTAAGACTACAAAGAACATTACTATGGAGTTATTTTCTTGAAATTCACCTAGCAAATCATAACCCCGCCGATCGAAAGTTGTCAGAATTGCTCCAAACTGATTCCTATACGGCCACAGGCTTCAAGTAAGCATTTCTCTCTTTTGAACCCTCGGGAAATTATAAGTTTTCAGTCTCATTTTACGTAGTTGAATTATAGTTGCTATTAATATCAAAAGTTGTCATTTTACGCCTAATTTGGTATTGAAGTTTGTCTCTTTCTCCCAATATAACTGTTACAACTGAAAAGAGCTGACGAATCCAAGTTGAAACTTGTCGGTTATTCGGGAAACGACAGTCGAGGTATGTAAGGCTTAACCCTCGGCAAGTTATTTTCGTCGTACAGTGCCACAACTTACGTTCTTGAATGGAAATAACTGTCCTATATGCTACAGATAGTTTCTACTAGTAGATTGTGATTAGACATGTTGTAATTAGTTGTTACTGGTATATAACGATCATATATGTTATGATTAGCTGCTATTAGTAGATTACGGTTATATTTGTTGTTGTTAGCTGCTAGAAAATGTATATAGATTATACCACAGTATTCCTCATTGGGAAAGAACATGTTAAGTGTGATACACACTAGAAGCATCATAGAAACTCTTATATTCTCCAGTTTATTGTATTAGTAGAATTGTATGTTTTATTGCCAGGCCTAGACCTTAGAAGCTCGTGAATAGTTATCGGGCCTGAGCTAGTAAGTTGAACAACATAGGCGCAGCTAGGCAGTTTAACTATAGTTTGGCGCCTGTATTGTCAGAAAAGCAAGCCTAGAGGCCATTGGCGTACTCTCACGCCCCAGGGCCAGAAATTTAGATAGGAAGGCCATACTTTAGAGTCAGTAGCCTAGGGTTGCCTAGTGAACTGAGTGACAGTCTACCATCTAGTTAGCTATTACCAGTGATTGTCAGTCTCAGTTAACTTAGAATTCGTCATACATGTCGCCCAGGAAGCCAGCCCAATCGTCCAGGTCAAATAGACTTGTGGATACCCTAAGGAAGGGGTCCTTATTAGTAGTTAGAGTCAGGGCCAGCGCCCCAGCCGGTTCTTATAAGATACTTAGGTACAGATTGCTGAGAGTGGCTAAGTCTATATAAACTTGTCTATAAGGTTAGGAATCGCCCAAAAAAGTCATAGAAGATCTAAGCTGACCAAGATGAAGTCTAAGGGACTAGCACCATGTTAGTACAGTACTACCCACAAGCTAAGAATGTTGATAAGCTGCCTGTGGAGGATTAGGGGCCGATCGCTCAAAAGAAAGTTCAATTAGTAACAACCCTACAGTCGTTCTAAGTAGTGGAACTAAGTAATTAGTCATCCGTGACCCCACAGTTGTTTATGAGTTATAGTTTCTCGGGCAAGACATTCAGAGTATTGTTAGGCCACTCCAAATCTCGCCTTATCCAGTCTAGACTACTACAGACCATGATCACTATCGGGATCCTCTGATCAGATACAGGTGCACCAGGTGTGCCTGCTAGCAACCTTACAGACTATCCTAGGGGACGAGCAGCAGTAGGGAGTTAGGCCCAGAAGGCCAGATACACCTTTTAAGTGGCTAGAGTGAGAGTTTAGTATAGAACCTAGGTTGGGGTTGCCCTCACTCAAGAGCCTTCCATGACCACCCCAGGATTACTAGCTGTGTCGTCGCTCATGAGGGGCTAGATGACGTCGCTCCAAGGAGCGGTATGCCATCCATAAGGGCTAAAGATGAGGTCTGAGGGCCTTATATAGTCCATTCCATGGCTAGACTATTTTTATGTCGTATCGGCACCACACCCCCAACAATCCTGGTGCTTGGGGTGCAGTTATCAGGAGTCCACCGAACTCAGACACAGCTACAGATCAAGAGCCAAGCGGGTTCAGTTGCAGACCCAGAGGGACAGGTAGGTTGGCTATAACACCAGTAGAGTCATAGAAACCTGGATAGGGGTATGTAGATTAAGGCGTACTTGCCAGGGCTTATAAAGGTCCTGGTAGGTTATTTTTGTATTGCTTGTACCTTCCAGGCTTATGGGGGCTAGGTTAGGTTCTTGCTTATATTCTAGTCTGCTAGCTATAGCTTATAAATATATGATTGCACAGTCATAGCTCATGTACATGTGGTGTTTTGCTAGATGCAGATTACGAATAAGCCAACTTACAGGTTAATCTTTTTGCCCCTTCTCTCTATTTACTTTCAGTATTTAACAACTTACTTATTGCCTTACATATTCGGTACATATTATACTGACGCTCATCCCCCAGCGCTGCATTACTTGCCTGCAGGTTTAGATAGATAGAGTTCAGGCTTTTCAGTAGCAGTTGTTCAGAGTCAGAAGTTCGGCCATCTACCCTCGTTCGGAGTTTCCATGTTGTAGAGGTTAAAGTCCTTCAGTTGTATTACATTTGGGGGTAGGCCGGAGTCCTGTCTCGATCACTATTTGTATTCTTAGAGGCTTGCAGACTACAGTCATCAGTTAGTCAGTTGTTGTTCGTCGTGTGGGGCATAAATTAGTTATGTTTCGTATATTGGCCGTGTGGGGCCTAGTGTAGTGGCTTATTCTCATTTCTATTATAACTAGAAGCATGGTGGTCTTGTCGACCCGCATAGGATCCCTT
Organism: Datura wrightii; assembly: GCA_035772735.1. NCBI lineage: Eukaryota > Viridiplantae > Streptophyta > Magnoliopsida > Solanales > Solanaceae > Datura > Datura wrightii. The sequence continues at coordinate 178,151,841 of JASDFA010000001.1, read as the reverse complement.
TTGTTATCTGTTGTTGGTTAGCTGTTTTTATTTACGGGTAGTTATACGGCCTTGTCAGTCGAGGGTTGTGTTTACAGCCGAGATATAGCTAGTTGTTTTCTTAAGTTGAGTTGTAAGCAGGCACTAGACATGCATCAACCTAGTCAGGTCAGTCAGATCCCAGTATGGCACTAAGTGCCCGTCATGCCTCCCAAGGTGGGGCGTGACAAATATGCAGGAAAGTGTAATTGGAAAATCTATGCTAGGATGGATAAAGATACAAGAGATTTTTCTATAAAAAGTACTACCCAGCTCATGGATGTATTAGAAAGAACATGAACAAGTTGTGCTCAGCCAAATATGTTGCTAGAAAGATGAAGGATAGAACAATATCTTAACTTGACATTAGATTTCATAAGCTTCAAGAGATATTAAGAAAAAATTGGAGGTTACAAGTGGGAAGATCAATTTGTTGTAGAGCCAAAATGAGTGTTATTAGCAAGTTCATTGGTTATTGGAAACTTGAGTTTCAAGATTGTTAGACTATGCAGATATGACTAAGAGTACAAATCCTGGGACTTCTTGTTGGGTGAGAACTGACAATGAAACAGTCCCTGACAGACACTTGTTCAAATATTTCTATGTCTGCTTTGCTGCTTTGAATAATGGATGGCTAGAAGGTTGTAGAAAGATCATAGGGTTGGATGGATATTTTCAGAAGGTGCCTGTAGAGGAGAATTGTTAGTGGCTGTTGGAAAAAATGGAAACCAACAAATATATCCAATAGCTTGGGCAGTGGCTGATCAAGAAACTAAATACTCTTGGAGTTGGTTCTCATTCAAGATTTGCAGCTTGGTGATGGAGATGGAATAGTAATCATGTCTGACATGCAAAAGGTATGAGTTAATCATCTTGGTCAATTGTTCAACTGTTTTGGAAATTTTTTCTTTTTCTAACTGTTTTGAAATTTTTTTCATTTTCTAACTGTTCTGAAAATTCTAATAGACTTTTTTTTATTACTAGGGTCTTGAGTCAACTGTTCATGAGTTACTTCCTAATGTTAAAAGGAGAATGTGTGTAAGCACATTTAGAAAAATTGTCAAAATACATAGAGAGGTGAAGAAAGGAGAAAAGCATTTTGGAGGTGCACCAAGGCTAATTTTGAGGTAAAATTGAGAGAAGAATTTAAACATTTGAAAATTTTAGTAAAAAAACAAGTCATTGCTTATCTATAACAAAGAATATTGGTGTAGATCTTTGTTTAGTGAAAGAAGTAAGTATGATGTGGTGGAAAATAATGTATGTGAAATATTTAATTCTTGGATTCTTGGTCCTAGACACAAATCTGTGTTTAGTATGCTTGAAAATATTAAACATAAAATAATGGATAGGCATGGAAATATGATCAAGTTTGCTGATACTTGGATCACTGACATTTCACCATGGTCAGGCTAGTTTTAGAAGAAAACAAAACTATTGATAGGAAACTAAAGGTGAATTGGGACCATGACAATGGATCTGAGATTCTAGAAGGGGAATATAGACACACAATTGACATAGCTAAGAGAACATGTAGTTACAGGTTGTGGCAGTTGAGGGGTATCCCTTGCCATCATCTAGTTTGTGTCTTGTATCACATTGGGAAGAACCAGAAAACTATGTGGAATATTGGTACAGGAAAGATACGTTCTTCATGTTTATAAGTACTTCTTACAACCAATCTCTAATATGATAATGTCGCCTGAAACCAATAATCCACCAGTGGAGCCCCCTAAAGTGAAACCAATACCTGAAAGACCCCCAAGATGTCGAAGAAAAGATAAGGATGAACCAAGAAAAAGAAATGGGGCAAACGTAAAAAAAATGGAGTCAAGATGACATGTTCCAAATGCCATCAAGTTGGGCACAACAAAAGGGGCTAAAAATCAGGGGTAATCATTTTGGTATTTTTTTCACTTTGTTAGTTTAATAATTCTTAGACTTCTAACTTTTTTTCTTAATGTATGTCCATCTCAACAGTCCTCTCAACAACCATTTCAACAGCCTTCTCGGCAACACACTCAACAAGCATCTCAATAGCCTTCTCAACAGCCTTTACAACCAAGGCCAGTGAATCAACCCAACACTCAATATTTCTCTTCTTTATGTTCAGAAACTTCAAGATTAATGAGAAGTAGAAAGGAGACATCTTCTTCAATTGGAAGAAAAAGAACAAGAGATGTGGAATTTGAGAGATCAAGTGAAAGAGTTATCTCAAGTGGAACGACGTTAAAGGATGCATCACTAATAAATATTGATCTTGGATTCAAATCACCTGGTTTGAAATGAAAAGCAAAAGATGCTATCACTGGGAACCAACTTCAAGAAATACAACAACGTAAAAAATTACAAATCAAATGCAAAGCTAAGAATCAACCATGAGATGACTGGTTGACATGGTTTCTGTTGAGAAGTCTTTTTGGATTTATTTTAATGTATGTTTTGTAAATTCAACTTCAATAATGCTTGTGGCATTTAGACTTGCCTTTAGACTATTTAACAGTTGATCATTTTGATGTATATTTTCCTTTAGACTATGTTTTTGGTGTTGGCTAGCCTTTTGGCTGTTTTGATTTTTTTGTGAAGTATTTTGGCTATTTAATTAACAGTGGTCTTGTTTGAATAGTACTAGATTTATGAAGAGCTTTAAGATTTTTATTATAATTGCTAGTTTGAATTTTTTATTAAAGAAATTAATTTCTTAGTTGAAGTACTGAAGTTTTCACTTCAGCATGGTAATTTGAATGAGAAAATGATCAAACTAGTTGCATTCTAAGCAAAGCGCCTACCACAGATTTTGTGGACAAAAATTCAATTTTGGTGGTCATTGAATGCACCTACCTTCCAAACATAAAACAATAGAAAAAATATAATTATCATGTCTAACACCTTAAAATGCATTATTTGAAGCAAAATTAAGCAATTCATTTTCAACACCCAACAATTATGCATTTCCAACAGGCAAATTCTATTATTTTATTACATTAAATAGTTGACAAGCAATTACAAAGTTCTCTCTCCTTAGTCAGTTGCTCTAAATTTCAATTTTCCAATATTGTACAATTCAAATGAACTACATCACTTCTAGGAGCAAGAATCAAAGAAGAACTTATCAACTCAGAGATACAATTCGAGATGCAATGGAGAATTTAGAAGAAAGAATAAGAGAAAAATTATAAGCTAATTTGTTTACAATGATATAGGCAGTCACCAACCCAAAAAAGATACATTACGATATTGTACCAAAAAGTTAGTTCTTTCAACCAACTAAACTACCCCAAACCAACATAATACATAACAACTACTATATAACAACTCTCTATAAATCCAAGTTAGTATTAAAATGATCAGCAAAACTCGATACTTCCTCCTAATCTTTTTCTTTTCTTCATCGTATTTTTTATCCTTTTTTTGTAATCCCGAAATAGCAATTCTAGTGTGTTCATTATAATCAACTTAGCACCACCTAAATATTTGCATCCGACCTATTTAAGAAGAACAAAAAAATTATAAAAATTGAATCATGGGTATTCGAAGCTTTAGAAAAAATTCATTTAAAATGCAACCTTACCTAACCATCTTTGCATCTAACAAAAAAGGAGCCTGTGTTATTAACTAATCAAAAAATCTTTATTGTAGCTCTTTTTTCACAATGATAAAAAAATTGAGATGCCATTTATATTTGCAAATGGGCATAAAATCATGAAAAAGTGAAGAAAATAGTTGTTGGAGAAATTAAAATAAGAGATTTAAGTTGGTATTTGTATTGAGAAATATGGATAAATATAGAAAGAGTTCATTAAGGGTATAATAGGCATTTCACTAATTTTTTACCATTAGGAACCATAAATTTGAGTTGTAACATGCGTCAAATTGAGTGTATTTCACGCAGCGTGTCGGTAGGACGTGTGTATCTACTTGTTCAACTTTATACAAGTTAAAGTGTCTACTTGTGCAGACTCAAAGTTTGAGGACATACTTGCCAGCAGATGTCAAATTTAAGTACCTATTTATGTATTTTATCTTAATTTTTTGTTTAGTTAGAATTCAAAATGTTAATTATTCAAATCTCTTGATTCAATTTCTGTAGATTCTCTCTCTTTACAAACTATAAATAAGATCTCTGCAATTTTACTCTTATTTCTTGTTTACTATTATTTTATTTATCATTCCTAAATTTAAGCAGCCAATAATGTTTGCATTATAATAGATTGTTTACATCATACCCCTTAAGGTGCAGTTCTTCTCCGGACTTTACTAATATAGGATGGTTTGTGCATCGAATTATCCTTTTTATTCCTAAATTTCATTTCTTAATTTTTAGTAAATATGTGTGTTTATTAATCCATAATTTGGGATTTTTTTTCTTGATTTTGGCGTATCATTCGCAGCAACCGTTGATAAATTCTGGATTTTGCTTTGGTAGAATTGTGTTGGTGCTATTGATGAGACATGTACAAGAAAAGGTCCGAAGTGTAATAATACATAGTAGCTCATATATGAGACCCAATTTATAACATTATGTGATTATCTATTATAACATGCTTTTTTCGAGTAAACATCATTGTATGTTTCAGATAAATTAGTCAAGTTGAGTGATTGTACGAATTTTAAAAAATAAGGGGTATAAACCATATTTTAAAAAAAGTATATTTAAATTATAAATATTTTTTACAAAAATCATGAACAAATTTGTTCTTCTTCTGGTCCATAAAAAAAGCTAGAATATAGAGTGGAAGGAAGGAAGGAAAGTGACTTCGTTTAGGTGCATAACAAGATAGTCCAATAAAGCTAATACAACTTCAATTTCAACTTTAACTTTAAAAATTTCAAATAAAATGAATAAAACTCATATTTGATTTTATGGCAAAACATCAACAACAATGGACGACTATTTCTTTTTTTTTTCCCTTATTAAGGATAAAATATAATAAGCAAAATGGCAGTATGATTTATATTTTCATGGTCTTGTTATTTAATTTATGGTACTTTATTGTCTTTTTCAACTGAAATTTATTGTCAAGGAAATAGAATTTTTTTGTGAAAATCACTATAAGGATGGGAAGTACTGCTGAACATCTACTAATTGGGGATTGACAAGCAATTGCAACAAGAGTCATCGGTAGGGATGTTGTGTGGTTGGATTTGAAAGGATTTTTGATTAAAATTAAAATTAAATTAATTGCTTTGTTCTTAAATTTTAAAATTAGAATTATTGATTTAGTTTGATTTTTTTTTTAATTTATAATTAATTAATAATAAATTAATAATATATAGTAAAATAACACATGCATGAGATAACTATTTTAAATAAGTATTAGAAATCAACAAAAAAAAATTTATTAGCAGAGAAAACTGAAAAGCATCTAGTACTTATAACATAAACCTAAAGATATACTAGTCACGATAAATGGGACATTGTCCAGGTTCAATATGCATAAAATTATATTGCTTATTATACATTATGTAAAATAGAGAAGTTTGTTTGTTTTTTGACTCTTAAATTTCAGTTTTCAATAACAGTAAGTGCAAAATTCTCATTTGTATTATATTAAAAGGAGGGTAGTTGAACTTAATAGTAAGTCAAGTGGCTTATTGAGAACAAACCACTTATTAAAGAATTTATTTGTTGAATTTTATTTGTATTATTAATTGCAGTTCAAATATTGCCAATAAGGAATAATATTGTATGATAGTTCTTTTAATATGTTATTATTCCTTATATAAAAGTTAAATATTTGCAGTTCAAAAATTATCATATAAAGATTCTATATATTTATATTATTAAAAGGAGGATAGTAAAGTATGAGGTTATGCCAAGTGGTGTATTGAGAAGTAGTCATTTGGCATTTTTACAACAAAAAAAGTATTTCAGATTATTATATTATGATGAAATATAAATATTATAAATATTCACTAAGATTATTAATTCGATTTCTAAAATTACGCATAATTTTAAAATGTAATACTCATATTTAACTAATTATAATTAATTAATTAGTATTACTAAAAATATGAATTATTGGTTAAATTTATAAGTCACTAATTATGGTGTGATATATTTGAATTTAAATTAGACACTACAGAATATAATATTAATTTCTATAATTAGAGACATCGCAGTATATAATTATTTGATTAACAATTATATGATATATATAGGAAAAAAATCACGCATAACTAGATATTCTAATAGAAAATATTCCTATGACACATTCTATAAATCGATATTTATATCTATATATATTAAAAGGAGGATAGTCTAGTTTGATAATAAGCCAAGTGACATATTGAGAACTAGCTACTTGACACTTTTACAACAAAAAATTATTTCTTATTATTATAATATGGCAAAAATATATATTCTAATAAATATTCTAAGAAATGATATTAATATTATTATATAGATTATATAGATATGGTAAATAAAAAAAATTATGCCATAATTAGAGCTATTTTATATTCTATATATTTATTATGTAGATTATATAATTATGGCGTTAATATGATATATATAGAAAAATATATTTGATTGGAAATAATATGATATATATATATATGTGTGTGTGTGTGTGTGTGTGGAATACATCATATCATAATTAGATTATTTTAACATATTATAATATGAAAAAATTAAATATTATTAATATTATTGTGTTTATTATATAGATTATATAGATATGGTAAAAAAATCACGCCATAATTAGAATTATTTTATATTATATATATTTATTATTTAATTTATATAATTATGGCGTTAATATGATATATATGAAAAAATATATTTTATTGACAGTACTATGATATATATGGAATACATCATGTCATAATTAGATTATTTCAAAATCAGCATGTTATGAAAAAAATATACTATTAATACTCTAATTTAAAATCAACATGATATGAAAAACAATTTGTATCTATATATTATTAATATTCCAATATGGAATACATGATTTATATGGAAAAACAATTATGCAGTAATTATAGTTATTCTAATAGGAAAGGTTCCTGCTACATATTCTATATATTTAGGAGGTTTCGTTCAACACAATACGAATAGTTAATAGTACATGTGATATGGGGGGGAAAACTACCTTTTTCCATTACTTTCTTCAAAAGAAATGTCTACTAAAATTAATTTTATCAGCAGATATCCGAAACAAAGATGCAATGGTATTTGAAAGTTAGTGTTGTGCGATTATGGATGGTTTTTGATCGCGAAAAGGCAGATAATTCAATTTCAATAGAGATGTTACTGTAGGACGAAAAAGTATTTGTATCATTTATTATCATTATAAATACATATGTTGACTACCCTCCTATGAATATAATATTAAAATATTTTATAAGGAGATCATATCCACGCAACTGTGGGTAGATATGTTATCTGCATGTTCAAAAAAAAATAAAAGAGTTGGTATTGTATACCATGAAAAATTTTGTTGTAGGGCCAAATAACACGAAATATAAGACCAATAAGCACACGTTGTCTGAAATTATTGTGATGTCTTTTTTTTTAATGTAAGAAAAAAACTTTTAGAGTGTTGTGACCATTTCTCATATAAAAGTTCAGAGTCAGTGGTCATATATGGGTTGCAAAAGATGTCCTAAAAAGGTTGATAAAATCGAGAATAAGTTTCATTGCAAGAAATGTGATCAGGTCGATCATTCTGCTACTCATAGGTTTGACCATAAGCGTAATATTCTAAGTGACTATTTAAAATGTAACTTTAAAGTTTATGAAATATTATTGCGTTTTAGGTAAAAACTTCAAGTACGACTAATTTTTTATTACTTTAGAATTGCATTTCAGGTACAAAATATTATGCTACTCATAGGGAAGTCTGCTTCTTAATTAAATGGACAATTAGAAGGGGTATGTTATTGTTGTGATTATTATTTTTTCATTTTTTTATAAGATAAATAATTAATTTATAATGTGGCATCCCATTTTCTTTTACTATTAGCAATAGTTGATTGCTTAAAGATTGAATTAAGGAAATCTCGAAGTCTATTTGGTGAAAACAATCTTTAGTTGTAGGCTTTACTACATGTGTTTATATTATATTAGAAATGATTATGGTTGTTTTAATTCAGTATCACTCCCTTTGCGTCATTAGCTTAATAGCTTTAGTGCAGAAATAATCTCTAATTTTAGTTCGCTTTATATTACACGTATATGTTTTTTTAAACTTTATTAAAGACATAATTAGTTATTAATATTCATCGTATGTTTTACCGCATTTAATATTACTTTTATTTTTTTAGACTTCTGATGTCGTTGATGATGGTGCTTATCCATTGGAGCTCGACACTATTCTTGATAAAATGACCTTGTTTAAAGTGGTTGTTAAAAGAAGCACTATTGAGGTGCATGATGAAGTTTATATTGTTATTAAGACCAGTGATGATGAAGATCTTATCAAACAGTTTCGTCATTCTCCTAATGAAGATACATTCACAATATGTTACGTCTGTATATGTATTTCATAACACACCATTTTTATTATTTGGTGTTAAATTATAAATTATTGGATACAATTGCTAACATTTGATTTCATAGAATCTAGATATCAATTGTGGACAGGTCTCATATGAAGATAAGGAGATCATGGTGATTTCATTGTTACCTTTTGTAATCTATAAAATTTAGTTTGAACAAAATATAGTTGTCTTTTGCAAACAACTCAAAAAATATCTTTCTTCATTTTATAGGATTTCAATCCTTATAATGATATGATTACTTCTAAAAATACCCCTATTAAGAGAAGTATATTGGAGATTGAATCGTGTGTCATTGAAGTTAATGATTTGTTGTAATAAAAAATGTTTGAGGATGATAATTAGACAAATGTCATTTTTTTTATTCTAAAATTTAGTTTTATTTTGAATAAGATATTTTCCATTAAGACATATTCTTCTTTGCTTCCAAGGCTTAGTTATTATTAATTAGCTATTATGTTTTATTTCGGAAAATTATTTTGTTATGAAGATGATGTTTTCAATGAGACAAGTTATTTGATTCTTTTGATTGATTATTATGGATTACACGTTGTTATGATTATCTATCTTTTATGGAGTACTTTAGAGATTTTACACACAATAATCACATTTTTACAGACTAATATGCTGAAATTTACTTCTTGATTTTTAGAATTTGTAAGGTTATAAAATCTGACAAGAAGTCTGGACTAATTAATTAACTTAAATTTAACTAATTTAGCTTAGATATTTTTGTTATATTATAAATACTTGCATTTAACTAATTTTAAGTATAATTAAAAGAATTTTATTACCAAACAAATGGTTCAATATCCAAAAAAAATTTACATTAAGAGTCATTCTAAACTTAAAAAACCCTACGAAAAATTCTATACATTATTTAGTTCGATATCCTAAGATTATTAATTTGAATCTAAAAAATATGCATAATTATAAGACATAATATTCATATTTAACTCATTATAATCAATCAATTATTATTTTTAGACAAGGAAAGATTATGAAAATTATTGCAAAATCAGGAATTATGGTAATGATATATAATTGAATTTAAATCAGATGTTGTTATGATATAGTTAATATAATTTAGAATATATTGATTGAAATATTTTTTATAAAACATCCATAATAGTATATAATTATTTGATTGGCAGTAATTTTACTCACACACACACACACACATATATATATATAATCACGTCATAATTAGAGTCATTCTATTAGAAAATATTTCTTTCTATACATTTATAATTTAAATTATTTAATTAGTATTACTATAAGATTAAAGATTGTGAAATTTAATGCTTAGATCTAATTCGGCAATGTATATTTGTATTTAAATCAAACATTGCAGAAAATAATATTGACTGAATTATTTTCTATAATTAGAGAACTAGCTCTATATAATTATTTGATTGACAATTATATGATATATATGAAAAAGAAATCATGTCATAATTAGAGTTATTCTAATAGAAATTATTTCTACGACATATTTTATATATTTATACTGTAAAAGGAAATATTGTAAAAAATTTATTGCTTAGAGCTAATTATAGCGTCTTATAGTGTGATTTATTTAAATTTAAATCAGATACTGCTATAATTTTAATTTAAATTAGAAATACAGCAGTGCATCGTTATTTGATTACCAAGAGTCATTTAAAGTTAAAAATCCTATCAAAAAATTCTATATATTATTTAGTTCTAAAATTATGCATAATTATAAAATGTATTATTTATATTTAACTAATTATAATCAATTAATTAATATAGTTAGACAAGGAAAGATTGTGAAAAAATTATTGCAAAATCACTAATTATGGTAGCGATATATTTGAATTTAAATCAAATATTGTTATGAAAAAATCAATATAATTTAGAATATATAGATTAGAATATTTTTTATAATACATTCATGGTAGTATATAATTATTTGATTGGTAGTAATGTGATATATATGGGGGAAATTACGCCATAATTAGAGTCATTCTATTATAAATATTCCTATGATATATTCTATACATTTTTAATTTAAATTATTTAATTAGCATTACTATAAAAATAAAGATTGTGAAAGTTTAATTCTTAGAGCTAATTCTAGCAACATATATTTGTATTTAAATCAGATATTGCAGAAAATAATATTGATTAAATTATTTTCTATAATTAGAGAACTAGCTATATATAATTATTTGATTGATAATTATACGATATATATGGAATACACATGTCATAATTAGAGTCATTCTATAAAGAAAATAATCCTACGATATATTCTATACATTTATAATTTAAATTATTTAATTAGTATTACTATAAGATCAAAGATTGTGAAAATTTAATGTTTAGAGCTAATTCTAGCAACATATATTTGTATTTAAATCAGATATTACAAGAAATAATATTGATTAGATTATTTTCTATAATTAGAAAACTAGCTATATGTAATTATTTGATTGACAGTTATATGATACATATGAAAAAGAAATCATGTCATAATTAGAGTCATTCTAATAGAATATATATAAATACATATGTTTACTATCCTCAATGGATATAATATAGATATTGAATTTTTTGTAGGAAGATCGTAACCACGCAACTGTGGATAGGTATGTTAGACGCATGTTCAATAGAAAATTAAATGAGTTGGGATTATATATCATGAAATTTTTTATTGTTGGTCCAAATAACGCGAAATATAATACCAATAAATACAAGTTGAGACTGACGTTTACTAATAGAACAACTATGAATATAATAAATGATCCAGAATTCGACATGCATATCTTCAATCTACAACCTTATAAGCAGTTGATAGACCAACTTGATGTTGACGAGAATGACTTATTTGGTAAATATCAAATTTGCTTTTTATTTACATTGATCTATTTTAGCAAACTGATGAATGTTTCTTTAAATGAACTAGATATCAATATAAGAGATTGTTAGTCACAGAGAAATGCAATCACACAAGCAAGGCAGTAAAACCAGTATTTTATGAATATGAAGCTAAAAATCACGAGTAAGCTCGCAACATGATTAGAAGTAACATACATATTTCAATGTCATTATTTTTCTCAATGTGAAGTTGTATTTTCTCAAGTAGAATGAAGAATATTCTAGCTATTTTTTAGGGTGAATTTGTATAATAAATTATGTCATACTTGGAAGGATCTAGTGATAGCCGTGTAGTAGATGCTATTCAAGAAAACATAAATCAAAAGAGACGTTGACATTTATTTCATTTGTCTTTGTCGATTTACCTGTTGGTCAAGTGAAAGAAATTTTTTATGATCATTTATTCATTGGATAATATTGTACATTTAAGTTCTTTTTTAATCTATATTTTTTAATAATTCTTTTCTTAAGTATTATCCGCACATTGTGCGGGTACTAATACTAGTTTACATTTAAATTATTTAATTAGTATTACTACAAGAAAAAATTATGATAATTTTTTGTAAAGTCACTAATTATGGCGTGATATATTTGAATTTAAATCAGATACTGTAAAAAATAATATTTGTTAGATTATTTCCTATAACTAGGGACATAGTAGTATATAATTAGTTTAATGACAATTATATGATATATATATATATATATATATATATATATATGAGAAAACAATCAATCCATAATTAGAATAATTCTAATAGAAAATATTCCGATGACATATTCTATATATTTATAAAGAAATGGATCTTGGGCCTAACTCAACCCCACAAGTTAGTCTATGAGGGAAGGATTGTCCAAGTCCATATAAGGAGACGACCCATCTCATTAATTATCGATGTGGGACTTTTTTTATTCTTCAACACCCCATCTCACGCCCAGGGCTGGACATCTGGTGCATGAGTAATTTAATTTGGAGGCCCAACATCGGGTGAGATGGGTCCTGCTCTGCTACCATGTAAAGAAATGAATTTTAAGCCTAATTCAACTCCAAAAGCTCTCATAATACCTGAGTCATCATTTCTCATGGCTCATAATTGAGATAGTATTCTACCCATACTAGATGTTAGGGATGGATCATCTCAATCTATCACTTTAACTGGATTAGACTATAATGACTACCTTTAGTACCACGCATCAAAGCAATAGTCATCAACTTCATCAGTTGCTTGCACAATGCAACTTGGTAACTCCTTTACTTATGTCACACAGTCTTCATCTCAAGAATAATGGATTCTTGATTCTGGTTCTTCTGACCATATTTCTAGTAACAAAAGTACTCTCTCTACTCTTATTACCCCTTCTATCATCTGTACTGTTACTTTGGCCAATGGATCAAAAACTATTGTAAAAGGAATAAGTATAGCTCACCCTTTACCTTATATACCTTTAAAATCAATCCTTTTTGCACCCTAATGTCCATATAATGTTATTTCCGTTAGAAAATTAACCAAAAACCTGAAATGTATTGCAACCTTCCTTGAGGATTTACTTCTTTTGCAGGATCGGAGTACAGGACAGATAATTGAAAAAGGACATGAATCACAGGAATTTTATCTGTTATCCATTCCAAAATCACAGGTTGCTTTCACTTTTGCTACTTCCTCTGAATTGCTCCATAATTAACTAGGTCATTCAAGTCTCTTGAAACTACAGAAGATGGTTCCCAGCTTATCTAGTTTATCTTTGTTAGAATGAGAGTCATATCAGCTTAAAAAACACACTCGTACCTCTTTCCCAAAGCACGTTAATAATAGGTCTACCTCTATGTTCGAAATTATTCATTCGGACATATGGGGTCTAAGTCATATCGTTTCTTCCTTAGATTTTCATTATTTTGTGACTTTTATTGATGACTATTCTCGATGTGCATAGTTATTTTAATGAAAAATAGATCTGAGTTTTCTCTATCTTTCACAAATTTTGTGCTGAAATTCGCAATCAATTTGGTAGTTCCATCAAAAAATTAATCAGCGATAATGCCCGAGAATATTTCTCTATTTCTCTCTCTTCTTTTATGTCATCTCAAGACATATTACACTTATCTTCCTGGGCACATACTCCTCAACAAAATAGAGTTTCTAAGCGAAAGAACAAACATCTAATTAAAATAGCTCGGACATTGCTCATTCACAATCATTTCCCTTTATGATTTTAGGGTGATGTCATTATTATTGCATGTTATTTATTTAATAGTATGCCTTCATTTGTTTTGCAGTACAAGAGCCCATATTCAGACCTTTATTTGGACCAAAATTTGTTCCTCCTTCCTTCATGTGTGTTTGGTTACACTTGTTTTGTTCATAACCTTACCCCTGGAAAAGACAAACTTCAGCACAAGGCTTTTAAATGTGTCTTTCATGGGTATTCTCGTCTACAAAAAGATTACAAATGCTTTGATCTTTCTACCAATAAGTACTTGATCTTTGCAGATGTTATCATTTTTTAGACTTCTCCATATTTTTCTGCTAATATACATAATCAAAAGGCCATATTAGTAGTCCTTCCAATACCAATTGTTCCACCCCCAGCTCCACATCTACCTCTTAAGGTCTATCCCAGACAACCTTAACCTCATATTGAGCCTGCTAATCTAGTTAGTATTTTTAACTCTAATACAGATACACAAAGCACTCTTGCTGACTCATTACCTGTTCCATCAATGTCTCCTACTACGGTCGAGCACTCATAGAATGATCTTCCCATTGCTCTTCGCAAAGGTACTAGAACTACTACCAATCAAACTCCCGTTTATACTTATTTAAGCTATCATCGTTTGTCACCTTCATATCATTCCTTCATTACTAGCTTATCCACTGTCAAAGTTCCCAAGACTAAGGCAGAAGTACTAGTTCATCCAAGTTGGCGTCAGGATATAATTGAGGAGATGGTTGCTTTGCATAATAATGGTACTTGGGATCTTGTTTTTTTACCTAATGGAAAAATCATTGTTGGTTGTCATTGGGTATTCACAGTTAAGGTAGGATCAAATGGAGCTATTGATCATCTCAAAGCGAGACTGGTTACTAAGGGATACACTCAGATTTATGGCACTGACTATGGAGATACTTTCTCACCAGTTGTCAAGATGGTCTTTGTCTATCTTCTTATCTCTATGGCAACAATTAATCAATAGCCTCTTTTTCAATTGGACATCAAAAATGAATTCCTCCATGGAAAACTTGCTGAAGAAGTTTATATGGAGCAACCACCATGATTTGTTGCTCGAGGGGAGACTAGACTAGTTTGTAGACTTTGACAATCTCTTTATAGTCTCAAGAATCCGAGAGCATGATTTGATCATTTTTGAGCTGTTGTCCAACAATTTGGAATGATCCGAATAGAAGCTGATCACTTCGTATTTTATAAGCATTCACTTCATGGCAAATGTATCTTTTTAATTATTTATGTTGATGACATTGTTATCACAGGTGATAATCATGAAAGTATTGCTCAACTCAAACAATACCTTTCAAGTGATTTTCAGACTAAGAATTTGGGCAAGATGAAATACTTTCTAGGCATTGAAGTGGTACAGTCTGGCAATGGTATTGTTATTACACAAAAAAATATGTCTTAAGCATTTTGAAAGATGTTGGTATGTTGGATTGCAAACATGTGGACACTCCCATGGATCCAGATACTAAGCTTATTCCAGGACAAGGGAAGCTTCTAAAATATCCTAGTAGATATCGGAGACTTATTGGCAAACTCAACTATCACACGACTAGACATCTCATTTGTTGTTAGTGTAGTTAGCCAGTTTTTGCAATCACCTTGTGATAGTCATTAGAATGTAGTGATTTGCATTCTGCGATATATCAAAAACTCTCCAGGACAAGGTTTATTGTATGAAGACAAGGGAGACGCCCACATTGTTGGGTATTTTGATGCAGATTGGGTAGGATCTCCTTCTTATAGGCATTCCACTTCAGGTTATTGTGTTTTAGTTGGAGGCAATCTAATATCCTAAAAGAGCAAAAAGCAAGATGTCGTGGCTACATCAAGCGCAAAAGGCTGAGTATCGAGCTATGGCATTGGCTACATGTGATCTTATATGGTTAAGACAACTTCTCCAAGAATTGAAGATGGGGGGAGTTGAACCGATGAAGTTGATTTGTGATAACCAAGTTGCACTACATATCGCTTCTAATGCCGTTTTTCATGAAAGAATGAAGCACTTTGAGATAGATCGCCACTTCATTCAAGAGAAGATTGAGTCTGGATAATAACCACAAGTTTTGTCAACTCAAAAGATCAACTAGTAGATATCTTCACAAAATCATTCTGAGGATCCAGAATTGACTATATTTGTGACAAACTAGGAGCATACGACTTATACGCTCCAGCTTGAGGGAGAGTGTTAAATATGGTAATTAGATAGTATAGACATTACCATTAGATAGTGTAGATATTGCAGTGTTAAATATGGTATAATTAGATAGTGTAGATATGAGAATATCCCCAAATTGTTATAATTAGGCAATTAAGAGATTGTGTAATATTTATATTAGTTCTTTCCTTATTTACACTCTCTGCAACAACTATTTAATCCCATCAGCTTGACGGAATAATCAAGTAATCAATTCCCAAATTCTCCTCTTTTCTCCTTCTCATTTTTCAATATTTATAATTTAAATTATTTAATTAGCATTACTATACAAGAAAAGATTGTGAAATTTGTTGCAAAATCACTATATAATAGGTGAAAATCGTTTTCATCCCCTAACTTTGCTTTAAAAATCAAACTCGCCCCTCAACTTTGAATAATAGACATTCTCCCCCCTTTATCCTAACCAACTTTTTAAAATCTCTGTTTTACCTTTACATTGTCAACTTTGTCTTCTTCTTTTTACTTCTTTAAAATCATAATATATATTTTTTAATCTATGTAATAATTTTTTTAATTAAAAGAAAAAATATTAACTTTTCGGACAAAATAAAAAAAATATTATTTGAGTATATAATATAATCAAAACTCTAATATTTATTTATACAAGTGAAAATAAAAGATAATTATAATTTATAAATATATTTTAATGCATGAAATACAAAAAAGTTAATAAAATAAAGATAAATTTAAAAATTATTTATTTATAATGTATATTGATTTTAAATTAAAATTTATGAAATATTCTATTAATAACAATCAAATTTTATTTATGTATATAGACAATAGAGGATAAAAAAGAGGAGTCACGCACATGCATGCATATACTTATATACATATTTAATTCATACAATATTTTAATAATAATAATAATAATAAATAATAACAAATAGCATTAGATTTTGTGACAAATTCATAAAAATATTATTCTACTTATAATGTGAATTTGAATAAGAAACTATAAATATTTAGGTTAAAAAATAAAATATTATATATAACATAATAATGTATCATATAAATGAAGGATCGAAAATAACGAGAGTAAAACAGAGATTTTAAAAAGTCAATTAGGATAAAGGGAGGAGAATGTCTATTGTTCAAAGTTGGGAGGAGGGGGGGGGGTTTGACTTTTAAAGCAAAGTTGGGGGATGAAAACAATTTTCACCCCTATATAATTTATAATATATATTAGAATATTTTCTATAATACATCAGCAACGAGTGAAAATTATTTTCATCCCCCAACTTTACTTTAAAAATCAAACTTCTCCCTCAACTTTGAACAATAGACATTCTCCTCATTTATCCTAATTAATTTTTTAAAGTATCTATTTTACCCTTATATTATCAACTTTGTCTTCTTCTTTTTACTTCTTTAAAATCATAATATATTTTTTTAAGTTGATGTAATAACTTTTTAATAAAAAATAAATATTAACATTTTGAATAAAATAAATAAAAAATACTAATTGAGTGTATAAATTAATGACATTCTATAATAAAGTAAATTAGCAGAATAAAAAAATAATTTTATTAATATTAATCAAAACTCTAATACTTATTTATACAAGTAAAAATTAAAATTAATAATAATTTTATAAATATATTTTAATGCATGAAATACAAAAAAAAAAGTTAATAAAATAAAGACAAATTTAAAGATTATTTATTTACAATGTGAATTAAATTTAAATTATAATTTACGAAATCTTCTATTAATAACAATCAAATTTTATTTATTTATATAGACAATAGCAGTTAAGAAAGAGGAGAAACATAAATACACACACATACATGCATATACATATATATACATTTAATGCATAAAATGTTTTAATAATAATAAAAAATACTAAACAACATTAAAGTTTGTGACAAATTCATAGAAGTATTGTTCTACTTATAATGTTAGTGAATTTAAATAAGAAACTATAAATATCTAGGTTAAAAAATAAATATTATATATAACATAAAAAGGTATTACATAAATGGAGGATTGAAAATAACAAGGGTAAAATAGATATTTTAGAAAGTCAATTAGGATAAACGGGGGAGAATGTCTATTGTTCAAAATGTAGGGGGAGTTTGATTTTTAATGCAAAGTTGGGGGTAGAAAATGATCTTCACCCTATTAGCAACACATATTTTTAGGATGTAATACTTGCATTTAACTAATTTA
Organism: Datura wrightii; assembly: GCA_035772735.1. Lineage (NCBI taxonomy): Eukaryota > Viridiplantae > Streptophyta > Magnoliopsida > Solanales > Solanaceae > Datura > Datura wrightii. The sequence goes on along the minus strand of JASDFA010000001.1, from coordinate 178,133,789 downwards.
AATTAAGTATAATTACAAGAATTTTGTGTAGCAAATAAAAAGAGTTCTAAGAATCTCTCTCTCTCTCTCTATATATATATATATATATATATATATATATATATGCATTTGAATTTAAATCAAATACTGTTATAAAAAAGTTAATATAATATATAAATATGGATTAGAATATTCTCTATAATTAGAAATATCAACAACACATATATTTAAGACGTAATACATGTATTTAACTAATTATATAGATTATAAAAATTCCGTGTAGTAAATAAAAAGGATTCTAAGAATCTATATATATTTGGAAAAAAAAATATTTGAATAGCAATTATATAGTATATATGGTGGGAAAAAATCATATGACCAAGAGTCATTCAAAATTTAAAAAATTATATCAAGAATTCTATGTATTATTAGTTCGGTTCTTAAGAGTTACGCCACTTGATTGTGGTAAAAATTAATTAATTATACTTGAGTTTAATTAATAAATACAATTACACGTTAACTTATTAAATATATTTGAAATGAGTATAGCTACACATGAAAAGATTATGAACATTTATTGTAAAGTCATTAATTATGTGCTAATATATTTAGATTATTTATAATATAGAAAATAGAAGATTAGAATATTTCCTATAATTAGAGACATGGCAGCACATTATTATTTGATTAGTAATTATATGATGTATATGGAAAAAAATTATGCCCTAATTATAGTCATTCTAATAGAAAAGATTGCTATGAAATATTATATATATTTTAGGAGGATTCGTCCAACATAGTATGAACCGTTTATAGTATACAATATAAGGAAAAAACTACCTTAAAGCCATTATTTCCTTCAAACAAATCTACTAAAATTGACTTTATTGGTGAATTATCTGGAACAAAGATGCAATTGTGTTTTAAAGTTCGTGTCGTGCGATTATGGATGGTTCCTGATCGCGAAAAGACAAATAATTCAATTTCAATAGAGATGTTACTACTGGATGAAAAGGTATATATATCATCTTATTGTTATTCTAAATACATATGTTAAATTTATAGATATAATATAGATGTCGAATTTTTTGTAGGGAGATCGTATTCACGCAACAGTGGGTAGGTATGTTATCTGCATGTTCAGAGAAAAAATAAATGAGTTAAATGTATACCATGGAAATTTGTATTGTTGGTCCAAATAACACGAAATATAAGATCAATAAACACAAGTTGAGGCTGATGTTTACTAATAGGATAACTGTAAATGAAATAAATGATCCATAATTCGACATGTATATCTTCAATCTATGACCTTATGGACAGTTGATTGACCAACTTGATGTTGATGAGAATAACCTATTTGGTAATTATCAAAGTCACTTTTTATTTATATTGATCTATTTTAGCAAACCGATGAATATTACTTTAAATGAACTAGATATCATAGGAGAAATTGTTAGTAACGGAGAAGTACAATCACACAAGCAAAACAAAAAGACCAGTATTTTCATAATGTGGAGCTACAAAATTACAAGTAAACTCACAAACATGATTAGAATTAATATATAGATTTCAACGTACTTCAACTACTCCTTCTTTATAGCCAAAAAAATTGCATATTGTTTATATTAAAATTTTCTAACTTAAAAATAAATTTTGTTAACCACATTTAGTACTCTTTTTCCATGGAAAGTTGTCACATTGTAAATATTAAATATTTAAACAAAAAAAATAAATTTAGCAAATAAATTGCAGTTGTTTACATTAATTTTTAAAAATTATAGATTGTTTATATTAAAAATAAATTTCAGTTAAAATTTTTAAATGCAAAGTAATTATATAATATATATGAAAAAAAATTACGTCATAATTATAGTCATTCTAATAAGAAATATTCCTAATAAATTATATATATACATACATACATATATATATATATGAGGATTCGTTCAATATAATACAAACGATTCATAGTATACAACATATATGATAATGAAGCATGAGATTAAGCGAAGTGACGTATTGAGAAGTAGTCACTTGACACTTTTACAATAAAAAATATTTCAAATTATTAAAAATTTGATGAAATATAAATATTATAAATATTATAAATATTAACTAAGATTATTAATTCAATTCCTAAAATTACGCATAATTTTAACACGTAATACTCACATTTGACTAATTATAATCACTTAATTGGTAATGTTAAATAAGGAAAGATTGTGAAAATTTATTGCAAATGCACTAATTATGGCGTGATATATTTGAATTTAAATTAAATAATATTATGAAAAAGTACATAATTTATAATATACATATTAGAATATTGGTACTAATACATCATCAATATATAATTTTAGGATGTAATACTTGCTTTAACTAATTATAACCATTTAATTGGCATTACTATACATGAAAAAGAATGTGAAAATTTATTGCAAAGACACTATTATAGTGTGATATATTTGAATTATTTATATTATAGATTAGAATATTTTTTATAGTTAAAAACAAAACAACACATTATTATTCGATTAGCAATTATATGATATATATATATATATATATATATATATATATATATATATGAGAAAAAGATTAGGCCGTAATTATAGTCATTCTAATAGAAAAAATTCCTATGAAATATTATAGGAAAAATTACATAACATAGCACAATTATGAAAGTATTTACACATAATGACCACAGTTTTAAAAAATTACATAATATGATTTTATTTCATTTAATGTGCCATCTATTTACTTTTTTACTTTGTATTTAATTAATTTTTTACCTCTCTCCTATTCCTTGCCTTAAATCTCTCCAATAACCGCCCAACTCCTCTTCCATCTTCTATCTCAACGTTCATCATCAATCCAGATTTTTCGGTCATTAATCAAATCCACATTTTCTCGATCGTTCGGGTTTCAAGTGTATAGAATCCATTTAAATTAGGTAAGTTTATTCATAATTTTTATTTAATTTTTAATTTAAGATAATTATTTTTTATATTTTAGATAAAAATATTTAACCGTGTAATTCATCGAATTTTTACTAATCAAATTTTTATGATTTTTGGAGTTTCAAATAGATTATAGAATCCTGTTAATTGTGGTAAGTGATTTTTTATTTTATTTTTTGAGAGTCCAATAAGTGTATTTTATAGGTTATGTACACTATGTATTTCGACATTAATTTTTACCGGTATGTATTTGATTTTTAAGGCTTTTATTTGTATTTAGTTGTATTTATGACACAATGCAAACACATAAATTACAACACAATCATGTTATTATGTTATACAGATACATATACATACATACATACATACATACATACATATATATATATATATATATATATATATATATATATATATATATATATATAAATAAATAAGTTGTATTATTATGTATTTATCAATGGACACAATTTCTTTTAACATAGATACATAAATTAAATACACAATCCTTTATGCTTTTTTTAGAATTTATTTGTTAAAATATATGTATTTAATTTTATTTGATACAAATTATTATTTTTTTATAATTCAAATAATGAAAAGTATATGATTATGGAAATAAATCACTTTTTCAAATTTGCTATACAAGTGTTAATGTAAAATTAGAATTCCATCCATTTTTAGAGTCCAATTAATTACTGAATGTATTAATTATGAATTGCAGGAATAATGGTAACTGATTATTTAGAAGAAATATAATCCCTAAAATCACTCACCTAACTAGATATTTGTATATATATTTGATGCGTTTTACCTAGGTTAAATACAACACATAGCACATAAAATATTGTCATTTTATGTAAATAACTAAAATATTGCTATTTCAGCCTATTTTCGATCTAAATATTGCCATTTCTGTAATTTTCTCAATATTATATATATTTAAGAGGATTCATTCAATATCTACTAACATTGACTTTATCAGTGAGATATTCGAAATAAAGATGTAATGATATTGAAAGTTCATGTCGTGCGATTACAAATGATTCCTCAATAATTCAATTTCGATAAAGATATTACTGCAGGATGCAAAGATTTTTGTATTATCTTATTAAAATAATAAATACATATATTGACTACCTTCTCAAGGATATAATATAGATATTGAATCTTTTATAGGGAGATCATATCCATGTAATTATGGGTAGATATGTTATCCTTATGTCCAAAGCAAAAATAAATGAGTTGGAATTGTATATCATGAAATTTTTTATTTTGATCTAAATAACATGTAATATAAGACCAATAAACACAGTTGAGGCTGTCGTTTACTAATAGAATAATTGTGAATGAAATAAATGATTAATAATCGGTATGTATATCTTTAATCTACGACCTGATGAGCAGTTGATTCACCAACTTGATGTTGACGAGAATGACCTATTTGTTAATTATTAAATTTGATTTTTATTTATATTAATGTGTTTTAGCAACTAATGAATATTTCTCATTTATTAATTTGGTAATTTTACAAATTTAAGTTATTTTTTTATCTATATTTTTTAATAATTTATTTTTTAAATATTATCGGCGCATCGGACGGGTACTAATTCTTATGAAAGGTAAAGGGAACTAAATGATACTCTTTCCATTTCAATTTGTTTGCTTGAGTTTGACTTGACATGAAGTTTAAAAAGGCAAAGAGGATTTTTGTATTTTGTAGTCCTAAAATAAAAATATATCAAATGTATCAAAATATTTTTTTATCTTATGGTCCTAAACATGTCATGTTAAAAGTTAAAATTAAAAAATTATTAAAAATATATATATTTTTTAAAACGAATCAAAAAACTAAAATTATTTCAAATCATTTAAATCCAACACAAAATTAATTATTTTTGTTCATTGGTTATAAATACCTCAATTATGAGTACACATTACATAAAGTGATATAAACTGAATAGACTTAGCCTACATTAATATAAAAAATATTAACTCAAAAATTAACAAAAAATATCTAAAATGCCTCAATTAATGAAGAATTCAGATGGACCAAATTTTTTGCACTACATATTCTAAAAGGAAAAAATATATAAATATACATATACATAATAATAAATGTAAAACATATCAATATTTTTATATTTTCAAATATAGCAAATAAAATATTTACCTAATCTAGTAGATTTTGTAAAAAATAAAAAGTATGGTTAATTTAATAACTCAGGAATCACAGCATAATGTCTCGATCGTATGTCTTTCTTTATTTACGGTATTTTTTTTGTTTGACAGTTTAATATGTAATTTTTGTTATGAAATAATAAAGGAAGAACAAAAATATTGTAGAGAAAGAGAGAAGAGAGAATAATTATTATTTCTCTTGAGGGATTCACTTGAGGGGTTAAAGAGATGATTTACAATGAATGAAAAACCCCTTTATTTTTAGGGAAAACTAACTTGGTCCCAAAGTTACAAACCCTAACTTTCCTTCTAAGAAATAGACATTCACCATAAATAGAAAATATATTTATAACACTCCCCCTTGGATGTCTATTTGATAGATAATGTGCCTCGTTAAAACCTTACTAGAAAAAAACCCAGTGAAAAAAAATCTAGTGAAGGAAAAAGAGTACACATATCTAATAATACGCATTTTGGTTGTCTCATTAAAAACCTTACAAGAAAAACCCAGTGGGACAAAACCTCGTAAGGGAAAAAGAGTACAACGTGTATTAACTCCCCCTAATTAGAACATCCTTGAATCTTTGCATCCCGATCTTGTGCACCATCTTCTTGAAAGTTGCAGTTGGTAGAGACTTGGTGAATAAATTAGACACATTGTCACTTGAACGAATCTATTGCACGTTGATATCACCATTCTTTTGAAGCTCATGTGTGTAGAAAAACTTTGGGGAGATGTGCTTCGTTCTATCTCCTTTTATGAATCCTCTCTTTAGTTGTGCTATGCATGCTGCATTATCTTCATATAAAATTGTGGGTAATTTGTCACATTTCAAATTACATTTCTAATGAGATGTATCATGCACCTCAACCACAACATTCTCGGGTTGCTTCATGAATAACTATTATCTAAGCATGATTTGTGAAGTAGCTACGAGAGACTGTTTTGTAGATCTCCAAGATATGACAGTACCCCCACAAATGAACACGTAGCCAGTTTGAGATCGAGCTTTGTGTGGATCAGATAAACACCCTGCATCAGCATAACCAACTAGATCGAAACTGCAATTGTTAGAATAAAATAAGCCCAGTATTTGATCCCATTCCAATATCTCCTAGTAGGAGCAGAACTATATCTTGCTAACAAATTAACCGAAAAGGCTATATCAGGTCTTGTAGTGTTAGCAAGATACATTAGTGCATCAATCACACTAAGATATGGCACTTCAGGACCAAGGATTTCCTCATTCTTTTTTTGAGGTCAAACAAATTATCATTTACATTAAGTGATTGAACAACCATTGAAGTATTTAATGAATGTGATCCATCCATATAAAATCATTTCGAAACCTTCTTAGTATAGGCAGATTGATGTATAAAGATATCGTCTGCTAAATGTTCAATTTGCAGACCAAGACAAAATTGTCTTTCCCAGATCTTTTATCTCAAATTCTTTCTTGATATAATCAATTGCCTTTTGAAGCTCTGCTGGAGTTGCAATGAGGTTTATGTCATTAGTATATATAGCAAGCACAACAAACTCCGATATTATTTTTTTATTTGAGTTTCCTCATATAAGAATTATGAAGAAGTTTACAGAAACTTGTAAATGCTTCAGGCATTTTAAATCCTTCATGATTTTTGTATAAATTTTATCAAGTGATAACATTCATTAGTATTTAAATACTTGACATCTTTTGGTGTCTGGACTACAGGTCCAATAAGCTTTAGGCTTATCAATACGCATCATTTCACTTGATAATTATTTCTAAATCAACATGCTTTAATAGACGTATAATTTAGAAATCCTCACAATCTTTTACAATATTGCGTGCTATATTGTATCAAAGATATCGTCGACGGTATATCATTTATATCGGTTTGCAATTGGACATAACTCATTGAGATCTCATCACTTTCAATGTATTTCTTAGGTACCTAAACCTCTCGTGAGGTTTCATGAAATGTTATATCGTAGGCTCTTCAAGAGCACATTTGTTACACCCCGTAAATTCTTGACATTTAGATGGGTATTCACATATTGGTTAAGAGTTTTAGAATGCCATACATGCTAGAAAAAGGCCTGGGGAAAGAACGGACAAGCGCCACGTCGAACCATCGCAAGAAGAGGCTGGGCAGACCCCCTCCGCGATGGCCAACGTGTCATGGAGGGCTCACCTCCGCGATGGCCAACGTGCCACGGAGGTGAGGTTCAGCCTCAAGTATATAAACCCCTCCACTTCGGTTTTACCTCATTTTAACTTAAAATTTCCAGAAAACAAACCAAAAGTAGAGGGCACGAGAGGGTTAGTGAAATTTCCTTCCATTTACGCTATTAAACGTGGTCCAAACTTGAATTAATCTTGGGTAGTGAAGTATAAAGCTGCAGAGAACATTCCTGCGGAGTTAGTTTCGCGAAATTTGGCCAGCGAATCGCCGTCTCACCGAGCTAAGGTAAGTAGAATTGCTTCAAATTTGTGTCAATATACTCCTAGCCCTAAAGTGAGTATTTCTCCCTCCTGGACTTTCGAGAAATAGCGAGTTTCCGGCTGTTCTTCGATAACTCAAAGTTTGGGCTATATATATATTCAAAGTAGTATTTTCTTCCAGAATATCAATGAATTTAATTCTAATTGTTATGAATATGAATGCAGTTGGAAGAAATAGCTGAAAATTAGTCGAGTTATGCCAGATACTCGGAAAGTTAACGGACAAGGTACGTAAAGCCAGTTTCTTCGGTAAGTTAGTAGTTCCGGTATAGTAAAATAGCTTAACTGCCAGTAGAATATTTCAGAAGCCGCATATTATGTTTAGTATAAATTTTAGTACGATGTTGGAAGCATCATGTCATGTGTAGCGTGAAACTTACTAGCACGATATAAATTCTAGTGGAAAGTTTTAGAAACAGTACAACATGCCCAGTATGTAATTTACTGTTAGGATATTATCGTGTTCAGCCGAAACTTAGTAAAGCAATATAAGTTCCCGTAAAGTATTTCAAAAATAGAATAGTAGCTTAATATAAATTTTAGAAAGCATGTTAGAAATAGTAAATCATATCTACCATGAAACTTAGTTACACAACGTGATTCTCAACAGAAGTATTATGTCTTGCTTTCAGTATCAGATTCATCACAGTATGATAGAAATTATATATATACCATTATCAGTTTCAGCATGTATTATATATATACACATTACCATCATTAGCTTCAGCATGTATCGTATGCAGTTAGTATTATCAGTTGAGACTTGACTGTATTATTTTGGGTTGGATTACCTAGCATTCATGAACTCCCCAGGGTTAATAGCTGTATCGACTCGTCCTCCAGAGGGTGAGGATACGTCGCTCTACAGAGTGACATGCCGTCCCCCAGGGGACGAAGATGGGATGTCAGTTTCCCCATATTTTGCCTTGGTCTGCTTTTATACACCCCCGTCGAGCGGGTACGCCCGGGGTGTTGATTCAGGAGTCCTCCAGACTCAAGTACAGTTATAGTCAGGGGCTCAGCTGACCCAAGTGCATACCCAGGGGATCGGCAGGATGCTTATAGTTACTATGGGAGATGGGATGACCGAGGTAAGGGTATAGATTGCGTGTTGGTTGTACCTTCCGGCTTATGGGGGCCAGGTAAGGTTTATGTGTGCTATGTTATGTATGTTATGCTATATGATGCCATGTTATGTTAGTTATGAATAGATCGACAGTAGAATGCCACGTTATCAGGTACGACTCCTACTCCTTTTAGTATAATTGAGGACAGTCTTAAACTCATACTTTCAGTCAGTTACAGTCTATTTCTTTCTATTTTAGTTCTATCAGTTATATTGCTTGTCTTCAGTTATTTTCCAGTTGTTGCTTTGCATACTCAGTACCAGCGGTACTGACGCCCGTTTGGGGCGCTGCATTACTTGCCTGCAGGTACTCATAGACGAGGAGCCGATCCCTCGTGATTCTAGCCAGCACACAGAGTCATCAACTCCAGTCATCCAGAGCTAGACAGCTAGAGGTTTATTCCTTTTCTTTGTTATACAGTATGGGTAGGTCGGACTTATCAGTATTCTTAGAGGCTTGCAGATTGTACATTCCCTGTGGTTAGCCGTATCGGTCGTGTGAGGCCGTGTGTATGTTTTAGTTTGTTTATGATGGCCGTGTGGGGCCTTATTCAGTTGGTAGTGGTGACCTTGTTGGTCACATAGCAGTTTAGCACTTGTTTTCTTGATTCAGAAATAACTAGACAGCATGGTGGCCTTGTCGGCCCGCATAGGTTCCCTATTAATTCAGTTGTTCAGGGTAGCTGTTGTTTTCTTACAGGTAGCTATAGGCCTAGTCGGTCGGTGGCTGTATTTACAGCCGTTATATAGCCCGTCGTTTTCTTGAATCCAGAGTTAGCGTCAGCCTGGCACCAAAAGTGCTTAGGCTCAGCTAGCCCAGCAGTCCAGGTCCTAGTAGGGCAACAGGTGCCAGTCATGCCTCCCAAGGCGGGGCGTGACAAACTTGGTATCAGAGTAGATCATATTCCAGGGAGTCTACAAGCCATGCTAAGTAGAGTCTTGCCTATGGATATGTTGTGCACCACATACTATAGGCAGGAGGCTTCAAGACATGATAGGATGGTTGCTTTTTATTCTTATTCAGTCGTGCTGTAGAGTGGTACAATATAGGGTTGAGTCCCTAGAGCTTACTATATTCTTTGGTTACAGATAAAATGTAAGACCAGCGACATCCTATCACAGGCCGAAGATTGGACACTGCAGCAGGGGAAGGCACCAGCAGGATGCCTCACCCTCGTTTAGAATCAACCCGATCAGAGGGAAATATAGAGGCATCGTCCCAACCTTCTCAGCAGTCTCCACCATATCAGGAGCCACTTGGGGAGACACTACCTCCAGTAATCCCTATACCGATACCTTCCGGCTAGGAGGTCAGGAGTGCGGTGGTCATGTTAGCACAAATGATGGCTGCTCAGCATCAGCCGATGCCGTCTACAGTTGTAGAGTCGTCAGGAGGGCCCGGTAGTTCGAGGGTTCGGGAATTTTTGACTCTGAATCCCCCACAGTTTATAGGTACGGACCGGACAGAGGACCCTCAGGATTTTCTAGACCAGATGCAGAGAATTTTCAGGGTTATGCATGTCACGCCTACAGAATCGGTTGAATTGGCAGCATTCCGATTATGGGACATTGCCGTGTTGTGGTACATTCCCTGTGGTTAGCCGTACCAGTCGTGTGAGGCCGTGTGTATGTTTTAGTTTGTTTATGATGGCCGTGTGGGGCCTTATTCAGTTGGTAGTGGTGACCTTGCTGGTCAAGTAGCAGTTTAGCACTTGTTTTCTTGGTTCAGAAATAACTAGACAGCATGGTGACCTTGTCGGCCCGTATAGGTTCCCTATTAATTCAGTTGTTATGGGTAGCTGTTGTTTACTTACAGGTGGCTATAGGCCTAGTCGTCCGGAGGCTGTATTTATAGTCGTTATATAGCCCGTCGTTTTCTTGAATCCAGAGTTAGAGCCAGTCTGGCACTAGAAGTGCTTAGGCTCAGCTAGCCCAGCAGTCCAGGTCCTAGTAGAACACCAGGTGCCAGTCATGCCTCCCAAGGCGGGGCGTGACAGCATTGCCTCCTTATTATGATTATTTTCTCCATTTCTTTTTCAAAGATTATTGCAAAAGAAACCGATTGATCTACAATGTTGCATGCATACTGTAGATTCTGTACTTCAGGGACATAAATATAATAGGAGCTTTTGTAGCTGAAATATGAAAATATAAATACTTCAGGTATTTAACTTGAATTATTTTAAATGAGAATCATACTAATGATAATTCACAGTATATTTCTTAGCTGCTTATTCTCTCCCCCTCATATTAGTAGAACTAACATGCATCCCCGATCATCTTTGGAAAATTCATCTGTGTGCATCGTGATAGATTCATTAATTATATACTGCACATCAAAAGTTATTAGATGAAAAATATTTGGTTCCTAACCCTGAACCAATTCAGCAGAGGGTGAATTAATCATAATTTCTTAATCTAATGAATACAAGTGTTGTTATATATAATATATCATATCATAGACCAACACATTTAAGCTTTGTTCTCATAAGTAATGGTTCAACTATTTAGCGGAGACATTCAATGTCAAACCACCTTGGATATAAACCAGCATTATTAAGATGAATTGTCTTTATTACACAGTCTGAAAATTATACTTTTAACTCAATTAATATTGAGCAAGCATCTTTATGAATGTCAAACTACAGGTTGATAATAAACGCACTTGTGAACATCTTAGATGCATCAATTTAAGACATCACATGGCAGGTGAATGGGCCCATATTCACCTTTTATACTTTTCAGAATTTGGGGATTCAGCCCCAACATTGGCTGGTATAATTAACTTATCATGCGAACAAGCAACACAAAAAAATTCTTGAAGAATCTTCTATTTCTTCAATATATTTTGGTACTCAATTAACACATCATATCAGGATGATCAAATGCTCATGTCAACTGATAATAATCTGTACTAGTAAACTTCAGGTTTACCATGACATGCGTTATTTGTTTTAGTAAATTTCAGATTTACTACGTCATGAATTTCACATCAATAAACTTCTGATTACTATAGCATGTAATTTCATCATGCGTATATTTGTAGTACAAATCAGGTAACTTTTCATATACATATTTCTTACCCATAGTAATTTGAAGATATTTAATCCTTCAATCATTTGTAGTCTCAATATGATAACCATTTTTATTATTGGTAAACTTCAGGTTTACTACAATTTATGTTTTAATCATAACAACTTTGTACTACAATATGGGATGAATGACATAATAATAAATAAACTCTTCGGGAGCTTTCAATTTATTTTTCATAATATTATTTGGACACTACTGGTGTCATGATTCTTGTTGACAAACAATTAAGTTCTTTTGAAGACCTTGATCATTAATTTACACTATCTAATATTGCTTAAATACTTCTGGTATCATGAAGCAAATTCAGACACTGCAGGTGTCAAGAAATAAACAGTAAATAGAGTTCTAAACTTTATTATTTCAAACTTTTACTGCTTCAAGAGTAGATTGCAAGTTTTACTACTTCAGGAGTAAATTGTATGACAGAAGTAAATTACAAGATTACTTTTGAAGAGTCTTACTACTTCAGGAGTAGCTATTAAATTCTTACTACTTCAGAAGTAAATTTCATATTTACTACTTTGAAAGTAAATTTCGGAGTTACTACTTTGGGAGTAAATTTCAAGATTTTATTAAGTACTGTCACATTCACTTTAGGGACTAGATCTGTATTAGATCTATATTTGTAACATTTATCAAAAGTTTTCATTCTTTGGGAATGAAACATAATTATCTAAAGGTGACATATCATATTAAATTATGATAGTTTGAAACCTCTTTTAATATATTGCTACTTTGGGAGCAAATCGAGGTATGCATATAACATAGATGATTTCTCTTACATATTTTCGGTTGTAATTGTAACAAGCCTATACAAATATTATCACTTCTAGTGATCATATATATATATATATATATATATATATATATATATATATATATATTTATATTTTGCAAATTCTCATTCTTGCTCATTAGTGTATATCAAATTAATATTATCATATATTTTCATAATATTGTTCTACTAGAATAAATATATTTTCACAATATTGTTCTGATGGAATAAATATATTTTCACAATATTGTTCTGCTGGAACAAATATATTCTCACAATATTGTTCTTCTAGAATAAATATATTTTTCAGAATATTATTCTTCTGGAACAAATATGAGACATGAATTGCAAAGTGAATCAATAAGTCGTTCCTTTCAAATTCATATACAAAATCGATATTGTTATTAGTAAAGACACAAATATCACGAAATACTAACCTTCATCTTATTCAAAGAAACTTTAATTTTTCTTACCTCAAATCTTTTCAAAGTGAGTCCTCAAGGCAGAGACTTGTGCAGATAACGTGTTATGAAATAATAAAGAAAAAATAAAAATATTGTTGAAAAAGAGAGAGAGGAGAATAATTCTTATTTCTCTTGAGGGATTCTCTTGAGGGGTTAAAGAGATGGTTTACAATGAATGAAAACCCCTTTTATTTATAGGAGAAAATTAACTTGGTCCCAAAGTTACAAACCCTAACTTTTCTTCTAAGAAATAGACATCCACCATAAATAGAAAATATATTTATAACAATTTTCACCATTATTGATTTCTATCTAAACTTGACAACCTTTCTTTCTTCATATAAAATAGGGATTAGGTTCAAATTTACCCTTCTACTATTGAAAATTGGCCAACTTTATCCTCCATTATACTATCTGGCTATATTTACCTCCACCGCTATTAAAATTTTTATATATATCCCTCATTTAACAAAAAAATCCATATCTAACATAAATAATTCATTTAAAAAAAAATAAAACTCATATCCTAATTTAACCTACCCACCTCGACCTGTATTAACACCCCTTCCTCTCTTCATCCACCTTCCTTGTCAGCCACACACATACTCCTTCCTCTATTCATCCACCTTTCTTTGTCGGCTTCTCCTTCACCGCCACCGACGGTAACCACCCTCCGTTGCCTTTTCCCTTTTCTTCTCTGTCCAAACACCTCCCAACCATCCTTTTTTCTTCCACTCATTTTGTTTGCAGCAGATTTGAACTTTAAAAAAAAGACCTTTTCTTCTCCGTCCAAACACCTCCCAAGATAAATTTCACTTAAAATATCAAAGATATTTGCTATCTACAAACAGATGATGAAGAAGAAAAATTTCATTGCAAATAAAATAAAGGACAAATATTTTAGTAGAAATAGAGAAGTACTCGTAAATTTATTTTTTTTTTACAGAAGAAGAAATCAAGACTTCCTTCGTTAATGGAGTTTCTGATATTTTTTACAAATTTTGAATTGGTTTTTGTTACTAGAGAAATTAGTTGATTTACTTTCTTTAAAAATCTCCGTAAATCTTCAAAGCTTTTGAATTTGCCTTCACAAATGGTGCGATTATGACCAAAATCCCTATATTGCTGAGTTTCTTAGTTTGATTTTGCTGAATTTTCTTTTTAGATGTGGAGTTGAAATGGAAGGTCTAATTGTTTTAGGCCAGACCATAACAAGAACAGGACCCAGATGAATTAACTCCAACCTAAGAAGAGGCCAGATAAAGGCCTAATTGTTTTCAGATGAATAAAAAATAATCTGAAAAGTCCACAACTCCATTAAGGACCTGAGAACCCATCGTTTGTTCGGTTAGCGTGCTAAGCGAGTGGGGGTGGGGGGGTGGGGGGTTTCTAAAAAAAATGGGTCATTTATGTTAGATATGAATTTTTCTATTAAATGAGGGGTATATATAAAAACTTTAATAACGGTGAGGTAAATATAGCCAGATAGTATAGCAGAAGATAAAGTTGACCAATTTTCGATAGTAGAGGGGTAAATTTGGCCATAATTCCTATAAAATACGAACTCAGTATTTTTACAATGTCAGAAAGGTGTCTCAATTCAATTATGGTTCAACACAGTGGTAGATGAGATGTAACTGTAAGATATTTTTGGTGTGTGCGTGAGAAATTACAAAATTATGGATATTCGTATAGAATTTGTTCGATATATTTGTATTGATTTATCTTTTATAATTACAGTATATTTATAATTATTATGTGAAAATACATGATGAATAATTTGCATATAATCATATGTTTAAGCCGATTTTTAAGAAGAAATATAGTCGAAATTAAAATACACAAAATAATAATTTTTTATTTTTTATTTGTAATTACATAATTTATGTGGTTTACAGATGGTGTATATTTTGATAATTTTCAGCGAACCCAACTTAAAAAATTTATAACAAATTCTTTTATAGGTGTTTTTTTTTTAAATTTGTATTCATAAAATTTGTGCATTTTATAACTGGTATATACTATGATAACTTTTAATGATATTTTAATTGTAAATTTATGTGAATATTTTTTTTTACGCCATGTAAACGCATATGTTATTTGATTAATCATTGGTATATATTATGAAAATTATCAACTTATCCGACTAAAAATTTATGTGAAATAGTTTTGTTTTATTATTATTTTTAATTTGAATTCACATAATTTATATTGTATAATAATAGTATATATTATGGTATAATAGTAGTATATCTTTTGATATTTTGTAATGGTATTCACGTTTAGAATAACTGTTTGACAAATATAAATTTGTATAAATTCGAGAAGATATGAGGATGGCCTAAGCATGCATATTGACGGTCAGGTGTGTGCTTAGGCTCATTTCCTCTTATTAGATAGTAGTGTGTATGTCATGAATCTAGTTTGTTTTTTTTCGAATTTTTTAAATATTATCTCTATAAGATACATTTTCTATTATAGTTGGGTAAGAGATCACCTTTATCAACATTATTGAGTTAATTCTTTCTCCTAACTTAAAACAATGAGATGAAAAACTTAAATTATCAGAAAACTATAGAAAATAAAGAATATAAAAATATAGAGAAACCACCATGGACAGTGAGGAATCTAAGCAAACAATTTCAAGTACGTCAAGTACAAAACAACTGTTATAACTTAATTTCACACACGCAACACACATGAATTCTTCTATACTATGGATCATCGCCAAATATTAGAATCTGATAGCATTATAAAGTATATAATCAACAAATTCTTCTCCAAAATAATACCAAGTGAATTAAATTTACAACACAATTTAAATTCAAAAGAACAAATCAAATAAAGCTTTCAAAGTACAAACAATTTTGTCCATTGAAAAGAAAAGGGAAAATGGTTCAAAATACACTTTAACTTTATTCAAAATTATTACACACTCTAACTTTGCGGGAGTCATATGACCCTCCTAAGCTATTTTAAAATGAAATATATGTACCCTTGTATACTGATGTGGCAGAGAAACTGTAATATACTTTCCTTGAGAGAGTGACGAGTTATATTCCTTTTTTTTTTTTTACAAAAAAATCTCCTCTTCTTTTCTTTTTTTCTTTAATCTTACTCTTTCTCTCTTGTTACCTAGAGCCACCAGCCCAACACCTCCTCCGGTCACCACATCCCTACGACGATCATAAGTCATCACCTCTTTAGCACATTTCTTTCTACCTTATTCACCACCACAAAATTCACTCATTTTCCAACATCTCCTCCACCAATAATGCTTGTTTCTTTCTACAATAGAGATAATAAGAAAAATATCCAATCCAAATCACCAAATTTGTTGTTTGCAAAGAATTTTATTTTCTTATCGATACCTATTAAATTAAAATTCAATTCTTTCTGAATTATTTTTTTCCTAACATGTGAATGTGGAGTCATAACTACTAGGTTTGTTGTTCTTGTTTATGAGTTTTTGAAGAGAATTAGGAAAAAAAAGAAAGGGAAGTAAATGGAGAAAGAAAAGCTCGCATTGAGTTTTGTTAAAAGTTGCTTAAGGGAATGCATGTGACTTGTTTTAGTTTTTTCAGCTTTTAGATAAGACTCCTAGTCAAATTAGGATTCCTATCTCTTAGGAAACTGTTAGTTGTTTCTAATTTTTAGGATAGAAAATAGGGTTATGTTATTTTCGTATGTTTACCTACTTTCAGTTGTACATCGACTATTTAATAAGGAGTTGATGATCAAATAAAGTGAGCCTTTTTTTTACTTGTGAAAAAACTTTTTTGCTTCTATATTTTTCATCCTTCTTTATGTTGTATTTTTTCTTTGATTTCCCTTTCCTGTGTTATTTCCGTTTTCTATGTTGTTTATCTTAACAATTAGAAACCTACAATTGGTATCAGAGCTTTAATCTTGAGGGATCTGTGTGTGCACATCAGTCATATTTAGTGAACACCATGAATGGAGAAGCAAGTTTTTCTTCAATGGCACCACCAACTTTCGATGGAGAAAGCTATCAGATCTTGGCAGTTAGAATGCAGACATATCTGGAAGCTTGGATCTCTGGGAGTCTTTAGAATATGATAATGAGATTTCTCCCTTGCCAAACAATCCCATAGTGGTACAGATTAAAAATCATAAGGAGAGAAAAACTAGGAAATCAAAGGCAAAGGCATGCTTATTTATGATAGTTTCATCCACTGTCTTCACTCGTATCATGTCTCTGAAGTCAGCAAAAGAGATATGCGATTATCTCAAGACTGAGTATGAAGGAGATAAAATAATGCGAGGGATGCAAGTGCTTAATTTGGTACGTGAGTTTGATCTAGAAAGGATGAAGGAAAGTGAAACCATAAAGGAATATTTTAACCGACTTCTTAATATAACAAATCGGGTCAGATTGTTGGGTTCCATTTTTAACGATTCAAGGATCGTTGAGAAAATCTTTGTAACAGTACCTAAAGATTTTATGCCACCATTACAACCTTATAAAATATTAAGAACTTCTCTAAATTACATTAGCAGAGCTCTTAAGTGCTTTTCAAGCACAGGAGCAACGCCGTGTTATGTGACAAGAAGGAGTTGTTGAAGAAGCCTTACCATCTAAGTATCAAGATGATGGAAGATATAAGAACCTACTAATAGATGGAGAAGGTTCAACATGCAACAACAAAAACAAAACAGGTAGCTCCAAAGAAAACTACTCTCCTTGTTGTAACACCCCAAAACTTTCCTAGACCAAATTCAAACGTTATATGAAAAATCATAGAAAAAAATAAAAAAAATTCTGTCTCAGACGACCCACACAACGGACCGTGGGTGGAACCAACGGACCATTGTATAGGGTCGTGGGTTGCAGCAGGCTTCTTCAAGTGGGAAACAATGTAACGTAGGATGACCCGTTGAACCTAACAATGAGCCGTCCTGTTGTCCGTTGAATCCTGAGTTCAGAGGATTACCGGACCTTTCTTTGAGACAACGAGAGGGAACAACGGCCCGTGGTTACTACCAACGAGCCATTGTTACCACCCGTCGTCCAGTTCTAGACTCAGCAGTGTGGACCACGAGTGGATACAATGACCCGTTGGTTCTTCCAACGAGTCGTTGTGAGGACTTGTTGTCTCCATGCTAGTTTTCCTATATTTTTTAATGGAAGGTGTCAACGGCCCATCCTTTGTTCCAATAGACCGTTGTATCCTCCCGTGGTTCTTTCCAGTGAAGTCTGCTTCAGGAACCAGAACCAACGACAGCTTTCAACGGGCTGTTGTTTGAACCAACAACCCGTCCTTATATCCGTTGTTCAGGGTCGGGCAGTTTTCAGTTCTTTCTGTCAGGGGTATTTTAGTATTTTACCAGCCTTTTAACTTGAAATTATGTCGTTTTTTGTTCATATAGGATGAAATTAAAGGGTTAGAACAACCCTTTCCATTCACTTTTCTCAACTCCCTCAAGAACAGAGCGTAAAACTTCTCTGGAAGAAAAGAGTAGGAGCTAGGGTTGATTTTTCTTCTCAGTTTTCTCAGGAACTTTCACCAGGGTTTTCTTCTTCAGGTATGTGGGAATTCAGCAAGGAGATTTTTCTTCCCTTGCGTCCCCCAAAACTCTCTCTCTGTTCACTTTCAGTCCTAGCCCTGAGTTTGCAAATTTGAAATTATTACTATTGTTCTGGGATTATTTCATGTGGAATCCTATCCTATGTTAATTTTAGCTATTTTCCTCCAAGTTTGTAACTAAAATGATGCTTGTTCCATCAAATTAGAAGTTAAGCCCTAACTTTTGAAAAGTCAGAAATTAGAATCCTGTTTAAGCTTTGAATTCTTGAGAATTGTTTGCATCTTTCAGAGTTAGGGGCTTCTATAATGATTGTATGTGTTAAAAACTCAGTTACATGTATGTTATTCAGATTCAGTCTGAAATTCTATATACTTTGTATTTCTTAGAATTGACAGTTCAGTTTCAGTCAAAGTACTAGAATATTCAGTGTTAATCAGAAATGCCAGTTTATTAGTTTGACTCCAGTCTTTTCCCGAGGTGTCAGTGGTGCTTCTCAGTTATCAGAACTAGACTCAGAATATAATTTATTTGGTCCATTAGGCAGTCATGACATTCTAGTTAAATAGCTCTGACCAGCCCCAGGACCGCAGTTCAGTTATCAGTTTGTTCTTTAGACGATTACGACGCTTCCAGATAAGCAACTCTGACTAGTCTTAGAACTCAGTTTTCAAATCTGGTCCTAGAAGACGCTCAGGGAACTCTCAAACATTATCCCTGGGTCAGTTATAGTATTGGGCCCTAGTATCGAGCTATCCGATTGTCAGTAGTAGTCGTGATAGAATTATCCAATGGGAGTAGGACTTAGCACCGAAAGGGTCGGGGTTCCAGCACACCCAGGTTCCAGAAATACGTTTCCACCGTAGGATTTATTTACTTGGCCTCTTGACCCCCCTCTGACAGTGATTCTCATAGTCCATGCCTTTATACCCTGACAAGGTATATTGGGTCCAACCGGTGGTGTGTATACATCGGACTCCACGTCTAGCTCACGTGGTTATACATCGGTTATAGCCTCTCCCACTAGTCAGTTCAATTTACTATAAGATTTCTCAGTTTAGAGCAATTTAGTGCAGTATCTCAGATTCAATATTTCAGACTTAGGACATGTTTATGACCATCATCCAGGGTCACTTTTGACCATATCAGTTTTACACAAGTTGTATCAGTTTTCAGTATTTCAGTTGGTCATTTCATGTCGTATCAGTTCAGTTACTAGTTCTATCATATTATTCATGTTTCTCTCACTTACTTAGTACATTCAAAGTACTAATGCATACTTTTATGGTGTATCGTTTCATGATACAGTAGCAAGTTCTCAAACCCAGCACCGTTAGCCGATTACGTTCGGGTGTCTCTATCAGCAACAACAGTGTGAGTCCTTATATTTCGAGGGCACATTTTATTCATTTCAGTTTCTTTATTGTTTTCAGTTAAACTTAGAGTTAGCTAGCGGCTTGTCCCAGCAACTCCTCAGTTAGATGGCTTTCAGACCAAACTTGATTTCAGATTTTTCAGATATTTTAAATCTCTATGTTTAGTCTTTAATTTTCTTAAATGCTATTATGTATTATTTTAAATTTCCGTTGTGCATGTTTACTCAGAATACCAGTGTATGACAGACCAGGGTTTGACTTGGGGTCACTCGTGACTTCAAGTACCGTGTTACGTCCAGGATGTGGGCTCAGGGCGTGACAAACTTGGTATTAGAGCCTTAGGTTTAGAGTATCCTCAGAAAGTCTTAAAGCCGCATCGAGTAGAGTCCTTTTCATGAGTGTGAAGTGTACCACACTTATGATGAGGAGGCTGCAAGATGTTATTAGGAAAACTCTCTTTTGTTCACATTCCTTATCGTGCATTAAAGTTCAATTAGAAATGCCCTTTTAACTCATGCTCTATTTCATTTCATTGAACCATGCCTCCTAAATGCGGTAATGGAAGAAGGACCGGCAACGCCAACAGACCCGTCCCACCAACTCCAGCAGCCCCTCAAGACGACACTGTGTCCACTACAGAGTTCAGAACGGCTATCCAGCTGCTCGACCAAATAGTCACCAACCAGGTAAACCAACAGGTGGTACCGATAAACACTAATGGGTCTGCAGCCGCTGCGAGGGTGAGGGATTTCACCCGGATGAACCCTCCATCATTCCATGGGTCCAAAGTAGGGGAGTACCCCTAAGAGTTCGTGGACAAAATCAGGAAGATCATCCGAATTATGGGTGTCAATTCCTCTGAAAGTGCCGATTTGGCTGCCTACCATCTGAAAGGAGTAGCCCAAGTCTGGAATGACCAGTGAAAGGAAGGACGGCCAGCGGGAGCAGGACTAGTGGAGTGGGAAGAATTCCACACAGCTTTCCTGGACAAATTTTTCCCTCGGGAGCTGAGGGAGGCTAAGATGCAGAGTTTATGAACTTGCGACAGGGCAACAGAACTGTGGAGGAGTATGCTCTGGAGTTTACTAGGCTGTCTAAGTATGCTCTAGAGATGGTAGCCGAGCCAAGGGCTCGCATGCTTAAGTTTGTTAACGGAGTGACAAACCTGGTCCTCAAGGAGTGCAGGACAGTGATGCTAATCAAGGATCTGGATCTCTCTAGCTTAATTGTGTATGCTTATCAAATTGAGGCCGAAAATATGAAAGATATGGAGCGTAAGAACAAATGGGCAAGGACTGGACAATTAGATTTCAGCTATCAGAGGTCTGGCAGTAGTAGCCGCCCAGAGCAACAGCAGCAAAGAGCCCCAACACCTAGTTCAGCCAGCGCCCCAACCTTTCGGACCCACCAGGATCAGAGGGGTGGATCATCTAGCACTCAGTATCAAGCTCATAGTATCGAGAATAGGTATCCAGCTTTCCCCAAGTGTAGTAGGAATCACCCAAGGGAATGCCTTTAGGGACGAGAGGGTTGTTTTGGATGTGGACAGCTTGGACACAGGCTTAGGGAGTGCCCATCAGCAGGGCGAGGGAGATCACAATCTACCATATGATTAGCTCCAACAGGCTGACCAGCTCACCAGGCCAGCACATCAGGTACAAATGGCGGTCAGTGCCAAAATCGCTTCTATGCTCTATCTTCCCATCAGGATCAGGAAAGCTCACCTGACCTAATTACTGCTATGTTACATCTTTTTCATCTAGACGTATATGCCCTCCTAGATCCAGGAGCTACTCTTTCGTTTGTGACTCCATATGTAGCAGTTCAGTTCAATATCAGTCTAGAGGTCCTATCAGAACCCTTCTCAGTCTCCACCTCAATTGGCGAGTTAGTTAGAGCCAACCGGGTGTATAGAAACTGCTCAGTCTCAGTCCTAAATAAAGTTATTCAGCCTAATCTTATAGAGTTAGACATGGTCGACTTTGACCTTATTCTCGGCATGGATTGGTTACACTCCTGCTATGCCTTAGTTGACTGCAGAACTAGAGTTGTCAATTTTCAGTTTCTGAATGAACCAATGTTAGAATGGACGGGCAGTAGTTCAGCGCGTAAGGGTAGGTTTATTTCCTACCTTAAGGCCTAGAAACTTATTTCCAAATGATGTCATATCATCTGGTTCAGGTCAAGGATTCCAACTCTGAGACCCCAACCATTCAGTCAGTTCCATTTGTCAGCGAGTTCCCAGATGTTTTTCTTGAAGATCTTCCCGGAGTTCCCCCTGAACGAGAAATAGACTTCAGAATAAATCTCCTCCCAGACACTCAGCCCATCTCCATCCCTCCTTACAGAAAGGCTCCAACTGAGCTTAATGAGCTGAAGGAGCAGTTAAAGGATCTTCTTGATAAGGGTTTTATAAGACCCAACATATCTCCCTAGGGTGCTCCAGTGCTATTCGTGCATAAGAAAGACAATACCCTCAGAATGTGCATAGATTATCGTCAACTGAAAAGGGTCACACAAGTATCCCCTACCCAAAATTGACGATATGTTTGACCAACTTCAGGGAGCCAGTTGTTTCTCCAAGATCGATCTTAGGTCAAGGTACGGCTAGATAAGGGTTAGGGATTGTGACATACCGAAAAAAGCATTCAGAACTCGGTATGGTCACTACGAGTTTATGGTGATGTCCTTTGGGTTAACAAACTCCCCAGCAGCTTTCATGGATTTAATGAACAGAGTCTTCAAGCAGTATCTGGATATGTTCGTCGTTGTATTTATCGATGATATTCTAGTATACTCCAGAAATGAGGAAGAGTATGCCAATCACTTAACATTAGCACTATAGACACTCAGAGACCGCCAGTTATTCACCAAGTTCAGCAAGTGCGAATTTTAGTTAAAGTCTGTAACTTTCTTAGGTCATGTGGTCTCCGGTGAAGGGAGACAATTAGACCCTCATAAAATAGCAGCAGTGAAGGATTCGCCCAGACCTACCTCACCTATTGAAATCAGAAGTTTTCTAGGCTAGAGGGGTATTACTGACGTTTTGTGGAAGGTTTCTCCTCCATAGCATCTCCTCTTACTAAGTTAACACAAAAGAAAGTAAAATTTCAGTGGTTGGATAAGTGTGAGAAGAGTTTCCGGGAGTTTAAGACTCGACTCACTACTGCTCCAGTTCTGACCTTGCCAAAAGGAACAGATGGATTGATGGTTTATTGTGATGCTTCTAGAGTTGGACTTGGTTGTGTTCTATTGCAGCGGGGCAAAGTGATAGCCTACGCCTCTAGATAGCTCAAAGTTCATGAGAAGAATTATCCAACTCATGACTTAGAGTTGGCAGTGGTGGTGTTTGCGCTAAAAATATGGCGGCATTACTTATATCGAGCTCACGTAGATGTATTTACAGATCATAAGAGTCTTCAGTACATGCTGAGTCAGAAGGATCTAAATCTGCGTCAGAGAAGGTGGTTGGAGTTGCTAAAAGACTATGACATGAGTATACTGTATCACCCAGGCAAATCCAACATGGTGGTTGACGCCCTAAGCAGACGGTCGATGGGGAGGGTAGCTCACATTGAGGAAGGCAAGAAGGAGTTAGCGAAGAAAGTTCACAAACTCGCCCGGTTAGGGGTGTAACTGGTGGGTTCAACCAAAGGTGGGGTGATAGTGCAAAGTGGATCGGATTCATCCTTGGTAGTTGAACTTAAGTCAAGATAAGATGAAGATCCAGTTCTACTTAAACATAAAGAAGCAGTTCTCAGAAAGGAGGTTGAGGCTTTCTCCAAAGGGGGAGATGGTGTGCTCCGTTACTAGGGAAGGTTGTGTGTACCGGATGCTGGTGAGTTGAGATAGCAGATACTGGCTGAGGCACACAGCTTGAGATACTCCATTCACTTCGGTGCTACAAAGATGTACCATGATCTGCAAAGATATTTACTGGTGAAACGACATAAAAAGATACATTGCTGAGTTGTAGCTAAGTGCCTGAACTGCCAGCAAGTTAAGGTGGAACATCAGAGACCAGGAGGTATGACTCAGGATATTAGTACACCCACATGGAAGTGTGAAGAAGTAAACATGGAATTCATTACGGGTCTACCTCAGACTCGTCGGCGACATGATTCAATCTGGGTGATAGTAGACCAAATGACTAAGTCAGCACATTTCCTCCCAGTCAAGACCACAGATTTAGCTGAGGACTACGCTAAGATTTATACTCGAGAACTTGTTAGACTTCATGGGGTGCCATTATCCATTATCTCAGACAGAGGTACCCAATTCACCTCTCATTTCTGGAAATCTTTTCAGAGAGGGCTAGGTACCTAGTTCAAGCTCAACACAACCTTTCACCCGCAGATCGATGGACAAGCTGAGCGGACCATTCAGACCCTAGAAGATATGTTGAGGGCTTGCGTGATCGATTTCAAGGGCAGTTGAGATGACCACTTGCCTCTCATTGAGTTCGCATACAACAACAACTACCACTCTAGCATTCAGATGGCCCATTTGAGGCATTATATAGTAGGAGGTGCAGATCTCCCATAGGGTGGTTTGAGGTTGGTGAAGCTACTTTAATAGGGCCAGACTCAGTTCACGAGACAATGCAGAAAGTTCAGCTCATCCGAGAGAGGTTGAAAACATCTCAGAGCTGTCAAAAATCTTATGCCGATGTGCGGAGAAGAGAGTTGGATTTTGCAGTTGATGACTAGGTATACCTAAAAATTTCACCCATGAAAGGGGTAGAGATTTGGGAAAAAGGGAAAGCTCAGTCCAAGATATATGGGACCCTATAAGATTTTGAGGCGGATTGGTAAGGTAGCCGACGAGTTGGAGTTACCTTCAAAGTTAGCAGTCGTGCACCTAGTCTTCCATGTGTCACTACTAAAAAAGTGCATTGGTGATCCAACTCCAGTGGTGCCATTAGACAGTGTGGAGATAAAGGATAGTCTCTCTTACAAAGAAGCTCCAGTTCAGATCCTTGACCGTCAGGTTCGTAAGCTGAGAAACAAAGAAATTGCTTCGGTGAAAGTTTTGTAGAGAAATCAGCTAGTTGAGAGAGACACATGGGAAGCAGAAGCAGACATGATAGCCAGAATATCCTCGCTTGTTCTCTCCCAGTTCAGTTCCAGAATCAGGCACTAAATCCCTTCTCAGTACTCTACTCGGTTTCTTACTCATCAGCTCTATTTAGATTTCCTATGAGCATCCTAGTTACATAAGCTCTGTTAGTACGGTTAAGTCAGTTTCGAGTCAGTTACTACTTTAAAACAGTTCTTAGCCTCAATTTTTGAAAATGCAACTCTTTTTATACTATTGGTCTTCATTCGAGGACGAATGATCCCAAAGGGGAGATATTGTAATACCCCAAAACTTTCTGGACCAAATTCAGACGTTGCATAAAAAACCATAGAAAAAAACCAGAAAATTTTTCTATCTCAAACGATCCACACAATGGACCGATAGTGGAACCAATGGACTATTGTATAGGGTCGTGGGTTGCAGCAGGCTTCTTCAAGTGGGAAACAACGTGACATAGGATGACTCGTTGAACCTAACAATAAGCCGTCCTGTCTTCAGTTGAATCCCGAGTTCAAAGGATTACTGATCTTGGGCAGAATTTCATGCCCAAGTGATACTAAAATGCTTCATTTTGACTTGTTTGTATATCATTATTGTGTACATTCTCATGTGATTTGTAGTTAAATGTGAATTTATACTAACCAACATGATTAGTGTTGTTTTGAAGGTAAAATGGAATTTTTGGAAGTTAAGAGACATGTTGGTAAAATCGGGAATAGACTTGGAAACAAGGAGTGAACAGGACATGGAAGATCAGCAAAAACAAGGGCTCCGCGATGGAGCCGTGTCACGTTGCCATCACGGAGGCACTCTGCCTTAGATGAAATAATTTTGGCAATTTCGAGTGAAGGTGCGCGATAGCACCATATCACGTTGACCAGGCTCCGCGATGCAGGCCGTAGCACGTTGAGGTTAAATTGCCTGGGGGCCCGACTTCCAGTGAAGGTCCGCGATACCTCTGTGGCACGGAGGGAGTGCTCCGTGATACACTGTGTGCCACGTTGCTTGTTATTTCAGGAAAAATTCTCAATAGTATAAATAGCACACTTAGGTTTTATTTTAAACATTCTAACTTGGTTGGGCAAGAACGTGGGTTACAGGCAGTTGAGGGGATGAAAATTCTAGGGTTCTTCTCTATCTCTTTCTCTTTTATCTCAATTGTTTGTATGAATTCTACTTATTTGATGATGTTAAATCCACAAATGAGTGGCTAAATTCACTTCTTGCTGAGGTTAAGAACAATTGTAGTGGAATGTAATTGTTAATCATTTCAGTTTTCATCTTTTCTTCAATGGTTGCTCTATCAATTCTTGTTTTTACTACATTAATGTTTGGCCAATGTTAATGTATATCTAAAAAATTCAATTTTGATTTTGAAAAGGAAAGAAATTGGAAAGATGTGAATTGGTGGGATATGATCTCTTCTTAGTTTGGAAAATTGAGAATTGATTTACATTCAGAATAGAAATATATCTGAAAGTCTTATTAGTCAATTAAGGAATCGGGAATGTATGGCTAGAACATGAAATTCTTTTATCACAGAAATGTAGATTAAGGCTCATGATTCTTAAGTTGGATAGGAGTCGAAAGTTCCAATCCATAGGCAATAGTTCTTGACTAGCAACCGAAGGAAATATTAACTGAATTGTATTGATAAATTAATTCCCTGCATGTTCGTTTTAACCTCAGCTTGCTCATTACTATTGTTCAGACTCACTTTATAATTTTGCCTTAGATTCATATTAATTAGTAAACTCAAACTCTCAAAATATTATTTATTTGGTTGTCTGCATTCTTAAAGATATAGTTCATTAACACTTAAGTTAATTAGTACCGTAGCTCAGTCCCTGTGGGATCGATACTTGGCTTTACTTAAGCCACTTTACTACTTGTTCGACCACGTGCACTTGCGTGTAGTCACCACAGTAGCCAAATAAGTTTTTGGTGCCATTGCCGAGGACTGGCAATTGGTAAAATTATTTTGTTAGTGTTAGTTTACAAATTCTATTTAAGTGCTGACAACTTGATCTTAGCCTTTCTCTTGCAGATATTGAATTCTTCTGAACACTGGCAAGAGACAAGGAGTTGGTGGATTCATACATAGAGCCAGAGAGACAATTTCATCGTCAAAGAAGGGAAGCTCTAGAGAAAAAGCTACAGTTGCTCAGACTGGCAATTCTGGAGCAACAACAGAATCCACCACTTGTGAGGGCAGTGTTAGTGCCCGAGGAAATGGCAGCTAGGCCGGTTTGCGAAGTGGCAATCCCACATGCTAACAATGTTACATCAAGTATTCGCAGACCAGAGCCAGGAGGGAGGTTTGAGCTTAAACAGAACATGGTGCAATTGCTACACACCAGCGGGCAATTCACAGGTCTCCCTTATGAAGATCCACAACAACATCTCCAAAACTTTTTGGAGATAAGTGATACTTACATTCCCGTTGGAGTATCATCCGATTATGTAAGGCTTACATTATTCCCATTTTCATTATTGGGGGAATAAAAGAGGTGGTTGAAAGCTGAACCACCTAACTCTATCACCACTTGGGATGATCTTGCAAGAAAGTTTTTGATAAGATTCTTTCCATCCGGGAAAACAACAAGACTTAGAAGTCAGATTCTAAGTTTTAAACAAAGAGAGGGGGAGAATCTGTATCAAGCTTGGGAAAGATTCAAATCATTGCTAAGGGATTGACTTCACCATCACCAGTCCAATGATGTGCTGGTGCATACTTTCATAGAGGGTTTGGAACCCCACACAAAAATTTTGCTAGACTCAGCAGCCGGAGGACAAGCATTAGAAAAAACTTATGAGGAGTTGTATACTTTGTTAAATCATATTTCACAGGGAAATCTAGAGTGGAATGCGGACTCTTCAAGAGGAGGAACAAGGAAAGCGACAGGAGTCTTTGAGGTGGATGGTTTTACAGCTATCGCTGCATAGATAGCTGCATTGCAAAATCAACTCAACACCCACTTCAGCAGTATGAGCTTGAATCAACCACAAGCCCCAGTTAATGTAGTGCAACAGGTTTGGTGTGAAGTATGCGGTAGTAATGAACACTCAGCTGAGTGTTGTGGTGCAAATCCAGATTCAGTGAACTTTGTGGGGAACATCCAGAGAAATAATCACCAGCAACAGTATGGCAATAATTACAACTAAAATTGGAGGAATCATCCGAAATTCTCTTGGGGTAGTAACAGCCATCAAGGGCAGAGTTCGAATTAGGGTATGCAGAGAAATCTAGGGGGGTAGCAGAATATTCAGTCTCAGTATAGAGGAAACAATGCACCTCCTCCACCAACCAACAACATTGAGGAAATGTTCAAAACAATGATAGCTAACCAAGCTCAAATGTAGGCTGATTATGTGAAATTAGCGGCAGACTTAAAAAAAAACCAGTTAGCTATAAAGGCGTTGGAGTACCAGTTTGGACAACTAGCTGGAGCTCAAAACACCAGGCCCAGAGGAGGACTACCGAGTGACACTGACCCGAATCCCAAGCAGGTCAATGCAGTGACCACAAGGAGTGGTTTACAACTCAAGGAGGTGGAACCAGAAAGATCACCTCAGCAATCAGGAGCAGTAGAAAAAGATAGGAAACGTGATGATGAGAGGGGGAAGGAGAAGGCAGCTGAAGCAGAAAGACCACCACCCCCGTTCCCTCAAAGATTAAAGAAACACAAGGAGGAAGCTTGTTTTAAAAAGTTCATGGAGGTGCTTAAACAGGTACACATTAATTTACCTTTGGTTGATGTTTTGCAGGGAGTGCCTAAATATGCAAAGTATATCAAGGACATCGTAGCTAACAAAAGCAGATTGACGGAGTATGCTACAGTGGCGCTTACTGAGGAGTGCACTTCCCGAATTCAGAACAGGTTGCCAACAAAGCTCAAGGACCCTGGGAGCTTTACAATTCAGATCACAATCGGGCAAAGTATCTGAGCTCACGGACTATGTGATTTGGGAGCAAGCATAAACTTGATGCCAACATCGGTGTTCAAGAAGTTGGGGCTGGGCAGTCCTAGACCAACTACAGTGATCTTGCAGTTAGCGGATCGTTCTTTGGCCAGGCCAAATGGCATTGTGGAGGACGTGCTAGTGCTAGTGGGCTCCCTCATCTTCCTGGTGGATTTTATTGTCTTAGATTTTAAGCCGGATGCGGAAGTCCCATTTATTTTGGGACGTCCTTTCTTGGCAACCGGGAGAGCGTTGATTGATGTAGCTGCAGGCCAGATAACCATGCGAGCGCATGACAAAGTGGAGGTATTTGATATGTATAAGGCCATGAAGCTTCCGCCCATCTATGAGGAGCTTTCAGTAATCAATGTGCTAAACCAAGAAGAAATTCTTCAGATTGTTGATTCCCAAGATCCATTGGAGAGAGAGTTGATGAGCTCCGATCATTTCGAAGATAGAGATAATTATGAGATGGCGCAAATGTTGAATGAATCAAAATGGTATCTCAGGAAGCAAGACTTTCAGCCGTTGATGAGGTCCCCGGAACCATTGCCAAAACCATCTATTGAGGAAGCACCAAAACTAGAGTTGAAGACATTGCCTCCACATCTAAAATACGTCTTTTGGGGGGAAGATGACACCTTGCCAGTCATCATCTTCGCAGAATTGACGGAGGCACAAGTAAAGGATGCATTGGTGGTTCTCAAGAGGAGGAAGAAAGCAATGGGTTGGCAAATGTCAGACATTCGGGGTATAAATCCAGCTTTTTGCACACACGGAATTTTCATGGAGGAAGGAGCAAGGCCAACTGTACAACATCAGCGGAGGTTGAATCCGATGATGAAGGATGTGGTTAGGAAGGAAGTGATTAAGTGGCTTGATGCAGGTGTGGTCTATCCTATTTCAGACAGCGAATGGGTCAGCCCCGTTCAGTGTGTTCCAAAGAAAGGAGGGATGACCGTGGTCACCAATGAGAAAAATGAGTTGATCCCTACACGCACAGTCACAAGCTTGCGGATTTGCATGGACTAAAGAAAACTCAATGAGGCCACAAGGAAAGATCACTATCCTATCCCGTTTATTGATCAGATATTGGACAGATTGGCTGGTCAAGAATATTATTGTTTCCTTGATGGCTATTCTGGCTATAACCAGATAGCCATAGCACCGGAGGACCAGGAGAAGACTACTTTCACGTGTCCTTATGGGACATATGCTTTTCGGCGGATGCCATTTGGTTTATGCAATGCACCCGACACATTCCAGAGATGCATGATAGCGATCTTCCATGATATGATGGAAGATTTCGTCGAGGTATTTATGGATGATTTTTCTGTTTTCGGTAATTCGTTTGCTACTTGTTTGCAGAATCTTGACAGGGTGCTAGCTCGTTGTGAAGAATCCAACCTTGTACTCAACTGGGAGAAATGTCATTTCTTAGTCAAGGAGGGTATCTTCCTTGGCCATAAAGTGTCTTGCAAGGGGTTGGAAGTCGATCGTGCAAAGATCGAGGTTATTGAAAAGCTACCACCACCTGTGTCAGTGAAGGGTGTTCGCAGTTTTCTCGGACATGCAAGGTTCTACAGACGGTTCATCAAGAACTTCTCTAAAATTTCTAAACCAATATGCAGGTTGCTAGAAAAAGAGGTGAAGTTCGAGTTTGATGAGGATTGTGTCAAAGCATTCGAGGAGTTGAAACAGAAGTTGATAGAAGCACCTATCCTCATTTCTCCGGATTGGGAGTAACCGTTTGAATTAATGTATGATGCAAGTGATGTGGTTGTAGGAGCTGTATTGGGGCAGTGAAGGAATAGAATTTTTCATTCTATTTACTATGCAAGCAAAACACTGGACGCAACCCAAGTCAATTATACAGTCACAGAAAAGGAGATGCTAGCATTGGTGTTCGCGTTTGATAAATTCAGGTCCTATTTGGTGGGTTCTAGAGTAGTGGTGTATACCGATCATGCAGCGATTCGGTATCTGTTTAACAAGAAGGATGCAAAGCCCAGGTTGATCAGATGGATCTTGTGGTTACAAGAGTTTGACCTAGAGATTCGGGATAGAAAAGGGAGCGAGAATCAAGTGGCAGATCACCTATCGAGATTGGAAAGCCGGTCGCATGTGAAGGAAGGTGACAACATCAAAGAAGAGTTCTCGGATGAGCAGCTCTTGGCAATAAGAGAAGCTGAAATCCCTTGGTATGCAGACATTGTGAATTTTCTAGTGAGTGGAGTCTACCCACCGGAGACTACGGCTCAGCAGAGAAAGAAGTTGAGACATGATTGCAAGTATTATATTTGGGATGAGCCATACTTGTTTAAGCAGGGACCGGATCAAGTGATGAGAAGATGCATTTCGGAGAGCTAGATTGCAGAAGTGTTGAGGAGTTGCCACTCTTCATTGTATGGAGGGCACCACAGAGGCGAGCGGACAGCGCACAAGGTGCTACAGTCAGATTTCTTTTGTCCTACATTGTTTAGAGACTCTATGGCATACGTAAAAATGTGTGATAGATGTCAAAGAACAGGCACAATTGGTAGAAGGCAAGAAATGCCGCTGCAGCAGATATTAGAAGTGGAGATCTTTGATGTATGGGGTATAGATTTCATGGGCTCGTTCCCACCGTCATTTGGTAATCGTTACATCTTGGTGGCCATTGATTATGTATCAAAGTGGGTTGAAGCAATAGCTTGCCCCAGGAATGAAAATAAGGTGGTAACAAAATTTGTGAAAAAGCACATTTTCACCAGGTTCGGGACACCCCGAGCCATTATCAGTGATGGAGGGGCTTATTTCGTAAATGCAAGTTTCAAGAATTTGCTAGCTAAGTATGGGGTGCGCCACAAGGTAGCAACATCATATCATCCCCAAACTAGTGGGCAAGTGGAGGTGTCGAACAGAGAAGTAAAGTAGATTCTACAGAAGACAGTGAATGCACAACATAGTGATTGGTCAAGCAAACTCGACGATGCGTTGTAGGCTTATAGAATTGCTTACAAGACACCAATAGGGACTTATCCATATAGATTGGTCTATGGAAAGGTGTGTCATATGTCTGTGGAGCTAGAATACCGAGCTTTCTGGGCGGTGAGGAAATTAAACATGGATCTAGAGCTAGCTGGTAAGAAGAGGCTGATGCAACTCAGCGAACTTGATGAGTTTTGTTGGCATGCTTATGAAAGTGCCAAGTGCTACAAAGAGAAAACAAAGAGCTGGCACGATAAGCATATGGTGCATCGGATCTTTGAGCCGGAGCAGAAAGTATTGCTATTCAATTCAAGATTGAGGCTTTTTCCAGGAAAATTTCGGTCCAAATGGTCAGAGCCGTTTGAGGTGGTAAGAATGACCCCGCATGGGGCGGTGGAGTTGTGGCAAGAAGATAGAAGTGCCACGTTCTTAGTAAATGGGCAGCGATGAAAGCATTATTGGGGTGAGGACATTATTTGAGAGAAGACGTCCATCACTCTAGAGGATGATTGAGCATTGAATGACGTCGAGCTGCGATGGTAAATCAGGCGCTGCATGGGAAGCAACCCGTGAAATTGTTGTAATAGATGAGTAGAAATATTTGAAAAAAAAAGAAAAAAGAAAAAAAAGAAAAAGAAAAAATATATATAATAAAAATTTTGTTTGCATTGAAACCTACGAATTCTAATCAATTTCTTGTGGTGAAGTGATTTTCAGGCGGAACGGAGGGCAAAAATGCAAAGAAACGCAAAGGAAAAAATCGAGGTGAGAAAAATAAAAATTGACACATTACAGTAAGCTTACGCGATGGCTCCGTGTCACGGAGGGGGTGCTCCGCGTTACCCTTCGTGACACGTTGAAGAGTGTTCTGAATTTTTTAAAAATCCAGAACACTGGGGCGATGGCTCCATGTCACGGAGGGGGTGCTCCGTGTTACCCTCTGTGACACGTTGAGTGTTATTTCGTGTCGGGTCACACCGGGTCGCCAGGTAACCCACACGAAATATCACTTTTAAACCCTGATTTCCCTCAATTTCTTCATTATTTTCCCTTTCCTCCATCACCAACACCCCAAATTCCCTTCTCCCCCAACGTGATACGGACCTAGGTATCGATTTTCTTCAAGTTTTCTTCAATTTCATCGGAACAAAGGTATGTTCTTGAACTTTACCTCATTTTTGCTTGAATTTTCGAATCTTGAACATGTGTAGTGATTGAAACTTTCCCTAAGTGAAAATTAAGCTTGAATTCATTTAAGTTATGATTGATTAATGTTCATAGTATTGTTGTGAGTATATGAACTCGATGAACGCATGTGTTATTGAATTTTTGCGAAATTGTTAGCTAGGTTGGAAATTGAATATGAAGAAGAGTAAAAGTGTTTGAAATGTTGAAAAAAATTAGGTTGTGCATGTTGGGTGAATTGAATTATATTGTGATTAATGTTGAGTATGCTACGTAAACAAGGGGTTTTCGGGAGAATGAAATTGGTGAATTGCATAGGGTGTTGAGAACAAAAATTTGGCTAAGTGCTATGATGGTGAAAGTGAATCATTGGCGATAATTTTATTCATTGTACGAAGTCTGAGTAGTACATAGTAATTGTTCCATCGATGTATATGAATGCAATAAGCCGGATGAATGTTAAGAATGAGAAAAATCATGAATGTCTTGTCGAATTGTTTTGATTGTGGCTAAAGACTAAGTGTGGGGTGACCTAATTAAACCCAACCTTAGTTGAAACTGATTATGACTTGAATAACATTGGGATTGTATTTTTAATTGTACAGGAACAATGTCAGGCAGACAAGACAAGGGTAAAGGCGCACCCACATCGGGCGCCGGCAGGAAAAGAATAAGATTAGGAACAGCAGTTCCAGCAGCACCAGCGGTTTCGAGAGGCCAACACCGATAATACGGAACCCGATGGGTGACTGACGAAGGGAAGAAATGGTATGCAAAACACAAAGAAACCAAATACTTCCCGGAAGATCATATATCAAGGGAGCCGCTGGCACAGGAATTCCCGTGGCTCGTACACCGAATTGACACCGCTGGGCTTAACTTCATCTTCGAAGAGCCCAGGGAGTGCAATCTCCATCTGATTCGGGAGTTCTATGCCAACTGAAACCCGACCCTCCACAGTCACACCGTCAAAATCAGGGGGCAGGTTGTCACTTTTGAGCCCCATCACCTAAATGCTATCTTGGGGGCGCGGGACACAGACGCCCATGTCCTTCGGCAGCTGAACATCACTCCACCTTATGCGGACATCAGACGCACTCTATGTGGAACCCGTTCGACAGCAAGGTGGAGAAGGCACAAGGAGAGGGGCTACCACCAGACACTGCCCTACTCGCAGATGAACAGGGAAGCCAGGATCTGGCTTAAAATTGTGTGCTCATGCTTGATCCCGGGGGTACACATGACAGATGTCACCTGGGACCGAGTCTGCTTGGTGTATGCCCTAATGAAGGGACTTGAAATAAATGTTGGGGCGGTGATCATCTCCGCCATGAAGAGAGCCCGACTGCATCAGGGGCACAGACACGGGTTCGGTGGTTTGCTTACCACGTTCCTAAGGGGCCACGATATCGAGGAGGAGGCCCTGGATTACATCCCACAGATTGACAGGAATGCCTTGGATGTCACCAAAATCAAGGCACCTGACACTACTCATGGGCTGGTGCTCACACTAGCCGAGCGACATGCTCGGGATGATCAGTATATGGCCCGCATGTACGGGATACAGATGTTGCAGTTGCGCATTGGCGGGAGGCCTGCAATGGAGGATGAGCTATGGCAGCTCGAGCTGGATTACCCATTCGGCGAGAATGCCCGAGCTCTATGCAGAGTGGGGCCCGCATTTATGGAGCCTGTAGATGATGACGTCCCCACCAATAAGGAGACGCGATGGGAGGACTCAGATGTTGAGTCAGATGAGGACAGCGGGGGCGATTCTGATATGGGAGACGAGGCAACGACACCTGATGAAGAAGTTGAATACTTCGATTGATCAAGGAGTTTCACCACCCACCTTTATGATATGTTGAATTTTGTGAACACTGGGGACAGTGTTCGGTTTAAGTGTGGGGTGGGAGTAGTTAGGTGCCAGCTGCTTCGTTTTTGTTTATGTTTATGTTTATGTTTTATTGTTGTGCCTGTGAAAAATGTGACCCTGTGACTTTGTGTAATGTGTTCTATAATTAAGTGGTGTTGTAATGAATGTTAATCTGTTGTGTGCTGTGTTGAGCTGTTGGTTGTTATGTAAATGTTTTTGTTTTCTATCGAAACTATCGAAATTTTTAAAAAATTTTGTTAAATTTCTTTTATGTTGGGTTTCTCGGCCTTTGTTTTCGGTGCTTTTACTGAGAATAGTCCCATTGAACCGAAGTCGTAGATAGTGGTCGTTCCCTATGATGGATGGATGACGACCGTCTTAAGGGAAATGTAGTCGATAGGAGTAGTTCGTTTCTTTCTTTTGTTTGTGTCCTAAACGTGTCGCTACTTCATGGTTCAGAATTCTTGTTACGTGTTGTACATGATATTAAGTTGCAAAGGTGATTCGTATGAAAGCATGCAAATGTGTAAACATGTTGAGATACCTAGGCCATAGAGTTTGATTCGGTGTGATCGAGGCTTAATAGTGAATTCTTGTAATTAGCTGGTTGAAGAGTCTGTGAATATGTCTTGAGTTGAGCATGTGCATTGAGTGTGAGGCGAGGTTTCGATTATTTCATGTTATTGTGAAGTGTCTAGAACTTGCCTGGTGTGTGTACGAAACGAAATGAAGGATGTGTATTGTAGGAAGGGATGTAGGCGTTTCTTTGATTAAATCGAAAGTTTCTCTATTATCATACCTACCTTGAATGTACATCCTAGTTAGCCCCATTTAGCCTTTAGCCTATTTTTTTGTCTTTGAAGAGGTACAAACCGAGCTTAATCCCTTCTTTCCATTAGCCGTGAATTTGATCCAAAACTCTTAAGCGCTCAAGAAAAATAATTTTCCCACTGAGTAAAGGAGTGAGAATTGTGAAAAGGAAAGAAAAGAGGAAGTGGTGAAAGTTAAAGAAAAGGTCAAAGGTGCATTTGCTGATATTAAATAAACTAAAGATGTATAACTAATCTTTGCTAGTAAGTCGACTGTGCTTAAAGAAATGGGAACACGAACAAAGAAAAAATTCTTCAAGAATGGGAGGATGAAGGAAGAAAAAAAATGACCGTAATGATGGTAGGATGTATTGAAAAGCATTTAAGAAAGCTAGTTGCTATTATTGGTTAGCCCAGTATTTGCTAGTTCCTTAGCTTAAATTACAACCCGTTAAGTCCTACATGATCTTACATCACTCGTCCTTATATTAGTGGAGTAATACACTAGAGGCAAGCCTATGATTCATGACATGATGCATGTGAATTCCTTGGGAGAGAGAGCAAAATTGTATTCATATACCCCTACATGTAGTGCTTTGGAAATCATATGATAGAAAAGGGGATAGTTTTCTTGTTTTGTGAGGGCACATGCTTGACGAGAGATTAATTTCGTGTCGGATGTCTTGATCAGTTGATTTGCATGAGTTTGCCAAGATCGAGAATTGATTCTTGATCTTAGGAGGTCTTAATGTGATGTACTTCATTGTATTGATGAGACTATGAATGTTTTCTTGATGATTTGCTATATTAAATAATCGGTATAGTCGTAGCTTGAATTGTTGAGCCAAAGTAGCTATGCGTGAGTGTCAATTGCATGAGATGTGAGAATATTGTTCAAGGACGAACAAGAGTTTAAGTGTGGGGTAAGTGATCTTGGGCAGAATTTCATGCCCAAGTGATACTCAAATGCTTCATTTCGACTTGTTTGTATATCATTATTGTGTACATTCTCATGTGATTTGTAGTTAAATGTGAATTTATACTAACCAACATGATTAGTGTTGTTTTGCATGTAAAATGGAATTTTGGGAAGTTAAGATACATATTGGTAAAATCGGGAATGGACTTGGAAACAAGGAGTGAAAAAGGACATGGAAGATCAGAAAAAACAAGGGCTCCGCGATGGAGCCGTGTCAAGTTGCCATCGCGGAGGCACTCTGCCTCAGATGAAATAATTTTGGCAATTTCCAGTGAAGGTGAGCGACAGCACCATATCACGTTGGCCAGGCTTCGCGATGTAGGCCGTGGCACGTTGAGGTTAAATTGCCTGGGGGGCCGACTTCCAGTGAGGGTCCGCGATACCTCCGTGGCACGGAGGGAGTGCTCCGCGATACACTCCGTGCCACATTGCTTGTTATTTCAGAAAAAATTCTCAATAGTATAAATAGCACACTTAGGTTTTATTTTAAATATTCTAACTTGGTTGGGCAAGAACGTGGGTTACAGACAGTTGAGGGGATGAAAATTCTAGGGTTCTTCTCTACCTCTTTCTCTTTTATCTCAATTGTTTGTATGAATTTTACTTATTTGATGATGTTAAATCCACAAATGAGTGGCTAAATTCACTTCTTGCTGAGGTTAAGAACAATTGTAGTGGAATGTAATTGTTAATCATTTCAGTTTTCATGTTTTCTTCAATGGTTGCTCTATCAATTCTTGTTTTTACTACATTAATGTTTGGCCAATGTTAATGTATATCTAAAAAATTCAATTTTGATTTTGAAAAGGAAAGAAATTGGAAAGATGTGAATTGGTGGGATATGATCTCTTCTTAGTTTGGAAAATTGAGAATTGATTTACATTCAGAATAGAAATATATCTGAAAGTCTTATTAGTCAATTAAGGAATCGGGAATGTATGGCTAGAACATGAAATTCTTTTATCACAGAAATGTAGATTAAGGCTCATGATTTTTAAGTTGGATAGGAGTCGAAAGTTCCAATCCATAGGTAATAATTCTTGACTAGCAACTGAAGGAAAGATTAACTGAATTGTATTGATAAATTAATTCCCTGCATGTTCATTTTAACCTCAGCTTGCTCATTACTATTGTTCAGACTTACTTTATAATTTTGCCTTAGATTCGTATTAATTAGTAAACTCAAACTCTCAAAATATTATTTATTTGGTTGTCTGCATTCTTAAAGATATAGTTCATTAACACTTAAGTTAATTAGTATCGTAGCTCAGTCCCTGTGGGATCGATACTTGGCTTTACTTAAGCCACTTTACTACTTGCGTTCGACCACGTGCACTTGCGTGTAGTCACCACAGTAGCCAAAAAATTACCGGACCTTTCCCTGAGGCAACGAGAGGGAACAACGGCCTGTGGTTACTACCAACGAGCCATTGTTACCACCTGTCATCCAGTTCTACACCTCAGAAGTGTGGACCACGAGTGGATACAACGACCCATTGGTTCTTCTAACGAGTCGTTGTGAGGACTCGTTGTCTCCATGCCAGTTTTCCTATATGTTCTAATGGAAGGTGTCAATGGCCCATCCTTTGTTCCAACAGAATGTTGTATCCTCCCGTGGGTCTTTCCAGAGAAGTCTGCTTCAGGAACCAGAACCAACGAGAGCTTTCAACGGGCCGTTGTTTGAACCAACGACCCGTCCTGAGATCCATTGTTCAGGGTCGGGCAGTTTTCAATTCTTTCTGCCAGGGTTGTTTTAGTATTTTCTCAGCCTTTTAACTTGAAATCATGTCATTTTGGGTTCGTGTAGGAGGGAATTAAAGGGTTAAAATGACCCTTTCCAATCATTTTTCTCAACTCCCTCAAGAACATAGCATAAAACTTCTCTGGAAGCACAGTGCAGGAGCTAGGGTTGATTTTTCTTCTTAGTTTTCTCAGGAATTTTCACCAGGGTTTTCTTCTTCAGGTATGTGAGAATTCATCAAGGAGATTGTTCTTCCCTTCGTCCCCCAAAACTCTCTCTGTTCACTTTCAGTCCTAGCCCTAAGTTTGCGAATTTGAAAGTATTACTATCGTTCTTGTATTAATTCATGAGGAATCCTGTCCTATGTTAATTGTAGCTATTTTCCTCCAGTTTGTAACTAAAATGATGCTTGTTCCATCAAATTAGAAGTTCAGCCCTAACTTTTAAAAAGTCAGAAATTAGAATCCTATTTAAACTTTGAATTCTTGAGAATTGTTTGCATCTTTTAGAGTTAGGGGCTTCTATAATGATTGTGTGTGTTAAAAACTCAGTTACATGTATGTTATTCAGATTCAGTCTGAAAGTCTATATACTTTGTATTTCTTAGAATTGACAGTTCAATTTCAGTCAAAGTACTAGAATATTCAGTATTAATTAGAAATGCCAGCTAATCAGTTTGACTCCAGTCTTTTCCCGAGGTGTTAGTGGTGCTTCTCAGTTATCAGAATTAGACTCAGAATATAATTTATTTGGTCCATTAGGTAGTCATGACATTCTAGTTAAATAGCTCTGACCAGCCCCAGGACCCCAGTTCAGTTATCAGTTTGTTCTTTAGACGGTTACGATGCTTCTAGATAAGCAGCTCTGACTAGTCTTAGAACCCAGTTTTCAAATCTTGTCCTAGAAGACGCTCAGGGAACTCTCAAACAGTATCCCTGGGTCATTTATAGTCTTGGGCCCTAGTATCGAGCTATCCGATTGTCAGTAGTAGTCGTGATAGAATTATCCAATGGGAGTAGGACTTAGCACCGAAAGGGTCGGGGTTCTAGCACACCCAGGTTCCAAAACTACGTTGCCGTCGTAGGATATATTTACTTGGCCTCTTGGCCCCCCCTCTGACAGTGATTCTCATGGACCCTGACAAGGTATATTGGGTCCAACCGGTGGTGTGTATACATCGGACTCCACATCTAGCTCACGTGGTTATACGTCAGTTATAGCCTCTCCCACTAGTCAGTTCAGTTTACCATAAGATTTCTCAGTTTAGAGCAGTTTAGAGCAGTTTAGTGCAGTGTCTCAGATTCAGTATTTCAGACTTAGGACATGTTTATGACCATCATCTAGGGTCACTTTTGACCATATTAGTTTTACACCAATTGTATCAGTTTTTAGTATTTCAGTTTAGTCATTTCATGTCGTATCAGTTCAGTTACTAGTTCTATCATATTATTCATGTTTCTCTCACTTACTTAGTACATTCAAAGTACTAATGCATACTTTTATGGTGTATCGTTTCATGATACAGTCGCAGGTTCTCAGACCCAGCACCGTTAGCCGATTACGTTCGGGTGTCTCTATCAGCAGCAACAGTGTGAGTCCTTATATTCCGAGGGCACATTTTATTCATTTCAGTTTCTTTATTGTTTTCAGCTAAACTTAGAGTTAGTTGGGGGCTTGTCCCAGCAACTCCTCAGTTAGATGGCTTTTAGACCAGACTTGATTTCATATTTTTCAGATATTTTAAATCTCTATGTTCAGTCTTTAATTTTTAATAAATGTTATTATGTATTATTTTAAATTTCCGTTGTGCATGTTTACTCAGAATACCAGTGTATGATAGACTAGGGGTTGACTTAAGGTCACTCGTGACTTCAAGTACCGTGTTACATCCAGGGTGTAGGCTCGGGGCGTGACACTTGTAAACATTGCTGCAAGATCGGACATGCACCTTTTAAGTGCTGGAAAAGGCTTGATGCTAAGTGCAGCAAGTGCAAACAATTTTGGGCACAATGCAATTATTTGTAATAATAAAACTCATCAGCAGGATGCAGATGCTCGAGTTGTTAATGAACATGAGGAGGATCAACTCTTTGTTGCATCATGTTTTGCAAGCAATGTTTCAACTGAGTCTTGGATGATCGATAGCGGATATACAAATCACATGACTTATGATCAAGAACTCTTCAAAGAATTGAAACCTATTCAAATTTCAAAGGTTAGAATAGGCCATGGTGGTCACATTCCAGCAAAAGGAATAGGAACCATTGCAGTTGAGACACATTTAGGTACAAAACAATATCTTATATGCTTTATGTACCTGACTTGGACCGAAACTT
The DNA here is from genome assembly GCA_035772735.1 of Datura wrightii. Classification (NCBI taxonomy): domain Eukaryota; kingdom Viridiplantae; phylum Streptophyta; class Magnoliopsida; order Solanales; family Solanaceae; genus Datura; species Datura wrightii. The sequence goes on along the minus strand of JASDFA010000001.1, from coordinate 178,092,858 downwards.
GTTAAGTGTTGGTCAATTATTAGAAAAAGGTTCCAAAATTTATTTTGAAGATAATATTACTTGATCAAAGATCCCTCAGGACAAGACTTGTTTAACGTTAAAATGAGAGGTAAAAGTTTCTCATTAGATCCATTTAAGGAAGAGCAAATAATGCATTTACTAAAAGCAAATATTGCTGAGTTATGGAATAAGAGACTCGGGCACTATCATTATCAAGGGTGTTATACCCCGTAGAATTTCCGGCACCTAGACGACCTATTCGCACATTGGTTAAGCGTATTTGAAGGCCATACGTGCTGGAGAAAGGCCCGGGAAAGGATCGGACAAGAAACCTGTCGAACCATCGCGGAAGGAGCCGAGGCAGAACCCCTCCGCGATGTCAGCGTGTCACGGAGGACAGGCCTCCGCGTTGGCTCCGTGACACGTTGGCCTTGTCTAGGCCCAAGTATATAAAGGCCACTTCGGTTTAAAATCATTTAACCACACAATTATTTCCAGAAAATAGAGGGTGAGCGGCAGAGAGAAGTAAGAACGAAGGAAACATTACAATTTTCGTCTGATTACGCTGCTAAACGTTGCCCAAATTCAAATTAACTCCAGATACTGAGGTATTTAGCAGCAGAGAGCATTCCTACGGATTCAGTTTCGTAAAATACGGCCGACGAATCGTCGAGCCACCGAGCTAAGGTAAGTGGAATTGCTCTAAATTAGTGTCTATGTGTTCCTAGCTGTGAAGTGAATATTTCTCCCTTCTGGACCGCTGAAAAATAGCGAGTTTTCGACCGTCTTTTGATAAGCCTAAGTTTAGGCTATAAACTATATCGAAAGTAATGTTTCTCTTTACAATAAAGCTGTATTTAGTATTAATTGACGTATTTATGAATGCAGTTGAGAGAAAATAGTTGAAGTACCGGCCGAGCCTCGTCCGACGGACGAATCGTTCAAGAATAAGGTATGTAAAGCTAGTTCCCTCGGCAAGTTAAGTAATATCGGTGCAGTATAGTAATTTACAGGCCAGTAGAATATTCAGAAGTCAAGTGTTACGTTTATTATGAATGTTGATACGGTATTAGAAGCATCAGGTTGTAATTTGCGTGAAACTTACTAATACGACATAGCTTCTAACACAAGTATTAGAAATTGCTCAGTATGTGATGTGATACGGAATGTTAAGATATTATTGTATTCAGTTGAAACCCCGTAAAGCGATGTAATATCCGTAAGCACCTCAGAAATAGAATGGCAGGCTAAAATAAAGTTTAGAACGCATGTTAGGAATAGTAAATCACGTTAATACAGAAACTCAGTATACAGCATAGGTTGCAGCAGAAATACTATATTTCGTATAGCATTTGCCCCAGTACAGTCTGGCAGGAGACTATATTCATATATACATATTTACCAGTCTCAGCACGTATTAAATACGTACAGATTACTATCATTAGTTCAGCATGTAGTATATACGATACTTTACCCCTATTAGCCCCAGCATGTGAGATAGGCAGACAGTATTACTAGTTGAGACCGCTGTATTGTTTGGGGTTGGATTACCTAGCATCCATGACCGCCCCAGGGTTAATAGCTGTATCGACTCGTCCGCAAGAGGACGAGGATACGTCGCTCTACGGAGTGGCATGCCGTCCCGCAAGGGGACGAAGATGGGATGCCCGTTTTCCCCATATTGTGCCTTGGTCGGCCCTTATACATCCCCGTCGAGCGGATACGCCCGGGGTGTTGATTCAGGAGTCCTCCGGACTCACGTACAGTTATAGTCAGGGGCTCAGCGAGCCCAAGTGCATACCCAGGGGACTGGCAGGATGCTTACCGGGTTATAGGAGATGGGATGACCGGGGTAGGGTTGTAGATTCTGTGCTGGTTGTACCTCCCGGCTTATGGGGGTCGGGTAGGGTTTGTGTGTGCCATGATATGTTACTTCATGTTATGCCATGTTATGATAGATACGAGTAGAATAGCGGTAGAGGGATATGTCTCCAGGTATGACTCCTATCCTAGCCAGTATAATTGAGAGAAGGTATGACGTACATTATCAGACAAGTTAATCTGTTTCTTCCTACTTCAGTTTTAGCAGTTACATTATTGTCTTGATATTTTGCTTTCAGTTATTGCTTTACATACTCAGTACCAGTGGTACTGATGCCCGGTGGGGCATTGCATTACTTGCCTGCAGGTACTCATAGACGAGCAGGCGATACTACGTGATTCCTGTCAGCGGTCGAGTATTCAGCTCCTGTCATCCAGAGACTGAATTCTAGAGGTGTGGTTCAGTTCCTTTTGTTGTATAGTATGGGTAGGTCGGGGCCCTGTCCCGATCACTTCTATTGCTATTCCTAGAGGCTTGCAGTCTGTATATATCTCCCTGTGGTCAGATGAGCCGGTCGTGTGAGGCCGTGCAGTTGTATAGCTGTTAGTACTCTTTCTTTCTTTTATGTTGGTCGTGTGGGGCCATAGTTTGCCAGTAGTGGTGACTTTGCCGGTCACGTAGTTTCTAGTGCTTCATGATTGAGTTATAGATAACTAGACAGCATGGTCTGGTCAGCTGTTAGTACAGGTACAGGAGGCTATAGGCCAATAGGCCGGGGGCTGTGTTTACAGCCGTTATATAGCCCTTTGTTTCCAGAAATATGAGTTAGCACCAGCCAGGCACCAGATGTGCCCAGGCTTAGCAGTCCAGCAGTTCAGGTCCCAGTAGGGCACCAGGTGCCAGTCATACCCCCCAAGGTGGGGTGTGACAAACTTGGTATCAGAGCAGGTCGTGTTCCAGGGAGTCTGCAAGCCGTGCTAAGTAGAGTCCTGTCCATGGATGTGTTGTGCACCACATACTATGGATAGGAGGCTGCAAGGCATGATAGGATGGTTGTCTTTTATTCTTATTCAGTCGTGCTGTAGAGCGGTGCAATATAGGGTTGAGTCCCTGAAAGCTTACTATATTCTTTGGTTACAGATAATGTCAGACCAGCAACATCCTATCACAGGTCGGAGCTTAGATATTGCAGCAGGGGAAGGTACCAGTAGGATGCCTCCCCCTCATTTGAAAACAGCCCGATCAGAGGGAACTACAAAGGCATCGTCCCAGCCTCCTCAGCAGTCTCCACCACGTCAGGAGCCACTTAGGGCGACATTACCTTCAGCAGTCCCTATACCGACACCTTCCGACCAGGAGGTTAGGAGTGTTGTAGTTATGTTAGCACAGATGATGGCTGCTCAGCGTCAGCCAATGCCGCCTACAGTTGCAAAGTCATCAGGAGGGCCCGGTAGTTCGAGGGTCCGAGAGTTCTTAGCCCTGAATCCCCCACAGTTTACAGGTACGGACCGGACAGAGGACCCTCAGGATTTTCTGGATCAAATGCAGAGAATATTCAGGGTTATGCATGCCACGCCTACCGAATCAGTTGAATTGGAAGCATTCCGGTTACGGGATATCGCTGTGTTATGGTATGAAAGCTGGGAAAGGTCCCGAGGGAGAGATGTGTCCCCTCCCACTTGGTCTAGCTTTTCAGCAGCTTTTCTGGATCACTATTTGCCGCGGGAGATTCGACAGGCCCGGGTAGACCAGTTCCTACATCTGGAGCAGGGGGCCATGAGTGTCCGGGAATATTCCTTGCGGTTTGATTCTCTGGCTCGATATGCACCGGCCTTTGTTGATACCATGGCATCCAGAGTGCACCGTTTTATTATGGGGTTGAATCCAGAATATGTCGAGACTTGTATTACGGCCACATTGCGAGAGGACATGGACATTGCTCGAATTCAGGCATTTGCCCAGAATATTGAGGGCATCAGACAGCGACATCGGGAGATCAGAAGGGTCAATCAGGAATAGTGTCGCCAGGACAGGCCAGTTGAGTTACAGAGGAAGGCCCGGGGAGGACCCAGGCCACGATTATCAGACAGGCCGCCCAGGCCCCCACCTCCGCCACAGTCACAGGGGGGTAGATTCAGCCGCAGGGGGCAGTCAGAGACTGGTAGAGGCTCGCAGATGGCAGATTCACCATTACAGAGGAGGGCGGAGCAGAGTAGGTATACCCTACCACTTTGCCCTATATGCAGTCGATGCCATCCTAGAGCATGCAGATATGGCTCCACCGCATGTTATATTTGTGGCCAAGAAGGCCATTTGATGAAAGATTGCCCGGCCAGAGGTCGAGAGGACCGCGATAGACAGGATAGGGCATCAGCAAGGTCACGAGCCACAGCATCCTCGACTGGGCGCAGGCCCTCAGTTTCAGCAGGCAGGGGTCGGGGCAGATCAGGGGCCTCCAGTACAGGTGCTGGCCCAAGCCGCGCATATGCCTTACCAGGGAGGCAAGACTCAGAAGCGTCGCCTGATGTTGTGACAGGTATGCTAACTATTTGCTCACACCCTGCTTATGTATTGATTGATCCAGGGTCTACTTTGTCCTATATTACTCCATTTGTGGCATGAAAGTTTAGTATTATACCAGAATCATTGCAGCAGCCCTTCTTAGTATCTACGCCCGTCGGTGACTCTATCACAGCTAGCCGAATCTACCGCGGGTGTACAGTAGAGGTTGCTGACCGTCCGACCACAGTAGATCTGGTCGAGTTAGAAATGATAGACTTCGATGCCATAATGGGTATGGATTGGTTAGTACCGTGAATTGCCAACGTTGAATGTTGGACCAAAACTGTCCGATTCCACTTCCCAGGAGAAGCTGTGCGGGAGTGGAAGGGCAGCACCGTTACGCCAAAAGGTAAGTTTATTTCTTACCTTCAGGCGAGGAAGTTGATATCTAAGGGATGTATTTACCATCTGGTCAGAGTTCAGGATGTTCAAACAGAATCTCCGACACTCCAGTCTGTTCCAGTGGTGAATGAATTCCCTGATGTGTTTCCTGATGAGTTACCTGGTATTCCCCTAGAAAGGAAAATAGACTTTGCTATCGACTTGTTACCAGGCACTCAGCCAATATCAATACCTCCCTATCGTATGGCTCCTGCAGAACTCAAAGAATTAAAGGAGCAGTTGAAAGATTTATTGGATAAAGGTTTTATCAGGCCGAGTACTTCACCGTGGGGTGCGCCAGTTTTATTTGTGAGAAAGAAAGATGGCTCACTCCGAATGTGCATAGATTATCGGCAGTTAAACAAAGTTACAGTAAAGAACAAGTACCCGCTCCCCAGAATTGACGACTTATTTGATCAGTTGCAGGGAGCCAGATACTTTTCTAAGATTGACTTGCGGTCCGAATATCACCAGGTCCGAGTACGTGAGAGAGATATTCCTAAGACAGCGTTCAGAACCCGATATGGACATTTTGAATTTCTAGTTATGTCCTTCGGGTTAACGAATGCCCTAGCAGTCTTTATGGACCTGATGAACAGTATTTTCAGACCTTTCCTGGACTTATTCGTGATAGTATTCATTGACGACATTCTGGTGTATTCTCATTCTGAAGCAGATCACCGAACTCATTTGCGGACAGTGCTCCAGATCCTTAGGGACCGCCAGTTGTATGCTAAATTTTCTAAGTGTGAATTCTGGCTTAACTCAGTGGCCTTTTTAGGGCATATCGTCTCAGACGCTGGTATACAGGTAGACAAGCAGAAAATAGAAGCAGTTAAGTCATGGCCTAGGCCTACCACTCCGATTGAAGTTCGTAGTTTTCTGGGGTTGGCAGGATATTACAGAAGGTTCGTTGAAGGGTTCTCAACCATTGCGGCACCTCTGACCAAATTGACACAGAAAGCAGCAAAGTTTCAATGGACAGAGACATGCGAGCAGAGCTTCCAGGAACTGAAAGACAGATTAACCTCCGCCCCAGTATTGGCATTGCCGGAAGGCACAGAAGGTTATTCAGTCTATTGCGACGCGTCAGGTGTTGGGTTAGGTTGTGTGTTGATGCAGCATGGTAGAGTAATTGCATATGCTTCCAGACAGCTGAGGAAACACGAAAAGAATTACCCCACCCACGACCTGGAATTGGCCGCAGTAATCCACGCCTTAAAGATGTGGAGGCACTACCTGTACGGCGTCCATGTTGATATTTACACAGATCATAAGAGCTTACAGTACATTTTCACTCAGAGGGAGTTGAATCTACGGCAACGCCGCTGGTTGGAGATGTTAAAAGATTATGATGTGAATATTCTATATCACCCTGGAAAAGCTAATGTTGTAGCAGATGCCCTGAGCCATAAGTCAATGGGGAGTTTGGCGTATTTGCGACCTAAGAAACAGAAGTTAGCCAAAGAAATTCATCAGTTAGCTGGTCTAGCCATTCGAGTAATGGAAACAGAAAATAATAGAGCAGTAATTCAAAATTCTGTTGTGTCATCATTAGTTACAGAGGTAAAAGAACGACAGTACGAGGATTCTGATTTAGTCCAACTCAGAAATAGAATTCAGGCAGGTAAGGAGTTAGATTTTCAGATAACCGAGAATGATGTGCTACGTTGTAAGGGCCGCCTTTGTGTCCCGAATGTTTCAGGGCTTCGCGGGCGGATCATGCATGAGGTACATTACGCTCGCTATTCCCTTCATCCAGGAGCGACGAAAATGTACCACAACATCAGAGACATCTACTGGTGGCCAGGTATGAAAGCTGAGATAGCTGAATTTATATCTAGATGTTCTAATTGTCAACAGGTGAAAGCAGAGTACCAGAAGCCGGGCGGTTTGACGCAAGATATAATGGTACCTATGTGGAAATGGGAAGTGATAAACATGGATTTTGTAACAGGGTTACCCCGTACTAGACGCATAAATGATTCCATTTGGGTAATAGTTGACAGGCTGACAAAATCAGCTCATTTCCTGCCAGTGAGGGCTACCTTCTCAGCTGAGGATTACGCCGAATTATATATCAGAGAAATAGTTAGATTGCATGGAGTGCCAGTATCTATCATTTCAGATAGAGGAGCACAATTCACAGCTAGATTCTGGCAATCATTTCAGAAAGGTTTGGGAACACAGATTAACTTGAGCACAGCATTCCATCCTCAAACATATGGGCAGGCTGAACGTACAATTCAGACGCTCGAAGATATGCTACGAGCGTGTGTGCTAGATTTTGGGGGTAGCTAGGATGAGTACCTTTCGTTAATTGAATTTGCTTATAATAACAGTTATCATTCAACCATCCAGATGGCGCCTTTCGAGGCATTATACGGGCAAAAATGTAGATCGCCAGTGGGCTGGTTTGAAATAGGAGAATCAGCATTGGTTGGCCTAGACATTGTTCAGCAGTCAGAGGAAAAGATAAAGCTTATCCGAGAACGTTTACTGACCGCTCAGAGCCGCAAGAAATTGTATGCAGATATGCGGCGCAAAGATCTAGAATTTGCGGTAAATGACTGGGTATATCTGAAAGTGTCCCCGATGAAAGGGGTAATGAGGTTTGGCAAGAAAGGCAAGCTTAGCCCGAGATTCATTGGGCCATATCAGATTCGGCGAAGAATAGGCCGAGTGGCATACGAATTGAACTTGCCTCCAGAGTTAGCATCTGTTCACCCAGTATTCCATGTCTCTATGTTAAGAAAGTTCGTAGGGGACCCTTCTACAGTAGTTCCAGTTCAAGATGTCTAGGTCACAGAAGAGTTAACATATGAAGAGGTTCCCGTATCTATCTTAGACAGACAGATTCGCAGGCTGAGAACTAAAGATGTTTCATCTGTCAAAGTATTGTGGCGTAACAGGAACCGGGAAGAAATGACGTGGGAAGCTGAAGAAGATATGAAAGCCAGATACCCTCACCTATTTCAGACCTAGTCAGGCGACAGGTATGTCTGTATTATTACTTATGCAGTACCTTATAGTTGTGAGGAAGATTGATACTTAGTTATCCAGTGGATCCTAGACTATTATGTGCAGCACCTGTGTTGGACTTTTCTGCATTTCAGGTTTTTGCTATAGTCCATATTACAGGGGAAACTCTACCGAAATTTTTCTAGAAAGTAAGTAAGTAGTCCTCTAGATAACAGTGTACATTCGAGGACGAATGTTCTTAAGGGGGGGAGAATGTTATACCCCGTAGAATTCCCGGCTCCTAGACGACCTATTCGCAGGTTGGTTAAGCGTATTTGAAGGCCATACGTGCTGGAGAAAGGCCCGGGAAAGGATCGGACGAGAAACCTGTCGAACCATCGGCGGAAGGAGCCGAGGCAGAACCCCTCCGCGATGGCAGCGTGTCACAGAGGAGAGGCCTCCGCGTTGGCTCCGTGACACGTTGGCCTTGTCCAGGCCCAAGTATATAAAGGCCACTTCGGTTTAAAATCATTTAACCACACAATTATTTCCAGAAAACAGAGGGTGAGCGGCAGAGAGAAGTAAGAACGAAGGAAACATTACAATTTTTGTCTGATTACGCTGCTAAACGTTGCCCAAATTCAAATTAACTCCATCTACTGAGGTATTTAGCAGCAGAGAGCATTCCTACGGATTCAGTTTCGTAAAATACGGCCGACGAATCGTCGAGCCACCGAGCTAAGGTAAGTGGAATTACTCTAAATTAGTGTTTATGTGTTCCTAGCTGTGAAGTGAATATTTCTCCCTTCTGGACCGCTGAAAAATAGCGAGTTTTCGACCGTCTTTCGATAAGCCTAAGTTTAGGCTATAAACTATATCGAAAGAAACGTTGCTCTTTACAATAAAGCTGTATTTAGTATTAATTGACGTATTTATGAATGCAGTTGAGAGAAAATAGTTGAAGTACCGGCCGAGCCTCGTCCGACGGACGAATAGTTCAAGAATAAGGTATGTAAAGCTAGTTCCCTCGGCAAGTTAAGTAATATCGGTGCAGTATAGTAATTTACAGGCCAGTAGAATATTCAGAAGTCAAGTGTTACGTTTATTGTGAATGTTGATACGGTATTAGAAGCATCAGGTTGTAATTTGCGTGAAACTTACTAATACGACATAGCTTCTAACACAAGTATTAGAAATTGCTCAGTATGTGATGTGATACGGAATGTTAAGATATTATTGTATTCAATTGAAACCCCGTAAAGCGATGTAATATCAGTAAGCACCTCAGAAATAGAATGGCAGGCTAAAATAAAGTTTAGAACGCATGTTAGGAATAGTAAATCACGTTAATACAGAAACTCAGTATACAGCATAGGTTGCAGCAGAAATACTATATTTCGTATAGCATTTGCCCCAGTACAGTCTGGCAGGAGACTATATTCATATATACATATTTACCAGTCTCAGCACGTATTAAATACGTACAGATTACTATCATTAGTTCAGCATGTAGTATATACGATACTTTACCCCTATTAGCCCCAGCATGTGAGATAGGCAGACAGTATTACTAGTTGAGACCGCTGTATTGTTTGGGGTTGGATTACCTAGCATCCATGACCGCCCCAGGGTTAATAGCTATATCGACTCGTCCGCCAGAGGACGAGGATACGTCGCTCTACGGAGTGGCATGCCGTCCCGCAAGGGGACGAAGATGGGATGCCCGTTTTCCCCATATTGTGCCTTGGTCGGCCCTTATACATCCCCGTCGAGCGGATACGCCCGGGGTGTTGATTCAGGAGTCCTCCGGACTCACGTACAGTTATAGTCAGGGGCTCAGCGAGCCCAAGTGCATACCCAGGGGACCGGCAAGATGCTTACCGGGTTATAGGAGATGGGATGACCGGGGTAGGGTTGTAGATTCTGTGCTGGTTGTACCTCCCGGCTTATGAGGGCCGGGTAGGGTTTGTGTGTGCCATGATATGTTACTTCATGTTATGCCATGTTATGATAGATACGAGTAGAACAGCGTTAGAGGGATATGTCTCCAGGTATGACTCCTATCCCAGCCAGTATAATTGAGAGAAGGTATGACGTACATTATCAGACAAGTTAATCTGTTTCTTCCTACTTCAGTTTTAGCAGTTACATTATTGTCTTGAGATTTTGCTTTCAGTTATTGCTTTACATACTCAGTACCAGCGGTACTGACGCCCGGTGGGGCGTTGCATTACTTGCCTGCAGGTACTCATAGACGAGCAGGCGATACTACGTGATTCCTGTCAACGGTCGAGTATTCAGCTCCTGTCATCCGGAGACTGAATTTCAGAGGTGTGGTTCAGTTCCTTTTGTTGTATAGTACGGGTAGGTCGGGGCCCTGTCCTGATCACTTTTATTGCTATTCCTAGAGGCTTGCAGTCTGTATATATCTCCCTGTGGTCAGATGAGCCGGTCGTGTGAGGCCGTGCAGTTGTATAGCTATTAGTACTCTTTCTTTCTTTTATGTTGGCCGTGTGGGACCATAGTTTGCCAGTAGTGGTGACCTTGCCGGTCACGTAGTTTCTAGTGCTTCATGATTGAATTATAGATAACTAGACAGCATGGTGGCCTTGTCGGCCCGTATAGGTTTCCCTGAATTGATATGTTTCTGGTCAGCTGTTAGTACAGGTACAGGAGGCTATAGGCCAATAGGCCGGGGGCTATGTTTACAGCCGTTATATAGCCCTTTGTTTCCAGAAATATAAGTTAGCGCCAGCCAGGCACCAGATGTGCCCAGGCTTAGCAGTCCAGCAGTTCAAGTCCCAGTAGGGCACCAGGTGCCAATCATACCCCCCAAGGCGGGGTGTGACAAAGGGCTTGTGAAAATGCAAAAATTAAAGATGGTGGAGAACCTACCTGACTTGGAAGTAAATTCTATAGAATGTCATGCTTATCAATTTGTTAATCAACATCAAAAACCATTTCCTAAATTATCCTAGAGAGACTCACAAAAGCTACAGCTAGTTTATACTGATGTTGTAGGACCTCAAAGAACTCCATCTCTATGAGGTAGCATCTATTAGGTTCTTTTCATTGATGATTTTACAAGAATGTGCTGGAATTTTTTTTCTTGAAATTCAAATCAGAAGTTGTTGTTATATTATGAAAATTCAAGAAATTGGTGGAAAATCAAAGTGGTTGTTAGATTCAAGCTTTGAGGTCTAATAATAGGAAGGAATATTATGCATCAGCTTACAACACCATATACTCCAAAATAAAATGGTGTTAGTGAAAGAAGAAATAGATGGATAATGGAGATGGCCAGATGAATGTTGCATGAGAAGGAGCTGCCTAAATCTTTTTAGGCTAAGGCTGCAAATACTGCAGTTTTTATGCAAAATCGACTTCCAACGAAGGCTTTGGAATATAAAACACCATTTGAAGCTTGGTATAAGTCTAAACCTTCACTAAGTTTTCTTAAAGTGTATTGTGTATGTTTTGCTCATATTTCTCAGGTTAAACGTAACAAACTTGACAAGAAGGCAATTTTAGGCATCCTTGTGGGTTACAACAGCGTGTCTAAAGCTTACAAGGTCTATCATCCTCAAACAAGAAAGATGACAGTTACAAGAGATGTTCATTTTAGTGAGAATGAACAATGGGATTGGAAAAATTCTCATAAATCGGGAAAACACTCACCAGAAGCAAACATCCACCCTCCCGAAGAGCAAAAAATTGAACAATGGCAGCAAAAACTAGAAGATGATCATCCAATAAAAGGGAGAAGATTGTTGTCAGATATCTATTAGAGATGTAATATAGCCATCTATGAACCTGTTGTACCTTTAAAAGCTCTTTAAAACCTAAAGTGGAAGAAGCAATGGAGGAGGAGATCTCCATGATTGAGAAAAATAAAACTTGAGTGCTAGTCGACAAACCCGATGATAGGAAAGTCATCAGTGTGCAATGGATCTTCAGAACAAATTTAAATGTAAATATCTCCATCAACAAACACAAGGCCAGATTTGTAGTTAAAGGGTATGCACAAATTTATGGTGTTGATTACACTGGCACTTTTTCTCCTGTTGCAAGATTAGACACTATCATATTATTGCTCACAATAGCAGCACAAATGGAATGGAAGGTGTTCCAACTTGATGTCAAATCAGCCTTCTTAAATGGCACACTGGAGGAGGAAATATATGTTGAGCAATCATTAGGATTTGTGAAACACGGCGATGAAGATAAAGTCTATCTTCTTAAAAAGGCTCTTTATGGCCTAAAACAAGCACCAAAAGCTTGGTATAGCAGGATAGATGATCATCTGTTAAGCCTGAATTTTGAAAAAAGCTTATCTAAATCCATCCTTTATGTAAAACATAAACACAATGATATTCTTATTGTGTCTCCTTATATTAATGATCTTCTGGTGACAGCAAATAATACAAGGTTGGTTGAAGAGTTTAAAGAAGAAATGACACATGTTTTCTGAAATGACAAATCTTGGTCTTATGGCCTATTTTCTTGGGATGGAGATCAAGCAAACCAAAAGAAAAGTGTTCATTTGCCAGAAGAAATATGCAAAGGAACTTCTGAACAAATTTCAAATGGAGGAATGCAAGTCGATGAGCACGCCGATGAATCAAAAAGAGAAACACTATAAAGAAGATGGAGCCGACAAAGTTGATGAAGGTTATTATAAAAGCTTGATCGGATGCTTAATGTATCTCACCGCAACAAGAATGGATATTCTATTTGTTGTAAGGCTCTTATCTCATTTTAAGCATTGTGCAAGTGAATTTCACTTAAAAGCACCAAAAAGAATATTAAGATATATCAAAGGTACTGTTGACTATGGTGTAAAGTTTGAAAAATGTCAAAGCTTCAAGCTGTTTGAATTCTCAGATAGTGATTGGGCTGGATCTGTTGATGATATGAGAAGTACTTTTGGACATTGTTCCAGTCTAGGTTCAGGAATCTTCTCGTGGTCATCCAAGAAATAGAAAATTATTTCACAATCAACTGCAGAAGTTGAATTCACAGCAGCAACATCAGCAGTAAACCAAGTCTTATGTCTTAGAAAGATCATGTATGATTTACATATGGAACAGAAGGAAAGTACTAAGATTTTTGTAGACAACCAGGTAGCTATTACAATATCAAACAATTCAGTGTTTTATAGGAAGATCAATCATTTCAACATCAAGTTTTATTTCTCAAGAAAAGTGCAGCAAAAGGGAGAAGTGACCCTAGTCTACTGCAAGTTTGAAAACCAGCAGGCAAACCTGTTTACTAAGCCGCTTCCGGTCAACAAGTTTGAGCTTCTAAGGCAAAGAATTGGAGTTTGCATTTCCTAAAGTAAGGAGGAGTGTTAGAAGTTGCTTAAGGGAATGCACGTGACTTGTTTTAGTTTTCTCACCTTTTAGACAAGGCACCTAGTCAAATTAGTATTCCTATTTCTTAGGAAATTGTTAGTTGTTTATGAATTTTAGGATAGCAAATAGGGATGCATTATTTCCGTATATTTACCTACTTTCAGTTGCACATCGATTATTTAATAAACGAGTTGCTTATCAAATAAAGTGAGCCTTTTTTTTACTTGTGAAAAAACTTTTTTACTTCTATATTTTTCATCCTTCTTTATGTTGTATTTTTTTCTTTGATTTCCCTTTCCTATGTTATTTTGGTTTTCTTCTTAACAATTAGAAACCTACAGGTTTGAATATGTGTCTATATTTCAAAAATACTTCAAGATTCGCCGCAGTCGATAGTGGTAGTGGCGACCGATAGAAAGTTTCCCGACGATGTTTCGTTGTCTCCAACAATCCTACCTAGAAACTGCAACTGTCACGTTGATATGTCCACCATCCTCACCCCTTCCTCCTTTAATCTTCATATGTCTAAATATCATAGTTCTCTTTCAAGATAAGTAACAAAATAAACTAAAGACAAAAGATAAAAAAAAATTAAAAAGAGTGATAAGAAGAAGAAGCTTCATTCTCTGGCAGTACCAAAGTAAAGGTTAAAAAGATAAAAAGAAAGTAAAAAATTAAAAAGAATAAGATAAAAAAGGAAACAAATAAATAAATAAATAAATAAAAAATAGTGATCTGTCATGTTTTTTACAATTTAATACAAATTTAGATGTTACTTTTCAAGTGTGCATATATTTCATTTCAAAATAATTTAGTGGGTCATAGGACCCCCACAAAGTTAGAGTGTGTAACAGCAATTTCAGATAAAGTTGAAGTGTATTTTGAGCCATTTTTTCAAAAGAAAAAAAATACATATTTGATGGTTACATATGAAATAAGTAGACTAAAATCAAATTAATGATTGAAAGGTAATATATATATATATATATATATATATATATATATATATATATATATATATATATATATATAATTATTTATAAAAAATTAATATAATTATAGATAATCATAATATTTATGTATATAATTTTATCGGTTTAGTTTAATTATTTTTTAATAGAACTAAAATGCAACAATAATATTATTAATTTTTAAAATTTAGAATCAAATCAAATTAAATATTATTTTTTGTAATCGAATTGATTCAATTTTTTATTTGATTTAATTTTTCACCAAATCATGAACACCTTAGTCAACGGGTGAAAAAAGTCCTCAAGTCATTGAAAAAATTAAAATTGTGCAAAATGTATATTACCTTTTTATTTATTAGATGGGTAATTTACTAAAATGACCTTAGAGGTGATTTATTTTGAACATTTTAGGGTGTTCGACATGAATGAAAATATTTTGAATGAAAATTATTTTCTTAGAAAATGTTCATTAGAAAAACAAATAGGTTTCTTACTTATTTTTTTTTTATGTTCGGTACATATGCGGAAAATATTATTCAAAAATTATTTATATATTATAATATAGACAAATATTATAAGGTGGAAATTGGGTGAGGAGGTGGTCAGGATGGGGGTTACGGCGGTGGAATTGGAGATGAGGTGTATTGGAGGATTAGAAAGACACAATCAATGTGAAATGTTATTTGTACAATTTATTTTTTCTATTTTTATTATGAAAGTCCATTTTTCTCATTTTTGTAAACAACTTATTTTTCTAGGGAACATATTTTCTAAAATTTGTGACCAACAAAATTGAGCACACTTTTTAGGATTTTACACAGAAAATAATTTCCAGAAATTTCGCTTATTGTATGAATAAAATTTCAAATTCAATAATTCTTTTTATCTTTTACCTTAAAAATTTCTCCATCTTGTTATTTAGATTGGGAAGGAAGATGGGTCATTCGCACAAATACCTTTATTTTAGAGTGATCTTTAATTTGTCTTTTAAATTTATGGTCTTTAATTTTTGTCTTTCGACACTTTAAGTGACAAAAAAGTGATAGAAATATTTTAACAGCCAAAAAAAAACGCAAGGCATGAATAAAATTCGCAAGACATAAGATTTTGCCCAATTTATACCTTAAGATATAAATTCAGACAGGCTATGCTTTAAGACATAGGTTCAGTAGCATGAACTTGTGTCGAAAAATTTCATGCTACTGATCTGCCTAATGAACTTATGCCTTAAGGCAAAAATTCAGAAGGAAACTTGTGCGTAAAGACAGAAGTTCATGCAATTGAACTTGTACCTTAGACAAAAGTTCATATCACCTTCTTATAAGGCTAAAATATATCTTGCGAATTTTAATTATTTTAGTGATTTTTAAAAAATTTATTTTAATTACTTAAAATATTTAAAAATAGAAACTAAAATCATTAATTTTAGAGCGAAAATATTAAAGATTATCTTTCAGAATAGGGATCGTAGGTGCAAAAAACTTGAAAAGAAAATTCTATAAAATAATGGCTGCATGCTGGGCCCACGTCAGTGAGAATAAAATCTAAATAAAACTCGGAGATTCACGTTTGCATATATAGTCCTTTTATAAGGTCAAGTTTTAAATATCCAGAACCGGAATTTTCTGGAACGAACGGGAAGACAATAGAACAATACTAATATGTAAAAAACTCCTTTAACAACCAAACCGACGCATCCAATAAGGGAAGTTCATCCAACGGCTGTAATTTCACTATCAGAACATTCTGGAAATCAAACTTTTTCCTTTATAAACACCATACTTCTCTGCTCTTTTTTCCAATCAGAAAATTTTGCTTCATTGCATTGCAAACATCAGATTTTCTTCTTATTCTTCTTCTTCTTTGTCGTTTTCAAACACTTTCTATTTCTGATTTTTCGATTGGTTGGTCGGGAAAAAATGGCCGGCAAAGGTGAAGGACCAGCGATTGGAATTGATTTGGGTACTACATACTCCTGTGTGGGTGTATGGCAACATGATCGTGTGGAGATCATAGCCAATGATCAAGGGAACAGAACAACGCCGTCTTATGTTGGTTTTACTGATACCGAACGTTTGATTGGTGATGCTGCTAAGAATCAGGTCGCTATGAACCCCATTAACACCGTCTTTGGTACGTAACAATTTCCTCTGTTTTTACTTGATGTTTTACATTCAGCCAATCTTCGTTATCCATTGTTTGGTATTTCTTTAAAACATTGAGTTTAAGGTGTAAATTGAATTGAATTTTTCTGAAAATTTTCAAACTTTATGCATTATTTTTCTGCTCTGTTTTTCTCTCTTGGGAAGCAGAAAGCAGTAGTTAAAGCTAGTATTCTCGCCTTTATAAATTCACTCGAGCATCAAAACCCATTATTTTTCCTAGATCTCCATGAACTTCAGGTGCGATGATTGTCTCATTTATATTAACTAGAAATTGTGTATGATGATTGATGGTGTGTGAATGTGTGTAAGATTAAGAGACCATTTAGCTTTTATTAAACTCCTAATCAAGTTGTCTACAAGATAAAACTATGAGTATTAGAGTAAAATGAAATTTGATAAAGTGGAATGTCTAGAATGAAATTATATAGTCCACTCCTACTAGTTTTTGATTTGAGTTACCGAGAACTGGATTGAGCTCCCAATTTGTCTTTAAAAGATCAGTCGTTGAGTATTTGAACAAAAATAGTCTTAAAATCAAGTGCAACAATACATTGAATTCATAGTCTTAATGATTTGAGATTCAGGTACAATATTTTTGTTGTTCATAAACGACTTAACTAGATTTGGGATGAGATTTTGAAAATTTTCTTTTGGTTTCAGATGCTAAGCGTTTAATTGGAAGGAGATTTAGTGATCCTTCAGTGCAGAGTGATATGAAATTATGGCCTTTTAAGGTGATAGCTGGGCCTGGCGACAAGCCAATGATTGTTGTCACGTACAAGGGTGAGGAGAAGCAATTTTCTGCTGAAGAAATCTCTTCCATGGTCCTAACCAAGATGAAGGAGATTGCTGAGGCCTACCTTGGCACTACAATCAAGAATGCAGTTGTCACAGTCCCTGCTTACTTCAATGATTCGCAGCGACAGGCAACTAAGGATGCTGGTGTGATAGCTGGGCTTAATGTGATGCGTATAATCAACGAACCAACAGCAGCTGCAATTGCCTATGGGCTTGACAAGAAGGCTACCACTGCTGGTGAGAAGAATGTGCTTATTTTCGATCTGGGTGGCGGTACTTTTGATGTGTCTCTTCTCACTATTGAAGAGGGTATCTTTGAGGTCAAAGCCACTGCTGGTGATACCCACTTGGGAGGTGAGGATTTTGATAATAGAATGGTGAACCATTTCGTTCAGGAGTTCAAGAGGAAGCATAAGAAGGATATCAGTGGGAATCCGAGAGCACTGAGGAGGTTAAGAACTGCTTGTGAGAGGGCAAAAAGAACCCTATCATCCACTGCACAAACTACAATCGAAATTGATTCCTTGTATGAAGGCATTGATTTTTACACGACTATCACTAGAGCAAGATTCGAGGAGCTGAACATGGATTTGTTCAGGAAGTGTATGGAGCCAGTGGAGAAGTGTTTGAGAGATGCCAAGATGGATAAAAGCAGCGTTCATGATGTGGTTCTTGTTGGTGGATCAACTAGGATCCCAAAAGTTCAACAATTACTTCAGGACTTTTTTAATGGAAAGGAGCTCTGCAAGAGTATCAACCCCGATGAAGCAGTTGCTTATGGTGCAGCTGTGCAAGCTGCAATTTTGAGTGGTGAAGGCAATGAGAAGGTTCAAGACTTGTTGCTGTTGGATGTCACTCCTCTGTCTCTTGGTCTAGAAACTGCTGGAGGTGTAATGACTGTGTTAATCCCAAGAAATACAACCATTCCCACCAAGAAAGAGCAAGTGTTCTCGACATACTCAGACAACCAACCCGGTGTCTTGATCCAGGTGTATGAAGGAGAAAGAGCGAGGACCAAGGACAACAACCTGTTAGGCAAGTTTGAACTCTCTGGCATTCCACCTGCTCCAAGGGGTGTTCCTCAAATCAATGTCTGCTTCGACATTGATGCCAATGGCATCCTGAATGTCTCTGCCGAGGACAAAACTACTGGACAGAAGAACAAGATAACTATAACCAACGACAAGGGTCGGCTCTCCAAGGAAGAAATTGAGAGAATGGTGCAAGAAGCCGAGAAGTACAAGTCTGAGGATGAAGAGCTCAAGAAAAAGGTGGAAGCTAAGAATGGATTGGAGAATTATGCTTACAACATGAGGAACACTATAAAAGATGACAAGATTAGCTCCCAACTTCCGGCTGCTGACAAGAAGAAAATTGAGGATGCGATTGATGAAGCTATCAAGTGGTTAGACAGCAACCAGCTTGCAGAGGCTGACGAATTTGAAGACAAGATGAAGGAACTGGAAAGCATATGCAATCCAATCATTGCCAAGATGTATCAAGGTGGTGCTGGTGGAGCTACTATGGATGAAGATGAGGGTCCTTCTGTTGGTGGTGCAGGAAGTGGAAGTGGTGCTGGACCAAAGATTGAGGAAGTGGATTAAGAGAGTGTGAGGGAATCGCTTACCTGTTTGCTATTAAGATGTGTTTTCAATTTTTTGGGTAAATCTCTGGTAGTTTAGCCTTTTGAAGTGGAAGCTGTTCACTTGTGTTGTTAATTATGTGTGTTTCAATATTGAATTGAAAAAAGCTTCTACTGTTCTTATCCTAAAAATGTGGTTCAATGAACTAATAGCTTTTTTTCTGACAAAAATCATCTTCTGGTTGTTACCGGCCATCTGCAATCGATTAGACTAAGGAAGGTTTGTGACAAGTTATATTAAAATTATGCTCCTGTTTAGTACATTGGATTAAAAACTGAAGATTGTTATTTCACATTGAATATGGCATAAATATGAAATCAGAAAAGGGTCAAAACTATCTCATTCTATGAAAAAATGGTATCTTTTAGTTTAACCTTTTTTATAAATTAAAATAGCCATGTGGCAGGCATATTAAGATTCACTACATACATCAATTCAAAGTTAAATTTATCATTTCTCATTCGCAATGAAGATCAGTAAATAGTCCTCTGTCATTCTCGAACAACACATTTCTTTGATCTTTCAAAGAAAGAAGCTCTAACGCTTAGCCCATCCAATCCTGCATCCTATTACAGCATTCTATTATTCTCATGACTTTGATTATGCATCATAATAGTCGATTCTTATTTGTGGATGCGGGTTGGGTTAAAAAAAGGATCAGATTGTTAGAGACAGTTTGGTTATAAAAAATGATGGTGAATTTAATAACTAAATTAAGTAATATATGTAATGAATCACAATATGCCACGTGGTCATTTTAATTTGTAAAAATTTATCAGATAATTTGAGGAGTATTCTTAAATTTTAAAAAAAAATGAATGGAAGATATAATATAAGCATCATTTTTTATAAGATAGAGAATATTTTTAGCCCTTTTCCAATATAAAATTAATACGGGATTATGTAAATATTTCCACGACAACAAAACCAATGATGAAAATCATCTCGCAATCATTTTGGAATTGCTATCATCCTTGCACCAAATGATAGAATTTTCTCGTTGATTAAAATTCTAAAATTTAACTTATTTTGAAAAGTGATTTTTTTTCTGAAAAGTGGTTTAAAAAATAAAAAAATATTTTTTGTGAGAAGCAATTTGTGTTTGGGTAATAAATTTAAAAAAATAATTTTGAGCAGCAATTAGTGTTTGGTCAAACTTTTTAAAAGTGTTTCTAAATATATTTTTATCAAAAGTGTTTTTCAAATAAATACTTTTGAAAAAATACTAAAATAATTTCTGCTATTTCCTAAAACTACTTACTTTTTTAAAAAAAAACTTGACCAAACATCTCTCTTTTTTAAAAAAAAAAAAAAATTAATCACTTTTGGCCTTCCAAAAGCTTGACCAAACATGTTATTAGTCAAGAATTTTATCAATTTAGTCTAAGAGTAACCTTAAGCAAGTTGTGATGTTTCTAACTAGAGGTATTCCGTTTGAATCTTCGAGATGAAAAAATTCTTAATAAGAAACAGCTTTCTCTTGGGGTCCTACCTGGTGCGAGTCTAAGTTAGCTAGACCCGTAATTTTGAATACCATATGGTTTAAACAAAAAAAAAAAAAAAGTGCAATGTCGAGGTGAACTTTGTACAAAGCATACTGTTTTGGGCCTTTTTTTAGTTAGTAGTATTAAATTTGGTACGAGTCGAAGTGCACTGAACTTAAACTGCTGACACTGGCTTTAGGATAACATTTGCTTTCTTTCTTTCCCTCTTATGGTGCTTTTTGTTTCAAGATAGACTTGAATAAATAAATGGATGAAGCATGTTAACATGGGAGCTACTTAACAGGAAAGTCTCTTATCCCATAAAAAGCAGGTAAATGTGCAGATCACCAGATAATACATTATTGCGTTGATCAAAATTCAAAAGCAGCAAAGAGGAGATAAAAATAAAAAATATCTTGACCCTGAAAAAACATTGGGAGGGAAGCAAAGCAAAAAGGACTGTGAATGCAATGTAGAGAGAACAAACAACCTACAAATAGCAATGGTTCATTGTAGTTTAGAACAAAAGAAATTTGCACTTTTGAAAATTCTCCACTTGCACTGATAACATGTTCTGCTGTGCATCGCATGATATGCAACTCAGAGGTGCCATAAGAGTAGAACATAGATAGATACCTTTTATGCAAATGTAACAGACAATGTAACGTTAGAAACGACAAAATAAGAAAAATAGATCATGTTGTCTGAAAACATTCCGCCGCTAACTCAGTCACCACATTCCTAGGGTAACAGAATGTCTCATTGTAATTCAGACAACAAAAAGATTTGCATTTCTTTTTCCTATAGACTTGATTCATTAAAAATGGCTACATATATGTCCACTTACATTATTTTTTATAACAATCTTCGCTCTGCATCACATTATAGGTGACCCAGCAGTACTACAGAACAGTCTTAAACAGCAGCAGCAAAGGATTCACATAAGTTGGTATCATCAGATATGAGACCCTTAACTGATTAGCTGATCTAAAGCCAGAACAAGGTTACAAGGATCTTACTGTTTTCTGTAGCACATTCCTTCTAGAATAAGCTATAATCTAGACCTATCAAAAGGACAGAAGAGAAACCAAAACAATTAGTTGAGTAAAATATAAAAAAACCTACCCTTTCAACGAAGATTGAAATTCCCCCAAAAACCTTACTTAAGAAAAGAATTGAAATTGACTATCTGAGCTACCTTGGAATTCTGCAATCAAATGCTTAGCTCACGACAACACAAACTCATTTGGAGGTTGAAGGCAAACAGGGACTTCATGCACTTCTGGAGTTTTGCCATATTTGGGAACTTTCAATTCAAGTACAGCCCCACTTTTGTCAAAATATGCTTCTAGCTTGGCATCATCAGGTATTCGGGTTGGAAGTGAAATCTCCCTTGTGAACTCTCCGGGGGGACAATGCTCGGGAGATGGATCTGTTAGCTTGAATGTCCTACCATTTCTCAGCATGAATGGAGTGCCTGCTGTGCTCACATATGTTATTTTTATAATGCCATGATCAATATTGTTCCACCAATGAACTTTCACCTTTTCACGATCAACGAAAGGTAGGGTGATCATAATCATGTATCCTTCCGAGTCCTCGTAAATAGTTTTTGCAGCAGCAACTGGCCCATACACGTTCTTCATTACCCCCGAAAACTCATTCATCCAAGGTTTTGGTTCAATAGTGTGTGGTTCTCCATCTTGATGTCTGTTTAAACTGGGATTAGTCAACAAGGAAAAATCTTCACCACTTCCATGAGAAAACAAGTCTTTCCTTTTCTTACCACAATCAGATGAGAGCTCTAAACCATTGCTGTTCACATGGTTTGATGGTTGAGTTGACAAGTTAAGACTAGTAGCATTAAGTAATTGTTTTGAAGGGAGATGAGAATTGCTTTTTGGTAAAGGGATCGGTCTTTGAAGCTCAAAGTCTGTGTTGGGAAGGTTCCGCCATGAACTGAAGTCTCTAGCTTCGGGTGGGATTGAAAAATTGAGATCTCTACCAGTAAGTTCCATCCACTTCTTTTGCTCTTCCTCATCAATACATGATAAATTGGGTGATGGAACAAGCTCAATTCCATGCAAACACTGAGGATTGGAGAGGCCTCTATAATGCTTGCGCTGCATTTTGTGAGAACGCATAAACCCCTTGTCAAGGGTAAATGGAAATGGATGCTCGACCTGCTTAGAATGGCCATTCATGTAACTCCTCAACTGCATCTTACCCAGCGCATTTTCAGACCTCTCCTTGAAAACCCACATGTACATATTCTCCATGTCATGCTGAACCAAGAACACATCAAGCTGGAGATCAGACTTATCAAATCCAGACACTCCATTACTATCTTGAACAATTTTGCACTTGGATTTCTCCTTCAAAACAGGCTTGAAGTAGAAAGTAAAGAAGAACCAAGCACCCCAAACACTATCCAATCTCTTAGCACATTTCCTTCCAACTTTAGGCAAATCAAGAAGTTCATCACATTCATTAATTTGGTGTCCAAGTCCAACTTCCAGCATATCAAACATGTCGCGGTTCCAAGATTGAGGTGGAGGGCTACGTTCCACACATAAAGGAAGATTAATATCCGGTGGCCTCGAAAGCACAATCTGCCTATTCACATCTCTGTCTGAATCCTCATGGGAGGTAGCAGTTGAGTCCATAGACAAGAATGTAGATAGTTGATAATTCTCTATTGACAGGCTTGTAATCAAGTCTTCCCCCATCTGTGTACCTTTTTATGCACTATTAATTCCTAATTTGACTATGTAATGTCAGCACCTCATAACAACAAAACCCCAATATGCAATAAGCCTCTATAAACACACACTAAATCGAGAGAACTTCTAAATTTTACTACAAAAA
Organism: Datura wrightii; assembly: GCA_035772735.1. NCBI lineage: Eukaryota > Viridiplantae > Streptophyta > Magnoliopsida > Solanales > Solanaceae > Datura > Datura wrightii. The sequence goes on along the minus strand of JASDFA010000001.1, from coordinate 178,069,849 downwards.
CAATAAAACAAACATGGGTATTTATCAAACATCTATGCTATAAAGTTGAGATTTTCTATAAGCAAAAAAAACTCTACAATGAGGGGTTCTTGAGTTGAAGAAAACACCTATAAAATTGAATAAGACCTATATATGGATGTGAATCAAAAGGATTACAGGGGGGATTAAGATTACCTTTAGAAAGATTTAACTTTGAATCCAATAGAACTGTAAAAGATATTCACAAAGAATCCTTAGCAGCACTCCATGTATAGAGAGAGAAAGGGGAAGGGAAGAGAGACCCTTGAGATTGAGGGGAATAAACGACGACGGACACCGTCAACTTTGACGGCGTTAATGGGAAACAGCGAAAAGAAAAGTAACGTCTCATAAGCAAATTCTGGTTGTGATTTGGGACCACGAGATACGTGATAATGATAATTCATAACCCAATTAAGTAACTTAAACCTTTTCATTTGACAAGTACAGATAAATCAAATAATTCTGTTATTTATTTTTGGACAAATGAAATTTATTTCTGAATTATGCGAAATAATAAAAATAGATTTATTATAGTTTGACTCAAATATGTCCTCCGTATTATTATAATAATCTAAATTTGTTCTTATTTTCAAATGGCTTAAGTGTAACATTCGATGATGTCGCATATTTCGCGATTAAAAATTATTATTATTTTAAATAGAGGATAAATTAGAATGTTTCACATAGTTCACCATAAATTTGACCCCTCTCCCCAATTCTTTTAATTTCATAAAAAGAGTCATATTTATCTTTATATTCTCACAAATAAATTATATTTGTCCTATCACTATATCAACATATATGTTCTTTTAATTCAATTTTAGGATTATACTTGCCTATGTACTATTTAAAAAAAAAGTCTTATTCACCGCTACTACGTTAAATCCCTAGATCCCACCTTAATTTTCATATATGACGCCTACGCGATACATTTTTATTCAATTAAATCTACTAATTCATTTAAAATTTTTAAATTAGTCCACCCATGCACACAATCCACTAAAAAATTAAAATGCAAAAGTTTCACTAGACATCTATGATGGATGCGATTTCACCACTCAAATCTCATCCAAATTAAAACCCGAGTTATGTTATTATGATAGGGTACTGTCACGAGTCATGAGCCATGACCCAAATATAGACACGGATCTAGACACGAAACCTAGAACCATAAATGACTCCAAGTCAAATCCATGGCATGAACATGATAACTAAAGATCAACATAAGAAAAACTGATAACTGAATTCTGAAATAGCGGAAGCCTGAATAGCAAAAAGTCTAGCCAACAATAATGTCATAACACAGAGTCCGAATCTAAATATACAAATCTATGTCTAAAAAGCCTCTACTAACTGATGAGATGTTGGGACAAGCCCCCAGCTATCTCTAAGTCTGAAACCAACTGACATAACACTACTGAAAGATAGATATCCTCTGAGGATGAGGACTCACTCAAAGCAGGGCTTGAGATGGAATAAGAGCAGAACTAAGGATGTGTCTGAGTCTGATCGCTAGGACCTGTATCATGAAACGATACATCATAGAGTATGTGGTCAGTACTTGGAATATATTGAGTATGCAAGGTAAGTAAAACAGGTTGAGTAAGCATAAACTAAAGTCATATACATCATAATTCATAACATCATAAGATTCTGAGAGTAAGATCTGCATGCTAATATCTAAAAACATGATCAGAGATAAACTGGATCTCATAACTTAATCGAATGACCCAAAGTTGAAACTGAAGTTCATATGTAAAAACTGATAACCTGATCATTGGGTCAAACCTGCTGAAAACATAATATCATAATTGAAAAACACGCATAACTAACATCATGAGGAACAATGGAAAAGTCGTCATATAACCGACACTATCACGATAAGCTTACGTGATCCCAATTATTACACTCGAGTGGGCAGAGCCTTCCAGAGTCTTGTCAAGGCTAGGGGCGCTACTATGATATCGATATCAAGCTGAAGGCCCATTCTGGGCAGGGGAAGCTCACAAGAGAGGTCCCAAGTAAAATATAAAATCCTACATTGGCACGAAGTTCAGAGGCGCGGGGTTTTCATGAACCCCTACTCTACTCAATGCTAGACACTGCTCCCAAAAATATGCTAGGTGCTCTCCATCATTTTTCAACGAAGCTGAAACCATCATTTTTCAATGAAGTTATTATTTTTCAATGAAGCTGATAATGAAATTACATGCATAGTCTGAAATCTGAATACGGGGAGTCCTGGTTCCAAACATACCATAAGGTGAAAATGAGAGTATAGACTCCAAGGCCATATGGTAAGTTGATTTGTAGAACTAAACTGAATCATGAAAACATGCTAAATCTGAGTGGGATTACCCAAAATCTAAAGATCATGCATACTTGAAATAAACTTCACTAGTCAAAATCATAGATTCATATATGGGTAATTCGTAAATATACATACATGCTAAATACTTCATCATACTTGAAATCATCAACATAGACTAACCTTTTTATGAACTTGCATAATTGAGCATAATATTCTAAAATTTGAAATATGAATTTGTAATTAATTAGTACATAAAATCTTCCCATAAATCTTAATACATGCTTTGAAACAAGAAGGAAATTGACCCATAAATAAATCATAGAGAATTTCATAAATTTGGGTTAAAATCCCGTAGGATTATATACTTGAGTTAACACTTGTATTCATGAACTTGAGGAGAAATTTGGGCATGAGAGTAAAAGGAGACTCTCATTCATGACTCTACATACCTAGGTAAACTAATTCTCAAGTTGACTTTGAAAGCCCAAGAGATTTGGAGGAGAATTGGAGGATTCTAGGCTTGATCTTCAATGGAACCTCTAAACTTGCATGCATGGAAGTTGAATGAATCAGAATAGGTTTAACCCTCTAAAAACCTTCCTAACATAGCTTAAAATGACGTAGTTTAGGGCTTAGGCGCTTAAGATTTACGAAAATATTCTTAATGAATTCTCAGGAATTCTGTTCTGTCAGCTGTCACAAATCGTACCACGAGTCATACAATCCTGTTAAGACTTATGGTATCCTCCCATACTGATCAAGTCCAAAAACTCCAATCCTCTGAATATTTCCTCGAATCCTACTATGATCCATAACACCATCCTATGAGTCGTACCATCACCCGTATAATCAATCATTGAATAACTTCAAAGACTTGCTGCGACTCCTGATCATGGGTTGTACCCACATACTACGACTCTTAGTGGGGACTCGTGGTCTGAGGAATAAAATCTCTGACCTGATCCACGGGTTTTCCTACGATCCGTACTACCAACCTACGACTCGTGGGTTGAGTCGTTCTGAGGTAAATTATAGATTTTTCTGCTGAACTCATTTTCAATTCTCTCATCTAGTCTGAGAAACTTTCGAGGTATTACAGGTACCAATTACTCCAATAATTTTTTTATCTATTGTATTGATTTTTTAAATCAAAAAATTACAACAAAAATAAAATAAAAATCTGAAAACTTATTAATACATCTTTCAATTGTTAAAGTAATGCTCCATTTAAAAATAACTTTTGAATAATTTTACTCAATGCGTGAGATAGTCCAAGCAGAAAAAAAGTAGACAACTCATTTTTTGTTTTCACATTTAAAATTTAGCTTCAACACAACAAAAAATTATATATAATTTTCTAATTTAGAAATGTTTTAATTTTTTTGTTATAATTTTCTAATTTAGAAAAATAATGCAATAAATAAAAATTATTGAAATAATTATTAATCTATCACAATAATATAGAAACTAAATTTTAATTTGGATGCAATTTGAGCAGTGAAATTTTATCCACCATCAATGAATACTGAATTTTTTTTTCTTTTAATTTTTTTAGTAGTTGGGTAGGTTGAGCTGATTCAAAAGGTTTAAATGGGTTAGTAAATTTAATTTAAAAAAAGCCATTAATGAGCGTCACATAAGATAATTAAGGCGGGATATGTGAATTTAATATTGTAGGAGTAAATATAATATTTTTAGAGTAAAAAAATAAATATGATCCTAAGATTAGATGAAAAGGACAAATACGTTAAGAAAAAATAACAGAAGGACAAATAGAACTTATTTTTAAGAACAAAAAGGCATATAAGACCCTTTCCTGTGCTTTTTTATTTCTACTTTCTCTCAACTCCACCACAACACCACTGCCTCTACCTCTACCGCTAATTAAAACACCCTTTCTTCCTCCTATTTTGACCCTTCTACAGCTATACACATCCACTAAGATAGTATCATATGTTGCATGTTCAAGTTGTTTAGCACATTCCCTCCTAATGTGGAGGTGTTGTAGGGTGGTGGAGTGAGTGAAAGAGAGAAAAATAAAAGAGAAATGGTAGTGGAAGTGATGATAACAATGGTGGTGGGAGAGATAAGAAGGAAGGAGGAAGAAATGGTGATTGGTTGTAGAGATAGTGACGGAAAAAAAAAAGGTGGATTAAAAATAAAATTTAAAAATTCAAAAATTAGGGAGAATGGGGAAGTTTGTCTTATTTTTAAAAATATTAATCCTTAATTGTGAGACACATGACATCATCAAATGTTAAGCTTTAGCAGTTTGAAAAAAAAACAAATTTAATTTATTTTAGTAACAGTGAGGGCGTATAATTTGACCCAACTATTAACGAAGAATAAATTCATTTCATTCCGCATAATTCATGAGCATATTCGTCCCACCCACCCCCACCCCCACCCCCAATTTTTTTTTTTGAAAAGAATGATCAAAACAAAAATCCAACAATGTCTGAAAGAATTCTCATGCAACCATAAGCTTATTAGAAAGGATCTAGAATAGGACACTATGAATGTTGTACAATTTGCATAGGAGATGTATGTGTAATTTTTGCATTTAATTTGCTTTCTGAAGTGTTTTATTCTTATGTTTTAAGTTTAATACACCTGTTGCTCTTCTGTGTTTAAATATGTAAAACAAAGATAACTGAATAAATATTCGAGATCATAAAATTCACTGTGTGTCCTTAAGGAATTTAATCCCCTCACTGTACTCGAGGTTTTGGATTATTTTCTCCTAAAATAAAATAAATATACCTATTAATGGTATAGCAGTACCTCAAACACCAACAACTTCGTCGAACTCTAAGAACAGTAACAAATCACAAACTAGACTCAACTTTATTTATTTAAAAGTATGCAGAATGTTCAAAAATTCTATGAAAATCTCTATTAGAAATGAAGGCAAACTTCCTTTATTTATAGCTAAAGAACCGAAGAGAAGTGGTGTGAAAATACCTGTTCAGAAGATGTCTATTTGAAATGACTAATATTGGGAAAAGAAATAATTTAGTATGACTTACGCTACACTTGCGTTTCACAGGTGAGGACCCACTACACGCAGGTGCAATGCAGGTCCAAGCAGAATCCTTTCAGGAATTTCTACATTCTACATGGCAGCTGCGTTTCGCAGGTGAGGACCAGCGGCACGCAGGTCCAAGCAAAAATCTTCCAGGAATTTCTGCAGTTTGTGTAGCACCTGTGTTTCATAGGTGAGGACCCATGGAATGCAGGTCCTCTGTCGGAGTGCACGAAAAGTTAACTCGGATTTTAAATAATTTTTTTCTAAGAAATATACCAACTAATCAGATCATTTGACCAAATTCAAATCCAATTCCAAATCCAAAGCCGAAGCCGCACGACGACGGCGCGAGGGAAAACTTTCTTCTCAATTCTCAATATAAGCATACACATTTTCCTTTTTCCCTACCAATGTGGGACAACGTTTCTTTTACAAAGGAACTTAAAGGAATTTTCTAACTTTCTCTTTCCTCGAATTTATTTCCCTTCATTTCCCAATTCACACCCATCATTAACTCCAACAATCCCCTACATGAATAGAGAATGGATATATGAAAATAATGCATGAAAAAATTATGTGATTCGTAAGTAAGAATTAATTGCATCTGTATAAGTAGATTTTTCCTTGAACTTTCCGTAGTGAATATATATCGGATATACTCGATCAATGGGTAGATTTGATATCTTTAAACTGTCGAGCTTTGATGCATATCTAGATAATATAAGTCAGACAATTAGTTCTTTGATTGTCTTAGATTCTCATTATTTTGTTGATTTCAGCCATGAACACTGTCTGGTTTTATAAGTGCTTAGAGAATTGGTCTTATAGAATTCTCCTTAAAGCGGCTTACACTTCTCACTTATATAGGTGATTCCTAAATGTGTTATCCCATAAATACACCATTTGACATATCCCATGTCAAACTTAGAAATCATTAAAAAAGCCTTTAATGCTTGATCCTTGTTGCTGAACATTATCTTATCGCGAGAATGGACCAAAAGTTATTTTAACAATGTTGAACCGTCATCAATGACTTTGTTTGATCTCCTTGAATCTAGATCTTGGGATCTCCAGTCTTTTAGGTAGAGTTACAGCCATGATGATCTATCCTCGGCCATAGTCCTATTCCCTTCGATAATATTTCAACCGCCTCTCTAGTTAGGTCTTTTGTAAGTGGATCTGACACATTATCTCTTAACTTTACATAGTTAATTATGATAATTCCACTAGAGAGTAGTTGTCTAACGGTGAGCAAGGGCTGAGTGTTTTCCCATGGGGCACTCCGTGTTATTTGTGAAAAAGAAGAATGACTCGATGAGGATGTACATTGACTATTGGTAGTTGAATAAGGTGGCCATTAAGAATAAGTATCCTATACAATTTATTGATGATTTTTTTGATTATCTTCAGGGTGCTTCGGTGCATTCGAAGATTAATTTGAGGTCTGACTATCATCGATTGGAGATTAAGGTAGAGAATGTCCCTAAGACAGCTTTCAAGACTCGTTATGGTCATTATGAGTTTCTGGTCATGTACTTTGGATTGAGCCAACGATCCAATAACATTTATGAAATTGATGAATGGTGTATTTATGTTGTATTCAAATTTCTTCATTATTGTCTTTATTGATGACATTCTGATTTATTATGATAGAAATAAGGATCATACGAGACACTTAAGGATGAGCGGTTGTATGTCTAGTTTTCAAAATGTGAGTTCTGGTTGAGTTCTATTACATATTTGGTTCACATGGTAACTAAGGATGGTACTATGGTGGATATTAAAAAGATAGAAGCAGTTCAATATTGGGTTAGACCTACGTCAGCTACAGAGATTAGGAGTTTTATAGATTTAACAGGCTACTGCTGATGATTTATAAAGGGTTTTTCTTCTATTGCATCTCCATTGACGAAGTTGACTCAGAATAATATGGCTTTTTAGTAGTCTGATGATTTTGAGGGAAACTTCTAAAAGCTCAAGACCACGTTAACTTCAACTCATATTTTGACCTTATATATAGAAGGTGAAATTTTTGTAACACACTGTGTTTTTATGTTAGGTTCAAACTTATTAAATGCTTGTTATGAGTCTCAAATAGTTGAATGAATGTATTTCATTAACCATAAATGATTCGTTGAAATCAATTTGGGGTGTAATGATTTTTCTAAAGCCAAGGCAAGTTGAAAAGTGCAAGTAAATTGGAAGTTGTAATTGAGTTTGCACAACGACTCTATTTAAGCGCATATAATCCTTATTTGGTTGTGAATCTGGGAGAACTCTGGGCATAAAAGTTGTAGCCTTTGTAAAAGATTAGGTCAATCTGAATTGTGAGCAAAAGGTTATGCATGATTTACTAAAAGGTGTGTAGGTGCGATGGTGGTATATCTGATATACGGAAAGTATATGTGAAATATGGGTTGTATATCAGACGGTAGATGGGAGCACCAAGATAGTAGCTACTGGAATTTGGTTGGCTTGATGTATGGGGCAATACAAGGTTGTACTTGGGATTAGGGATGGGAGTTCGGTTCTTCGTTGTCTGATTTTTTCAAATTTCGGTTTGGTTCTTGGTTTTTCAATATTTTGTTAGTGTGTACTAAACGCCGAACTGAACTAATTCAGTTCGGTTCGATTTTTCTAATTTAATTTTTTCGGTTATGGTCCTAATTAATGGGCTATTTTTCTTCTTTTATAAAATGAGATACTTTTTAATTGAAAATAAATTATTTTTTATTTAAAATAAATTATTTTAAATGAGCTAAATTTTAAGCAAAAAAACAGAACTAGGTAATATTTTAAACTTTTTATTTTTTTACAGATTCTTAGTGAGATTAGTTGATTTATATTTAATAGCAGTATAATATATATAACATTTCATAATGAATATCACTATAAGTGCCCAACAAAAAATTAAGGGTCTTTAAAGATTTTAACAATCAATGGTCCTGGATTTCTTGTCAAATTAAAATTATATATTTTATCTCTCTTTTAAAGCATATTCTTAAATGTAGGAATTTTCTTAACATGCTAAAACTATTATAAAACTTGTTATTTGTGAAAAACTTAAAATAATTGGGTTAATTTTATCAATAATAATTCTTTATCTCAAAAAAATTATATATAAATAATTCTCTAAATGAAAAATTATTACGTTTTTTAAAAAAAAAGTTATAAAATTTTGGTTAGCTGAAGAATCAATATCCTAAAATCGAAAATCGAACTGAATATCGAAGTTTTAGCTAAAAAAAATCAAAATCAAATTGAATACCAAAGTTTTAGACAAAAAAAAATCGAAATCGAACCGAAGAACCAAATTATTTTGGTTCAATCTAGTTTTTGGATATTTATGTCCACCCTCCTTGAGATATACATGCCATATGTTGGTACTACATGACATACACTGTATATTATTTATATATCATATGTATATCAGAGTATATCATACATATATCCGCTGTTTTAAGCTTCTAGAGTTGACATACTGCCAACACATGGACCGTATCTCGAATATGCAGCCCCTGTGAGTTGTCAGTAGGTCAAAATATGCAGAGAAGGTATATATATGTATTTTAATCAATTTTTTTTAATTTTTGTTTTTGGCTGACTTTTGAAAGAGAATACACCTTATAACTTTATCTCATCATTTAAGACGAGTTAATACTCAATCCTCATGATTATTACATCAAATTAATAATGATTAACACTAGAATCATCATTCTGATCCTTAGATTTTAAGAACTGAATTTAAGTGCAATTGATGGGAATATTTGAAAAATCTTCATGCGGCAAACCCCTTCATTTATTTATATGATTAGAGGGTTAGTTGGGGTTCGTGTAGTCTATTGAAAGACGTCGTTAACAACAGGTGATTCTTGAATCATAAACATGAATTTTATCCTAGAACCGCAAATTTTCAAAAAGGGTGAAAATTCATGAAATTTGATCAAAGTTGTAAATTTTATTACCAATCGAAATTAATTGTCAATTTATCATTGAATGTTGTTGATCAAGTTTAGAGCATTTTTAGTGGGATTTGAGATATGTCTCTTTAACATACTTTTGACTACTAAGAGGTTTTGAATAGGACTTTATATGCGTGTCGGACAAGTTCACATCGTGTCTTCATATTATGATATATGTATGAAACATGTTTTTGCCTTTGAACGAGATTTATTGAGTTGAATTTAAAGTAAGGGCTTTCAACATTCTTTTTGCACTACGAAGGAGCAATTGACTTAGAACATAATTTAATGGCTTTAAACATTATTTCTAATATGAATAATGATTTGATGTACCTCTACTAATGAGAAGATTGATTAAAGAATGATCCAACTGATTATGCCACGACTAATGATTTGGCTGAAATGTTATGATTGTAATTATTTGTGTTTGGACCTGCATGAGCAACCTTGCTATTTAGGAGGAAGAATAGTCTTCGAGTGTTGAATTGATGACTCCGATGAATTGCTCTTGGATGACCTTGCTATTTGGGAAGAAGAATAGTCTTCGAGGGTTGGTAGCTGATCCTCGGATAAAAATACGTATATATAGCTTTTATTTGCCTTACATTCTCTTAATTATCTTTTGAGTATTAATTATATTACTTGTGCTAAATATTATATTTTATTGTGTAGAAATAAATTATTATGAAATTAAAGAAATCTAGAACTAAAATGAATAAAAAAGCGAAAAATTATATAAGAAAATTAAGCTGGCAACTCAACGAATGGAATATATAAAATGAAAAGAACTATTAAGAAGATGAAACGAAATGAACTATTAAGAAAATGAAATGAAAAGTGAAGGAAATTACCTGGCAGCTGAAGAATGTCACTGGCAACAGCAGCTGAAGCAACGCGATGCAAAGCAAACAAGCGACCAAATTGAGCTCGCGTCGCGAGATGCTTTGCTACGTTTTGCACCACGCGGTGCGAGGCAAAATTCAAATTTGAAATATTTTTTAATTTGTTTTGGATTTAATTTGTTTGGTGTGGAGTTTTTTTTTTTTATATTTATAAATAGTTTTTAAGAATATTTTGGAACATAACTTTTGATCGGGCAAGAATTAGGAGTCGCCATGGAAGCTAAAGAATTTCGGCTTTATCTTTTCTTCTCTCTAGTATTTATTTTTATGTGTTTCTTTGGATGATTTGTTGTATTTACTCCATGTCTATATGAAGCTAAACTTCTCGTTCTAGAATTATCGTAGCTGCATAATTACTATTGTATAAATTTGAGTTAAATTATATAATTATCACATGAGTTGTTTATTTGCTCTTGAGCTTACTATTTTACTGTTTTGCGACCAATATAATAAATTTGTATTCTTGAACGGAACTAGAAAGGGGAAAGTTGAGATAGAATGAAGGTCAAATAGAATATGATCCAACCCGAAGGTGCAGATTGGCGGCTAGGGAAAAAACATACCCAGTTCACCCTATTTGGTTCAAAGACGGGAATTGTAAATGCATTCGGGTTAATTATGAGTATCATCACTTAATAATATAGGTATGGAGTTAACCCGAATAGACAATTAGAGCCTCGGAAGACCATGATCATAACATCAACCACATGAATCAACAACTCGATAATTATTGCAAGATAAGGTGAATACGCAACATGATTACTAGCGAATCCATATGCCTAGATCGATTCATCTCATTGATTATGTAAAATAAAATTTGCTCTTTGTTTAGTTAATAGTTCATTAATATATATTTTTATTTTTAGTTTAGATAATTATAAACACATCTATAGATTTTATTGCTTGAATAAATAACTAACATTAGCTTAATTTAGTAAATAATTTATCACTAGTCCCTATGGGTTTGACATCCTATTTATAAAATCACTGTATTACTTGTATGACCTCGTGCATTTGCGTGTGCGTTTGGATGCAACAAGTTTTTGATGTCATTGCCGAAAATTTGAAAGTTAATTACTTCTATAAATTAGACTTTTATTTTTTATTTGTTCAAGTTATTATATATATATGTGTGTGCGCGCGAGAGAGAGAGAGAGAGATAGATAGATATATTTTCTTTTAGTATTTTACTATCCTTCTTGACATGGCCATAATGAATATTCATATTTAAGTGATCCTTTTCTGATTTGTGGAGGATCCAACTTATGACAACACTATCATAATATTTTCGAGAGCGGGTTGTGTGCACTTGCCCAATCTCTTGAATAGAGTATCTGTAGTATATGTGGTGGTCAGAATGACCATTGGAATGATTTTCCTAACTCTTATTCCCTTTTCCCCAGCCCCTATTATGATTCTCAGGTTGTTTGTGATGTTGATCGAAATAAACAAGAGAATGATGCAACACTTCTTCTCCTTTCCTTCAAGCGCCACATCTAAGCCATCCTGAATTAGGATAGCTTCCATCTTTAATTGTCACATTCCTAAGTTTGCACTTCAGTCAAATTTCTCAATATAAGTCTTTGTTACAGTCATTTTGGCTACTGAAATTAATCCGGTTCTGATATCAATTTGTTAGGATCGAGAACCCGGGCATTGCGAAATTTAGTTAAACAATGTTGTAATGACAATACCAAAGATAATAGTAAGTTGATAATAACAACAATTAAAGCAAATAAAGAAGACACAAATTTAACGTGGTTCGATCAGTGTGACCTAGTTCACAGTCAGAGAAGAACAATTTCATTATACCAATAAGAGTACAAAAGAGAGTATAAAATTAGAGTAAATACTCTAATATCCCAAATATCCCCAAGAGAATAACTTCACGAGATCACTCCAAAGAAAATGGTTTGCACAAGTGTTTCCACACTAACTCTCTTACAAAATACTCTAAATTAAAGGAGGAGAAGAAAGACAAGAGAATGAAACTCTTGAACTGATGTTGATGTGTTCCAAATGAGAAGAAGTGGTCTCTTTTTATAGGAGCAAAACTTGGACTCCAAGTTGGATAAAAAGAAAAAAAGGAAATGATCAAAATAATCTCCTCCACATAACCAAGCTTTGGCTTCAAGAGAAAATTCATACCAAGAGATTTTCATTTAGGCTCATGCCTATTACAAAGATATTGCTCAAAAGATGGCCACATTACAAATAATAATATTAATAGTACTGATAAGGAAAAAAGGGAGCAGAACAAGTGCTCCAACTAGAGCCATGCTCTCCCACAGGAAAAGTACAGAATTGCTCGGCTACCGACTAACCTTCTATCTTAATTCTCGACCTCCATGCTCTCTAATCTAGGGTCGAACCACCTATAAGGTAATTATGCGAAAACCTATATACTGTTGATTATGAGTTTTCCCAATATGGGTGAACTTGAGATTTGGGTAAGTAATGGAAAATTATGTGGTCTTGCACTTGATTAGCAGTCTTTTGCTATATTTATTTGTCATCTACTTCTGATTAAAGTTGCACTGGCTATTGAGAAATAGGTCAGTTGATGGTTTAGCAGATAGTGTTATTTTGTGTATACATTGCCAGTTAAGATTCTTGTCACCATTATACAGATTGTTGTCCTATACAACTTACCTGCTAGTGTGGTCTAATTTCCTTGAGTTTTTAAACAGAGAAAGACAGCTGAGGGTCCTTTGGAAACAATCTATCTACCTTCACGAGGTAGGAGCAAGGTATGCATATACTCTATCCTCCCCAGACCCCATTTATGAGATTTCTTCGGTTATGTTATTGTTGTTGTTTTAAAGAGAGAAAGCATGCAGGGGGTTGTGGGAAACATATAAAGGAAGTTAAGTGTTACTTTTGTAAAAGTGTTCAGATGGATAATTTTGTTAAGTCCTCAATAATATACAAATCCAGTTGCCAATGTTGTAAAGGGTTCTTGGGCCAATAGCCACATTGGTTTAGGCGACTATCTGGCCAAGTTTAAATTTTGGGATAATTACGTATATAGTTGATCAAATTCACTATTTACTTTTCCTAATCGATATATATAAATTATACATGGTTATACACATATTACATTTGTCGGCTATTTTTAGTTTATCTAGTTGAGTGGACAGTCATTCGGGTTAATTCTTCTTACATTTTTATCCACATATAGTATAAAAAAAAAAAAGAATTTCACGGTATGAGTAAGGTGTGCATACACTCTGCCTTTCCCAGACTCCACTTGTAAGATTACACTAAATACGTTATTTGGGCTATGCTTCCAAATCTGGTGCTCGATAACTTATTTTGTGGTAAGTTAATATCAGAGTCTGAATACAACTTCAAAGAAGCAGTAGATGAAGTTTGTTCTTGATGATAGTGGAGCACGTTTGTCCTCATATGCAACTATTGATAGATGGGTTCATTTTTGTAACCAGAAATGGTGTCAAGAAGCTAACTCTTTGCGTTTCATATTTAGATACCTATACACTGCCTTGGTCTGTTTTTAATTATTCAACACTGACAAAGTTGAAACCCCCCCTCTTGCAAAATTGACCTTGAACTTGTGTCATGGTACTCAGTACCTAAACATCGTTTCGCCAGGGTTGAAGTCCTTGTATGCTCAAGATAGTCACTACAATTCCTAATTCTTAAACTGTTTCATGAATTGCAAGAATTTGCGAGTGTTTGAACATGAATTTGACGACGTGGTTAATAATCTAAAATATGATGAAAAATCAACTTTGGGGAAGCTTCTTGTTAGCAGGTACTCCATTTGGATTCATTCTTTGTTGAGGTAAGATTTTGACTACTTTTGTTTCACTTGAATATCTTATAGTGATGGTTATTAATATGATTCTAATTCTTGTATTTGCTCTACAGCTATTGAGTGCACACATTTCTCTGAATGGGCAACCTTTTATGCTCAGCTGCTTCTTGTGGCATCTATCATTAGGTATAGACTTCTGTTAAGATTGAGAAACAGAGAAGAAAAGAAAAGAAAACAGAAGGAAGAAGAACAGAGAAGAATGCTATAAGCTGTAGTAGCAGAAGAAGAATTAGAGAAGAAGAATGAGTAGAGAAGAAGGTCGTAGTTTGAAGAATAGAATGTAGAGAGAAGATGTATATTGAATGTAAAAACTTGTCCTTTGAATGAATGATCAGATCAATATATATACACATTCAACCCATAACCAACTATAACTAACTTCTTCTTATTCTAACTTCTTAACTAACTACTTATTAACTAACTAAGTAGTTAATGACTAAACTACCCTTTTATGTTATATCTTCAACACTCCCCCTCAAGCTAGGAGGTGTAAACACATCAAATACTCCTAGCTTGGAACACAAGAACTCATGTTGAGCTCTACCTAGACTCTTTATTAACAAGTCTGCCTGTTGATGAGTAGTCGAAATGTAGGCTGTCTTGACCATCCCTTTTTGGATTTTTTCTCTTACAAAGTGACAATCTATTTCAATATGTTTTGTTCTCTCATGAAACACTGGATTTGTTGCTATCTGTATTGCTGATTTGCTATCTGTGTTCACTTGGATTGGCAGGCTAATCTGAACTCCAACTTCCTTCAGCAATCCTAGAATCCAAGTAAGCTCAGCAACTGTAGAAGCTAGACTCCTATATTCAGAGCTTCTGCAGAACTTCTTGATACCACACTTTGTTTCTTAAATTTCCAAGATATCAAGGAATCTCCTAGCTTGACAATGAAACCTGTTACAGACCTTCTAGAGTTTGAACATGCAACCCAATCAGCATCACAGAAAGCTGACACTTGCTCCTCACTTTTGCTGGATAAAAGTATTCCCTGTCCAGGATGTTGTTTTATATATCTTAAGATCCTCATTGCAGCTTCTAAGTGTGATCTTTTTGGCTGCTGCAAGAACTGGCTGAGTGTCTGTACACTATAGGATATATCAGGTCTTATTATGGTTAGGTACAACAACTTTCCAATTAGTTTTTGATAGGCAGTTACATCTGTTAAAGGATCTTCAATAGTATTCACAACTGTTGCTTCTTCCTTGGCTGTTGCCTTCACAAAATCATCAACTTCCTTTGAAGTTAACTCAATATTTTGTTCAAGTGGTGTTGCCACTGGTTTTGCAGCACTCAGTCCCAATTCTGAGATTAACTCCAGCGCATACTTCCTTTGGTGCATTAAAATACCTGAGCTTGATCTAGCAAACTCAATCCCCAAGAAGTATCTAAGTTCCCCCAAGTCCTTCATCTTAAAAGCTTGACTCATTGCATTTTTAGTATCCTCAATAAGTTGCAGGTTGCTCCTGTTATCAACATGTCATCAACATAGACTAGAATAACTATTAGATCATTCCCAGCTTGTTTCAAGAACAGTGAGTGATCATATTTTCTTTGTTTGAAACTAAGCTACAAAACTGCTTCCATCAACTTTGCATTCCACTGCCTTGGAGCCTGTTTTAGGCCATACAAGGAATTAAGAAGTCTACATACTGGTTTTGTCTCCCCCTAGCTCTTAAATCCTTGTCGTAGATCCATATAAATTTCATTATACAAATCTCCTTGAAGAAAGGCATTGTACACATCCATTTGATGGATATGCTACTGTCTAATAACAGCAATAACTAATATAGATCTCACTGTAACCATCTTAACTACAGGTGAAAAAGTTTCTTGATAATCAATCCCTTCTTGTTGGCTGTAACCCTTAGCTACCAACCTAGCTTTGTACCTTTCAACCTCACCTGTGTCCTTATATTTAATTCTATACACCCACTTACAACCAATAGATCTCTTTCCAGTAGGCAGTGAACAAATGGTCCAGGTCTTATTGCTTTCAAGAGCAGTGATCTCAGCTTGCATTGCCTTCACCCATTTTGGATTTAACATTGCTTCTTTGTAAGAAGAAGCTTCAACTTCAGCAGAGGAGGCTGTAATGAAATCCTGATAGGAACTTGACAGATGATCATACTTTATATAGTTGGCAATGTTATATGGTGTAGTTGAAGTCTTCTGATTTGTGACAAAGTCTTTGAGCCAGATTGGTGCTACTCTGGCTCTGGTAGATTTTCTTTGTAATGCCATCTCAGTTATGCCTTCAGGATCATTAGTAATTGTTGTAGACCGAGGCACACTCTGAACATCAGCATCTCTGTTGGACACTTGCCTTGGCAAATGTGATACAGTTGGTATGATTGTGTGTTTAAACACATCCACAAAAGGTGTTGAGTGTTGATCCTTCAGTTTTAGAAAAGGGAAGACATTCTCTCTGAACTCTACATCTCTGTTAACAAAGAATAAATCATTAGAAAAGTCATAGAGTATGTACCCTTTTTGTGAGTGAGAGTATCCTAGAAGTACTGCAACTACTGCTCTTGGTTTCAGTTTATCAGTTTCCTGTACAACTTTGGCATAGCACAAACAACCTAGAACTCTAATATGTTTTAAGGAAGGCTTGACACCAAATACAACTTCACAAGGTGATTTATTACTAAGTATAGCAGATGACATTCTATTGATCAAATAAGCTGTTGCTAACACACAATGACCCCAAAATCTGATAGGAATATGACCTTGAAACCTAATAGCTCTACACACTTCAAGTATGTGCCTATGCTTTCTTTCTACTACACCATTCTGTTGAGGTGAATATACACAAGAAGTCTGATGTAGGATGCCTAGATCTTTAAACATAGAATTGCAGATTGAATTTGTAAACCCAGTTCCATTGTCTGATCTAACACACTTTACTTTTTTATTGAACTGTGTAGCTACATAAGTCAGAAACTACTTCAGCACAACACACACATCAGATTTAAGCTTCATCAGAAATAACCATGTCATTTTGGAACAATCATCTACAACAGTTAAGAAATATCTATTTCCATCATAAGAAGGACTTCTTTAGGGACCCCATACATCAAGATGTAATAGATCAAAGCATGATAAACTTCTTGTATTGCTGCTAGGAAAAGGTGATCTAACTTGCTTGGCAAAAGGACACACATTACATTGCTTAACTATGGAAGTACAATTATCTAGAGAACTTGAACAAGAAACAACTTATTCAGAATCTTTGATGAAGGATGGCCAAGTCTTTTATGCCAAAGTAATATATCCTCTTCAATATCACCAGTAACAAACAAAGAAAATTGAGCACACTTCACATTCTGTTCTAAATTTGCAGAGAATGAGGGCAACAAGTATAAACCATCTTCATGTCTACCAATCACTTTCACCTTCCAATTGAAGAGATCCTGAAATAGACAAAAGTCAGGATAAAATGTAACTAAACACTTTAAAGCTCTTGTTACCTGTGAGACAGACAGAAGATTAAACTTGAATTATGGTATATAAAGAACATTATTAACTGCATTTCCTTCTGTTAAAACACTAGATCCCATATGTGTTACAAAGACCACATCTCCAGTAGGTAAGAAAACTTTCCTAGACTTGTTTGTATCCAATTTAGTAACTTCTGTAAGCAGTCTTGAATCACCTACCATATGGTTTGTATCTCCTGTATCAACAATCCAATTTTTCTTACTACTAACTGAAACAAATGCAGTATCAATACCTGCAGCATTGACTAAATCTGTATTTGTAGCATTGTTTATAGCAGACAACATTTGCACTATCTGATTATACTGGTCCTTTGTGAAGAAACAAGGTTGAACTATTTGACTTTCTTGTCATAAGACTGAGATGTTCTCAATCTTGACCTGATCATTCTTAGAGACTGCAACATTTGAAGCAGACATTCCTCCTTTTTTCTTGAACTTATCTGATGGATATCCTATTAGTTTGTAACAATTTTCTCTTGTATGGTTCCTTAGTTTACAGAACTCACAGAAGAGATTACCACCACCCTTCTTGACCCTTGAAGTACTACCTACATAATAACTAGTTCCATTTCTTGAAGTGCTATACAATGTTGATTCATAATTTCCAGCATTTGATGAAGGACCTGCTCCTAGTACACTTTTTCCAGCTGTCATGCCTCTTTGGTTTTCATCACTCATAAGCATGGAGTAAGCTTGATTCACACTATAGGTAAAGGGAGCATAAGCAAGATTTGACTTCTAGCTTGGATAAAAGTATCATTTAGCCCCATTAGAAACTCATACAACTTCTGACTTTGTACATGAATCAAGAACTCTTTTGATCTCTCACAGTTATAGTTAGGAATAGGCACTGCAGCATCAATTTCATTCCACAAATCCTTGAGTCTAGAGAAGTAACTAGAGATAGTAGAGGTACCTTGAATACAAGTTGTAACTTCCCTGTGCAGATTGAACAAACGAGAACCATCTACTTTGTCAAACCTCTCTCCTAGATCTTCCCAGACTGCAGAAGCAGTTGTAGCATATGCTATACTGTTAACCAGATTCTTTGATACTGAGTTCATCAACCAAGAAAGCACAACTGCATTGCATCTTTCCCACTGCAAATCAATTTTTTTACTAAACCTCTCTTTCTTCCAAGAACCATCCACTAATCCCATCTTGTTTCGACTAAGAAGAGCAATTCTCATGGACCTCTTCCACAATGAATAGTTATATGTTCCAGTAAGCTGGAAGGAAATCAAAGAAATTCCACTAGTATCACCAGGGGCAAGATAGAGAGGATAAGTAGGTTCTATTACTAATCCTTGCCCCCAGCTCTCATCTGTAGAGGCAGAATTGATCCCACTATTTGTTCCCTCATTTGTTGCCATTTCTGAATTTCAAGAACTAAGAACTTCGAACAAGATTGACAAATATTGGATCGATCTGTTGCAGATTAACACTTCTATGATACCATGTTAAGATTGAGAAACAAAGAAGAAAAGAAAAGAAAACAAAAGGAAGAAGAACAGAGAAGAATGCTGTAAGTTGTAGCAGCAGAAGAAGAATTAGAGAAGAAGAATGAGTAGAGAAGAAGGCAGTAGTTTGAAGAATAGAATGTAGAGAGAAGATGTATATTGAATGTAAGAACTTGTCCTTTGAATGAATGATCAGATCAATATATATACACATTCAACCCATAACCAACTATAACTAACTTCTTCTTATTCTAACTTCTTAACTAATTACTTATTAACTAAGTAGTTAATGATTAAACTACCCTTTTATGTTATATCTTCAACAACTTCGGCAAAATAGGTCAGATTTCTTGTGCTCTACAGTTGATTAGGAGTTCTCCCAATTTGAGTAAACTTGATATTTGGCGAAGAAAAGTAAATATGTATGATCTGGTTCATTTTTAAACTTCATATTTGTGAACATGAGAATCTAAAATAGTTTGGTATTTCTTCATACCATTATTAGGTCCGTGTTAGCAGCGACAATGCTGAAGTCGTTCTGGAAAATCTGACCACACCAGCCTGCTTGGAACGACCTCTCGACAAGCTCAAGTATGTGGCCATCACTGGTTTTGAGAGTTCAGAAGCTGAACTGCTTTTTGTAAAGTTATTGCTTTCTCGCACTCCTTCTCTGCTAAGTATGTGCATTGATCATTATACAGACATTGATGTTGATATTTCCTTAGAATTGAAGCGTTTTCACAGAGCTTCTCCCAGGGCAGAGCTATTCTATTGATGCATTTTATCTGTACTCAAATGAGATTTGTTAATGAATTGGATAATTTTATAAAAATGGTGACGTTTCTTTTTATTAATATGAGATGTTTTGGAGGCTCAGTTTGTGTTGATGTGTTTGATAGATTAGCAGTCTTTTGCTGCATTGCTCTGGAGCAAATGAATAATTGAGGTATAAAACTCGCGAAAAGGTGATAGTTTAGATGCGTCTTTTACCATTAACTCTTAAATTTATGCCTAATTAATTTAAATGTCATTCGCATAAACATATGTATACATAAGACAAGTATAACAATCACATATCTGTTCATTTATAGACTTGTGTGATCTAGAATATCTTGAAGAACTAAGTCTCAGGTCAAACAGCTTCACCCAAAAACGCCCTATATTTCTTGGAACTTAAGTTTGTCATTGCTGGAAACATTGGTTCATCTCCAATTTCAAGTCTCTTCTCCCTTGAACATCTCTTGTTAGCAAACAACATGTTTGACATACCAATTTTGTTCGAGCCATTTGTTAACCATTTAAAACTTAAGTTTGCCGTTGCTGATCACAACTCGGTCTTTATACAATTGCTCTCAAATGCCAAGTTTCCTTTATTATCAACATCATTTAAGACTTCTTCGTATCTCGAAATGTCACGTTGGTGGAAACTTTTCAAATTGGTTGTTACAAAACAATCCCAGATTAGACGAAGTTTATTTGGATGGAAATGCATTCATTGGATATCTCATGATATTCACAATGTCCAACAATATACTTGAAGGCTTGGATTTGTCGGGCAATAAGCTAACATGCAAAAGCAGTTTATCAGACTTGAGTGAAAAAGTGAATTTGGTGCTCTTGATAGGGTTATATATCAACATTTTCTTTGCACTAGTTTGTAACAACATATTTGAAAAGGTAGTTTGTTCATGGCTTCATATAAAGGGTTAATTTCATATATAATCACTGAATTTTACATATTATAACAGTCTTTGGCACAATGGTAAAAGTTATAGTCATATGACCAAGAGGTCATGGGTTTAGGCCGCAAAAATAGCCTCTTGTAGATATGCAAGTAAGGCTGCGTACGTACGACTTAATATGGTCGATCCTTTCCCTGATCTCACGCATAGTGAAAGCTTAGTGCACCCTACTGCCCCTTTTGTGCCTTTATTGTTGTAGTTGAAATTTTTGATTAGGGGAATCAAATTTCATGGACTAGTCATTGCATGAACTTCCATATAAGTGACACTAGAGGGAAATTTTTCCTCTTGAGATAAAATTGGGTCTCAAGTCAATGAATAAAATATAAAAATTGGTGCAAAAAATGCCACTCATGTCTACATCAATTATCGCACTAAATTTTTCTTCATGAGAAATTAAGGTTATAGTTTCTCTTTGATGCTGATAATCAATTAGTACATTATTTCACACATGAGAGTAATTATAGTATTATAATCTATTCAACATGCACCCGTTGTTCTAAAACCAAAAAAAGAACGTGGTGTTTGAGTTAGCGTGCATGCACCTTGACTAATTTCAGAAAAGTTTTTGCTTCCTATTCTTATATACACCCAATTATAATATTATATGACATTACATAAACTAAAAATATGACTGTGTGATGTAATTTTTCATATTCGGCTGTATATTTTTTGAAAATTTTCCCAATAAACTTTCATACAAATGACATTAGAGGAAATTTTTTTCCTCATGAAAAAAAATTGGATCTCAAGACAAATTAAACCAATCAAATTGGAATAAAATGTTCTGATGAAAATTAGAGAAAAACAAATGAATGAACTAATATTAAATTAAAGCAAACATAGAAAGAGAAGAACAAGAAGATATATGAAACATATGTCATACGAAGATACACAAGTTTCTATTTCATGCAATTCTGGGTTGGTTCAAATTTAAACAACATATATTTAATATTATTGTTACTTTTAGTGTTGAAATTATTATTTTTGGTTAGTATTAATATTGATTCGATTTTGATTTGAAATTTATTTGTGTTAATAACATGGATCATTCAAAATTCTAAGCACAAGTTTGAAATAATATGTTAAAAGATAAAAATTAAAAAAAATTAAGAAGTATTTATAAATTACATAAAAATACTTATAAAAATTATGTACATATAATATCGAGTTGATTTGATTTGATTTGACTTTTTTTAGTTAAAACCAAATCAAATCAATTATGGTTGGATTTTTTTTTCTAACACCAAATCAAATGAACCAAACCACTAATTGAGTTTTTTTTTTCCGGATTGAGTCAGATTATCGGATTGGTGCGGCTTATCGGTTTGGTTTGTACACCCCTATTTGCAAGTAAAGAAAGGCATACGTACACACCACTCACTTTAGACTTCACTTATAGAATTACACTAAGTATGTTATTAATTTTTCAGTGGTACATTTAGTGCGTAATGTAGACACAAGAACATCAAAATTAATTTGTCTCAAATGAAAATAGTCAACTAGCTAGTCAAGGTCTTCCATTTTGAAATTCTTCTTTGCCAGCTCACTTGGGCTGTTAAATTAAGGGTGACAAGAAAGTTTCAAAATTTAAAAAAAGTGATACAAGTCTTAAGTATTGAGTGGATGTGACAATTTTAAGATTAGTGTTAATGACACTAATTTTAAAACCCTCAAGTTTTATTATTTACACAAAGTCACTATCTCCCCCTACCCCTATTCACCCATCCCTTCTCGAAGTCACCCTACCTCCTCCTCCTCCTCACACCCTCTCACCCCCCTCCCTCGCCGTCATCACCCCCATTCCTCCTCCGGCACCACCTCGTTTGCCACTTCCTCCGGCACTACCTCCTCTATTGCCACTTTTTCTGCCACTATCACTATCCCCTCCACCGCCACCACCGCCACCTACTCTCCTCGGCCATCACCACCACCACCAACAAACTTCGTCACTGTCACTACTCTTGCCTTCTCACCACCACCACCCTCCTTTTCTACTTTATTTTTCTCACTTTCCGTTCTTCACCTTCTGCTAGAAAATCAACCAACTGTCGAAGTTGTTGCAACAACTTCAATAGTTATTTGAGTTGTTGCAACAGATCAAACAATTGTTCAGTTGTTGCAACAACTACGATAGTTGTTGTAACAATTTCAACATACTTGTTGCAACAATTTCAACATACTTGTTGCAACAACTGTCAAAATTATTTGGTATTCTACAGATTTTTTTTAATGGCTAGAAAAAAAATATATTCTCAAACTCACGACCAAACCAAAAAAAACTTGTAAAAATAAGAGCGAAAAAAGAGAAGAAAAAAATAACGCAATAAAAAAGATGAACAAAGCGGCGGCAAATTGATGGCGATGGTCAAGGTCTTCTCTGCTAGCCTGCTTTAATTAAATCAATCAGATTGCAAACAATATTTTGGTGCCAAAGACTAAGTTAGTTTTTTTTTATAGAATGAATCAGTTTGTATGATATCATGATAGTATATAATATAGAAAAAAGCTTAAATATGTCATTGAACTCTCATAAATGGCTCAGATATGCCATTTGTTAATAATTGGGCTTATTGTCATGACACATTTGATTTACTCGTGCCACCAATAATTATTAAACGAGTCCTACTACTATCATATTTTGCCATATGGCATTATCTAATTAACCTTTCATTACTTACCAGCCCAGCCCCCCTTGTGAGTGGCATATATGAGCCATTTCTGAAAGTTTAGAAGCATATTTAGATATTTTCTCAATTCCTTATAATATATGATTGATCCGTTGATATAAAATTAACTTATGTTATTTTTTTATATCATGACATTCAACTTTTTACAATCATATTGCTATATAAACCTCCATCATTTCTAATTAATGAAATAAACTTATACTATTATATATAATAAATTTATAAGGAAAAATAAGTCCCTTATATATACTAATAGCATTATTATTTTACATGAAAAACTATACTCTCTTATTTAATTAGCTAGATTATGAATCTAATCTTATACTATATCTTTCACAATTTTTATGTATATTATGTCTCTTTACAAAAAACACATAAAATTTGTTTAAGGAAAAAAAAAGATGGGTTTAAAAGAAAGTACACTAATGAAATAATGTGTAGCTGGGTATGAAAACTACATATGATTATATGATTAACTTTTCATTACTTACCAGCCCAACCCCCTTTACGAGTGGCAAATGTGAGCCATTTCTGAAAGTTCAAAAGCATATTTGAACATTTTCTCAATTCCTTATAATACATGACTAATCAGTCGGATATAAAATTAACTTGTGTTATTTTTCTATATCATTAATGCATGACATTCGACCTTTTATAATCATATTTCTATATAAACCTCCATCATTTCTAATTAATGAAATAAACTTATACTATTATATATAATAAATTTATAAGGAAAAATATGTCCCTTGTATATACTGATAGCATTATTATTTTACATGAAAAACTATATTCTCTTATTTAATTGTATTATGAATCTAATCTTATATTATATCATTCATTTTAGCGTATTTTATGGCTCTTTACAAAGATTTAAAAAACACATAAAATTTGTTTAAGAAAAAAAAGATGGGTTTAAAAGAAAGTACACTAATGAAATAATGTGTAGTTGGGCATGAAAACTACATATGAGTGTGTAAATTAAAAGTATGCATGCATTTTTATGATGAAATTTAGGGTATTACGGTGCTTGAGGCGTGATCGTAACTTAAAAAAATGACCTAATATTTATTTCAAAAAAAAATTTAAAAGATAGAACACTAATGAGGTTTAGCTGGATATAAAAGTACATATAAGAGTGTGTATGTCTTTTTATGCTAAAATTTACGATGTTAATAGTCTTTGGAATGTGTTAATTTCTCAGTGGTATAAAATCACTTGTTCAGTGCATAATATAGACGCAAGAAAATCAAAATTTATTTGTCTTCGATGGTAATAGTCAACTAGCCAAGGTCTTCCATTTTGGAATTCTTTCTTTGCCAGCTCACTTTAAATCAATGAATTTTCAAGCAACATGTTAATACAAATGAAAAGGAGTGAACCAAGTTAATGTTAAATTAGAGGAAAATATAGGCACAAAAATGACAATAATAAACAGAAATGTTGAAAGGGAGATAATAAAAAAGTAGTTGCAAAGAAATTTACATCATGAGAAAGATGATTAATGGTGATGGTCAAGGTCTTCTCTGATGGCTCCCTTCAATTACAAATTGTAAGGAATATTTTGGTGTCAAAGACTGAGTTGTGTTTTTTAAAGAATGAATCAGTCTGTATGACATTGTGATAGTATATAATATAGGAAAAAAATTTGAACATATTATTAAACTCTCGAAAAAGGTTCAGTTATATCATTTGTTAATAGTTGGGCTTATCAATGCATCACCGTGACACATTTAATTCGTTCGTACCATTAATTATTAACAGAATACTACTACTATCAGATTTTACCACGTGACATAAATCTAATTAACCTTTCATTATTTACCAACCTAACCCCCTTTTATGAGTGGCATATGTAAGTCATTTCTGAAAATTCAGTGGCATATTTGAGTCTTTTCTCAATCCCTTATAATGCATGACTGATTGGTCGAATAATAAAATTAATTTATATTATTTTTCTATATAATTAATGCATGACATTAACCTTTTACAATCATATTCCTATATGAATCTCCATCTTTTCTAATTTAATGAAATAAACTTATAACTTTAAATATAACAAATTTATTAGGAAAATTTGTCCCTTATATATACTAATAACATTATTATTTTACATGAAAAACTATATTCTCTTATTTAATTGGATTATGAATCTAATATTGTACTATATCATTCACAAATTTTATGTATTTTATGGCTCTTTATAAAGATTTAAAAAACACATAAAATTTGTTTAAGATAAAGAAAGATGGGTTTAGAAGAGAGTACACCAATGAAATAATATGTAGTTGGGTATGAAAAGTACATATGAGTGTGTAAATTAAGAGGATATGTCTATTTTCATAATGAAATTTAGGATATTATAGTGGCTGAGGCGCGATGGTGGTTTGGGCAAATGACCTAATATTTATTTAAAAAGAATATTTAAAAGAGAGAAAACTAATGATGTATAGCGGGACATCAAAGTACATATGAATGTGTGAATTAAAAGTACGTATGTCTTTTCATGGTAAAATTTGAGGTGTTAATAACTATTGGGATGTGTTACTTTCTCAGTGGTAAAAAATTACTTGTTCAGTGCGTAATGTAGACGCAAGAAAATTAAAATTAATTTGTCTCCGATGGTAATGATCAACTAGTCAAGGTCTTTGATCTATTTTTGAATTCTTCTTTGACAACTTATTTTAAATCGATCAATTTCTAAGCAACATGTAATTGATGCAAATGAAAAGGAAATGAACCAAGTTAATGTTAAACAGAAGTGCTGAAAGGGAGATAACAAGAAAAGTAGTTGCAGAAAAATTTACTTCATGAGAAAGATTATTGATGGTGATTGTCAAGTCTTCTCTGCTAGCTCACTCTAATTAAACCAATCAAATTGCAAGTAATATTTTGGTGTCAAAAACTGACTTGTGTTTTTTAAAGAATGAATATAATTAGTCTGTATGATATCATGATAGTATATAATATATATTATTTGGGTATTATAGATGATTGAACTCTTTTTTGAAGAAATGAATCAATTCCCAATCATACCGTGTTAGTATATGATATTTCACGCGGGTCATGTCATCTATAATACTCTGTCATATATATATATATATATCATAAATGATTGAGCTGTGTTTTTCTTAAAGGGATGACCTAGTCCTCTATAATACTCAATTAATATATGACATACATCATGTGAGCATCATAGAAGACTGGGTGTTTTTCTTAAAGAAATGAGCGACTAATCTTATATATATATATATCATAAATGATTGAGCTGTGTTTTTCTTAAAGGAATGACCTAGTCCTCTATAATACTCAACTAATATATGATATACACCATGTGAGTATCATAGAGAACTGAGTGTTTTTCTTAAAGAAATGAATGACTAATCTTTTATGGTATATACCATATGAGTATTATAATATACTTCAGCTGATACTGATTATTGAAGGCAGAGGTAAGGGGGCTAAGGAGTTAAATTTTGTTGACTAGTCATTGTGTGAAACTTCCATTAAGTAACACTAGAGGGAAATTTTTCTTCATAAGATAAAATTGGGTCTCAATTCAATGAATGAAATTTTAAAAAAAAAATTGGTGAAAATTTCACTTATATCTACAATAATTGTTGTACTAAACTTTTCTTCATGAGATAAAATTGGGTTTCAAGTCAATGAATAAAATAAAAAAAAAATAGCTGAACGGGACACGTAGAATAGTTGGATTGAAGCCAATTCAATATATGGTCCACTGAAATGAATGCTACAAATGTAAGAAATGGAACCAAGAAAATTTGGAATTTTTTTTTTTCGCCAGCTCACTTTAAATCAATCAATTTTTAACCAATTGTTAAGATTTTTCAAAAATTAAGTTTTAAAAATAAGGTGAAATGAATTGGGAAAGAGTAAAATTGAAGTGGAGGAAAATGAGATTTAAAAAATTGCCTTTTATAAGTGAATTTGGTGCTCTCGACAGGGTTATATACCAATATTTTCTTTGCATTACTTTATAACAGCATATTTGAAAAGGTAGTTTGTTCATTGCTCCGTATAAAGGGGTTAATTTCCTATATAGTCACTGAACATTACATATTATAACAGTCTTTGACACAATGATAAAAATTATAGTCATATGACTATGAGGTCATGGGTTTAGGCCGCGGAAATAGCCTCTTGTAAACATGCAAGTAAAGCTGCGTACATAGGACTTAATATAGTCCGGCCCTTCCCCTTATTTGGTACATACTGAAATCTTTGTGCACCCTACTGTCCCTTTTGTGGCTTTATTATTGTAGCCGAAATCTTTGATTAGGGGAATCAAATTTTATTGGACTAGTCATTGCATGAAACTTCCATATAAGTGACACTAGAGTAAAATTTTTGATAAAATTGGGTCTCAGGTCAATGAATAAAATAAAAAAAATTGGTGCATAAAATTTCACTCATGTCTACATCAATTATTGCACTAAATTTTTCTTCATGAGAAATTAAGGTTATAGTTTCTCTTTGATGCTGATAATCAATTAGTATATTATTTTACACATGAGAGTAACTATAGTATTATAATCTATCCAACATGCACCCGTTATTCTAAAATAAAAAAATAAAAATGCATGATGTATAGGTCAGCTTCGGCGCACCTCAATTAATTTCATGAAATATGTTTTATTATATTTTGAATTACTTCGAGAACAAAATTATAATTCAACTTTAAAAATAAAACTTGTATTGGAAAAATAAAGTAAAAGAAGAAGAAAAGTCAGAGAAACTTAGGATAGTTGGATGGAAGCCAATTCAATATATGGTCCACTGAAATGAATGCTATAAATGTAGGAAATGGTCCAAGAAAATTTGGAATTCTTCGTCAATTCAATTTAAATAAATCAATTCCCAATCAATTGTTAAGATTTTTCAAAGATTAAATTTTGAAATAAAGTGAATGGGAAATAATAAATGATGAAATTAAAGTGGAAGGAAGTGAAAGTGAAAAAATTGCCTTTTATAAGTTTATACATGAATAACAAATTTATGAAATTTATGATTGTTATTATTTTTTTATATCCTGTTTAATTGGAGATTAAAATCGTCAATTTTTTTTACTCAATTATTATACTCAGTTTGAGGATATAATAAGTTCACTCAGTATATATTCTTAATATATATTCAGTTTGAAGATATAAAAACTTTATCGATTTATTAATTCTGTTTATGTTTTTCAACAAGAATAACAACAACATGTTGATGCAAATTAAAAGGACATGAATCAGGTCAATGTTAAATTAGAGGAAAATGGAGCCACAAAAACAAAATATTAAATAGTGGAGTATGGAAAGGTAGAATATACACAGACCTTAGAGAGACTGTTTCAAATTGTGCGAAGAAAGTCATCTTTGTTTATTTTGGCGGATTTGTAGATATTAGTTTCCTCCTCTTATATATAGTCTGTGGGTGTAAAGAGGATAGTTTGAATCTTGAGAGAGGAAAAAGCAGCAGAATATCATGAGTAATAGCAAGATTTATTGGTGGTTGTTCATGATTTTGTTCATAACAAATGGATGGAGGTATTGTAATTATTGTTGGAAAGAAGAAAGGATTTCTCTCTTGCAACTCAAGGGCAAATATAAAACCTCAGATTGTTCTCAAGGAATACTTAAGTATTGGCGGTGACTATTTGTCATCATGGGCAGCCAATGAAACCTCATATTGTTGTCAATGAGAGGGAATTGTTTGCAGCAATAAAATCAGAAGAGTCACTGAGTTGTCCATTAGTAATTATGAATATAGTTTGGAGAATTTTCATTTCAATGCATCTTTATTTATTCCATTCAAGAATCTCAAAAGTCTGCTCCTCCCTCACAATTCATTGGCCGACTGGGCAAAAAATGAAGGTTTTTGCTCTCCATAAAATGAAATCCTATTTAATTTTTATTTTATAATTTTAACACACCGATTAAGAAATTTATTTGAAGCTAGATTAGTTAGACTTTTTAGAAAAATGTGTAATGTATTGGAGCAATGATAAATTTGGGAAATAGATTTAATGTCTTGCTGGATTTCTAAAGTGACAACTATTTAAGATGAAATTTATGTGACTAAATAACAAAATAAAAAAAGACTGAAGGTATAATACATATTTGCAAAAATGTTCCTACCTATTGATGTAGGACATATTAGTATGATGATAATAATTTGAGTTGCAACTTCCACGTTTAAAAATGTCAAATTTTAAATTTTTGACTCAAATTTTTTACTGTTGGTTCATAATTTAACATGTTCATTTTATATTTCCTATTGATTTGGTTATAAGTTTCGAGAAATTGAGACAATTGAGGAAACTAGAAAGTCTTGATTTGTCATCGAATCAATTCAATGACAACATCTTTTAGTCTCTTAGTCAGCTTTCATCTCTCAAGTCATTGAGCCTCACATCCAACAATATTCGATCAGGTTCCAACATTTTACTGGATGATATTATAGCTGATTTGTAGGGATTTAAATATTTTTTTACGGTAGTTAACTTATTCTCTTTGTGTATTTACATTATTATATTTTTTGAGTAATTAAATAAGTCATTCTCCATATCTTATCTATTATAATTTAGTTACAGGTTTCAAGAAACTAAGACAATTGAGAAAACTAGAAAGTCTTAATTTGTCATGGAATCAGTTCAATGACAACATCTTGTTGACACCCAATTTTGATCTTCCATCTGTCGATTAATTACTCAAGCTTCTCGATCTTCAAACAAAGTGAAATATTTATTTTCGCAAGTTAAAAGATTTTGTTAAATTATTTTGGATTTATTTTGCCACTTTATATATTAAAATACTCTAATATATATTATGTATATATTCTATATGTATTTATAAATATTAATTATAATTTATTATTTTAGTACACCTTTTAAATCTAAATTAATTCACACCAAAAAAGACGAGTTTTTAAATAAGCACATTTCTAATTTTTGTTAATACGAGTTCATTTACGCCTTAAACTTTTTATGTTAGTTTACATTTGTAAACAAATATTCATTTTGTTAAGTCGAGAAGTTTGATTAAATAATTAATAATTAATTTGTTTATATTTTTGTCTCAAATTGATTACATTCTAAATAATTTATCTACAATGGTGGTCATTTTTAAAACTCGAGTTAGCTATATTTTTAATGTAGCAACCCCTATTCCATATTTTTTGGATCCATTTAACAGCACTGAGATAACCCAAACCAACCTTACTCTTCTACAAAAATTGGCCGAAGGCAGCCCAAAATGCAGCTTTGTCCGCAGCCCAAATATCCCTGCGACCCAAGCCATTTTCTCAATAAACTCCACACTTTATCCTCCTTCACTTCCAGCAAACAACAGACCCCTAACAATCACAAACCCTAATCACTACACATACCAGCGCCGCACCATCCCTTCCCCTTTTCCCGCTCCTTCGTCGATATGTTTGAGTAAGTCTTCATTAACTTTTAGCTTCCCAGACTACTCATAACCATTTCGAGCAAGAGCATTAATAAAGGCACTGCCTCCTCTACGACTGAGACGAGCAATTCATAGCAAAGTCACCACCTATTTTCGCTCCTCTCAGAGAAAAGGTGTCCATTTTGAAGCAAGGGCATTTTATGGAGTTTGTCCATATTTCCTTCTTTTCCATGGACTAATCTACAGTAATGCCTCCATATCTTAGCTTTGCTTTTCCTCTTCTCTGTCTCTTGCTGCAAACTCAGACCTATACCATTAATAGTCTTCGTCTCTTTCTAAAGAAATTTTGAATCCGTATTTGAAATTTATCATTTAAAGTCTGAAACCTTTGCACTCTTGAGGTTCTATAAATAGAACCTCATTCCTTCATTGAAGGGCAGAGGTTGGAAGTGATATATTAAGATATCAGTTCTCATTTCATACTCCACCAAGCAAAACATTAGGCAAAAAACAGAGCGAAAAAAAGAAGAGCAAAAAATAAGTAGCGGAAAAAGAAGAGGAAAAGCATTTGAGTAGCATCGATAACTCCAGAGCATTTCTATTAACTTAAGTTCTCTCATTCAACCTTTATCCTCTCCCTAATTTAATTAACGATTTTGATTTTTCTTCTTTCTGTTTCTCTGAGTTTACACACTGATCGGAGACCGAAGCAAGGTCGGAATCGATCTTCAAGCTCCTCGCCTCAGTTCATTGCACAAAGCAAGGTAACATCCTTAGCTCTCTCATTTTTCGTTCCTTTCTTCTGTCTATGTATGTGAATAATATCATATCATTCATATTATATCATTTAGTATTATATTGTTCTTCGTTTGTTCGTCTTACTTTATTTTATTTTATTTTATTTTTTCTATTTGTTTCATCTAGGTTCTGTCGAGCTTTGTACTGCATATGCCTTTATTTTCATATTAATAGTATTAGCTTAAATTCTCAGTTCCATTACCAGCTTATAAATCATCTAATTAATGTGTTTGTTAAAGTTTATAAGTTTGATTTATTATCTTGTCAGTTGGTCTCGCAATCCACTTATATGATTTTATGCCCATTCTGATTTATTATCTTGTCAGTTGGTCTCGCAATCCACTTATATGATTTTATGCTCATTCACGACTTTTGAATATGTAAGAATTCTCCCCTGCTCCTACACATCTCATGTGTTGTAGGCTTCATCCGATGCGTAGTCTTTAATGCTTAGTGTTGATATTTTGCTCGCCCTCACTATGCGGCATAAACTGTTTTAGTTTAATAGAGAATAAGGGAAAAGGGGTGTCCTTGTCGGCACCATGAGCTATAGGATGGATTTTTGACATCTATCGTTCCATATCTGTCCGGTTGCCTCTCGTAGTTGGTGTTTTATCCCTCATTTAGCGTTCCTGCTAATAGTAGTGCAGACCATCGTATATATGTTAATGCTTTCCTTTGCATATTTGCTGTTAGTTCTCAAAACTTTGCCAATAGACTAAAACATTCACCCTGAATGTGACTGTATATAAATTAATCCTTTAATAACATAGGGTGGTGAATTGTACCTAAAGCCTTGAACAATAATTGTGGTTCTTCTTAAAATCGCCTTCATCGATGCTTGCAATTTAAATATTTCATGGTTTAAGACGTGGGTTTTATTTTTCTCTTGTTAAAGTTTCTAGAATACTACTACGTACACTCTCATCGAGTATCTAGATCAGCCTCTCAGATATTTATTTAGTTCTTTCTGTTCTTACTTTCGTGCTCACGTCTACTTGCTTTTTATTTTTATTTGGTAGTACAACTTAGCCTAAATGCACTGTCTAATTTCAGTATTTATTTATCTCAGTAGTGTAGTTTCTTTATTTTTTTTAGCTCTCATATTCCTTCTCTTATCTATAGATATATACATAGTTATTTATTTGTCTTTGTTTTACTGATGTAATTTCAGCTTAGTTTCAATGTCATTTATGACCTCTTAAAGGTTTGTTTAATAGTTTTCTATGATAGACTATACATAAGATCTTTCATTGTTGTTATTGTCAAGCCCGCATAGTTAATTCAACATTATTTCATGTTCCTTTAATTCTCTATAAAAGCTGTAAGTTCATATCGGATCGTTCGGATGGATAAGGGCTGCATAAGGTTATGAGTTACGTGACAACTTTATATTTAACCTTGAAGCCTACCATAATTTTTTTAATTAATTAATTAATTTTATTCCCATTTCATTTGCCAACTTTCAGTTGAGTTACAACTTTTATGAAGTAGATGGGTGAAGTTTCAATCTTTTACTTAACTCTAAAATGTAGATGTGCATTTTAGCATTTCTTTGCCACTTTATCTTAAGTGAGATTTTGGTTTAGCTAATGTGATATTTTGCCTATTCCTTTCTATTGAATTTAAATTATACCATTTGTTTAAGCACATGAATAAGCTCCCCTTCAAACTTTTACTGAGGTTTTGATTTGCATTTGTTTGATATAGTTGTCAACTTGATCATAATCTCGGGATAGGCATATTAAGACTTTGCGACACATGTGTAATGATGTCATCTTCATTTGAATATATGATTCGACAACAATATAAATCTACTAGCAAACTCTAATCTAAGATATTCGTTACTACCTTGCTTGAACATATTAAACAGGTATAAATCTCTGTTTAAATTATGTTTGTTGATTATCTGCTTTAAATCAACAGATTTATGAATTTTGCCAAAGTTATGAACTATTAGACTAAAAGTCGAGATAGAGTTTATCGATCATAGGTTCACTCTTTGGTTGTTTGATTTTATTTATTATTATATAAGAGCAACTATCTGTGCAGCTATGGACGAATAAGCTTTTGTTTTTTGTTCCAACTGATGTATTAAGTAAATAATTTCTGCCCATATAATCTTTTCTTGTGTGTCCAATGTTAAAATTTATTTATATCATAATAAGTGGGCATAAATTATCATGTTTTGGTTCTTTAAGATTCTTTTTAGATTGTCATTAAGCCATGATCAGACTAATGAATATTTTTGAGTGCCTCGGAGAAGGACATGCCTTCTGTGCTAATGGCCAATAGTAATATTTCTTTTTCTCATGTATGTAGCCTAATTGTATTATTTTCTTTAAGTAGTACAGGAAGATTCAATTGGAATTCTTAAGTAATTATGTGTTATGAGATTATATTATATTTTGCCTAGGGAAACAAATCTTGAGTTAGCAATAATATAAGTCTCGTTTAATTTAGCATGTTTAAAGAAATAATTTCTGTATTTACTATAGTTAATTCATCTGTTTGGAATCTATAAAACTTGCACATAATCCAAAAGACCTCTGTTTGTTAAATAATAAAAAATAAGATGCACTAAACACATGTTCAAGTATTAAATCTATATTTGGCTGAGATTGTTTGAGTGTAATTCCAATACTGATACTTTTATTATATTGTGCCTAATCCTTTTTCTTTTGTCTTGGATGGCATGTAAACCTTTCGACGAGTCCACCGGACTCCTATTCTTCTCCATGCATTATACATTGGGTTGGAAGCCCAACATACTATCAGACCCAACATGTTACTTTCCGGAGTCAGCCCATCACTCCGTTATGGACTAACGAGAGATAAACAGACTCTACTCAGCAGCCCGCGACATATTTTACCTTCCGTTTTATTTATTTATTTATTTATTTATTTATTTTCTTTATGTGAATACTGACACTTTGAAACTCTCCTTTTCTTTTTTAGATGAATCCTGAGCAGTTTAGTTTTAATCAAAGTTGCCAGAACCAATTTTATACATTTGCAATCCGCTTCCTAAAAATGCTCTCCGTTTTCCCTTCGCAAAATTTAATCTTTCAATTAAAGATAGAGATTTACGGATTTGAAATTAACTCCTGGGATGAAAGATTTTAATGCATTAATGAAGTTACAGGTAAGGTTCTTTTTTTATTTTATTTTATTTTCACAAGTTTTTTCATAAAAATCAAAATGCTTGTTGTTAATTAGGTTAAGCATTTTTATATCTTTTGAGCTATAAAAAATAATTCAAAATCTCGATAAGCAATATACATTGAGGGAGATGATCCCTTTTCAATTAGTTAAATTATAAGTTAATTCATAAATTGAATTAACAAATATTTGAAACGCTAATATATCTAAAGATTCTTTTAAACAAATAAGTAATATCTTCTAGGCACAAATTGTTTTCGAATTCGCCGGTTAACCCCATTTGCGGATTTCTCAAAATGCCTAACACCTTTTTTGGAAAATCACTGGAATCCTTACCCAAACTCTGATTTTAAATAAAGGTTTTTCTTTTCAAATGGTTTCCTAATTTCCATAATAATTAGGTGGTGACTCTATTTTTAAATAAAATTGCCAAGTAATGAAACATTTTGAACGCATGTTTAAAAACGGATCGTAACAGATGTCGACTCTATTGGAGATTCATCTAGGTTCTAACCAAAAGAATTTACTAATATTTTGTGGCTAACTTTTATCTGTAATATCTAATATCTGCTTATTTGTTTAAATTATGAACTGTCATTGCATTCATGGCATATTTCTGCCAATTGGCATAAATATCTCACAAAAGCGGTCATGAAGGTCGCAACTGTTTCTTATATAAAACCAAATTTTTGGGGCACCCTGACGAGTAGTTGGTTCGCGGGTCGGCCAATAGTCGTCATTGTCCCACCCCGAGTTGTTCGCTCGGGTATCCAGTCTATTTACACAAGCCAAATCTATTCAACTAGAGTAGAGCGAAAATCAAAACCCTATATTTAGCGCATTTACCTAAGTTAGCCCAATACCCAAGGCGTGTTGGGTCCATTAGAAGACCACCTTGTGTCTAAACTGCCCACGACCAAAGAGACAATCATCCAACTATGTGTTTTAAAATTAAAGGATGTATGTGTTAATTTTAAATCATTGTTCCTAAGGGTGGGAAAATTTTAACTATTTATCTGTTTTGTAGATGGCTAGGAGATTCTTGAAATTCGGTATGGTAACTGAAGCTCCGGAGTTGATTAAAATATGGTGGGGAAATTTAGACCAAGAAAAGCGACAAGACGTCACCAACAACATAGGACATCTACCCTCGCTTATGGAAGTAGAAGCCTGGCCGGGTCTGATCGAGGTGATTACTCGATATTGGGATGGTGAAAGGTCGGTCTTTCGATTCGGGATTGTAGAATTGACTCCAACCGTAGAAGAGATCAAGGATGCCTTAGACACCGTTGGGATGGAACAAAGTAACAAACAAAATCGGATCACAACATCCTAATTCTGCACAAGCCGACCACTAAGGAGATGTTAAACATGTTACTCCTTATCAAAGGAGATTGGTTGCAGGGGACAAACATAGCATTGGTAGAGTTCCACCGACGCTTTGGCCGGCCGAGTGGGTTTGAAGATTTTAGGGGGGAGTTTCACACTTACCAGACCTGGGATGACACCTGAGCATTGGCCTTTGCCATTTGCTTTTTAGGGACAATGTATTTTCTCGGGACAAAAAACACGACATTGATTCCCGCATGGTCAAAGTCGCCCATGCAATATTTTACGGGATTAGAAAAGGAGCGGGGATGAAATACTTCTCTTTGGCTCCAATCAGACTGTCCGACATCTATCGCTCTCTTGGAAGATGCAAAAGCAGACATCGTTTTTCAAGGTTGTAATTTACTGCTACAATGGTGGATAACGAAGCATCTCCTCAAGGATGATGAAGAAGAACAAGCATTGGGAATTCAAAACGGGAGGGACGATATTGGATTACATGACATGAGATTGAGTATACGAAACTTTCAAAGGAGTCGAACTAAAGAGGCATGGTCTAAAGTTCTCTCTGAACTAAGAGAAGGAGATGTTCAGTGGATGTTCAAGAACTTTGTCTCAGCAAATGTCGTGGTACGAGGAGGATGATTGCCTTTCCTAGAACTTATGGGAATTAGAGGGATCCGCCCTTATGCGCCAGCTAGGGTATTAAGGCAATTTGGGAGAAAACAAAATGTGCCTCAAGTAGGAGAAATGGGGTAATACGTTATTGATTACGATGAAGATGTGGTGCCTTATACTAATGATATCGTCCGGGAATGGAAAAGTGCTACAATTTTCAAAAGAAATACTTTGGCTGGAAATAGGTTCAACGCCGGATGTGATGAGGCATACAAAGCATGGCTGAAGGAATATCTAGAAGGAACTCTCATCCCCGGCCCAAATGCATATGATCAAGTAGAAGATATGGAATCTAAAACCCAAGTGCAACTATGACTGCTTCAGAAAGAAATGGAGAAGAGGGAGCAAGAGTACCAGAAAGCCGTAGGCCACCTCACCCAAGAGTTGAACGATACCAGAAGATGTTTAGTAGATTTGGATGGACGTATGGAAGAACAAATAGATTCCATTCAAAGAGTCAGATTCGAACAAAGGGCACAGTTAGCAGGTTCTTATTTGATAAAGCTAAAAAAGCAGGGAGGAGCGAGGGGCCATCCGTGATGCAGTAGATATTTTTCCCTGCGTGGGAATGAATTTTCAGTATTTTTTCCTTATTTGTATCTTCATTTTTTTTAGAATGGATGTAAAGATTTTATGTCTTTATTAATTAAATTATTTTGGGGGGAATGGATTGATTTAAAATTACATATACATCCTTCAATTCGCCTAGGCCTACCTTTCGCATAAAAGGTCACCATTATAGGATGCGCTTGAATTATTTATGTGCTACATGATATAACTGCCTCTATGTGATTGTATATTATTTTGTATAAAGATGATTAATCCACACCCGTTCAAAATTCCTTTAGAGATTTTTAAGCATATATATGAACCTACGGAAACAAAGTCCGTCCAAATCGCTCCTGTAGTCATGTCCAAGTTTCCCAGAAACATATAAGCATAGTCCTATAAAGATCCTGCTCCTCTCCACTGGAAGTTGACTTGCCATCAAGATGGAAAGAAGTTCAGCATATACGTTTGATGAAACTGAGAAGTCCCTACTCGAAGAAATCGAAAGAATGGATGAAGAGATAGCCGCGACGAGAAGAAAAATAGAACAAGTTGGCCATAATAGAGACAACCTATTGGTCAAAACAGAGGAGGTGGACCTACAAATAGATTGGATAGAAAGGAGGATTGCTGAGATCGACTTAGAGATAGCCGAATCTCTCAGGGCTCTCTATAAGGTCCCGCCGCCCGCTCAAAAAGAGAACTCTGAAGAAATTGAACAACTGCTTCATAAATTTGCAGATATTATGAAAGTCACGGAAAATGTGGCGTCGGTAGAAGAAGATAGGGGAGTATCACCGAAAAGAACAAGGAAGAGGGAAGGTTCAGGGCCACGCCAAATGATGAGTCATTTTGGCCCGTTAGATTCATGCAAGGAAATGAGCAGATTACACTCAAAGCTCATTTCAGAAATTATCTTTGGGACCCGGAGGTTGTTTCATGTTCCACCGTCTACCAGGCTCTGCAATCTTTGGGAATATTGCACTCCATCGAAGGAAGTTTCAGATATCAATTCAAAGGAGAGTGTGCTTACTATATTAACCAACGAAGTCACACTACCGATGAACGCATAGCCTTGAAAACAAAGATTTGCGAGATGATCAAAACTGGACAAATTAGGCACATGTGGGGGCCTCACACCATGCTCATATGTGATCAAGTGAAACCTGGAATACCCATCACAAAGGATGTTCAAATATACCGTCTTGATTTTACAGCATTCGAGGAGCGTTACACCACCATTTACCAGAAGTTGGTTGATGCCAAAATAATCTATCCTTTTCAGAGGAAAAAGAAACCCTCGAAGAAACACAAAGATGAAGAAACGTGTCCTTATCATTCTCGAGAAGTCAGGAACAACATCGAAGAGTGCCGGATATTTAGGATAAATTTGGAGCATTTCATTCAAACTGGGAATATTTGGGTCGGGTTTCCCTCAAACTATCGTTAAGGAAGAAGAGTTTGGGTAGAAATTAAGTTTAAATTTTCTATGGAATTTTTATATTATCTTGTTTCATTGTAATCCAGAACTACGCAAGACCCGAGCCCATGGAGGGTAAGTAGGAAGCTCATATCGAGCCTGGTCTCTTTGTCGGCTTTGGGAAGGGTATTTTAAGATTTCTCTGTAATCGAACTACGTTGGGCCTGAATTCCCTAGGGTGGGATACGTAGGAAGTCTACTTAAGACTCGGTCCCTATCTTTAAGTTTTTTTTATTTTCCCTGTTTTGGGAATGACCTCAGAAGGTTCAACTACACCAGCACCTATCAAGAGAAGCGACTAAAGAGAAGACATGTTTGCACAAGGAAAACTCGATGCAAGTTGACCTTCTTGAAATCACTCAAAAAAAAAACCAATAGGAAAAATCCTCTCCATTTAAGTCCTTTCCCCCACACTATCTAAAAAATTCCTCTCGTGGATTAATTCATCTTTTTACGAAACAACAATTGCTTGTTTATTATGTGTCATTTATTTGTATAACTCACTATGAATAAAAACTAACATGTCTACCTTTGAGTTATTCTTATCAAAAGGTACAGAAACTGATCTGTGTTGACAAAACTAGCAGAACATCCGTACTTCACTCGATCAAAAGCAGTCATACTAGCCCTTCCCGTCTCCGCCTCGGACAAAGAAAGGAGTAAAATGGCTGGTCACAATGATATCGAAGAAACTGGTTTGACAGATGTAACCGTTAGGGATCCCAATGATCAGAGTGAGATGATCGCACAACTGATGCAACGGATAGCAGACATGAGAGTCAAAATGAAACACAACTCGGATTTGACCAATTTGGCCATTGCTGCAGATGTAACTCCCCTCAACACAGGAGGCCACCACCCTACTTTCCATCTCTAAGCTCACCTGTACCTGAGCATTTCCCGTCATTCCCAACTGTTCCACTACTTCTACTCCCAAAACCACCACCATTGATCTAACCACAACCGACCCCAACACCTCTTACCAAACACCACCCCCAACCAACCAACTCAATATACCCCATACCATCCACTCCCAAAATTTCCCTCCCATTCACCATACGACATTAACCTTTTCCCAAAACCCACCTACTACTGTAATCAACCAAATCCCCCAAATGCCACCATCAAAAATCATCCCGCTATCACCAGTTCTTATGTTCCACCAGCAACCACTTTCCAAGTCCATACAACTCCTGAACCATACCCAATCGTCATCGCACCACAAGAGTTGAATCATTATGAAGAGAAGGAACAGGAATGGAGAGAGAAGGAAGAAAAGAGAGATCAGGAGTTAAGGGTTATAAAGGAGACACTCTCTAAGTCCATGAAAGATTTTCATGTCTCCCATGACCCAGTTGGCCTGGACTATGATGATCTTTGCATGCACCTCGATTTGGACCTGCCAGAGGGTATAAAGTGCTAAAGTTTGACACTTTTAATGGAGTAGGAAATCCCTTGGCTCACTTACCGGCTTACTGCGATAAGCTCGTTGGGGTAAGAAGAAACGAGGCATTGATAATGAGACTCTTCAGTCGTAGCTTGAGTGGGGAAGCCTTGGAATGGTTCACCGCACAAGAACTAAAGCAATGGCCGAGTTGGAGAGCTCTGGCCAAGGATTTCATAGAAAGGTTTTCATTCAATATAGAAGTTATGCCTTACCGGTACTCTTTGGAGAAGCTCAAGCAAAAGTCAATGGAGAGTTACCACGAGTATGCTTCTTGTTGGAGAAAGGAGGCAGTAGGAGTGCGACCTCCGATGTCCGAAAAACAGATTGTTGATATCTTCATTCGAACACAGGAGCCTGAGTATTATGAAAGAATGTTGACCATGATTGGTCAAAAATTTTTTGAATTGGTCAAAATAGGAGAAGCGATCGATGATGGTCTCAAGACCGGGAAGATTGCTAGCAAAGAAACACAGGCCAATGCAACAGGTTATGCTTGGAAGAAGAAATAGGACGTGTCTTCAATCTCTTACAGTCCTGCTTCTCAATCCAAGGGAAGTTTTAGATCCATCTCTGCTATCAGATACCCCTACCGGTTCTCCCCACTGAGTAACCATCCCCCAGCTCTATATAGTCCCTACCCCATCTTTTATGCTCAGCCAAATTCCAATCCACCTCCTCAAACATACTCCAATTTCTCACCCAACTACCAAGCACCAACGCCCATTCACCAAAACCCTTAAAACTATAGCCGGGCCACTACCTCATCACACCAGAATACCCCCAAAAATCGTCCAAACATCTATAACCCATCCCGCTCAAACCCCAAAAAAGACCCTCTCGAACTTTTACTCCTCTGGCAGAGAGTCGAACACAATTATTTGAATGACTAAAGGAAGCAGGCTTGATACAGCCTAGTGATCCCAAGTTTGTAAGCACGACCTCCAGGTTCTACAAAGCTAACTAGCATTGCGCTTATCATTCCGGAGGATCAGGACATAGTACAGAGGAATGTCTCAATCTGAAGCACAAAATTCAAGATTTGATCGACCAGAAGGTCATCACCCTTCAAACAGCACCTCCGAATGTCAACAACAATCCTTTGTCTAACCACGGAGAAGTTAATGTCCATATGATTGAGAAAGATGAGGATTGGAAGGTAAGTAAGGCTTTGGTCCAGATTGATCTCAGCACTTTAGAGCAGGCAGTGGCTGCCCTCAGCATCAGTAAAAAGCCAACATTTGTTGTGATGACCGCACCTCACCAAGCTTTTGCCTTGGTGGATAAAAGAAGCCCTGATGTGGTGAAATCAAAATTTATCGTACAAGCTGCTGCAGTGCAAGGAATGAAACGATCTGGGAGGTGTTATATCCCTGAAGAATTATCCCAAGGAGGGCAATGCAAATAAATCCAGAAGAGGCTGATTATAGAAGGTGAGGCCGAGGAGTTTTGGCGTCGAATGCGACCTAAGGAGTACTCCATTGCTGAACATTTGAAGAAGACACGAGCTTAGATATCTGTGTGGGCACTGCTGATGAGTTCACAACACCATCGCCAGGCACTACTAAAGGTGCTTGATGAATCTTATGTACCAACAGGGACAAGCAGCGAGAATTTGGCTGCAATGGTAGGTCGCTTCATCGGGGATCGCCAGATCTCCTTTCACAAAGAAGGGCTTCCCTTTGATGGAGTGATGCATAATCGAGCTCTACATGTCACCATTAAATGTAGATATAAGTTTGTGGCTCGGCTACTTATTGACGATGGTTCAGGACTCAACATTTGTCCACTGGAAACTCTCACGCAATTGAACTATGACATTAAAAAAATTCGTCAAAGTCGAACAAATGTGAGAGCATTCAACGGGACCCAAAGCGGGACTCCTGGCGAGGTAGACTTAAACATCCAGATGGGGCCGACAGAGTTTGTCATCGAGTTCCAAGTGATGAATATAACGACAAGCTATAATTTGCTACTGGGAAGGCCCTGGATTCACATGGCTGGAGTTGTACCATCCACATTGCACTAGAAACTGAAGTTTATTTGGAAGGACCATGAGGTGGTCATTCATGGAGAAGGAGTAGTTCTAGCTACCTAGATTTTTCTATTCCTGTCATTGAGGAAGTATCTAAAGGAATGGACTTTCACGTAGTAGAGAGAGTCAATGCTACATATAAGGATACCATACCACAGACTCCCATGCCAGTGGTATACAAGATGCTCGCCACCACTATGCTGAGAAACGGGTTTGAACCCGGGCGGGGGTTAGGCAAAAATCTGGATGGCATTGCTGAGCCTGCCCCAATTCCACAGAAAATGTTGCGCTTTGGTCTGGGTTATGTCCCGACAGAGAGAGAGAGTTGGAGGATGTTGTTGAGAAAGGAGGCCAATCCGAAATCTTCCCAAACCAATCCCAGATTTGTACCAGTCATTTGTTACCACTGCCCAAAAATCTGAGGAAGAGAGTCCATTGAAAGGGCTAGAAAGATTGTTTGCGGAGGAAGACTGTGCTGCAATCCTGGAGGAGGGTGCATCTACATCAACTATTCAGGATGCTGGACCCGGAGAATCTCTGAAGAATTGGACATCGACTCCTCTTTTGTCTTGGTAGAGAAGACAAATTTTAATGCTTTCAAAATCGGTGTGGTTCAAATGAGGCCCAAAAACCACCCTTTATGTTTTCTCTCTCAATGTTTTGTTTTGTTAAGATGTTTTTCAAAGGCAATGGCTTAAGCCAGATTTGTAATGCTTGATATTTAATGAAAAGCCTCATATTATCCTAAATATTATGGTTTACTTAACTTCTTATATTTTAAATCCTTTGTTGTCTAAAAATATAGTTTATTTTGTACACAGTAAAAACAACTTTAAACCTGCCAACTGCATGACATGTCACAATCCCAACGAACAAGATGAATTTGATAATGATGAGGTCGAGGAATATGATGAGGAATTCATGGCACCAGAACACATTACAGAGGATTTGAAACAATTTGAGGATAAGTAAAAGCCTAATCTTGATGAGACTAATACTATGAATGTAGGAGAAGAGGACCAAGTCAAAGAGACTAGGATCAATATCACCTAACGGAATCACAGAAAAAAGAGTTGATTAACTTACTCAAAGAGTACATCGATATATGTGTTTGGTCTTATAATGACATGCCAGGACTAAGCACAGATATTATAGCCCACAAGCTACCAATCAACCCAGAATTTAGTCCGGTGAAATAGAAGACTCAAAAGTTCAAGCCAGATTTGAGCCTACGAATCAAAGAGGAGGTTACAAAGCAGATTCAGACTAAGGTGGTTAGGTGACCAAATATCCTATGTGGCTAGCCAATATTGTCCCAGTTACTAATAAGGATGGAAAGATCAGGATATGCGTGGATTACAGGAATCTCAACAAGGCCAGTCCCAAAGATAATTTCTCGTTGCCTAACATCTACATCCTCATTGACAACTGTGCCAAGCATGAGATGCAGTCATTCGTGGATTGTTTTGCTGTATATCATCAGATCTTGAT
The DNA here is from genome assembly GCA_035772735.1 of Datura wrightii. NCBI lineage: Eukaryota > Viridiplantae > Streptophyta > Magnoliopsida > Solanales > Solanaceae > Datura > Datura wrightii. The sequence goes on along the minus strand of JASDFA010000001.1, from coordinate 178,026,008 downwards.
GGATGAGTAAGATGCGGAAAAAACAGCCTTTATTACACCCTTGGGAGTTTACCACTATCGGGTGATGCCGTTTGGTCTCAAAAATGCTGGCGCTACTTATATGAGAGCCATGACAGCCATATTCCATGATATGATCCACAAGGAGATTGAGGTATATGTAGATAATGTTATCATCAAGTCTCGTGAGAGTTCTGATCATCTGAACCACCTGAAGAAGTTTTTTGACCGGCTGCGCAAGTACAATTTGAAGTTGAATCCTGCCAAGTATGCATTTGGAGTTCTAGCCGGAAAGTTATTGGGTTTTGTAGGTAGCAGAAGAGGTACTGAATTGGACCCTTCCAAAATCAAGGCTATTCAAGAGCTACCTTTGCCGAAAACTAAGAAAGATGTGATGAGTTTTCTAGAGAGGCTAAACTACATCAGTCGATTCATAGCCCAATCGACAGTCATCTGTGAACCCATTTTCAAATTGTTAAGGAAAGATGCCCCGACTAAATGGACTGAAGAGTGCTAGAAATCATTTGATACCATCAAGAATTATCTTTCTAATCCGCCAGTACTGGTACCACCAAGAGAAGGAAGCCCCCTATTGTTATATCTGTCCGTGTTAGATAATGCTTTTGGATGCGTACTAGGGAAACATGATGAGGCTGGAAAGAAAGAGCGAGCAATATTCTATTTGAGCAAAAAGTTCACATCCTATGAGGCCTGTTACACTCTTTTGGAAAGAACATGTTGTGCTTTGACTTGGGTTGCCTAGAAGTTGAGACATTATCTTTCAGCTTACACCACAAAGCTCATCTCAAGAATGGATCCTTTGAAGTATATCTTCCAGAAGCCAATGCCGACGGGCAAGATAGCGAAATGGCAAATGCTTTTAAGTGAGTTTGACATAGTGTATATGACTCAGAAAGCAGTCAAGGGCCAAGCTTTGGCTGACCATCCAGCAGGAAACCCTATTGATGATAAGTATGAACTGTTGAAGACATATTTCCCTGATGAAGAAATATTATTTGTAGGAGAAGACATTATAGAGTCGTATCCTGGTAATGTTCTTCGATGGAGCGGTGAATTCCAAAGGTTCTGGCATCGGAGCGGTGCTAGTGTCAAAGTCTAGACAACATTACCTGGTAACTGCCAAACTTTGATTCTCGTGCACCAATAACATGGCGGAATATGAAGCATGCATTCTTGGTCTCAAAATGGGCTCTCGATATGGATATTCATGAGTTACTAGTAATCGGTGATTCAGACTTATTAATTCATTAGGTTCAAGGAGAGTGGCTCGTGAAGAATTCTAAGATCCTACCTTATGTGCAACTGGTACAAAGGTTGGGTAAGAGATTCAGGAAGATCGAGTTCAGGCATGTTCGTAGAATACAGAATTAGTTTGCTGATGCACTTGCTACTATATCATCAATGATACAACACCCAGAGAAGAACTACATTGACCCGCTTGAGATAAGTCTAAAGGAGCAACCTACACATTGTTTGCATATGGAAGTAGAGTTAGATGGAAAGCCGTGGTATGTAGATATAAAGAAGTATCTAGAAATCGGGGAATACCCAGAAGATGCAACAAGTATCCAAAAGAAGACAATTCGTAGAATGGCGGATAATTTCTTTTTAAGCGGAGAAGTCCTTTATAGGAGAACTCCTGATTTGGGACTGTAAGATGCGTGGATGCCATAGAAGCCAAGAAATTTCTTGAAGAAGTGTATGCTGGGGTATGTGGACCACACATGAATGGTTTCACCTTAGCAAGAAAGATCCTACGAGCAGGGTACTTCTGGATGACTATGGAGAGTGATACATGGAGATTTGATCAAAGTACCCACCCAACGAGCTCAATGTGATGAGTTCTCCTTCATTTGCAGCATGGGGCATGGATGTTATTGGACCTATCGAGCTACCCGCCTCTAATGGGCATAGGTTCATTTTAGTTTCCATTGATTATTTCACCAAGTGGGTGGAAGCTGCCTCATACAAAGCTGTGACAAAGAAGGTAGTAGTTGATTTTGTCCGCAACAACTTGATATGCCACTTTGGAGTACTAGAATCCATCGTCACGGATAATGGGGAAAATTTGAATAGCCATCTGATGCAAGAAATATGTGAGCAATTCAAGATTACTCATCGTAATTCAACCGCATACCGCCCTCAAATGAATGGAGCAGTGGAGGCTGCCAACAAAAATATCAAGAGAATATTGAGGAAGATGATTGGCACGGACAAATCTTGGCATGAGAAGTTGTCATATGCTTTATTGGGTTACTACACAACGCTTTGAACTTCAACTAGGGAAACTCCTTAATTGTTGGTATATGGTACAGAAGCAGTTATACCAGCTAAGGTTGAAATACCTTCGCTGAGGATCATCCAAGAAGCATAACTGAGTAATGCAGAATGGGTTCGCAACCGGCAAGAACAATTGTCAATGATCGATGAGAAGAGGTTGAATGCTATATGTCATGGTCAGTTATACTAGAAGAGAGTGGCTCATACTTTTAATTAGAAAGTAAGAGCTCGAACCTTTGAAGTAGGCCAATTGGTATTGAAGCGCATTTTCCCCCATCAAGATGAATACAAAGGGAAGTTTGCACCAAATTGGCAAGGTCCATATGTTGTTCGCAAAGTCCTTTCAGGAGGCGCTTCAATTCTAGCGGAAATGGACGACCAAGAGTGGCCGAAGGCTATCAACTCAGATGCTGTCAAAAGATATTACGCCTGAAGAATGATGTTTCCTTCCCATCTCTTTGCTTGTACTCGCATATTTGCTTGTAAATGCTATTAAATGTGCTAGTTTCGAAATCTTTCCTTGTAAGGTGAACTTCGTAATGACCTGAATTCCCATTATGGGATACGTAGGCGGCCAATATCGGCTTCGGTCACTTTATTAGAAAAATTCATTTTGTTTCGTTGTATTATGAACTACGTGATGACCTGAATTCCCAAGGTGGGATACGTAGGCGGCCAATATTGGCCTCGGTCATATCTTTCAAAAGTTTCCAATTTTCTTTATTTGTAACTTGAACTATGTTTGGCCTAAATTTTTGCCTCAATGGATTATGTAGGCGCCACACCAGCTCGATCAAATTCCCCAAGAGTTTTCCATTTTCCTTTATGATGAAAATTGGGGCAGAATTTTCCTCAAAAATTCACAAAAAAACCCGAATATCCTCATGAAGACAATTATCGCAGGACATGCGACTGGGGAAGAATTTTTGAGAAGGAACTAAAAAATTCTATAAAGACATAATTTCGCCTACCGACAATACTAACTTGTTTGGAAGCCATAACTAAGGCAGAAATTTTGAGGAAAGCCACAAAACTTTATCAAGTACCATCTAGAAATTCAAGAAAACCTCATTCTTCAGCTACAACCGAACTCCAGGAAATCTCCAATTGCCAAAAGGTCGCCTGTCATATCAAGTTGAGAAGTGGAGAGCATTCGTTTTGTGCATGTCATGACAATCTTGGCAGAGACTTTTCTAAAAATTATTTGCTCAGTTTTACTTTCCAAAATAATTACTACCTTTCTAAATATAATTTGATTTTTTCCTCTCTCTACCATGCCTCAGAGGACTAAGCAAATTTCTGAAGCTGTCAAAACAAGGAGCAGGGTGACCAGAGGAAATCAACATAGATCAGTTTTACAAAAACTAATGATTTTTCTGTGGATGCATGTTATGACAAGGTTCCAAGGAGAACTTTTATTTATCAACTAACTCAATCTTTCCAAAAGGAAATTTGTTGCCGAGAGGGCCATCATATTTGCTTCTCCAACAGCCAACACCGAGAAGGTCAAATTATTTACTATTTTACAATGTCGCATACCGGTGGAGGCTGACGTTCAACATCATTTATTATTTTAAATGTCGAATACCGGAGTAGGCCGACGTTCAATATTATCTATTTATTTTAAAACGTCGAATATCGGTGGAGGCCGACGCTCATCACTATTCACTTACAACATCGAATACCGGTGGAGGCCGATGTTCAACTTGATTCATCAATAGCGTCGAATACCAGTGAAGGCTGACGCTCAACTACATCATTCATTTATAACATAGAATACCGGTGGAGGCCGACGTTCAGCATGATTCATCAATAGCGTCGAATACCAGTGGAGGCTGACGCTCAACTACATCATTCATTTATAATGTCAAATACCGGTGGAGGCCGATGTTCAGCATTCATTTACAACTTCGAATACCGGTGGAGGCCGACGTTCAATATAACTCATTTATAACGTAGAATACCGGTGGAGGCCGATGTTCAACATCATTCATTTATAACGTCGAATACCGGTAGAGGTTGACGTTAGCATTATTTATTTATGACGTCGAATACCATAGGAGGCCGACGTTCAACATTATCATTATCCATTATAACATCGAATACCGGTGGAGGCCGACGTTCAATATCATCATTATTTATTTGTAGCGTCAAATACCGGAGGAGGCCGATGTTCAACATCATTATTTTTATCTAATATGTCGAATACCGGCGGAGGTCGACATTCAATATCATTCATTTACAACGTCGAATACCGGTGGAGGCCGACATTCATCGCATTCATCTAAACGTCGAATACCGGTGGAGGCCGATGTTCAGTATTATTTATTTATGACGTCGAATACCGATGGAGGATGATGTTCAGCACATATATTTAAAACGTCAAATATCGATGGAGGCCGACATTTATTATTATTTTTTCGGTGGGAAACAACATCAACAACTGAAAAGAGCATCAGATGGTGCCAATTAGCAAATTGTTAAATATTATTTTACAGGAGTATCCAGGTGCATGCAGAGCAACGTGGAACTCTTTCTTAGCAGTGAACTAGGGAATATTGGAGGAATGTCAAACTCTTCGGCCGAGAGTTGAGGATCGATTTTCACCACAATCAAACCACACCCCTGTAAGAAGGCATGTGGGTTATTCCTTTTATTTAATAGATTTCAAGTTTCACAGCTGGTGTAACCTCTAAATTAATACCAGAGCAACATCGTTTTTTTTCACATCCGGATGACGATATACCTAGAGCATTGGAAATTATGTCCATGTAAGTTCTTAATTATGGGTGTGAAGCACTCCATATTTATAATTTAGAGGTTGTAAGCCTCTTCTTAATGCTTGATTCATTTCGTCATTCTTCGTACGCTATAAAGGCTACCTTGACAATAAGAGATACCTTTTCAACCGATCGAGTCGAACTACCAGCAGCCTGATTCCCAATTATAGGGATATATAGGCGAATTCAATGATAAAATCTCGGTTGTATTTCAGGAATTTTCTATTCCTCTTATCCCCAAACTCCCTAGTCTCTCAATAATTCGACACTAGGGCAGTTTGAAATTTCGAAATCGTGCATGAATCAAGCGTATCTTGAACTACATATGACCTGAATTCTCATGTAAACTGAGATATGTAGGAAACTTGATACCAGAGTGCGATCACAATTTCTCATAATTCGTGCCATATCCTTTTTTAAGAGATGAATCAGTGGTCGGACAAAATCGGGTTCGTCAATTTTCTTTGCCCAGGCTGTCTTCCATCCACCCAGGCCAAAGAAGGGGCAGTTGTGACACCCAATTTTGATCTTCCATCTGTCGATTAATTACTCAAGCTTCTCGATTTTCAAACAAAGTGAAATATTTATTTTCGCAAGTTAAAAGGTTTTCTTAAATTATTTTGGAGTTATTTTGCCACTTTATATATTAAAAATACTCTAATCTATATTATGTATATATTGTATATGTATTTATAAATATTAATTATAGTTTATTATTTTAGCAAACCTTTTAAATCTAAATTAATTCACGCCAAAAAAATGAGTTTTTAAATAAGCACATTTCTAATTTTTGTTAGTACGAGTTCATTTACGCCTTAACTTTTTATGTTAGTTTACATTTGTAAACAAATATTCATTTTGTTAAGTCGACAAGCTTGATTAAATAATCAATAATTAATTTATTTATATTTTTATCTCAAATTGATTACGTTCTAAAAAATTTATCTACAATGGTGGTCACCTTTAAAACTCAAGTTAGCTATATTTTTAATATAGCACCCCTATTCCATATTTTCTGGACCCATTTAACAGCACTGAAATAGCCCAAACCAACCTTACTCTTCTAGAAAAGTTGGCCAAAGGCAGCCCAAAATGCAGCTTTGTCCGCAGCCTAAATATCCTTGTGACCCATCCCTTTTTCTCAATAAACTCCACAATTTATCCCCCTTCACTTCCAGCAAACAACAGACCCCTAACAATCCCAAACCCTAATCACTACATATACCAATGCCGCACCATCCCTTCCCCTTTTCCCGTTCCTTCTTCGATATGTTTGGGTAAGTCTTAATCGACTTTTAGCTTCCTAGACTACTCATAACCATTTCGAGCAAGAGAATTAATAAAGGCTGTGCCTCCTCTACGAATGAGACAAGCAATCCATAGCAAAGTCACCACCTATTTTCACTCCTCTCAGAGAATAGGTGTCCATTTTGAAGCAAGGGCATTTATGGAGTTTACCCATATCTCCTTATTTCCCATGGACTCATCAATGGCAATGCCTCCATCTCTTAGTTTTTCCTCTTCTTTGTCTCTTGCTGCAAACTCAGACCTAGACCATTAATGGTCTCCGTCTCTTTCTAAAGAAATTTTGAATCCGAATTTGAAATTTATCATTTAAAGTCTGAAACCTTCGCACTCTTGAGGTTCTATAAATAGAAACCTCATTCCTTCATTGAAGGGAAGAGATTGGAAGTGATATATTAAGATATCAGTTCTCATTTCATACTCCACCAAGCAAAATATTAGGCAGAAAACAGAGCAAAAAAAAAAGAAGAGCAAAAAATAAGTAGTGGAAAAAGAAGAGGAAAAGCATTTGAGTAGCATCGATAACTCCAGAGCATTTCTATTAACTTAAGTTCTCTCATTCAGCCTTTATCCTCTCCTTAATTTAATTAACGAGTTTGATTTTACTTCTTTCTATTTCTCTGAGTTTACACACTGATCAGAGACCAAAGCAAGGTCAGAATCGATTTTCAAGCTTCTCGCCTCAGTTCATTGCACAAAGCAAGGTAAAACTCTTAGCTCTCTCATTTTTCATCTCTTTCTTCCGTCTATGTACGTGAATAATATCATATCATTTATATTATGTCATTTAATATTATATTGTTCTTCGTTTATTCGTCTTACTTTATTTTATTTTATTTTATTTTTTCTATTTGTTTCATCTAGGTTCTGTCGAGCTTTGTACTGCATATGCCTTTATTTTCATATTAATATATTAGCTTAAATTCTCAGTTCCATTACCATCTTATAAATCATCTAATTAATGTGTTTATTAAAGTTTATAAGTTTGATTTATTATCTTGTCAGTTGGTCTCGCAATCCACTTATATGATTTTATGCTCATTCACGACCTTTCAATATGTAAGAGTTCTCCCCTGCTCCTACACATCTCATGTGTTGTAGGCTTCATCCGATGCGTAGTCTTTAATGCTTAGTGTTGATATTTTTGCTCGCCCTCACTATACGGCATAAACTATTTTAGTTTAATAGAGAATAAGGAAAAAGGGGTATCCTTGTCAGCACCACGAGCTATAAGATAGATTTTTGACATCTATCGTTCTATATCTATCTCGTTGCCTCATGCAGTTGGTGTTTTATCCCTCATTTAGTGTTCCTGCTAATAGTAGTGCAGACCATCGTATATATGTTAATGCTTTCCTTTGCATATTTGTTGTTAGTTCTCAAAACTTTGCCAATAGACTAAAACATTCACCCTGAATGTGACTGTATATAAATTAATCCCCACACGACCAACAACAAAATAAACAACTAGAAATCTGCAATCTGCAAGCCTCTAGGAGTGGAATAATAGCCGAGATAGGTCCTCGGCCTGCCCATAAACCATACAATCAAAAGAGCAAACCTTCTAACTATTATCCCCGGAGGAAGGGAGCTAACGATACTGCTGACTCGGGCTGAAAGCTAAGGAGGTCCTGATCTGCGTCTATCCACACCAGTAGGCAAGTATTGCAACGTCCCAAGGATGGACGTCAGTACAACATGTACCGAATATATAAGGCAATAACTAAAAATAATTGAATAAAACTTAAGATGAAACTGCAAGTAACTGAGTGGAAGGGATAGAGATATAACTTGAATAACTCAACTTCCTGCTATCTACTCTATCAGTAAATAATGCAAACAAGAACCTTACCTGGCCCTCATAAGCCGAAAGGTACAACCACTACAGAATAACCCACCTGGGGCCCTCATAAGCCCTGGCGAGTACACTTCAATCTATATACCCCTAACAAGGTCAAAATAAGTCAACTAATAACCATAGCCAACCTACCAGCCCCCTAGGTCTACAACTGAGCTCGCTCAGCCCTTCAACTGTAGCTGTGTATGAGTTCAGTGGAATCCTAATAACTGCACCCCGGGCACCAAGCTCGACGGGGGTGTGATGCCAATACGACATAAAACTGGCAGTCCAGCCATGGAATGGACTGGATAAGGCCCTCGGGCCTCATCATCGTCTCTTGGGAAAACATATCACTCCTTGGAGCGATGTCATATAGCCCCTAACAGGCAATGACACAGCTAGTAACCCTGGGGTTGGTCATGGAAGGCTATACAGGGCAAAGTCAATCCCAAACTAAACATAGAGTACTGGTCTCAGCTAATAACAATAACAATACTTCCGGCTCCTTTACTGGGATTCAAACTGTATTACAATGCTATAGAAACTAACTTGCCGAAGGAATCCACCTTAACATACCTCGATCACCGATTCCCGATTATCTGACGAATTTCAACCTGTGTTCTACAGCTCTTTCCAACTGTAACCGTAATAATGGGAGAAAGTGTCACACCCCACCTTGGGGGGTATGACAGGAACCTGGTTCCTACTAGACTCTGGCTCCATTTCAAGAAACGAACCGGCTATATAGCGGCTGTAAATACAGCCCCTGGCCGATTAGGCCTATAGCCACCTGCAAAGCACAACAGCTAACCAGAACACTGACACTATAATCTGAAGCGCTACTATTTACATTTGTGACCGACAAGGTCACTAACTATAACCAGAAGAAGGCTCCACACGGCCAACATCAACAACTAAACACATATATACATGCACGGCCCCACACGATCGACTCCATCCCCACAGGAAACATCAAACTGCAGGCCTCTAGGAAGTAATAATAGAATGGTCGGGACAGGGCCCCGACCTACCCGTACTATACAACAAAAGAAAATGAAATACACCTCTGAATATCAAGCTCCGGATGACAGGAGTTGATAACTCTGCGCTGGCTAGGATCACGAGGGATCGGCTCCTCGTCCGTGAGTACCTGCAGGCAAGTAATGCAGCGCCCCACGAGCGTCAGTACCACAGGTACTGAGCATGTAAAGCATACTGAAATATGCAACTGAAATGAATAGCAACAATAACAGGACATATAAGCAAGAAGTAGCTGAGTCTATCTAGCTGAGGATAACTGGGGAGAGTTTGTTCATTCTGTAACTAAACTGAGCGTACCTGATGACGTGTCTTCCTACTATCTATCAGTATTTAATAGCACATATAGATATACATAATAATACACACAATACCTGACCGACCCCCATAAGCCGGAAGGTGCCAACCAACAGAACAATCTTTTTACCCCTACCCGGGTCTAAACCAACCAAAAATAAGTCACTCCACTCATCTCATAACTGTGAGCTCCTCCTACCGGCCCCCTTGGGTAGCTCAGGCCTTGGCCTCTGACAATAAACTGTGTCTGAGTTCGAAGACTCCTGCCTCTGGGCGCAAGCGCTCACGGGGTAATCTGCTGCTGTATCTGTGATTGAAACTGCCCCTGGGTGCAAGCATGCAACAGGGTAATTTTATAAAAAAAAATTCTGTATCTGATACTGCCCCCGGCCATAAGTGCACACAGAGTAATCTGCCCCTGTAAACAGGGTAATCTGGCTCTGCACAGAGTGAACTGAACTGCCCCTGCAAGCAGGGTAATCTAGACCTTATTATCATGGTGGTCAGCCATCATCGTCCTCTAGGCAGACGGCATCGCCCAGCTGGTGGCGGTATCTAAATCTGGTATCGACACAGCTATAACCCAGGGGCGGTGGGGATGCTAAAGGACACCCACATGCCATAACAAGTCTCAACATGCAAAACACATACACAGCAAGCATGCTCAAATGAAAAATACTAATCGTATTCTCTTCTTTTATTTCAAGGCCAGTCCGTGTTAAATAATTGATGCTATATTCTGTTTCTGGAGCTGTATCTATATCTGGAGCTATACTGATGTCTGGAGCTATTTCTATATTTGATTACTGATCTGATTATATCTGGATATAACTCAACATAGAACATACCATTTATAACTGGATATAGCTGGATAATATAAAATGTGCCATCTATTACCAGATACAGCTCAACAAATGTAATACGTATTATCTGTAATCATGCTAATTCGTTATATTGGTTTTACAACTTTCATTCTGGGTATTATGTAAGAACATGCTTGTTGGAAATTGTACTAAAATCATTCATGTATGTTGGGTATCTATTAATAGCCTTTATTCTATTTATTTTCTAGACTGTACTTCCTGGCTTGCCGAAAGAATAACTTTACATACTTGGTTTCTGAGTACCCGACTGACCGATGTAATTTTCGTCGGTACTTCTGCTGTTTCTCCTAACTACATTCATATACATGTCAATTAGAACTAAATACATTAATATTCGGGAGAAATTATCACTTTTGATATATATTTATCCCAAACTTCAACCTTTCGAAAAACGGTCAAAAACTCGTTATTTCTCGATAGTCTAGAAGGGATAAATGCTCACTGCAATGCTAGGAACACATTGGTACTAATTTAAAGCAATTCTATTTACTTTACCTCGGTAGCACGACGTTTCGCCGGCCAAATTTCACAAAACCAACTCCATAGGATTGCTCTCTGCAGCTTTATACCTCTGTATCTAAGCCGGAACGGAGTTTAGACCGCGTTTCATAGCATAATCGGAAGGAAATTGTATATAATTGTCGTGGGTTTTCCTTTCATACGTATACCCTCTGTTTTTTGGTGATTTCCTTGATAAAAATGGAGGAAAACAGACTTTTTATTTATTTTAAATTTTTTTTTGCCTTCTAAATCCCTTAACCAATATGCCATTAGGCTATTTATTCATTTAAAATTTACGGGGTGTAACATCCTCCCCCCCTTAAGAGCATTCGTCCTCGAATGACATTCTGTCTAGAGGACTTCTCAACTTACTCAATTTGTTTCTAGAAAAATTTTGGCAGAGTTTCCCCTGTATTATGGGCTATCTCAAAATTCCTCAAAAGCAGAAAAGCCCAATACAGGTACTCTACACGATATAATAACATTCATGTATAAAACTGTCTATAATCAATCACCTGCTTTCATATATGAAGTATAAGCATTAATAAGGAAAAACAGTTCTAACATACCTCTCGTTTGCCTATGCCTGGAATAAGTGGGGATATCTGGCTTTCATGTCCTCCTCGGCTTCCCAGGTCATTTCTTCTCGGTTCCTGTTACGCCACAATACTTTGACAGATGCAATATCTTTAGTTCTCAGTCTATAGATCTGTCTGTCTAAGATAGCTACTGGAACCTCTTCATATGCTAACTCTTCTGTGACCTGGACATCCTGAACTGGAACAACTGTGGAAGGGTCTCCTATGAACTTCCTCAACATAGATACATGGAATACTGGGTGAATAGATGCTAACTCCGGAGGCAAGTTCAATTCGTATGCAACTCGGCCTATTCTCCGCCGAATCTGATATGGCCCAATGAATCTCGGGCTAAGCTTGCCTTTCTTGCCAAATCTCATCACCCCTTTCATCGGAGACACTTTCAGATATACCTAGTCATCTACTGCAAATTCTAGATTTCTGCGCCGCATATCTGCATAAGACTTCTGGCGGCTCTGAGCAGTCAGTAGGCGTTCTCTGATAAGCTTTACCTTCTGCTCTGACTGTTGAATGATGTCTGGCCCAATCAACGCTGATTCTCCCACTTCAAACCAGCCAACCGGCGATCTACATTTTCGCACATATAATGCTTCAAAGGGCGCCAGCTGGATAGCTGAATGATAACTGTTATTATTGGCAAATTCAATCAACGAAAGATTCTCATCCTAGCTACCCCCAAAATCTAGTACACACACTCGTAGCATGTCTTCAAGCGTTTGGATAGTTTGCTCATCCTGTCCATCTATCTGAGGGTGGAATGCTGTGCTCAAATTAATCTGCGTTCCCAGACCCCTCTGGAACGACTACCAAAATCTAGCTGTAAACTATGCTCCCCTATCTGAAATAATAGATACCGGCACTCCATGTAATCTAACTATTTCTCTGATATATAATTCGGCATAATCCTCGGCCGAGAAGGTAGCCTTCACTGGCAGGAAATGAGCTGATTTTGTCAGCCTGTCAACTATTACCCAAATGGAATCATTTCTGCGTCTGGTACAGGGTAACCCTGTTACAAAATCCATATTTATCGCTTCCCATTTCCACATAGGCACAACTATATCTTGCGTCAAACCGCCCGGTTTCTGGTGCTCCGCTTTCACCTGCTGGCAGTTAGGACATCTAGATACAAATTCAGCTATTTCAGCTTTCATACCTGGCCACCAGTAGATGTCTCTGATGTCGTGGTACATTTTCGTTGCTCCTGGATGGAGGGAATAGCGAGCGTAATGTACCTCATGCATGATCTGCTGGCGAAGCCCTGAAATATTCGGGACACAAAGACGGCCCTTACAACGTAACACTTCATCCTCAGTCACTTGGAAATCTGACTCCTTACCTTTTTGAACTCTATCTCTGAGCTGGACTAAGTAAGGTCCTCGTACTGTCGTTCTTTTACCTCTGTAACTAATGATGACACAGCAGAATTCTGAATTACCGCTCTATTATTTTCTGTTTCTACTACTCGAACGGCTAAACCAGCTAGCTCATGAATTTCCTTGGCTAACTCCTGCTTCTCGGGTCGAAAATACGCCAAACTCCCCATTGACTTACGGCTTAGGGCATCTGCTACTACATTAGCTTTTCCCGGGTGATAGAGAATATTTACATCATAATCTTTCAACAATTCTAACCAATGACGCTGCCGCAGATTTAACTCCCTCTGTGTGAAAATGTACTGCAGGCTTTTATGATCTGTAAAAATGTCTACATGGACGCCATACAGATAATGCCTCCAAATTTTCAGAGCGTGGATCACTGCGGCCAGTTCCAGGTCATGGGTCGGATAGTTCTTTTCGTGTTTCCTCAGCTGTCTGGAAGCATAAGCAATCACCTTACCATGCTGCATCAACACACAACCCAGTCCCAAACCTGAAGCATCACAATACACCACATACCCATCTGCTCCCTCTGGCAATGCTAGTACTGGGGCGGAGGTCAATCTGTCTTTCAATTCTTGGAAACTCTGCGCACATGCCTCCGTCCACTGAAATTTCGCTGCTTTCTGTGTTAGCTTTGTCAGAGGTGCTGCTATAGTGGAGAATCCTTCAACAAATCTCCGATAATATCCTGCTAAACCCAGGAAACTGCGGACCTCGTTCGGAGTGGTAGGTCTAGGCCATGTCTTGACCGCCTCTATTTTCTGTGTGTCTACCTGTATACTAGCATCCGACACGATATGCCCCAAAAAGGCAACTGAGTTTAGCTAGAACTCACACTTAGAAAACTTGGCATACAGCTGACGGTCTCTAAGGATCTGGAGTACTGTTCGTAAATGGTTCTGGTGATCTGTCTCTGAACGAGAATATACCAGAATATCATCGATAAATACTATCACGAACAGATCCAAATACGGTCTGAATATGCTGTTCATCAGATCCATAAACACTGCGGGAGCATTCGTCAGCCCAAAAGACATAACCAGAAATTCAAAGTGACCATACCTGGTCCTGAAAGCAGTCTTTGGAATGTCCTTCTCACGAACCCGGGCCTGGTGGTATCCGGACCTCAGATCTATCTTAGAGAAACATCTGGCCCCCTGCAACTGGTCAAACAAATCATCTATAGGGAGCGGGTATTTTTTTTAACTATTACCTTATTCAGCTGCCGGTAGTCTACACACATACGGAGTGAGCCATCTTTCTTTCTTACAAACAGAACTGGCGCACCCCACGGGGAAGTACTAGGCCTGATAAAGCCTTTGTCGAGCAAATCTTTTAACTGCTCTTTCAACTCTCTAAGCTCAGCTGGTGCCATGCGATACGGGGGAATGGATATAGGTTGAGTCCCTGGCAGCAAGTCAATTGCAAAATCTATCTCCCTTTCGGGAGGGATACCAGGCAACTCATCTGGAAATACGTCAGGGAATTCATTGACCACTGGAACAGACTGAAGAGTCGGAGGTTCCACCTAAACGTCCTGGACTCTAACTAGGTGGTAAATACATCCCTTTGCTATTAATTTTCTTGCCTGAAGGTAGGAAATAAACCTACCCTTCGGCGTAGCTGTGCTCCCTTTCCACTCTCGCACTGCTTCCCCCGGAAAGTGAAATCGGACTGTCTTGGTCCAGCATTCTTAGTTGGCATAGCATGGCACTAACCAGTCCATACCCATAATGGCATCGAAGTCGACCATCTCAAGTTCTATTAAGTCTACTGTGGTCTGGCGATCAGCAACCTCTACCGTACACCTTCGGTAAACTCTTTTAGCTGTAATTGAGTCACCGACCAGTGTAAGCACTAAAAAGGGCTGCTGAAGCAATTCTGGTTCGATACCCAACTTCCGGGCCACAAATGGTGTAATATATGACAAGGTAGACCCTTGATCAATCAATACATAAACAGGGTATGAGCAGATAATCAATATACCTATGACCACATCGGGAGATGCCTCTGAATCCTGCCTCCCTGGTAAAGCATAGGTACGGCTGGGGCCTGCACCTGAGCCAGAGGCTCCTGATCTACCTTGGCCCCTATTTGCTAAACCTGAGGGTCTGCGCCCTGCTGAGGCTGCTGGAACTCGTGGCCCCGCTGATGCTCTATCCAGACTATCCCGGCTACCCTGTCCTCTGGACGGACAATCTCTCATTAAATGCCCTTCCTGTCCGCAGTAATAGCACCCTGAGGAGCCATGCCTGCAGGCTCTAGAATGAGGTCGGTGGCATATAGGACAAGGGGTAGGTGCAAATCTACTATGTTCTGCCCTCCACTGCTGAGGTGATGCTACTGTCCGTAAACTGCTACCGGACTCTGACTGACTCCGGCGAATAAATCTGCCTCTCTGCTGCTGTACCGGAAGTAAAGATCTGGGTGGCCTATCTGAAAACCGTGGTCTCGGCCCCCTAGGGATTTCCCCCTGAATCTCAGCGGGTCTGTTTCTACGGTGCTGTTCTGAAGTCGCCTGCCTGTCACCCCGCTGTCGCTGTCTCAGGCCCTCAATTGTGTGTGCGAAGGCCTGTACCCTGGCTATGTCCATGTCCTCTCTCAAAGTAGCCGTCATGCACGTCTCTATGTAATCTGGATTCAGGCCCATAATAAAGCGGTGGACTCTGGACGACATGGTGTCCACAAATGCTGGAGCATAGAGGGCTAAGGAGTCGAACTGTAAAGAATACTCACGGACGCTCCTGGCCCCCTGCTCTAAATGTAAGAACTGGTCCATCCGGGCCTGTCTGACCTCCCGGGGTAAGTAGTGGTCCAGGAAGGCCTCTGAGAAGCTGGACCAAGTAGTAGGGGCTGCATCTCTTCCCCGAGACCTCTCCTAACTTTCGTACCACAAAACAGCAATATCCCTTAACCGGAATACTGCTAACTCAACTGATTCTGCTGGGGTTACGTGCATGACTCTAAAGATTCTCTGCATCTGGTCCAGAAAGTCCTGAGGGTCCTCCGCTGAATCCAACCCTGTAAACTGAGGGGGTCCCAACGCCAAGAATTCTCTAACCCTGGAACTACCTGGCCCACCTAGAGATTCTGCTACTGTAGGTGGTACTGGCTGACGCTGAGTAGCTAGCATCTGGGTCAACATAACCACCGCACTACGTAGCTCCTGATCAGATGAAGTGGGTGTAGGAGCTGTGGGAGGCGGTGCTGCCTCAAATGGTGTCTGGCAAGGCGGAGACTGCTGGGAGGGTTGAGATGACGCCTCCGTATTGCTCTCAGATCGGGCTGAATCTGGCTGTAACTGAGGCATCCTACTGGTCCCTTCGCCCGCTGATGTATCCAATCTCCTGCCTGTAGCTAGGTGCCACTGGTCTGCCATAGTATCTGTAAACAAAGAGGGTGGTAAGTTTCAAAAGAACCAACCCTATACTG
Organism: Datura wrightii; assembly: GCA_035772735.1. Lineage (NCBI taxonomy): Eukaryota > Viridiplantae > Streptophyta > Magnoliopsida > Solanales > Solanaceae > Datura > Datura wrightii. Next base: position 178,009,652 of record JASDFA010000001.1, on the reverse strand, counting down.
TACTGTGCTAGGCACGACTGAGTATGAAAGAAGGGTAACTATTCTATTATGCCTCGCAGCCTCCTGCCTATAGTATGTGGCGCACAACACATCCATAGACAAGACTCTACTTAGCACGGCTTGCAGACTCCCTGGGACATGAACTGCTCCGATACCAAGTTTGTCACACCCCACCTTGGGGGGTAGGACGGGCACCTGGTTCCTGCTAGACTCTGGCTCCATTTCAAGAAACGAACCGGCTATATAGCGGCTGTAAATACAGCCCCTGGCCGATTAGGCCTATAGCCACCTGCAAAGCATAACAGCTAACCAGAACACTGACACTATAATCTGAAGCGCTACTATTTACATTTGTGACCGACAAGGTCACTAACTATAACCAGAAGAAGGCCCCACACGGCCAACATCAACAACTAAACATATATAGACATGCACGGCCCCACACGATCGACTCCATCCCCACAGGAAACATCAGACTGCAAGCCTCTAGGAAGTAATAATAGAATGGTCGGGACAGGGCCCCGACCTACCCGTACTATACAACAAAAGAAAATGAAATACACCTCTGAATATCAAGCTCCGGATGACAGGAGTTGATAACTCTGCGCTGGCTAGGATCACGAGGGATCGGCTCCTCGTTCGTGAGTACCTGCAGGCAAGCAATGCAGTGCCCTGCGGGCGTCAGTACCACAGGTACTGAGCATGTAAAGCAAACTGAAATATGCAACTGAAATGAATAGCAACAATAACAGGACATATAAGCAAGAAGTAGCTGAGTCTATCTAGCTGAGGATAACTGGGGAGAGTTTGTTCATTCTGTAACTAAACTGAGCGTACCTGATGATGTGTCTTCCACTGTCTATCAGTATTTAATAGCACATATAGATATATATAATAATACACACAATACCTGACCGACCCCCATAAGCCGGAAGGTGCCAACCAACAGAACAATCTATTTATCCCTACCCGGGTCTAAACCAACCAAAAATAAGTCACTCCACTCATCTCATAACTGTGAGCTCCTCCTACCGGCCCCCTTGGGTACGTAGCTCAGGCCTTGGCCTCCGACAATAAACTGTGTCTGAGTCGGAAGACTCCTGTCTCTGGGCGCAAGCGCTCACGGGGTAATCTGCTGCTGTATCTGTGATTGAAACTGCCCCTGGGTGCAAGCATGCAAAAAGGTAATTTTATAAAAAAAAATTCTGTATCTGAAACTGCCCCCGGCCACAATCGCACACAGAGTAATCTGGCTCTGCACAGAGTGAACTGAACTACCCCTGCAAGCAGGGTAATCTGGACCGTATTATCATGGTGGTCAGCCATCGTCGTCCTCTAGGCGGACGGCATCGCCCAGTTGGTGGCGGTATTTGAATCTGGTATCGACACAACTATAACCCAGGGGCGGAGGGAATGCTAAAGGACACCCACATGCCATAACAAGTCTCAACATGCAAAACACATACACAGCAAGCATTCTCAAATGAAAAATACTAATCGTATTCTCTTCTTTTATTTCAAGGCCAGTCCGTGTTAAACAATTGATGCTATATTCTATTTCTGGAGCTGTATTTGTATCTGGAGCTATACCGATGTCTGGAGCTATTTCTATATCTGATTACTGATCTGATTATATCTGGATATAACTCAACATAGAACATACCATTTATAACTGGATATAGCTCGATAATATAAAATGTGCCATCTATTACCGGATACAGCTCAACAAATGTAATACGTATTATCTGTAATCATGCTAATTCGTTATATTGCTTTCACAACTTTCATTCTGGGTATTACGTAAGAACATGCTTGCTGGAAATCGTATTAAAATCGTTCCTGTACGCTGGGTATCTGTTAATAGCCTTTATTCTATTTATTTTCTAGATTGTACTTCCTGGCTTGCCGAAAGAATAACTTTACATACCTGGTTTCTGAGTACCCGACTGACCGATGTAATTTCCATCGGTACTTCTGCTGTTTCTCCTAACTACATTCATATACATGTCAATTAGAACTAAATACATTAATATTCGGGAGAAATTATCACTTTTGATATATATTTATCCCAAACTTCAACCTTTCGAAAAACGGTCAAAAACTCATTATTTCTCGATAGTCCAAAAGGGATAAATGCTCACTGCAACGCTAGGAACACATTGGTACTAATTTAAAGCAATTCTATTTACTTTACCTCGATAGCACGACGTTTCGCCGGCCAAATTTCATGAAACCAACTCCGTAGGATTGGTCTCTGCAGCTTTATACCCCTGTATCTAAGCCGGAACGGAGTTTATACCACGTTTCGTAGCGTAATCGGAAGGAAATTGTATATAATTGTCGTGGGTTTTCCTTTCATACGTATACCCTCTGTTTTTTGGTGATTTCCTTGATAAAAATGGAGGAAAACTGACTTTTTATTTATTTTAATTTTTTTTTTGCCTTCTAAATCCCTTAACCAACATGCCATTAGGCTATTTATTCATTTAAAATTTACGGGGTGTAACAGAAAGGAACTAATTTCAATACCAAATTCGGCTTAAAATAATAACTTCTAATGCTAATAATGATAATACTTCAACTTTGCAGAATATGGCCGAAAATCCATAATTTCCTGAGAGTTTAGAAGGGAGAAATGCTTACTTAAAGCCTGTGGCCATATAGGAATTAATTAGGAGCAATTCTGACAACTTCTACTCTCCGAGGTTACGATTAGTCAGGCGTATTTTAAGAAAACAACTCTGTAGAAATGCTCCCTACAGGCTTAAAACTTGATACCTAAAGTTAATTTGAGTTTGGACCGCATTTAGCAGCGTAATCGGAGAAATTTACTTGAAAAATGGCGTGCTTCTCTCTCTTTCGCCGAGGATATTCAATATGAAGTGAAACCAAATGAAAACATGAACTTATATAACATTTGGGCGGTGGCCAAAAGGGTCCGTGTCACGGCCCCCATCGCGCTGGAAGTCGGGCGTGTCATGGTGCCCAACGCGCTGGGAGGGGGTCTGTGGCACGCTGCCCCTATCGCAGCCTACTCCGGCCTTCTCCCTCACTACCTTGATTTGGCGCTCGAACGTCCTTTCCCCGGTCCCCTTTCTCGTACACGTCGTACTCTAAAACCCTTGACTTACGTACAAATATACCAGCTAAATCTTATGAACTCACGGGGTGTAACATTCTCCCCCCCCCCAGGAACAATCGTCCTCGAATGTCAACTTCAGACTTACAGGGGTGACTTTCTTAACTAACATTTTGGAAAAAATTCAGCAGGCTGTAATATGGACTATCTGAAAAATCTGAAATGCAGAAAAGTCCAACACAGGCATCTCACAGGGCACTATAGCAAGTATTCCACAACAAAATGATAGTCAAATGAACATTATAGATAACACGAATCGTAAAATGACAACTGAACCACAATTTTACCTTAACTGCATTATCTGGATCAATCCTGGAACAAATAAGGATATCTTGATCTCATGTTTTCTTCAATTTCCCAGGTCATCTCTTCCTTATTCCTGTTTCTCCAGAATACCTTAACAGAGGCGACATCTTTAGTTCTTAGCCTACGAACTTGCCGATCTAATATGGCAACTGGAATCTCCTCATACTCCTCAGTAACCTGAATGTCCTCAACTGGTATCGCCCGGGACGGATCACCTATACACTTCCGCAGCATTGACATATGAAAGACTGGGTGAACAGATTCCAAATCCAAAGGCAAGTCTAGCTCGTATGCCACCTGGCCTATTCTCCAGAGGATCCGATATGGCCCAATAAAACTAGGGCTAAGCTTGCCTTTTTTACCAAACCTCATTACGCCCTTCATTGACGAGACTTTCAGAAATACCAGTCACCAACACTGAATTCCAGGTCTCTACGCCGCACATCAGGTTAAGATTTCTGGCGACTCTGAGCTGTCAGCAAGCGCTCTCTGATAAGCTTTACTTTCTCCTATGACTGGTGGACTATGTCTGGTCCAATTAACTCTGATTCTCCAACTTCAAACCAACCAACTGGGGACCTGCATTTCTGCCGATATAAGGTTTCATACCACACCATCTGAATTGCCGAATGATAACTGTTATTGTAAGAAAATTCAATAAGGGGTAAATTCTCATCCCAATTGCCCCCGAGTCTAACACACACACTCACAACATATCCTCGAGCGTCTGAATTATACATTCTGCCTGCCCATCTGTCTTAGGATGGAATGTTGTACACAAGTTAACCTGTGTTCCTTGGCCTTTCTCAAACGACTGCCAGAATTTAACTGTGAATTGTGCCCCCTGTCAGAAATGATAGAAGTCAGGACATAATGTAATCGAACTAATTCTCTGATATACAATTCAACATAGTACTCGGCTGAGAAGGTGGTCCTTACGGGTAAAAAGTGCGCTGACTTCATCAATCTGTCAACAATCACGCAGATAGAATCAAATCTACGCTTGGTAAAGGGGTGATCCTGTCACAAAATCTATGTTGATTCCCTCCCATTTCCGTATAGGCACCACCATCTCCTGTGTCAATCCGCTCTACCTGCTGACAGTTAGGGCATTGTGCTACAAATTCTGGCACACTCTTTTTCAATACAGGCCACCAGTAAATCTCCTTTATGTCATGATACATCTTCGTTGAACTTGGGTGAAGAGGATAACGGGAATAATGTACCTTTGTCATGATCTGCTGGCGAAGTCCTGCCACATCTGGAATGCAGAGGCGACCCCTACATCTCAAGATCCCATCTTCTGCCAACTCAAATATCGCTAACCCACCTTGTTGAACCTTATCTCTAAGCTAAACCAGGTTAGGATCTTCAATACTGTCGTTCTTTTACCTCTACAACCAGGGATGATACTGCGATATTCTAAATCACTACCCCATTGTCTCCTGAATCCACTATTTGGATGGCTAAGCTGGCTAACTAGTGCAGTTCTTGGGCCAACTCACATTGTTCAGGATTTAAATATGCTAAACTCCCCATTGATCTACGACTAAGGGCATCTGCTACAATATTGGCCTTTTCTGGATGATACAAAATGTTCACGTCATAGTCCTTTAACAATTCTAATCAGCAACACTACTGTAAATTCAACTCTTTCTGGGTGAAGATATACTGGAGACTCCTATGATTAGTAAAAATGTCCACGTGCACCCCATACAGGTAATGTCTCCAGATTTTTAAGGTGTGAACTATTGCCGCTAACTCCAGGTCATGCATGGGATAGTTATTTTCATACTTCCTCAGCTGCCTTGAAGCATAAGCAATTACGTTACCATGTTGCATCAGAACACACCCTAACCCGACACCCAAAGCATCACAGTACACTGCATAACCCTCTGAACCTTTTGGCAAACCTAATACTGGTGTGGCTGTTAACCTATTTTTCAGCTCCTGAAAACTCTATTTACAAGTTTTAGTCCAATGGAATTTAGTTGCTTTCTGAGTTAACTTGGTCAAAGGCGCTGTTAGAGTAGAAAATCCCTCTATAAATCTTCTGTAACATCCAGCTAACCCCAGGAAACTGCATACCTCAGTTGGAGTTGTAGGTCTAGGCCATGTCTTTACTGACTCAATCTTTTGTGAATCTACCTGAATACCAGTATCTGACAGAATATATCCAAAAAAAGCTACCGAATTTAGCCAGAACTCGTATTTAGAAAATTTTGCATACAACTGGCGATCCCTAAAAATGTGGAGCACTATTGGCAAATGATCTCGGTGTTCTGCTTCAGAGTGGAAATACACCAGAATGTCATTAATGAATACTATCATAAAAAAGTCTAGATATGGCCTGAAGATACCGTTCATCAGATCCATGAACACTGCAGGAGCATTCGTCAACCCGAAGAACCTAACCAGGAATTCAAAATGACTGTACCTGTTCCTGAAAGCCGTTTTTGGGATATCTCTCTCCGAACCCGCACCTGGAGATACCCAGACCTTAAGTCGATCTTAGAGAAATACTTCACCCCTTGTAGCTGATCAAACAAGTCATATATCCTAGGGAGCGAGTATTTATTCTTGATGGTGACTATATTTAACTGTCGGTAATCTATACACATGCGGAGGGAGCCATCTTTCATTCTTACAAACAGAATTGGTGCACCCCACGGTGAAGTACTTGGTCTGATAAAGCCCTTATCTAACAAATCTTTCAACTGTGATAACACTCAAACCACACCTCCTTACGAAGTATGAAGCGGACGTTGTTAATAAAGAACCCAACTAGAGGTTGGGGTCGATCCCACAGAAAATACGGAAGGATGTAGAAGAATGCTAGTGCTTAAGCTTTTTAGTTAATTATTTCCTAAGAGGGAGGATTTGTAAAAGTAATAAATAACAAAGTTGAGAAATTGTGAAGGTTGATTCCAAATTAATGCAATTAACTAGGGTAAATGTTTCCCATGACTTCATAACCACAAGGCGTTTTATTCTAGTGATCTATTCCGGTGCTTAGCATGCAATATCAGTAAGTTAATTTTACTTAAATGGTTGGTCCCCTATTTAGATGATTACCACCACGCAACTTGGTCCATCTATGGGTGTATTCTTTACTAACCCTTACCCTTGATATCGGATTATCTATTCCCGAACAAGGTCAAGCTTTTAGATGAGGGTTGATAGCCTCAAATCTCCGTTGTTAATCCCTTTTCCCATTCACTACCTCCTTGGTCCGGTAAGTGATCACGGGCAAAAATATATGCCCAAGATACTCTTTATTACTTAAATTAGTCTTGTTTATCTAAGTTATTGTATACATTTTCATGTAATTTTATATAATGTGGAGATATGTGCTAACCAACATGATTAGCCTTTGTTTTGTAGGTTTTGATGATGTTTGAGTAACTAATCCATGAGTTGGTGAAGTAGAAGCTTGAAAACGGAATTAACACGCGAACGTCGGCAAGGAAGAGGCACAAAACAGCCCACCGGTGCGTCGACAAGGTGCCACGGCAGGCAGGCCGCTCAAAACAGCCCACCTGCGCGTTGGCAACGTGCCACGGCAGGTGGCCTCCGCGACCAAGGGGCTGCAACGCGCTGCCCAGGCAGCGTGACACGCTGCCAACGCGGCAGGGTGCTGCCCGGGCCAATTTCGGGTGATTTTCCAGAGAGCCTCCGCGTCCGTAGCGTGTCACGGAGGCCGTGCTCCGTGATGCACTCTGTGACACGTTGCTTGTTATTCCGGGAAAGATTCCTACTAATATAAATAGCACACTTAGGTTTATTTTTCATAATTCAGACTAGGTGGAGCTAGGACGTGGGTTAGCAGCAGTTGAGGGACGAAAAAGCTAAGAGATTTCTTCTCTTCCTTTCTTCTTTCTATCAATTGTACGTATGATTTACACTCGTTTTAGGATGATCAATCCACAAATGAGTGGCTAATTCTCTTCCTTGCTAAGGTTTTGAACATGTGTAGTGAATTTTGATTGTAAATGATATGGTTTTCTTCTTCTTCTTCCATGTTGTTCTATTAATTCTTGTTCTTACTGCATTAGTGCTTGGCCGACATTAATGTACATATAAAAAATCCAATTTCACTCGAGAGAGCAAGAAATTGGAAAGTTTTGAATTAATAGGGTATTGTTCTTAACTTGATTTGGGAAAAATGAGTTTTGATGTGCTTTCCTGATAGAAATATACTTGAAAGCCGTATTAGTCAATTTAGGAACCGGAATTGTATTGCTAGGTCATAAATTGCATTTGATCACAGAAATGTAGACGGATGGTTTATGATTCTAAAGTAAAATTAAATACGAGAGTTTTAATTTCTAGGCTATTGTTCTTGGCTAGCAACATGAAGAAGAGATTAACCGAACTATTATTACAATCGAATTCATTACTTGTTCTTAACCTTGGCATGCTCATATCCATAGTTTAAATTCACCGTAAATAATTGTTAATAGTTTTAGTATATATTTTATAAACAAAAACTCAATTAACTGTTGGTTACGTTGTTGTTAGCATAGTTAGAAGTAAAATAAAAATATAGTATACTTAGGCAATTTTTACATATCTTGAGCCTCCTTGGATCGATACTTGGCTACTTAGCCACTTTATTACTTGTTTGACCACGTGCACTTGCGTGTCGGTTTATAATATATAATACCAACCTGAGCAGAACACCGAACAGTAAGTAAGAATAAGGCAAGTTCTAACGTTTGCAACCATTAAAAATTAATTAAAACGAAGGAAGAAATAATACATGCATAAACTCCATTCAAGAATCACTAAGTATTTTACCTATGTGTGTTAATTTGTCAATCCCACAACCCTAATTGTGGTGGTTTTAGTCTATCATGTTTATAAGTAAATTAATAAAATTCATAAATAAAAACTAAAATTAATAGTTACAACGATGATAGGAAGAACTCACTTGATTAATGCAAAATTCGAAATAACAACATTATAATCGTATCTCAAATATGTCTTCTAAAACGTCTTAAAATTTATTCTAAAAACTTGTTGTGTAACTTCAACTCTTGAAGACATTTGAACTTGAGACTTGATTCTTAAAACTTGATTATCACATGAAAATAAAGGGGTATTTATAGTAGTTTGATGTTTTCCTTGTTCCTTGATGAATTTGACTTGGGATTTAATTTTACTTTTCCTAGTTGAAGTGGGAAATCCAATTTTAGGTCGTTCAACAAGCCTTGCTGCGTCGCACCTTCCATTGCCGCGTCACCCCTGCCATCGCGCAGGCAGAGGGCTGCCCATGCGGCATTGTTGCTGTCGCACTGCGCCTGGCATTGCGCCAGTGTGCGGCTGCCTCGCGCTGCTTGTGCCATCCTCGTGCGGTTGGTCACTTCAAGCTTTGATCTTCGCATTGTTCGTTCCAACTTATTTACATGTATTCCAAAGGCCTCAAATACATTCAAATCCATCCTTTTTAGCCCTAAAAACATCTAATCACATGCGTTAGCTAACTTCACAAATATATAACATAATCACATGAAAACACACATAATTTTGTTCTCAAAATATAGTAAAATATGGGCAAAAATATGTCTATGAAGTGCATAAATATGCCCTTCATCAAACTATTCTTTCAACTCTCTGAGTTCAATAGGAGCCATTCGGTACGGAGGGATGAATATAGGCTGGTTGCCTGTAGCAAGTCAATAGAAAAATTGATTTCCCTTTCTGGAGGGATGCCAGAGAGTTCATCTGGGAACACATCTGGAAATTCATTGACTACTGGAATAGACCGGAGAGTCGGGGATTCTTCTTGGACATCCTGAATCCTGACAATGTAATAGATGCCACCCATTGCTATCAACTTTCTTGCCTGAAGATAGGATGTAAACCTACCTTTTGGCGTAGTTGCATTGTCTTTATAATCTCGTATTACCTCCCCTAGAAACTGGAATTGAACAGTCTTGGTCCAATATTCTACATTGGTATAACATTGTGCTAGCCAATCCATACCCATAATTGCATCAAAAGCAATCATTTCTAGCTCTACTAAATCTGCTAAAGTCTGGCGGCCAACAACCTTTACCGTACAACCCTGATAGATACGTTTAGCTATGATAGAATTGCCGACGAGCGTAGACACTGAAAATAGTTGCTGAAGCAATTCTGGCGTTATACCGAACTTTCGGGCCACTAATGGTGTAACATAAGAATAAGTGGAACCTGGGTCTATAAAAACATAAACTGATTGAGAACAAATGTCCAGCATACCTATCACAACATCCGGTGACGACTCTAACTCCTGTCGCCCGGTAAAGTATAAGTGTGCTCCAGACCGGTGCCTAAACTCGATGCCCCTAAGCCTCGGCCTCTGTCGGCTGGAGCAGAGGGCCTATGCCCTACTGGAGATGCTGGGTCACATGACCCTGCTGAAGATCTGTCTTGTCGATCCCGATCACTCTGACCCCTGGCTGGATAGTCTCTCATCATGTGACCCTCTTGTCCATAGGTACCTGCATGGCCCAAGATGAAATCAACTACAGATAAGGAAAGGTGTCATGGTGAATCTACTCTCGTTGGGTCCTGACTACCCCCAATGGTCTGGTCTATCATCCTGCTGTTGTTGTGGAGGTGGGGGTCTGGGTGGTCTGCTAGATAATCGCGGCCTAGGTCCACCATGAAACTCTGCCTGAGTGTCATTAAGTCTAGCCCTGCGGTGCTGCTCCTAATTTTCCCTTTCTATCTCCCGCTGTCGTTGCCTAATCCCCTCCATACTCTGAGAAAATGCCAGAATACGGGCGATATCCATGTCCTCCCGTAGAATAGCTGTAACACAAGTCTCCACATATTCTGAAAGCAGCCCCATACTGAACCGGTGCACCTTAGCTGGCATAGTGTCCACGAAAGCTGGTGCATATTGGTCCAAGGAGTCAAATCTCATAGCATACTCCCAAACACTCATCGAAACCTGCTCCAGATGTAGAGATTGATCTACCGGGGCCTGTCGGATTTCTCATAGAAAATAGTTGTCCAAGAAGGCCTCTGAAAAGCTGGACCAAGTCGTAGGGCGAACATCTCTACCTAGGGACCTCTTCCAACTCTTGTACCATAACACTTCTATGTCGCGCAACTAAAATACCACTAACTCAACTGACTCCACAGGCGTGGCATACATTACCCTGAAGATCCGTTACAACTGGTCCAAAAAGTCCTGAGGGTCCTCATCTCCGTTCGTCCTCGTGAAATGCAGGGGAATCATGAGATCATTGATCCTTCAAACACACAGGATGCTGACAGAGTACTCCAGAGATCAACCAGAGCTAGCAAACCCCCCATTTGGCACAAGGATTATGAAACTGCCCATGGTTCCAATAGTTGTTTATATCTTGTGTCTTCAGTTGTGAGTTACACTAGTTTTTCTGCCAATTATCAGAGTTTTGTCTCTAATTTCTCAGTACCAAGTGAACCTATTAGCTATGCAGAAGCTGCTCAGCATGAGAGATGGGTTGAAGCAATGAAGTTAGAAATTCAGGCACTTGAGGACAATAAAACTTGGGAAATAGTTTCTCTTCCAAAAGGAAAGAAAGCAATTGGATGTAGGGGGGGTGTACAAGGTGAAATTCAAGGCCACTAGTTGCCAAGAGATACAACCAAAAGGAGGGTTTAAATTATCAGGAGACATTTTCACCAGTTGTGAAAATGGCCACTGTGAGGTCAATCATCTCCACAGCAGCAACAAAACATTGGACAATCCATCAAATGGATGTCTATAATGCTTTTATTCAGGGTGATCTGTATAAGGAGGCATATATGATTATTCCAGAAGGTTTTGGTACCAATAAGGAGCAGAATAAGGTGTACATACTTTTAAAGTCTTTGTATGGTTTGAAACAAGCTTCAAGGTAATGGAATATTAAACTTACTACTACTCTCATATCTTTTGGTTTCTGTCAGAGTCACAGAGACTATTCATTATTTACAAAGAAGGATGGAGACAACATTGTCATAATTCTTGTATATTATGATGATTTGTTGATTACAGGAAACAATGCAAAGATGATTCAAGACACAAAGGCAGTTCTGCATTCTTCCTTCAAAATCAAAGACCTTGGAGAACTCAAAAACTTCTTAGGCATAGAATTTTCCCAGAAGTAAAGAAGGGATATTAATGCACCAGAGGAAATATGCATTGGAGCTTACAACAGATCTTGGCTTGTTTGGAGGTAACCCAGTATCTTCCCCTATGGAGTTGAATCATAAATTGACTACTCATGAGTTTGATCTTCATGTACTTCCCACTCAAGAAGACTTTCTACTCCTTGATCCTGGTCTATATAGAAGACTCATTGGGAGATTATTATACCTTAATTCAACCAGACCAAACATTGCTTACGTTGTATAATGTCTCAATCAATTTATGCATTCTCCTAAACATTCTCACATGACAGCTGGATTGAGACTTATTAGATATGTGAAGCAGTCTCCTGGTTTGGGCATTCTTATGACAGCTACTGGTGCTCCGATACTGAGTGTGTTTTGTGATGCAGCCTGGGGATCATGCTTCAATAGTAGGAGGTCCATTACTAGATTTCTAGTCACTTTTGGTTCTTCTCCTATCTCTTGGAAATCCAAGAAAAAGTCCACTGTCTCTTGAAGTTCAGCAGAGCCTGAATATAGAGTCATGGCTTCAGCAGTGGCAGAAGTGGTGTGGCTCATTGGTGTTTGTCAAGAATTAGGTGTGAAAGTTGATCTTCCAGTTCCTCTATATTGTGATAGCAAGTCTTCTATGCAAATTGCAACTAATCCAGTTTTTTATGAGTGTACTAAATATATCGATATTGATTGTCATTTCATCCAGGAGAAAATTCAGGAGGGCCTTCTCTTCACTGCTTATTTTCCATCTGCTGGTCATCCAGCTGATATTCTTACTAAGGCCCTTGGCAAATTTCAGCATGCTCATTTGCTGTCCAAGCTAGGAATGAAGAACATCTTTATATCTCCTAGCTTGAGGGGGTGTGTGAAAGAGATTGGCAAGTGTATCGATGTACCATGAGGATAAATGCACAGGATCATCGCTTATACAATTATTTGTGTCTTGTTTGTTAGGCGGTTAATATTAGTTAGTGGAGCCAAGATTAGTTAAGTGGAGCCATATGGTAGTTATAGTCGGTGACAGCTGTATATATATACATGCTTTGATTTGTACAGAAAGTAAGATAGGAAACTGTATTAAGGCTTCTATTGTGAGATTGAAATGCAGATCTTATCAATTCTCACTAACACTATTATTGTTCTTTGATTCTTCTTCCTATCTTAAAATATTAATTAGTTTCAAAAGTTTACATTAACTTATTTTAACATAATTTTTTAAAGAATCAGATCATTTTATAGAAAAATATTATCAGACCATTTTATATAAACAAACTTCGACAAAATTTAGATTGTTACTTACAGAAGTAAAAACTAAACTGTCCTTCGAAACCCAAATCCTCTTCATCCAAAATTTCAATCAACTTGGATAATTTTTTTAAACTTGCTTCATCATAGTGATATCTGTTGGAAAAAAACTACAATATTGATATAGAACAAGAATTAATATAATAAAGAAATTATCACAAATATTGTGTCATAGTAATCCACTGTCTTGAAAGCGATTTCGGCTCGATTTCGGTGTAAATCCTTAAGGCCTGTCACTCATCAAGATTCCACAGTTTTTCCAAACACGTGCGCTCATGGCTGAAAGTTTGGAGTTTGTATAAAAATAATGCCCAAAAAAATAAAAGAAGAATGAGTACTTCAAAGAGAATAGAAAAGGACTTTTTTTCCTTCTCACTATATATATTTTTTTTTCCATGAAAGAAGTTGTTTATATAGTGGAAAAAGGTACTGCAAAGATTAAGAAGAATTAATGGTGAATTAAATTAGAATTCACATTAATAAATTAATTCATCTGTTTAAAAAAAGTTAAAAAGCCATGATTACAAGTATTAAATCAGATGTTTCAATTGTTTGAATTCTAACAATAATATACCTGAATATATATTTTTTTAAACAATAATGTATCTGGACATATTTTGGATAGGCTCAAAGAAATTGTTACACCCTGTAAGTTTCTAATATTTAGTCGGCCTATTCGTATGTTAGTTGAGAGTTTTATAGTGTCATATGTACAAGGAAAGGACCCGGGGAAAGGCCGAATGAGTGCAAAATCGGGATTTCACGGGAAGAGGCCGAACCAAGCTGCCCAGAGGGGCAAAGTGGCACGGAGCTGCTCCTCCGCGTTAGCCAATGTGGCACGGAACAGAATCAGCACGTTGGGCAACGTGCCACTTTGCCTTGTCTGCTGCCTCAAGTATATAAAGGCCTCACACTTAGAAGTTATGTTATTTTCTAAATAACTTCAGCCAGAACAGACGTAGAAGCTAATCATCCGATTACGCAACTAAACACCGTCCAAATCTAAATTAACTCCGAGTAGTGAAGTATAAGGCTACAGAGAGCATCGCTGTGGAGTTATTTTCGTAAAATACACTCGATAAATCATCGTCCCGCCGAGCCAGAGTTGGTGGAATTGCTTCAAACTAGTGTCAATATGATCACAGGCTTAAAGTACGTATTTCTCTCTTCTAGATTCCCGAGAAATTACGAGTTTTGGATCATTTTTTGATAAGTTGAAGTGTAGTCAATATATATATATATATATATAAGTTATTGTTTTCTTCGAATTCAGTAACGAAGTTGGCCCTATTCTTCCATTAATCGGATTACAGTTGAGAAGGATAGTTGAGCACGAGCTGATACTCATCAATTAGTCAGAAAACGGCGAATGAGGTATGTAAGGCTTAACTCTCGGCAAGTATCCTAGTCATACAGTGTTTCGATTTATGTTCTTGAACAGAAATAACGATCTCAGATGCTGCAGATAGTTGCTACCATTAGATTGTAGTTTGATATGTCATAATTAGCTGTTATTGATATACATATATAAATATCAAATATGTTTCAATTAGCTTCTAATAGGGATTACAGTTATATAAATTCTAGTTAGCTGCTAGAAAATGTATTCAGATCGAATTGCAGGACCCCTCGCTAAAAGGAAGCAGGTTAAATGTGATTCGCGTTATGAACGTTATAGAAACTCTTTTAGTTTGCAGTTTACTATAATGGTAGATTTATATCTTTGTTTCCAGGCCTAGACTTTAGAAGCTCGTAAGAGTTATTATCCTGAATCAGTTGGTTAAACAATATGGGCGCAGTTAGGCGGTCTAACGACCAGTTGGCGCCTGTATTAGCAGGAAAGCATCCCTAGAAGTCATTGACGTAATCGCACGTTCCAGAACGAGAAATAGAGATAGAATGGGTATATTCCAGAGTTAGCGACACCAGGGTTCTCCAGTATATTGAGTGATCGCCTGTCATTCGACTTAACAGTTATCATGTAGGATGCCCAGCAAGCCAGCCCAGTCTTCCGAGTCAGATAAGCCTTTGGGTACCCCAAGGAGGGATCCACATCAGTAGTCAGTTACGGGCCAGTACCCTAGCCGGTTCTTGTAAGGTATTAAGGTATAGAGTGCTAGGAAAGGGCCAGTCTATATAGAATTGCCTATAAGATTGAGAAATACCCAGAACAGTAATATAGATCCGAGTGGATTCAGACAAGCCTTGAGGAGTTAGTAGTACTCTGCTAGTACAGTGTTAACCACAAGTTAAGGAGATCGGTAAGCTTCCTATGAAGGACCTGGGTGCCGATCGCGTAGAAGCAAGTTCGACCGAGCCCAGCCCTATAGTTGTCTAATTAGAAGAACAAACTAGTTAGCTATCTGCAACCCCACATTTATTCATGAGTTATAGATGTCCGAGTAGGAGATTCAGAGTATTGTTAGGCCACTTCAAACCTCGCTCTATTCAACCCAGACTATTAGAGATCATGATCACTATCAGGATCTTCTTATCAAATACGGGCGCATGGCGTGCCTGCAGACAACTGTACAGATTATCCCAAAAGCGAGTAGCATTAGCGTTAGGCTCAGAAGGTCAGATACGCTCTCTTTATACAGATAGATTGATGTGTCAGTATAGCACCTAGGTTGGGGTTGCCCTCAGTTAGAAGCCTTCCATAACCGCTCTAGGGTTAATAGCCGTGTCGACTCGCCCACCAGGGGTGAGGATACGTCGCTCTATGAAGTGGCATGTCGTCCGCAAGGGACGAATATGGGGATCCAGATCCTCATATTGCCGTGGTTGGCCTTATACACACCCCCGCCGAGCATTTACACCCAGGGTGTAGATATCAAGAGTCCTCCGGACTCAGACACAACTATAGTTCAGGGGCCAAGCGGGCCCAGTAACAGACCCAGGGGACCGGTAGGTTGGCTACAGTACCAGTAGAGTTGTAGACACCTGAGTAGGGTTATATAGATTGAGATGTGCTCGCCAAGACTTATGGGGGCCTGAACGAGTTATTCTGTGGTGATTGTACCTCCCGGCTTATGGGGGCGAGGTGGGGTTCTTGTATGAATTCTTGTCTGCTAGTTATAGTGTATAAATGTGTAAGTATGCAGTCTTAGCTTATGTACATGTAGTGTTAGTTAGTTGCAGATTACGAATCAACAAGCATACAGGTTAATCTTTCGGCTCTTCTTTTTATTTACTTCTAGTCCTATTCAGCTTATCTATTACCTCACATATTCGGTACATATTGTACTGACGCCCTTCCCGGAGCACTGCATTACTTGCCTGCAGGTACAGATAGACGAGGAGCAGGTCCCTCATAGTTCCAGTCAGTCGTACAGAACCGTCAGCTCCCTTCTTCTGGGCTGGTGTGATACAGGTTTATTCCTTTTGTTTGTACAGTATGGGTAGGTCGGGGCCCTGTCCCAACCATCTTATTACTCCTAGAGGCTTGCAGATTGTGTTACTTCCCTGTGGGGCACATATGTGCTTTAGATGATGTGTGTTGGCCGTGTGGGGCCCTGTTTAGCTGTTGATTAGCGACTTTGTTGGCCCGCATAAAACTCTCTATGATTGTTTGTCTCTGGTTAGCTATTTACTCTCATAGGGGTTATAGGCCTTGTCGACCGGAGGTTGTATTTATAGCCGCTATATAGCCCGTTGTTTTCTTGATTCCAGAGTTAGAGTCAAACCTGCACCAGAGGTTCTTAGGCTCAGTCAGCTCAGTATTTCAGGTCTTAGTAAGGCATTAGGTGCTAGTCATGCCTCCCAGGGTGGGGCGTGACAAACTTGGTATCAGAGCAGGTCGTATCCCAGGGAGTCTGCAAGTCGTGCTAAGTGGAGTCTTGTCTATGGATGTGTTGTGCGCCACATACTATAGGCAGGAGGCTGCAAGGCATGATAGGATGGTTACTCTTTCTTCTTCTCAGATCGTGCTATAGAGCAAAGTTGTATAGGGTTAATTCCCTAAGTTTTCCTTGTTATGTCTGTCTAGGGTAATGTTTAATATAAGACAGACATCAGCCAGTTGCAAGATAACTACGGCGGCAGGAGGAGGTATCATTAAGACGCCACAGTTGGGAGATAGTCAGCCTAAGGATGGGAGCGGACGTCCTTGATCTCCCCAATACTCTCCCGAGGTACCAGGAACCTCACACTGTGATACATCAACCAGTACCGTCCCCAGTTCCTTTTTATAACTTTAGAGTAGGAAGTCAGGAGTATAGCGTATATATGATTCGACTTATCTGATAGATATACAAGATCTGGTCAAGACGACAGTTAATATTAGATTACCTGATGGATATGAGAAAGAGAGGGAAATGCACGATTCCCACCTCTATCCTTTCGAATGTTGTACAGTCCCATATTCCCGTTTCATTGCGGTAAGAAAAGGTTATTCCTACCTCATAGTTTTGTTTCCAGAATAGCAAAAGGCGTAAGAATTGAGGCGATGTTGCCCAGAGTAAATAGTAAACGAAGGGTGGATTTGTTGACTCCAGAAAGTGTTCGAAAAGAGTAGGGAGCCCCAATGTTTATGTAAGTCCAGACCTTCACGGTAATAAGTCAGAAGATCGGGTAAGACTACCAGCTTACTCGAAGTGTGTGTAAGAAATCCGTCAGTGATAAACTCCCAGTAATAGTCAAGTTCAAGTCAGAAAAAGGCTGAATCCGTCGTAGCATGCTAATGACGGCAGGATATGCCCGCAAGATAATGGTTATGATCTTAGTTTGTGATATCAAAAAACAGGGAGGTCATATGAATAAAATGGGTCCGACTGCAACCCAGAGGAAGTATAGGTCGAGACCTGGCTGGTAATTTTATTGACAGTGTAAGGTAGGTACTATGAACCCCAGAGCTTAGTCTAAGGAAGGTAAGGGGAAAAGCACGAATACCAGACTTTAGGGGAAATTAGAATCACCTCCAGGTTGATAGAACATTGCATATGGAGGACTAAGCCTCAGGCTAACAGTTAAGAGACAGTAAGGTTACAGCCTAGAATGTTGCGGTACGCCCGCCTAAGGGTAAGGTAAGAGAGTACCGATATGGAGAATCTAATCTAGTGAATCTTGGAAACAATGCCCAGCGGACAGTTACGAGCCTTCAATATAACAACAAGTAGGGTCACAAGGTCCGGATGTTGACCTCCCATTCCAAGGGTGGCGGGACTTCAAATAGCAGACCATAGCTAAGGTGCATGTGTTCGTTGCTCCCAGAATTTAGTGAAAATACAATGAGATGGTACGAGAGGACAGGAGATATCACTAAATCATAGAAGCAGAACCCTAGTGACAGGCCAGAAAAGGTGAAATAGTAGGAACCGAGCTGTCCAATATAAGAGATAGTCGTGTCTGCAAGGGAGTGGACAGTAATTAATATGAATACAATCACGGGGTTATCTCACACCAGGTGTAGCTTGACCTTATTTGAGTCAGTATAATAAGACCAATGAGGTCAATTCGTGCTTCGCAGATGAAATTATGTCGCCACTAAGACTTATGCCAGGTTAAATACCCCAGAAGTAGATGGAGTGCGTGGAGCCCCATTGTTCGATAAACTCTGATAGAGGGGCGAAATCTACTACTAAATTTTAGGAAAGGATGTTAGAACAGATGGTGACATATGTTAACTTAAGCACGATTCCTCGTACCCCAATTAGTGGCTAAGTAGAATATACAACTC
This sequence comes from Datura wrightii, assembly GCA_035772735.1. NCBI lineage: Eukaryota > Viridiplantae > Streptophyta > Magnoliopsida > Solanales > Solanaceae > Datura > Datura wrightii. Next base: position 177,991,098 of record JASDFA010000001.1, on the reverse strand, counting down.
AGACTCTCGAGGCCAACTATAAATGGAAGTGGAAGCCTTCTAGATGATAACTTCAGGCAAATAGAGGAAACCTGGACATGTTAAAATAGGCAGAAGGAAAAAGTAAAACTTATCAGGGAACGTCTGCGGACTGCTCAGAGCATCCAGAAATCTTATGTTGATGTGCGGCGGAGAAACCTAGAATTTAATATGGGTGACTGGGTATTCCAGAAGGTTTCACCGATGAAGGGTGTGACGAGATTTGGTAAGAAAGGCAAGCTCAGTTCAAGGTTTATTGGACCTTATCAGATTCGCTGAAGGATAGGCCAGGTGACTTATGGATTGGATTTACCTCCAGAATTAGAATCTGTTCACCCAATTTTTCATGTACCAATGCTGAGGAGTTCATAGGAGATCCCTCCCGGATTGTCCCAGTCAAAGACGTCCAAATCACTGAGGAGTTAGCTTATGAAGAGACTCCAGTAGCCATACTAGATCGACAGGTCCGCGGACTAAGAACTAAAGATGTTGCTTCCGTTAAAGTGTTATGGCGAAATAAGAACCAAGAGGAAGATGACCTGAGAGGCAGAAGATGATATGAAAACCAGATATCCTCAGTTATTTCAAACTTAGTAAGATTGTGCAGTTAGAGATATGTTGTTATTGTTGTTTTATAAGTTGCATTATATACATGTATACGTAAGATAATTGACTTCAGTCTATGGTGAAATGAATGCCATAGTATTGTGTGGAGTACCTATATTGGACTTTTCTACATTTCAGGGTTTTTAGATAGTCCATATTACATGGGAGACTCTGCCGAAATTTTTCCGAAATAAGTAATTGCAAGGTTAAGGTTCTTGCAAGTAGAAGTTAACATTCGAGGATGAATGTTCTTAAAGGGGGGAGGATGTTACACCCCATAAGTTTCTAACATTTAGTCGGCCTATTCCTATGTTGGTTGAGAGTTTTTGAGTGCCATATGTACAAGTAAAGGGCCCGGGGAAAGGCCAAATGAGTGCAAAGTCGGGATTTCGCGGGAGGAGGCCGAACCAAGCTGCCCAGAGGGGCAAAGTGGCACGGAGCTGCTACTCCGCATTAGCCAACGTGAAACGGGGCAGAATCAGCGTAGAAGTGAAGGGAGATTATAAAAATCATCCGATTACGCCACTAAATGCCGTCCAAATCTAAATTAACTCTAGGTAGTGAAGTATAAGGCTGCAGAGAGCATCGCTGCGGAGTTATTTTCGTAAAATATGCCCAAAAAATCATCGTCCCACCGAGCCAGAGTTGGTGGAATTGCTTCAAAATAGTGTCAATATGATCACAGGCTTAAAATACGTATTTCTCCTTTCTAGATTCCCAAGAAATTACAAGTTTTTGATCATTTTTTGATAAGTTGAAGTGTAGTCAATATATATATATAAGTTATTGTTTTCTTCAAATTCAGTAACGAAGTTGGCCCTATTCTTCCATTAATATGATTACAGTTGAGAAGGAAAGTTGAACACGAGCTGATATTCATCAATTAGTTAGAAAACGGCGAACGAGGTATATAAGGCTTAACTCTCGGCAAGTATCCTAGTCATACAGTGTTGTGACTTATGTTCTTGAACAGAAATAACGATCTCAGATGCTGCAGATAGTTGCTACCATTAGATTGTAGTTTGATATGTCGTAATTAGCTGTTATCGATATACATATATAAATATCAGATATGTTGCAATTAGCTGCTAATAGGGATTACAGTTACATAAATTCTAGTTAGCTGCTAGAAAATGTATTCAGATCGTACTGCAGGACCCCTCACTAAAAAGAAGCAGGTTAAATGTGATTCGTGTTATGAACGCTATAGAAACTCTTTTAGTTCGCAGTTTACTGTAATGGTAGACTTATATCTTTGTTTCCAGGCCTAGACTTCAGAATCTCGTAAGAGTTATTGTCCTAAATCAGTTGGTTAAACAATATGGGTGCAGTTAGGCGGTCTAACGACCAGTTGGCGCCTGTATTGGCAGGATAGCATCCCTAGAGGTCATTGACGTTATCACATGTTCCAGAACAAGAAATAGAGATAGAATAGGTATATTCTAAAGTTAGCAACACCAGGGTTCTCTAGTATATTGAGTGATCGCCGGCCATCCCTTTAGCCTTATCAGTGATTGTCAGTCTTAGTCGACTTAACTGTTATCATGTAGGACGCCCAGCAAGCCAGCCCAGTCGTCCGAGTCAGATAAACCCGTGGGTATCCCAAGGAGGGGTCCATATCAGTAGTCAGTGACAGGCCAGTACCCTAGCCTGTTCTTGTAAGGTATTAAGGTATAGAGTGCCAGGAGAGGGCCAGTCTATATAGAATTGCCTATAAGATTGAGAAATGCCTAGAACAGTAATATAGATCCGAGTGGATTCAGACAAGCCTTGAGGAGTTAGTAGTACTCTGCTAGTACAGTGTTAACCACAAGTTAAGGAGATCGGTAAGCTCCCTATGAAGGACCTGGGTGCCGAACGCATAGAAGCAAGTTCGACTGAGCCCAGCCCTATAGTTGTTTAATTAGAAGAATAAAGTAGTTAGCTATCCGCAACCCCACAGTTATTCATGAGTTGTAGATGTCAGAGTAGGAGATTCAAAGTATTGTTAGGCCACTTCAAACCTCGCTCTATTCAGCCCAGACTATTAGAGACCATGATCACTATCAGGATCTTTTGATCAAATACGGGCGCATGGCGTGCCTGCAGACAATTACACAGATTATCCCAAAAGCGAGTAGCATTAGTGTTAGGCTCAAAAGGCCAGATACGCTCTCTTTATACTGATAGATTGATGTGTCAGTATAGCACCTGGGTTGGGGTTGCCCTCAGTTAGAAGCCTTCCATGACTGCCCCAGGTTAATAGCCGTGTCGACTCGCCCGCCAGGGGTGAGGATACGTCGCTCTACGGAGCGACATGCCATCCGCAAGGGACGAAAATGGGGATCCAGATCCTCATATTGTCGTGGTTGGCCTTATACACAACCCCGCCGAGCGTTACGCCCGGGGTGTAAATATCAGGAGTCCTCCGAACTCAGACACAGCTACAGTTCAGGGGCCAAGCGGGCCCAGTTGTAGACCCAGGGGATCGGTAGGTTTACTACAGTACCAGTAGAGTTGTAGACACCTGAGTAGGGGTATATAGATTGAGATGTGCTCGTCAGGACTTATGGGGGCCTGAATAAGTTATTCTGTGCTGATTGTACCTCCCGGCTTATGGGGGCAAGGTGGGGTTCTTGTATGAGTTTTTTTCTACTAGGTGTAGTGTATAAATGTGTAAGTATGCAGTCTTAGCTTATGTACATGTAGTGTCAATTAGATGCAGATTACGAATCAGCAGGCGTACAGGTTAATCTTTCGGCTCTTCTTTTTATTTACTTCTAGTCATATCTATTGCCTTACATATTCGGTAAAAATTATACTAACGCCCTTCCCAGGGTGCTGCATTACTTGCCTGTAGGTACAGATAGACGAGGAGTAGGTCCCTCGTAGTTCTAGTCAGCCGTACAGAACCGTCAGCTCCCTTCTTCTGGGGCTGGTGAGATAGAGGTTTATTCCTTTTGTTTGTACAGTATGGGTCGGTCGGGGCCCTGTCCCGACCATCTTATTACTCCTAGAGGCTTCCAGATTGTGTTACTTCCCTGTGGTTAGATGATATCGATCATGTGGGTCCCACATGTGCTTTAGATGATAGGTGTTGGCCGTGTGAGGCCCTATTTAGCTGTTGATTAGCGGCCTTGTCGGCCCACATAGAACTCCCTATGATTGTTTGTCTCTGGTTAGCTGTTTATTCTCACAGGGGCTATAGGACTTGTCGGCCGGGGGTTGTATTTACAGCCTCTATATAGCCCGTTGTTTTCTTGATTTCAGAGTTAGAGTCATCCCTGCACCAGAGGTGATTAGGCTCAGTCAGCTCAGTAATTCAGGTCATAGTAAGGCACCAGGTGCCAGTCATGCCTCCCAAGGTGGGCGTGACAAAAATGCTTTTACTTTGCATTCTCAACCAAAATATTTTTACTTTGCATTCTCAACTATTAATAGGAATGCCAACAATCCCCCAAAAATGCAAAGAAAAAGAACAGAAACACTTTTTGGACAAAAGAAGGAACGTATACTTTAGTGTCAATATCTTTCTATTTGAATTGACACGTAGTGAAATGAGGCAACATTAACTAATATCCATAATTTGAAGTACTCTTGAATTGAATGGATATAAGTTGAGACCCCCAGACCACATACTATATTCTTAATTTTATACAAACTCCGCGATACCAACAAAGCTCTTTTATGGTCATGCACACACCTTGGGTCCCATGAGTGCTCTAGAAAGATGTCTCAAGTCTTTCATAAAAAGCAATCACACTTTTACACTCACGTAAGTGATTTCATCAAGTCTATCTCAAATAGACCACCTTAAGGATATGAAATCATTAAGAGCAAAATAAGCTCAACCTTATTAAACACTACCTTATGCCATATGGATAGAAAATGTAGTGTATATTGAGGGTATCCACCATACTACCTCAATCCATGGGCTTTAGCCCCATCCCTCTCGATATTTCGAGGATCATTTTCCTTGCCAAACCCTTGGTTAAAGGATCCTCAAGTTTCTTTAGGACCTTACATATTCCAAGGAAATAACAACATGTTTCAACAACTGTTTCACCCCACAAAGTCTGATGTGAATATATTTCTTTTTTTCATTGTACACACTATTTTTGGCAATTTTAATTGCTGCCTGTTAGTCATAATGAAGAGACACTAGTAAAATATTTCTTCCCCATAATGGCACATCTACTAAAATGTTTCTCAACCAGTCAGCTTCTTGCCCTACCAGTTTGAGAGCAATGAATTCAGATTCCATGGTAGACCATGCTATACAAATCTGTTTGAAAGACTTCCCTGAAATAGCACCTACACCCAAAATAAACCCATAGAGACTGGTGGAGCTAACTTCATCATTGTTAGTTACCTAATTTGCATCACAAAAACCTTCTAAAACAGCAAGAAATTTATTAAAATGCAAATACCAATCCATAGTACCTCTCAACTAACTTAACAAACGATGAAGAGCATTTCAGTGTTCATTACTAGAATTATGAGTATAGCTACTTAATCTACTTACAGAATAAGTTATATCAGGTCGAGTATAATTCATGAGAAGTATTACACTTCCAATAATTTTAGCATATTCAGTTTGAGAAACACTAAATTCTTTATTTTTTTTTCTCAAGTGTAGGCTAGGACCATAAGGAGTTCTCACTGGAACTACATCGAAACAATCAAACTTTTTTAACATCTTTTCAATGTAATGAGACTGACACAAAGAGAAACCATTAATAATTTTTTTGGTTTTAATCCCTAAAATCACATCTGCTTCTCTAGGATCTTTCATTTCAAACTTAGAAAATAAGAAATTCTTAGTCTCACTAACAACATTCACATTAGGACTAAAGATTAACATGTTATCCACATACAAACATATAATCACATAATATGATCCTATCATTTTAGAATAAACACATGTATCAGATAAATTTACAACAATCATCATCTACTAATGTGATATAAAGTTTTTCATACCACTGCTTAGGTGCCTACTTTAGGCTATATAAGGACTTCCTCAATCTGCATTCTTTATCTTCCTGTCCTGGGACCACAAGACTCTTAGGTTGAGTCATATCGATCTCTTCCTCTAAATCACCATTTAAAATGCCTTTTTGACATACATTTGGTGTACCATTAAACTATGAATAGCAGCTAAAGACATAAGAGTCCTAGTGATTGCTATTTTAGTCACAAGAGAATAAGTATCAAAGTAATCAATACCTTTCTTTTTGGTTAAAATCCATAATCACAAGTCTAGCCTTATATTTATCAATTGTACCATCGAGTCTCAATTTCTTCTTAAATATCCACTTGCTACTTATGGGTTTACAACATTTACTCAAATCATATAAGTCCCAAGTGTGATTAGAAACTAGAGTCTAACTCACTTTTAATGGCCTCTTTCCAAAACATCACATCCATTGATCTCATTGCTCCATCACAATTCTTAGAGTCTTCTTCTATTAAGAAGATATATACTAATTCATTATTTAAAGCAGCAATGTTAAAATTCTCGGTCAAGAAGGCAGTGATAAAATTAGGACCAAAACTAGTCTCAGTTCTACGCCTTTTACTCCTTCTAAGTTCATATTCATGCTCATTAACAATAATATCATAAGAAGGCATGACATGAGAAGTAACAGACATAGATGTAGAAGCATTATTTTGCATATCACTAGGCACATTATTTTTGTCATGCCCCACCTTGGGAGGCATGATGGGCACCTAGTCCCCTACTAAGGTCTGAATTGGCCTGACTGAGCGTACGCACTCCTGGTGCTCGACTATACTACATCCCAAATCAAAAAATGACGGGCTATATCTCGGTTGTAAACACAGTCCTCGGCCGACAAGGCCTTATAGTAACTTGTAAGAGAAAACAGCTAACCAGAAATAGGTAATAACAGGGAATCCTATGCAGGCCGACAAGACCACCATGATGTCTAGTTATGACTGCAAAGTAAAATCATAACTAAACAAAGTCATGGCCGACAAGGCCGCTAACTAACATCTAAACAAGGCACCATATGACCAACATGCAAAATAAAATATATTTAGGCCCCACGGCCAACAACTAACCACAAGTAAAATGGAAACAATCTGCAAGCCTTAGGAATAATATACTGGTCGAGACAGGGTCCCGACCTACCCATGAGCTGTACAAACAAAAGATAGTCAACCTTCTAACAATGAGCTCCGGAGAAAAGGAGTCGACTGTACTGCAAACCTGACTGAAAACTAGGAGGATCTCGGTTCGGGTCTATCGGTACCTGTAGGCAAGTAATGCAGCGCCCCAAAAAGGGCGTCAGTACAATATGTACCGAATATATAAGGCAATAATTGTAAATAACTGAATGAAATGAAATAAAACTGAAAGCAACTGAAAAGAAGGGATAGAAATACTACCTGAATAGATGAACTTCCTGCTGTCTAATTTAGTAGTAACTAATACAAACAAGAACCTTACCTAGCCCTCATAAGCCGGAAGGTACAACCAGCACAGAATAACCCACTCGGAGCCCCCAAAAGCCCTGGTGGGTACACTTCAATCTATATACCCCTAACAAGGTCGTACTGAGTCATCTAATGACTATAGTCGTCCTACCGGTCCCATGGATCCGCAAATGAGCCCGCTCGGCCCCTGAACTATAGTTGTATCTGAGTCTGGTGGACTCCTACTATCTGATATTTGCACCCCGGGTACTAAGCTCGACAGGGGGTGTAGTGTAGTGTCGATCGACATAGAAATAGTCAAGCCATGGAATGGACTATATGAGGACCTTGGACCCTATCTTCTCCTTGCGGATGGCATATCGCTCCTTGGAGAGACATCATCTCGCCCCTGGCAGGCTTCGACATAGCTATTAACCCTGGGTTGGCTATGGAAGGCTATACAGGGAAAAGTCAATCGCAAACTAGGCATAGGATACTGGTCTCAGCTAATGGAAACAGCTAATCATAATAGATATACATTTGGCTCTATTACTGAGATTTAAACTGAGTTATAATTCTAAAGGGACTAACTTGCCGAAGGTTTTTTCCTCAACATACCTGGATTGCCAATTCCTGATTAACTGGCGAGTTTCAAATTATATTCAACAGCTCTTCTCAACTGAAATCGTATTACTGGGAGAATGAAACTAGTTTCGGTACTAAATTTGGCGAAAACGATAACTGTTTATATAAATATTAACTATACTTCAACTTAACGGAACATGGTCGAAAACGCATAATTTCTCGAAAGTTCAGAAGGGAGAAATGCTTGCTGGAAGCCTGTGATCCTATAGAAATTAGTTTGGAGCAATTCTGACAAATTTAGCTCGGCGGGGTTACGATTTAATCCGTAGTAATGCTCCCTGCATCCTAAAACTTTGATACCTAAAATTAATTTGAATTTGGATGGCTCTTTGCAGCGTAAATGGATGAAAATTTATTGATTCCCTTGTACCTTTCCCTCTCTAGCCGTGTGTTGATTCGGAAAATGAACTTAAAAATATAAAGGAGGGATTTATATAGGAGGGCGGTACACTAGGGAGGCGCCTCGCGCCAGCCATCGCGGCAGCCCTAGTGCCAAGTCGCGCCCCTCAAGGCGCCAAGGCTACTAGCACGCCACACTGGCCGGTGTCCTGCTGACTGGTGCGTCGCGCTGGCCATTCGTGGCCTGGCCCTGTTTGACCCGACTTCTGAGGCTTCTCTACACACATCAAACTCTCTTTATTTATCTCAAATCCACGTGTACACTTACTATTCATTAACTTTTTCATTGTGTAACATCCTTCCCCCCCTCTCCCATAGGAACATTCGTCCTCGAAAGTGTACTTGGTTCACAGGAGTTTAACTCTTTTGGGACTATTATTCCGAAAAAATTTCGACAGAGTCTCTCCTGTAATACGGACTATCCAAAAATCCTGAAACGCAAAAAAGTCCAATACAGATATCTCACAAGACACTATAACAACTTTTTCATTACAAAATTGTTGTCAGCTGCACAATATAACTATCATAAATCAAACAAAAACTGAATCAAAAACCTTACCTTAATTACAAAGTCTAGACTAATCCTGGAACAATTAAGGATACCTGGATCTCATATCGTCCTCCGATTCCCAGGTCATTTCTTCTCTATTCCTGTTTCTCCACAATACCTTAACAGAGGCGATATATTTGGTTCTCAACCTACGAACCTGCCGGTCTAATATGGATATTGGAACCTCTTCATAAGCTAACTTTCAGTAATTTGGATATCCTCAACCTGCACAATTTGGGACGAATCTCCTATACACTTCCTTAACATTGATACATGAAAGATTGGGTGAACAGATTCCAATTCTGAGGGCAGCTCTACCTCATATGCTACCTGACCTATTCTTCAGAGGATTTGATACGGGCCAATGTATCTCGAGCTAAGGTTGCCCTTTTTTCCGAACCTCATCACGCCCTTCATTGGTGAGACTTTCAGAAATACCCAGTCACCTACATTAAACTCCAAGTTTCTACGTCGTACATCAGCATAAGATTTCTGGTGGCTCTGAGCTGTCAGCAGGCGTTCCTAATAAGCTTCACTTTCTCTTCTAACTGATGGATTATGTCTAGTCCGATTAACCCTGATTCTCCTACCTCGAACCAACCAACTAGGGATGTGTCTTTCCGTCCATACAAGGCCTCAAAAGGTGCAATCTGGATTGCTGAATGATAATTGTTGTTACAAGCAAATTCAATAAGGGGTAAATGTTCATCCCAGCTACCCCTGAAGTCTAGCATGCACGCCCGTAACATATCCTCGAGCGTCTGAATGGTATGTTCTTCCTGCCCATCAGTTTGAGGATGGAAGGTTATACTCAGGTTAACCTATGTCCCCAGCCTTTCTGAAAGGACTACTAGAATTTAGCTGTAAATTGTGTTCCTCTGTCAGAAATGATTGATACTGGAACACCATGCAATCAAACTATCTCTCTGATATACAACTCAGCATAGTCCTCGACTGAGAAGTTAGCTCTGACTCGTAAAAAATAAGCTAACTTCGTCAATCTGTCGACAATCACCCAGATGGAGTCAAATTTACATCTGCTATAGGGTAATCCTATCACAAAATCCATATTGACTTCTTCCTAGTTTGACATAGGCACTGCTATCTCATGTGTCAATCCACTGGGCTTTTGATATTATGCCTTTACCTGCTGGCAGTTAGGATATTGTCCTACAAATTTTGCTACCTCCTTCTTCATTCCCAGCCACCAGTAAATTTCTTTGATGTCATGGTACATCTTTGTTGAACCTGGATGAAGAGAATAACGGGAATAATGCACCTCTGCCATGATCTGCTGGCGGAGTCCTTCCACATCCGGAATACAGAGGCAACCCCTATATCTCAAGACCCTATCTGTGGTTACCTCGAAAACTGATGCTTCCCTTCGCTGAGCTTTATCTCTGAGCTGAACCAAGTTAGGATCTTCGTACTGCTGTTCTTTCACCTCTACCACCAATGATGATACTGCAGTATTCTAGATCACTGCTCCACTGTCTCCCGCGTCTACTACGAGGACGGCCACACTGGCTAACTGATGCAATTCTCGAGCCAGTTCCCACTGTTCTGGCTTCAAGTATGCCAAACTTCCCATGGATTTGTGGCTTAGGGCATCTGCTACAACATTGGCCTTCCTTGGATGATACAAAATATTCACATTGTAGTACTTTAACAATTCTAACTAGCAACGCTGTCACAGATTCAACTCTTTCTGTGTGAAGATGTACTGGAGGCTCTTATGATCCGTGAAAAATATCCACGTGGACTCCATATAGATAGTGCCTCCATATTTTCAAGGCATGGATTACTGCGGCTAATTCCAGATCATGGTGGGGTAGTTCTTTTCATGCTTCCTTAACTGTCTTGAAGCGTAAGCAATTACCTTACCATGTTGCATTAGAACACACCCTAACCCGACGCCTAAAGCATCACAATATACTGCATAACCCTTTGATCTGTCTGGAAAAGCTAATACTGGTCCTGATGTCAATCTGTTTTTCAATTCTTGAAAACACTATTCACATGCTTCAGTCCAGTGAAATTTAGCTACTTTCTGAGTTAACTTGGTTAAGGGCGCTGACAGAGTAGAAAACCCCTCTACAAACCTTCTATAATATCCGGCTAACCCTAGGAAACTGCGTACCTCGGTCGGAGTGGTAAGTCTAGGCCATGTCTTTACTGCTTCAATCTTTTGGGAATCTACCTGAATACCAGCGTCTGACACAATGTGACCAAAAAAGGCCACTGAATTCAGCCAAAACTCACATTTAAAAAATTTCGCATATAACTGGTGATCTCTGAGAATTTGGAGTACTGTTCGTAAATGATCTCGATGTTCTGCTTCTGAATGGGAACACACCGGAATATCATCGATGAACACTATCACAAACAAGTCCAGATATGGCCTGAAGATACTATTTATCAAATCCATGAACACTGAAGGAGCATTCTTCAGTTCGAAAGACATGACTAGAAATTCAAAAGAGGCCATACTTGGTCCTGAAGGCGATTTTTGGGACCAAGTATGGCTCTGAGCTCGGCAGCAGCCATTCGAAAGGTAGGAATAGATATAGGCTGAGTACCTGGTAATAAGTTGATTGCAAAATTGATCTCCCATTCTGGGGGAATACCAGGAAGTTCATCTAGGAATACATCTGGAAATTCATTAACTACTGGAATGGACTGGAGAGTTAGAGATTCTGCTTGAACATCCTAAACTCTGACGATATGATAAATGCATCCCTTCGCTATTAACTTTCTCGCCCGATGATAGTAAATAAACCTACATTTTGGCGTGGCTGCATTACCTCTCCACTTCTGTACTACCTCCCCCGAAAGTGAAATCGAACAGTCTTGGTCCAACATTCTACATTGGCATAACATGGTGCTAGCCAATCTATAACCATAATTGCATCAAAGTCAATCATTTCTAATTCTATCAAATTTGCAAAAGTCTGGCGACCAACAACTTCTACTGTGCACCCTCGGTAGACTCTTTTAGCTATGATGGAATCACTGACGGGTGTGGACACTAAAAAGGGTTGTTGAAGCAATTATGGCGTGATACCAAACTTCTGGGACACTAATGGTGTAACATAAGACAAAGTGGAGCCTGGGTCTATCAAGACATACACGGAATGAGAGCAGATGTTAAGCATACCTGTCACCACATCCGATAATGACTCTCACTCCTGTCGCCCTGGTAAAGCATAAGTGCGATCTGGACCAATACCTGAGCTAGATGCCCCGGATATTCCTAGGCCTCTACCGGCTGGAGATGAGGGCATACGCCCTTCTGGAGATGCTGGGGCACGTGACCCTACTGAAGATCTGTCCTGTCAATCCCGATCACTCTGACCGATGGCTGGACAATCTCTCATCATGTGACCCTCTTTCCGGCAGATTTAACACGTAGAAGAACCATACCTACATGCCCCAGGATGACAGTGACTGCAAATAGGGCAAAGTGGCACTATAAATCTACTCTGCTGCAGCGAGCCTGATGGTCGCGGACTCTCACCGGGTCCTGACTACCCTCGATGACCTGATCTACTACCTTTCTGTTGTGGTGGAGGTGGGGATCTGGGTGGCCTACCTGTTAGTCGTGGCCTAGGTCCACCTTGAAATTCTGCCTACACATCACTGGGTCTAGCCCTGCGGCGCTGCTCCTAATTTATTCTTTCTATCTCTCGCTGCCGCTGTTTGATCCCCTTAATATTTCGAGCAAATGCCTGGACGCGGAAAATATCCATGTCCTCTCATAGAGTAGTTGTAATACAAGCCTCCACGTATTCTGGATTCAATCCCATGATAAATCGGTGCACCCTGGCTGGCATAATATCTACAAAAGCTGGTGCATATCGGGCCAAAGAGTCAAATCTCATAGCATACTCTCGAACACTCATCGAACCCTGCTCCAGATGCAAAAATCGATCTACTTGGGCTTGTCGGATCTCTCATGGAAAATGATGGTCCAAGAAGGCCTCTAAAAAGCTGGGCCAAGTCGGAGAGGAAACATCTCTACCTCGGAACCTTTCCCAACTCTCATACCATAATATTGTTATGTCCCGTAGTCGAAATACCACTAACTCAACTGATTCTACAGGTGTAGCATGCATTACTCTAAAGATCTGTTGCAGCTGGTCCAAAAAGTCTTGAGGGTCCTCGTCCTGGTCTGTCCCCATAAACTGCGGGGGACTCAGAGCAAGGAAATCTCGAACCCTCGAACTACCCGATCCTCCCGAAGACTCCGCTACTATAGGTGCCACTGGCTGATGTTGTGCGGCCATCATCTGAGCTATTATAAAAATAGCACTCCGACCTCCTAATCTGATGGGACCAGTATAGAGGTTGTTGGAGGTGGTGCTGACACATCTGCCACTTCAGACGGCTCCTGGAGTGGCAGAGAGTGCTGGGGAGACTGAGATGTAGTCTCCCTATCACCCTCTGATTGTGTCGACTCCAAGAGAGGCACCCTGTTGGTGCCTTCTCCTGCTGCATCTAATTTCCTGCCAGTCGTGATATGTCGTTCGACCATCAATTCTCTGTAGAAAAAGCAGATTACGATAAGCTTAGGGACTCATCCCTATATAGCACGACTAGAAGAGAAGGAAGAGTAACCATCCTAAAATGCCTCGCATCCTCCTGTCTATAGTATGTAGTGCACAACACATCCATAGGAAAGACTTTGCTTAGAATGTCTTGCAGACTCCCGAGATACGACCTGCTCTGATACCAAGTTTGTCACACCCCACCTTTGGAGGCATGACAAGTACCTAGTGCCCTACTAGGGTCTGAATTGTCCTGACTGAGCTTACACACTCCTAGTGCTTGACTATACTACATCTTAAATCAAGAACACAATGGGCTATATCTCGGTTTTAAACACAGCCCCCAGCCGAGAAGGCCTTATAGCCACCTGTAAGAGAACATAGCTAACCAAAAACAGGTAATAACGAGGAATTCTATACAGGCCGACAAGACCACCATGATGTCTAGTTATGACTTCAAAGTAAAATCAGTACCAAACTAAACCATGGCCGACAAGGCCGCTAACTAACAGCTAAACAAGGCCCCACATGGCCAACATGCAAAATAAAACATATTTGGGCCCCACACGGCCAACAACAACTAACCACAGGGAAATTAAAATAGTCTGCAAGTCTCTAGGAATAATATACTAGTCGATACAGGGCCCCGACCTACCCATGAGTTGTACAAAAAAAAGAGAGTCAACCTTCTAACGATGAGCTCCGGAGGAAAGGAGCCAACTGTACTGCAAACCTGACTGAAAACTAGGAGGATCTCGGTCTGTATATATCGGTACCTGCAGTAAAGTAATGCAGCGCCCCAAAAAGGGCATCAGTACAATATGTACCGAATATGTAAGGCAATAATTGTAAATAACTAAATGAATTGAAATGAAACTGAAAGTAACTGAAAAGAAGGGATAGAAATACTAGTTGAATAGCTGAACTTCCTATTGTCTAATTTACTAGTAATTAATGCAAACAAGAACCTTACCGGGCCCCCATAAGTCGGAAGGTACAACTAGCACAGAATGACCCACTCGAGGCCTCCATAAGCCCCGGTGGGTACACTTCAATCTATATACCCCTAACAAGGTCGTACCAAGTCATCTAATAACTATAGTCGTCCTACCGGTCCCCTAGGTCTGCAACTGAGCCTGCTCGGCCCCTGAACTGTAGCTGTGTCTGAGTCCCGTGGACTTCTCCTATCTAATATCTGCATCCCAGGAACCAAGCTCGACGGGGGGTGTAGTGTAGTGCCGATCGACATAGAAATATTCCAGCCATGGAATGGACTGTATGTGGACCTTGGACCCCATCTTCGTCCCTTGCATACAGCATACCGCTCCTTGGAGCATCGTCATCTCGCCCCTGGCGGGCATCGACACAGCTTTAACCTGGGGTTGTCCATGGAAGGCTATACAGGGCAAAGTCAATCCCAAACTAGGCATAGAATACTGGCCTCAGTTAATGGCAACAGCTAATTATAATAGATATACTTATGGCTCTATTACTAGGATTTAAACTGAGTTATAATACTAAAAGAACTAACTTGCCGAAGGAATTCGCCTTAACATACTTGGATTGACAATTCCTGATTAACTGGCGAGTTTCATATTATATTCAATAGCTCTTCTCAACCAAAATTGTATTACTAGGAGAATGAAACTAGTTTCAGTACTAAATTTGGCAAAAACATTAACTTTTTATATAAATATTAACTATACTTCAACTTAACGAAACACGGTCGAAAACGCATAATTTCTCAAAAGTTCAGCAGGGAGAAATGCTTACTGGAAGCCTGTGATCGTATAGAAATTAGTTTGGAGCAATTCTGATAACTTTGGCTCCGCGGGGTTACGATTCGCCGGGCGAATTTCGCGAAAATAACTCCGTAGTAATTCTCCCTGCAGCCTTAAACTTTGATACCCGAAGTTAATTTGAATTTGGACGGTGTTTTGCAGCGTAAACGGATGAAAATTTATTGATTCCCTCGTACCTTTCCCTCTCTAGCCGTGTGTTGATCTGGAAAATAAACTTAAAATGATAAAGGAGGGCTTTATATAGGAGGGAGGTGCCTCGCGCCAGCCATCACGGCAGCCCTAGTGCCAAGTCGCGCCCCTCAAGGCGCCAAGGCTGCTGGCGCGCCGCGCTGACCGGTGTCCTGTCGGCTGGCACGTCGCACTGGACCTTCGCGGCCTGGCCCCGTTCGATCCGATTTCTGAGGTTTCTCTATACGCGTCGGACTCTCTTTATTTATCTCAAATCTACGTGTACGCTTACTATTCGTTAAATTTTACGGGGTGTAATAATTTTTCAAAGGAAAAACATGCTCAAAAAATTTTGCATCTCTATATTCACAAATAGAATGATCATTCAAAGACTTAAATCTATATGAAACACTATTTTGAGCATAACCAATAAAGATATTATCACAAGTCTTAGAACCAACAGAGTATAACTAATGAAGTCTTCCATGATCCTTCTATGGGTTCAATTCGCTCATGTTTCAATTGGTGAATTATGATTATTATAGCAAATTTTGACTATCAAATTTCTTATGAATTCATGATTTTAAGTTTATGATGATTTTACTCAATTACGCATGATCCTATTGATTTTCAAATTTATGAGCCTATGGTTTCACGTCATGATGTATTATCAAAATATGTATGAAAGTTTATGAATCTTAAGCTTATGAATTTTTTGATTTCAAGTTATGTAGTTTTATTCAAGCATGTATGATTTTCACGAAATTCAAGTTCAAGTATCATAGCCTACTTTATAGCATCCTTTTTATGGATATTTCATGTATGTTAAATAGGATTATGATTTCATGTTTCGGCTAGCCCATACAAGTTCAAGTATGTTTTCACAATGATGATTATAAGCCATGTGCATATTTTTGGGAGTAGTATTTAGCACCGAGTAGGCCAGGGGTTCAAGCAAACCCCTAATCTTAGAACTACATGCCACCATAGGTATATATGTTCATGTTCAAGCCCTATGGGGATTCACAAGTGATATCACGCCTTAATTGTTTCTTGCCTTGGCAAGCTTGGGACTGCTCTACCCACTTGAACGAGATTGTTGGGGCATCATGTAAGCTCTATAATGATGGTGTCGGTTATGATGAGTCTCCCACAGTTCCTCATGTTTTCAGCTATTCATGTTTAGGATTTGTGATATCATATTTTATAGCGTAATTGACCCATTAATTAGTTCATGAGCTTTTGCTTGTGTTTTCAAACTTATTAAACTGTATGATTTTACTTTTAAAACCTTGGGTCTTTATGCTTTAGCTTATGATGAATAACTCATGTTTATGACTATCTCATGATCATGATTTTAGCATGTTGTCATTACTCTCATGTCAAATGCTTACTTTATACTCATGTTTTCTAACTATTATTTTGCTAGCATGTTTTACTTACTTTACACACTCAATACATTCAAAGTACTGGCCGCATACTTCTATGCTATATCGTCTCATGATATAGGTTCGAGTGACTAGTCTCTGGCCCTGCTCCGACCCAATTCAGTTTAGCCTCAGGTCTGGTGAGTCCTCATCTTCCGAGGACACTTATTAGCTGTACATTTCATGTATATGTCTTTCAGTTTCAGACTTAGTCGGGCTAATTAGGGATGTTATCCCATTAGCTCATCTTATGATTAGAGGTTTTCAGATAGCTATGTATTAGAGGATTCAGCTTTGTTGACTTATTGTCCTCGTTCATGCTTTAATGATATCCAGACTTCCGCTTATATTATGTTATTCATTAAATTCCGCTTAGTTATGCTCCTAATCATGCTATGATGTGTCATGGATTAGCTTGGAGCCATTCGTGGTTCTAAGTTCCGTGTCTCAATCTGGGGTCCATGCCCGGATTGTGACATGACACCTTACCTAACTTTGATGCGTTGGTGCTTTGTCTGAATGGTCTGGTGTGGTGCATCAACCACAAATCTTACATGATACTGAAATTGTTAGCTCAAGAACATCATCGCGTTCAAGCTGAATGAAATGCTAAAATTATCATGGGCCATGATCACGCTCATTCATGATGCCATGACTACGTACAATTAGCTCAACCTGTTATCTACACATAAGAAACATATATCATACTCATGTTGTGTGTGAATGATTGTAACCGTGTAAAAATGTATGCTAAACAATTAATTACAAAGAAGTAAAAACAATTTTCAAAAGCTAACTAAGTGATTAAACAGACTAAACAATATCACAAACATATTAAGAAAACAACTAGAATTATCAAATTGTGTAAAAACACATGCTAGTCCCCTTACGTTCTACTTTAGATACTTTAAAACCGGTCAACTAGTTCATGCTCGCCTACACACGTGAAATAGGTAATTTAAATGCATACAAGCAACACTTATAACATGTTTTTTTAAGCAAGCAAACTAAGAGTTAAAGTCCATTTGCTCCGAAAATGACAAGTTTTCGTTTACTTGAATGTCCTAAATGTCCTCAAATGATCTATGTTACCCTTGATCTTCTCAAAATCATGAACAATGAGTCCAAATTAGTCTACCAGAAACTGTTCCCATAATTTTAGGATACCTCAAAGTCAACTTCTGATCAATTCAAAACCATCCCTTGTATCTACTGCTCAAAATTCAAAATAAGTTACATGGACATGTTACTCATACGTCATGGATCTAATTCTATAATCAAAAATCCAATTTTAATATCAATTGATAGGTTTAAATTTTCCATTTTTACCCTCTTAAAATGCATAGAAATCAAGTATAATATTAGGACTAGTGTAAAAAAAATTATATCTTAATTATAGGTTGAATTAATCTCCGCCATCCGTCTAGTTCCCCAATCCGAAGAGCTTCTTTCCCGAAAATCATAAAAATGGTTGTTGAAATCGTCGCAATTCTTTATATGCTGGTGGACTCTTCTTCCTGATGCAACACCCCACCATGCGATCTCGATCTAAATGAGTGTTGGGCTACGTGATAGCAGCCTATCCCCGCAGTCGCACTATTTAAAAAATTATTATTATTTTTACTTATTTTTCACTGAAAAATATTAAACGATTATTTTCACCTATTATTAGTGGAAAAGAAAAAAAATAATAGTGTTTTCACGTAGAAAAATTACGGAATTTCCCACTGTTTTGAGTGAGAAATTGTTTCCCTTCATGCATTTTTTCAGTGAACAAGTTCGATGGGAAATGAGTAGAAAAATCATGTCTTGTAACACAAATTTTTATTGATTTGCAGTGGGAAAAATCTGTATTTCTAATAGTATCGTGATGAAGCTTTGACCATTAATTGACCCCAACTCTCCTATGTTGCGCAATCGCGACTATCACAGTGCAATTACGAAGAACAAACTCACTAATCCTTTGTGAACGCGATGAATGAAAATGCACCAGTGAAATTTACGACAATTGAAATATAATAGTTGGTCTGGAACCATCCCAATCCCCTCAGGTCCTAATTCAAATCCTACAAACAAGTCTTCAATTGACTTATGAGATGTTTGGTCAAACTTTTAGAAGAAAATAAGTGTTTCTAGTGAATGACAAAGTTATTTTCATAAGTTAAAATAAGTAATTTTTCACTCTAAAAAAAAAAAAACTTTTTGACAGTATTTTTGAGAAAAATATAAATAGAAGTACTTTTGGAAAGCTTGGTTCAAACACTAATTGCTACTCAAAAGCGTTTTTTAAATTTATTGGGTTAAACACAAATTACTTCTCACATAGTGTACATTTTTAAAAAACACTTTAGAAAAATATTTTTCAAAATAAGTTGATTTCATAAGTTTGGCCAAACTGGCTATTGTACTCTCTCCATCCCAATTTATGTGACACCATTTGACTTAACATAATTTTAAAAAATAAAAGGAGACTTATGAAATTTATGGTCTAAAACACTCTTTGATTATTTTTATGGCTATAAATTATTTATTAACGGTGAAAGAGAATTTTTAAATTAAGTTATTTTTAATTATAGAAAGGTATTTTTTTTTTTGAGATTTAAAACTAAAAATAAAAATGTGTCCCATAAATTAAGACCGAATGAGTACAAGATTTCAAATTATAATCAGGGGCAGAAGATTTCAAACACTATATTTTTAATTTTTTTTGAACCCGGTTAAAGAAAATTATGATCCGCCATGGATTATGATTTGATTTTAAAAAAAAAAACAAAAACAGAAACAAAAAAAAGATTGAGTTGTTACACCAATGTCATGGAAAATCAATTGTCCTCGTGGCTTGCAGGTAAGATTTTGAAAGATTGTATTCCTGTAATTTCAATTTATGTGATATAATTTAATTAGATATTAAATTTAAAAAATATAAGAATATTTTATAATAGTTTATTATTATTTTTAAATTAAATAAAATTTTAAATAAAACTATATATTTTTTATAAAGTTTTTGTCAAATAAGTAAAACTTATAAAAATAAAATATAAATAGTGTCATTAAATATATATCAAATAAAAAAAATTATTTCTTATAAATTAACTTTTTAAAAAATGACACATAAATTAAATGAGTAATAAAAATGGTTATTGATTTGAAAGTTGAATAAATCTGAATGAGAAAATCTCTCTCCTAATTCACTATTCATGAACCAATCCTTCGATCCAATGAATAAAGTTAGAATAAATTTCAATGAGAAAATCTCTCCTAATAAGGAACAAATTACAAGCAATCTAATGATGAATGATTTTTGTCAATAATAATAATAATAATAATAATAATAATGATGATGCACGAGACTACACTTCTTCTTTTTTTTTTTTTTTTTTTCAAACAAAAGAAAAAGGAATAAAAATAAAACAAAAGCGGTCCAGCTAGATTTTCGCGTAGAATGGTGTCGTTTAATAATCAGTGCACGACATTTCGCGAATGTTTAACATGGCTGATGCTAACACTCCTCCTTTTGAGAAAAATAATTATATATATTATAATTAAATATAAAAGTAGAAAAAGAAATATTAAACATAGTGATAATTTAATTTTTTATCATCGTAATAAATAAGGTAAATTGTATATACTTCATGCATTTAGAGTATAAAATTTCTTTTTTGCATGATCAGTAATTTAACTTATTAGAACCGGGGGCGAATATAATAGGATAAATATTAAATATTATATGAATTTAAAATTTTTCGTATTATAATTTTGAAATAATAATAGTTGGTGTATATTTTTAAAAAGTTGATATTCAGTATTTATTAAAAGAAATATTGAATGTCATACTGAAGTATATAGTTATCATAAAACTCACATAAATTATTATAATATTATAGAATATATAAAATAGTATTAGGAAAAAATTAATTATTTAGACATTATAATTTTGACTATTTTATCTTGATTGGTAATTGATTAACAAAGGAAATTTATTGTATTTTATTTTAAATATCTCTACATGTGTAAGGTATATTAATATCATATAATTGACATGTTTCATGAAAAAATGAAGTTATAATTCTCTAATATATGAGTATATACAAATTGAAGTTGATCAAATAATAGCTGCCAATTTATACCACAAAATATTGAAATCGAACTTTAAGATACCAAATCACACCAAATTTAATTTAATAAGATAATAGTATAGTATTTTTAAAAATCAAAAATCAAAAATCAAAATAGCTGAACTAAAATTTTCAATATCATATTATATTGTACCGTGCCCGCCCCTAATTAGAATTGATAAGTTTTCATCATGTTATTGATTAATGTTTGACATAAAATATATTGATAATTATATCTTAAGATAATTTGATTATATAAACATATTTAACCAATCAGTGATGGAGTGTTAATTATCGTTTTAAAACAGATCAAATCGATCGATAAGAACTTAACCTAACGATTATTAAGTTTTTAAATGAAGTGGTAGGTTTTGGTATAAATATAAAATTGTACCGGATACTTGGGTTAAGTATTAAATATTATAAGAGAAAACCGAAAAAATATTGAATATATATATATAGTACTATATTAAGTTTAAAAATAAGAAAATATTTATTCTCTTCATAGTCTGTTTTTTAAAAAAAATTGGGCAACTCTTTAATTTCAACTTTCTACATAATATACTTAAAACTATAAGATTAAAGAATATTTTAGTATATTGTACATATCTTTAGTGTAAGATCACATGATTTAAAAGTCTTCTTTATTTTTTAAAATTTCGTGCTAAATCAAAATTAGATAGACAAATTAAAACAGAAAGAGTAGTTTTTTTTTCTTGGGATAGATTCAGATGTAACACTAAATGGTCCACCGAGGCCTCATTTATTTTCATTAAGAATCAAATGTCTGAATCTAAATGCACATCTAAATGTTAAGACGTTGACTCTAGATTTGAACACTAAATGATTAAAATTGTTTGTTTTTCATCATCTGAATGTACATACTTTATTTATTTGTAAACATATTAAATATACAATTCAAATATAAAAGT
This sequence comes from Datura wrightii, assembly GCA_035772735.1. Lineage (NCBI taxonomy): Eukaryota > Viridiplantae > Streptophyta > Magnoliopsida > Solanales > Solanaceae > Datura > Datura wrightii. Next base: position 177,969,469 of record JASDFA010000001.1, on the reverse strand, counting down.
AATTGGATGTTAGAAAAAAATAATTTAATAAAATAAATTTATTATTTGATTAAAAAATAAAATATTTATGTTCTCTTATGATGATGGAGATGGTTTGTAGTGGTGGTCATGGTAATGCTTGGTGTTATTCGCTAATAATTATGGTGGTGATAGTTGCTGATAATGGTGATGGTGATAGTTATGATGATTGGGGCAAGGAAGGGGAGGGGGGGGGGGGTTTGGTGTTGTAGTGGCTGACATGATGGTGAAGGTTGGTGATTGCGGTTTGTGATGGCAAAGTTGGTTGATGTTAGGAGTTGGCAATGTTGATGGTGGTACCTAAAAAATGTGTGGTGGTTGAAGATTTGTTGATAGTAGTTGGTGGCGGTGGTAGTTGTGATGGTAAAGATGATTAATAGTAGGGATAGGTCGCAGTGATAGTAGTGAGTGATAGTGGTGATAGAAGTGGTGTCGGGGATAACAGCAGCAACGATGGTGATGGCAGTGAATATAATTATAATGATAGAGATGGTATGTGTAGTAACAACTTACAGTAGTGATGGTTGTTAGTGGTTGTTGTGATGTCAGGTGTGGTCGGCAACGATAAAGGCGGTTGGCAATAGTGGCAGAGGTAGTAAGTGGTGGTGGTGACTGGTTGATGGCGGTGGTAATGATGGTGGTGGTGGTTGTAATGCTAGATAGTTAATGATGGTGGGGGGTGGTTGTGGATAGAGTTATGGTTAAAATTATCCATACAAACATATTTATTAATGATTAAGACTCGATTCCAAATCTTAATGATTAATACCTATTCAGACGAAATAAGTGCTTAAATCTTAATGAAAACAAATGTACTTAATGACCTAAGGTCTAAACTATTCAGATTCAAACCTCCATTAAATACAAACAAATGAGGCTTGAACCTACTCTATAGGAGTTTTGAGTAATGAGCTATTAAGGTACACATTTTTTTTTTGGATAAATGATTTTCCTAATTTTTTATAAATATTTTTAAATTTTATGAATTTTCTTATAAGATATTCTCATTTTCACATATAAAAAATCTGAAAGAATTATTTTCTTAATCAAATTGTAAAAGTACAAGCGATCTCATTTCCCCAGATTTTTTTCAGCTGTAAAACGCATTTTTTTCTTTATGATATTTGAGGTAAATATCAACCATATACTTATTTTCAAATTCTAGTGATGTTACACATCTCCTTCTTTTCCAATTTAATGTCTTCTAAGATACATATTTTTTTAATCTGCAATTAGTAATTGTTCAATGATAGTACAATATTTAATTTTGGTTTGGGAGTAGTACACAACTTGCATTTTGAAAACTCTAACCTGTAAACTAAAATCAATACAATATATAATACCTAATGTGTTATATTAAAATTTGTTATTATCTTACCTGAGGAATAACAAATGGTCAAACATCTGGGTGGGTGTTCGAGTCATCGAATTGGATATGAAAATTTCAATTTCGATATTTATTTTCGGATTATGAAAAATACAATTCAAATCCAATTCAAATAAATTCAGATTGGATTGAATTTTTTAAGTTCGGTTTCGGATTAGTCGGTTTGAATTTTTCGAATTTTCGATTTTGACTTTTGAGCTTTTTAGATAGACCATAACAATTAACAACCTCAATTCACCTAATAGTTTTCTCCTTGAAATTTATAACTCTCTACAATTAACAAGAAGAGAGGTGACTCTACCACTCATGCCGTGTATTAAACCTTACTTGCTCATGAAATATTTTACATTTTTATATTTAATTAATAGAAAATTTCATATTGATTTAATATTATGATGGCTCGTAGGTATTAATGTATTGGATCTTGAAAATTGGACATATTAATATTTGACACATATGATATGAGTAATTGAGTAGGGTTAAATATAAGGTACAAAAATTTCGAATTTTTGAATTTTCAAAAATCCATAATACTAAATCCAAATTCAAAATCCATACATTTTAAAAAAGAAATCCAAAATCCAAAAATTCAACCTAAATATCCAAAAAAAATTGAATTTCTACTTGGCCCAAACTATGTCCACCTCTACAAACATCCTTTAATGATATGATTCTTACTTGACATTTTAAAAGAATTACAGAAATTAACTAAAGCTTTCGATACTAAGAAAAAAAATAATTTAAACAATTAATTTTGAAAAATCTAATTATAGTTATATATAATAAAACAATGAAAAATTAACTTTATTTATATATATATATTATATAATTGACTGAATCGAACCATTAAGGTCTTGTAGTGAATAAAACTGAAAACTTTTTTTCAAATTTGGTATTGGCATGATGTGATGCCTCAAGTTTTCATTTGGTCACGGGTTCTCATATCTTCAATTTTATTGGCTTGAAATCCACATATATTAATTAATTTATTTTAACTTTAATTTAATTAAAAAACAGAGAAAGAAGACAGCTGTGGGCATATACTGTGTTTTGTTGTCTTATAACAATCTAATAAAGGGAATAAAAGAAAAATCCAAAAGTTTAAAATTTGAGAGGTCCCATTTTGCATGTTATAATTTACATATATGTGGATAAAGTGGTACCTCATTCTTTATTATTTGTTTTTAATATTCCTTTTTGAATTACCCCACAGACTCCATCGAACAGAATATTAAGACAGATATATGATCATAGTTTATTATAAATGTTCCTATATTTTATAGTGTAAGTACAAAATTGATTTTTGACAAGTAAGTTTTTAAGGTAGAAGTCAAATGTTTCTTCTCCTTCTATTTTTCTCTAGATGAATGGGACAGAAATAAAAGGAACTCCAACAATTTTAGTGCTTGAGAAAATCAAAGAAAAGAAAAATGTAACAAAAATTGTAATATCTATATTTTAGTATAATTTGTATTACAATAATATAATAAATTTTTAATAATTTAATTTTCAGTACAATCTTTCACTAAGTTTAGAGAAAATTTCATTCGACTTTTCTCTTCGAGTGTCAGCTCAAGGGCTTGAGTTTGTTTAATTTGTACTTTTGTTTGGAGACTTGAAATTTAATCTAGAATTTGAATTTGACTATGATCAGTTTGATTTATTTGTTATGCAGACGTTTTGATGATTGTCACAAACTTTTTTTGATTGCTTGAAGTTTGTATAAAAAATACTTGAATACAACTTGTATGGAGATTCTTGAAATTTTTTCATGTTCGATCAATTAATTTTTTTAAAAAAAATTATTTTCTCTAAGAAAACAAGTTTCTTAAAAATGAGAAAAATAATTTCTCCAATGAAAGTAGGAAAAATAAGTTTCACAAGTAGCGTTCTTGATTGTGTTCATGCCACCCCCAATTAACACACCTCATCTTTCCCCGACTCCCACCCCTCACTTATCATATTATTTGTCTAGATTTATATATGAATTTTTTTAAGATAATATTTCTTTTATTTGCGTACCAAACACAAGAAAATAAGTATCGTACCAAACACAACCTAAGTCCAACTAATTGAGATCAAATAATTAACCCAAAAATATCAGTCTATAATATTAATTTTGACTAATATATTTTAAGATTTAATATATAATCCAAATTTCCTTTATTTAAATCTAATTGCCCTACAGCCAGACAATAGTTTTTGTACTCACAACCAAAATGAGTAGACCCAATTGAGCATCTTCTTCAGAAGAAAGAAAATAATCTTTTTTTTTTTTTTTTTGGTTATGTTACACTTTTGTAAAATGACTTTATTCGATAGTCTCTTTTAAAGGGGAAGGATAGAGAGTCAGGTACCTTTCTATTAGTAAAGTGCAAAACCATACACTATGAAGAATATCATTCAGTAAATTCAGATGAATGTAAATACAGAAATGCCGGTGCCGTCCATAAAGGAAGTGGATAACAAATCCAAAATATTTACAATTTTCAAATCTATTTATAATTGTCCAAACTCGTGATATGTATTGTTTGCTTTAGCTCATTAGACTTTATGAATTTATTTATCGGGTTATGTCATTATCAAATATAAAAATGTATGCAACTTGTGAATTGGTGTTAATTATATTTTGTAAAATTCTTCACTTTGTTAAAAAAATAATTTCGATGTGGGAATCATCACCGGAGGTGTAATATGCACTTCTTCTTTGAAAGCTTGACAATCTAGAAGTCTGTCAATCATTCTCTTGATCGGCCCTCATCGACCCACCAAGATGGTGTTAGAAAATAGATAAAGAGAATAGGAAATAAAGGCTTGAGGCGTGATATTATCACTGTCTCAAAAGAGTGATTGCTTGTCTGTGGGGTTAGCAGACAACGCTTCTTTAGGATACAACAAGCTTATTTCCAATTGAATTAAAAATAACAGATATAGAGTAATTGGCGTCTCTATTTATAGAAAACTTAAGCAATTCAAATAGATACTTGTTTGCGTTGCTTTTGCAGAACAAACATACCTTTTCAATGCTGATACCTAAACCATTTCAATTGTGATACCCAAATCATTTCAATTGTAGTACCAAATTATTTCAATTGTGGTACCCGAAATATTTAGCCATGGTACCCAACTGTATTATTTCAACTGTAGTATCTATAATTATTTCAATATTACAAACTATATAAATATCCTCCACTAGTTTGTACTACTACTTCTAATATCATACATAATAGACAAGTTTGTATTCATATAGGGTCCTTGTTACTCCAAACATTTGACACTTTCATTGAGTGCTTTTGATCATCCTCTACATGAATAGTAAGGTAATCACTGATTATTCTGTAACAAGGCTTAAAGATTTAATGCTTTTTTGGTGTTCAATATGACATTAATAGATCGTTTTAACCCATTAAACCTTTATTGTTAGTTTTGCTAACTCAAGGTTCGATGCCTTCTATTAATGTATTTAAAGTTAAGTAGGGATGACACAATGAGCGTGAGTGGTGCAGATTTTGTCCATACTCATAAAATTTCAACCGGCCCCGCATAGCATTTTCACCCGCATTCAACTGTCCTGCCTTCACATCAAGTTCTTACTTTGAATGGAGACGCAGAAATTTTACTATCAAACTTGAGTACATGCAAGGTAAAAGAAAGTGTAACTATCATATATGCATTTTATGATGTCATCTACGTACATATTGGTTCTCTGAAAATCAAATTTCTACCTACCAGCAATATCTAATATTGTGATATTGAAAAATTTAAAATAAAATTCGTAATTTAGTATTCACACAGAAACATAATACGAGTATATCTAAGATACGAATCAATTTACGTTTAAGATGTGAAATTAAATGACTCAATAAATAATGAATATAATAATATCATAAAACTTCGATAAAAGTAGAATCTATTGAAACTCCAAAAAAAGAAAAGAAAGAAAAAAGAATTTGATGATCTTATAATTAAATATATGCAAAGCTCGTGTTTATTTTATTATTATTTTTTTAACAGTAAACAATGATATTTAGGAATTAAAGACAATCCAAGATTATATAAGCATCAGATTTAAAAGCTTGAATACAAGCTTCATGGCGTAATTAATTTAAATTTACGGCGGAAAAAAATTGACCTACATTCATCTCGCAACCCACAAGATTTTCTTTTTTAAGAAAATCAACCCGCCTCGCATCTGCACAGCTTCAAAATTGCCTCGCTATGCTAAGGTTCAGACTCGCACCGTCCCACATCCGCACTGCCCGATTGTCATCCCTGAAGAGGTTCTTAACCCCATCCCACTAAATGTTGTTGTAGTTGCATCTTTGGAAAGTGCTTTTGTAAGCAGATCCGCTAAATTCTTACAAGACTAACATATACAATTGTTATGACACCACTTGTAAGCAATTCTTTTGAATAAACGTGCCGCAAACTAATATGTCTAGACTTCCCATTGTAGATTTTATTATGAGAAACACCCAATATGTTGCCTCATTATCACAATACATGAGAATGACTAGCATCGGTTGTGCCGATATCTAATAACATGTTTCTCATGTCATTCTACTTCTTTTCCAGCAACTGTTAATGCTACAATTTGATTTCATTATAGAATGCGCGATACAAGTTTGCTTATTTGATGTCCAATGTAACATTCCGTATGTTTAGATCGATTTAACCATTAGATTTTAGACGTGTGAGTCTAGCTTTATCACTTTACATTATTTAGTGATGAGGTGTCGGAAAAATAAGATTGTAGATAGGTGGATGTATTAAGGAATTAATATATGAAGGTGGTTGAAGTGTTAAATCGAAGTTAGAGGCCAAAGGAAGCCTTAAAATGAAATTTTAAGTGATAGGATTCGTTGCGGTGTATCTGGTCTAACTTTGAATGGGCATATCTCCCAATATATAAGGAGTTAGAGGTTCTACTATCTATTAAATTATAGGTCTTTAAGTCTAGTTTCCAGAATCAAATTGTTTGTCAATCAAACATTAAAATAAAAAGTTATAATCATTATGCCATGAATTGTCAGAGGGATCGCGAAGCAAAGCCTAGAGCAAGGTTACGCCTCGCTTTGGAGCTTGTTCCATGAGACAACGGTTGAGGCGGTGGCTCTACATATATAAGTCAGCCTTAGCTTATAGAAAATCATTTTCCATGTTTCCAGAATACATCCAACATCTTTTCTCTCTATTTTCACGTCACATATTAATAGAATTCAAGAGGAACAAGATTCAATCATGGATTCGTGAAAATCTTCTGGCTAGCACGTGTTGCTTTTATCATTTCACCTCCGTTGGTTGTTGTTTCGGAGAGGCTTGTTCCTGCTTCTTTTTCTTTGATTTTCATCTAATTATTGGAGGTATGCGTTCTCGATTCTTCGTCAATTCTTTCTTTAGAGTTTTGAAAGTTAGTCTCATATATTTCTTACTAATATCATGCTCATATGTTATTTTCCTCGCTAATTAGTTATTGGGTCGATTATGAGGCGTTGTGAGCTGCTTCTAGGCAATAATTTCATGGCTAGGAAAGTGGATTCTAACTTATCTCCGTGTTGTCGAAAGAGTAAGGTATCGTATGTTAAGGCTTCTCCTCATATTTTTTTGGTATATTTTTGTTGTTTATTGCCTTATCGATATCATCGTGCAAGTGGCTGTTTTTTCTCCCTTAAATTTTATACTCTTACTTTTGTATTGGGCTGTTGTTTGAGTTGATCTTTGGAGTCATAAATATAGCTCGAATTTGGGCTTAAGACATGTATAGTTGTGGTTCGTTGATGGGAAATTTAGAGTCTTTAATATTGTGCGTATTGGTTGATTTGTAATCTTGAAATTGTGCCTTTCTTCCTCCATGATTAGTTGTTGGTTGTAATGATATTTGAAACTGAACTATAATTCGAATTTGAACCTGGACTTATGTATTTAGGATACGTTGGTAGGATGATTAAATACATGAACTTAGAGTAGCATCATGATTAACGTTTGGTGGTGTAGTTGATCATTTTTGGGATGTTTATATGTGAATATATAATTGTGTGTTGGTTTGTCTTTGTGGTTAGATGTATGTACTAACTTTATACCCTCGAAGTTTTGCAAGTACCCAATGCATGAGAGTTAGTGCGACTATAGGTCAAGCTTAGGGTTTGAGGCTGACCTACGAGGTATGACGACTTCCCCTGGTAGGGTCGAGCCTGCATGTGCGAGAGTTGGTCCAACATACCTGAGCCTTTCTGGTTTATGATAAGTTTTCTCCAGTAGGATTAAACTTATGTAAATCAATAACCTTCGTGCGAGAGTTGGTCTGATATGGTTAAGCTTGATGTGAATAGCTTCTATAGCCCTGAAAGCTTATGGCAAGGCTTGTGATTGAATCCCAATTATTGTATTGAATTGTACTACTTGTATTGTTGGTTGATCTAGTTAGCTGAGGTTGAATATATGAGTCAATAGTGGTCGAGGTGGCTTTAGTTGTTGGATAGTCTGGACGGGAGTCAAATATCACCTTGTGAATCATTGTTTTTGATTTGTAAGTTGGGTTAATCTATTGTTTTCCCCTTTATACTCCTTTATGTTGTATTCTATATCTATGTCTTATCTTTTTATCACCTTACATACTCGATACATCTCCATACTGACGTTCCAAGCGTAAGGGTGCTGCATGTGTGCTTGTAGGTGTTAATTACAGGCAGATCGTGACCCACGTAGCTGAGAGGAGATCCTAGTTTTTGGTAAGCTCCAACTTGTTCGGAGTTATCATTTGTTCAGTTTTGGGGTTTATGTGTACATATCGGGTAGGTCAGCGCTATGTTCCAATCATTTATCATTTTGTTGTACTCATAGATTTTCTTTTGGGTTGTTGAACTATTGTATGCCTAGTTGACCTTGTTGTATAGTCATTGTTGCCCAGGTGTAGCCTTGTCGGCCTTTGTGTATATCGTTTTTGGCTTGAGTCCCAATGTTTCCCTATATTGTTCTTTAACTCTTATTGATTTTATATATTATTGTGATGTCGAGCCTCACGACTCTGGTTTATTATTTGTGAATTGGTTAGCTGCAAGTTTGCTCAGTGAAGTGAGGCATCGGGTGCTTGTTGCGCCTCCTCGATTTTGGACCATGACAAATTTGGTATCAGAGCAAGTTATATCCTAGGAATTCTTTAAGTTGTGTCTAGTAGAGTCTTGTTTATATGTGTTTTGTGCAATGTATTTGTAGACAGCAGGCTATAAGACACTTAGGATTGCTATCTTTCTTTCAAATCAAAAGTATGCGGTAAGTCTGATGTCGTAGAAGTTGTGTCTAGACTTATGTTTGTTACCATATGTAGAGGATGCTTGTGACTTGAAGGACTATAACTGGCCAATGGCTAGATGTGGCTGCAGTATGTTCCTTTATCTTGTTATTCGTTGATATCATGAGTAAACTTTAGTAGGTCCAAGGTTGCACCGTCTCTTCTGGAGTCATTTTTTTATAAACCTGCAGATTTTGGTTGAATATGTAAGTATAGTTGTGATGTGATAACTCTTAGAACAAATTCACATATACTATTAATATCCGAGGATGAATATTTCTAAAGGGGGAAAATGTAACACCCGTACATCTAGATCGATTTAACCGTTAGGTTTCTAATGTACAAGTCTAGTTTTATCACATTAAGTTGTCTAGCGATTAGGTGTCCGTAAAATAAGGTTGCAAATGGGTGGATGTATTAAAGAATTGTTATATGAAAGTGTTTGAAGTGTTAAATCAAAGTTAGAGGCCAATGAGATCCTTAAAATGAAAGTTTAAGTTATAGACTTCACTGCGGCTAAATATTTACAATGATATTGTATCTGGTTTAACTTTGAACGGGCATATCTCCCAATGTATAAGGAGTTAGAGGTCCTACTACTTATTAAATTATAGGTCTTTGAGTCTAGTTTTCAGAATAAAATCATTCGCCAATCTGAATTAGAGTAAAAATTTATAAATATTATGCCACAAACTGTTAGGGGCTGGCAAAAAGAAGCCCAGAGCGAGGTTACACCTCACTTCGAAGCTCACTCTGCCAGGCGGTGATTAAGGCGGTGACTATATATATAAATGTCAGACTTAGCTTGTAGAAAATTATTTTCATGTATCCGAAACACATTCAATAGCTTTTCTCCCTATTTTCACATCACATATTGATAGAATTTAAGAGGAACAAAATCCAAGCTTAGATTCATGAAATCTTTCAACTAGCACGTATTGATTTTGTCATTTTACCTTTGTTGGTGTCTGTTTCAGAGAGGTTATTTATTGCTACTCCTTCTTCCTTTGATTTCATCTAATTATTAAAAGTATGAGTTCTTAATTCTTGTATGATTCTTGCTTTCGAGTTTCAGAAGTTAGTCCCATAGATTTCTTACTGATATCATGTTTGTATGTTGTTTTCCTTGTCGATTAATTATTGGATCAATTGTGAGGCATTGTGAGCTGCTTCTAGGTAGTAGCTTTATGGCTAGGTAAGTGGATTTCGACTTACTCCACGTTTTCGCTAGCATAAGATATGTTAAGGCTTTTTCTCATATCTTTTTTCAGCATATTTCTGTTGCTTATTGCCTTATTGATATTATTGTGCAAATGGCTATTTTGTCGCCTTTAAATTCTATACTTCCACTCTTGTGTTGGGTTGCTGCTTGTGTTGATCTTTGGAGTTGGGAATATAGCTCAGATTTGGGCTTAAGACTCATATAGTTGTGGTTTGTCCATGAAAAATTTGGAGTCATTAATGTCATGCATGTTGATTAATTTGTAATATGAAATCATGTCTTTCTTCCTCTATGACTAACTGCTAGTTGTGATGATATTTAGAGGGGAACTATAATTCAGATTTGGACCTGGACTCATGTGTTTAGGATACATCGATGAAACAATTGAATACGTAAAATTACTATCACACTGTGATTAGTGTTTGGTGGTGTAGTTGATCATTTTGTATGTTATTTGTGTGTGAATATATAATTGTGTGTTGGTTTGACTTTTTGGATGGCTATATGCACTAACTTGATACCCTCAAGAATTTGTAAGTACCCAATGAATGAGACTCAGTCCGGCTGTTGGTCAAGCCTAGGATTTGAGGCTGGCCTACAGGGTATGATGAATTTCGCCCCGTAGGGTTAATCTGTGCATGTGCTAGAGTTGGTCTGACATTCTTGAGCATTTCTATGGTTACGATAAGATTTTTCCAAAAGGATTAAGCTCGTGTAAATCGATAATCATCACAGGAGCATTTGGTCTAACATGGTTACACTTGATGCGAATAGCCTATATAGCCTGAGAGCTTTTGGCAAGGCTTGTGATTGATTCCTAATTGCTGTATTGCATTGTATTACTTGTACTGTTGATTGCTCTAGTTAGTTGAGGTTGAATATGTGAGTCGGTAGTGGCCGAGGTGGCTATGATTGTTGGATAGTCTGGACAAAAGTCAGATATCGCTTTTTGAACTATTGGTTGTGATTTGGGTTGATCTATTGTTGTCTCCTTTGTACTTCTTTTTGTTGTATTGTATATTTATATCTTATCTTTTTATCACCTCACATAGTCGGTACATCTTTGTACTGACCCCCAAGCCTGGGAGCTCTACATGCATGCCTGCAGGTGTTGATTAACGGGTAGATTGTGACCCACGTAGTTGAAAAGAGATTCTAGTTGTTGGTAAGCTCCAACTTATTCGGAGTTACCGTTTATTTGCTTTTGGAGTTTATATGCACATATTATGTATCACTTATCATCTTGTTGTACTTGTAGAGGCTTGCAGACTATCTTTTGGGGTTGTAGAAATGTTGTAGCCCTAATTGGCCCTGTTGTATAGTAGTTGTTGCCCAGATGTATCCTTGTCGGCCTTTGTATATATCGTATTTGGCTTGAGGTCAAGTGTGCCTCTATATCATTGTTTAACTCTAATTGTCTTTGTGTATTATTGTGGTTACGAGCCTTGTGTACTCTAGCTTATTGTTTATGAGTTGGTTAGAGGTAGGTTCTTTCGGTCAATTGAGGCACCGAATATTGATCGCACCTCCTTGTGTTTGATGCGTGACACCCAACTTATAACACCTCCACCCAACGTAAAGATCTATTCTGATGTGGATTTTTTATCATTATTATTGGTAGTATCAGAGAATCTTTTCTATGTACTAGGAGAACCACTGTAACACAATCTGACACTCTTTATTTTCTTTGAATAACCAAGTACTTTTGAAATGTCTTTTCAATGTTCAATATAAGGTTTACTTGTATATATTTAAAGTTTGTAAACTACATATACTTATCTGATAATGTGTTATGCGTTGCATACATTACACTTTCAGTATCACTAGCATATTCCAATTGTACTAAGACCCTTTCAAAATTTACAATCAAATTTATATTTGAATTTAAAGAAGTATTAAACTCTTTGATTCCCAAGTGACTAAATTTTTGAATTACACTCTCTCTAGGTAATGTGATTGATTTAAGGAGATACCTTTGTCACTTCTGCTGATCTTAGTTTCAAAAATGGTGTCAACTTCATTAAAATCTTTTATTTCAAAAACTGAATTGAGATACTTTTTAGTATCATTAACTCCAAGCATATTTGTACCAAAAATTAATAAGTTGTCCACGTAAAGACTAAAATGATTTTGTAATTTTTTGTAAACTTTGGGTAAATGTATTTATCAGCATTGTTATGTACAAATCTATACGATGAAACAGTATCATCAAATTTCTCATGTCATTGCTTTGGAGCTTGCTTTAACTCATAAAAGGATTTTATTAATTTGCAAATTTTATTCTCATTTTCAGGAAGAACGAATCCCTCTAGTTGTTCTATATATTTCTTTACATAAATTACCATTCAAGAAGACTGTTTTCACATTCATTTAATGCAAATTTAATTTATATATAGAGGTTAAAGTCAAAAGTACTCTTATGGACGTTATTCATGCAATTGGAGCATATATATCAAACTAATCAATTATTTTTGTTTGTGTAAATCCTTTAGCAATCAACCTTACCTTAAAGGTTTACGCACGGTCATTGTTATCATAGTTTCTTCTAAAGATCCATTTATAGCTTATAGGTTTAGAACTAATAGACAAATCTACTATTATTCAAGTGTTGTAGGATAATATAGAATTCATCTCATCATTTATAGCTTCTTTTCAAAAAGTTGCATCTCTAGAAAATATTGCTTCTTTAGAACTTTTTAGATCACTTTCATAAGTTAATAAATGGGTATACATTAATGTACTTTGATCCTACTTTCTTCTGCAAGAAATACAATTGCTTGTGAAGAAATAAAATTGGAGCCTAAATATTTTTCTTTTCTCACTCATTGACTCCTCCTAGGTTCAACTTCAGATTGAGTCTCAGCTCATTTTTTTTCTAGGAGTTATTTCAAATTTCTCTTGAGCGGGAGAATTTATGGTTTACTCTACTGTGAAATTTTCTCTAGAATTATATATAAATTTATTTTTCAAAATTTCACATGCACCAATTTTACAATAACATTTATTTGTCAATTCAAAAATCTATATAATTTTGAATTTTGTGCCTAACCAACAAATATGCTCTTAACACTTCTTGGACCTAACTTCGATCTTCGAGGGTCACGAACTTTGTAAAAGGCTAAACACCCCCACACTTTTAAATAATTTAAGTTAGATTTTCTTTCTTTTCATAACTCATATGGAGATATCTTAATTTTCTTAAAAGAAACTCTATTAAGAATATGACAAGTTGTTAATACAATCTTTTTCAAGAAAATTTGAGGTAATTGAGCATTTAAGAGCAAAGCTCTAGTCATATCTACCGAAGTTTGATTTTTTCTTTGAGCCAAATCATTCTGTTGTGAAGTGTAGGGTGAACTTTCTAATATATAATTTCATGAACATCACTAAATTCATCAAACTCATTGGAGAAATATTCTTCTCCTCTATCATTTTTTAACATTTTGATATTTTTGGTTTTCCACAACAAATTTAAATTTTTTGAATTTCTGAAAGGCTTCATCTTTTGTTTTGATTAAATAGACGTGACTATATCTAGAATAATTATTGATAAAAGTGATAAAATATTTCTCCCATTGTTAATATTTTATTTAATTCACATATATCAGAATGTATAAGTTTAAGCAGTTGTGCATTTCTTTCAACACTAGAAAAGGATTTCTTTGTCATTTTTGCTTGAACGCAAATTTCACACTTATCTAGTCGTTTATGATTGTATGCTAAGTATCCAATCTTTGACATAAATTTTATAGAATCAAAATTTAAATATCCCAATCTAATATACCATAACGAAGAATTTGACTCAGAGATATAAGAAGATCACTCTTAATATTATTAATACTCATTTTGAATAAACCATTATAATAATATTCTTTTCCAACAAACATAGGATCCTTAGAAAAAATAACACAATCAGATTCTATGACAATTGTAAACTCTTTCTTGGACAACAAATTAGCAGAAATTAAACTCTTTCTAATTTCTTGAACATAATAAACATTCAAGAAAGTTAGTTTTTTGTTCAAATGTGAAATTTAGTTTCATGCTGCTTTTGCCTTTCAACTTTGGCTTCAACATCATTGCCTATAAAAACACTTTCGGACATCTTGCATTTTTCATAAATCTTTTTATATTGCAAACATGAATTGTAGCGCCAAAATCTAGCCACCAATCTTCTGACTTTGAGGCATCGATAGTATTTGCTTCTGTTACCATTTCAATTTTCACATTTGATATTATAACAATCAAATCGGTAACAACTTTTTTCAATCATGTTTGCCTTTTCAAATTTTTTTGAGATTTTAAAATTCTTCTCCTTCTTCTGAGACCTGTAGTCACGAGCAAAATGGTCTTTCTTGCCCCAATTAAAGCAAGTAACTAATCTTATAGTCTTTTTCTTAAAAACTTTTTTATTGGCTTTAAGACCAGAACCAGAACTTCTATTCATACTTTCACTTTCTTTCAACATAGTGACTGAGATTATTAACCTTTGAAACAAGTTGAAACTCTGTGTTGTGCGCACGAGTTTCACTCTCAATTTGCAGATAGATTTTGAATTGTTCAAAAGTTAGAGTGTCATGAGAATGCAAAATTTTCTTTCATGAATTAGGTAGTTTGAACAAAATTGCATCAATTTGCGGTGCATCAGAAATTTTCACATCAAGATCTCATAATTTAGAAACTAACACTTGCAGTTTATAAATTTGATCTGTGATTGATAGATTCTCTTTAAGTTGAAACTCAAAATATTGCAAAGAAAGAAACTTATTTGTAGGTTCTGGAATTGCTGTGATTTAAGAGCCAAAATATAGTAAAATGTTAAAGTAGCGTAAAGAAACACCATTTTATCTTTTCAGTGAGTGAAATTAACTTCATCAAACCCATCAAGTCTGATGAAATCCTTATTCACCAAAGAGATTCCTGAATTTTGGTTGATATCCATAACAGTAAAATGACTCTTTTGAATTATTAGAAAATAGATGAATAGAATAGGAAGTAACGACTTGAGGCGTGATATTATCTTTGTCTATGGGGTTAGCAGATAATGCTCCTTTGGAATACAACAAGCCCATTACCATAAAGTAATTTGCGTTTCTATTTGTAGAGAACATAAATAGTTAGAAACAAACACTTGGAAAGTTCACATACCTTTTCAATGATTGTATCCAAATCATTTCAACTATGGCACCCAAATTATTTCAAGTGTGGTACCGAGAATATTTTTGCCATGATACCCACTGTATTACATTATAGTTATTTCTAACTGTGTTACCATAATTATTCAAATATTACAAATTATATAACATATAAATGTAACACTTTTCAATATGTCTATTAAATTAAACTTAATTAGATCGGGTAAAAATTTCACAACGGTTAAACTTTTCAATCTATGTTATTTTACTGTTGAGATCGGAATAATTAGGTGTCATGTGAAAGTTAACATAGCATACCTTAAGAAATGCTAAATAAGAAGACAAACGAGAAATATATCAGAAAGAGACACAATAATTTAACGTGGTTTGATCAACCAACCTACATATACAAGAGGAGATGAGAAATTCACTATATAAAACAGAGTATAAAATATCGAGAGAAGTAACCTCACAAAATTTACTTGGAATAGAAAGAATTTCACACAAGAATTACACTACCATTTGTGTCTCACAAATTCTCCCCTAAACAAAACTCTCAAAGCTCTTAAGACTATATTGTGGATGCTACTAAGTTAGGAGGAATGAACCTCAATTTATAAAGTCCAACAACATTTCCTACGGAATAAAGAATTAGCCAAATATGAGAAATTTTTATTTTTCTTCTAGGAAAAGAAAAACACAATTATGGTAAAAAAAAAAAATCAAGGCAAACACCAAATAATTACTTGTTTCTCTAGATGTTCATTCCTAAGCGTATCTGAGCACTAAATTTTCATGTGGATTAAGTAAATGAAATATAATACTGTTAAGAGCCGTTTGGAAAGCTGTACTAACTAGAATAGTTTTTGGATTAAAATTTAGTTTAGCTAATACATTATTTGGTTATGCAATTCAACCTAATACATAGATTACTTATACACCATTGGATGTAATATTTTATACCAAGGAAACAAAGGGATAACTAATCCCTGGGATAAGACCTCTAAATTACTAGACTACCCCTGAATCTTTTTTCCTAAGTTTCTTTATACGAAAATTCAAGGGTATAATTCTAAAAAAAAAATTTATAGAGTTTTAAATCAAACACAATACATGATGTATCTAGTTTTTAATAATAAACCAAACATTTGATAAAAAAATAATCCAACATTACAATTCTTGTATTAGCAATCTCTATTTTACTAATTCCTGCATTAATTGCTTGTTTTTCATACCAAACAACCCCTTACATCATTTTGAATAATCCTCACCTATTGAACTATACTGTCAAATTGGTAGGACTTGGGGAGTACATGTACAAAAGAACAAGTTTTGTGAAAAACCTTTGTTATTTCTAAGATGTTTTTTCCTTTACGTAATTCCAGAAAGTTTTACCAAATATATTTTTCAAAAAAACGGTTCACACAAATAATTATCTAATGCATGTTTTTGCCAGCCCATGTGATGAGCTATCCCCAGAAGACACTGACTCATATAACCAACCATTTTTTGCACTAAAGTACATAAGCACCATCTTTGCCAGTCAATACACCCCTCTAGTCTCCATATTAATATCATAGAAAATATATTAGTTTATACTTTCTGCCACTTTCCTTGTACAACTTACTAGTAGGTTCAATTTCTTTCCCCTTTTCCTCTGGCCTTAAAGGTAATATCTTTCCTCCCTTATACCGCAGTAAGTTTCCACACCGGCGCAGCTTTCTCTTAGCGTGTGTATCAGGCAAATATATAATAATGTTCCCAAAAAGGGGTCTTTTTTACTTTAAGGAATCAATGAATGGTTATTTCAGGATCTGAACTTCAGAGGAAAAAGCTCCTGCTTTCTCTTGCAATGGGATTTCAAATGGGGAGTCTTTAAATGCTTTTCTTGATTTTGTGGGATTAGCAGGAACAAGTTGAATTGGTTTTTCAGTTTGAAGTTTATGTCCATTTTTCCAGTGTCAGTTGTTTAGTATAGATTGGGAAACTGCTGTTTTTCTGTTTGTTTTTTGCTCATTAGGGAAAATCCACAAACGGGTTGTCTGCAAGATTGTAGTTTGTTGATTTGGATGTGTGACTTGTGAGTTTCCTCTCAAAATCTGTCATTTTTCAATTTCAGTTGGTTAGTGTATAGATTTTGATAGTGCTGCTTTTGAGTTTCTTTTTGCTCACAGAGGAAAATCCACAAAAGGGTTGTGTGCAAGTTTGTAGTTTGTTGATTTGGATGCGACTTGTGAGTTCTTTCCTCTCATAAAATGTCATCTTTTAGTGGTTTAGGTATTGGTTTGAGTTTTGTTTTTGGATGCATCCTCATGGGTCTTGTAGCAGAGTTGTATTATCTGTTGTGGGTAAGGAAAAGAATCCCAAAGAGTGGAACAGAGGATCAGTACAACAACACTTATGCCACTGAGCTTTCTCATCTCTTTTGTTGGAAGAAGCCTAATTCTGTAAACAATGTAAGCAGCCAACAACTAAACAACACAGTGAGAAATACAGAAATGAATGGCCAAGATGAAGATTTGGAGTTAGGCACTAGCAAGGATTTGCTGCTAAAAGGCTATGGTGAAGACAGTGTGGAGTCAGAGTTAATGAGGCTGCACAATCTGTGTGGACCTCCAAGATTTCTCTTCACAATTAAAGAGGAAACGAAAGAGGATTTGGAGTCTGAAGATGGTAAATCTAGAGGTGATAGAAGTAGAACTTGTTCAAGAACTAGAAGTTTGAGCGACCTAATCCTTACCCCTTTATCTTCACCACCCATTAAGGGTCAGAATCTTGATTCTTACAATTGCCAAGGATTCAATCCTCTCTTTGAATCCTCAACAGAAGCTGAGTTAAACAGACTGAGATCTTCACCCCCTCCAAAGTTCAAGTTCCTTAGGGATGCTGAGGAGAAACTTATAAGAAGATTGATAGAAGAAGCAGAGAAAAGGGTTCTCAAGAATGAGGTTTCTTTTCAAGATTCTGCAATTAAACCATCTTCTTGTAATTCAATAGAGGAGAAAGGGTCATTCATTTCTTTTCTTGGAAAGAGCAAAGTGAGGGAGCCTCTTCAGCAATTACAACTCCACAACTCTACTTCTGTAAAGGTACTTCCATTGGCTTCTTCACCTTCAACCTACAAGCCAGTTGATAATGAATCTGTTATGCTCTAGATCCTTTTCAAGTTTAGATGGAGAGGTTTAAATTTCTTTTATTTATTTTTTTTAACCTCTTTCATCTATTAACCAAAAGTACAGCAGCTACCTCTTCTTGTATTAACTTTAGTTTTTCAGATAGAAAATAGAGATTTTATTGTAAGTTCTCTGGATTCTTAATCTGTTTCATTTCTTTAGCAGTTAATAGCCCTTTTTTTAACCTGGATATTCTGGTGCTGGTAATGGTTTTGCTTAGTTTAAAGAAAAAGGTTTTTATCTGAATTACTCAAATATGACAAAACTGAAACTTATTAGGCATTTATATATTTCACCACGCGATTTGAAATTATGAGATAGAATCAGCATTTGGATATGCGATTTCATTTCATGATCTGAAATCATGAGATAAAATCTTGAATTCTCAAAAAAACTTGATTTGGGATTTCAAATCATGATATTGACTTTTTCAAATATAAAATTTGACCCACAAGTTTATATTTTGTAAAAAAGAAACCCACCATTTTATATTTACCAACGATTTATTTTAGATGTAAATAAAATTTGTTGTTGGTATTATTAATCCTACCAAGCTTTGCTAACTATTTATATTGGATATAAGTTTGCCATCTATGTAGGAGGAGTGCTAACACTACAACTCATGTTCAATTTACTTTTTATTAAACTAAAGTTCGATGAAGAAATGTTGTATTTTTTTAGAATGACTTTCTAACACACTGTATTATACTTTGTTATGAACTTTTACTTATTTTGTAAGATTGTATAAGAATTGGGGAATTTTTTGATAGTTTTCACATCTTCTGGGGTTTTATGTTATGAGAAAAAATTACAATTTAAAAATTCCAAATTGCATGTTCAAATAAAATCTAATTTCATCTCATGTGATTTCATATCATGATTTCAAATCATGATTTCTTCTCACATGTCCAAACGGGCCCTTAGAGCAATAATCTGCTATAATCGGTTAAATTGCACTGATAAAATAATAATATTTTATTTATAAAGTCAATGTATATAGCTTAAATTCTATTATTATAGTATGATTTTGTTCTATGGCTAAGGGCAAAACATTCCAGCAAAGCAAAAGGTGATTTTTTTTTAAATCTCTTGTAGCACCAGCACATGAAATCGCATCATGCCACATTATACTGTCCCAATTATATCCCTTTTGTTATTTTGTTGGCATTTTATAGTGGGGTAAGATAATTATGCAAAAATTAAAGTTCTCTTGATAGAAGAACGATTTCAGAAATGCTTTCTTTAGCTATACTGTCATATTACTATGTGATTATGTTGCTCAAAACACAGTACACACCAAAACAAAACTAACATTTTTACATGTTTGAACTGTTCCACACCTTGCAGTATTTTTGCTAAATACTGCTTAATCATTCTTGTCAAGAACTGTTTATTCAAAAGCAGGTAACATGGTTAAAGATTAGGACAAATAGCTTTCATTTCATTTTCAATTGATTCCTTAAAGGAACATGCTCTTTCTTTCTTCCAAAAAACACTTAAACCATTTGTGAAAGGAAGTTTCTCTTGTTAACTCAAAGTGTACAATTAGGAAAAGGAGAGCACATGGAGAGCATTAGCATAGGGCATAGGTAAATTTTACATTGGCAATTGCCTTATGAAAGCAGTCATGTTCAGACCACAGGGAAAAGAAAAAGTCCTCAAGTTGAAAACTAGTGATGTTATGTGATCTGTGACTGTCCTTTTTTTTTTTTTTGGGAACTTTTGCTAATAAAACAAGAAATAGTCATTGTCATCACGCAATTCGTTCAAAAAGGTGGTCACATATTGAAACCACAGTTCAATATCTAACTTTGTACTTAACATATCTCTTTGCAAGATGGGAAAGAAGAAGAAATAAGGCTAAGTTCTTGAATGAATGGTGGAAAGTTGAGAGCATAGTTATGCATCGTTTTAGTGAGGATAAAAGGGGACATTATTTTAATTTTGAGACTGGGACTTGACTTTAACAGATGTGGTCCATTTTGTGATTATTACTCTTACCTTATTAGAGGAGCAATTAAGAAAATGGGACCACAAACAAAAACCCTTTTTGTCCTTTCACATGCCTGCTATTTTGCTTCATTCAAATTTGAAATTACTACTGATATATGTAGTGTCAAAAGGCCAGACTCTGACATGGTTTTATCTCTTGGGATTATGACAAACACTTTGTCTATTCTATTTCTGTCACTAAAATCAATGGGCAGGATTCTTGAATATATATCTACCAGAATTCTTAGGCAGATGATACCAATACAACAAAACTTATTATGCCTAAATTCCTAGTTGGTGTTAGCTATATATTAAATCATCATAATTCATTTAGCTTCATTAATTTAAGCCCCTCACAATCTAATGATGATGAGTACGTCCCCACCCCACGTATTATGTATTGTGAGGATTCAAATTGATTAGTTTTAACCTCCTTTATTTGGGCTTGAAAACGATAATATGGCCTTTGAAAATGATGTATGCTAACTAGATTTCATTTTTCTTTTGGGAAAAAGGATTATTCTTTAACTGTCTTGTTAATAGGTGAAATTCAGTCAAGAGATGTTTTGGCTTGTATTTCTACTAATGTAATTTTCATTACGGATGAACAAATCTTCTTGTTCGTCAACTTATTCAATTCTGGAACCACACAAACTATTAATGTGGATATCTCCGTTTTCAGAGTGATGTTCGTAATTCAAATAAAAGCCATAAAATAAGTAGCTGGTAAATTAAAATTAGAATCAGCACAATTTGCACAATTTATTTCTAATCTCGATAAAGCTTCTCAGAATGAATTGAATATGAGAACTTTTAATCTTGGAAGGCATTGTTCGTGAGCTTTTGCTTCAAAATTAGGTGATATCTACAATTAGGTATTTGAAGTTGGAAAAAGTAACCAATCTTGAAACGGTTTTAAGTACACATATGAAAGCATAGTGGGATTGGGGATTCTGTTGGCTATGCTGGTTGTGCACTTTTGTCCCACACAATTATAACTTACAGGGCAATTGCTGCTGAAATTGAGGATATAGTACAAATTCCAGGGAGCCCACAAAGCCAACATTTGAACATTAATAAAGCTGAAAGCCAAGCTGTGGCCAATTCATGCAAGAATTTAGAGCCAAGTAAAATGGAAAACTAGAGATTTTGGATTGGCTAAAATATTGGTCATTGGATATTGAATAAAGAAGAAGACAAATTGTCCAAGAATCTGAATATATTATAAAGCCAAAAGAGCTTGAGGATAGAGGGAATCAATCAGGAAGTAACTTTTTGTTTTCTTTTCTTTTTACCACAGTTGATTTTTTAAATTTTAAATAAATTAATCTGCATGTGCAGATTACTACTGCACCTATTGTCCTTGTATCAATTGATGTAAATGTTTACCCTAAATCTGTTAATTGTTATTTATATTTGAAGAAAAGGGGTACATATTGTCTTCCGTGTTTCAAGCCTCTCATAATAATCATTATCTGAATATTGGAATTGTTAGTACGTGGTTGAATAATTGCTGAGTGAATTTTGAATTTTTTGAAATCGGTTACTAGCCCGGTTAAGCTTATCTTGACCTATCGCAGATGAACTACAGGTCACATTATTTCGGAGTGAAGTCAAGTTATCATTGTTTCACCGAGTGTTGGGAGAACTATATGTGGTTTGACCTTATATCCTGATCGGAACCGTTTCTACTCAGTTGGTCCTAATTAGGCTTTGATCGCCATATGTCATCTTCTGATACGCTTTACTGTCAAATTCGTAATTTGACCAATACAGTAAATATAAATATATGATTTTCAAAACTATCCATCTTAATTTAAATTATTCTTGCGAGGTAATCGATGAATTTGTCAAAGGTGAATTTAGGATGAAATTTAATGAGTTCAACTCTTATGATCCTCAGCAGTGAACTCAACTGTTAAAATTCAAATTTAAATATTTGTTGAGAATCTTGAGATTTTAGTAGATTTAATATGTATATTAATTATCTTCCCCCGAAGGGTTGTAGTACTACTGTGCCTATTCTTCTTGTACAAGTACTCCTTGTGTGTCTTTGTTACTATTCGAAGAGTTTAAATTTTTCTATAATCATAATTTTTTCAAAATATATAAAATTTGTTTCAGAAGTAAAATTTTTATGTTCCAATTCATACTGAAGAAAGTAACTTGACCCTCATATTCCGAAATTGTAGCATAAAACGGAACAAGGAAAATGTAATTTTCAAGATTTAGGAGAACGAAAAAAAATTATTTTATATCTCATCCAATTGATATTAGTTGTCTAAGATTTCTTTATGTCTCACAAATTAGTGTATCAAAAAGTTTATCTACTTTAAAATGTAACATTTGAGTCCACCAAATTGTGAAACAAAAAAAAAATCCTCATATAATTAATATCAATTGTTTGCCACACATAATAATCTTTTGGGATGAGGCAGACGTAGTAATCCACCAGCGTCCTTCATTACGGCGGAGAAATTAAGGAGCATTTACACTTGTTAATAAAAAGATTTCTCAACATTAGTATGAGAAAAACTTCACTTAGTTTTTGAGAAATTGTAGCAAAAAGGGTAAGGTTAATGCTTTTAGTCACATAGCCACATACAGTAAAAAATGATCAGTTGAACACCCTTAATCGAAAAATTATATTATGTATATATTAAATATTAAATACTCTTAATAAAATTTTTGACTTTGTCACTGAATGCTTTCCGATTGGAAGTTTGGTCAGAACTTGAACAAGTCTAGCCAGCCTTCTTACTTGTGGAAAAAAATAGGTTTTACAGCTTGCGTTAAATTGAATTCATGCTACTTTTTGACAAAACTTGGCTTCAAAGTATAGAAACATGTTTGCGTGCTATAAGGGGAATCTATGGTTGTTTTTTTCCTTGTTCTAAGAACTTTCACCTCTACAAGTCTACATCACATGATTTATAGTTTATCTAATTCAAGTATAAACAAATGAAATTGCTGGTAAATGGATATATGTCATAATTGAAGTAATGGAATATTTGGGCCAAAACCACAATCCCTCCCCCACGCACCCTCCCCTAACTAGAATATATAGTTATTTAAAGATAAAAAGGTAACATGTCAACTTTAACAGCATTTTGCCAGTAAGTGTTGATGTTGTGTACATTTCGTGCAAAGTGGGAAAATGGACATTTTCTAAAGATTTTTGAAAAAAGAAATCTACTCCATTACAATGTGGAACCTTAGAAGGAGAAAGGGGAAAGCTCTTATGAAATCAGAGGAAGAAGAGAGAGTTAGAATGATAGACACACTCATTGTATTATTCATTGCATTATTGATTATGATTTTCAATTTTACAGGTGCTGAATTTTAGAATAACAATTTTAAGTGATAATAATTGGATTCTAAATTTAATATTGCGTAAAGCGAAAAATATACCCTTTAATTTTGCGATTTAGAGCGGATATACCCTTCGTTAAGAAAAGTGGTGCATATATATCCTCGTTGTTTAACAAATTGTGTATACACTCGTCGTCTAACAAATGGTGCATATTTACCAGTTTTCGTTAACAGACCTAATTTTAAAAAATTTAAAACTGGCTTTTTAATTTTAAAAATGCACATGATCCCTTCAGACCCTATCTAACTAAAAACAATCCAATTCCTCTTTTATTCAAATCCACTTCAAACTCATTTTATAACTGAGTAGAAGTGGGATTTGGACATTTTTTTTTCATTGGGTTAGGTGTAGAGGAGTAAAAAAGAATAAGCGGGGTAATTTTTTAAAGCCACATAACATTTTTTAAATTAAAAAATAAGTTTTAAATTTTATTTAATTCAATAAATATAGGTCAATTAATGAAGTAAATATCTTAAAAGGTCATTCAAATATATGAAATTATTTAATAAAGCTACTAAAGTTAGTTTTATATCAAGGAAGTTACTCAACTTATAACTTTTCTCTTATAAAAACACTCTACATGATTTGTCATTAAAAAAAAAACCTAACTTGACAAAATAAATTAATCTTTTATTACATATAGATATGAATTCCATACATAATAAAATGTTAAAAGATTCAATATCCAACACCCAACTCACTTTATATAAATCACTTGCCTAATATTCAAAACTTTGAAATTAACTAAAATTTAATTTTAAAAATCATGTTAGACAAAAAAAACCTCTTTGGGAATAAGTTTCAATTTGAATAGAAATAGATTGCATGTCTTTATAAATATATTTCATATAAATTGTGGCTTGAGAAAAATTTTTCTTTTTTCTTTTTATGAGGCGATGGTGATAGACAGTAATAGTAATATCATAGTTAAGGCAACTCATACAAAAATAATTCATAGTTAAAGCAAACATTGTGATTTTGAGAATAATTGAGATTAAATATAATGAAGATTAATTTCAATTGATATAAGATAAGTGTCGTGTCTTTCATATTGAGTTTTTTAATATTTTATTATTTGTGAAGCTACATGGTATAAAAAATTAATTTATTTTGCTAACTAAGTTGACAAATCCTATAGAGTGATTTTATAAGAGAAAAGTCATAAGTTGAGTGACTTTCTTGATGTAAAACTAAGTTTAGAGACTTTAGTAAATAATTTCACATACTTGAGTGACCTTTTGGTATATTTACTTCGATTAACGAAAAGGGCAAACAAATGATGACGAGGGTGTATATGCACCGTTTGTTAAACAACGAGGGTATATATACACCACTTTTTTAACGAAGAGTATATCCGCTCTAACTCACAAAGTTGAGGGTATATTTGCCCTTTTACCCTTTAATATTTGTACATATTTAATATTTTTAAATAGACAAATATATTGCTTATATAAAATCTAATGACTTTCGTTGAATTCGTATTGGGGCTTCTCACTCCGCCCCTGATTGTTTCTTATCTTGAACCAAAAAAACAAATCTATCCGTTATGAAATAATAAAGGAAGAACAAGAATATCGTAGAGAAAGAGAGAAGAGAGAGAATAAATCTTATTTCTTTTGAGGGATTCTGTTGAAGGGTTAAAGAGATGAATCACAATGAATGGAAAACCTCATTATTTATAGGGATAATTCCTCCTAACTTTTCTCCTAAACCTTCACTATAATACAAATACACACATTCACTATAATACAAATACCTTTATAGACATTTACTATAATACAAATACACTTATAAAACTCCCATTTGAATGTCTATTTAATAGATAATGTGCCTCGTTAAAACCTTACTAGAAAAAAATTCAGTGAAAAAAATCTAGTGAAGGAAAAAGAGTACACATATCTAATAATACGCATTTTAGCTGCCTCATTAAAAACCTTACAAGAAAAACCCAGTGGGACAAAACCTCGTAAGGAAAAAAGAGTACAACGCGTATTAACTTCCCCTTATGAGAACATCCTTGAATCTTTGCATCCCGATCTTGTGCACCATCTTCTTGAAAGTTGCAGTTGGTAGAGATTTGGTGAATAAATCAGTCACATTGTTACTTGAACGCATCTGTTGCACGTTGATATCACCATTCTTTTGGAGCTCATGTGTGTAGAAAAACTTTGGCGAAATGTGCTTCGTTCTATCTCCTTTTATGAATCCTCCGTTTAGTTTTGTTATGCATGCTGCATTATCTTCATATAAAATTATGGGTATTTTGTCATATTTCAAATCATATTTTTCTCTAATGAGATGTATCATATCTCAACCACACATATTCTCAGTTTGGTTCATGAATAGCCATTATCTCAGCATGATTTGATGAAGTGACTACGAGAGACTACTTTGTAGATCTCCAAGATATGGCAGTACCTCCACATATGAAAAAGTAGCTAGTTTGTGGTCGAACTTTGCGTGGGTCAGATAAATACCCTGCATTAGTATAATCAACATGATCGGGAATGCAATTATTAGAAGAAAATAAGCCCATATGGGTAGTCCCTTTTAGATACCGCGTTATGTGTTTGATCCCATTCCAATGTCTCCTATTAGGAGCAGAATTATATCTTGCTAACAAATTAACTGAAAATGCTATATTAGGTCTTTTAGTATTAGCAAGATATATTAGTGCACCAATTGCAATAAGATATGGTACTTCAGGACCAAGAATTTCCTCGTTCTTTTAAATCATTGAAGGATTTTCATATATCCTTCAGTCTATCTAGACATGAAAATAATTTCATTTTAGGCATATCAAGTTTTTCATGTATTGCTAGACTTATGAGTAACCTCAAAATAATTGCATTCACCACAGAAGGACCTCTCCATTAATAATATCATGATTTGTGAAAAAATTTTATGCTACAAGGCACAAGTTGTACTATTTTACGATTTTATTTATTTCACCTTTCTCACAAGAGTTCATTTATATCCTATTGGCATTATACTTGAATTGAGTTTTTTTTTCTGGCCAATCATTTATCTATCCACACTTCTTGACAGATTTGAAGTCAAAATTCTCGTCAACATTTATAATATTGAGCGTTAATTATATCAAAGGTATCTTCAACGATCATTTTGATATCGATCTAATATGACATAACTTATCAAGATCTCTTCATTTTTCATCATTTCAGGTACCTGAACCTTTTGTCAAGGATTTATGAAGTATTATATCATGGTGCTCGTTTTAAAGCACTTGCTTCATTATTCTGACCATCTTGATCATTTGCTCTTCTCCTTCTTCAAGGAATTTTTATTTCTAGAATCGATTGATCTATCACACTTCAGGTGTGTCATAGACTTGTCCTTCAAGTACTCTAATTTTCATTAGAGCATTTGCAGCTGAATTATAAAATAGGGACAGCAAATATATCTGGCAATTGATTTGCAATAATTTGCAAGTGAATTATCTCTTGAACTTTAAGTTCATATTTTTTTTTCGAGGATCTAGATAATTCATTCCACACTCAATTTTCAGCTACTAATCACTTCTCCCCCTAATGTTAGGGAAACTAACATTTACCCTCCAAGCTCATTTGGGGACCTATCTTTGTGCTTTGTGGTGGAGCTATTGAATCATATACCGCACATTTAAATTTTTAGATGGAATTTTTGGTTCCTGACCCTGGACCAATTGTGATAGGGGAACCTTGTTGGATTGATGCATTCAAGTATTGATATATGTTAAATAAACATATCTCATACCAAATTTTATTTGTGTTTTTTGTTCTCATAACCAATGGTTTAGCTATAATTGGAGGCATATAATTTTTGCTAAACCAACTTAGATATGAACCAGTATTATCAACATAATTTTATAATTTAAAATTGTGCTCTTAATTTAACAATTCAAGCAAATAGCCTTGCAAAAATCAATTGCAAGTTGATATCAAAGCACATGTGACCATACCATAGATGCATCTATTAAAATTATATAATAGTAAACGGTTCACATGCCAGGTGAACGGGTCCATATTCACCTTTTTATAAGTTTCAAATTTCAGGGAATATAATCTCAATCTTAGCTGATATAATGATCATTCTATCATGAGAATAAGCAACACAAGAGAATTCTTGAAGAAGCTTTTATTTCTTCAACATATAGCCAAATGAATTCTTAATTATTTTTGCATCACATTTGAACCGGGATGGCCAACCGGTTATGCCAACTTGTCTTTATTTCACTAAACTTTTTTATTTACTTTCGTATGTGATTTCGTCATCATACCCATATTTATGTACTAGAAATTAAAAAAACGGCGGGTAATCTTTTACATAAATATTTATAACCCGCTTCAGTTGTAGTAATATGAAGATATTAGATCTTCCCATAATTTATAGTTTCAACCTTTTTTCAATGTCTTTGAAACTTTTAAGTTTCCTTTTGGACTTACTACAATAGTAATATATTAGCTCTTTCGGAGCTCTCAATTAATTTTGTGTACTGCCACATATTCCATCATATCAACATCATTAATAGTCTCTCAACATAGTTTCAATTGAGAAATAATTCTGAATGTTGAAGAGTTGTACTCATGAACAAACTTATAGTCTTGATTGATCCAATCATATCGTGCCTTTGGGTGGATCAGCGTATTCAGGTGGTCATACCTTTCTTTTAGGCTATTCCACAAAAGAAGTGGATCCTTAATCATGAGATATTCAATTTTTAAAATTTCGTCAATATGATGATGCGAGAATATCATAGCCTTAGCACGATCTTGGTTTGATGCTTTTTTTTATTTTTATTGGTGTCTCCAAGACCCATTGCATCCATATGAATTTCAACATCCAACACCCATGAAAATAGTTCTTGCCTGAACTTTAAAAGGTAACGAATTCAAATTTTGTAATATTAGTCATATTAAAAAGAAGGGGGGCAAAAAAATATAATACAAATTTCTCCAAATTAAAATTGCTCTTTCCTTTAACGTTTTGGAGATGTAAGTAATTGATTGTAGAAAACACAAAATATAGTCAGTTAAAATCTCAAAAAGTATGATTGTTAGCAATGACCAGAAATTAAGATAGTATGGCATAAACTCATAAATTTTTCTATATGTCTGCTATGATAATCAATCCAATAGAATATTAGTATAAGACCTTTAACGAATTTGGTACCAAGAAAATGAATTGAAGTTTATAATAATATTTAAATAGGGTACTCTTTTTCTATCATGATGTTAGATGATAAGATCTCTATGCGTAACAAGGATTAACACATATTTATGGCTTCCAGAAAACTTACCTTAGAGGGCGGAGCAAATATTTTGTTTGCAAGTAAAACTGCAAAATCGAAGTTGGAATCCTTACCCAATAACAATTATTTGGTAGAGTCTCGTGCGATAACGTGTTATGAAATAATAAAGGAAGAACAAGAATATCGTGGAGAAAGAGAGAAGAGAGAGACTAAATCTTATTTCTCTTGAGGGATTCTCTTGAGGGGTTAAACAAATGAATCACAATGAATCGAAAACCTCTCTATTTATAGGGATAATCCTCCGAACTTTTCACCTAGACCTTCACTATAGTACAAACACATTCACTACAATACAAATACCTTTATAGACATTCACTATAATACAAATACATTTATAACAATATCATTATTTATAGAGAATTAAAGGCAATAAGATCAAATGAAGTTGAAAGGGTCAAATATACCCCTCTACTTTAGTTTAATAGCTAATTTTATCCTTCTTCATACTATAGGGCCAAATATACCCCTGTTGTTACCAAAGAATTCAAAAATACCCCTCATTTGGATGGAATTCCCAAATAAGGGGTATTTTAAATGAGATTTGGAATATGACACTTATAATCGAATTTGAAGGACTTATATTAATCGAAGTGTGTACCAATGCGGTTTGGCAAAGCAACGCATGTTATATTTGTTAAATATTTATTTAATAATAAAAACTTAACTTTTAAATATTTTAAATTTTCAAACATTATATCAAATTAATTTTTGAATTTTTAAAATTTTCACTCATAAAATTTTATATTTTTTCTATAATATATATAAATATAATTTTAAATATAAAAAGTCAAATTTTTTAACAAATATATCATGTGTTGCTTTGTCAAATCGCATTGGTCTATCTGACACACTCGATTAATATAAGTCCTTCAAACTCGATTTTAAATGTCAATTTCAAATCTCATTTAAAATACCCCTTATTTGGGAATTTCATCCAAATGAGGGGTATTTTTGAATACTTTGGTAATAGCAGGGGTATATTTGGCCCTATAGTATGACGGAGAGTAAAATTAGCTATTAAATAAAGTAGAAGGGTAAATTTGACTCTTTCCCCTATTTTTTATCTCAACAAAACATAGAGTCATCTCTCTCGGCGCACGTTAGGGGCTACCTAACCTGCACTTCTCCTGATGGAAAAGGGACGGGGGAAGAAAAACACCACCAAGGGAAACAATGCATGAATCATTATTGGGGCTTCTACGGATGAAAAAAAGTGGAACAGTCTGATGGCAACAAAGGAAAATTTTACGATGGAAGAGTAGGATGGTGAAAAAGGATTGAAATGGCCAAAGTTCCAGGTCAATTGTGTTAGTACTGGGATAGCTAAGGAGAAATCAACTGCCAAACAAATCAATCCCAGGTCCAAGCAAAGGAGGGTTGACACAGATAATGTTTACAAAGCCTTGAACTTCATTACTCAGTTAATAAAAGATGATGAAGGTGAAAGAGGTCAATGTAGCATGGCGTAAGGATTTATCTAATCCTATCAATCTCTAATGAAGTACATTGCATGAAATATTAAAGGTCTGAATAAGGTACATACACAAAATGATCTCATGGAGTTCTGCAGTATGAATAAAATAGTTATTTTGGTTGTACTTGAAAACAAGATAAAAGTAGGAAAAACTCACAAACTCATTACAAAGATAGGCGGAAACGAACATTAGGTGGCAAATTATGAGAAAGATCCTAGAGGCAGAATATGGATCATCTAAAACCCTTCCCTTGTGACATTCAGAACTAAATTATTCACCAATAATTTTTACATGGTTATTTGAACATATTTCAATCAGACAAATGTTTGGATTTAACAACATTTTATGACTTGCATACAATATAAGTGTCACGCCCTGCCTTGGGGGGTATGACTGGTACCTGGTGCCCTACTAGGACCTGAACCACTAGACTGCTGAGCCTAAGCACATCTGGTGTCTGGCTAGCTCTAACTCAGATTTCTGGAAACAAAGGGCTATATAACGGCTGTAAACACAGCCTCCGGCCAGCTGTGCCTATAGCCACCTGTGCCTGTACTAACAGCTAACCAGAAACACATAAATATAAGGGAGCCTATGCGGGCCGACAAGGCCACCATGCTATCTAGTCATCTGTAACTCAACAATGAAATACTGGAAAGCTACGTGACCGGCGAGGTCACCACTACTGTCAACAGAGGCCTCACACGGCCAACATAAACAGAAATGCTAAACAGCTACAAAAAACTGCACGACCTCACATGACCGGCTCAGCTGACCACAGGGAAATATATACAGACTGCAAGCCTCTAAGAACACTGATAAGATGGTCGGGACAGGGCCCCGGCCTACCCATGCTGTACAACAAAAGAAAAGGGATAAACCTCTAGCTATCTAGCTCCGGATAACTGGAGTTGATGACCCTGTGAGCTGACTGGAATCACGAGGTATCGACCCCTCGTCTATGAGTACCTGCAGGCAAGTAATGAAGCGCCCCAAATGGGCGTCAGTACCGCTGGTACTGAGTATTTAAAACAACAACTGATGGAACTGAAATAGAAAGGAATAGACTAAACTGATTGAAAATGTAATGCTAAGCCTACTCTTAACCATGCTGGAAGGAGTAGGAGTCATACTTGGAGATGTATCGCTCTACTGTCGATCTACTCGTATCTAGTGTAGCATGGCATAACATAACATAACATAGCATAGCACACACAAACCTTACCCGGCCCCCATAAGCCGGAAGGTAAAATCAACACACAATCTATACCCCTACCCCGGTCGTCCCATCTCCTATAATAACTATAAGTATCCTGCCGATCCCCTGGGTATGCCATTGGGCTCGCTGAGCCCCTGACTATAATTGTACCTGAGTTCGGAGGACTCCTGAATCAACACCCCGGGCGTACCCGCTCGACGGGGGTGTATAAGGGCCGACCAAGGCACAATATGGGAAAAACCGGCATCTCATCTTCGTCCCCTGTAGGACGGCATGCCACTCCATAGAGCTACATATCCTCGCCCTCTGGCGGACGAGTCGATACAGCTATTAACCCTGGGGCGGTCATGAATGCTAGGTAATCCAACCCCAAGACAATACAGTGGTCTCAACTAGTAATACTATCTGCATATACCACATGCTGAAGCTAGTGATGATAATGTATCTGCACATACTATATGCTGACTAGTGATGGTGATATGTATGTGTTCAATATATGCTGAGACTGATAATGGTATATATATATATATATATATATATATATATATAATATTCTGTCATACTGTGTTGAGTCTAATGTTGAACAAGATGTAGTTTTTCTGCTGGAAATCATGCTGTATAACTGAGCGTCTATAGTAACATGATTTACTAGTTCTAACATGCTTTCTAAACTTTATTTTAATCTACCATTCTACTTCTGAGATACCCTTCAGATACTTATATTGTTTTACTGAGTTTCAACTGAATACGATAATATCCTGACATACTTTACTAAATCACATACTGGGCATGCTGTATAGTTCCTAACACTTGTATTAGAATTTATAACGTGCTAGCAAATTTCACGCTAGACATAACATGATGCTTGCAATATGGTACCAATATTCATAATAAACATAGCACACGGCTTCTGAACATTCTACTGGCCTTTAAACTATTTTACTATACCGAGACTACTAACTTGCCGAGGAAACTAGCTTTACATACCTTCGCTTCTGATTTCCCGACTAACTGGCATAGCTCGGTCAGTTTTTCAGCTATTTCTCCCAACTTCATTCATATATATGTCAATCAGTACTAAATACAACTTTATTCTGAAGGACGACATCACTTTTGATATAATTATAGCCTAAACTTAGGCTTATCGAAAGACGGTCGAAAACTCGCTATTTTCCAGAAGTCCAGAAGGGAGAAGTATTCACTTCACAGCTAGGAACACATAGACACTAGTTTGGAGCAATTCCAGTTAACTTAATCCGGTAGCTCGACGATTTGTCGGCCGAATTTCGCGAAACTAAATCCGTAGGAATGCTCCCTGCTGCTAAATACCTCGGTACCTGAGGTTAATTTGAGTTTAGACTACGTTTGACAGCATAATCGAACGATAATATATTACCTCTCTTCGCCTTACTCCGTTTCTCTGCGTTTTCTGGAAATTAAATAAGAGATATGACCTCACAAACCGAAGTGGGGGCTTTATATACTTGGGCCTGGACAGGCCCAACGTGTCACGGAGCCAACGCGGAGGCCCTACCTTCGTGACACATTGCCATCGCGGAGGGGCTCTGCCCTGGCTCCCTCCGTGATGGTTCGACAGGTTACTCGTCCGATCCTTTCCTGGGCCTTTTTCTAGCACATATAGCTTTCAAATATGCCTAACCACCGTGCGAATAGGCCATCTAGGTGTCGAAAATCTTACGGGGTATAACAATAAGATAGGAACAAATTATGGTTGGAACTCCAGAAGATTGTAGATGATGCAAATAAGCTATTACTTATGTTTGGTGACTTCAACACTATGGAAAATAGAGTCGAAAAAATCCAGTAACTGATGAAGAGTTAGAAGACTTCAAAATCTTTATGTCCAATTCTAATATGGTGGAATTGAAAACCATAAAGGGGAGACATAGTTGGACAAATAGTCATATTCATAGCAAAATTGATTGGTATTTGTCAATGCACTATGGATCCAAAAATGGCCAACTTTGAAGGGGTCTGTGACAGAGCCACCACAACTGTCATATCATTGCTCTATAATCATTCAGTTTAAGGATATGTTTGATACTGGAGCCAAGTCATTTAAATTCTACAACTATATACTTAGCATACCATAAAGAGCACAGTCTAGAGAAACATCAAGCAAGTAAAACAAGCAATGAAGGCTCAGAAAAAAATAAATTTGGATGTGGAAAAAAGTTAGACTGGCTAAATTAACACTAAAACATATTCAAAACAGAATGAATGATCCTGCTACCTATCGGTCTATGATATTATAGGAACAAGAGTGCAAACAGACTGTGGAGAAATGGCTCAATATTGAATAAGATATTCTTCAATAAAACTCCAGCATCCAGTGATTAAAGAAATTAGGGTATACCAACTCATCATATTTTCATGACCGCGTTAAAGAATAGAAAGTCCCATAATCACATTAAGACCTAACCAACTCTGATGGTATTTTCTATTCAAGGCACAAGAAAAATTAAATTAGAGATATTGAAATTCTACAAAAAGCTACTGGTGAATCAGCTCCTCAATTGCATGTTGTCAATACTTGTATCATAAAAGAGACCAGTGTACAGAGTAGAACCTAATAACTCCAACTCATCAGATCAGTTAGTAAATAGGAGATCAAGAAGGTCCTCGTGGATATAAATGAGTAGAAAGTGCTTGAATGTGATGATTTTCATACCTTTTTTTTTTCAAGAAGTCATGATACATCTTAGGGATGATGTGACCAATATTGTTATCAATTTCTTTGATAAATAGCAAATGCGTAAGGCAGTGAATTACACAACTATTACTGTAATCCCCAATATCAAAACCCCTTCATTTGTGAAAGATTTCAGACCAATTTCATGATGCACTATACTCTATAAAATTATCTCAAAAATACTAACTTCTAGTCTAGGGTAAAGGATGAGCTCACAGTCAAATCTCGAAATCCTTTTTTCCTCCCTTCTGTTCATCTATTTTTTTTCAAATTATATTATAATTTTTTTTGCCATACAACATTCATTAATGATGATTCATTAATATCCATTAATTTAGACTTTTTTCCCCTTTTCAACTATAAAAAAAGACTGAGAGGAGCCTAAAACCCCTTCTCCCTCCTCCCCTATAGAATAGAAATGAAATTTGATTCACTTCTCATTCTCTCTTAAATAAACAAAATTCACCTGTCTTTCCTTGTTGTTCTATTTCTACCATGATAAAGACGCACGAATGAGATATATATTCCTAGCGAAAGTCAGAAAATGATAATTCCCACAAAAAATTAGTTGGCTACGATTCTAAACACCATTTCATTGGCCTATGAAATTATCTAATAGGAATGAGTAATCGATATAGGATATATGATTCATCTGCTTTTATTTTGTCCATAATCTAATTTCATTCATTTATTTTTTACTCTTTTTTTCCTAAATAATAAAAAAAATATAACTGATATAATAATATTCATTCACTTTTTCTGTAATATATCGTAGATAATTTTTTTAATCTTTCTCTTTCTCATTTTTTTTCTCTAAATTAATTATCAAAACAACTTATATATTATAACAGTTTGTATTCCTTTCATTTTAATTTTTTTTATCCTTTCCTAATTCTATTTTTTTTTAACTTTTTCAATTATTTTTTCCTTGTTTCCTATTTTATTTTTTTTATAATTTAATTATACGCACTTTTTAGCTCTTTTACTATTATTTTTATAGTTGCAATATTAATAAAAAAGATGACTGATATAATGCATCTTTTTAGTTATTTTTATTTTTTTCTATATTAATTATTTGAAAATAATTTATTTTAGCAAATAGTATATCAAACAATATATCAGTAGCGGCTGAAGTAGGTATATCAAACAATATATCAGTAGCTATTGAAGTATATTTTTGTAGTATATTATGATACCCATATGATATATATCATATATTGACAGAGTATTATAAATGGCTGGTTCAATTTTTTTTTAAATACTTTTCAGTTTTTTATGATATTAATATGGTATATATCATGTATTTACTTGGCATCATTGAGGCATGGTTCATTCCTTCAAGAAGAACAGCTAGTGATACTAACCTAACATATATCATATATTGACAGAGTATCATAGTGAAAAAATTCATTCCTTAAAAAAATCACTCATCAATCGTCTATGATATCCACGTGGTATATGTCATATACTGACATGGTAATAAGAGGACCAGTTCATTCCAAAAAATAAAGTTTAATTTTATATAATATCAACTCGATATATATCATATATTGACATAGAATCATCGAAAGCAGTTTTATTCCTTCAAAAAGTTTCTCAATCCTCATCGATACCCATGTAATATATATACTAACAGAGTATCATAGAGGACTAATTCATTCCTTCAAAAGAAAACATTCATCAGTCCATATGATATACATATACTGACATGCTATCATATATGATTGATTCATAATTATGGTCATGCTGATACTACATTGATTCATATTGTTGTCACGCCAAAAAGAGAGGCATGAGCAATCAGATAATCTTTTAGGTCTTATAGATATTTCGAATAAATAGATCATATATGAACAAAATCAGGACCAATAGTCTGGAGTAACCCAACCCTTTGAGAAAAAAAGAAAGAGTCTTCCCACTGAAAAATTAAGACCAGCCTTTTGAAAAAAGCCCTAATAGACCTCAATTTATTTGCATCTTATGGCAATTTATGTAGGGTCATTCGCACAAATACCTTAGCGGTGGTCTTTAATTTTTGCCTCTTAATTTTGTGGTCCTTTAAGTTTTGCCCTTTGTCATTTTAAGTGACAAAAAAATGATTAAAAATGCCCTTAACAACAAGAAAAAAATCGTAACGCATAAATAAAATTCGCAAGACATAAGTTTTTGCCTAAAGTTAATGCTTTAAGGCATAAATTCGTACAAGTTATGCCTTATGCCTGGTAGATATAAAGTCATATTATTGAACTTGTGTCTATTTCTGTCTATAGGCACAAGTTCAATAACATGAAATTATGCCTACTAGACATAAGTTAAGTAACATGAGCTTTTACCCATAGGTACAAGTTCAATAATATGAAATTATACCTACCAGACATAAGTTAAGTAACATGAACTTATAACTAAAGGGAAAAAGTTTATGCAATTGAAATTATGCCTAAGGGCCAGAAGTTCAATATAATTGCATGAATTTCTGCCCATACCCACAAGTTCAATAACATGAAATTATGTCCTGGACACAAATCTAGTAGAAAACTTGTGCCCATAGGCAAAAGTTCATGCAATTGAACTTCTGCCTGCTGAACTCATGCCTTGCAATTTTTTTTTTTGTTTTGAAAATTTTTTAAAAAATATTAGGGGTATTTTTGTCCCCTTTTTATTACTTAAAATACTAAAGGGCAAAAATTGAGGACCACCAATTTGAGGGATAAAAATTGAAAACCACCCCAAAATAAAAACAATCGGCGCAAAAACTTAATTTATGTAGTTCTCCCTTGAAAATTTACATATGTAATAAGCGGGATAAAAAAATCAACATCATCCATTTTCAAGGTTGGGTTTGGGTGTTATTTCTCCTGCCGGAAGGACCTATGAGTTTCAAACTCATGGGCTAAAATTATTTGGTGGATTGGATTAATAACAACTGTATGGACTAATTGTTAACCCAAAGTCGAATAGATTCCGGCCCAATATGTTTCGCTAGCTACTTTTCTTTGGTCAAATTGACGTTTTCCTCCCTCGACGGCGAACTTTCTAGGCTCTCCATTTTCCGTCAGCGTACTCGTTACCATCTCTTTCTCCGGCAATTTCACTTGTAAGAAACTCTCCAATCGGTTTTGTATACTACTTTGTTATTATTACAATTTAAAATGCTTTTTTGTTTATTTTCTTCCCAAGTTGTGTCATCTGGGTCTGAATTTTTCGGATCACTTTTTTGAAAACTGCTCTTCAAATGAAATATTGATCAGGGACATAAAAAGATGGCACTTTTATCATTGTATTATGGGTCTTGGAAGCAGTTAGGAGAAATTCATACATTCAGATTCACAATCCGACGCATTATTAAAATTCTAGGTTTTAATTTTTTCCAAGGTTCTTATGTTTGAGAATTTTATAGTTAATTTCTCTAATATAAAGCGACTATTTATTAGAAAGATTGTCATATTGTATTCGAAGTAGCAATTAGTAGTTCTTGAACGGTACACTATGTACTAAATCTAGGAGTCTAATATTAGATCTTGCATGATTATATAACTAGTTTCTGAAATGAAAATGTGGTGAACTGGTTACAAGATATATTTGGAAGAAGTAGAAGAAGTGAGAGTGGGATAACCTCAACTGAGTGAGTAGTTTGTTTGCCAGTTCTGTAAATTATCAAAAATACTTTAGCTTGTTGGTCTAGTGCATATGCTACTACTTATTCAGTATTATTTTTAAAAGGGCGGTGTTTGGGCCAGCTTGCCCGCACTTGGACTATTCGATCAGAAACTTGTTACCTCCTGCTAGCACAAATAACGTGTAACTCTACCGGCAAATGTTTAGGCAGATGGAAAAAGTACCTAGTATTTTTTTGTCTCTATTTGGATTTGAACCCTGGTCTCCCATGGTTTTTACCTATTTCTTTGACGAGTAGGTCACACCCTTGGGTGTTAACATGCTACTACTATACATTTGATATCTTGCTTCTTTGTTTATGCATATGACAACTTGCAACACAGTGCTTTCTCAGAATGATGGTTTCTCCTGATACTTGAAGCCAATTCTAATGGTAAAACTATAAATGAAGCTTTCCTTGTCATTTCATTGGAGGACAAATTTGGGGCTGATAGGTTTAGAAGTCAAATAATATCTGATACATGGTTGTAGATTCTTAACAAAGATTTGCACTACTAAGCTTTAAATTAGTACCTTAAATGGGTAATGTAGTTCTTTGATTATGATGTGTGGTCTCCGACTTGTTTGAGGAACCTTGAGGGATTTGAATTTTATAAATAGGCAATAAGTTAGACATAATAATACATGAGCAGGAGAAAACCTGGTGTTGCACTCACAATTTTATAGATTTTAGCTTGTACCATCCATCTTCAATGGAAGATGTAGTTTTTATAGACTATCACGAACCAAAATCTTATTAGGCCGGGAGGGCACCCACCATCCCCATAAGCAAACCCCATTCATTTACAAATTATTAGACGAATAGAAAGCAGAAATAAGCGAAGATTTAGTTAAAACATCACTAGAATTAAGATTCATATCCCAAGTCATAATAAGAACTAAAAAGTCGAATAACCCCAAGGGTTTGGTGACATAACTATAAGAGCATCTAAGATTTAAATACACAAGTTTGAAAGGCTACAAGCTGTCTAGAAAGAAAAGATAGTAAAAGCAAATGAATTCAGAATCCAGTGCTACAAAACAGCTAAGCAGCTCACCCTGAACTTTGGTCTGCAACCTTTGCAGGTACTACGATGACTCAACTGCCACTAGTTCCTGGAATTGAAAATGCATGCAAAAGGTGCAGAAAAAGTAAGGGTGAGTACAGGAAACACATGTACTCAATACCATTGTCGACTGACCCTTATATAAAGTGATATCAAGGGTTGATCCTATACTGCACTTCTCAACACTTTATCAGAGATATTAGATATAAAACTTCAATTACAAGACAGTTTAGCAACTAAGACAATAGTAATCAACATAGAGGTGATATGTTGGTCAGGAGTCTATCCTCCTGTCGTGATTTGAGAACCATCTGGCATGCCAGGTGAGATATCAACTTGAGTCATGCCCTTGAGAAAGCTAAGCATACAGACAAGGGTGTCCTGGATTATCGGAGTGGAAACAAACCCGGGTGGTGCCTGATATGGGCCAACCCCCTCCAACATGAACCTGCTCATCCTTTGAAACATAATCGCTCTTGGGAGACTGCTCGAATAGGGGATTGAGCTGCTGCCTATGCTCTAACTCTACCTCAGCCTCTGCTCCTACCGTGACCTCTGCCCTTGCCGTGTGCCATGGATCTGGTAGCAGGTGCAGGTGCAGGTGCGACCTCCTGGTCTCTAGTGAAGACCATTGTAGCACGAGTCCTCACCATCTATAAGAGAATGAAACAAAGAAACTTAGCAACCGATAAGATTATGTACGCACGATAAGAAAGAAAGAACATAATTTTCCTAATGTCCTATAGTCTCTCGAAGATAAAGAATGAACGTCTCTGCACTGATCCGCAAGATTCTACTAGACATTGCTCTTGTACTCGCGGGACCTATGTATCATGCTCTGATACCAAATTGTCAACAACATACCTAGTGTAATCCCACAAGGGTAGTGTATATGCAGACTTTACCCCTATCTTGGGAGATAGAGAGGGTGTTTTCGATAGACTCTCGGCTCAAGTAAAAGTAGTTCGAAAAAAGAAAACAATGGGAGAGAAGAAGCGAAGATAAAATGCTAAAGAAAGCATGACAATACATACTAAAAAAGAAACGGTCACTACAACAAAATAATACGATAGTCGAAGTGCAAGAAACACTAAATAGTACTAGAAATAGAATAATCCAGAGTAATACTACCACTACTAATATGAAGAAAAATGGGAGACAACTCTCGGCAACCTAATTAGCCCTCTACCCTAATTCGTGTCTTCCATAACCTTCCATATTTCCTCTGTAAGTTTATGTTGCATCTTGTCCTGTGTAATCACCTCCCCGAAATACTTCTTCTGCCTACCTTACCTCTCTTATAACCCTCCATAGCCAATCTCTCACATTTTCACCCTAGGGAATTTACTCTTCACATGCTCGAACTATTTTAGCCTTGCTTCCCGCATCTTGTTCTCCTTAGAGCCACTCCTATCTTGTCTTGCAAATCTTCATTTCTAATCTTATCTCTTCTAGTACGCCCACATATCTATCTTAACATCCTCATTTTCGCAACTTTCAACTTCTGGACGCGAGAGTTCTTGACTGGTCAATATTTCGCTCCATATA
Source organism: Datura wrightii (assembly GCA_035772735.1). NCBI lineage: Eukaryota > Viridiplantae > Streptophyta > Magnoliopsida > Solanales > Solanaceae > Datura > Datura wrightii. The sequence goes on along the minus strand of JASDFA010000001.1, from coordinate 177,928,897 downwards.
ATATAGTGGATCTAACCATCTCTTTGTAGAACTTGCCTTTAAGTCTTGGTGACACATTCTTATTACACAAGACTTTAGATGCGAACCTCCATTTCATCCCCCTATGCGCCAATATGATGTGCGACATCCTTGTGTTGATTTATCCATTACCTTGAATAATAGGGCCAAGATACTTGAAATTTTTTTTCTTACGGTTGACCTGCATATCAAGTCTCATTAGGCCTAAATTGTCACAACCCAGAATTCCATTAGGCGGTGAGGACACCCACTATCCCCCGTAGGGGAACCACGTTCATTTACAAATCATTTAAGGAGAATAGAAAGTGGAAATAAGCAAAAGTTTATTTAAAACATCACCACAATTAAAATTCATATCTCAAGTCATAATAAGAACTGAAATAGCTGAATAATCCAAGGATTTGGCGACACAAATACAATATCATTTACGAGTTAAATACAGAAGTCTGAAAGTCTACAAGTTGTCTAGAAAGAAAAGTCAATAAAAGCAAATGAATCTAGAATCTAGTGTTGAGAAACAGCTTAGCAGCTCACCCTAAACTCTGGTGTGTAACCTTAGGTACTACAATGACTCAACCGCCACTAGTTCTTGAAACTGAACCAACATGCAAAAGGTGCAGAAAAAGCAAGAGTAGTACAAGAAACACATGTACTCAACAACATCATTGACCGACCCTAATATGAAGGATAGCAAGGGTTGGTTGTACACAACACTTCTGAATTCTTTATCAGAGATATTGGATATAAAAAACCTTAATTACAAGACAATTTAGCAACTAAGACAACAGTAATCAACATAGAGGTGATATGTGAAATTAACCAAAAAGAGAATACCTCAACGAGTATCAACCATAGCACACCAGCTATCGCAGTCATCTCGACCAAACAGGGAGGAACATAAGTCACTCTTATAATCACTTTACCATTTCACCACTCAAAATAATATGTAATGTATGATGGTAAAATGAAATGCAAATGCATATGCACTAACCAATAGCCTGTATACACCCGCTTTTTCTATCGGATAGTTGGTACTATAGGGGACTTGCGAGGTCCATATACTCACCTTGTATCGGACAACACTAAAGCAATGCCTTGGATGCAACACCCTGTACCCCATAAATCCATATACCGTGAATATTCTATGTGACCCTATATCGAGATTTATCTTTTCACTTCCTCAATGTCAATGTGTATGAGAGGTAATGCCAACATAACAAATCCTATACCGGATACAATCCTCAGCACAGACAATCACAAATAACTCCAATGAGAGAAAACAATGAGAGAAAAAAAGTGAATGAGTGATCAAGTAAACATTTGATATACGAGCCTTCCGTCACAATCAATTTATCAATACCAAGTGAGAAACATAAGTTTCAAGCAAGTCTATATTCTAGGAATCATGCTCACATAGGCATAAAATTCATCAATTAGGGAAGAATTATCGTTTTATCCATATCATCAATGGCAGATGTATCATTGTTGGTGTGGGTTCAAATGAACCAATAACTTTCGATGTGGAACACATAAATTTATGTGTAAAAATTGATTAAAATTGCGTTAAATAGTAGATATGAATTCATAACTTTAAAATATAATGGGTTCAATATTAAAAATTTCAAGAGATTGAACCCATAGAATTTAAATCTTGGATCCACCTATGCATATCATGACACCGTATCCACATAAATGTTTGTCATCTCATTTATATGAGACTCCCATTACCCATTACTTTCTTAATTCAACAATTCAAACACATCAACAGTCAATAAAGAGTCTAGAAAAGTCTCAACTTGCCTTAATTGGAACCCAAAAAGTCAAATTACGGATTTTCTCTTTAGCAATGCCTCCAAACGGTCTCAATCTGGTCAAATATGTAATATCCATGAGTGTATGAGTCCGTAGACAACCATATTGCCATATAAAAGTTCGGTTTGAAAATTGAGTCAAAAAGTCAATCTCGAGCCCCCGAGGTTGAATCTGAAATTTTCTTTCAAAATTGATTTGCCCATTGGTTGGAAAGCTTATGTGCCAAAAACCAACTAAAAAGGATCGTTAATCAACCTCCAAATTGAAGATTTACATAAGTATCAAATTTTGGGCAAAACCACCCAAATTCCCAATATTATACACCAAAATACCTAATTAAAATGATGGAATAGCGGGAAAATCATAAAGTGAAGGTTAGAATCTTACCCTAACGCGAGATTGAGCTAAACCGCCCCAAAATCTCCCAAAATCGAGGTCCATAGCTCCAAAAATGAGTTAGAGAATGATTACACCATTTTGGGAAATATTAATTAAAACTGCCAGGGGTCTTCACATTTGCGAACAGGTCATCGCACATGTGAACAACCCTGATAAGGCCAGACTTAGCAAATGTGAACCTGACCAACCCTTCTTGGATATCGCAATTGGAAACTAACAGTCACCCTCTCAGATATTGCAAATGCGGACTGAGACCTCGCAGTTGCGACATCCTCGGAAAAACTTAGAAATCGTAATTTTGAACCAGAGTTCGCAATTGTGAGTTGCTCCAGATATTAGTGAAAACAAGTCAAACTTTAACCAAAACTCCTAATGGACCCTCGAGATTTGTTTGGAACCTCACATACATAAACTAATAGTTCAAATCGGTCATAAAACACGTTCCGGACCTGTTAGAATCATCAAATCACTGATCCGAAATCATCTTGACCAAATGTTGATGGTGGTCCACTCTAATCTTTCAAAATGTTAGAATTCCAACCAATGACCCAAATCACGGTCGATTGCCTTCGGACCCATGCAAATCATCCAACTAAGTCAAAAATCACCCTCTGAACCAAATAGAGCTGTCAGAACTCGGATCTGATCCCGTTAACCCAAAATGTCGAATTTGGTCAAACTTCCCAAAAGCCAGACCTTCAAAACTGAAAATCTCCTCTGAAACTCATCCGATCACCTTGGGAATCAGGCCACTCATCTCCGCAAGTCACAAGTGACACACTGAAATTACGGGAAGGGTCAAAATGGGAAAAAAAATAGCAGAAAAACCAAAACCACCATGAGGGTCGTTACATAGACCCACACAAGTCTAACATGGAGTCGAAAAGTTCAACTTTCCCTTATGTTATTTGAAACTTTTTTGAGTTGTCCGCTAATCCAACTCTTTCACCAATGTAATGTTGAAGCACCAGCTGGGTAGTTGTTATTGTTGTGGTTGATTGTTGATTGTCTGGTATCCTAACTTATAAATAAAAAAGGGTTCATGATGGACGAATGAGGGTTATTATGTGATAGAAGGATGCCTACTAACGTAAATTGAAGTTCTACTGAACAATTGTAAGACTAGCAATGTGATATGGTAGTGTTGTTGGGCTGCGAAAGTCCGACATAATGTAGAATGGTAAGATAGATGTGTGGTAATACAAGATTAGTTTAGATAAAAATGATGATATTCCCTTGAAGGTGCAAGTAGCATGCACTGAGGCTACAATGACAACTTGTTTGGATGGTTGTTACCTATTTTATTGTATTGTATTGTGTTAGTTTAAATACGATGTTTGTTTTGATTATTACTTAAATTATTTTGTATTGTATCGTTTAATCCATTGTTATGTAACAACAAAAAGTCCAATTTTATGTAATTACTGATTTGGTGTGGTCACGTTATTTTGTCTTGGCATATTATCTAATAATAATATTTTATCCATTACTATACCTTTTTATGATAGCTCTGCATAGTACCCTATTTTTCTTGTATGCTTATCCTTCAAATTACCGACGTCTGAAAATATGTAACAACAAAAAATTATATAATTTATCCAAACATTGTATTCATCAAAATAGTATAGTACAGTACAACACAAGACGATAATACGATACATTATGAAACAATATGTAACAACCATCCAAACAAGGTGTAAGAGAAAGTCGCTTGAGATGGTTTGGTCACATTCTGCGTCGATCTACTGATGTGTAGGTATGGTGTGATACTTTGTGAAAATAACAACAAAAAACCAGTATAATCCCATAAGTGGAGTCTGAGAGGGTAGTGTGTATGCAAACCTTACCCCTATCTTGTGAAGGTAGGAAGATTGTTTCCGAAGACCCTCAACTCAAGCATAGGTGAAAAAAGGAAGCAATAACAAGATTTCGAAACAACGACAAGATAAAAAGATAACTAAGCGAAGGAAATAAGTAGTAATAATAGATATCCAAGACTAAGAAAATGCAAGAATAATACTAATACTCATGGTATAGAAAGGAGATACCTTGACTACTTACTAACCTTTTACTCTAATTCTTGATCTCCACGCTCTCCTATCAAAGGTCATGTCCTCGGTAAGCTGAAGTTGTGCTATGTCCTGCCTAATCACCACTCTCCAATGCTTCTTTGGACTACCTCTAACTCTCCTTAGGTCCACCATGACCAACCTCCCACAACTCCTTACAGGAGCATCTATGCATCTCCTCTTCACATGCCCGAACTGTCTCAGCCCCACTTCTCGCATCTTGTCCACCATGGAAACCCTGCCTTGTCTCGGTATCTTCATTCTCGAGCTTATTTCTTCTAGTATGCCCAAACATTCATCTCAGCATCCTCATTTATACTATTTTCATTTTCCGGACATATGAATTCTTGATTGGCCTTGAGCCAAAGGTCTATCGGAACAACCTCTCTACCTCTGAGGTAGGGGTAAGGTCTGCATACACTTTACCCTTCTCAGACCCCACTTTTTGGGACTACACAGGGTATATTGTCGTTGTTGTCATTGTTGTGAGTTCTTGATTGACCAACACTCCACCCCAACAACACAGTCGGTCTAACCACTACACTATAGAACTTACCTTGAAGTCTTGGGCATATTCTTATCATACAAAACACTGTATGGGAGCCTCCATTTCATTCACCTTGCTCCAATACGATGTGTGACATCATCGACAATCTCTTCATTCCCTTGAGCTATTGTGAGTAAAGGTGTTAAAAGAGAACAAGGCAGATCTAAAATTACATGGGAGAAGGTTGTTTTGAAAGACCTACATTTTTTTGGGATCAATGCAGAATTGACTAAAGGTAGCGCATTCAAGAAGAAGAAAAATCCATATAAGTGATATTTACTAGTGCGGAATATGATGCACTCTTATCAGAGTACTTTTAATATTATTTTATATATAACTTATTTTTCACTTTTATTTTTATTTTATACAATGATGACGTGAGTTGAGCTTAAATAGTGAAGTAGGAATTCATATTGCGGACCTGAACTGGTTTGGGATTGAGGCTTAGTTGTTGTGTCTGCCTTATTTTACTCGCGAATGAGAGAGGAGGTTCTTCATTTTCTTATTTTGGTCAATTGTCACCTATTCTCCCTTGACGGGAACAGACAGATTACCTGTTATTTCCCAATCTACTTTAATAGGTTGACATTATCGATTTTATTTCTTATTATCTGGGATCTCGTTAGTTGGTTAAAAGTTCTGGAGACAGTTGGTTTCATCCTAAGCAAATGGAGGAGATGAGAGGCCAGTTATTTTGATCACTCTCTGTCTTAAACATAACGTTGGACTTGTGAGTTGTTGACTCTTAGTTTACATGGTGTCATGGATCGAAAAAGAAGTAATTGTCATTGAATGTTTGTAATGTATAAAAATCACCCATGCTCGGAAAGTTCAAAAACTCTACTAATCAGAAGGCAATGAATTGAGCTTTTGAAACATTTTTCGGTGTGAAACTTTAGGAACTAAAATCTTTCATGACCAATTTGGGAGAGAGAATATGGGCCCCCAATACCCTTTACCATGAGAAAAACTCTAATTATTGTCTTGAGGGTTGTGTTGTAATCATAGCATGAAATTTACTTCCAAGATTAAGTATAATTTTGCTGTGAACAGTTCATGGGAAGCAACTGACCAGTCTATATCACTCTTGTCAAACTAAACTGACTTGGAAATCTCTATCCCCTGGAAAGCAACAGTCGCCCTCCCTTTGCGCGTGGAGATATGGGACACCTTTCTGTTCATTGGTGGGAAACCTTGTGATGAAGCATAGATCCAGTAAAGCATAATCAACCCTCATCAGAAATGCACACTACACATAGAAACTATAGGTAGAAAAAAGTGAAGCATCCATGGGATAGAGGGAGAGTAGTTGCATTGGTTGTGGTCTCAAAGTTCTGTAATAGTAGCTATTTGCAGAGCTATCAGGTTCCCAAGGTTCAAAACATAACTTGCCAAACTCTCTATCAAATGAAAGCATATGTTGCTTCTCTTCCAAATTTCTTTGATTGATAAAACTGTTGTAGAAAATACATAAGCTTTAGTTCCAACTTTACGGAGAAGGAAAACATGGTATCCTTCCTAGAAACAATCAATTTTTATGGCCCCCCCCCCCCAACCCACCCACCCCACATCAAACTTTATGCAATGGATCTTTCATGGACATACTATCTAGATTAGTACTAGATAGAGTGGGATTAGCGTAGTCTCTGTGGGATTCGACCCCAACTCCACGTTGGGTTCTATATCTGCATCGATCCCTTACACTACCAGAATTTAGGAGTATATTTGAGTGACATCAAATATTATAGCGTTGTTGTCGGAGAGTAAGCTTTAGTTGTTCTGTTTTAATATGTATGCATTCATGGTTGTAACTGCTGTACGTCCTTTTATTCATCTACTAATTTGACCCTTTGGGTACTTTGATAGTTGAGAACCGGTGACCCTCTGGTTTTCGGTGCTTTGATAGTTGAGAATAATGTAGATAGCAAAACAGTGTTGAAGTGTTTCTTCTTCTCTGTTCCATCAATAATGTTGTTTATCCTGCTTTTTTCTCAAACCGTGAACATTGTAATGTTATATGAGTTTTCTGCTTGTTGATTTTGCTGCTGATTTGATTTCCTTTAACACCATGTCTAACATAGTCCTCTGTATATTAGTTAGATCTGGGGAAATATGGGCCGCAAAGCTGGCACATTATATATTAACCCAAGGAACTTTGGAAGCCTCCAAAAACCTTGTGCCAAAGAAATGGTGACGTTTCTTAATTGTTTGACTTTAAATCATAACAAGGACGAGAAATGTGGCAGGCAAAAGTCACTTTTGAGTACCTGCATGGAAGCTCAGGTAATTGGATGCCTTCCTTTAGTTGAATAGTGAATATTGCCTATTGCCTTTTCCCTTTTCTTCTTTAATATGGTTCCTAGCAAAAGCTAATAAGCCGGCTTCTCCTGTGTACGAAAAAAGGATGAGCTTTTTCTTGATCAAGTATTCCATAAAATCCAATTAACTCTTCTTTCACATTAAGATTAATTTTGTGATACCTTTTGTGTAGAGTGGCAAAAACAGAAAGCCCTGGGGTAGCATCAATTATCATCTACAGAGGCTTAGCAGGGGAAGGAAGTAACTTGAATCGAGTTACATCTGCATTACTTAAACACCAGCAGAGTGGTGACAGTTGAGCATGTTTTGAAATTAGTTACAGAGATGGTTTCTCCAATTTCTCAATGAATTACAGTTTTCCGAGATAGTCTGTAACATTATTTATTTTCTATGTCGGTGTGTGGATCTTTTGACGACTTACAATGGTAGCTTTAGAGAGTTGATACCCCATTGTTTTTATAAAAGTGCAAAAACTCGTGCCAGTAGGAATGGACGTGAGAAGGAATTACTTTCTTTGGCTTATAGTGAAAATTATATTACGTGTATAAATACACCGTAAATGGATTTCTATTGCACATTTTATTGAATAAGCTTGAAATTAAGTAGGCAGATTGCAAGTAGTAACAGTTTGCAATAGCTGCCTTAGACTTGCAATCAAGCAAGCAGCTTGTAAGTAGCTCAAGCAGGTAGGTTGCAAGTAGGTTAAGCGGGCAATTATTGAAGAGTGTTGCAGTTGTTTCTTTTCTTCTATAAATATAAAGTCAATTAAACTTCATTTGTATATCAGTTTGAAAAGTTGAATAATATCTTAGTATCTCTATATATACTTTTTAGGAGTATTTATTTTACAGTCTTTATTTCATAAAATATTATAAAACGCTGTATTTGTGGATGTCCGTTGTATAGTTTATTGGACAAACTTGAAATCAAATAGGTAGCTTGCAAGTAGCTCAGGCAGACAGGTTGCAAGCAGTTTCATGAAAAGCATTGCAACAACATCCTCAGGCTTGCAATTAAATAGACAGCTTGCAAGTAGTTCAAGCAGACAAATTGCAGGTAGCTTGCAAGTAGCTCAAGCAGGCAACTTGCAAGCAGCTACTAAAAAGCCTCCTAGTTGCTTCCTAAAAAAGCCTTGCAGTTGCTTCTTAAAAAGCCTCGTAGCTGCTTTTTTTCTTCTATACAAAAAAAAGTCAATTTAGTCCATTTCTACATCAGTTTATGTAGAACAATATACCAGTCTCTCTCTGCATACTTTTCTCTGATATATTTACTTTACAGTCTCTATTTAATCACATGTTAGAGAGTTGATACCCCATTGTTTTTATAAAGTGCAAAAACTCGTGCCAGTAGGAATGGACGTGAGAAGGAATTACTTTCTTTGGCTTATAGTGAAAATTATATTACGTGTATAAATACACCGTAAATGGATTTCTATTGCACATTTTATTGAATAAGCTTGAAATTAAGTAGGCAGATTGCAAGTAGTAACAGTTTGCAATAGCTGCCTTAGACTTGCAATCAAGCAAGCAGCTTGTAAGTAGCTCAAGCAGGTAGGTTGCAAGTAGGTTAAGCGGGCAATTATTGAAGAGTGTTGCAGTTGTTTCTTTTCTTCTATAAATATAAAGTCAATTAAACTTCATTTGTATATAAGTTTGAAAAGTTGAATAATATCTTAGTATCTCTATATATACTTTTTAGGAGTATTTATTTTATAGTCTTTATTTCATAAAATATTATAAAACGCTGTATTTGTGGATGTCCGTTGTATAGTTTATTGGACAAACTTGAAATCAAATAGGTAGCTTGCAAGTAGCTCAGGCAGACATGTTGCAAGCAGTTTCATGAAAAGCATTGCAACAACATCCTCAGGCTTGCAATTAAATAGACAGCTTGCAAGTAGTTCAAGCAGACAAATTGCAGGTAGCTTGCAAGTAGCTCAAGCAGGCAACTTGCAAGCAGCTACTAAAAAGCCTCCTAGTTGCTTCCTAAAAAAGCCTTGCAGTTGCTTCTTAAAAAGCCTCGTAGCTGCTTTTTTTCTTCTATACAAAAAAAAGTCAATTTAGTCCATTTCTACATCAGTTTATGTAGAACAATATACCAGTCTCTCTCTGCATACTTTTCTCTGATATATTTACTTTACAGTCTCTATTTAATGACATGTTATAAGTACACGATATTGTGGATGTCCATTACGCAGTTTACTAGATAAGTTTGAAATCAAACAGACAACTTAAAAGTAGCTCAAAAAGACAGGCTACAAATAGCTCAAACAAACAGTGTGTAAGCGACTTCATGAAAGTACTTGCTTCAGCTTCCTTAAGCTTGCAATCAAGTAGACAACTTGTAAGTAGCTCAAGCAGACAATTTACAAGTAGCTTCATGAAAAGCCATGCAACAACTTTCTTAGACTTGTAATTAAGCAGACAGCTTGCAAGTAGTTCAAGCAGATAGGTTGCAAGTATTGAAGCAGGTTACTTACAAGCAATTTCTAAAAAGCCCTGCAATTTCTTCCTAAAAAGCCTCGCAGCTGCTTCTTTTCTTCCATAAATAGAAAGTCAATTCTTCATTTGTACATCACTTTGAAACTGAATAATATATTAGTCTCTGTGTATACTTTTCTCTAATATATTTACTTTATAATTTCTATTACATATATGTTATAAATACACCGTATTGTGGATGTCCATTTCACAGATTACTTAACAAGTTTGAAATCAAGCAGGCAGCTCAAGTAGCTCAAGCAGATAGCTTGCAAGCAACTTCATGTAAAGCCGTGTAACAGCTTCCTCTGACAATCAAGGAGACAGCTTGCAAGTAGCTCAAACAGACAACTTGCAAGAAGATCCATGAAAAGCCTTGCAGCTGCTTCCTCAGGCTTGCAATCAAGTAGACAGCTTGCAAACAACTTCTAAAAAGCCTTGCAGCTCCTTTCTCTTCTATAAATTGGAAGTCAATTCAGTTCATTTGTACACCAGTTTGAATAATATACCAGTCTCTCTCCATATATTTTTCTTCAGTATATTTACTTTATAGTTTCTATTTCATAACATGTTATAAATATACCATATGGTTCCATTATGCAGTTTATTGGATAAGCTTGAAATCAAGCAGACAACTTGCAAACAGCTTCATGAAAATCGTTACAACAACCTCCTTAGACTTGCAATCAAGTAGATAGCTTGCAAGCAACTTCATGAGAAGCCTTGTAGAATCTTCCTCAAGCTTGCAATTAAGCAGGCAACTTGGAAGTAGCTCAAGCATATAGGTTGCAAGTAGTTCGAGCAGACAACTTCCGAAAAGCCTTGCAGTTTCTTCTTGAGAAGCCTCGCAACTGTTTCTTTTCTTCTATAAATATAAAATCAATCCAGTTCATTTGTCACCAGTTTGAAATTGAATAATATCAGTCTCTCTCTTTAGTATATTTACTTTATAGTCTCTATTTCATAACATATTATAAGTACACCATATTATGGATGTCCATTACAATTTTTAATGGATAAGTTTGAAATCAAACATGCAATTTGCAAGTAGCTCAAGTAGACAGGTTGCAAGTAGCTAAAGCAGAAATATTGCAAGCTGCTTCCTAAGGCTTGCAATCAAGCAGACAACTTGCAAGTAGCTCAAGCAGACAACTTGCAAACAGTTTCATGAAAAGTGTTGCAGTATCTTCCATAAACTTGCAATCAAGCAGGCAGCTTCTGTTAAGCCTTGCAACTGCTTCCTGGAAAGCCTCACAACTGCTTCTTTTCTTCTATAAATAGAAAGTCAATTCAGTTCATTTGTACATCAGTGTGAAGTTAAATAATTGATGTGAGGCTAAAATATTATACATTTCATTTCATCATCATTTCGCCTCACATTTGTTTTTTTAGTTGTTGCTTTGAATACTAAATACATGTGTTATGCTTATGTTTGTTGTTTTTGATGTGCAGGATGAAAACAAAGGAGCTTGAGCTAAAAACTTGGTATGTGAGAGCTTTGAAGTCTGAGTAGAAGCCAATAAATCCAATTTGGAGTTAATTCGAGGTGCAAAAGAAAGTGTGAGAAGCAAATCCACGAGAAATCTAGAAATAAAGATACAAGTGCACTATTGTAGCATGAGCCACATAGCTGGCCACGTTGCGGTAGTGCATGGGAGACATGGCTTGCACACTTAAACCTAGAGCCTGTTAAAATGGCTTGCCGCGTCGCGACTAGTGATGCTGTAGGGTAGTTTGGACCCAATTTTGTGCACTCATTTAATGAAAGGTAGTTTCATCTGGAACTCATTTGGAAACCCTATATGTACATCAAATGCACAGTTTTTGAGGGGTATTAAATTAGGAATGTAGAAAAAAGAGGAGAACTAAAATGCTTTTTGTAGGTTTCATTTTGCAATCTTCTTCTTTTATCATTGAACAATTGTTACTCATGAATTCTTTGCTTTGTAATCAAATCATGTGTAGCTAAACATTTCTAGTTCTAGGGTTGTGTTAACATGAAAGTTGAAGTTTGACAATTGGGAGCTCATTTAGATTTTTTATTTATTGAGTTACTTATTTTTTCTTGGTTTTAATTATTTGATTCTCTGGCTAATTATCAAATGCTATTTGTTTCTCGTAAATTGAAATTAGAAGAGGGAATTTGTGAGTGCCATAAAATAAGTAGGGCTTGGTCACAAACCCTACTGGGAAAGGGGTGTGATTTTCTAATGTGGATAGAAATATACCCATTAGCATTGCTTAGTTGATACAGATAAATTTTCACATGCACTTCACTATCGTTCGACGATAATAGGAATATAGGCATTACAAATAGTCGAGTAGTCTTCGAGTATTAGGAGTGTAATGCCCCGGAAACTCAAAGGCTATACCCGGGACTTAAATCAGAGAAAACTGAAAAATCTGCACCAGGTCACAGAACGAGTCGTTCTGTGACCCCGTGGGGAGTGACCACGAGTCGTTAAGTGACTCGTGGTGAGGCCTGGGTGTTTAGTTTGAAAAATTGATGTTTGGGTGACCACGGGTGTGACCACGAGTCGTGGTCAGTGATATAACCCATGGTCAAGGATAATTGGTAGTTGGGATATGTGAGGCAGCGTACCTAATGGGTCCTCACCACGACTCATTTGGGACACCACAAGTCGTGGTGTCACCTGTGGGGACTCCATGGCTTTTTAGACAGTATGTTCCACAAGAGGTGACCACGAGTCGTGGTCACCAACCATGACTTGTAAGGTCCCTCGTGGTGGCCTTCAGTGTACTCCAGGCAGTGTAGTCCACGAGCGTGACCACGAGTCGTGGTCACTAACCATGACCCGTTAGGTTACCCATGAGGACTGACATTTAGTTTTTCCCTACGAGTTTTCAAGGGTCTTTCAATAATTTCCTACCCTCCTAAACTTTAAACTACATCGTTTTAGTCATAATTTCATATTTATTAGTGGGTTTAAACGGTTTCTTTCCTCATTCCCCACTCAGACCTTCAGAAAACAGATCGTAGAATTCTCTCAGGGACTCTCAGAGTAAGAACTAGGAAAGTTTACTTCTCCTCAGATTCTCAAGGAATTTTGTCGGATTTCTTTATCAGGTATGTGGGAATTCAACAAGGGGATAGTTCTTCCCTTGTGTCCTCCAAAACCCTTCTCTAGTTTCTCTATAAAATCCTAGCCCTGAGCTTTCAAATGTGAAGAGAATATATGTTAGTTTTCTTTGAATTCACACAGAATGATATCGATGATTATATCAGATATAATTTCCATCAGTTCATGTTTAAATTGATGTTATTCCCGTAAAAGTGAATTCTAGCCCTGTAGATTTTTGAATGTTAAGAAATTCTTGGTAATGCTTCATTTAATCCATGTGGAATTATTATGTTATATTAAATATGGATATTTTCTACTAGTTTGTGACAGTATTGATGCCTATCCCTGTACATTGAGTTAAGCCCTAGTCTTCGAGAGTAGAAAAGACTAGAACCTTGCTAAAGTGATTAACTTCGAAATTTTTCTGATTATATTAGTGTGGTGAATTCCCATATTATTATATGCTAAATTCTCAATTAGATACATGGTTGCCTAGCTTTATTCAAAATGTGAAAATACTCACATCAGTCAGAGACGTCAGCTGACCAATTTGACTACAGAATATTTTGAGGTGTCAGTATTACCTCTCAGTTATCAGAATCAGATTCAGAATTCAGTTTATTGGTCCACTAGGTAGTCATGACACCTTAGATATATAGCTCTGACTAGCCTTAGGACCCCAGTTCAGATTACAGTTTGTTCTTAGATGGTTACGGCGTTTCTAGATAAGTAGCTCTAACCAATCTAGAACTCAGCTTCAAAATTTGGTCCGATAAGACTCTCAGGGTACTTCAGATGTTTATCCTTGACTAGTCTTGGGCCCCATTTTTGAGCTATCATCTTAGTATTCAGTCTAGGATTATCCAATGGGTGTAGGACTTAGCACCGAGTGAATGGGGATTCTAGCTCACCTAGGTTCCCAGAACTACGTTGCCAGTGTAGGTTACAGTATTGACTGTTTGGCCCCGGACTTTTGTGATCACCCATTTCATGCCTTTATACCCTGGCAAGGTATATTGGGTCCTACCGGTGAGGGTGTATACATCGGACTCCATGTCTAGCTCACGTGGTTACATGTCGGTTATAGACTCTTTCACTAGTCAGTTCAGTCTAGTCTTAGTTCAGTTCAGTTCAGATTAGTATTTCAGACTTAGAACATGCTTTGACCATTAGACAGGGTCTTCTAGACCACCTTAGTATTTTAGCTATTCAGATTAGTAGCATTAGTTGGTCATTGAATGTCTTTCAGTTCAACATTTCTCTTGTTATTTATTCTATTGTGTATGGTTTCTCTCACCTACTCAGTATATTCAAAGTACTGATGCATACTTTTATGCTGCATCGTTTTATGATACAGCTGCAGGATATCAGTCTCAGCTTCGTTAATCGACCACTCATCGAAGACCTCAGCTTTACCAGTTGGTGAGTCCTCATCCTTCGAGGACGGAGATTTATTCATTTCAGTTACATTTTCATTTTCTTTTATTTAGATTTGGAGTTAGCTGGGGGCTTGTCCCAGCAACTCATTAGTCATAGTGGCTTTCAGACTCAGATGGGTATTTCAGACTTGTAGTGTTATTTTAATATTTTCAAACACTATGAACCAGCTTTATTTCTTTCATGAAATTACATTTTTGCTTTAAACTTCCACTGTATGTATTTTTATATTATTTAGAATGCCAGTGTATGATAGACCAGGGGTTGACTTGGGGTCACCTGTGACTTCAAGTATCGTGTTTCGTCTAAGGTGTAAACTCGGGGCGTGACAAGGAGTAATGCTCAACAAGGGATATTAACCCCCAATTAGCAACTTAGAAAAATAATTAAGTGTACAATTGGGGAACTCAATCGAATTGTCAACCAACCATGGCCCTAGATCTTTTTCTTGTATAACTCATATAAAAATAGTTTATCATTTTGTTATATATTTGTTTTGTTTTTAGTAAATTATAGTGTAATAATATAAAATTCACCAAACATTATTTGTCATGCCCCACCTTGGGTTTCATGACTGGCACCTGGTGCCATACTGGGATCTGAACTGACCTGCCTGAGCTTATGCACTTTTGGTACATGCCTGCTCTTCAAATCAAGAAAATGACGAGCTATATCACGGCTGTAAACACAGCCTCCGACCGACAAGGCCGCATAGCTACCTGTAAAAAGAAAACAACTGACCAACCACACGCAGTAAAGGTGATCCTATGCGGGCCGAAAAGACCACCATGCTATCTAGTTATGTCATACTGAAAACAAGAAATCAGAACTATACTGTAGCCGACAAACTAACTAATAGCTAAACTAGGCCCACACTGCCATCATGCAAAAGAAAACATACATAGGCCCCACACGGCCAAAAATAAAACTAATACTGGAAATCCGTAACCTGCAAGCCTCTAAGAGTGGAATAATGGTCGGGATAGGGCCCTGACCTACCTATAAACTGTATAACAAAAAAATACACCTTCTAACTAACAACTCCAGGGCAAAAGGAGCTGATTAGACTGCTGACTCAGCTGATGACTAGGGAGGTCCTGAACTGCGTCTAACGGTATCCGCAGGAAAGTAATGCAGCGCCCCAAAGATGGGCGTCAGGACAACATGTACCGAATATGTAAGGTAGTAATGAAAATGACTGAGTAATACTGATAATGAAACTGAAACAATTCAATAGGAGGGATAGAGAGATAACCTGAATAGCCTTATAACCTACTGTATAATTATCAATAAGCAATACAAATAAGAACCTCACCTGGCCCCCATAAGCTCGGAAGGTACAACCATCACAGAATATTCCACCCGAGGCCCCCATAAGCCCTGGCGAGCATACTTCAATCTATATACCCCTAACAAGGTCGACATGAGTCAACAACTGACTGTATCCACAGGTCCCCTGGGTCTACAACTGAGCCCACTCGGCTCCTGATCTATAGCTGTGTCTGAGTCCAGTGGACTCCTGATAACTGCACCCTGGGCACTAGGCTCGATGAGGGTCAGTGATACTGATACGACATAAGAATAATAGTCCAGCCATGGAATGTACTGTAATATGTCCCTTGAGCCTCTGTGTAGTCCCTTGGGACAACATCTAGCTCCTTGGAGCAATCTATATAGCCTCGTAGGCAACGACACAGCTAGTAACCCTGGGGTTGGTCACGGAAGGCTATATATGACAGGGCCAATTCCAATCTGAATGAAAAATGCTAATCTCAGACTAGTAATAGCATCTAGCCACAACAATCATGCTTCTAGTGTCCCTATTAGAGTCCAGGTCATATTACAACACGACAGGAATAACTTGTCGAAGGAATTTTCCTTAACATACCTCGAATGGTGATTTCTGATTTAACTGGTGAGGTTTAACTTGCAATCGGTAGTTCTTTCCAACTGTAACCTTTATGCTGTGAGAATAGGACTAATTTCAATACTAAATTTGGCAAATAGCGATAACTCTCGATAATAATATCAACTATAATTTAACTTCGAATAACTTAGCCGAAAACCTATAATTTCCCGAGAGTTCAGAAGGGAGAAGTGCTTACCTAATTCCCGTGGCTGTTTAGGATTCCATTTGGAGTAATTCTGATGATTTTTACTCGACGGAGTTCTAATTTACCGAGAAATGTTTTGAGAAATAACTCTATATTAATGCTTCCTATAGGATTAGAACTCATTACCCGAAGTTAATTTGAGATTGGACGGTGTTTGGTAGCGTAATCGGACGAAAACACGAAGAAGATTGCGTGCTCCTTTGTTTCTGGCTGAGGGAGTTTACATACAAATGAAATAAAATTGAACCAAGGGCTTTATATATATCTAAGGGCGGTGGCAGGGGGTTGCGCCCCGCACCGCCCAACGCGCCAACTTGCTGCCGTACCGTGCCCCTCAGTGCGCCAGTGCCGTGCTGGCCAGTGCACTGCCGGCTGACGCGTCACCCTAGCCCCTCGTTGCCTAGCCTCGCCCGACCCTGCTTCCGAGGCTTTTCCCACATGTGTCAAGCTCTTCTTACCCTTCACAAATCAATGCATACACCTACTAACCGATGATATTTTACGGGGTGTAACATCCTCCCCCCTTAGGAACATTCATCCTTTAGGCTTAAAGGAGTTAACTCTTTTAACCAATATTTAGAAAAATTTCAGCAGAGTCTCCTCTGTAATATGGACTATCCAGAAACCTGAAACATAGAAAAGTCCAACATAGGCGCCTCGTAGGATGCTATAAACAACTATTTCACCATAAAGAGGTAGCCAGCTAAACAATATAGATAACATAAGCAGTAAAATAACAACATCACCTTTAACTGCATAATCTGAATCAATCCTGGAACAATTGAGGATATCTAGACCTCATGTCATCCTCAGCTTCCCAGGTCATCTCTTCTTTATTCATGTTCCTCCATAGTACTTTAACAGAGGCTACATCGTTAGTCCTTAACATACGAACTTGCCGATCTAGTATGGCAACTAGAACCTCTTTGTAGGGTAACTCCTCAGTAACTTGAACGTCCTCAACTGGCACAACTCGGGATGGATCTCCTATGCATTTCGGCAACATTGACACGTGAAAGACTGGATGGACAAATTCTAGCTCTAGAGGCAATTCCACCTCCTATGCCACTCGGCCTATCCTTCGGAGGATCCGAACGGGCCAATAAACCTAGGGCTAAGCTTTCCCTTCTTGCCGAATCTCATCACGACCTTCATTGGCGAAACCTTGAGAAATACCCAATCATCAGCCTCAAATTCCAAATCCCTACGCCGTACATCATAATAGGACTTCTGGCGACTCTGGGATGTTAACGAGCACTCTCTGATGAGTTTTACTTTCTCTTCTGACTGGTGAATCATATTAGGTCCAACTAACTCTATCTCTCCTACCTCGAACCACCCGATAGGGGACCTGCATTTTCGCCCATACAAGGCCTCATAAGGCGCCATCTGAATTATAGAGTGATAACTGTTATTGTATGTGAATTCGATAAGGGGTAAATGCTCATCCCAACATCCTCCGAAATCCAGCACACACGCCCATAACATATCTTCAAGCGTTTGAATTGTGCGTTCTGCCTGAACGTCTATCTTAGGATGGAATGCTGTACTCAGATTAACCCGTGTCCCCAATCCTTTATGAAATGACTGCCAGAACCTAGATGTGAATTGCACCCCTCTGTCAGAAATGATATAGGCGGGGACACCATGTAGTCAGACTATCTCTTCAATATACAACTCAGCATACTCTTCAGTGGAGAAGGTAGTTCTAACTGTCAAGAAATGAGCTGACTTCGTTAATCTATCGATAATGACCCAAATAGAATCGAATCTATGCCTGGTATGGGGTAATCCTATCACAAAGTCCATGTTGATCGCTTCCCATTTCCACATAGGCACTACTATTTCTTGCATTAATCTGTTGGGTTTCTGATGTTCAGCCTTTACCTGTTGACAGTTAGGACATTATGCCACACCCTTTTTCATTCCAAGCCACTAGTATATCTCCTTTATGTCATGATACATCTTCATCGAACCTGGATGAACGGAGTAACGAGAGTAATGTACCTCTGCCATGATTTTCTAGCGAAGTCTTGCCACATCTGGAACGCAGAGGCGACCCTTAAATCTCAAGACCCCGTCTTCTGTCAATTCGAATGTCGTTAACTCACCTTGCTGAACCTTGTTTCTGAGCTGAACCAGGTTAGGATCCTCATACTAACTCTTTTTACCTCCACAACCAGGGATGACACTGTGGTATTCTGAATCACAGCCCCATTATCCTCTACGTCTACAATCCGAACGGCTAAGATGGTTAATCGGTGCAGTTCTCAAGCCATTTCCCGCTGTTCTGGCCTCAGATGTGCCAAACTTCCCATAGATCTGTGGCTGAGTGCATATGCTACAATGTTGGCTCTCCCTGGGTGATATAAAATATTTACGTCGTAGTCTTTCATCAATTCTAACCAACGATGCTGCCGTAAGTTCAACTCCTTCTGTGTAAAGATGTATTTGAGGCTCTTATAGTCAGTAAAAATATCCACGTGCACCCCATATAGGTAATGCCTCCATATTTTCAAAGAATGAATCAGTGGAGCTAACTCCAGATCGTTGGTGGGATAGTTCTTTTCATGATTCCTGAGGTGCCTCGAAGCATAAACAATCACCTTACCGTGCTACATTAGGACTCATCCTAACCCAAGGCCTGAAGCGTCACAATATACAACATAACCCTCTAAACCTTCTGGCAAAGCTAACACTGGTGCCAACGTCAATCTGTTCTTTAATTCCTGGAAACTCCTCTCGCAGGCCTCGGTCTAATGAAATTTGACTGCCTTCTGAGTCAATTTAGTCAAGGGCACTGATAGGGTAGAAAATCCTTCCACAAACCTCCGGTAATACCCGACTAATCCCAGGAAAATGCGAACTTCCATTGGAGTTGTAGGTCTAGGCCATGTCTTTATCACCTCAATTTTCTGCGAATCAACCTGATTACCAGCCTCTGATACGATATGGCCCAGGAAGGCCATGGAATTCACACAGAACTCACATTTAGAAAATTTTTCATACAACTGGCGATCTCTAAGAGTCTAAAGTACTATTTGCAAATGATTGCTGTGTTCTGCTTCTGAACGGGAATACACCAGGATGTCATCAATGAATACTATCACAAATAGATCTAAATATGGCCTGAAGATGCTGTTCATCAAATCCATGAATACCATTGGGGGATTTTCAACCCTAAGGACATGACTAGAAATTCAAAATGACCATACCTGGTCCTGAAAGCTGTCTTCGGAATATCTTTCTCCCGAACCCGTACCTGGTGATATCCCGACCTTAAGTCAATCTTGGAGAAATATTTTGCTCCTTGCAATTGATCAAACAATTCATCTATTTTGGGGAGAGGGTACTTATTCTTAATAGTAACCTTATTTAACTGCTGATAATCTATGCACATGCGGAGGGAGCCATCTTTTTTTCTTACAAACAAAACTGGCGCACCCCACGGTGACGTACTCGGCCTGATAAAACCTTTATCTAATAGATCCTTTGACTGTTCCTTCCATTCTCTCAATTCAGCGGAAGCCATTCGGTGTGGAGGGATGGATATAGGCTGAGTACTTGGTAGCAAGTCAATAGAAAAATTGATTTCCCGTTCTGTAGGGATACCAGGAAGTTCGTCTGGAAACACATCTGGAAACTCATTGACCACTATAATGGACTGAAGAGTTGGGGATTCTGCTTGCATATCCTGAACCCTGACAATATGATATATACAACCCTTTTCTATCAACTTTTTCTCCCAAAGATGGGATATGAACCTACCTTTTGGCGTAGCTGCACTGCCCTTCCACTCTTGCACTACCTTCCCCTAGAAAGTGTAACCGAACTGTCTTGGTCCAACACTCTACATTGGTATAACATGGCGCTAGCCAATCCATGCCCATAATTGCATCAAATTGATCATTTCTAGCTCCACCAAATCTGCTAAAGTCTGGCGACCAACAACCTCTACTGTGCAGCCCTGGTAGATCCTTTTAGCTATAATAGAATCACCGACGGGCGTAGACACTGAAAAAGGTCGCTGAAGCAATTCTAGTGTTATATCAAATTTGTGGGCCACTAATGGGGTAACATAGGACAAGGTGGAACCTGGGTCTATCAAAACATAAACTGATTGAGAACAAATGTCCAACATACCTGTCACAACATCCAGTGACGACTCTGATTTCTGTCACCTCGGTAAAGCATATGTGCAATCCGGACCACTACCTGAACTGGATGCCCCTGACCTGCCTCGGCCTCTGCCGGTTGGAGCTGAGGGCCTGCGCCCTGCTGAAGGTGCTAGGACACATGACCCTATTGAAGATCTGTTTGTCGGTTCCAATCATCCTGACCTCAAGCTGGACAATCCCTCATCATGTGACCCTTTTGTCCACAAGTGTAACAAGTGGTAGAACCATACCTACATGCCCCAAAATGACGTCAACTGTAGATAGCACAATATGGCATAGTAGGTATACTCTGATCTGACCCCCTCTGCTGCTGAGAACTTGATGCCTGTGAGCTCTCACTGGGTTCTGATAGCCCTCGGCGGTATGATCTACCACCCTGCTGCTGCTGTGGAGGTGGGGGTGTAGGTGCCCTGCCCGATATTCATGGCCTAGGTCCACCCTGAAATTCTACCAGCATGTCACTGGGTCTGGCCCTATGGAGTTGCTCTTGATTTATTCTTTCTATCTCCCACTGTCGCTGCCTGATCCCCTCAATATTTTGAGCGAAGGCCTAAATGCGGGCAATGTCCATGTTCTCCCGCAGAGTAGCTGTGACACAAGTTTCCACATACTCTGGAAGCAGCCCCATAGTAAACCGATGTACTCTAGATGGCATAGTGTCTACAAAAGCTGGCACATTTCTGGCTAAGGAATCAAATCTCATAGTATATTACCGGACCCTCATTGAACCCTGCTCTAGGTACAAAAACTGGTCCACCCGGGGCTGTCGAATTTCCCGTGGTAAGTAGTTATCTAGAAAGGCCTCTAAGAAACTAGACCAAGTCAGAGGGGGAGCATCTTTGCCTCGGGACCTCTCCCAGCTCTCGTACCATAATACTGCCATGTCCCGCAATCGGAATACCGCTAACTCAACCGACTCCATGGGCGTAGCATGCATTACCCTAAAAATCCGCTGTAATTGATCTAGGAAGTCTTGAGGGTCCTCTTCCTGGTTCGTCCCTGTAAATTGTAGGGGAATCAAGGCAAGGAACTCCCGGACCCTCAACTCCCAGGTCCTCCCGAAGACTCAGCAACCACTAGTACCATTGGCTGGCGCTGAGTGTCCATTATCTGGGCTAACATATAGACAACGCTCCTAACCTCCTGATCTGATGGTATAGTTATAGGAGCTGCTGGAGGTGGTGCCGACATGTCCGCTGCCCTAGAAGACTCCTAGCGTGGTGGAGACTGCTGAGGAGGCCGAGATGAAGTCTCCCTATTTCCCTCAGATCGGGCTGGCTCTGACTGGGGCACCCTGCTAGTGCCCTCCCCTACCACGACATCTAACTTCCGGTCGGTCGTAGTCTGTCGCGTGTCCGACATTTCTCTGTAGATAAGCAGAATAAAGTAAGCTTAGGGACTCAACCCTATAAAACATAGCTCTATAGCACGACTGAAGAAGAAGGAAGGGTAACCACGCTACTATGCCCCCTAGCCTCCTGCCTATGGAATGTGGCGCACAACACACCCATAGACAAGACCCTACTAGACACGGCTTGCAGACTCCCTAGGATACGACCTTCTCTCATACCAAGTTGGTCATGCCGCACCTTGGGAGGCATGATTGGCACCTGGTGCCATACTGGGATCTGAACTCACCTGGATGGGCTTATGCACTTCTGGAGCACGCCTGCTCTTCAAATCAAGAAAACGATGAGATATATATCGGCTGTAAACACAACCTCCGGCCGACGAGGCCGCATAGCTACCTGTAAAAAAAAACAACTGACCAACCACACACAGTAAAGGGGATCCTATGCGGGCCAACAAGACCACCATGCTGTCTAGTTATGTCATACTGAAAACAAGTAATCAGAACTATACTATAGCTGACAAGACTGCTAACTAATAGCTAAACTAGGCCCCGCACAACCATCACACAAAAGAAAACATACATAGGCTCCACACGGCCAACAACAAAACTAATATTATAAATCAGTAACCTGCAAGCCTCTAAGAGTGGAATAATGGTCGGGACAGGGCCCCGACCTACCCATAAACTGTATAACAAAAGAATAAACCTTCTAACTAACAACTCCGAGGAAAAAGGATCTGATTAGACTGCTGACTCAGCTGATGACTAGGGAGGTCCTGAGCTGCGTCTACCGGTACCTGTAGGCAAGTAATGCAGCGCCCCAAAGATGGGCGTCAGTCAACATGTACCAAATATATAAGGCAGTAATGAAAATGACTGAGTAATACTGATAATGAAACTGAAACAATTCAATAGGAGGGATAGAGAGATAACCTGAATAGCCTTATAACATGTTGTATAATTATCAATAAGAAATACAAACAAAAACCTCACTTGGCCCCCATAAGCCCGGAAGATACAACCAACACAGAATATCCTGGCCGGGGCCTCCATAAGCCCAGGCGAGCACACTTCAATCTATATGCCCCTAACAGGGTCGAAATGAGTCAACAGGTGATTGTAGCCAACCTACCGGTCCCTTGGGTCTACAACTGAGCCCACTCGGCTCTTGATCTATAGCTGTGTCTGAGTCCAGTGGACTCCTGATAACTGCATCCTGAGCACTAGGCTCGACGAGGGTCAGTGATACCAATACAACATAAGAATAATAGTCCAGCCATGGAATAGACTGTAATATGGCCCTTGGTCCTCTGTGTAGTCCCTTGGGACAACATCTAGATCCTTGGAGTGATCTATATAGCCCCGTAGGTAACGACACAGCTAGTAACCCTGGGGTTGGTCACGAAAGGCTATATAGGACAGGGTCAATCCCAATCTGAACGAAAAACACTAATCTTAGACTAGTAATAGAAGCTAAAGGGACAACATCTAGATCCTTGGAGCGATCTATATATCCCCGTAGGTAACGACACAGCTAGTAACCTTGGGGTTGGTCACAGAAGGCTATATAGGACAGGGCCAATCCCACTCCAAATGAAAAACACTAATCTTAGACTAGTAATAGCAGCTAACCACAATGATCATGCTTCTAGTGTCCCTACTAGAGTCACGGTCGTATTACAACACGATAGGAATAAATTGCCAAAGGAATTTTCCTTAACATATCTTGAATGCTGATTTTTGATTTAACTGGCGGGGTGTAACTTGCAATCGGCAGTTCTTTCCAACTGTAACCTTTATGTATAGAGAATAGGACTAATTTAAATACTAAATTTGGCAAATAGTGATAACTCTCGATAATAATATCAATTGTAATTCAAATTTGAATAACTCGATTGAAAACCTATAATTTCCCGAGAGTTCAGAAGGGAGAAGTGCTTACCTAATGTCTGTGACCATTTAGGATTCAATTTGGAGTAATTCTGACGACTTTTACTCGACGAATTTCCTATTTGCCGAGCAAATTTTTGAGAAATTACTCCATAATAATACTTCCTATAGGCTTAGAACTCGTTACCCGGAGTTAATTTGAGATGGTAGAAAATCTAACCGGACCTAACCCAGGTGAAAACCAAAATGCTATATAAGTAGATTGAAATACACAAGAATGTGTTCTTGTGCTGAA
Source organism: Datura wrightii (assembly GCA_035772735.1). Lineage (NCBI taxonomy): Eukaryota > Viridiplantae > Streptophyta > Magnoliopsida > Solanales > Solanaceae > Datura > Datura wrightii. The sequence continues at coordinate 177,904,902 of JASDFA010000001.1, read as the reverse complement.
TTTTACTAGGCCCAAACTAGAAAATGCTTCAAAAGCCATTGCGAAGCCGACCATCACATGAAACTTTGAGATGAAAGAAAAACTGATACGACTAGTACAAAACACATGCTAGTATTAGGGTAAACCACATGAAGACCCATACAAACATCTGATGGAGTTGGTCGAGCTAAGTGAGAACTTTCATTACCAAGAGGTCTCAAAAGAGTATATAAAGATAACATCATTTTCATTTTCACCTCTTGTGGAAGCTAAGGAATGGTTATGGAGCGAACCGACAAGATCTATCACTTCATGGGATATCCTTTCAGAGAAATTCCTCAATAGATTCTTTACATCTAGGATGATAAAAGCACTTCGAGGGAAAATATATGGATTCATCCAGAAAGATGGAGAGTTGTTACCTTAAGAATGGGAGAGGTGCAAAGATTATCTATGGGATTACCCACATCATGGACAACACAAGGAGATGAACACACTTTTATAGAGGAGTTGAGGCAGGACTCTAAGGCACTTTTGGATGAAACGGCTTAAGGACAGATATTGTCTAAGAGCTATAATGAATTAGAGTCCTGATCAATCTCATGTCAGTAGGAAATGGTGAATATCATGATATTGGTAGAGTTTCTACAGCATAGCACGTCAGCTGTATTGAGAGTTGACAGTGTCTCATCTATACAAGCCGACATTGGTCGACTCTGCATATTGATGAGATAGTGTTTGACATCATCGAATATAATACCAATATAGCAGGTCCAAAAGGTACAATAAATGCCGCCATCATGCAAAGTATGTAGGGACAACCACATATACTCGAGATGCTCTTTGAACCCCGAGTCCATCTATTTCATGGGGTAATAGAATCGTGGTAAGGATTATCAAGGGAACAACAATAATCAGAACTATAGAAACCACTCAAATTTCTCCTGAGGTGGCCATCAAAATTTTCAAATACCTCCGTACAACCAACACTATAATGAACAACAACCACCAGCATGGCAAGTGAACAGTTCCCTGGGGGAAGCTTTGAAGTAATTTGTAGTGTATTAGAAATAACAACAACAAATTAACAATGAGATCAATAACACACTTGATGACATGCAATGTTAGCTAGGACAGTTAGCCAATACACAACATGCTCGACCGCAGGTGCACTGCCTAGTGACATTGAGAAAAACCTAAAGGAATCAGTTAATGTAATCACCCTAAGGAGTGGCAAAGAGTTAAAGGAGAAACCACAGAAAAGCAGGGTGTCAAATGCTAAATTGAGACAAGCTGACAGAACAGATACAAGACAAGAGAGTGGTAAGAAATCTAAAATTGATCTTGAAGCCATGGTTCCCAAAGCACCACCACCATTTTCACAATGGTTTAGGAAGCAGAAAGTCAATGTAAGATGTGAAAAGTTTGTAGAGATTTTAAAATAGGTACATGTTAATATCTCATTGGTGGAATTATTGTAGGAGGTGCCTAAATATGTAAATATTTGAAAGATATATTGATAGAGTTTAAAATAGTGGAACTTACTAAAGAATGCAACTTAAGAGCCAAGAGAAAGGTATCCCACAAGTTGAAAGACCTAGGGAGATGCACTATTTTTATTATCATCGGTGATCGGGAGGTTGGGCTAGTATTATGTGACCTGGGAGGCGGCGTCAACTTAATGCCCGCCCTAGTCTTTAAAACTTTGGGTCTTGGTGAGCTGAGACCGACCACAGTGACACTTCAGCTTGCAGATAGGTCATTAACCTACCCGGGCAATATTATGGAAGATATTCTTGTAAAAGTAGGGCCATTCGTTCTTTTTATAGACTTTATAATTTTGGACTACGAGATAGATATAAAAGTCCCTAATCATCCTTGGCAGAGAACTTTTAGCCACAATAGATGCTGGTTGATCCAAATAAAGTCTGGAAAGATGTCTATGATGGTTGATGGGATCAAAGCCACCATTGATGTGTTCAAGGCTATAAGGCTACCACCCCATTTTGAGAAGTTGAAAGCTATTACTATAGGGCCTCCTAGTCTCACTGATGAAGAGATAGACCATTATGTAGCACAAAATGATTCCCTAGAAAAGGCTTTAGTTCATGATAATGAGCTGATTGAGGATAAAGGAGTGGAAGAATGCCTCCAGACCCCTGATATATGTGGCTATGTGGGTGGTAACCAGTGATTTGAGGATCTAGAAGGACCTGCTACACGGAAGAAGTAAAGCCTCCATTAAGAAGGCTCCGATTCTTGAACTCAAACCTTTACTGTCTCATTTACGTTATGCTGATTTGGGTAGTGATAACATACTACCTATCTACATTTTTAATGATATTCTAGTTGAAAGGGTGCTGCAAGTCTATAAAGATAGGATTTGAGCTATTTGTAGGTTGATATAGGACATTAGAGGCATAAACAACTCTTTCTGCAGGCACAAAATCCTATTGTAGGAGGGGAGTAGGCCAAGTGTTGAACATTTGCGTAGGCTGAATCCAATAATGAAGGATGTAGTCAAGAAGGAGATTCTGAAGTGTCTAGATGCTAGTGTGATTTACCCTATCTTCAATAGCCACTGGGTGAGTCCAGTTCATGCGTGTCAAAGAAAGGTGGCATGATGTTAGTGCAAAATGATAGAAATGAGCTGGTTCCACAGATGATATTTATTGGGCCGCGAATCTGCATTGGCTACCGAAAGTTGAATAATGCCACCAAAAAGGACTATTACCCTTTACCATTTATGGATCTGACGTTAGATCATTTAGATGGGCTTGGACATGATTACTATTGCTACCTAGATGGCTATTCTTGCTACAACCAAATCATGGTAGCGCCCAAGGATCAAGAGAAAACTGCCTTCACTTGTCCATGTGACACCTTTGCATTTCAAAGGATGCCCTTTGGCGTATGTAATGCTATGGGAACCTTTTAGAGGTGCATGATGACCATTTTCATTGACATGGTGGAAATATATATGCAAGTGTTCACGGATGACTTCTCTATTTTCGGCGACTCCTTTGATGAATGCCTCTAACATTTTATTGCAGTACTGATGTGTAGAGATGAACCTAGTTCTGAACCAGAAAAAGTGCCATTTTATGGTATGGGAAGGCATTGTTCTTGGGCACAAGATCTCTTAGGTAGAAATTTAAGGTTGACAAAGTGAAGGTTGAGGCAATCAAAAAATTTCCACCCCCACTATCTATTAAAAGGCTGCATGGTTTCTTGGATCATGCAGCATTCAATCGCAGATTTATAAAAGACTTCTCAAAAATTGCATATTCCATTTGAAAATTACTTAAGAAGGATACTAACTATGAGTTTGATGCATCTTTTCTAATAGCTTTTGAGGAATTGAAAAGAAGGCTGGTAACAATACCTATTAATTGAACCAGATCGGGCCACATTGTGATGCAAGCGACTTCACAATCAGACTGGTTCTTGGGAAAAGTAGGGATAGAGATTCCACATAACATATTATGCCAACAAGACTCTAGATGCAACCCAAAAAACTACACTGTCATTGAGAAGGAGTTGTCGGTAGTAGTCTATGCCTTTGAAAAATTTCGTACATATCTGGTGGGTATTAAGGTGATTGTTTATACAGACCACACAGCTGTGAGGTACTTGTGTGCTAAGAAATATGCAAAGCCAAGGCTCATTCAATGGGTCTTGCCGTTGCAAGAGTTTGATATTGAAGTCAGACATAAAAAAGGTACTGAAAATCAAGTTGCGGACTATTTGTCTAGACTGGAAGGTAGGGATGATGTTGCAAACAAGGTTGAAATCACAGAGACATTACCTAACGAGCAGCTATTTGCATTGAATATGCCAAAGTTACCTTGGTATGCAGATATGGTAAACTTTCTAGTCAGTGATGTATATCTGCTAGAAGCCACATAAGAGGTAAAAAGGAGACTAAGAAAAGACAGATGATTCTATAGTTGGATGAGTTTTATTTGTCGAAATTATGCCTAGACCAACTAACAAGGAGATGTGTCCCACGAGAAGAGGTAAATGACATTTTCGAGATTTGCCACTCTTTATCCTATGGTTACCACTGCAGCGGTGATAGAGTAACAAGAAAGTTCTTATAGTCAGGCTTCTATTGGCCCACCTTGTTCAAGGATACACATGTATTTGTGAAACCATACGATAATTTTTAGAGGTTCGGGAACATTTCCAGATGTCAAGAGATGCCTTTGAACGACATTGTGGAGATTGAGTTGTTCGACTGTCGGGACATTTATTGTATGGGGCCATTCATCCCATCGAAGGGGAACAAGTATATATTGGTAGCAGTCGACTATGTGTCCAAGTGGTTGGAAGTAATTTCACTTCCTACTAATGATGCAAGTATGGTAGCCAAGTTCCTAAAGAAGAACATATTACTTTCTTTGACACTCCAAGGGCCATCATAAGCGATGATACCCACTTATGCAATGGTTGTTCAATTACCCACTGTCCAAGTATAATGTGAGATATAAGGTAGCTATATCATATCATTCGCAAAATAGTGAGCAGGTGGAGATATCAAATAGATAAATCAAGAGAATCCCGGAGAATACGGTGACCATAAACTGGAAAAATTGGGCGATAAAGCTTGGTAACGCTCTTTGGGCGTATAGAACCATATATAAAACACCTATTGGGACATCTTGATATTGATTGGTTTTTGGTAATATGTGTCATCTGCTGGTCGATCTCGATCATAAAGCCTACTAGGTAATCAAAAAGCTTAACATGAATATGGAAGTAACTGGTGAAAAGAGGTTGTCGTAGCTACATGAGTTAAGAAATTTCGTCTAAGTGATATGAGAATGAAAAGCTCTACAAAGAACGAACCAAAAGATAGCACAACAAGCACACCAACATCATATCTTTTAAGTGAGGAAGAGAGTACTGCTGTATAACTCGAGGCTCAAGTTATTTGGTGGAAAGTTAAAGTCCAAGTGGACAGGGCCATTTGAAGTAATGGGAGTATCTGCATATGGAGAAATAGAGCTATAGCCTAAGGACGCGAGCAGATGGTTCCTTGTGAATGGAAAATAGGTCAAGCGCTATTTTTGAAAAGATATTGATCATGAGAGAACCTCTATCACCCTCAAATATGATTGAGGGGACTTGCATCATTTGATAATGTTAAATTAGGCACTGTTCGAGAGGCAACCCGAAAGTGTATGTATAGTTGTACTCAATATATCATTCTTTGGCTAATAGATTAATTGAGGGATGCTTTTGGAGGTGTATGAAGCTTAAAATAATGAAATTATTGATGGCAAAACACACAAACGATACCAAAAGGATAAAAAAATTAAATGAAGGCAGAAAGAACACTGTCACAGCGAGATAGTGCATAATAATAGGTTCTTTGTAGGACATGTTAAAATACCCCATAACATTGTGAGCCGTTACTTACTAGGGTATTTTCTACCCAAGTTTTTAAATTTGTTTAATTTTATATTTAAAATAAGAAGTTTTATAAGGGAGGAAGGCTTAAAACAACTGACTTCTCTCCTTTTTTTCCCTACTCTCCCATTTTCTAATTTTCCCCTTCCACTCTCCAACTCATATTCCTCCCTCATTCCCTCAACCCCTCCACTCCTTCATCTCTTCCTCAAGAATAAATATATGTTTTCTTGTTCTTTAGTTATACTTGATAAGCATGTGGATAGATGTAGAGTGTATGTATTTTTGATTCTTTGAATTCCAATGGAGACCTCTTTTCTTGTTCTTCCCCAAAGTAGAACTTGAAGCTTGAATTTTTGTTTTAATTTTGATAGGGAATGAGAGAAAATCTCTACAAGTTAGCATTGTGATCAGTTGTGATTGTAAAAATTGCTTGTTTGTGTTATTGGTATGATGATGCATGTTTGAAATAAATGGATGAAAGGTAAGTTTTTGATGCTTACAAAGTGTTTGATAAAATTCCTAAATGAAAAAGATGTGAATGTAGGGTAGTCTGAACTCTCTCGCAATCATCATACAATATACATAGCATGAAAATAAGTGTGGTATAGTTTGAATCTCCGAATGCTGCTAGTTAAGTTAAGTGTGGTGTTGGTTATTGTGATGCCTTGTAATGAAGATTTAATAGGTTGAATTCTTGCAGGCACAATGTCACAAAGACCAAAAAGAACAAACACTGGCAAGTCCCAAGTTGCAGTTAGCAGCCGGCAAGGAACAAAAGGCCGGTGCAAGCAGAAAAACATATTAAGGAACAAGTTGATTGCTCTGAGGATATCTTTCTTGAGTTCAATTTGGCTTGTCATCCATTGATCCCTATGAAAAAAGATGGTATTGCACCTTTGTGCTCATGGTATCTCTAGCTCCAGAGAAAGAGATCGATATTATGGCAATTCTGACCAAATTGATGGTGCTCAACAATCACATCATGTCCATGGGAGTACGTAGGCTGACGAACACTTTGCGAAGTGCCAACATCAATATGGTAAAGGAGTTATATATAAATTCGGAGCTGGCACAGAATTGTAGTAGGAATACATTATCCTAGTTAGAGGAAGGGACGTCAGGTTCTCCTACTATATAATCAATATGGAGTTCCCTGACGTGCCTTCCACAGGATTTGAAGCTTTTTACAGGCACCAAATTATAGGACCATCCGCTACAAGTTGTGGGAAGAAAATTCTCCGACAATATGGAAAAGGGATTTCAGTGGGCCCACCATGGGCCTCACTTGGGCATTACAAAAAGCCTCACTTGGGCATGGACAAAAAAATGATGCTGCTATTTACAAGAATAGAATCATATCATCTAAGAATGACACTAATGTGTCAAAATTAAAGGTGTGCCTCATTTGCTCCTTTTTGATCCGCATGCCCATCAATATGGGCAAACTGATAATGATTGAGATGACCAAGGCGCGAGCTAAAGAGAAGAGTCGTCTGTTATACCTCAACATGCATGCACAGTCACCCCGAGCAACATATATCCTAGATAACTATTGGGTGGATATGGAGCTGCTCCCATTGGAGAAGGCCTTCGATGTTATAGCCTTGACGGCTTCATGGGTTGATGGGATAGCTGGACTCATAATTGAGCATAAGAAAATCCACGACGAGCAGTCCATTCAGTTGCTCTTTGTAGACCTAAAGATCCGAATTGAGAATGGGGAAGCCAACCTAGAGGAGTTGGAGCAGATGGTGCCTCTTGCACCAGTCACCCGAGTATTCCTGGGAATAGATGAGGACCCTCAATTACCACCAGATGAGGATGTGAACTTGAAGGGAGACAATGATACCTAGAGCACCCAGGGAGTCCCTTACCTTTTTGCTTTACTTTATGATTATTTTCTATATTGATGATATTACTATGATATAAGTTTGGGGTTGGGGGATTATATTTATGTTGTAATAATTTTGTTTGAAGTTGGCCTAAGGGTGAGCCTACTGTAGTGAAGTTTGATTTTGTTTTGACTTATTGATTTAGCTTCTTGGTCTATCATAGGTGGCACAACTTATCCACCCCTCAGTTTTTTTTAACAACACTTTTTTCCGAGGGGGTGTTTGAATAGGATAAAATTTTAACTTTTTAGGAATAATTTTTTTAGTCATAGTCAATACTTTTTTTTACAATGGATGAATGACGATTGTCTTGAGGGAAAATTAGTCACTTGCTAGTAGGTTGAAGAGTTCAACTTTTAAAAATTAGCTTGAATTCTAGGTGCTCAGCTAGGATGTCAAAGTAATAGAATAATACAAGTTTTGAATTGTAAGTTAACAAGTATGTTTGGAGAAGTGAATGATCTTGTATGTTTCAAAATACTTAGGCTCACTGTCTTCACTCATGTTACTAGCGTTGACTTTATGTTAAATTCATTATATTGTCATTGGGCTGGAAATTTGCACAAAATTGTCTTGTGTTGATCTTGTTCCATGTGGTGAGAAATTCTTACATATAGTCCATGTCTTGCACTTTAGTCCTGAACTTGCCTTGCATGTTATTTAACGTGAAATAAAAAGTGTTGCTTTGTCTAGAAGATGATTATTGACTTTCTTTGATTTGTGTTGTGAAATTTAGTCTGTTTAGATGTTGTTACCACTAGTTAGCCCTTTGAGCCTGTAGCCTTTCATTTGTTATTCGTATATTTGACTAGTTCTTTTTATTGAATCCCTTATTTTTGCATCCTGCTTCCTTAAATATTGTAACATAGACTATGATGAAGTGTTAAGTTTGAAGAAAAAATGGTCAAAGTAAATGGTGACTAATAAAAATTACATGTGATGAAAGAATCCTTGCAGAAAGAATGTGATACATATGTAAGAATGAAAATGCTTGAAAGAAAAAGAAAACAATAAAGGATTTGAGCATTCTTGATATGGTGAGAACTACTTATAGAAACAATTGATGAAAAGAGGGATGCAAATTAAAGTGAAGAAAATAATGAGTGATGATGTCAAAAAATTGCAAAGTATTTAGGAAAGTATAAGTCACTATTATATAGTTTTTTTTACTTGTCCCTTAGCCAACATTGTAACCTGTTAAAGTTCTGTTTAATTTTATTTGATCATACATAATTAGTGGAGATATACAAAATGGACACACTTATTGTATTTTATGCGTACATGTGAATTCTTTTAAGAGCATAAGAGTGTGTTTTGATGCTAAGTCCATAAATTAAATTTGTCTCGTTGACTTGAGGTTGTGGACTATTTATTCTTGTGAGTGCACATGTGTCACGCCCTGAGCCTACACCCTGGACATAAAACGGTACTTGAAGTCACGAGTAACCCCAAATCAACCCCTGGACTATCATACACTGGTATTCTGAGTAAGCATGCACAACAGAATTTAAAATAATACATAATAGCATTTAAGAAAAAAAAATTAAAGACTGAACATAGAGATATAAGATATCTGAAAATATGAAATCAAGTCTGTGTTATACCCCGTAAGATTTTCGACACCTAGATGGCCTATTCGCACGGTGGTTAAGCATATTTGAAAGCCATACATTCTAGAGAAAGGCCCGGGAAAGGATCAGACGGATAACCTGTCGAACCATCGCGGGAGGAGCCGAGGCAGAGCCCCTCCGTGATGGCAATGTGTCACGGAGGTGGAGCCTCCGCGTTGGCTCCGTGACACGTTGGGCCTGTCCAGGCCCAAGTATATAAAGCCCCACTTCGGTTTTAAATTGGATCATTCATTATATTTCTAGAGAATACGTAGAAAAACAGAGAGAGAGATGAAGAGGGAAACATATTATCATTCGATTACGCTGCCAAACATAGTCTAAACTCAAATTAACCTCAGGTACCGAGGTATTTAGCAGCAGGGAGCATTCCTACGGAATTAGTTTCGCGAAATTCGGCCAAAAAATCGTCGAGCCACCGGGCTAAGGTCAGTGGAATTGCTCCAAACTAGTGTCTATGTGTTCCTAGCTGTGAAGTGAATACTTCTCCCTTCTGGACTTCTGGAAAATAGCGAGTTTTTGACCGTCTTTCGATAAGCCTAAGTTTAGGCTATAAATATATCGAAAGTGATGTCGTCCTTCAGAATAAAGTTGTATTTCGTACTGATTGACGTATATATGAATGCAGTTGGGAGAAATAGATGGAATACTGACTGAGCTACGCCGGTTAGACGGGAAATCAGAAGCGAATGTATGTAAAGCTAGTTTCCTTGGCAAGTTAGTAGTCTCGGTATAGTAAAATAGTTTAAAGGCCAGTAGAATGTTCAAAAGTCGTGTGTTATGTTTATTATGAACATTGGTACGATATCGGAAGCATCATGTTTTGTATAGCGTGAAACTTTCTAGCATGATACAAATTTTAATACAAAAGTGTTAGGAACTATACAGCATGCCCAGTATGTGATTTAGTAAAGTATGTTAGCATAGTATCGTATTCAGTTGAAACTTAGTAAAGCAATATAAGTATCTGTAAGGTATCTCAGAAGTAGAATGATAGGTTAAAATGAAGTTTAGGAAGCATGTTAGAAATAGCGAATCATATTTCCATAAAAACTCAGTTATACAGCATGATTTCCAGCGGAAAAACTATATCTTGTTCAATATTAGACTCAGCACAGTATGACAGAAGATTATATATATATACCATTATCAGTCTCAGCATGTATTAAATACATACATATCATTATCACTAGTTCGGCATATAGTATATATAGATACATTATTATCACTAGCTCAGCATGTGGTATACGCAGTTAGTATTACTAGTTGAGACCACTATATTGTCTTGGGGTTGGATTACCTAGCATTCATGACCGCCCCAGGGTTAATAGCTGTATCGACTCGTCCGCCAGAGGGCGAGGATACGTCAGTCTATGGAGTGGCATGCCGTCCCACAGGGGATGAAGATGGGATGCCGGTTTCCCCATATTGTGCCTTGGTCGGCCTTTATACACCCCCGTTGAGCGGGTACGCCCGGGGTGTTGATTCAGGAGTCCTCCGGACTTAGGTACAGTTATAGTCAGGGGCTCAGCGAACCCAAGTGCATACCCAAGGGATCGGCAGGATGCTTATAGTTATTATAGGAGATGGGACTACTGGGGTAGAGGTATAAATTGTGTGTTGATTGTACCTCCTAGCTTATGGGGGCCGGGTAAGGTTTGTGTGTGTTATGCCATGTTATGTTGTGTTATGCCATGTTACACTGGATACGAGTAGATTGACAGTAGAGCGATACATCTCCAGGTATGACTCCTACTCCTTCTAGTATGGTTAAGAGTAGGCTTAACTTTACATTTTCAATCAGTTTAGTCTATTCTCTCCTATTTCAGTTCCATCAGTTGTATTCTTGTTTTCAGATATTTCTCAGTTGTTGCTTTACATACTCAGTACCAGCGATACTGACGCCCCTTAGGGGTGCTGCATTACTTGCCTGAAGGTACTCATAGACGAGGGGCCAATACCTCGTGATTCCAGCCAGCTCACCAGGTCATCAGCTCCAGTCATCCGGAGCTAGATAGCTAGAGGTGTATCCCTTTTCTTTTGTTGTACAACATGGGTAGGCCAGGGCCCTGTCCCGGCCATCTTATCAGTATTCTTAGAGGCTTACAGTTTGTATATATTTCCCTGTAGTCAGCTGAGCCGGTCGTGTGAGGCCGTGCAGTTTGCTGTAGCTGTTTAGCATTTTGTTTATGTTGGCCGTGTGAGGCCTCTGTTGATAGTAGTGGTGACCTCTCCGGTCACGTAGCTTTCTAGTATTTCATTGTTGAGTTACAGATAACTAGACAGCATGGTGGCCTTGTCGGCCCGCATAGGCTCCCTTATATTGATATATTCTGGTTAGCTGTTAGTACAGGTACAGGCGGCTATAGGCCCAGTTGGTCGGAGGCTGTATTTGCAGCCATTATATAGCCCTTTGTTTCCAGAAATCTGAGTTAGAGCCAGCCAGGCATCAAATGTTCTCAGGTTCCGTAGTCTAGTGGTTCAGGTCCTAGTAGGGCACCAGGTGCCAGTCATACCCCCCCAAGGCGGGGCATGACAGTCTGGTCTGAAAGCCATCTAACTGAGGAGTTGCTGGGACAAGCCCCCAGCTAACAGTAAGTCTAGTTGAAAATAATAAAGAAACTTAAATGAATAAAATGTGCCCTCAGAATATGAGGACTCACATTGCTGCTGCTGATAAAGAGGTGTACTCTGGATGCCATGGTATCAACAAAGGCCGGTGCATACCGGGCTAAGGAATCAAACCGCAAGAAATATTCCCGAACACTCATGGCCCCCTGCTCCAGATGCAGGAACTGGTCTACCCGAGCCTGTCGAATCTCCCGTGGCAAATAATGATCCAGAAACGCCCCTGAAAAGCTGGACCAGGTGGGAGGGGAAACATCTCTCCCTCGGGACCTTTCCCAACTTTCATACCATAACACAGCGATATCCCGTAACCAGAATGCTACCAACTCAACTGATTCTGTAGGCGTGGCATGCGTAACCCTGAAGATTCTCTGCATTTGATCCAGAAAATCCTGAGGGTCCTCTGTCCGATCCGTACCTGTAAACTATAGGGGATTCAGGCTAAGAACTCTCGGACCCTCGAACTACCGGGCCCTCCTGATAACTCTGCAACTGTAGACGGCATTGGCTGACGCTGAGCAACCATCATCTGTGCTAACATAACTACAACACTCCTAACCTCCTGGTCGGAAGGTGTCGGTATAGGGACTGCTGAAGGTAATGTCGCCCCAAGTGGCTCCTGACGTGGTGGAGACTACTGAGGAGGCTGGGACGATGCCTCTGTAGTGCCCTCTGATCGGGCTGTTTCTAAACGAGGGTGAGGCATCCTACTGGTGCCTTCCCCTGCTGCAACATCTAAGCTCCGACCTGTTATAGGATGTCGCTGGTCTGACATTATCTGTAATCAAAGAATATAGTAAGCTTTTAGGGATTCAACCCTATATTGTACCTCTCTACAGCACGACTGAATAAGAATAAAAGACAACCATCCTATCATGCCTTGCAGCCTCCTACCCATAGTATGTGGTGCACAACACATCCATGGGCAGGACTCTACTTAGCACGGCTTGCAGACTCCCTAGGATACGACCTGCTCTGATACCAAGTTTGTCACACCCCGCCTTGGGGGGTATGACTGGCACCTGGTGCCCTACTAGGACCTGAACTGCTGGACTACTAAGCCTGGGCACATCTGGTGCCTGGCTGGCTCTAACTCACATTTCTAGAAACAAAGGGCTATATAACGACTATAAACACAGCCCCCGGCCCATTGGCCTATAGCCTCCTGTACCTGTACTAACAGCTGACCAGAAACGTATCAAGTTTAGGGAATCCTATGCGGGCCGACAAGGCCACCATGCTGTCTAGTTATCTATAACCCAATCATGAAATACTAGAAAGCTACGTGACCGGCAAGGTCACCACTACTGGCAAATTATGGCCCCACACGGCCAACGTGAAAAAAGAAAAAGTACTAACAGCTATACAACTACACAGCCTCACACGACCGGCTCATCTGACCATAGGGAAACATATACAGACTGCAAGCCTCTAGGAATAGCAATAGAAATGATCGGGACAGGGCCCCGACCTACCCGTACTATACAACCAAAAGAAAATGAAGTACACCTCTAGAGTTCAGTCTCCGGATTACAGGAGCTGAATACTCGATCGCTGACAGGAATCACACGGTATCACCTGCTCGTCTATGAGTACCTGCAGGCAAGTAATGCAGCGCCCCACCGGGCGTCAGTACCGCTGGTACTGAGTATGTAAAGCAATAACTGAAAGAAATATCTGAAAACAACAATATAACTGATGAAACTGAAGTAAGGAGAATAGATTAACTGTCTGATAATGTAAGTCATACCTTCTCTTAATTATACTAGAAGGAATAGGAGTCGTACCTGGGGATGTATCACTCTACTGCTGGTCTACTCATATCCAACGTAACATGGCATAACATAACATAACATAACATAGCACACACAAACCTTACCTGGCCCCCATAAGCCGGGAGGTACAACCAGCACGGAATCTACACCCCTACCCCTGTCATCCCATCTCCTATAACGGCTATAAGCATCCCGCCGGTCCCCTGGGTATGCACTTGGGCTCGCTGAGCCCATGACTATAACTGTACCTGAGTCCGGAGGACTCCTGAATCAACACCCCGGGCGTATCCTCTCGACGGGGGTGTATAAGGGCCGACCAAGGCACAATATGGGGAAAACTGGCATCCCATCTTCGTCCCCTGTGGGACGGCATGCCACGTAGAGCGATGTATCCTCGTCCTCTAGCAGACGAGTCGATACAGCTATTAACCCTGGGCGGTCATGGATGCTAGGTAATCCAACCCCAAACAATACAACAGTCTCACTAGCAATACTATCGGCATATACCACATACTGGGGCTAATAGTGGTAAAGTATTGTATATATTACATGCTGAACTAGTGATAGTAATATGTACATATTTAATACATACTGAGGCTGGTAAATATATATATGTATGAATATAGTCTCCTGCCAGACTGTTCTGGGGCTAATACTGAACAGGATATAGTGTTTCTGCTGAAAACCATGCTGTATACTGAGTTTCTATAGTAACATGATTTGCCATTTCTAATATGCTTTCTAACCTCATTTTAACTTATCATTCTGTTTCTGAGATGTCTTACCGGTATTACATCGCTTTACTGGGTTCCAACTGAATACAATGATATCCTAACATTCTGTGTCACATCACATACTGAGCATACTGTGGAATTCCTAGTACTTATATTAGAGTCTATATCATGCTGGCAAGTTGCACGCAAGTTATAACTCGATGCTTCTAATATCGTACCAACATTCGTAGTAAACATAACACATGACTTCTAATCATTCTACTGGCCTTCGAATTACTGTACTGTACCGAAATTACTTAACTTGCCGAGGAACTAGCTTTACATACCTTATCCTTGAACTATTCGTCTGTCGGACGAGACTCGACCGGTACTTCAACTATTTTCTCCCCACTGCATTCATAAATATGTCAATTAATACTAAATACAGCTTTATTTTAAAAGGTAACGTCACTTTCGATATAGTTTATAGCCTAAACTTAGGCTTATCGAAAGACGGTCGAAAACTCGCTATTTTTCAAAGGTCCAGAAGGGAGAAATATTCACTTCACAGCTAGGAACACATAGACACTAATTTAAAGCAATTCCACTTACCTTAGCTCGGTCGCTCGACGATTCGTCGGCCGTATTTCAGGAAACTGAATCCGTAGGAATGCTCTCTGCTGCTAAATACCTCAGTATCTGAAGTTAATTTGAGTTTGGACAAGGTTCAGCAGCGTAATCGAACGAAAATTATATTATTTCTTCGTTCCTTTTCCTTCTCCTGCGTTTGCTCTCTGTTTTCTGGAAATTTATAAATGTTTTGATCATTAAAAACCGAAGTGGGGCTTTATATACTTGGGCCTGGACAAGGCCAACGTGTCACGGAGCCAACGCGGAGGCCTCTCCTCCGTGACACGCTGCCATCGCGGAGGGGCTCTGCCTCGGCTCCTTCCGCGATGGTTCGACAGGTTTCTCGTCCGATCTTTTCCCGGACCTTTCTCCAGCACGCATGGCCTTCAAATATGCTTAACCAACACGCGAATAGGTCGTCTAGGTGCCGGGAATTCTACGGGGTATAACATTTCTGGAGTATACTAGAATGTCATCGATAAATACAATGACGAACATATCCAAATACTGCTTGAAGACTCTGTTCATTAAGTCCGTGAAGGTTTCTGGGGCGTTTGTTAGCCCAAAGGACATTACCACAAATTCGTAGTGACCATACCGAGTTCTGAATGTTGTTTTCGGTATGTAACACTTTGACCCTTAGCTAATGGTACCCTGACCTGAGATAGATCTTGGAGAAACAAATAGCTCCCTGAATTTGGTCAAACAGATCGTCAATTTTGGGTAGGGGATACTTGTTCTTAATTTTGACTTTGTTCAGCTGATGGTAATCTATGCACATTCTGAGGGTACCATCTTTCTTACGCATAAATAGCACTGGAGCAGCCTAGGGAGAGATGCTGGGTCTGATAAAACCCTTGTCAAAAAGATCTTTTAGTTGCTCCTTCAACTCCTTAAGCTCAGCTGGAGCCATTATGTAAGGAGGGATGGAGATAGGCTGAGTATCTGGGAGGAGGTCTATTCCGAAGTCTATTTCCCGTTCAGGGGGAACTCCGAGAAGATCTTCAGGAAAAACATCTGGGAACTCACTGACAACTGGAACTGACTGAATGGTTGGGGTCTCAGAGTAGGAATCCTTGACCCAAACCATATGATATAGATGTTGAGACTGTGCCATAGTGGTGCTAAAAACTTGTTGACGACTGCTCGAGCGTAGACGCAAGTGTACGTGGTCTTACAAGTAATACAGTGGCCCTTTTTAAGAGCCGGATGTCGAACCCACAGGGACTGGACCAATTCAGCTAATTATCAAGTTCAAGTGTGATATTAACTTTCAAAAGTGTTGATATAGACTTTTTAAATAAAGTTTAATTAAGTCTAGGGGTGGTCAAAGAAATACTCTGAAAACATTCAAGAAGCAACTAGGGCTAACGCCGGATAACCATGCGATACTATGCTTTGTAATGGTTTAAGTATGGAATTATCAATTGTCATCTCACATAATTACAATTGCATGTTCATGGTATTTCGAGCCTCTAAACACGACAAACTAGCCTCACAACTACATCGTTGAGCGGGGATGTGACATTCTAGTTCGTGGGCAATTCAATTACGTGGATGTGGTTTGCGGGGTTTATGCTCTTGATTAGGGACTTTCGTACCTCTAATCATTTAACCGAACTTAGCTTCACAACTACTTCTATGAGTGGTGATGTGATAATTCTAAGTTGGTGTCTAACTCATCCCGTTTTAATAACCAAGCAAGGCAAATTAGGTATAATTTCTTATCCTAACCGCGAATTATATCATAAGATACAAACTTGCCCCCTCATTCTTTGTTCTTTCCTAGGTTTACTTTATCAAGCTTTAATCTAGGTGTAACATGTGTGTTTTCATGGTGATCAATCATAAAAACATCCATAATTAAGAATGTAAGACAAAACAACAATCAATAACTTAAAACCAAAACAAAATGATGTATTCACAATCATACCTTGTAGTTTCAACCCTAGAGGAAGGGTTCTAGCCACTCATGTTCGTATAATTAC
Organism: Datura wrightii; assembly: GCA_035772735.1. Classification (NCBI taxonomy): domain Eukaryota; kingdom Viridiplantae; phylum Streptophyta; class Magnoliopsida; order Solanales; family Solanaceae; genus Datura; species Datura wrightii. The sequence continues at coordinate 177,888,251 of JASDFA010000001.1, read as the reverse complement.
AAGAAAACATAATTAAAGTAACATACTTACAAGAATTGGTAGAAGAGAAGATGAAATTGATGAACCCTAGGTGAGTTCTCCCACTTCTCCCTTCACTCCTTAGCAGTTTTTCAAAATAATTTCGTGACAAAATGATTTTAGGAGCTAAGGGACCTATTTTTAGTAAATGAGAAATATACAAAATTAGGCCCGACATGAAATAGCTCCGTGTCATGGAGGTTATCGCGCCAATTTGCCTCTGTGACACGGAGGCATCGTGTAGGCACACTGGAATTTGCATCAAACATACGCCAGGCAGCCCCTTGCCGCGTTGGCAGTGTGGCACGCTGCTTGTGCAGCGCGTTAGGGGGAGTGTCACGGCCCTTGTCGCTCAGCCTGCCTGCTGTGGCACGTTGCCAATGCGCAGGTGGGCTATTTCACGTGTCCTCCTTGCCGACTTTCGCATTTTGCTTCCGATTCCATTCCTCCACTTCACCAAATCATAGATTAGTTCCTCAAATTCATTTTAAACCTACAAAAACAAGAACTAATCATGTTGGTTAGTATATATATTCACATTTACATAAAATTACATGAGAATGTATATAAATAAGTAGATAACCAAGACAAAACTAAGTTGTAAAGTATCCTTTGGGCATGCCATTTTTCCCAAGATCAATAGACATCCATTGGAAATGAGTTTCTGGCCCTTAAGGTAGGAAATAAACCTACCCTTAGGCACTGAACTGCTGCCCGTCCATTCTAACACCGGTTCATTTGGAAATTGGAACTTGACAACTCTAGTTATGCAATCAACTGAGGCATAGGAGGAATGTAACCAATCCATGTCGAGAATGAGGTTAAAGTCTACCATGTCTAACACTACAAGATCAGCTGGAATAACTTTATTCAAGACTGAGACTGGGCAGTTCCTATACACCCCGCTGGCTCTAACTGATTCACCAATTGGTGTGGAGATTGAGAAGGGTTCTGATAGGACCTCTGGACTGATGTTGAATTAAACTACTATATATGGAGTCACGAACGAAAGAGTAGCTCTTGGATCTAGGAGGGGATATACGTCTAGATGGAAAAGACGTAGCATACCAGTAACTACGCCAGGTGAGCTTTCCTGATGCTGACGGGAAGATGGAGCATAGAAGCGATTTTGGCGCTGACCGCCATCTGTACCTGATGTGCTGGCCTGCTGAGCTGGTCGGCCTGTTGGAGCTGATGATGTGGTCGATTGTGATCTCCCTCACTCTGCTGACGGGCACTCCCTAAGCCTGTGTCCAAGCTGTCCACATTAAAAACAACCCTCTCGTCCCTTAAGGCATTCCCCTAGGTGATTCCTACCACACTTGGGGAAATTTGGATACTTGTTCCCGACACTGTGAGCCTGAGACTGAGTGCCAAATGATCCACCCTTTCGATCCTAGCGGGACCGAAAGGATGGGGAGCTGGATGAACTAGGTGTTGGGGCTCTCTGCTGCTGTTGTTGCTGTGGGCGGCTACTATACCAGACCTCTAATGGCTGAAATTTGATTGGCTAGACCTTGACCATTTGTTCTTACGCTCCATATCTTTCAACTTTTCGACCTCAATTTTCTGGGCATACACAATTGAGCTAGAGAGGTCCATATCCTTGATTAGCTTCGCCGTCCTGCACTCCTTGAGGACTGTTCGGTGTGTTATATGGGTATATAAAACAACACGCAAGTGCACGTGGTCGAACAATTAGTAAGTGGCTTTAGTAAGCCAAGTATCGATCCCACAGAGACTTGGGTTAAGTGCAATTTGCTCAAGTATACTATATTTTACCTCTAAATATGCTGACAACAACGTAACCAAAAAGTTGATAATTTGTTTGATAAATTTTATACTAAAACTAAGAACAATTATCTACTTTAAATCTGAACTATGGATAAGAGCATGCTAAGGTTAACCGAACATGTAATGAAACTGACTATCATCATAAATTGGTTAATCTTTTCTTCCTGTTGCTAGCCAAGAACATTTGCCAAGAGATTAAAACTCTTGTATTTAATCTCACTTAAGAATCATGAACCATCCGTCTACATTTCTGTGATCAAATGCAATTCATGTTCTAGCCATACAATTCCGGTTCCTAAATTGACTAATACGACTTTCAGGTATATTTCTATCCTGAAAGCACATCAAAGCTCAATTTTCCCAAACCAAGTAAAGAACAATATCCTATTAATTCACAACTTTCCAATTTCGTGCTCTCTCGAGTGAAATCGGACTTTTTAGATGTACATTAATGGCGGCTACACACCAATGCAGTAAGAACAAGAATTAATAGAACAACATGGAAGAAAAGATGAAAAACCAGATAATTAATAATCAAATTTCATCACAATTGTTCTTAACCTCAGCAAGGAGAGGAATTAGGCACTCATTTGTGGATTAATCATCATAAAACGAGTGTTAATCATACAAGCAATTGAGTTAAAGAAGAAAGAAAGAGAGAAAAAACCCTGAACTTTTCGTCCCTCAACTGCCTGTAACCCACGTCCTTGCTCCACCAAGTATGAAATTTGAAAAATGAACTTAAGTGTTCTATTTATACTGCTGGGAATTTTTCCCGGAATAATGAGCAACGTGTCCGGAGTGCATCACGGAGCACTGCCTCCGTGACATGCCATGAACGTGGACCCTCACTGGAATTGGGGTTCCGGGAATTCAAGCTCAACGTGGCACGACGTGCATCGCAGAGCACTGGCTCCGTGCCACGGAGCAAACGCGGACCTTCACTGGAAATTAGGTGAATTTTCCCCATCCAGGCAGAATGCCTCCGCGATGGCAGCGTGACACGGCTCCATCGCGGAGCCCCTTTAATTCATGCTGTCCAATGCCTTTTCCCTTGCTCGCATCCAAGTCCAACTCCGATATCATCCAACATGCATTTTAGCTTCCCGAAATCACATTTTAACTGCAAAACAATGCTAATCATGTTGGTTAGTATAAATTCACATTTTATTGCCTATTACATGAAAATGTATACACATTGATAGATAAACAAGGTGAAAATGGTACTTTTGAGTATCACTTGGGCATATAAATCTGCCTAAGATCACTTACCCCACACTTAAATCCTTGTTCGTCCTCGAACAACAAACATACAATTCATGCAATTTACATCCCAACCTCGCTACTATGGTTCGACAATTTAAGCTATGGTCATACCGATTATTCAATATTGCAAATCATCAAGAAAACATGCATGGTCTTAACTATGCAATGACCTTCAATACCTTAAGACCTCCTAGACTTTAAGAATCGACTCTCGATATCGGCAAACTCATGCAAATCAGCTGATCAAGATATCCGACACGAAAATTAATCTTTCATCAAGTATGTGCCCTCACAACACAAGAGAATCTTCCCCTTTTTGCTCATGTGAGTCATAAACATTCAAACAGGGGCATGTACACACAATTTCACTCTTTCTCCCAAAAGAATTCACATGCATCATGTCGTGACCCATAAGCTTGCCCTTAGTGTACTACTCCACTAATATAAAGAAATGCAATGCAAGATCATGTAGGACTTTAATGGGTTGTAATGGAAGCTATGGAACTAGTAAATATTGGATTAGCCAATAATAGCCACTAGCATCCTTAAGCGCCTTTTCAACACATCCCATCACTCATGGACATTGTTTCTCTTTTTTTTTTTCATCATCCCATTCTTGATGATTTTCTTTAGTATGGCCCATTTCATTAAGCACACTTGACACAACAACAAAGATTATTCATGCACCTTCATTATCGTTTATTTATAACATGTGCACCTTCAACCTTTTCTTTTCTTCCCTCACTCTGCTTTTCTTTTTCTTTTCACCTTTCTCACTCTTTGACACTTTGGGAAAATGATTTTCTCTTCTTAAGCGCTTAAGAGTTTTGTATAGAATTTACGGCTAATGAAAAGAAGGAATTAAGCTCGATTTACACTTTTTGGACAAAAGAAAGAAAACAATCGGCTAAAGGCTCAAAGGGCTGACTAGGATATATAATCACAGAAAAAAGGGGGGTATGACAAGGAAAAAAATAGAAACTCTCGGTTAAAACAAAGAAATGCCTACATCCTTTCCTTCAATACACCTCCTTCATTTCGTTTTGTACACATACCAGGCAAGTTCTAGACACTTCACAATAGCATGGAATATCAACACCTCACTTCACACTTTATGCACATGCTCGATTCAAGATGTATTCACAGACTCTTCAATCAGCTAATTACAGGAATTCAAACATTAAGCCTCAATCACACTGAATCGAACTCTACAGCCTAGGTATCTCAACATATTTACAAAATTGCATGCTTTCATACGAATCACCTTTGCATTTTGAATATCATGTACAACACGCAACCAAAATTTCGCAACCATATAGTAACTACAGGTTCCGGGATGAAATCCACCAAAGAGAAAAAAAACTAAAAATTACTCGAAAAAACTACTCCTAACGACTACATTTCCCTTAAGACGGTCTTCATCCATCCATCATAGGGAACAGTCACTAACTATGACTTCGGTTCAATGGGACTAATCTCGTTAAAAGAACTGAAAACAAACGCCGAGAAACCCAAAATTTAGAAGTTGAAAAATTTGCAAAATATCGATCATTTCGATAGAAAAAGAAAAAAATAATTTATGTACACAATATTTTAAAGAAATTTTTTAAAAATATCAATCATTTCGATAAACAAAAATATTTACAGAATCAGCTGGCAACATTCAACAACACACAACAATTTCACAAATATTTACAAATACAGAACAATTCTTAAACACTTCACAAATCACAGGGACAAACAACATACACAATAACAGAGGAGAACATACAAACAAAAAAGCCCAGCCCAGCACCTAACTACTCCCACCCCACACTTAGTCCGAACACTGTCCCCAGTGTTCACAAAAATTAAATAGCACAAAATCGGGTGGTGGAACTCCCTAATCAATCAAAGTATTCCACTTCTTCGTTGGGTGCTGCTGCCTCATCTCTCATGTCCGAGTCGCCTCCGTCGTCATTATCAGACTCCATATCAGAGTCCTCCTGATGCATCTCCTCATCCGTGGGGACGTCATCATCTGTGGACTCTACAAAGGCTAGCCCTACTCGGCATAGAGCGCTGGCGTTTTCGCCAAACGGGTAGTCTAGCTTGAGCTGCCATAGCTCCTCCTCCGTCGTTGGCCTCCCACCTATCCTTAGCTGGAGCATCTGCATCCCATACATCCGTGCCATGTACTGGTCATCACGAGCGTGTCGCTCGCCAAGTGTCAGCACTGGCCCGTGGGTGGTGTCGGGAGCCTTAGTTTTGGTAACATCTAAGGCCCGCCACTCCAACTGCGGGATATAATTGAGGGCCTCCTCCTCAACATCGAGGCCCCTAAGAAAGGTGGTGAGTAGTCCACCGAAACCATACCTGTGTCGCTGGTGCAACCGGGCTCTCTTCATGGCGGATATAATAACCACCCCGACATTGATCTCCAGCCCTTTCATCAGGGCGTACACCAGGCAAACACGGTCCCGAGTTACATCAGTTATATGTACCCCCGGGATGAGGCATGAGCAGACGATCTTCAGCCAGATTCGAGCTTCCCTGTTCATCTGTGAATAGGGCAGAGTCTGGTGGTAGCCCCTTTCTTTGTGCCTGCTACATCTAGCTATAGATCGGGCCCCACATAATGTGCGTCTGATGTCAGCATACGGTGGGGTAATGTTCAGCTGTCGGAGGACGTGGGCGTCTGTGTCCCGCGCTCCTATGATGGCATTGAGTTGGTGGGGCTCCAGAGTGACTATCTGCCCTTTGATTTTGATGGTGTGGCTTCTGATTGACGGGTTCCAATTGGCATAGAACTCCCGAACCAAGTGCAGATTGCATTCCTTGGGCTCCTCAAAGATGAACTTGAGCCCAGCTGCCTCAATCCGGTGAACCATCCTGGGGAACTCCTATGCCAATGGCTCCCGTGCTATATGCTCCTCGGGGAAATATTTGTTCTCTTTGTGCTTTGCGTACCACTTTTTCCCCTCGTCCGTCACCCATCTTGTTCCATATTGGCGGCGCTGGCCGCGTGGAACTGCTGGTGTAGCTGGGACTGCTGTGCCCAGTCTGAGTCTCTTCCTTCCGGTGCCTGAAGTTGATGCACCTTTCCCTTTATCTTGCCGGCTTGCCATTTTACCTGTCAACCCAAGTAAACAAGCTCAATGTTAAGGTAAATAAATATTAACTTCGGCTAAGGTCGGGTTACGCTAGGTTACCCCACACTTAGTCCTTAGCTACAGTTACAACAATACGGCGAGAATATCTTTATTTACACAAAAAAACCAACTATACAATCATGTTTAGTGCGTTCAAAAGAAAATTCGACGGTAAAACTTCTGCGTACTACTCAGACTTCGTACAGCTAATCACAATCACTACCATCACTAACATTTTACCTATCGCACTTAGCCAAGAAAAACAAAGAAACAAAAATAACAACAAAAATTTATATACATGAACCTATCCAACCAACCAAATTCGAACAAATTTCAACATTTCCCCCAAACCCGAGAATTCGTCGACTATTAACATCCTAACAATTTGTCAATCGACTCATCTCATTCAACACGTACACCCCGGCATAAAATTCACGATTTCAACACATCTCCAACTTCAAATTCAACAACAAGCCTTAGAATTGATTCTATCAATCAAATTCGAATAATTTATGCAATCGACAAGTTCAAACAATCATAACGACATTTCGAACATTTATCAATAAACAAATAACTCGAATTCATGCTTAATTTCGACTTAGGGCAATTTAGCACACCTCCCATGCTTAATTTCGAAGAAAATTGACAAAAACTTGAGAGGGAATCGGAAAACATACCTTGAAGTTGAAGAATCGAAGAAAACTTGGTAATTTGTTGCCTTAAGCCGTGGCACGTTGGTGGGGGAGGGGTTTTGGGATGTTTGGTCACGGAGGAATTAGAAAATGAGGGGAAAAGGGGAGGTTTCAGAGTTAAAAGGGTAGAAAAATACGCGGGTCACCCGGCAACATGTGACCCGTCGTGATATACACGACAACGTGTCACGGAGTGCATCACGGTGCACTGCCTCCGTGACACGGAGCCATCGCGATAGCATTCTGGAAATTTTAAAATTTTCGGGTTATACCTCAACGTGTCACGGAGGGTAACGCGGAGGTCCTCCTCCGTGACACGGAGCTATCCCCCCAGCTCACTATTTTCTACTTTTTATTCATTTTTCTTACCTCGACTTTTCCTTCACGATTCCGTGCACATTTTTCTCCGTTTGACCTGAAAATCATCTTACTAAACAAAATTGGTTTCACCTAACTAAAATTAAAAACAATAACTAAAACGAAAAATTTTGTAGTAAATTAAGAAAAAGAAAAAAAATCTATTTACACTTTACAAAAGGAAAGAAATTTTTTTTCTCACGGGTTGCCTCCCGTGCAGCGCCTGGTTTACCGTCGCAGTTCGACGTTGTTTAAGCTCAATTGTCTGCTAGGGTGATGGACTCTTTCTCTCGATCACCGTCCTCCCCCTAGTAGTGCTTACACCTATCCGGTGGTCTTCCCATTAACTCTCGGGAATCCTTCATCTGCTTGTCATTACCATGATCAATCACATTGATCACCGAGAGTTCTTCATGCACCATCGGGAGCTTGGTTGCTTTGTACACATCGAACACCTCTACCTTGTCATGTGCTCGCATTGTGAGTTGCCCCGCAGCTACGTCGATTAATGCTTTCCCGGTTGCCAAGAAGGGACGTCCCAAAATAAATGGGACTTCCGCGTCTGGTTCAAAATCCAGAACGACAAAATCTACCGGGAAAATTAGGGAGCCAACTTGCACCAGAACGTCCTCAACAATGCCATCCGGCCTAGCTAAGGATCGATCCGCCAACTGCAAGATTACCGTTGTGGGTCTAGGACTCCCTAGACCCAACTTTCTGAATATCAAAGATGGCATCAAATTTATGCTCGCCCCCAGGTCACACAATCCACGAGCTCGGATGCTCTGCCCAATAGTAAGCTGGATAGTAAAACTTCCAGGGTCTTTTAGCTTTGTGGGCAGTCTATTTTGGATCCAGGAAGTGCACTCCTCCGTTAAAGCCACCGTAGCATACTCAGTCAACTGACTTTTGTTGGCCACGATGTCCTTTATGTACTTGGCATATTTAGGCACTCCCTGCAAGACATCAACAAGAGGTGAATTAACATGTACCTGTTTAAGCACCTCCATGAATTTCTTGAAACATGCCTCCTCCTTGTGTTTCTTGAGTCGTTGAGGGAACGGGGGTGGAGGTCTTTCTGATTCAGCTTCTTTGGTCTTCCCCCTTTCCGAACTTTGCTCCCCCTCAACTTCCGCTGCTCCCGAGTGTTGAGGTGGTCTTTCTGGTTCCACCTCCTTCAGCTGCAAACCACTCCTTGTGGTCACTGCATTTACCTGCTTGGGATTCGGATCCGTGTCGCTTGGCAGTCCTCCGCTAGGCCTTGTATTTTGGGCACAAGCAAATTGCCCAAATTGATACTCAAGAGCCTTGGTAGCTAACTGATTGTTTTTCACTTCGGCTGCCAATTTCACATAGTCAGCCTGTAATTGAGCTTGGTTAGCTATCATGGTCTTGAACATCTCCTCAATGCTGGGTGATGGTGGTGGAGGAGGTGCATTGTTGTTTCTGAATTGAGCTTGGTAGTTCTGTTGCCCTCTTTGATTCCTTTGCACACCCTGACCCGAACTTTGGCCTTGATGGTTGTTGCTACTCCATGAGAAATTAGGATGATTCCTCCAATTTGAATTGTAGCTACTACCATACTGCTGGTGGTTCCTTTGTGCATTACCCACAAAGTTTACCGAGTCAGGATTGGCTCCACAACACTCAGCTGAGTGCTCGCTGCTTCCACACACTTCACACCACAATTGCTGAACTGCATTAACTGGAGCTTGAGGCTGGTTCAAAGTCATGTTGCTGACTTGAGAATCTTGTATTTAATCTCACTTAAGAATCATGAACCATCCGTCTACATTTCTGTGATCAAATGCAATTCATGTTCTAGCCATACAATTCCGGTTCCTAAATTGACTAATATGACTTTCAGGTATATTTCTATCCTGAAAGCACATCAAAACTCAATTTTCCCAAACCAAGTAAAGAACAATATCCTATTAATTCACAACTTTCCAATTTCGTGCTCTCTCGAGTGAAATCGGACTTTTTAGATGTACATTAATGGAGGCCACACACCAATGCAGTAAGAACAAGAATTAATAGAACAACATGGAAGAAAAGATGAAAAACCAGATAATTAATAATCAAATTTCATCATAATTATTCTTAACCTCAGCAAGGAGAGGAATTAGGCACTCATTTGTGGATTAATCATCATAAAATGAGTGTTAATCATACAAGCAATTGAGTTAAAGAAGAAAGAAAGAGAGAAAAAACCCTGAACTTTTCGTCCCTCAACTGCCTGTAACCCACGTCCTTGCTCCACCAAGTCTGAAATCTAAAAAATGAACTTAAGTGTTCTATTTATACTGCTGGGAATTTTTCCCGGAATAATGAGCAACGTGTCCGGAGTGCATCGCGGAGCACTGCCTCCGTGACATGCCATGAACGCGGACCCTCACTGGAACTGGGGGTCCGGGAATTCAAGCTCAACGTGGCACGATGTGCATCGCGGAGCACTGGCTTCGTGCCATAGAGCAAACGCGGACCTTCACTGGAAATTAGGTGAATTTTCCCCATCCAGGCAGAATGCCTCCGCGATGGCAGCGTGACACGGCTCCATCGCGGAGCCCCTTTTATTCATGCTGTCCAATGCCTTTTCCCTTGCTCGCATCCAAGTCCAACTCCGATATCATCCAACATGCATTTTAGCTTCCTGAAATCACATTTTAACTGCAAAACAATGCTAATCATGTTGGTTAGTATAAATTCACATTTTATTGCCTATTACATGAAAATGTATACACATTGATAGATAAACAAGGCGAAAATGGTACTTTTGAGTATCACTTGGGCATATAAATCTGCCCAAGATCAAGGACCAAGTTTGACACTCCATTAACAAACTTCAGCATGCAAGCCCTTGGCTCAGCTACCATCTCTGGAGCATATTTAGAAAATCTAGTAAACTCCAGAGCATACTCCTCCACAGTTTTGTTGCCCTGTCGCAAGTTCATAAACTCCGCTATCTTAGCCTCCCTCAGCTCCCGAGGGAAAAACCTGTTCAGAAAAGCTGTGTGGAATTCTTCCCACTCCACTGGTCCTGCTCCCGCTGGCCGTCCTTCCTTCCACTGGTCATGCCAGACTTGGGCTACTCCTTTCAGCTGGTAGGCAGCCAAATCATCACTTTCAGAGGAACTGGCACCCATAATTCGGGTGATATTCCTGATTTCGTCCACGAACTCTTGGGGGTCCTCCCCTACTTTGGACCCCTGGAATGATGGAGGGTTCATTCGGGTGAAATCCCTCACCTTCGCTGCGGCTTCAGACCTGTTAGTGTTTATCGGTACCACCTGCTGGTTCACCTAGTTGGTGACTGTTTGGGCGAGAAGCTAGATAGCCACTCTGTACTCTGCAGTGGACACTGTGTTGTCTTAATGGGCTACTGGAGCTGGTGGGGCGGGTTTGTTGGTGTTGCTGGCCCTTCTTCCATTACCGCGTTTAGGAGGCATGGTTCATTAAAATGAAATAGAGCACGAGTTAGAAGGGAGTTTCTGAAATTGAACTTTAACGCACGATAAGGAATGTGAACAAAAGAGAGTTTTCCTAATAACATCTTGCAGCCTCCTCGTCATAAGTGTGGCGCACTTCACACTCATGGAAAAGACTCTACTCGATGCGGATTTCAGACTTTCTGAGGATACTCTAAACCTAGGGTTCTGATACCTAGTTTGTCATGCCACGAGCCTACACCCTAGACGTAACACGGTACTTGAAGTCACGAGTGACCCCAAGTCAACCCCTGGTCTATCATACATTGGTATTCTGAGTAAACATGCACATCGGAAATTTAAAATAATACATAATAACATTTATGAAAAAAAATTAAAGACCAGACATAGAGATTTAAAATATCTGAAAATCTGAAATCAAGTCTGGTCTGAAAGCCATCTAACTGAGGAGTTGCTGGGACAACCCCCCAGCTAACTCTAAGTCTAGCTGAAAACAACAAAGAAACTGAAATGAATAAAATGTGCCCTCAGAATATGAGGACTCACACTGCTACTGCTAATAAAGAGACCGGAACATAATCGGCTAACTGTGCTGGGTCTGAGAACCTGCGGCTGTATCATGAAATGATCCAACATAAAAGTATGCATCAGTACTTTGAATGTACTGAGTACGTGAGAGAAACATAAATAACATGAAAGAACTAGTAACTGAACTGAAATGACATGAAATGACCAATTGAAAATACTGAAAAATGGTACAACTGGAATATAACTGATATGGTCAAAAATGACCCTGGCTGATGGTCATAAACATGCCCTAAGTTTGAAATAGTGAGTCTGAGATACTGCACTGATTTGAACTGAACTGAGAAATCTGAGAATGAGCTAAACTGACTAGTGGTAGAGGCTATAACCAACATATAACCATGTGAGCTAAACGTGGAGTCCGATGTATACACCCCAATATACCTTGCCAGAGTATAAAGACATGGACTGTGATAATCACTATAAGAGGGGGCCAAGAGGCTAAGTAAATATAACCTACAGTGGCAACGTAGTTCTGGAACCTAGATGCGCTGGAACCCCGGCCCTTTTGGTGCTAAGTCCTGCTCCCACTGGATAATTCTATCAAGGCTACTACTGATAAGTGGATAGCTCGATACTGGGGCCCAATACTATAATTGACCCACGGATACTATCTGAGAGTTCCCTGAGCGTCTTATAGGACCAGATTTGGAAACTGAGTTCTAAGACTGGTTAGAGCTGCTTATCTGGAAGTGTCGTAACCATCTAAAGAATAAACAGATAACTGAATTGAGGTCCTGGGGCTGGTCAGAGCTATATAACTAGAATGTCATGACCGCCTAATGGACCAAATAAACTATATTCTGAGTCTGATTCTGATAATTGAGAGGCACCACTAACACCTCGGGAAAATACCGGAGTCAAACTGATCAGCTGACATTTTTGACTAACACTGAATATTCTAGTACTTTGACTAAAACTGAACTGACAATTCTGAGAAATACAAAGTATATAGACTTTCTGAATGAATCTGAATAACATACATGTTACTGAGTTTTTAACACATACAATCATTATAGAAGCCCCTAACTCTGAAATATGTAAACAATTCTCAAGAATTCGAAGCTTAAACAGGATTCTAATTTCAAACTTTTCAAAAGTTAGGCTGAATTTCTAATTTGATGGAACAAGCATCATTTTACTTACAAACTGGTGGAAATAGCTATAATTAACATAGGATAGGATTCCACATGAAATAATCCAAGAACGATAGTAATAATTTCAAATTCACAAACTCAGGGCTAGGACTGAAAGTGAACAGAGATAGTTTTGGGGGACGCAAGGGGAGAACAATCTCCTTGCTGAATTCCCACATACCTGAAGAAGAAAACCCTGAGAAAACTATGAAGAAAATCAACCCTAGCTCCTGCTTTGCACTTCCAGAGAAGTTTTTTTATACTCTATTCTTGAGGGAGTTGAGAAAAATGAATTGAAAGGGTTGTTCTAACCCTTTAATTCCCTCCTATACGAATCCAAAATGACATGGTTTCAAGTTAAAAGGGCTGGAAAAATACCAAAATACCCTTGGCAGAAAGAACTAAAAACTGTTTGACCCTGAACAACGGATCTCTGGATGGATCGTTGGTTCAAACAATAGCCCATTGAAAGCTATCGTTGGTTCTAGTTCCTGAAGCATACTTCACTGGAAAGGCCCATGGGAGTATACAATGGTCTGTTGGAACAAAGTATGGCCGTTGACACCTTCCGTTAGAACACATAGGAAAATTGGCATGGAGACAACGAGTCCTCACAACGACTCATTGGAAGAACCAACGGGTCGTTGTATCCACTCGTGGTCCACACTGCTGAGGTATTGAACTGGATGACGGGTGGGTTGCAGTAGGAACAACGGGGCGTTGTTCCCTCTCATTGTCTCAGGAAAAGGTCCGGTAATCCTCTGAACTCGGGATTCAATGGACGACAGGATGACTCATTGTTAGGTTCAATAGGTCTTCCTATGTAACGTTGTTTCCCACTTAAAGAATCCTGCTGCAACCCACGACCCTATAAAATGGTCCGTTGGTTCCACCAATGGTCCATTTTGTGGGTCGTCTGAGACAGAAAAATTTTCTGATTTTTCTATGGTTTTTCATGCAACGTCTGAATTTGGTCTAGGAAAGTTTCGGGTGTTACAACATGGTTGATACAAGACATGTGGATTATTTGATCTTCTAAGTTCATGACATCCAATTAAGTGCAAATGCTTGAAATAGAGTGAGTTGGTTGTTTAGGTCAGGCTATTTTGAAAAAGATCATTTGAAAACTTTCACATGATTGCATTATTAAGAATACTTGTTGTTTGATGTTGATTGTGTCTTTAGCTTGAGTAGACCTGTTTGAGTTGATTAACTTGTGAGGGTTAATTGAGAATTTAAGCTTGTGAGGCATAAGATCATTTTCGAGGAATACTAAATACAACTATTATGCTGACATTTGTTGTTTTTGAGTGTAAGATGAAAACAAATGAGTTTGAGCTAAAACTGAGTATGCGATAGCTTTAAAGTCTGAGTAGAAGTCAATAAAGCCAACCCGAAGTTAACTCTAGGTACAAGAGCAAGTGTGAGAAGCAAGTCTATGAGAAGTTCAGAAATAAAGACATAAAAGTATTGTCGCCCACAAGCCGCGTAGATAGCCGCGTTGCGACAGTGCATGGGAGACACGACTTGCACACTTAAACCAAAAGCCTGTTAAAATGGCTTGCCACATCGCGGCTCGTGTAATGACCAGTGATGTGGTAGGGTAGTTTTGACCCATTTTTATGCACTCATTTAATGAAGCATAGATTTGTTTGAAAATCATTTTGGGAACCATATATGTACATTAAATGCATAGTTTTTAAGGGGTATCAAGTCGAGAATGCAGCAAAAGAGAACTCAAATACTTTTCATAGGTTTCATTTTGTAATCTTCTTGTTTTATCATCGAACAATTATTACTCATGAATTCTTTGCTTTGTAATCAAATTATGAGTAGCCAAAGATTTCTACTTCTAGGGTTGTGGTGTTGATATGAATGTTGAAGTTTACATTGTGCGCTTATTTAGATTTTTATTTATGGAGTTTCTTATTTTTTGTTGATTTTAATTATTTGATTCTCTGGCCAATTATCAAATACTATATGTGGCTCGTTACTTGAAATCGAAAGAGGGAATTTTCAAGTACAATAAGAAAAAATAGGGCTTGATAACAAACTCTATTTGGAAGGGGGAGTAATATGCAAATGTGGACAAGAATATACTCGTCAGCCTTAGTTGTTACAGATGATTTTTTATATGCACTTCACTATCGATCGACAATCATAGGAATATGGACGTTAGGGATAGTCGAGTAGTTCTCGAGTATTCAGACTAATGCTCTGTAAGGGATATTAACCTGCAATTAGTAGCTCAGAAAAATAATTAAGTGTGCAATTGACGAACTCAATCGGATTATCAATCAACCATAGCCCTGGATCTTTATCTTGTTTGATTTGCATCAAAATAGTTTATCATTTGATTGTATATTCATTTTGATTTTAGTAAATTATAGTGTAATAACATAAAATTCACCAAAAATTGTTTTAACCTGCTGAATAGTTGAAATAATAATTCAAGTTAGTTAATCACTTTGACAAGTCCCTATGTGATCGATACATGGACTTAACCTCCTATATTACTTGAAGGACTGCGTATACTTGCGAGTGCGTTAGCCACAATAATAATATATCAATCTCTTTCACTATATGCTTTTCTTAGGTTGATTTACTTTATACTCTCTATTTCATAATATGGTATAAATACACTGTAGTGTGAATGTATATTACACAATTTTTTGAATAAGCTTGAAATCAAGTGGGCAGCTTGAAAGTAGCTCAAGCAGACTAGCTTGAAAGCAACTTCATAAAAACCTCACAACAACTTTCTCAGGGCAATCAAGTAGATAACTTACAAGCAGTTTCATGTTAAATCTTGCAACAACTTCCTCAGGCTTGCAATCAAGCAGGTAGCTTGCAAGTAGCTCAAACAGGCAGTTTGCAAGTAACTTTGAAAAGCATTACAACTACTTGCTGAAAGTTTTGAAACAACTTATTTTCTTCTATAAATAGAAAGCCAATGAAGTTTATTTGTACAATAATTTGAAGTTGAATAATATATCAGTCTCTCTCCATATATACTTCTGTCTAGTGTATTTACTTTATAGTCTCCATTTTATAACATATTATAAATACGCCATATTATGGATGTCCATTACATAGTTTACTAGATAAAACTGAAATCAAGAAGGCAGCTTGCAAGTAGCTCAAGTAGGCAATTTGCAAGTAGTTCAACTAGACAACTTGCAAGAAACTTCATGAAAAGCCTTGCAATAGCTTCCTCATGCTTAGAATCGAGTAGTTAGCTTGCTAGCATCTTCATGAAAAATATTTTAGTAGCTTACTTAGGCTTACAATTAAGTAGGAAGCTTACAAATAGCTTAAGTAGATAGATTACAAGTAGCTCAAGCAGACAACTTGCAAGCAGCTTTTGAAAAGCCTTGCAACTGCTTCTTTTCTTCTATAAATAGGAAGTCAGTTCAGTTTATCTGTACATCATTTTGAAGTTGAATAATAAATCAATCTCTCTCTCTATACTTTTCACTAGTGTATTTACTTTATAGTCTCTATTTCATTACACGTTATCAGCACAAAACTTTTCCATCTTGAATAAGTACTTTGAAAGCCTCGATGTATAGACTTCCTTTTTTTAGTTAGTGACAAATCTTTCTAAACTTAACGTTTTTTCCATGGATAAATTGGGCAAAGTCTACCTGTCTTGGGTGCTCAATGCTGAAATTTATCTTGATGCGATGGGTCTAGCAGACACCATCAAAGATGATAATCAGGCATCAAAGCAAGACTATGCCAAAGAAATAATATTCCTCCATGATCACCTTAATGAGGGCTTGAAAATAGAATATCTCACCACTAAAGATCCTCTTATGCTGTGGAATAATCTCAAAAAGAGATATGACCACATGAAGATGGTCATTCCTCCACAAACACATTTTTCTTATTGTGATTGAGTTGTATTGGGGCTGTATTATATCTATTGTTGGTTGTAAAGGTTGGAAGCCTCATGGGAGGGGTTGGTTGTGGCTGTTTTGGATTGGAAATAGAGAGTGTGGCGATACACTAAGTTTTTAGTTGTTGTGCAGGAATGTTGCCTGTTTGGTTGTGACAGACGATTTTGTGGGCCCATAATATTGGTTGCTACTAAAAGTATATTTCTTATGCATTCCACTTATAGCTATTAATTAAAGAAGAATGTAGAAAGAAGTATATGTTTTTAAAGAGCCCAACGAGCTAGTCAGTCACCTAGTAGCCGATATATTATCGATGTGACATGGATGTGTTAGTGGGCTATTGGTAATGGTTACGTTAGTTGTTTTTGTGTATATATCTTATTCTAAGAAGAGTTTGGTTTTTCACAAGTCTGTAAGGAAGTAACAATATATGTATGACTAAAACCTCCTTTACCATAAGCATAACCCCATGTCATTTATTTCACTTATATGAGTCATCGAGGTCTAAGTGAATATGCTATATACTCGTCATATGTCACATGCTATATATATGATTATCATTTGTTTCATGCTTTGATTATCACTTGTTTCATGCTTTACTTACTGTCCTAATTCACTTGTGTACTCGTTTATAAGCTTCTAGCACTTGTTATTACTACTTATGAGTCGAGTATCCATAATGTCTCACATGATTGTACTTGTATTCACTTGAAATATCTATATGCTTCACATGGTCGTACTTATCTTCACTTGATTATATTTGATTTCCTATTCATTTTAACTTTCTTACATTATTTACTTATTATTTTGTCTGCTTTATATATAATTACATGTTTTATATGTACCAATGTCCCTATAGCCAGGATGTAACACATAAGTTGACAGACAATCTCAAGAGGCACTTGTCATTAAACAAATTCATTTGGTGAGCTCCACTTCTACTTGGCGCTAGGATGTGTCTAGTACTGTTTTTTTATTTGTACATATGTTACAGTATGGGTATTTTGGGATCCTGTCCTGATAATGTGATAGTTGTACACGTTTTGTGTTCAGTAGAGGCTTCTTAGACACTATGTTATTATTTATATGAAGTCAATTATTTCAATTGTTACTTGTATCAGTTTGGCTAGTTTCCCTCACTTTTATATATATAGATCTATCAGTTGTATCATTTATTCACATTCATTTATTGTATCCCTTGTCGGGAAACATTTGTATAATGAATTCATCAGGTCTTTGTTCGCCTCATCTAGGCTTAGAGCGTGATAGCGCTGAATAATATGAGAGGGACCACAATGATAGTAGCAAAATGATATGTGCATGATGACAACTTTTATGCCTACCTATATGGGATGATGGATCTTCAGTTGAGGATCAATTCTAGAGCTTCCATTCTAGAGGAGCGCTTAGTGTTTGACGAGAAATATTATCTCAATAGCCATACCTAATATATATGTAGGGTGGGGCTTGTGACTTTGTCACAACCCGACCTGGGACCCTGGATCGAGACACGAGACCTAGAACTATGAATAACTCAAAGCTAACCCATGACACATATTGTAATGCCCCAAAAACTCAAAGACTAGATCCGAGACTTAAATTAGAAAATCTGAAAGTTTGCAGAAAATGCTTCAGGATGACTCCCCTAAAGAGTCGTTTGGAAACCTAACGACTCGTTAGGTCAGTCATGGGAAGGGGGATTGAGAAATGGAAAGGGGTAGACAGTGTGCCCACGGAAGACCTCACGAGTCGTGAGGTGAGTCTGATCAGTTAGAGGAGGTTTTTCTGAGAGCTAAGAAGTGTACCCCACGAGTCCTCACCACGACTCGTTATAGGACACCACGAGTCATGGAGTCGACCATGGGGAGCTTTAGACCTTTGGGCAGTATGGTCCATGACAGGTGACCACGAGTCGTGGTCGCTTACCACGACTTGTTAGGCCCCTCATGGTGGCATTCAGGGATTTCCATTCAGTGTACTCAATGAGTGTGACCACAAGTCATAGTCACTGATCACGTCGTAAAGACCACCTGAAAGTATTTCCCTGTGATTTTCTAAAGGTTGTTTATGTAATTTCCTACTCTCCTAAACTTTAAACTATGTCGTTTTAGATGTAATTCCAGACCTATTAGTGGGAATGAACAACCTTTCCCCTTATTCCCCACGTACATTCTCAAAAAAACATCATGGCTCTCCTCTCAAGTAAGCTTAGGGTTTTCCTCCATTGTAGCAGTTCGAGTCTTCTTCTCCGGGGAATTTTTAGTCAGGTATGTGGGAATTCAACAAAGGAATAGTTCTTCCCTTGTATTCCCTAAAACCCTCTTATAGTTTCTCTATCAATCTTAGCCCTGAGTTTCGAGTATGAAAAGGTTACATGTTTGTTTTAGTTGATTTCACATAGAATGATATCCATGCTTATTGTTGATATGATCTCCATCAGTTCTTGATCGAATTGTTGATGTCCTTGCAAAAAGTGAATTTAAGCCCTGAGCTTTTGAATGAAACGTATTTATGTATTAAATTCCTCATGATTTGTGAAGTGTGAGTTGGGCTGATTTTCTAGTATTCTCTATTGTTTAGATGTTGAGTAACTACTCCCTCGATAAGAATGATTTTAGCCCTGGCATAAATGAGAATACTACAATAATGCTTGTCAGATGAGATTTCCTCATTTCTTGAAAAATTTTGCCATATTGTGGATTCCCTTGTTGTTGAAAAAAGTTGAATTCTCTGTTAGCTGCTTAGTAGTTCAGTTCAGTTAGAAAGTAGAATCTCCTCAGAATATTCAGATGTTGCCAAATGATTAGTTTGACTACAGAATTCCTTGAGGTGTCTGTGATACCTCCCTATTAGCAGAATCAGACTCAGAACTCAGTTTCATTAGTCCACGAGGCGGCATGACATTTTAGATAAACAACTCTGACTAGCCTTAGGACCCTTGAAAGATTACAGTTTGTTCTTCGATGTTACGACGCTTCTAGATAAGCAGCTCTGACCAGTCTAGAACCCAGTTTCAGAATCTGGTTTGATAACACTCTCAGGGTACTTTCAGTTATGTATCCCTGACTAGTCTTGGACCCCAGTTTCGAGCTATAAGCTTAGTATTCAGTTTAGGTAATCCAGTGGGAGCAGGATTTAGCATCGAGCGGAGCAGGGTTCCAGCGCACCCAAGTTCCCAGAACTACGTTGCCAGTGTAGGTTATAGTATTTATTGGCCTGATTGGTCCCAGAATTTATGATCACCCAGTTCATGCCTCTATACCCTAGCAAGGTATATTGGGTCCTATTGGTGGGGTATATATCAGACTCCACGTCTAGCTCACGTGGTTATATGTCGGTTACAGACTCTCCCACTAGTCAGCTCAGTCCAGTCTCAGTATAAGCAGTTCAGTTCAGTTTCAGCTTTATCAGTCTAGATCAGTTTAGTACAGTGCAGTATTTCAGACTAAGAACTTTTAGACTTAGGGCATGTCATTGACCACTAGATAGGGTCATCTTGACCATATCAGTTTACTTTAGTTGTTACAGTTCAGTATATTAGTTGGTCATTGCATGTCATTTTTCAGCTCAGTCACTTTATATCCATCATTACATTCTCTCTCACTTACTCAGTACATTCAAAGTACTGACGCATACTTTTATGCTGTATCGTTGTATGATGCAACCGCAGGTGCGCAGACTCAGCGTCGTTAGTCGCTGCAGTTCAGATCCTCCTCAGTAGCAAAGTGTGAGTCCTCATCTTTCGAGGGTGTTATTTCAGTTCTTTAAGGCATTTCATTGCTTTCAGTTAGACTTAGAGTTAGTTGGGAGCTTGTCCCAGCAACTCATCTGCTAGATGACTTTCAAAAACATACTAGATTTCAGAGTATTAGTATTGTTCAACTGTTTTGCACCTTATGTTTTTAGTTTTAACTTTCATAAATGTTTTTACATTATTATTTCAAAGCTTCCGCTATGCATGTTCTACTCAGAATACCAGTGTATGATAGGCCAAGGGTTGACTTGTGGTTATTGTGACTCCAAGTACTATGTTCTGTCCAGGGTGTAGACTCGGGGCATGACAAACTTGGTATTAGAGAACTAGGCTTAGAGTATCCTTGGAATGTCTGAAAGTCGCATCGAGTAGAGTCCTTTTCATGGGTGTGAAGCGCCCCACACTTATGACGAGGAGGCTACGAGATGTTATTAGGAAAACTCTCTTTTGGTAATACTCTTTATTGTACGTTAAAGTTTAATTCTAGAAACGTCCTTCTAACTCATGCTATATTTCGTTTCAGTGCGTCATGCCTCCCAGACGCGGTAACGGAAGAACGGCCGGTAACGCCAATAGACTTGCCCCACCAGCCCCGACAGCCCCTCAAGATGATTTGGTATCTACCATCGAATTCAGGGTGGCCATTCAACTATTGGCCCAAACGGTCACCAACCAGGTGAGCCAACAGGTGGTGCCGATGAACACCAATGGGTCTGCAGTAGATTCTAGGGTGCGAGACTTCACCGGTATGAATCCTCCATCATTTCAGGGATCCAAGGTGGGGGAGGACCCCTAAAAGTTTATGGATGAGATCAAGAAGATTACCCGCATTATGGGCGTTATCTTCTCTGAGAGTGCTGATCTGGCTGCCTACCAGCTAAAAGGGGTAGCTCAGGTCTGGTATGAACAATGGAAAGAGGGGCGGCCAGCGGGAACATGAACGGTGGAGTGGGAGGAGTTGAACATAGCCTTCCTGGATAGGTTTTTCCCTTGGGAGTTGAGGGAGGCAAAAATGGCGGAGTTTATGAACTTGAGACAGGGCAATAAGATTGTGGAAGAATATGCATTGGAGTTTACCAGGCTATCTAAGTACGCTCCAGAGATGGTAGCCGAGCCAAGGGTTCGCATGTTGAAATTTGTGAACGGAGTGTCGAACTTGGTCCTCAAGGAGTGCAGGACACCGATGCTGATTAGAGATATGGACCTCTCCAGCCTGATTGTCTATTCCCAATAGAGTGAGGCCAAAAAACTGAAGGACATAGAATGAAAGAACGAATGGGCAAGGACTGGCCAGTCAAATTATGACCATCAGAGGTCTAGCGGTAGTAGTCGCCCACAACAACAACAGTAACAATAGTAGAGAACCCCAGCACCCAGCTCAGCCAACGCCCCAACACTTCCAGTCCCATCAGGATCGGAGGGGTGGAGCATCTGGCACTCAGCCTCAGAGCCACAATTCCAGGAACAGATATCCAGCTTTCTCCAAGTGTGGCAAGAACCACCTGGGGAGTGCCTTCAGGGTCGAGAGGGCTGTTTTGGTTGTGGATAACTCAGACATCGGCTCAGGGAATGCCCATCATCCAGGCAAGGGAGATCACAATCCACCACATCATAAGCTCCAGCAGGTCGACCAGCCCAGAAGACCAACACATCAGGTATGGATGGTGGTCAGCCCCAAAACCATTTCTATACATTGTCTTCCCATCAGGATCAGGAGAGCTCACCCGACGTAGTCATAGGTATGTTACGTCTCTTTCGTCTGGACTTGTATGCCTTCTTAGATCCAGGAGCTACTCTTTCATTTGTGACTCCCTATGTAGCTGTCCATTTTAATATCCGTCCAGAGGTCCTCTCAGAACCTTTTAGTCTCCATCCCTGTTGGCGAGTTAGTTAGAGCCAGTCGGGTATACAAAAACTGCCCAGTCTCGATATTGAATAAAGTCATTCCAACTGATCTCATAGAATTAGATATGGTCGATTTTGACCTTATCCTCGATATGAATTGGCTACACTCTGGTTATGCCTCAGTTGACTACAAAACTAGAGTTGTCAAGTTTCAGTTCCCTAGTGAGCCAGTGTTAGAATGGACGGTCAGTAGTTCAACGCCTAAGGGTCGGTTTATTTCCTACCTTAAGGCACAGAAGCTCATTTCCAAGGGATGTATTTATCATCTGGTTTGGGTCAAATATTCCAACTCTGAGACCTCAACCATCTAGTCAGTTTCAGTGGTTAGCGAGTTCTCAGATGTATTTCTTAAGGATCTTCCTGGAGTTCCCTCTGAACGGGAAATAGACTTCAGAATAGACCTCATTCTAGATACTCGGTCCATCTCCATCCCTCCTTACAAAATGGCTCCAGCTGAGCTTAAGGATAAGTTAAAAGATCTTCTTGACAAGGGTTTTATTAGACCTAGCATCTCTCCCTGGGGTGCTCTAGTACTATTTATGCATAAGAAAGACGGTACCCTCAGAATGTGCATAGATTACCGTCAGTTGAAAAAAGTCACAGTCAAGAACAAGTATCCCCTACCCAGAATTGATGACCTATTTGACCAACTTCAGGATGCAAGTTGTTTCTCAAAGATAGATCTCAGGTCGGGGTACCATCAGCTAAGGGTCAGGGAGTGTAACATATCAAAAACAGCATTCAGGACTCGGTATGGTCACTACGAGTTTGTGGTGATGTCCTTCGGGCTAATGAATTCCCCCACAACCTTCATGGACTTGATGAACAGAGTATTCAAGCAGTATCTGGATATGTTCGTAATTGTATTTATTGACGACATTCTGGTATACTCCAGAAATAAGGAAGAGCATGCTAATCACCTGAGGGTAGTGCTTCAGACGTTCAGAGACCACTAGCTGTTCACCAAGTTTGGAAAGTGTGAATTCTGGTTGAAGACCGTAGCTTTTCTAGGTCACGTGGTCTCGGGCGAAGGTATTCAGGTTGATCCTCAAAAGATAGTAGCAGTAAAAGATTGGCTCAGACCTACCTCTCCGACGGAAATCAGGAGTTTTCTGGGCTTAGCTAGTTATTACCAACGGTTTGTGTAAGGTTTCTCCTCTATAGCATCTCCTCTGACTAAGTTAACTCAGAAGAAGGTGAAGTTCCAGTGGTCGTATGCGTGTGAGAAGCGTTTCCAAGAGTTGAAGACCGGACTCACTACCGCTCCAGTTTTAACCTTGCTAGAAGGAACAGATGGGTTGGTTGTTTATTGTGATGCTTCCAGAGTTGGACTTGGTTGCGTTCTGATGCAGAGGAGCAAAGTGATAGCCTACGCCTCCAGACAGCTCAATGTTCATGAGAAGAATTATCCAACTCATGACTTGGAATTGGCAGCGGTGGTGTTTGCGCTTAAAATATGGAGACACTACCTATATGGGGCTCACATAGATGTGTTCACAGATCACAATAGCCTTCAGTATGTGTTCAGCCAGAAGGACCTAAATCTTCGTCAGAGAAGGTGGTTGGAGCTACTGAAAGACTACGACATGAGTGTGTTGTATCACCCGGGCAAGGGCAATGTGGTGGATGACACCCTAAGAAGACGGTCTATGGGGAGTGTGGCTCGTATTAAGGAAGACAAAAAGGAGTTAGCGAAGGATATTCACAGACTAGCTCGGTTAGGGGTGCAGTTGGTGGATTCAGCTGAAGGTGGAGTAGTGGTGCGAAACGGGTTAGACTTTTCTTTGGTTGTGGAAGTCAAGTCCAAATAGGATGAAGATCCCATCCTTCTTAAACTTAAAGAAGTGGTTCTCAGGAAGAAGGTTGATGATTTCTCCAAAGGGGGAGATGGAGTGCTCTGTTACCAGGGCATACTGTGTGTACTTGATGTTGGTGAGTTGAGATAGCAGATATCGGCTGAAGCACACAGTTCTAGAACACCAGAGACCATGAGGTATGACTCAAGATATCAGCATACCCATGTGGAAGTGGGAAGAAGTAAACATGGACTTCATTATGGGTCTACCTAGGACTCATCGGCAGCATGACTCAATCTGGGTAGTAGTAGACTAGATAACTAAGTCAACACACTTCCTCCCAGTCAAAACGACGGATGCAGCTGAGGACTATGCTAGACTTTACATTCGAGAGTCAGTCAGACTTCATGGGGTGCCATTAGCTATCATTTCATAAAGAGGAACTCAGTTCACCTCACACTTCTGGAAGACTTTTTAGAAGGGACTAGGCACTCAGGTCAAGCTTAGCACAGCTTTTCACCTGCAGATAGATGGGCAAGATGAGCAGACTATTCAGACCCTAGAAGATATGTTGAGAGCATGCGTGATCAATTTTAAGGGTAATTGGGATGACCATTTTCCTCTTATTGAGTTTGCGTACAACAACTACCACTCTAGCATTCTGATGGCCCCGTTTGAGGCATTATATGGTAGAAGGTGTAGATCTCCTATAGGGTGGTTTGAGGTTGGTGAAGCTACCTTGATAGGGCCAGACTCAGTTCATGAAGCTATGTAGAAGGTACAACTCATCAGAGAAAGATTAAAAACAGCTCAGACCAGTCAGAAATCTTATGCAGATGTGAGGAGAAGAAAAATGGAGTTCGCTGTGGGTAATTGGGTTTACTTGAAAATTTTGCCCTTGAAAGGGGTGATGAGATTTGGAAAGAAAGGAAAGCTCAGTCTGAGGTATGTAGGACCTGACAGGGTTCGGAGGCGAATTGGCAAGGTAGCTTATGAATTGGAGTTACCTACAGAGTTGGCATCCGTGCACCCCGTATTTCATGTGTCACTCTTAAAGAACTCCATCAGAGATCCAACTTTAGTGGTTGCATTGGATAGTGTAGAAATAAAGGATAGTCTCTCATATGAGGAGGTACCAGTCTAGATCCTTGACCATCAGGTTCGTAAGCTAAGGAATAAGGAAATAGCTTCAGTCAAGGTCTTATGGAGAAATCAGCAGGTTGAGGGAGCTACGTGGGAGGCCAAAGTAGATATGATGGCCAAATAGCATTTGTTCTCTACTGACTCTGCTACAACTTAAAATATTAGTTTTGCATTAGAAACTGATTTAGTTGTTGGGTTCAATTTATGTGTTCAAGTTTCCTTTATCATTTTGGATGTATGTATGAAAGGTGAAATCAGTTCAGTTATGTATGTTGAAATGTAGGTATTCATTCTGTCAGTTATGGAGTTAAATGAGCAGTATTTGATCATTATGATTGTTATTCCCTACTTTCCCGTGTGTTTTCCAACATTTGAGGACGAATGTTTCCAAGGGGGAGATAATGTAATGCCTCAGAAACACAAAGACTAGATCCGAGACTTAAATTAGAAAATCTAGAAGTTTGCAGAAAATGCTTCAGGAAGACTCCCCTAACGAGTCGTTAGGAAACATAACGGCTCATTAGGTCAATCGTGGAAAGGGGGATTGAGAAATGGAAAGGGGTAGACAGTGTACCCGATGGAAGACATCACAAGTCGTGGTCAGTCACCACGAGTCGTGAGGTGAGTCGTGATCAGTTAGAGGAGGTTTTTCTGAGAGCTAAGTAGTGTACCCCATGAGTCCTCACAACGACTCGTTATGGGACACCACGAGTCGTGTTGTCACCCGTGGGGAGGTTCAGACTTTTGGGCAGTGTGGTCCACGACAGGTGAGCATGAGTGGTGGTCGCTCACCATGACTCGTTAGGTCACTCGTGGTGGCCTTCAGGGATTTCTAGGCAGTGTACTCAATGAGTGTGACCACGAGTTGTGGTCACTAATAACGATCCATTAAGACCACCTGACAGTTTTTCCTTGCAATTTTCTAAGGGTTGTTTATGTAATTTCGTACTCTGCTAAACTTTAAACTATGTCATTTTAGACGTAATTCCAGACCTATTAGTGGGAATGAATGGCCTCTCCCCTCATTCCCCACGTACATTCTTAGAAAAACATCGTAGCTCTCCTTTCAAGCAAGATTAGGATTTTCCTCCATTGCAGCAGTTCGAGTCTTCTTTTACGGGGAATTTTTAGTCAGGTATGTAGGAATTCAACAAGGAAATAGTTCTTCCCTTGTGTTCCCCAAAACCCTCTTATAGTTTCTCTATCAGTCTTAGCCCTGAGTTTCGAGAATGAAAAGATTACATGTTTGTTTTAGTTAATTTCACATAGAATGATATCCATGCTTATTGTTGATATGATCTCCATCAGTTCTTGACCAAATTGTTGATGTCCCTGCAAAAAGTGAATTTAAGCCCTGAGCTTTCGAATGAAACGTATTTATGTATTAAATTCCTCATGATTTGTGAAGTGTGAGTTGGGCTGATTTTCTAGTATTCCCTATTGTTTAGATGTTGAGTAACTACTCCCTTGATAAGAATGATTTTAGCCCTGGCATGAATGAGAAAACTACAATAATGCTTGTTGGATGAGTTTTTCTCATTTCATGAAATTTTTTTCCATATTGTGGATTCCCATGTTGTTGGAAAAAGTTGAATTCTCTATTAGCTGCTTAGTAGTTCAGTTCAGTTAGAACGTAGAATCTCCTCAGAAATATTCAGAATTTGTCAAATGATCAGTTTGACTACAGAATTTCTTGAGGTGTCTGTGATACCTCCCTGTTAGCAGAATAAGACTCAAAACTCAGTTTCATTAGTCCACTAGGCGGTCATGAAATTTTAGATAAACAGCTTTGACTATCCTTAGGACCCCATACAGATTACATTTTGTTTTTAGACAGTTACAACGCTTCTAGATAAGCAACTCTGACCAGTCTAGAACCCAGTTTCAGAATCTGGTCCAATAAGACTCTCAGGGTACTTTCAGTTATGTATCCCTGACTAGTCTTGGACCCCAGTTTTGAGCTATCAGCTTAGTATTCAGTTTAGGTAATCTAGTCGGAGCAGGACTTAGCGTCAAGTGGAGCAGGGTTCCAGCGCACCCAGGTTTCCAAAACTACGTTGCCAGCGTAGGTTATAGTATTTATTGGCCTAATTGGTTCAAGACTTTGTGATCACCCAGTTCATGCCTCTATACCCTAGCAAGGTATATTGGGTCCTATTGGTGGGGTATATATCAGACTCCACGTCTAGCTCACGTGGTTATATGTCGGTTACAGACTCTCCCACTAGTCAGCTCAGTCCAGTCTCAGTATAAGCAGTTCAGTTCAGTTTCAGCTTTATCAGTCTAGATCAGTTCAGTACAGTGCAGTATTTCAGACTAAGAACTTTTAGACTTAGGGCATGTCTTTGACCACTAGATAGGGTCATCTTGACCATATCAGTTTACTTTAGTTGTTACAGTTCAGTATATTAGTTGGTCATTGCATGTCATTTTTCAGCTCAGTCACTTTATATCCATCATTACGTTCTCTCTCACTTACTCAGTACATTCAAAGTACTGACACATACTTTTATGCTGTATCGTTTCATGATGCAACCGCAGGTGCACAGACTCAGCGTCGTTAGTCGCTGCAGTTTAGATCCTTCTCAGTAGCAGAAGTGTGAGTCCTCATCTTTCGAGGGTGTTATCTCAGTTCTTTAAGGCATTTCATTACTTTCAGTTAGACTTAGAGTTAGCTGGGGGCTTGTCCCAGTAACTCATCTGCTAGATGGCTTTCAAACACAGACTTGATTTTGAGACTATTAGTATTGTTCAGCTATTTTACACCTATTATTTTCAGTTTTAGATTTCATAAATGTTTTATATTATTATTTCAAAGCTTCCGCTATGCATGTTCTACTTAGAATACAAGTGTATGATAGGTCAAGGATTGACTTGGGCTACTTGTGACTCCAAGTACCGTGTTCCGTTCAGGGTGTAAACTCGGGGAGTGACACATATATAACTTGAATAAGAGCATTATTCAGCGAAAATAAAGCATAAACATAATATAAGCGAAAGTCTACATAACATAAGATCATGAGAGTAAACACGAGCCAACATTGCTGAATCATCTATACATAGATGTCTGAAAAGCCTCTAAACATATGAGGAGCTTATGGGACAACCACCCCAACTAGCTCGCTAAGTCTGAAACTATAAGACATAATCAAAACTGACGTCCTCAGATCATGAGGACTCACCAAAACTGTGATAGAGCTGGACTGAGCGAGAGCGAGCTAACGACGGGACTGAGATAGATCATCCGAGCCTATATCATGAGAAGATATAACATATAGTATGCGGTTAGTACTTGCAATGTACTGAGTATGTAGAGAATGTAAAACATTCTAGTAAAAATGATAGTCTGAATTCATAAATATAAATTAAGATAGAACATGAGAGTAGGAACAACATGCTAAAAGCCTTATACCTGAAATAAGTATAATCATAAGCCATTCATCATAAGCTGAACATAATAAGGTTTAGAAATAGAAATCATATAGCTTGCTATACTTGAAATCATAAGTGATAACTCATAGACTGATCAATGGGTCAAATATTCTATAAAACATGATATCATAAGACATGAACATAAGTAACTGAAAACATGATGAATAATGGGAAGCTTCGTCATAACCGACACCATCACGATAAAGCTTACATGATGCCCCAACTATCTTGCTCAAGTGGGCAGATCCGTCCTAAGCGTTGCTAGGGAAAAGAACGATGAAGGTGTGATATGACTGATGTGCCTTAGGCAGAAGAACCACTCTCTTGAGAGGTCCCAAATAAGAACATATATACCTACGGTGGTGCGCAGTTATGAGATTTGGGTCCTTGAAATCCTGGGCCTACTCGATGCTAGACACTACTCCCAAAACATACATATTACTCATAATCATATTCTCAAAACATAGATTAAATTTGTTTATTAGGAGTCTTGACTCCAAATATTTATGTAAAAATGATCTTGTAAGCCTTGGCTAAAAACGTGATAAAACATACATGACTTACATGGGCTTGCCCAAATCATGAAATCATACATACTTGAAATAAGCCTCATAATTCAAAATCATGGAATCACAAGCTAAGAATTCATAAAAATTCATGCATACTTTGATGATTCATCATACTTGAAATCATGGGATCATAAGCTTGAAATTCATAAATCATGCATAATAGTGAATAAACTTCATAAACTTGAAATCATGAATTCGTAAGTAAATTAAGAGACAAATCTTCCCTAATTTCCCTAAATTTAAAACATGAGAGAATTGAACCCATAAAGATAGCATGGATAATTGAATGGAATTTGGTTAAACCCTAGAATTTTCATAAAACTTGATTAAAGACTTGAAATTGTAGAATATGAATGAAATTGGGCATGAGGGTGGAAGGATTTCCCCCATTCATAACCCTACATACATGAGCTTGAAGAATCTTTAACTTGATTGGAGTCCCAAAGTGATTTGAGATGATGAAATCCTAGCTTTCTCCTGAGGGGATTTGATCTTCACTTACGGTGTTAGGAGTACAATGAGGATTTAGGAAGATTAAAACCCTTAAAAACACCCTTTAGGAGACTTAAAATGACTTAGTCTAGGAATTAGAAACTTAAGAATTACGAAAACACCCTTAATGATCCAACAGAAAATTACTCACTGCCAAACCCAATGAGCGACTGGACGACCCGTTGAGAGACTTGACAGGTCATCCCTTGACCCGTTGTCACTGGTAGATTCTTCTCAATTTTTTTATCTTCTCTTGATGCCTCACTTGACAATTCATCGTGTCACTTAATGGATCACTTAATCAGTCGTCAAGACTTTTTAAAACTCGACATTTCTCAATTGTCCTGCATCCAATGACTCACTTAATGAGTTGTTAAGTGATCTAATTGGTGACTTGACGACTCGTTCTGTGCTCTAGTGTAGTTTTATCTATTTTCTCCATTTCAGTCCTCGGGTCTGATCTTAGGGATATTTGGGGTGTTACATTATCTCCCTTTGGGAACATTCATCCTCGAATGTAGATTAAGCATACTGAAAGGCCAGGGAAAGAACTGCAATCCCAAAACTGAACAAAAGAACTGCAATCCCAAAACTGAACAACTATAGCTGAAAACCGACGGAGTGACTGACTCCGTGTCACGACCCGAGTCTGCACCCTGGACGGGAAATGGTAGTTGGAGCCACAAGTGACCCCAAGCGAACCCATGTTCTATCATCACACTGGTAACTAAGTAAGCATATGCGGAAGCTGGGCAAAAATAAATATCCAAATAAAATTGTTTTGGAAATAGTAAACATAACTATAAAGAATGCTGATCATCTGTGTCTGAAAGCCAACTATTAACTGACGAGTTGCTGGGACAAGCCCCCAGCTAACTTTAAAATATGAATATGTACTAAACTAACTGAAAACAAAACATCATCCTCAAAAGATGATGACTCACCAATAAGACTGTTACGAAATTGCTGGGAGGAACTACCGACGAAGTTGAGACTGGGAACCTACACCTGTATCATAGTACGATATGACACGGAGAGTATTCATCAGTGCTTTGAATGTACTGAGTAAGTTAGATATACATAAAGCATGGAAAACAAGCCCTAAACTGAAATAACATGAAATGACCAACTAATACTGAATACGGATAGAAGCTGAGCTATAACTGTGTTGAGGTCAAAATAGACCCTAACTGGTGGTCATAAGCATGCCCTGAAACTGATGACTGAACTGAGATAAACTGAGACTAAGTTGAATTGAACTGTATTGACAAGTGTGAGAGTCTATAACCGACATATAACCACGTGAGCTAGACGTGGAGTCCGATGTATACACCCCAATGGAGAAAGCCCACTATACCTTGCAAGGGCATAATGGCTGGGCTGGGTGATCACAAGTTTGGGGCCTGTTGGGCCAATGACCTAGGGTGGCAACGTAGTTCTAGGAACCTGGGTGCGCTATAACACCGATCCGCTTGGTGCTAAGTACTACTCCCATTGGATAGTCCTAAATTGACTACTAAACGTATAGGTCAAAGCTAGGGTCTTGGAATAAGTCAAAAATACTTATCTGGAAGTAACCTGAGAGTTTGTAGGACCGGATAACTGAAACTGGAGTTCTAAGACTGGCTAGAGCTGCTTACCTGGAAGTATCGTAACCGTCTAGAGAACTAACTGATAACTGAAGCTAGGGAGTATTACTGAACTGAATTCCTCAAAATTTAACTAACTATCGTCAAACTGATCATTTGACTTACTAAAAGATACTGTAGAGGACTAATTACTAACTGAGACTAAACTAACATTCAAACTGGTTGTGAACTCACATAATGATCACAACATGAGAAATTCAAGAACTAACAAAATCAAGCAACATTTTGTATTTAGACAATTATGTAAGACCCAGATTACTGTACTGCATTCATAGAATTAGGGCTAAAATAATATTTCATGAAGAAAGAACAACATCCTTGCTATATAGTGAAAACTTTGCAAGAATCCATAAGAATTTCAATCGACAAGAATATTCATAATCTACTGAAGCTAACCCTATTTTCTAACATTCTGGGGTAAGACTGATGATGAATTATAGAAGGGTTCTGGGGAACAAGGGAAGAGCAATTCCCACATACTTGGAGTCGAATTCCCTAGGAAGAACTCGGAGAATCTGAGAATAAAACTTGAAAGCCCTAGCTTGCTCTGAGAGAACTGCCTGAGTAGATCGTACTTCTGCTATCTGGTTTTCGGAAGGAACGAGGGAGAGGGTTGACTATACCTCTAAAATCCCTCCTAAAAATACCCTAAATGACATAGTTTATAAGTTAAGTCCGTAGGGTTTTACGAAATTGCCCCTGAAACACTTAATGAAAATTCTGCCCGACAGGTGGAACGACTCAACCTACGAGTTGCACCATGGTCCTATGATCCATACCAAGAGTCGTGGTTAGGGACTCTGCTCCAACTCAATCCTCTACAGTTTTTCCACAACTTCTATGTACGAGCCATACCTCTATTGTACGATCCGTAATTCCAGTCGTGGTTCCTCCAACCTAAATCTATGACATTCACCCTCCCCCAAGTTATGAGTCATGGTACGTCTCGTACCTCGGTTATATGGGTGGTACTGTGACTCGTACTGAGGCAATTTTGCTAGTTCTCTACAGAATCAACTTTTAAATTTCCAAGTTCATCTTAGGTAGTTATGGGGTGTTACAATATCTACCCCTTGAGAACATTCTTCCTTGAATGAAGGCTGAGTAAGCTGAAAGACTGAGAAAAGAGCTGAAATTCCCAAATTGAAAACTACAAACTAATGTATAATGGAGTGATTGATTCCAAACTAAAACAGGCATAGTAACTTAGTTGACACAACTAGTGTGCACATTGAAAACATGAATAGAGCTAATGAGTACGGAACAGAATAGAGTATTGAAGAGGACTTTAATACCTGATACTAAAACTAGACTGGAAGGGAATAAATATAGATATTTATCCATTATGTAGGCTTTTGCTTCCTATGTGGCCCCATCAACTAGCTGGTTTCTCCACAAGATTTTTACTGAAGCGACCTCCTTCTTTCTCAGCTTACGAACCTGATGGTCTAGGATCTGAATTGGGACTTCTTTGTAAGAGAGACTATCCTTCACTCCTACATTGTCTAGTGGCATAACTAAGGTCGGGTCACAGATGCACTTCTTCAACAGTGACACATGGAATACTGGGTGCACAGATGCTAACTCTGAAGGTAATTCTAACTCATAGGCCACATTGCCAATTCGCCCCATAATCCTGTAGGGTACTACATACCTTGGACTGAGTTTCCCTTTCTTTACAAACCTCATCACCCCTTTCATAGGTGAAATCTTTAGATAAACCCAATCATCTGTAGAAAATTCTAGTTCCCTTCTCCTCACAACTGCATATGATTTCTGGCGACTCTGAGTTGTCCTCAACCTTTCTCTGATAAGTTGCACTTTCTCCATAGCCTCGTGAACTGAATCTAGACCTATCAAAGTAGCTTCACCAACTTCAAACCACCCTATAGGATATCTACACCTTCTACCATATAATGCTTCAAATGTGGCCATCTGGGTACTGGAGTGGTAGTTGTTGTTGTATGCAAACTCGATGAGAAGTAGGTGATTATCCCAACGGCCCTTGAAGTCGATCACACAAGCTCTCAACATTTCTTCTAAGGTATGAATAGTCCGCTCAGCTTGTTCATCTATCTGAGGGTGAAAAGCTATGCTGAGCTTGATCTGAGTACCAAGTCCTTTCTGAAATGAGAAATTATGGAAAAAGGAAACCCATGTAGTCTGACTAACTCCCGGATGTACAACCTAGCATAATCCTCAGCTGAGTCTGTATTTTTAACTAGGAGAAAATGTGTTGACTTAGTCATCTGATCTACTATTACCCAAATGCAATCATGCTACCATGAGTACGAGGAAACCCTATAATGAAGTCCATACACTTCCACGTCGGTATGTTGATATCCTGAGTCATGCCCCAAGTCTCTGACGTTCAACTTTAACCGGCTGGCAGTTTGGGCACTTAGCCACAAATTCCGCAATATCCCTCTTCATGCGTTCCACCAGTAGATTTCCCGTAGGTCACGATACATCTTAGTGTTATTTGGGTGGATAGAATATTTGGAATTGTGTGATTCTACCAGTATTTGATGCCTCCATTTTTCTATATCTGGAACACATAATCTGCCCTGGTAGCGAAGTACACCATCTCCCCCTTTGGTGAAGGCCTTCACTTTTTTTTTAACACTGCCTCTTTCAGCTTGAGCAGTATGGGATCTTCTTCCTGCTTTGACTTAACCTCAACAACTAATGAAGATTCTGACCCACTCTACAGTACTACTGCACCCTCAGCTGAATCCACCAACTGCACTCCTAACTGAGCTAACCTATGGATATCCTTTGCCAGCTCTTTTCTGTTGTCTTCAACATGAGCAACACTCCCCACGGACATTCTTCGTAGGGCATCCGCCACCATTTTGGACTTGCTCGGATGGTATACAACACTTATGTCATAATGCTTCAATAACACCAACCATTTTCTTTGGCGAAGGTTCAAATCCTTCTGACTGAACATGTACTGAAGGCTCTTGTGGTCGGTGAAAACGTCTACGTGAACCCCATAAAGGTAATGCCTCCATATTTTCATAGCAAACACAACTGTCGCTAATTCAAGATCATGAGTCGGATAGTTCTTCTAATGAACCTTGAGCTGCCTGGTGACATAAGCTATCACCTTACCCTGCTTCATCAGAACGCAACCGAGGCCAAATCGGGAAGCATCACAATAGACTACGAACCCATCTATTCCTTCTGGTAAGATCAAAACTGAAGTTGTAGTGAATTGAGTCTACAACTCTTGGAAACTCTTCTCACATGCATCTGACCACTGAAACTTCACCTTTTTATGAGTTAATTTAGTTAGAGGAGATGCGATAGAAGAAAACCCTTCTACAAACTGTCAATAATAACCGGCTAGACCCTGGAAACTTTTGATATCTGTTGGGGAAGTGGGTCTTGGCCAATCTTTCACTGCTTCTATCTTTTGAGGATCTACCTGAATACCCTCACTTAAGACCACATGATCGAGGAAGGCCACAAACTTCAACCAGAATTCACATTTGCTGAATTTAGCGAACAACTAATGGTCTTTGAGAGTCTGCAACACTATCTTTAGATGGTTATCATGATCCTCCTCATTCCTGGAGTATACCAAGATGTCATCTATAAACACAATGACGAACATGTCTAGGTACAATTTGAATACCCTGTTCATCAAGTCCATGAAAGATGCATGGGCATTGGTTAGTCCAAATGACATAACCATAAATTCATAGTGACCATACCGAGTTCTGAAGGTTGTTTTCGGTATGTCACATTTCCTAACTCTAAGCTGATGATATCCTGACCTGAGATCTATCTTGGAAAAACAACTGGCCCCCTGAAGCTGATCGAACAAGTTGTCAATCCTGGGAAGGGGACACCTGCTCTTGACTGTAACTTTGTTCAGCTGACGGTAGTCGATACACATTCTAAGGGTATCATCTTTTTTTCACACGAACAACACTGGAGCACCCCATGGAGAGACACTAGGCCTGATGAAGCCCTTATCTAAAAGGTCTTTCAGTTGTTCCTTCAACTCCTTAAGCTCAGTTGGAGCCATTCTATAAGGAGGAATAGAGATAGGATCAGTTTTTGGAAGAAGGTCTATGTCGAAGTCTATTTCCTGCTCGGGAAGGACTCTGGAAAGATCTTTAGGAAACACGTCAGGAAATTCGCTGACAACGGGAACTGACTGAATCATTGGGGTCTCAGAGTTAGAATCTTTGACACGAAGTAGGTGATACATGCATCCTTTCAAAATGAGATTTCTTGCCTTAAGGTAGGAAATAAACCGACCCTTAGGCGCTAAAACACTACCCATCCATTCTATAACTGGCTCAATGGGAAACTGAAACTTGAGGACTCTAGTTCTGATGTCAACTGAGGCAAAACCAGAATTAACCAATCCATGCCAATAAAGAGGTAAAAATTGACCATGTCTAGCACTACTAGATCAGCTGGAATAACTTTACTTAATACTAAAACTGGGCAGTTTCTATATACCCGGCTGGCTCTAACGAACTCACCAACTGGGGTAGAGACTGAGAACAATTCTGAGAGGACTTCTGGATTGATTTCAATCTGAACAGCTACATAAGGAGTCAAGAATGATAATGTGGCTCCTAGATCTAGTAGGGCATATACATCTAGATGAAAAAGATGTAACATACCCGTTACCACATCAGGTGAGCTCTCCTGATCCTGACGAGAGGAAAAAGCATAAAAACAATTTTGGCGCTAACCGCCATCCGTACCTAAAGTAGTCCCTTGCTGAGCTGGACGATCTGCTGGGGCTGCTGAAGTAGAATGAATTTTTCCCCATCCTGCTGATTGACACTCTTTTAACCTGTGACCCAATTGCCCGGATCCAAAGCAACCCTCTTTGCCCATATGGTATTCACCTGGATGGTTTCTTCCATACTTAGGGCAAGATGGGTAACGGTTGCTAGAACTGTAACTCTGGGACTGAGAGCCAGATGCTCCACCCTTTCGATCCTTTCGGGACCGGAAAGAAGGGGCACTGGCTGATGTGGGTGCTGGAGTCCTTTGTTGCTGCTGCTCTGGGCAACCACTGCTACCGGACCTCTGGTGGCCATAATTCGACTGACTTGTTCTAGCCCGCTCCATATCCTTCAACTTCTCTGCCTCAATCTGCTGGGCATGAATGATGATGATGTAGAGGTCAATGTCCAACCATCTCTGGAGCATACCTCGAAAACCGCATGAACTCCAACGTATATTCCTCCACTGTTCTATTACCCTGCCTCAAATTCATGAATTCGACGACCTTGGCCTCCCTCAATTCCCGAGGGAAGAATCTATCTCGAAACGTAGTAGTGAACTCATCCCACTCTACTAATCCTGCTTCTGCTGGCCTCCCTTCCTTCCACTGGTTGTACCAAATTTGAGCCACCCCTTTCAACTGGTAGGCAGCTAGATCAGCACTCTCCACCAAACTAACACCCATAATTTGGGTGATCTTTCGTACCTTATCCACAAACTCCTCCGGGTCCTCTCCCACCTTGGATCCATGAAAAGCTGGAGGGTTCATTCGGTGAAGTCCCAAACCCTGGAAGCTACTATAGACCTATTTACATTCACTAGAACCATCTGTTGGTTCACTTGGTTGGTCACCATTTGAGCCAACAAATGATTCACCGCTCAAAATTCTGTTGAGGACACTTGATCGTCTTGAGGGGCTGCTGGAGCTGGTGGGGCAGACGATTGGCATTGCCAGTCCTCCTTCCATTTCCTTATTTTGGAGGCATATTGTCACTGAAATGAATAGAGCACGATTTAGGAGGACATTTTCAGAATTAAACTCAACGCACGATAAGGAGTATGAATAAAATGAAGTTTTCCTAATAATGTGTTGTAGCCTCCCCATCATAAGTGTGGCGCTCTTCATACCCATGAAAAGGACTCTACTTGAGTTGGCTTTCAGACATCCTAGGATACTCTAAACCTAGTGGCTATGACACCAAGCTTGTCATGACTCGAGTTTGCACCCTGGACGGAACACGGTACTTGGAGCCACAAGTGACCCCAAGCGAACTAATGGACTATCATCACACTAGTAACTAAGTAAGTATACGCGGAAGCTGGGACAAAATAAATATCCAAATAAAACTATTTTGGAAATAGTAAACATAACTATAAATAATGTTGAACATCTGTGTCTGAAAGATAACTATTTACTGATGAGTTACTGGGACAAGCCCCCAGCTAACTCTAAAATCTGACTAAGTACTGAACTAACTGAAAGAAAAACATCATCCTTGGAAGATGAGAACTCACCAATAGGACTGCTTCTGGAATCTTCGAAAAGAACTACTAACGATGCTGAGATTGGAAACCTGCGCCTGTATAATAATATGATACAAGATGGAGAGTATGCGTCAATTCTTTGAATGTACTGAGTAAGTGAGATATACATAAAGCATGGAAAACAAGCACTAAACTAAAATAACATGAAATGACCAATTGATACTGAATATTGATAGAAGCTGAGCTATAACTGTACTGACGTTAAAATAGACCCTAACTGGCGGTCATAAACATGCCATGAAACCAAGTGATTGAACTGAGCTAAACTGAGACTGAGATGAACTGAACTATACTGACAAGTGAGAGAATCAATAACCGACATATAACCACGTGAGCTAGACGTGGAGTCCACAGTATACACCCCATCAAAGAAAGCCCACTGTACCTTGCCAAGGTATAGTGGTTGGGCTAGGTGATCACATGTCTGGGGCCCGTTGGGCCAATGACCTAGGGTGGCAATGTAGTTCTGGGAACCTGTGCACTGGAACCCCGATCTGTTCGGTTCTAAGTACTACTCCCACTGGATAGTCCTAACTTGAATACTAAATTGATAGCTCGAAGCTGGGGTCCTAGACTAACTCAGGAATACATATCTAGAAGTAACCTCAGAGTCAGTAGGACCGGATAACTGAAACTAAAGTTCTAAGGCTAGCCAGAGCTACTTACTTGGAAGCGTCATAACCCTCTAGAGAACTAACAAAGTCAAGCAACATTTATATTTAGAAAATTATGCAAGACCCAGATTACTGCAACCATAGAATTAGGGCTAAAGAAATATTTCATGAAGAAAGAACAACATGCTTGCTAAATAATGAAAATTTTGCAAGAATCCATAAGAATTACAATCCACAAGAATATTCATAATCTACTAAAGCTAACCCTATTTTCTGACATTCAAGGCTAAGACTGATGATGAATTATAGAAGGGTTTTGGGGCACAAGGGAAGAGTAGTTCCCTTGTTGAACTCCCACATACCTGGAGTAGAATTCCCTAGGAAGAACTCTGAGAATATGAGAAGAAAACTTGAAAGCCTAGCTTGCTCTGAGAGAACTGCCTGAGTAGATTGTACTTCTGCTATCTGGTTTTCGGAAGGAATGAGGAAGAGGGTCGACTATACCTCTAAAATCCGTACTGAAAACACCCTAAACGACGTAGTTTAGAAGTTAAGTCGGTAGAGTCTTATGAAATTTTCCTTGAAACACAATGAAAATTCTGCCCGACAGGAGGTACGACTCAACCTACGAGTCGTACCATGGTCCTAGGGTCCGTACCATGAGTCGTGGTTAGGGACTCTGCTCCAACTCATTCCTCAACAGTTTTTCCATGACTGCCATGTACGAGCCGTACCTTTATTGTATGATCCATAACTCCCAATCGTGGTTCCTCCAACCTGAATCTCTGACATTCACCCTCCCCCCAGTTATGAGTCATGGTATGACTTGTACCTCGATCGTATGGGTCATACTGTGACTCGTACTTAGGCAATTTTGCCAGTTCTCTGCAGAATCAACTTTTAAATTTCCAAGCTAGCCTTAGAAAGTTATGGGGTGTTACATTCCGGACTGAGATACATGACTGATATGAATTTATGAAATATACATGCATGCTATGACATGAAAGGAATTGAGAGACATGAACTTGACATGAAACTGAGTAGAGTACTAAGGAGGAAACTGGTACCTTATGTTGGAACTGAGCCAAAAAGGAAAAGATCCAGGTATCTAGCCATCATATCTACTTCGGATATCAATGTAGCTCCCTCAACAAGATTTCTACACAAAACTTTCATGGAAGCTAGGCCTTGTTCCTCAATTTTTGAACCTGACGACCAAGGATTTCAACTGGAACTTATTCATAGGTAAGGCTATCCTTCACCCCAATTCTCTCTACCGAAACAACCAAAGATGGATCACCAATGCACTTTTTCAATAAAGATACATGGAAAACTGGGTGTACCAAAGCTAACTCCGCTGGTAGCTCCAACTCATATGCCACCTTGCCAACTTGCCTCAAAATTCTATAAGGACCAACATATCGGGGACTAAGTTTTCCTTTCTTACCAAATCTTCATAACTTCTTTCATGGGAGAAACCTTCAAAAATACCCAATCACTGACCTCAAACTCAAGATCTCTTTCCCCTAACATTCGCATAAGACTTCTGACGACTTTGAACTACTTCACCCTCTTCTGGATAAGACAAACTTTCTCCATAGCCTCATAAATGGAATCTATCCCTATCAACGTAGCCTCACCTACCTTGAACCATCTAATAGGTGATCTACATCTCCGCCTGTAAAGAGCCTCAAACAGAGCCATTTGAATGTTGAAGTGATAACTGTTATTTTAAGTAAACTCAATGAGAGGCAAGTGATCATCCCAACTACATTTAAATTGATCACACACGCCCTCAACATATCCTCTAGAGTCTGAATAATTCGCTCGGCTTGACCATCTATCTGCGGGTGAAAAACTATGCTGAGCTTCACCTGAGTGCCAAGGCTCTTCTGAAACGATCTCCAAAATTGAGAGGTGAAATGAGTACCTCTATCTAAGATAATGGTCAAGGAAACTCCATGAAATTGAATCAACTCCCAAATGTACAATCTAGCATAATCCTAGGCCGAATCTATAGTTTTGACCGGTAAGAAATGTGTTGATTTGGTCAACCTTTCCACAATCACCCATATAGAGTAAGACTGTCAGCGTGTATGAGGCAACCCTGTAATAAAGTCCATATTGATCTCTTCCCACTTCTAAGTAGGAATGCTGATGTCCTTAAGCAAAGCTCCAGGTCTCTAATGCTCGACCTTTACCTATTGACAATTATAACACTTAGCCATAAATTTCGCTATATCCTTCTTCATGCCATTCCACCAATAGATTTCCCGCAGATCACGATACATCTTGGTGGCACCTGGATAGATAGAGTATCGACAGCCATGAGCCTCGCTCAACATCTTCTCTCTCAAGTCATCCACTACCAGAACGCACAACTGGCCCTAATATCAGAGTACACCATCTCCCTCTTGGGAGAAAACCTCCACCTTCAAATTCCGAACTGCTTCCTTTAACTTTACCAGGATAGGATCCTCATCTTTCCTTGCTTTAAATTCTATCATCAATGAAGATTCTGAATTATTCTGAACAATAACACCACCATTCATTGAATCAGTAAGGCAAACTTCTAAATGAGCAAGCCCATGCACATCCTTCACCAACTCTTTCCTCTCGTTCTCGACCTGGGACACACTCTCCATGGACAGCCTACTAAGAGCATCCACTACTACATTGGCCTTGCTCACATGGTAAAGGAAACTCATGTCATAGTCCTTGAGAAGCTCTAGCTATCTCCTTTGTCGTAAATTCAAGTCCTTCTGAGTAAACACATACTGTAGGCTCTTGTGATCCGTGAACACATCCACATACACCTTATATAAATAGTGCCTCCAAATATTCAAAGCAAACACCACAACTGCCAACTCTAGGTCATGCGCCGGATAATTCTTCTCTTGAGTCTTAAGTTGTCTAGAGGCATCACAATACACAACAAAACCATCTGTGCCCTCTAGTAGGGTCAGTACTAGGGCTGATGAGTCGAATCTTTAACTCCTGAAAACTCTTCTCACAAGCGTTAGACCACTAAAATTTGACCTTCTACTAGGTCAACTTAGTCAACGGTGCTATAATGGATGAAAATATCTCTACAAAATTCCTATAGTAACTAGCTAAACCCAAGAAGCTCTTAATATTAGTAGGACTGACAGGTCTACACAAATTCTTCACTGCTTCTATCTTTTAAGAGTCCACCTGTTCACCCTCACTAGAAACCACATGAACTAAGAATGCTATTGAGTTCAGCCAAAACTCACACTTGCTAAATTTAGCAAACAACTGGTGATCCTTAAGAGTCTGCAACACAATCTTCAAATGAGCGGCATGCTCCTCCTCGCTCTAAGAGTATATGAGAATATCATCTCTGAAGTCAATCACGAACATATCCAAATACTGCTTAAGAACCCTGTTCATCAAGTTCATAAAAGTTGTAGGAGCATTCGTTAGTCCAAAAGACATAACTACTAACTTATAGTGACCATATCGAGTTTTGAAGGCTATTTTTGGAATGTTACTCTCCCTAACTTTGAGTTGGTGATAGTCTGATCTGGGGTTCATCTTTGAAAAGCACTTAGCACCTTGAAGCTAGTTAGACAAGTCATCAATACTGGGGAGGGGATATTTATTCTTGATTGTGACTGCCATAATCAATGCACATCCTAAGGGAACCATCCTTCTTTTGAACAAAGAGAACTGGAGCACCCCATGCGGACTTACTAGGCTTGATGAAACCCTTATCTATAAGATCTTTCAACTACTCTTGCAACTCCTTAAGCTTGGCTTGAGCCATTTTGTAAGGAGGAATGAATATGGGTTGCGTATCAAGGAGAAGATCAATACCAAAGTCAATCTCTCGCTCGCTCGGGACTCCTGGTAGATCATTTGGGAACACCTCCAAATACCCACACACCACAGGGACTGGCTGAAGATTCGAGGTCTCGGAAGTAAAATCCTTAACCTGAACTAGATGATATACACAATCCTTGGAGATTATATTTTTAGCCTTTATATAGGAAACAAAGTGGCGTACAACACATAAATAAACTACCCTTTCACTCTAGGATTGGTTGTCTCAAAAATTGAAACTGTTACACTCTGTAAGTTTCTATTGTTTAATGGGCGCATGCATACGTATGTTGAGAATTTTGGAGTACGACACATGTGAGGAATGGCTAGGGGGATGAATATATGAGTAGGAAATCGAGCGGGCAGGAGGCCGGGGGCACTAGGTGCCACCCCGCGCCAGCCAGCCTGGTGCCATGGCTGGTGCGATGGGCGGCGCGCCGTGCCCCTCTGCTACCGATCACCCACCTATATATAAAACTTAAGTTCAAGTTAAGTTTATTTAAACATTTCCCCCAAGTCATTTCTCGATCTCACGAAGGGTTTCCTCTACTTTTATTTTGTTTTTTGTTAAATTACGTTGTTAAACTCCGTCCAAACGCAAATTCACCTTGGATAACGAGTTCTAGGCCTACGAGAAGCATTTCTGCAGAGTTATTTCTTGAAACTTTTCTCGGTGTACCGGAAGCCCCTCTGAGTAAAAGTTGTCGGAATTACTTCAAATT
This sequence comes from Datura wrightii, assembly GCA_035772735.1. Taxonomy (NCBI): domain Eukaryota; kingdom Viridiplantae; phylum Streptophyta; class Magnoliopsida; order Solanales; family Solanaceae; genus Datura; species Datura wrightii. The sequence continues at coordinate 177,845,693 of JASDFA010000001.1, read as the reverse complement.
GAGTCCTAGGAGGCTACAGGCGATAGGTAACAATTTCTCCCTTTTAGACTCTCGAGAATTTGTGAGCTTCTGGCCGAATTGAATGAAGTTTGAACTGTAGTTATTAGATTTAAAAGATATTGTCGTTTGCAGACTCCTACTATTGAAATAACCTTATTCTTTCAGCGTAGAGGCTACAATTGAGTGGAATTACTGGCTTCAGGTTGGAAACTATTCGGGTGAATGAAAATCGGCATTCGAGGTATGTTAAGGCTTATCCATTTGGCAAGTTATTCTCGTCGTATAGTGATACAACCTATGCTTCTGAAAGTAGATAATTATCTTATATGTTGCTATTAGCTACTGAAAGTATAGTGTCTATGTATGTTTTGGTTAGCCGCTGAAAGACGTAGTGAGATTATACCATAGTATTCCTCGTCAAGAAAGGGCATGTTGAGTGTGACTAACACTAAAAGCATCATTGAGACCTCCCTATTCTTTTGTTTATAATATTAGTAGAGTTCTGATGTTTTCCTGTCATGCTAAGGCCTTAGAAGTTATGGTTAGCTGTTGGCCCTAATTTGGTAGGTTGGACAGCATAGGGCGTAGCCGGGCGATATAACTTTCAATTTGATGCCTATATTGTCAGTAAACACTCGCCCAGAGGCCGTTGGCGTACCTTGACGCCTTCAGGGCTAGAATTTGGATAGGATGGTCTTAGCTTCGAGTCAGTGGCACCAATGTTTCCTAGTGAACTGAGCGACAACCCACCATATAATTGGCTATTGGTAGTGACTGTTAGTTTCAGTCGACTCAATGCTTATCCTACAAGTCGCTCAGGACACCATCCCAGTTGTTACAAGTGTGATACATTAGTGGATACCCAAAGGAGGGAACCTTATTAATAGTTAGATGTGGGGCTAATGCCCCAACCTACTATTATAGATGTCTATGTACAGGTTGACGCGAGCGGCTAGGTCCAGATAAACCTGCCTACGAGGCTAAGAATCGCCTAGAGAAGCCATATGAGATCTGAAAGACCAGGTTAAAGTCTAAAGGGACTAGTACCGTAATATCACAGTGTTACTTCCAGGTTAGAAGTTATGGTAAGCTGTCTGTGGAGAGTTCGGGCTAACTGCTTAGGAGCATGTCCGATTAGTAGTAACCGCACAGTTGTTCTAATTGAAGGAACTAAATAGTTGGTCACCCCAGACCTCATAGTTTGCTTATGAGTTATCCTTTCCCCAAAATGACCTTCAGACTATCACTTAGGTCACCCGAACCTCATCATTTTCCATCTAGGTCACCAGAGGTTGTAATCGCTGTCAGGATCTCTAGTCAGGTTTAGGCATATAGGGTGTGCTTGTTGACAACTATATAGACTATTCTGGGGGCAAGTAGTGGTCGCGTTACGCCTGAGAGACCAGATATGCCTATTGAATGGCTAGATTATACAGTGTCCCTAGTTGGGGTAGATCATATTTCATATCGCCTCTCACCATGAGGGTAAGAGGTTTCTAGATGTACGAGTTGCTTCAGAGCTATAAAATGCTTACAAAGCTGCGATGCTGCTAATGCTTATGGAGCTATAGATTGCTTATGGAGCTATGATGTTGTATTTCTTACGAAGCTACTAAATTGCCTATGAGGCCATATATTGTCTGTAAGGACTAAAGCAGAGCCTACAGGGCCATATTAAAGTCTATTCACTTATGGATTTCTTCTACGCATAGAGGAATTATAGAGCCTTTGTGGAGCCTCGTGTTCTCGGGGTACATTTACGGGGGCGAAAAGGTCGAAATTCAGCTACAGGAGCCCAGACGGCTCATATTCAGTTATAGGAGCCCAGACGACTCATATACAGTTACAAGAGGTGGATGACTTATATACAGTTACAGAAGCCCAGATGGCTTATATACAGTTACAGGAGCCCAGACGGCTCATATACAGTTATAGGTGCCCAGATGGCTCAGATACAATGACAGGAGCCCAGATGGCTCAGATACAGTTACAATTACTTGTAGAGCTTCAGGGGTGCCAATAGGGGTATATAGACTAATTGGCACTTGCCAGGGCTTATGGGGGCCCAAGTAGGTTATCTCTGTATTGATTTTACCTTCTAGGCTTATGGGGGGCAGGTTAGGTTCTTGTTTGTATACTTGTTTGCTAGTTATAGATTATGAATATATAGTCGTGCAGCTTTAACTCTTACTTATGTAGTGATTTACTAGATGTAGGTTATGATTGAAAGCATACAGGTTAACTTCTGCCCTTCTTGCTATTCAGTTTCAGTTCTTATTAGCTTTTATTCAGCTTTACTACTGCCTTACATATTTGGTACATATTGTACTGACACCCAACTATGGAGCATTGCATACTTGCTTGCAGGTTTAGATAGACAGGGTTCAGGACCTACGTTAGTAGCGATTTGAGTCAGCAAATTATCCAGTTCCTTTCATTCGGAGTTGCTAGGTTGTAGAAGTTTATCTGTCTTTTATTTGTATAGCATTTGGGTAGGCCGGGGCCCTATCTGGACCAATATTTCACTCTTAGAGGCTTCCAGACTACAATTTTCAGTTAGTTGTTCGTGTTGGCCGTGTGGGGTCTATATTTATTATGTTTTGTATGTTGTCCATATAGGGCCTAGCATAGCTTCTAGTTATAGCCTTATCAGTTATAGTATGAATATGACTGCCTATTTTTATTCAGTTATGACTAGACAACATGGTGGTCTTATCGGCGCACCTAGGATCCTTTTACTATTGTTTTGTTGGGTTAGTTTTTTTCTTTTACAGGTGTTGTGTGGCCTTGTCGGCCTGAGGCTATATTTACAACCGAGATATAGCAGTTTGCTTCTTGATTCTAAGTAGCTGGTAGGCACCAGAGGTGCATATGCCAGCTAGGTCAGCCCAGATCCCAGTATGGCATTAGGTGCCAGTCATGCCTTCCAAGGTGGGGTGTGACAGGAACCATACAGGTTCTACAATTGACTGAAGTATAACAATCATGTTGTAACACCTCGTACCTTCATACTAAGATTTGAAATATTCTATGTACATGGGTGAAATTGACTCAAAAATTTTTGATGAACCTTAAGTGTTTGAAGGATTAAAATCATGAGTTATAATATGTTAAGGAAGTTTGGAGTTGGTTCGGAATTGAAAATATTGATTTTTGTTACTTTCGTCATGAATGAGTAAAAGTACTCGTGTCTATGGTTCTTTTAGTAATGAGTTCTAGTCAGAATGATGATGTTATGATAAGATTCAAGGTGTTGGACAATATTCCATTCATTTATTATGATTATGCCCTAAAATGTGGCACTCTATTCATGCCCTACGCTGATGATCAAGACTTTGACCTCTAGTTGTATTTCATGAGGTTCATGCTTATTCCCTGTTCCTCTAACTACTCTCGCTTATGATGCAATATATGGTAGACTGAAGAGGGTAGACATTCCCTTTTTATTGGCAATAATAGGTATGCTTGTTCTGTAAAAAGTTAAAGAATGCGGGAAGTGAAGGAAGTTAGGATTTAACTATGTGTAGTGATTGGATGGAAGTATTGCACGTCTCCTCATATGGTTGTTAATAGTAAGGAAGTTCTAGAAGACAGGGAAATTTTTGGATGGTCTAAGCAACAAGGGAGTAATGAAATTTATATAGCGATAGGAATGAATGTTGTATTGATGAATGTGTGGATTCTTGCATTTGCAACTACTTCGTGAAGTTGGAGGTATTTTAAATGTTGTTATAAGGATGAATAATATTCTTGGAATAACCCTAGATGCAAAAGAAATCTTGTTGAACATTGGAAACACCTAATAACTGATCAATTATTGATGGACCCAAAAAGTAGTGTTCGTGAAAGTTCTATGGGGAAATCAGGGTGTTGAAGAGGCTACCTGGCAAGCCAAGAAAGAAATAAAAGTGAATTATCGCCATTTGTTACTCGACCTAGAAGAAAATTCTTAATGACAATGTTCCTATCCTATGTCTAGCGCACTCATGATCCATGATTTTGTTATTCAGATGAAATGGAGCTTATGTACAATGTAATGCCGATCGTGTCCTACGAATCCATGTGCTCAGTCTATGTTAATGTTCCATCCTTAACGTCAATTTTCTTATTTCTACTAATGATTCTAACAAAATCCATTTTTGAGGTGCAACAAGAGTTTGTATTCTCACCTTTTTAGGCAATGAAATCGTAAAACTATACGATTCGTCATAAAAGGGCATAATAGTTACTTTTTTCTCATATAATTCCTGCCTATAGTCCTTCTTTTGATAATGTCATAGGTTACAAGTGTGATTATGATGATGATAGTTATGAGAGGTATTATTTTTTTATGATCCCACGAACTCATGACCCGCGTTATGCTACTCATGATCCACAAACTCATGTCTTATTCTATGCTCTATATGTTCGAGAGAACCCCATTACGACACGTCTATTCTAACCTTAAATGCACCATATGACTCGTGCGTACTATTTCTTTTTGAGATACACTCAACCTTTAGAGATCATCTTTTTGGCCTTAAGGTAGGAAATGAAATGACCTACAAGCACAACTGGACTACCCTCCACTCTAGGACTGGCTCACCCGAAAATTGGAACTCTACCGCACAGGTTCTATAATTTACTAAGGCATAACAGGCATGTATCCAATCCATGCCAAAGATAACATCAAAATATGTCATGTCTAGCTCTACTAAATTTGTTGAGGTGACTTTCTAAGGACTGTGACAGGGAAATTTCTATATACCCATCGAGTGATAACCGAATCACCGACTGGAGTAGAGACTGAGAAGGGTTCTGATAGGATTTTGGGGCTGACTCCAAAACTACTAGAAACGTAGTGCATCACAAAAGACAAAGTATACCCTGGGTCTAACAATGCATATACATCAAAGTGGAGTACTCATAACATATCAATGACCACATCTGGTGAAGTCTGTTGCTCTTGACGAGATGCAAGGTCATAAAACTAGTTCTGGCACTGACCACCATCGGCACTAGAGGATGCACCCTTCTAAACTGAGCATGCTGGTGCTGCTGCTGAACTAGTAGCCTGAGCACGGCCTCTACCATCATCCTTTCTAGCCAAAGGACACTCCCGGCGCTTGTGCCCAGGTTTACCACATCCAAAACGGATATCTGACCCATCATCCTACATATGTTAAGATCCTTCTTGATCTTTATATGAGTTTCATAAGTCCTCTTATGAAAAGTGTCAATTTGCAGACTATGAATTTTCCTCTAAAAGAAAAGTTTCAATGATTTTATGAACTATGATATTCCTCTACAAGAGCAATTTTAATGACTTTATGAACTATGAGTTCTCCTCTAAAAGAGAAGTTTCAATAATTTTTATGAACAATGATTACGACATGATGACTTATGAATTCAAAGGCCTTATGATGATGAAGAACTATGATTTATGATACGATGATGACTTATGATGATAAGATTGATTGCTTAAATATGTTTTCGAGTGAAACTCGCTATGAAATAAAAAGGGAAGAAGTATTATTAACTGAGAAGGCTTTATGCCTACTATGTATGCCAACATAGAATGATGGATCATTTCTGTTGGTTCAGGCAACTCCTATATGCCCCAGGCACGGGCTATTATGGATCCTTGCTAGCAAAGTATGTTATGATGTCTCATACCCCGGCAAGGTATGGGATGACTTAGTTGATCGAGCTGAGATCAGACTCCATATTTACATAGTGGTTTGTGTCGGTTATGTTAACAACCTCCCACAATGAAGGAATGAATGGTGATATAAAATTTGATTTTCTTTTAAAACAAATGTCAACCTACTGATTTTACGTTCTTGAGTTCCTTCATGTTATATCTCTACTATTGGTTTCCTTATCTATTATCAGTTATATTGGGTTTCATTCAGCCATTTTACATACAGTACAATCCTATGTACTCACGTCCCTTTTGTTGGGGGAACTGCATTGTTTTATAATGCAGATTTAGGTACCCATGTCGATGATCGAGCTGTATGCTGGGATTCTTTTATTCAGTTATTGGTGAGCCCCAGTTGTTTTGGGCTTTGTTACTTCACTAAACTTTGTTAATTTTTGACTATAAGATATGTCGGGTGTCTTGTCCCGGTAAAACAGTTATTCTATTTATGATAGAGGCTTCATAGATTCTTATGGTTCATGTTTATGTAAACTTGGCAGATCTTTTTTTTTAAATTGATTATTTTTTTATTTGAATTTTAAAGATTAAGTCTGATGATTTTTTCACTTATGTTAGATGTATGCTCTTGATGAACACCATGTTATGTGGTTCGCTTAGGCCAGCAATGGCATCGGGTGCCGGTCGCGCCTAGGCCCTAGGTCGGGGCGTGACATATATAACCCATACCAATAATAACACTGAAATAGGTCATATCTAACTCTATTAAGTCGGTTGAGGTGACTTTCTAAAGAATCCTAACAGGGCAATTTCTATATACCCATCGAGCCGTCCAAAGCCTTGCCAGGGCTAAGGGTGCTAACATGATATTGATATCAAACTAAAGGCCCATTTGGGGTAGGGGAAGCTCACAAGAGAGGTCCCAAAGTAACTGAATAATCCCACGTTGGCACATAGTTTTGAGACTCGAGGTTTTCCTGAATCTCTAGCCTACTTGGTGCTAGACACTACTCCCAAAAACATGCAAATGCTCTCCATTATTTTTTAATGAAGCTGAAACCATCATTTTTCAATGAAGTTGATAATGTAATTACATGCATAGTCTAAAATATAAATATGGGGAGTCTTGGCTCCAAACATACCGCAAGCTGAAAGTGGGAGTATAGACTCCAAAATCATACCGTAAGCTGATATTATAAAACTGAACTGAACATGAAAACATGCTTAAATTATATGGGCTTATCCAAGCTTTAACATACTTGAAATAGACTTAATAGTCAAAATCATGGATTCATATATGGATAAATCATAAACATTCTTTCATGCTATATATCTCATCATACTTGAAAACTTGACTTTTCATGAAATTTGCATAATTTGGCATAATTCTTCTAAAACTTGAAATCATGAATTTATAATTAAAATAAGTACAAAACTAGCCCAAAATCTTAAAACATGCATTCAAACATGAAAGGAATTGACCCATGAAAAAAGTATAGAGAATTTCATAAACTTGAGTTAAAACCCCAAAAGATCACACACTTGAATTCATGAACTTCAGAAGGGTTTTGGGCATGAGAGTGAAAAGAAACTTTTATTCATGACTCTACATACCTGAGTAAGCTGAATCTACACCCTTCCTTGAAAGCCCAAGAGATTTGGGGAAGAATTTGAAGAATTCTTAAGCTTGATCTCCAATGGAAGGCCTTAGTCTTGCATGCATGGGAAGGGAATGGGTCAGAATAGGCTCAACCCTCTTAAAACCCTTCTAACAGAGCTTAAAACGACATAGTTTAGCGCTCAGAAGCTTAGAAATTACGAAAAAACCCTTACTAATTTCGCAGGAAAAACAACTCTGCCAGTCCCTATGAGGGACATCACGAGTCGTTACCCCAGAGGACGACTCGTTGTCCTCTCTCGTTACCTTCACTAGAAATCCCAACCTCCAACTTAGCCATATTGACCATGATCCACTGGACGAGTAGTGAAGTGACACCATGACTCGTTGCACCATTTGTGAAGACCCCCTAACCACGACTTTTGAGGAAGCCACTAGATGAGTAGTTACCCATTGGTTGACTCATCATACCAATCGTCGCCAAAATCCCAAAACAACTTTCATGCTCCAATATTCCCTCTGTCTTTATAAACCATGTCATGACTCGTTAAGTGATTACGGGTTACTTGGGGGTTGTTCTATGACCTGATGCAAAGTTGTCCTGCTTTCTCTGCTTAAACCCTCGGGTATGATCTCAGGGACTTTTGGGGTATTACATATATTATCAGTTAGGAGATATCTATATCATTAATTAGCATAGCGGTCCTACATTCCTTGACCAACAAATTTGTCACCCTATTCACGAACTTTCTCATATAAGCCCTCGGATAGCAACCATCTCTGAAGCATACTTGGAGAGCTGGGTAAACTTCAGGACATACTCCTGAATAGTCATATCATTTTACTTCAAGTTGACGAACTCTTCTGCCTTTTCTGCGCTCAACTCTCAGGGGAAGAACCTTTCCAAGAAAGCCATTACAAATCATCCCGGCCAACAGTAACTGCACCAACTCCTCGACTCTCCTTCCATTACCAAAACCAAGTATGAGCAACCCTCTTGAGCTAATAGGAGGCCAAGCCTGCACTATCCTCTCCTAAAAAACCCATCACCTGCGTAATCTTCTGAACCTCTTTAATAAACTCTTGTGGGTCCTCATTCACTTTTGACCCATGAAACTCAGGTGGATTCATCCTGTGAAAGTCTCATACCCTAACTGTTGTCGCATTCCCAATCTGGTTCACATGAGCCACATCCTACTGATTGACCTAGACGATCATGGCCTGTGCTAACATCTGAACCGCTACCCTAAACTCGGCAAGAGTAACCTGTTTCGATAACGAATCAGCTGTAGTTGGTGGGGCTGGCTGATGCCCATCTCCATTTCTATTTCTATGGCTATTTCAATTTCCATTTCTTCTTTATTGACTCGATGAAGAGGCATATTTCTGCAATTGCATATAGCACGAGTTAGAAGAAAGGAGAGGTGTACTTCATCGCATGGCATAGATCATGAAAGAAGGGAAATTTTCTAAAACGTCTCATAACATCTTTCCCATAAGTGTGGTGTTCTTCACACCCATGGAAAAGACTCTACTTAACGTGGTTTTCAGACACCCTAGAACATACCTAAATCTTTGCTCTGATGTCAAGTTTGTCATGACCTGAGCTGGGACCCCGGATTGAGACACGTGACCTAGAACCATGAATGACTTCAAGCTAACCCATGGCACATACATAGCATGAATAAGAGCATTATTAAATGGAAATAAAGCATAAACATAATATAAGCGAAAGTCTGCATAGCATAAGAGCATGAGTGTAAACACGAACCAACATCGCTGAACCATGAATCTATACATAGCTTTCTAAAAAGCCTCTACACATCTAATGTATTGATGTGCTAACACCCCCAACTAGATCTCTAAGTTTGAAACTATAAGACATAAACAAAATAGAAATAATCAAAATTAATGTCCTCAGATCATGAGGACTCACCAAAACTGTGATAGAGCTGGATTGAGCGACCACGAGCTAACAACGGGATTGAGATGGATTACCTGAATATATATTATGAGATGATATAGCATAGAGTATGCGGTTAGTACTTGGAATGTACTGAGTATGTAGAGAATATAAAACATGCTAGTAAAAACTAAAAGACACGAAAGAAGATGCAGAGAGGGAGGAGAATGAAGAGCGGGAGGAAGCAAGCCGCTTTGGCAGAAATTATTAAACGAAGAGATGCCATTTATCAGGATTAATAAACGTGGCTTTTGGTTTTTATTTTCTTTTTTTAATTTAAAAATAGGCTTGAAAAAGAGGGGAAAGGACAAGAAAAAACTAAATAAGATTCCTGGAATGTGAGGTATAACACGTAAGGGGACCTATGCAGATATATAGATCTTTTATCTCTATTTACCGATCCGTATGATGATATTCTTAGCTACCCCCATTGAGCATTTAGCCTATTTCTTTGTTAACCCCATATTAAGCTTATTTTCTTTGTTTCGATTAGCCTAAAATTGATCTGATAATTCCTAAAGCACTTTTATTATAAAATGGATGCTTAAAAAAGTTGCGAAGCTAAATAGGATGGCTGATGGCGGAAATTGAGAAAATGATTAGGGATGCTGAAAATTGTATATGTCATTAGTAAGAAGCTGAATGTGAAAACAAAAGACTGTACTTGATGAAAAACTGAAATATCTCCCTGTTGGTGATGTGCAACGGAGTGTTAAAAGACATAGGAGAAACCAGGGAGAATAATATGGATAAAGAAGATAAATAAGTGGCAAAGTTAAAGAGAGCACTAAATTGAAAAACTTGTGATGATTAAAAGTGCTTAGAAGGATAGTTACCATTTCATTCAAATAATTCCTACTCATCCTCTAATTTACAGTATAAACCTTTAAGTCCTACTTAATCCTAAACTTGATTATCGAGGTTAGTGGAGTATTACACTAAGGGAAAATCAATGGGTCATCGTATGCACATGTGAAATTCATTTGTTGAGAGTGAGAGTGTTTTGTTCAAAATCATATGCCCATTGATATTAAATGATTTCTTATGTGTGAATGGGCACCTCTTTGGTTGGTGGTAAGGGTCATGGTTGACAAAAAATAGATGATATGTTTGATTTCTCTATTAGGAGACATAATCATTTTTCCCAAATTGATATTTTTGAGTCAGTTTTGGAGGTTAGTTAGTTTGGAAGAGGCTGTTGACGTAATTTAAGCTGATGTTCATGCATGATGTAATTGTGAACGTACCCTAAATTTTGAGGTTTCTTATATTTGAATAATAACAAGTATCTTAGCATGAGTAGACCTATTCACATCAATGTAGCAATGAAAGGTGTTCATATGAGATGTATGAGGTGTTTTGTTGCTTGTTCGAGGACGAACAAAAGTTCAAGTATGGGGTGGTGATGTTAGGTGTATTTATACATCTTTATGCACTAATTTATTGCATTTCTACCTTATTTTGGTGTGAATTAGTATTAAATACACCTAACTTATATCAATAATGAAGTATTAGAATAATTTGGGCATTATTATTGAATATAGGTGTTTTTGGATGAAAATGCACGAGAATTTAAGAAAATTGAAGAAATTCAGCTAAGTTTGAAAAAATAAAAGGTTCGGTGCACCACATCATCCACCGTGTTGGAGAGTGTGCTAATGTGTCGGGGATTAGAGAAATAAGTCAACTTCTTTTTATAGCATTTTGCATGTCATTTGGAGTGAAATTAAGTAGAAACTAACCTTATTGTGTTATATTTTAGGATCCCAAGACATTAGATAAATAAAGGAGTTAAGGCCAGAAAACTGCTCAATAAATGGGAAAAAGACAGACCGTCAGTTTGAAGAATGATCCGACCCCTTACAAGCTGCAAATTCTAGAAACCCAGAAAATTGGATCTCTAAAGTATAGTTGAAAGGATGACCCGTCAATTGATAGCTGAATCAAAGCTTGGAAGAATGGGATTTCTCTAGTACGAAGTGAAATATGGACCGTCTTTCCGAAGTACGGACCGTCTCTTAAAGGAAGATAGCTCAAGGGGCAGAAGCAGAAATATAAAGGACGGTGCAAAGGAGGGTCCGTCCTTCCAAAGGATTGTCCATCCCTGCACAGCCGGCACTCCGATGTTTAAATTTAATGGGCATTTTGGAGCATAGTATATATACATTTTTCTTGTAATTTTTCAGAAGTTTTTTACATTTCTTAGTTCATAGCTAGTGTATAGATTAGAACATAGTTGATTTTAGCCCTAGATTCAAGTATATTATAGATCTAGCTTTTGTAATTGAGGATTATCATCTATCGAGTAAAGATTTCAATTCTTATTGGTAAGAATGTCTCATTACTTTGTGTTTCTTCTTCTTTTAGCCATGGATAACTAAGCCTAGATCTAGGGTTGTGATCCCTGATAATTCCAATTTGTTAAAATTGAGTTTGGGCTATTGAACATTTGATTGATTTTTTGCTTTGTAACTTGTGATTGGTGATGAGAATCATCCAATACTGCCCAATTACCCTTATGAAGCTTGAAAGAGAGAATTTGGATTGGGTTAGCATCAATCAACAATGAATCAAGGCATAACCCTTATTGAATGAATTTTCCTAGACATAGGTTGAATTTCAAATTGGCAAACAAGCAATTGAATAGAATATAGTTCTCTTCAATTTGACAAAATTGAATTAGATTGACACCTATGGTGATATTGAAAGATACCCATGGGTTGCCTAAGTAAATTTCTTGCATGTTCAGCCCTAACTCTCTCTCAATTTTTTCACATTGGGGATTCAAGGGGATCGACCCTTAGGGTTACTTTCCTAGAATTATCTTTAACAACTTACAATGCTTAATATAATTGATAGTTGTAATTAAATTCTATCACTCCCAATCCAAATAGATTCTAATCTTGCAATACTTTACTGTTTGGCACTAGATTGCCTAGGCTTCGAGTTGTCTCTGTAGGATTCGATCGCAACTCCTTGTTGGATTTTATATTTGAATTGTTCATTTGCACTACCCAATATTGGGACTGGATTTGAAAGACCTCAAATATTATAGCGTCATTGCTGAGGACTACAACATAAGCTCTATCTAGCTCTAACAGTCTAGTTTACTTGCTTAGATATATTCTTTTACCTTTTCTTTTTTCTTTTGGCTTGTGATACAAGATCATGGCCGCTTTTACGACCGGAGATTTTAAAAATATGTTCTTAGATGTCAATTAGGAAGTTGAATATGCGAGCGATATCGTCCCACCAAGGGAAAATGCTGCCTCCTTCAAAAGTTGATGAGAGTATCTACACTATGCTAAAAGCGGAGGACAGTTTCGCAACTCCACAGACGATAACCCTCATCAACACTTAAAAAAATTCTTGGAGGTATGCAACCTTCATAAGCAAAATAAAATTTAAGATGATGATATCCGGTTGCGAGTATTCAATTACTTGTTGGTCGATGAGGTAAGAGGTTGGTTGCATAGACTCCCTCCAAACTCAAGTCATACTTGGCAAGAGTTGATGAGTGTCTTCCTGAAGAAATAGTTTCCTCCTGGCAAAAAGGCGGAGCAACGGGATAAGATATTTTACTTTTGGTAGCTATGGAGTGAACAATTTTTTGAAGCATGGGAGCGATTCGGCAATACATCCTTCGGGCGCCCAACCATGGTTTCCTAGAGAATATCATGTTGGAGAAGTTTTATACCGGTCTTGATGCATTAACACAGTCCATTTCCAATAACGCCTCAGGTGGATGCTTCATGGACAAGACATTAAACCGAATTTCCATCATCTTGAAAAAAATAACAAAGAACAATCATGATTGGCATGATGGGGACCAAAGCGGGGGAATCAATGTTGGGACTCCTTCTTTATCTCCTTTGATGAAGGAGAATCAGGAGCGTGATCAGATGATGGCCACCATGACAACCAATATAGCTCTTCTCACAAAGAAGTTGATCGAGTCTGAGGTCAAGAAAGTGCATGCTATTGATGAGTCCATGACTGGAGTTCAGTACGTGCATGGATGCCCTCCTCCTCCTTACTAATATTAATCATTGTCACAGCCACCACCTTTGCAAATGGAAGTTGCCAACTATGTTGGCAATTCATTTGGTGGCTATAGACTGCAGTATCAGCAAGGCCATACCTCTTCTTAGTAACAAGGGCAATGGAGACCTTAGCCGCAAGGTTAAGGTCACTATTACCCTAGGAACGATTTTGGTGGTCAAAATCATGGTTGGCAAAATAGTGGGAACTACCAGAGTAGAGGCTCACCTTCTTATGCTTCGCCTAGAGGTTTTCCCTCTAACTCCTAAAATTGGAGGGAGGGGACTTCACATGATCATGGGGGCTCAAAGCTTGAAGTGATGCTAGAAAAGGTTCTTGCCAATTAAAAGAGAACGAATGCATGTCTCAAGAGTCTCACGGAGATTGTAGGCTCTCACACGACTTTCATTCAGAAATTAGAGCAATAGATGCGGGACCTTTTCTATGATCAAAATCCCAAGTTAAAAGGTCATCTTCCTAGTTACACAGTGGTAAATCTAAAAGGACATGTAGAATCCTCTAATACTTAATTTATGATCATAGTCACTAGGAGCGGGAAGATTGTGCAACATGTTGATGTGGAGGTTGAAGGTGGTATAGTGGAGGATAAATCTAAAATTGTGATTGAGTTGGATGACCTAGAAGAAAGGCCAAAAAGCCTTGCTTTGATGAGATAGTTGAGGGTGGATCTAAAAAGCCGGTAAAGAAATTCAAAATGATGTGTCAGTTGCCCGAAAGAGAGGAGAAAGGCTAACGGAGGAGTGGAAGAATTTGGAAAATACTTTCCTCCACTCGTCCCTCCATTTCCATAAAGAATTGCTTAACAAGCCCTTGAGGCAAAAGTGGCAAAGCATATTGAGAAGTTTAATGAAGCAACACTCCGAGTCTCATTCATTGATGCCATCAAAGAGATTCCAGGATTTTCTAAATACTTGAAGATGATCTTGAATAGAAAGCTACATTGTGACAAAGAGGAGATCATTCTTGTGACCTATAAAGTGCGTGCCGTCACAGCAGGCACATGTGTTGAGAAGAAAGGCGACTCAGGGGAGTTTACTGTGCCTTGTCAGATTGGTAGATAGGATTGCTTGCATGTACTTTGTGATAATGGGGAAAGCATTAACATGATGCCTCTATCCATTTACAAGCATTTTGGGTTGTCAATGTTGAACTCCACTTCCATTCGGCTAATCCATTAAGACTCCAGTATGGGTGGTGGAAGATGTGCTTGTCAAAGTTGGCAAATTTGTATTACTAACAGACTTTGTAGTTCTTGACTGCGATGTTGATAGAGACATTTCCCATCATCCTTAGGAAACCATTCTTGGCTACTGGGAGAGCATTGGTGGATTCTAGAAAGCATGAGATCATGTTTCGTGTCAAGAATGAGAATATCACCTTCAAAGCTGGGAGAAGCCACTTGTTACCCATAGCAGTTGGGCGCATTCGTGTGGTCATATTGAGCATAAGGTTGGAAGGGTGGCTGGGCATATGATGGATGGATCACCCAAGAGAAAAAAGGCAAAATCAACATAGGTGAAGCAATAAATCTGTGGTACCAAAACCAAAAAGTGGGTGAGAAAGTCCCATCCCAAGGATGGCTCACCAATTCCATGATCAGGTATCTTGCATCGTGCCATAATGTTAAATCAGGCACTTCTTGAGAGATAATCCAAGGGATGATACACCTTATGTGGTATCCATGGCATGCCGCGACATTAACTCAAGCACATTTTGGGAGGAAACCCAAGTATTTTTGGACTAATGGGTGTTAATGGATGCAGGTATACTTAGAAATTTAAAGGAAAGTGGTCTAAAATAGAAAGAAAGAATTCTGGTGTGCAAACAACAGTAAAACATATGGACCATTCTTTCAAAAGACGGAACGATTCCCTCAATCTTCTAAAATTGGCACTGGAAGGGAATAGGCAAGAGATTATCCAATGTATGGATCGTACTTTGCCCAGACAGACGTCTTTTGGCCCTTCTCTGGTCATTAATGGGAAAAGAAAAGGGGCCCGCGTGAAGGATTAAGCTTGGGTCAGGTATTATTTAATTGGGTTGGGTTGGCCTTTGATTAGTCACCCATGGTTTTGACCGATCCAACCCAGTTGATTTTAAAAGAGAAAATGGGTGTGCGATGGGTATACAATTATATCGATATGCACACCCTTCTCCATATTCTTCGTCCTTTCCCTATTCTTCTATACTCAAAAATTCCTCCATTATCAATCATTTAAGCTTCAAGAACTTGCATTGCTACATGCACACTTCACCCACACACACTGACCAACGCAATTCTAGGGGTTTACACCCATTTCAGTCATATCACACACTACACCAACACACACTCACTTAGGCAATATTCTTCAGTTTGTACTTTTTATTTCATGCCTAATGTGATGTTTCACCTAGTATTGTAGAAGGGTTATGATATAACTTGACTTGAAAATAAATTTGGGGGCGAACTTGGGATTTTATATTAGGTTTATTGGACAGGGCTTGGGTATGTATGTAACTATGCTTTCATGTTTAATAAATACATTTTGAGCTTGAAATTGGACTAGCCCAATCCATTGTCTATGACGTGTGAAAAAAATTGAAAATACCTAAATGAAAATTGTCTGGTACCCTAAAAGATGGAAAAACAGATGGACCGTATTTCAAAAAGATGGACCGTCTATCGTTCCTCCAATTGAACATTCAAGCCTCATTTCTCTGAGTCAGAGTATGACTTAAGGGACAGACCATCCTTTCAAAGGATGGCCCATACCTTGAACCGTATATTGGAGCAGTGAAGTGAAATTTTTAGACTCAATTGACGGTACAAGGCACAATCCGTCTTTTGAAGATACAGACCGTCCCTTCAGCCATCCTGCACTTATTTTTTTCTATTTTAAAGATATCTTAAATCTATATTCTAAAAAATTAGTGCATGATCACAGAAAAATGGGATGCAAAAGAGCATTACCATGAGGAGGCAAGTCCAACACATACAAAAGGTTCCACTTAGTGGACGAGGATGAGGAGGAATACTTGCCTCCAGGTAGCAAGAAAGTTGAGGTGTCACCTGTTCCATCAGATAGGTGGCATCAGTTGAGACACCAGCTTCGGGAGTTTCACTCGAGTCCGGTGGTGACTAGGACCAGGCCCAATAGCAGGGGCCACAGATAGAGATTTCTTCCAACGAGGCCGCTAAGGAGGAATTATCTAGCCAGACCTCCTCCTCCCCAGCAGCAGAGTTGAGACGCCCACAGAAGGAGGATATGTACAGGATTAGATGGGCAATCCAGAGGTCAAGGGGGTGTTATTTATAGGGTTGCAGCACGGTCAATAGTAGAGTCCGCTGGGGACTTATCGAGGAAAGGATTATGCTCTCCACGGGGTTGGAGTCATATCTTGATATCATGGAGCAGCTCAGATTTCAACACTAGGAGTCTTTCTTAGTGTCTCAATACATTTAGACACTGGTCCGGGAGTTTTATGTAGTGTATACAGAGATCCTTCTGAAGTCAGTGTTGAAGATATAGATCGAGCCACTGCCCTCGGTGATGATTTATGAGGTTTCAATTGATGTCAGTCTGGAGGCAATCAACTGTTACTACTTGGGTGAGGACTACGAGGTGGTGGACACCTCGGCTTATGATGAGATTAGCGACAGAGGCAGATAGGCTAGAGAGTGGATAGCCGGTGTGATTTCCGGGGGAACCCCTTTTTGGGCTATTATTGATACAACCAACATCTTTAAGAGGGACCTCTATGTTTTCGCTGAGTTTTGGTGGAATGTAGTCTGCAATAGGTTATACCCGACAAAGAGTGACAACAAACTACCTCTTGGATAGGCTCTTGTCGTGGCATCCATTGTGGATAAATTAAGCATAGATATTAGCCAAATGATCAGCGTGGAGATGAAGGATTAGGAAATACAGACAACCACCTCCCTCGCATTCTCGTGTCTTGTCAAAACCCTGTATCATAGGGTAGGGGTACCTATCTTCCCGAGGGAGGACATATTCACTAATGCTCACCTGGTGAGTGACATTATCAATATGTGGGAAGACACTATGGTCGTCAGGGCAAGCCAGCCCATCTCCACCTTACCAAGCGAGCCCACTACTGAAGGGCAGGGCATCTAGACTGAGGTGCCCACATCACAGCCCACACTAGTGAGGCAGACCCTATAATAGTAACAGCTTCAGCCACCGCAACATCCACGTCAGCTACTCTACTGAGACCACCACTTATATACAGGGAGTCACTTATTGGGTTGGCCTCAGGGATAGATAGAGAAGAGAGGCAGTTGGCCAAACTGATCAAGGATTTGTCGACCTTTGTGTCCACTATTATTGAGCAAGCTCTTCAGCTACTCTGGGATACAGTGAGGACCTCGCATGAGGCTTTGAGTTTACGATTGGTGACCATGGATACACAGTTGCACCAATTGAGAGGAGGTGCTAGTGCGTCTGATATTGCTATCCTCCAAGCAGATCTTGATGAGACCAGTGCTATCGTGCTTGAGATCAGATGTGTGAGCGATAGCCAGTTAAGGTGTAGATATCACTGGTGGATAGGACACCGCCGATAACTATCAGCAGTCCCAGTTACAAGGGCTAGTACTACACTGGAGTAGGTGCTTGCTCAGACTCAAGTCCAGATAGAGGTGCAAGCCCAGATAGAGGTTCCAGCCCTGCCAGTAGATAAGGGCAAGGGCATAGCTCCGAAAGCACCACTGGTTCAACTGTCCGCTGCTGAGGCAAAGGCTCTCAGATGACTAATAAAGGCATTAAGGTTTCACTCCCATGGCCTAGCTCATGATGCGGAGTTCTAGCTCCTCATTGCCACCACAGGATGATGTTCAGTAGCATGGTCTGAGCGGTACAGGAAGTTTTATTTTTGCTACCTTCTTACCCCCTTATACTTTATTTTGTATATGCATTAAGAACACTGCATTTTTTAGGGGGTTGGATATTTTGGATATCTGTTAGATGATTGATTGTTTGTATGATGATTGACTTTATCAAAACTCTAAATTATATGACTGTACACATTTAATGAGTTATTTGATGTGTGTTTGTGATCCATATAGTCCAAATTTTTACATTTTTCTTAGCATAACTTCTTCTTTTTTCTTTCATATATTAACTTCTTTTTTTTTATAGTGTAGAACCCTCCTTGATTTTTTTAGCCATGGTTCTTTTCGGGGAGGCTTACTTTATATTGAATCTGACAAAATAAAAGTAGTTAAGTGTCGTAATGCATGGGCCCGATAATGGATTGCTTCAGTATCTTTCTTAAGGGTACTAGCCTACTTTATTGAGTCGTCTTAGGATAAATAGATTATTTTTTACTTAGGTGGTGATTTCAATGTAACATTTTTCATGTTTGAGCTAATTTTGAAAACAATTCCCCCCCCCTCAAATTTTTTATCATAATTGTTTGACATTGAGTTGTATATCTCCATTGTGACATAAAATTGTTGGCAATGTGTTCCTAGTTGAGAGTGATGTATTAGTCAATTCTATATTCATATGCCAATGTGTGAAAAAGAAAAATTTCTTGTTCACTTGATTTGATCACATTCTAAAACTTGTCGTGATACTTATGCCTGAATTTAGGAGTGACTATGGGTTGTAGAGATGAACATAGGTCTTCTTTGTGCTTTAAGTTGACCCTCTTTTAGACCCATCCTCCTTGACACTTGAAAAGTAATGAAAAATGAGTACAAAGTTGCAAGTTGGGGGTGATAAGGAGGAGAAAAAAGAAATAGGCCAAAAAGATATTGTATGAACACATCCCAAAGTGTATTGAACAATGAGCTAAAATGAAGAAAAATAAAAGAAAGCAAAAGAGAAAGAGTGAAAAATGAAGTTTAAGCTCAAAAAAACACTTTGGGGTGTAAAAAAATGCCAAAACAAAAGATGGGGTGAAAAGAAGGGATTTAAAAGGAGAAAAAGATTGTGGAAATATGATGAAGTGGTCAAGGAGGGTAAATGAGTCACAAAAAGATTAAATTATACTCTACCAGCCCTCTAACCTTATTACAAGCTTAGAAAAGTTCTTATGTGATCTCAATCTGGATACCCAAAAAAAAGGCACTTGAGTAAATGAGTAAGCATATAGTAGTTGTGAGTTATCTTGTGGAATTCTTTGTGAGAGTTAAATGCATTTCTCTTCTCTCATTTTCTTGTGTGTTCTTGTGGTGTGTGTTGTCATTACTTCAGAAAAAGGACACTTTCCTTGGTCTAATTTTAAGGGCATATGAATGTGAATGGCTGACATGTTTTACTTCTCTAGTTTGGATATATGCATACTGATATGATGTCACAAGTGGAGGTTGCATGCTTAGTCCAAATAGTTACAAGAAAATTGTGTTTTGATTGATAGAGGGGGTGGCTGGATTGAATTTGATGTGTTTTTAGCGTTGTTGACAACTACCCTAGTCATGCTAATTTGTAAGTTCGGGACATTAGTTTTAGGGTAGTTCTCTTCTTAGTTTGCTTGAGGATAAGAAAATGTTTTAAGTTGGGGGTATTGATGTGTCTGTGATTAGTGACACATCTCTAATTCTTCTTATAGCATTTTGCATGTTATTTGGAGTGAAATTACATAGAAACTAACCTTATTGTGCTACAGGATTCCAGGACATTGGCCAAAGAAAGGAGTTAAGTCTAGAATACTACTCAATAGACAAGGAAAAATACGAACCATCGGTCTGAAGAACGGTCCGTCCCTCTGTCCGTCCCTTCCCATCTGTAAAATCCAGAAATTTAGAAAACTAGGTCCCTAAAGTATGGAATGTACGGTCGTCCTCTCAAAGGTCAGTTGGTTGATTGACAACTGGATCAGAGCTTGGCAGAATGGGATTTCTCGAGTATGAAGT
Organism: Datura wrightii; assembly: GCA_035772735.1. Classification (NCBI taxonomy): domain Eukaryota; kingdom Viridiplantae; phylum Streptophyta; class Magnoliopsida; order Solanales; family Solanaceae; genus Datura; species Datura wrightii. The sequence goes on along the minus strand of JASDFA010000001.1, from coordinate 177,825,550 downwards.
GAAGTACGGACTGTGTTTTCAAAGACCGGTCGGTCTCTCAAAGGATGACAGATCAAGGGACAGAAGCAAAAATCTAAAGCATGGACTAAAGGACGGTTCGTCCTTCTAAAGAAAGGCCCGTCCCTGCACATCTGGCACTCCGATGTTCAAATTTAATGGGCATTGGAGCATAGTATAAATGTATTTTTCTTGTAATTTTTTAAATAAAATTCACATTTCTTAGTTCATAGCTAGTGTAGAGAGTAGAACATAGTTGATTTTAGCCCTAGTTTCAAGTAGATTGTAGATCTAGCTTTTGTAATTGGGGATTATCATCTATCAAGTGAAGATTTCAATTTCTATTGGTAAGAATTTCTCATTACTTTGTTTTTCTTCCTCTTCTAGCCATGGGTAACTAAGATTAGATCTAGGGTTGTGAATCCTAATGATCTCAATTTGTTAAAATTGAGTTCGGGCTATTGAACATTTGCTTGATTTTTGCTTTGTGCTTGTGATTGGTGATGAGAATTATCCAATACTTCCCAATTTCCCTTATGTGGCTTGAAATAGAAATTTTGGGTTGGGCTAGCATCAATCAACAATAACTCAAGGAATAACCCTTGTTTAATGGATTCTTCTAAACATATGTTGAATTTCAAATTGGCAAACAAGCAATTGGGTAGAATAGAGTTCTCTTCAATTTGACAAAATTGAAGTAGATTGACACATATGGTGATATTGAAAGATATCCATACGTTACCTTAGTAAATTGCTTGCACGTTCATCCCTAGCCCTCTCTTAATTCTTTCACATTGGGTGATTTAGGGGGGGGGGGGGGGGATTGACCCAATATTGGGGTCACTTCTCTAGAATTATCTCTAACTTCTTACAACCATAGCTTAATACAATTGGTAGTTGTAGTTAAGTTCTATCACTCTCAATCCAATAGATTCTAAACTTGCAATACTTTATTTCTTGGCACTAGATAATATGGGCTTCGATCCTAACTCCTTGTTGAATTTTATATATACATCGACCATTTACACTACCCGATATTGAAATTGAATTTGAACGACATCATGTGTTGCGGCACACTCGAGGAGGATTTGAGATTTTTGGCCAGGTATTGTAACTCATCAAGTATATAGTGTGATACATAATTAATCCCGATGTAGATTACTGCATGCGACATGGTGAAAAAGCTGATCAGGAAATTTTTTTTCTAAGTATAAGATTGTCCTGGAGCAGCGCAATGCACAACCCATCGCTGTGAAATTCACTGTGATGGGTGATGCACCATGATGAAGAACTTGAGAGATAAAAGAATTTGTCTAAGGCATATTGAAGCTCACTCAGTGCGACACACTGACTGTCGTGGTGAAGTTTGCGGATGCCAATGTGTCATGATAAAAGGTTGCCTGAGTCCTAAATTTAACTAAATTCGATTTGGACAAGGATAGTTCATCTAGTATTTTTTCCAAATCTATAAATAGCCCCAAAAATCGCCAGAAGGGGTCCAAATATTTTTCCACGAGTTTTGAACTTGGAGCATATTGGATCCACAAATTTTATTGGTTTTACTTCTTTCCATCTTTCTTAGATGTTTGTATATATAATAACATTCTTATTATACTTACTATGAACATGAGCGACTAATAAAGTTGTTCTAGGGATACAGTAGCAACATGATTGTTGTTGTCGGATGCTAGAGTTGATGATTTTTATATTTATCGTATGATTTATTTATTTAATCTTGAGAGTAATTATTTTATTATTTTTCAACCAATAGAACACATCTATGAATATTAGATTGAACTCAAAATTTGGAATCTAGGGTTGTAATAGGTTATATAGAGCAAGATCTCAACCCTGGATATCTGGGAGCTGATTTGTGTCTAGGAGAGACATATCCTTAGCTTGCCTTGCTTGGTTCACATACAAGAGTTTAAATTCATTTATGCCGATATTCATCAGAGGAGAATCCATAATTTAGAAGTTTTGGGTGCCACATTAGATCAAATAATAACGTACCAACATTTTAGTAATCAGTGTTAATACTTACATAAACAAGCAGTAAGAAATATTTATCATCAACTTTGTAAACAAAGAAAAGTCTTGGCTTGTTGGTTATTTTCGTACTAAGTTAAGTAAGGTTGTGGGTTCTATTCTCTATGATGATATTTTTTGTAACAATAAAGATTCACTTAAAACATTTTTCATAAAAGTGTACAAGATAGGGTTTGAACCTGACACGTCAGGAAGCAACTTAAAAAGTGATCGAGAAGGGATTCAAACTAGCATTTTAAGGATCCAGAAGATGACTCCCCTCCACAAGCACTACGAGCTTGTTGTTATTATGAGTGGAAGGACTAATATCTATATAATATCTCATACATATATGCACACATATATAGAGTTTCAACCAAGACGTCCAGGTACCTTGGCACCCTCACTCATACACATAGATCCGCCCCTGATATTCATGAACATATACCTATAGGCACAAAGGTAATACGGATAGACGATTAAGAACTCGAAAGATTCTTAGTTGTAATATCAACCCTGTGAATCAGTAGCTTAATAAATTAGGAAGTCAGTTTAAGTGAATGCGCGACATGATTGTTAGCAAAGTCATAACCCTGGAATCTCTTTTTCTATTGTGTTAAATCCCAATATCCTGAATCCTGATACTGATACTTGATAAAATAGACAACTTAATTTTATTTTTTGTAGTAGAATATAATCAAATAGAAACAACTTGTGGTGAAAATACTTGCATAAATAATTGATAGTAGTTATGTCTAATAAACTGAAAATCACAAGTCTTGAAAATATGGTATTCGACTCTCGAGTCACTATATTACTTGAACGATCATATGACTTGCATGTGCAATTGAGAGCAACACTCTCAAATTTTTTTAATTTATTTTATTTCTTGTCAAACGACATCTTCTTACAAAAATCATTTGAATTTTGTAATACAATGACATATGATTTTCATAGAATTACTACCAAAAAAAACTAGTACTTCATTCTTTTCTTTCCCCTATTTTAGAACAGATCAGGTTTTGACATTAAACCATGTGATTATAGATCAATGTCATAGAGGGGTAATTTTACAAAGAAGTTACCGCTATAATGAACATCATTTCTGTTACAGATAAAATATTGTTATAGAGAAGTAAAATGTAACATGAAAAAATAGATTCTGAAGAAAATCAGGTCATTATAGTGAAATGCTATTATAATGAATGACTGTTATAGAGAGGTTTTGCTGTAATTATTTTATTGCTTCACAATCAATAGAACACATCTATGAATCTTAGATTGAACTCAAAATTGAAAATCTAAGGCTCCAATAAGTTATACATAGCAAGATCTCAACCCTGGACATCTGGGAGATGATTTGCGTCTATGATAGACATATACTTAGCTCGCCTTACTTGGTTCACATACAATAATTTAAATTCATTCATGTTAATGTTCCTGACCATAAACATATAGACGCGAAGGTAAAACGGGTAGGTGATTAAGAGCTTGAAAGATTCTTAGTTGTAATATCACCCCTGTGAATCAATAGCTCAATAAATTAGGAAGTCAGTTCAAGTGAATGCACAGCATGATTGTTAGCAAAGCCATAATCCTGGAATATCTTTTTGTGTTAAATCCCAACGTCCTGAATCTTGATATTGATACTTGATAAAATAGACAACTTAGTTTTATTTCTATAGTAGAATATAATCAAACAAAAATCAACTTGTGGTGAAAATACTTGCGTAATTAATTGACAGTAGTTATGTCTAATAAACTGGAAATCACAAGTTCTGAGGATATAATATTGGACTCTCTAGTCACTATATTACTTGACGATCACATGACTTGCATGTGCATTTGGGAGCAACACACTCAAATTTTTCTAATTTATTTTATTTCTCGTCAAACGACATCTTCTTACAAAAATCATTCGAATTTTATAATGCACTGATATATGATTTTCAAAGAATTACTGCGAATAAACTAGGACTTCATTCTTTTCTTTTCCCTATTTTAGAACAGATCAGATTTTGACATTAAACCAAGTGATTATGACCTAAGTGATATATAGATCAATGTCATAGTTGTACTGTAAAACAGACACACACATATTCGATCCAATAAACTCAATTATTAATTAAGAGTTGTATCAAAATAAATTTCTTACTCATCATGTTAAATCGTCTAGCTCATCGATCATATGCAGTTACTTAGGGTGTATTCGGTACGAAGGAAAATATCTTTTAGAAAAATAAATGGATTTCTTATTTATTTATTTTTTGTGTTCGTTAGATAAGCAAAAAAAAATATTATCCTAAAAATATTTGTATGTAATTTCAACAAATACTATGAGAGACGAGAAGATAGAGGTGTGGGATGGTGAGGATGAGTGTTATAAGGGGTGGGGGTGAATATGAGGTGTGGTGAACGGTGGAAGAACACAATTAATATGAAATATCTTAATGCAACTTATGTTTCCTACTTTCATTAAAAAAAAAAGTCTTTTTTTATTTTTAAAAAACTTATTTTTCTAAAAGCAATATTTTTTAAAATATTTGACTAATCAAATAAAAAGAGATTAAAAAATATTTTCTTTCGTACCGAATAGGCCGTTAGTGTTCATCTTCAATCAAGTTCACTTGTAGTCCCCATTCTAGCTAGCAGGGGAGAGGGATTGAAGGTGAAAACTGTACATTCAAAAATGAGAAGCCACAATGCTTAAAAACATCAGGTAAAGTATGAAATTAGCTTTATCAAATTAATTTAAAGAACAGTTCAGTGCATTAAACTTTCGATATGCGCGAGATTTGGGGAAAAACCTGATCACAAGGGTTTATTGTACGCAATCTTACCCTACATTTCTACAAGAGACTGTTTTCTCGACTAGAACTCATGACCTCTTGATTACATGGCAACACCTTTACCAAATTAATTAATTTGTTGCTAAGAGGTTCTATAAAAATTTAGTTTTAATGTAGCTGTTGTCATGGATCAATCACAATTTTCAGAATGAGGAAATGTTTGAAAATTTACTTTAATTCCCCCAGAATGCATGGACAGTTTGACCTATAAAGTAACCAAATAGGAACCATATATAAGGTGTCATTGGCATGTGCAATTATTATGAAAAGTTTCATTTCATAATTTAGCTTTTCAAATTTATGTTATAATCGTCCGGAGGAATCCAATCAGATTTTGCAGCTTCAGTATCATCTTTTCCATGCACTTCAACCCCACATAATACATGCAGGTCAAAAAGCAGAAGAAGAATAAGTTAGTAGAAAAATAACTATAAAAGTGTCAATGAATTGAAATAAATGTTTTTTTTTTTTTGGTCCAAAGATAGTTTAGTAGTCAAGAGGCTATGTGTTACCAATTTACCATCCCATTTGAGAATTTAAATTGTTTAAGAAAACACACACACATATTATTTAATAATGTAATTATATATTCAACAATTACAATTATATATATATTATATATAATGTATTAACTTGGTATAAAAATATATAATAGTGTATAAAACACGTTTATACATAAAATATAGGCTAAACTAAATATAATATTATATAGTATTATATATTATTAAATATTAAATTACATAGCATAAATATTTTCTCCCAATAAATTTAAAGCGTGACCCCCCCACCCCCCCTCCCCTTTTTTTTTTCGTGCTCTCCCCAAATTCTGATCACTTTGAACTTCAAGTTGAAAATTGTACAAGCCTAAGTTGAAACAAGAACTTGAAAAGTTGAAAAAGGGACAATAGCTCATAATTCAAGTTGTTACCGGAAAGAAAAAGTGTGAAGGCAGAATTTTCTTGTCGAAGGCACTGTTTCTTAAAAAATGTACTCTACTCCTCCATTCTTTTTAGTTGTGAAGATAATATTCGGCACAATCTTTAAAAAAATTAATTAGAATTATAAATTTAGTTAATATATTTCTTATTAACTCTTTGATGTTATCTGTCCATTAATTATAGAATAATTTATGTTAAAGATAAAATTAAAAATATATAATTAATTTTCTCCTAATATTTTAAATTGAAGATAACTATTTTAAGTATACATGACAATTAAAAGAGAACATAGAGAGTATTATCTAGACGACTACAACTCCATGGTAGGCTCACTCACATTGTTGGTTCCAAACTCGTATAAATTAGGCAGAATACCTAAAGACCCTTCTAAACTTAGACATATTTTCTTCAAATCTCCCCTAAACTATCAATAGTCTTACTTATCTCCCTAAACATAGCTATTTGGTAGCCTTTACCCCCATGCATCATCTCATCCTTAGAGAGTGATATATACTCTCCTGTCATGTAGACTTTTAATCCGCGTGGCATTTTTAAAAAATATTTTTAAAAATTTATTAAGTTTTTAGATTTAATTTTCAATTAGTAAAAAAAAAATTGTTAGAACTCTTCTTTTTTAAGCAAACAAAGAAATAGTTTGCTAAAAATATTGAAATTAAAATTATTATTATTTTCTTTTACAGATTTTTCCCAAAAAAAATCAATTGAAATAGATAGTCATTATATCTAAATACAATATAATAAAAATTATATAGTTGAAACTTTATTATTCTACTAAAAAATTTTATTTCACTAAAAATAAAGGAGCTTTAACCGAGTTTTTTTTCTTGTTCTAGATATAATCTGAAAGAAAATAAATAGTTATTACATCTTAACAAAAAATAAAAAATCATATAATTGCAACTCCATTATCCGAATTAAATAATTTTTTATGTAAATAAAAGTGACAGGACGCAAAATTTTTAAAAATTAATTTAGGTCTTAAAAGGGAATACATAATTAAAATTGATAGCATTTCATCTTTAAAATACATTGTTAATACTTCACCATTTTCTAAAAAAATTAATTTTATTTTTCCGGAGTAAAAAGTTTTGAGTTATTTTTTTTTAATTGGCCTAAAAAAATAAGAATAGACCATTTAAAAATCTTTAAATATTTTGCCTAAAAATTAAAAAGGCTACAGTAGGATGACGACAAACTACAATGTAAAATTAGCTAATTAATAATGAATCTTCATAATGAACCTAAATAGAGAAATATGATAGAGCAAATATTTTTACAGCCGACTCCAATTTCTTTCTTCTTCTTTTTTCTTTTTTGGGTTAAAATTTTTGAAAAATTTCAAGCACATTATCGTTGTTGTATACAGGATGAAAAACGTCAATTTTTCTTATTATTAGGAAGTAGAACTAATATTCCTCCGTTTTAATTCAATGTGATACCATCTCACTAGATATATAACCTTAGATATTAGTACGGGGGATCAGAGTAATTTTCTTTTGAGGTGAACTTACACACACTAAGATGCACATATATAACCTATCTTTTCTATTTTAATTATTAGGATAAAATTTATACATCTATTAAAAAAAATAATAAAAATGGTAATTTGACTAATATAACCCTATAAATTTTTTTGAAAACATACAATAATAATTCTTTTCACATTTTAGAACGACTTTAAGTACTAAGGGTATAATTGAAACACATGATCAATTATGTCTTAAATTTTGAAACTAGCAAATATTTTGAAATAGCTATTTTTGGTATACCTAACAATTAAAGTGAAACGAAGGGAATAGTGGTTTGAGCAAAGATTGTGTCTGGAATTTGAAATGTGAACCTCTAAGTAAGAGTTTTGAATTACCTAAATTACTAAATCAATTTTTAATTTTTTGTTCACAGAATTCAAAATTTATATATATATAAAACGAATATATTTTTATATATAAATATAATTTTTTATCGAGAGGGCTTGGATGAACACCCTTGCGCCATCCTAAATCCCGCCATGTTCTCATGAACCCACTTGTAGCACTCTGAATCCACCACCGGATGCACACACTTGTACTCCCAATTTATTTGTCAGATTTTAACTTGGCACGGAGTTTAAGAAAGTAAGGAAGGTTTTTCAATCTTGTGATCTTAAATAAAAGATATGTAGATGTACCAAAATATCCTTTACTTTTGTGATTTTAAATATATCATGTGAAAAATTTAAATTAAAAAATTTTAAAAAAATATTTTTTTAAAATAAATTTAAAAAGAAAGTATGAAAAATAAATTAACAGGGGAAAAAAAGTATATATTTATGTGCATGTTGATGTATACATTAAAGCTGGAGGAGGATTACCTTTCCAACTACGTCTGATTGATAAATAGTAAGCTTTATAGCATGAAAGTGAGCAAAAGCCAATGCCAGTGAAGGGAATTAGATTCTAACTCCACCAACTTTTTTTCCCTTTCTTTTATATTTCTGTATATCAACAGATCCAATCTTTTAGATATCATGTTTCTGCCCACGTCACTACTAAAAAAATATTAAAAACTAATAGCGGATAATTTTTTTAATTAAGCAGTAAAATTCATCGCAAATTTAATCTAATGATGATTATTTTAAAAATATTATTTAGTTACAAGTAATTTAGTGATAAATTAGCACTGAAATTAATAACTAATTTTCTTTTTTGTAGTGATCCATAACACAATATTATTGCACGTCTTATTATTAAAAATTCTAGAACAAATTTATGTGAAAATATAGGAATTTGCTTTTACAATTTTCATTGTGCACGTGTACTATTGAACTTAGTATATACGGAACCAGTAATATTCTGTTAAATTGTGGAATCTCAAATGCATGCATGACTTTCCCTTATATAGCTGCTTTTATGGTTGATTTTTCAAATGGACATTCAATTAATTAAAAACATAAATTTTAAAACTATTATTAATTAATTAATTAATCATTTAAGAAATCAACTTTTTTATTTAATTAATTAACTCTGATTTATATATACTAAAACTAATTTGCATGTCAGGCATCGATATACTCATACCCGTGCAATGCATTTATTACATAATCTTATTTGTTCTAAGAGAACTTTTAATTGGAAAAACTTACATAATTGTTTCATCGGAAAAAAATATTTATCAATTACTCTTCTTTTATTTTTATACTTATTTAATTACTTATAAAAAATACCCCATCTTATAATTATTTATGATACCATCATAGTATATTTATATATTGTCATGGTATTGTAAAGGATGAACAATCTTTCAGGAATAGCGCGCAAGACTCTTCAATCTTTCATGATACCGTCATAATATATTCATATATTATCATAGTATCACTGTGCAATAAATAGTCCTTCAGGGATACACTCCATGATTATACATGATATCATCACAACATATCAATATACTGATATGGTATACTTCATGATACGATCACAATATATTCATATACTGTCATGGTATACTTTATGATACCATTACACTATATTCATATATTATCATAATATCTTATGCGCAAAAAACCTTCAAACTCATAGTGAAAAATGAATTATAATTATTTTATGTTGATTAAATATTACGAATAATTAGTATAAAATGATTCATTTTTATGTAATTAATTTAATTTCTTATCTATTTTATGTACTTTTTCCTTTTAATTTTTTTGGCTCTTTTCTAATTCCACGATGTTTCATCTTTTTTTTTTTCCCATCCCCGGCCCATCTAGAAAGAAAAAAAAGGAAGGAAAAAACATAAATAAAAACTTCAACTCATTCCACAAGAAAATGAAAAAGCATGTCAATATTTAGGGCACCACACCAATATAAGCATAAACAATTATAAATAAAAAGAACACAATCTAAAGATAGTGTAACGCGTTTCTCCACGGCCTCTGTCACGATCCATACGAATTCATGGCCGATATTACGGTTGAATATTACTAGTGAACTCGGAAATAGCATCACTTTAGAATAAAAAAGAATATTACTAGTGAAATGGAGGAGTAATTTCTTAGTGCTGCTAAACTTTTGTCCGGAGATGCCATATAAAGTTATGATTTCAAATTAGTATTTAAATATGTATTTTAATATTATAATTTAAAATTAATTTAAATTCTTTAAATAGTATGATTTGAAATTTTAAATTGTAATTTTAAATTTTTTTAAATATAAAATTTGACACTTAAATTTATATTTTATATATATAAAAAAAGATCGATTATTTTAAATTTTGCAAACAAGAATTCATGCTTGGCGCGAAGAGATTATTGTCTGTATCATATGAAATTAAAAGATTATATTTAAAAAATAACTAACTATTACTATTGTTGATTAATGAATCTTTATAAAATTTAGTGTATTTGAAAGTTTATAGTTGTAAATATTTATTTATAAAAGAAATATGGAGATATTTGATTTATCAATGTGGCACCTTACGATATTCTAATATCTTGTTTATGAACTACGATTTGCTCATTTGGTAATATTGTAGAAGAATTGGAGAAATTTTAATAGTTTTAATAATTTATAGAGTTTTCATGATTATGAGCAAAAGAAAAATATAACCTTAAGAAATTTAAATTACATGTTCAAATAAAACTTTAAACTAATATCAATTTAATTTCATATCATGATTTCAAATATGAATGTATATCCCGTATCAAAATGGACCCCAAATTAAAGGAGGAACATTAAATGAAAGGGAAGCCTACGAGATGGGGTCAAACGTGTCAACTAGCTAGGTAGATGTAGTATAAAATAAAATACAGACCACAAGAATCTAATGAAAGTGATAGATTGATATAAGACTGCCTCTCTTGTCGTTACCTTTGGAGGGCTCTTGGGGACCATTTCTCCCCCTCTCTCTCTCTTGGTTCATGGCTTTTTCACAGCTCATATCATGCACGGATGCACCCCCACAAAACCATAACCAATTATCTTACTCACTTTTTCCCTTAACGCGTTTGCATGTCTTCCTACATAATACTTCAAGGATTAGGGTTTTCTGTGACTTTCATTTATCTTCTATTTCTGTTGTGTTTTCCTAGCAAACCTCCATTGGTTTTGTTGTGAGAGTTTTAGCTCTCTGAATTGACATACTTTTTTATATATTATGTTAAGGAGATTCACACTAACAAATAACTATTATATGTAACAACACATGATGTAGTAACTTAATAGATAAAGTACTATTTACCAATCATAGGTTAGAGTTTGTCCTGAATTTTTTATCTTATTTGAATTTTATCATAATTGTGTTTTACTTTTAAAAAGTTTTTTTAGTGGAAACTATTTATTTGGTAGAAAATGACTCTTTCAGATCTACTCTTCACTTGGAAGAAAAGTTTTGAACTTCTATAAATAGAAGATCTTTTCTTCTCATATTACAACACAATAGCGTCCATGATACAGTCGTTTAAAGAGTTTTGTTTAGGAGGAGATTTATTCACTCAGTACTTTTAGAATATTTTTTATATTAGTAATTATCATATGTAGGTCAACTGACCAAACACATATCATATCATAAAATCTTTTATTTTATAGTTTTTCTTTGTCATTTGATTTATCATTGTTTAAAGTTTAACAATTATTAGTTTCCGCAAGATGTCATGATTATTTTGATCCAATCACGATAATCATGGTGGAATTTTTGTTATCCCTGTACCTTTTACAAAAAATAGGAAATTCTCGGATTTGAGCTTTGAAATGAAGAACCTTTTGTTAGGGAACACTGTTGCAACAACCTTACCTCTCATTTTGAGTTTTAATGCTCTATTTTATGATCTGAGACTTTTTACAAGTTAATATTACCATTTGGGACATGTCAGGAGGATCCAGGTTGGGACGGACCTAAGCGGCTCAGCTAGGTTTTGAAATAAAAACCCCCATTTCAGTTGTACACAATTTGTTTTGGTATGGTGCATGCTAGTTATTGTTAGATAAGGCAGATTGTTCTTGTAGAAAACTACTAAGTTTAGGACTCTACTAAGTAGTCTATTCTAGTATGAGTATAACTCAACTATTTGTATTCTACTAGAACTAAGATTATGTACATACATGTGTTCTACTAGTATGCAAACACACTTGTAAATAGTAGTAGTAGCAGCAGCCTATATATGAGGCATGATTTGTGTACATTGAACACAACTTAAGCATCAATATATTGAGCTTCTCTTTTTCTTTCTGTACTGTGTTTTTTACATGATATCAGAGCAATAAAAGACACACCAAAGCTGCATCATTAACCCTTCAAGAATCCCTAAATAATGGCCTCAAACACAATCCCTATGTCACTATCAGCCTCCTCTCTATATCACCTTATTGTTGCTTGTCTAATCAAACTCAAACCTACTAATTATTTGATTTGGAGAAATCAAATCATGCAGCTTATGCAGGTCATAAAAGTAACCAGTTTGATCAAGGAGGAAAAGCTAGCCAAGGAGACTCAAGTGTCATAGATTGAAAGGAAAAGGACACTACAGAGAAGGAATAGGTGGACTTGGATAGTTACTAGAAAGAAAAGGATGTGTTTCTAAGGACATGGATATTAGGGACTATGATTGAGGAGAGCATGTAGCTCATTGTAGGCTATGCTACAACCAAATAGATGTGGGAGTTCTTAAAAGAAACATATCTTCAAGCAACTAAGGACAAAGGATTTTCAACTCAAAAACAACTCCAGAACATCAAGTTAGGATCTAGAAAGCTTGATGAATATTAGAAGGAGTTCAAGGGAATATGTGATGGTCTAGAAGCTATACACAAATCTGTTGATAAGGATAGCAAAGTGATCAACTTTGCTAGAGGTTTAGGTCATAATTACAGAACTTTCAAAACTATTATGTTGTGAAAAACACCTTATCCCACACTGAACTAGTTTGTCAATGACCTTAGAAGTTTTGACATGATGAAAGATGATGAGGAAGTGCCACGGAGAATAATAAGATAGCTTTGTCTGCACAAAGAGGCAGAAGAAGAGGTAGAGATAATTACAACCAGAATGGAGTAAACTCTAACTACAACTTAAGGGAAGAGGTTTCAAACCTCCTGGACAGGGAAGCTACAATCAGAATAATCAGAATATGCAAATTTCAAATCAATTAAGGGATAAGAAGTCACACTCTCATGCTTGCCAAATCAGTGGTAAAAATAATCATATTGCACTTAAGTATTTTTATAGGCGGAACTACTCATATTAGGCTATAAAGGATCTTTTGTAAATGTAACACCCTAAAAGTTTTCAAGATTAAAATTAGGATTTGGAATATGCTCAGCAGAAAAATCTACAACATTGACTTAATACGACTCAACCTACGAGTCATAGGTTGGTAGTACGGGTCATAGGAAGACCCATGGTCCAGATCAAAGCAGTTTTTTCCCAACCACGAGTCCCCATTACGAGTTGTAGTATATGGGTACGGTCCATGGCCAGGAGTCGTAGAAAATATTATCGTTATCAGGTGAATGATTGTAGGGGTAATGGTATGACTCGTAGGATGGAGTTATGGGTCGTGGTACGAGTTGTGAAAATATTCACAGAGTTGAGTAAAAGGGGTCTCATTAGTCATGGGAGGAAAACACGAGTCATACGTTGGTGGTATGACTTATAGTACGAGTCATAAATGATGGTACGAATCATTGTTTCAATCGCGGGTGGAGATATTGTAATGCCTCGGACTTTAAGGCTAAGTTCGGAAGTCTTCTAGGTATATGGATAGACTCGAACCTAATGAATTTATGAAAACGAGGTGTTAAGATTATTTATTAAGTGTAAGAAGTACATTGGATGCAAATTAAGGTCGTAAGGAATCTCTAGCACAAAGTTGAGTTAAGAGCCTTCTTACCAATTGGGTTTTCGTATCAGTTCTTACAAGGGTCAACTTCAAATGATCATAGCTCTCTTTTTACAAAGTGTTTTTGGGAGATTCATCATTTCAAAGTGAAGCCCTTTGAGTTTTCTTTCCAACACATCCAACCTTGCATCAATCTAAATTCGGAATAAAAATTTATGAGCAGTTTAGTCAAGCAGCACTAGGCATCGTACGAACCTCGATACGAGTCTTACAATCAAACTACAACCCGTACTGTTGGTCGTAGTAACTGCCAGTTGTAGGTTATAATTCAATTTTTTGGGGGCATTTTAGTAAACTCCTATGCTTCTAACTCATAAATGACATTATTTTGGGATTACTTAAGGTTGTATTAAAGGGATTAACCTAGCCTAGATCCTCACCCTCTCTAAAAAGATTGATGTTGGATTTTCTCTCAAGAAAGGAGCTAGTGTTCTTCTTCAAACCTCTTTAAATCTTCTTGGACTGTTCAAGGTAAGTCAAGGGATCACCAACCCAAGTATGTGTGACTTCAACAAGGATCTCCTTTCATCCCTGTGTATCGAATTTATGTTAAAACCCTAATTTCATGAATTCTAGAAAAGTATGTCTTAGGGTTCAATCTATGCATGATTTCTTACATGTCTCTATGGATTTCAAGACCCTCATGATACGTAACCATGTATGTTTATGAAATTACTTTCAAATTCGTGAATTATGTATATGATGTGATAATAGCATGATTTTTAGAATTCCACCATGAATTAGCATTATTTTTGAGATATGGTCTTTATGAAATATCTACATGATTTCACCATGATTTTTGGTATATATGTTAAAGTATGATTTGAATCTATGAGTTTTCATGAATATAAAAAAACACATGAAGTATACTACATTTTGGGCCTATGATGTTATGAATTTTGATGATAAAGCATGATTATGATTCTTCAGACTTTCGGACCTCTTGATAGTAGAAAGTAGCCTTGATCAGCCTCTCATGAATTCAGTATGTTATGATTAGTTGAACTCTCAGGTCTCTGATTAGCTATAGTAGCCTAGACTAGATGAATGATGTTAGTTTTGTGTCTGCCATGTTAGTATAATTGGGATCCTCCATAGTAGAGAGTGTTTCCCTCAGCTCGGTCAGGGATCCTCCATAGTAGAGAGTGTTTCCCTCAGCTCAGCCAAGGATCCTCCATAGTAGAGAGTGTTTCCCTCAACTCGGTCAGGGATCCTCCATAGTAGAGAGTGTTTCCCTCAACTCAGCCAAGGATCCTCCATAGTAGAGATTTTTCCCTCAGCTTAGCTAGGGATCCTCCATAGTAGAGAGTGTTTCACCCAGTCCAATCAGGGATCCTCTATAACACCCCGGTAATTTGAGCCATAAAATCGTGCCTTCGAGATAGAACTAAGAGTATTAAATAGGCTTAGAAGAAAGTATTATGAGTTATTTGAATCACTCTATGGTCATACTTAATATTGGACGTCGATCAAGTTGTAGAACAAAATTCGAAAAAAATGATCGCAAAATTTCCTTCTTGAGATTCTTTGAAATTTAGGTCAAATGTCTCGAAACTTTTCTCCCAATATATAAAGAGTTATAGGGTGTGCAACCTATAAAATTAAATATATACGAGTCTAGTTTCCATCACATCAAACCTTCAATCCGACTTTGGAGTAAAGAGATATTCACGTTTGCGTGAGACCGCGCAAGCAGGCATGTCACAAGGGTCTAAGGCGGTGGAAGGCTATTTAAGCCCCTTTGGTCTATTTTTGGTAATCCAAATTCATTTTCCAGAAATATACTTTGTATGAAACCTCTCTCAACTTCTCTCCATGCTTTTCTTTGGGTTTTGAGGCTAGAATCCATGGCTCAACATGATTTTGGTGTCGGGAAGTCGAAAATTGCGTGTAGTCCGTGGTTTGGTATTTTTACCAGGCTGTTGGTGATTGTTTCGTGATGAAGCTGTTGTTAAGACTTCTTTATTTTGTTCTCCTTAGTTTTTAAGGTTGTTTATAGTTCTGTTAACGCCGGTAGGTTATTGTCTCAGAGTTTCTACCATCGAATTCCTATGAATCTTATCGGGTAAGCTTTGTTTTTCTTGTTTTGTTGTTGAGTTGTGTTGGCTGCGTTTTGGAAGAATTTTGGACTGCCTTTAGGCAGTATGTTCATGATGTTGAAGTCTCAAGTTATTCTAGGCTTGAATCTAAGGTATGTTAGGCTTGTCCCTCCCTTTGTCGGCATGAATTCTATAGTCATTATCGTCCGTGTTGACGTGTGTGTTGTTTGTTTGTGATGGCTTGTGTTTTGCTATTATTTAACTCTTGCTCTGCTGTTTATATGGTTATAATGGTGTGTTTAAGGTGCTGATTTGGTCGGTGGATCGGGCTTGAGTGCGGAGAATCGTAGACATGGAAAATTATTAGGCTCGTGTCAAGAGGCCATATGTGAGGCGTGTGGTTCTTGTAGCAAGTTGTGGGTTGTTTGAGTGAATAAGATTGGGTGATTGTGTTGACGAGTGAATGAAGGTTTAGAGTGGTTAAGGTCGATGGTCGCGATGATTTGTTGTTATATTTGAGTCGGCGGTCATCTCGGTCGTGTCGATAGCACGTGACAACCATGGTGACATTTGGGCTGGTTTGGACGTGTCCCTTGATGTTAGTGGTGAGTAGAGTGGCTTCTGGGCTATTTGATCATGTATTATTATTGTTTTTTATTATGTGTGTGTTGTGTTTGAGGCCTTATGGCTTGTGGATACCCGATGCACGAGAGTTGTTCCGGCTAGGGGTCGAGCCCAAGGTACCATGTGGCTTGTGGATACCCAACGCACGAGAGTATTTCCAACTGAGGGGTTGAGCCCAAGGAGTGAAATGACCTACAGGGTTGAGAATGATGTCTTCCATAGTGTCGAGTTGAGACATGATTTGAGAGTGGTCCGACATGTTTGAGCCTTTCTGGAATTGCGATTTGGTTCTCCTAGAGAGATTGAGCTCCGCTAACTGTGGCAGCCGAGAGAGAGTCCGGCAGTGCTTGATTGATGATGTTCACTGACTGGTGTTTACTTTTGATATTCTTGGCATTATATTATAATTGCTGCTCGTGTTATATGTTATCTGATAGCAGTGGATTCTAGATGTTGGTTGGTGTTAGCTGGAGGCCATAGAGAGGTCTAGAGGCGATGACAAGTGAGCTATGTTGGCTACGTGTCGCTGTGTTATTGTTTACTTTTAGACTTGCCGGGCTTATAGAGGCCAGGTAGATTTTGTTTGTATGTTTATTTATACGTGTCAGGCTTATAGGGGCCAAGTAGATTTTATGTGTTTACTTATGTTGAGTCTCCTTGTGCAATATCTAATATATCCGTTGATCTCTAATCTATGTCTTCTAGTTTTTTCTGCCTTTCATGCTTGGTATATTATTGTGCTGATGCCCTAGTCGGGGCACTGCATTCATGCCTGCAGGTAATGGTAGGCTGTTAGATCGAGTTCTTGGATGCTGAGTGGAGTTCCAGCTAAGTTGGTGCACTTCAGTTCTTTCAGAGTCGCCAGATGTTTGAGTTAAGGATAGTTCGGGGCCCTGTCCCTCATTTAATTACTAATATATTCATAGAAGCTCATAGACATTACTGTGGTTTTAGTATGTTATTATAGGCCAGGTGGGCCATGCTGTATAGTTTTTTTCCTTTCCATGGCCTTGACGGCATATGGTATTTACTTTTTTGGTTGGTCAGGTAAGTCAGCTTCCGTTATAGTCTATCATCTTATTCTGATTTTATAGTTGTTGTGTTGTTGAACCTCATCAGTTCTAGCCTTTGTTTTATATTTTGAGCATCGGGTATGCTCATATCAAGTGTGGCACCAGGTGCCAATCATGCCTCCCCGAGTTCGGGGTATGACATCCTCCATAGTTGAGAGTGTTTCCCTTAGTTTATGATTTTATTTACAGACCTCTGTTCAGTATAGTCTCAGACTTCAGTTCAGCTCAGTCACATTAGAGTTTAGTTTCAGTTTTCAGCAGTTAGTTAATATTATCAGTTATAGTTTAGTTCTCAGTGCATGTACATGACCCTTATGCATCAACTTTACTTGTATTTTATTTAAAAACATTTCAAATAAGCGCATCTCATCAGTATCTATGCATTTCAGATAGGGTCATGGTACTTCAGCTCAGTTATATGTTTAGTTACGTAGTCAGCTTACTTTCTCTTAGTATATTTACATGTTTCAGTTCATTTACGTTTCTCATATACTCAGCACATTTCAAGTATTGACCGCATACTTTTGTTCTATATTGTTTTATGATATTGATCTAGGTTTTCAGACTCAGCCTCGCGATTTGACACGCTCTATTTCCACTTCAGCTGTCAGTGGTGCGTCCTCATCTACCGAGGAAAAGATTTTTGATTTTCCTATTTTAGTTTATTTTAGTTTCAGACTTTAGAAGTTAGCTGGGGACTTGCCCCAGCAGCTCATCAGTTTAGTAGAGGCTTTCATACATGTATAGATAGATTCATCTTATGATTCAGTGTTTTAATAGACTATGTTCTTATTGTGTTGATTAGACTCTTTCAATTAGCTTCAGCTCACTTATGATTTTGTTAGTTATTATTCTGTTAGTATCATGCTATGATTATGCCATGGGTCGACTTGGGGCCATTCGTGGTTCTAGGTCCCGTGTTCGCTAGGGTGTAAACTTGGGTGGTGACAAACTTAGTATCAGACCAAAGGTTTATCTTGTCTAAAAGTTACGTTAAGTAGAGTCTTTTTTATGGGTGTGAAGCGCGACAAACTTATGAAGAAGAGTCTAAGAGACGTTTTAGGAAAGTTTCCCTTTCTTCATGGTTCTTATTGTGCATAGAGTTTGAGTCTCTAACAGTTCCTCTTCTAACTTGTGTGTCGCAGATAATGCCTCCCAAATGAGAAAACAGAAGGAGAAACAATAATAGGGACCATCAAGCCCTACCAGCCCCACCTGCCCCAGCGAACCCGATGAATAAGCATGTTACTCATGCCGAGTTTAGGGCAATCTTTCACATGTCAGCGCAGGCCCTAATCGCTCAGGTTAATCAATAGGCAGTGGCTCATGTTCTCCAGAATGGGAACATAGCGGCTGCTAGAGTAAGAGACTTTCTCAGGATGAACCTACCCAAATTCTTAGGGTCAAAGGTGGATAAAGACCCGTATGAGTTCTTAGAGAAGATCCAGTAGATCACCTAAATTTTAGGGGTGACAGGAACGGAGAGCACAGACTTAGCATCCTACCAGCTGATGGGGGTCGCTCATATATGGTTCTGTCAGTGGAAAGATAGTCGAGAAGTTGGAGCAGTTCCCATAAGTTGGGATGAGTTTATGACTTCCTTCTTGGATAGGCTTTTCCCTAGAGAGTTGAGGGAGGCAAAGGTGGCGGAGTTCGTCAACTTGAGGCAAAACAGCATGACTTCCCAGGAGTATGCATTGGAGTTTACTCGATTGTCCAAGTATGCACCGGAGATGGTAGCTGACCAGAGGGCTCGTGTGAGAAAGTTCATGAACGGAGCGGCATGCTCCTTGGTCAAGGAGTGCAGGACCACCATGTAGCACAAGGACATAGACTTCTCAAGATTGGTAATATATGTGAAAGAAACTGAGAGAGAGGCCAAGAGAGCTAGAACATGAGATTTAGAGTTCTCCTATCAGAGGAAGAGTGGTGGACACCGCTCATGCTTCCTGCAGAGGTCATCAACCACAGCACCTTCGCCAGCCAGTATACCGAACAGACATAGGGTAAAGGAGATTACATATCCATCTTGTAAGAGTTGTGGGAAGAACCACTTGGGGGAGTGCATGATTGGTTCAGGAGCTTGCTTTTGGTACGGCAAGTAAGGTCATAAGCTCCGAGATTGCCCAACAGCCAAGTGGGGCGAGAGTAGGGCCCCAGCCGCCTCTTCAGCAACTCCGACAACCCGCCCATTTCAGTAGGGCACATCTTCTAGTATAGGTAGCGGACAATGTCAAAACCGCTCTTACGCCTTGTCAGCACATTAACATCAAGGAAAATCACCAAAAGTAGTCTTAGGTATGTTATTAGCTAATAGTGTTACTCTTTTCATGTTGTTAGACCCCATAACCCCAATATGGAATAGAAAGTCCGTTGATATATGTTGAGAGGATATTGTCGATACATGGTATGAAATATCTATGAGTATGAAACTATTAGTGAATTTTAGAGGTGAAGGAGGAGTTAAGAGTTAGAGGTTTATCCCAACCTTAAGAAAGGTCCAGGAGCCTTAGAATGATGGCTTTAAGTTAAGGGGGGAGATGATAAGTCGATGATACAAGTCGAATCTTGAGTGTGCTAGTAGGGGAGTCCCAGCACTGATAGCTATGGGATGCCAATCCCTTCAAGTTCAGATGATTTTTCTTATGTTTCAGTTGAAACTATGCTCTACCTATTCCCATGTACAGACTTCTAAAATTCTAGATAAGCACTTCAGACAATAATCCCAGTCTTACTCTGTGAATCTATAAGTTTCATCTTCATGTCACAAACTAGCTATGTGTGTTAACTCATGTATTCCAGTATGCTCAGCCCTCGAACTCAGTCTCTAGAAATTGCTTCAGTGGCCCGACAGATCAAGCTACCTCATGTGTGTACCTATTTTTAGGTGTCATGAATGATTCATACTTATGAGTCCCGTACTTGCAGTCAGACCAGGACCATGATATCTAGTTCAGTACTAGAAAGCAGTTCGAGATTGATAACTCAATCCCTACCAGCTCAGTTCTAGTTTGAGGAAATGAATCCTCCCCAGTACTGTATCTAGTTCCATGTCAATTTCATGTCCCTCGGTCCCTCCCATGTCTCAGCATACATGTATGACTCAAAGATTCAGTTCAGATATGTATTTCATCTCGGAGTTAGATACTCAATTAGCATTCAGATTTTAGTATTCATTTCTCGGGATTGCATCTCTTTCCCTAGCCTTTTAGCTTAGCCACTTTGTTAGTTTTCATCATCAGATGTTCAGTATTTGGGATGACAGACCTATTCTCCAGCTTTTCAGTATGCTTACTCTACATTCAAGGATGAATGTTCCCAAGAGGGAGATAATGTAACACCCCAAAAGTTCCCAAGATTAAAATTAGGATTTAAAATGTGCTCAGCAGAAAAATCTACAACATTGTCTCAGTACGACTCAAGCTACAAGTCGTAGGTTGATAGTACAAGTCGTAGAAAGATCTGTGGTCCAGATCAGAGCAGTTGTTTCCTAACCACGAGTCCCCACTACGAGTAGTAGTATGTGGGTATGACCCATGGATAGGATTCATAGCAAGTCTTAGGAGTTATCAGGTGAATGATTGTACGGGTAATGGTACGACTCATAGGATAGAGTTACGGGTCGTGGTACAAGTCGTGAAAATATTCAAAGAGTTGGGGAAAAAGGGGATCATTAGTCATGGGGGAAAACCATGAGTCATAGGTTGATGGTATGACTTGTGATACTAGTCGTAATACGATGGTACGAATCGTTATTTCAATCGTGGTGGAGATATTGTAATGCCTCGGACTTTGAGGCTAAGTTCGGAGCCCTTCTAGGTATGTGGATAAACTCAAACCCAATGAATTTATAGAAATAAGGTGTTAAGATCAATCAGTAAGTGTAAAAAGTGCATTGGATGCAAATTAAGGTCATAAGGAACCTCTAGCATAAAGTTGAGTTAAGAGCCTTCTTACCAATTGGGTTTTTGTATCAGTTCTTGCAAGGGTCAACTTCAAACGACCATAGCTCTCTTTTTACAAAGTTTCTTTTGGGTGATTCAGCATTTCAAATACAAGCTCTTTGAGTCTTCTTTCCAATGCATCTGACCTTGCATCAATCATACTTGTGATACTAGTCGTAATACGATGGTACGAATCGTTATTTCAGTCATGGGTGGAGATATTGTAATGCCCCGGACTTTGAGGCTAAGTTCGGAGCCCTTCTAGGTATGTGGATAAACTCAAACCCAATGAATTTATGGAAATAAGGTGTTAAGATCAATCAGTAAGTGTAAAAAGTTCATTGGATGCAAATTAAGGTCATAAGGAACCTCTAGCATAAAGTTGAGTTAAGAGCCTTCTTACCAATTGGGTTTTCGTATCAATTCTTGCAAGAGTCAACTTCAAACGACCATAGCTCTCTTTTTACAAAGTTTCTTTTGGTGATTCAGCATTTCAAATAGAAGCTCTTTGAGTCTTCTTTCCAATGCATCTGACCTTGCATCAATCAGAGTTTGGAGTAAAAATTTATGAGCATTTAGTGAAGCAGCACCAGGCATTGTACGAACCTCCTCAGTACGAGTCGTACAATCAAACTACGACCCGTAATATTGGTCGTAGTAACTGCCAGTTGCAGGTTATAATTTGATTATTTGGGGGCATTTTAATAAACTCCTATGCTTCTAACTCATAAATGACGTTATTTTGGGCTTCCTTAAGGTTGGATTAAAGGAATTAACCTAGCCTAGATCCTCACCCTCTCCAAAAAGATCGATGCTAGATTTTCTCTCAAGAAAGGAGCTAGGGTTCTTCTTCAAACCTCTTTAAATCTTCTTGGACTCTTCAAGGTAAGTCAAGGGATCACCAACCCAAGTATGTGGGACTTCAACAATGATCTCCTTTCATCCTTGTGTCCCGAATTTATGTTAAAACCCTAATTTCTTGAATTCTAGAAAAGTATGTCTTAAGGTTCAATCTATGCATGATTTCTTACATGTATTCTATGGATTTCAAGATCCTCATGATAATTATCCATGTATGTTTATGAAACTACTTTCAAATTCATGAATTATGTATATGATGTGATAATAGCATGATTTCTAGAATTCCACCATGAATTAGCATTATTTCTGAGATATGGCCTTTATGAAATATCTACATGATTTCACCATGATTTTTGGTATATATGTTAAAGTATGATTAGAATCTATGAGTTTTCATGAATATAAAACACATGAATTATACTATGTTTTGGGCCTATGATGTTATGAATTTCGATGATTAAGCATGATTATGATTCTTCAGAATTTCGGGCCTCTTGATAGTAGAAAGTATCTCTGATCAAACTCTCATGAATTCAGTTTGTTATGATTAGTTGAACTCTCGGGTCTGTGATTAGCTATAGTGGCTTGGACTTTGATGTCAGTTTTTTGTCTTCCATGTTAGTATAATTGGAATCCTCCATAATAGAGAGTGTTTCCCTTAGCTCAGTCAGAGATCCTCCATGTTAGTGAGTGTTTCCTTTAGCTCAGTCAGGAATCCTCCATAGTAGAGAGTGTTTCCCTCAGCTCAGTAAGGGATCCTTCATAGCAGAGAGTGTCTCCCTCAGCTCAGTCAGGGATTCTCCATAGTAGAGACTATTTCCCTCAGCTCAGCTAGGGATCCTCCATAGTATAGAGTGTTTCCCTCAGCTCAGTCAGGGATCCTCCATAGTAGAGAGTGTTTTCCTTAGTCCAGTCAGGGATCCTCCATAGTAGAGAGTGTTTCCCATAGTTTATGATTTCAGTTACAGACTTCTGTTCAGTATAGTCTCAGACTTCAGTTCAGCTCAGTCACAGTAGGGTTCAGTTTTAGTTTTCAGCAGTTAGTTAGTATAGTGTATGATATCATTTATAGTTCACTTCTCAGTGCATGCACATGACCCTTATGAATCAACTTTACTTGTATTTTTTTAAAATGTTTTCAAATAAGCGCATCTCATAAGCATCTATACATTTCAGATAGGGTCATTATTCTTTGGCTCAGTTATATGTTCAGTTACATAGTCAACTTACTTTCTCTTAGTATATTTGCATGTTTCAGTTCATTTATGTTTCCCATATACTCAGTACATTTCAAGTACTAATCACATACTTTTGTGCTATATTATTTTATGATATAGATCCAGGTTTCCAGACTCAGCCTCGCGGTTAGACACGTTCTATACCCACCTCAGTTGTCAGTGGTGAGTCCTCATCTACCGAGGATAAGATTTGTGATTTTCCTATTTCAGTTTATTTCAGTTTCAAACTTTAAGAGTTAGCTGGGGACTTGTCTCAGCACCTCATCAATTTAGTAGAGGCTTTTAGACATGTATAGACAGATTCAGCTTATGATTCAGTGTTTTAGTAGACTATATTCTTATGGTATTGATTAGACTCTTTTAGTTAACTTCAGCTCAGTTATGATTTTGTTAGTTATTATTCTATTAGTATTATGTTGTGATTATGCCATGGGTTGACTTGAGGTCATTCTTAATTCTAGGTTCCGCGTTATGGATAGGGTGTAAACTCGGGTCGTGACAATAGGCCTTACAAAACTCAATTTTCAAGATATGACAATTGAAGATAGTGTCTTACATGTGGACTTTACAACAACCCATCACATGACCAACAATAAAGTTAATCTGTTTGACCTTAAAATCTATAATGGAACTTATAAGATAATTTTTGGTAATGGTACACATCTAAATATTACACATGTACATTGGGAATACAATAAAGTTAGGCTTGAAAGTTAAGGAGATATCTGCAGTTCCTAAGATAAATAAGAATCTATTGTCTATTAGTAAGCTTCCAAAAGACAATGCATGTACTCTTGAGTTTGATGAATCTGATTTTGTTGTTAAGGACAAGAAGTCGGGGAAACAACTGGCCAAAGGAACTAAGAAAGAAGGACTTTATGCACTGGAAGACAACAATATTTACGCTTTGACAACAATAGACTGGGAGAAGACAGGTTGTATTTGACATGCTAGATTAGGCCATTCTAGTTTGAAGTCTCTATAATTTTTGAATAGAAATAAATATATAGATGTTGATAGTTGGAATAATGTCTGTACCATTTGTACTAGCTTCCAGTTAGGAAAAAGACGTAAACATCCTTTTACATTAAGAAATCAAATTGAAGATGAACTCAAAATTCATTGTGATCTTTGGGGTCCAACCCTTATTGAATCTTTCTAGCATATGAAATACTATGTACTATTTGTAGATGAAAACACAAAGTATACCTGTTTGTATCCACTAAAAAGGAAGTCTGATTTTCTTGAAATTTTCCTTAGGTTTCAGAGAATGGTGGAAAAATAATTTTCAAAACCAATTAAAGTGTTCCAATGTGATAGAGGGGGTGAATTCAGTAGTAACAAGTTCATCAAACACTTGGAAAAATGTAGAGTTATTAGATAATTATATGTCCAAATACTCCTAAATGGAATAGAATCTTCGAGAGAAAGCATAGGCACATAGTAGAAATTGGTTTGACACTGCTCATTCATGCCAGACTAACTCTATTCCTATGGGTAGAAACTTTTCTTACTACTGTACTTTTGATAAACAAGACTACCATCAAAAGTGCCAAAAAATGAGATACCTTTTGCCAAACTTCATGGAGCATCATCTCCGGATTAGTAAAACTTGAAAGTATTTGGTTATAGGTGTTATCCACATCTCAAGGGTCAAACTAAGTTTGCATCAAAAACTTATCCTTGCGCGTTTATTGGTTTCATCAGCCTACACAAAGGATACAGGTGCTATCAACCATCCACTAGAAAGGTGTTTATATCCAGACATGTAGTCTTTGATGAACATCTACTCCCTTATGTGCAACCAGAACAACATCCTCTAAATACTCATACTCACCTTGCTAGTTTTTTTGAGTTTTTCTCTAGTGTGAAGGATGAGTCACTAAGTAGTAATATTATAAATTCAAGTGAAATGGTATTGGAGACTTTAACAACCACCAACATTGCTGATCCTAATACCGGTGAATATGTTACAGACTCATCTATCCACACTACAAACCAGCATCATGTTATCAAAAAAGTGAGAATCATGATTTGGTAGAAAGTATCTTGGATGGTGAGAGTGATAATTTTGATGATCATGATCCTCAAGGAGACATGGAGAGTCTAAATGCAACTGAAGTAGTGTTTAATACAAATAACATACACCTAGAAGTTAATTTGTCAGGATGGTTTTAGGAAATGGAAACTTTGAGCCTGCTAGCAGCAACATAGCTGAGGTTGCAGAGACACCACCTCCTAACCATGCCGGAGGGCACCACATGATTAATAGTTTGAATACAAAGAATGTGTGAATGACTGACACATCTCTAATAGTAGCAAAGGGAGTAGTAGATGTTGAGCCAAAAACTATGGATCAAGCACTCAAGATTCCACATTGATATACAACAATGAAGGAAGAGGTTGATGCTCTGCATGAAAATCAAACATGGATCTTGGTTCTTAGAATATCAGAAATGAATGTGGTTGGTTCAAGATGGGTATTCAAGACTAAGCTAAAATCATATGGTTCTGTAAAAGGGCACAAAGCTAGATCGGTGTCCAAAGGATATTCTTAACTAGGAGTTGACTTTGAAGAAACCTTTAGCCCTGTAGTTAAAGCTACTACTATCAAAGTTGTGATATCAGTTGTTGTTAGTCCGCATTGGAAAATTAGACAACTAGATGTCCAAAATGCATTTATGTATGGACATCTATAAGAAGAAGTCTATATGGATCAACCACTAAGTTTCATTCATCCTAAGTATCCAAGGCATGTATGTTCTATGAAGAAAACCTTGTATGGCCTCAAACAAGCACCTAGAGCTTGTTTTGATAGGCTCATCTTATATCTGTTGCACCTTGGATTCAAGTGCAGTAGAGCATACTCCTCTTCATTTGTTCTTCATTGCAAGAAAGGTACTATTATGCTCCTTTTGTATGTAGATGATATAGTTATTACGGGAAGCTCTTTTGTTCATATTCAAGACATAATCTCCCCACTTGATAAGGAGCATGCAATGAAGGATCTTTTCCCTTCACATTTCTTTCTTGCTATTAAGGTCACATACTTTGATGGAGGTATTCATTTGAGTTAGAGTAAATATGCCACTAAATTATTCAAGAAAACTGATATGGCCTTGGCTAGATCAGATAGTACATGACTTCTATAGAAGAATGGTTTGCAAGAAGCTCAAAGGAATCCCACTAATGCTTCAGTCTTTAGTAGTGTTGCAGGAAGTCTTCAATATCTCACTATGACTAGGCTTGATATAGCTCATGTAGTGAACCTCACAAGTCATTTCATGTAGACTTCGAACACTAAGCATTTTTAAGTTGTGAAAAGAATTCTCAGGTATACAGAAAGAATAGTTCAACTTGGTCATAGAATGATTGCCATGTCACTTCTAAGGTTATATAGTTACTCTGATGCAGATTGGGGAGGTTGTCCAACAACAAGAAGAACAACTACAGATATGCAATCTACTTAGGTGTTAATTATATCTTATGGGCATCCAAGAAGCAAACAAACACAGTTGCAAGATCAAGTGCTAAAGCTGAATATAGAGTACTAGCCTTAACTGCAGCTAAAATAACATGGATAACTTATATTCTTAGAGATATTGGAGTTACTCTTTCCACAGCTCCAACTCTATTCTGTGACAATCTTAGTGCACTATACATGGCTGTGAATTCGGTCTTACATGCCATAATCAAACATATAGAAATGAAAAATCATTTTGTTAGACAAAAGTGGCTTGAGGATAGCTCATAACAAACTTTTTCAGGTCACAGGATCAGTTGGATGACATACATACCAAGGAACTTACAAAGCAGCAATTCACATGTTTTAGAATCAAGCTAAGAGTAGATGATCCACCTCTCACTAACTTGAGGGGAAGTATTAGTTATTGTTATATAAGGCAGATTGTTCTTGTAGAAGACAATAAGTTTAGGACTTTACTAAGTAGACTATTCCAGTATAAGTATCACTCAACTACTTGTACTCTTGTAGGAATAGGACTATGCACATACATATGTTCTACGAGTATGCAAACATATTTATAAATAGTAGTAGTAGCAACGTATATGTGAGGCATGATTTGTGTGCATTGAATACAACTTAAGCATCATTATATTGAGTTGTCTTTTCCGTTTTGTACTATGTTTTGTACAGTGCTGTGTTTCATGACCGCGGATCACAAGAACATGATTTCGCAAGGTTTGTGCTCTTCACAATTGCATAATGTTGGTCTCTCTCTTGTTGGCTATCCACCTAGTTGCACTTCGTGATCATATCGGCCCTTTCATGAACCTTGAAAAAGACTAAGCTCGTGGTTACTAAAACAATGTGGTAGTTGTTTATCAAATAGTGGATGCTGAGTTGGAATACAATTTAGAACATCGTGGACAAATATTAGAAGAAGTTTCTAATGATAATTGCAATTGAGGAAGAACCAGATAATGAAAATTAACCAAGCGAGGGGTTAGAATCAAATGATGATTATGAAATAAGTGAGGAGGAAGAATGGAAGAATTATGAAAATGAAACAAGGAGGAATAGATGGGAGAATGATGACTAGTAAATTGGTATATTTCTTTTCAGCAATTTTATTTTATACTTATAGTTTTTATATATATACTAATGTAAACTTGTATACAAATTTCATTGGATGATGATGATCGAGATCGTAATAGTAGTAGTAAATCGAGTAAGAGTAATAAGAAAGTACTAGGAGGCCACTAAATTCTAGCGCTTCTTCAGGTGATCTTTCATCTTCTCTACACACGCACTTTTCCACCGGTGTCTTATGTTCACTATGGCACTAGGAATGTCACGCCTCACCTTGGGAGGAGTAATTGGCACCTGATGCCACACTAGAACTTGAGCTGATTTAGCTAGACATATACACCTCTGGTGCACATCAACAGCACATAATCAAGAAAATAATCAAGTATATCTCAGCTTAAAGAAGCCCTTGGCCGACAAGACCGCAGTATAAACACCTGCGCAAATATTCAGATGACCCAATTCACAATAATAATAACATTCTATACAGACCGACAAGACCACCATATTGTCTATATCAAATAAAGCAGAAGGTAGACATATATATATATATATATATATATATATATATATATACACATAAGGGCCATTAAGGCCGCCAAACTGCTCAAACAAAATAATCATGCTAACAAGCACAACAACGTACTGCTATATAATTTCATTGTCTACAAGCCTCTAAGGAGTAAAGACTTGGTTGGGGCAGGGCCCCGACCTACCCAAAAAGAACTATACAGTAAAAGATAGGCAAACCTCTGAAGTATGACAACTCCAGAAGAGATGAGCTGACCAATGTTATGAGCCTGAACTGCTATAAGGAGGACCCTGAACCTATCTATCAAAACCTGCAAGCAAGAGTGCAGCGCCCCGAGGCTCGGGCAATCGGTACAATAATGCACCGAGTATGTAAGTCAACAAAAATAAGATGGAGCTAAATGATAGTAAGAACGGAGTGTAAACAACTATAAGAATAAGAAAATAACCTTAAAGATCTTATTAAATTATATAAGAATTAAACAGGCAATAGTAAAACAAGAACTTAACCTAGCCCCCACAAGCTCGGCAGGTACAAACAGTAAACAATAACCTACCTGATCCCCCATAAGCCCTGGCTGATACACCTCAATATACATATCCCTATTCATAACATTGTAGCCCTTTAGGTAGACTGTAATTGTATCTTGAGCATATTTGGCTCCTATATCTCTAACTATATCTTGATCCTACTAGGCTTTTATAGCTGTATTTGACCCTTCTATGCTCCTGTAACTGCACCCCGAACACATAGGTCTCTATTGAGGGTCAGTAATACCAATTTAGGCATAAAGAAAGTCCATAAGTGAATAGACATCAATATGGTTCTATAGGCCTTAATATAGTCTTTCTAATCATTTTATAGCTTTTATAAGCAAAGTATAACCCCGTGGGCAGGGTACTCTTGTTTATAGTCCTTCTAGGAAATCTTTACATGGGTATCTGTGTGAACAGTCTAAGGGTGTTGGCCCAAATACTTTACAATTGACGAGATAGACAGTTAAGGCGTCCTACAATCTATTAAGCTATCAACAAGTAAGATGGACTTCCTAGCGACTTGTACGGAAGTTTGTACATCGTATGAAGCTATAGGCTAATAATAAGTATGTCATCCTGCAACTTACTATCAAGTTCATTAGGAAACCATGGTACCGCTGTCCTGACGGAGGGATTGCAATATAAGGATTTAGCTCTATAGGCGTCAAGATACGCCAAAGGCAAGCTTTATCAAATATAAGCATCATAAACATGGGTTCTATCATCAAGTTATTCATTATGCTGCCCAAGGTTAACAAAACATGCTCAACAGATAACTACAAAGCCTAACAACACTGCTAAGGCATCAAAATATCATTTGCCAATCTAAGCAACAACAATTCAAACGAGTTACTTTTATGCCGCTTCTAATAAAGATGAAGCTATATGTGGAAAACTCCAACAAGGAATGCTTATACCAAACTATTAGTTCAGTTTCCAATAGCTAACCAACCACAACGACATAGCCATGAACAGTACTATGATAGACAACAATTCATATTAATGATACGACAAATAAAATTTTCCGAAAAAGGTTTAGCGTTAACATACCTCGCAAGTGATTTGGCAAAACCAGCAACAACACGCACTATAGATCACTAGCTTCTTCAACTTACAACCAACACAACTCTTATAAAACTCCCAAAACCGCCCCTAAGTCCAATGTTTCAATACAAATAAGTTCCAATAATTCAATTTCCGATTGTGACGTAAAATCATGAATTATACCCAAGGAAAAAGATGGAACCTTACCTTAACCTTTGGAAATACTTATTAATAGAAAACTCAATTTTCCAGAATCTCTTCATCACCACAATGCCCCAATTAACGCCAAAATCAATGGAGCAATCCAATCGTAATGATCTTCATCACCTCCACAACTTAATACTAACTTGGGATTGAGATTTGGTAAAGGTAACCTCTTGATTTTTTTTCCAAAATGCTTTAAAACCCAAGAAATGGAAGGGCGGAACGAGCTGGTATATTTTCTAGAAATAATAGTGGGAAAATGATGAGATTTGGGCCAAAAATTGGATTAAATACACTATCCAAAAACCAACCCGACCCAGCTGGCCCGTGACCCATTTCTGCCCGGACAGTCCGTAGTAAAACACTCATAACTCTTTGCTCCAATATTGGATTGATGAGCGGTTTGATGTTCTGGAACTAGACTCAAAGATTTTTAATTTGATATATTGTAGACCCCTAATTCTTTATAAATCAGGAGAAAACCTCTGAGACATATAACCCAAATTTTAAAGAATTTTCAAAAGTAACTTGTGATAACTTTGCCGATTTTTATTTTACAACTTGCTCGACCTTAAATATCAACATTTGATAATTGAGTGATTTGAAAACCCCATAGCATATCCTTCATATGGTATTAAGCATTCTTGGCCATAGATCGAAAGTATGAGTTTATCGTTTAAATTATACGGGGTGTGATAGGGCATCTGGCATAGTCTTCTATGCCTTCATTTCCTACTTCTCACACTTTCATATCTACACCTATCATGCTTCCACCAAGGAAAAACTCGATGCATTCATCATCGGGTACTCCTTATCCAAGTGATTCATCTCCTCACCTATCCAGCTTGTGACTCAGAGATAGAAGCTCTAAGTCAGACACACATGATACCTCTACTCCACCCTTGATTCAGTCGTATAGACTTTCAGCACCAGCACTGGCACTAGGAGACGGAGAGCAACAATCTGAAGAGAAAGACAGTCTTGATAGAGTGGTGATCGTGCCTGATAGATTTGGATAAGTTTATTTTTATTTTTGATTTAGATTTATAATTTGGCATCTTAATATTTTATTTATGACTTGACATATTTATTATCATTTTTACATGTTCTATTCAGGAAAATAGACCGGAAATTCTCCCGGGGAGGTATTCAGAGGCTTTATGATTGGCCTTATTAGACCTGAAGTGAAATACCACATAGGACACGACAGGGCATGTCTGATTAGTTTAAGGTATACAAATTAATTATTTCTTAGTAAATTTTTGCAGTTACTGTTGATCATTATGTCATCTAATTCTATTGATCATTTGATTTGCAGACATGATGTACTTGGCTTCCACAGTACGACAAGACAATTTCATGACCTACAAGAGAAAGGATAGTTCTAGGATATTCGACTGGTTTAGAGATGCTAGGGAAAAGAACAAGAAGTATGATTGGATTCTACCTCATCTTACAAGGCCCTTGAAGCATATTGGAGAAATGGCAAAATTTTTGTCCAAGTCTGAATAAACAAAGAAGGTTGGGAGGAAAGAAAAAGATGGCTCGTTGCACAGTGGGAGTGCAAAGAGCCAAGGGACGATAGCTAGAGAATTGTTAAATAACTTATATATATACTTATATAAATTTAACTAAATTTGGTTACATTTTGTTTGCAATCCAAAAGATTGGATCACGACCCAACTCAGGAGGAGCTATTTCAGGCTATCCATATAAAGACGAAGAAGAACGCGTCGAATTCAAATACATGAGTCGCCCAAAGGGCTGAACAAGCCTATGTAAGTCCCTACAAGTTACATAAGTACGTTTGAACAAACATATACTAACTTTTCTTTTTAATTATGCAGATGGATTATCAACGACACTTGTTTGAGTAAAGCCAGACTCAACAAGCCTAAGGCGGGCCGACCCATCTTTCACCAGATGTCGCCACCTAAATCTGGACTGAGAAAGTGGAGAGGGGGAGACCAAAGGGGAGATTCTACAGCCTAGGATCTAGGACCCAGTTTGTCGAATCCATTCCAGAATGAAAGGTGTTGGCTCTTCAAGCCAGATCGAGGCAATTGATGGTATTCAGATTGCTGGTATGTCGCAAAAGATCGAACATCTTACACGTGTCTTAGCAGATGTCTATGCAAGATGCATTATTGAAAATAAGAGCATGTGTCTTACTTTCATGGCTCTCAAGGCACAAGTAAATAGCCTCCTTACTAGTGAAGTGCATAGATGTGCCCGTTTTTGTCCCCTCTCGATTGAAGATGAGAGTTCTAGTGATAATGGAGATGAATATGTTGAACAGACACCTAGTTGTTAGAATTTTTACTGTTGAACATTAAAAATACGTTTAAACTTTTTAAATATTAAAGTTTTCAAATTTTGGTTGGCTTTGTAGATCCTTTTGGTGGATCTATTATATTGGATTTGGTATTTTTATTTGATAATTAGTATGTTATTGATGTTTTTTATTTAGAATTGATTTGACAGAAATTAATGCAGGATATAACTGATATTGAATTAAATTTTAATTTGATAGGTGAAAAATACAGAAATTGCATGTTTCTACATCTGAGTTTTTTTTTGCACAAAACTGACGGACAATGTAGGTTTGTCCAATGGTTTTCTACAAAAAAAACCTCATGCAGAAACCCAGAAAATGATTTCATCCATCGATTTATTCTTGGATGCAAGAGCACACCAACGTACAGAGTCAGATTATTTGATTTTTTAAAAAATAATTTATTAATTAATTTTAAAAATCGAGGTTGTCCATCGGTCATTTATTTTTCATGTTGGGTGGCATTTTAAAAATCCACCAAGTTGAATTTTAAGAAACCGAAGATGTCCCTCCGTATTAACTGACACTGTCCTTCAGTTTAGCATTTTTGACGAGCCAAATATCGAGGCCTATCAGTTCGTTGGTTAGCCATTGGCTTTGCCCTAATAACCGGGGATGTCCGTCTGTTATTTGGGAATAGGCCGTCGTTTTTTAAGCATTTTTCTTTGTAGTGTGAACACATATTCTTGCTCATGGGGCTCAAATGAGTCTTTTTCTACTTTAGTAAATCTTGAGTTGTGTCTCGAATTAGTTATTCTTCTTCACAAAGACACCAAAAATAGAAATCATGTCGCGGTACTTTGTAAAACTCATTGCTTGATTTATTGGGGTACACTGCCATGTTCAACTGATAAATAGATTTTTACATCACTTATATCATTTTTTATTTCATTAATTATTGTCTTGATCTTAAATATGTATAATTGACTTAATTATTAATAATGAAAAACCGTATGAACTACCATGTCTATAAGGTGTTTTTGATGCTATTGGTCAGCATCATTGAGTATTCTTATTCAGGAGTGTCCTCTTGATCCTCGTGATTAGGGGGATATCCAGGATCACCAATTTCATTATTCATCCCTTTTCCAATAAAGAGTCAAAAGCATTATCAAGGCTTATGGTAATACAATCTTCCTTCAAATTATCTCTAGTATGTATTCTTTGGTCCATCTGATTTCCACCATATCTCTCTCCATCATCTGCAACTTGCTATGAGTGTTTAGATGTATTCTTTGATTAACCTTTTAGCCATTAGTATATATCTCCTTTTCAATTTGTTTCTCCACCTTTGTATTACAATTATTGAAAAGGACATTATTATCTTTGGTAACTCTATACACCTATTGAACGATCTTATTATCAGGCTAATTTTTAGGGTTTTTAGCACCTTCCCTTTGAGGATTGGAATTAAATCATTTCTTTTCAACGATATTTTCAGGAGGACCTTGCACCTTTTTTTAGTTTTGAAAATGTCTTTTTACCATTTCACTAGGCAGTTTTATTCCAAAAAGCTAGTGACAAATTTTTGAAGTGCATTAGTATTTCATCTAAAAGCTTACATTGTAAGCATGATTAAAAAATGTGAGCATCAGTCAAAGCGTTTTATATGATATGGAGTCATGAGTTATCATCGTCGAAGTAATAGGTATAAGCATTTGAATCTTTAATTTTTAATATTTTATAAATTAATATAGTAAAAATAAATATTAAAAAAAGGTAATCACGTAGATCATATTGAAATTTCAAGAAATATTAAATAAGTGAAAACGTACCTAGTACTGTTTTATTTTAAAATGTTAATTAAAATTAGCGATTGAGTAAAAATCTAATCAAACCTACTTTATCTATTAAAAAAACTAATCAGACTTTAAAAGAAGGAGTAGAAAGTGATAATTATAGAACTTAAAAGAAAGAAAAGCAATGAAGTGACCCAATCAAAATTTCAAAATCAAAGCAAGTGATGAAGGATGATAACAATAATAATAACAAAAAAAATATACTCAGTGTAATTTCACAAGTGAAGTCCGGAGAAGGTAGGATGTACACAAACTTTCCCCATCCTTTGTGAGGTAGAGATTGCTTCTGATAAACCTTCGACTCAAAAATTTATTTTCAATACAAATTGTAAGAATAGAGACTGCAAAGTTGCAATATAAATAAATGCAGCAATAGATAGTAATACGTATCAAGGAATATGAAACTATGAACAACTGAATAATACTACTAAGAGGACAAGAAGAGAGGAGGAGACTAGGCCACACCTTCTCCCACATAGAAAACGACAACTCTCAGCTACCTATTAATATTTTATCCTAATCTTCGATCTTCATATCTTCCTATCTAAGGTCATGTTCTTAGTCAAATAATTTTTTTTCATGTCATGTCTAATCGTCTATCCCTAATTCTTCTTCGGCCTACCTCTACCTCTCTGAACTCCATCTATAAACAACCTCTTACACCTCCTTTCTGTCACATCCTCACACCTCCTATTCATATACCTAAACCATCTTTGTCTAGCTTCCAGCCTCATCTTGTGTGCCATTGATACCACTCCCATCTTTCCCCTCATAACTTCATTCCTAATCATATCTCTCCAAGTATGCATACACATCTATCTGAGCACCCTTATCTCCACTACCTTCATCTTCTAACTGTAGGTGTTCTTGACTAGCCAACACTATGCCCCCTTTAGAAGCATTAGTATAAGCACCACTTTGTAAAACATTCATTTTAGGCTTGGTAACACATTCTTATCGCACAACACACCAGATGCAATCCTTCATTTCACTCATACCGCTTTAATACGATGTGTGACATCATCGTCAATATTCTTTTCATCTCCTAGGATTATGGACCCAAGATACTTGAGTATTTTTCTTTTGGGTATGACTTGTTCCTCGATATTCACTTCCCCCTTTATGACTCATGTGTTACGTCAGTGAACTTGCACTCCAGTTACTCTGTTTTAGTCCTGCCTAACCTGAAACCTTTAGACTCTAGGGTCTCTGTCTAGACTTTGATCCTATCTTCAAGTAATGAAGAATGATGCAAATTTCAATTTATAGTTTGCAAATTTATCAGTTTTCTTTTACTCGATTAAAGACGAAGAGAAAGAATGAAAATTAGGAATAAGAATAAAAGATCTTCTAACTTTTAACTTTTCTTTAAATTCTTTAAAATTTAATAACAAGTTGACTTTTATGTTTTTGGTATTAAATTGAGGACTTTTCCAACAATATCAATTTTAATTTAGAAAGATATTTTAGACTTACACTCTAAAACAAAAATTGGTATAATGCCTAAATGTACATCCTGAATAATGGTGCTTACGCCTCGCGATATTTCTAACATCTAGATAACCCCCCTCTCCCCCCCCCTCCCAAACCCAATTGCATCGTTACTGTGTCCCACCGTAGGGATCACCCAGAAATGTCAAAACTGGTTGTTAAAGATAGAGCGCTTTTTAATTAATACATAATTATGTCTACAACACATTAACTTGGGGACTTAATCTCTTTTCATAAGTCAAAAGCGATAATTTTTTTTATAATGGATGTGGATGAGACTCAAACCACAATTTTTTACCTACTTTAATATCAAATTAAAGCATGTTATCATTTCATCTAATTAAAAACTTAAGTTACTATCGAGAACACATTTTTAATTGCTTAGTTATGTCTTCCATATAAATAGAACATAATCAGGTTATAATTGATGACTTTATTTAGGTGCATCCATAACCTATTAATTCAGGAAAAAAAAAACCTCAAGAAAAAATTAGTAATGATGATATACGTTGAGGAACATTGTGAAACAAATGATCTTCTCTCGTACTATTTTAACAGTTAAAAGGTCAAAGTCACATAAGTAATTGAACACTTAGAAATAAAAAACCCCAATTATTTGTAACTAGAAAGAACATCCTCCTAATTTAGAACTCTCATGATGTTTGAGTTAGAAACGTCTCTCCACGTGTTAATTTAAATCAAATTGTCATGCACAATACAAATGGAACGATTAAAGTAAAGTTAGCCATAAACTTTAAAAGATGGGGAAAAAAAAAGACAAGAGCAAAAAGAAATAAAAAGAAGAAGATGATGAGAAGAAGAAGAAACCTAGCAATAGTGTGCTATTAGCTTTTAACCAAAGAGTACCATGAAAAAGTAGAACTAGTACTATAGTAGTAGTAAGGTAATAGCCATTACTTATCCCAACACTAAGCTAAAAAGGGGGGGTCCAAAGAATATGACTCTCTCTTGATAATTGTGGAGCTTTCTATGATCAATTCACTTACCCCTTTGGTGTCACATTTGGAATTTCAATTACGTAAGAGGATCCCACCATAAGCAAATTGATAATGTGCACATTTTTTATCTCTCTCTCTCTTTATTCATGCAATGCAAGTGACGAGTCACAACACTACTTTTCTCCAAGCACTATTATGGAAAAGTTACGTATTTCTTCGCTCGTCAAAAATAATTACAATCGTTAATTATAGGTAGAGAATATATGTATTAGTTATGTATCCTTTCTATTTAAATTTATATGATATCGTTTGACTTGATATAAATTAAGTTTAAGAAAAAAAAGATTTTTAAAATTTGAGATCTTAAACACTTCTTGATCATTTGTATGGCTATAAATCATTTCATTAAGGTTAAAAGGAGAATTTTAAAGTTGTTTCTAATTATAGAAAGGTGACATTTTTTTTTTGAACCGAATAAAAAGAAAAATGTGTCACATAAATTGAGACAAAAAGAGTATACTATATGTACATATACATTAATATATAAAATATATACTCCGTCCTTCCCAAAATAGGTGTCACGTTAGCTCATTTTACATAAAAAATAATAGATACAAGATATAGTTTATTAGATTACTCCTATTTATTATATGTTTCTTGAGAATTGAGCAATTTTTAGAAGATATAGTTCTTTAACATGAGGATATAATTGAAATTTTTTGTATTGAATTCCTAAAGCGAATAGAACTATTTTATTTTATTTATTTATTTTTTTTTACTTAAAAAAATTATATTTGGGACGAAAGAAATATATATTTATCGATTATTATTTTAATAGATGGGTATACAACGTAAAAGTTACTATTATATATGCAAGTCATGAGTCCAAGGGCATCATCAACCTAGAAAGCTTCAATGCGAAGGAACTTATTCGCCCACTCAATTTTACAAAACCCTAAAAAGATATAGTTAATAAAAACAAAAAGAGAGATAAAGGAGAGAATGTGATGAGGGAAAAAAAATAAAAATTAAACAAGTTAAAGTTCCTCTCTTCTTTTAATTCCTTCATCTTCTTTTTTTCCTCTCCTTTCTCTTTGTTGGGGGACTCTGGTATTCCCTTCTACTATCTTTATTGTGATTCTCAATCCATATATTTCCAAAAAACCCAAATCAACCTTTATTAAAGATAAAGAGTAAAGAGATCAAAGAGAAAAGAAAAGAAAAAAAAATTAAAACCATGGTTTTCTCTTCTTTTCCAGTCTATTTAGATCATCCTAATTTGCACCAGGTATGTCTTTAATCTTCATTTTCCAAATTTGATACACATCTTCTTCATCCAAAAAATTCAAAAAAAGCAAATCAAAAAAGAGTAATATTCATATTCATATTCCTCTTCTTTTTTTTCCCTACTAGTCTTTTAGTTGAATATACCATATAGATAGATAGATAGATGACTAATTGAGTACTTGTGAACAAATTCCCTAACTTGCTTGGTGTTTTTTTTTTTTTTTTTCAGTTACAACAACAGCCAGATCATCATGAGCAAGGAAACCCTGGCCTTGACAATCCTCAGCTTCCACCCCTCCTGCCACCCACCACTGCTCAGGTGGTGAGTGGCGGGCCGGGCTCGATTAGGCCAGGTTCAATGGTGGATCGAGCCCGGATGGCTAAGCTGCCGCTGCCGGAAGCTGGATTGAAGTGTCCGAGGTGTGATTCCTCGAATACTAAGTTCTGTTACTTCAACAACTACAGCCTCTCGCAGCCGCGCCACTTCTGTAAGAATTGCCGCCGTTACTGGACGAGAGGAGGTGCCTTGAGAAACGTGCCGGTCGGAGGCGGCTGCCGGAGGAACAAAAGAAGCAAAAACAGTAACAACAACAGCTCAAAATCAGGAGGAGGAGGACAAATGTGTAATTCTAATGCTTCAACAAGCTGCGCAATTCCTTCAAGTGAAATGATTGGGCACCACGTCCACCACTTCTCACAAGCATCATCAACACAATTCAGTACACCCCTTATGGCTGCTTTCCAAAACCTAAATAATTATGGAGGATTTCAGTCTCCACATCAGTTAGTTGGTGAAATGGGATTTCATCAGATAGGGAGTAACAATTTGTTGCCATCTTTGGCATCAGCTAACTTTGAGCATCCAACAAATTTGTACCCTAATTTTCAAGGTGAAGCTGCTGCTACTATTGAAGAAGCATCAAATGGGGTTTCTCAACAAGCAGTGAAAATGGAGGATAATAATAACAATAGACAAGGGATGAATTCATCAACCAAACAGTTTTTGGGTACTCTTGAAAATAATCAATATTGGGGTGCTGCAAATGCTAATTCTTGGACAGGGTTTTCTAGTCTCAATAATAATAACTCCTCTACCACCAACCATCTTCTATGATCATATGTTAGCTACTTCAATGTTGATCCATAACGTTATAAGGAAGTGAAGATTCTCTGCTAGTGGCGGCGGAGCTGAGCCACAGTGCTAGTTAGCTACGGATCCATCAGAATTCATAAACTAAAAATTCTAGCTCTGTATCATCTCTCATCATGATCATGCTTTTGTCTGTGGAGCAATATCAGAGATGCATGGTAGGTTTTGTTTTGTTTTGTTTTGTATTGCATTTCTCCAAGTTAAATATATCTATATATGTGATGTTTGTTTGTTTAGTGTGTTGTAATTTTTTTTCTAAATTATTTGGAGGTTATTTTATAATGTGTGTGAAGTTATATGAGTTTGGTATCTGACATTATTACATTTGTACGTACTGTCCATGATATAATTTATCTGTGATGGTATTTCCCAAATCCCAACCCTAACTACTGCAAGTTCACTGATATGTTTAGTACTCCTATTAGAATATTTATGAAGATGCATGTTAATAAACTTATCTAATATATGAGTTAAACATATATATATATATATATGCCTTATCTATTTCATGCAAGATGATATCAGATTAATTTCTAGTTCTATTTGCCAGTTCATGCGTTTGATATCACTCCCTCCGTCTTAATTTATGTAATCACTTTGGCTGAACATGAAACTTAAGAACTTTTTGTTTTTGAAGTTAGTATTAAAAAAACAAGCCATAGATACATTTTTGTGCTACAAATCATCTGATTTTG
Source organism: Datura wrightii (assembly GCA_035772735.1). Lineage (NCBI taxonomy): Eukaryota > Viridiplantae > Streptophyta > Magnoliopsida > Solanales > Solanaceae > Datura > Datura wrightii. The sequence goes on along the minus strand of JASDFA010000001.1, from coordinate 177,785,490 downwards.
AAGATAAAATAAGAAGTTTAGAGTTAAATTTATTTTTAAATATAAAAATACATTATGGAAATTAATTAAGACAAAAGAAGTAGAGACATAGATTTAACTAGACTAATTTGGAAGGTTAATTAGATGAGCAGAATTTAACTTTAGATATATGTTGCTGTCGGTCAAAATAGAGAAAGCAATGAAGTTAATCAGCTTTAATTAGAAGTAGTATCTTTAAAAGTAAGGCCAAGAACCCCAGACATGTGGGTGTGTGAGTGTGCCAGATTCTCCACGAATGCTACACTGCTAGGTTATATACATATACGCCTGGTTAGGAGCGAAATCAGAATTTAAAATTTGCTTTGAACTTGTCACACATTTCATATATAGCTCGTCTTTTGATACTGGTTTGTAACTAAATATTATTTATATATATTTAATGAATGAGAAATTACCTATCGTTTTATATGAGATTCTCCATGAACAATGCTGTGCTAGGCTATACATGAAAAAGAAAATGAGAGTACTACTGAATAGAAAATTAAACTCTTATCAATAAATTAAAAATTTAAATATTTAATTAATTAAATTACTAAAATCTTTTAGATGATGTTCTCGCTACTATTTTTCTGAAAGGAAAAGAGACGAGATAAGATTAGTAGCAGTCAAAGAAAGAAAACGCCAAAGTTCCACTAAAAACAAGGTAACTGTTTATTTAACTAACTGCATGTAACCATTAAAAAAAAACACAATGAGATAAAAGAAAGATACTCAAATTTCTCATCATATTCTGAAAAAAGACAGAAAAAGAACAATACTGTATCATGATATGATGACACCACTCCCTTCCCCACGCTCTACGTCAATGCCCTATCTCTTTTTTTTTCTGGAAAATCAGAATTTAAAATTTATCAATATAAAATTATTTAATTTTAAATTAATAAATTATATTTATTAAATTTTTAAGTTAAATATAAAATTCAAACTAAAATTATTGAGTTTGATTATACGTGTAGCCGACACTCTCCCTCCGCCCCCGTGTAGTAATAATAGTGGATAATTTGGAGGAAAAATCTTGAAGAATCATGATTACAATATATGAAAATTACATGAGAAAAAAAAAGTAAGGTGGTCTAAAAAGAGAAAAAAGGAAAGTGCCATGAGAGGATCTTAACTTTTGTAAGGACCAATGTTGCATCTAGGAGCAACAAGGGTTCGATTAAAGTGAAGTTATATAGGAGGAACAGTTGCTATATATGTATACCATGAGGTAAAAATCTAAAGCTGACACTGTTATCACATAATAAAGCAACCCCTTAGCTCCTTTAACTTCTCAAAATACTACTTCCGTCAGTTTCAATTTATATGAAACATTTTTGTTTTAGTCAGTTTTAAAAAAAAGACATATTTCTATATTTAGTAACAATTTAATATTAAAATATTTATTTCACCTTTACTGAAAATATTTTAAACCACAAGTTTCAAAATCTTCCCATATTTCTTAAACTTCGTGCTAATCAAAATACATCACATAAATTAAAACGAAGAGAGTACTTAGTATCAAAAAAGAGAGAGAGAGAGAGAAGAGAATAAAGGGTGTGTGTTAAACTTTTTTGTTGTCTGTTTATAAGACTTGAGCAGTGAATTCAGTTAGCGTTTGGAAACGGTAAACAAGAAAATTAATTAAAGGTGGAGTAGTAAGTACGAGGGAATGCAACCAGATATGTTCAAAGGTACAAGTGTATACTCCGTATGTCTGCACGAGCATTTGATTGTACACAAAATTTAAAATAAAATAAAACAAAATAATTTACATATACCGCAAATATTTATCTTAAAATATCATGACACTTATATAAGAGCATTTAATTACCTATGAGTTAGCAAGGATAAAAATTTTTAAGTGAAGCTACAACTAATTCATAATATTAAGATAGGATCAAAATTTGGAGATGAATAAATAGAAAAGTTCAAAAAAATTTGTGATAGTCTTATTATTGTGCACAAACTGTTGGACGAAGATAGCAAGATAACATATTTTGCTAAACTTGAGGATATTATGTTAGCAAGACTCTGTATCCAACCTTCAGTAATCAGTTTCTTCATGCATTAAAAAAGTACAATATGGGAGAAGAAATTATTGACAAGTATCATGTTGATCATGTTATAATTTTTCAAGCTCAAAACACAAAATTTCTTTGGTAGAAGACGGGTCAATTCGGATCAAAGTTCATTGTGGTGCACCACTAGTGGACAATTTGGGAGGCAATCTGATTTTTAAATTAATCAGAAAAGCTCTTAAAAATAGGTAAATTCATGATAATTTTGTGGAAGAAATAACCGCGCTATCTCTTGTTTTTATAGATTGGATTACTCCTATCAATCTCAATAGAAAATCTCATAAGCTAAAAACTCTCTGTATTAATAATTAATGAACAATCAGATAATAACCTTTATATAAACTCTGCAAATTAAATCATTACCATAGCTAGGAATGACAGAGAGAACGTAGAGTCCAATTTATATAAGTTTAGGATTTAAACATAAGCAATTTAGAATTATTATATTACTAGAATTAGGATAGTTGAGTCTTAACTAAATAGAGAAGGCGTGATTATATAATGAAGTCACTGTCTCAATTAGGGAAAAAAAAAAAAAGGAACCAACAAAAAAAAAGATATTTTTTTGTACTCAATATTATTTTATAATCTTCTTCAAAAGGTTCATAATAGATGGTCAAATGAGTACAGGTATGGCTTCAAGTAAAGATTCTTCGACGAAACTATTTGAACGTATTATTTCATCCATCCAATTTATCGAATGATATTTAATTGAATACGAAATTTAAAAATAAAAAATAAAAACTTTGAATCTTGTCATATAAATCATAAAAATTTGTGTAACTGTAAATCATCCTATTAAGATTAAAATAGAAAGTGCTAACTAAAATTATTTTTAAATAAAAAAATGTGACTTTCTCTTTTAGATAGAGTAAAAAAATTATCTCATAAGTTGAGAAGAAATGATGAGTATAAAAATTAGCACAATCAATAATTTAAAATATTTAAATAGAGTTGAAAAAAATTATGGTTAAATAAACAATCATTTGACTTCTTAAATAATAAAACTATCACGTAAAATAGAATGAAGGGAACATAGTATTATAATAGAGTAAATTTTACCGGTGGTTATTTAGATTTGTGTTTATAAAAAAAAAGTGTATTTTTTTTATTTTGTTTGTTACATAAAAGTCATTTAATTTTAAGGGTCATCATACAAAAGTCATCTAACTTTAAGTTTACTACATAAAAGTTATATTTTATATTTTTTTATCATATAAAATCATTTAATTTTTCTCAACTTAAGAGAAAATTTTTGTAGAAGTACAGTAAAAAAAAAAAAACAGAGTAGTTGAAAAGTGTTTGTATATTCGCATGTTTAGCTCATGAGAGCAATTTCCTTTTTATAAGCAATGTAGATGTACGGAGTTTGATTCTTTTGTGATAATTAGAGTCCTACTCGATTAATATTACATACACATTATGTGATATAATCATACACAATATAATCATAGAATCTTAATACTTGTGCTATCCACAGTCCTAACACATAACGGACTCTAACATTCTCCTAGTCGACCAACAACTCTGAGTCTCTATACTCCTCTTGAGCTAGTGAGAGGAGGAATATCCACTCCTAGCTTGCCTTGAAATTCTACAAATTGCTGCTTGGTCAATGCTTTAGTCTGAATGTCATCTAGCTAATCCTGAAATCTAACAATGTGAGTGATGACTTGGCCTCTAACCACCTTTTTTCTGATGATTTGGCCTCTAACCACCTTTCTCTTGACAAAATAGTAATCCATCTCAACATGATTTGTTATGGCATGCTCAACAGGATTCAGAGTCATGTATAGAGCACTAAAATTGTCACAAAATAGTATTGAGATGTCAACATCTTTAAGAATATAAGCAATCCATGTAATCTCTGTTGTAGTTGAAGCTAGTGTACTATTCTGCTTCAACACTTAATGTTGCAACTATCTACTGCTTCTTAGAGATCCAGGAAATGCAGTTAGCACCTAAGTAGATTGAGTACCCTATAGTTGACCTTCTTGTTATAGCACCACCTTTCCAAATTGCATCAGAGTATCTGTATAGTCTTAGAGGTGAGAGTACAATCAATCTAAGTCCAAATTAAGTTGTGTCCTTAACATATTTGAGAATTTTTTTAACAACTTGAAAGTGTTCATTATTAGAAACTGGCATAAATCGGTTAACCAAATTCATTGTATGGTAATATCTGGTCTAGCCAGTGTGAGATACCGAAGGATTCCTAAAATAATACTTTTTTTGTAATGAAGCATTGACATGACTTTTTTTTAGCTTCCAATAGACCATGCTTCTGTGCAAGTGGTGTGTCCATTGGTTTGACCATGGCCATTTTAGTCTGCTTAAGCAGCTTAGTAGTATACTTTAGTTTAGGTGAATACCAAATACCACCATCAAAGTAGATAACCTCTATCCTAAGGCAGAAGTGCAGTTAGCCAAGATATTTTATTGAAAACTCCTTCCCAAGTGCAACAATTACATCTTGGATATATACAAGGGAGCTTTCTATTATTACTATATCATCTACATAGAGAAGGAGAAGAACAGTGTATTTCTTGTAGTGAAGAAAAAGCAGTGATGAGTCTGCTTTACTGTATTTGAAATCAGGATGAAGTATGTGCAGGCTAAACTTGTCAAATCGAGCCCTAGATTTCTGCTTAAGGTCATATAATGCTTTCTTTATGGAACATATATGCTGTGAAACCTGAGGATCAATGAAACCCGGTGGTTGTGCCATATAGACCTCCTCCTAGAAATGTCCATGCAAGAATACATTCTTGATATCAAGTTGTCTAATAGGCTAGTGCAAGCTGAAAGCTACTGATAATACTACTTTTATAGTTGTGGCTTTGACAACATGACTAAAGGTCTCTTCAAAGTCAATTCCTTCAAGCTAAGAGTACCTTTTGTCTACTAGTCTAGCTTTGTGTCTGTCTAAAGAGCCATCTGATTTGAGATTAGTCTTGAATACCTACTTTGATATGATCATATTCATTTCAACAGTTCGAGGCACTAAGGACCACGTTTAATTTTCATGCAAGGAATCCATTTCTTCCTTCATTGCTACATACCCGTGTGGAAGTCTAAGTGTTTGATCTATAGTTCTAGGCTTAGTGTTTGCTACTTCATTTGATGCTACCAACGCCTGTTTACTATTTGATCTTGTCACCATATGGTATCCATCTATACTGTCAGAAGTTCATGCTTCAGAGACATTATTTGATCTTTGAGGAAGTGGTACTTCTTTATAATTCTACCTGCTCTTAGTGTTAAACTACCTGGACAAATCAACTTCTAGTTGTATGCCTTGTGGACTTGAAGCGGAAGTGATGTGTCCAGAGTCTTGATTTTCCAGACTCTCGTGATCACCTGAGTTTCTTTCTAGTAGATTATCATTAGAATTAGACTAATCACGACAGCTTTCTGATAGTGCATCATGTAAGTCTACTACTTGTTCATCAGGATGTTCATTAGTATCAATCTATTGTGAAAGAGTATGTAACATTTCCCCTGGATTGGTAGCATCATCTATACTTGAATACTGATCCCGCACTTAAAAAAGAGGACTCAAGAAAATTAACTAAGCAGTGAGATCATTTGGAGCAAAAGGGCAGATTGTTCAAGTTGCACATAAGGGAGCATGTGTTCATCAAAGATCACATGTGTAGAGACAAACACTCTCCTAGTTAATGGTTGATAACATATGTAGCCTTTGTGTAGACTACTAAAACTAATAAACACAAAAAGAAATTTTTTTGGTGCAAATATTGTTTAGTGCTTGAGATATAGATAACACCTATAACTAAAAACCTTAAATGTTGTGGTCTGGAGATGTCCCATGAAGCTTAGTAAAAGGTATTTCTTTCTTTAACACTGAAGATAAAACCTATTTATTAGAAACACAACAGTGAGGAAGGTTACTACCAAAAGAAATAGAGGCAGTTCAGTATGAAAAAGCAGTGTTAGCATAGTTTTTACAATATGTTTATGCTTCCTTTTAGAAATTTTATTTTTTTTCAAGAGTATAAGGATAAGACAATTGCCTAATAATGCCACAATTTTTTAAATATTTAATGAAAACATTACTGATGAATTCACCACCTTCATCACACTAAAAAAATATAAATTAGTCTAGAAAATTATTTTTCAATCATTTTCTAAAACTTAAGAAAAACTTCAAAGGATTCAGAATTCTTTCTGATTGGATATAACTAGGTGTATCTAGTATTATCATAAAAAAATAATACATAGTATTTTATATGTTGGAAAGATGTAACACAGGCTGGACCTCAAAGATCACCAGTGAATCTTAATCAAAAGTTTCTTCTCAACTTTATTTCTTAATGCAAAAGAAAATTTAGAGCTTTTGCCTAACTGGCAACTAGTGCAGATAGTAGGCACTTAATATTTATGAATTTATTTCTATTCAAGAACTGTAAAAACTTTAAATTAGGATGACCTAATTTTGCATGCAAAATCTAATCTATCTTCTTCCAGTCTGAAGATGTTGTCATGACAAAGTTGTCATTGTCGTCTAGTGCATAGAGTCCTCTTTTCTCTTGGTCAGTTATTTTTCTGACTTCATGTCCTTAACAATAAAATCAAATTCAAGTATATAGGAATTGTCCTTTTCAAGCTTGTTAACAGACAGTTGGTTCTTATTTAACTTGGGTACTACAAGCATTTTCTTAACTTTCAAGCCTGATTTAGTAGTATTCCCAACATGAGTAATTTTTAAATGTGATCCATCACCTACAATTATCTTATCAGTTTCATTGTAAGCTTTAAGATCAGATAAGTTACCTATGTTGTTGGTCATATAATTTGCGGCTCCTGAATCAATATAGATTGCAGGATCATTAGTTGTTCCCTGCAGGTTGACTTATGCTAAGGATTGTAACAGATTCTCTTCAACCTGATTAGAGTAGTCCCATCTATAGAAAGCACTTAAGTTCAGTGTGGTTGTTCCTACCATAAATAAGGAAAGCACTATATGAATCTTGTCCTTCACTTGATTTGATCCTAGCACAATTTAATTATTTTGGGTGAACTGGACAACAAATCTGGATCATCTGCCTCTTGAATTATAGATAAAGTTCCCCTTATTTTGGTTGTAGTTGTCTCTATAACCTCTTCCTCTGCCTCTTTGTGCAAAAAAGACCATGCTATGGTTTTCTTGTGGAACTTCATCCCCCTCTTCTCTCATGTCATAACCTCTGAGGGTATTGATAAACTGACTGAGAGTTGGATAGGGTACCTTCCCAAACGTCATAGTTCTGATGGTCTTGTATTTAGGACCTAAACCTCTTGCAAAATCGATAACTGTGTTGTCCTCATCAAAAAATTTGTGTATGGCTGCAAGATCATCATATATACCTTTAAACTCCTTCATATATCAAGAAGTTTCTTAGATCCCAACTTGATGTTCTGAAGTTGTTGCTTGAGTTGAAATTCTTTATCCGTTGTTGCTTGAAGATATGCCTCTTCCAATTATTCTCACATCTCCTTGGTTGTATTACAACCTACAATGAGATACATGCTCTCTTCAGTCTTAGTTCCTAAAATCGATGTCGTCAACAACACATCTCTTTTTTCTCAGTCACTGTCCTCACTTTCCTTCACATCAACGGTTTTCTCTTTTCCATCCGTGGCAAATCAGTTACCTTTGTCTGGTTTCTCTTATTTGATCAAGTCTGTGACCTTCATAACTTGCATGAGTTGCATGATATGAGTCCTCCAAATCAAGTAATTTGTGGGCTTAATCCTGATTGGACATGTAGCAATAAGATGATGTAGAGAAGGTGATGACATTGATAAAAGAGTTGTGTTTGGTGTCATTTCTTGAGATTGTGGAAAAATAATTACACTTTAGCTTTGTTTATTATTGCTCTAATACCATATAGAAGTACAGAGCACAAAAAGGAGACAGAGAGGCTGAAAATTATTTATCTATTTCGTGTTTAGCTCATGAGAACAATGCCCTTTTTATAGGCAATGTAAGTGTATAGAGTTTCACCATCTTATGATCTTTAGAGTCCTGCTCAACTACTGTTACATACACAGAATGAGATACAATCATACTCAAATATAGAGTCCTAATATTTGTGCTATACACAGTTATAACATATAAATGATTCTAACACTCTCTCAGTCGACTAACTCGTCTTAGTCCCAACAAATTTCACTTGAACTTTTATATTTTTTACTGAAAATATTATATGACACTCCAAAATAGTTAGTTAGCTCAATAAAACATATTAAATTTATGAATTATTTTAAGAGACCTTCCACAAGGGTTTATAGAAATCATGTTTACCTTCTTAGTTTGATTATTTTGTTACAATTTGAAGTTATTGACCATATCAAACTCGTAGATTTTGTATTTGTCATCGAACTCTTTGATTTTCTAAGAAAAATCCTTTATTAATTAAAAATGGTGTTTATGAAATTCATTAAACAAATAAGTATATTAGTAAGGAAAAAATAGTTAAATTATATTTTTTTATATGAATAATGATGAGTTAAATGATACAAGGAAATCAAAACAAAGGCAGTAAACGTAATATCATAAACCACAACGAAGATTATATTATGAGGTAAAATATTGAGCAGATTTTCTAAATTATCTCAAATGTAATTAACTTATTTTGAGTGTCATATTATATTTTCAGTATAAAATATAAAAATCTAGGTGAAATTTACTTGTTAGTTAACTTGGACAAATTAAATAATTTTATGTGATAGAAATAGAAAAAATGACTTTTGTATGATAAACTTAAAGTTATATGATGTTTATGTGGTATAAAATAGAAAAATAAGTTTTGTGTGATAACCCTTAAACTTGAATGACTTTTATGTAACAAAAAATAAAAAAGTCACTTTGACATGATAAATACAAAACTGAATGGCCACCGGTGAAATTTATACGACTCCCACTGTTTCAATTTATTTATCTTACTTTACTTTTAATACTTTGTTTCAAAAAAAATATCTTTTTTTTCTTTTTTGGCAACTCTCTAATTTCAACTTTCAACATGACATGTTTAAGAGTACTACAAGATTAAAAGATATTTTGGCACATTTTACATATCTTTAATTTGAGACCACAATATTCAAAAAATTTGTTTACTTTTTTATACTCCGTCTCAAATCAAAATCAGACAAATAAATTAAAACTGAATACTCTCTCTGTTCATCTTTACTTGTCATATATTACCTTGACACACTTTTTAAAAAAATAATTTTAAAATTTTTAAAATTAAATCAATTAAATTAAATATTTAATTATAATATATAGTAAATAAATAAAAATGGACGATGAGAGTATTATAATATGTGCATGCATGTTTGTGTCCGTACTGCATGAAGGGATAAATATAGCTTGGGTCGGGGATGCGCCCCACCTGCAGCCATGGATAAGCGTGAAATGTTTTGCTTTTTGTTGCTCTCTTTCCCTTCTTCCAGCTTTCGCTTTTCTCTCAAATGGAAAGGCTGGCAATTTGAGTGCTTATAATTTTCTTATTCTTAATTTATTGGGATCGATTCGTTTTAGATATTTTCAAATTAAAATAATTTTAAAATATTTTATAATATTTGAATTAATTAAAAATTTACTTTATGATTTTTAATTTATAACTCATAAATCTACCGTTTTGAAGAGCAACTGTTTCAAAAACTTCTTTAATTTTCTCGTTGAGAGTGGACTAAATTAAATGTTACTTTTTTGTTTTTAATTTATACCAAGGTATTTAATTGACTACGAAGATTAAAAGTATATATAAAAAGAACTTTTAAAATTTTTACTCAAAGTTAAGCCATAAATATTTATACAATTATAAATTATCGCATTAAGGATAAAATTAAAAATTTAAAACTAAAAATAAAAATATATAATTTTTCTAAAATTATTTTTTTTTAAAAAGGAGAAAATATTATATAGAGACAGACGAAGAAGTATACGGTCAACTTCAGATATTGTGTTTTTTGGTTTTGGACACTAGACAAGCAGAGGATCAACCATTGGCTCTCCAAATCTGAAAAGAATAGGATTTTTCTAACTTTAATTCGTTTAGTGTAAACCTGCTTACTGCTAACCAATTGTCACAATCTTCTAATCACCACATACATGATTTGTTTATATTAATCCAGAATGCTTGCCTGCTTAATTGAGTTAAGATCGATTTACAGAATTAATAAATGATGTTTTTAAGTTATCGTTTGGCGACATACACACACATTATATAAAGTGTTTATATTTTTAATAAGGTTATTTTAAATTCATTCCCAAATATAAAATTCATCAAGTTGAGGGATAGTAATGAATTGTATTTTATTTATAAAAAATATTTTATTTTTAATATGATGTTATAGTATTTTATTTATTTAATGGCATCGCTTACAAATAATTCTGCATATGCCATCAATTCTTCAAATAGTAACTAATTAAGAATATGAATGAGAAATATAAAATGATATTGGAAGAATAAATAGTCTTATCTTAACCAATTTATTGGTTAATCAAACATCATATATTAATTTCTTCGATATATGATCATTTTTAGTATCTTTGGAAAATTCATATCAAAAGTTGACCGTATTTGAGGTTACTTTAAGGTGCTTAAAATAGGATCACTGAAGGCTCGCCATTATTTGAGCTTGAAGATCTTTCCTAAAATGGATGTGGTTATTGTCCTGTGTTCAAATATGTAAAATAAAGAAAATGAATAATATTCGAGTCTACAAAAGTTATTGTGTGTCCTTAATAAATTTAATCTCCCTACAGTACTCGAGGATTTGGATTTCTTCCTTCCAGGATAAAACGAATATACCTGTTAATGTGCAGCAGTACCTCAAATACCAATAACTTCGTCGAACTCTAAGAGCAGTAACAAATCACACAACAGACTCGATTTTGTTTATTTGAAAATATGCAGAATGCTCGAAAATTATCTATCCAAAAATGAAAGCAAAAGGCATTTATTTATAGCCAAAGATCTGAAGTGAAGGGGTGTGAAGACACCTGTTCAGATGATGTATGTTCGAATGACTACCATTGGGAAAGAAAATTTTCAACTTTCTCTTTCCTCCAATTTATTTCTCTCCATTTCTCAATTCACACCCAACACTTAACTCCAACAATCTCCCCTATGAATGGGGAATGACTATATAAAAATTTTAATGCATGAAAAACTATGTGATTTGTAAGTAAGAACTAATTGCATCTGGATAAGTAGGTTTCCCCTTGAACTTTCCATAGTGAACATATATTGGATATACTCGATCAATCAATAGATTTGATATCTTTGAACCGTTGAGCTTTGATGTATACCTAGACAACATAAGTCACACAATTAATCCTTTAACCATCTTATGTTCTCATTGTTTTATTCATTTCAGCCATGAACACTGCCTTGTTCGTAAGTGTATAGAGAATTGGCCTTACAGAATTCTCCTTGAAGCAGCTTACACTTCACATTTATATAGGTGATTCCTAAATGTGTTATCTCGTAGATACATCATTGACATATCCCGTGTCAAACTTAGAAATCATTAAAAAGCCTTTAATGCTTTATCCTTGTTACTGAACATTGTTTCATCACGAGAATGGACCAAAACTTATTTTGACAATGTTGAACCGTCATCAATGACTTTGTTTGATCTCCTTGAACCTAGATCTTGGGATCTCCAGTCTTCTAGGTAGAGTTACCGCCACGATGACTTGTCCTCGGCCATAGTCCCATTCCCTTTGATGATCTTTCAACCGTCTCTCTAGTTAGGCCTTTTGTAAGTGGATCCAACATATTGTCTCTTGACTTAATTCCAATAGAGAATAGTTGTCTAGCGGTGTTATATCTTCTTCTTATGTGACAAGACTTTACGTTTTACATTATACTTCCATCCCTTCTGATTGCCACTTAGCTATCACAATGTATACATATTGGTGCCAACGGTTTGAGCCAAAATCGAATGTCCTCTAGGAAATTCCTGAGCAATTCAGCTTCTTCACCAACCTTGTCTAAAGCTATGAATTCAGACTCCATTGTAGAGCGAGTAATATATATTTGTTTGGATGACTTCTAAGACACTGCTCCTCCACCAATGATAAACATATATCCACTTGTAGATTTTGTTTCAGTTGATCCAATGATCTAATTTACATCACAATATCCTTCAACAAATGCTGGATACTTGTTGTAATGTAAAGCAAAGTTTTGAGAATGTTTTAAATACCCCAGAACTCGTTTCATAGCCATCCACTGACTCTGATTGGGAATTACTTATGTATTGACTAAGTTTACTTATCGCATAAGCTATATCTGATCGTGTATAATTTATGATGTACATCAGACTTTCCAATACTCTTGCATAGTCCAACTGAGACTTACTTTCACCTTTGTTCTTAGAAAGAGCAAGATTCACATCAATTGGTGTCTTTGCAATTTTGAAATCCAAATACTTAAAATTTTCAAGTATTGTTTGGATATATTGAGACTGAGACAATGCTAAACCTTCAAAAGTTTTGTGGATCTTGATGCCCAATATCAAATCAGCAACTCTAATCAAGTAAGAAGAAGCTATAATTTTATTGCTTTCAATAATAATAACGTTCAGTTTGAAAAGGCCCTTAGTTAGGTAACCTTTTCTTACATACACGTCATTCTTACTTACTACAGTATGGTTTGAAACAAGAACGTACTTATGTTTTTGATTAGATGACCAACAGAAACTAAGTTCTTTCTCATTTTTGAAACATGATAGACACTATTGAGAGTCACCACCTTGCCAAATGTCATTTTCAGAAATATTTTTCCATAGCCTTCAATCGTGGTTGTTGTAGAGTTTCACATATACATGATCTCGTTTGGTCCAACAGGGGCATAGGAAACATATGCTTCTCTGATAGCACAAACATGACGAGTGGCTCTAGAGTCAAGCCACCAATTCATGGGGCTTCCCACTAGGTTGCATTCAGACACCATAACGCACAAGTCATCAATCTCCATGGTTCTTTCAATCATGTTAGCTTGTCCCTTTTGCTTTTCTTGCTTTGGAGCACAACATTCAGTAGCCTTGTGTCCAATCTTTCCAAAATTATGGCAGTTTCCTTTAAATTTCTTCTTGCTAGGAAAATTCTTTGGTCCAGAAGGCTTCTTCATCTTTTTGGAATTAGCTGGAGTAGTCTCAACAATATTTTCCCCCATAATTGTTGAGTTTCCCTTACCTTTCTTTCAATAACTTTGTTATCTTCTTCGATTCTCCAATTGAACAATAAGATCTTCAAGCTTCATCTCCTTGCGCTTGTGCTTTAAATAATTCTTAAAGTCCCTCCATGAAGGAGACAACTTTTCAATCATGGTTGCAACTTGAAAAGTTTCATTGATGACCAAACTTTCAGTGAACAACTTATTATTAGCACCATAATATACTTTTGATAAAAGCATTAGTATGAATTATACCTTCAGAAAGGAGATTGTGAATTATCATTTGCAACTCTTGGACTTGTGTGATAACAGGCTTGCTGTCTATCATTTTGTAGTCCAGAAACTTGGCTGCAATAAATTTCTTTAAACCGACATCTTCTGTTTTGTACTTCTTTTTTAGCACATCCTAGAGTTTTTTAGAAGTCTCCACATTGTTGTATACATTATATAGATCATCCTCTAATCCGCTCAGGATATAGTTCTTGCACAAAAATCTAAGTGCTTCCAAGCCTCAATCACCAAGAACCGTTCATTTTCGGGAGTTGATTCTGGCAGAACCGGATTATCCTCCTTAATGAACTTCTACGGACATAACGTGGTTAGATATGTAGAATATCTTCTGCTGCCAACGTTTGAAGTCGATGTCAGAAAGTTTTTCGGGCTTTTCTGCTGGAGCTGGTGCTTGCACAACACGGGAAGAGGAGATTCCATTGCTTATAGAGGCAAGCATGAGGTCAGTTGTTCCTGTAATATCTGTTAAACAATAACAACAAAAGTTAGTAATCGATGAATATTCTATTTCTTCAAATCGAAAAACTTTTGACAGAACTAAACTAAATAATCGTCGAAATTTCTATATCCTCAAATCGAATTATCAACAATCAGATTTACTTGGCAAAGTTTTTAAACCTTTAAACCAGCAATCACAGTGAGTAGAAAATCACAAGAATTTTAATCTCAATGGGAGTAGAAAATTTGAAGATTTTAATCTCCTACAATGGAGTAGAAAATCAGAAGGTTTTAGTCTCCCAAACCAGAAAATAGATGAACAAAGAAAATATATTAAATTTCTTAAGCTTGTTGTTGTCCTGTGTTCAAATATGTAAAACAAAGAAAATAAATAATATCCGAGTTCACAGAATTCACTGTGTGACCTTAAGGAATTTAATTCCCTCACTGTACTCGAGGTTTTGGATTACTTCCTCCTAGGATAAAATGGATATAATTGTTAATGGTGTAGCAGTACCTCAAGTACCAATAACTTCATCGAACTCAAAGAGTAGTAACAAATCACACAACAGACTCGATTTTATTTGTTTGAAAATATGCAGAATGTTCGAAAATTCTCTATCCAAAAATGAAGGCAAAATGCCTTTATTTATAGCCAAATATCTGAAGTGAAGGGATGTGAAGACATCTGTTTAGATAGTGTTTATTCGAAATGGCTACCATTGGAAAAGAAACTTTTCAGCTTCTCTTCCCTCCAATTTATTTCTCTCCATTTTCTAATTCACACTGAACACTTTACTCCAACAGATGTATAGTGTTATGAAAGTAATATGAAGGTTTTGATGACTGACAAAGTGAATTAGGTTCACTACAAAGTTGGATGTGTTTATAAGTACTTGGAGACTTGGAAAAAAAGAGTACGTGATTCAGATAAGGAAAGAGAAAGAGTATGCATGCTAGGAAAGTCCAACGCATAAAGGCAATACAAAAGGAAAAAAAGAAAAAAAATATTTGTTTTTCTTGTAGCACTACAAAACCCTACCAAAGACAGTAGTAGAAGAAAAGTTGGACAAGGAGTACAACTGAGAAAAGTCTGTCTATATAAGGAAGGAAGACAGGAGAAGAAGACTAGATGATTGCAAGAGAGAAAAACTAGATTATTCTTGAAGCAATTGTCGTGAGAGAGTTAGGAGAGTTATCTTTGTGATTCTAAGGAAAAGAATTTTTTGGAGTTTCTTCATAGTTAGGAGAGAGTTTGGTTTGATTCTGTCTCAGGGTGTTGAGTCAGAATAATTTTAGTAATTAGAGCTAATTAGTGAGGGTGAGGTACTAGAGTTAGTCCCTTTGATTACATAGTTATAATCTAAAATCAGCTCCTGTTATTCAATAAAAGCCTATCTAATAGGTTGTGTTATTCTACTCCCTTGACAAGTTTTTCACGGAAAGCATATGTGTTCCTATACTTATTTACTTTCTTCTACATAAACCAACTGAACCTGGTTCAGTTGTATTGGGTATTACTATTGGTAATTACTTCAGTTGGTATCAGAGTAGGATTTTTAAACCCAAGGCTAACACCTTAAAAATCGACAATAGTAGCATCACCAATTATTCAAGGACAACCAACAATCAGGCCTCCGCTCTTCAATGGTCACTACTATGGGTGGTAGAGAATAGAATGATGGACTTTCTCATAGGTGAAGATCACAATCTATGAAACGTTGTATTAGATGGACCAACCATACCCATGAAGATTGGATAGGATGAAAAAACCTATGTCTCAAAAGGTAGGCTAGAATGCAACAAGGAAGAAAAACTGGCAGTGAAAATCAATGCCAAGGAAAAAAAGATTCTAGTTTGTGAAATTAGACTTGATGAGTACAATAGGGTATCCTCTTATATGACATAAGAAATCGGGGATACTCTCCAAACTGCTCATGAGGGAACAAATTAGGTGAAAAAAGTCCAAAAACTAACATGCTCAATAGACAATACGAATTGTTCAAGATGAAGGATGGAGAATCTATTTACGACATGCATACCAGGTTCTCCTCAATTGTAAATAAGATGTACTCTCTAGGTGAAACCATTCCTACAAGAAAAGCTGTGAGGAAACTATAGAGTATACATCCTAAGTACTAAAAAAGCAAAATTGAAGCTATATTTGAAGTAAGAGATCTAGACACACTAACCATGCATGACCTAATTGGCAATCTCAAGACATATGAGCTCACAAGTCATAGGAACGAGAGATGACCAGCTCACACAAGGACAAGAACCTGATACTCAAAGCTACCATTATTGAGGAAGACAACATGGCTCTACTCACACGAAGATTTCAACGCATCATAAAAGGAGGATTCAATACTCAGAGAAAAAATGCATCCAAACCCATTGACAAAGGTACTTGTGAGCTAGTTTTTCACAAAGGCGGTGAACCAGGCTACTTCATAAAGGAATTCCCTCAATGGGCACTAGAGCACAAACGAAACAAAGCTGAAAAGCCCAAGGAAGGAAAAAGGGATCAAATCCAAATTAATAATAGGAGATTTACCACTAAAGAGGCTGATAGTGTGGTAAAACGAGCCTTGGCAGCCATGAAAAACTCATCTAGTGATGAATTTAAAGCAGCAACAAAAAATGAAGATCAATCACTAATGGACATTGATGGCTCTGATGATGAGGACATATTTCACAAATGGAAAACTTTGACTCAGACAGTGAGGAAGAAAAGATTGAGATAAGCTTTCTTGAACTAAAAGCTAATATTATGTCATGCCCCACCTTGGGAGGCACGACTGACATCTAATGCCATACTGAAATCTGGGCTGACTGACTGGGCACAGACACCTCTAGTACCTATCAATGATTTAAACTCAAGAAAATAAACTGTTATTATCTCGGTTGTAAATGAAGCCTCGGGTCGACAAGGCCACGCAATACCTATAAAAGAAAACAACTACCCCAGCCAATACGCATCAATAGGGATCCTATGCGGGCCGACAAGACCATCATGCTGTTTAATTATAACAAAAATAAAAATAAGCATCTATACTAGGCCCCACACAACCAACACATAAAATAAGACATACACAGGTCCCACACAGCCAACCACAACTAACTAACTGAATATTGTAGTCTACAAGCATCTAAGAATAGAAATAATGATCGGGACAGGGCCCCGGCTTACCCAAATGCTATATAAATGAAAGGCTGTAATCTCTACGACCTAGCAACTCCGAATGAAAGGAGCTGGCCAAACTGCTGACTCTGAACAACTGCTAATGAAGATCCTGAACTCTGTTTGTCTAACCTGTAGGCAAGTATGCAGCACCACATAGTTAGACGTCAGTATAATATGTATTGAATATGTAAGGCAATAATAAAAAGCTGAGTAAAAGCTGTTAAAGACTGAAAGTAAGTAGAAAGAAGGGCAGAATTTAACCTGGAAGTTTGCTTATTCATAACCTGCATCTAGTAAACACTACACGTGTATGAGCTAAGATTGTGCAATCATATATCCATAAGCTATAGTTAGCGGAAAATAATACAAACAAGAACCAAACTTGGCCCGTATAAGCCTGGAAGGTACAACCAACACAAAAATAACCTGTCGGGGCCCCTATAAGCCATGGCAAGTACATGCAATCTATATACCCATATCCAGGTTCCTATGACTTCACTAGTGCTACAGCCAACCTGTCGGTCCCCTGGGTCTGCAACAGAGCCCACTCAACTCCTGATCTGTAGCTGTGTCTAAGTCCGATGGACTCCTGATAACTGCACCCTAGGCACCAGGCTCGACGAGGGTCAATGATGCCGATACGACATGAAAATATAGTCCAGCCATGGAATGGACTGTAATATAGCTCTTGGGCCTCTGCATCATCCCTTGGGATAGCATATCGCTCCTTGGAGAAACATCATATAGCCTCGTAGGTGACGACACAATTAGTAACCCTAGGTGGTTACGGAAGGCTCCTAGGTGAGGGCAATCCAACCAGTGTGCTATCCTGAAGTCTCAATCTAGCCACTCAAAGGCGTATCTGGCCTTTTGTGCCTAACGCGTCCACTGCTTGCCCCTAGAATAATCTGTATAGATGCTAGCAGGCACACCCATGTACCTGTATCGGATCAGAGGATCGTGATAGTGATCATAATCTCTAGTGGTCAAGATCGGATAGGGCAAGGTCTGAAGTGGCCTAACAATACTCTGAATATCCCGCTCGAACAACTATAACTTATAAGCAATTGTAGGGTCGCAGACGACCAATTGCTTAGTTCTTTTTCTTAGAACGACTGCAGGGATGCTACTGAACGGACATGGTTTTGAGCGGTCGACCCCAAATCCTCCACAGGTAGCCTACTGAAATTCTTATCCTGAGGGTAATATTGTGCTAACATGGTTCTAGTCCTTTAGACCTTAACTTGGTCTGTTCGAATCTTATATGAATCTTCTGGATGATTTCTAAACTTGTAGGTAAGTTTACATGGACTTAGCCATTCACGACAACATGTACCTGAGCACCTTGGCAGGTTGGAGCGTTGGCCTCGCCTCTGACTGCTAATAAGGTCCCCTTCCTTAGGGTACCCACGGGTCTATTTGACCTAAACGAATGTGATGGATTCCTGGGCAACCTGTATGAAGAATACTAAGTCAACTGGAACTGACAGTCACTGGTAGTAGCTAACTTGATGGCAGACTGTCGCTCAATTCACTAGACAACCCTAATTCCGCTGACTCTAAAGTATGGCCATCCTATCTAAATTTCTGTCCCTGGGGCGCGAGGGTACGCCCAGGGGCCATTTGGCGCCTTTATATAACTACCAGGCCTAGACCTTAGGCCCAATAACTATCCACGAGCTTCTAAGGTCTAGGCCTGACAATAAAATATCCAATTCTACTAACATAATGAACTGCAGAACAGAGGAGTTCCTACGATGCTCCTAGCGTGTGACACACTTAATGTGTTCCTTCCTAACAAAGGATACTGTGATGTAATCTTTATATGTTTTCTAGCAGCTAACTACAACATATGTAACTGTAATCTACTGATAGTAGCTAATCACGACATACTTGGTCCTTATACATTAGCAGCAGCTAATTACAACATGTAGAATCATTATTTACATTTAAAACATAGGTCGTATCACTATATGATGAGAATAACTTGCCGAAGGAATAAGCCTTAACATACCTCGAATGCCGCTTTCGTTGATTGAGCAATTTTCCATCTGAAGCTAGTAATTCCACTTAGTTGCCGCCTTTATACCGAGTGAATACAACTATTTTCAACCATAAGAACGGCCAATAACAATATCTTTTCAATAGAATTAACTATAACTTCAACTCCATTTTATTCGGTAGAAGACTTATAATTTCCCGAGAATTTAGAAGGGAGAAATACTTACCTATCTTCTTATTCGCCAAACCTTTACTCGATGGGGTTCTAGTGTATCGGGTGAATTTTCAAGAAATAAATCCATAGAAATATTTCCTGTAGGCCTAAGACTTGTTATCCAAAGTTAATTTGCGTTTGGACGACATTTAGTGATGTAATTTGGCAAAAAATGAAGAAAAATGGAGAAACCCTTCGTGAGCCTCGACTCCTGACTTTAGGGAAATGTTTGATATGTTTTAAACTTAAACTTGACTTATATTTATAGGTGGGAGTCAGTTGGCATGGAGGCTCCTCGCGCTGACCATCACGCTAGGAGGGCTGCCGCGCAGCGCTGCCCATAGCGCAGGAGGCAATGCCGGCGCCTCGTGCTGCCTAGTGCACAGTCCGGCTGGCGCGTCGCCCTGGCCCCCTCACGGCCTGGCCACGCCTGACCCTACTTCTGAGGCTTTTCCTACAACGTTGGGCTCTTCTTACTCATCACCAATCCATGTGTACACCTCCTAATCGTTAATATTTTATAGGGTGTAACATCATCCGCCCTTAGGAACATTCATCCTCGAATGTCATCCTCAGGCTTAAAGAGGTTAACTCTTCTGACTAATATTTAAAAAAATTTCGACAGAGGCTCTTGTGTATTATGGACTATCCGAAATCCTAAAATACATAAAACCCAACATAGGCGTCTCACATGACGCTCTAAACGGCTATTTCACCATATAAAGATAACCAACCAAGTAGTACTAGTAATATAAGCAGTAAAATGACAACTGAACAACAACCTCACCGTAACTGCATATCTGGGTCATTCCTGGAATAAGTAAGGATATCTAAACCTCATGTCATCCTCATCTCCCCAGGTTATATCTTCTCTATTTCTATTCCTCCACAAAACTTTAACTTAGAGGCCACATCTTTAATCCTTAACCTACGAACTTGCCGATCCAGTATGGAAACTAGGACCTCTTTGTAGGCTAACTCCTCAGTAACTTAGACGTCCTCAACCGGTACTACCCGGGGTGGATCACTTATGCACTTCCCCAACATTGTCACGTGAAAGATTGGATGAACATATTCTAGCTCTGGAGGTCATTCCATCTTATATGCCACCTTGCCTGTCCTCCGGAGGATATGACACGGGCCAATGAATCTAAGGCCAAGTTTTCCCTTTTTACCAAATCTCATAACGCCCTTCTTTGGAGAAGTTTCTAGAAATACCCAGTTGCTGCTTCAATCCTTAACTACCTATGGGTAGGACTTCCGATGACCCTGGGCTGTCGGTACCTATTTTTTGATAAGTTTAACTTTCTATGTCTGCTTGATATAGTATGCCTTGGTTCAACTACCCTTAATTTTCCTTCTTTAGGCCATCATATAGGGGACCTACATTTTTACCCATAACAGGTCTCCAGGCGTCTGAATCGTGTGTTTTGCTTAGCTATTTTGTTTGGAGATGAGAAGTTGTACTTATGTTAACGTGCACTCCAATCTGTTCTAACAACTTCCCAGAACCTAGCTGGGAGTTGTGCCTCTCTGTCAGAGTTTATTAGACACTGGGGCTCTACATAACCAGACTACTTCTTAAACATTTAACTCGGCATAAGCTTTAGCTAAGACACAATTCCATCCAGTGAGACATGAGTTGATCTCGTTAGCCTTCCTATACTAACTTAAATGAGGTCAATTTACACCTGGTACAAGATAACCTTGTAACTGTATTCATGTCAATTACTCTCCACTTCCTGGCAGGCACGACCATCTCCTAAATTGGCCTGCTCAGTTCCTGCTATCCAGTCTCCTCTGGCTGATCATTGGAGCTCTATGCTATGACTCAACGGTACCTTCCCTCTTCCCATGCCATCAGTAGATCTCTCTTTATGAACTAATGTGTTTTCATTAAACTCTAGGTGGAGGGAGTAACGAACATGGTATGCCTTACTACAATCCACTAACGTAGCCCTGCCACAGTTAGAACATAAAGTTGACATCGGGGTCTCAGGATTCTATCCCCTATTACCTCCAAGCCAGTATTTCCTTCTGCCAGGTCTTATTTCTGGCTGCACTAGGCTAGAGTTTCCGTACCGTCACTCCTTCGCCACCAAAACTAGTGATAACATTGCAATATTCTAGGTTAAAACCTCACTATCTCTTAACTATCAACCTGATGCTTATTTCTCGACATTCAGCGATGGTTCCATGCTTTATGTACTTCAACCTGGAGGTGATTCTGTTTCCCTCTAGAGTCAGATACTCATCATACCTTTCCCTTACTTCTATGGGCTGAGATCTAGGGTTTATGCCTCTTGCATCTTACTGACAAGGATGCTACTGGCCAAGTCTACTGACCTGTATCCTTTTGACCCGCACTCGGGCCTATTTCGTTCCTATGATCTCTCTGTCCTTCGACATAACAAACTAGGGCCATAGCCATTACCTTGCAGGTATGCTCTACTGTTATTAGCATACTGCAGCCTAATCAACCTCTTTCTAACTGAAGCTTTACTATTGCTGGAGGTTTATCGCTGATAGACTCTCTCACACGCACTTAAGTGCTACTGGCAATATTGTCCGCCTTCCTGGTTTACTACTGTGAGGGTCTAGGTAAATTTGTGTCACGACCCGAACGGAGGCCCGGATCGTAACACGGAATAAGGAACCCCGAGAGGCTCCAAGTCGACCCATGGCATAAGCATACATCTATAGCATTCATGAAACCGAATAATCAACAGGTAAAATAAAGTGGAAGTCTAAACTTAAACATAACATCAAAAGAAACATAGTCTGAAGCAGAGTATACACATATGTCTGAATAGCCTCTAATTACGACGAGCTAATGGGACAAGACTCCCAACTAGCTCAAACAACTGAAACTGAAATATATAAGGACTGAGTACATCTAGCCCTCGGGAGATGAGGACTCACCCACAAGATGAGAGCCACACTGATAGACAATCTATGAGCGAGGCTGAGGCTGGGAGCTGGGCCATATATCATAAGACGATACAACATCGAAGGTATGCGGTCAGTACGTGGAAAGTACCGAGTATGCAAGGTAAGTAAAACCGCTAAAGTAATTAAAAATCATTTAAGGACAATATTAAGTAAAGCATGAGCATTAGAAAATTGAGGGGAGGACTTGCATGCATTCTTTCTGATATCATGATCTCTTCATAACATAACTTGATATGGCTTCATAATATCATAACTAGATCGATTGACTCAAACCTAAGTTCTGACATTTATAAGATAAAGCTGAACAATGAGTCAAACCTGCTTCTGAACATGCATAAGTATATCACAATCTCATGAGTGGGAAAACATGCATATCTGAAATCATGAGGAACAATGGGAGACTCGTCTGTTAACCGATATACCACGATAGAGCTTACGTGGTCCCAACTATCACACTCAAGTGGGTAGAGTCATCCAAAGCCTTGCCAGGGTTAGGGACGATACCATGATATCAATATCAAGCTAAAGGACCAATCGGGCAAGAGAAGCTCACAAGGGAGGTCCCAATCAAATATAATAACATAAACCTACGTTGGCACGTAGTTCTGAGGCATAGGGTGATCGACCCATAGCCTACTCGGTGCTAGACAATACTCCCAAAAGCATGCATATGCTCTACATCATTTTATAATGAAGCTCAACATCGTCTAAGAAGCTCAATATTCAATACATCTCAAATATGAATCATGCATGTAAGAAGCTTTAATTCAAACATACCACAAGCTGATAAGTATAGTTGAGAGCCTTTACTCCAAAACCATATGGTAAGCGATGTATAGGGAGAATTTAACTTAAAACATACCACAAGATGAAAATATAGTTGAGAGATTTCGCTCCAAAACAATTTGGTAAGCTTAATTTGAAGATATCATCTTTCATGCTCAACATGTGGGCATTGCCCAAGGCTTTAACATACTAGATGATGCTAAATTCATATCAAAAATAACAAATATAACATGGGTAGCTTTAAAACACATTTTTCTTCATGATATCTCATCATCATTACTTATTCATGAACATCTCATCAATAGAATTTAAATTATAAAAATAGAAAACATGAATTTGAATTGGAAACATTATAAAAATTGCCCATGCTTCATAATTCGATAATAGAATCATAATCAATTCATACCCATGTGTAGAAATAGATAATTTTTGCATTTAGGTAAAAACCCAATAGATATATCATAGAATTCTCATACTTCTAAAGAGGAATTGGGCATGGGTGTGGTATAAACCACCCATTCATGACCCTACATACTCGTTGAAGGCTAAATCTTACTCTCCCTTGAATGCCCAAAAGAAACTTGAAGGATAAAACCTTGAATCACCCTTGATCACCTCTCTATCACTCTTTTATTCTTTTGCATGCATGAATGAAGACTTTAGGATAGTTTCCCCCTCTTAAACCCACCTTTCATAGCTTAAAACGACGTAGTTTAGAACCCTAGAGCATAGGAATTCCAAAAAGACCCTTACTTAAATCGCAGGGTTTTGCTGACTGCCAGTCCCCACGAGGGACTGGACGACTCATCCCCAGATGCCATGACTCGTGGCCACAAACCATCAAGTCCACTGCCAAATTCCATTAGGGGACCCTACGAGGGACCCCATGAATCGTGGTGGCTGACCACGACTTGTGGTCTCCACCTGTGATCCCTACTGCCCATAATTTCCTTGCCAGATCTCCAGTCCAGACCATGGGTGACTCCACGAGTCATGTGGCCTGACCACGACTCATGGTCATGCATATTGTGACCCCTCAAGACCACACTCCTCTTTCCTTGACCATGAGTCACCCCATGACTCGTGGTCTCTCCTCATGGGTCACCTAACGACCCATTTTGTGGTCTGGTGCAGAATTTCAGTTTTTCTCCGTTCCATCTCTCGGGTCTGATCTTTGGGCTTTTGGAGTATAATAATATCTCACCCTTGGGAACATATATCCTTAAATTTTGGGAAAACACACAGAAAAGCAGAGATATGCAATTATCACATTCAAATAATAATTATTTAAATCGAAATCTGATGAAATGACTACCTGTGATTCAAACTACACAGCTGAACTGAATTCACGAATCACACACACCCATACACATAAAATAAACTTGTACACATGAATTGAACATGAAACTAATTAGAGTCATAGGGCAAAATTGATACCTCAAGTCGGAACTGAGCCGGTAGAGAATAAATATGGGTATTTAGCCATCATATAAGCTTCAGCTTCCTATGTAGCTCCTTCAATATGCTGATTCCTCCATAACACTTTAACTGAAGCTACTTCATTGTTCCTTAGCCTTCGAACCTGTCGATCCAGTATTTCCACCGGAACCTCTTCATAACTAAGGCTGTCCTTCACACCAACACTGTCCACCGGGACAACTAGAGCTGGATTCCCAAACATTTCTTCAAAAGCAATACATGAAACACCGGATGCACGAAAGATAACTCTGAGGGAAATTCCAACTCATATGCTAACTTGCCAACTCTTCTCACAATCCTGTAGGGGCCAACATAGCGGGGACTAAGTTTTCCTTTCTTCCCAAACTGTATCACTCCCTTCATGGGAGATACTTTTAGAAACACCTAATCGTCCACCTCGAACTCCAACTCTCTCCTCCTCACATCGGCATAGGACTTTTGATGACTCTGAGCGGTCTTCAGCCTGTCCCTTATCAACTGAACCTTCACCATGGCCTCATGAACCGAATCTAGCCCTATCATAGCTGCCTCACCTACCTCAAACCATCCGATGGGCAATCTACACCTCCGCCCATAAAGAGCCTCGAACGGTGCCATCTGAATGCTGGAGTGATAGTTGTTATTGTAGGAAAACTCGATCAGTGGCAAATGCTCATCCCAACTACCTTTGAAGTCCATCACACATGCTCTCAACATGTCCTCAAGAGTATGGATTGTTCGCTCCGCTTGCCCATCCGTTTGCAAATGAAATGCCGTGCTAAGCTTAACCTGAGTCCCAAGCCCTTTTTGGAAAGACCGCCAAAACTGAGAGGTAAATTGAGTACCTCAGTCTGATATGATGGACAAGGGCACTCCATGCAATCAAACCAACTCCCGAATATATAGCTTGGGATAATCCTCCGTTGAATCTGTGGCTTTAATTGGTAGAAAATGTGCAGCCTTGGTCAACTTGTGTACCACAACCCAAATGGAGTCATATTGTCGATGATTACGAGGCAGACCTATGATAAAATCCATATTAATTTCTTTCCACTTCCAAGTAGGAATGCTGATATCCTGAAGTACACCTCCTGGCCTTTGATGCTCAACCTTTACTTGTTGACAATTTGGGCACTTGGCTACAAACTCTGCAATATTCTTCTTTATTCCATTCCACCAATAAATCTCCCGTAAGTCATGATACATCTCGGTGGCACCTGGATGGATAGAATACCTGGATCCATGAGCTTCATGTAACATCCGGCTCCTCAAATCATCAACATCTGGAACACATAGACGACCCTGGTACCGAAGCAAACCATCTCTCCCTTGGGAGAAGACTTCCACCTTCTGACTTCGAACGGCTTCCTTTAACTTTACCAAAATCGGATCCTCATCTTGCCTTGCTTTTACCTCAGTCACCAAGGACGATTTTGACCCGTTCTGAACAACAACACCGCCATCAGTCGAGTCCACCGACCTAACTCCCAACCTTGCAAGACAATGCACATCTTTTACTAGCTCCCTCTTTCCTTCATCCACATGGGACACACTCTCCATAGAGAGCCTACTAAGTGCATCCGCTACCATATTAGCCTTACCCGGATGGTAAAGAACACTCATATTGTAGTCCTTGAGTAGTTCTAACCACCTTCTTTGCCGGAGATTGAGATCTTTCTGCGTAAACATATATTATAAGCTCTTGTGGTCCATAAATACATCCACATGGACCCCATACAAGTAATGTCTCCATATCTTCAATGCGAACACCACCGCAGCCAAATCAAGATCATGGGTCGGGTAATTCTTCTCATGGACTTTCAACTATCTCGAGACATATGCTATTACCTTCCCTCGCTGCATCAATACACACCCGAGGCTGATTCTCGAAGCATCACAATACACCACAAAACCATTGGTACCCTCAGGTAGGGTCAACACTGGTGCGGAAGTAAGTTGAGTTTTCAACTCTTGGAAGCTTCTCTCACAAGCCTCCAACCATTGAAACTTCACCTTCTTCTGAGTCAACTTGGTCAAAGGTGTTGCAGTAGATGAGAAACCCTCAACAAACCTCCGATACTAGCCGGCTAAACCCAAGAAACTCTAAATATCCGAAGGATTCACCGGTCTAGGACAATTCTTCACCACCTCAATTTTTTAAAAATCTACTTTTATGCCTTCGCTTGATACCACATGGCCCAAAAATGCCACCGAGTTCAACCAAAACTCGCACTTACTAAACTTGGCATACAATTGACGATCCTTGAGAGTCTGAAGTACTACTTTCAAATGAGCGGCATGTTCCTCCTCACTCCGAGAGTATGTAAGGATATCATCAATGAACATGATCACGAACATATCCAGGTACGACTTGAATACCCTGTTCATCAGGTCCATAAAAGCTGTAGGAGCATTTGTTAGTCCAAAAGACATAACTACAAACTCATAATGATCATACCGCGTCCTGAAGGATGTCTTCGGGATATCACTCTCTCGAACTCTGAGCTGATGATACCCTGACCTGAGGTCTATCTTTGAGAAAGACTTGGCGCCTTGAAGCTAATCAAACAAATCATCGATCCTGGGTAAGGGATACCTGCTATTGATGGTGACTTTGTTCAATTGATGATAGTCAATGCACATGCAAAAGGAACCATCCTTCTTCCTGACAAAGAGAACCAGTGCACCCCATGGGGACTTGCTCGGTCTAATGAAACCCTTATCCAACAGGTCCTTCAACTGATCCTTCAATTCTTTTAGCTCGGCTGGAGCCATTCTGTAGGGAGAAATAGATATAAGTTGCATGTCGGGAAGAAGGTCGATACCAAAATCAATCTCCCGCTCGGGAGGAATACCTGGTAAATCATCGGAAAAGACCTCTAGATATTCACGTACTATTGGGACTGACTGAACAGTAGGGGTCTTAACCCTGATTAGATGGTACACACAACCTTTAAAAATCATCTTCCTGGCCTTAAGGTAGGAAATGAAGCGACCTACAGGTACAACTGAACTACCCTTCCATTCTAAGACTAGCTCACCCGAAAATTTGAACTCTACTTCTATAATTAATTGAAACATAGCATGCAAATAGTCAATCCATGCCGAGAATCACATCAAAATCGGTCATGGCTAATTCTATCAAATCTGCTGAGGTGACCTTCTGAAGAACTAAGACTGGGAAACTTTTATACACCCGTCTAGCTATAACTGAGTCACCTATTGGAGTAGAAACTGAGAAGGGTTCTAACAAGACTTCGGTACTGACTCCGAAGTTACTGGCCACATAAGGTTTCACAAAAGACAAGGTAGCCCCCGGATCTAACAAAACATAAACATCAATATGGAAAACTTTCAACATACCAGTTAACACGTCCGGGGAAACCTCCTATTCCTGGCGGGATGCTAATGCATAGAACCTGTTCTGGTGCTGGCCGCCAGGTGTGCTAGTCGATGCCCCCTGATAGGCTGAGCGTGTTGTGCTAGAAGTTGGGCCTCGGCCTTCATCATGATACTGTATTGCATATGGGAAATCTCTAAGCATATTTCTGACTTCCTACACCCGAAACAAGCATCTGCACCTGCTAGACACTGGCATGTGTGTCCTCGACCACACCTATGGCAAGCTGTGATACTAGAATCTGCGGGTTTGCTACTCAGACCCCTGGAGCCTGATGCTCGCCCTCTCCGATCATGCCTAGGCCTGGATGGTACACTCAGTACTGAAGATTCTAGGGTTGATAACCTCTGGTGAGTCTGCAGTTGGTGCCCACCACCTGATCTCGGCTGGGAGAATCTGTGATCATCGGTCCTGGCCCTCTTGGCCTCTCTCTCTCTAATGTTCTGCCTCCATTTGTTGGGCATAGAACACTATCCGTGGAAATTCCATGTCCTAATGAGCATAGCAATCCTACAATCCTTATCCAAGTAACCCGCTACTCTATGGACGAATCTGCTCACCAGGGCCCTCTGTTCAGCTACCAATCCGGGGCATATTTCGACAGGCGAGTGAACTCAAGGGCAAACTCTTGTACTGTCATCCTCCCTTGTTTCAAATTTATGAACTCAGATGCCTTAAGTTCCCTTACTCATGAGCGAAGAAACTATCAAAGAATACGACATGAAACTCTTCGCTAGTAACAAGGACCTACTCCGGTGGCCCTGCTATCCTTCCATTGGAGAAACCATATATGTGTGACCCCTTTCAACTAATACAAGGGCAACTTCGCGCACTCCACAACATTCAATTCCATGATTTGGGTGATCTTAATAATCTCATCCAGAAACTCATATGGGTCCTCTTCTACTTTTGACCCGAGAAACTCCGGAAGCTTTATTCTCAAGAAGTCTCGGACTCGAGCCACCGTTGTGTTGCCATTTTTCCGGATATGTGCAACAGCCTGTTGATTGACCTGGGCGGTCAAGGCCTGCGCAAGCATCTGAATTGCGGCCCAAAACTCAGCATGGGCAGCTGGCTCCGATGCCTGAGGCTCCTGAACATGTGGGGTTTGCTGATGCCCATGACCATTGCTATCCTCTTGATCTTCGCCATTCCCGTTCCTTCTTCCATTCATTCTTCTAGGAGCCATGATTCTGCAATCGCGAATAGCACAAATTAGAAGGATAGAGAAGCTTTTCTTCGCACGTCATAGACCATGAAAAGAAGGGAACATTTCCTAAACGTCTCATAGCTTCTTCATCATAAGTGTGGCGTGCTTCACACCCATGAAGAAGACTCTACTCAACACGGCTTTTAGACACCCTAGACACTTCAAACCTATTGCTCTGATACCAAGTTTTTCACGATCCAAACGGAGGCCCGGATCGTAACACGGGATAAAGAACCCCGAGATGCTCCAAGTCGACCCATGGCATAAGCACACATCTATAGCATTCATGAAATTGAATAATCGACACGTAAAATAAAGCAGAAGTCTAAACTTAAACATAATATCAGAAGAAACATAGTCTAAAGTTGAGTATACACATATGTCTGAATAGCCTCTAATTGTGACGAGCTGATGGGACAAGACCCCCAACTAGCTCAAACAATTGAAATTGAAATACGTAAGAAGTTAGAGTACATCTAGCCCTCGAGAGATGAGGACTCACCCACAAGATGAGAGCTACACTGATAGACAATCTACGAGCAAGGCTGAGGCTGAGAGCTGGGCCCTATATCATAAGACGATACAACATAGAAGGTATGCGGTCAATACATGGAATGTACCGAGTATGCAAAGTTAGTAAAACCGCTAAAGTAATTAAAAATCATTTAAAGACCATATTAAGTAAAACATGAGCATTAGAAAAATTGAGAGTAGGGCTTGAATGCCTTATTTGTGAAATCATGATCTCTCTATAACATAACCTGATATGTCTTCATAATATCATAACTAGATCAATTGACTCAAAGCTAAGTTCTGACATTTATAAGATAAAGATGAACAATGAGTCAAACCTGCTTCTGGACATGCATAAGTATATATCAATCTCATGAGTGTTAAAACATGCATATTTGAAATCATGAGGAACAATAGGAGACTTGTCTGTTAACCGATATACCATGATAAAGCTTACGTGGTCCCAACTACCACACTCAAGTAGGTAGAGCAGTCCAAAGCCTTGTCAGGGCTAGGGATGATACCATGATATCAATATCAAGTTGAAGGCCCGATCGGGCAAGAGAAGCTCACAAGGGAGGTCCCAATCAAATATAATAGCATAAACCTACGTTGGCGAGTAGTTCTGAGGCATAGGATGATCGACCCGTAGCCTAATCAGTGCTAGACAATACTTTCAAAAATATGCATATGCTCTACATCGTTTTATAATGAAGCTTAGCATCGTCTATGGATGAAGCTCAATAGTCAAAACATCTCAAATATGAAATCATGCATGTGAGAAGCTTTAATTCAAACATACCACAAGATGATAAGTATAATTGGGAGCCTTCACTCCAAAACCATATGGTAAGCGATGTATAGGAAAACTTTAGCTTAAAACATACCACAAGCTGAAAATATAATTGGGAGATATCGCTCCAAAATAATGTGGTAAGCTTAATTCGGATATATCATCATTCATACTCAACATGTGGGCATTGCGCAAGGCTTTAATATACTAGATAATGCTAAATTCATATAAAAAAATATTAAATATAACATGGGTAGCTTTAAAACATACTTTTCTTCCTGATATCTCATCATCATCACTTATTCATGAACATCTCATCAACTGGCTTTTAAATTATAAAACTAGAAACATGAATTTAAATTGGAAACAATATAAAAATTGCCCATGCTTCATAATTCGATAATAGAATCATAATCAATTCATACCCATGTGTAGAAAAAGATAATTCATGCATTTGGGTAAAACCCCATAGATATATCACAGAATTTTCATACTTCTAGAGAGGAATTGGGCATGGGTGTGGAAAAAATCACCCGTTCATGACCCTACATACCTGTTGAAGGCTGAATCTTACTCTCCCTTGAATTTCCAAAAGAAAATTGAAGGAGAAAACCTTAAATCACCCTTGATCACCTCTCTATCACTCTTCTATTCTTTTGCATGTATGAATGAAGACTTTAGGATATCTTTCCCCTCTTAAACCCACCTTTCATAGCTTAAAAAGATGTAGTTTAGGACCCTAGAGCATAGGAATTACGAAAAGACCCTTACTTAAATCACAAGGTTTTGCTGACTGCCAGTCCCCACGAGGGACTGGACGACTCGTCCCCAGATGCCACAACTCGTGGCCACAAACCAACAAGTACACTGCCAAATTCCATCAGGGGACCCCACGAATTGTGGTGGCTAACCACGACTGGTGGTCCCCACCCGTGATCCCCATTGCCAATAATTTCCTTGCCAAATCTCCAGTCCAGACCACGGGTGACTCCATGAGTCGTGTGGCCTGACCATGACTCATGGTCATGCCTGTGGTGACCCCTGAAGACCACACTCCTCTCTCCTTAACCACGAGTCACCCCACGACTCGTGGTCCCACCCCACGGGTCACCTGACGACTCGTTCTATGGTCTGGTGCAGAATTTTAATTTTTCTCAGTTTCAGCTGTCGGGGCTAATCTTTGGGCTTTAGGGGTATAACACTTTTTAAACACTAGGAGTCCTAACCACTTTCTAACCCTTCTCAAAATCAACAATTCTAGCTCTCATTTACTCCTTCTTTTGGGCAACATGACATTACTACCTATGCTTTCTGTTGTACTGAAAGAATAAACTGGGAGGTGGGAAGTAACCCTATCATTCAATACCAAGGCTAGGGCGCGAATTTCAACAACTCTAAAGGCTGAAGGTACAAACCTTGCACGATCCTTTGTATGTTTTAGCTGGTCCAACATTAACTGTTGCCCCTGTATAATTCTAAGTAGCTAGTAGGTAAGAAAACTCATATATATATACTATTCTGAGGTACTATTCTTAAGCTAAATAAGGAATCGGGGATGATGCTGACATATTTGTTACCTTATGAAGTTCCCAGTGCCTCGGGAGGGTGATGGAGAAATGTAAAAGACGTCTACTTTCACCGTTAGGCTAACCGTCCCCCAATTGTGGCACCTCACTGGTACCTCCTCCTGCTGCTGTAGTTATCTTACGGCTGGCTGCAGTTTGTCTTGTATTGAATATTATTCTAGACAGACAAAATAATGAAAGCTTAGGGACTCAACCCTATACAACTGCACTCTATAGCATGATTTGAGAAGAAAGAGAGGTAACCTTACTATCATGCCTCGTAGCCTCCTGCTTATAGAATGTGGTGCACAACACATTTATAAACAAGACTCTACTATACACGGCTTGCAGACTCCCTAGGATACGACCTTCTCTAATACCAAGTTTGTCACACTCTACTATGGGAGGCATGACTGGCATCTAATGCCACACTGGAATCTGGGCTGACCTGGCTGGGCACAGGCACCTCTGGTACCTATCAATGACTTAAACTCAAGAAAACAAACTCTTATATCTCGGCTTTAAACGCATCCTCGGGGTGACAAAGCCACGCAATACCTGTAAAAGAAAACAGCTAACCCAGCCAACATGCACCAATAGGGATCCTATGCGGGCCAACAAGACCACCATGTTGTCTAGTTATAACGGAAATAAAAATAAGCATCTTTACTAGGCCCCATATCGCCAACACATAAAATAAGACATACATGGGCTCCACGCGGCCAACCATAACTAACTAACTGAATACTGTCGTCTGTAAGCCTCTAAGAATAGAAATACTGGTTGGGATAGGGCCCCGACCTACCCAAATGCTATATAAATGAAAGACTATAATCTATACAACCTGGCAACTCCGAATAAAAGGAGTTGACCAAATTACTGACTCTGAACAACTGCTAATGGAGATCCTGAACTCTGTCTATCTAACCTGCAGGAAAATATGCAGCGCCCCATAGTTGGGTGTCAGTACAACATATACTGATTATGTAAGGCAATAATAAAAAGCTGAGTAGAAGCTATTAAAGAATGAAAGTAAGTAGAAAGAAGGGGCAGAAGTTAACCTGGAAGTTTGCTTATTCATAACCTACATCTAGCAAAACATTACATGTATATGAGCTAAGACTGTGCAATCATATATCCATAAGCTATAGTTAGCGGACAATAATACAAACAAGAACCAAACCTGGCCCCTATAAGCCTGAAAGGTACACCAACACAAAAATAACCTTTCGAAGCCCCTATAATCCCTGGCAAGTACCATGCAATTTATATACCCATATCCAGGTTCCTATGACTCCATTAGTGCTACAGCCAACCTGCCGGTCCCCTGGGTCTGCAACAGAGCCCACTCGGCTCCAGATCTATAGATGTGTCTAAGTCCCGTGGACTCCTGATAACTACACCCTAGGCACCAGGCTCGATGAGGGTCAGTGATGCCAATACAACATGAAAATTATAGTCCATCCATGGAATGGACTGTAATATGACCCTTGGGCCTCTACATTGTCCCTTGGGATGGCATATTGCTCCTTGGAGCAACATCATATAGCCCCATAGGTGGCGACACAATTAGTAACCCTGGGGTGGTCACGGAAGGCTCCTAGGTGAGGGAAATCCCAACCAGTGTGCTATCTTGAAGTCTTAATCTAGCCACTCAAAGGCATATCTGGCCTTCTAGGCCTAACGCGTCCATTGCTTGCCCCTATAATAATCTATATAGCTGCTAGTAGGCACATCCCGTATACCTGTATTTGATCAGAGGATCCTAATAGTGATCATAATCTCTAGTGGTCAAGACTGGATAGGGCAAGGTCTGGAGTAGCCTAACAATACTCTGAATATCCTGCTCGGACAACTATAACTCATAAGCAACTGTAGGGTTGCAGACGACCAATTGCTTAGTTTATTTTCTTAGAACGACTGTAGGGCTGCTACTGACCGGACATGCTTTTGAGCAGTCGACCCCTAACCCTCCACATGTAGCCTACTGAAATTCTTAGCCTGAGGGTAATACTATGCTAACATGGTTCTAGTCATTTAGACCTTAACTTGGTCTGTTTGGATCTTATATGACTCTTCTGGACGATTCCTAACCTTGTAAATTTACATGGACTTAGCCACTCACGGCTACATGTACCTGAGCATCTTATAAGAGCAGGTTGGGGCATTGGCCCAGCCTTTGACTGCTAATAAGGTCCCCTTCCTTAGGGTACCCACTGGTCTATTTGACCTGAACGACTGGGATGGCTTCCTGGGAGACCTGTATGACGAATACTAAGTCCACTGAAACTGACAGTCACTGGTAGTAGCTAACTTGATGGTAGGTTGTCGTTGAGTTCACTAGACAACCCTAGTGCCGCTGACTCCAAAGTGTGGCCATCCTATCTAAATTTCTGGCCCTGGGGCATGAGGGTATGCCAATGGCCCCTGGGCGTACGTCACTGATAATACAGGCGCCAAACTGGTAGTTATATCACCTAGTTGCGCCTATGCTCTTCAACTTACTAATTCAGGCCCAATAAATATCCATGAGCTTCTAAGGTCTAGGCTTAACAATAAAACATCCAATTCTACTAACACAATGAATTTCAGAATAGAGGAGTTCCTATCATGCTTCTAGCTTGTGTCATACTTAACGTGTTCCTTCCTGACAAGGGATACTGCGATGTAATCTTTATACGTTTTCTAGCAGCTAACTACAACATATGTAACTGTAATCTACTGCTAGAAGCTAATCACGACATACCTAGTCCTTATATAATAGAAGCAGCTAATTACAACACGTAGAATAATTATTTACACTTAAAACATAGGTCATATCACTATACGACGAGAATAACTTGCCGAAGGAATAAGCCTTAACATACCTCGAATGTCGCTTTCATTGATTAAGCAATTTTCCATCTGAAGCCAGTAATTCCACTTAGTTGCCGCCTTTTTACTAAGAAAATACAACTATTTTCAACCATAAGAATGGACAATAACAATATCTTTTCAATAGAATTAGCTATAACTTCAACTCCATTTTATTCAGTAGAAGACTTATAATTTCCAGAGAATTTAGAAGGGAGAAATACTTACCTATTGCTTGTAGCTGTTTAGAATCCAATTTGGAGCAATTCTGACAACCTTTACTCAGTGGGGTTTCGATGTATCAGGCGAATTTTCAAGAAATAACTCCGTAGAAATATTTCTCATAGTGCTAAGACTTTTTATCTAAAGTTAATTTGTGTTTGGACAGTATTTAGTAGCGTAATTTGGCAAAAAACAAAGAAAAATAGAGAAACCCTTCATGAGCCTCGACTCCTGACTTTAGGGAAATGTTTGATATGTTTTAAACTTAAACTTGACTTATATTCATAGGTGGGAGTGGGAGTAGGTTGGCAGGGAGGCGCCTTGCGCTGGCCATCGCGCCAGGGGGGCTGCCGCGCCGCGCTGCCCATCGCGCAAGCAGGGCCGGCGCCTTGTGCAGCTAAGGCCGGCGCTGGCCAGTGCACAGGCCAGATGGTGCATTGCGCTGGCCCCCTCACGGCCTGGCCTCGCCCAACCCTGCTTCCAAGGCTTTTTCCACACGCATCGGGCTCTTCTTACTTGTCATCAATCCATGCTTACGCCTCCTGACCATTAATATTTTATGGAGTGTAACATATTAAAATATACTCACTGAAGAAATTAGTCTCTCTCTCCACAATCCTTATTGTTAAATATAACTCTTTAGCAATTGCAAACAAACAAATCATGAATGCATAAGCCTCTTTTAAGTATGAAAATAGAAAACTGAAAAAGAAGCGAATGGAAATAGTAAAAAGGGCTAAAAAGTTTGAAACTATCACCAAGGATCATCTTGAGGGGGAAGAAACAATCAGAAAACTAACCCTTGAATCACAAACACTGCTAATAGAGAATCTGAACCTTAAAAAGAACCTAGAAAAAGCTAAGAATAACCTAGAAAGAACTCTAAGTTAGATCAAGTCCTTAGAACTTCTAGTTTCAATGCATGAAAATCATTCTAGCCAAAGACAAGGTCTATGATATAAGAATGGTCTACAAAACACTGAATCAGGTTCCAAGGTAAAACATATTCTTTCTCTCACTATGGATCAATTGGTCATTACAAAATAATGCAAAACTAAGAAAAACATAACAAAGAAAAACTTTGAATTTATAGGTCGTAGATCTTGGACATACTCACAAAGAACAAAACACAAGACTAAGTATGTGGTAATAAGTCCTAGACCTGCACCCCTTGAGAAAGCCTTAAAAATAAAAAGAAATATGACTTTATCCTTCTGGACTAGAAGAGATCTAATCCACCTCCTTTAAAAAGGAAAAGGGATCCAAGCTAGTCTGCGTACCCAAAACTAACCTCTGATTACTTGTGCATGTGAAAGTGGGAGCAAAGAAGGCAACTTGGTACACGGACAGTGCACGCTCCAAACATATGAAAGTAATAATAGAAAATTTTCTCGTACTCACAAATCACAAAGGTGAGAAAATTGCCATTGGAAATGGCAAGAAAGGTGAAACTAATTGGAATTGGTAAGATTGAAAGATTTATGTCCCAAGATATTGACAATATATACTATGTGAAGGGATTGGAACAAAATCTTTTGAGTATCTCTAAAATGTGTGATAATGAAAACAATGTGTTGTTCACTTCAACTGACTGCAAGGTAACAAGCTTAAAATCAAGAAATTTAGTTCTAGGAGCATTGAGATACTAAAATGTTTACAAAGCTAACATCCTAGAACCTATTGGAGAATAACTCTCCTGTCTAAGTGCAACTACAGATAACTCCCTTCTATGGCACAAGCGAATGGGGAATGCTATCTTCTCTCATTTGAATAAACTTGCAGGACATGAACTAGTTCTTGGACTTCCAAAGACCCAAGTTCAAAGATAGTATGATATGTGATGCATGTGCAAAATAAAAGCATTTCAGGCCTTTTTTCAAACCTAAGAAGTGTCTACAACTCCTACATATAGATCTCTATAGACCTATGAGAGTTACAAGCAGCGGAGGAAAGAAATATATTTTTGTCATAGTTGATGACTACACCAGGTTCACCTAGATATTGTTCTTGGAATCAAAAGATGAAACATTTGAGATATTCTCTCTATTTGCAAAACAAGTGCAGAAAATCTAAACAGTGAACTAATGAGTATCAGATCAGATGATGGAACTGAGTTTGAAACTCCAAGTTCTTGGAATACTGCTGCATCAGGAATAGATCGTAACTTCTCAGCCACAAGAACTCCCTAACAAAATAGTATGGTTGAAATAAAGAATAGAACACTTGAAGAAATAGCTAGAATGATCTTAATAGCCAGTGGACTATCACAAGGATACTGGGTTGAAGTAGTGAATACTGCCTACTATCTCATAAACAGGTGTATAACAAGACCACTACTAGAAAAAACTCCATATGAGTGATTGAAAAGAAGAAAACTAAACCTGGCTCATCTCAGAGCATTTGGAAGTAAGTGTTATGTTCACAACAATGGTAAAGAAACACTTGAAAAGTTTTATGATAAAAGTGACAAAGGTATCTTCAAGAAGAAGTATATATCAAATAGCCTCCTGGATTCGAACAACTTGAATACTCTGATTATGTGCATAAGATGAACAAGGCTTTGTATGGTCTCAAATAAGCCCCCCGAGCATGGTAGGATAGGTTATCCAGGTTCTTTCTAAACTATGGATACAACTGAAGGAAAATTGATAACACTCTATTGCTTAGAAGAAAGGGGAACAACTTATTGATAGTCCAAGTGTGCGTTGATGATATCATCTTTGGATCTACTGATGAAGTTTTTTGCAGAGATTTTTCTAAACTCATGAGTGATGTGTTCAAGATGAGTATGACAAGGGAACTCAATTACTTTTCGGGGTTGCAAATCAAGTAGATGAAGTATGGTACTGCAATACATCAACGAAAATACATCAAAGAATTGCTTATAAAAAATATGGAGAACTCTAAGACAAATGACACACCTATTGCAACCAATACTCGATTGAATGTAGATGAACCTGATCCCAAGGTAGAAGAAATAAAATACAGAGGGATGATTAGCTCTCTACTCTATCTCACTGCCAGCAGACTAGATATTATTTTCGGTATAGGGTTGTATGCAAGATTTCAAACAAATCTAAATGAATCTCACATGAATGCATTCAAAAGAATTCCAAAGATATATGAAGGGAATGATGGACCTAGTTATGTGGTATCCCATCAGTGACTCTTTCAAGCTCATAGGATACGCAGATGTAGACTATGTTGGGTTTCCAGTAGCCAAAAAAAGTACTCTAGAAATGGCTCATTTCTTAGGACCATGCCTGATCTCACGGGCTAACCAAGAAGAAAATTTTAGTGGCACTCTCTACTTATAAGGTAGAGTATGTAGCGTATGCATCATGTTGTTCTGTGGATCAAGCAACAATGGGAAGATTATAGAGTAAAAGTTGAATGCATTCCTATCTTGTGTGACAATATTAGTGCAATGAACATGGGAAAGAACCTGGTAAAGAACCAAACATATTAATGTATGAAATAACTTCCTAAGAGACAATGTTGAAAAGGGAAACATTTATGTGGAGTTCTGCAAGACTGACATATTCATGAAAGCCTTGGTAAGAGGACCATACAAAAGAATTCATGTAGAACTTGGACTCATCAAGCTCTGACTAACTCTGTACATACCTCAGGCATGTTGCAGCTGGATCAAATAGGAATTGATGATGTTCCCCTTACTTTCTACATATTACAATAATGGTAATGACATAAAGGGAGAAATACATAAGGAATCATGTCCCTCTACAAGTAAAATAGGTATACACCACTTTCCTTTACTCAACATATGTATTATAAAATTACAATTCAGATTACGGTCATTTATTGATGAACCTAGTCCCTCAGGTCCACTCATTATAAAATGTCTTAGCTTCCACCCCACGATTCCGTAAACACTAAAAAAGGGCGGGAGTGGGATGGAATCTTTACTCTGTGTTTCATCATCCTAATATCAAGCTAACATGTCAATCAGTTGGTAATGAATGTCAGTCTTGAAACTTCCAATCATATCACGCCCTCTCCCCATAGCTCCAAAAACCTTCTCACTCTCAATCAACTCTATAAGAGTAAAAGGTCCTAGAGCATAGCCACATCAACTTTAAAAAGATAAAACCCTCTTTATCATCTTTTTTAACTCTTCCCAAATTCAATCCTCTCAATTTCAACTATCACCCATGGAATCTTCAAGTTCAAAACCCCCATTGGTCAATCATTCTGATAAAGATGACAAGCTTCCAAGGTACCCTTTCTCAAATTCAGGGGAAAGTTCCTCACCTTCTTCGCCTAGACTAAAACCCTAAAATCCAAAATCAATATCAGGTTCCTCAAAGTCTACTCCCAACCTAGAGGTTCCGCCTACAAAACTAATTGCTCTTTCCTACCCAGGAGAAACTCGCACTTCCCGTTAATCCCATGTCTGACAGCTTAGTGATGAGGGAGATGTTAGTGGAGAGAAGGAAAAGGGAAAGAAAACAGGGGATAGGGACGAAGGAAAAATCACAGATTCAGAGGTTGTTGAGGAGGGGAAATTTAGTTCTTATGTTCATGGTCTGAACATTCTATTGACTGAGGCTATCTTGGCTGATTTACTAAAGGTTTCATATAAGGGCTATCCTGAGTATGACTTGAAGAAGACTGCAGACTGCACCCTCAATACTAAGTTCACTCAAGGGAGAGTCACCACAGGCTCACAAAAGGTAATGAAGGGGAAAATACAGCCGGATCACTTGTTGTTGTTTGAGTTGGTCAACAAGTGTCAGTTGCCTAGGATAGAAAGGCGTCAGAGGCATCAGATAGGGATCTTATCTTAATGGAGAGGCTGGATACTAACTGTAAGGTTAACCTTCTCTTATTAATGATAAGACATGTGGGAAGAGTGATTAATCCTGCAAGAGGGGCTCATGGGCTTGCATATGGGTTCCTCCTTATGAAGGCTTTTGAGACGTGTCATGTTCCCCTCTCTGGAGGTAAGGTTGGATCCAAGAAGGAATTCTTTGATCAAAGAACCTTGGATAAATGTGACTTGGTGTGACAGGGCTTGGTATAGAGGGAAGGAGTCCAGTGACTCAATTACTTCTAGATCAGCAAACCTCAAGTGCATGCATTGCCTCTCTAGAGGAAGAAAACTCCCAACTCAAATCCAATCTGAATGCATCCCATAATGAAATCTCCAAACATAAGGAAAAGATGCTTGATGAGTAGTTGATTCACAATAATAGGATTATCTCCTCTCCTTAGTTGAGAAGAACACCTCTTACTCTTCCACCCTACCTTAGCCCATCTCTTTTTAATTATTTGTCGTTGGCTCTATGTGTTATTTTGTGGTTCATTAATATGATTGAACTGTGCTTGCAAATTTTAATGTTGTGGTTGTGTTTTGGTGTTATACCTTCTTATCCAGTTCTCTCAATATGACATAATATGTGCAAAAATTAGATGACTAATATCATCAATTTATCTCTGACATCTTTTCTGTTAGTATGCTTTGATAAGTATAGCCCCATGGGATAGAAATTTATTGCACTTTGCTTGAAACATGATAGATTCTTTATCTAAAAACTTTTCAATGATGTTCAAAAAAGGAAAGATAAATAGTGGGTAGTGGATAAAACGTGTTGTGGTTGTTTTTCATCATCAAAAAAGGAAAATTTGTTATGAAAGTAATATTAAGGTTTTGATGACTGACAAAGTGAACATGGTTCACTAAATAGCTGGATGTTTTTACAGGTACTTAGAGACTTGAAAAGAAAGAGTACGTGATTGAGATAAGGAAAGAGAAAGAGTATGCATGCTAGGAAAGTCCAATGCGTAAAGGCAATACAAAATGAAAAAGAGGAAAAACAATATTCTCTTTCCTTGTAGGAATACAAAATCCTACAAGAGGCGGTTACAAAAGAAAAGTTGGACAAGGAGTACAATTGAAAAAGGTCTTCCTATATAAGGAACGAAGATAGGAGAAGAAGAGTAGATTGATGATTGCAGGAGAGAAAAACTAGATTATTCTTGAAGCAATTGTTGTGAGAGAGTTAGGAGAGTTATCTTTGTGATTCTAAGGAAAAGAATTCTTTGGAGTTTCTTCATAGTTACAAGAGAGTATAATTTGATTCTATCTCAGGGTGTTGAGTCAGAATAATTTTACTAATTAGAGCTAATTAATAAGGGTGAGGTACTAGAGTTAGTTCCTTTAATTATAGAGTTGTAATCTAAAACCATCATGTCGCATTCAATAAAAGCTATCCGATAGGTTGCATTTTTCTACTCCCTTGAGAAAGTGGGTTTTTCATGGAAATCCTACGTATTCCTATACTTATTTAATTTCTTATACGTAAACCAACTGAACCTGGTTCAGTTGCATTAGGTATTACTTATTTCATATAGGGAAATTCTTTAAGGACATATTATGTAATAATATAGAGCGGATAAATAATTTTTAGCCCCATAGATTTGTGAAATAAAATCTCATAAATGAAGTGTTTATAATAGAAAGGGGAGAGCAGGTGTATATAGAGAGGGAAAAAAAAGTATGTGTGAGCTTTAGATTTTTTTTAAAAATAAATAAATAAATACACTTAATAGGTTGAGATCTTAATCATTAGAATCACATTCCATTAAATATAAATAACTGAGGCCTTAATCCAATGTTGATTTAATCCTCTCATAAAATAGGTGTAGATTCAATTTTTGATATTGTACGCACCCCTAATTATTACAATAAAATAGTGAGTTTAACTATAAAAGAACTATGTCCTAGAAGATGGATCAGGTTAGTCTATTTGTTCCACAGTAAGATCTTGATTTAAGCAATAATAGAATCATCCAATAATTTTACGTAAAAAACACCCGGCTCACAAAGGTGAAAAAATCACGACCCACAACATTGTAAGATTTCTCCAACTTCACTAACACAATGAGCCTCAACAACTGTTCAGATTACAATTTCATGCAACCTAGGAATTAACTCTAATCCCTAAATTCAAGAATCTACATATACAATTGAACTCCCTTCAAGTTACCCTTAACTTGAAATTAAAGTAAATAGACCTATATATCCTAAACAGTGCTTCTAAGAAAGAAGTAGATTACAAATCAATTCAACTTCCTAACACATAATAACTAAAATAGAAAATTATGAAGAATATTTCTGTGAATCACGTTCTTCACTCTATTTCTTTGTAATGGATTGTACTTAGATAGTAAGTCGGAAATCACTCAAACTCTTTCTTGATTGTTTTCTCTCTTTTCTCTCTGTGTCAGTCCATGAAATTTTTTTACAAAAGTCCTTGTATATTATAGTTCTTTCCTATGCTTCCTTCTTCATCATGAATTCTTAGGCGATAAGGACTTCGTTACTTCTTGGATTCTTAAGTCTATGTCTCTTTAAACTTCTATCCTGGATATACTTTGTACAACTTGCTTGATCTTCTTATCTCATTACTCCTATATTCTAGAGTGTCTTTTATTAACTGGAACTCTGGAGGTTGGATCATATGTCTGTGACATGGTTCACGAACTTGGCAATCATCAAACAAATTTCAACTTTTTGATAATGAGAAACTCATATCCCTTGTGTGATGTGCTAAACCTATTTCAATCAGCAAACATCTAGACAAGGCATCAGATGACACATGTTAGATAAACTAGATCAGAATAATAGGTTATAAATGTTACACAGTACTTCCTCCTTTTGGCATCAACACAACCATGCTTCAAAATACAAACTGAGTAATTAGCAAGTGATTTTAAGTTCATGGCTAGTGAGGCTATCTTATATATGATCAACACACTGCCAAAACGTTCAGTTAGATATATCAAAATATTTGCAAGAGCAAGCAAATCAGCCAAAATTTATAAGAAGTCAAAATAATTTCATTAGATAGATAGATGACATCACTCTTAATAGTAAAAAGAGATTTTAACACATATTACAGGATTAACAAACACTGAAACTAGTTTTTTTCTAGAATGAGAGTAAAGGATGATGAGGGAGTATGTTTGATCAAGACATAGAGGCCCTGCAGAATGGTTGAATTGGTAACCTTTTCTTTATCAAGTTCAAACTGCAGAGAAGTGATCCGGGCTTTGAGAGCCTCGTGCTCAATCACATATTTTCTACGGAATAGAATAAGAACATTCTAATGATCAATATGCAATTTTGTAATCTCCGTATCTTTACCAACCAATTCATCTCTAAGACATTAAATAAGAGTAGTGAACCCTCTGGATGAAGTAGGTATACCAACTTGGTTCACTTCACCTATTACATCCTTAGTGAGTCTACCAAACTTTGATAGGTAGCTCAACATGCTCAAATAGTTCACCCAACCAGAACCCATAGGCCAGTCCATACCCCTTCTTATCTTGCTTGCATATCTGAAGCATGTGCTGTATCATAAGGCTGGAAATATATATTTGAATCTCAGAGTCAAGTAACTCTATTAAAGTCACATTAATGAAATTTGCTATAGTTATTCACTCCCAACGAGGAATCACCATCTTATGAACAACTTCAAACAGA
Organism: Datura wrightii; assembly: GCA_035772735.1. Lineage (NCBI taxonomy): Eukaryota > Viridiplantae > Streptophyta > Magnoliopsida > Solanales > Solanaceae > Datura > Datura wrightii. Next base: position 177,741,807 of record JASDFA010000001.1, on the reverse strand, counting down.
AGTTTGTGATACTTTATCATTGCCCTTTTCTCAATCCTACCATTCTCTTGGAGACTAGGATTATTGTCAAACTTTTTTGTAATTGCCAAGGCAGAGGATAGTCTATCTAAGGGAGGCCATTTGTTCCTTACATAGGACTTCCAACTTGTATGAGGAACACCTGGAACATGAACAATCAGATCAGGGGTGATTCAATATGAACTTCACATATTTTGTTAGTGATGGATGTGGTTGTGATTTTTGCATTGATGTAGAATTGAGTGACTTCTGTCTTGCACATCTTCCTCCGACTTTCCCCTTAAAGGAACAATTTACTCCAACTTTGAGCTTTTAACTTGACCAGTAGATCACTCATTTTAGAATCACTAAAGCTTGTAACTACCTGAACCCTAAGCACTAATTAACATTTGAACTTAATTATCCTCTCTAAGCTAGGATCCAATTGATCCTCATCATCCACATAGATATCAATGTTATATCAGTATTGTGCGTGCCCAACGACTCTGAGGAAGGAAAAACCTCCTCCTCCTCCTCGCTTCTTGTGGATTCATCCCGTAGTTTGGATTGAGGTGGAGTTCGGGATAAACCATGTCGAGAAACCTGCTTCAACTTAGAGGAAGGGATGTCCTTAGCCTAAGCACTACCTTTACTTTTTCTGTTTGTTTCTAGATCTTCACTCTCCTCATCAAGTACTTCAATGAGGTGAGAAGGAGATGCTTCACTAGAAACTACAAAGTATTTAGTCCTTTTACTTCCTCTCATAGAAAAAAGTAACATTGCATCCAATATTTTTGAGTTGCTTCACATAAAAGGTTTACGAGGTGGAGGAACACTGATAGGCTTAAGAAATTCAGGCTTATCTTCAAGAATAACCACGGGCTTGCCACTAGCCTTCTTAAGGAAAGACTGCATGTTTTTGGAATTAATTGAGCCAAAGGAGTATGATCCTCATCTAATGGACTAGATACAGCAATGATGTCCATAGAAGGACAAAAATAAGGAGTGGAACCACCTAGTACTACCAGTAGAGAAGTAACACACTCATGAGAATCAAACGAAGAGACAGATGGCTCAACCCCTTCCATTGGTGCAACAGTGTTAGGGTAGAACCCTGAATCTCCACCCAAATTCCCACGTTCTAGAGAAATCCTGGTAGAGGAATCAAGTCCCACTAATGAGTTCCCAAGAGATCCTGTGTTACCATACGTGTCAACTATTCGACGGCCATCAGATGAACCAAGTTTAGAGGTGGGTCCATCATGGATCCCCCTGACAATATTCATCCCCCCATTAAACCCTTATTCATAAGTTTACTTTGACTCGCCATACTTGATGATTCCTCCTCACAAGTTGCACCATCCCTGACCTAGCACCTTCACATTTTCCTTGATTGACTTCACCAGAAGTTTCCCCCCTCACATAGTACCTATATTGTAGTCCGATTTCCTATAGAGTTTGAGTGATCCTTCTCATTGGTTTCTTACATCCTTTCTTCTATAGTAGCACTACGAATGTGAGCCACACAGGATTCCTCCACTATGATCACTATAGATGAGGCAATGCGAGCCACTTGTTCCACCGAATAGAAAAATAAATGCCTAAACATAGTTAAGGCTGTTGTAGTTTGAATGGGCGATGGGTGAATGGGTTGAGAAGTGGCCAAGGATTGTGTTTTTTCATAATTTGGAGCTTTAGTAGCCATGGATTTTTGGAATTCTGGAGACTTAGTGTTTTGGTAGAGAGAGAGAGAGATTGATGAAGGGAGAGAACAGAGTAGTGTGTTAGGAAAGCTTTTCAAATTTTATGAGTATATAAGAGCATGGAAGAGAAAGGAGTGTAGTTGGTGTGGGAAAGTCATTATGAGGAGTGGATAGGATTTATCTGAATTTATCTTCTTCTTTTTCAAAAAAAATAATAATTACCTTTAAACCTATTTCTTAAAAAAATGACGATTTTAGAATTCTCTTTTCACATCAATGTCTTTTAATGCTAGGATATAGATGGGACAGGTAGGGGTAATATGTATTAAAAGCAATTTGCACAAGGGTGAGTTACATACCGGACTTAATGTTCATATCTTTGACACGTTAGCTAAGTCTTCAACCAATCCCTATGACACAAGCAAATATTTTATTATATATAATGAGATATCCATATGTGTATTGATATAGGACAAACAACTAAAGTTATAAGATTGATCAAAAATGCATCAACTATTAGAGTGATGTTTTAAAACTAGGTAGTCTGATCAAGCATTGAGGAATACTTATGTAAGCTCAATCATCCTCAATTCCAACATGCTCCTTTCATAGTGTCAATCATCCTCAATTCCAATATGCTCCTTTCATAGTGTTCTCTTCCCAAAGCCTAAGTAAAGATGTTAACAATCTATTTATCTATGGAACAAAACTTTATTGAGATAAGACTCTTTTCTACACTATCCCTTAAAAAATGGTGTCTTATGTCAATATATTACCTTTTGTGTTGTATAGAATTTTTTACAATATTGATTGCACTTGTGTTGTCATAAAAATTGATATACATTGAATATTCATACCAAAGTCTTGTAGTTATTGCTTTATCCATAACAATTTAGCATAATAGGGGGTTGTTGCAACATAATCAGCTTCAAATGTGGATAATGCTATAGAGTTTTGTTTCTTAATTTTCCATGAGATCAAGCATGATCCTAGAAAGTAGGTCATTCCTATAGTACTTTTCCTATCTAGCAAGTATCCTGCATAGTTAGTGTCAACAAATTCAACAAGATCAAAAGAGGTACCTTGGGATACTATAATCCCAAATCATTTTATACCTCTGATATACCTCAGAATTTTTTTTGACAACCATTAATTATAACTCTTTGGACTGAAATCTGGCACACAGTCCCACACTAAATATAATTTCAAGTCTACTTGCAGTGAGGTATAGAAGGGAACCAATCATACCTATGTATAGCTTCTATTCTACTGATGGGACCTATTGCATCAAGGTTAAACTTTGTGGTTATGGCAATGAGAGTGTCAATTTCCTTTGAGTCTTCTATTTTGAACCTTTTGAATAATTCTTTCAAATACTTGTACTAATGGATCATTGTTCCTAGAGGAGATTGTTTGATTTGTAATCCCAGAAAGAAATGGAGTTCTCCTCTAATATTCATTTCGAATTATCTTGGCAAACTCCTTTGTTAGGGACTCATTTGTGGCTCGAAATATAATACGATCAACATACACCTGTACAATCAGCATTTCCTTACCCTTGACTTTAAGAAATAGGGTGTTGTTTATCTTACCTCGAGAATGACCATGTGTAACAAAAACATTGATAGTCTTTCATACGAAGCTCTTGGAGCCTTCTTGAGTTTATACAGAGCTTTGTTAAGTTTAAACACATGATCAGGGTTCTCGGCCTCTTCAAACCTTAGAGGTTGCTTGACATATACATCTTTTTTAAGAAATCGATTTAGGAAGGCACTTTTTACATTTATTTAATAAAGTGTGAACTCCATGAATGCAGCAAAGTTTATGAAGAGTCTAATTGCTTTTAGATTGCGACATAAGCAAGAGTTTCACCATAGTAGATGCTTTCTTCCTGATTGTATAATTGAACCACCAGTCGTGCCTTGTTCCTTATAACTGTTCCATGTTCATCAAGCTTCTTTCTGAGAACCCATTTGGTGCCAACAATTGTTCTCCCTTTTAGCCTTGGCTCAAGGTACCACACTTTGTTCTTTTCAAGTTAATGTACCTCTTCCTACATGGCAATAATCCAATCTGTATTCTACAAGGCTTCATTAACTTTCTTAGGTTCAATAATAGATAAAACAACGTTTAAGGCACAAAGATTGTTTAACCCAAATCTGGTGGTTATACCAGAGTTTAGATTAGTGAGGATATCGTCAATAGGATGAGATCCTTTATATTTATATCATTTTAGAGCTAAACTTTAAGGATATTCGAACTCTTCACTTTGTGTCTCTTCAGGTAAATTTGACTCCTAAGGATTTTATTTTGTGTTTCCCTAGTTTGAGTGTTACCTTCCTCATTTCCTAATTTGGATAAAGACTTGATCACTTGTTTACCCCTTGCATATGCTCACATATTTTTTCATCCTTGAACTTAGTGTTAGGTAGGCCTATCACTAAATTTTTGGAGACTAATTTATTTAGTTAACTAAGACTGGCGTTCCCAGCCTTTTATGCCATAGCTAGGGACCACTATCCATTAAACTTAGAAAAATGAAGTCCTCTTTTGGTACACTAGAGATGTCAATTATATAAATATGTTTGTACCTTTTACCTGTTAGAACAATTTCTCCTAATTTCAGATTGATGACACCAAACATATGAAAGTAAAGGTTACCTTGTTTCCTTTATTGCAGACTTGTGATATACTTAGCAGGTATGATTTAGTCTATCAACATGATACACATTTTCGATTGCATATTTCTCTGTTCTTTCTATCTTACCTATACCTCTGATTTGACCCATTTTTCCTCCATCAAATGCAACTTTTCCACCTTTGCCTTCAGTGAGTTAGAGGAACTTTTAATTTTCCCCAGTTATGTTCCTTGAGCAAGAGCTATTCATGTACCACTTTTGTTTGCTTCCTCTCAATTTTACCTGCAAAATGCTCAAAAATTAATTTTAGAAACTCAGACAAGCTTGGGTCCTTTTCTTTGAACAAAAAGGTGTACAAAATCTCGTTTGGTCTAGTTAGGTAACAAGTATGAGAAAATGTTTCCTTTTACATGCATGTTGCTTTTACCTGTTTTATGGTGCACATTAATGTTGTTTCTTCTTTTATTTACAACATTCACATTTTATTTTCTTTTTCTTGAAGGCACTAGACATTTCTATTTGGTATGTCCAATATTTTCATATTAAAGACATAACTGGGATCCTTCTTTGGAATTTTCCATAGTGAAGACAAAGCTCAAATCCTTTTTTTGAATTTTCTTCTTTGAATCCTATCTCAGTGGTTATGCTATGTGTTTTATTACTGAGTTGATTAAGAATACTTGAGGAATTAGTCCAGTGGTAGGCTTTTTCAAGCTCACGCTTAACTCTTGTTAATTCTAGACTAGTTCTCCTAGATCTTTCCTTTTTTGAATAAAGCTCATTTCTAGTTTTCCTCAACTCATGCTTGTATTTGAGCTGAGCATTATTGATTGAACTTTTATCCTTCCCAATGATAGTTAATTTTCAAAACTTAAGACCTAAGGGATAGATAGATGAATCAAGTTATTTTATTTGTTCCTTCATAGACTGATTTTTTTCTTTCCATTTTATCTTTAGAGTTTTCAATATCGATGTGTTTATACTTCATACTAGAAATTAACTCTAATCCCTAAGTTTAACAATCTACATAGGAAGTTGAACTCCTCTGAAGTTACCCTTAACAATTGAAATTACAGTAAACAAACCTCCGTATCCTAAATAGTTCTTCTAAGAAAGCAATAGATTATAACTCAATTCAACTTCCTAATACATAATTACTATAATAGAAAACTTTAAAACATATGTTTATGAATCATTTTCTTCACTCTGATTCTTCGTAATAGGTTGCACTTAGATAGTAAGTCAGAAATCACTCAAACTCTTTCTTGACTGTTTTCTTCCTTTTCTCTCTATATCAATGCGTGAGAAAATTTTGCAGAAGTCCTTATATATTTATAGTCCTTTCTTGTGCTTACTTCTTCATCATGAATTCTTAGGCAACAGGAACTTCGTTAATTCTTGAATTCTTGAATCTCTGTCTCTTTGGACTTCTATCCCAAATTTAATTTGTACGACTTGTTTGATCTTATTATCTCATAACTTCTATATTCTAGAATATCCTTTATCAACTAGAACTCTGGATGTTGACCATATTTCTCTAACATGGTTCGCGAACTTGTTCCATGTCAAATATTCAGTTCCCAACAGTTTTTACTATCCCCTTTCTCCTTCCCTACTCCTCTAATATGTACTTTATTTAATTTTAAAAACAAAACAAAACAAAACAGCTCCTTTGCCTACTATATACCCTATCTAGTTCTGGATTCATTTAGAAATTTAAGTGGTTAAGTCGCTCTCTTTTATTTAATTAATTATGTGCTCAATAGAAACTAAGCAAAATAATCGAGTAGGGAGAAGGTCTACTCATTAAGAAAGCAGTACGTACAAAAGGTCAAGGAAAGAAAGCAAACTTATATTACACTGGCTCTTGTTGAAAAATAAATAAATATTATTAATATTTAAAAAAAAATCATTTTTTAAAGTTTCTCTAATATGTTGATATTATTTTGGTCCAAAAAAACTGATTATATATTTTATTAAATGATAGCATTCAAAAGAATTAATTCTATATTATATTGGCCTTAAAGGCAGTTTTTTCTAATCAGTTTTTTTATATGACTGGAAATAATTTTTCCTGTTTAAATATGACAATTTTGTCAAATGCTTTTATAACATTTTGTTACAATTTAAAATGTGCACTGCTTCGGATTTGAAGCAGGCATTGCTTTGCTCAATATATACTTTCTCCGTCTCAACTCATTCGATATACTTTTCTTTTTAATTAGTTTCAAAATAAATGATATATTTTTATATTTAGTAATAATTTAACTTTAAAATACTCATTTCATCCTTAATGAGATGATTTATAGTCACACAAGCATCTATGACTTATTTTAAATCACAAGTTTTAAAAGTCTTCTCATATTTTTCAAACTTTATGCGTAGTCAAAGAACATCACATAAATTGGAAAGGAGAGAGTAATATATTTTAGTTCATCTTAGACGGCAGAAAAAATAACAAAGGAAAATTAATTCTTTTCATTTTATATTGTTGGTTTTTAAAAAAAAATTGTCAGATTCTGGCTCCTAACTTTCTAGTAGAAGAGTTTGTTGAATCCCGAGGGATACATCATTGTTGATGAAATATCCTTAAGAACGTGTCTTTTGATACACCTCAAGCTACAAAAATTTTAGTGAATTACAAAATTTTCCAACAATCTTAAGAAAAACAGAAACGATCAATCCACTACCGCTACTAATATTACCATTATTATTGTACAAACATCTCATATTGTTGCTTCTGTTATGTCTTTGCATAGTTTTGCCAAACACTTCACTGATGTTTCAAAGGTGAAAATTTTTGGTGGATAGAATTTCAAAAGATGACAGGAACATATTTTTTCTACTCTCAACTATTGTATGGTGTTGCATTTACTCTAATAGACATAAAATCTGATGAATCTACTTTTGATCAATTAAATCAATGGATTTATGCAAATAAGGTATGTAAGTACATAATGTTAAATACTCTTTCTAATGAGTTTGTTTAATGTGTATTATTTTAATAAAGAAGAAAAGAAAATTTAGGACTCACTGTTTGCTAAAGATACTGTTGAAGATGCTACCAAACAAAAGTTTGCTATTGATAATATTTATAAATAGAAAATAACTAAGGAGAAAGACATGAAGGTACAAATCACGAGTTTCACAAACTAGTTGAAGATCTTAAGTCGAAGGGAATTGGTTTGCCAGAGCAGTTTGTTGCTGGTATGTTAATTGAAAAACTATTACAATCTTGAAATGATGACTATAAACAAAATTTGAAGCACAAACAAATGCAATTATCTCTTGATAATTTGGTGAAATACATCATCATCAATGATACCAACCGAAAGCAATCAATTTCTGCCAAAGAAAAAAAAATCTCTACAAAAATCAATCTTGTCTAAGACAATAAGTCTCGCGATAAATATACTAGGTATGAAAAGGAACTTAATTATAAATTCAGAGCTAACAATTAAACTTTCAAGAAAAAAGGGCAATTGCTTTGTATGTGGCAAACCACGCTATCATGTAGCTCAATATAGAAATAGAGTTGGAAAAAGTGACAATCCTACTAAGTCAAGAGTAAATATGGCTAAAGCAACTGATATTATTGTGGTGGTCATTTTCTATGTAAACATTGTGATCGATGTGAGAGATTGGGTGATAGACTCTGGTACCACTAGACATATTTGTGCCAATAAAACTGATTATGTGTCTTACACCTAAGTCAATAAAGGAGAATATTTTTTGTATCTTGATGATTCTACAACTACTCAGATTCTTAAAAAAGAAAAAAAATTTCTCAAACTCACATTAGAAAAAAAATGTTCACATTAACTAAAATATTGCATGTTCCTAATATCGTCCGAATCACTTTGGCTTCTACGGGATTATTAGAAAAAGTGAGGGAAAAAGTTTAACTTGAGTCTGATAAGGTTGCGTCAACCAAAAATAATATTTTTTATAAGCAAAATATATTATAATTATGATTTTATTTGTACTCAATATCTCAAGTTATGAATAAAAATACTTGTACTTAATTGATTTATTTTTTTAAAGCATGCTAGACGTGAAAACCTTCCTAGCATAAATGAGAAAAACTTTCTCCTCTTATCTCTTTATTTATATCTTGTTAAAGCATTTTTACTATATTAATTTTTATATCATCGAATTTAGAAGCAAAGTTAATATCCTGATCTAAATAAAAAATTATATGCATATGATGTACATTTTATATTTATTATTATATAATAAGAGATGAACAAAGAAGATGCTCATGAGAAACACAGGAGGAGTTATTTGGTAGATAGTATTAATATATATTTAAAAAAATATTTATATTTAAATATGAAATCCGTAAATGGATCATAATTAGTAGATCAATCATAGAATATGAGTTTATGATTTAGAGTTAACGGGTAATAAGGCTAAGATGTTTCTCAGTGAGTATTCAGATTGAAACAAAATAAAATGTCTTCATATTATGGTTGTTAAGTTGGGTTAGTTATAAATAAATAATTTTTGATGACAATAAAATAGATGTGTTTGAGATATAAAATAATAAAACAATTGTTTCGAGATGGAATAATTTTCACAAATCATGTGAAGTCAGAAGTGAATTTTGGCCAATTCTTAGACTATAAGAAACATCTAGGGAAAAAACTTTGTTGTCAATTCAGAAGATTAAGATAACACAACATATGTGATTGGAGACCCCATTAATTAGGTTCGTATGGGTAATAACAAGTCATTAGTTGATCAAATATGCACTATAAAAATGTGTCTCTCCTATGGTATGAATATAGCGCAAAACTGCAAGGTAAAGTGAAGCTGAGCTATAAACTCCTAATTTCATTACCATATTCTTTATAAGTAGTGTATTTCTCTACAGAATATACTTGATGGGTGGAGCTATATGAATATAGACTGGTGCTGCTCTTATGCAATTGTAGTAAATTTCTAAAGCTCTCATGAATACCAGGACATGCACATAGATTCTTAGTGCAAAACTGCGGTAACGACAAAGATTGTGCGAGTGAATGTGATGAAATAAGATCCTGTACTTATAAAGAAAATTCTTAATTCATACGAGTTTTAAATTTCAGCAAGTGTTCTAATCTTGTGTTATCTAGTTTTGGTTTATAATCTATAAGATTCCAATTTGATACATTATTCTTATTTGTGAAAACCCAACAAAATTTTTTATTTCATTCTATTTGTTAATATTCTTTTTGAGATATGTGGGAGATTTTTGATAAATAAATAAATATTATTAATATATTAAAAAGAATAAGTATTATTTTTTATAATTTCTCTGATCTGCTATTAATGTTTTGGTAAAAAAAAATTAATTATATACTTTATTAACCTTAATGACAACATTCAAAAGAATTGATTCTATATTATGTTAGTCTTAATGACAATTTTTTCTAACGAGTAATTTCATATGACTGGAAACGGTTTTTTCTCTTTAAATATAATAATTTGGTCAAATGCTTTTATGACATTTTATTACAATTTAATATGTGCACGGCCAAGGATTTGAAGCAGACGTTGCTTTGCTCTATATAATTCATCTTAGACAACAGAAAAAATAACAAAGAAAATTCATTCTTCTCATTTTGCATTGTTGGGTTTTCTTTTAATAAAACCTTTGTTAAATTTTGATTCTTAGTTTTATATTTAATTATATTTTGAGGATACATGTTATCAGTGTGATACCCTCAAAGACAGTGTCTTTTGACGAGCCTCGAGTCATGAAAATTTTTGTGATTTACAAAATTTTCCAACAGTTTCTGGTAAGAAGCTAACAAAGATATAATAACGAACAGGGTTTTGTAATGGAAAGCATCTCCTTCGATAAAAACTGAGGAAGATTACACTTGTACAACTGCTACAAATGATACACCAGACATTTTTCATGTGAAATTTTACACTTTGGTGTGTATGCTTTCAGGTCTTTACCCTCGGTTCCATGGCCTATTCTCATGGCAGTATATGCTTCAACCAAGAAAACCAAATAAATAACTTAATGAAAGGGACTGGTGATCTTCCACCTTTCCCTCACCCCCACCCCTCTCAGACTAAGGTTGTCATCAAATGCTTAGAAAAGACCCAATAAAGAAAAGCCACGCGAACTAGAAGAAAACAAACAATAAGCATTTAGTTGTATTTAGCCAATCCCAACTTGTTTGGATGCGTAAGCATTCAACTGTCAACTGCATTAGTAGACGAGTGTGGCGCCCGCGACAGATTGTTATGAGTTTGAGACTCAGCTTGCGCCTGGGGCTGCTTTGGCTGCTCAGCAAATCTGTTCATTCTTTCAAGCAATTGCGTTGCTTTTCTCCTGCCTCTTTCTGTCCCATTCTGTACTAAATCCATCAAAGGACCCAATAAACCTAGTCGCTGCGCGTCGACTAGATGATGTTGGTCCCCAGAGCAGAGGTGTACTAAAATTGCAGCTGCATTTTCTTTGTTTCTGGGAGAACCATTTGAGATAATATCCACCAAAACAGGAACTGCTTCTGCAGCTCCAAGAGCTGCCTTCCCTTCAGGGTGACTCGACAAGATTGCTAAAATAGCAAGTGCTTCATCAACCATGCCACCTTGAGGTTCTGTGAGCAGCCGCATCAGTGTAGGTATAACTCCAGCCCTTATTGCCTTGCCTTTGTTTCCTTGATAAATGCATAGATTGAAAAGTGCTGTAGCCGCGTCCTTCTTTCCCCTTTGTGTTCCTTCACTTAGTAATGCCACAAGCGGTGGAATCGCTCCTGAAGAACCAATGGTGACCTTATTTTCATCCATAACTGAAAGGCTGAACAGGGTGGCTGCTGCATTTTCACGTGCTTCCATGCTCCCCTTCTTCAGTACATGCACAATACCAGGCACTGCTCCTGAAGTTACAATGTTGCCTTTATTATTCTCATATATCGAAAGGTTAAGAAGTGCTGTAACAGCATGCTCTTGGGTTCGAGAATCAGGTGTGGATAGAAGATGGACGAGCAGAGGAATGGCACCCGCTTCAGCTATTGCGACCCGATTATCAGTATTACGCTTAGCAAGAAGGCGGATTTCACCTGCAGCAGAACGCGCCTCTTCAGGGCTGCCAGATTTGAGCTTTTTCAGGAGAATTTCTATCTTCGAGCGCTCAACAGGGGTGCATGCAGATGCAGACTTATTCGGTGGAGAACTACCCGGTCTTTTGGGGGGTTCAATCCCATTCGCTTCACACCACTGTGCTATAAGGCTACGCAATACATAGTTGGGTGTCAGAGCTTTGCTTGTGAGGGCTTGTTGGGTCTTCGGACAAGTGCTATGCCCAGCTTCCAGCCACTTCTCAATACAAGAACGTTCATAGGTCTGCAGTGATATAAAATATCAATCTGTTAAAAAAATGATAAAGAGGAAATCACATGTCTTGTTTCTAAGGACGCGTATGAAGGAGTCATCACTAGCATGAGAATATAGTAAGAGATATAAAGGAGTTTTCTATAACAGTGGGTCTACGCCAAGGATCAGCATTGAACCCCTACTTGTCCTTAGTTATAGATGAGCTAACCAAGTAGAAGTAAGTTTAAATACATGCACATGAAGTTTAGTTAGCATGAGAAGAGCAAGGTAAAGGTAAGACTAGATGGGATTGTAGTCTCAAAACGTAAGCAATTTGGATATCTAGACTTGTTAGTTTCAAGAGAATAAAATGATAGATGATGATGCTACTCATAGAACTAAAACCGGATGATTGAAACTGATAAGGATGCCAACCGAAGTCGAAAACAAGTTCTACAGAATAGTTATAAAATCGGCATCTTTCTGTAATAAAAGAATAAGAAAAAGATTGTTTCAACTAACTTTTATTCCAATAGGCTAAAAGGACCAATACCTGCCCAGTTGAAACAATGACGGGATCCCTCATCAACTCCAGGGATATAGGGCAACGAAAATCATCTGGTATAACTGGGGCCTTCTGACTTCCATCTGCAGATGCTTGTCCACTAAAAGTTGAAGACTTATCCCTTGCATAAGAATCAATGTTTGGATTCTCAGTCTGTACGAAGTCCTTAATTTTCTTCAGTAGCATCGACATCTTCTCTATTCTCTCCTCAGGATCCCCATCAGTAGCAATGACCATTTCATGCAAAGCTAGTGATTCTTGTTTAAGGTCATCTAATTCAGTCAGCTGTAGCTTATCAACTAACCTCCTTAGCACAGCTTGATCTACAGCGGCATCATTACTCCTGCTATAAAGAGACAGCAAATCTTCATGCAGTTCAACATCAGGTGTGTCAACCCTTCCTTTGGCTCTTCGGAACTGAGAAAGGACAAGCTCAACCTGAAAGCAAAAGAAGTTATAGATGGTAAAGAAATGCAGATGAAATTTGTTTAACCATAGGTGTGCCATCAAGCTATGTGCTTAAAAAAAAAGAAGATGAATGTAGCACTTGGAACCAAATTAACACATGTTTGGGAACATCCTTGGACAGTGAAGAACAACTATTCATTCAAAATGATCTTGCGATCATGAAATCTGAAAACTTGAGAAACAGAATTATGGAAGGTAATGAGGTTAAGTACTTATGTTGCTAAAAAAAAGTACTTATGTTGCTTCTTCCAGAACAATCTACCCCTTTGGAGTGAAAGAAAATGATGTGTACCTGTTCTTTAACTTCGTCAGATATCTCAAGCTTTTCATAGTAAATTCCGTCCAAAGCTAGTTCAAGCTGGAATGTCAGCTCTTGAAATTTATTCATGATATGCTCCCTTTCTAGCACCTGCAAATAGATGCCAATTCCTTGAGCATTTGAATTAAATTTTGTAGGGTTGATGGCTCAAAGAATCTCACTGCACTCTACAAGGATTAGACATCCTACATGCAAGGAATGCATAACTCACTATCAAATAGGAAACTTCCTGATACCCATTGCCAGCTTTAATTCAAAATTGGTTTCTGAAAATATAATTAGGCAATGCAAATTGTGAATCACCAGATGAAAGCATCTCGTTCAGACATCTCTTTACATCCTAAAGACCGAGTCAACTTATCATGTTTGGATATCAGGTCAGCCAAGCAGTTAATGTAAAGGTTCACGAGGGACCAAATTCCTAGAAGTTAATAGCTATGCAAGACGATTCCCGCCGATAGAAAGAAGAACTATTAGCTGTTGAAAAGGTAAACTAGATTCATCTCAAGTACATGAATTTATCTAGTTCATGCATTAGGAAATCAAAGCTTGGATACATGTATGCTTTTACTCATGAACTAGGGAATAGGAAAAGCTTAGAATTAAATTATGATATATGTACTAGAACAGGTACATGTTAGAAGAACTCCTATAAATACCTAGGTACGATAAGCTAAAATACAAGTCAAGTTGGTAGAAGTCCACTTGTCTTAAAAGAGAATCATTGATTGAGAAAACAAGTAGAGTGAAGTAAAGAAGAATCATTTCCTTCACTTGTTGTCAAGAAAGAATTTGAGTGATTTAGAGTAATCCTCCTTCCCAATTTTCCTACATTTGGTAAGAACCACGAGTCTTGAGGGACCAATGGAGATCCGAATTTTTGAAAGAATTTGAGAGAATGAATATGAATGATATTAGCTACTATAGCTATGAGAATGTTGTGCTAGAGAAGCACCCGTTTGAAGAAATAGTTTTGGTAGGTGGAACTACCAAGATTTCAAAAGTTGATCGAACAAGTTTTGAAGGATGTTTTTTAGGGCAAGGCGCCCAGCAAGGGTGTCAACCTTGATGAAGCAGTTGCTAATGGAGTAGCTGCATGAAGACGAATCTTGAATAGAGAGGTAGCTGATGATATTATTGCCATGAGAAGATCCCCTCTCATCTATCAAGGGACTGATGAAGAGATCTTGGAGAAGGTTTCTTTTTGTGAAACTCGAGAGAAGATGAAGATGATTATGATTGCATGGGTTTATTTCCCTCCCTTTTCCATCATTTTTTCCTTCTCATTTGTTAAACATTGCTCATTTTTATGAAAGCAGGGATGATGAATCACATAACTCCAATCAAAATATTCTGCCATGGAGAAAACCCCAGACAATGATATCTAACTGGGCCAGAAGAACAGGATCGTCTCTAAGAGACTAGGAAGAATAAGTAGTGGAAGTTCTCCAGGAAATCTTCAGTCATGAGTTAGAGATAATGATACTCCTTCCGGTAATGTTAGATTAATGAATCAAGTATCCTGGGTAGGAATTGATTTCCTTGTTACTGTATCAAAACCTAGATGTGATAGTACACGGAGATTTCAACTGCAAAGTTTGAAGCTGGACCATCAACCATGTGGAAATCAAACTTCACAAAAAGTTCCAATCATAACTCAAATCAGGTAATTTTGTGTTGTTGCATTATTGATTGCCAGCAATCCTGAACCAAAGTATGCATCATGGATTATCAAAATCCATCAGCATTGGAAATTACAGGAATCCAAAAGTACATCCAGCATTAAAGCCATGTGAAACAAAATCAGTCCACAACTGAACCACATCTACTAATAGATTCTTCAACCGTCTAGCGAATATCCATTTACTTCATATTCCCATGTATGAAGAGAGTATCACAAGAGCATAAAGAGGGTCAAAAATCTATAGGTGAATTAACTCAATAATAATAACTGGCTGCACATTAAAAGAACATAAATAAAACCAGAGCCAACACTTTCCAATTTCCACACAGAGAGATTGAACTAGAGCCAACCTACTCGAGACTAACTTAAGGAGCAAATCTCTACCATAATCTCCAAAAGTCTCAGTTTCATCACTGATCTAATGATTTGTAACTGGTCCTCTATTTGCTCCAATCTTTCAAATTTCAAATATATCACAACTATTTCAAACAGCAGAAGCAAAGTAAACACAGAATCAAACAGAAAAAAAAAGTTTAAAAAATGAGCTGAACACACGCACCAGATAAATCTTGCTACCTTCGCTGCCGAATTTGAGCAAGTTCCTAGCAGATTCAAGAGCTTCTTTTAAGGAAATCAAGGCTTTCATAGAGTCACCAGGTAGCTGCTCTTTGCTATCACGAATCTCTTCGAACATTGGAGTCAACAACTTGAGCCTTCTAGCTAAATTACAGTACTGTTTCTTCACTGAATTCCTGAACTCAGAAATGCTCGATATTTCATTTACTATTTCAATCAGCTTCTTCGCTACCTCTCCTTTATCTTCTTCTCCCATTCCTTTTCAAACTACAAAGATCCAAAAAACAAAACAAAAAGAGACTATGCAAAAAAAAAAATGTTGGCTGAATCGAAAGAATGTTTTTGAACTTTGCTGCTAACTTTGAAAGACAACAGATGAAAGGTCGCCGGAAAAACAGGCCATGGTCGTCGTCGTCGTCGACTCCATTAGAGAGAGAAAATAGAAGAGTAAAAATGGCATTTTTTTAAGTCTATGAATTGAGACTATAGAGAGAGAAGGGGACAAGAAGGTGCATTTTTATTTTATTTTTTTGTGTGGCTCGGCTTGAGATACTGAGTTAGCTTAACTAGAGTTAAGATTTTAACATCAATTGATTTTTCTCGTTTTAGCATTCATCCTACTTGGACTTAATTATAAGCAAAAAATTTAATAATATTCTATATTTATGCAGGGTTGAGAAACGTTGGAGTGCTATAGATAATGCAATTAAAATAAATTTAATAATTTATTTTTAAATTTTAATAATTAAATTATGAATAAGTAAGTCTAATTAAATGGATTTCGCTCGTAATTTTAAAAAAAGAAAAAATTTATTCATCAGTTTGAAAATTATTCTTGACACTTTTATTAATTGTAAGAGCCTTTAAAATAATATTTTTTTTTTTGATAAGTTAAGAAATATTTACTCAATACGTATTCGAAAGATATTAACTGTGAATTTCTCCGAAATTTTTTAAGAAAAAAGTTAAACTTATATTGATAATGTTTTTTTTCCTACTTTTTTTTTCCACAATTATCTTAATAATTAATAAAAATATTACTACTTTTTCTTAAACAAAAAAAAAAAGAAGAAGAGGGATTTGTTAGTTTATGTTTTTGCTTAGCTGGAGACAGAAAAACGTAAGTGTGTTGAGTTCGGCTTAGCAGCTTAAAAGGTAAAGTTGTGTTTACCTCGGTGGGTCCGAAGAAGAAGAAAACTCGTGTTTGGGATTTTTGCTGTAACCGCTTACCAGATCAGCATGAGTTTTACCTTAAAAAAAGACAAGGAGTTAACTTCTTTAAATTTGAAAAAAAAAAAAAGAGAAAATTTTATAAATAGTGTTATTTGAATTTAGATTTATAAAAGATAGCGAGATTTTAATTAATTATGAAATGTAATAATATTTTAATTTTATATTTATGCATATAATAATAGTGAAATATTATGTATCCATGCATAATAAGCGTATATGCATATATATAATATTTTTATAGTGGAATATATTTTGTGAATGTAATAATAATAAAATGCGTAGCATCCGCATACTTAATAACTATATTCACACATGTAAAATAGCCTTATTTAACTTATTTATGTGAATAATAAATATATCTATGTGTATCTGGTATAAAATTTCAAACTATCTTTATATTATAAATTATTTTAAATTATCGTTATTTTGTATATACAGAGAGAATCTTATTTTGTTGTGTGACATAATTTTTTCAAAAATTTATGCTTAAATTTGTACAAATTTAACAAATGTAAGACGTGAACTTTTTGGAAAAGATTATTAATTTTATCAATGATTAATTAATATAGATTTTTATTTTAACTTATAACTTTTATAGATGATAGAATAACCTTTACAGATGATAGTTTTTCGTTTTAGGGGAAAATTTATATTCTTTGTCCAAATTAGAATTGAAATGTATTTTAAGCATTAATTTATCCATATTAAATTCAGGAAGGTAGCCAATAGATTTATAAACTAATTACGTATGATTGCATTGCATGTGAATCTAACGAAAGAGAACAGAGATCATGCAAAAAAAGATCATATCTTATTTTTTAAAATAGAATATGAATACTTACAAAATCATTAAAAATAATGAAATGAGATGCAAATTATTTATTTTTGATCATATTAAAATATACTCAAGAATATTTTGTAAAAAAATAAAAATTGAGAAAATTAAGTATAATTTAATATGTGCAGAATTCATTATATACATAACGTGAGAGAACTCCTTTCTTTAAATTTCGGAAAAAAAAAAAGAAAAGAAAAGAAAAGAAAAGAAAAGAAAGAGATAATGTTTTTCACAAGAAAAAAAATTCTGATTTACCCTTAATGACATAGTAAGGCATCTAAAATTTCTGATATTACATAATTTCAGGACATTGAATGTGTAAGATCTCGAGAATTTCTAAAAATCATAAGGCTAATTTTGATGTTTCGTGTCCAAGATGGTTTTCAACACCTAAAGTCCAAAATAAAATGATCACATGATGAGATCATTGAGCAATCTTCAAGTTAGTTTTTGGGTCAATCCATGGCCAAACTAATAAGTTGGATTTCACACTATAGCAATTGAAATTGAAATTAACATGCATTCTTGTGAGTTGAATCATTTGGAAATTCACTCAAAATTCAAGAATATTGAACAAGGAAAAAAGGTTAATTAGGGTTTGGAGTTTTAAGGTAATATTCCATCCTATTTATATATGTTATTTAAAAAATAAATTTATGAACTACGAGCACTTTATAAAAATATTAAGAGAAAGGAATTTAATATAAAACCTAAAAATCAAAACTTTGAAGTTAAGACTTTTTAGCTAAATATTGAATTATGAAAAATTGAGTTCCCATAGGATAAACCAAACTTTAATTGAAATATTTGACGTAGATTGTGGTTGACGACACACGTAGAAGTTAGTCTTGCTAGAAAGAAAAATATTTTAGGTAAGTTAAGATTTCTTCCCAAAATCAAGGGCTAGATTATAATTAAATGCGCATATGAATAACTATTTGATAAAATACCCAAGTGTATGATCCAAACCTATATGTTTGAACAATAAATTCTAGTGAGTGTATGATTTTTTGTGTTTAAAAAATTAGCCTTGCACGTTAGAATGCATTACATGAGAAAATTCACTTAATGTGTGTATGTTTTCTAATCACACAGAATGATAGAAAATGACTCATCTCTATGATGTGAGTTAACTACTTATTATGTATGCAATTATTTAAGTTACTTTAAGACTTTCAATTTAGATTCAGATAAATGTGATCATATTAAGAAACAGAGAAGAATCCCATCTCTCCGAGCATGAGTGTCACGATGACCAAAATTAGTTACCTCATTATTGCAGGTGCAAATTATTTGAGGTGGAAGATAATTAAGTTGACACTCCTCATAGTGTGTTGCCAGATTCTCATGTACACAAGGCCACTACGTAAAAAGAAATTCAGAAAAGTTATTTCTTTAAATAAGATAAATCAGATTTCAGCTTCGGATTTAGTTATCAGATTTTCAAATTCAACTTCAAACTTATAGATTTCAGTATCATATATTATGAATTTACATGCTTTAATTTCTGCAGGTAATTGTATCTGCTCCGATTATTCTTGGCCTCTACTTAGGAGATTGTCTACGAAATTTATTATATCCTTCCGAGGTATTTAGGCTGTTAGGGTTTTTGGCCGTCGTTCATTTGATCTTTGAGGGCATGATTAGGGGTGGCTATAAATATTGAAAAATCAAAAAATCAGATCAATTTTTGAATTTCGATTTTTTTGATTTTTCGGTTCGATTTCAATTTTATTTTTTCTAAAATTTTTGTATATATATATATACATATATATAGAGAGAGATATAGATACTAGTTTCTAGACACGCACGTTGCGAATGTGTACCACATGAAAATTAAGCTAATTACTAATCAATTAATTTCTAGCTTAACTTACTTACCAAGCTGCTTCTTACTTCAACGTCAGTAGCTTCTCCCCTTCCTTCAACATAGACATGTAAGACTCAAAATGAGACATATCCAAATCACGCTCAACAGTCTCTAAGCAGACATGTACCATCATCAATAGCTAACAAAAATATATCAAGTCATGAATCATTTAACAATTTGAAACGGTTGATAAAATCCCTCCATCAAGAAACTAACTAAAAAATAATAATAAAATCAAAATTAGAAAATGAACAAAAAGATGAGGCAATATGATTTGCTAGAAAAAAACTGTAATTAATAATATTAACATAATAATAAAAAAAAAGTTTTCATTACAACATCTAAAAGTAATGAGAGTGTATCATCATCCGACACCAAATCACATTATATACAATAAAATTATTTCTTTATGTGAAATTATATCATTTTTAGCACCTGCATTAAAGAAAAAAGATCATCATTCAAATGGATCAACCAAATTAAACTGAATAATCTAGACTTAATGAGAATATAGCTGAAAATTAATATACCCGATTACGACAGAAATATATGTTGAATGACTAATCATAAGTATGTTTATAAAATAGTTTCAAAGTTTAATGGTTAAAACTCTTTCACATTCCTGATTTAATTAATTGAATTTATTTCAACTTCTCATTAATTGAAAAGTACGTTTCTAACTTCTATATTAATTAGAACTATAATCTTTAGTCATTACTTTCAAAAGGAAGAAAACAAATATTTAAAGAGAATTAATTTAGTTTTTTCCTTTTAAAAAAATGCAAGAAAATGAAAGGAAAAAAAAAAGCTTCCGTGGTCATAGATAAGTTTTATGGGCAGTACATTGAATTTTATGTATTAAATTGGACCTTCAAGTAATTAAAATATTATTATTTAATATTTAATTGATTATAACATTTTAATTTTTAACATTGGTAAATTTGTAATCCAACTTTCAACTATGGGGCTTCCCAGTTATATAATAATATGATATATAAAGTAAAAAAAATAAATATATATAACTTAATTTCAAAAAAATAAAAATACTACACTCATCTCAATCTCAAAACCCATTTAGAGAACTATTTATATAATTGACACAATTACTTAAGTTTTTCATAGATAAAAGTTTTATAATAGTTTTAGCATCTTAAGAAAATTCTTATGATTACTAATATTCTTTGAAAAATAGATGAAATATATAATATTCATTTAACAAGAAATTAGGGACCATATATTATTGAAATCTTTTAAAAACCCCTAATTTTTTATTCAGTCAGTTATAAGGATATTAAACAGATGAAAAAATTTATTATGAAATGCTATATATGTACTACTAAATATAAATCAACTAATCTCGCTAAGAATTTGTAAATAAAATTTAAAATATTGCCTAATTATATTTTTTTACCTTAAAATTAAGCTTAGTTTGAATTAAACTTTAAAACACAAAACTTAAAATAATTTATTTTGAATTAAAAAAATAAAATTACTCATTTTTAATTAGTAGCTCATTTTATAAGTAGAAAAATAGCTTATTAATTAAGCCTATAACTGAAAAAATCGAACCGAACTAATTCGGTTCGATATTTGATATTCACAAATAAAAAATTGAAAATTAAAAAATTAAACCAAAATTTTAAAAAATTGAATCAAAAATTCAAATACCCAAAGCATGACAGGCTGCCACAAAAGGATGTTTTGTTAACTAAAAAAGCAATTAAAATCGTGTTTCCTTTTTAAGCAAAGTGTAATTGTCAAGCAATTACAATATTGAAACCTTGACTAAACAAAACAGAAAAGAAAAGAAAAGAAAAGAAATAAGAATCACCTTTTAATGACAAATTAAAAATAAAAAATAAAAAATCATAGAATAGATGAAACTCATTTCTTGTGAAAAGCTAAGACACCTTTTTTTTTCTTTTTTTTTCTTTTGGGATTAAATTATAAAAATAAGAAAAGAAAAAAGAAAAACAAATAAGATAATAGTTGCAACCTATGTTGAACCGCGTGTTATGGTTAAGTTAAAATAAATGATGATTAGATACGACAAATCCCACCTAAATGACTGCTATAATGACAGCTGTTTTTCTCTACTTTGTTTAATTAAAGCTGACAAAAAAAAAAGAGAACATCCACATCATGTGAGCTTAGCTAACCAGTAAAATATTTATTAATATATCTAATTATGACTTGGCTTCTTTTCTTTTCCACATTAACAATAATCGGAAAATAGAAAATATTTAACTACACAATAATGACTAGATTGAAATTTATAAAAACGACCGGTCATTTGATTGGAAAATAAATTATTTCAGGGTAATTAATTTTGAGTTGGAATGACTCGAATTGTTATCCCATTCTCAATAAGAAATAAAAAATAAATGTTTCAGAATGAATTTTTGGATGAGTTTATCTCCCGTTTAGTTAGAATAGTTATCTCGAGATTAATTAGTTAACTTTGGACACACTTACTCATGTTAGATATTTAAATCAAATCAAATTATTTAATCTTAAAAATTATAAATTAAAAAAAATTCGCACCACTTAACCATGTTAATTAATTAAAAAATCACTATTTACACGGTATATATCTTGCATTAGTTGATTCGATATAAGTATTAGCTAGTTCGAGTAGGTTTTTCCTTTTAGTTGTTTATTTGTAACCTATGATCATGATTAACTTTACTTTTTAACTACTAATAAAATTGTGAATCTTTTAATTAAGAATCGTTCGTCTAAAGACATCTGAATTAGAATCTTGAAAGAATGTGGCTTCATCATAGACCAAACTACCTTATGACTCTTTCCCAACTTTTATGATTTGCATAACAAGTAATAATTACTCCATATTTTTTGATATTTGTAGATTTATTTCTTTTTAATGTGCTTTTAAAAGAATAGTGTTATTTAATGGTGCATTCATGATTTAAAAATCTTAGATTTGTCTCTGCATGTAAGGTTTCAAAAAGCATTACTCAATAACAATGGAGGTCCCTAGCCTCCATTGATTAATAACTTAATATTCGGCCAAGTGCACCATTTAGATATCTTATAATAGCATAAATGCCGACAGATAACTAATTTTACAGAGAGATCACGAATTCACGTATTCCTATTTTGAATTTAAATTCTCCCTTGTTTGCATGTACATCTCTTTCTCATCCCAATGTGTCAAAATCCTCAAATCCCCTAAATTAGAATTTTACCAAACCCCTTTGTTGGGTCGAACCGTAACTATCCACCATCATTTACCCATAATCACAATCTCTTCCAACTGCCTATTCCTTCAGGTTACTTCCAATACAATAGATGTTGGATAATGGGTTATGGGTCACTCCATATGGGTTGACCCAACCAGATTAGTCAGATAAGATTAAAGAAGTTACCTCTACAGACAATGTAAAAGAACATGGGTATGTTGGTTTTGAAAAAAAAAATGGCTTCTTCTCTCTTATTTTTTAAGGGGAAGAAGACCATAAAATTTACCATAAAATTTTTCAAGTGTGGTGAAAAATATAGTATCAGTATACATACAAAACAACGTAAAAGGACATCTAGTTTGTGAAGAAATCATCGCTTTCTTTTCCAGTGATTCAAAGTTGATTTAGGGAAGATTCTTGTGGTAGAAAATCCAACAATTCTTCCATTGCTTAAAGGTACACAACCGTTTTTCTTGCTCCGTATTTAATAACAGACTGTATCCACTCAACTAATTTCATTCTCAACTATTTCCAAATATATATTTACACAAGCCCTTACCTCATTAAATGTCATCCCCTCATTATGATCCATTGTCATTGACAAAATACCCGAACATTAAATTTTCAAGTGTTAATGAAAAGGGTTTACTAGACTGATGGTATAATATGGAGCAATTTTTTTTCTTGAATGAGAGCAACAATTTTACACTCTGATAATATAGATATACAATGACATAATCAAGCTTATATGCGAAATAGACAACATATTCCTCTACCTAAGTGGGAAAAATACTTATTTGCATTGTTTGATAAACTTAGGGTTGAGTAAGATGATCTTATGGGAAAGTTGTTCAAGTTGAAACAAATATGGAATATGTTGAATTCCAAGAGATTTTTTATGGGGCCATGACTAGGTTAAACTTGCATCTATTTTCTTGAAGAAGCTTAAAGCTTTGAAGGGTTCGTTTTATGCTAATCAATTTTTCAATATATCTTGTAAACTAACTTATACATATGTTCTTGTGAAATATATCACTAATCTAGCAACTCATATGCCTAAACTACTACCAACATGTAGTTCATATAACCAAAAGAAGGAGGTTGAGCCTTGTAGAGTTGATTGAAAAGATAGTTAAAGGCGTATATTGCTTGCGTGATGAGAGGTATCGACTTGGACATTTGTATAAAGACAAGACACATATTTTCTTGGAGAAAGTGGAAGAGACTTCTGAAATTTCTCTGCGTTCCATCAATGGTATCAGGGATACAAAACTTTAAGTTAACTGGTTACTGCCATTATAAATCGCTCAACATATTGATTGATATGGGATTAACTTACAACTTAATGGGCAATGAGTTGATAAATAGAATAGGAAAGAAGGTGGACCTTGTTAGAGTATGTAAGTCTAATCTTTGATGAGGGCTAAACCTCCATTGATGAAAGAAAAAAGTAAATGAAGAAAATATCTTCTTTTGTGTATTCTAAAAGAAAGACTAACTGCCTCACAAGTATATTTTGAGATATATACATGTGTAACTGACTAAGCTATATTATGGTAATCATTGAAAGACCCTTTTCTATTTGACTAACTAATTAACTACTTCCAATTAAACAGGTTTGTTAATAATCAATAATTCTAATCACTCTCAACAACCACCCCTCCCCCTCAAGTTGGAGGGGAAAAATTCACAGACAACTTGCTAGGAATATGAGCATGACTGATTCTTGTCAAGGCTTTAGTGAATATATTTACTAGCTGTTCAGTGGTGTAAATGTGATGAAGAGTAATAAGACCTTCTTGTAGCTTGTCTTGAACAAATGGCAATCCACTTCTATATATTTGGTACGCTCACGGAAAACACAATTTCTTGCTATATGAACTTTTTCTTAACTGTCATAGAAAATAGGAGTAGGAGCATTTACAAGAAATAGTAAACTCTCCTAAAAACCTTTTAGGACACATTATTTCCGCTACCACCTTCCTGATGGATCTATATCCTGCCTCAGTAGAGGATAAAGAAACAGTGGCCTATTTTTTAAATTTTCAATTGACGGGGTTGTTGTCAAGCATCACTATGTAGACACTCACTGACCTTTTAGAATCTAGGCAAGAAGCCCAATCTGAATCATAATAAGTTCTCATAGTGTATTTATAGTTCTACTTGGACATAAAGATTCCTAAAGTAGGATCAACTTTCAAGTACCTGAGAATATGTATTGCAACCTTAATATGGGGTTCCATGGGTGTTTGCATAAACTGACTTAGGTGTTGGATACTATATGCTATGTCAACCTAATGTTAGTTTTTAGTTTACCAACCAACTGTCTATATAAGTAGGATATTTAAGTAAAGTGTATTTAACTGCTTCAACTTAATTGTGCAGTCAAGTGTGCCAGATACATGAGTGTAAGTCATGTAGTCAAATTCCTTCAGTAGATCTGCAGTAAATTTTCTCTGGAAAATAATCACACCATCTTCTCTGTAAAATAGTTCAAAGCCTAGGAAGTAGTGTAATTGTCCAAGGTCTTTGATTTTGAATTCATTATGTTAGAAGACCTTCAAGGAATTGGTTCATTCAAATTTGTCCATATGAGCACTATGTCGTCTATATATACTGCTACAAAAACTTAGGAAGAACAAATTTCTTGTAGAAGAGGGAGTAATCTTCAATTGAATATATAGAAACCCTTGAATACAAAGCTTCAGTTAGCTTATCATACAACTGTCTACTAGTTTGCTTTAGACTATATAGGAATTTTTTGAGTTTCCACACAAGGTCTGGAGACTCTACCCTTAGGCTATAACACCCCAAAAGTCTCTATGATCAGACCATAGACTTGGAATTGAAAATAGTAGCAAATATGAACTTTTGCCTCATGACGTACTGTATCAAGAGTCGTGGTATGTAGGTACGGTCTGTAGCAAATAGTTGTACCAAGGGAGTCAGAGAATATCCAGAAGTTTTTTCAGTAACCACGATCCATGGTATGACCCGAGGTATAGTAGTACAGGTCGTAGTATCATTCCATAAGATGAACTTTAGAGAATAGTTAGTATGGGTTCAAGTGGTACGAGCTCATGCAATGGTCTGTGGTATCATGGTATAAACGTACCATACGTCCATAGGATGGAGGATGAGAGAAGTGAAAATTTAGTCCAATGGATAGTCACCATGAGTTATGGTGACAAGCAACGACTCGTGGTGTATGTTATTGGTACTAGATGGGAAATTCTAAGTACGATTTTATAGGGGTAGTTTCATAACTTTTCATCTTTTAATTCCTAAACTACGTAGTATTGGGGTAATTTAGAAGCAGATTTAGGGAATTAGTCAATCATCCTCTCCTAAACTCTCAAGAACATATCGCAGAAGTCCAGAAAATCTCTCAAGAAAAGTTAGGGATCTTCCTCAAAGTTTTCAAAATTCAAGCTCTATCAAGGGGGTTTTCTCTATCAAGGGGTTTTTCTTCTCCAGGTGCGTGGGACTTCAAGAAGAGTTTTCTTCCACTCTTGTTTTCCAATTATTTTCATAAATTCTAGCAAGTTAATTTCTCTTGAATTCATGACTTAGGGTTTTCATTCCTCGATGAATTCCCCCATCTTTTCTCTCTGTTTTAAGGGTTTCATGATTAGAATTATTTTATATCCATGATATTATTTTTATCTTGTATTGTACTTATCCATGATCTTGATTTTACATGATATTAGGGATTTTGCCTCATCAATTAGCATTATCTTCAATTAGCATGATTTGTCAAAGTCCACATGATTTTCTCAAGAATTATGCATTTACGCTTTATAGTATTTTTAGCATTCTTAGTATAATCAGTACCGTTAGTATTATAAGTAATATCAGTATTATCAGTTTATTAGGTCCTAAAGACTCTCAGGACACTTTGATATAAGTGGTTCTGACTTAGTCTTAGGGCATCAGATTTTGGGCTATCAGTATATCAGTATATATGTATATGTAAATATCCAGTTGGGAGTAGTACTTAACATCGAGTGAGTGGGGGTTTAGCGCACCCAGGTTCCTAGAACTACGTGCCACAATAGGTTTTTAGCCCGAACGGGCCTCAGTTTAGTGATCACACAACCATGCCTTTATTCTCTGGCAAGGTATAT
Organism: Datura wrightii; assembly: GCA_035772735.1. Lineage (NCBI taxonomy): Eukaryota > Viridiplantae > Streptophyta > Magnoliopsida > Solanales > Solanaceae > Datura > Datura wrightii. The sequence goes on along the minus strand of JASDFA010000001.1, from coordinate 177,715,271 downwards.
TAGGTCCTATCTATAGGGCATATACATCAAACTCCACGTTTAGCTCACGTGGTTATATGTTAGTTAACAGACTCTCCGACAATACAGTTACAACATTCAACTTCAATCACAGTCTCCATTTTTGGTGCATGTACATGAACCTAAAATTAGTTTTACTAGAACTTTTAGTATTTCCAGAATTCCATGTTACTTTCAGTAGTTATGTATTTATATAGGATCATTGTACATCAGCTCAGTTATACCATTTCAGTTTTTGCTAGCATTTTTTGTACTTGAGTTGCATATCTCGCGTACTCAGTATATTCAAAGCACTGATTGCATACTTTCTATTCTATATCATTTTATGATACAGATTCAGGTACCCAGTCTCAGCATCCCAGTTAGACTCTTTCCAATGAATACCAACACCTGATAGTGGTGACTCCTCATCTCGAGAGGACCAGAGTTATTTTTCTTATTTCAGTATTTGTCTTCTGATTAGTTTCAGATTTTGGAGTTAGCTGGGGACTTTTCCCAGCATCTCATCAGTTATTAGAGGCTTTCAGACAGAGTTGTATTAGTTTTAGTTTTAGTTCTCAGCATTGTTATAAAACTTCAGCCTTTTATTAGATTATATTTATGTGTAAAAGAATGTTTTACACTTCAGTTATCTTCTGCTTAGTTTTCTACTTAATTCAGATTAGGTTAGAAATATGCTATGTCATGGGTTAGCTTGGAATCACTTATGGCTCTAGGCATTATGTCGCATCCAAGGTGTGGACTCGGGTCATGACATAGGCCCTGTGGAGCTCGTCATGCAAATCTTCATGAAAAAATGCATTATTTACATCTAGTTGGTAAAATTTTCACCCCTGTTTGACAACCACACTAATCAAGGCCCTTACAGTGGTCATTTTCACGATAGGGAAAAACATCTCAGTGTATGTTATGTGTACCCTTTGACTACCAACCCAGCTTTGAATTTCCGTAACAACCCTTAAAAGTCCCTAAGATTAGATCCTAGAATGGAAGTAGAAACTAACAGAAAAACTAAAGTTTTTCTCTGCAGGAGTCTAACTACTGCTCGTGAATACTTGGTACAAATCGTACCAAGACTTGTACTATGAGGATTATAGACTTAGGAAAAAATTACCCAGGAAGTCATGATAGAAACATATGAATCATACCAGGGAGATATGAATCGTACTGAGAAGGTGTAGGATGAAAGATCATAGAATTGTCCAGTACATGGTCCCTTGCTACGAGCCTCAGTACGAGCCGTAGTAAGGAGGTACGAATCGTAGCAGGAGTCGTGACCCTTGACGGACTGAAATCGCAGACGGGTTTTTAAGGACAATTTGATAAATTTTTATGCTTTTAGCTCCGAAACTATAATATTTTTGGATTCCTAAAGGGGTTATTTAAGGGTCTATTAAGCCTAAAATCCTAGTCGTTCCATTACAACTTAAAATTCAAGGATTCAAGCTCTCAAGTTCTTCAAGAAGCTAGGAAGTCTTCTTCTCCAAATTAGGATTCTTCAAGCTTGAGTCTAAGGCTTTTATTTTACAGGTTGTAAGGCTAATCTAAGTGAGGAATTCTAATCTTCCTCATGTCCATAATCCTTTTTGAGATTGTTGAGCTTAAATCTAGGGTTTGTTATTGAATTCATGATTCTTCTACCCTTGTCCATATATGTGAGTTGCTTCTATTGAATTCTTCATATTGAGGTAATTGTTGATGTATATTGATTGTCACCCTTTTCTATTGAATTGCTATTGTAGATCATCTTGTCTTGATTATTAATTATTGATTGATGAGTTGGTTCATGTCTCTTTGATCTTGGGCATACTTATGTGCCCAAGTGCTATTTTATATCGTGATTTAATCATGTTTATCAATTTAATTGATTATATTCTCATGTGATTTTGAATATTTAAGTGCATACACTAGCCAATGTGATTATCCCTTTGTTTGTAGGTGAAATATTCTAGGAGAGGCTTAAATTGATGATGCACGAACAAGATGAAACGTTGGAATGAGTTAGAGGAAGATCGCATGAAATGTGCATGAAAATATCAATATCGCACTGCCTAGCGTGCCACGCCGACAGACCTGCACGACCAGCGCCATGTCACGCCTGTGTGGGCTGCTCGTTAGACGCCGTGCCATGCAGGAGCATGCGCGCGCGAAGGGACAAGTAAGGCAATGCTTGCACGCTATTGCCGTGTCACGCCTGTGCGGGCTGCGCGACCAGCGCCGTGCCACTCCAGGAGACGCGCATAACATATGCCCTTGACATGCAAATGCCGAGTTTCCAATGAGCCTGCACAACTAGTCTGTGTCACGGAGGCAAATTGAGGCGTCCAAGTCCATGGCACGGAGCTAGTCCATCCATGGCCAAAATTTGCATTTTCCCCTTAGTATAAATTAAACCCTTAGCTTCTAAAATCATTTGATCACGAAATATTTTGAGAACACCGGAAAGGAGCGAAGGGAGAAGTGAAGAACTCTACCTAGGGTTCATTATTTTTCATTCTCTTTTAACTACTCTTGTAAGTATCTTACTCTAATTTGTACGAACATGAATGGATAAAACCCTTCCTCTAGGGTTGAGGCGACATGATATGATTGTAATTGCATGAATTCTTTTGTGGTTTGAGTTTTTAGTTGTTGTTTTGTCTTACATTCTTCATTATTGTTGTTTTTATGCTTGATCACCTTGAAAACAAACTCATTAAGCTTAGGTAAAAGATTGAAAGAGTAACCCTAGTCTAGAACACAAGACTGTAGAGAGGAAGTTCTTATCTTTACGATAGGATTCGCGGTTAGGATAGATATTATACCTAAGTTTCCTTGCTTGGTTAGTAAAATGGGATAATAGCTAGACACCGACTTAGAATTGTCACATCACCACTCGTAGAAGTTGTTGTAAAGCTAAGTTAGGTTAAATGATTAGAGGTACGAAAATCCATAATTAAGGACACAAACCCTGTAAACCATATCCACATAGTTAAATTGCTCACGAATTAGGACGTCACATCCCTGCTCAACGATGTAGGTGTGAGACTAGTTTGTCGTGTTTAGAGGCTCGAAAGATCATGAACACCGCATTTTAACTATGTGAGATAGCAACTAAAGTTTTCATACTCGAACCATTATGAATTGTAGCATTCCAGGAATATTAGGCCTTAAATCTTGTTTCTTCTTGTATTGTTTCTCGATTGTTTTGTGATCACCTCTAGATTTAGTTAAAATTATCCAAAATCTCATCTATCAATATTTGTGAAGGTTGAATTAACACTTGAACTTGATTATTCGCTGAAGTAGTTCAGTCCCTATGGGTTCAACATCCGGCTCTTAAAAAGGGCCACTGTATTACTTGTACGACCACGTACGTTGGGGCGCAAACACTCTTATCCCATGAAACTCAATTGTATGAAAGCATGATTATAAGAAGCATGATGTTGAAAGCATGTGTTTTGAATTTTAAATGCATTGTTTCATAAAGATTGAGCATATTTTCAAGAGGGTATGAATGATAAGATTTTGAGCATAAAGATATGACTTTTGGCATAATTTTCAAAAGCTTAAGTAAAGTCTCATTTTTAAAAGTCAGAGTTGATTTTGAGATAACGCTCACAAGTATAGTTTTAAAGAGATGTTTTGGAGTCAAGAGTCCCCAGCTTAGTTTTAAGCCATGTTTTGAGCCAAGGATCGTAAGTAGATCTTAATTAGATTTTGAGCGAAAGGCTCCACAGATGATTTTAAAATATTCATTAAATGTTATAACTAAAGTGCTTTATAATGATGTTTTCAGTTTTGCCTCACTGAGGGCCTAGTTATATGAGCATATGTTTTGAGAGAATTATCTAGCACCGTGTTGGGTGAATGGGTTCAAACAACTCCTAAGTCCCAGAACTATGTAGCCAACGTAGGATAGGATCGTACCATTGGTTCGACGACTCCTCAAGTAAGTACCTAGTAAGGACTTCAGTTATGAATTCACAGTTCAGTTTTGTCCTTAGCCCTGAAAAGGCTTTAGATAGTCCTCCTCTACATGAGCCAGACGTGGAATCATCATGTGCTCAGTCATAATGGTTGTTGTTATGAGAAATTCCCAATTTAAAGATCTACATTACTCACACATATACACACACACACACACACATACATACAAAGATTATTATGATGAATAAGTTTTATTGCATAAACTGTTTTACACATGGATCATATTATCATATTGTGTCCTATGCATCATTTATAGTTTTAAAGTATAGTTTCAATTTATTGATTCTAGCTATGTCCTTTGATTGATACATTCTTTTTAATGTTGTTTTATTCAGCTATTTTACATACCGTACATTTTATGTATTGATGCCCTTTTTGGCGCTACATCATATTATGATGCAGACTCAGATAGACAAGGACAACAAGGGACGTTTTACTAGGACTTCACTTCATCCAGCTATTGGTGAGGCCTCCTACATTTGGAGTGTCACAGTTTTAAGTAAGTCTATTTATTTATAGAGCTTGAGGTAGTCGTGGGAGCATTTTCCCGACACCTATCTTCAGTTATTAGAGGCTTCATAGACAAAGTTTGATATTGAGTCAATAATGTTACTTGCTAACATTTATTTCAGTTACAGAATAAGTTTTTGTTATTATATTGAGTTCACAATATTTCAACTTCTGCATTTTTATTGAGATCTAAACTGATAGTAAGCCGGGCCAAAGGTTCACTTGAATCATGAATGTGGTTTGGGTGTCGATCTACGCCTTGGGTCTAAATTCGGGGCGTGACAAACTTTGGATCAGAGCTTTAGATTTTCAAAGAGTCCTACGATGTCTATGAATTCACATCTAATAATGTTCTTCTTATAGGTGTGAAGCACACCATATCTATAATAGGGAGACTACAAAGCATTAGGAAATACTTTCCTTCTTTCAATTCTGGATTCTATGTTAGAGTTTAACTCTATAAATTTTTTTCCTAAATCGTGCATTCACGTGTTTCAGATCATGCGTTGTAAGCGTACTTCTAGTCAGAGGAACATGCCTCCACGGACCAGGATATAGACCCAAAATGGGCCATGTACTCTAGTTCATGGGTCTAGTGTTGGGACCCAGAATTACTAGTGATAGAATTCCAGAGACCCCAGTCTTTTAGCCTCTTAGCGTGGGTACTTTAGAGGTAGAGTTCAGAGGAGCTATCCAGATACTCACTCAATTGGTGGCTACTCAGAGAGACCATCAGACCTTAGCACCAACCAACTTCAATTCACATGAATCAGGAGCATCAAGGATTAGAGACTTCCCGAGGATGAGTCCACCAATTTTCACAAGATCAAAGGTTGAAGAGGACCCCCCGAACTTCATTGATGAGATATGGAAGATTTTGAGGGAAATACATATCTCTGAGACAGAGAGATCCGAATTTGCTTCCTACCAACTGAAGGACGTTGCAAACATTTAGTATGATTAGTGGGAGCAAAACAGGGGTGAAAATGCATCTCTAGCTACTTAGGACAGTTTTGAGGAAGCTTTTCTGATCCACTTCTTCTCTCAAGAGCTAATAGAGTCAAAGGCAGAGGAATTTGTAAACCTGAGGCAAACTACTATGAGTGTAAAAGAGTACTAATGTTGAGTATATTCTTATGCCTATTTGAGATGTTTTTACCCATTGCCTTATTTTGAGTTCATAATCCTAATGAAACGTATGAATATTTTAGATGTTTCGAGCAGGAAACCAAGTGAAAAGGATCCAAAAATTACTCAAGGTGTGAAGAAGAAGAGTTCGTAAAAGTCGACCTGGGCTATGGCTGGCGTGGCGCGCCCAACACTTGTGTTTCAGAGATAAATGCTCCAAAGTTGGTAACTATGGATGGCATAAGGCACTAGTTCCTTAGCTTCGAAGATGAGAATTTGATTAATGCCTTGGCGAGATGGATGGCGTGGAGCCCTAGAAGCATTATAGACTTAGGAAATTTTCCCAACATTCTAGTGCTATGGATGGAGTGAGGCCCCAGAAGGGTACTAAAGCTCATAAATTTGACTAACACTCCAGTTCTATGGATGGAGTGGGGGCACCAGAGGCATTTAAAAGTATAGAAATTTGGCTAACACCTTGGTGCGCGGCGCGCCCGACATATTCCTGTATGAATTTTGCTGATTTTAAAGCTAAATACTTGAGGGCAAAAGCATCATCTGAAGGGTCACCTATAAATATAACATCTAGGTTGTTTTTAGCATATCTTATATCATTTGTTTAATCGTAGAAAGATTGTAATGCAACTTTTGGAGGAGAGACAAATTCTACTTAGGTTTTTCTTTTCTTTATCTTTTTACTTCGAATAATGATTATGTACTTGTCTATGACTGGCTAAACGCCCATTCTAGGGTTTTGGCCTTAGTTGATGGTTGAAGTTTGATAGACTGACTAATTCTAATTTTGATTCTTCATTAAAGATTGTTCATATTTACTTGTTTTAATTGCTTATTCACTAGACTGATCACCATGTGAGTAAATCTGTAGGCTTTTAACTGAACATGGAAAAGGGAATCGAAAGGGTTAAAAGTAAATGTGAAACATAAATTCGAAGATCCTTTGGCCCATTGGTTGAAGGTTAGAAGTTGTTGAGGAGGATAGGGATATACCCTTCAACCCTATTTAGTTAAAATATAAGTAGGCATAACCGTTGTTTCATGTTTCTCCTGCGACCATAGGGATATAAGCGTTAAGGTTCATGAGATAGTTCTTGGATAATCGAGAGAGTGGCAAGAAATGGGATAGTAACTTGCAATTAACAACCTTAGGAAGAATCAATCTAGTGTAATCATGTCTTTAAAACTCAACCTGAAATGAAGGTGCCAATTCTCTAGATTTTCATCATCATTTGAAGTACAAACAAGTTTGCAACAATCTTAGTCTTTAGTTTATTTTACATTTCAAGTTTTTAGTAGTTTAATTCTTCAAACCATTCCCCATTTATCTGTTGTGTTAGAATAGTGAAATAAAGAGATAACTTTAAAACAATTGATCTAACAAGTGTCTAAGGGATCGATAATTGGGACTTCACTGTCCTATATTAATTGATGACCACGTGTGCTTGCGTACACTTGGGCGACATTAAGGTTTTGGCGCTGTTGTTAGGAACATGAATATGGATTTTTGGTTAGGATTTTTATTTCACTACTCAAGCATTTAATTTTTGTAAGTATATTGTATAGATTTTTATTTTTATTTTTTTATAGTATTTTACCACTCTTTTTAACATGACATCTAGGTATATACATGGGCCAAATTATGGGTATTCATAATTTGGTGATCGACGTCTGAATTGTGGAGGACCTGTAATGCCCTGAAAACTCAAAATCTAATTCCAGGACTTAAATATGGAAATCTGGAAAAGCTTCAGAAAAGCTACAGGACGACCCACTTAATGACTCGTTAAGTGACACCACGACTCATTAGATGAGCTGTGAGAAGGAGGTTTGAGATTTTGGAAAAGGGAGGCAGTGTACCCAACAAGGGAATTCATGAGTCGTGGTAACTGACCACGATCCATTAGGTCACTCGTGGTCAGACCTGAGTTATAGATATATTTGTTGACCAGTATACTTGACGGGTGGGAGCAATAAGTTGTGGTCCCTAGTAATAACTCGTTATGTCCCCCGTTACCAGCCTTATTGAGTTTTTAGCTAGTGTACCTGACAGGAGTGACCAGGAGTCATGGTCAGCCACCACGACCCATTAGGGGCATCTGACAGTTTTTTTCAGCAAATTTCTAAGGGCTATTTAGTAATTTTCTACTCTCTCAAGCTTTAAACTACGTCGTTTCAGTAATAATTTTAGATGTTTTAGTGGGGGAAAATGGTTCATTCCTCATTCCCAACTCTCAGTTCTCAGAAACATCGAAAGTTCTCCTCTCAAGAACCCTCCAAGAAAGACTAGGGCTTCTCTCTCTTAAAGCAGTTCAAGCTTCTTCTCTGGAACGATTTTTGTCAGGTATGTGGAAATTCAACATGGGAATTGTCCTTCCCTTGTGTCCCCCAAAACCCTCTCATAATTTCCTTATCAGATTAGCCTTGATATTTTTGAATATAAAGAGATTTCGCATTGGTTTTCGTTAATTTCAATTGAGTTATTATCTATATTTATTATTCATATGATCTTCATCAGTTCCTAAGTAAGTTGTTGATGTTATTTCCAAAGGGAATTTAAGCCCTAAATTTTCGAGTAAAGGCTATTTGTGTATTAAATTCTGTCTAGTTTGTGAAGTACGTTTTGGGCCGAATTTCCTAGTAATTCTTCTTATATATATGTGTGTTGAGCAATTATTCCATTGATAAGAATGATTTTAGACTTGTTGAATGAGATTTCTTTAATTCTTGAGATTTTTCTATATTATGGAATTCCCGTGTTGTTGGAATGAGTTGAGTTCTTTATTAGCTGCTTAGTAATTCAATTCAGTAGAACGTAGAACCTCTTCAGAACTCTTCAGAAATTGTCAATTGATCAGTTTGACTCTAGTCTTTTCTCGAGGTGTTAATGGTGCCTCCCAGTTATCAGAATCAGACTCACAATCTAGTTTTAGTCCATTAGGCGGTCATGGCATTTTAGATATATAGCTCTGACCATTCCCAGGACCCCAATTTAGTTTACAGTTTGTTCTTAGACAGTTACAATGCTTCCAGATAAGCAGCTCCAACCAGTCTAGAACCCAGATTCAGAATCTGGTCCAATAAGACTCTCAGGGTAATTATATGTCCCTGAGTAATCTTGTACCCCAGTTTCGAGCTATCAACTTAGCAGTTTAGTATAGGTTTCCAGTAGGAGTAGGACTTAGTACCGAGCGGGTCGGGCTTCCAGCGCACCCAGGTTCCTAGAACTACGTTGCCAGCGTAGGTTACTGTATTACTTGGCCTGATTGGCCCCAGACTTTCGTGATCACCCAGTTCATGCCTTTATACCCTGACAAGGTATAATAGGTCCTACCTATGGGGTGTATACATCAGACTCCACGTCAAGCTCACGTGGTTATATGTCAGTTATAGACTCTCCCACTAGTCAGTCCAGCCCAGTTTCAAAATAAGTAGCTTAGTTCAGTACAGTGTCTCTGACTCGGTGTTTCAGACTTAGGGCATGTCTTTGACCATCAGACAGGTCATCTTAACCATTTTAGATTACATCAGTAACTCAGTTCAACTTACCTATTGGCCGTTGCGTGTCATTTCAGTTTAGACTTTATATTTAGTTATGTTTCTCCCACTTACTCAGTACATTCAAAGTACTGATGTATACGTTTATGCTATATCATTTCATGATACAGCTGCAGGTTCCCAGACTCAACATCGTTAGACATTACGATCCAGATCCTACCCTTCTGCAGATGAAGTGTGAGTCCTCATCATTCGAGGGCCTTATTCCATTTCCTTTCAGTTGATTTATTATTTTAGTTAGATTTAGAGTTTGCTAGGGGCTTGTCCCAGCAACTCATCAGTTAGTAGGCTTTCAGACAAAAAGTTAATTTCAGACTTCAAATGTTTAAAATTTTAATATTTTCTTCTAGTTTATTTTCTCAAATGCTCTTATGCTATTATTTCAAAGCTTCCACTATATATATATTTTTACTTAAAATACCAGTGTATGAAAGACCAGGGGTTGACTTGGGGTCACTTGTGACTTCAAGTACCGTGTTATGTCCAGGGTGTAGTCTCGGGGCATGACAAACTTTGTATCAGAGAACTAGGTTTAGAGTATCCTCGGAAAGTCTGAAAGCCGCATCGAGTAGAGTCCTTTTCATGGGTGTGAAGCGCGCCACACTTATGAAGAGGAGGCTACAAGATGTTATTAGGAAAATTCTCTTTTGTTCATACCCTCTATCATGCGTTAAAGTTTAATTCCAGAAACACCCTTCTAATTCATGCTCTGTTTCATTTCAGTGAATCATGCCTCCCTAGCGCGGTAACGGAAGAAGGGTCGGTAACACCAACAGACCTGCCACACCATCCCTGACAGCTCCTCAAGATGATTCAGTGTCTATCGCCGAATTCAGGGTGGCCATTCAACTGCTGGCCCAAATAGTCACCAACTAGGTGAACCAACAGGTGGTACCGATGAACACCAATGGGTCCGCAACAGCTGTGAGGGTGTGGGACTTTACTCATATGAACCCGCCATCTTTTCAGGGATCCAAGGTAAGGGAGGATCCCTAGGAGTTCGTTGATGAGATTAGAAAGATCACCCGCATTATGGGTGTTAGCTCTTTTGAGAGTGCAGACCTGGATGCCTACCATTTAAAACAGGTAGCTCAAGTCTGGTATGAATAGTGGAAAGAGTGGCGGCCAGCGAGAGCAGGACCAGTGGAGTGGGAGGAGTTCCACACAGCTTTCTTAGGTAGGTTTTTCCCTCGGGAGCTGAGGGAGGAAAAGATGGATGAGCTTATGAATCTGAGACAGGGCAACAGAACCGTGGAGGAGTATGCTCTGGAGTTTACTCGGCTGTCTAAGTACGCTCCAGAGATGGTTGCTGAGCCAAGGGCTCGCATGCTGAAATTTGTGAATGGGGTGTCCAACTTGGTCCTCAAGGAGTGCAGGACAGCGATGCTGATTAAGGATATGGACCTCTCTAGCTTGATTGTCTATGCTTAGCATATTGAGGCCGAAAAGCTGAAGGACATGGAGTACAAGAACAAACGGTCAAGTACTGGCCCGTTCGATTTAGACCATCAGAGGTCTAGCAGTAGTAGCCGCCTACATCAACAACAGCAGCAGAGAGCCCCAACACTTAGTTCAGCTAGTGCCCCAACCTTTCAGTCCCGCCAAGATCGGAGGGGTGGGTCATCTGGCACTCAGTCTCAGACTCACAACACCGGGAACAAGTATCCAGCTTGCGCCAAGTGTGGTAGGAATCACCCAGGAGAATGCCTTCAGGGATGAAAGGGCTGTTTTGGGTGTGGACAGCTTGGACACAGACTCAGGGAGTGCCCCATCAGCAGGGCGAGGGAGATCACAATCTACCACCTCATCATCCCAAGCTGGCCGACTAGCTAAACATGACAACACATCAGGTACAGATGGCGGTCAGCGCCATAATCATTTCTATGCTCTATCTTCCCGTTAGGATCAGTAAAGCTCACCTGACATAGTTACTGGTATGTTACGTCTCTTCCATCTAAATGTGTATGCCCTCTTAGATCCAGGAGCCACTCTCTCGTTCGTGACTCCCTATATAGCAATCCAATTCAACATCAGTCCATAGATCCTCTCAGAACCATTCTCAGTCTCCATCCCAGTTGGCGAGTAAGTTAGAGCTAGCCGGGTGTATAGAAACTGCCCAGTCTCAGTCCTAAGTAAAGTTATTTTAGCTGATCTTGTAGAGTTAGACATGGTCAATTTCGACCTCATTCTGGGCATGGATTGGTTATACTCCTGCTATGCCTCAGTCGATTGCAGAACTAGAGTTGTCAAGTTGCAGTCTCCAAATGAACCAGTTTTAGAATAGACGGGTAGTAGTTCAGTGCCTAAGGGTAGATTTATTTCCTACCTTAAGGCCCAGAAACTCATCTCCAAGGGGTGTATATATCATCTAGTTTGGGTCAAGGATTCCAACTCTGAGACCTCGTCTATCCAGTCAGTTCCAGTAGTCAACAAGTTCCCAGATGTATTTCTTGAGGATCTTCCCGGAGTTCCCCCTGAACGGGAAATAGACTTCGGAATAGACCTCCTCCTAGATACTCAGTCCATCTCCATCCCTCCTTACAGAATTGCTCCAACTGAGCTTAAGGAGTTGAAGGAGCAGCTAAAAGATCTTTTCGACAAGAGTTTTATAAGACCCAACATCTCTCCCTGTGGTTCCCCAGTGCTATTCGTGCATAAGAAGGACAGTACCCTCCGAATGTGCAATGATTAACGTCAGCTGAACAAAGTCACAGTCAAGAACAGGTATCCCTTACCCAGAATTGAGGACCTGTTTGACCAACTTCAGGGAACCGGTTGTTTCTCAAAAATTGATCTCAGGTCAGGGCACCATCAGTTAGGGGTTAGAGAGAGTGATATACCGAAAATAGCTTTCAGAACTCGGTATGGTCACTACGAGTGTCGTGCCCCATTTTCCTCGCGAAAAGCGGAACTCGACATGTGAAAACTCTTTTAGGATTTTATTAAATGAGAAGAGTCGCCATCTAACGATTTGAGGTGCGTTAGGGCACCATACCAACCTAAGGGTCTGTTATACTAGCCTTCACCAGAATCGGGTAAGGATTCAAGTTACCTCAAAAGGAAGGTGTTAGGAACCTTTCGAGGTCCACAAATGTGGGTCCCTTCCGGATTCATTATTATGTGAGGGTATTTACTAAGCGATCAAATAAGATTGATTTTAAGCCTTTTATGTAGAAACAACTTAAATAAACTAAGTGATAAGAAGGAAGAAGATCGTGACAATATAATGAAAGGAATAAATTTAGCAATTTATGCAAATGAGGATTGACGAATAAAGGCAAACAATAACAAATAAATGATAAATTAAGAGGAAACAATAGCAAAACAAACAAATAACAATTTTAAGGATTGGATCGAACCTCAAAGAGGCACCTACGTATCCCTAAAGGGAATCAGGTCAAACGTAGTTCTGCCCTTAAAGAAAGGGGGGCATTTAACCTAACGGGATCACCCCGTGCGACTAAAATAACATTTTGCAACCTATTTAGGTTGCTCATATTATTCAGCGGGCACAGACTATCATTTCCCACTACCTGCCTAAATAATTTGTTATTAATCCTAAAGTGCTCTAAGTGAAGGAAAAACTAATGCCCTAGCACGTGCCTACCCATCCCAGTCTTAATGTCCAAGAGGCATTTAGACTACTATCTTGGAGTTGGGTCTAAAATTCCTAGCGGTTTTTAAAGGTGATTAAAATCAAACAAAGTCAAGGACATAAAGAAAAAGGCAGCAAATAAGGTTCCACATAAGCCTCTAATATTAAAATACAAATGACCCTAGAGCATGACCTCTGTGATCTAAGCATGAAATTTTTTTTAGATATGATTAGTGCATGACAGACAATGCTTCTTATAAAAGATTAGGTCAAGATGGAATTTTCGTAATGATATGATAAGCATGTTTAAGATGCAGATGGAATACAAATAGAGTATAAACAGTTCTGAATAAACCCGCAAATTGATTATTGTAAAATGTGATTTCAGCAATTAAAGGCAGGACATAGGACACGCCCTACTAATCAAACTTACGTCTTAAGGGTATGGTAAGTCCAATATTAATCAAACAAGCTAAAATTTGTTAATTTAGCTAGTTAGGTCTCAGGGATAGACAGGCATAAAATTATCGTAACAGGCTTCTTATTCACAAATCTGGATTAGCACATAGATATGTATGCATATTCCTAATATTGAATGATCACAATAGTATCTACTATGTATATTAAAATGCTTTCTAAATCAAATTCCTATAAGCATGATTTCTAAATGATTAGTATCTCAAAACCTATTATACCGACATGTTTTCTAGGTTGACTAATAAGATGAGTTTGCACATATATCCCTATAGGCATAATTTCTAGCAAAATAATTTCACCTGTATTGTTCTTGCAGGCAAGGTTATTAAATAAAAAATATACTTTAAATTAAATTATTTAAGACCTATAGGCATGATTTTTATGTGTGTGATCTTATAGGCATGTTTTCTAGATAAAGTTGAAAGTTAAGAAAACAGTAAAGAAATATAAGATCCCCACACCTATAAACCCCTTTCCACTATTATTATTATTATTATTATTTATAATATTACATACTGACAGGAATAGGATAACTAAAGAAATAAGTAAATACATCACAATGTATAAAATAAAACTAAATTGACTAAGTTTACAGCCCCTCCGATCCAGCAACTCTTCCTCTCCAATAAAGAAAAACCTGTTAAGCAAATAATGTCGCAAGTATACTCGTACGAGTATTTAATTTTAATTACTTAAGTGAACATGCACCGTTAGATAAAATCGGACATATATGATGAAGTAAAAACATCAAACATCGTAGAATGCACATTAGTTAAATAGGACATTAAAATATACTGACCAGTTTATAATAATTCTGGCTAGGCAGCGAGTACCAAACAACAAATATTAATAAATTCTAAAGACTTCCTCCACAATTAAGACCTTAATCCTCAACACATCAAGATCACGAGAACCTCAAGGGTTCCGAGCAGTGCTTGTGTTGAGGCGGGTTGAGGGAATTAAAGAAATAGAGGGAAAAGCAAGGCAATATTAAGAATAAAATAATCCGCAAGTCTTTTAACAATGCTATAATGATAAACAAAAGATAAACCAAGTTATATTGTTAAAGAAATAAGTGAGGTCCAAATGGTAGAGCCCCCCAATGAATTAGAAAGAAAGATGAAGCTCGTTTATATACAGTCAATCCTATCATGAGGAAAAAGTAAAATTTCCCAATAAAAATCAATCAAAGAGCTAAAAGAAGAAAGCAATAATCCAAAATCAATCAATGGAATTTATTTTCCTTAAACAACATAATTGGATCAATTAATCAAAGAGATTATTCAAATTTACTTTAAATGAAGTATACCATTCCATCAAGGGCAAAGAATAGTCAAACTACATAAATTTCCCTTAAATAAATTCAAGTAAGTGAGACCAATCATATGTTCACGTTATAGGAAAGAATAGGAAAATATAGATAAGAAAGGAAAGTACCAAAGGCAATTCACAATTTATGAAAGGTAAGTAACAAAGCTATTAGGCTTACATATACACCAATTTTTCCACCACCACAAATAAATATCATTTACCAAAGTATGATAATCAATATAAGGGAAATGACTCATCAACAATCTTCAATCAAAGATGTCATTAGAAAGATCAAGAATTAAACTATTACAAGAGTGGAAGCTACTGCTACCGCATATGTTATTCCTCTAATGAAGTAAATTAAATCGATTATACCAAATACAGGCAAATATGATGTTGTCCCTTAGTACAAGAATCAACCATTTAAGGCATAGTATTTTAATCCAAGTAAAAAGCAAGTACTATGAGTTATCACATAATGACTTCAAGAAATATGATCATTGGCAACACATCATTACCTAAATAGTAAAAATAGGATTTATAAGAAATTAGTCAAGTTAAGAACTAAGGTTGTGTAGGCATATAATCAGTGTAGAATAGATACATTGAAATAATCTAAAATGAACCACGCAAATTAGGGAGGGGATAATGGTAGGGGAAATATGAACATATAGGCTTTAAACAAAACACACAAAACCTAGATCTTCTTGAAGAGGAAACATAATCTGCTAAGGGAAATAGTCGAATACAACATCAAATGAATTCATAAGAATGCTTCACAATTTTAAATATCACAACTTGGCAGTGAGCATGGGCAAAAAATGTCTGATTTCAAAATATCTCAAAACATCATGAACGGTTGAGGTTTCATGGTAGTGGAGGAATCTCATCGGAGGTCACTAGTGACGACTGTTTGTGATGGCCTGGAGGTGTTTGTCGGAGCAGCGGAGGGAAAAGAGAGAGGAGGCTGTGTGAGGATGAAGAAAAGAGGAAACAATGAGAGGCGGAGGGAGAAGGGAGGGGATTGGGTGGTTTC
The DNA here is from genome assembly GCA_035772735.1 of Datura wrightii. Lineage (NCBI taxonomy): Eukaryota > Viridiplantae > Streptophyta > Magnoliopsida > Solanales > Solanaceae > Datura > Datura wrightii. The sequence goes on along the minus strand of JASDFA010000001.1, from coordinate 177,699,654 downwards.
GGCTGGGTGGAGAAAGAGAAGAAAAGAGGGAGATCTGGTGGCGAGGTGGTGGAGATGATGAGGCTGTGGTGGTTGTGTCAGTGAGGGGAGAAACAGAGATGAGAGGGAGCGAAGAGAGGGGGTGCCAGAAATAATGGTGAGAGGGGAGGTTCGCCGGCGGCTGCCAGAAGTAATGGTGGTGTGGCGTCGGTGTTTCCATGGTGAAACGGGAGAGGGAAAAGAGGGAGTAGGGGCGGCTGCTGTTGGTTTAGGGAGAGGGAAAATGAAAATGTTAATTAGGGTTTGGAGAATTTTTGATAAATAAGGGAATGAGTAGAGTTAATTATCAACCGTAGGATTAAAAGAAATGGATGACTAGGATTGATCTTGGGATAAATGAGTCAGTTTATGGATATATCCACGGGCCGCGAATTGGGTATATGGGTTGAATTTAATTGATAGCTGAAATTGAATTTAAATAGTAGCCAGAATGGCAAAATAGTCTAAAATTGACATAATTTAAGCAGAAATTGGCTAAAGTTTAAATAAATTGAATCAAATTGAATTGAAGTGGCTAGAATTTAAATGAATTGGAGGAAAATTGAATTAGCTACTATTAAATTAATGAAAATACTACACTTGTAAATAATTTAATAAATAGATAATATAATAGTTTAAATTATAGGAAAATCATAAAAACATTATTATTAATATAAGTAAATCCTATTTGAGTAGACTCATGTAAATATTATATAATTAATAAATTATTATATTTTATAAATAACTCAATGAGTACGAAATATAATTAACTTATCAAAAATTATATAAACTTTATTATCGACATAAATAATTTATAAATTCAAATAGTATTGTTATACAAATAAATTTATAAAATTAGTAAATTTATGTAATTTTTTTTATAAATATTAAGTAAAATATACATTTCATGATAAGAGCGTATATTAATACTAAATATATTATATACAATATAATTATTTAACATCGAAAAATTAATAAATTGAAATTAGTGCAACATATATATAGGTAATTTAAAATAATTTTGCAATATTATTATAATTAATTATTTTATAAATATAAATACAAATCGAATATTTGTCTAGAAAAGGTAAATAAAAAATATATATGTAAGCAGCATATACGGGTGTAGGGAGATCAAAATTGGGTGTCAACAACTTCCCCTTCTTTGCTCGGAAATGAAAAATGAATTGTTGAGCAAAGAACGTTGACCTAGTGGCTAATTTTGTTCGACCGAAAGAAAATTTTTTGGTAGGGCCAGATGAAACGAGATGGGGTTGTGAAGATGTTGTGGCCGAGACTTTGGTATAAAGTTTCCTACATATCTTGGGTCTCACGAGGATCAGGCCGCGTGTAGTTTTAGATTTAAGGACGAACGAGATCCCTAAAAATTGACAACAAGAGGCTTGGATAAGGATGGGGTAGCACGAATCAACCAGATTTAGAATGCATTAAAAAATGAGCCAGGTGAGAATAAGTTCACAAATTAGGGATAAGTCAAGAAGATAATAGGAAATGTGTTAGCGTTCGAGCTTTGTTATTCCTCGACGTTCGCGTAAGCAAACAACTAAAGCATATGCATCAAATACTTCGTAAAATAAACTGATGCAAAAAATTAAACATGATGCAAGTTCCCTTTAGACGATGAAAGTTTTGCTTTGAGATAAAAGGATGATGTCTATAAGCCATGATGTCTTGGTCCATGATACACAAAATAAATTTCATAAGCAATGAAATGATGTCTGCAGGCCATGAAAAATGACACCTTTAGACTATGACGCCTTAGGAGCATGATAAGCAGAAAATAAATTCCCTAGGCCTTGAAATGATGTCCACAGGCCATGAAAATGACGTCTTTAGACCATGACGCCTTAGGAGCATGATAAACTGAAAAGAAAATCCTCGGGCTATGACATGATGTCCACAGGTCATGAAACGATGCCTTTAGACTATGACGCCTTCGGATGAGAAGAAGAATGCTAATTCAAAGAAAGCAAATTATTCGAGAGCCTCAATAGTTCAATCGAAAGTTTTGATTTATTCGGGCTCAATGCACATAGGGCTCAGAATGCAACCACGGGCTCAAAATGCATAAAGTGGGCTTGAAATGCAAATAACAGGCTCGAAATGCATAAACAAACTTGAAATGCAAATAACGGGTTTGAAATGCATAGACGAGCTTGAAGTGCAAATAACGGGCTCAAAATGCATATATCTCGTATATCAAGGGCTCGATATGCAGATTCGAGCTCAAATGTATGCAAACACGGGCTCAGACGCATATATAAGAATGTATATCACGGGCTCAATATGCGAATACGGGCTCAAAATGCATATATTTCATATATCAAGGGCTCGATATGCAGATTCGGGCTCAAATGTATATCAAATGCAAACAGGGGCTCAGAGCATATATAAAAATGTATATCACGGGCTTAAAATGCGAATATGGGCTTGAAAGTGGAAAACTAAATAGTGATGGGCAGAGGTAACTAACATAACGTATAAATTTTGAGAACAAATCATAGTTCGGATAATTTTGGTAGGGTAGTGCTTTACCCAAACGACGTAAAATGGTAGACCATGCTTAACCCTTAAAAGCTTGGAGGGTAAAGCTTGACTCATCCAAAATCACAAGAGTAGCACGATGATAATAGGTTAAAAGTAGCAGAGAGTAGCATAAGAATAACAAAGAGCGTGGGAGCTCGAAAGTGGCCTGATAGTGACTCAATTCAATATCGTGAGAATAACGCAATAGTAGCCTGCAAACTTTTTAAAAATACTGGATAAAATGATTAGTTAATAAGCATGAGATAATATTTCACAAAATTAACAATTAGCTCGAATAAATTTGAAACGAAAGCGCTTAATCCGATCAAAATTTAGGAGGCAATGCTTAGCCTTTTAAAAATCAGAGGGTAGTACTGAACCCATAGGACAATGCTTAGTCCTTAAAGAAATATTTAGGGTAGTGCTTAACCCGTAGGACAATGCTTAGTCCTTAAAGAAATATTTAGGGTAGTTCTTAACCCGTAGGACAATGCTTAGCCCTTAAAAGAAATATTTAAGGTAGTGCTTAACCCGTAGGACAATGCTTAGCCCTTAAAAGAAATATTTAGGATAGTGCTTAACCGTAGAACAATGCTTAGTCCTTAAAGAAATATTTAGGATAGTGCTTAACCCGTAGGACAATACTTAGCCCTTAAAAGAAATATTTAGGGTAGTGCTTAACCCGTAGGACAATGCTTAGCCCTTAAAAAAAATATTTAGGGTAGTGCTTAACCCATAGGACAATGCTTAGCCCTTAAAAGAAATACTTAGGGTAGTGCTTAACCCATTCAGAAATCAAAGAATTAACACTTAGCTTCAAATAAACAACGTTCAGTTTTGAGTAACTTACTAAGGGTAGCGCTTAACCCCGTTCATGGACACACTTCAAGTAGTTTAGCTTTGCAGTTGATAACGAATACCTTTGTAAATCTAGATGATATGTAGAATGATTGCAAATTTGGTACCTATTGCTCCTGTTCTCAAAGAAAAATCATAAGATTAAAATGGGGAAGGCTGATTTGTGCCTTTATTTGTCCGTTGCTATCCTGATCTCATGATCTTGATGATCAAACTGGATGTCATGTCTTCCCATAGACGTCCTTTTTGGGAATCAATTCCTTGATTTGACTGAGCCTTGATGAAAGTTTGAGACCCTTCTCAGAATATCTGCCCCAGTGTAGAACATGACGTAGACTTCTGTTGCAAATGATGCAAAGTTGTGAATTTTTGAGGTCCCCTCAAAAATTCTACCCTAGTTGGTAAAGGAAAAGGGAAAGGAAATTTTATTAAGGTATAGACCGAACCCCATAAGGGCGCCTATGTATCCCTCTTAAACGGGAATCAGGTTCAACATAGTTCAGATTACAAGAAATGAAAGGTTCTCGAATAAAGGAATAAATCAAACTGAGGGTAGGTTCTGACTTCAACAGGCTTAATTTCGGGTCGATCAGTTTGGCATCAATCAGTGCTTGAATCTTGTCTTTCAAAGCTCGACACTCTTCTGCGGTGTGTCCTCTCATCCCTGAATGATAGTCGTAAATCTTATCATGATCGAGCCATTTCGCATGGGTATCCATCACTATTGCGGGAATTGGAGTGATATAGCCGGCAACCTTTAATCGATCATACAATTGGATTATAGGCTCACCCAAAGGAGTATACTGCTTAGATGAACTTGCTCGGGGTCTCGCAGGCTTGCGAGATTGTTGAATCGGTGGATTTTGATAAGCTGGGGGCCTTTGAAGTGCAGGTGGAGGAGGCTGAAAATGAGAAGGTTGCGCATGATAGGTAGAAAGGTTGTATAACGACATTGAGTGATGGTATGGAGGCAATTGGTATTGGAGTGGAGGTGCTTGGTATCCCCACGGAGTTTACGGTCCTTCTATAGGTGATACGATATTCACCTAATTTATATTCTTATTCTCAGTGGTCCTATCAGATTGCAAAGTTTTGCTGGCTGCTTGTAATGCTCCCCAATCGATAATGGTACCACTCTTGATACCGTCCTCAATCTTTTTGCCTAGTTTAATGAGCTCGGCGAAGTTCTTCTCACTAACCAGCATCAATCTATCATGCATTTACGGGTCCAGACTCCGCATAAAGATATCCTTCATTTGAACTTCTTCCATTGGAGGTCGCACTTTGGCGGCGTCGAACCTCCAACGGGTTTCATATTCCATGAATGTCTCTATAGGTTTTCTTTTCAAGTTCAGAATATAGTGTAAGTTCGGTGCATTCTCTGTATTGAAACTGAACCGTTCTACAAAAGCTGCAGCCATATCAGTCCAATTAATCCATTTCCTCGGATTTTTCTATACGTACCAATTGAGGGCATCTCCAGATAAACTTCTCATGAACAATATCATTCGAATCTTTTCATCTCTTCCTACTCCAATCAACTTGTCGCAATACATCCTTAAGTGGGCTTTCGGATCACCAGTGCCGTTGAACATTTCAAACTTCGGAGGTTTGTATCCCGCCGGTAGCTCGACGTCAGGATGTATGCATAGGTCTTCATAAATTAGGCCTTCTATCCTGTTGTCCCCTTCAATATTTTGTAATCGATTGTTCATCTTCTTGAGTTCCTCAGCCACAAATTGTATCAAGCTGTCTTTCTCAGAGAGTCCAGATTCTCCTAAGTGATGAGTGACCGGAGCAGTCTCCATATAAATGGGGTTTAGGGCATGATCTCTCGGAGCGTAGGCGTAATACATGTTGGATGTAACTGTAGGAGGTAAGTAATAAAACATGGTGGGTGGTCTTTGTGGGACAGCTTGATTTGAAGGAGTTGCATAAGCATTATGCGAATGTTTATATGATTTTGAGGAAGCGAGTAGGCAGGACTAAGACTGTTTTGAGGATATGAGGCTTGATGGGATGCCAGAGGAAGACTTGTAAAAGTAACATGAGGCTTGGTAGAAGCATGAATCTCAGCCTGCTGTTCTAACGAAGTTTCCAGGGGTACCGACAGATTGGTTGTATTACGAACTCGATATAATTCGCCTTGAAGTTCTAAAATCTTTTGCTCTATCCTTATAATTAAATCATTACATTCAGGTGGATACCTCAGTTCCGAACTCTCTGCAGAATCTTTTTGAGTGGTTGTGTCAATTCTGACTGCTGAACTATTACTGTCATTTATTTCCCTCTTGCTTCGGTCAATCGACAGCGAGAAAGATATGGCGGACGGTTATGCACAAATCAACCTTAGGAAAGTGAATAATCAAGATAAAAAAAATAAAATTAGTAAAAAATCAAGCATGACATGTTGTAGATAAAAAATTAAAGGAAAGAAACACATTAATACGCTTCACATTGTAAATAAAAGATTAAACACATTAATACGTTTTCTAATTTGGGGGCCTCTTTTGTGCCAAAGGTAGGCCTAGCGCATTTTGAAAGTCAAATATGCCATAATGTGTCATTCTATTTGCTCCACTAAAATTTCAAATACATAAAATAATAAATAAATTATTGTTTCATTTACATAATAAGATATTATAAGAAAATAAAGATTACAAAAAGTAGAGCTATAACTTAAATGGAAATGCTCTTCCATCTTGGGCCTCTTCTTTGCTTATATGACGCAGATTGATACTTAACAACCTGCATAATGAAATGTTAGTTTTACCCATCCCACCTAAGGAGCAAATAACCTACATTTTAGACATATTGATTTCTCAAATAAAAATGCAAATAGATATGATAATGTCCTTTTCGAGATCGTAAATCTCTTTGGACTTTGGGAAACGTTAAACTAATGGTCTCAATACACCAAAGGTATCAAGACTTCCTTGGGGATAATGCATGCATGACTTAACAGTTTCTAAGAGTTGGGTAGGCGGACTGAAAAATTCTTATGTGAAAAGGCACGTGGTCACATGATAGTAAAATCATCCACTCATCCCACGTATATGCCAACTCTCCAAATGAGTGTTTGAAAGAAATTTAGAGAAGCACAAAGCACAAGTTGCGTGTACGGTGTGTGATAGTGAGAAGTTCCCAAGTGGGGAAGTATGAGCGGAATGAGAGTTATGAAATAGTAACAATTAGCACATAAATCATAATAAGTAGTTAAGAGAAGCAATAAGTAAAAAAAAATAAACAAAGAGGATAAGGAATAAATATATCCTAAGTTATGTCATATAAAGAGATAATTGAAAATGATTAAACATGAAATATTAGCTTTAAACAAGAAAGCGTATGAGAAAATAGGGAGGGGATTAAACATATAGTAAATAATTTAAATAAGGAAACGAATAAGAGAATAAGGGAAAAGGATTAAACAAGGAAAAAAGAATATAATTTAAACAAGGAAGGAGATAAGGGAAAGAAAGATTTAAATGCACACAGATTATGTAGACGTCCTTTTCGGGATAGAGAATCCCTTAAGACTCAATGGTAAGGTTTTACTAAATCTTTGACGTGCCTTGGACGTCACAATTTTCTAGGTTTGAGATGATGCGTATTCCTTGGTAAAGGTTTACACGGTCAACATCTAAGAATAAGAATGAGTTTAGACACGGTTCCCTCAAGTGAAAAACTTGAGAGTGAGGAAGCTCATGACCGTCGACGCACCACTGATCGACTAAATTACAAGGCAATCCTAGAGGTGTTTTAAAAGTGAATGGTAGTGAAACCACACAACCGTTATCAAGTGTGTGTATGTGAATATTTAAGGAAAGATATAAAGGTAGGAGATTAAAATAGATTGACAGTTCATAAAAATAAATAAAAGAAAAAGGGAATGAAATTGATCATGTGAAATAAAATAATTCAAATAAGGAAAAATGACAAATAGAACATGCTATAACATATTAGGAAATAAAATATGCCACACAAAAATAGATATGCAAGTAAAGAAAAAATTTAACCTTAACTAAAGGTGACATAAATAAAATTTTCAATTAAAAGAAAAACGAATATGTATGCAATTAAAATATGAAATTCCCACATAAAAACGAACACGTATTGGTTAGAACCTAAATATATCCCCAGCAGAGTTGTCATGCTGTCGCGTCCCATTTTCCTCGCGAAAAGCGGAACTCGACATATGACAACTCTTTTAGGATTTATTAAATGAGAAGAGTCTCCTCCTAACGATTTGAGGTGCGTTAGGGCACCATACCAACCTAAGGGTCTATTATACTAGCCTAGGTCACCAGAGTTGGGTAAGGGTTCAAGTCACCTCGAAAGAAAGGTGTTAGGCACCTTTCGAGGTTCACAAATGTTGGTCCCTTTCAGATTTATTATTATGTGAGGGTATTTACGAAGCGATCAAATAAGATTGATTTTAAGCCTTTTATGTAGAAACAACTTAAATAAACTAAGTGATAAGAAGGAAGAAGATCGTTACAATATAATGAAAGGAATAAATTTAGCAATTTATGCAAATGAGGATTGACGAATAAAGGCAAACAATAACAAATAAATGATAAATTAAGAGGAAACAATAGCAAAACAAACAAATAACAATTTTAAGGATTGGAACGAACCTCAAAGAGGCACCTACGTATCCCTAAAGGGAATCAGGTCAAGCGTAGTTCTGCCCTTAAATAAATGGGGGCATTTTAACCTAACAGGATCACCTCGTGCGACTAAAATAATATTTCGTAACCTATTTAGGTTGCTCATATTATTCAGCGGGCACACACTATCATATCCCACTACCCGCCTAAATAATTTGTTATTAATCCTAAAGCGCTCTAAGTGAAGGAAAAACTAACGCCCTAGCATGTGCCTACCCATCCCAGTCTTAATGTCCAAGAGGCATTTGGACTACTATATTGGAGTTGGGTCTAAAATTCCTAGGGGTTTTTAAGGGTGATTAAAATCAAAAAAATTCAAGGATTTAAAGAAAAAGGCAGCACATAAGGTTCCACATAAGCCTCTAATATTAAAATACAAAAGACCCTAGAGCATGACCTCTGTGATCTAAGCGTGAATTTTTTTTAGATATGATTCGTGCATGACAGACAATGCATCTTATAAAAGATTAGGTCAAGATGGCATTTTCGTAATGATATGATAAGCATGTTTCAAATGCAGATGGAATACAAATAGAGTATAAACAGTTCTGAATAAACCCACAAACTGATTCTTGTAAAATGTGATTTCAGCCATTAAAGGCAGGACATAGGACACGCCCTATTAATCAAACTTAGGTCTTAAGGGCATGGTAAGTCCAATATTAATCAAACAAGCTAAAATTTATTAATTTAGCTAGTTAGGTCTTAGAGATAGACAGGCACAAAATTATCATAACAGGCTTCCTATTCACAAATCTGGATTAGCACATAGATATGTATGCATATTCCTAATATTGAATGATCAGAATAGTATCTACTATGTATATTAAAATGCTTTCTAAATCAAATTCCTATAGGCATGATTTCTAAATGATTAGTATCTCAAAACCTATTATACCGACATGTTTTCTAGGTTGACTAATAAGATGAGTTTGCACATATATCCCTATAGGCATAATATCTAGAAAAATAATTGCACCTGTATTGTTCTTGCAGGCAAGGTTATTAAATAAAAATATATAGTTTAAATTAAATTATTTAAGACCTATAGGCATGATTTCTATGAGTGTGTTAATCTTATAGGCATGCTTTCAAGATGAAGTTGAAAGTTAAGAAAACAGTAAAGAAATATAAGATCCCCACCCCTATAAACCCCTTTCCACTATTATTATTATTTATTTACATTATTACATACTGACAAAAATAGGATAACTAAAGAAATAAGTAAATACATCACAATGTATAAAATAAAACTAAATTGACTAAGTTTACAGCCCCTCCGATCCAGCAACTCTTCCTCTCCAATCAAGAAAAACCTGTTAAGCAAATAATGTCGCGAGTATACTCGTACGAGTATTTAGTTTTAATTACTTAAGCGAACATGCACTGTTAGATAAAATCGGACATATATGATGAAGTTAAAACATCAAACATCACAGAACGCACATTAGTGAAAGAGGACATTAAAATATACTAACCGGTTTATAATAATTCTGGCGAAGCAACGAGTACCAAACAACAAGTACCAATAAATTCTAAAGACTTCTTCCACAATTAAGACCTCAATTCTCAACACATCAAGATCACGAGAACCTCAAGGTTCCGAGAAGTGCTTGTGTTAAGGCGGATTGAGGGAATTATAGAAATAGAGCGAAAAGTAGGGCAATATTAAGAATAAAATAATTCGCAAGTCTTTTGACAATGTATAATGATAAACAAAAGATAAACCAAGTTATACTGTTAAAGAAATAAGTGAGGTCTGAATGGTAAAGCCCCCCAATGAATTAGAAAGAAAGGAGAAACCCGTTTATATACAGTCAATCCTATCATGAGGAAAAAGGAAAATTTCCCAATAAAAATCAATCAAAGAGCTAAAAGAAGAATGAAATAATCCAAAATCAATCAATGGAATTTATTTTCCTTAAAGAACATAATTGGATCAGTTAATCAAAGAGATTATTCTAATTTACTTTAAATGAAGTATACCATATCCATCAAGGGCAAAGAATAGTCAAACCACATAAGTTTCCCTTAAATAAATCCAACTAAGTGAGACCAATCATATGTTCATGTTATAGGAAAGGATAGGAAAATATAGATAAGAAAGGAAAGTACCAAAGGCAATTCACAATTTATGAAAGGTAAGTAACAAAGCTATTAGGCTTACATATACACCAATTCTCCACCACCACAAATAAATATCATTTACCAAAGTGTGATAATCAATACAAGGGAAATGACTCATCAACAATCTTCAATCAAAGATGTCATTAGAAAGATCAAATTAAACTATTACAAGATTGGAAGCTACTGCTACAACATATGTTATTCCTCTAATAAAGTAAATTAAACCGATTATACCAAATACAGGCAAATACGAAGTTGTCCCTTAGTACAACATCAACCATTTAAGGCATAGTATTTTAACCCAAGTAAAAAGAAAGTACTATGAGTTATCACATAATGGCTTCCAGAAATATGATCATTGGCAACACATTATTACATAAATAGTAAAAATAGGATTTATAAGAAATTAGTCAAGTTAAGAACTAAGGTTGTGTAGGCATATAATCAGTGTAGAACAGATACATTGAAATAATCTAAAATGAACCACGCAAATTAGGGAGCGAATAATCGTAGGGAAAATATGAACATATAGGCTTTAAACAAAACACACAAAACCTAGATCTGCTTGAAGAGGAAACATAATCTGCTAAGGGAAAGAGTCGAATACAACATCAAATTGATTCATAAGAATGCTTCACAATTTTAAATATCACAACTTGGCAGTGAGCATGGGCAAAAAATGTTTGATTTCAAAATATCTCAAAACATCATGAACAATTGAGGTTTAATGGTAGTGGAGGAATCTCATCGGACGTCACCAGTGGCGGCTGTTTGGGATGGCTTGGAGGTGTTTGTCAGAGCAGCGGAGGGAAAATAGAGAGAGGAGGCTGCGTGAGGATGAGGAAAAGAGGAAACAACGAGAGGCGTAGGGAGAAGGGAGGCGACTGGGTGGAGACGGAGAAGAAAAGAAGGAGATCTGGTGGCGAGGCGGTGGAGACGATGAGGTTGTGGTGGTCGTGGAAGTGAGGGGAGAAACAGAGATGAGAGGGAGCGAAGAGAGGGGGTGCCTGAAATAATGGTGAGAAGGGAGGTTCGCCGGCGGCTGCCGGAAGTAATGGTGGTGCGGCGCCGGTGTTTCCATGGTGAAACGGGAGAGGGAAAAGAGGGAGTAGGGGCGGCTTCTGCTGGTTTAGGGAGAGGGAAAATGAAAATGTTAATTAGGGTTTGGGGATTTTTTGATAAATAAGGGAATGGGTAGGGTTAATTATCAACCGTAGGATTAAAAGAGATGGACGACTAGGATTGATTTTGGGATAAATGGGTCGGTTTATGGATATATCCACGGGTCGCGAATTGGGTATATGGGTTGAATTTAATTGATAGTTGAAATTGAATTTAAATAGTAGCCAGAATGGTAAAAAGGCTAAAATTGATATAATTTAAGCAGAAAGTGACTAAACTTTAAATAAATTGAATGAAATTTAATAGAAAATGGTTAGAATTTAAATGAATTGGAGGAAAATTGAATTCGCTACTATTAAATTAATGAAAATACTACACTTGTAAATAACTTAATAAATAGATAATATAATATTTTAAATTATAGGAAAATCATATAAACATTATTATTGATATAAACAAATTCTAAATTTGAGTAAACTCATGTAAATATTATATGATTAATAAATTATTATATTTTATAAATAACTCAATGACTACGAAATATAATTAACTTATCAAAAATTATATAAACTTTATTATCGACATAAGTAATTTATAAATTCAAATAGTATTATTATACAAATAAATTTGTAAAATTAGTAAATTTATGTAAATAGTTTATAAAGATTAAGTAAAATATACATTTCACAATAAGAGCGTATATTAATACTAAATATATTATATACGACATAATTATTTAACATCAAAAAATTAATAAATTGAAATTAGCACAACATATATATATGTAATCTAAAATAATTTCGCAATATTATGATAATTAATTATTTTATAAATATAAATACAAATCGAATATTTGCGTAAAAAAGGTAAATAAAATATATATATGTAAGCAACATATATGGGCGTAGGGAGGTCAAAATTGGGTGTCAACAACGAGTTTATGGTGATGTCCTTTGGGTTAACAAACCCCCCAATAGCCTTTATGGATTTGATGAATAGGTTCTTCAAGCAATACCTGGATATGTTCATCATTATATTTATCAACGACATTCTGGTGTACTCCAGAAATGAGGAAGAGCAGGCCAATCACCTAATGTTAGCATTGCAAGCATTCGGGGATCGCCAGTTGTTCGCCAAGTTCAGCAAGTGCGAATTCTGGTTAATGTACGTGACCTTGTTAGGTCATGTGGTCTCAGGTGAAGGAATACAAGTAGACCCTCACAAGATAGCAGCCGTGAAAGATTGGCCCTGACCTACCTCTCCTAATGAAATCAGGAGTTTCTTGGGTTTGGTAGGTTATTACCGACAGTTTGTGGAAGGTTTCTCCTCTATAGTATCTCCTCTGACTAAGTTAACTCAGACGAAGGTGAAATTTCAGTGGTCGGATGAGTGTGAGAAGAGTTTTCAGGATTTGAAGACTCGACTCACTAACGCTCCAGTTTTAACCTTACTGGAAGGATCAGATGGGTTGATTGTTTATTGTGACGCTTCCAGAGTTGGACTCGGTTGCATTCTGATGCAGCGAGGAAAAGTGATAGCCTATGCCTCCTGACAGCTCAAAGTTCATAAGAAGAATTATCCAACCCATGACTTAGAGTTGGCATCGGTGGTATTCGCGCTAAAAATTTGGAGACATTACCTTTATGGGGCCCACATGGATGTGTTCACAGATTACAAGAGTCTTCAGTATGTATTCAGCCAGAAGGACCTAAACCTGCGTCAGAGACGGTGATTGGAGTTGCTAAAGGACTATGACATGAGTGTAATGTATCACCTAGGCAAGGCCAATGTGGTGGCTGACCCACTAAGCAGACGGTCTATGGGGAGTGTGACGCATATCGAGGAAGACAAAAAGGAGTTAGCAAGGGATGTTCACAGACTAGCCCGGTTAGGGGTGCAGCTGGTGGACTCAGTCGAAAGTGGGGTGGTAGTCTAAAGTGGATCGAATTCATCCTTGGTAGTTGAAGTTAAGTCCAGACAAGATGAAGATCCAGTCCTACTTAAACTTAAAGAAGTAGTTCTCAGAAAGGAGGTTGAGGCTTTCTCCAAAGGGGGAGATGGGGTGCTTCGTTACCAGGGAAGATTGTGTGTGCCTGATGTTGGTGAGTTGAGATAGAAGATATTGGTTGAGGCACACAGCTCGAGATACTCCATTCACCCTGGTGCTACTAAAATGTACCGCGACTTGCGGGATATTTACTAGTGGAACGGCATGAAAAGAGACATTGCTGAATTTGTAGCCAAGTGCCTGAACTACCAGCAAGTCAAGATGGAGCACCAAAGGCCAGGAGACATGACCCAATATATCAATATACCCATGTGGAAGTGGGAAGAAGTGAATATGGATTTCATCACGGGTATACCGCGGACTCGTCGGCAGCATGACCCAATCTGGGTAGTGGCAGATCGGATTGCTAAGTCAGCCCACTTTCTCCCAGTTAAAACCACAGACTCAACTAAGGACTATGCCAAACTTTACATTCAAGAGTTAGTTAGAATCCATGGGGTGCCTTTGGCTATCATTTCAGACAGGGGGACTCAGTTCACCTCACACTTCTGGAAGTCCTTTTAGAAGGGACTAGGCACTCAGGTCAAACTCAACATCGCTTTTCATCCGTAGACGGATAGACAAGCTGAGCGGACCATTCATACCCTAGAAGATATGCTAAGAGCATGCACGATCGATTTCAAGGGTAATTGGGATGACCATTTTCCTCTTATCGAGTTTGCATACAACAACAGCTACCATTACAGCATCCAGATGGCCCCATTTGAAGCGTTGTATGGTAGAAGGTGTAGATCTCCTATAGGATGGTTCGAGGTTGGTGAAGCTACCTTGATAGAGCTAAACTCAATTCACAAGGCAATGAAGAAAGTTCAGCTCATCTGAGAATGGTTGAAAATAGCTCAGAGCCGTCAGAAATCTTATGCCGATGTGCGGAGAAGAGAATTGGACTTTGCAGTTGATGACTGGGTATACCTGAAAATTTTGCCCATAAAATGGGTGATGAGGTTTGGAAAGAAGGGGAAACTCAATACGAGATATGTGGGACCTTACCGAATTTTGAGGCGTATCGACAATGTGGCCTATGAGCTAGAGTTACCTTTAGAACTAGAATTTGTACACCCAGTTTTCCATGTGTCACTTCTGAAGAAGTGCATCAGAGATCCAACCTCAATTGTGTCATTAGAAAACATGGGAATAAAGGATAGTCTCACATATGAGGAGGTACCGGCCCAGATCCTTGACTGTCAGGTTCGTAACTTTAGGAATAAAGAAATAGCTTCAGTGAAGGTCCTATGAAAAAATCAGCAGGTTGAAGGAGCTACGTGGGAGGCCGAAGCAGATATGATGTCCAAATACCCGCACTTTTTCTCTACCGACTCTATTGTAACTTGAAATTCTAGTTTTGCCTTAGGATCTAATCTAGTTGTTGAATTCAATACATGTGTATACGTTTCTTTATGACTTTGAATGTGTGTATCGAAAGTAAATTCAGTTCAGTTGTGTATTTTGAAATGGAAGAAGTTATTCTGGCAGTTTTGGAGTTAAATGAGCAGTATTTGGAAATTTTGATTGCTATTTTTCCCCTGTGTGTTTTGTACATGCGAGGATGAATGTTTACTAGGGGGAAATATTGTAATGCCCTGAAAACTCAAAATCTAATTCTGGGACTTAAATCTAGAAATCTGAAAAAGCTGCAGAAAAGCTATAGGACGACCCATGTAACGACTCGTTAAGTGACCCCACGACTCGTTAGATGAGCCGTGAGAAGGAGGTTTGAGATTTTACAGAAGGGAGGTAGTGTACCATATGAGGTACTTCACGAGTCGTGGTCACTGACCACGACCCGTTAGGTCACTCGTGGTCAGGCCTGAGTTAGAAATATATTTTGTTAACCAGTGTACTTGACGGGCGGGGACAACGAGTCGTGGTCCCCAGTAATGACTCGTTATGTCCCCCATTACCAGCCTTATTGAGGTTTTAGCCAGTGTACCTGACGGGAGTGATCACGATTCGTGATCAGCCACCACGACCCGTTAGATCACCCGTTGGGGCATCTAGCAGTTTTTTCCAGCGAATTTCTAAGGGCTATTTAGTAATTTTCTACACTCCCAAGATGTAAACTACGTCGTTTTAGTAATAAGTTTAGACATTTTAGTGGGGAGAAATGGTTCATTCCTCATTCCCCACTTTCAGTTCTCAGAAACATCGAATGTTCTCCTCTCAAGAACCCTCCAAGCAAGACTAGGGCTTCTCATCTCTTGCAGCAGCTCAAGCTTCTTATCCGGAAGGATTTTTGTCAGGTATGTGGGAATTCAACAAGGGAATTGTCCTTCCCTTGTGTCCCCCAAAACCCTCCCATAATTTCGCTATCAGATTAGCCCTGAGATTTTCGAATATGAAGAGATTTCACGTTGGTTTTCATTAATTTCAGTTGGGTTATTATCCATGTTTATTATTCATATGATCTCCATCAGTTCCTAGTAAATTGTTGATGTTATTTCCAAAGGGAATTTAAGCCCTAATTTTTGGACTAAAGGCTATTGGTGTATTAAATTCCTTCCAGTTTGTGAAGTACATTTTGTGCTGAATTTCCTAGTAATTCTTATTATATATGTGTGTGTTGAGTAATTATTCCATTGATAGGAATGATTTTAGCCTTGTTGAATGATATTTCTTTAATTCTTGAGATTTTGCTAGATTATGGAATTTCCGTGTTGTTAGAATGAGTTGAGTTCTCTATTAGCTGCTTAGTAATTCAGTTCAGTAGAATGTAGAACCTCTTCAGAACTATTCAGAAATTGTCAACTGATCAGTTTGACTATAGTCTTTTCCTGAGGTGTCAGTGGTGCCTCCCAGTTATCAGAATCAGACTCAAAATCTAGTTTTTGTCCATTAGGCGGTCATGACATTTTAGATATAAAGCTCTGACCAGCCCCAGGACCCCAGTTCAGTTTATAGTTTATTCATAGATGGTTATGACGCTTACAGATAAGCAGCTCTGACCAGTCTAGAACCAGGTTTCAGAATCTAGTCTGATAAGACTCTCAGAGTACTTTCAATTATATGTCCCTGACTAGTCTTGGACCCTAGTTTCGAGTTATCAGCTTAGCAGTTCAGTATAGGTTTCCAGTAGGAGTAGGACTTAGCACTGAGTGGGCCAGGGTTCTAGTGCACCTGTTGGCCATTGCGTGTCATTTTAGTTCAGACTTTATATTTAGTTATGTTTCTCCCACTTACTCAGTACGTTCAAAGTACTAACGCATATGTTTATGCTGTATCTTTTCATTGCAACTGTAGGTTTCCAGACTCAGCATCGTTAGCCGTTGCTATCCAGATCCTCCCCTGCCGCAGTTAAAGTGTGAGTCCTCATCATTCGACGGCCTTATTCCATTTCCTTTCAGTTGATTTATTATTTTAGTTTGATTTAGAGTTAGTTAGGGGCTTGTACCAGCAACTCATCAGTTAGTAGGCTTTCAGACACAGAGTTAATTTCAGACTTCAAATGTTTAAAATTTTAATGTTTTCTTTTAGTTTATTTTCTCAAATGCTCTTATGCTGTTATTCCAAAGCTTTTGCTATTTATATTGTTTTACTCAGAATACCGGTGTATGATAAACCAGGGATTGACTTGGGGTTACTTGTGACTTCAAGTACTGTGTTACGTCCAAGGTGTAGTCTTGGGGCGTGACAGGGCCCCACTTGTGGAAACACTGTCATACTTGTGGTGTATGTGGTGGTCTGGATGGGCATTGGAGCAATTGCTCAAATTATTATTCCCTTTCTCCAAGCCCCTATTATGTTGTTCCTATTATTTTTGATATTTATAGGAATAATGAAGAGGAGGAACATCATGCTTAAATGCGTGATATGGAAAAACTGATCTTGGAGCATATGGAAGTAATGAGGGAGCAGCTTACTGAACAAGGAAAATCCTTAAAAAGGATAAATACCAAGTTCACAAAGATGATGGATGAGGTTGCAACTTGTAATGATTTATAAGTCACGATCTTAGCTAATACTCAAGAGGAACCTCAAGTGGAAGGGAGAATAGAGCTCAAACAAGAGATAGGCCAATTTGGCTCAAGTATCCATGACCTGCAGGGTCTTTTGAATGAAAAAGTTGAGGCGTCTAAGGCCTAATTACAAAGTGTTGCAGATACTAGCCAATGCATGGAACAAAAAGAGGAATCCCAACCATTAGACTATTCGTTGTTGGTTGATATCGCTGTTGAGAAGGTGGATAAAAATGAGGATGTTAAGCATAATGCAATCTTGGAGTTAGGGCATGTTAGTCCTCATTCTAAGCACTTATCGACATTGTGTTTGGTTGGCAACCTAGAAATAGAGCCTTCCAAGCCTATGGAGAGATGTGTAGATGAGGAACAATGCCCCTATATTTTAAAATTTATTATGCCAAAGAGACATAACAACATCCCTCACTTAAGGGCCAGGAAATACAAGATGCAACATTTACTACTTGGTCCCTCCATGTTTACACCACCGCCCCTTGAGCATAACAGAAAGTTGGAAAAGAAACTAGGGATGAAATTTATAAGATTAAAGTGGAAGCAAAAGTGGTGAAACTTGATGACATCGTGCCGCGATGTTAAATCAAGCGCTTGTTGGGAGGCAACCCAATTTCTAATAGTGTAGTTTTTCTTGTTTTTCTATAGTGTTAGTTTTTTGTTATTTTTCTTTTGTAGAGAAAAGGAAGTCTGAGTACCTGGAATCAACACTAAGGAGCATGGTCTGAGCTTAAGTGCGGCGTTGTGCGACCTGCGAATACAAGAAATCTGCTGCTAGCTAGGCCCTAGAGGGCCTCAAGGAGTAATTTATCACTCTTATCTGATCTTTGATTGTAGATGTTCTGAGGACAGAGCATGACTTTAAGTGCGGGGTGAGGGTGTGCTTCCCTGAATTTTGAGGTTGAGAGTGAGTATGCCGTCAAGTTTTGTTTGAAAATTTTTAAAAATGGCATGTCTCCACCTTTTGATTTTTTATGGCCTTGGTTCTTTTCCGAAAGGAAGACCTTCGAACTAGGTATTTGTGTCATTTTTGTAGGAGTAGTTGTAGCCATAGAGTAGTGACCCTTCCCTATAAAGGATGGATGATGACCATCTTAAGGGAATTTAGTCACATTTTATTTTATTTTATTTTTGTTGGAGTCAGACATAAGTTACTTGTGTGCTCTTTGACATTCCACTTAGATGCTAAGCTAGAGGCAATGAAGTGTTCATCTTAAATTGAATAAGTTAGAATTCCATGAGAGACACACAAATTTCTTTAATTCGACTCAAGATACTTTTTGGGCTTAATAATGAAAAATATCATTCAATGTGATTGTATTAATGTGTAGCTATAGAAAACTGACTAGAGTCTTAATGCCATGTGAGGTGAGCTTAATTATAATATTTTGTACATATTGTAGCATCTAGAACTTGCCTTAGTATATGTTGGATGACTAGTTCTGTAGAGCGTTAAGAGATGATTAAGGCGTTTCTCTGAAAAAGCCATGTTTCCCATGTTGTTTTACCTTCCTGAACATTTCCAATTGTACTCCCCTTGAGCCTTAAGCCTTATTCTTTTCTTAGCTACAAAAATAGCTTATTCCCTTTTGTTATGTGACCTTCAGAATTGTTGATCCAAAGTAGTCTTAAGCACTTTGAGGCTTTAAAGTGAAGGTCCACCAAAGCATGAATGATAAGAGAAAGAAAAAAATGTGGAAAGTAAGAAAAAGTAGAGGTGCCCATAGAATGTGTTTTCTACTTGTTGCAAGGAAAATGAAAGAAAGAGTTTTAAGAATGAAAATTCTTAGTGATTCTATGAGCAAAGACTAGCAGTCAAGTAGTAAAAAAGGGGCATGAAAAGAAAAGAAAAAAGGTGATTAGTGAACAACAAGGAAAGAGTGGTGGACTTGAAAGATAAAAAATTTCTTAAACGTGCTTAGGATTGGTAGTTACTATAAGAGAAAAATCATTCCTACCCATCCCTTAGATGACATTACAATCAATAAAAGTTCTTATGATCTTAATCTCTTGAAATAACTAAGTAGGCTAAGTGTACATGAAGGGAAAGCTTATAATATGTTGCATACGTATAATACATCTTTTCTGAGTGTGAATGTGTCTTACTTATTATGTTCCATTCTTTGCATTGATTTGAGAGAGGAATATCACTAAAATTGAGAGGCATAAGATGTCTAAGTCGGTGCACTATGTGTTGCATGTTTTGTATTTAATCATGTTGGCCCTGTTTTGAAAAATGAGTCGGTTATAGAAGTTGTGTAGTCTTGAATGCAAAAATTTTGCATGTGCTTGATGTGAATTACTTAAGTTGATGAATCACTTAATCATATATTCTCTGCTAACTGTTTGAGTGTGAATTGATAGAGGTGACAAGTGGTAAAAAAATATGAGTTTGTACATGGAGTTGAGGATTGTTCGAGGACGAACAATAGCTTAAGTATGGGCTGGTGATGTTGGGAATATTCTTATGCCCATTTGCCATGTTTTTACTCATAAATTTCCTTGTTTTGAGTTGATAATCCTTATGAAATATATGAATTCATATTTTCGTGTGTCTTATGAGCTAATGAATGTTTCTAGATGTTTTGAGTAGGAAATCAAGGAAAAAGGACCTAAAAATGACTCAAGGTGTAAAGAAGATGAGTGCGCGAAAGTCGGCCTGGGGCTATGGCTGGCGTGGTGCGCCCAACACTTGTGTTTCATAGAAAAATGCACTAAAGCTGGTGATATGGATGGCGTGGTGCTAGGTTTCTTAGTTTCGGAGATGAAAATTTGACTAACATCTTGGCGAGATGAATGGCGTGAAGCCCCAGAAGCATTCTAAACTTAGTAAATTTTCCCGCACTAGAAGGGTCCTAAAGTTCAGAAATTTGACAAACACTCTGGTGCTACGGATGGAGTGGAGCGTCAAAGGTGTTTAGAAATGTAGAGGGCAAAAGTGTTATTTGAGGGCTCACCCATAAATATAATATCTAGGTCATTTTTAGCATATCTTACATCATTTGTTTGATCGTAGAAATATGTTAAAACAACTTTTGGAGGATAGAGAATTTCTACTTAGGTTTCTTATTTTCTTTATCTTTTTACTTCGAATGATGATTATGTCTTTGTTTTTCTGCTTGTCTATGAGTGTCTAGATGCCCATTCTTGGATTTTGGCCATTGTTGATGGTTGAAGTTTGATAGATTGATTAATTCTAGTTTTGATTCTTCATTAAAGGTTGTTTATATTTATTTATTTTAATTGCTTATTCACTAGACTTATCACCTTGTGAGTAAATCTGTTGACTTTTCATTGAACTTGGGAAAGGGAACTGAAAGGGTTAAAATTAAATGTAAAATAGGAATTCAAAAATCATTTGACCCATTGATTGATGGTCAGAAGTTGCTGTTGAGGGTAGGGATATACCCTTCAATCCTATTTTTTTGAAATATAAGTAGGCATAACCAACATTTCATGTTTCTCCTGCGACCATAGGGATATAGGCGTTAGAGTTCATGAGATAGTACTTGGATGCTTGGGAGAGTGGCAAGAAATGGGATAGTAACTTGAAACTAGCAACATTAGGAAGAATCAATCTAGCATAATCACGTCTTGAAAACTCAATATGAAATGAAGGTGCCAATTCCCTAAATTTTCATCATCATTTGAAGTATAGACAAGTTTGCAACAGTCTTAGTCTTTAGTTAATTTTTCATTTTAAGTTTTTAGTAGTTTAATTCTTCAAATCATTCCCCATTTATCTATTGTGTTAGAATAGCGAAATAAAGAGATAAATATTAAAACAATTGATCTGACAAGTCTCTGAGGGATCGATAATTGGGACTTCACCATCCTATATTACTTGACGACCATGTACACTTGGCAAACATCAAGTACAGACTTAAGTTCATATATTTGTCCAAATATGCTCTGGAGATGGTATCGTACATGAGGATAAGGATGAGGAAGTTTGTGTTTGGTCTAGGTAAACATGTTAAGAAGGAAATCAAGGCTATACTGCTGATTAATGAGATGGATATCTCATGGTTAATGGTACATGCACAACAACTAGAGGAAGATAAGGAAGAGTCCCAGAGTAAGAATGCTAAGATAGAAGGCAATGAGGCTACATAACAGAGAAATGGGAATGGAAATTGGCCCTATTTAAGAAAGAGGTCCTTCTGACCTACATAGTCAGCTAATGCTCCAACACAGAGTCACAGGAATAATCAGAGATCATAGTGATAGAATGGTATAGTGTAATACCTCGAAAGCCCTAAGATCAAACCCTAGGGCTGAAACGGAGAAAACAGGATTTTCTCCACCAGGTCACAGGACGAGTCGTCCAGTGATCCGTGAGGTGCACCACAAGTTGTTAGGTGGCTCGTGGAGTAGAGGGTGAAATTGGTTGGAATTTTGGTCAAGGGGTTGACCAAGGGAGAGATCACGAATCATGTCCAGGACCACGAGTCGTTATGACACTTGTGGTCAATAGTTGGCTTGAAGGTTGATGGTTATGGCAATGTTTGTCACGCCCCACCTTCGGAGGCATGGCTGGCACCTGGTGCCCTACTAGGGTCTGAATTGGTCTGACTAAGCTTACGCACCTCTGGTGCAAAACTAATATCAATCCTCAAATCAAGAAAACAGCGGGCTATATATAGGCTGTAAACAAAGCCCCCGGTCGATAAGGCCTTATAACCACCTGTAAAAGAAAACAGCTAACCAAAAACAGGTAATAATAGGGAATCCTATGCGGGACAACGAGACCACCATGATGTCTAGTTATGACTGTAAAGTAAATCCAGTACTAAACTAAATTATGGTTGACAAGGCCGCTAACTAACAGCTAAACAAGGCCCAACATGGCCAACACGTAAGATAAAGCATACTTGGGCCCCACATGGCCATCAACAGCTAACCACAGGGAATCTGAAACAATCTGCAAGCCTCTAGGAGTGATATAATGGTCGAGACAGGGCCCCGACCTACCCATGAATTGTACAAACAAAAAGAAGTAGACCTTCTAGCTATTAGCTCCAGAGGAATGGAGCTGACTGCCCTGATAACTCTGGTTGAAAGCTAAGAAGATCCTGGTCCACATCTATTAGCACCTGCAGGCAAGTAATGCAGCGCCTCAGAAGGGTGTCAGTACAATATGTACCGAATATGTAAGGTAGTAACTATAAATAACTGAATGAACTGAAATGAAACTGAAAGTAACTGAAAATAAGGGATAGAATTACTACCTGAATAGTTGAACTTCTTCCTATCTAATTTATCAGTAACTACTGCAAACAAGAACCTTACCTGACCCCCATAAGTCGGAAGGTACAACCAGCATAGAATAACCCACCCGAGGCCCACGTAAGCCCTGGTGAGCGCACTTCAATCTATACACACCTAACAAGGTCAAAACAGGTCAACTAGTGGTTATAGCCGTCCCACCAGTCCTTTGGGTCTATAACTGAGCCTGCTCAGCCCCTGAGCTGTAGTTGTGTCTAAGTCCGATGGACTCCTGATATCTGCATCCCGGGCACCAGGCTCGCCAGGGGATGTGGTGCCGATATAGCATATAATAGTCCAACCTTGGAATGGACTGTATGAGGACCTTGAACCCTATCTTCGTCCCTTGCGGATGACATACTGCTCCTTGGGAGCGAGGTCATGTCGCCCCTGGTTATGGAAGGCTATACAGGGCAAAGACAATCCCAAACTACACATAGGATACTGGACTCATCTAGTAACAACTACTAATTACAATACATAAGCTTATGTCTTTCTTATTGGGATTCAAACTGAATCATGATGCTAAAGAAACTAACTTGCTGAACGAATTTTCCTTAACGTAACCGGATCGTCGATTTCTAATTAACTGGCGAGTTACAAATTGTACTCAATAGCTCTTTCCAATTGTGATCAGTTTGACTATAGTCAGTTCTTGAGGTGTTAGTAAGGCCACCCAGTTATCAGTATCAGTTTGAGTTTGTTCTCTAGACGGTTATGACGCTTCTAGGTAAGAAGCTTTAGCCAGTCTTAGAACACCAGTTACAGTTATCTGATGAAATAAGACTCTCAAGGTACTTCCAGATAAGTAATCCTGACTTATTCTTGGGCCCCAGCTTGGAGCTATCATCTTAGTAGTTAGACTAGGGCTATCCAGTGGAAGTAAGACTTAGCACCGAGGGGACCAGGGTTCTAGCACACCCAGGTTCCCAGAACTATGTTGCTACCGTAGGTTATTTAGCCCAAATGGGCCCAGACAGTGATTTCATAGTTCATGCCTCTATACCCTGGCAAGGTATATTGGGTCCTATCAATGGGGCATATACATCGAACTCCACGTTTAGCTCACATGGTTATATGTCGGTTATAGACTCTCCCACTTGTTAGTACAGTCTCAGTTCAGTTTAGATCAGTTTAGCTTAGCTCAGCATCTCAGTTCTAGGACATGTTTATGACCATCAACCAAGGTCATTATTGACCATATCAGTTATAGTTAAGTTTTACCAGTTTACAGTATCTCAATTTGTTGTTTCA
The DNA here is from genome assembly GCA_035772735.1 of Datura wrightii. Taxonomy (NCBI): domain Eukaryota; kingdom Viridiplantae; phylum Streptophyta; class Magnoliopsida; order Solanales; family Solanaceae; genus Datura; species Datura wrightii. The sequence goes on along the minus strand of JASDFA010000001.1, from coordinate 177,675,757 downwards.
TGTTATTGCATTTCAGTTACTAATTCTTTCATGCTTATTATACCTCTCACTTACTCAGTACATTCAAAGTACTAACGCATACCTTCCATGTCATATCGTATTACGATACAGGCGCAGGTTCTCAATCCCAGCATCGTCAATAGTTCCCTCAAACAATATCAGCAATAGTGTTTAGTGAGTCCTCATCTTCTGGGAACGATATTTGTTTTCAGTTAGTTCTTTTCAGTCACACTTTAGAGTTAGCTAGGGGCTTGTCCCATCAACTCATAGTTGGCTTTAAGACACAGTTATGCAGTATTGTTTCTTTTGATATATTGACTTAGTCAAACTATTATTTCTTGAATAGTTGTATTTTTAAAGCTTTCGCTTATGTTTACTCAGTTTACCAGTGTAATGATGGACCATGGGTTAGCTTTGGGGTCACTTGTGGCACTAAGTACCATGTCTTGTCTACGGTATAGACTCGGATCACGACAAACTTGGTATCAAAGCACTATGTTTAGAGTAACCTAGGATGTCTAAAAGCCGCATCGACTAGAGTCCTTTTCATGGGTGTGAAGTGCGCCATACTTATGAAGGGGAGGATACAAGACGTTCTTAGGAAAACTCCATTTTGTTCCTACTCTTTATTGTGCATTGAAGTCTAGTTCCGATAATATCCTCCTAACTCGTGCTCTATTCATTTCAATAAAACTATGCCTCCAAAATGAGGAAACGGGAGAAGGGCTGGCGATGCCAACAGACCTACCCCACCAGCTCTAGTAGCCCCTCAAGATGACCAAGTGTCCTCAGCAGAATTCCAAGCAGCATTCTAGCTAGTGGCTCAGACAGTGACTAACCAAGTGAACCAGCAGGTGGTTACGGTAATACAAATGGGCCCGCAGCAGCTTCTAGGGTTTAGGACTTCATCCGAATAAAAGCTTCAGCCTGTCGTGGATCCAAGGTGGGAGAGGACCCGCAGGAGTTTGTAGATGAGGTACGAAAGATCACCCCAACTATGGGTGTTAGTTTCGCAGAGAGTGTTGATCTGGTTGCCTACTAGTTGAAAGGGGTGGCTCATATTTGGTACGATCAGTGGAAGGAAGGGAGACTAGCAAGAGCAGCACCAGTAGGGTGGGAAGAGTTCACCATAGCATTTCTAGACAAATTTTTCCCTTAGGAGTTGAGGGAGGCTAAGGTCGCAGAGTTCATGAATTTAAAGCAGGGTAACAGGACTGTGAAGGAGTATGTGTTGGAGTTCACTCGATTGTCGAGGTATGCTCCGGAGATGGTAGCCGAGCCAAGGGCTTGCATGCTCAAATTCATCAGCGGAGTATCAAACCTGGTACTTAAGGAGTGCAGGACCACGGTGCTTATCAAGGACATTAACCTCTCCAGCGTCATCATTCATGCTTAGTAGATTGAGGCATAAAAGTTGAAGGATATGGAGTGGGAGAACAAGTGGGATAGAATAGGTCAATCTGATTATGACCACCAGAGGTCCAACAGTAGTATCCTCCCACAGAAGCAGCAACAGAGGACTCCAGCACCCACATTAGCCAGCTCCCCTACTTTTCGATCCCGCAAGGATTGGAAGGGTGGAGCATCTGACCAGTCCAAGAGTCACAGTGCCAGCAATCGTTATCTAGCTTATCCTAGGTGTGGCAAGAACCATCCAAGTGAATGCCTCCTAGGAAAAGAGGGTTACTTTTGATGTGGACAACTAGGTAACCGGTTAAGGGAGTGTCCTTCAGTTGGACGGGGAAAATCATAGTCTACCACTTTCGCAGCCCCAGCAGGTCGTGCAGCTCAGTAGGGTAACACTTCAGGTACGGATGGCGGTCAAAGCCAAAATCACTTTTATTCCTTTTCCTCTTATCAGGGTCAAGAGAGCTCACCTAATGTGGTACCAGGTATGTTATGTCTTTTCCATCTAGATGTGTATGCCCTACTAGATCCCGAAGCCATAATCAGCTATTCAGTTTGAAATCAGTCCTGAAGTCATCTCCGAACCATTCTCAGTCTCTATCCCAGTTGGTGAGTCAGTTAGATCCAGCCAGGTGTACAGAAATTGCCCAGTCTCAATTTTGAGTAAGGTTATCCCAGCTGATCTAGTAGAACTAGATATGGTCGATTTCGACCTCATTCTCAACATGGAATGATTATATTTCGGTTATGCCTTAGTCGACTGCATAACTAGAGTCGTTATATTTCAATTTCCAAATGAGCTAGTTCTAGAGTGGATGGGTAGTAGTTCCGTGCCAATGGGTCAGTTTATTTCCTACCTCAAGGCAAGGAAGCTTATCTCGAAAGGGTGCATCTATCACCTAGTCCGGGTCAAAGATTCTAGCTCCAAGACCCCATCTATCCATTCAATTCCTATTGTCACTGAATTTCCTAACGTGTTTCTCAAAGATCTTCCCAGAGTTCCTCCCGAGCAGAAAATGGAATTCGGCATAGACCTTTTTCCAGACACTCAGCCCATCTCTATTCCTCCTTATAGAATGGTTCCAGCTTGAGCTTAAGGAGTTGAAGGAACAGCTAAAATACCTCCTTGATAAGGTTTCATCAAGCCCAACATCTCTCCATGGGGTGCTCTAGTGTTGTTCGTGTGAAAGAAAGATGGTACTCTCAGAATGTGTATCAACTATCTTCAAATTAACAAGGTTATAATTAAGAGCAGGTATCTCCTACCCAAGATTGAAGACTTGTTCGATCAACTTCAGGGAGCTAGTTTTTTTCCAAAGTAGATCTCAGGTCAGGGTATCATCAGCTTAGGGTCAGGGAATGTGACATACCGAAAACAACTTTAAGAACTTAGTATGGTCACTATGAATTTGTGGTTATGTCCTTTGGACTAACTAATACCCCTGCAGCTTTCATGGACCTAAAGAACAGAGTATTCAAGTAGTATCTAGACATTTTTGTCATTGTGTTCATAGACGACATTTTGGTGTACTCTAAAAATGAGGAGGAGCATGTTAACCATTTGAGGATAATGTTACAAACTCTCAGAGGCCGTCAACTGTTCGCTAAATTCAGCAAATGCGAATTCTAGCTAAAGTATGTGGCTTGCCTTAGTCATGTGGTCTCAGGTGAGGATATTCAAGTAGATCCTTAAAAGATAGCAGCGGTGAAAGACTGGCCAAGACCTACTTCCCTAACAAATATCAAAAGTTTCCTGGGTCTAGCCGATTATTACCAACGGTTTGTAGAAGGATTTTCTTCTATTGCATCTCCTATGACTAAGATAACTCAGAAAAAGGTGAAGTTTTAGTGGTTAGAGGCCTGTGAGAAGACTTTCCAAGAGTTGAAGACTCGACTCACTACAGCTCCAGTTTTGACCTTACCAGAAGGAACAGATGGGTTTGTAGTCTACTACTGTGATTCTTCCAGAGTTGTCCTCGGTTGTGTTTTGATGCAGCAGGGTAAGGTGATAGTGTATGCCTCCAGAAAACTCAAGGTGCATAAGAAGAGCTATCCTACTCATGACCTTGAATTGACAGCGGTAGTTTTTTCTTTGAAGATATGGAGATATTACCTCTATGGGGTTCACGTGGATATTTTCACTGATCATAGGAGCTTTCAGTACGTGTTCAGTCAGAAAGATTTAAACCTTCGTCAGAGGAGATGGTTGGAGTTACCGAAGGATTATGAGATGAGCGTGCTATACTACCCAGGCAAGGCCAATGTGGTGGCTAATGCCCTAAGTAGGATGTCCATGGGGAATGTTGCTCATGTTGAAGAGGGCAAAAAGGAAGTGACAAAGGATATTCACAGGTTAGCTCAGTTAGGATGCAGTTGGTGGATTCAGCTGAGGGTGGAGTAGTACTGCAAAGTGGTCCATATTCCTCATTCGTTGTAGAGGTTAAGTCAAAGTAGGATGAAGATCCCATACTGCTTAAGCTGAAAGAAACAGTTCTAAGAAAAGAAGTAGAGGCTTTCTTCAAAGGGGGAGATAGTGTGCTTCGTTACCAGGGTAGACTATGGGTACCAGACGTAAGTGACTTGAGACAAAAAATACTAAAAGATGCACATAGATCCAGATATTTTATCCACCTAGGTGCCACTAAGATGTACCGTGATCTACGGGAAATCTACTAGTGGAATGACATGAAGAGAGATATTACAGAATTCGTGGCTAAGTGCCCGAACTGCCAGTAGGTTAAGGTTGAACACCAAAGACCTGGGGGTATGACTCAAGATATTAACATACCTATGTGGAAGTGGGAAGAAATGAAAATGGACTTTATTACAGGTCTGCCTCATACTTGTCGACAGCATGATTCAATTTGGGTGATAGTCGATCGGATGACCAAGTCAGCACATTTTCTCCTAGTTAAAACTACAGAATCAGCTGAGGATTATGCTAGGTTGTACATCCGGGAGTTAGTGATACTGCATGGGGTGCCCTTTTCCATCATTTCAGATAGAGGTACCCAGTTCACCTCGCATTTCTGGAAGTCTTTTTAAAAGGGACTTGGTACTCAGGTCAAGCTCAGCACAGCTTTTCTCCATCAGACAGATGGACAAGCTGAGCGGACTATTTAGACCTTAGAAGATATGCTGAGAGCTTGTATGATCGACTTCAAGTGCAGCTGGGATGATCACTTAACTCTCATTGAGTTTGCATACAACAACAACTATCACTCTAGTATTCAGATGGCCCCATTTGAGGCATTATATGGTAGGAGGTGTAGGTCTCCTATAGGGTGGCCTTGATAGGACCAGACTCAGTTAATAAAGCTATGCAGAAACTGCAACTTATCAGAGAAAGGTTGAAAATAGCTCAAAAAATGACATAAATCATATGCAGATATGAGGAGGAGAGAGTTAGAATTTGTTGTAGATGATTGGGTTTACCTGGAAATTTCAACCATAAATGGGTGATGAGGTTCGGAAAGAAAGAAAAACTCAATCCGAGGTATGTAGGACCCTACAGGATTTTGAGGCAAATTGGCAATGTGGCCTATGAGTTAGAATTACCCTCGGGGTTAGCATCCGTGCACCCAATTTTCCATGTATCATTATTGAAGAAGTGCTTCCGTGATCCGACCTCAGTTGTGCCACTAGACAATGTGGGAGTGAAGGATAGTATCTCTTATGAAGAGGTTCCAATTCATATCCTAGACTGTCAGGTTCGTAAGTTGAGAAATAAGTAAGTCACTTTAGTGAAAGTCTTATGGAGAAACCATCTAGTTGAGGGAGCCATGGTGGAGGTAGAAGAAGACATGATGGCAAAGTACCCTAATTTATTCCCTTCGAGTTCAGCTTCAACATCAGGTAGTAAATCCCTCCTTAATACTCTATTCAGTTTAATGTTCAGTTCATGTGCCCCAAGTTATTTTCATGTCAATGTATGTATGTGTGATTAATGAATTCAGTTCAGCCATGTAGTTTTGTCCAGAGTCAGTCACTCCGTCAGTTTACAGCCTAAATGGTTCAGCATTTGGCATGATGATTGCATTTCTCAGCTTTTCAGTGTGTTACCACATTTGAGGATGAATGTTTCCAAGGGGGAGATATTGTAGTATCCCGAAAGCCCTAAGATCAGACCTGAGGGTTGAAACGGAGAAAACAGGATTTTCTGCACCAGGTCACAGGATGAGTCGTCTAGTGACCCGTGAGGTGCACCACGAGTCGTTAGGTGACTCGTGGAGTGGAGGGTGAACTTGGTTGGATTTTTGGTCAAGGGGTTGACTATGGGAGAGACCACTAATCGTGTCCAGGACCACGAGTCGTTAAGTCACTCGTGGTTAATAGTTGGCTTGAAGGTTGAGGGTTCTGGAAGTGTTCCTAATGGTTGGTCACCACGAGTCATCGGGTACACCATGAGTCGTGGAGTCCCTCGTGGTGACCCGTGATGATGAATTTCTAGCACTGGCGACGAGTTGTGGTTAGTGACGACAAATTGTCCAGTCCCTCGTTGGGACTGGCAGTGTGATTTTTCTGTGAAATTTTAAAGGAATAATATACTAAGTCCCTTTCATTTTTCACTCAACTCTCAATCCTCAAAGAAAGAAGTTACAGACAGAATTCTCAAGGCAAGCTAGGAAATTCAATCTTCTCCTCAATTTCTCAAGGACTTTTGAGGGAATCTTCCTCCAAGAATGTGGGTATTTAACAAGGGAATTGTTCTTCCCTTGTGCGCCCAAAACTCCCTTAAAATCTCTTATCAGTTCTAGCCCTGAAGTTCACCGTTATTGAGGGTTGTTGTTAGTGATAATTTTGGGTCATTATCTCCTTACATGAATTATTATGATTTTTTCCCTAGTTCTTGAATGCAGTAATTCGGGGTCTTGCATAGTTGATTAGATATTAATGTTTCTTGACTCTGTTAATGTTGGAAATTCTAAGTTATTACTATCACATGAATTCTCAGTTAGTTGCATGCTAGTTCAGTCTCAGTCAAATGTTAATATCTTCAGTATCTTTTAGTAACGTCAGCTGATCAGTTTGACTATAGTCAGTTCTTGAGGTGTTAGTAATGCCTCCTAGTTATCAGTATCATTTTCAGTTTATTCTCTAGACGGTTACAACGCTTCTAGATAAGAAGCTCTAGTCAGTATTAGAACACCAGTTACAGTTATCTGGTCTGATAAAACTATCAGGGTACTTCCAGATAAGTATCCCTAACTTAGTCTTGGGCCCCAACTTCGAGCTATCAGCTTAGTAGTTAGACTAGGGCTATCCAGTGGGAGTAGGACTTAGCACCAAGAGGACCAGGGTTCCAACTCACCCAGGTTCCTAGAACTACGTTTCCACCATATGTTATTTATCCTAAATGGGCCCAGATAGTGATTTCATTGTTCATGCCTTTATATCCTAGCAAGGTATATTGAGTCCTATCGATAGGGCGTATTGTTATATCCCGAAAGATCTAACATCAGACCCGAGAGTTGAAATGGAAAAACTAGAATTTTCTGCACCAGGTCACAGAACGCGTCATCCTGTGACCCGCTAGGATGACCACAAGTCATAAGTGACTCGCGGTGAGGAGGTTTGACGTGTTGGAAATTTTCAAGTTGAAGTGATCACGGGTGTGACCACGAGTCTTGGTCATTCCCATGAGTCGTTAGGTCACCAGTGGTCAGGGATGGCTGAAGAAAGAGGATGTATGGGGCAGTACACTTAACGGTTCCTCACCACGACTCATTGGGTAGCACACGAGTCGTGGTGTCGCCTGTGGTGACTCCAGTTGGTTTTCTGGAAGCTTAGAGGACGAGTGGTGATAACGAGTCATGGTCACCAGTAATGACTCGTGATATTACGCGTGGTGAGTTCTAGGTAAAGCTTTGGCAGTGCACTTGATGACTTTAGCGATGACTCGTGGTCAGAGGTAACGACTCGTCCAGTCCCTCATTGGGATTGGCAGTCTGTTTTCCTCTGCGAATTTAGTAAGGGATTATCCGTAATTCCTATGATCCTAAGTCCTAAACTATGTTGTTTTAATTTATGAATAGTGAGTTTTAAGAGGGGTAAGTTCATTCTAAGCTATTCCTATTCATGCATGCAAGTGGAGAAGTCTAGAGAGGTGATCAATCTTAATTTCTTCCAAGTTCTTCTCAATTCTTCCTTAGGCAACTGCAGAAGTTGTAGGATATGAATCTCTCAAGTATGTAGGGTTATGAATGGGTGAAATTATTCACACCTATGCCCAACTCCTCTTTAATTTATGAAATTCTATTGATAATTCCATGGGGTTTAATCCCGATTCTTATGAAATTCTTATAATCTATCTACGGGTTAATCTCCTTCATGTGTCAATGCATATTTTATGAATCATGGGTAGATTTTATGATTATTTCGAATTATAAACTTATGGATTTAAATTTATACAAATTATGCGCAATTATGCATGTTCTTATGAAGAGTTAAGTTATAATTTCGCTATGATCTTGATCTAGATTTGCCCAACTATGATTTATGCTTTATGATATGACTTATCTCAAATACTTATCATGGATTTATGAGATATCAAGTATATACATGTTGTACAAGTATGCATGAACTTCATGATTTATGATTATGATTTTGGCTGACTCATAGGCCTTCTTTCATGACTCACGTATTTCAAGCATGCTTATGATTATCATGATTTTTAACTAGCCTATGAATCTCATGTATATTATCTTATGAGCACTATATATGTTTTGGGAGTAGTATTTAACATCGAGTAGATCCAGGGTCCATGCATACCCCGAGTCTCAAAACTACGCGCCAACATAGCCATGATGGGACCTCCTTTGTGATTGTCCCTTTTTCCCAAATGGTCCTTTCATGAGTGATATCATATCTCTTTCATGGTTCTACCCTTGGCAAGACACGAACACCCTCCCGTCTAGGGATTTACAGGTCGGGCTCCATGTGTGCTCATATTGGGTATGTCGGTTATAAGAATCTCCCACTGTTCCTCATGATTTATGTATGGTAATTATGATTATATAATTTGTCTCAAGTCATGTTAAATAATGCTTTTCTATTATGATCACGATTATGAATGATTTACGAATGTTTTGAAAACCTTGAGCCTTACGTTTGCATTATGATATTTATGTTACGATCATGTTGTCCTACTCTTATGAACTCTTATGTATTTTAACTATCCGTTTACTTAGCTTGCATACTCGGTACATTCCACGTGCTGACTGCATACTCTATGTTGTATCATTTCATGATACAGGTCCGAGGGATCTTTCTCAGCAGCATCCTTAGTCACTACTTCCCCATTCAGACCTGTCCAGCTAGCATCGGTGATTCCTCATCCTCCGAGGACATTCAATGTACGGGGTTGTTATGTCTCTCTAATTAAGTTTCAGACTTGTTTGGTTAGTTGGGGGTGTTGTCGCATCAACCCATCAGATATGTTAGAGGCTTTCAGACTTTGCATAGTAATCAGCTCGTTATGTATGATGTGAATTTCAGTTCTGATGTTATGTTATATTTATACTTCTTCTATAATTATTATGTTAATTCTTCTGCCTTTATTGATCAAGTTAGATGTATGTTCATGCCATGGGTTGACTTGGAGTCTCTCGAGGCTCCTTTTCCCATGTCTCGATCCGAACCTTCTTTGGGTCACGACACGTATACATCAAACTCCACATTTACCGTACATGGTTATATGTCGGTTATAGACTCTGCCACTTGTCAGTACAGTCTCAGCTCAGTTTAGATCAATTTAGCTCAACTCAGTATCTCAGTTCCAAGAAATGTTTATGACCTATCAGGCAGGGTCATTATTGACCGTATCAGTTATAGTTCAGTTTTAGCAGTTTACAGTATCTCAGTTGGTCGTTTCATGTTATTGTAGTTCAATTACTTATTCTTTCAGGCTTCTTACACCTATCACTTATTCAGTATATTCAAAGTACTAACGTATACCTTCTATGCTGCATTGTAATATGACACAGGCGCAGGTTCTCAGTCTCAGCATCGTCAGTAGTTCCCTTAGACGATATCAGCATTAGTGTTTGGTGAGTCCTAATCTTTCGAGGATGATATTTGTTTTCAGTAAGTTTCTTTTCAGTCAGACTTTAGAGTTAGCTAGGGGCTTGTCCTAGAAACTCATCAGTTAGTAGTTGGCTTTCAGACACAGTTATGCAGTATTATTTCTTTTGATATATTGACTTGTTCAAACCAGTATTTCTTGAATAATTATATTTTTAAATCTTCCACTTATGTTTACTCAGTTTACCAATGTAATGAGAGACCATGGGTTAGCTTGGGCTCACTTGTGGCACCAAGTACCGTGTCTTGTCCAGGGTATAGACTCAGGTCTTGATATATAGTTCAGGGAATCCATCGATACCCACCTTGTGGCCAATGCAGTAGGCTTCATTTGGGTGAATGTCATAGAGGCAAAGACGAGTGATATGGATGCGGCTAATAAGGCCACAATATGAAGAATTGTTCATCCAAATAGGGCAATAAGGGAAACAAAGACTAGCCTACTCCACCTGCAAGTAGACTTTCCCAAAAGGGCACTACTTCAGGGACAGGAGGAGGTCAAAACTGTCTGTATGTTATATCTAGCTGATAGTATTTGAAGAACTCCCCAGAATGTTGTTACTGGTATGTTAAAAGTCTTCTTTGTTGATGTTTATGCCTTACTTGATCTAACCGCTACTTTATCTTTTGTGACTCCATATATAGCCGATAAGTTTGGGAAGTGTCCAAAACTACTCTTAAAGCCTTACAACGTTTCTACTTCGATGAGTCTATTTTAGCAAAAAAGTCTATAATGATTGTATGGTTTTAGTACATCATAGATACACCACAATTGTCTTGATTAAGCTTGATATGGTTGATTTTAATGTTATCTAAGCATGGATTGTTTATATTCCTTTTATGCTACAATTAATTGTAGGACCCAAGTCGTAGAGTTTCGATTTCTACATGAGCAAGTTCCAGTTTGGGAGTGTAGTCCTTCTATGCCCAAGGCTTATTTTATTTCATACCTCAAGGCCAAAAATTTAATTTCTAAGGGGTACATTTATCATCCAGTGATCAGAGTGGAAGACTCCAATGTTGAGACCCTATCCCTTCAGTCAGTTCCTCTTGTTAATGAGTTTCCTGAGATTTTCCCCGATGATCTTCCAGGATTCTCTCCAGATAGGGAAATAGATTTTGGAATTGATGTTATTACTAATACTCATCCAATCTCTATGCTGCCATATAGAATGGCTCCAGTCGAGTTGAAAGAGTTAAATAAGTAGTTAAAAGATCTTTTAGATAAGGGTTTCATCCGCCCTAGTATTTCACCTTGGGGTGCTCTAGTTATGTTCGTGTGTAAGAAGATGGTATCCTTAGAATGTGTATAAATTACAGACATTTGAACAAGGTCACTATTAACAATAAGTATCCCCTTCCTAGAATCAATGACTTATTCGACCAGCTTTAGGGTGCTACTTGCTTCTCAAAAATAGACCTTAAATCCGGCTATCATCAATTGAAGGTAAGGGAAAGCGATATTCCCAAGACAACTTTTAGGACCCTATATGGTTATTTTGAATTTGTGATTATGTCCTTTAGATTGACTAACGCTCCTACAACATTTAAGAATCTCATAAATAGAGTGTTTAATCTGGATATGTTTGTTATTATGTTCATTGATGATATCTTGGTTTACTCCAAGAGTGAGGAGCATAATGCCAGTCATCTCAGAATAGTCCTACAGACCCTTATGGACAAGGAGTTATTTGCCAAATTCTCTAAGTGTGAATTTTGGTTGAAGTCTGTGGTGTTTTTAGGCAACATAGTCTCTTACGAAGGTGTTAAGGTCAACTCTTACAAGATTGAGACAGTTAAGCATTGGCCTAGACCCATAACCCCAATATATATCAAGAGTTTCTTAGGTTTAGATGGCTATTATAGAAGGTTTATAGAGAGGTTTTCATCTATTTCTACCTCATTGACTAAGTTGACCAATAAGAAGGCCAAACTTTAATGGTTTGAAGCTTGTGAGAAAAACTTTAAAAAATTGAAGACTCATTTGACCACTGCTCTCGTATTGACCGTATCTGAGGGTACAAATAGATTTATTGTATATTGTGATGTCTCCAAAGTTGGAATTGGATGTGTGTTAATGAAAAATAGTAAGGTTATTGATTATGCCTCTAGACAGTTGAAAGTCCATGAGAAGAATTATCTGACTCATGACCTAGAGTTGGCAGCGGTTTTGTTAGCATTAAAGATTTGGCGCTATTATCTTTATGGTGCTCATATTGATGTATTCACAGACCACAAGAGTTTACAATATGTGTTCATCCAAAAGGAGATGAATTTAAGATAGAGAAGCTGGCTTGAGTTGCTCAAGGATTATGACATGAGTATTATCTACCATCCAAGTAAAGCTAATGTAGCTGCAAATGCTCTTAGAAGGTTGTCTATGGGTAGTACAGCCCATGTAGAAGAGGAGAATATAAAGTTAGCAAAGGAAGTTCATAAGACTCTCACACATGAGAGTTCATCTTTTAGACTCCGAGGAAGATAGTCTGCTTGTCTAGAATGGAGCCGAATCCTCTTTAGTTGTGGAAGTTAAGGAAAAGTAGGACAGAGATCCCCTCGTGCTTCATATGAAGGAAGATGTCCTAAAATAGAAGGTATTAGTTTTCTCACAAAGGGGAGTTGGTGTCCTGAGAGATCTGGGTAGATTATGTGTTCCTAATGTAGATGGCCTCCAAGATAGAATTATGGCAGAAGCACACAGTTTGAGATATTCAATTCATCCAGGTTTTACCAAGATATACCACAACCAGAGAGAAGTCTATTAGTGGAATGGCATGAAGAGTGACATAACATACTTTGTGGCTAAGTGTCCAAACTGCCAGCAGGTTAAGATTGAGCACCAAAAGTCATGTGGTGCCGCTCAAAACATAGCACTCCTTAAATGGAGGTGGGAGATGATTAATATGGGCTTTATCACTGGTCTACCAAGATCTCACAGACAGCATGACTCTATTTGGATGATTGTATTTCAAATGACTAAGTCAACTTACTTCTCAGCGGTGAAGACTACAGACTCCGTTAAAGATCTTGCTAAATTGTACATTAGAGAAGTGGTGAGACTTCATGGAGTGTCATTATCCATCATTTCACGTAGAGATACTTAGTTTACTGCTCAATTCTGGAAGTCATTTCAGAAAGGTTTGGGTTCGAAGGTAAACCTTAGTACAACTTTTCATCCATAGACAGATGATCAAGTAGAGCATACTATTCATACCTTCGAAGGTATGCTAAGGGCATGTGTTATTGATTTTAAGGGGAATTGGGATGACTATTTACCTCTTATTGAGTTTTCCTATATCAACAGTTATCGTTCTAGCATTTAGATAGCTTCGTATAAAGCTCTTTATGGGCGAAGGTGTAGATCTCCGATTGGTTAATTTGAGGTTGGTGAGAATTGATAGGACCATACCTAGTGCAACAAGCCATGAAAAAGGTTAAGATCATCCAAGAAAGGTTAAAGACTGCACATAGCTACCAAAGTCTTATATAGATGTTAGGCAGAGAGATCTAGAGTTTGAGGTAGATGATTGGGTTTCACAAGGGTGTTATGAGATTTGGGAATAAAGGGAAGCTCAGTCCCCATTATATTGGTCTATATAGGATTTCAAGGAGAGTTGGCAAGGTAGCTTATGAGTTGGAGTTTCCAGCCAAACTAGCATCAATTTATCTGATTTTTCACATCTCCATACTTAAGAAGTATGTAGGAGACCCTTCACTCATTGTGCCCACAGAGAGTGTGAGAGTGTAGGAGTTCATGATAATATATCATATGAGGAAGTACTACTTGAAATTCTAGATTGTCAAGTTCGTAAGCTAAGGAACAAGGAAGTTGCTTCTATGAAGGTGCTATGGAGGAATCAACATGTTGAGAGAGCTATTTGGGAAGCTGAAGCAGATATAATGGCCAAGTATCCCTATTTATTCCTTTCTAGTTCAGAATCATCATGAGGTAATAGTTTCCTCTTGTAGCATCCTTACTTGTTTCATATTCCATTCAGTTATCATTAAGTTCCATAGCATGATTTTGAGTTGCGTGAGTTGAGTCTGAGTATTCTAAATTAAAGCAGTTGTTCAAGCCCTAGTATCAACCTTCATTCGAGGACGAATGATCCCAAAGAGGAGATAATGTAGTAACCCTCAAAAGTTTCTAAGATTAGATCCTATACTGAAAATAGAAACCAGAAGAAAAAATGAAGTTTTCCTCAGCAGGAGTCTCAGTACGACTCGTGACTACATGCTATGAATCATACCAACACCCGTACTATGAGGATCAGAGACTAAGGCAAAAATCTTCCCAAAAAGTCATGACAACAACCTACAAATCGTATTGAGAAGGCGTAGGGTGAAAGATCATAGAATTGTCTAGGACATGGTCCTTTAAAATGAGGCTCGATATGAGTCGTAGCAAGGTGGTACGACTCGTAGCAAAAGTAGTAACCCCTAATTGACAGAAATTGCAGACGGGTTTATAATTGAAGTTCTTTATAATGATGTTTTCAATTTTTCCTCACTGAGGGTTCAGTTATATGAGCATATTTTTTGGGAGAATTATCTAGCACTGAGTTGCGTGAACGGGTTCAGACAACCCCTAAGCCCCAGAACTACGTAGCTAGCATAGGATAGGATCGTACTATTGGTTCAGGCGGCTCCTCAAATAAGTCCTTAGTAAGGACTTCAATTATGGATCCATAGTTCAGTTTTGTCCTCAGCCCTGGCAAGGCTTTGGATAGTCCTCCTCTACGTGGGCCAAACATGGGATCATCATGTGCTCATTCATGATGATTGTCGGTTATGAGAAACTCCCAATTTAAAGATCTACATTACTTGCATATGTATTTACATAGATTATTATGATGCATAAGTTTTAATAATATAAACTTTTTTACACATGGATCATATAATCATATTGTGTCCTATGCATCATTTACAGTTTCAGCGTACAGTTTTAGTTTATTAATTCCAGTTATAACCTTTGATTGAGATATTCTTGCTAATGTTTTTTTACTAAGAAATTTGACATACCATACATTCCATATACTGATGCCCTTTTTGGCACTACATCATACTATGATGTAGACTCATATAGATAGGGACTGCAAGGGACGCTTAACTAGGACTTCACTTCGTCCAGCTATTGGTGAGGCCTCCTACATTTGGAGTGTCACAGTTTTAATTGAATCTTTTTTGTTTATAGAGCTTGAGGTAGACATGGTAGCTTTATCCTGGCACCTATCTTCAGTTGTTAGAGGCTTCATAGATAGAGTTAGATAATGAGTCAATAATATTACATTCTAACATTTATTTCAGTTATAGAACAAATTCTATTTTCTTATATTGAGTTCACTAATGTCGCCAAGCTCATGCAAGTGCACGTGGTCGTCAAGTAATATAGAATGGTGAAGTCCCGATATCGTACCGACAGATACTTGATAGATCTGTTGCTTAAATTTTAAACCTTTATTTCACTATTCGAAAAACACAAGTAAAATGGGAAATTGGTTTCGAGATTATTCTACTAACTTAAAATGTAAATTAGACTAAGAAACTAGAATTGTTTGCAAAGTTTTATAATTCAAATTATGATAGAAATCCATGGTTTTGGCGCTTTTGTTTTCAATTTAAGTTTAGAATTCGACTAGATTAGAAAACATTCTTCTAAGATTGCTAGTTGCAAGTTACTATTCCATTTCTTACTATTCTCATGAATATGCAAGAAATATCTGATGGACCCTAACACCTATATCCTATGGGTTGCAGGATAAATATGAAACGATGATTGATGATACTTGTTTCAACTAAATAGAGTTGCAGGTTATATCCCTATTCTCAACAACGAAATCAACTGTTGAACTATTTGAACAAGATAATTGAAACCTATCTTATGCTTCCTTTTAAGCCTCTTAGTTCCTTTTCCTGTGTTCAACCAAGAGCCAACTGATAATATTTGCAAGGAGATTAGTCTAGTGAATAAATAAGGAAAACAAGTAAGCATAAAAAAGCTTTAAAAGAACAATTGAAAGTCTAGCATAAACGAACAATCAAACTACAACCATCATCCATGGACAAAACCTTAGAACAGGAGTTTATCCACTCATGTTCAAGTAGAAAACCTAAGAATTCATCATTCAGATTAACAAAGTTGAAGTAAAGAGGAAAAACCTAGAAGAAAATGAACTTCTTGTCTCTCACCCTAAAAGACTGCGTATAATTTTGATCTTCTACTGAAAGATACCTAACAAATGTCCTATACTAGGTAACAAATGACTCTTTGTCCTCAAGTAGTTCAGCTTTTAAGATTAGAAAATCCACCCTGGACAGGCTCTGTCGCACCACACCATCTATCTCACCATACTTGGCTTGAATTTTATCTGAAGTTTGGTCTCTGGCATGCTGCACCATTCATCTTACCAAGGTGTTAGTAAAATTCTACAAATCTGGGCTATGACGTGCCGCACCACTTAGTTTGCCAAAGTGTTGATCAAAATTCTTTTGAAGTTTGGCCTTTGGCGCGCTGCACCAACCACAGCACCAACCTGAGTACAATTTTCTCTGACGTTTGGTGGCTGGCGGGTCATGCCAGCTATCTCACCAGGCCAACTTTTCTCGAATTTTTCTTTCTTCATACCTTGGACCATTTTTGAGTCTTTTTCCATATGTTACCTGCTAAAACTATCTAAAAATACTTGTTAGCTTATTTAACATATACATTCATGAATTCATGCATTTCATAAGGATAAATATCTCAAAATAAGGTAAAAGATGGGTAAAAGTATGGCGAATAGGCAAAAGAATATGCCCAACATCACCACCCCACATTTAAACCATTGTTCGTCCTTGGACAATCCTTAATTATATGCAATAGACACTTCTTTTTCACACCACCTGTCACCTCTATCAACTCACTCAAGAAACTAGAACAGAGCGCATGACTAAGCAATTCATCAATTCACAAACCAATCCATATCACATACACATAGAAGCTCCTCACATTCGAAACTACATACTTTCTATAACTGACTCATCTTTTTCAAAACAGGGCCAACATGATTATGTATGAAAAATGTAGCACATAATACACCGATTCTGATCAACTTATGCCCTCACCAATTTTTGTGATATTCCTTCCCTCATAGTATCATTTAAAGCTGGGAATATAGTAATCAAGGCACACTCATGCTTACATATGACATTTCATACACATGCAACATACCATTGGCTTACCTCTCATGTATAATCATATTACTTAATCACTTCAACAAAATTAAGATCATAAGGACTTTTCCTGGTTGTAATGTTGGCTAAAGGATGGGTAGGAATGATTTTGATTTCACAATGGCTACCTATCCTAAGAACTTTAAGACATTTTCACCTCATTTTTCTTTTCCACCTCTTCTTTTTCTCATTTCTCACCCTTTCTTTGACTAATCTCTTTTTTTTTTCTCATATCCCTCTTTATACTATTTGACTGCTAGTTTCTACTTATAAGCTCAACATGAATAATCAACCATTAAACATCTTTCATTTATGTTATAGCAGCAAGTAGGCATATTATTTTGTGTGGGCACCACTCTTTCCTATTTTTCTCATCTACCATCCATATTTTTTTTCTTTTCTTTTCTTTCCTTTCCCTTAACTTTTTCTACTTCGGTGGAACATTCATTCTTAAATCTCAAGGTGCCTCAGACTAGGGATAATGTTAAGGAAGGTACAACAACAATGGCAAAAATGGATTTTTCAAAAAAATGCCTTAATCACATCTTACCTCTTTGTCAACTAGATATCATATAGACACTTAGGCAAGTTCTAGATATTACATTATACACAAAACACAATAATTCAAGCTCATCCCTCATGGCATCATGATCTGAGTCGGTTTCTTATGGCCACATATCCATACAATCAAATTGAATGAATTCTTTAATTATTAAGCCCTAATATTTTTCCTTAAGTCAAGTTAAAGAGCCTATGTGTCTCTCATGGAATTCTCACTTATTATGCATTCACGATGACCACTTCATTGCTTCTAGCTTATCTTCTAAGTGGAGTATCAAGAGCACACAAGTGGTGGCTTTTGACCTCATCCTAAAAAATGAAAAAAAATTGTTACTAATTTTCACTTAAGAAAGTTGTCATCCATCCATCATTGGGAAGAGTCACTACTTTGATGACGAATATAAAAAAAATTGACTCTCAATTGAAAAAAGAAAAAGAACTAGAGACAAACAAGCACATACCAAAGCATCAATTTTCAACAGCCATCCACATACTAACTATTAAAGACCAAGCTACTAACATGGAAGTTTAAGAACGATTGCTACAGCCCACTACTATGTTAGCAAAGATAGAATAAATAGGAAATTTATTTCCTCCACCCTGCACTTAAATAGTGCACCATCCCCAGTGCATACACATATCATATCAAGTAGGGAGAGAAAAAGAACTTCCTGAGCCTCTAAGCAAAGTCATCCTCATTAGGATTATACTTTTGATCATCATCATCTTTATATCCTTCTGCATCATCAACCTACATAGCTCCCGTGGTGGCATCATCTTCCTCCTCATCATCATCATCAACGACATCGATTTGCATTGTAGGCTCATCATGGCTCCTCAAACACTGGCCCTGCTTTGTGACACATCATTGCACTCTCTGTAAGTGCGTACCACTCCTCTAGTGCTATCATCTCCTTAGCAGTTGCGGGTCTACCTCCAATCTTCAACTGCAACTCAAACACCCCAAACATACGACCTCTACAATTGTCATCCCGAGCACTGCGGTCGGCTGGGGTGAGGAATGGTGTTGATGAGTTGGTTGGCTCCTTGACTTTTGTGACATCAATCATTTTTCCTACCAAGTGTCCTACTAGGGATAGATGAAGGTCTGCCTCCTCTTCTTCAAATGCCAACCTCCCACAAGAACTGAGTAAATAAGCTTCCATAATAGTACTTTCATTGGCAGTTATCTATGGATCGCCTCATGCTATCCCTCAGCATTGTGCCAAAGTTAATTGGTAGCCCCTTCAACTGCATATACACCAATACCACCTTCTCTCAAGTGATCTCTGTGGTGTGTTGTCGCCCAAGTGCACACAAGTGCACATGGTTGTATAAGTAATATAGTGGCTCTTTCAAGCCGAATATCGAACCAACAAGGACTAAAGACTTAGTGATTTTTCTATTTTAGTATTCACGATTATTTCACACAAGTGTGTAAGTAACGCAAGTTTACCAGTTTTGTAAGTAAAAATAAATAATGAAAGTAACACTCAATGAATTAAAGGACGTTGATTAAATCAATATGCAAATATTCTAAGGTTGCGGCATGGGATGCAGTCATGTACATCATGTATTTCAGCTACGTTCTCTACCTAGTTGATGGTTATGAGAAATTAAGGTCTAACTATGGTCTTTCGAACCTCTAGCAATTGCCTAAAAATGACCTTTGCTACTAACACTTATTAAATTTTGATGTAAGAATTCATCTTAGGTCTAGAAGAATTTGTCTCCTTCTTCAACTGAATGTGGCATTGTAGGTATATTTCTATCCCAAACGCAAATCATATCTTTAATTTACAGAAAAGATAAGAACACATTCCCCTATTCCTCGGTATACCCTAGTAATTCTCCTTTTATATTCACACTAAGATTAAAAATTTATCTTATTGTTGGCCAAACATTAAAATACGAAAAGCAAGAATAGAAGAACAACCATTCATGATACAAGAAATGCAAGTTGAAAATAAAATCACAATATACAATCATGCAAGTAGCCTCAGCCTCAGAATGAGATAATTTAGCAACTCAATCTTTGATTAAACATCTCCAAACAAGTTGTAATAATAAGAACAATTGAAATTAGAAGAAAAAGAACCCTAGAATTTTCTTCAACTCAACTGCCACTTTCCCACATTCTTGCTAAAATTTCATAAAAATGAAAAAGTGTTATATTTGTACAGATGAAAAATAACCAGTGGAAGACCATCACCATGTCATGGAGGCCATCGCGGAGGATCCACTCCGTGACACGGAGCCAATGCGGACAAGCACTGGAATTTGATGCAAGCTTGAAAAAACCAAGTGCCGTGTCACGGAGGCTATCGCACCAAATATTCTCTGTGACACGAACCCAATGTGGTCCTTACTGGAGAGTTGACTCTAGGCTATAGAACCCCACAGCGTGGCACAGAGGCCATCGTGCAGCACCCGCTCCCTGGCACACTCTTGTCATGCAGATCCACTGTTTTGTTCCTCCAACACTATAATCTTTTTTACCAATGCACTACGACACATTGTTGAACGCGAACCATCTCTAACGTGGCACAGACTTGACTTCCAACATCAATTTTTATCTCTCTTAAGTCTTAACTTCCACATGTCAACTTCGAGCATCCATCCGCAAAAAATCAATCTAAATTTATTGTATTTTCCACCTGCAAATAGTCTAGTCACATTTGTTAGTCCCCAAGTATAAATCATTTAAAACATGCACAAATACATCAGTATTATCCTCAAATAGGCTACATTATGGGTGAAAATATGGCGTTTGGTCATATAAATACACCCAAGATCACCACCCCACACTTATAATCTTGTTCGTCGTCGGACAATCCTTTTACATCCTTGACATGATTTAAACATTACCATCATCAATGGAACCAGATCACTCACACCTAGTTATGTTAAATACTTTAACCATGACATACAATTCATTTAATTAAGCATGATCTTCACTCACCACATTCATAAGCAGAATCATACACCTGAATGAATAACTTTTCAACCAAAAATCCGGCCAACATGGTTACGTTATAGTAGCAAGGTCATCGGCTTCACCAAATTCTTCCCCTCATGTTCCCTCACTTTTATACAATGTCCCTACCATCATGAGACCAATATGTCCACAATTAAGCACATTCTAGCAGGTTGATTCGCTCACGCTCCAAAGATTATTTCAAGCGTACCTAACACACCATAAGTTTTCCTGTAGTGTATTATTCAACCAATCATGACATCAACTTGTAGTATCAAAAGGGCTTTTTATGGTTGTAATGTTGGCTAAGGTATTGGTAGGATTATTTGGTTCATAGTGACTCTTATCCCTATGCACTTTAAGACAATTACATATTTTCCTTTTTAGCACTCCACTTCTTTAACATTTCATTTCTTCCCCTTCAAATTTGATATCCCTCACTTAATTATACTCATTCGTGATGTGATGAGTTTGTACCCATAGCTTAGACTCATAAATATCAATTTTTTCCTCTTTTTTCACAATATTTAGCTCTTGACTAACAATTTGAGTACACACGCCAATCCTTTTACCACCTTACTATTTGCCCTTTCCTTTGATAATTTTCTCTGAACTAATGTCTCAATAAAGTGCAATAGTTCCCATTTGGAAAAAATTAACATTGAGGCCATCTGAACAAACATGATAAGGCTAATTAGTGCGATTTTTCCAAAGAATAAGCTTAAAGGCTCAAACGGGTTCAGTAGGGATAACATCAGGGTAAGGCACAATGAGTGATACAGGAAATTAATTTAGGTTCACAAAGAAGTGCCTTAATCATATCCGACAAGTTTAATGCAAATTTCAGGTTTTCATATATACAAGGTAAATTCTAGATGCTAGCTAGCAAGAAATATAGCAAGTTCTCACCACTCACGGCACCGAGGTTCAAACTTGGTTATCCTAGGCCTCTTTTACTATTACATCCACATTGAGTGACAAGCACAATTAAGCATATGATTTTACAATTTAGAGTTAAACACCAAGGCCTTATGTGATCCTATCATTATTCTCATTGCTATTTGCTTTTTAGAATGAATATCTCATGAAGTCTAGCATTTAACCAAGTGGAATACTCTATCTCATCATCGATGATTTTATTTCCTAAACATGACTAATTTTTCTTAAGACAATCGTCATCCATCCATCATAGGCGACAATCTCTAATTATGACTAAAAAAATCTACTCGGTTCAAAGGGACTATTCTCGGGAAAAGCACTGAAAATAAAAGCTAAGAAATCCAAAAATGAAAAATAATTACAAGAAACAACATAGGAATAGGAACAAATAATATTACTAACTATTACATACCAAGTACCCCATCTTGTTCATTGCTACAAATTACATGTCACACATTATTTCTTTATTACTATTCATTACAAGCCATAATTGTTTTCTGATAATCACATAGACAAGAACAAAAATAAAATGATTCCACCCCAAACTAAAAAGGAGTACTGTCCCCAGTGCTTGCAACAAAACAATGTAAAAATAAAGTTAGGGTGGTGAAGACTCCCTAATCACATAGCTGTATCATCCTCCTCATCTGGGAAAAGTGCCTCATCGCCAAGGTCGTAGTCAACAGCGTTATCATCATCTGACTCAATGTCGGAGCCCTCTTAATGTCGCTCCTCATCCGTTGGCACATCATCATCCAACGGCTATACAAAGGCTGGCCCTATCCAGCACATAGTCATGGCGTGGGCATTGAGCAGATACTCAAGTCAACCTATTGCAACTCTACTTCAGTCGCGGGCCTTCCTCCGATATACAGCTGCAACATCTGCATCCCAAACGTCCTAGAAGCATAAGAATCATCGTGAGCATGTCTCTCGGCTAATGTGAGTATAAGCCCATATGTAGTATCTGGTGTCTTTGTTTTTGTCACATCTATTGCAGCTTGATCAACTCATGGTCTATATCCTAATGCTTCCTCCTTAATGTCATGGCCCCTCAGAAATGTGGTGGTTAACCCCCCGAAGCCATACGTATGTCCAAGGTCCAATCAAGCCTTTTTCACAGCCCACTTGAGCATAGCAACAACATTGATCTCCATGATAGTCATCAGTGCGTAAACTAAGCAAACTCTATATCTGGTGACATTTGTCATGTGCACCCCTGGGATGAGGCAGCTACACACAACTTGAGCTAGACCCGTCCCTCTCTATTCATTTGGGCATAGGTCAAGGTCTGGTGGTAGCCTCTATCCTTGTAGTGGATGCATCTGCAGTAGAGCGTTGCCCACAAAGTACACAATGAATCTTAGCATATGGAGGAGTAATGTTGAGCTGCCGGAGTGGATGCGGGTCTATATCTGGAGTACCCAAGATGGCATTGAGGTGATGCGCCTTAAATTGGACCACTTGACCCCAGACCTTCATGGAGTGGTTGCGAAGAGTGGGATCTCGATTTGCATAAAACTCCCACACCAAGTGCAAATTACATTCCCTAGGCTCATTTAAAGATGAAATCCAAGCAAAAGGTATGTAATCACTGCACTATGCAGGGGAATTCTTGCAACAAACTCTCCTGGTCAATCCTCTCCTCTTATGCTTGGCATACCACTTTTTGCCTTCTTCAACCACCCATCTGGTACCATACCGCCTTTTCTAACCCATGGGAACTGGTGGGGATACTGGTAAAGTTGTGCCTGATCTGATCCTCTTTTGTCCTCCACCGAAGGATGAAGCACCTATTCCTCTGTCTTGCCGAGAAGACATTCTACCTATTCAATCAAAACAAAAAGACCAAATTAGTAGGCATTTAACATGGCTATCCAAAACTAAGTCAGGGCTTTGGTGGTCACCCCATACTTAGTTGTTAGCATGGATTCACTAGTCATAACTTTCGGGTACTCAGACTTCCCCTTTTTCAAACCACATTGTCTAGTTTTTCCCACAATGAAGCACCTCAAGCAATATGAAAATTTTAAACAAGCACAATAATATACAACATTTAGCACTTAAGGAAATTTTCCTTTGATGTTCAACTTTGCATTCATATTGTATTACTTAGACTTCATACAATTAGCAACTTAGAATCAAGACATGTGCACTATATTTGCTCAGTTTGCATTGTGGTATTCAACATGCAGTTCATATTGCTTTGCTCAGACTTCAATCAAGTATGATACTAGTGAATACAAACTGTCATTCCTCTGAGTCACATTCCCTTCTCTTTCAGCCACAAACCTACTCAACAATCTATTCAAGCATGACATGATAGGTATAAGCAAGCACACACGATACTGCTAATTAGCCTTTGTACTTTACTAACACCCTATCAATCAAAATATGTTAAATTGGGATCCCTACCCTGTGAATCCTGTGTCATGACATTTTACCCCTATATTGGTCTTCACAGTCTCCCTATGTTCCCCCACTTTCAGACCTTCAAACGTTCCTACTTGTTTCTTATGAAAAATACTGGTATCCATGTTTATCTCAAGTGCAATAATGAATCAGATTTCCCAACAAAGTCATCCCACTTCTACTATTGATGAAAAATCAACAATTTAAAATATAGCACTCATAAAAACAAAAATAATGGACAAAGGCATGATTTATGAATATTTAGCAACCAATTCTAGCATGGGTTCATGTGCTAAAAGCAAATATAATCAAATATGAGCAAGATTGTCCAACCATGGCAAGATTTGACCAAGTTTAACTCAGTTAAACATGGTTCTTGGTTTACCTCTTCTAACCCACATGGTCAAACAAGGAATTCAAGAGATAGATGAATGTGAACAAAGAAACCATACCAATAAATCATGTTCTTGAGAAGAGAAGAGGAGATGGTATTCTCAGGTGCATGTCACATTGGATGGGGATTTTGGGGTGTTAATCATTCTGGTAGTAGGGGATTTAGGGTAGAAAAATGGGAATTGGAAATAAAAAGCTAAGGGTTGAGTCGGGTCAACTCGTCATTTTAATAAACCCGACAAAAATTTCCAATGATCGTGTCACAGAGCCAATCACGGAGATACAGCTCTATGACACGCCCCTATCATGCACCTTCACTGTTTAGCAATGTTGGTGTTTCTACACAGCTTTATGTCATGGAGCCTAATGTAGACTCTGATCTCCGTGAAACGGGAACTACGCGGAGGCTCACTAAATGAGGTCCCTTTTGACTTGTACTTATCCGGCGCCTCTGAGATTATTCTTGCATTTCCGAAATGCATTTTTATCCTTAATTTATTTTCTAAGATTCCCTCATCCTATACTGCATCCAAGAACACAAATAAGTTAGAAAATAGGGGGTTTCCTCCCACCCAATACCGTATTTTTGGTCGTGGCATGACTCTTTTTTTTTTGAATAATTCCTAACTATTACATTACAATCATGGGTTGCCTCCCATGTAGCGCCTGATTTACCATCACAACATGATCCATCTCATACTCATTCATCAGATAGAGTGATAGACATCTTCTCTCGATTAATGTCCTCACCCCAATAGTGCTTGCACCTTTGATCATTCACTAAAAATGTGCCACTTTTATCCTCTTGCCACAATTCAACTACCCCGTATAGGGTCATTTGAGCAACCTCAAATGGTCCAAACCACTTGAACCTCAATTTCCCTAGAAGTAACTTCAACCAGGAGTTGAATAGTAACACCATTTTCCTTGGCTCAAATGCTCTAGGCACTATGTTTTTGTTGTGCCATCTCTTGGTCTTCTCTTTGTACAGCTTCGCATTTTCATGGGCATGCCACTGGAATTCTTCAAGCTCACGCAGCTGCAACAGTCACTTTTTTCCAGCTAAATCAGGATCCATGTTGAACTTTCTCACCGCCCAATATACTTGATGTTCAAGCTCAACAGGCATGTGGCAAGCCTTCCCATAGATCAAACAATAAGGTGAAGTCCCAATTGGAATCTTATAGGTAGTCCTATATGCCCACAGAACATCATATAATTTGCTTGCCCAATCCTTGAGTTGAGTCTGCTTGAATTCCCTATTTGAGACTTCAACCTGTCCGCTAGTCTGAGGGTGGTATGTTGTGGCCACCTTATTCCATTGCCCATACTTGAAAAATAGGTTTCAGAACCAATTATTTACCCAGTGCGAACCACCGTCGATGATAATAGCTCGTGGGGTTCCAAACCTAGAAAAAATCAGCTTCTTCACAAATTTCGCCCCTACATTGGCATCATTAGTGGGAAAGTTGTTGACTCAACCCATTTTGAGACGTAGTACACTGCTATTAGGATGTATTGATTACCGACTGATGGTGGAAATGCCCCATGAAAATCTATTCCCTAAACGTCAAATACCTCAACTTCCAAGATGTTTTGCAGAGGCATGTCATATTTCCTGTTGATTGTGCCCATCCTCTGGCGTTGATCACACGAATTGACATATGTCGTTGCATCCTTAAACAAAGTTGGCCAAAAGAAACTTGACTGGAGCACCTTATGAGCAGTACACTCTCCTCCATGATGATGCCATATAGTAAAAAATGACAGCTTCTCAATACCCGTGTCACCTGACTTTATGGAATGCACCATCTCATTACTTGATCTGGGTTGTGCTTGAATAAATACAGTTCATCCCACATATAAAATTGAGACTCATACTCCAGCTTCTTTCTTTGTTGAGAAGTTGCTTCCGGTGGGTATACTCCATGCCGGAGATCGATTTTGGCATTGACCTTCTTCCCGATACACAACCTATAGCTATTCCTTCGTACAGAATGACTCCAGCTGAGCTAAAGGAGTTGAAGGAGCAGTTGAAGGACCTCCTTGAAAAGGGTATCATCAGATTTAGAAAATCCCCGTGGGGATCAGTTCTCTTTATTCGAAAGAAGGATGGCTCTCTTTGTATGTGCATTGACTATTAGCAGTTGAACAAGGTCGCAATCAAGAACAAGTATCCCCTTCCCAGGATTGATGACTTGTTTGACCAACTTCAGGGTGCCAAGTGTTTTTCAAAGATAGACCTCAGATCCGGATATACACAGCTCAGGGTTAGAGAGAGTGACATCCTGAAGATAGCTTTCAGGACTCGGTATGGTCACTATGAGTCTGTAGTTATGTCTTTTGGCTTAACGAATGCTCCTACAACTTTTATGAATTTGATGAATAGGGTGTTTAAGCCATATTTGTACATGTTTGCGGTTATGTTCATTGATGACATTCTCATATACTCTCGAAGCAAGGAGGAGCATGCAGCTCATTTGAGAGTGGTACTACAGACTCTAAAGGATCATCAGTTATTTGTTAAATTCAGTAAGTATGAGTTTTGGTTGAACTCATTAGCAATTTTTGGGTCATGTGATATCAAGTGAGGGTGTGTAGGTGGACTCTCAAAAGATAGAAATTGTGAAGAATTGAACTAAACCAGTTAGTCCTTCAGATATTAGGAGTTTCTTGGGGTTAGTTGGATACTATAGGAGGTTTGTCGAAGGATTTTCATCCATTGCAGCACTTTTGACTAAGTTGACTCAGAAGAATATGAAGTTTCAACGGTCGGAGGTCTGCGAGAAGAGCTTCCAAGAGTTGAAGACTCGACTCACCTCAACGCCAGTGTTGACCCTACTTGAGGGTACCGATGGATTTGTGGTATATTGTGACTCCTCGAGGATCGGCTTGGGTTTTGTATCAATGCAGTATGGTGAGGTCATAGCCTATGCTTCTAGGCAGCTTAAGGTCCATGAAAAGTACTATCCAACTCACGACCTCGAGTTAGCAGAAGTAGTATTTCCTTGAAGATTTGGAGGCACTATCTATACAGGGTCCATGTGGATGTGTTTATAGACCACAAGAGCCTACAATACGTGTTTACCCAGAAGGATCTGAACTTGAGACAAAGGAGGTGGTTAGAGCTTCTTAAAGATTATGATATGAGTGTCCTATATCATCCGAGCAAGGCTAATGTGGTGGTAGATGCCCTTAGTAGACTTTCTATGGATAGTGTGTCTCATGTGGATGAGGGTAGGAAAGATTTGGTGAAGGATATGCATTGGCTTGCACGGCTAGGAGTTTACCCTATTGACTCAATAGAAGGTGGTGTCATTGTTCAGAGCAGATCAGAGTTCTCTTTGGTGAAGGAAGTCAAGGCTAGGCAAGATGAGGATCCTATTTTGTTTAAGTTGAAGGAAGCGGTACGAACTTAGAAGGTGGAGGTCTTCTCCCAAGGGGGAGATGGTGTGCTTCGATACGAGGACCGTTTATGCGTTCCAAG
Source organism: Datura wrightii (assembly GCA_035772735.1). Lineage (NCBI taxonomy): Eukaryota > Viridiplantae > Streptophyta > Magnoliopsida > Solanales > Solanaceae > Datura > Datura wrightii. Next base: position 177,648,287 of record JASDFA010000001.1, on the reverse strand, counting down.
CGTTGGTGATTTGAGAGAAAAAATGTTACATGAGGCTCATGGTTCCCGGTATTCTATACATCCAGGTGCCACCAAGATGTACCGTGACCTGCGAGAAATCTATTGGTGGAGTGGCATGAAGAAGGACATAGTAGAGTTTTTTGGCTAAGTGTCCGAATTGTCAACAAGTGAAAGTCGAACATCCAAGACCTGGAGGTGTGCTTCAAGACATTAGTATCCTTATTTGGAAGTGGGAGGAAATCAATATGGACTTTGTTACTCCATATGGGTGATTGTGGATAGGTTGGACAAAGCAGCCCATTTCTTACCGGTCAAGACTACCGACTCAGCCAAGGACTATGCTAGATTGTACATTCAGGAGTTAGTTCGGTTTCATGGTGTGCCACTATCCATCATTTTAAATAGGGGTACTCAGTTCACCTCTCAGTTTTGGAGGTCATTTCAGAAAGGTCTTGGCATGCAAGTGAAGCTTAGCATGGCTTTTCACCCCTTGGAGGATATGATGAGAGCCTGTGTGGTTAATTTCAAAAGTAGTTGGGAAGATCACTTGCCTCTTATTGAGTTTTCTTATAACAACAGTTATCACTCTAGTATTTAGATGGCTCCGTTTGAGGCTCTTTATGGGTGAAGGTGTAGATCGCCTATTAGTTGGTTCAAGGTAGATGAGGCTACCTTGATAAGGCCAGATTAAGTTCATGAGGCTATGGAGAAGGTTCATCTTATTCGAGCTAAGCTAAAAACTTCTCAGAGTTGTCAGAAATCTTATGCGGATGTGAGGCGAAGAGATCTTGAGTTTGATGTTGACGATTACATGTTTCTAAAGGTGTCTCCCATGAAAAGAGTGATGAGGTTTGGGAAGAAGGGGAATCTTAGTCCCCGATATATTGGGCCACACCGGATTGTGAAGCGGGTTAGCAATATGGCTTATAAGTTGGAGTAACCAGTGGAGTTAGCTTCGGTGAATCCGGCGTTTCATGTGTCTTTATTGAAGAAATTCATTGGAGACCCATCTCTGGTTGTTTCAGTAGAGAGCATTGGGATGAGGGACAGCCTCACCTATGAGGAGGTACCAGTTGAGATCCGATCGTCAAGTTCTTAAGTTACGGAATAAGTAAGTATCCTCGGTGAAGGTTTTGTGGAGGAATCAGCTAGTTGAGGGAGCTACATGGGAGGCTGAAGTAGATATGATGGCTAGATACTCGCATCTATTCCATTCTAGTTCCGTTCCAGCTTGAGGTACTAGTTTCCCTCCCTAATCCCCTATTCAGCTTTATATCAAGTTCATGCATGTAAGTCTCTTTCATGTTTTAGCATGTATGTATATTTCATGAATTCAGTTCAGTCATGTGCTTCATGTTCGGAGTCAGTCACTCCATCAGTTCTGTTGTAGCTGTTCAGTTTTATGATTTCGATTGCTTCCCTATCCTTTTAATATGCTTAGTCTATATTCGAGGATGAATGTTCCTAAGGGGGAGATATTGTAATACCTCGGAAGTTTATAAGACTAGGTTCAGGATTTGAAAATGGGATCAGCAGAAAAATCTGCAATTTTCTCTCAAAACGACTCATGGTACGAGTTGTGGGTTGGTCTAACAGGTCATGGTCGTAATCGTGGTTAGCAGCTACAAAAGAGGGTCTAGTATAATGAGTTAAGGTACGACTCGTATGTGGTTGTAATGAGTAATAGGATGAAGTCGTTGTTTAATATAGGACTGGTCAGGATAGATGGTAGGGTCCTAGTATGATCTGTTGTGGGAAACCATAAGCCATTGGTAGGCCGCCGTTGGAAGTTGAGGAGTCGAACTGGTGATCTACGAGAGCAAACAACTAGTCGTAGGTTGGGGGTACGACTTGTGGTCAGGAGTCGTGGAAGGTAAGGTGTGTCTCAAGTAATGAGCAGACGACCAAAGGAATGACTCATGGGAAGAACCTATGAGCCGTTGGTTGTGCCCATGGAAAACTTTAGAATGGTGGTGTTCTGTAGACTTGGACAGCGCAAGGAAACCACAGATCTTGGGTGCTTGGTACGGCCCATGGTACGATCAGCGGTACCTAGCAATGCTTATTTTCCTGAAATTTCATCAAGGGTACTTTCATAAATTCAAGCTCTAAGGTCCTAAACTACGTCATTTTAAGTATGAAAAAGAGTGTATTAAAGGTATTGTTAACCCTAGATCACCCATTACTCTCCTAACACTTTAAATTGAGAAATCAATTCTCTCAGATCTCTCAAGAAATTCTTAGGGTTTTTCCTCAAGTTCTTCAAGAATCAAGTGGGGTGCATCCTTTTCAGTTGGGGATTCATCAATTCAGGTATGTGGGTTTATCAATGGGGTTTTCTTTCAACCTAATGTTCCTTTTCAATCAAAAGTAAGATCACCAAATTTCCCCAAAACCCCCCATTTCAAAGTTTAGGATTTCTAGGTAGGGTTTTGAAATTCCTTATGATTTCCTTATGGGTAATGTTGATTTCATATGAAAACATGATTTCCATGATAGAGTTTATGATTTCTTCAAGTATTTTATGAAATTAGAATATCCCATGATTCAAGCATGATTATGAAACTTTAGGGTTAAACTCCCTTCATGAATTTCTTTGATTCACTTATCAAGTTTAATCTCTCAAGTCCTAATTTATGATTTATATTCAATAATGCATGATTTCCTACAAGTACACTCTATGCAACGATGATTCGAATTATGAGGATTATTATCAAGTATGTATAATGACTTCCATGTTTTCTCACGATTATGATTATTGCCGCCTCACGGGCCCTATTCCATGGCTAGTTCACGTATTTCAAACATACTTATGATTATAATGATTTAAACTAGCCCATGAATCTCATGTATATTTTCTCTACTATGATATCAGCACTATATTATTTTGGGAGTAGTATTTAACACCGAGTAGACCCGGGGTCCAAGCATACCCCGAGTCTCAAAACTACGTGCCCACGTAGCCATAATGGGACCTCCTTTGAGACTGTCACCATTTGCCCGAATGGGCCTTCCTTTATGATATCACACCTTTTTTCATGGTTCTACCCTTGGAAAGGTACGAACACCCTCCTGACTAGGGGTTTATAGTCGGGCTCCATGTGTGCTCATATGGGGTATGTCGATTATAAGAATCTCCCACTATTCCTTATGTTTATGATATTTTGTCTCAAGCTATGTCTTTACAAGGTTCCTTTTACGATTAAGAATATGAATAGTTTATGAATAACTTTGAAGAGCCTTGAGCCCTCATGGTTACATTATGATTATTATTTCATGTTTTGAATTGTTCTACTCTTATGAACCCTTATGTATATTAATTGTCCATTTTTACTTAACTCGCATATTCGGTACATTCTAAGTACTGACTGCATACTCTATATTGTATTGTCTCATGATATAGGTCCGAGTGATCAGGTTCAGCCTCACCCTTAGTCGCTCCCATTCTAGTCCAGTCAGCCTACTCTACTTGGTGAGTCCTCATCTACCGAGGACATGCAGTTACTCTTGTTATCATGTTACCTTTCAGTTTTCGTACTTAGAGAGCTAGTTGAGGGTGTTGTCCCATTAGCTCGTTAGACACTAGAGGCTTTTCCAGACATCATGTGGTTGTGTTCAGTTTTCTTTTGTCAAATGTTAAATACTCGAATCTTCAAAAGTTCTTTATTCAGATTTCTTCTCTATTCATGATTTGGATGATTTGTGTTTTGATTATTCTCCTTAGACACTATGTTCATGCTATGGGTCGACTTGGGCTATTTGTGGTTCTAGGTTCCATGTCTCGACCCGGGGTCCAAGTTCGAGTCGTGACATGATCGTCCTGAAGGACTGCTGGAGCTGGTAGGGCTGGCCGGTTAGCGTTCCTAGTCCTTCTTCCATTTTCTCATTTTGGAGGCATAGTTATCTAAAAAGAGTAGAGTACGAATTAGGAGGACGTTTTTTAGATTAGCTCAACGCACAATAAAGATCATGAACAAAAGGGAAATTTCCTGATAATGACTTGTAGCCTCCCCGTCATAAAGTGGCGCGCTTCACACCTATGAAAAGGACTCTACTCGACATGGCTCTCAGACATCCTATTAGGATACTCTAAACCTAGTGTTCTAATACCAAGTTTGTCATGACCCAAGTCTACACCCTGTACGCAACAGGGTACTTTGTGCCACAAGTGACCCTAACCTAACCCATGGCTTAACATCACACTAGTATACTAAATTAAACATAGTGGAAGCTGAGAAAACATAACTAAATAGCTTTTCTGAAAAATATGAAATGTCTGATATGATACTAAAATTTATGCCCAAGCGCAAAACATACTGAACATCACTATGTCTGAAAGACATCTAAGAACTCACGAGTTGCTGGGACAAGCCCCCAGCTAACTCTAAAGTCTAACTCAAAAGAAAACTGAATTGAAAGATACTCTGGTCCTCGGAAGATGAGGACTCACCAAATGTACTGCTGTTGAAGTCATCAGAAGGGAACTACTATCAATACTGTGACTGAGAACTTGTACATGTATCATAATACGATACAACAAGGAAATATGCATCAGTACTTAAAATTTATCAAGTATGCGAGATGTAAGTGAAAATAGTAGAAGTACATAACTGAACTGATAAACACTGAATATAACTGTAATACAGGTACTGACTGAGGACCATAAACATACTAAAATCTAAATAACTAAACTAAAAACTAAAAACTGTGATTGTTCTGAATTGAGCGGTACTGTTCTATACTGTGGGAGAGACTATAACCGACATGCAACCACGTGAGCTAAACGTGGAGTCCGATGTATACCCCTCATCGGAGAAGGCCCACTATACCTTGCCAGGGCATAGTAGCTGAACTGAGTGATAACTGTTTGATGCCCATTTGGGCTAAAAACCTACGATGGAAATGTAGTTCTAGGAACTTGGGTGCACTGAATCTCGACCCACACGGTGCTAAGTCCTACTACCACTGGAATTTCTAACTGTGACTACTAAGCTGATAACTCGAACATGATGTCCCAAGACTTAAGTAAGGAATGAAGGGCTTGATAATAGAAACTAAGGGTTCTAAGACTGGCCAGAGCTACTTTAGCTGAAAGCGTGGTAACCATTTAAAGAACATCGTAACAACTGATAACTGAGACTACAGAATTGTACTGAACTCCTCAAGAGACTGAGTATAGTTAAACTGATCAGTTGACATTTTTTTAAGATACTAAAAAGGCTAAGTACTGACTGGAACTAAACAATCAATCATTCAACTTTTTGGATAATCTAACTATACTATTCTGTTGATTACAAGAACTATCAGAGTCAAGCAAGGTTTGTATCTGGACAATTATGCAAGAGTCTTCAAATCAACATTTGCAGACTAGGGATAAACACATATTTCATAGAAAGAGATATCAACATAAAGCTTAACTAATTACAACATTCAAAATCATGATAATTATAACAAGAAGAAAATTCGAATTCTAACTAAAAGGAAACCCTAACATTGATACAAAAAGGGCTAGAATTGACAAGGATTTTAGAAAGGTTTTTAGGGCACAAGGAAAAAAGCAATTCCCTTATTGAAATCCCACATACCTAGAGTAGAGATTCCCTCTAAGAGATTGGTTCAGAAGTCTAAGGAGAATTGAAACCCTTGACCTTGCTCTATACTTCTAGATTGAGTTTTGAACTTGAGAGAATGAGAGGAATAAGAGAAAACATTGACTAACTTGTTCGGTGTTTTTCATAACTACACGCAAGTGCACGTGGTCGAACAAGTAGTAAAATGGCTTAAGTAAGCCAAGTATCGATCCCACAGGGACTGGACTAAGACAATAATCGAATCAAGCGTTAATAAACTCTAACTCTAATAATGCAGACAACAGTTACAAGAAGATTTTTGGGAGTTTGTTTCCTAATTTATACTAATCTAAAACAAATGTACAAATTGAGTCTGAACTATAGTAATGAGCATGCTGAGGCTAAAACGAACATGCAGGGAAGCAATTTATTGATACAAATTGGTTAATCTTTCCTTTGGTTGCTAGTCAAGAATTATTGCCTATGGATTAAAACTCTCGTATTTAACCCAACTTAAGAATCATGAACCTTCCACCTACATTTCTGTGATAAGAAGAAATTCATGTTCTAGCCATACCAAACCCATTCCTTAATTGACTGATACTACTTTCAGATATATTTCTATTTTGAAGGTAAATCAATTCTCAATTTTCCGAAACCAAGAAGAGATCATATCCTATTAATTCAAAACTTTTCAATTTCTTTCTCTTTTGAGCACAAACTGGATTTTTTAGATATACATTAATATTGGCCAAACATTAATGCAGTAAGAACAAGAATTAATAGAACAACCATAGAAGAAAAGATGAAAAACCAAAATGATCAATAATTACATTCCACTACAAATGTTCTTAACCTCAGCAAGAAGGGAATTTAGCCACTCATTTGTGGATTAAACATCGTTAAATGAGTGTAAATCATACAAATAATTGAAATAAGGAAGAAAGAGATAGAGAAGAACCCTAAGAATTTCGTCCCCTCAACTGTCTGTAACCCACGTTCTTGCTCGACCAAGTCAGAATTAATAAAAATAAAACCTAAGTGTTCTATTTATACTAGTGGGAATTTTTCTCGGAATAACAAGCAACGTGTCACGGAGTGTATCGCGGAGCACTGCCTCCGTGACACGGTGTGTATCGCGGAGCACTACCAACGTGTCACGGAGTGTATCGCGGAGCACTGCCAACGTGTCACGGAGTGTATCGCGGAGCACTGCCAACGTGTCACGGAGTGTATCGGGAGCACTGCCAACGTGTCATGGAGTGTATCGCGGAGCACTGCCAACGTGTCACGGAGGTATCGCGGAAGCCCTCTGGAAATCGCCCAATTTATTCCAACTTTGGTGTTTCTCTCCCGATATCATTCCTCCACTTCACCAAATCATAGATTGGGTCTTCCAATGCATTATTTCCTTCAAAAACAAAGACTAATCATATTGGTTAATATTTCTTCTCATTTATATAAAAAGGCATGAAAATGTACATAATTAAATACATAAACAAGACAAAACTAAGTTATAAAGTATCACTTTGGCATGTAATTATGCCCAAGATCATAACTCCCCTAAATCCCCTTGAAAATAACCCCAAAATAATGTAGCATAGGCATTAAAATAAAGAAAAGTTACAAAAATGCCCCTGAAATTCAGACTATTAAAACCTCATTGTCAGTGACCACGAGTGACCTAACGATCGTTAAGTCACTGAACGACTCGTGGTCCTCACTCGTCGTTGCCACTGGAAATTCCCACTTTCAATTCAGTAATCTAACCACGCCTCAATTCACGAGTCATGAGGTAACACCATGACTCGTGGCTCCACTCGTGGTCACCCTCTGACCACAGCTCGGCACTGGCCTGCCACTCACTTCACGAGTCACTTCATGACTCATGGAGTACTTCACGGGTCACTGGACGAGTCGTCTTGTGACTTGGAAAATATTTTCCTACTTTCTCTATTTAAACTATTGAGTCTGATCTTAGGAACATTTAGGGTGTTATAGAAATATTGTCCTGGTTGTTGCCCTGTGCTTGTTTGTTGTTTCTACCATCGCTAACCGATGAAAAGTCCTTTTTGATTTTTGGATCAAAGTGATCCAAGGGTTTTCCCTGACTTCTAATAGCCGACATACACCGAACAAATACCACCTGAAACTTTCAACAACCAACAACAAACATAAAGTGCAGAATAGTGTAATAAAAATCTTAACCACAAATAATCAATCAATTCATGTCCCCGGCAACGAAGCCAAAAAATTGATGTCACCAAGTTCACGTAGTCATCAAGTAATATAGTACAGTGAAGTCCCGATATCGTACCCACAGAGACTTGATAGATTGATTGCTTAAATTTTAAACTTTTATTTCACTATTCGGAAAACACAAGTAAAATGGGGAATTAGTTTTGGGATTATTCTACTAAATTGAAATGTAAATTAGACTAAGAAACTAGAATTTTTTGCAAAGTATTTGCAATTCAAATGATGATAGAAATCCAAAGTTTTGGCTCTTTTGCTTTTAGATTGAGTTTATAACTCAAATACGCTAGACAACATTCTTCTAAGATTGTTAGTTGAAAGTTACTCTTTCATTTCTTACTGTTCTCCTGAATATGCAAGAACTATCTCATGAACCCTAACGCCTATATCCCTATGGTTGTATGAGAAACATGAAATGGTGGTTGACGATACTTGTTTCAGCTAAATAGGGTTGAAGGATGTATCTCTCCACCCTAAATCTAGATTCGGTCTACACCCTGAATCTAGATTTGTAAAATTTCTCCATACTACCATCAGCCTTTTGTTAATTTTGTAAAACCATATACAACCCTATGGTCTTCTTACCTGCAGGCAATTTAAGGTTCAAACGAGGAAAGGCTTACGGTGGATACCTAGGCACCCAGAGATGACGAAGGGCGTAGTAATCGACGAAATGCTTCGGGGAGTTGAAAATAAGCATAGATCCGGAGATTCCCGAATAGGGCAACCTTTCGAACTGCTGCTGAATCCATGGGCAGGCAAGAGACAACCTAGCGAACTGAAACATCTTAGTAGCCAGAGGAAAAGAAAGCAAAAGCGATTCACGTAGTAGCGGCGAGCGAAATGGGAGCAACCTACCTCAAATTCTTGTTTCATAACTACTTGCCATGTAGGATTCATAGTTGCTTCCTCATATGAAAAAAAAGGTTCATTATCAACAGAGATGTTTCTCATAACTTGCTGCCTATAAAAATCTAGTGAAATGAGGGAGATATGTCTAGTATCAATGAGAAGAGTGTTAACAGATGAAGAAGGTCCCAACATTTTTGTTGAAGGTGGAAGAGAACAAATATAGTCTTGTAAGTATGATGGCGCATTATGGGTTCTAGAATAACGTATAGGTAATATAGTTCTGTTGACTTGAGAAGGATTATCCAATTGGTTAGGAACATAGGATAAGTACAAGGATTGATTATCAAGTGAAGGAGCATCAATGTCAAGATCAAGAGTATTCTTGGGTATATGTGGGAAGTTGTAGGTGAACTATCATTTTTACAAGTAAAGAAGCATATGAGATAAAAGAGGGTAAAGAAGTGTCTGAGATAGAAGAGGGAAAAGTCTTAGTCTACGGCTGACATTCATTCAAAGCATTACCTGTAGGAATTATATAAAGAGACCTTGAACCAACATGTTTCAAAACAAAGGGAAAAGAAGAACCATCGGGTGAGATAATGAAAGGAAAAATGCTCTCATGAAAATGAACATCCCTAGAGACATATATCCTTTTGGTGGCCAAATTAAGTACTTCGTAACCTCTGGTGCCAAAAGGATATCTTATGAAGATATGAGGGTTGGTTCTAGTTTCAAACTTGTTTCTGTGGGTTTTGAGGATGGTTGGATAATATAACACCCAAAGCTCCTCAAATGTGAGTAATTGTTTGTCTTTTAGAGGAGTGCAAAAGGGCATTTACTGCCAAGGGTTATAGAAGGAAGTCTATTGATCAAGTAAATAGCAGTCAAGACACATTCTCCTTAGTATTTCACGGGTAGTTTAGATTGATAGAGTAATGTTGCTGATGTTTCTAGTAAATATTTATGTTTTCTTTTTACAACACCATTTTGTAATTGTGTGTAATGGCAAGTTCTTTGGTGTATGATTCCCTTGGATCAATAAAAGGCCAATGCTTCATGGATGGTAAATTCTAGGCCATTATTTAACCTGATGGATTTGATATGAATTTCAAACTGAATTTTTGTTATTTGTACAAAAGCTTTCAGGACTTGGAGGGAATTGCTTATACAACTTATCAATTGTGTCAAAATTAACCTATCATAATCATCTATCATGATTAAGAAAATATTTGTAATTATCATGTGCGGGAACGTGGTAAGGGTCCTAGAGATCTTTATGTAAAAGGTCAAATAGTTGAATTGAGGATGTGAATTTTTGTGGAAAGGGTAATCTGGATTGTATTTCCATGGGTATATCAGGCACAAGAAAGGCTGCTTGGGTGAAAAATAGGTTAGTATAAAAGATATCCCTCTCATTTTCATAAAAGGAACATGACCCAACCTATTATGCCATAAATAGTCTGCACAAACTTCATGAGATGGACAATCAGCAAACCATGAACTAGAATAAGAACAGACCCTTTTGTTTTTTTAATACTGTTGGAATCTTACAATTGAGGATATAGGAGATGATGACTGAGTTTGTATAGTATTTTTATCATATGATATAATGAAATTTAGAACATTAAGACTAGAAACTGGGGCAGAATAGGGAATATGGGGTGACTTATCAAATTGACATTTGGTGCAAAAAACATATAGTCTATTTTTTTCATCAATCTCCAGAGGTATCTTCATTGAAAGCCTCTACAAAGTACATGAAAAAGTAGAGAAGCTAACATTGGACTCAAGAAGTTGTGATTTAAGAGAGTGAACTGAGATGAGGTTAAACTTGAAATTGGGAACAAATAACACTTTATGTAATGTCAGCCTTGAACTAAGAAAAACATCCCCTACTTCTCTTATTTTTACCCTATATCCATTAGGTAATGTTACTAAGAAGGGGTATGGTAAGGTGTCATGATCCGAACGTAGAACCAGATCATAACACGGGATAAGGAACCCTAAGAGGCCCCAAGTCGACCCATGGTATAAGCATACATCTAACTTCATTTCACTTTAAGCGGAAGACTGAACATGCGATATAGCGGAAACATAAACGTAACATAACATAGCATGATAATTGGAAAGTACTAGAAATACACATCAGATGAGTACTATAAACTGTCTAAAAACCTCTATCATATTAGATAGGTTGATGGAACAACACCCCCAACTATCCAGCAAACTAAAACAAAAGAACATCATCAATGTCTAGACATATGGCTCTCAGAACATGAGGACTCACCAACAAGGCTGATAGCTAAATCTGAGATGAACTAATGACGGAGATGGGCCTGAGAGTCGGGTCATGTATCATGAAATGATACAACATAGAAAGTATGTGGTCATTACATGGAATGTACCGAGTATGCAAGGTAAGTAAATGGACATTTAAAATATATAAAACTCATAAATGAACATAAGAGTAGGACAACATGCTCATAACATAAGGCTCAAGGTTTTTAAAACATTTGTAATACAATCATAATCATAATCATGAGAGAAAAGATGTATTAAACATAACTTGAGCCAATATACATAATCATAAATATGCATAAGTCATGAGGAACAGTGGGAGATTCTCTTAACCGACATACCCCATACGAGCACATATAGAGCCCGACTTGTAACCCTAGTCGGGAGGGTGTTCGTACCTTGTCAAGGGTAGAACCATGAAATACGTTATCACACATGAAAAGGGCCATTTGGTCCGGGGATAGTCACAAGGGAGGTCCCAACACACCGACGGTGGCACATAGTTTATGAGATCCGGGGTAGAACCTAGGCCCCGAACCTACTCAGTGCTAAATACTACTCCCAAAATATATATAGTGCTCATAGTATAATATGCATGAATTCATGGGCTAGTTAAATCATAATAATCATGAACATACTTATACATACATGAACTAGCTATGACATAAGGCTCGTGAGTCGGCCAAAACATAATTCATAAATCGTAGGTTTCATGCATACATGAAAATCATACGTATAACTTGTAGATCATCAAATCATAATGGATATTTGAATAAATCCATATTTCAAATCATAAATCATGCTGAGTTTTTAAATATCAACACTTTAAGTAAAGATCATAACCCGACTCATCATAGATGATACATAATTAGGCTTAATTTAGTAAAAATCAAAATCAATAATTTTATAATCAAAATAGTTGTAAAATCTTATTAAAATTCATAAAATATGATGTAAATCACAATTTAGAACAACGCATTAGTAAATCATTAAAATTCCACAAGATTTGAGTTAAAACCCCATGAGATATTTGATAAGTTTTTCATAAATCAATAGAGATTGGGCATGGGTGTGAATGAAAACATCCTTCATAACCCTACATACCTGATTTGATGATTCCTTGACTTGTCTTGAAGATCCAAGAGGAATTGAGAAGTTGGAGGTGATGAACCCTAGCTCCTTCTTGGGAGTAAATCTATTCTAAGCGTGTTGAAGAGAGTAAGGATTTAGGCTAGGTTAATTCTTTTAATCTGACCTTAAGAAAGCCCAAAAGTTGTCATTTAGGAGTTTACCAAAATACCCCAAAAGTAACGAAATAAAACCTGTAACTGGCAGTTACCACAACCAACAGTACGGGTCGTAGGTTGCTTGTACGACTCATACTGAGAGTCGTACCATTCCTGCTGCAGCTTCACTAAATCGCTCATAACGTTTTACTCTGAACTCCTATTGATGCAAGGTCACATACCTAGAAGGGTTCCTAACTCAGCCCAAAAGTCCGAGGTATTATAATATATCAACTCACGACTGAACCAACGACTCACACCATCATATTACGACTCGTACCATGAGTCGTACCACCAACTTGTTGTTTCCTCCAGTGACTAATGAGTCCATTTTTACCCAACTCTCTGAATATTTTCATGACTCATACCATGACCCTTAACGCCATGCTACGAGTCGTACTATTATCCGTACAATCATTCACATGATAACTCCAATGACTTTCTACGACTTCTAGTTCCAGGTCGTACCCACATACTATGGCTCATAGTGGGGACTCGTGGTTGGGAAACAACTTATCTGATCTGGACCATGGGTCTTCCTACGACTCATACTACCAACCTACGACTCATAGGTTGAGTCATACTAAAGTAAATTTTTCCAACTTTTCCTGTTGATTACACTTCAAATCTCAAGTCTAGTCTTAGGAACTTTTGGGGTATTACATAAGGTCCTAGTATTGGTGAGTAAGTTTTTATTGTAAGACATGTAATTAGATTCTCCTGAATCTAGCATCCAGAACTCAGCAGATGAATGACAAAATCTACGTGAAATATCATCCATAATTTTTTTATGAGAACAACAAGCCAATATACCTGCAAAGTTCACTCCTCGACTAGTGATATTATTTGAGGTCTCAGCTGCAGCACCACCTTGAAAGCTCCCTTGAAAGCTCATAAGCTGGCCATATTGCTCCTTGATTAGACTCTGAAGACAATTATTTTCACGATTTCTTCCTTAAGTATTACATGTCTCATAATCTCCGACAAATATTTCATTAGATCTTCCTTGAACATTAGCAACTGAGGATACATTTTTTGCCTTTGGTGAATTTAAATCTTGAGAAAAATCATGTAATCTATAGTATTTGTCCTTGATGTGACCTGGATTTTTGCAATAGTCACATAATAGTACGATGCGGATGGACTAGGTTTGTGGTGGTAACTTGACCTACTTCCTACGTTACTATTGTATTGGTTATTGTAGTTAACCTTTAATTGATTTGGTCCATTCAAATTCGATTGATTTGGTCCATTCAAATTCGAGCTGCTAGATTGATCCTAGTTAGTGTTGAAATGATGTGGTCTATTAGCATTTAGCAAGGTGCCCTCCATAGCAGGTTGATTTTATGATTTTGCAATTACTTTTCTTTGATTTTCCTCTTGTATTAGAATGAAGAAACCTTTTGCAATTGTAGGCAAAGGGTTCATCATCAATATACTACTTCTTATCATAATATACACCTCATTTAACCCCATCAAAAATTGTATGAGTTTTCTAACCTATTCGACCTTGTCCATGATTGTTTTTGCTCCACAAGTGCACACAGAGTTGCACAGATTGCTAGTATTCAGAGATTTAAGTTCCTCCCAAAGCCATTTTATATTTGGGTAGTAAGTAGCGATATACATAGATCCTTGGGTTAGATCATTGATTTCTTTCTAAAGCTAGTATCACTTCGCACCATTAGTTTGGTCATATCTATATTCCATCTTTTGCCAAAGTTCTGTAGCATTATTAACGTATTGAAGACCATTGACTATGTCCCTTGAAAAGAGTTTAACATCCATAAGATGACCATATCGTCGTACCTTTCGCATTAATTAAGTGTAGGATCATCCAGATCAGGATTTTTGCACTTTCCATTGATGAATCCCATTTCACTCTTTACTGATAAAGCTTGTAGTACTCCTCTTCTCCATGATCTATACCTGAAACCATAGGTATCAAACCAGATTCAGCACTCTCAGAGGGGTGCATGTACAATGGATTGATTGAATATAGTGTATCCTTCTCTTTACCCATGACTGGAGAATTTGAGAAGAGATATTACTAATAGAAAGGTTGAATTTATTGTACGAAAAATAGAATTAAAGTTGAAATCGACAATGCAGAAATTAAATTGAAGAATCAACAGAAAAAACTAAAATGGGTAGAACTCTCAATATAACGGAATTAATTAATTTTTCAAGAAATTGATTTCTACAAATTCAGAGATGTGATGAACCAGAAGAATACGGGGCAAGAAGAAAATGAAGTCGTGGTTCTAATACCATGTTAGAGTATGTGACTCTAATCTGTGATGAGGGCTAAACCTCCATTGATGAAAGAGAAAAGTGAATGCAGAAAATATCTTCTTTTGTGCATTGAAAAAAGAAAAACTAACTGCCTCACAAATATATCTTGAGATATATATACATATAACCGACAAAGTTATACTATGGTAATTACTGAAAGACCATCTTCTATCTATCTAACTAACTACTTTTAGTTAAATAAATCTATTAATAATTAATAATGTTAATGAATCTCAATAGACCTGTATAAGATTTTGGATGCAAGTTTAGCAGATGAAAATTTTGTGCTAATTACAAAAATATGCAAAGGATTAGAATTATTCTAGCATAATATTTTTTAAGGTAGACTTCTTGTTGTTAACTTTGTAAAATTGTGATATGATTTTAGACTGACAATGGTTGAGTGAGTTAAAAGATGTGTTGTTCTGTTTCCAAAACTGACAATGAAGTTTAAGTATCAGGATAAATAATTTTCTTTATAAGGTATGATGTATAAGTTGATGATAGTTAGCACAAATGCTTGTATAAGTTAAAAGAGGAACCTGCTCAAATTTTTATGATCAAGATAGACCTAACTCCTAAGGATAGAGGGAAATGAAAACAAGGAGAATAATCAGTGCCAAAACGTGAAACCTCTTGAGGTTAAGACAATTCTAGAGAAAACTCAAGACAGGTTTGGAGAACTAAAGCACCTCCCTCCTTCTAGGGTTAGACCATCATATACTTTTTATAGAAGGTCAAAAGGTCGTAAACGACAAACTTATAAGTATTCTCCTAAATAAAATAGAGAAATTTCTAAAAAGAATGAAACTTAGAAAATGTATGTAGAATAAAAAACATTCAATTAGATTATTCAAAGACAAATTTTTAATTCTTATAATTGAGGAACTACTTGGTGAGTTGGGATTCACAATTTTATTTCAAGATTGACTTAAGATCTGATTATCATCAAATTAAAGACGTAATCTAATATTCATAAAACAAGCATCAAACTTATTTTGGTCACTTTGAGAATTTAGTCATGCCATTTAGATTGACCAATGCTTCTTTCAATTTTCACAGCCTTATGAATCATATATTTCATAAACATTTTTTTGAAAAAATTTCATCATGTTCTTTAATGATATTTTTATATTCAAAAAAAGTTTGAGGATCTTATAGAGCATCTTAGGGTCATTTTGATATACTAAGACAATATCACCTAAGTGCCAAGAAATCTAAGTGTGTCTTTACTGCTATAAAATGGACTATAAAACAAGCACGTAAAGATCGCTCATGTAGAGAGTAAGATATTAAATATGAGCAGGTACTTCTCAGGCATGGAAGTTTCTTGCGGCTAGAGATCAGACTAAAAATAATATCATCTGACAAATCAATGAAGGCGAATGCAGCTTATGGTGGGACAATTGGACCACCAAAGTTGCTCTGGCCAATATCTATCCAGATCAGATTTTTAATCCTAAAGTCAAAGTCAAGGAGTTCCTAAATGGGAACAATTGGAATCTTGATAAACTCGGAGAACTTTTTCCTAAGTTCACTGTCCAGCAGATTAGTCACATAGGAATCCTAGCCTCCAAGATATTGCTATGTGGAATCTCACACAAGATGGCCATTACACTAACACCTCATCTTGGAACATGATCAGGCAGTTCAAGGAAAGGAATGTGGAGGTAAGTCAGGTATGGCACAAATCTATTCCTTTTAAAATATCATTCCTATCTTGGAGGATATTGTTTAGGAAGTTGCCATTTTATGATGTTATTAGCAATTATGTTAACAATAATATAGTTCCCAATAGTTTTTATTGTACTACTCCTACTAATGAGACTCTTAAGCATGTTTTTGTGGAGGGAGATGCTGCTAGACACGTTTGGAAATATTTTGGAGCTCCCTTAGGAATTACACACCATAATGGGTCACCCACCAGAATCTTGAGGAATCGGAGGAACGTGAAAGACAACAACAACGTACGTAAATTCATCTTGTAAATCCTTCCTATTTGCATCAACTAGGAGATTTGGAGAAGCTGGACAACATATAAATATGGAGATCAAACAAAGTTCTACACTACGAGAATGCAGAATCAGATCCTCTGGAACATTTCTAATGCCTTGAATATCACTTTTCCTTTTTGTAAAATCATGGGAAGCTGGCCACAGTTTTGTCATACCTTGGAAAGTCTCAGGCCTGTAGTAATTTGCAAACAAGTGCAATGGATAAAGCCTTTGGAAGGAAGATTCAAGCTTAATACATATGGGAATTTCATGGGCATAAACGCAAGAGTAGGCATAGGAGGAGTGGTAAGGAATGATTTTGGAAAACTGGTTATGGAATTTTCTGTACCTGTACAATGCCACAACAACAATCAAGTCGAAGCCATAGCTGCTAAGTATGGGATTGACTGGTGCAGTAATCATAACATCATCAACTTCGATATAGAGATTGACTCTCTAATAGTTGCAACATGATCAAGAACCAGAAAATTGTGAATCTCAAACTTAGCAAGACCATATCATACATACTTGACAACATCAAGGGCAAAGACATCCAAGTTCAACACAGCTACAGAGAGGCAAATCAGGTTGCAGATTTTTTGGCTAAACTTGTTGCATCGAGTGGAAATGAAACCTTCTGCTACTCTTTTCAACAACTACCTAAAGAGGTTAAGGGTGTTTTTCAACTTGATAAATTCCAGCTCCCAAGTATTAAAATTAGATATGACAAAGCAAACTTCTTTGTAAGTTAAATCCATTAGATAGTTCACAGGAAGAGAATTTCTTTTTGTCTATCTCTTCCTGGAAGGTTGGTTGCCCAACCTCTTTTTGCTACTGAGGTAAGGTCCATGTCCCCCTCATTTTTGTAATTGATTTTTGCTATAGATATGGTAGGGGTCTCAGCCTAACCCCCCGACACCAAGGGCTTCCTTGGTGATGGTTTCAATTGAAAAAAAAAAGATATTAAATATGAGTATGATTATTTGATGAGATTGTTCATATTCGTGCATTAAGATTGTCCCTACTTGAATGTGGTAATCATTCACACAACACAGGGACAACATGGTTATCTCTCGTCATTCACACGCTCCAAAACTCTCATTGGAGTTAGTGTGTGCGTAGGATTATGAAAAAAATATGATCTTGCATTGTAGTATATTGTTTTCTCATATTATCTTATTGATTCTGTTTGAGCTTCATACCGTGATAATGAGGTGATCTTGCACATATTTCCTCCTATATGTTATTTTTATGATCTATTATCATTTCCTTATTTATTAATTATTTATCTGTTGAATATTATAAGATCAATCCTTATCACTATATTATTGGGCTCGGTCAATGATACTAAATACAGTTATTTTTGTACTTGTGCTACACTTGATGCATCTTTATGTGTGCAAATTTAGATTCGCGTAGCAATGGAATATGAGAACCCACTTGTTTCTGTAGTCTTTTTGTGAGGTGCATAGCTGCTCCACAATACTTGACTGAAACCGAATGAGAGTTAGAGTGACACACAAGTAACTGAGTGACCAAGAAATTAGATAGCTAGTTTAAGTTTACTTTCAGACTTAATGTCCATATTTTATTAACTTTTGTACTTATTACTTTCCACATTTTCTTGTTATGAGATAATTATTAGGGCTTATGAATCATTCTCACATTTATTTTTTTGCTTAATAATTGAAAATTAAATTTAAAATTGATTATGATCGCCTATCCAATCAGGTATAAGTGCCCTCATGGATTTTAGATTCTTTGGGTCGTGACACTTCCAACTTCAAAATCTGAAACCTAATCTGTAATTCAAAAGCTCAAACCAAAAGCTTTTTTAAGAAGAAAAGAAAAAGAATCCGAACTTCGATTTTGGCAAAATCATGCCCACCACCTACCAACTCCTTTTACTTCTTATAATTGTTGTACAATATGAAAATAATTCTTCCCTGTTGTTCTTATATATAATTAAAAAGTTTATCAACGATTCACTTTGATAAGCTATCAGTTTCTATCATATTGGAAATTGTCAAAATGATATTGTAGAATACTTACTATCTTGTAAGCATCCTAGGAATGTTTTCTTTGGAGTTGTTGAATCTTTTCATCTGAAAAATTCATGCAAACGAGGTAGTTACGCCGAGTTTCAATTGCCATGGCCGAGGCGATTTTATGTATAAAAAATGGGATACGTGAGCTCATGGTTTCTTTATAAAACTCGATATTTTATGTATATATTTTTTAAAATAGGTATTACATTATATGCTGGCACCCATGTTATAAGAAGGTTAGATGGTGCACTTGATTGAAGATTAAGTTATTTATCTTGCTATGCACGCTAACTTCAGGTATTAGGTATTTAGGTTTGATAGTTTAATTTTAAATATATATGTACTGGAAAATTGTCAAGCTTAACTGCATACTCAAATGTCTTAATAAATTCGAAACTCTATAAGCAATATGTCAATTTAAACAACATTTGAATTTAAAATTAGACTTGACAATCTCAAACATTAGACTCGCATAATTAAAATATAGAAATTATGACCCACGAATTTCAACTCAATTACACAAATATGAATTTGATTTTGAATTGACTAAACACTAAATACTATATAATTATGTGCACTTCCTCCCTTTTCATATAATATATGTTCATTTTATTAAAAAATATTATATTTATAGACTAACCGTTAAAAAAAATACTATCAAATCTATTTTTTTTTAAAAAGAAGAAGAAGAAGATAGTAACTGCCCATAACAATTAGAATTATAATATGAAGCAGCCAAAAGACATGAAGATACTCTTCAACATGCATGGCTTCTTTATGGGAAATCATGAAGTTTATGTCCAATCCGGACCAATTAATAATCCACTGTTTTGGTTACATTATTGTACTCTTTCCATTTTAAAATAGATGATATTTTTATTTTATTTAAAAAAAATATTTATTTTTAAAAAATAAAATATAAAGTTTATTAATTTATTCTTAATAAATATTTTTAAAAAGATTTAATTTTTTAGTAGTTTAGTTTCTTAGTTATGTAAAATTCTCTTATTTAAATAAGGATAAAATTGGAGAAATATCATAAATGTTATCTTGATTATCTAAAACACCACTTATTTTTAAACAAAAATAAGAAAGTAAAAATATCACTTATTTTAAAATGGAGAGAATACTGTTCTTTAGGATGTGTTTGGAAAGTCACCTGCTAATTGAAATTGGTGTAATTACTAGGATAATAATTACATAGCCTAGTAATTACACAATATAGTAATTATAATAACTTATTTTTTTGTCATAATTGTAATCACAAGTGTACTGTTTGGTTGCACAAGTATAATTATAATGTTAAATTAAAATTTTAAAATAAAAATTAATTATCAAAAATTAAATACGTGTCTTTATGAATGATATTAAAATAGGTATTTAATTAGATACATATTGTCTCTTGAAAAAATATTAATTAATTAACATATACTTATACTAATATTATAAAAATAATTGATATATCTTTTTAAATAAATAATATTTTAATTTAACTAAGTATAAAAACTATAAGTCATATTTTTAAGTAGATGATGGAATGCATATTTGATTAAAATATTAATATTATAAATATAATGTCATAAGATTATGTAACTATTTGATAAAAAATAATCTATCAATTCTAACTGAAAAATGAATGACATGCAATGTGAATAATAAGTCAATACTACTAAATCAAAAAAATTAGAACCGAAAATCTAATACAAAATTTAAAATTAAAAAAAAAATTAACATAATATCTTGTGGCAAATTGCAACGTAATTTAAAATAAATTCAAACATAACTTAAGTAAATATACTTTAAAAGAAAAAAAATATAAGTTTATAATATTATTTAACAATAAAATTTTATTTTATTTTAAAAACTAAAATAATAAGACAACGGGAAAAGATATTAAAAAATAAAAAATACTATTAATTACGTGAAATCGCAATAAATTTTAGGTTGGAAAATAAGATCTGGTCGACCCTTGTTCCTCGTTTCCTGCCTGTTAATGTATTAACAAACATTAAATGAAGCTTTCACTTCTTCCACAATAATTTGTTACTCCTGCCGTTTTAAACTATCGGTGATTTTATTCCCTCGCTAGTTTTTCTTGAAAATTATAAAAAAATTTGATTATGTTATGTTATTATTTTTTTAATATTATTAATTTAGTTTATTCTTAAATGTTTATTTAGATTTTTTTTATTTTTATTGATATGCGTGAAATAACTTGAACAATTATAATACTCATTAGTTGAAGATGACACATAAATTGAATAAACATTTAATGGATAGTAATTATACTTTAAATATAAATAAAGTTAAAATAATTTAAAATTTCTTTTAATAATAGTAATAAGTGTGTAACATAAAAAAAAATGATAGATAATTTGAGATAGAAGAAATATTCATAACCCACGATTTATGCAGAGGTGAACGCAGCTTAATAACATCAGATTAATTT
Organism: Datura wrightii; assembly: GCA_035772735.1. Classification (NCBI taxonomy): domain Eukaryota; kingdom Viridiplantae; phylum Streptophyta; class Magnoliopsida; order Solanales; family Solanaceae; genus Datura; species Datura wrightii. Next base: position 177,627,239 of record JASDFA010000001.1, on the reverse strand, counting down.
ATATTTAATATTTCTAACACAAAATATAAATTTATATATAAAATTTATTAAAATTATTAATATAATATATTTTAATTCATCATCTTAAAAATATATCAAACCAAATTAAAATTCTTAAAAGTTAAAATTCATAAAATTTAAATAATAGATATGGATTTAAATTGAAAAAACTTCACAAATATGCCAGGACATCAAGTTGAAGCCTAACAGAGATGGTATCAACGGTGGACCTACGTTAATTATTTTTTCATTCAAACATTATATTTTTGTGTTGAAAAATTAATAATAACATTCAATTATATTATTATTACTATTAAAAATTCAATAGAAGAAATTAAATAAAAAGCAATTGAAAGGCGGATTTTACTCTATCTGTTAGTTTAATTATTGAAGAGATGACCACTTATACGAACATCACTGTTTTAAAAGGTGTGGCGTGAGGCAAAGCGTCTTTACGGAGTGGAGCATAAATTTTGAAATATGGATATGGATTTCATAAATTTATGGGTGTGTATTTCATATATTCTGAATTTTATTATTTTATTTATAAAAAAGTAAGTAAAAATAACATTTTTTAATAATTTTATAAAAAATTTAAATAAATCATTGACGATATAGAAAAAATATAATAATAATTATTTGAGAAAGGTAACAACACAAAAAAATGATAATGAATGAGATAGTATATATTTAATATGAAATCATCATCCAATTCATTATCAATTTTCACATCTACTAGTCCTTCTCGTCCTCAACTAATATTTGTACTAATTATTATCTATATATTTCAAAGAAGAAGGATAAAAAGTGTAATTGCAATGACAAAATATAAATAAAGTTGTCTCAAGAACATAGTGTTATGAAATTTCTATCCTATCAATTTTAGACATAATCATCTAAAAAAAACAGTTTATGATAACGTCATTATATATGAGTTGTTTTATTTATTTATATTTTACGAAAAATCACTACAATATAAGAACACCATAGCATAAAGTATAAATCTCATTACACTAATAATAAAAAGTTATAATTTATAAAAAGATACTTTTAAAACAACAAGATCAAATTTAACGTTTAGAGAGTATGTTTTTATGCTCGAAGCTTACGGTTTTACGTTCGAATTTATACTTTTACGCTCATGACTTACGTCTCTAATTCTAAAACTTACACTCTATAGATCTACACTTTTTATTTACATTCCAAAATAATTTTAATATACCCAACCTCAAAATTCACCCCAAATATACTTTTGAAAACACTGAAGAAAACTGCAGATAAGTTTACCCTATTTGTTAGTTTGATTCTATAATAATCTGTTACTTATTATCACTTTTACTAGGTTATTACTTCTTCCTTCGTCCGATCTATATGACATGCACTATTCAAATTTTGAGAATCGAATTAAATTTTTTAAACTATAATTTCATAATTAAAATTTTTAAATATTATATTTATAATTATTATAATTTATACTATATTTACATAATTTTTAAATATAAAAATTTACTTCAAAAAAATTTAAAAATTTTATATTTAAGTTTATAATTAAAATTAAAAATTTTAACTCTAGAAGTTGAAAGAATGGCACATAAATAAAACAGAAAAAGTAATATGTGTATAACTTAAAGGTTAACCGGTGATCATATTATTTTAATATGAGATAAAAATAATATCATAATTTTAAAGGAACTTTTCAAAATAAATTCTTCAATCAAATATAGAATAATTTTTTTAAAAAAATTAATCTCAAATTATCTTTTATTCCTTGTATTAAACGAACCCTTAGCGTGTCCGAACCCTTAATTAGTGGTGGAGGTGTCAGTCAAGGGAGCAAATTTCAATTAGCACCATAGATTTTTGCAAAAAAAAAAATCAATTTCTTTTTCGATCATATTGTTTGCTAATAAAATTTGATCAGTTTTTTTTATTTTATTTTTGTTTTCATTTTTCAAATTTCAATAGAATTTATATCCAAACACTAGTGTAATTTTTATCAGGTTTTGGCTTGAAGCTGCGGAAAGCTGCTTAGACCATAGTGAAGCGCGGGCTCTCTCTCTTTCTCTTCTATAGGGCCCACAAATAAAAACAAGAGCACGTGGTATACGTGTGATTTATACGGTGCTTCTTTAACGTGTCGTGATCAATTTGTACTCTTGTGAGACTTTTGTAACCGTTGATCTTCTTCGTCTTAAGTACCTTTTCGTTCTTTCAAACTTACGATATTCTTCTTCTCATTTTTCTTTGTCTCATTTGATGTAATATTCCTACGGTTTTTAATTTATATCAATTTATTTTATTTTTTAAAAAATAATTAAAGTTAAATTTCTTATTTATTCTTAATAATTACATATTTAAAAATTATGAATTTTAAAATTTTTATATTTATACCAAAATTCTGTCATATTTAATACTATAAATTTCAAAAAATTTATTTTTATATAAATAAACTTTGTATCTAATGAAATATGTTACTGACTTATTATTTAACTCTATGGAGAGTTTAAAATACTAAAGAAGTCATTTAGTAACTGGTTAGAATTGTGCAGATTTTTTAATGCACGAATAATTAGTTATAAAGAAATTTATGTATTATTTTAAAAAATTATTAATTATGCAGAGTTTAGTTATTTGTGTATTCGTTATTTCACCTTCTATTTTGTATAAAATAATATATAAATTTCCTCATAATTTATATATATATTGGTTATACAAATTTCTAAATTACAAATCAAATATCAAGTTAGTTTTATACATAAATAATATACCTCCTAATTAGCTACCATATACGATATTACTAATCAAAATTTATATGTATATATATATATATATACACACACACACACACACAAGCTACCAAACGACTAAATGCGTAAAGTCATTAAAGTATTCAGTTTAGAAGTTCATTTAATTTAAAAAAAAACTCAATATCACAATTTAAATAATTGATTGGTTAAAGGAATTTAAGTACTTGAAAATTTCTTATAGGAAAGATAAAGTTGGCTATATTTCACTCTTTTCTAAACCTACATTAAATATTATTATAATTGTTATAAATACTTAAATATTAATTAATTTATTACGTGATTGGCTATTCATGCAATAATTAGCAACGGTGAATATTAACAATTTAAATAAAACCTAGAAAGAAGACAAGCTCATAAGTTAGGAAAATCTAAATGAAAAGGGATTTAGAACAACTAATTAAATAATTATCCTTACTTATAAATAGAATTCATTTTTTCTTTTAATTTTTTGTTGTTCTTAATGTAACAAGAGGGATATTTTTGAGGTCGAATTCACGAGCCCAATGGATTAGTAAATGTAAAAACTTTTACTTGATTGGAATAAAAATGTTACTCTTTTAAAAAGAAAAAAGTTCTTGAAAATTATAGAATTATTTTTTTAAATTATTTGACGTTGTTATATTGCATTGATCGAGAAACTAAGGCTTGGTTTGTTTTACTTTTAAGATAATTTTGGTCACCCCCTTCCAAAGGAATCAAATCAATAAGTGATTTTCCTATCCATCCCTAAATATTGTGTCCAATTTCTCACAATAGCCAATTTCTCTCATTAAAGCAATATATATATATATATATATGAAAAGAAGTACTGAGCATTCGTACAGGAAATTACTATTCAGAAGAGGTTGAGAAGGAATTAAGTAAAAATACTTCAAAGATCAAGCCAAGCAACTAAAATTCAGTGAGAAGACCAAATGTGGTCGAACCGCGGAGCGCGGATTACATAATGCGGGTCATGAACCTGCCGTGTCTCAAGCTAGAATTTTAGGCTCACTGCCAACGCCGCCTCGCAAGCGCGGGCCGCGAATGCTCAAGTGCGAAGCGCGGAACTATTGCAGTTCAAGCCAGATTTATGTGTTGAATGGCGGGCCAAACTTTATTGAAATGCGGACACCGATTGACTAAACGCGGGATGCAAATAGGCCGCGGATCAGAGGCAAAAGATCAGCCATTTTTTTCACCTAAAGCGCGATCAAAGCGCGGACCACAGATGTCAAATCGTGGTTGCGGATCCACAGCGAATACTATGACGGTGACATTCTTGTAATTACTAGTATGCGAGTTATTTCCTTTTTTAGAATTTTTAGAGGATTTTAAAAAGACATATCTGAGAGAAAAATAGACATCACGATACATATGTTTGAAAACTGGAGAGAGGGAAAGAAAAGAACAGTTTTTCTTAAGTTTTTGTTGAAGAATTCTACATCAGTATTGAATCAATTACTTTTGTGTTTATCTTTGTGAGTATTTGTCTCTCGTTTTTTCTCTTTCCAAGATGGTTACTATCATTTTTATGAGTAGCTAAGTTTAATACCTAGGGTTGTGTGAACGTTGATCTATTAACATTGATGGGTTTATAAATGTAAATATTTAGGTTAACAAATCATGTGTATTGTCAATTCTTCAATTTTGATTGTTGCTTAACGGTTGCAAACGTTGAATATTGCCTAAAATCTGAATTGCTTGATCAAAGATTTCATGATTAGGAAGAAGAATTGACAATGGGTATTTGAGGTTTTCAACCCTCATCTAATGACTTGAGCTGTTATAAGAATAGTAAATTTGGAATTTGTGACAGTAGTTAAATTAAGAATCACCCAAAGGCCGAAAGGATTAAGGGTGATAATTCTCTAAGTGGGTCGAAATACTTTAGAGAATTCTTTGAAACTATCTTCTGCATGTGCAATGTTAGCCTAGATTTAAATACAATATAGACCTGTCATAGTTAAGAAATCTTAGGAATCACAACCCTAGTTAATTAAATTATCAAAACAAATTAGAAATTTGTTTTAATCGTTACTAAAAATCTTCAATTGAAAGTGTAATTTTATTTCACCCTTTGAAATATCAACTAAATAAATTTGGGCATTCGCTTTTGATAAAGTTTGCACCTTATTCCCTGTAGGATTTGACCCCAACCTTGTTGGGTTCTATATTTGATATAACGACTGCTTTATACCTATTTAACAGATGTAATTTGGACGTATCAAATTTTGGCGTCGCTGCTAGGAAATTCGATTTTCGAAATTTATCGTTAGTGTAAAATTCAAATTTTCTTTAGTCCCTATTTCTTAATTTACTTTGTTTTGTTGTTTTTGTTCTTTGGAAGATTAGATGGAGAATTTTGATAATGTTGAGTTGATTGAAGCTCAACATGTTGTTGCTGCTGCCCGAAATACACAACAAGGGGTGAGAAATCTACCCCCGATTAACAGGTGTGCTCCTCCTACAGAGGAGTCTGATTTAGAGCAATCGGGATATGCAAGGGCCATCGTACTGCTAGAACTTGGTGAAAATGTCAAGTTCAATATAACAAGCACCATGATGCATCTACTTAGCATGAAGAGGCTATATGGAGGTTTGACTCATGAAGATTTGAACCAACATCTGAAGAACTTCACAGAAATCTGTAGTGTATACAAGTTGCCCGATGTATCACAGGAAGCAATGAGGCTCAAATTGTTCCCCTTCTTATTAACTGGAGAGGAAACTATATGGCTTGGGGAACTACTAGATGAATCAATCACATGCTATGGAGAACTAATAGCTGCATTCTAAGAAAGATTTTTCCCTCCATCTCAGATGATCGAGTTGAGAGATGAAATCAACAACTTTCGTCAGCTGTCAAATGAAGCATTGCATGAAGCTTGGTTGAGATTTAAGAAGAAGATCAAGCAGTGTCCAAACCACAGACTTCCTGATGATGTCATCCTTCAATAATTTTACATGTCGCTGGATGGCTTAAATAAAGCAATAGCAAACAACAATGCAGAAGATTCACTAATGGACCACTCATTTACTGTTGCAAGAACAATGTTAGATAAGATGACTAGAAGGAACAGGGGCATGGCAGACACGAGAGATAGAAGTCGTAAGTGGTGTGCAATCTAGAGGAATATCCAGAGAGCAATTGAGAAAAGAAGGTGAAAGAGATGAAGATATGGCTCAACTCAAAACTCAGATGAACTTGCTAACAAAACATCTGATGGGAACAAGAACACAGAAGGTCAATGCTGTGTCAAATCAGGAGCAGGTGCCTCAATATGATGAATATTATCAGAGTTATGAAGAAGAAACTAGCTTTATTGCTAATCAGGGTGGGGTTTCCCGACCTGCAGCTCAAGGATCTAACTAAGATTCTTAGCAGTAGGGTCTAGGGAATCAAGGATGGAATAGGTATAGAGATAACAGTGGTTATGACAGATCCGGATGGAGAGATTAGAACAACTGGAGGAATAGAGAACAGGTCAACTGGAGAGATAGAGATCAAGGATCAGGGAAAAATCGACGAGATGCTTATATTCCCCCAAAAGGAAATCATCAAAACTCCAATGCACCATCAAACAGTGAGCCAACTCATTCTAAAATGGAAGAAATACTGGAAAAAGTGTTGAAGAAAGTTGAATCCACAGATTCTGGGATCAAAGAAATCAGAGGAGACCTGTCTAATGTGAATCAGCTGGTGAATTTCCACTCCACAACGATAAAGAAGCTAGAGCAACAGATGAATCAGATATCAGCAGTCCTTAATCCAAGACAAAGGGAATTCTACCAAGTGATACCATGCCAAAATCCCAAAAATGACAATCATGTCATGGCTATCACCGCTAGAAGTGGTAGAGTTTTGGGGCCAATGGAGAAAACAAGATCTGAAGAGATTGATGATGAAGAGGTGAATCTACCTAAACCTATTGAAGCTGATAAGCCGGTAGTCATTAATATGGACCCAGATGAGACTGAAAAGCATCTTGTTATGGCTAAGCCAAGTTCATAAAAGAATTGGTGACCAAGAATAGAACCATGACATATGAAACCATTGATGATATGCACCACTGTAGTGCAATTGTGTCCCAGTCTCTGGTTCAGAAGAAGAAAGATCATGGAGCATTCATCATCCCATGCACAATTGGAATGTTCAACTTTGCTAAAGCTCTGTGCGATTTGGGCGCAAGTATCAACCTTATGTTTCTTGATATATTTAAGAAGCTGGGTTTAGGAACTATGAGATTGCCGATGGCTGATGAAACTGTGAAAAAACCAGTGGGCATCTTGTATGACGTATTGGTGAAGGTGAAAAGCTTCATATTTCCAGCAGACTTTGTGATTTTGGATTGCGAAGTGGACTTAGAGGTGCCAATTATATTGGGAAGATTATTTCTAGCAACAGGCAGAGCACTAGTTGATGTGGAAAGAGGTGAACTAAAATTTAGACTGAACAATGAAGAGATTGTCTTCAAACTGTGTTAGTCTATGAGGCAGCATTGTCTTCAAACTGTGTTAGTCTATGAGGCAGCCTAGGGAAATGAATGTCATCTCTGTGATTGACACAATTGATGAAGTAGTGGTTGATGCCACAGAGAGAAGTTTGTCGCCAAAGCTTTGGTAGCAGTCATCATGAATTTTGTTAGTGACTCAATTGAAAAGTTTGAAGAGATGGTGCATGCAATGGCAGGCATGGGGTCTTAGTCTTTTGTGCCTAGGAAGCTTGATTTAGATTTTAAGAACAGAGAGAACCCACTTGTGCAACCGTATGTGGAAGTTCCATCAATCTTGGACCTAAAACTATTGCCAACTCATTTGAGGTATACATATTTGGGGCCACATGAGACATTGTCAGTAATCATATCTGTGAAGCTGACAGAGTGGCAAGTAGAAGCTTTATTATCTATATTGAGAACCTACAAACAGGTCATTGGGTGGACTATCATCGATATCATTGGCATCCCTCCAGGCATCTGCACACACAAAATTCAGCTGGAGGAAAATTATATGCCCAGCATTGAGCATCAAAGGAGACTGAAGCCCCCATGCAAGAGGTGGTGAAAAAAGATATCATAAAGTGGTTAGATACTAGAGTAATTTATCCTATCTCTGACAGACACTGGGTTAGCCCGTTGCAAATGTGTACTAAAGAAAGGGGGAATAATTGTGGTCCCCAATGAAAAGATGAACTAGTGCAAACTCGAACTGCGATGGGTTGGAGGGTATGCATGGATTAACAGAAGCTGAACTGGTGGACTCAAAAGGATCATTTCCCCATGCCCTTCATGGATCAAATGTTGGATAGACTAGTAGGAAGGGCTTACTACTGTTTTTTGGATGGATACTCTGGTTACAACCAAATTTCCATTGCTCCAGACCACATTCACATGTCCTTATAGGACATTTTCCTTGAAGCGAATGTTGTTTGGATTGTGTGTAATGCACCTGCCACATTCCAGAGGTGCATGATATCAATATTTTCGAATATGGTGGAGGACATAATGGAGATCTTTATGGATAACTTCTCTGTGGTAGGGAATATATTTGAAGATTGTTTATCTCACTTAGCTTCGTTATTGAAGCGTTGTGAGGAGACAAATTTGGTATTGAACTGGGAGAAATGTCACTTCATGTTAAATGAAGGGATAGTATTGGGACATCGAATCTCAATAAAGGCATTGAGGTTGATAAGGCGAAGATTGATGTCATATCCAGATTGCCTCCTCCTATATTAGTGAAAGGAGTCAGAAGCTTTTTGGGTCATGCTGGATTTTACAAGAGATTTATCAAAGACTTCTAAAAAAATTGCTAATCCGTTGTACAAGTTATTGGAGAAGGAAACTAAGTTTGAGTTTGATGAAGCTTGTTTGAATGCATTTAAATGCTTGAAGGAGAAACTCACCACTGCTCCAATAATTATTGCACCTGACTGGACCAAACCATTTCAAGTCATGTGTGATGCATGTGGGGTTGCATTAGGAGCAGTTCTAGGACAGAGAAGGGAGAAGCTCTTTCACCTGATATACTATGCTAGCAAGTCTCTCAACGAGGCTCAAAAGATCTATACTGTTACTGAGCAAGAGTTGCTAGCAGTGGTGTACGCTTTTGAGAAGTTCAAGCTTATTTGTTGGGCACCAATGTCATCATCCATACAGATCATGCAGCCATTTGATACTTGATGGCTAAGAAGGATGCAAAGCCAAGGCTAATCCAATGGGTCTTACTTTTGCAGGAATGTGATTTTGAAGTCAGGGAACGAAAGAGGTGTGAAAACCAAGTGGCTGATCATCTTTCAAGTCTTGAATATGAGGGGAGACCAAAACATGAGCTGGAGATAAATGAATCATTCCCAGATGAACAGGTGTTGACAGCTTCACAAGACTTGATCCCGTGGTTTGCTGATATCTCTAATTTTCTAGTTAGTGAGGTGATGTCGGATAGTATGAATTTCCACCAAAGAAAGAAGTTTTTACATGATGTGAAGAAGTTCTACTGTCATGAACCTTATTTGTTTAAGGTGTGTGTCGACAACATAACTAGGAGATGTGTATTGGAAGTGGAGATGATGCATATCCTTGAAGCTTGTCACTCTTCTTCTGTAGGAGGACACCATAGTGGGGTGAGAATGGCTTAGAAAATTCTGCAGAGTGGATACTATTAGCCAATGATCTATCAGGACAGTCATGATTATGTCAAAACTTGTGATCAGTGTAAACGACATGATGGCATCTCAAGAAAGTATGAATACCACTGACCCCGGTTCTAGAAGTAGAACTATTTAATGTGTGGGGTGTAGATTTCATGAGACCGTTTATTAGTTATTATGGGTAGAAATACATTCTTGTAGCTGTGGACTACGTGTCCAAGTGGGTAGAAGCTGTTGTGTTTCCCAACAATGAAGGAAAGAGTGTAACAACATTTCTCAAGAGGAATATAGTCTCCAGGCTTGGCACACAACGAGCAATCATAAGTGATGGGGGGTCACATTTCCGCAACAAGCTGCTCAGGGGTCTGTTTGAATAATACGGGGTGAAGCATAAGGTGTCTACCTCGTAACAACCTGAAACTAGCGGTTAGGTAGAGGTTTCAAGATCGTTTTATCCAAAACTATTAATGCAAATAGAAAGGATTGGTCTCACAAGTTAGATAACACCTTGTGGGCATATAGAACAACTTATAAGACGCCTATTGGGATGTCTCCATATCAACTGGTGTTTGGAAAGGCTTGTCATTTGCCTGTGAAACTGGAACACAAGGCGCTATGGGCGTTGAAAAAGCTGAATCTTAATTGGAATGAAGCTGCAAATTTGAGGGTTGAGTAGATGAATGAAATTGATGATTTCCTACTCAAGGCTTATGAGAGTGCATCCTTGTATAAAGAGAGGATGAAGTTGTACCATGAAAGAGGTTGTTGAAGAGAGAGATTGCTCCTAGAGACTTGGTATTATTGTTTAACTCCAGACTTCGATTATTTTCGAAAGAACTAAAGTCAAAGTGGTCGGGACCTTTTAAAATAACACATGTTTCTCCATATGGAGTAGTGGAGTTGGAAAATCAAGATAGCACCAGGTTCAAGTTGAATGGACAAAGGTTCAAGCAATATTTGGGAGCGCAAGATTAGGTGAAATGGGTGGAAACAATTTACCTTGACGAAGTCTGAGTAGTCAAGAAAATTGCGTTGTACCACAACGTTAAATCAGGTGTTATTTGGGAGGAAACCCATAAATTTTAATTAACATTATTTATTTATTTTGTAGATTAATGAACAATGCAGTAGAAAGGTGAAAATATGGAAGGAAACGCGAGAACAACCGCGGATCGTGAATGGTTAAGAGCCGAACACTGATCTATCGCGTTTTATTCCAGAAATTGCTGACAAACTAATAGACTTCGCGTTGCATTTGCAGTCCGTGAAAATTGAAGCGCAGCCGCGGTATCTCCACATTTTCTTCCAGTGTTGTGTTCGTCTAGGGTCTTCAAAACCTCATAATTCACGCGAGAATCACAGCCTACGGATGCCAAACCGCGACTGCGGATCAGCTTTACCCTCTCCATATATTGGTTTTGCATTTATATATATATATAAATGCAATATTAGTTTTAATTTAAATTTTTTTAATATTTATTTAAAAGAACCGTTACTTCATAAGTAACGGGCAAACCATCTCAAATTCCTCGAACTCCCTCACTTCTTTTTCCCTCACTTTCCCAACTCCTCAAATCCACACATCTCCCATACTATTCCCCTTCCCACTTCCCCGCATTGCTTAAATCATCGAGTGGTCTCACAAAATCACCCGGGCAATCTCTTAAGCAAGTATTCTGATTCCCAAAGACAAAAGGTAAGAAAGTTTAAGCATATTTTTGTCTTCTGGATATGTTGATTTTATTTAGTTGGGGGGATTATTGTGGCAAATTATGAGTAGCCATGATCCCCGAATCCTGTGTTGCTTGTGTTTTGAGAATAGATCATAAGGGTGAGGTTTTAAGATAATCAATCTTGTGAAAAAGAGTGGAAGGCACTCACGCTCACTAGATGTTCGATGAAATGCCTGAATGAATAGTCTGAGTAGGTTGTGATTAGATAAAGTTTTTAAAGTGTTAGCATGAGTGGGAGGGTACTTCAACCATTACATGAAGCTCTTTGAGCATAGAATTGAAGAATCCACCACGATCTTGCCATGAAAAGGATGCAAAGTAGTTGCTTGACTGGTCAAAATCGCGAGCAATCCGCGAACCGCATTTCATAAAATGTGGTCGCGAAAGACATCGTGGATCAAGTCCAGACATCAAGCAGTCACTGCTTGACTCTGCAAAGTGAAACACGAGTCACGAATTGATTTCACGTGCCATGAAACCTATCGCGGATCAAACCATCTTTTACTTCAATTGTTGTTTCTAGTTTGCGAGCCAAACATGGACCACGAACACCAGTTCGCGGACCGCCGTCTGAAAGCAGATTGAGACAGATAAACTCATTTTAAGAAGTCATTGCACTAACAATTTTAAGTTTTTATGTCTTTGCAGGATGACTCCTCGGAGAACCTCTCATCCTCGCACTAGAAAGCAAAGTGACCCTACAAATAAGGGCAAAGGGAAAGAAAAAAGGCCTGCTGAGGAGGAAGCAAAGTCTGGGTATGATCTGGAATTGGAAGAAGCCCTTTGTAAAGCAAAGGAAGATGAGGAGAGAAGGGTTGAACTTCTCCGCAAGAGAGGCGAATATACTTTCCGGTTCAATATCGTCCCCGGCATAAAGGAAAGGTTTTTCTAGAAGATGCATAATTGAAACTTCAATGAAGAGAGGCAGTTTAGCCTTAATGGGGTTGAGCAAGATTTCCTATACATCCTTCGCTAGATAAAGGAGAGATACTGGGAAATATTCACACTACCTCCAGGTCGTTATTTCCCCATTCTAGTCTGTGAATTCTATGTGTCATATAGAGCTGCTCAGAAACATCAAAAAGCAATTGGTCCTTTGAGGTTGAGACCATGTCTGGAGAAGGTGAAAGTTAGGGAGTTGAGGTAGATTGTAGTGTAAAGGCGATCAACTGAGCCTAGTTTGATAACGATGATGCAGATGCCACTGATTATTTGACAAAGTTATAAAACCCAAAGGATCATTATACCTGGGTTACATCTCTGATTGCAGCTGGTACGCCATCCTGGGTTAAGGATGGAGGGAAAATATACAAAAGCAACCTTAACATCCAGGCCAAACATTGGTTAGGGTTCCCCAGGCCAAAACATTGGTTAGGGTTCGTTTGCTCTAGACTGACGCCTTCAAAGAACGACAATGAGGTACCATTGACTGAGCAATTCTCATTACTTGTATCATGGAAAGCATTCACATCAATGTAGGAGATATTATTACCATTAAAATCAGGGATCAAGCTCAGCAAGCATATACCCCTCTTCCAATCCTAGTGTTAGTCATGAATTTATGTCGTGATGCTGGTATTCCAGAGATAGAAAGAATTAACGAAAATATTTGGGCAAATCAAATCGTCGACATCACAAAGATTCGGGATGAGATAAATCCAAAGATGAACAAGAGGAAAAGGGCACCAGTGGTTGCTCATGCTTCTGAGACTGATATGGGCATTGACTCTCAGGTAGAACACACCCAGGCTGTCGAGGCATAGCCTTCGACTTCTGACACACCAGTTGCACCCCAATCAGCCCAGTCTATGTCCGCAGCTCGAATGGTGCAGGTTGTAAATATGACAGCACAGAACAATACCAGATTGACTTTACTGATTGAGCACATGCCCGACATGATCAAGAGAGTCATTGACAGGGCTCTAGCTCTAGTCCATATCAAAATTTAGGAGTTGGAGTACAGGGTCTTTGAGTTCAAAGGAATTGGTGCAAGAGAAGCCTTAGCAATGCTAGAGGCTGACATGAGCAAGGTAAAGACAGATGTACAATGGTTGCATCCTGATTCGAGAATATTTGATGCTCCACTACCTGAGGACGAAAGGGTAGAGACATATGAGGAAGAGCTGGAGGATGATCATATGACAAAGGAACTAGATGAGGAGGACAAGTTGAAGTAGCCATCCAATGCTCTATGGATGAAATCACAACACAGATGGTGGGGGCAGGTCCAAGTTCCCATGCTCCAGCAGGAGAGGATGTTGACAGCACAGGGACCACCATCGCAACCCAGTCTGAAGAGGCCAAGGATTCCTAGAGTGTCTTAGGGAGTACCTACCTTTTGTTTAGTATATCTTTTGATTGTATGCAATGAGGACAATGCTTGTCCTGTTTTGTAGGGGTAGGTAGGTAGGATCTGTGGAAATGTGGTCTATACTAATTGAATCAACTTTTGTGTGTAATAAATGTTTGTTTTCTGTTCTGCTATCTTATTTTTCTTCTTAACATAGTCGTGTCTAATAAAAACTCTTAGGATTTTCTTCATGCCACGGTTCTTTCCCTAGGAGCTAAAATTTTTGTTGTTCGTGTGTTGAACCGGGTGATTTTTTGCAATGATAGATAGCCAGGTGACTTTCTTAAGGAAAAATGCCGTATTTTAGGATGTAAATTTGTGTGTATGCTAATAGACCTATGATTTGCTGGGTGTTAATAGAGTCAACATTGAGCTGGTAAACTCAAATAAGATATTGAGCTCCTAAACATGACTTATAAAATCTCTATTTGGCTATTTGGACACAATAAGTTATCTTATCGAGTTCATCACTTAGTATTGAATTGCAGATTCTAGCTATATTCAACAGATGCATGTGTCATGTGTGGGGAGTCTTACTTGATCCTTGTGTATGTGATTAGTCCATACCTTGCCTGGAATATTTTCAAGGTGAAATACTGGATTACACTTCTTCTGGAACATGACAATTGGCCTTCTTTGAATTCACCTTGTCAATATTATCCTTAGCCAAACCCTTTTGAGCCTAAGATGTTACTTTTCTTTCATTCTGTTATAAACTAACAACCCTGAACATGGTATCCTCTAAATACCCAAAAGTGAGCCAGTATGAGCCAAAACATCTAAATTTGAGAAGCTACCCTTGATAAAAATGCAAAGATAGGCTAAAAGCCTAATTTTTTTTGGGGGGGGGGGGGAGGGGGAGAGTTAAGATGAAATCAAAAAGTAGATAAGCACCTTAGTTGTATGCACTTCCAACAAAAAAAGAGAAAAAAATTCTATATTGTAGTCAGGGGAGGAGCAAGACTTGAGCAAAAAGAGAAGGAAAACCAAAATAAGGGTGCCTAAGGAGAGAAAAGGAAGTAACAGGAAATAGGAAGACTTAGAATGAGAAGGGTAGCATTTAGAGAGGATCCATGTGAACAAGCCCTTGACCTATCTACACCACACAAGCCAGCACCAATACCCTCAAGTCCTGTTTTATTCCAGAATCTGTGTATCTATATTAGTGGAGAACTACATGAAGGGCAAGCTTATGGTACTATATCTGCATACATGAGAATACCTTTCTAAGAGAGAGTGTACTATACAGTGTGTATATCCCTAGTGCATAATCAATTTTTGTGTGAACCAGGGATGTTTATCTTTTGTGAGGGCACATGTTAGTTGAATAAAATCTGAATCTTATTTTCAATAAGAGAGTATGAACAAATATATAATGTTCTGTTAAAGTTGGACAAGCCGAGATGATATTGAGTCATTGCTAGAGAGTTGAATTTTCTTGATTTAAGATGAGTGATGATCCCCGAATGTTAGGCTTCTTGTTGATACCTATCACTAGTCAAGTGTCTATCATGCGAATTATTGTCTCGCTGAAGAGAATGTTGTGTTTTAAAGTTGCTTGAGGACAAACAATAGTTTAAGTTTGGGAGTTTGATAAGTAGGTATTTTGACCAACTTATTTGGTCTATAAGCTTAGATCGTTGTCATAATTTGATATGAAAGAAGTACTTATCATGGTTTCTTCTCATTTGTATAGGATATTACCATTCAGAAGAGGTTGAGAAGGAATGAAGTAAAAATACTTCAAAGATGAAGCCAAGCAACTAAAATTCAGTGATAAGAACAAATGTGGTCAAACCATGGAGCGCAGACTACACAATGCGGGCCGCAAACCTGCCATGTCTCAAGCTAGAATGTTAGGCTCACTGCCAACGCAATCGCCTTACAGGAGCAGGCCGCGAATGCTCAAGCGCGGAGCGTGGAACTATCACAATCCAGGTCAGACTTATGTGTTGAATGGTGGGCCAAACATTATCAAGATGAGGACCGCAATTGACTAAACACAGGAGGCGAATGGGCCGCAAATCAGAGGCAGAATATCAGCCATTTTTGGCACCTAAAGTGTGATTGAAGTGCGGACCACGGATGCCAAACCGCAGCCGCAGATCCACAATGAATGTTGTGATTGTGGCATTCTTGTAATTACTAGTACGCCAGTTATTTTCTTTTTTGGAATTATTACAGGGTTTTAAAAAGACATATCTAAGAAAAAAATAGACTTCACGATACATATGTTTGAAAACTAGAGAGAGGGAAAGAAAGAACGGTTTTTCTTGAGTTTTTATTGAAGAATTCTGCATCAATTACTTTTGTATTCATCTTTGTGAGTATTTATCTCTTGTATTTTCTCTTTCCAAGATGGTTATTATCGTTTTTGTGAGTAGCTAAGTTTTATACCTAGGGTTGTGTAAACTTAAGAAATCTTGGGAATTACAACCCTAGTTTAATTAAATTATCAAAACAAATTAGAAATTTGTTCTAATTGTTACTAAAAATCTTCAATTGAAAGTATGATTTTATTTTTCCCCTTTAAAATATCGACTAAGTAAATTTGGGTATTCGCTTTTGATAAAGTTTGTACCTTATTCCAATTGAGATTCGACCCCAACCTTATTGGGTTCTATATTTGATACAACGACAACTTTATACCTATTTAATAGGTGTAATTTGGGCATATCAATTCAAAGGGTAATATAATAAGATTATCATACTATTATATTATTTTTTTAAAAATGTGTCAAGTCAATACAAGATTATTGAAACTACTTGTAATGCACATGCACAGTTAGTTAAGCATATGTAGTTAAGTTAATTAGTTTGGTTGTTATGAGTTATTAGTGGAGTTTTTACTAATCCAGATGGCATTCATCAAGTTAGTTTCTCAAGGCTCTATATAGCTGCATATAAGCTTGAAAATTCACAATACAATTCAATGAAATCTCTTCCCTTCTTTCTCTCCATATCTTTAATCTCAATTACTCTCTTCAGATGCAATTTAGATTTGTGAGCTTGGAGTATTTTAACTTGGTATCAGAGCAGGAGGATCCTATGATGAATCTCTCCTAAATTGTTTTTCTTTTACACAGTAGGAAGGAGTTCTGTGAGCATCAATAATTGCCGAAACAACTACTGAAATCTATCACAATCATGTGCTATATCTCCAGCCCTCAAATACTTTGAAATCTATGTTGATTCCAATTCAGCTCCTTGGTACTGAGAACTATGATTTGTGGAACACATCCATGCGAATTCTCCTGCTTGGAAAAAGAAAATTAGGTTACATTAATGGAACCTATAAGAAGGATACATACAAAGGGAAACTTCATGATCTGTGGGAGAAATGCGATGCAATTGTGCACTCATGGATCATGAATTCAGTAGAAAAGGATTTATTGAAAAGTATCATTTATGGAACAAGCACACATGCAGTGTGGGAACATCTCAAGGAAAGGTTCAACAAGGTGAATCGAATAAGAATCTTCCAATTACATAAAGAGATCGCGATGTTATCACAAGATACTAGTACTGTTTCTACTTATTTCTGTAGATTGAAAGAGCTATAGGAAAAGTATGACGTGATTATACCTACTCCTAGCTATGGTTGTGAAAAGTCTAAGGACTATGTGGAACATCTTCAGGAGAAAAGACTATTATAGTTTCTGAATGATCTAAATGATGCACATGATCAAACTAGGAGATAAATTATGTTAAAAGCTATAGCACCTTTAGTAAGTCAAGCATATGCTATGATAATTGAAGTTGAAAAGGAGAAATCAATTAGTTCTAATAATTCCTCTACAAAAGGAATGGAGAATGATCCACTAGCAATGCAGAGTAATCAATCATTTGAAAAAGGACAGTCTAGGAGAGGAAAACACTATTAAGGACAATATGAACGAAGTCAGCCTTATCATGAATCGTCTAGTAGAGGACAACCTTACAAAGGAAAATAATTTTACTTGTTGTGTGATTGCAAAACATATGATCACTTAAGGGAGCAACATTTTAAAATAGTAGGTTATCTAGATACTTGGCAAGACAGGAAAAGGTTACTCACTTCTGCTACCAATGTGAGTGGTGAAAATGGAGCATATATTCAATCAAATG
Source organism: Datura wrightii (assembly GCA_035772735.1). Lineage (NCBI taxonomy): Eukaryota > Viridiplantae > Streptophyta > Magnoliopsida > Solanales > Solanaceae > Datura > Datura wrightii. Next base: position 177,609,614 of record JASDFA010000001.1, on the reverse strand, counting down.
ACTATGGAGGTGAGTGCAAGACCATACATGATCTGGAGAAAAGAGGGATGTTATTCACTAGAGAGCAATACAAATAGATTTTGAATATGTTAAACAAGGAAAAAGGATGTGAGCAACATGCCAATATGACAAATGTACCAGGTATGACTACTTGCTTAATCTCAAATGTTATACACAGTGAATAGATTGTAGACTCCGAAGCCACACACTATGTTATTGTAAATTTGAAAATGTTAGATGAAGTTATGGAAATAGCTGGGAATTCAGGAGGTAAAGTTTAGGTTCCAACTGATGAAAAACAATTATAACACATCTTGGAACCACTTATCTGTTTGGTAATAACACTGTGAAAAATGTGTTGCATGTCCCATAGTTTAGTTCAACTTGCTGTCAGTATCTAATTTGACCAAAGAACTCTTTTGTGTTATGATTTCGTTCAAATCCACTCCTAATATTAGATAGTGTAAATGATCACAACAAATATATATAACCCAACAAGGAGTTGGGGTCGAATCCCACATAAACTACTAGAATCCTAGTCTATCTAGTACTAATCAGTATAGTACTGCAAGATTAGAGTCTATTCGAATTGAGAGAGGTAAAATTTAAATACAGCTATAGAGTGCAATATGTTGGTCTTGTAATCAAATTGAGACAATTCTAGGGAAGTGACTCCACTTATGGGTCGATCCCCCTAAATTACCCAATGTGGATAGATTGAGAATGGATTGGGCCTGAACATGCAAGAAATTTACTTAGGCAACTCATGGGTATCTCTCAATAACACCATAGGTGTCAATCTACTTCAATTTTGTCAAATTGAAGAGAACTTCATTCTACCCAATTGCTTGTGCCAATTGAAATTCTACCTATGTATAGGAAAATTCATTAAACAAGGGTTATTCCTTGATTTATTATTGATTGATTGTTAACTCAACCTAAATTTACTCTTTCAAGCCTCATAAAGGTAATTGGGTAGGATTGGGTGACTGTCATCATTAATCACACACTAAAAAATAAAAATCAATCAAATTTTCATAAGACCAAACTCAATTTTATAAAATTGGGATCATTAGTGTTCATAACCCATTGAGTTCATAAGCCTAGATCTGGGATTAGTTACTCATAGCAAGAAAAAAAAGAGAATTAAAATAATTAGACATGCTTACCAATGGAAATTGAAATTGAATAAGAGATATTCAATAGATGAAATGGATAGTCTATTTCTGACTTAAACTTTGCTATTGCTGGGAATCTACTGCTTATGGATTCTCACTCGCACTTGGGTGTTGCTAGCAATCTTACCTACCCTCCTGATTTACTGTCGTGAGGGTCTAGGTGACTTATTTAGGTACTAGGGGTCTTAACCACTTTCTAACACTTTCTAGGAATCAACGGACCTAGCCCCCTTTGACTATTTACTCTGGGAAACATCGCATCAATACTTATGCTCTCTGTTATACTGAGAAAAGACTAGGAGGTAGGAATTAACCCTATCATTCTATAACGGGGCTAAGGTGAGAAACTCAACAAACTCTAAAAGCTGGAGGTACAAACCTCACAATCTTACACTCCTTCGTATATTTCAGATAACTAAACATTAACTATCATCCCTGTCTAATTCTAAGTGTCTACTAAATAAGCCAACTCATATATATATACCACACACCTGACCTCCTGTCCCAAGGGTGTAGAAAGAGCTTGGAACGGTGCTGGCATATCTGTTATCTTATAAGGATCCTAGTGCTCCAGGAGGATGCTGGAGAGATTAAAAGGACATCCCACTTTCGCCTTCAGACTGGATTGTCCCTCCCAACTGTGGCACCTCACTGGTATCCTCTCTTACTGTTGTAGATAACTTGTGGCTGGTTGTAGTCTGTCTCATATGTAAGGCAGTAATAAAAGTTGAATAAAAGCTGATAAGGTACTGAAAGTAATCAGCGACAAAGGAAGAAGTTAATCTGTAAGCTTTCTTATCCATAACCTGCATCTAATAAACCACTACACGAATAAGAGCTGAAACTATATGACTATACATTCATAAGTTATATATAGTAAGCAAGTATACGAACAAGAACCTAACCTGGCCCCCATAAGCCTGGAAGGTACAATCAACACAAAAATAACCTACCTAGGTGCCCATAAGCCTTAGGAGGCGCCAATCCGTCTATATATCCTTATTAGTACCCTGAGGCTCTACAAGTAACTGTACCTAAACATACCTGGTCTCTTGAGACTATACTAGAACCTTCTGGGCTCTTGTAACTGAGTTCGGGCCTTTTCACCCCTGTGACTGTACCCCGAGCACATGAGGCTCTACGAAGGGTGTGTAATGCTGCTGTGGTGTAGAAGAAGTCCATAAGTGAATAGAATTCAATATAGCCTCATAGACTCTACTTTAGTCCTTACAGACAATATATGGCCCCGTAGGCAATTCAATAGCTCCATAAGCAATACAGCATCATAGCTCCGTAAGCAATCTATAGCTCCGTAAGCATTAGCAGCACCGCAGCTCCATAAGCAGGTTATAGCTTCGAAAGCAGTTCATAGAACCATCAACCTCTTAGCTATTCAAGGCAAGAGGTAGTACGGAACACGATCTACCCCAACTAGGGACGCTATGTTATAATCTACGAACCTAGTCATTCCAAAGGAGTATCTGGCCCCTTAGGCCTAATTGCGACCGCTACTCTTACTCGTCCCTAGACTGGTCTATATAACTGCCAACAGGCATAGTCTATGTGCCTACACCTGACCAGAGGGTCTTGGCAGTGATCACACCCTCCATCGACTTAGACGGGAAAGAACAAGGTGTGGGTCGCCTAAGAGATAGTCTAAAGGTTATACTAGGACAGTAATAGCTCATAAGTGAATAGTAAGGTCGTAGGCAACTAACCATTTAGTTCCTTCAATTAGAACGGTTGTAGGGCTGCTACTAATCGAACATACTCCTAAGCAGTCAGCCTTAACTTCCTACAAGCAGCTTACTATAACCCTTATCCTGAAGGTAACGCTATGATACTATGGTTCTAGTCCCTTAGACACTAACTTGGTCTGTCCAGAATTCATATGGCTCCTCTGGGTGATTCATAGCCTCGTAGGTAGGTGTATCTAGACCTAGCCCTTCATGGCAACATGTAACTGGGCATCTATAAGAGTAGCCTAGGATGTTGGCCCCACATCTGACTACTAATAAGGTTCCTTCCTTAGGGTATCAACTAGGCTATCAGACTTGTAATAACTGAGATGGTTCCCTGAGCGACCTATATGACAAGAATTAAGTCGGCTAAAGTTAACGGTCACTGATAGTATCCAATCATATGGCAAGTTGTCGCTCAATTCCTTAGGAAACCCTGGTGCCATCAACTCAAAGATAAGACCACCCTATCAAGATTCTATTCCTAGGGCGTCAAGGTATGCTGACGGCCTCTGGGCAACCTTTACCACCTATATAGACATCAAACTGAAAGTTACATCGCCAGTTGTGCCCTATGTTGTCCAACTTTACCAAGTTAGGCCCATCGGCTAATCATAAATTTCTAAGGTCTTGGCATGACAACAAGATATCAAAATCCCACTAATACTATAAGCAAAAGAACAGGGGAGTCTCTATGACGCTCCTAGCGTTAGTCATACTTAATATACTCTTTCCCGACGAGGGATACTACGATATAACCTCAATACATCTCATAGTAACTAACCACCACATATATATATAATCATCGTCTATATATAGCAGCTAATCACAACATATATGATCATTATCTACTTTCAAAGGCATAGGTCGTATCACTATACGACAGGAATAACTTGCCGAAGAGATTAGCCTTAACATACCTCAAATGCCGATTCTCGTTTATCCAAATAGTTCCAACCTGTAGCTAGTAGTTCCACCAAATTATAGCCCTTACATTGAGAAAATAAGGCTATTTTCAATAATAGAAACGTCTAATAACAATATCTTTCAAAGAACATTGACTACAATTCAACTTCATTTAATTCGGTTTGTGTCATGCCACTACCATTTTGCTGAAAGAGCTAGAGCTGCAGTTTTGATGGGTTTTTCAGAAACTCAAAAAGGATACATTCTATTGGCAGACTAAGACTTTTTTTTAGTAGAGATGTGGTATTTTCTTGCTTTTTAATGATAATGTTACTGCTAATTAGGATCGAGGATTTTCAGTCCTCTGAGTTATTCGAGCTATTCCCAATCCAGATTTGGGTTGGTGAGGATCAGTCCTCTGAGCTACCAATCCTCACAAGATAGTGAATCGTTGTAATTGCAAGAAATTATTCTTGTTCCATTTCTTCCTCTAAGGGAGACTCCTAGTGTTAATAAATATCCCACTGATATATCTCCTGTAGATCCAATGTCAGTTGAGAATGTTGTGCCCATTCCTAATGATCACTTAATAACCTGGACCATTTAGACACTGTGATTACTGCTCCTGATCTCACATTTGGTGCCCCTTTCCAGTTGTTGCACCACCTATCAGGAAGCTAGATAGAGTGAGTAAGGAGTCTATCTATTTAAAACATTATATCTCTACAAAGAGGTCATCTACTGGAAACTATCCTTTGTCTCATTACTTATCCTATGACAATACTTCTTCAGTATATCATACTTATCTATCCAAGTTTCCTATCTTGGTGGAGCCAAGGACCTTCAAGGATGCAGTGAAGGATGACAGATGGATCACTGCTGTGAAATATGAAATACAAGCCCTTGAAGATAGCAAAACATGGGAGATAATTTCACTGCCAATAGGGAAGAATACAGTAGGCTTAATAGGTCTACAAAATCAAATACAAAGCCAACGGAGATGTTGAAAGGTATAAGACAAGGTTGGTGGCACAAGGGCACAGTCAAAGGGAAGGATTGAATTATCATGATACCTTTTCTTTTGTGACAAACATGATCATAGTAAGGAGTGTCACAGCCTTAGCAACATGTAAAAATTGGGACATCTTCCTAATGGATGTTTATAATGCTTTCTTACAAGGGGATCTTGTTGAGGAGGTGTATATGGAGCTGTCTTAATGTTTTAGCAGATAAGGGGAGAACAAAGTATGTAAACTGGTAAAGTTCTTATATGGACTCAAGCAAGCCTCTAGGTAATGGAATCTAAAGTTGACTAAGGCACTTTTGGCAACAGGCTTTTCTTAGAGTAGTTATGATTACACTCTCTTCACTATGAGAGTTGGTTGTAATATGGTGATCATTCTTATATATGTAGATGACTTGCTTATCACTGAAAGTAGTGCTACCTTGATTGAAAAGGATAAATCCACTCTTCATCAGAAGTTTCAGGTTAAGCACTTAGGTGAACTGAGAGTTTTCTTGGGCATTGAGGTGTTGCGGTCTAAGAAGGGTATCCTATTGAATAAAAGAAAATATATACTTGAATTAATATCTGAAATGGGCTTTGTGGTGCCAGCCCCTCTCGCACACCTTTGGAACAAAATTAAAAATTGACTACATTTGAGTATGATGTTGTTTTTGATATTGTTGGGGATGAATTATTGCAGGATGTCAATGCTTACCAAAGGCTCATTGGGAGGCTACTCTATGTCAGTATTACTAGGCCTGACATTAGCTTTGCAGTTTAGATTTTGAGTCAGTTTATGCAGGCACCTAAGGTGTCACATTGGGAGGTTACTATCAGATTGGTTAAGTATCTCAAACTTACACCAGGGCAAGACATTTTATTCCAACCTACTATAGCTCATATACTCACATACTGGTGGGATGCAGATTGGGCAACTTGTCTCAATATCAGGAGGTCGGTGACTAATTATGTCATTAATTTGGATGACTCCTTGATTTCTTGAAAATCAAAGAAATAGCCGATTGTATCTCACAACTCAGTTGAATCAGAATATCGCAGCATGGCTGCAGAAGTAGCTGGAATAACCTGACTATAGGGATTGTTCAGAGAACTTGGTGTTGATATTGATCTCCTTGTCAGCATCCTCAGTGATAGCAAGTCTGCTATACAATTTGCAAATAATCTAGTCTTTCATGAACGTACCGAGCACATAAATATTGACTATCATTTCATCAAGGATAAAATAAAAAATGACATAATTCAAGGTATCCACATTGGTAGAAAGGTCCAGAAAGCAGATTTGCTCACTAAGGGCCTTGTTGGAGCTCAGCAAGCTGGGAATGCTCAATCTATTTGCATCCTCCAACTTGAGGGGGAATATTGAAACTACTTGTCGTCCACATACACAGTTATCTAAGCATATGCAATTAACTCAATTAGTTAGGTTGTTATGAGTTGCTTGTGGAGTTAGTAGAGCTATCATTATTCCAGTTGGCATTCATAGAGTCGGTTACTCAAGGCTCTATGTAGCTGCATATAAGCTTGAAAATGTATAATACAATTCAATGAAATCTCTTCCCTTCTTCCTCTCCATATCTATGATCTCAATTACTCTTTTCAGATGCAATTTAGATTTGTGAGCTTGGAATATTTTAAGTAGATAAGTAAAGATGAACGGAGAAAGTAATAGCCAGCAGTAAATATATATTTTATATATTAATATATGATATACATAATACATATATATATATATATATATATATATATATATATATATATATATATATATATATATATATATATATATATATATATATATATAGATAGATAGATAGATAGATAGATATAGATATAGATATATATATTATATCAAATAATATATATCTTTTATATATGTAGCTAGCAGATGTAATTACTTTTTAGCCGACCATCTAAATATATAATATGTATCCTTAAGAAAATTAGTTAATAAATATTGATTTATAAATTATTTTTTTCAAATAAAATAATTTCATAAATTTCTAGGTCATTCACATAAATGCTCTTATTTTGGCGTGGTATTTAAATTTTTCCCCTTAAATTTGTGATCTTTAATTTTTATCCTTCAGCGCTTTAAGTAAATAAAAAAATAGTCAAAAATACCCTTAATAGCCAAAAAAAAAATTCGCAGGATATGAGTTTTGTCCAAGTTATGCATGAGGCATAAATGCTGCTACTTAAATTGAGCCTATGCTTAAGATCTTATGTATTTTCTATGCATAACTACCTGCATCTTTAAATTATACTTTATGACATGACTTGTGTCTTTGGGGCATGATTTAGTTTTTTTCATCAAATAAATTTTTTACGCTTATGTCTTATGCCATGAATTGTGCTTTTGGGTCATGATTTTATTTTTTTTCCATCTAATAAACTTTTTACACTTATGCCTTATGCCATGACTTGTGCCTTTGGGGCATAATTTCATTTTTTTTTCATCTAATAAATTTTTTGCACGTATGCTTTATGCCATGACTTGTGCTTTTGGGGCATGATTTTATTTTTTCTTTCTCTCTAATAAACTTTTTACACTTATACCTTATGCCATGACTTGTGCCTTTGGGGCATAAATATTTTTTTTCCTATCTAATAAATTTTTATATCACTAGAGTTGATGTCACCACTCCAGTGACCATGTGCTTCAAATCAATATTCAAACTTAAAAAACTAATCTCCATCCTGTAAATAAACAAATAAATAAAAATCAAGAACTTATGTAAGTAAATAATATTAAAATTTTAAAATACTAAGGAAATGATAAACATCTACCATGATAGAAAAATAGTTAAACAAAGTAGAATTGAGAGATCAAATAACGTGCATCATAAAAATAAAAAATATAAGCTTAGTGAAAAACATCACCATAATACATAAAAGGAAAGAAGATGAAAGAAAAGAAATGCACAATCATTGTAATAAAAAAATTATCAAATTCAGAGAACTTTTATCCAACTTATGACTGAATCGACATATTTCGAGAAAACGACACAATTTGGCAAGTCTACATATCAATTGTTTACGATTGAAAAGGCAGAAATTGAATACAAGGAACAAGTTCATAATATTAAAATATTTATCCAAATTATGCCTTACACAACATAATTCGAATATATAACAAAGTTTCAATATTATAAAGGCTGCAAAGTCATGCCTGGAAAGACAAATTGAATATAAAGCATAATTTCAAAAAATTAAAATGTTTATATAATTTATGTCTTATCTGGCAAAATTACTATATAGGACAAAGTTTCAATATTATTAAGGTTGAAAAGTTACACCTGAAAAGGCAGGAATTGAATATAAGACACAATTTCAGAAGTTAAAATATTTATTCAATTTATGCCTTACCCAACATAATTTGAATATACGACAATTTTTCAATATTATAAAGGTTAAAAAGTTATGCCTGAAAAGACATAAATTGAATATTAGGAACAAAATCAAAAAAATTAAAATATCTATCCAATTTATGTCTTGCCTGGCAAAATTTCTATATATGAAAAAGTTTCAATATTATTAAGGTTGAAAAGTTGTACCTGAAAAGACAAAAGTTGAATATAAGGTGCAATTTTAAAAACCTAAAATATTTTATCCAATTTATGCCTTACACCGGTAAAATTTGAATATACGGTAAAGTTTTAATATTATTAAGGTTGCAAAAGTTACGCCTGGAAAGACAGAAATTGACTATAAGGCACAATTTTAAAAAAACTTAAATAATTTATCCAATTTATGCTTTACCCCAGTAAAATTTGAATATACGACAAAGTTTCAATATTATTAATGTTGAAAAGTTACGTATGGAAAGATATAAATTGAATATAAGACACAATTTTTAAAAATTTAAAAATTTATCCAATTTATGCCTTACCTAAAATTGTGTCCTAACAAAAAAGAACTTATGCCTCGCCACAAGACAAAAAACTTTTTTTCTCACAAGGCACAAAATATGCCTTGTAAGGCATGTGTTTGATTTTAGAATGTTATATCTTAAGAAGTTTTTAACACACAAATTATACCTTAAAGCAAATAAAATTATGCCCCGAAATATAAATCTTATGACATAAGTTAATTTTTACCCCTTATATATTGTCTTTAATTTTTATTAGATATATGTTGCCAAACATGCTTCCCAATACTCTGAGAAATTCCAATGTTAAATATTATTTTATCTTTTTTAATTTATGTAATATTATTTTTAACATATATATTTCAAAATTTATAATTTTGATATTTTTATATGATTATAAATTATTTTATTAAGTTTAAATTAATTAATTTTAATTATAAAAAATACTTCTTTAGATAAATTAAAAAAATACGTCAGGTAATAAATCATACCAATGGGAATAGTTGCAGTACTCATCATTGCTTGTAATAAGAGAGTTTAATTTGAATCCTTAATGCGTTGACATATTATATTCGATCACAGCATCTAAATTTAAAAATATTTTATTTTATTTTTATTACTTAAAATATTAAATAATAAAAAATAAAAATCAACTCAAAATATTAACCCATCCACACAAAAACTTGTAGATTTCTCTTCAAATTTCGTTAAATAATTGCTCGCATGAGTGCAAACTATAAAGTGGCCGACTCCATATGCACCTAAAGGCTGAAGGCCTAAGCATATAGCTCAGAAACTGTGAAATTATTTGGAATTTAGTTATTAAGAAAATGTAACAGTGGTATTTTTACCAGAAAAAAAAAGAAAAAAAGAAAAAGATAAGACTAATATAAAACTAATACAGTTCTCTTCGACTGTTATACAATTCCAATTTTAAATTTTGCTTGACCATTTCATGAAGCAATTATGCGACTCAATATTTAATGATAAAAGAAGAATCTGAATTAGAAAATGACACAGTGAGAGGGAGAGGGGTTGATCAGGGGCAGACATGTTACGATATACTATATACTATAGTATTAAAAATTTTAGTTTTGATAATTTTAATTTTTAATTTTTAAAAATATTATATTATTATTATATTATATTAATTTGGTATGATTTAGTATTTTAAAGTTTAATTTAAATATTTTGTAGTACGGTAAAATCAGTAATTATAGTTTGTTCGATTTCGACTTATATATACTCATATAATAGAGAATTACAACTTTGACTTTTCAAGAAACGTTACAATTATATCATACTAACACCTTACACATGTATATATTCAACAGAAAGTATAAATAATTCCCTACCTGAATCTATTACACATACAAAAAAATTTCAATCTAGATTAAGTAGTCAAAATTTCGACATCTAAATAATTAGTGAACTAATTATTCTATATATTTATGAGTACTATAATAACAATAATAATATATATGAATTATATATAATTATATATAACATTTAATATTTCAATAATTTTTATAAATATTAAATTTCTATATTAAATACTAAACTATTTTTAAAATATATCAAATATTATATTAAATTCATAATTAAATCACAATATAAAAAATATTAATATTAATATGGGCGAAGAAGATAGTAGGAGTAAGAGACTTTGCCCACTCCACTTTCTCTGAGCATTAGTAATAGTCAACAGAATGAATAGAAAATAAAAAATGAATAAAAAGATGTTTATAAAACTAATTAGTAGTAAACAAAAGAGTTATTAGAGAGGCTAGTCCTATAATATTTTTACATTAATAAATAAATAGGTTTAAAAAAGTGTTACGAAAAGATCAAAATAGGGGAGTAATATCATAAATCATAAGTTAGTATTGCAGAGAAAAATTTGATGGGTGGTGTTTAGAATTATACATAAATATTATCTTTGTCTTAGTTTATGTCATGTTATTTAATTAAACACGAAGTTTAAAAAATAAAAATAATTTAAAAATTATGATTTAAAACGAATTATAGATACTTGTGTGGTTATAAACCATCTTATTAATGATAAAATAAATTATTTTTAAATATAAAAAATATTATTTTTTGACAGTCTTAAAAAACAACAATATTATCACATAAACTAAAATAAAGAAAGTATAATTATACAATTCCATTTGAAGCATTTTATGTTATAAAATTGAATTTGATACCAAATGTGACAAGTGAATATATATATAGAGAGAGAGAGTGGGGTGGGGTGGGGTGGGGGGGTGTATCCAGACTTATAATTATCGGTTCAATTGAACTCATAATTTTTGACGCGAAACATAAATTATGTGTAAAAAATTACTAAACTTGAAATTAATAATAGATATGAATCCATAATTTTAAAAATACAATAAGTTTAATGCTAAAAACTTAAAATCGAACCCATAAAATTTAAATCATGAATTCGCATATATATATATATATATATATATATATATATATATATATGGAAGATTGAATTGCTTATAAAAATGTGAATTTAATTAATCAATTTATTAGTGAACAACAAAAGAATTTATCAAGAGGAGTAAATAAAATGGCCTCTCTCTATATACACACACTATTATACGGGGGATTGAATTGCTTATAAAAATATGAATTTAATTAATTAATTAGTGAAAAACCAAAAAATATTTATGAAAAGAAGTGAATAAAATTGATTTTGAATTACAAGTAATTACAAATATAAAAAATTCAGTATAATAACAGAGAAGAAAAAATCAAAGAAAATAAAATATCGTAAATCTTATCCATACTCGGAGACTGGAAAATTAATTACTATTAGAAAATTATTTTTATTTTTAATGCTTAGGGCAACATTTTCAAGTAGCAAGAGATCCATTCAGCAGGCAGCAATAGTTGTAGGACCAAATAATAAATTAGTAATTTATTTTATGTTATTTTAATTATTAAATATATTAAAAATAATTATTTTAAATTATTTATTAATTTTAAAATTTAAAAAATAATTAATTATATATTTTTTAATTTTATTCTTAGTACTTAAAATTATTTTAAAATATGAAAAAAATTATTATTATATATTTTTTAAAAATATCTATCAACTAATAAAATTTTATTAATTAAATTATAATTTTTATAATTATTTTGTTAATAAATATATAAATTTAATTTTAATAATTAAAATGAAAGGGAGAGTATGTAAGGATTGGGAGACATAGTGCATGTGAATCGCCGTAAGTGACAGCTCGCATTCTAGTTGCCATGCATGCATGTTGGTTGTTGTTTGTTGACAAATGGTTTGGTGCGAATTCCCGATATTAATATTCTTCTCTCTATGATCTCCTTTCTTTTATTTTGTTCCCATGAATATGGTTATATGTCATCTGCCTGCGATTAGACCCATACTTCCTTAGCTTTTTTAGTTATTAAGGATAAAATTTACCCACTTTTTTTACTTTAACATAACTAATATTTTTAATTTATGTATATTTTTTAAGAAAATTATTTATTTTTAAAAAATATATATTTTTATTTATTTATTTTTAATAAATATTTTAAATTTTTTAATATTTTTTTTAATTTTATAAAATTTTCTTCATCTAAAAAGGATAAAATAAAAAAATTCATTAATGTCTTTTTGTTTATGTAAAAAAATTACTTATTTTGAAATAAATTTAAAAAAATAAAATAACAACTTATTTTAAGACGGAGAAAGTATTTGTTAAAAAAACTAATAAAAATTATAATTTAATTAATTAATAGTTAATTTTTTTAAAAAACATAATAATTATTTTTTTTATATTTTAAATTAATTTAATTATAAGTAAAATTAAAAATAATAATAATAAATTATTTTTTAATTTTTTAAACTAAATGACTATTTTAAAACAAGATGGAACGGAGTATTAGTGATGACCGATGACACACGTGATTACAAGTTCCTAAGCCTAAAATTACTTAATGCATACATCTCGGAGTTGCTTATAATACTATCCAATTGTAGGGCTTTTTATTTTTTTTACAGCAATTTCAAGGGAGAATTTCTGCCTTACTATTGGATGGTGTGTGAGAGCCGCGCAAAAACCTATTGGGTGAGCGCACGCTGTCCACTATTTTCTCTTTGAAGTGAGTGTACACAAATTGAACATGTACTATATTCTTCTTCTAGTTTTAATTACTTAAAAAGCGTTGTTACTTTTCACATAAAGAAGTGTATGTACTCCCCTCTAATTTAGGCGGCATATTTTTTTTTATAAAAAAGTATTTTTATATATTTTTTAAAATTTATGTGATATAATTTAATTGAACATAAAATTTAAAAACTATAAGAAGATTTTTAAAATTTATGAGTTAAAAAAAGTTATAAATATTTGTGTGGCCATAAATCATTCTGTTAAGGGTGAAATGAGTATTTTAAAAGTTAAATTATTACTAAATATAAAAATGTGTCATTCTTTTAGAGATTGACAAAAGAGAAAAAAATGTCATATAAATTAAAACCGAGGGAGTTAATTTTAAAATACTCATTTCACCCTTAATGAGATGATTTATAGTCACACAAACTTCTATGACTTGTTTTGAATAATAAATTTTAAAAGTATTCCCATATCTCTTAAACTCCATTCCCAATCAAAGTGCATCTATAAATTGGAAAGGAGAGAGTTGTTACAACCCGTAAGTTCTTGACACTTAGTTGGCATATTCGCATGTTGGTTAAGAGTTTTAGAATGCCATACATGCGAGAAAAGGGCCCGGGGAGAGACCGAACAAGTGCCAAGTCGGAGTGTTGCAAGGCAAATGCGACTTATAAATCGCATTCGACAAATGCGACTTAATGGCCCCAAGTATATAAGGCTCCCACTTCGTTTTAAATCATTTTCCCTTCATATAATTTCCAGTAAACGAACAGAAACAGAGGGGAATTAAATTTCCTTCCGTTTACAATGTCAAACGCAGTCCAAACTCGAATTAACTTCGGGTAGCGAAGTATAAAGCTGCCGGGAGCATTCCTACTGAGTTAGTTTTGCGAAATTCGGCAGGCGAATCGTCGTCACTCCGAGCTAAGTTAAGTGGAATTGCTCTAAACTAGTGTCAATATACTCTCAGCATTAAAGTGAGTATTTCTCCCTCCCCCGAGAATTAGCGAGTGTTCGGCCGTTCTTCGATAAGTCGAAGAATAGGCAGTAGGTATAGCCATAATATAGTTTCTTTCCAAAATAATAGTAGAATTAATTCTATTCTTTCGTGAATATGAATACAGTTGGGAGAAATAGCTGAATACTAGATGAGCTACGCCAGTTAATCAGAAAGTCGGCAGTTGAGGTATGTAAAACCAGTTTTTTCGGCAAGCTAGTAGTTCTAGTATAGCAAAATAGTACGAATTTTAGTAGAGTGTTTCAGAAGTTGTATATTATGTTCAGTATGAAATTTAGTAAGCATGTTACAAATATAAAACAGTATAAGTCCCAGCAGAATATTCCAGAAATATTATTGCAGATTCAGTATATTTCAGTAACAAATTCAGTATATTTCAATATGAGATTCAGAACAGAATACCAGAACATAAATATTATTATCAGATCCAGTATATATATTACATGTGCCTATTGCTATCTGTGGAGACATGATTGTTCTGTGTTGGGCACCCTTAGAGCTTCCTTGACCGCCCCAGAGTTAATAGCTGTGTCGACTCGCCCACCAGAGGGTGAGGATACGTCGCTCTACGTAGTGGCATGCCTTCCGCCAGCGGACGAAGATGGGATGCAGATTCCCCATAGCAGGCTGATCGGCACTATACCACAACCCCTGTCGAGCGCTTGCGCCCAGGGTGCAGATTTCAGATTCCAGGAGTCCTCCAGACTCAGATACAGCTATAGTCAGGGGCCAACGAGCCCAAGTTGCACACCCATGGGGCCGGCAGGATGCTCATAGTTACTAGGTGGATGGTATGACCTGGTTAGGGGTATATAGATTGTGCGCTGGTCAGTACCTTACGGCTTATGGGGGCTGGTAAGGTTCTTGTATGCTATGTTGTGTTAGTTATTAATAGATAGAATGTAGACCGCCATGTTATCAGGTATGACTCTTACTCTCTTCAGTAAAGTTACGCTCTTTTCAGTCAGTCTCAGCCCGTCTCCTATTACTTCAGTATCTATCAGTATTATTATTTGCTTTCAGTTATTTTCAGTTATTGCTTTGCATACTCAGTACCAGTGGTACTGACGCCCGTTTTGGGGTGCTGCATTACTTGCCTGCAGGTACTCATAGACGAGGAGCAGATCCCTCATAGTTCTAGCAGCATACAGAGTCTTCAGCTCCTATCATTCGGAGCTTGACAACTAAAGATTTACTTCCCTTTTTGTTTGTACAGTATGGGTAGGCCGGGGCCCTGTCCCGACCATCTTATTATTCTTAGAGGCTTGCGGATTGTATATTCCCAGTTGTTAGTATTACCGGTCGTGTGGGGACATGTGTATGTTTTTAGTTTCCATGTGATGGCCATATGGGGCCTTGTTCAATTTTCAGTTGGTGACCTTGTCGGTCACAGATCAATTTAGCACTTGATTCTACTTTTCAGTGATAACTAGTCAGCATGGTGGCCTTGTCGGCCCACATAGTTCCCTTATGTTCAGTTGTTCTGGGTAGCTGTGATATTCCTACAGGTGGCTATAGGCCTTGTTAGCCGGAGGCTGTATTTACAGACGTTATATAGCCCGTTGTTTTCATAAATTCAGAATTAGAGCCAGCCTGGCACCAGAAGTGCTTAGGCTCAGTAGTCCAGCAGTCCAGGTCCTAGTAGGGCACCAGTGCCAGTCATGCCTCCCAAGGCGCGGCGTGACAAACTTGGTATCATAGCAGGTCGTATCTCAGGGAGTCTGCAAGCCGTGCTAAGTAGAGTCTTATCTATGGGTGTGTTGTGCACCACATACCATAGGTAGGAGGCTGCAAGGCATGATAGGATGGTTACTCTTTCTTCACATTCAGTCATGCCATAGAGCAGTACAGTATAGGGTTGAGTCCCTAAAGCTTACTATACTCTTTGTTTACAGATAAAATGTCAGATCAGCGACATCCTATCACAGGTCGGAGATTGGAAAAAGCAGCAGGAGAGGGCACCAACAGGATGCCTCAGTCTCGATTAGAATCAGCTCGATCTGAGGGCGATACAGAGGCATTGTCCCTACCTTTTCAACATTCTTCACCCCATCAGGAGTCACTCGGGATGACACCACCTCCGACAGTTTCTATACCTACACCATCTGACTAGGAGTTTAGGAGTGTCGTAGTTATGTTAGCACAAATGATGGCTACTCAGCGCCAGTCAATGCTACCTATAGTTGTAGAGTTATCAGGTGGGCCTGGTAGTTCGAGGGTCCGAGAATTTATGGCACTAGGTCCCCCGCAATTCACAGGGTCGGATCAGACAGAAGACCCCCTGGACTTCCTGGATCAGATGTAGAGGATTTTTCGGGTAATGCATGTTACATCTACAGAGTCGATTGAATTGGAGGTATTCCGACTACGGGATATTGTTGTGTTGTGGTATGAGAGTTGGAAAAGGTCCCGAGGGAGAGATGTTGCCCCTCCGACCTGGTCCATCTTTTTAGAGGCTTTCCTGGACCGTTACCTACCACGAGAGATCTGACAGGCCCGGATGGATCAGTTTTTACACCTGGAGCAGGGGGTGATGAGTGTTCGACAATACGCCCTGCAATTTGATTCTTTGGCCCACTATGCTCTGGCCTTTGTAGACACCATGCCATCCAGAGTCCATCGGTTTATTATGGGGCTGAACCCAGAATATACTGAGGCCTGTATGACAGCTACTTTGCGGGAAGATATGGATATTGCTCGAGTGCAGGCTTTTGCTCAGACTATTGAGGGCCTAAGACAGTGGCAACAGGATAATAGACGAACAAGTCAGGAACAGCGCCGCAGGGATAGGTCAGATGAGTTACAGGGGGAGATTAGGAGAGGGCCTAGGCCATGGTTGTCAGATAGGCAACCTAGACCCCCGTCTCCATCACAGCAGCAGAGGAGTAGATTCAGTCACCGAGGACAGTCAGAGTCCGGCGGAAGTTCTCGAACAGTATTCATCTGAGCAGAGGAGAGTAGAGCAGAGCAGGTATACACCACCACTTTGCCCAATTTGCAGTCGATGCCACTTTGGAGCTTGCAGATATGGCTCCACAGGGTGTTATATATGTGGACAGGAGGATCATGTGATGAGAGATTGTCCAGCCAGGGGTTAGGGTGACCGAGATAGACAGGACAGGGCATCAGCAGGGTCGCGAGATCTAGCAGCCCCGGTAGATCGCAGGCCCTCAGTTTCAGCAGGCAGAGGCCGAGGCAGATCAGGGGCCTCAAGTTCAGGTACGGGCCTAAGCCGTACCTATGCATTACCAGGGAGACAGGATTCAGAGGCGTCTCCAGATGTTGTGATAGGTATGATGACTATTTCTCTCACCCTTCTTATGTATTAATCGATCTGGGATCTACCTTGTCCTATGTTACCCATTAGTGGCTCGAAAGTTCAATATTGTACCAGAATTGCTTCGGCAACCATTTTCAGTATCTACACCCGTCGGTGACTCTATTATAGCCAGAAAGGTTTTTCGAGGATGTACAGTAGAGGTTTCTAGCCGTCAGACCACAACAGATTTGGTAGAGTTAGAAATGGTTGATTTTGACGCCATTATGGGTATAGATTGGTTAGCTCCATGCTATGCCAATGTAGAATGCTGGACCAAGACGATCAGATTCCACTTTCCAGGGAAGGCAGTACGAGAGTGGAAGGGTAGTACAGCTATGCCAAAAGGTAGGTTTATTTCCTATCTTCGGGCAAGAAAGTTGATAGCCAAGGGGTGCATTTACCACATTGCCAGAGTTCAGGATGTTTGGGTAGAGCCTCCGACTCTCTAGTCTGTTCCAGTGGTGAATGAATTTCCCAATGTATTTCCAGATGAGTTACCTGGTATTCCTCCAGAAAGGGAAATAGACTTTGCAATTGATTTATTGTCGGGCACTCAGCCCATATCAATTCCCCCTTATCGCATGACTCCTGCTGAACTTAGAGAACTAAAGGAGCAATTGAAGGATTTTTTAGACAAGGGATTTATCAGGCCGAGTACTTCACCTTGGGGTGCGCCAGTTTTGTTTGTGAGAAAGAAGGATGATTCCCTCCGCATGTGTATAGACTATCAGCAACCGAATAAAGTCACAGTCAAGAATAAGTATCCGCTTCCCAGAATAGATGATTTATTTGATTAGTTACAAGGAGCCAGATATTTCTCCAAAATTGACTTAAGGTCCGGATATCATCAGGTTCGGGTTCGTGAAAGGGACATTCCAAAGACTGCCTTCAGGACCAGATAGGGCCATTTTGAATTCTTAGTCATGTCCTTTGGGCTGACGAATGCTCCAGCCATGTTTATGGACCCGATGAACAGTATTTTCAGACCATACCTGGACTTGTTCGTGATAGTGTTTATTGACGATATTCTGGTGTATTCTCGCTCAGAGGAAGACCACCAGGATCTTTTGCGGACAGTGCTCCAGATTCTCAGAGACTGTCAGCTGTATGACAAGTTCTCTAAATGTGAATTTTGGCTGAAACAGTAGCCTTTTTGGGTCATATCGTGTCGGAACCTGGTATACAGGTAGATACACAGAAGATAGAAGCAGTAAAAGCATGGCCCAGACCTACCACTCCGACCAAGGTACGCAGTTTCCTGGGGTTAGCATGGTACTACAGAAGGTTTGTTGAAGGATTTTCCACCTTAGCAGCACCTCTGACTAAACTGACGCAAAAGGCAGCAAAATTTCAGTGGACTGAGGCATGTGAGCAGAGCTTCTAGGAATTGAAAGACAGGTTAACATCAGCTCCAGTGTTAGCATTGCCAGAAGGTACAGAAGGTTATGCAGTTTATTGTGACGCTTCGGGTGTTAAGTTAGGATGTGTGTTGATGCAGCATGGTAAAGTAATTGCTTATGCTTCCAGATAGCTGAGGAAAATGAAAAGAACTATCCTACCGATGACCTGGAATTGGCCGCAGTGATTCACGCCTTAAAGATATGGAGACATTACTTGTATGGCGTCCACATGGATATTTTCACTGATCATAAGAGCCTACAGTATATCTTCACCCAGAAAGAGTTGAATTTGCGGCGGCATCGCTGGTTAAAGCTATTGAAAGACTATGATGTGAATATTCTGTATCACCCAGGGAGAGCTAATGTGGTGGCAGATGCCCTTAGCCATAAATCTATGGGAAGTCTGGAACACTTACAGCTTGAGCAGCGGGAATTAGCCTAGGAATTGCATCAGTTAGCCAATTTAGCCGTCCGTGTAGCAGAAACAGAGGACAACAGAGCAGTAATCCAGAACACTGTAGTGTCGTCTTTAGTCATGGAAGTAAAGGAACGGAAGTGTGAAGATCCTAGCCTGGTTCAGCTTAGAAACAGAGTTCAGTAAGGAGAGGTGACAGATTTTCAGACAACCGAGGATGGGGTATTGCAATATAAAGATCGTCTTTGTGTTCCAAACATTGCAGGGCTTCACCGGCAGATTATGGGTGAGGTACATTATGCCCGTTATTCTCTCCACCTAGGTTCGACGAAAATGTACCACGATATAAAAGAAATCTACTGGTGGCCATAAATGAAGAAGGGGATAGCAGAATTCGTAGATCAGTGTCCCAACTGCTAGCAGGTAAAAGCTGAACATCAGAAACTAGGCAGACTGACTCAGGATATAGCTGTGCCACTATGGAAATGGGAAGTAGTAAAGATGGATTTTGTAGCAAGATTACCCCGCACCAGGCGTAGATATGATTCGATCTGGGTGATTGTTGACAGACTGACAAAATCAACTCATTTTCTGCCAGTAAAGGCTACTTTTTCCACCGAGGATTATGCTGAGTTGTATGTCAAAGAAATAGTCAGGTTGCATGGTGTTTCCAGTGTCCATTATCTCCGACAGAGGGGCGCAATTTACAGCTAAATTCTGGCAATCATTTCAGAGAGGCTTGGGAACGCAGGTTAACCTGAGCACAACTTTTCATCCTCAGACAGATGGGCAGGCAGAACGCACCATTCAAACACTAGAGTATATGTCGTGAGCATGTGTGTTGGATTTCGTAGGTAGTTGGGATGAACATTTACCACTCATTGAGTTCGCCTATAATAACAGTTACCATTCAACTATTCAGATGGCGCCTTATGAGGCATTATATGGGCGAAAGTGCAGATCTCCAGTTGGTTGGCTTGAGGTAGGAGAATCAACATTGATTGGACCAGATATCATTCATCAGTCAGAGGAAAAGTAAAGCTTATCAGAGAACGTTTACTGACTGCTCAGAGCCGCCAGAAATCTTATGCTGACGTGCGACGCAGAAACTTGGAATTTAATGTGGGTGATTAGGTGTTTCTGAAAGTTTCGCCGATGAAGGGTGTAATGAGATTTGGCAAGAAAGGCAAGCTCAACCCGAGGTTTGTTGGGCCTTATCAGATTCGCTGAAGAATGGGCCAAGTGGCATATGAGTTAGACTTACCTCTAGAATTAGAATCTGTCCATCCAGTTTTCCATGTATCAATGCTGATAAAGTGCATATGAGATCCCTCCAGAATTGTCCCAGTCCAAGAAGTTCAGGTTACAGAGGAGTTGGCATATGAAGAAGTTCCAGTAGCCATACTAGACCGGTAGATCCGCAAATTAAGAACTAAAGATGTTGCTTCTGTCAAAGTATTATGGTATAATAGGAACCGAGAGGAAATGACTTGGGAAGCAGAAGAAGATATGAAAGGAAGATACCCTTAGTTATTTCAGACTTAGTTAGCCAGAGGTATGTTGATATTGTTGTTTTATGAGTTGCTTTATATTCATGTGTATGAGTGAGATGTTGACTTCACTTTTTTATGTAATGGATGCTATAGCATTATATGGAGTACCTGTATTGGACTTTTCTGCATTTCAGGATTTTTGAGATAGTCCATATTACAGGGGAAACTCTGCCGAAATTTTTCCAGAAAAGGTAGAGCAAGTTAAAAATATCTGTAAACGGAAGTTAACATTTAAGGACGAATGTTCTTAAGGGGGGAAGGATGTTACACCCCGTAAGTTCTTGACACTTAGTTGGCCTATTCGCATGTTGGTTAAGAGTTTTAGAATGCCATACGTGCGAGAAAAGGTCCCGGGGAGAGACCGGACAAGCGCTAAGTCGGAGCGTCGCAAGGACAATGCGACTAATAAATCGCATTCGACAAATGCGACTCAATGGCCCCAAGTATATAAGGCTCCCACTTCGTTTTAAATCATTTTCCCTTCATATAATTTCCAGTAAACGAACAGAAACAGAGGGGAACGGAGGGTTTGATTAAATTTCTTCCGTTTACACCATCAAACGCAGTCCCAACTAGATTTAACTTCGGGTAGCGAATTATAAAGCTGCCTAGAGCATTCCTACGGAGTTAGTTTCATGAAATTTGGCCGGCGAATCGTCTTCACGCCGAGCTAAGGTAAGTGAAATTGCTCCAAACTAGTGTTAATATACTCCCAGAATTAAAGTGAGTATTTCTCCCTTCTAGATCCCCGAGAAATAACGAGTTTCGGTCGTTCTTCGATAAGTCGAAGAATAGGCAGTAGGTATAGCCATAATATAGTTTCTTTCCAAAATAATAGTAGAATTAATTCTATTCTTTCGTGAATATGAATACAGTTGGGAGAAATAGCTGAATACTAGATGAGCTACGCCAGTTAATCAGAAAGTCGGCAGTTGAGGTATGTAAAACCAGTTTTTTTCGGCAAGCTAGTAGTTTTAATATAGCAAAATAGTACGACTTTCAGTAGAGTGTTTCAGAAGTCATATATTATGTTCATTATGAAATTTAGTAAGCATGTTACAAATATAAAACAGTATAAGTCCCAGCAGAATATTCCAGAAATATTATTGTAGATTCAGTATATTTCAGTATCAGATTCAGTACATTTCAATATGAGATTCAGAACAGAATACTAGAACATAAATATTATTATCAGATTCAGTATATATATTACATGTGCCTATTGCTATGTGTGGAGACATGATTGTTCTGTGTTGGGCACCCTTAGAGCTTCCTTGACTGCCCCAGGGTTAATAGCTGTGTCGACTCGCCCGCCAGAGGGTGAGGATACGTTGCTCTAAGTAGTGGCATGCCGTCCGCCAGTGGACGAAGATGGGATGCATATTTTCCATAGCAGGCTGATCAACACTATACCACACCTCCTTTCGAGCGCTTTCGCCTGGGGTGCAGATTTCAGATTTCAGATTATAGATTTCAGATTTCAGATTTCAGGAGTCCTCCGGACTCAGATACAACTATAGTCAGGGGCTAGCGATCCCAAGTTGCATACCCAGGGTGCCGACAGGATGCTCATAGTTACTAGGTGGATGGTATGACCTGGTTAGGGGTATATAGATTGTGTGCTGGTTAGTACCTTACGACTTATGGGGGCTGGTAAGGTTCTTATATGCTATGTTGTGTTAGTTATTAATAGATACAAAGTAGACCGCCATGTTATCAGGTATGTGTCACGCCCCACCTTGGGGGGTATGACTGGCACCTGGTGCCCTACTAAGACCTGACCTGCTGAACTGTTAAGCCTGGGCGCATCTGGCGCCTGGCTGGCTCTAACTCAAATTTCTGGAAACAAAGGGCTATATAACGGTTGTAAATACAGCCCCTGGCCCATTGGCCTATAGCCTTCTGTACCTATATTACAGCTGACCAGAAACAAGGTAATTCAGGGGAACCTATGCGGGCCGACAAGGCCACCATGCTATCTAGTTATCTGTAACTCAAGCATAACATACTGAAAAGCTACGTGACCGGCAAGGTCACCACTACTGGCAAACTATGGCCCCACACGGCCATTACAAAAGGAAGAAGGAGTAAAGGCAACTATACAACTGCACGGCCTCACGCGACCGGCTCATCTGACCACAGAGAATATAAACAGACTGCAAGCCTCTAGGAAGGATAATAGAAATGATCGGGACAGGGCCCCGACCTACCCGTACTGTACAACAAAAGAACTGGACTACACCTCTATAATTTCAGTCTCCGGATGACAGGAGCTGAATACTCAACCGCTGATGGGGATCACGTGGTATCACCTGCTCGTCTATGGGTACCTGCAGGCAAGTAATGCAGCGCCCCACTGGGCGTCAGTACCGCTGGTACTGAGTATGTAAAGCAAACTGAATACAGCTGAATACAAGTAATATAACTAAAAATTCTGAATAGTAGGAGATAACTGAATCTGTAAGAACTGAAGGGATATCTGAAATCAATAACATAACTGTCAAAACTGAAATAAGAAGGAGTAGATAACTGTCTGATGGTGTAGATCGTACCTGTTCTTAATCATACTGAAGGGAGTAGGAATCATACCTGGAGACGTATCAGTCTACTACTAATCTGCTCGTATCTACTGTAATATAGCATAACATACATAACATAACATGGCATACACAACCTTACCCGGCCCCCATAAGCCGGGAGGTACAATCAACACAGAATCTATACCCCTACCCCGGTCAACCCATCTCCTATACTGGCTGTAAGCATCCTGCCGGTCCCCCGGGTATGCACTTGGGCTCGCTGAGCCCCTGACTATAACTGTATCTGAGTCCGGAGGACTCCTGAATCTGCACCCGGGCGTATCCGCTCGACTGGGGTGTGTAAGGGCCGATCAAGGCACAAATATGGGGAAAACTGGCATCCCATCTTCGTCCCCTGGCGGGACGGCATGCCACTCCGTAGAGTGACGTATCCTCGTCCTCTGGTGGACGAGTCGATACAGCTATTAACCCTGGGGCGGTCATGGGTGCTAGGTAATCCAACCCCAAACAATACAACGGTCTCAACTGGTAATACTGTCTGTGTATCTCACATGCTGAGGCTAATAGGGGTAAAATACTGTACATATTACATGCTGAGCTAATGATAGCAATCTGTACGTATTTAATATGTGCTGAGGCAGGTAAAGATGTATAAATATGAACATAGTCTCCTGCCGGGCTGTACTGGGCAAATGCTATATAAGATAATGTTTCTGCTGAAAATTCTGCTGTTTACTAAGTTTCTGTATACACTATATGCTGGACTAGTGATAGAAATAAGTACATACTTAATACATGCTGAGGCTGGAAGTACTATATGTGTATGTACGAATATAATCTTTCTGCTACACTACGCTGTATACTGACTTTCTATAGTAACATGATTTACTAATCCTGACATGCTTTCTGAACTTCATTTTAGTCTGCTATTCTATTTCTGAAGTGCTTTACGGGTATTGCATTACTGTACGGGGTTTCAACTGAATACAACCATATCCTGACATGGCATATCACATTACATACTGAGTATACTGGGCAATCTCTAACACTTGCGTTAAAATCTGTATCCTACTGATAGGTTTCATATACATTACGACCCAATGTTTCTCACATCGTACCAATATTCATAATAACGCAATACTCGACTTCTGAACATTCTACTGGTCCGTAATTTATTACACTATACTAATATTACTTAACTTGCCGAAAGAAACTAACTTTACATACCTTATCTTTGAATATTCGTCCGTCGGACGAGGCTCGGCCGGTACTTCAACTATTTTCTCCCAACTGCATTCATAAATACGTCAATCAATACTAAATACAACATTATTGTAAAGAGCGACGTTACTTTCGATTTAATTTATAGCCTAAACTTAGGCTTATCGAAAGACGGTCAAAAACTCGTTATTTTTCCAGCGGCCCAGAAGGGAGAATTATTTACTTCTCAGCTAGGAACACATAGACATTAATTTAGAGCAATTCTGCTTACTTTAGTTCGGCGGCTCGCCGATTCGTCGGCCGTATTTCGCAAAACTAACTCCGTAGAAATGCTCTCTGCTGCTAAATACCTTGGTATCTAGGATTAATTTGGGTTTGGGCAGCGTTTGGCAGCGTAATCGAACGAAAATATTTAATTCCCCTCGTTTTTCTCTGTTTACAGTGCTCTCTGGAAATTTTTATAAGTATGAATGACTTCCAACCGAAGTGGGGGCTTTATATACTTGGGCCTGGACACGGGCAACGTGTCACGGAGCCATCGCGGAGGCCTCACCTCCGTGACACGCTGCCATCGCGGAGGGGCTCTGCCTCGGCTCCTCCCGCGATGGTTCGACAGATTTCTCGTCCGATCTTTTCCCAGGCCTTTCCCTAGCACGTATGGCTTTCAAATATGCTTAACCAACGTGCGAATAGGTCATCTAAGTGCCGGGAATTCTACGGGGTATAACATTCTCCCCCCCTTAGGAACATTCGTCCTCGAATGTATACTGCTATCTAGAGGACTGCTTATTCTAGTTTCTGGAAAAATTTTGGCAGAGTTTCCCCTGTAATATGGACTATCGCAAAGACCTGAAACGCAGAAAAAGTCCAACACAGGCACTGCACACAATATTCTACAATCCACTGGACAACTAAATATCACTTCTTTCTTTATCATTTACAACATACATACCATAAAGTACTGTGTAAATAATGATACGGACATACCTGTCGTCTGACTAGGCCTGAAATAAGTGAGGGTATCTGGTTTTCATATCTTCTTCAGCCTCCCACATCATTTCTTCCCGATTTTTGTTACGCCACAATACCTTGACAGATGCAACGTCTTTAGTTCTCAGCCTGCGAATATATCTGTCTAAAATGGCTACGGGAACCTCTTCATAGGCTAACTCCTCTGTGACCTGAACATCCTGAACTGGAACTACTGTAGAAGGGTCCCCTACGAACTTTCTTAACATAGAAACATGGAATACTGGGTGAACAGATGCTAGTTCCGGAGGCAAGTTCAACTCGTATGCTACGCGGCCTATTCTTCGCCGAATCTGATACGGCCCAATAAATCTTGGGCTAAGCTTGCCTTTCTTGCCAAACCTCATTACCCCTTTCATCGGGGACACTTTCAGATATACCCAGTCGTTTACCGAAAATTCTAGATTTCTGCGTCGCCTATCTGCATATGACTTCTGGCAGCTCTGGGCGGTCAGTAAACGCTCTCGGATAAGCTTTATCTTTTCCTCGGACTGCCGAACAATGTCTGGGCCAACTAATGCTGATTATCCTATCTCAAACCAGCCCACCAGCGATCTACATTTTTGCCCGTATAATGCCTCGAAAGGCGCCATCTGGATAGCTGAATGGTAGCTGTTATTATAAGCAAATTCAATTAACGAAAGATGTTCATCCCAGCTACCCCCAAAATCTAACACACACGCTCGTAGCATATCTTCGAGCGTCTGAATTGTACGTTCGGCCTGCCCGTTTGTTTGAGGATGGAATGCTGTGCTCAAATTAATCTGCGTCCCCAAACCTTTCTGAAACGATTGCCAGAATCTAGCTGTAAACTGTGCTCCCCTGTCTGAAATGATAGATACCGGCACTCCATGCAATCTAACTATTTCTCTGATATACAATTCGGCGTAATCCTCAGCTGAGAAGGTAGCCCTTACTGGCAGGAAATGGGCTGATTTTGTTAGCCTATCAACTATTACCCAAATGGAATCATTTCTGCGTCTAGTACGGGGTAACCCTGTTACAAAATCCATATTTATTGCTTCCCATTTCCACGTAGGTATCATTATTTCTTGCGTCAAACCACCTGGTTTTTGGTGCTCTGCTTTCACCTGCTGACAATTAGCAAATCTAGACACAAATTCAGCTATTTCAGTTTTCATACCAGGCCACCAGTAGATGTCTCTGATGTCGTGGTACATTTTCGTCGCCCCTGGGTGAAGGGAATAGCGAGCGTAATGTACCTCGTGCATAATCTGTCCACGAAGGCCTGAGACGTTCGGGACACAAAGCCGGCCCTTGCAGCGTAGTACACCATCCTCGGTTATCTGAAAATCTGGCTCCTTACCCTTCTGAACTCTATCTCTGAGCTGGACTAAATCGTGATCCTCATACTGTCATTCTTTTACCTCTGCAACTAATGATGATACTGCAGAATTCTAAATTACGGCCCCATTATCTCCTGTTTCCATTACTCGAACGGCTTGCCCAGCTAACTGATGAATTTCTTTAGCTAATTTCTGTCTCTCGGGTCGCAAATACGCCAAGCTCCCCATTGACTTTCGACTCAGAGCATCTGCTACAACATTAGCTTTTCCCGGATGGTACAGGATGTTCACATCATAATCCTTCAATAACTCTAACCAGCGACGTTGCCGCAGATTCAACTCCCTCTGAGTGAAAATGTACTGCAAGCTCTTATGATCTGTATATATATCAACATGGACGCCGTACAGGTAATGCCTCCACATCTTCAAGGCATGAATTACTGCAGCCAACTCTAAGTCATGGGTGGGGTAATTCCTTTCGTGCTTTTTCAGCTGCCTGGAAGCATATGCAATTACTCTACCATGCTGCATCAATACACAGCCCAATCCGACACCTGACGCGTCGCAATAGACTGAATAACCTTCTGTGCCTTCCAGCAGTGCTAGTACTGGGGCGGAGGTCAATCTATCTTTCAGTTCCTGGAAACTCTGCTCACATGCCTCCGTCCACTGAAACTTTGCTGCTTTCTGTGTCAATTTCGTTAAAGGTGCTGCAATGGTTGAGAATCCCTCAACGAACCTCCGATAGTATCCTGCCAACCCCAGGAAGCTACGAACTTCAGTCGGGGTGGTAGGCCTAGGCCATGACTTAACTGCTTCTATCTTCTGCTTGTCTACCTGTATACCAGCGTCTGAGACAATATGCCCTAAAAAGGCTACTGAGTTAAGACATAATTCACACTTCGAAAATTTAGCATACAACTGGCGATCCCTAAGAATTTGGAGCACTGTCCGCAAATGAATCCGGTGATCTGCTTCAAAGCGAGAATACACCAGAATATCATCAATGAATACTATCACGAACAAGTCCAGGAAGGGTCTGAAAATACTGTTCATCAGGTCCATAAAGACTGCTGGGGCATTTGTTAGCCCGAAGGACATAACCAGAAATTCAAAATGTCCATATCGGGTCCTGAATGCTGTCTTAGGGATGTCCCTCTCACGTACTCGGACCTGGTGATATCCGGACCGCAAGTCAATCTTAGAAAAGTATCTGGCTCCCTGTAACTAATCAAATAGGTCATCAATCCTAGGAAGCGGATACTTATTCTTTACTGTAACTTTGTTTAGCTGCCGATAATCTATGCACATTCGGAGCGAGCCATCTTTCTTTCTCACAAACAAGACTGGCGCACCCCACGGGGAAGTACTCAGCCTGATAAAACCTTTATCTAGCAGGTCTTTCAACTGTTCCTTTAATTCTCTGAGTTCTGCGGGAGCCATACGATAAGGAGGTATTGATATTGGCTGAGTGCCTGGTAGCAAATCAATAGCGAAGTCTATTTCCCTTTCTGGGGGAATACTAGGTAACTCATCAGGAAATACATCTGGGAATTCATTTACCATTGGAACAGACTGGAGTGTCGGAGATTCTGCTTGGACATCCTGAACTCTGACAAGATGGTAAATGCACCCCTTAGATATCAACTTCCTCGCCCGAAAGTAGGAAATAAACCTACCTTTTGGCGTCGCGGTGCTGCCCTTCCACTCCCGTACTACTTCCCCCGGGAAGTGGAATCGGACCGTTTTGGTCCAACATTCAACATTAGCAAAACATGGTACTAACCAATCCATACCCATTATGGCATCGAAATCTATCATCTCTAACTCGACC
This sequence comes from Datura wrightii, assembly GCA_035772735.1. NCBI lineage: Eukaryota > Viridiplantae > Streptophyta > Magnoliopsida > Solanales > Solanaceae > Datura > Datura wrightii. Next base: position 177,581,115 of record JASDFA010000001.1, on the reverse strand, counting down.
AGATCTACGGTGGTCTGACGATCAGCAACCTCTACTGTACACCCGTGGCAAATTCGGCTAGCTGTGATAGAGTCACCAACGGGCGTAGATACTAGGAAAGGCTGCTGTAATGATTCTGGTACAATACTAAACTTCTGTGCCACAAATGGAGTAATATAGGACAAAGTAGACCCTGGATCAATTAGCACATAAGCAGGGTGTGAGCAGATAGTTAGCATACCTGTCACAACATCAGGCGATGCCTCTGAATCTTGCCTCCCTGGTAAGGCATATGTGCGGCTTGGACCCGCACCTGTACTGGAGGCCCCTGATCTGCCTCGACCCCTGCCTGCTGGAACTGGGGGCCTGCGCCCAGTCGAGGGTGCTGTAGCTCGTGATCCTGTTGATGCCCTATCCTGTCTGTCCCGGTCCTCACGACCTCTGGCTGGGCAATCTTTCATCAAATGGCCTTCTTGGCCACAATTATAACATGCGGTGGAGCCATATCTGCATGCTCCAGGATGGCGTCGACTGCATATAGGGCAAAGTGGTAGGGTATACCTGCTCTGCTCTGCCCTCCTCTGTGATGGTGAATCTGCCATCTGCGAACCTCTACCAGTCCCTGACTGCCCTCTGCGGCTAGATCTACCCCCCTGTGATTGTGGCGGATGCGGGGGCCTGGGCGGCCTGTCTGACATTCGGGGCCTGGGTCCTCCCCGGGCTTCTCCCTGTGATTCAACTGGCCTGTCCCGGCGACGCTGTTCCTGATTAACCCTTTTGACCTCTCCTTGCCGCTGTCTGATGCCCTCAATATTCTGAGCAAATGCCTGAATGCGAGCAATATCCATGTCCTCTCGCAGTGTGACTGTAGTGCAAATCTCAACATATTCTGGATTCAAGCCCGTAATGAAGCGATGCACTCTGGATGCTATGGTATCAACGAAGGCCGATGCATATCGGGCTAAAGAATCAAACTGCAAAGAATATTCCCGAACACTCGTGGCCCCATGTTCTAGATGTAGGAACTGGTCTACCCGGGCCTGTAGAATCTCCCGCGGCAGATAATGATCCAGAAAGGCTCCTAAAAAGCTGGACCAGGTGGGAGGGGAAACATCTCTCCCTCGGGACCTCTCCCAGCTTTCGTACCATAACACCGCAATATCCCGTAACCGAAATGCGGCCAACTCAACTGACTCAGTAGACGTGGCATGCATAACCCTGAAGATTCTCTGCATCTGATCCAGAAAATCTTGGGGGTCCTCTGTTCGGTCCGTACCTGTGAACTGTGGGGGATTCAGGGCTAACAATTCTCGGACCCTCGAACTAACGGGCCCTCCTGATGATTCTGCAGCTGTAGATGGCATTGGCTGACGCTGAGCAGCCATCATCTGTGCTAACAGAACTACAACACTCCTAACCTCCTGATCAGAAGGAGTCAATATAGGGGCTGCTGAAGGTAATGTCGCCCCAAGTGACTCCTGACGTGGTGGAGACTGCTGAGGAGGCTGAGATGAAGCCTCTGTAGGGCCCTCTGATCGGGCTGTCTCCAAATGAGGGAGAGGCATCCTGCTGGTGCCTTCTCCTGCTGCGATGTCTAAGTTCCGACCTGTAATAGGATGGCGCTGGTCTGACATTATCTGTAACCAAAGAATATGGTAAGATTTTTAGGAATTCAACCCTATACTGTACAGCTCTATAGCATGACTGAAGCAGAATAAAAGACAACCATCCTATCATGCCTTGCAGCCTCCTACCCATAGTATGTGGTGCACAACACATCCATGGACAGGACTCTACTTAGCACGGCTTGCAGACTCCCTGGGATACGACCTGCTCTGATACCAAGTTTGTCACGCCCCACCTTGGGGGGTATGACTGGCACCTGATGCCCTACTAAGACCTGACCTGCTGAACTGTTAAGCCTGGGCGCATCTGGCGCCTGGCTGGCTCTAACTCAAATTTCTGGAAACAAAGGGCTATATAACGGCTGTAAATACAGCCCCCGGCCCATTGGCCCATAGCCTTATGTACCTATATTACAGCTGACCAGAAACAAGGTAATTCAGGGGAACCTATGCGGGCCGACAAGGCCACCATGCTATCTAGTTATCTGTAACTCAAGCATAACATACTGAAAAGCTACGTGACCAGCAAGGTCACCACTACTGGCAAACTATGGCCCCACACGGCCATTACAAAAGGAAGAAGGAGTAAAGGCAACTATACAACTGCACGGCCTCACGCGACCGGCTCATCTGACCACAGGGAATATAAACAGACTGCAAGCCTCTAGGAAGGATAATAGAAATGATCGGGACAGGGCCCCGACCTACCCGTACTGTACAACAAAAGAACTGGACTACACCTCTAGAAATTCAGTCTCCGGATGACAGGAGCTGAATACTCAACCGCTGATGGGGATCACGTGGTATCGCCTGCTCGTCTATGGGTACATGCAGGCAAGTAATGCAGCGCCCCACTTGGCGTCAGTACCGCTGGTACTGAGTATGTAAAGAAAACTGAATACAGCTGAATACAAGTAATATAACTAAAAATTCTGAATAGTAGGAGATAACTGAATCTGTAAGAACTGAAGGGATATCTGAAATCAATAACATAACTGTCAAAACTGAAATAAGAAGGAGTAGATAACTGTCTGATGGTGTAGATCGTACCTGTTCTTAATCATACTGAAGGGAGTAGGAATCATACCTGGAGACGTATCAGTCTACTACTAATCTGCTCATATCTACTGTAATATAGCATAACATACATAACATAACATGGCATACACAACCTTACCCGGCCCCCATAAGCCGGGAGGTACAATCAACACAGAATCTATACCCCTACCCCGGTCAACCCATCTCCTATACTGGCTGTAAGCATACTGCCGGTCCCCCGGGTATGCACTTGGGCTCGCTGAGCCCCTGACTATAACTGTATCTGAGTCCGGAGGACTCCTGAATCTGCACCCGGGCGTATCCGCTCGACTGGGGTGTGTAAGGGCCGATCAAGGCACAAATATGGGGAAAACTGGCATCCCATCTTCATCCCCTGGCGGGACGGCATGCCACTCCGTAGAGTGACGTATCCTCGTCCTCTGGTGGATGAGTCGATACAGCTATTAACCCTGGGGCGGTCATGGGTGCTAGGTAATCCAACCCCAAACAATACAACAGTCTCAACTGGTAATACTGTCTGTGTATCTCACATGCTGAGGCTAATAGGGGTAAAATACTGTACATATTACATGCTGAGCTAATGATAGCAATCTGTACGTATTTAATATGTGCTGAGGCAGGTAAAGATGTATAAATATGAACATAGTCTCCTGCCGGGCTGTACTGGGCAAATGCTATATAAGATAATGTTTCTGCTGAAAATTCTGCTGTTTACTAAGTTTCTGTATACACTATATGCTGGACTAGTGATAGAAATAAGTACATACTTAATACATGCTGAGGCTGGAAGTACTATATGTGTATGTACGAATATAATCTTTCTGCTACACTACGCTTTATACTGACTTTCTATAGTAACATGATTTACTAATCCTAACATGCTTTCTGAACTTCATTTTAGTCTGCTATTCTATTTCTGAAGTGCTTTACGGGTATTGCATTACTGTACGGGGTTTCAACTGAATACAACCATATCCTGACATGGCATATCACATTACATACTGAGTATACTGGGCAATCTCTAACACTTGCGTTAAAATCTGTATCCTACTGATAGGTTTCATATACATTACGACCCAATGTTTCTCACATCGTATCAATATTCATAATAACGCAATACTCGACTTCTGAACATTCTACTGGTCCGTAATTTATTACACTATACTAATATTACTTAACTTGCCGAAAGAAACTAACTTTACATACCTTATCTTTGAATATTCGTCCGTCGGACGAGGCTCGGCCGGTACTTCAACTATTTTCTCCCAACTGCATTCATAAATACGTCAATCAATACTAAATACAACATTATTGTAAAGAGCGACGTTACTTTCGATTTAATTTATAGCCTAAACTTAGGATTATCGAAAGACGGTCAAAAACTCGCTATTTTCCAGCGGCCCAGAAGGGAGAATTATTTACTTCTCAGCTACGAACACATAGACATTAATTTAGAGCAATTCTACTTACTTTAGTTCGGCGGCTCGCCGATTCGTCGGCCGTATTTCGCAAAACTAACTCCGTAGAAATGCTCTCTGCTGCTAAATACCTTGGTATCTAGGATTAATTTGGGTTTGGGCAGCGTTTGGCAGCGTAATCGGACGAAAATATTTAATTCCCCTTCATTTTTCTCTGTTTACAGCGCTCTCTGGAAATGTTTATAAGTATGAATGACTTCCAACCGAAGTGGGGGCTTTATATACTTGGGCCTGGACACGGGCAACGTGTCACGGAGCCATCGCGGAGGCCTCACCTCTGTGACACGCTGCCATCATGGAGGGGCTCTGCCTCGGCTCCTCCCGCGATGGTTCGACAGGTTTCTCGTCCGATCTTTTCCCGGGCCTTTCCCTAGCACGTATGGCTTTCAAATATGCTTAACCAACGTGCGAATAGGTCATCTAAGTGCCGGGAATTCTACGGGGTATAACAGTATGACTCTTACTCTCTTCAGTAAAGTTACGCTCTTTTCAGTCAGTCTCAGCCCGTCTCCTATTACTTCAGTATCTATCAGTATTATTGTTCGCTTTCAGTTATTTTCAGTTATTGCTTTGCATACCCAGTACCAGTGGTACTGACGCCCGTTTTGGGGTGTTGCATTACTTGCCTGCAGGTACTCATAGACGAGGAGCAGATCCCTCGTAGTTCTAGCAGCATACAGAGTCTTCAACTCCTATCATCCGGAGCTTGACAACTAAAGGTTTACTTCCCTTTTTGTTTGTACAGTATGGGTAGGCCGGGGCCCTGTCCCGACCATCTTATTATTCTTAGAGGCTTGCGGATTGTATATTCCCAGTGGTTAGTATTACCGGTCGTGTGGGGCCGTGTGTATGTTTTTAGTTTGCATGTGATGGCCGTGTGGGGCCTTTTTCAGTTGTTAGTTGGTGACCTTGTCTGTCACAGATCAGTTTAGCACTTGATTCTACTTTTCAGTGATAACTAGTCAGCATGGTGGCCTTGTCGGCCTGCATAGGTTCACTTATGTTCAGTTGTTCTGGGTAGCTGTCATATTCCTACAGGTGGCTGTAGGCGTTGTCGGCCAGAGACTGTATTTACAGCCGTTATATAGCCCGTTGTTTTCATAAATCCAGAATTAGAGCCAGCCTGACACCAGAAGTGCTTAGGCTCAGTAGTCCAGCAGTCCAGGTCCTAGTAGGGCATTAGGTGCCAGTCATGCCTCCCAAGGCGGGGCGTGACAAGAGTAATACTCGAGAGAATTGATCTCATCGATTATTTATAATTTTTTTAAATTTTATATTTCTTATAAAAATTATATTTTTACACATACTTTTTTTATTTTTACATATAAAAAATCTAAAATTTTTATTTTCTTTCAATTAAATAATCAAAAATTCATTTCTCCATACTTGTAAAAGACCAGCATAGTTAAACATTCAGTAATCTGTTGGAATAATTAGTAACAACATTAGCTGTTAGTTATAGCAGTTAAATGTAGTTAATGATTAGTTAGCTATAAGTAGTAGTTAGTCGGTTGTGGTTAAATCCACCAAACTATAGTCGGTTCTAACCAGGCCTATAAATAGATGTACAACTATATCATTGTGGACAAATTTTCATTATGGAATAAAATTGCTCTTCTTCCTTCTCTGCCAAAATATCTTCCTCTTCCTCAGCATTGATTCCCTGTTCATCTAGAAAATTCCTTGCATGGAATTTTATATTGTATCAAAGCCTTGTCATTGATAGAGCCTAAGGATTGCTTGTTTTTCTTTTTGAAGCAAATCGAGAGATTTTGTATTTTCTTCTTCGAAGATTTTTTTCATATCTGAAAATGGCATATCGATTTGATCACAACCATCCTTTGTTCCTGGTAGCTTCATACACTCCAAGAGCCGTTCAAGTTGGAATCGAACTTACTGGCATGGAAAATTACACTTTGTGGAGCAGAGCTATGAAACTTGCACTCTTGACAAAGAATAAGCTTGGATTTATTAATGGATCCGTTCCTCGCGAGAAGTTTGGTGCAAATATTGTAAATCAGTGGGAACAGTGTAACGAGATAGTGATATCATGGATTATGAGCAATGTAAGCAAAATACTTCTATCTGAAATTTTGTTTCGATCTAATGCTAGCACAGTTTGGGAGGATCTCCATGAGCGTTTTAACAAAGTGAATTTTTCATAAATTTATCATTTGCACAAAGAAATAGCAACTTTAGTGCAAGACACTTGTCACGCTCCGCCTTGGGGGGTATGACTGGTACCTGGTGCCCTAGTAAGACCTAGACTGCTAACTGGTGAGCCTAAGCACATCTGGTGCCTGGCTAGCTCTAACTCAGATTTCTGGAAACAACGGGCTATATAACGGCTGTAAACACAGCCTCCGGCCGACTGGGCTTATAGCCACCTGTATGAAACTTCAGCTAACCAGAAACATACTTAAAAAGGGGGAAACCTATGCGGGTCGACAAGGCCACCATGCTGTCTAGTTATCTGTAACTCAACAATAGAATATTGAATAACTACGTGACCGGCAAGGTCACCACTACTATCAGACTATGGCCCCACACGGCCAACATAAACAACAATACTAAATAGCTAAACACATGCACGACCTCACACGACCGACAAAACTAACCACAGGGAAGTATATACAGACTGCAAGCCTCTAGGAATACTGATAAGATGGTCGGGACAGGGCCCTGACCTACTCGAACTATACAATGAAAGAAAATGATATAAACCTTTGAAATATCAAGCTCCGGATGACAGGAGCTGATGACTCTGCGCTGGCTAGGATCACGAGGAATCGGCTCCTCGTCTACGAGTACCTACAGGCAAGTAATGCAGCGCCCCAAACGGGCGTCAGTACCACTGGTACCGAGTATGCAAAGCAAACTGAACATAACTGAATATAAACAACAATGCTAGAAAGTTTTGAATAGCAAGAAGTATCTAAAACTGTCTGAACTAGCAGGATCTGGAATAGGCTTACCTATACTAAAGGTAAGGTAGAATCATACCTGTCGTCATGGCGACCTGCTGTCTATCAACTAATAGATATCATGTATATACATATATATATAACACACAAGAACCTATACCAGCCCCCATAAGCTGGAAGGTGCCAACCAACACACAATCTATATACCCCTACCCGGGTCAAAACCATCCAAAAATAAATCACTCCACTCGTCTACTAACTACGAGCACCTCTACCGCCCCCCTAGGTCTCCAGCTCGGGCTATGGCCTCTGATATAAATAACTGTGTCTGAGCCCGAAGGACTCCTGTACTGTATCTGTAACTGTAATTGTATCTGAATCTGTTCCCTGGGAGCTTGCGCACAACAGGGCTATCTGTACTGTAATGCTGATCAGCCTGATATGGGGAAAGCTTCATCTCATCTTCGTCCAAACTGGGGATGGCACACCAATCCTTAGAGTGATGTAAACCCACCTGCTCAGTGGGCAACACAGTTACCAACCCAGGGGCGGCGAGGACGCTCAAAAGGGTGCCCTTACGACACAACCAAGTCTCAACAAACAATAAGCACATATATAGCAAGCATGTTTAAACTGAAAAAATACTATCTGAATTATGATTTCTTATTCTGATCTCTTTCTGTATTATACTGATTCTCATACTGCTTTATACTGAATCTTTGATCTTTATCTAACTGCATGGCTAATCTGTAGCCAAGATACTATCTAACTGTATGGCTATACTGTAGCCAAGATATCATCTGTCTGTATGGCTAATCTGTAACCAAGATACTATCTACTGTCTGATTTTACTTCACTAACTCTTATTCTGAATATCTGTCATATTATTCTAGAAACATGCTTGCTAATCACATACTGGGCTATATTGAGTCTGGAATGCTAACTTGCCATTTTGGCGCATGCTTTACTAACTTTCAGACTGAGTACGATATAACAATGCAAACTAGATTAACTGAACTTGCACAATACTCAATATTCAACTCCGAGAGTTCTACTATGGAGTTTACTGTGCTATACAAGGCTAAAAATACTAACTTACCGAAGAAACTGGCTTTACATACCTTAACCTCAGTTTATCCGACTAACGGACGAAGCTCGGTCAGTACTCCAGCTATTTCTCCCAACTGCATTTATATATATGTCAATTAGAACTAAATACACCAATATTCTGAAAGAAAACGTCACTTTCGATATATTTATAGCCTAAACTTTGGCTTATTGAAAGACGGTCAAAAACTTGCTATTTCTTGAAAGTCCAGAAGGGAGAAATATTCACTTTAAGGCTAGGAGCACATAGACACTAATCTAGAGCAATTCCACTTACCTTAGCCCGGTAGCACGACGATTTGTCGGCCGAATTTTGAGAAACTAAATCCGTAGGAATGCTCCTTGTTGCTAAATACCTCGGTATCTAAGGTTAATTGGATTTGGATTACGTTTGACGGCGTAATCGAGTGATAATTTAACGATACTTCCGCACCCTCTCTGTTTTCTCACGAGCTTCTGGAAATTATTTGATATAATAATGAAATGAACCGAAGTGGAGGCTTTATATACTTGAGCCTGGATAGGGCCAACGTGTCATGGAGCCAACGCATAGGCTCCACCTCTATGACACGTTGCCATCGCGGAGGGGCTCTTCCCCGGCTCCTTCCGTGATGGTTCGACAGGTTTCTCGTCCGGTCTTTTTCCGGGCCTTTTTCTAGCATATATGGCTTTCAAATACTCTTAACCAACACACGAATAGACCATCTATGTGTTGGAAATTTTACGGGGTGTAACAACACTGCACCTGTATCAGTTTACTATTCTAGGTTGAAGGATCTATGAGATGAATATGACTCAATTGTGCCCCCATCTTGGGAGATTCTAGATGAATAAGCTGGTCCACAGGTGCAAAAAGATTGGACTGCTGCTCCCTCATAATGTTCTCATGATGGAAAGGAAAAATCATCTCATTGAATGAGACATCTCTACTCACAAATATGGTGTGAGTCTTCAAATCAAGTAGCTTATAACCCTTCTGATGTGAGTTATACCCAAGCAGAACTGACCTGATAGGTCGTGGACTAAACTTATCATGTTTAACCAAGTTAGTAGCATAACATTTACAACCAATAACCCGAAGATGAGACAAGTTTGTTTCATGTTTATATAATAGCTCATAAGGTGCCTTGTTAGCTAGTACACTAGAAGGGATCCTCTTAAGCACGTATACAACAGCCTCAACACACACACCCTAAAAAATAGATGGCAAATGATCTTGGAACTTAATTGCTCTAGCTGTTTCTAAAATGTGTCTATGTCTCCTTTCTATAACACTATTTTGTTGTGGTGTATAGGGGCAAGAACATTGATGAATAATACCATGTGATTTAAACAAATCACTACAATTCTTATTGACAAATTCAGAACCATTATCAGATCTCATTAGTTTAATTTTGCTATCAAATTGAGTTTGCACCATAGTAATGAAATTCTTAAGCAACAAAATCACATCCAATTTCAATCTCATGAGGAAAACCCAAGTCCATTTAGTGTAATCATCAACCAAAGTAAGAAAGAACCTCATACCATAATGAGTTTCAAGTCTATAAGGCCCCCAAACATCCATGTGTACCAATTGAAAATTGTCATTTGATAAATTGCTACTGCCAGGAAAGGAATATGTGTCTGTCTAGTTATAGGGCATATATCACAAGAATCTAAGTGAAAACAAGAATTATTCTTGAAACAAGAAATTATCCTAATGACTCTCATTGGAACATGACCCAACTGTCGATGCCAAGTCACTGCATCCACTGCTCCTTTCACTGCTAAGGACCTCCGCAATATTGTGTCACATTGTCTTCCTTTTGCTGGTAGTGTATAAAGTCCCTCCTCCTCCTTATTAATCGCCTTCACTTTCCCAGTAATGAGATCCTGGAAGACACAGAATCCAGGAAAAAATTTTGCATAGAAAATCAGATCTCTTGTTAGCTTTGAAACATACAAGAGATTGAACTTAAAAGTTGGCACACAAAGCACATTTGTGAGTTGTTCACCTCCTTCGACTAACTGACAATTTCCAATAGAGGAGATTTTAGCTGATGCTTCAGTTGGAAATTATACAGCACCTGCATTTCCTACTTATGAACCATGCATTAATAAATTTTCATTACCAACCATATGGTTAGTAGCTCATGTGGCAACAATCCATGTGTAATTACCTTTATCAGTGTAGGAAACATTACCTGCCAATTTAGCACTAGTCCTAACTAGATTTGCATTCGTCTTTTCAGCTTTTGAATTATGCAGAAGTTGCATTATCTGAGCATACTGATATGGATTGAAATACTGAGTGGAATTGCCACAATGATTCATATGTCCCTGCAGACTTTGATAAGCAGGAACCTGTTGTTCCGCTAAACTAGTAACCACATTTGCCTTCCTTTTTCTTTTGAAATCTGAAGGATATCCAATAAGATGATAGCAGTTCTCCTTGAGATGACCTTTTCTTTTGCAACGATGATAGAATTTTAGTTTGAAACATTGATTCCTAGTGTGACCTCTTATATGACAATAGTCGCAGAACACATCACCAAACTTCTTGTTCGATGTCCCACCTTTTGCCATGAATAGTGTGTAGGATCCATTCCCTCACCGGATGGGAAATGTCCATGTCCTACTGAAGGTGTATTCCCTAGTGAGGATGACTTTTGACACTCATCTGGCATGTTCAAAGCATAGGCTTGATTAACGTTAGCAGGAGTCGTCTTCATCAAAATCTGACATCGAGCAATTGCATAACCATCATTTAATCCTATAAGAAATTGTAATACTGCTCTTCCTAGAAGGTTCATCAGGAATTATATCCACGACCACTGGTGGACTCATATGGTACAACTCTTTAGTAAAATGAAAAAATTCCATGTCGAATTTCTTGTTTACAATGGCTTATATGTTTACTTAAAAGTTGAAACTGACAATTTTAGACTTTCAACCAATTCAAACGTGGGTTGGTTTCTTATGTTTATTTGTTAACTAATATATCACTTGGTAGTGTACCTAGTGATTAATTTTATTAATAAAAATTCAAGCATTCTCTTACATCATGTAAAAAAATAAGAACTTGTAAAAATAAGAAAAAGTAATATCAATATAGAGCTAAAATACTCTCAATTGATCTTACACAATGATATGCTAAATAAATGAAACAAGCATCTGAAAACTAAATTAACTGCGGAAGATCTAAGAAAAGAAATAGACAGAAATTCTAATTCATACAAGAATTCAAGAGAGAGAAAAATAGAAGAGAACTCTCATCTCTATGTATACAAATAAAATTAATTAAAAAAAACTGTTACACATACTCACTAATTAATACACAATTAATTGATATTAAATAAGAACTTGGGTCGGATATACAATGGTTCGAAGATAAAAGAGAAACTAAGATGGTTTAAAAGAATGGGTTGACCTCTGAACAGGTCCATTTCTGACAGTCTCTTTCAAGTTGGAGGCCAATCCGAGTTTGAAAAGTAAAAGTCTATAATGCACCCTATTAAGGGTTTGGCAAGAACATCAGTCAACTGCATATTGGTGGGAATATATTACAAGGAAATCAACCCCTCATTCAGCTTCTCGTGCACAAAATGACAATCGATTTTACTGTGTTTGCTACGCTCGAAGAAGATAGTATTTTTGACAATATGCTAAGCTGCCTGGTAATCACAAAGAACCTCAACAAGAGACAAACCAGAAACACCAAAATCAGCAGATAAATGAACTAGACAAGAGATTTCAGCCACAATTTTTGGAAAGGCTCTATTTTTGACCTTAGTGGAAGAGAAGGCAATAGTAGTTTTTTAGATTTCCAAAAGAGTGGAGAGCCACCCAAAAATATGTAGAACTCTAGAAATATATAGAAACCCATAATAGACCTTCGAGTATGTGCACAACTAGCCCAGTCAGAGTCGCAAAACCCAGTCATATAGAAGTCATTGGTGTCATTGAGAAATATTCCCAAACCAAAATAACAAACCAGATATCGAAGCACATGTAAATCAACCTCCAAGTGGGAAAGATGAGGACAACAAAGCAATATGAAATATTTGGCCGCATGTGTTGATAGAAATTCAGCTTCCCAACCAAATTTCTGTATAGACTAGGATCAGGATAAGGGTTACCATTATCAGCAGAAAGTTTCCCAAATAATTCTAAAGGAATGATCACAGGAGTGACATAGGAAGAGTGAAAATCATCCAGAAGGTTTGCAGTGAATTTACACTGAGTAATAAGTATCCTAGCGGATTGATGGACAATCCCCAGCCCAAGAAAATAATAGACTTCACCTAAATCCTTAATATTAAAACCATCATCAAGGAACTACTTGAGGGAGAAAATCTCAGCTGAATCATCTTCAATAAGAAGGATATCATCTACAATTACTACCACAATGGTAATGGAGACCCCAAAATCTTGGTGAAGAGAGAATTATAATTAAGACTATGAAGAAAATCCTTAGATCATAAACCTTCAAATAATTTTGCATACCGTTGTCTTGATGCTTGTTTAACTCGTACAATGACTTTCTCAACTTACAAACGAAAGTACAAGAACCAAAATCAGAAGATGAAACCTCCAACTCTTGAGGAAGTTTCATATATACTTTCTCCAAAAGATCCCCATAGAGGAAGGCATTGCTAACATCAAGTTGAAAAAATTTTCAGTGCTTCTTAATAGACGCAAGAAAAAGTATTTGATAGTGGATATTTTGACAACATGAGAGAATATTTCAGTATAATCCATCCCCTCTTGTTGATTATCCCCCTTAATAACCAGTCTGGTCTTATACCTTTCAATTGACGCATTTGCCCTTTGCTTAATCTTGTAGACCCATTTGGAATAAATGACCTTCTTACCAGGAGGTAAAAACACAATATTCTAAGTTTGGTTGGCCTCCAAGGCATGAAACTCTTTTAACATAGCATCCTACAAAGTGGAGTGAACAACAACTTGATGATATATTAAGGTTCAAGCAAGATAACTATATCATAAGATGAATGGACCTTAGAATTAGAGACAGAGGAGCAAATATAATCTTGAAGATAGGTAGGAGCAACAATAGATTACTAAACCTTCTAGAAAGACAAGGGACAGGATTAGGACAAGGAGAAACAGAAGAAGTGGATGGATCAAATGAAGAAGGTGGAGTGGGAAAAGAGGGAAATAAAGGTAATGGAGGAGGAGAAGCATAAGAAAATATAGATTCATGAAATAAGATATCCCTAGAGAAGAATATCTTGTGAGAGGAGAGAGATAACAATTTATATCCTTTCTTACCAGTACAGTAGCCATGAAACACAAAAGGGAGGAACCTAGATTGAAATTTGTCCCTTTGAGGGAGAGGACAGTGGCATAACATAAATAACTAAAGGTTTTGAGGTGTTGTTATGATGGGAGAGACCCATGAAAAATCTCAAAAGGAGGCTTGTTATGTAAGAAAAAGGAAAAAATTCTGTTTATCAACAAGGTTGCAGTCAAACACATTCACCCCAATACTTTACTAGCAATTTCGATGAAAGAGAAGAGCTCGTGAATTCTTGAGTAAATGTTTATGCCCCCTTTCCACTATCCTATTTTATTGAGTAGTGTGTGGACAAGAAGTTTGATGGAAAATTCCATGAGAGGAGTTGAATTGCCTCAGAACTAGAGTCCTGTTCAAATGCATTATCTGACTAGATAGTCTAAATATCCATATGAAAATTAATTATGGATATAGAATAAAAAGGCTTTAACCAAGTAAATACATTAGATTTAGTGGATAAAAAATGGGTCCAAGTGCATCTAGTGTAATAATCAATAATAGTTAGAAAGTACTTGTGTCCATTATATGTTTGAACGTGATAAGGACCACACAAATCCAGGTGAATTAATTGAAAAGGTGCGGTGGAGTGAATAGTGCTTTTGGGGAAGGGTAGTCTTTGCTGTCTGGTCATTGGATAAATGGAACAATGAAATGCCTGTTTACTAGGCAAAATGGTTTTAACGTGAGAATTAACTTCATTTTGGCAATAGGCATATGACCAAGCCTTTGATTCCATGAGAAATCTGGACTAACTGTATCATTATTAGACTTGCATGGACTTAATTCATTATTCTCAGAAACAACATTGACATTCAAATAATCTGACAGTAAAGGTATAAAAGTAACAATAGAAGACACTTTATTTAAAGTTATAGCTATACACTGGAAGATGCAAAGTCATTATAACTAGCAGAAGTAACATTCTCATTACAGCTGGATGAAGTAAAAGGACAAGAAGAGTCAATAATAGTAGACATCGAAGGAGAAGAATCAGTAACAATAGACACAAGAGCTGTAGTAGAACATGTACCGTGAATAGAAACAACAGATGTAGAAGGAGTGAAATGCACAACTGAGTTAATGGTAGAAAGTTTGGAGCCATTCAGCTGAAGCACATAGAGTGCATTGGAGAGTTTACCAACTTCTAATGGCCTCTTCAAAGAATGGCCCTATAAAACACAAGTAGCACTAAAATAAGCAATGCAGCTGGATTGAAAAAGAAATTTTGTATAGAGAAATTAGGTTGTATTGAGAACTAAGGACTAGTAAAACACGTGTAGAACTAGATTAGAATATAAAGAAAAGGAACCAATACAAGTCACTTTCACTTTATATCCATTTTGAAGGGAGATTGGATTAGATATGGTCAAAGGCTTAACGTTGATTAAAAGGTGTCTATGATGTGTCATGTGCTCCAAAGTACAAAATCTAAGGATTATCATACAACTGAGAAAGATGACAAGCAAAGATACAACAAATATTGTAAGTAGATAAGCTAGGCACACCTTCAAAATTAACAGAAGCACAAAAATCAGAATCATGCCCTCTAATTTGATGAAGTAAACTCAACATATAATCATTGTTCCTTGCTAAAGCCATGTAAAGTAGCTTCTAAAGAGTGAGATTGCGAACGAGAGACATGTAAAGTAGAGGGATCATCCCAAGGAAGAGGATCCATATCCTAAACACAGGCAACAATCTTTTTCCCTTTGGTGAACTGAAAGTTGGGAGGATAACCATGTAATCTCTGACATTTTTCAATAGAGTATCTAGTTTTCTTGAAATACTTGCAAAAAGGTCTTGATTCTTGGAAAAATTGGATTCTCTAGCATCAAAGTTCACCTTTTGAGGGTCAGATTTGTAGCTTCTAATAACAGAAAAGGACACAAATTCAGAAGCAAAGGAAGGAAGTGAAGCCTGCAACTTATATTGTTGTTCATCATGAATCAACATAGAGTAGACACAGTATATGTCTGGGAGGGGCTTAATCATCAAGATATTTCTCCTAACTCTGGCGTAATTAGAGTTAGTCAAACCAGCTAAGAATTGATGAACACTTTGACCCTTCCTCTAATTTGACCTGCTCATCCTTACAATTACAAGTATAAGGTGGATATATAACAGAAATGGTTAGTTCATCCTACAATTTCTCAAGTCTGTTGAAATACGAGGCTATACTAGATGACCCCTGAGAACTTGAGAAAATAATATTTCAAATATGAAGACTCTAGTATTATTGGTCTGTCCATATCACTTTTCAATTTCCTTCCATATTTCTACTGCAGTCTTTGTGTGGACAACAATATCTGCAATTTTTTATCTAGGCTATTAAGAATTCAGAAAATAACCATATCATTGCACATAACCCAGGCATCATACAGAGAATTAGTAATAACAATTCTTACTATTTTAGCATCTATGAAACCTAATTTGTGTTTAGTGAATAAGGAAATTAGCATCCCTCTTCTCCAACTACCAAAGCCAGTCCCATTAAAGGGCGATATTACGAGAATTATATTAGGGTAGCTAGAAGGATGTAGATAGAAAGGGTGAATATGAGTAAGCTGACTGCTGAAATTCATTACATTAAACAATAACAACATAGAGAGAAGAAGTCTGAAATAGAGATTTGAAAAAAAGGATGTTACTCATCCTCTTAACAACTCGAAGAAACAAGAGCCCTTTTCGGTAATGATAGAAGCAAAACTGTCATGACCCGAGTCTACACCTGGATGAGACACGATCCTTGGTATCACAAGTGACCCCCAAGCTAACCCATGGTCTAATATTGCACTAGTAAACTAAGTAAACATAAGCGGAAGCTGTATAAAATAATTATCCAAGAAATACTAATTTGAAAAGAGTAAACATATCTGAAAAGAATACTGAACAACTATGTCTGATGGCCAATTACTAACTGATGAGTTGCTGGGGCAAGCCCCCAGCTAACTCTAAAATCTATCTAAATAAAGAACTATTTGAAAAGCAAACATCATCCTCGGAAGGTGAGGATTCACCAAAGAATGCTGCTGCTGAAATCGTCGGAGGAAACTACTGACGATGCTGAGACCGAGAACCTGCGCCTGTATTATAATACGATACAACATAGAAAGTATATGTCAGTACTTTGAATGTACTGAGTAAGTGAGATATACAATAAGCAGGAAAAATAAGCACTAAACTGAAATAACATGAAATAACCAACTGATACTGAATACTAATAAAAGTTGAGCTACAACTGATATAGTCAATATTCGTACACACATGCCTGATGTTTTAATCAAATTTTCAAAAGCACTTCAATCATGTATGATTGAAGTGTAGACATACATGAAAAATTAAAAGGGTGCTAAATTAATTTATTAGATTTGTCGTTGTTTTGACAATTTGATATTAGAGTTTATTTTTTATAATATATAAAGCTTATGTTTAAAATTTGAGCTTATTTGAAGTAGATCGAATGTTTGATTGTTGAAATTTGAAAAATAATTTTTTGATTTTGGACAAAAAAAAGTTCAGCTATACTTCAAATACACAAAATTTTAGTCATTGTTTACATGCAAATTTGAGTCAACGTGTACTTGCACTTCAGCCAGTATGACTGAAGTGGATGTAAGAGTTTGGTTCTTATTCATAAGTGACAGTTGTCTCTATAATCTCAGTTAAAAATGTTTGATGCTTGGTATTGTCAAGGTCACAACTTCAGTCAAAAGAGTCTGAAGTTAGCCTTGGAAGCCAGGTAGAACTTCAGTAGAAAAATGTCCCAAGTGTAATCTTGTCAAATCCATACTTCAATAAAAATATGTCTGAAGTTTGTCTTGGCAAGTCATACTAAATTTCAGAAAAATGCGTAATATTTGGCCTTCACAAGATTACACTATAAATAAAAATGTCCGAAGTTAGACGCAAATTTCAACTTCAGTGGCGCACGTTTGAAAATGGGAATAACAGATAAATTTACAAAAAATTTAAAAAGCGACCACAAATTAAATAGCGGTACCAAAAAATAATTATTTGTGCACTTTTCCATGAACATAACAAGTAAACATCTTGATTAAGGGAGGTAAAGTTAGCTCTTGAAAACATGCTCACCGAATAAAATTAAGTTTGGAGGAGTCATTGATTCGCCTTTTTTTTTTAGCTCAACCTATTTTTTAATTCAGTTCATTTGAATCGCCTGTTTCAATTTATTTTATTTGCTAGATTGATATGTAGTCAATTTGAACTATAAAAGATTTTATCAAAATATTTTTGAAAAATTCTTTTTTTGTTTGACATGTGTCATATGGCCATAATAAAAACAATAATATTTTAATAGATAACAAATTAAGAAACGACAAACAAATAAAAAAAACTTAGTAACAATGAGGCGGGTAAAGTTATGATTTGTTTCTTAACGCATGAAAAGATAAAACAAATAGGAAAACTCAGTAACAATAGGTCGGATAAAATTATAACCCGTTTCTTTACCTATTTTAGCTTGAATAATTTTAGACCTCCTTATTTATTAACACAAATTATTTTGACCCTTCTAAATTTAATTCAATATGCTCATTTGAGACCACTAATCTGAAAAATGCAGCAAGCTTCAGATAAATCTGGGCAAAACCGGATTGCATTGTTGCCTTAAAACAGTGGAAAAAGCTGGACCAAAGACGCCATCCTACCGCACCAACTCCATCGCACCACCGATTGCGTCAAAAATATGGCCTCGCCATCAACTTTGGACCACCTATAAAACTTGTATTAGTCATCCCAAATATTCCAATAATTCATTGTGTTGGTTAGGTAATTAGGTAAAAGAATTGTTTGGTTAATTATGTGTACTTCTCTCTTGATACTTTGCACACCAATTCTGTTTCTGTAAGAGAATAATTTTCCTTTTGGTTTGATAATTAACTAAATTATATAAACTAAAACAAAGCAAACTTTTAAGTTGAACGAGTTAGACTTATAAATATAGTAATAGTTCAAATTGCCCAACGCATATTGAAGTAAGTACATTTTGAACGTGTCATGACAATTATAGAATCAACTTATTATGACCGGCAAGATTTAGGTAGTTGGTTTGGAGATATGAGTTATGCAGGTATTAATTAATTCTGCATAAGTAATATCACGTTTGATAGTTGTTTAGAAGGTAAGTTATTCATATATAAAATTAATATGGTGTTTGGTTGCAATTTAAAACCTGCATAACTACTACATGTATAAGTTATGAGAGAATCTATATATTATTTTATGTATGATAGAAGGTGAAATAACTAATACATGAATCATTAAACTCTGCATAAAAAAGAGGTCGTTTGGTTGTTGGTTAAAGTTATGTAAGTATTAGTTATGGGGTTATTAGTTATGTATGGATTAATTATGTGGGTATTAGTTATGCATGAATTAATTGATAGATTAACTTTAATACACACCAGAAATCTTGAACATGATAACCTTACATAGAAACGCTACAGACAACATACCTGAAGTGGTTGACATTATCGCAGAGAGAAGCGAAAGCATTTGTAGAAATTAGTTTCCACCTACTTGTCCTAGCCTTACGTTTCCACAGCCGTTAGCGATGGAAACGGTGTAGAGAATATGTGGTAACCCTGATGGGTGGAGGGAGGACCAATTTATAGAGGTTAATTAATTAAGACTGAATCAAATATTTCTATCAAATAACCAATGTACGGACGAAATCTATTCTTCATTAAATATTAGTTATAGGCTTTAGATTAATTGCGCCATAAATAAAATAAAAATAATTCTTACATTCTCCCACTTGGCCCAATAACCACATAATATTAATATTTAATGACATAAACATTATTTGCGCATAAAATAAATCTCTTATATAACGTCCATCATATATACATACCACAATATGACAAATCACTATTGCAAGTTATGGTGGTTATACATAATTTTATGCTACATATTACCTTTCATATACTACTATGTTAGTGATTTATCATACTAAGTTCATAAGCTATAAAACATATATCATTATGGTCCACAATAATGTCTCATTGACACCCATCCTGTAATATCTCAAAACAATAATGTGTACACCATTGTGAGAAACAAGAAAGTCATTAATGTATGTCAAAAACATATAATTGAGCTCAGAGTGTAAAAACATCATAAATACATCAATCATAAGTACAATTGAGACCCATTCTTTGAACATGTTCTTTAAATGTCTTTGGTTGTAAACCTTTTGTTAACGGATCTGCAATCATGAGATCAGTTCTAATATTCTCAAGTGACACTCTTTGTTTATGTACTTCTTCCTTGATGGTAAAGTACTTTAATCCCATATGTTTGACACCTTTGAAGTACTTATTGTTCCTAGAGAAGAATACTGTTGCAGTGTTATCACAATAAATTTTCAACGGCTTGATAATAGTATCGACAACCCCAAGTCCTGAAGTAAAATTCCGCAGCCATAATGCATGAATTGTGGCTTCAATATATGCTACAAATTTTTCTTTCATTATGGATGTAGCAATAACAGAGTGTTTGGCACTCTTTCACAATATTTCTCCTTCAGCTAATAGGAACAATTCCTGCTGAATAGTTGTTCATGTTAAATATTTCTAGAACTCTTTCCATATAACCTATTCTAAGATAATCTCAATAATTCTTGTGATCTCTATCCCTATCACATAGGATAACTCATTCATACCTTTTGTTTCAAAATTCATAGAGACAAAGTTTTCCATCTCACACAATATGCCTAAATCATTAGCAGCAAGTAAAATGTCATCAACATATAGGACTACAAATATAAGCTTACTCCCACTGATCTTTTGATATGCATACCGATCAACCATAATCTCCTTAAATTCAAAAGATATTATGGTATTATTAGATTTTATATACCGTTGTCGTGAGGCTTGTCTAAGTCTATATATTGACTTCTTTAGCTTACACACCATTTGACCATTTTCTTTAAGCTTGAAACCCTCTGGTTGATCCATATAAACTTCCTCCTCGAGGTCTCCATTAAGAAAGACAATTTTCACATTTATTTGGTATAACTCTAAATTATAATGACTCACCAAAGCCATAATAATTCTTAGTGAGTCTTTCTTTGAGACCGGTGAAAAGGTGTCCTTATAATCAATGCCTCCTTTCTAAGTATAACCCTTGGCAACAAGTCTGGCTTTATATCATTCAATATTGCCATTCGAATCGCGCTTGGTCTTAATGACCCATCTACACCCAATTATTTAGAACATTCTTTCATGACATTAATCTATTTATCAGACTCAGTACTTCCTATGGCCTGTGAAAATAAAATTGGATATTTATTAAGTCTAATGTCAAAATCTGACTCTTGCAAATAAATCACATAATCATCTGAAATAGCTGATTTTCTTTTTCTTTGAGATTTCCTAAATGGAGCTCTTTGTGGTTCATTTTGTGTCAGATATTTGTGAGTTAGTTCCTTCCTGAAGTGTTTCCTCCAAATGATGTTCAGTATTGTCAAAGAGTTCTCCGCAATAGGAATAATATTTGTTATTGGTGTCGAAATAGGTGCATTCATGGGTTAATAAAATATTTACCTTCACCTCATTTATTTTCACACTTTACTGTTTAACACTCCCATTAACTTCACCATTCTCAATGAATCTTGCATTACCAGTTTCAACAATTCTCGAACTATGGTTTGAACAGTAAAACCTATACCCTTTAGATTTCTCTGATAACCAATAAGGTAACCACTTAATGTTTGAGAATTTAATTTCTTTTCATGTGAATTATAAATTCTAGCTTCCACTGGGCAACCCCAAACATGCAGGTTCCTTAAACTAGGTTTTCTTTCAATCCATAATTCAAAAGGGGTCGTCGGAATTGCCTTACTAAGGATCTTGTTTAATAAATATACAACAGTTTTAAGAGCATAAATCCACAAAGATTTGGGTAATGAGGAATTACTCATCATACTCCTAACCATATCCATAAGTGTCCGATTACGCCTTTTCGCAACACCATTTTGTTGAGGTGTTTCTGGCACAGTATACTGTGCACATATGCCATATTCCTCGAGAAACTTTGCAAATGAACTTGGACATTGTCCAGATTCATTATATTTTTCATAATATTCACCACCTCTATCTGATTTAATAATTTTTATTTTTCTATCTAATTGTCTTTCAACCTCATCGACGTACACTTTGAGAGCATCCATAATGTGTACGTCAAGTCCCAAACTTTGATACCACATGATAGATTAACTTTACTACATGCTACAATTTTGAATATGATAATCTTTCATAGAATCGCTGCAGAGAATATACCTGAAGCAGTTGACATTATTGTTGAGGGAAGTAGAAGCTTTAGTAGAAAATTCGTTTCTACCTTCTTGTCCTAGCCTTACATTAGCACAACAGTTAGCGATGGAAAAGGTGTAGAGAATATGTGGTAACCCTAATGGGTGGAGGGATGACCTATTTATAGAAGTTAATTAATTAAGACTTAATCTGGTACGTCCATCAAATAACCAGTGTACGAATGAGATCTATTCTTCATTAAATATTAGTTATGGGCTTTATATTAATTAGGCCATAACTAAATAATAATAATTGTTATGTCAGTTATACATGGATTACAATACATGGATTATTTTTTATTAAATATTTAACTTGTTGTATTGAAAAGTAATATATATTGTACAATTTTTGAAACTTAAATATTGTTTATAATTATATCCTTAATCTTCTTTAGTTAAATTTACATGTTAACTTATCTTAATCCATTGCATTTATTTGGATTAAATAAAGTTACTTGGAAGAAATAAAATTTAAACACCATTAAAATGAATTAACAGGGGTAAATGTGTCATTTTCTATTTTAATTCATATATAACTAATCACTGCATAACTTATTCCACCTTCTAACCTACATAAAATTATATATAAATTTCTCATAAGTTGTGAAAGTATTAGTTATGTAGAATTACTAAAACATAACCAAACACCATAATAGTTATGCAAACTTTTATTCCTAACAACCAAATAATGTATATAATTAATATATGAGTAACTTTTGTCCCAACTAGAAGTAAAACAAAATATAAAATTAATATATGAATAGTCAAGTTAATATATGAATAATTTCATTCCCAACCAACAACCAAACAACCTCTAAGTACATAAATTCCCTCATAGTCAATCTTTGCATTATAAATATATGCATAACTCTAATTAGCTACCCAATGACTCCGTAAATGAATTCGGGTCAATCACAGTTTAATGGGTCACACGAATTGGACCACGAGAGTCCTGAATAATGCAGGAGGGGGAGGTACATTAAAAAATATGCAAGTTGACCATGAATGTGGTCCTATACGAAAGATCAAGAGAATGTTTTGATGTGACAGAATCAACAAGTTGAGATTTTTTTTTAATCAAGAAAAAACAAACAAGTTGAGATTTATGAAATTTTGGCTTCCTCTATTGGACGTATAAAATGTTTGTCTCTGGAAAAAAAAAAACTTCTTTCTAACACTTGCCAATTTTGGATCAGAAAAAGCAAATGCCAAACAAAGAGCTTACGAGTTATGAGTTTAAGGTGGAGATAAATTCACTGGCTCCTTTGATCAAACTTATAAAATTTACTTATTTTAAAAAGTATTTTTTTAAAAAAAATATTTATCAAAAAAGTATTTTTGATAAGAAACAGATTGTGTTTGGTCAATAAATTTAAAAACACTTTTGAGCAGCAATTATTATTTGACCAAGCTTTTAAAAAATACTCATATATATATTTTTCTCAAAAATGCTTTTCGAATAAATATTTTTAAAGAAAAACTACTTTTTTTAACTTTTAAAAAAACAACGTCTATTATTCTCAAAAAACTATTTACTTTCTCCCTAATTTTTCTCATATTTTAACTTTTACTTGTGCGAAAATTAGTCGAACCATATCCTTACCGTAAAGAAACTGATATGATGAGCTAGTTTAAAAAAATCTAATTTTAACATAAAATAAAATAACTAAAAAATTGCTATAATTTAAATTCTTAAAAATAACCGGTCAAACCCTACCGTAACACCTCTAACTAGACCCATGTTTTGTACACTTGTGTAGCTGGGTTCAGATTAGAGAATGAACCTTTTATCAAGCCCAGCCGCCACAACCTTGATTGCGTGAATTGGGCCTAACAATTAGGTGAGATGATTATTATTTGGACAGTTAATTAATATTTAATCAATATTAAATAATTATTTTTAATAAAATAAAATTTGAATAAGAATATTTTTATTTAAAATACCAATGAACCCAGTACAATATACTGGAGTTTTTAAAGGTTAAACTTCAGCAAAGTGTATTAGAGTTCGAAAATTTAAAGGTAAAACTCCAACATGTGTAATACAGTGAGAAACTTTTAAAGGTGAAATTTCAACACATTAGAGTGAGGTTTCAAGAACTCAAGATCGAAAGGAAGACCTATAATTTATTAAAATTATCAAAAATATCTGTGTATTTTCTTAAGTATCAAAAATAAATTACAATAAAAAAATAAATAAAATGAAGATTTTATTTATTAAAATTGTGAGTATAACTCTGTGTATTTTCTTATTTTTCTCTCTTAAAATTTCTCTATAATTTGAGGGCTGTTAGTAGTATATTTTTTCAAAGAAGGATGATTTGAATCTCCTTGACATGTATTTGATCGTCATGAATATCAGGCAACACATCGATATTTCAAGTTGACCTTGAGGAAGAATATCTCTTGATCACTCCGACTTTGAGAAATATAATATTTGATGTCTTGATTTCCTTGTGAATATCCAAAAAATTATAAGATATTCGAGATGCCTCTTCAATGAAATACGTATCATTTTCTTTATAAGCTTGAGTTAGATTTGAGGGGAGTATCCTCTGAAAAACTTTAATAGACCTCAGGATTTTGATTAGGTTCATCTTATAGAGACCTACTTTAAATCTTAAAAAATATTAATACCTACAAAAGTTTCCTACTTAATGAATTATTGAATATAGACTTGACTAAATTTAAAGATGATACTTGAAGTATACAAAAGAAATGAAGCTTCCATCTTTACGAATTTATGGCTCGGTGGATTACACTATTTGTCCATCCTTATGGTTTTGTAGCTTTGACGAGCTAGTACCATTCGATGCATCCTTCTCGTGGTTTTGCGGCTTTGACGAGAAATCACTTGGATCGAGAATAATTGATTTTCTTTTCTTTTGTGTCTTCGAGAAAAGAAAATATTTATTTTTATCGAATCAGTCAAATATGAGTTTGTTCCTTATTGTTGGGATAACACAATCACGTTCACTGAATGCAACAACATAGATATTTTAGGTTATTGAATTTGTAGATCTGATTTATGAGAAAAGTGATGAAGGGTAGACTTGATTTTATTGGGCGTGTCGAATTTGTTTGCAAAAAAAATTTAAAGTATAGAAAATAATTACAAAATAAATAAAAATAATAATTTTATTTGTCAATATTGAAGCCGGCATCGGAACAGATAAAAAAATTTGAGAAAATTTTAAAATGGACCAAGAAAATCAAACTTTACCAATACGGACACTTCGTTGCCCAAGGAACGAGGATCAATAATTTTTTTTTTAAAAATAAAAATTATTGAACCTCGTTGGGCTTCGAATGAGATTCTATTTAATTTTTTTCTTAAGTGAAATGTAATTTTAAAAATATATTTACTTTTTAAGAGTTTTTTATATGATCCGTTGTATTTAAATTTTTTTGCTTAAAAAATAATTAAGAAGAAACTCGTTAGACAACCGATGAGATTTCATTTAAAATGTTTGTCGTTTTTTTTTTAAAATAATATTTTTATATGTTTGACTTTTTTTTTTTTTGGTTTCATTTGGTTCGAGTGAAATGCAAAGAAATCACCTCGTTGCAAGAGCAACGAGGATTAAATTGAATTTAAAAAAAACACATTCAACTAAGGGGATCAGAATGTAAAAAGCAGGAGAGGTTTTTTTTTGCTTTTTTTTCCCTTCTTCCTCTCTTCCTATAATTTTTCTGTTGTTGTTTGGATTGAAGAGTGGGTGATGTTTGTGTAATATAATGTATCTATTCAAGGACAAGGGTTCTATTCAATCTAATCCTCAATGCCCTTGCAACGAGGTACTCTTTAGTTTTAAATTTAAAAAAAAAAGAGTTAAACATATAAAAAATATTTTTAAAAAAATTTAAATGAAAACCTACTTAGACAGGCAATGAAGTTCTCCTTAATTTTTTTTAATTACTTTTAGTTAAGAAAAAAATTTAAATACATCATATAAAAATTAAAAAAATTTAAATGGAACCTCATTTACTGTCCAACGAGATTTTTCATAGTATTTTTAAAAAAATTACATTTCACTTAAGAAAAAAAAGAAATTAAAATATAGAACCTCGTTGGACTTAAGAAAAAAAGTACATTTCAGTAATTTTTATTTTTTAAAAACTTTTTTTGTTGATCCTCATTTCTTGGACAAAAAAGTATCCATTTTGGTAAAGTTTGATTTTCTTGGTCTGTTTTGTAATTTTCCCAATTTCTTTTGTCCGTTCGGTGCCAGACTCATCAATATTGTGAGTTCTATTTTGTTCCTCAATTTTTTCTCTTAAGTTTTTTTTCATAATTTAAAGGATGCTGGTATTGTATTTTTCCAACGTAGTATGATTTGAACCTCCTTGAGATGTATTTGATTGCCAAAAACATAAGGCAACATTTTGATATTTCGAGTTGTTCTTGAAAAAGAAAATCTCTTGATCACTCCGACTTTGAGAAAGATAATATTTAATGTCTTAATCTTTTGTTGCTTATCTAAGAGTTCGTGAGATATCGATTCTTCAATGGGATATGTACCCTTTTATAGGTGGAGTAGCCTCCAAAAACCTCTAACAAACTTTAGAGTTTGAAGAACATAGATTGGACTCTTCTGGTAGAGGTGCATCTCAAGAGGTAACCATTTTACGCGTCCTTATTGAGGTTTTGGTGGCTTTGATGAGGAACCACTTGGATAAAGAATAAGAAATTTATCCCTAAGGATTATCCCATTGTTGGAGTTTTTCTTTTTCGGTGTCTCCGAGAAGATAAAGTATTTCTCTTTAATTTATCGAATCTACCAAATCTAAGTTTGCTGCTTGTCGTTGGTCCGACATGATCACATTCACTGGACGTAGCTGCATAGATATTCTACATGCAATGTTGTTGATCTACCTTGAGTCCATTAAATAATTGACTCAAGATTTTGCAGATTTAATTTGTGGGAGAAGAGATAAACGACAGACTTGGTCTTACTGGATCTGTCAAATTTATTTGCAATAAATTTTCTCAGGTATGAAAATAAAATACGATCACAAAATAAATAAATAAGTAATCTTATTTATCAAGATTATGAGTATAATTTTTTGTATTTTCTTGATTCTTCTCTCTCAAAATTCTTTTATTTGATTTGAGAGTCATTAGCTGCATATTTTTTGAACGTAGGATGATCTGGATCTTCTTGAGATGAATTTGATTGGCAAGAACTTCAAGAAATACTTTGATATTTCGAGTTAATTTTGGGAAAGAATATCTCTTGATAACTTTGAGAAAAATAATATTTGATGTTTTAATCTTTTTATGAATATTCAAGAGTTTATGTGGGATATTCTAGATATCTCTTCAATAAAATATTTACCTTCTTTTTTTTTTTGTTTTGTTTTATAAGTGCAACTTTTATATAGAACATAATAGCCTCTAAAAAAAATTCTAACAACGTTAGATTGATAAACCTACTACTGATGGTTCAACCTTCTCAACTCATTTAACCCTTCAAAGAAAGATTTGCCCCATTTTTCTTCCTCTTTTGTTTGCAGCAAAGCCCAAAAATAACAATCCAACACTGCCCAATCCATTAGTCCAACCAAATTCATTCTTCTTTCCCTGTTAAACAACACAATGCCTTCTTGTTTTGACGGAAGACCAAAGCCAAAGCGATCCCAATATTTGATTTGAGACAGGCCAATGCTTAAGAAACGATAAGCGAATTTGAATTGTGAGAAATGATTTTCTAGTCCTTTATAATTTTTTTTTCAGTTTTATGACCTTTTACTAGATCATTTATTTTATACATCAGAGATTTAAAAAGGTTATTGTTGGAATTAGTTTTTAAATGATTTTAATGATGATTTAACGAAATGTGTTTGACATATAAAAGCAGTACAAAGGATACGACCCAAAGAATAATTGCATTCATGAGTTACTAATGTATTTGTGGAATTCTAGTACTTCGATATTTGCAGGAAAAAGGAAGAAAAAGCTTGAAGTCAATAAGGGTTCTACATGGAAAGAAATTTCTTTTAATAAGAAAAGAAATAAATCATTGGCTGATAAGGAAAGGAAATATTTGGTAAGAGATTGTGAAGTCAACAAGGATTCTACAAGGAAAGAAATTCTTTTTCTAAGGAAAGAATTAAAGTGTGAGTTGAAAAGGAAAGAATATTTGGTAAGAGATTGTGGAATCCTAGAAGGAGTCAACAAGATCTCTCAAATAAGGCAAAGGAATCTAAAGTTTTCTTCTCCTAGTTGAGGACAAATAGACGCGCATTTTGGTGACTATAAATAAAGAAGTCACCATGTTAAGTTGCTCATTTACTCACGAAATACGCTTCAGCAAAATCCATCATTCTTGGGCATTCAATTGACATTCAAGTTGAAGAGAGTTGACCGGTGCTAGAGACAGTCCCCTAGTTCTGTTCTGTTGTAGTCTAGGTCTAGGTGTCAACTTGTAGTTAATCAGTGGACTTGTTTTTGTTTCAATTCTATTTTCATTCAATTGTAACTATGCTAAAGTTCATCTTGTTAAATTAAGGGTAGTTTATATAGGTTAGAACTTTGTAGGGGCTTAGGGGTAGGTCCTTATATTGTAGGGGTTACAATCCAAATTTGGCACGGTGTCTAGTAAAGTTAAGTTGAAATCCTACTACGGAGTAGGTCGTGGTTTTTACACCCATTCGAGCTTGGGTGATTTTTCACGTAAAAATTCTCGTCTCTTGCTTTACTTTCCACACTTAATTATTTTTTTCTTGAATTAGGTTACTGCTTAAAGGAATAGCGTTCAAGTCTGTTCCTGTCACAAAAGATAATTCAAGAAAAGTTTTAATTTGGCAAAATAAGTGTTGGACCCAATACACCCCCCTCTTAGGTCTAATTCTGAAGTCATTGCAATAACAATTGGTATCAGAGCCAGGTTGCTCATTTATACGTTAACCCCTTAGAGAAAGATCCGTCAAAATGACTTTCGAAATAACTCTGTCTGAGGGACAATCTAGCACTCGACCTCCTCTCTTCAATGGCCAATATTACAGTCTTTGAAAAAATCGAATGGAGATCTATATGAAATATGAGAACTATCAGCTATGGCTGATTACCTTGAAAGAACCTCTTGTTCCTACCAAAGTAAAATCTGACGGGACAAAGGTAGCTAAGATTGAAGATGAGTTTGATACTAATGATTTTAGGATAATGGAGAAAAATGCAAAGGCAATAAAGATTCTATATTTTGGAATGGACATTGATAAATACAATCGCATCTCTGGATGCTCTAGTGCCAAGGAGATTTGGTACTCTCTTGCTCTTGCACATGAAGGTACGAATCAGGTAAAACAATCTAGGATTGACATGCTTATAAGGAAGTATGAACTTTTTGCCAAAAGGAGTCAGTCAAAGATATTTTTATCCTATTCACACACATCTCGAATGAACTCAAATCTCTTGGGAAGTAATTTTGACTGAAGAAAATGTCAGAAAGATTCTGAGGATTATGCCAGCTTCTTGGGAACCCAGAGTCACAGCAATTGAAGAAGCAAAGGAAATGAGTACAATGCAAATGGACGAGCTCATTGGCAACTTACAAATATATGAGCGTAAAAAGATTGACAAGGTTGCTGAAGAACCTAAGAAGGAACGCAATCTGGTTCTTAAGGCTTCCCAATATGATTCAGAATCAAATGATGAGAAAATGATGATGTTCATTCAAAGGTTTAAGAAATTCTTCAAGAAAGAAAATTCTGAAAAAGGGGAGTCACGAAATAAAGGTAAATCCTCTGAGAAGGGACAGTTCCAGGGATGTTTCAAGTGTGGAAAAATGGACCACTTGATAAAGGACTGTCCCTTCTTAAAGGAAGAACAGAGAAGAAACTCGAAAAAACAGCAACAACTGGCCTCAAAAGCTTTCAAGAAGGCTATGAAAGCTATTTGGGGTGAAGCTTCTGATGAGGAATCAGAAAGAGAAGATGGTGAAAATGATAATCTGGCCCTCATGGCTAGAAGTGACACAGACTCAGACAACAATTCCACCGAGGTAAGTTTATCTGATCTGAAAATTCAAGTTCATAATTTATCAAAAAGAAAAGTGGTTAAACTGATACTTTCCTTGATGGATGAATGCCAGCAAATTAGTGTTGAAAAAATTGAAATGTCTCAAATTTTCTAAAATTTGAAATCTGATTACAAAGTTTTAAAAAGGGAGAAAATTGAGTCTGAAAATGCAAACAAAACACTCAATGCTGAAATTAGCAAATTAGAGGAGACTATCTCTGTTCAGAAAACTGAAAACAGTAAGCTGATGGAAACAGTCTCGTATTTAAAGACGAACTAATCACCATCAAGGAAGGGAAAACATCGAGCAATGAAATAATTGATAATGATCAAGGTTCTCTTGAAGCTGAAATTACTTCCTTAAAAAGGGATCTGTGTAAAGAGAAAAAGAAAAATTCTGAGCTTCAGAAACCTTGAATCAAGCAAATTATGACATTGTTTTGATGAAAAAGTGGAACAAATCATCTGTATCTTTAACCTAGCTAAATGAGCATTATAACAGAGCTCGAACTGGTCTTGGATATAAAAACAAGCCTGTCAAATGGGATTGTAAAAGAAAATATGTTGGTTTGGTAGAATATAAACTTTGTAGCCACTGTGGACATACCGGACATGTTAGATATGAATGTTTAGCCAGGATAAAAGCTCTTGAAAAAAATGAAACATTATTAGATGAATTAGAAAAGATTTTATTTCTCAAGTTATCAAAAGAAAGGGAACTAAACTGGTGTGGATTCCCAAATCTAACCCTTAATTATTTTTCAGGCTGAAGTGAGAGGGAGCGAAAAGAATGGTATCTTGACAGTGGTTGCTCCAGGAATATGAAAGGTAATGAAAACTTTCTCTCACTGACAGCCTTCACCAGAGGATCTATAACCTTCAGATGTGGAAAGAAAGGCATGGTTGTTTGCATAGGTAAGATAGATTTGCAGAAAAATGAGGATGAACACGAGAGTGATCTCAGCCAACTCTCAAAGATAAGAGCTCCAACCCAAACTGAAGGAACGGTCAAGGAAACAGACTTCGTGAACATTCCCTCAGGATCTGGGCATGAGCTGAAAAATTCAGGGGGAACAAACCATGAAACAGTGGTAAGTTCTGAAGAAGGAATAGATGAGGGAAAAATGCCTGATTCTGTTCTAGGAACAAATAATAAAGAATCACAAGAGTTAAACTTGAGATCCTGGAAGACAAAGCTCTCATCCCCTTGATTTAATCATAACTAATCTCAATAAGGGTATTCAAACTAGGGCCTCTATGAAAAGTTTTTGTGCTTATTCAACCTTATGTATTATGCTGAACCTAAACAACATCTTGAAGTTTTACAGGAACCGAAATGGGTGATGTCTATGCAAGAGGAGTTGAACCAGTTTGAAAGGAGCAAGGTATAACACCTAGAACCTCCACCACTAGGCGTACTATGATTGGAACGGAGTGGGTGTTTAGAAAAAAGTTAGATGATAAGGAAAGAGTTATTCGGAACAAAGCCCATCTGGTGATTCAGGGCTATAACCAAGAGGAAGACATCACTTCCTTGGTGATAATGCGAAGAAGGGTCTCATCTCTGTTAAATTTTGTAATACTGAGAATTAGGTTATTGATATTTTTTTCAAATCCATAAGCAGGTAACAGTTTGAGAAGAATAGACTCGCTCTTGGGATGGTAAAAATACACTCTGCACTTAGCCCATGAACACTTTAAAAAAAAAACAAAAAAAAAAAACAAAAAAAGGAGGGACAAAAAAAAGGAGAGAGTCATTGTATCGACTGTTCCAGATGATGGATGGATGACGACCGTCTTAAGGAAGAATTAGTCAATTAAGGTATCGATCATCTTTCAACATGATCTCAGTTCAGATGCTTGTGTTGGTTTCAACATACACACTGCACACTTCCTTAATTATGGAACAAGGTCTACTGATATTGCCCTTATTGTCCAAAATTGATTAATTCAGGTGAGCTCAGAAAATGGAACACAGTCAGGTACATTTTCATATTTTATCAGTTCCTTCTAACTGTTCACGTTTCAAATTCGCCACATTCCCGTGTTGGCCCCATTTTTTTCTTTTCTATTTCACTTTATAACGTCCTCTTTTAAATCATCATCAAAAGACCCTTTAATTTTTTTTTGACCCATACAATTCAAAAGTATCAAAATAGTTATCTCTTCTTCTTCTTATTTCTTTTACCACCTAGCCATTATGTCCAGTCCCTCGCCGGTTTCCATGGCATTAGCTAAGTCCCTTTATCCATATCCTTTCATGGAGTAAAATTCTCTGATAATTTTATTGTACCTGGTTCTTTAATTAAGAGTTTGGTGAATGGAGTTATTACTTTTGAATTGGATGATCCAAAATTTGGTTTCTTTCTTGTATTCTTAGTGGGGGTTTTGCTAGGCTAAAAAAAAAGAAAGAAAGAAAAAGAAAAAAGAAAAAAGAAAGAAAGAAAGATTCAAAAGAGGCACATGACAGCTTATTATAAAATGTTGTTTTCTTTTGTCATCAAGAATCTGATACCAAGACAAGAACGTAGGAATATAGCTTTATTTTTTGATATGATTTTGATGGAATTACTTGATGGTGGATACAAATTAATTTGTCTGGCCTTATAATCTCTCACCTTACAAGGTGGTAATGAAAAGGAAGCAGAATCAATTCTTTTCTTATGGATTTTTCTTGACTGAAGTATTTGAGAAGTTTGGTGTGCCCATTCCTACTTTTGAGCCTTAATCGCACTATGATGCCATTAATTACTATGAGATCAGGGGGCACCATAATGATGTTTTTGCTGAATGTGAAATTGTTGCTGAGGGTCATACTGTATCTCTGTTCCCTCTACTGCTTCAACTAATTCTTCACTTGTCATGGATCATGAGCTACTATGCGCTGAAGTAAAGGAACTTCATACTCAGATTGAGAGGAATGAGGAAGCTGCTGCGGCCCCGCGCATTGTTCTGGTTGCTCTTATCACGGACTCTCTCAGCCAACTATTCCTTTAATCTTTTTCACTACTCAGCCCAATCCTGATCCATCACCTTCTACCTCTTGATCTTCCTATCCATTTCTTCTTGTTGAAATTTTAGAAGGTTTTGATATTATGTTGGGATGTAACTAACTATGACACTAGTGGTTCTTTTTCTGTGTCTTATTCTGTTTATCTTTTAAGGATGGCCAATATCATTAGATTGTTGTTTTATATTTTCTGAAGTTGTGTTAGTTGTGATATTACCCCAGTTGTGGTGAACTATGCATCTTTGTTATGTTTTCATTACTCTAACTGTTTTTACTTTTTGATGTGACAAAAGGGGAAAGTTGCAAGTGCTTGATTGCTTTGCGAAATGATCCCATACCAAGGTTTGACTGGTTTTTTACAAACTTGTTAGGCTGCTAGATCTGCCAGGTCTAGTAACAAGGGAGGAAGCACATTTTGTTTCTCATCATCAAAAAGGGGGAATATGTTGGAATTAGTTTTTAAATAATTTTAATGATGACTTAACAAAATGTGTTTGACACATAAAAGTAGTAAAAAGGATACGGCCCAAAGGATAATCGCGTTCATGAGTTACTAATGTGTTTGTGGAATTCTAGTACTTCGATATTTGCAAGAAAAAGGAAGAAAAACCTTGAAGTCAAAACAAGGATTCTACTAGGAAAGAAATTCCTTTTAATATGGAAAGAAATAAATCACGGGCTGATAAGAAAAGGAAATATTTGATAAGAGATTATTGAAGTCAACAAGGATTCTACAAGGAAAGAAAATCTTTTTCTAAGGAAAGAATTAAATGTGAGTTGAAAAGGAAAGAATATTTGGTAAGAAATTGTAGAATCCTATAAGGAGTCAACAAGATCTCTCAAATAAGGAAAATGAATATAAAGTTTCCTTCTCCTAGTTGAGGACAAACAGACATGCATTCTGGTGACTATAAATAAAGAAGTCACCATGTTAAGTTGCTCATTCACTCACGAAATACTCTTCAGCAAAATCCATCATTTTTGAGAATTCAATTGGCATTCAAGTTGAAGAGAGTTGACCAGTGCTAGAGATAGTCCCTAGTTCTGTTCTATTCTAGTCTAGGTCTAGGTGTCAACTTGTAGTGAATAAGTGGACTTGTTTTTGTTTCTGTTTTCATTCAATTGTAACTGTGTTAAAGTTCATCTTGTTAAACTAAGGGTAGTTTATATAAGTTAGGAACTTTGTAAGGGCTTAAGGGTAGGTCCTTGGATTGCGGGGATTGCAATTCGAATTTGGCTTGGTATCTAATGGAGTTAAGTTGAAATCCTACTAGCGAGTAGGTTGTGGTTTTTACACCAATTCAAATCTGGGTGGTTTTCCACGTAAAAATTCTCATCTCTTGCTTTACTTTCCGCACTTTATTATTTTCTGCTTGAATTAGGTTACTGCTCAAAGGAATAGAGTTCAAGTCTGTTCTTGTCACAAAAGACAATTTAAGAAAAATTTTAATTTGACAAAATAAGTGTTGGGCCCAATTCACCCCCTTCTTAGGTCTAATTCTGGAGTCATTGCAATAACAATTATTATCTTCTATTCAAATTGTAAAAAGACAAGAGATCTCATTTCCTCGTTTGAACCTTAATTAGCACTCAAGATCCCTCTCTAATTGGGCTTTCTTTAAAACCTTTACAAACAAGAAAAGTTCAATGAATTGATTTGGACAACAACATCAAAAAAGTGTAATGAATTTTTAGAAAATGAGAAATACATATCTTGGTTTCATTTGTGTTGATAAATTAAATGATCAATGTGTCTTCCTAGAAGTAACCTTAGCTAAAGACCTCCAATAATAATTGAATAAGGTACTAGTAACAGTAGTTGGTCCAAGAAATAGAATCTTCAAGATTTGCAATAAAATGTTATTTGTGTCTTTGATCACAATGCCAAATTTGTTATACGTATGTTGCATAGACCTCCTTGTATAATCAAAATTAGGGTTACACAGGGCCGACTCTACTATAAAGCCACTAAAGCAATAATGAATTGAGGTCTAATTAATCTGCGGCCCCATTTTTTTTCTAGAAAACTATGTGTATATATATATATATATATATATATTAGAAAAACTTATGTATTGTTAAATTTGAAGAGAAATTTTTGGGAAAAAAGTAAATTAATTTTTTACCTTTTAATGTGGTAAGTGCCGCAATAATTAGGAAATGAACTGTTGGTAATTATAGTATTCTTTTTTAGGTGGGTATCTATTTTGTTTCCTTATTTTTAATTTTATATCCTGATAACAATAAACATGAATCACAGTTTCTCTATATTTATTTTTTTTATTTTCTCTTTCATTATTTTTATTCTCTTGTTGTTAAATATTCTGAAGTCTAACCAAACCTTATGCTAAAACTATTGTTGTCTACTTACAAAAAAATATAATAAATAAAAATAAAATTGGTATATCTTCTTCAAAATTTCAAGCATTCCAACAACCACTCATTATATTAAAGCAACCCAACACCGTTTTAGTATAATTACAACAACTTATCAAATTCTTGAGCCACGTCTTATTATTCTAATTTTATATTATAATTTTTCATCAAAACTTTTTCATTATTAATATTCTAGTTACTTCACAAATGTATATTATTTATTTAGTTATTATTAGAATTTATTTAATTTAAATATGTCAACTAGAAAATATGAATTCACATATAAAAGAGTTAGAAATTTCACATTTAAAAAAATTTAGGGTCAATAAGACCCCCAATTTTGTTGAGCCGACCCTAAGATATGTCCTAGACCGAGGTAAATGAGCTTTGGTCAATGAATGCAGGGTTCGAGGCTATGAGAACCTCCCTGACCCAACATCTCAAAGAAATTCAACATGAGAAAAAGAAGCGGGAAGTTACATTGTCAGTTCTTACAATAGCAAACAAGAAGCTACAGGGGGAGGTCTCATTAAAGGCGAGCAAATGAGCTCATTTTAACTGGACGCACAATACCTTGCAAGAAAGGGTGGTCCAACTAGAGGCTGATTTGGCATTGGTTGGTGAGTTGCGTGATTATATTTTTATTTTCCAAACTCCTTTAGTGAGAATTCTAAATCAGCCACCAGTCCTAACATATTTAATCTGGCATTGCTAGAAGACATTTAAGATGCACCACCGTAAAAATAGTTGGGGTGCATTTTTGATTGAGAAAATAATAGATAAGAAATAGATAGAATGATCTAACAACCGAACTTCTTTTCTTTTATAGTAGCCGCCACAGGTCTTGTCAGATAAAAAGGAAAAAAAAAGAATGATGTTAGTAGATAATTGTGTGTTGCTGTGGATAACGAAATTTTATCAAATTTTAATGCATATGCAATTTGAATTATATTAAATTTAAAATTCATTAATCTAAATAAATATTTACAATTAATGTAATTGAATTAATTATTTAAGTCTTATAAATATAAATTTTGTATGCGGTAAAGTCAGATTGGAGACACGTGACATCATAAATGAGTCTAGAGTAGCATTCCGCAATAACAAGAGCACTTAACCTTGGTAGGCTCTCCCTAAGATAACGGTGGAGGAGAAGCCATCTCATTTAGAATAAGGATCAGGGGATTGTCGCTCGTGATGATGTGGCATAAAAGACAAACAGGAGACAAGAGTATCAGGCAGCTCAGGTGCAGGGACGAGCTCATCCGGATCTGGGTTAAGCATGGATATTAGATGGTACCTTCCAACGGACTGGATGCGTGATGCAACACACAAGATGTAGTACTTTAGGGCTCTAGTGTCTTTTTTAATTGGACAAGGCCTTAACTCTGTAGCATATGAATAGTCGACCCTCCTCACTTGTAAGGGGATTCAGACTTTATTTTACCTTAAGCAAATACATTAGCAATATACGAATTTCTTGGGCTCCAAGTATTTTTTTTAGTACTATATTGGATATAATAGTTATTTGAATAGATGATCCCGAGCCGGAGGCAGGGATCTCGGACTCGTTCACAATTGCTCCGAATACACATCTATTTATTTGGTTTGCTTTACTTTACTTAGATTATCTTCATTATACTTTATCTATTTCCACCGTCTATCAATAACCAAATCTCTAGTAAATAAGATTTAAAATAGGGTAAAATCATAATGTGCGTTCGTCATCCTTACAAATTCAACTGTACCAAATTCAGCTTAAACAGTTTCACATTCACTGTGCGGCCGGAGTAATTGTATGGGTTTAACTTTGTTTTTGCTTTCTAGCATAATTGTGTTCTATTTTGAAGGAAACAAGTTATGATTAATGACAGAGATCGAATTGTAGATCTAGCTGCTGGTAACATCGCGGTTGAGGATGCGACAAGACCTCTGCTTCCCGGTATGACGAATTCTATTGGGTAGACTCATTGGATTGAAGAAGATTAGCTCTTTAATGTGGACACAACTAACATGAATATACAAAGGAGGGTTCGTAGGTTCCTTGCTAAAGTAGAGGAAGCAGAGGAAGGAGTGGTTGGCATGGAAGACCTCCATAGGATCCTCAAGGACTTTGCGGATTTCCAAAGGGAATTGATGGATAAAATGGAGGCCCAGGATAGAATGGCAAATAATCTCCAAAATAATGTGGCCCAGGTGACCTCGAACTTCGAGGGGAAACATGCAAGACTCTCTCAATGATTTGGAACCTAACATAAGCCGGGGAAACATGTATTTGCAAACATTAAGAATGGGCTCAAAATCTTTATGGCTAAGATAGCAATGATGATAGAGCTGTTGAGGAAGGAAATAAAATCCCAATATGCAGAGCTGCAGTCCCGCATGAATCGCATCCCAGGGGAATCACCTGTCATGTAAAGGACAGACTCAAAGAGTTATGCCAGAGTCTCTTACATGGACAGCATAGTGACTAAGCCTATCCCAAAAAGGTTTAAAATGCTGACATTCTCAAGTATGATGGAAATTCATACCTTAGGAGCATTTTCTCTTTTTCACAATGGCCGTAAATGAAAATTACTTGATGAAGGAGGAGGCCATGTCCGTGATGGTGAAGAAGTTCGAAGAAAGGTGTGTTAGTTTGGAATTCTCTTTTATCCAAAATTCTATCAATTCATTTAACATGTTGGTGAATAGATTTATCAGGACTCATGCTGGAGCTAAGAAGGTGCAGCCTTGGAGGGGAGATATTTTCAAAATAGAATAAGGGAATATGGAGTTGTTCCAAGAGTTCATTATGAAATTTTAGAAGGAAACAGTTGCCGATGGTATTAGATGACTAGGCAGTAGAGGCCTTTACTAAAAGGTTGAATCCTAGGAGCTTAATTGTCTCATTCAAACTAAAAGAAAGCCTGACTGAGTTTGAGGTGACGACTTGGGTGAACATTCATAATCACTATGAGTCAAAGATCCAAATCAAGGATGACTACTGAAGGATCATCGGTAAGGTACTCCAAACATGGAATAAGCCAAAGACTGCAAAAGACCCGTGTTATACTGGCGAGAGGACCTCTTGGAACCCTCCATGATGGTTTGACCCAGACTTCATATTTAAAAGGAATGGGTCCTACACTGCATATATGAGAGCAGGAATGAGCAGAAGAGGTAGTTCACGTACCCTGAATCAGTCTCAAATAGAGAAGAGAGTGGATCAAGACTCCCCCTAAAGGAGGTTATAGGCTAAAAGGCTAGAAATCCAGGGCTATGTGCTATCATTGAGGTCCCTCCGCTCTTGGAATACTATTTTACCATCAGCTGGGCATAGTTGGTCTCGACCATATGAGACATTAAAGGGGCAAAATTTCCAAAGCTTGTCCACTTGAACCTGAATTCTAGGAATAGAAATCTGTGGTGTGAATACCATGAAATACATGGCCATATAACTGGGGATCACCGCTACCTTAAAGAAACGTTTGCAAATTTGTTACAGAATGGCCACCTGCGGGAGTTCATGAGTAATCAGGCTAAGAACAACTTCGGAAAATGTGTCGAGGGTAGCAGACAATCTGGAAAACCAGGAATCCACTGAATAACAATAAGATAAGTGATTAGCTAAGCCCCCCCCCCCCCCCCCCCCCCCGCCAACAAGATAGCTGGTCCATAGCCTTACACTTTTGGTTTCTTAATTGTTTATTTTCCTTTTTCCTCCCAAGCTCCTACAAGTTATCAGAAATAGCTTTCTCTTTCTTACGAGGGGATCTACTCTCTGGATAAGGCTAAAGCCACACTTGAGGATGATAGAAGGAAGAGATCTATGGAGCCGTTAGAAGCAGAGAAGAACTGCAGCTGGATAAGTAATTCAAAAGACCTTGAAGGGCACACTACACTATTTTTTGCTTCGTCCATTTTTTGTCCCCTGGAGAGTATTTCTGGCAGGATATTTAAGGAGGTAGTAGTAAGGACTTTCGGAAATTAGGAAGTCCATTTTCCCATATCATGCAAAGGCCAAATAGTCTCGAATAAATGTTGATATGAATAAGAGCACATTATTGGAAGCATGACATACTTTCTTTTGCAAATATAAAACTCCCTAAAGTTTCGGACTTCAGAGACAAAGTCCTGAGTCTAAGCACAACAAATCGAATTCCAAGATCAAAATTCCATGGTATTGAGAAATAGCTCACCATGAACAAGGAGAAGGGGATAAAAACCTACTCAAGAACCTTGAATCTAGAGCCAGCAACCCCCGATCCCTCAAATAAGGGATAGAACTGAACTTTGAGGTTCTTATATCGACAGCCAGGCACTAGGGACTAACGATGAAGTTGAGAATGAATTTTTAATTAATGAACTCTGAACTACTCTTCTAGATGAAATATTGGAGCCATAGTTCCGTGGGAAGTGTAACTTCACGCGAAACATACAGACTAATCATCGGATAGCGAAAAGCTGAGGTAACATCGCCATGCACTCGGTACAAGGACTAATCGGGAGGCATTCTTGTAAAACTATGAAAACTAAGTTCCCTATTGAGAAGTTCAAAGTCAAAAATTGACTAAATAGAGAAAATTCTCTAAGACGCTACACTCTAAAGTACCTTAGAGACATTTGGACTTAAAAGCCCAACCATTAAAAATTAAAGGGATCCCTACTAATTGCACGAGGTATAATAATGAATGGAAACGAAAATGTCTGTGGTTAGATGAAAATCTATTAATGCACCGACCCTTATGAGATGATTATGTAAGAATCGCCAAAACAAAGAACTGATTGACGAGTCGACTATCTTCAATCATCTAATAGAATAACCCAACACTCACTTGCCCCACTAGGGTCACCTGTTATAATTTTTGAAGACTAATTACACAAAAAGAGTGACACCACAGAGGAAGCCCTTGAAGGGCAACAATTCTCGTCTCTTAAAAAGGTGCACCAGTTGAAGCTGAAAAATTAAATAAATTTGGGTTCTCAGTTTAAATGGAATGGCGACCAAAACTTTGATGACAAAAATCTACAAAAAAAATGGTGAACCATTTTGCTAAAAGGAAAATGATAAAAAGAAAGGAAACACTATAGAGCCATAAGAGTGCAAAAAGTTTCCTTTATTACAAGCCCAAAAAACGGGTTACAAATTACAAGCCCAAAATAGTTTCAAATTACACGCCCTGAGCAGGTCACAGAAAATCCAAAAATAAATTATCAACCACGATCCCGAAGCATCATAGTAGGACAGAGTGTCACGACCCGAGCATAAGCCCAGACCGAGACACGGGATCTAGAACCATGAATGACTCCAAGCTAACCCATGGCACATGCATAGCAACTCAAGAGCATAACTAAAGCGGAAATTAAAGGCAACATGAATAAGCGGGAGTTTGTAATAGAACAAAAAGCCATAAATGGAGTCAACACTCAACAAGCTGAATCATCTATATAATAACTGAAAAACCTTTAAAACTTCAAATGAGCTGAAGGGACAACACCCCCAACTACCTCACTAAAGTCTGAAAATTGAAATAACACGCAAGAAAAACTACTAACTATCCTCGAAAAATAAGGACTCTACAAGGCTGAGGTGGATCTAGATTGAGCGGGAGTGAGCTAAGGATGAGACTGGGGTGGATCACCCAAACTTGTATCATAAAATGATATAACATAGAGTATACGTTCAGTACTTACAATACACTGAGATGCAAGGTAAGTAAAGCATGCTAGCAAACCATTAACTGAAATCATGCATATAAATCAAATAGATCATGAGAGACTGCATGCTAAACTGTATCTGAGATATACATAATCATAAGCTGGTTAACATGACTGAACATAATGAACCAATATTTAAAGATAGAAATTATATGACTTGTCATATATGAAATCATAAGTAAAAGCACATAAACTGATCATTAGGTCAAACATGCTATAAAACATACAGTTATAATATATGAACATAACTAACTGAAAGCATAAGGAATAATGGGAGACTCGTCATAATAGACACCATCACAATAGAGCTTACGTGATGCCCCACTAACTTGCTCAAATGGGTAGAGCTGTCCTAAGCTTTGCCAGGGCAAAGATGATGGAGGTGTGATATCACTGGTGTGCCCTTGGGCGGGGAAAGTACTCTCTTGAGAGGTCTCAAATATATACCTACGGCAGCGCATAGTTTATGAGACCAGGGCCCTCGGACTACCTGGCCTACTCGGTGTAGACACTACTCTCAAAAATATGTATATAGCTTATGAAGGTATCTTGGAGTCTTGACTCTAAAACATCTCAAAATATAGCTTAAATCTGAATAGTGGGGAGTCTTGACTCCAAATATATCTTTAAAACTGATCTTGTAAGCCTTGGATAAATAATGATAAATATACTTAAATTGCATGGGCTTGCCCAAATCATGAAATCATACATACTTAAAATAGACTTCATAGTTCAAAATCATGAAATCATGAGTAGAGAGTTAATAAACATTCATGCATACTAGATATCTCAACATGCTTGAAATCATGGATCATAGGCTCAAATTTTCATAAAACACGCATAATAGGAAATAATTTTTAATAGCCTAAAAACATGAACTTATAATCAAATTGAGTATAAAATCTTCCCAATAGACTGAAATCATTCATTAGAACATGATGGAATTGGACCCATAGATATAACATAGATAATTCCATAGAATTGTGTTAGAACCCTAGAAATCAATATATTTGATCAAAGACTTGAATTCATGAAATCAAAAGATAAATTGGGGCATGAGGATGGAAGGAATTCCACATTCATGGCCCTACGTACCTGGGAAAATTGATTCCCAAACTGGTCTTGAAAGCCCAAGAGAATTGAGGAAGAAATTGAGGAGGAACTCTAACTTAATCTCTGAAGGGAATTTGAATTCAAAGCATGAATGAGAGCATAATGACTTAGGCTAGGTTAAGCCCTCTTAAAACACTCATTAGGAATATTAAAATGATATAGTATAGGAGTTAGGAGCTTAGAAATTATGAAAATACCCTTAATGATTTGTCTGGAAAAATGGTCACTGCCAGTCACCATGACTCGTACTTTTGAACCACGACTCATG
The DNA here is from genome assembly GCA_035772735.1 of Datura wrightii. Lineage (NCBI taxonomy): Eukaryota > Viridiplantae > Streptophyta > Magnoliopsida > Solanales > Solanaceae > Datura > Datura wrightii. The sequence goes on along the minus strand of JASDFA010000001.1, from coordinate 177,538,822 downwards.
GTATCCTTTCGTTGCCAGTTAGTCCATATTCAAAACTCTTTGATCTAACCAAAGATACCTATTAAGACTCATGAAATCATTTCTTCCCTCAGAAGTTCCAAACCACGACTGCATCCCACGACTCGTTGTTTCCTACAACGAGTCATTCCTTGACTCGTTACAGCCTCCTACGACTCATACCATGAGCCATTGTCACTGGGCGAGAAGACTCTATTGTTAACCACGACTCCTGACCACGGACCGTCACACCAACCAATGGGTAGCACCTTGGCTCGTTGGTCCAAGACCTGCCAACCGGAAGCTCACGACAATTCAATCCTATGACTTGTACCATGAGTCTACTAAGAGAAAAAATACATATTTTCTGCTAAATCTACTTACATGTCTAGGTCTTGATTGTAGGGACTTATTGGGTGTTTCATTATCTCCCTTTTGGGAACATTCGTCCTCGAATGTAGAATAAGCATACTGAAAGGATGGGGAAAGAACTGTAATCCCAAAACTGAACAACTGAAGCTGAAAACTAACAGAATGACTGATTTCAGATTGATATAGATGACTGAACTGAATTCATGAAACATACATACATACTATGACATGAAAGAAACTTATAAATATGAAATTGACATGAAATTGAATAGAGTACTTAAGGAGAAAACTGATACCTCATGCTAGAACAAAGTTGGAAGGAAAAAGATACGGATATCTAGCCATCATAATTGCTTTGGCTTCAAATGTAGATCCCTCAACAAGCTGATTTCTCTATAACACCTTCACTGAAGCTACTTCCTTATTTCTCAACTTCTGAACCTACGATCAAGGATCTCAACTAGAACCTACTCATAGGTAAAACTATCCTTCATGCCTATGTTCTCCATCGGATCAACTAAGGCTGGGTCACCGATGCACTTCTTCAATAGAGATACATGGAAAACTAGTTGTACCGAAGTTAACTCCGCTGGTAGCTCCAACTCATATACCACTTTGCCAACTCTCCTCAGAATCCTATAAGGACCAATATATCGGGGCTTAAGCTTTCCTTTTTTGCCTAACCTCATCACTCCCTTCATGGGATACACCTTTAGAAATACCCAATCATCAACCACAAACTCAAGCTCTCTTTTCATCACATCCGCAAAAGATTTCTGATGACTCTGAGTTGTTTTCAGCCTTTCTCTAATGAGCTGAACTTTCTCCATGGCCTCATAAACTGAAGTTGGACCTATTAATGTAGCCTCACCTATCTCAAACCATCTAATAGGTGATCTACACCTCTGCCCATGAAGAGCCTCAAATAGAGCCATCTGAATGCTGGAATGATAACTATTAGTGTAAGCCAACTCAATGAGAGGCAAGTGATCATCCCAACTACCCTTGAAATCAATCACACACACTCTTAACATATCCTCAAGAGTCTGAATGGTCTGCTCGGTCTGACCATCTATTAGTGGGTGAAAAGTTGTGCTAAGCTTCACCTGAGTACCAAGGGCCCTTCGTAACAATCTCCAAAACTGAGAGGTGAATTGAGTACCCCTATCCGAGATGATGGACAAAGGAACTCCATACAACCGAACTAACTCGCAAACATAAAATCTAGCAAAGTCCTTATGCTGAGTTGGTCATCTGGTCTACATTTACCCAGATAGAATCATGCTGTCGGCATGTACGAGATGACCCTGTAATGGAATCTACCTTGACCACCTCCAACTTCCAAGTAGGAATATTGATACACCATAGCATACCTCCCGGTCTCTGATGCTCAATCTTTCCAACCTACACTCCTCGCTCGGCTCCTATTCATACTAAAGTTTGAGTCCAACGGCATACCTTAAGCATATTCAAGCCTAACTCGACCACCCCTCCTGCAAACTAGAGTTATCCACTAAGAACATTATTCCCCCCTTAAGGACTTAACAAGAAAGTCACACGGGTTCGAGCTCTAATCAAGAAGTCACTAGTCATACCATACTATAGTCTACCTATACATCACTACCTCATTCAATCCTATCACTTATGATTATCCCATGGCTCCTTGTAGCTAATGCTATTCAAGAATTCCCTTAACTTAGTTTCCAGGCTGGGCTAATAATTGCACTTCATGAACTTTTGCATGCCTTTCGCCTATGGCATGAATAGGGAGTTATCTTAAAGGTACATATTGAAACCACAACTCTCACCATGGGGAAACATTCGTAGGGTTTAGAGTAAGGAAATCATGAGCACAAATTGTTCAAGGAATCTAAGTTGGGCATATACCTGATATAACACGACCTTATGAGTTGCTAGGGAAAATTCTAAGGACCGAGGTCATAGAGCGGAGCATGTTGAGAGATATGAGTTTACATACATAACAAGTTTTATGACTTGAAGCCGAGACTTATAGATTCAGGAACTAAGGTTGGGATTGCAGTCTAAAGCGGTTATCTATAATTCTAGGAGTTTGAACTTAAGCATGAGTAGAATGTAGTGTTGATTGAAACATAAAGGAAACATCTAAATAGGAAGGATTGACATCCCTAAGCTATTATACTTGGTTCTTCCTTACTAGAGCACTCAAGACTTGACTTTAATCTTCAACTTATCATCTCCCCCTTAGCTTAAAGCCATCATTCTAAGGCTCTTGGATCTTTTCTTAAGGCTGGGCTATCTTACTAATTCCTGACGTCCATTCGCCCCTATAATTATCACTTAAGGCTTCATACTCATAAGCATTTCCTACCATCTATGGAAAAATCTTAGGCTAGGATGTAAAAAGGAATCTTATACATTGTAATGTGAATCCTAAATATAAAAACCTGCGAGGATCAACCTGAAAGGCTTATGACATACCTGTGACTATTTCTGGCGAGTACTCCTGCTCCTGACGAGATAAAAGTGCATCTAACCTATTTCAGTGCTGACGCCACATGCACTAGAAGGTGCGCCTGACTGAGATGGGCGAGCCGCTAAAGTGGTGGCTAGGACACAACCTTTACTATAGACAATCCCTATGCATATGTCCAACCTCCCACACCAGAATAAAACATTTGAGGCAACCAAGAACTCTCTTGGGTGGTTCCTACCACATTTCCTACAAGCAGGAAAAGTGCGCTATCCTAACATACCGCCTGACCCCTAGATCCTGATGCTCTACCTCTCTGACCACCTCGAGTTCTAGATGGGAGACTAATGGAGGATGGAACTGGGGCTGACAACCTTTGATGAGACTATGATTGGTGTTCACCACTTACCCTCTGCTGTGAAACCTCAAGGTTGCCTGTCCTATTTTTCTTGTTCCCATTTTCTCTTTCACTAAACTTCCCATCCGCCTTTGGACGGTGGAAATTAGACTAGCCTTTCTTATTAAAGTATCAAACCCTAGCAGCTGTCGTCCCTCTGATAGTGTTAGTAGGTGTGACCGCCTGCTAGTTAATCTGAGTAGCCATGACATGCGTCACCATTCTAAAGGCAGTCCCAAGCTCCGTATCGGTAACTTGGCCACAAAGGGGCCTACTAGAGTTGGGGGGTTGGCTGATTTCCATCATCGATTCCTCTTTCACTGGCTCTTCTAAGAGGCATTCTCTGCGAACGCATATAGCGCGAGTTAGAAGAGTAAGAGAGTTGGACTTTATCGTACGATATAGGACATGAAAGAAGGAAAGTTTCCTAAAATATTTCATAGCCTCTTCCTTATAAGTGTGGCGCATGCTAACGTTTAAACTCACACTTCCTAGAAAAGTACAAAGCAGATGTTGTCAATAAAGAATCTCACAAAGAGGTTGGGGTCGAACCCACATGGAATAGGGTAAAATCTAGACTAATGCCGGTACCTTAACTTATTGGTGAGTTATCTCCAAATTGGGGGGTTCCAAAGAAATATAATATTAAAACAAGATTATAGTTGTGATTTATATCAAGATTATAATTTCGAAAAGACTGGTTTGTCCCTATTGGATGACTATACTCAATCATTGGGTCAGGTCTCATGAGCGATTTCAAACTAACCATAATCAATATGTTCCAACTTTAACTATTCTACCACCTTGGTCAAGTTAATACAATGATCATAAAGACCAAGGATTTGTTGTAATTCTCTTTTCCTATCTCTAAAACTCTAGGTTCAAGCAAGTAAAGAATTCAGGAAAGTCCTAACGTTGTACACCGTTAAGAAATGTTTAAAGATAAAGAGAATTGAGTTTGAATTACTTTAGTGTAACCCTATTTTGTTAATCTATCATGGTTCCCGCAACCCTTAGTTGTGGAGGTTTCAGGCTCTCATATTTGTAAGATGATAATTAGCATTCATAGACAAACACATAATTAAATACTTACAATAATAATTGGGAGAAACCCTGATATGAATATCAAAGAACAATCTCAAGAACAACGGACGAAATCAAGAGTTTGATCCTAGAATTGCTCTCCGAAACTTGAGAAAAATTCATAAAAAAATATTCTTCATATGCCTCTACTACTTCATTTCTATGTTCTATAACTAAAATAAAACATAAAAGCTATTTATACAGATATTATAAATCTTTTCCTAAGCTAACAGGGAATTTTCCATATCCGGCGTCGACTGTATCACAACTGAACCTACGACCCATAGCAGGATTGTACGGGTGAACCTGCTTATCGTACTTCCTTGGCTGCTGTAGATTTATCTAAGTGTTGGTAGGCTGATATGACTCGTACCACAGTCTTATGAGTTGTACAATGTATCCGTAGATTGGCCCTGAGAACTCTGACGTCTTCTGAAGTTTTGCATGAGTGTTATGATATGCCTCGTACCTTCCTCCTACGACTCGTCTTGCTTGTTATATCTGAAGTTCTGCAAAGTATTGAACGATTACTTGAATCTCACCACGACTCATGGTACAGGTCATATGTGGTTGCAACGATCCATGAGTTTACCTGTACCAAGAGAGTGCCTTCGTGCAAATTTCTCTAAACAATTCCACAACTCTAGTTACGGCTCGTACCGTCTTGGTACAGCTTGTACTGAGAGTCGTACATTTCCTTCCTCTTATTCCTGCCTTATGACTGTCACCACGGTTCTCAGTATGGCTCGTACAATCAAGGTATGGCTCGTACTAAGACTTATACTTGGGTAATTTTCTGCATTTTAGGCCTCTTTTGCACATTTTTGCTCCAACACTTATTTTTCCTGAAATCAAAGTAAAAGTGTCTCATATCCATATAAACATACCTAAGTCCATGCTATTTTCTCAGTTTTAAGTGTCGAAAGTGCTGTAAACTCACAACATATCAACATCCTTAACTTAAGACTTTTGCATGTCCTCAAGCAAAGAAAACAAAAACTAAACACGACACTTAACTAGAAAATAAACTTAGGATACTACAACCAACAATCAACCAAAACTTGCACTATAAACTCCAAAAGCTTTTGACCCTTTTTCCCGACTACCAAATCAGCACATGCACTTGAAGCAATCACAAAACATAATAAACAGGGATCAAGATATGTCACATAGCTATTAACAGATAGTCAAGTCATCACCAATGCTTTTCACGCAGAAAACTAGTAGAGCTAAACACAAACCATGTACCCTCATAGAAAATGAAGTCCCTCACTCATAAATACAGTAAAATATGAAATATGGGACTGATCAAGTAATACTCTCTCTCTCACAAAGAAGTTTCAGATACTGCATATTGGATACCATAGGCTTGCCCTATTTTCTCTACTTCGATTTGTCAGATGATCAGGCTAGGATCACTATAGGACTTGTATTACCTTGTAATATAGGCTTTCGAGCTGGGTATGGTATATATTGAATTTTTTTAGTGACTAAACCCCTCCTTGATACTACATACATGTGGCTCCATTTTGTTACTTTTTCAGCCTTTTTGCTTTTTTCACTTTTTCCTCCCTCTTCACCCTTTTTATGCACTTGTATGAGTGTGGTGAGTTTTCACGAATTTTTATGCATCATTCTCTTTTTTTATTTTCTCTTCCAATTTCTTTCTTTCTTTTTATTATTTGTCACACCACACCTCATTTTTCATCTTTTTCTTTTTTCTTCCTTTTTCACCTCCCCACTATTTATGCATCCTTACTCTAGCCACCTTCAACTTAGGAATTTTGCCTATGTTGATGTCACGACCCGAACATATACCCGGATTGTAGACACGGTACAAGGGACCCAGAGAGACCTCAAGTCAACCCTTGACACATGTATTCAACTAATCTCATTTAAATAAATGAAATATTAAGCATAACACATCGCGAAAATGTAACCATGACATAACATCAGGAAATACCAAACATTTATATAAGCCGAATACTACTCATTTGTCTGGAAGCCTCTAATATGTAAGATGGATTGATGGGACAACATCCCCAACTAACCCGAGCAATACTGAAATATAATCAATAGTAAAGTTTATCAAACGGCCTTCGGAACATGAGGACTCACAAACAAACTAATATCGTAGGCTAGGATGTCTAAGGATGAGGATGAGCCTGAGATCCGGACCCTGTATCATGAAATGCTACAACATAGAAAGTATGCGGTCAATACGTGGAATGTACTGAGTATGCAAGGTAAGTAAAACAGACATTTTAAAAGTAAAGTAAACTCATAAATAGACATAGGAGAAGGACGTCATGCTTGCATCAAAATCCTCGTAAATAAAACATAAGGCTCAAGACTTTCAAATCATTCACAATCATTCATTATCATAATCGTAAATAACTTTATCATAATATAACTTGAGCCAATAACATTAACATAAAAATGCATAAAACATGCGGAACAATAGGAGAACTCGTCATAACCGACACCATCATGGTAGAGCCTTTCATGATGCCCCACTATCTCGCTCAAGTGGGAAGAGCCGACCTTGGCTTTCCAGGCGAGAGTCGTGCATAAGGTGTGATACCACATTTGAGGGGATCATTATCATTACATCATAACATTTATAACCCATGGTGGCACGTGGTTATGAGACACTGGCGTAGTCCTTTGAACGTCGGGCTGCTCGATGCTAGACACGGCTCCCAAAAACATGCATATAGGCTCATACATAAATCATTAACATCATGCATAAAAATTCACTGGCTAAGATATAATATTTATCATCATTGATCCCCTTTAAAACATGCTTATCCAAGAATCAAGTTCCTTTTCATCGGCCAACATCATAAATCGATAAATCATGAATTCGTTGCATAAATCACAAATTTTTCTTCATCATATGGGCATTTTCCAATGCTTCATCATACTCAATTCTTTCAAAATATGCTCATAAACATGGGTAACTAGGATTCATGCATTTCCATAATCAATAAACTTAAAATAATAAATATTCATCATAAATCGTAACTTTCATGAACTTCCATAAATGGAAAATTTAGATTTGAAAAGATTGAAACATGATTTTGAAGAAAATAATACAAAACCTGCCCAACATGCATAATTCAATAATTAAAACATACCCATAAGGAGAAATCATATGGTCATGCTTTGGGTAAAACCCCATGGAATTTGAATAGGAGGATTCATGAATTAACTTGAAATTGGGCATGGGTGAGGAATAATTCCACCCATTTTAAAACCCTACATACTTGGGAATAGATGGACTTAAAATTCCTTGAACACCCACAAAGAAATTGATGAAAAATTTGAGGAAGAAGGCCTTGAATTTCCCAAAAACCTCTCTAAAATTTTGCATGAGAATGGGCATGCATAAAGGGCTTGACCCATCTTATCTAACTCAGAAACATATCCAAAACAACGTACTTTAGGCCTTAGGGACTCAAGAAGTTACGGAAACACCCTTTTTAAAACGTAGGAATTTCTGGTCGCCAGTCCTCACGAGGGACTTAATGGGTCGTTGCCATAGGGCACGACTCGTGGCCTTGATCTATTGAGTCCACTAAGCAAACCTCCAAGGGAACCCCAGGGGTGACTTCACGAGTCGTGAGGTCAGACCACGACCCATGGTCATCTTCCGTGGCCTACATTGCCCATCCCAACTTGCCAAAGGATTGACCACGGGTGACCTCACGAGTCGTGAGGCCTGACCACGACTTATGGTCAAGCCCTTGGCCTCCTCTCCTAGGACTTGCCACACCATGCTGACCACGAGTCACCTCACGACTCGTGGTTACTCCTCACGACTCACCTCACGAGTCGTTCTGTGACATGGTACGAATTTTCAGTTTTTCTCCGTTTTTACTTTCGGGTCTGATCCTTGGGTTCTTGGGTTATAACAGTTGAGGTTCACAATGTCCAAGGAGGGACTAGGGCTAAAATAGATTCATTATAAAAATTGGTACGGGTAATAGGTTAATCAAAGAATAATGGTTCATCTAAGGCTCAAAATTAGGATCAAGGGAATCATATTATTTTGGTAGGGTCATTTAACAAAACCACCTCTGATCCTTTCCTAACCAACCATCCTTTAATCTATGTAAAGACCAATCGGGCAAGTTCTAGATCCTCTACACAATATTGAACTAAGTATTAGACCTCACTCACTCATGGTAAATGTCTTGCATTCACTCTACCTGTCTGGTTTATACATGGATAACAAACACTATTCATGAAAATATACTAAATGACATAAAAGGATCCATATAATTTATGCTTTGCAATCAAAAGCACATAGCTAATCATCAGAAATTTTAAAACAAGGTTAATTTTTACAAATCCAAAAGTAGTGCAATTTATTAGCTGAGTACTCCTAAGCTACTTTCTAATTAAATACAAATCACAAAAATAAAATTCTAAACATGCCAGTTCAACTAGATAGCATGCCTGACGAAAAAAAAACACGACAAGAAAAACCCTCGGACGAATTAAAATCCCCAAAAATACAAGTACATCCCTCCCTTTTTTAAAAAGCATGCTTCGTCCCCAAAGCATAGAATGTAAAAATAGAAGGAAGGGAATATTCCTGTAGCACACTAAGTGCTCCTATCATCTTGTGGAGGAGGTACTTCCGCTGCAATCGTGGCATTGGCAGTTGCCGGCGCGCTCACTGGTGTGTCGGTGGGGGGAGTGGCTACTCCCTCAGTAGTGACGGTCGCCTCTTATAACCTCTGAAATTATTGGGGTTGAATGTAGCTCGCCCAAAGGTTCCTTGACACCCGCAAGCTCTGCCTGGGCCGTGTTGGAGCTACCTGCTCCTCTAGCTCTCTCAAGCATCTCTAACTGATGCACGTCATGAGTCTGTCGACTCTCCAATCCTTCCCTCTTGCACTCTCTCTTCTCTAGCTTTCTATTCTTCTTTAGGGTCTTGTATCCAACATCCTCAGAGACCCTCTTTTCTCATTTCTCCTTCTCTGCTCCTATGGGCTCCAAATAAGCCACCAGATCAAGCTCCTCATCAATACCAACATCGAGGTCAGGAAGAGTGGGGGCTGCTATGATTGCCGGCTGTCGTGATAACAGATCAACCACTTGACTCTGAAGAGCCCCCAACTCCTCTAGAGGCTGCCTATGTCAGTCTACTCAGCCATAGGCATGCTGAATCTAGTCTCAAAACCATCTAGTCTAGCGTGTAGGGCCTGTGCAGCTGTTTCAATCTCAGCCTTTACCCAAGGCTTGAAATTCTCCATCATCGACTAAACCTTCTTTCTAGCTACGGTCAGTCTCTTGGCCAACTTTTAGAGAAATTGCTGAGGCACTAGCATGTATCAACTGGAGTCTAGCTTGTGAGGCTCATTAGTGGTGCCGTGGAGGTGCTAGGAGCTACATCTGAATGACCGACATCTGTAGCCAGTGTCTCACCCTGATCTTGTGAAGTGGGGGTATTCACCTATGTGCCCCCAACTTTCTGTGATAATGGGACTGTGGTGGAAAGTCTTGCACAACTTACCGAGTTCATCTCATTTTGAATTATGCCAATATTAGTGATTTTCTGTCCTCCGATTAGGTGCTCCTCACCATGATGCACCTTGATGCCCGCCTCTATGCACAATTTGAATACAAGACTCGGGAATAGGATTATAGTTCTTAATCCCATAGCCCGATCCTGCATCTCCTCTGTAATGACCCTCGAGATATTAATGGGGTATCTGTACATGATACAAGCCTTCAAAGCTGCTCTGTCTGTGCTGAGGGTATTATCATTTACTTTTGGTGCCAACCGATGACGCACTAACGTCCAACAAGATTTTTCTATGAAGTCCAAAGAGTTCTTTGTGATCTGCTTGCTACTTGTGCCCCATTCTGCCTCTTCTTTGTCCTTAGTAATCACTACCGACAACCATTGAATTTGCCTCTTCTTCTCATCGAAACCCAGCTACTTGATATGTTTCAAAGCCTCTACCTGATAGTCATATTCTAGTGTAGCATGTGGTGGTATGAATTGTGGCCCATATAATACCCGAGCAATAGTGCGCTCAGATATATCAACCTGTCGGCCTCTAACTGTGACGCTCTCCAGCTTCGGCTGATCTTTCAACTTTTTCCCCTCTTTCACTTTCTGCTCCATGGTTGCCAAATAATTAGCGTAGAACTCCCGGATGATTTCTAAAGTGTATCGATCCGGGGCCCTAGCTATCCAATCAAATCCATAGAAACTAAATATCCACTTCATCTCCTCTACCTCGTTCAATGAATTCTTGAGGATCCGCGGCTCTTCTTGAATGCTCCGCCTAGGTTTGTTCTTGGCAGTGAGAGAAATGCATTTTTCATATATTTTTTGGGCTCCTGTTACTCTCCACCGAATGGTGTGGTTTTCCCTAGGTGGAGTTTGCTCCTGATCGGCATTGGGTGCCTTCTCCTCTAATCCGGACTCACTGCTTGCATCTCTAGATTGGGCCTCCTCGGACCCCTCTTTTTCATTAGAGATGCTTCTGGACTCTTGGGCTCTTTCCTACACTCCCTCCTTAGACTAGGGCACCAACAGATGTGGCAGTGGCTGCCATGATTGGGCTTTAGCCTTCGCCCTAGTGGTTTAGGTCCCATTAGTATTAGATGTATCGACCTAGTATTCCTCTAATGAACCACTAGGGGAATTTCCCACTTGTTCAGATTCGGAGATCTCATCAAGCAATGTCCTCCGAGCAGTTACCTTGGATGCTTTTCATTTCTGTGTCATTGTACCTGTGGAGAAAAAGGATTAGAATTTCTAATCTGAGAAAAAGAAAGCAAGAAAATAGTCCTTTGTAATTTATCACGGGTCTATAGTACTGTAATACCCCAAAACCCTAAGATCAGACTCGAGAGTTGAAATGGAGAAAATAAAATTTTCTGCACCAGGTCATAGGACGAGTTGTCCAATGACTCGTCAGGAACACCACGAGTCGTTAAGTGACTTATGGGGAGGGGTTTGACCATAAATAGAAATGTTAAGGTTGGGGTGACCAGAGTCGTGGTCAGACCCACGATTCGTTAGGTCAACCTTGGCAAAGGTGATTTGAAGGAGGAAGGAAAATGGCAGTGTACCCAACGGGTCATCACCCCGAATCATCAGGTACACCACGAGTTGTGGTGTTTCCCATGGTGACAAGGGCAGGCAAGTTTCCAGTGCTGATCACGAAAGGTGACCACAAGTCGTGGTTAGGGACGACGAGTCGTCTAGTCCCTTATTGGGACTGACAGTGTGTTTTTCGTAATTCCAAAGTTTCTAAGGAATAAACTACATTGTTTTAAGATGAGAATAGAGTGTTTTAAGAAGGTTTAAGTCATTCTAAGCCTATTCTAATTTATGCATGCAAGCTTAGAGGTTTGAGAGGAGACAGAGCCTAAGTTTCTTCAAAGTTCTTCCTTAATTCTCTTTTGGCAATCAAGGAAGTGGTGAAATTAGATCTCTTCAGGTATGTAAGGCTATGAATGGGTGCAATAGTCCACATCCATGCCCAATCCCTCTCTATTTCATGAAACTCTTATTTATGAATCTATGAGGGTTTTAACCCAAATATGTAAATCTCTAAGTTTCTGTCATGGGTATGATCTAAATATGTTTCAAATGTTGAATTATGATTCATGAGCAAGGTTTACAAGGTTTTCAATTACAAATATATATTTTCAAGTTTTACAAATTTGTATTTCCCATTATGGAAGTTCATGGCAAGTTGAGATTATGATATGTATGTTCCAATATGATGAGATGTATACGAGAAAAGTATGTTTCAAATTACCCATTTCTATGTTCATGTTTTCAAAAGAATCAAGTTGAATTCAAGCATGTTAAGTATTGGGCAAGCCCATATGAACAAGTATGTTATACGATTTCTTATAATTAGCTTACCACATGGTTTTGGAGTCTAGACTCCCAATTATGTTCAGTTTATGATATGGTTTGACCCAAGGCTCCTCATTAATTTTGGATTATACATGTATGTTAGTATTCAACTTTGTCACTAGACGATGGTTCAGCTTCGTTGGAAAAAGATGGAGAGCATATGCATGTTTTTTGGGAGTAGTGTCTAGCATCGAGTATGCTAAGGGTCTGTCAACCCTATACCTCAGAACTACATGCCAATATAGGTATGTTCAGATTATTTGGGACCTCCCTTGTGAGCTTCCCCTACCCCCAAGTAGCCTTCAATTTGAGATCGATATCATGGTAGCGTCCTTAGCCCTAGGAAAGCTTTGGATGGCTCTTCACTTGAGTGTGATAGTTGGGATCACATAAGCTCTTTCATGGTAATATTGGTTATATAATGGGTCTTCCATTGTCCCTCATGATTTTAGTTATGCATGTTCATCAGTCATGATATTATGTTTTCAGCAGGTTTGACCCAATACTAAGTTTTACTTATGATTATCAGTTTTCAGCTTTGGGTCATTCAATTCAATTATGTTCAGATCATGATAAAATAGCATGCAAGTCCCACTCTCAGAATCTTTCTTGATTGTATTTTATAATATGTATGATTTATGATTTTACTTACTTATCAATTTTACTTACCTTGCACACTCGATACATTTCACGTACTGATCACATACTCTATGTTGTATCATTTCATGATACACTCTTTGATATCCAGACCCAGTCCCGCCACTAGCTAGATTCCCAGCATTAGTACTTCTCGACTAGAGTTGGTGAGTCCTCATCTTTCAAGGGCCTTTCTTATTAGTTATGTTTCGAATATTCAGTTTTTAGACTATAGTGAGTTAGTTGGGGTCTTTTCCCATCAACTCGTCAGTATTAGAGGCTTTTCGAACATAGTATGTATTCAGCTTCAGACTTGTGTATGTGCTCAGTTGTTGTGTTACGTTCAGACTTTCACAATGTTAATTATGTTGATCTTCCATTTATTTGAATGAGTTAGATGTTATGTTCATGCCATGGGTCAACTTGGAGCCTCTCGAGGTTCTTGTCCTGTGTCTAGATCCGGGCCTATGTTTGGATCGTGAAAAACTTGGTATCAGCACATTAGGTTTTGAAGTGTTCCAGGGTGTCTGAAAGCCACGTTGAGTAGAGTCTTTTTAATAAGTGTGAAGCACGCCACACTTATGACGAAAAGGCAACAAAACATTTAGAAAATGTGCCCTTCTTTCATGATCTATGTCGTCCGGTAAAGTGTCTCTCTATCCTTCTGACTCGTTCTATATTCATTTGCAGAATCATGCCTCCTCGCTGAGTTAACGAAAGAAGAAACAAAAACAGAAATGGCCATGAGAATGGCAATGGAGATGGGCACCAGCAGGCTCCACCAGCCCATGAGGAGCATGTACCTGAGCTGGTTGCCACACTGAGTTTAGCGCAGCCATTCAGATGTTAGCAAAGGCCTTGACCACTCCGTTCAACCAACAGGCAGTAGCGCATGTCCCTCAAAACAGGAATGCAGCGACAAGAGTTAAAGACTTTCTGAGGATGAAACCTCCGGAGTTTCTTGGGTCAAAGGTGGACGAGGATCCACATGAGTTCATTGAGGAGGTTCTGAAGATCACCCAGATTATGGGGGTGACTGGGGAGGAGTACGCTGATTTAGCCTCGTACCAGTTGAAGAGGGTTGTGCACATTTGGTTCAAGCAATGGAAGGATAGTGGAGCAGTTGGAGTAGGATGTATCAGTTGGGCTGAGTTTCATGCTGATTTTCCAGACCGTTCTTCCCTCGGGAGATAAGGGAGATCAAAGCAATCGAGTTTATGAATCTAAAGAAAGGGAAGATGACTGTTCAGGAGTATGCCTTGGAGTTCACTCAACTGTCCAGGTTGTTTGGCTATTTGGTGACTACACGCAAGTGCATGTGGTCGAACAAGTAGTAAAATGGCTTAAGTAAGCCAAGTATTGATCCCACAGGGACTGAACTAAGGTAATAATTAACTTAAGTGTTAATGAACTATAACTTTAAGAATGCAGACAACCAATTAAACAATATTTGGAGAGTTTGAGTTTCCTAATTTCTACGAATCTAAGACAGAATTCTAATGTGAGTCTGAACAATAGTAATGAGCATGCTGAGGTTAAAACGAGCATGCAGGGAAGTAATTTATCGATACAATTCAGTTAATCTTTCCTTCGGTTTCTAGTCAAGAATTATTGCTTATGGATTGAAACTTTCGTATCCTACCCAACTTAAGAATCATGAACCTTCAACCTACATTTCTGTGATAAAAGAATTTCATGTTCTAGCCATACAAAATCGATTCCTTAATTGACTAATAAGACTTTCAGATATATTTCTATTCTAAATGTAAATCAATTCTCAATTTTCCCAAATTAAGAAGAGATCATATCCTACCAATTCACAACTTTCCAATTTCTTTTCTTTTCAAAATCAAAATTGGATTTTTTAGATATACATTAACATTGGCCAAATATTAATGCAGTAAGAACAAGAATTGATAGAACAACCATTGAAGAAAAGATAAAAACTAAATTGATCAACAATTACATTCCACTACAATTGTTCTTAACCTCAACAAGAAGTGAATTTAGCCACTCATTTGTGGATTAAACATCATCAAATAAGTGTAATTCATACAAACAATTGAGATAAAAGAGAAAAAGATAGAGAAGAACCCTAGAATTTTCGTCCCCTCAACTGCCTGTAACCCACGTTCTTGCTCAACCAAATCAGAATGTTTAAAATAAAACCTAAGTGTGCTATTTATACTAGTGAGAATTTATTTTCGGAATAACAAGCAACGTGACACGGAGTGTATCGTGGAGCACTCCCTCCGTGCCACGGGGCAAACGCGGACCCTCTCTGGAATCAGGTTCCTCAACAATTTCTCCTTGGCGTGCCATGGCCTGCAACGCGGAGCCAGGCCACCGTGTCACAGTGCAATCGCGAACCTTCACTGGAATTGGCCAAAATAAATAACCCGAGGCAGAATGCCTCCGCGATGGCAACGTGACACGACTCCATCGTGGAGCCCTTATTTTTGCTGCTCTTCCTTGACCTTTTCCACTCCTTGCTTCCAAGTCCATTCCCGATTTTTACCAACATGTATCTTAGCTTCCCAAAATTACATTTTACCTGCAAAACAACACTAATCATGTTGGTTAGTATAAATTCACATTTTAACTATAAATCACATGAGAATGCACACATAACGATAGATAAACAAGACGAAATGAAGCATTTGAGTATCACTTGGGCATATAATTCTGCCCAATAACACTTACCCCACACTTAAAACCTTGTTCGTCCTCAAACAATACTCTCACATCTCATGCAATTGACACCCACACATAGCTACTTTGGCTCGACAATTCAAGTTACGACTATACCGATTATTTAATATAGCAAATCATCAAGAAAACATGCACGATCTCATCAACACAATGACATACACCACATTAAGACCTCCTAAACTCAAGAATCGACTATCGATCTCGACAAACTCATGCTAATCAACTGATCAAGATACCCGACACGAAATTTAATCTCTCGTCAAGCATGTGCCCTCACAACACAAGAGAATCTCCCCTTTTTCAATCATATGATTTCCAAAGCATTACATGTAGGGGTATATGAACATGATTTCACTCTCTCTCCCAAAGAATTCACATGCATCATGTCACGAACGATAGGCTTGCCTCTAGTGTATTACTCCACTAATATAAGGATGGGTGATGTAAGATCAGGTAGGACTTAATGAGTTGTAATGTAAGCTAAAGAACTAGTAAATACTGGGCTAACCAATAATAGCAACTAGCTTCCTTAAGCGCTTTTCAATACATCCCACCAGCATTATGGGCCTTGTTTCTTCCTTCATCTTCTCTTGCTTGAATTTTCCTCTTTATTTTTGTTCCCATTTCTTTAAGCACACTCGACTTAATAACAACGATTAGTTATACATCTTTATTTTATTTAATTTCAGCAAGTGCACCTTTGACCTTTTCTTTACTTTCACCACTTCGTCTTTTCCTTTCTTTTCACAATTCTCACTCCTTGACACTGTGGGAAAACTATTTTTCTTGAGCGCTTAAGAGTTTTGGATCAAATTCAAGGCTAATGAAAAGAAGGGATTAAGCTCGATTTGTACCTCTTAAAAGAAAGAAAAAAATAGGCTAAAGGCTCAATGGGTCTAACTAGGATGTACATTCAAGGTAGGTGTGATAATGGAAAAACTTTCGGTTTAATCAAAGAAATGCCTACATCCTTTCCTACAATACACATCCTTCACTTCGTTCGCACACACACTAGGCAAGTTCTAGAAACTTCACAATAGCATGGAATAATCGAAACCTCACCTCACACTCATTGCACATGCTCAACTCAAGACATATTCACAGACTCTTCAATCAGCTAATTACAAGAATTCAATATTAAGCCTCAATCACACCGAATCGAACTCTATGGCCTAGGTATCTCAACATGTTTACACATTTGCATGCTTTCATATGAATCACCTTTGCATCTTAATATCATGTACAACACGCAACAAGAATTCTAAAGTATGAAGTAGCGACACGTTCGGGAAACAAACAAAAGAAAGAAAAAACTACTCCTATCGACTACATTTCCCTTAAGACAGTCGTCATCCATCCATCATAGGGAACAATCACTATTTATGACTTCGGTTCAATGGGACGATTCTCGGTAAAAGCACCGAAAATAAAGGCCGAGAAACCCAAAATAAAAGAAATTTAATGAAAAATTTTAAAAAATTTGATAATTTTGATAGAAAACAAAAACATTAGAAAACAAAAATATTTACACAACAACCATTCAACAACAACTTAGCATTTATTACAACACCACTTAATTACAAAACACATCACAAAGAGTCACAGGGTCACATTTTTCAATGGCACAACAACACAACACATACACATAGCAAAAACAACAACGAAAACAACTAGCACCTAACTACTCCCACCCTACACTTAAACCGAACACTATCCTCAGTGTTCACAAAATTCAACATATCACATAGGTGGGTGGTGAAACTCCTTGATCAATCGAAGTATTCAACTTCTTCATCAGGTGCCGTTGCCTCGTCTCTCATATCCGAATCGTCCCCACCGTCTTCATCTGACTCAACATCACGGCGTGTCTCCTCATCAGTGGGGACATCATCATCTACAGGCTCCACAAAAGCTGGCCCCACTCGACGTAGAGCCCGGGCATTCTCACCAAAGGGGTAATCTAACTCGAGCTGCCATAGCTCATC
Source organism: Datura wrightii (assembly GCA_035772735.1). Taxonomy (NCBI): domain Eukaryota; kingdom Viridiplantae; phylum Streptophyta; class Magnoliopsida; order Solanales; family Solanaceae; genus Datura; species Datura wrightii. The sequence goes on along the minus strand of JASDFA010000001.1, from coordinate 177,521,288 downwards.
TTCTGTTGCAGGCCTCCCGCCAATGCGCAACTGCAACATCTATATCCCATACATGCGGGCCATATATTGATCATCCCGAGCATGTCGCTCGGCTAGTGTGAGAACATGCTCGTGAGTAGTCAGGTGCCTTGGTTTTTGTGACATCCACGGTGCGCCTGTCAATCTGTGGGATGTAATCTAGGGGCTCCTCCTTGATATCATGGCCCCTCAAGAACGTGGTAAGCAAACCACCAAACCCGTACCTGTGCCCTTGATGGAGTCGGGCTCTCTTCATGGCGGAGATGATCACCGCCCCAACATTTATCTCAAGCCCTTTCATCAGGGCATACACCAAGCACACTTGATCCCGGGTGACATCAGTCATGTGCACCCCCGGGATCAGGTAGGAACACACAATTTTTTAGCCAAATCTTGGATTCCCTATTCATCTGAGAGTAAGGTAGTGTCTGATGGTAGCCCCTCTCCTTGTGCCTGCTCCACCGTGCTGTCGAACGGGCTCCACACAGAGTGCGTCTGACATTCGCATAAGGTGGAGTTATGTTCAGCTACCAGAGTATATGGGCGTCTGTGTCCCGCACCCCCAATAAAACATTCAGGTGATGGGGCTCAAACCTGACAACTTGCCCCCTTATCTTGACAGTGTGACTGCGGAGGTCGGGTTCCAGTTGGCATAGAACTCTTGAATCAGATGGAGATTGCACTCCTTGGGCTCTTCAAAGATGAAGTTCAGCCCGACAGTGTCAATCCGGTGTACGATCCTCGGGAATTCTTGTGCCAGCGGCTCCCTTGCTATATGCTCTTCCGAGATGTATTTGGTTTCTTTGTGTTTTGCATACCATTTCTTCCCTTCATCATTCACTCATTGGGTTTCGTATGGTCGGCGTTGGCCTCTCGGAACCACTGGTGCTGCTGGGACTGCTGTTCCCAACCTTATCCTTTTTCTGCCGGCGCCCGATGTAGATGCTCCCTTTCCTTTATCTTGTTTGCCCGACATTGTTCCTGCACATATAACCACACAATCCCAACGTTATTCAAATCATAACTAGCTACGACTAAGGTTGGGTTTAATTGAATCACCCCACACTTAGTCTTTAGGTGCGACTTAAAAAAATTCGGCAAGACATTCATGATTTCACAATTCTTAACAGTCAACATTCTTAGTGCCTTCATATAATTCGATGGAATGATTACTATGTACTACTCAAACATCATACAATGAATACAATATCGCCATTGATTCCATTACATCACATAAAACTTGGCCAAATTTTTGTTCTCAACAACCTATGCAATTCACCAATTTCATTTTTCCGAAAATTCCCTTGTCTACTTAGCATATTCATCTATATTCACAACATCATTCACATCACCCAACATGCACAACTCAAAATTTTTTTTTCACATTTCAACCAAATTTAGTTTCTTCCTATTCAAATTCCAACTCTAGCTACCAATTTCGCAAAAATTCAATAAAACATGCATTCATCGAGTTGATATACTCTAAATGATATTATGAACATCAATCAATCATAACTTAAATGAATTCAAGCTCAATTTGCACTTAGGGCAAGGTTTACTCACCTCTCATGTTCAAAAATCAAAAATTCAAGCAAGAAAGAGGTTAAGTTTAAGAACATACCTTTAATCCGATGAAATCGAAGAAAAATTGAGGAAAACTTGTGCCTCGGTCCATGTCACATTGGGGGAGGAGGGAATTTGGGGTGTTGGTCGCGGAGGGAATGGAAAATGGGGAAAAAATAGAGGGGAATCGGGGTTTAAAGGGTGTTTTTCGCGCGGGTTACCTGGCGACCCGGTGTGATGCGACGCAAATTACACCTCAACGTGTCACGGAGGGTAACGCGGAGCACACCCTCTGTGACACGGAGCCATCGCGTAGGTGTTCTGGAAAATTTTAAAAAAATCTAGAATACCTTCAACGTGTCACAGAGGGTAACGTGAAGGCCCTCCTCCGTGACACGGAACCAATGCGTAGGCTCACTGTCATGCCATTTTTTATTTTTCTCACCTCGAAATTTTTTCCTTTGCGCTTTTTTGCATTTTTGACCTCCGTTTCACCTGAAAATCATTTCAAAGAAAGAAATTGGTTAGAATTCATAGGTTTCAATGCAAACACAATTTTGTTTTCTTTTTCTCTTTTTTTTGTTTTCTTTTTCAACTAATTCTACTCATCTAGTACAACAATTTCACGGGTTGCCTCCCGTGCAGTGCCTGATTTACCGTCGCGGCTCGACGTCATTGACGCTCAATCATCCTCTAGAGTGATGGACGTCTTCTCTCGAATAACTTCCTCACCCCAGTAATGCTTACAACGTTGCTCATTAACCAAGAACGTGGCACTTCGATCTTCTTGCCACAACTCCAGTCTTGGTGCTTCCTCAATCGATGGTTTCGACAATGGTTCTAGGGACCTCATTAAAGGTTGAAAGTCATGCTTCCTGAGATACCATTGTGGTTCATTCCACATTTGTACCATATAATAAGTATCTCTATCTCCGAAATGATCGGAGCTCATCAATGCTCATTCCAATGGATCTCGAGATTCAACAATCTGAAGAATTTCTGCTTGATTTAGCACATAGATTGCTGAAAGCTCCTCATATATGGCCGGAAGCTTCATGGCGTTATATACATCAAATACCTCCACTTTGTCATGCGTCCGCATGGTTAGCTGCCCTGCAGCTACATCAATCAAAGCTCTCCCGGTTCCCAAGAAAGGACGTCCCAAAATAAATGGGACTTCCGCATCCGGCTCAAAATCCAGAACAATAAAATCTACCGGGATAAGAGAGCCCACTTGCACCAGCACGTCCTCCACAATGCCATCTGGTCTGGCCAAAGAATGGTCTGCTAATTGCAAGATCATTGTAGTTGGTCTAGGACTGCACAGCCTCAACTTCTTGAACACCAGTGTCAGCATCAAGTTAATGCTCGCTCCCAAATCGCATAATCCGCGAGCTTGGATACTTTGCCCAATTGTGATTTGAATTGTAAAGCTCCCAGGGTCCTTGAGCTTTGTTGGCAACCTGTTCTGTATCCAGGAAGTGCACTCCTCAGTAAGCGCCACCGTAGCATACTCCGTCAATTTGCTTTTGTTAGCTACGATGTTCTTGATATGCTTTTGCATATTTAGGCACTCCCTGCAAAACATCAACCAAAGATAAATTAATGTGTACCTGTTTAAGCACCTCCATAAACTTTTTGAAACAAGCCTCCTCCTTGTGTTTCTTTAATCTTTGAGGGAAGGGGGTGGTGGTCTTTCTGCTTCAACTGCCTTCTCCTTCCCCCTCTCATCATCATGTTCCCTATCTTTCTCCACTGCTCCTGACTGTTGAGGTGGTCTTTCTGGTTCCACCTCCTTGAGTTGTAAACCACTCCTTGTGGTCACTATATTGACCTGCTTGGGATTCGGGTCAGTGTCGCTCGGTAGTCCTCCTCTTGGCCTGGTGTTTTGAGCTCTAGCTAGTTGTCCAAACTGGTACTCCAACGCCTTTGTAGCTAAATGGTTGTTTTTTATTTCTGCTGCCAATTTCACATAATCAGCCTGCATTTGAGCTTGGTTAGCTAACATTGTTTTAAACATTTCCTCAATGCTGGTGGGTGGTGGAGGAGGTGCATTGTTTCCTCTGTATTGAGATTGATAATTCTGCTGCCCTCCTTGATTTCTCTGTGCACCCTGATTCGAACTCTGCCCTTGATGGCTGTTAATACCCCAAGAGAAATTCAGATGATTCCTCCAATTTGAGTTGTAGTTGTTGCCATACTGCTGGTGATTATTTCTCTGTACATTCCCAACAAAGTTCACTGAATCTGGATTTGCACCACAACACTCAGCTGAGTGTTCATTACTACCGCATACTTCACACCAAACTTGCTGCACTGCATTAACTGGGGCTTGAGGTTGATTCAAGCTCATATTGTTGAAGTGGGTATTGAGTTGATTTTGCAGCGCAACTATCTGTGCAGCGATAGCTGTAAAACCATCCACTTCAAAGACTCCTGCCACTTTCCTTGTTCCTCCTTTAGAAGAGTCTGCATTCCACTCTGGATTTCCCTGTGAAATACGATTTAACAAAGTATACAACTCCTCATAAGTCTTTTCTAATGCTTGTGCCCCAGCTGCTGAGTCTAGCAAAATTTTTGTGTGGGGTTCCAAACCCTTTATGAAAGTATGCACCAGCACATCATTGGACTGGTGATGGTGAGGACAATCCCGTAACATAGATTTGAACCTTTCCCAGCTTGATACAGATTCTCCCCCTCTCTTTGTTTAAAACTTAGAATCTAACTTCTAAGTCTTGCTGTTTTCCTGGATGGAAAGAACTGTATCAAAAATTTTCTTGCAAGATCATCCCAAGTGGTGATAGAGTTAGGTGGCTCAACTTTCAACCACCTCTTTGCTTCTCCCAATAATGAAAATGGGAATAATGTAAGCCTTACGTAATCGGATGATACTCCAGCGGGGATGTAAGTGTCACTTATCTTCAAAAAGTTTTGGAGATGTTGTTGTGGATCTTCATGAGGGAGACCAGTGAATTGCCCGCTGGTGTGCATCAATTGCACCATGTTCTGTTTAAGCTCAAATCTCCCTCCTGGCTCAGGTTTGCGAATACTTGATGTAACATTGTTAGCATGTGGGATTGCCACTTCGTGAACCGGCCTAGCTGCCATTTCCTCGGGCACTAACACTGCCCTTACAAGTGGTGGATTCTGTTGTTGCTCCAGGATTGTCTGTCTGAGTAACTGTAGCTTTTTCTCTACAGCTTCCCTTCTTTGACGATGAAATTGTCTTTCCGGCTCTAAGTATGAATCCACCAGCTCCTTGTCTCTTGCCAGTATTTAACAAAATTTGATATCTGCAAAATATAGGCTAAGATCAAGTTGTCAGCACTTATATAGAAATTGTAAACTAACACTAAGAAAACAATTTTACCAATTGCCAGTCCCCAGCAATGGCGCCAAAAACTTGTTCGGCTGTTTGGTGACTACACGCAAGTGCACGTGGTCGAACACGTAGTAAAATGGCTTAAGTAAGCCAAGTATCGATCCCACAGGGACTGAACTAAGGTAATAATTAACTTAAGTGTTAATGAACTATAACTTTAATAATGCAGACAACCAATTAAACAATATTTGGAGAGTTTGAGTTTCCTAATTTCTACGAATCTAAGATAGAATTCTAAAGTGAGTCTGAACAATAGTAATGAGCATGCTGAGGTTAAAACGAACATGAAGGGAAGTAATTTATCGATACAATTTAGTTAATCTTTCCTTCAGTTGCTAGTCAATAATTATTGCCTATGGATTGAAACTTTCGTATCCTACCCAACTTAAGAATCATGAACCTTCAACCTACATTTCTGTGATAAAAGAATTTCATGTTGTAGCCATACAAAACCATTCCTTAATTGACTAATAAGACTTTCAGATATATTTCTATTCTGAATGTAAATCAATTCTCAATTTTCCCAAACTAAGAAGAGATCATATCCTACCAATTCACAACTTTCCAATTTCTTTTATTTTCAAAATCAAAATTGGATTTTTAGATATACATTAACATTGGCCAAACATTAATGCAACAAGAACAAGAATTGATAGAACAACCATTGAAGAAAAGATGAAAACTAAATTGATCAACAATTACATTCCACTACAATTGTTCTTAACCTCAGCAAGAAGTGAATTTAGCCACTCATTTGTGGATTAAACATCATCAAATAAGTGTAATTCATACAAATAATTGAGATAAAAGAGAAAGAGATAGAGAAGAACCCTAGAATTTTCGTCCCCTCAACTGCCTGTAACCCACGTTCTTGCTCAACCAAGTCAGAATGTTCAAAATAAAACCTAAGTGTGCTATTTATACTAGTGAGAATTTTTTCCAGAATAACAAGAAACGTGGCACGGAGTGTATCGCAGAGCACTCCCTCCGTGCCACGGGGAAAACGTGGACCTTACTCTAGAATCAGGTTCCTCAGCAACTTCTCCTTGGCGTGCCACGACCTGCAACACGGAGCCAGGCCACCGTGTCGCGGCGCAATCGCGAACCCTCACTGGAATTGGCCAAAATAAATAACCCGAGGCAGAATGCCTCCGCGATGGCAACGTGACACGGCTCCATCATGGAACCCTTATTTTTGCTGCTCTTCCTTGACCTTTTCCACTCCTTGGTTTCATGTCCATTCCCGATTTTTACCAACATGTATCTTAGCTTCCCAAAATTACATTTTACTTGCAAAACAACACTAATCATGTTGGTTAGTAAAAATTCACATTTTAACTATAAATCACATGAGAATGCACACATAACGATAGATAAACAAGACGAAATGAAGCATTTGAGTATCACTTGGGCATATAATTCTGCCCAAGATCACAGGTATGCACCTGATATGGTGGCGGATCAAAGAGCCCGAGTGACCTAGTTCGTGCATGGGGTAGCAGACTACCTAGTCAAGGACTTTTGGATCATGATGATTCATGAGGACATTGAATTTGCTTGGATAGTCCTGTACGTCTAGCAGATAGAGGCGATGCAAATAAGTGAGCAGGAGAGAGAGGCCAAGAGGGCCAGGACTGATAGCTTCTGATTCTCCCCAGAAAGACCTAGTGGGCACCGTCATTAGTCTCATCAAAGATTTTCTGCCCTAGTTCCTTTGGCTATGAGTGTGCCATCTAGATCTAGGGGCGATCAGAGGGGATGAGCATCAGGCTCGAGAGGTCAGAGTAGCAGGCCAGTAGAGACCAGCCCTTCAAAGTGTAGCTGATGTGGCTGGAGACATGTGGGTCAGTATTTAGCAGGTTCAAGTGCTTGTTTTGAGTGCAGGAAGCCCAGACATATGCTTAGATATTGCACATTAGTTAGATAGGGCCATGATAGGGGCCGAGGCCCAGCTTCCAGTTCAGTAGCTCTACTAGCACGCCCAGCTCAGCAGGGGGAATCTGCTAGTGCATGTGACAGACAATGCCAAAATAGATTCTATGCCCTAGCATCTCGTTAGGAGAAGGAGGTCTCCCCAGACGTAGTCATTGGTGCGTTACGAGTATTCCACCTTGATGTATATGCATTGTTAGATCCATGGCTTACCTTATCTTTTGTGACATCCTATGTTGCTAATAGTGTTGGAGTCAGTCCTGAAATCAAGTCAGAACCCTTCTTAGTCTCTACACTAGTCAGTGGTTTAGTTATAGCTAGATGGGTGTATAGAAATTGACCTGTCATAGTCCTTCAGAAAGTTACCTCAGAAGATTTAGTAGAGTTAGCCATGACAGATTTTGATGTTATCCTTGACATGGATTGGTTATATCCATGTTATGTCTCTGTCAATAATAGAACCCATGCAATGGAGTTCAGATTTCTAGGTGAGCCAGTCCTAGAATGGAAGGATAGTTCAGTTGTGCCTGTAGGTCGCTTTATTTCCTACCTTTAGGCCAGAAAGATTATTTTTAAGGATTACGTGCGCCATCTAGTTAGGGTAAAGGATGCTACATCTGAAACCCCAACTATCAAGTTAGTGTTAATAGTGTGTGAGTATCCAAAAGTGTTCCCAGATGATCTACCGGGGATTCCGCCCGAGTGGGACATTGATTTTGGTATTGACCTTCTTTCCGATACACAACCTATATCTATTTCCCCTTACAGAATGGCTCCAGCTAAGTTAAAGAAGTTGAAGGATTAGTTGAAAGACCTCTTAGACAAGGGTTTCATTAGACCTAGCAAATCCTCATGGGGTGCATCAATTCTCTTTGTCCACAAGAAGGATGGTTCTCTTAGGATGTTCATTGATTATCGGCAATTGAACAAGGTCACCCATCAAGAACAGGTATCCTCTTCCTAGGATTGATGATTTTTTTGACTAGCTTCAGGGTGCTAAGTGCTTTTCAAAGATAGACCTCAAATTCGGATACCACCAGCTCAGGGTTCGGGAGAGTGACATTCTGAAAACAGCCTTCAGGACTCAGTATGGCCACTATGAGTTCGTAGTTATGTCTTTTGAACTAACGAATGCTCCTGCAACTTTTATGGATTTGATGAACAGGGTGTTCAAGCCGTACCTGGATATGTTCGTGATCGTGTTCATAGATGACATCCTTATATACTTTCGGAGCGAAAAGGAGCATGCCACTCATTTGAGGGTGGTGCTACAGACTCTTAAGGATCATTGGTTATATGCTAAATTCAATAAATGTGAGTTTTGGTTGAACTCGGTGATATTTTTGGGTCATGTGGTGTCGAGTGAGGGTGTGTAGGTAGACTCTTAAAAGATATAGGCGGTAAAGAATTCGCATAGACCAGTGAGTCATTCGGACATCAGGAGTTTCTTGGGTTTATCTAGTTACTATCGGAGGTTTGTTGAGGGGTTTTCATCTATTGCAGCTCTGTTGACCAAATTGACCCAGAAGAAAGTGAAGTTTCAATGGTCAGAGGCCTGTGAGAAGAGCTTCTAAGAGTTGAAGACTAGACTCACCTCAGCACTAGTGTTGACTCTACCTGAGGGTACCGATGGGTATATTGTGACACCTTGAGGATGGACCTTGATTGTGTACTCATGCAACATGAAAAAGTTATAGCCTATGTTTCCAGGCAACTGAAAGTCTGTGAAAGAATTATCCGATTCATGATCTCAAATTGGCGGCGGTAGTATTTTCCTTGAAGATCTGGAGACACTATTTATATGGGGTCCATGTAGATGTGTTTAGGGACCACAAAAGCCTACAATATGAATTTACCTTGAAGGATCTAAATCTAAGTTAAAGGAGGTGGTTGGAGTTACTCAAGGATTATGATATGAGTTTCTTTACCATATGGGCAAGGATAATTTGGTAGAAACCAACTCTTAATAGACATTCTATATAGAGCGAGTCCCATGTAGGTGAGGAGAAGAAGGAGTTAGTAAAGGATGTGCATCAACTTGCACAGTCGGGAGTTCGTCTGGTTGACTCAACCGATGGTAGATTTATTATTCAGAATGGATCAGAATCATCTTTTGTGACTAATGATAAATCTAGACAAAGATGAGGATTCTATTTTGGTAAAATTAAAGGAAGCTGTTCAGAATCAGAAGGTGGAGGTCTTATCAAAAGGGGGAGATGGTGTGCTTCATTATCAGGGTCATTTGTGTATTCCGGATGTTGATGATATGAGAGATTGAATGTTGCACAAGGCTCATGGTTCCAAATACTCTATACATCCAGGTGCCACCAAGATGTACCGTGGCCTACAGGAAGTCTATTGGTGGAATGACATGAAGAAGGACATAGCAGAATTTGTGGCTAAGTGTCCGAATTGTCAAAAGGTGAAGGTTGAGCATCAAAGACCTGGAGATGTGCTTCAAGACATTAGTATCCCTACTTGGAATTGGGAGGAGATCAATAGAACTTCATCATAGGGTTGCCTCATACTCGCCAACAATATGACTCTATTTGGGTGGTTATGGACAGGTTGACTAAAGCAGCTTATTTCTTACCAATCAGAACCACTAATTCAGTAGAGGATTATGCTAAGTTGTACATTCGAGAAATAGTTCGGTTGCATGGAGTGCCCTTGTCCATCATATAATATAGAGGTACACAGTTTACCTACCGTTTTGAAAGTCGTTTCAAAAGGGACTTGGTACTCAGGTCAAGCTTAGCACAACATTTCACCTGCAAACAAATGGTTAGGAGGAGCAGACTATTCAGACTCTAGAGGACATGTTGAGAGCATATATGATTGACTTCAAGGGTAGTTGGGATGATCATTTGCCTCTCATTTAGTTTGCGTATAACAACAACTACCATTCCAACATTCAGATGGCTCTATTTAAGGCTCTCTATGGGCAGAGATGTAGATCGCCTATTGGTTGGTTCGAAGTTGGTGAAGCTGCAATGATAGGAAAGAATTCAGTCGTGAGGCTATGAAGAAAGTTCAACTTATAAGGGGCAGGTTGAAAATAGCTCAGAGTCACCAAAATTCCTATGAAAATGTGAGAAGAAGGGATCTTGAATTTGAAGTTGATGATTGGGTGTTTTTGAAGGTATCCCCCATGAAGGGAGTTAGGAGATTTAGAGAGAAAGGGAAACTCAGTCCCCATCATGTTGGCCTATACCTGATTGTGAAACGGGTCGGCAAGGTAGCATATGAGTTGGAGTTGCCCTCAAAACTAGCTTCAGTCCATCCAGTTTTCCATATATTGCTCTTAAAGAACTGCTTGGGTGACCTAGCTCTAGTTGTTTCAGTGGAGAGTGTAGGTGTGAAGGACAACCTTAGTTATGAGGAGGTTCTAGTGAAAATACTAGATCGTCAGGTTCGACACTAAGAAACAAAGAAGTAGCCTCAGTCAATGTTTTATGGAGGAATCAACATGTTAAGGGAGTTATGTGGGAAGCCGAAGCAGATATGATGGCTAAATACCCACATTTATTCCCTCCTGACTCAGTTTTAGCTTGAGGTATCAGTTTCCTCCTTAGTACCCTATTCAGTTTCATGTTAAGCTCATGTAACCCAGTTTCTTTCATGTTAATGAATGTATGTGTGATTCAAGAATTCAGTTTAGTCATGCAGTTCAAATCGGAGTCAGTCACTCTACCAGTTTTCAACATGTATGTTCAGTATTTGAGTATGATGATTGCATTTCTCTGCTTTTCAGTATGTTTTCCCATATTTGAGGATGAATGTTCCCAAGGATAAGATATTGTAATACCCTGAAAACTGTAATATCAGACCCGGGAGTTGAAATGGAGAAAATAGAATTTTCTGCCCTAGGTCACAGGACGAGTCATCTAGTGACCCGTCAGAAACACCACGAGTCGTTAAGTGACTCGTGGGGAGGGGTTTGACCATGAATGGAAATTTTAGATTTGGGGTGACCATAAGTCGTGGTCATCCCCATGATTTAGTGGGCCAACTGTGGTCAAAGGTGATTTAAATGACGAAGGAAAATGACAGTGTATCTAACGGGTTATCACCATGAATCGTCGGGTACACCACGAGTCGTGGTGTTCCCTGTGGTGACCAAGGCAGGCAAGGTTCCATTTCTAATCATGAAAGGTGACCACAAGTCCTGGTCAGGGAGGACTAGTCGTCCAGTCCCTTGTTGGGACTGGCAGTGTGTTTTTCCTGCGAATTTATTAAGGGTTTTTCCGTAATTCCAAAGTTTCTAAGGCCTATACTACGTCATTTTAAGCTCAGAATAGAGTTTTTTTAAGAAGGGTTAAGTCATTCTAAGCCTATTCTAATTCATGCATGTAAGCTTAGAGGTTTGAGAGGTGATGAAGCCTAAGTTTCTTCAAAGTTCTTCCTTAATTCTCTTTGGGCAATCAAGGAAGTGGTGAAATCAGATCTCTTCAGGTATGTAAAGCTATGAATGGGTGCAATAGTCCACACCATGACCAATTCCTCTCTATTTCATGAAAGTCTTATTGATAAATCTAGAGGGTTTTAACCCAAATATGTAAATCCTCTAAGTTTCTATCATGGGCATGATCTAAGTATGTTCCGAATGTTGAATTATGATTCATGGGAAAGTTTTACAAGGTTTTCAATTACAAATCTATATTTTCAAGTTTTACAAATTTATATTGCCTATTCATGGAAGTTCATGGAAAGTTGAGATTATGATATGTATGTTCTAACATGATAAGATGTATACGAGAAAAGTATGTTTCAAATTACCCATGTCTATGTTCATGTTTTCAAAAGAATCAAGTTGAATTCAAGCATGTTAAGTATTGGGCAAGCCCATATGATCAAGTATGTTTTACGATTTCTTGTAATTAGCTTACCACATGGTTTTGGAGTCTAGACTTCCAATTATGTTCAACTTATGGTATGGTTTGAGCCAAGGCTCCTCATGTTATGATTTTAGATTATGCATGTATATTATTATTTAGCTTCGTCACTAGATGATGGTTCAGCTTCGTTGAAAAATTATGGAGATTATATGCATATTTTTGGGTGTAGTGTCTAGCACCGAGTAGGCTAAGGGTAAGTCAACCCTATGCCTCAAAATTACGCGTCAATGTAAGTATGTCCAGATTATTTGGTACCTCCCTTGTGTGCTTCCCATTCTCCCAAGGGGAATTCATCTTGATATCAATATCATGGTAGCGTCCTTAGCCCTGGCAAAGCTTTGGATGGCTCTGCCCACTTGAGTGTGATAGTCGGGACCATGTAAGCTCTATCGTGGTAATCAATTATATGATGAGTCTCCCATTGTTCCTCATGATTTCAGTTATGCATGTTTATTAGTCATGATATTTTGTTTTCAGCAGGTTTGACCCAATGTTCAGTTTTACTTATGATTATCAATTTTCAGATTTGGGTCATTCGATTCAGTTATGATATTCAGTTATGTTCAGATCATGATTTCAGAAAATAGCATGCAAGTCCCGCTCTCAGACTCTTATCTTGATTGTGTTTTATAATATGCATGATTTGTGATTTTACTTACTTAGCGGTTTTACTTACCTTGCATACTCGGTACATTTCACGTACTGATCGCATACTCTATGTTGATTATTTCATGATACAGACTTCGATATCCAGACTCAGTCTCGCCGCTAGCCAGTTTCCTAACATTAGTACTTCCCGACTAGCGTTGGTGAGTCCTCATCCTTCAAGGGCCTTACGTATCAATTTTGTTCTGTATTTTTAGTTTTCAGACTATAGTGAGTTAGTTGGGGTCTTATCCATCAACTCATCAGTATTTGAGACTTTTCAGACATAGTATGTATTCAATTACAGACTGTGTATGGACTCATTGTTGTGTTATGTTCAGACTTCCTCTATGTTAATTACGTTGATCTTCCATTTATTTGAATGAGCTAGATGTTATGTTCATACCATGGGTCAACTTGGAGCCTCTCGGGGTTCTTTGTCCCGTGTCTCGATCAGGGCCTATGTTGGGTCATGACAAGTACGGGTCGTACCTTGGAGGTACGATTTGTACTGAGACTCGTAATATCTCAAGTTGATATTATGCCTCTGAGGTACGAATTGTACCATGAAGGTATGGTCCGTACCACGAGTCATATGAGGATGCCCCTTGAAAACAAATGTTTGTATTTTTCCACAACTCATGGTACGACCCATAAGTCTATTCCACAAGTCATAGAAAGGATTGTACTGTCACTTGTGGACTTGACCCTTTACAGATTCTTGGTACGATTTCCAGGTACGACTCATAGCAGGATACCATGAGACGTACTAGGATTTGTACCTCGTGATTATTACAAATTTGGCTTGGGACAGTCACAAAGAGCCATCCTACGAGTCGTAGTATGAAACCACAAGTCGTAGGAAGGCTTGTGAAGCTTGTCCCTGCCGTATTTTTGATTTAGTTTGCAGTAGATTTTAATTTAGTGTTGGGTACTCAGAATTCCCCAAGTTCAGACATGCATTTATCATGTTTTACACTTACCCATTCCTCCCCTTTTTAATCACAACTCGTAACTCAATTTTAACAGTTCAATGTGTGATTTTTACAAGTTAAATCCCTTACCCAGTCTCACACAACTTTTTCAAATCCCTAGCCATTGTCCTTTTCAATTTTTCAAGTGTTGAGAGGACTCTCAGGGATTAAGCAGGTTTGCTTCAAGCACAACAGCTCATAATTATCAAATTCAAAGAGTACACTTACTTGAATGTTGCTTACTTTGACTGACGATCAGAAACTAGGGTTGGAAGCTGGGGTTCTCGGTGTAATCTGAGCAAGAACGTTCTTAATAGATATTTGATTTTGAGTTACGGGTGTGACAGAGTCGTGAGTTCTAGTTGTCAATTCGGTTTTGAGTGCGTGGGACAAGGGTATGGTGTGTTTGAAGTTTAAATAGGTTATAGGGCAGATTTGAAAAATCTAGGCCGAGTTGGGTGATTTTAAAATTTTGACCCGTTACGACTCATACCACGAGTCATAGGAAGGCCTTATGGCTTGTCCTTTGGACTAGTAACAGAGAGGTTGAGAAACTTACCTGTGGACATACGAGCATATCTTACGACTCGTACTATGGGGGTACGATTTGTACTATGACTCATAGGTCTTTCTTACATTGAGGTCCATGCTTTGCATAGTTCATAACCACAGTGAATACTACGACCCGTACAATGAAGTTATGAGTCGTAGGACCAACCGTACCCTGAACTCATGCACTAAGAATACATCTACACTTCTCACCATGACTCATGCTATGGCCTGTACAATCCTCTTATGAGTCATATTGAGAATCGTAGCACCTTCCTATTTATCAATTATTCTGCCACCTATTTTTGTTTCCCCTATACACTAAACACACATAAGTCAATTAACTTGGGTTGCCTCCCAAGAAGTGCTTGATTTAACGTCGCGGCACGGTGCAGGTGGTTCGGTTGCTCAAAATTCACCAGATCACCACTTGGGTTACCTCCCAAGAAGCTCCTGATTTAATGTCGCAACATGATGCAAGTCTCTTGACTACTTAGACATCGCCAAGGAACTCGTATTCATCCTCTATTGCTGGGACAACTCTGTACTCCTTTGGTTGATTCATTGACTGGCAAAAATTGAAGGTAACCTTTTCTTTATTGAGTTTGAATTTCAACTGGCCAGCCTACACATCTACTAAAGATCTCCCAGTGGAAAGGAATGGAAAATGACGGGGACCTCAAAATCAACCTCATAATCAAGGATCACGAAGTGTCTTGGGAATATGGATCTATCAAATTTAACTAGAACATCAAATAAGATCCCCAGAGGTTTCTTCATTGTTCTGTCGGCCATCAGTAGTCGCATTGGTAGTTGATAGGGGGCTCTCAATCCCAGTTGCTTAAACACAACTAATGGCATCAGATTGATGCTTTCTCCCAAATCACAGAATGCCTTTGCGAACTCCACATTGCCAATTGTACATGGAATAGTGAAGGCACCTGGATATTCCTTCTTTTGGGCAAGGACCCATGAGGCTATAACACTAAACTGATGCACAATATCCGTAGGTTCATAGCTCATGGACCTTTTCTTCGTGACAAGGTCCTTCGTAAATTTGGCATATCTGAGCATCTGTTCCAATGCCTTGACCAATGGTATATTTATAGATAACTATTTGAGCATTGATAGGAATTTCTAAAACTTACCATTCTCCGCCTTCTTCTTCATTCTTTGAGGGAATGGTGGCGGTAGCCATGGAATAGCCTTGTAAATTTGTGTGGCTCCTTGCTTCTCGCCTTGTTCTACTTCAGGCCCATTTTCAACAACTGGAGCCTCAGCCAACTCAACATTCTCATTATCCTCATTCTCAGCAACATCTTCCTCATCACCAATCATGCTCTCTTTCTTCCTTTCAACTAGCACCGACAGAGGGAGATCAACTATGGTCTTTCCACCCCTAGTCATCACAGCCATGTGACTATCATTCTTTGAATTGTAGACCGTGTTTCGAGGTAGCGTACCCTTTTGCCTAGGGTTCATGGATGTTGACAGTTGCCCTAGTTGTTGTTCGATCTGCTTGATAGATATAGCATGTGACTCCACTATCTTACCCATGCTCGATATATCACTACAGATGTCTTTTAGTTGATCATCTATGGATCTCACCTTCTTTAGCATCTCAACCATCATGCTCTCCAACTTTGACTTTCCAGCATCCCTCTCACATGTATTCGGAGGCACATACATTCCTGCTCGGTCATTGTGGTAACCATTATTCCTTCTCAAATCTCCCTCGCACTCATGACCTCGGCTTTTGTCTCTGTACCTATTTTAGTTGTAATTGTCTCTATATTGGTTCTGACCTTGGTTTCTAGAACCTTGGCACCAAGTGTCTTGTTTAGACACTTGGGTATTGGATCGAAAACCCGTCCCCTGGTTATCCAAGAAATTTGTCTCCTCCTCAAAATCGGAGTGGTCAGGCCCTAGCTCCTATCCCTGTGTCCTCGATGCATTAACCTTTCTGGCTCCACCTCCCATGATATGCTTAATGAGCAAGTCCAATGATGTGCACGTATGAGCCATTCGTGGTCATGTTTTTCTTCCTTCCTTCATTGGTCTGCAGTTAAACCAACAATATATGCACCAGTCGTTGCTTCTGCTTCCCGGGTGTGCCATGCTCTGTTTGTTTTGGTCAATCTGTCTAGAATTTTGGCAGCTTGCTCCCGGGTGTGGCACATCAATGCTGCTCCCGCTACTGTGTCTGCTACTGCTTTTGTATTGTTATTCAAGGATCTATAGAAAATCTCCAACAAACTATCATCAGGAACTTTGTGGTTCGGGTATTTGGTCAACTTCTTCTTGAACCTCAACCAGGTTTCACGAAGTGCCTCAGTCTTCAGCTATCGAAAATTATAGATTTCGTCCTTAAGCATCAGCATCCTGGAGGGTGGAAAGAATCTTTATAGAAAAGCTTGCTTGAGCTCCCTCTATTTGGTAATAGAGTCGTTAGGAAACTCCAATAACCATAAAGTGGCCTCTCCAAACAAAGATAAGGGGAAGAGTCTTAGCCTTATAACATCCTGGCTGACTCGGCAACCTGTACGCCTTGCATATTCCCATAAAGTTCATCAGGTGCAGGTTGGCATCATCAGTTACGTGACCACTAAGCACCCATTTCATGTTCAATAACTGGAACATGGTGCTAGTGATGTCAAATTTTTCCCCAGCAGGCAATGGTGGTGGTACAATAGCTTTCATTGACCCGACTTCATCAATGTCCGGGTCATCCTCATCGATGAAGTTGAAGGGCATATCTTTGACCTCTGTTGCCTCTTCCATGGGGACCAGTGTTGACAACCTCATCCTGAGCATCCTCTGCATCCTAAAGTGCATCTTGCTGAGCTAGCTCAGCTTGCCTAGCTTCTTCAGCAATACAAGCATCTCTCTGCTCTTAGTTCTCCATTTTTCACAGTGTTCTTTTGAGTTCAAGTTCCAAAGGAATCAGGGGATCTCAAATCTGATGAGTACTTAGTATTCACCAAGCGACAACCTGTGAAACAAAGAAACTGTAATTCAGGAAATAACACAAAATTCAAATACAAGTAATTAATCTAATCTTAGCCATATTCCCCGGCAACGACATCACTTTTTGATAAGGCTCAAACTCACATTTTCTGGCAAAGTATGAAGTAGGAGTTATCAATAAAGAATCCAACAAAGAGATTGGGGTCGAACCCATAGGAAATAGGGTAAGATCTAGAATAATGCTTGTACTTGAACTTGTTGGTGAGTTATCTCCAAATTGGGGGGTTTCAAAGAAAAACAATATTAAAACAGGATTATAATTGTGATTGATATCAAGATTTGCAAATAACTAGGGTAAGTGTTCTCCATGGGTTCATAACTACTTTGGGTACACACACGTGATCAATCCTAATGCTTATTTGTAGAATTGAGAACTAGGGTTCATCCAAACGACTAGTTCATCCCTATTGGATGACTGTACTCAATCACCGGTTCAGGTCTCATGAGAAATTTCAAACTAACCGTTATCAATATGTTCCAAATTTAACTATCCTATGGCCACAACTCAAATTAATACAATGATCATAAAGACCAAGGCTTTGTTGTAATTCTCTTTTTCTAATCTCTACTTCTCTAGGTTCAAGTAAGTAAAGAATTTGGGAAAGTCCTAACGTTGTACACCGTTAAGAAATGTTTAAAGATGAAGAGAATATAATACAAGTGTTTAGAATTGGTTTTGAATCACTTTTGTGTAACCCTATTTTGTTAATCCACCATGGTTCCCACAACCCCTAGTTGTGGAGGTTTTAGCCTCTCATGTTTGTAAGATGATAATTAACATTCATAGACAAATGCATAGTTAAATACTTACAACAATAATTGGAAGAAAACCCTATCTGAATATCAAAGAACAATCTCAATAATAATGGAGGAAATTAAGAGTTTGATCGTAAGAATTGCTCTCCAAAACTTGATCAAAATTCACAAAAGATATTCTTCACATGCCTCTACTACTCCGTTTCTATGTTCTCTCATTAAAATAAAACACAAAAGATATTTATACAGACATTAGAAATCTTTTCCTAAGTTAATAGGAAATTTTCCATATTTGGCGCCGACTGTATCACGACTGAACCTACAACACGTAGTAGGATTGTACGGGTCATACCTGTTTCTCGTACTTCCTTGGCTACTGCAGATTTATCTAAGTGTCGGCAGGCTGGTAATGCTCGTACTACTTATTATTGTAACACCCCAAAAGTTTCTAAGATCGGACCCCAGACTTAAAGAAAGATTTCAGAAGGACAATGGAAATTTCACCACAAAACGAGTCGTGGTACGATTCGTTAGATGACTCCACGAGTCAAGGTGAGACTTGTGGAAAGCAGTCAAACAAGTCCTATTTAGAGCTCGAAGTTAAAGACCAACGTCATAACTCGTGGGATGAGGAGATGAGTCGTAGGGTCCCTGGCACGAGCAGCAGCCTAAAATGTCAAGACTTTAGGGGACGGGAGACTTGACAACTCATTAAATTCAATAACGAGTTGTCTTGAGAGTCATCAAGGGGAAGTGCAGGATAAAGGAGTTTAGTGATGACGAATGGTGCCCACGAACCATTAGGTGAGGAAATGACCCTACAATGGTCATTGGAAGAATGTTAGTCTTGAGGCAGTGGTGATAACGAGGGGAGAAGATGAGTCATCGTAGCAAGTCACGACTCGTCGTTCCAGTCATCAGATGAAAGAATATAATTGATGGCTTCAGTGGTAACAGAAGGATTCATGAGTCGTTAAGTTAGACAATGACTCATGAAGTCAGTCGTCGGTAGATTCGAGGGATTTTTGAGAAAGGTTCCAGTGCACTCCATGACTTGGCACCACAAGTCGTTGCCAACCCCATGACGCGGTGGAGTGCCTTGTGGGGACTGGCAGATGGACTTTTCCTATAAATTTCTAGAGGGTGTTTTCATAAAATCCTATGCCCCTAACTCCTAAACTATGTCATTTTGGGTATCTAGTGGGACGATTTTAAGGAGAATATATAGCCTATTCCCTCATTTGATCTTAAAACACTCACGAATCCTTCTTATCCATTCCTCTTTTCCTCTCAAGGCTCAAGAACTAGGGTTCCTCTCTAAGTTATAATAGCTTCAAGACCTTTAGAGAAATCCTTCAACCAGGTCTGTGGAACTTCAACAAAGATCCCCTTCCGTCCTTGGGTCCTGAGTTTTATGTAAAACCCTAGTTACTAAATTTTAGAAAGAAATTATGTCTTAAAATCTCAATCTAAACAAGATCTCTCATATGTCTTACAGGAATTTTAAGACCCTAATGATAAGCAGCAATGTATGTTATGAAACTACTCCCAAATTCTTGATTTAGGTATATGAAATGATGGTAGCGTGTTTCTAGAATTTTACTATGTATTAGCACTATTTTCAAGATATGTCTCTTATGAAGTATGTACATGATTTTACTATATAGTTTTAAAGTATGATTTGAATCTATGAGCTTGCATGAATAAGGAACCCATAATGTATATTACACTCTGGATTTATGATTCTATGAATTGAGTAAGAAAAGGTATGTCTATGATTTCCCTAGACTCTCAGGCCTCTGTTTAGCTGAAGGTTCCTTAGTCTTGGTCCTTATAATAAGTTAGGATAGAACTTTCATGATTTGGACTCAAAACAGAAATGTTATGTTGACGTGTTAGATTTTGATCGAGTTGTGGCTGATTGACATAGATCCTTGAGTAGAAGTTAATATCTTGCTATATTCAGCCTCAAAGTCTCAGTCCACCCTTAAAACACTTAGAGTTCTACAGAATGGTCAATTATCAGTGTTTGGATTT
Source organism: Datura wrightii (assembly GCA_035772735.1). Classification (NCBI taxonomy): domain Eukaryota; kingdom Viridiplantae; phylum Streptophyta; class Magnoliopsida; order Solanales; family Solanaceae; genus Datura; species Datura wrightii. The sequence continues at coordinate 177,501,507 of JASDFA010000001.1, read as the reverse complement.
CCCATGTTGTTAATATCAGTTGATTATTTTAGTCAGTTCATACTAATCCTATTTCAGTCAGAGTACTAGCCTACTCAGTAATTTCAGAAATGTCAGTTGATCAGTTTGACTACAATCTTTTCCTGAGGTGTTAGTGGTGCCTCCTAGTTATTAGTATTTAGACTCAGAAATCAGTTATCAGCTATTAGTTAGTTCTTAGACGGTTATGACACCTCCAGGTAAGCAACTCTGACCAGTCTTAGAACCAACACTTCCAATTATCAGTTTGTTATTTAGACGGTTACAACACTTCTAGTTAAGCAACTCTGACCAGTCTTAAGACACTAGTTACTAAATTCGGTCTGATAAGAATATAAAGGTACTTCCAAATAAATATCCCTGACTTAGTCTTGGGCCCCAATATCGAGCTATCAGCTTGGTAATAGTAGTCATGATAAGACCATCCAGTGGGAATAAGACTTAGCATCGAGAGGTCCGGGGTTCCAGTGCACCCAGGTTCCCAGAACTACGTTGCCACTGTAGGTATTTTTTATTGGCCTTATGGCCCCAGACAGTGATCTCATAGTCTATGCCTTTGTACCATGGAAAGGTATATTGAGTCCTACCGATGGGACGTGTACATCAGACTCCACGTCTAGCTCACGTGGTTATATGTCTGTTATAGACTCTCCCACTAGTCAGTTCATTTCAGTCTCAGATTAGCTCAGTTTATATCAGTTCAGTACAGTAATTCAGATCAGTATCTGAGATTTAAGGCATATCTTTGACCATCAGACGTGGTCATTTTGACTATCTCATTATTTTTTAGGTTATTCAGTTTTAGTATTTCAGTTGGTCATTTCTTGTCTTTACAGTTCACTTATTTTATTCTCTGTGTTATGGTTTCTCCTACTTACTCAGTACGTTCAAAGTACTGATGCATACCTTTTATGTTGTATCATTTTATGATAGAACTGTAGATTTTTATTCTCAGCATCGTTAGCAGATCTCAACCAGGAGTTTTCAGCTACACCAGTGGTGAGTCCTTATCTTTCGAGGATGAGTATTATTTTTGTTCAATTATATTTCTTTCAGTTAGACTTAGAATTAGCTGGGGGCTTGTCTTAGCAACTCATCAGATAGATGGCTTTTAGGCACATACATAAATTCAGATTTTCAGCTTTGTTTCAGTTGTTTTAAACTTTATGCTTTATCTTCTTCACAAAAGTTTTATTTTATTATTTTTAAAAGCTTCCGCTATGTTTTTACTCAGAATACAAGTTTTATGACAGATCATAGGTTGACTTGGGGTTACTTGTGCCTCCAAGTACCATGTCTCGTCTAGGGTATAGACTCGGGCAGTGACAAACTTGGTATCAGAGCACTAGGTTTAGAGTGTCCTAGGATGTCTGAAAGCCACATCAAGTAGTGTCCTTTTCATGGGTGTGAAGCATGCCACACTTATGAGAGGGAGGCTACAAGGAGTTTTTAGGAAAGATTCCCTTCTTTTATTATTCTTATCATGCGATAGAGTGTAAACTCAAAAGTTTCTCTTATAAATGATGCTTACGCGTTTGTAGACAATGCCTCCCAGAAGAGATGGTGGAAGAGGGGAAAATATAAGAATCCACTATTCCCACCAACTCCGTAGGCCCCTTTGTGGGCAAGTGACGGATGCAGAGATCGGGGCTTTGCTCAGAGTGATAATACGAGCCACAACCACTCAGGTTAACCAGCAGGAAGTCACACATGCAAATACTACTAAAGAGATAATAGCAACCAGGGTTAGAAACTTCATGAAAAGGAATCCACCTGAGTTTCATGGTCTGAAAGCGGATGGAAAGTTCAAAGGAAAAGAGAAGGGGAGCAAGATAGCAAGGATAGGGGACTCAAGGTTTTCCCAACAGAGGATGAGTGGTGGACCTCGTTTCTAGTACAATCGAAGATCATCAACCTCAGTTCCACCGATAATCAGTGCTCCAACCAAACCTAGAGTAAGGGAGATTACATGCCCAACTTGCAAGAATTATGGGAAGAACCATTTGGGAGAATGCATGGCTGGTTCAAGTAGTTGTTTTTGGTGCAGAAAGTTGGGACATAAACACAGAGATTGCCCAACAGTCAAACGGGGCGAAGGTAGAGCCTCAGTTACCTCTTCTATAGCCTTGTTAGGTCGCCCAGATTGCGAGAAATATGGAAGGAGCCCTCTGGTAACTATTTTCTCGGTAAGGAAGATGTTTTGGATGTGGTCAATTGGGCCATAAATAAAGAACTGCCCTTTTATGGGATGTGGGAAGACTTAGCCAACCATTCCAGCAGCTCTAGCAACTCGCCCATATTAGTAGGGCCCAATATTTAGTACATAAGGCAGACAACTCCAGATATAGTTGCAGGTATGCTATGAACTTTTTATGCTAATCCTTGCATGTTGTTAGGCCCAGGAGCCATAATATAAGGTATGAATGCCTTTAGAATGCCAATTAGAATTATCCCGTGAAATATATGAAATGGCTATAAGTATGAAGCCTTCAGTGATAGCTTTCGAGGCGAGTGAGAAGTCAAGAGTTATTGATGTTAACCTAGACTTAAGAAAGGATCTAAGAGCTTGAGTGCAGCAGATCATGTGTATGCTTAGACTAGGCTCCTTGAATGATTTGTGCTTGTGATTTCCTTATTCTAAGCCATGTGTATGTTCACCTATATTAGGAATGATTGTTGTAATAGATATAGTCAGAACAACTTTCTATTTATACCTTAGATGCTCATATGCAGAAGTTCATGATATGCAGTTGTTAGTCCTACAAGGGAGTCAGGCAAATTCTTGGATGGTATATGTTGTAGAGGAGTTGTAAGATGATTTCAGTGATAGGCTTGAATGGTGTTATGGTATTCAGGGAAGTGATTGTAGCTAGCAAGATGTCTCTAAAGATTTTACCCAGGAAAGGGGTGATAAGGTGTTGATGAGGATGAAAGTCTCTTTTAAAACGAGGTTCCAATTGAGATTTTTGACCATCAAGATTGTAAGTTAGGGGAAATAAAGAGGTCATTTCAGTGAAGGTTTTAAGGAACACTCAGCTAGTAGGAGGAACCACTTTGGAAATGAATTCAGATAAGGTTACCTTTTCAGATATCATAAAGTAGTTATAGGATTTACAACTCCATCTCTAACCGCACAGTTCCAGCTTGAGAGAAATAGTTCCTCCTTAGTACCCTGCTTAGTTCCATGTCAGCTTCATGTCCTTTAGTTTTTCTCATATCTTAGCATGCATGTATGATTTAGAAACCCAGTTCAGAATATGTAAGACCAACTCGGAGTCAGATACTCCATTGGCATTTAGCCTTAGCATTTAGTTCTCGGGGTTGAAACTCTTTCCCTAGCCTTTTATCTCAGTCATGCCATCAGTTCTCAGTTTCGGGTGATTAGTATTTCGGATTTTAGTTCTGTCCCTATCCTTTTAGTATGTCTAACCTACATTCAAGGACGAATGTTCCCAAGGGGATATATTGTAACACCCCGAAAGTTTCTAAGATAAGACCCCAGACCTAAAGAAAAAATTCAGAAGGAAAGTGGAACTTTCACCACAGAACGAGTCGTGGTACGACTCGTTAGGTGACTCCATGAGTCGTGGTGAGACTCATGGCAAGCAGTCAGTGAAGTTCTATTCATAGCTTCGAGTTAATGACCCACGTCACAACTCGTGGGATGAGGAGACAAGTTGTGGGGTCATTGGCACGAGCAGCAACCTAAAATGTCAAGACTTCAGGGGATGGGAGACTTGATGACTTGTTAAGTTCAGTAACAAGTCGTCTTGAGAGTCATCGAGGGGAAGTGTAGGATAAAGGTTTTAGTGACAACAGATGGTCACCACGAACTATTAGGTGAGGTAATGACCCATTACGATGGTCGCCAGAAGATTGTTAGTCTTGAGGTAGTGGTGACAACGAGGGGAGACGATGAGTCGTCGTAGCAGGGCACGACTCATCGTATTAGTCATGGGATGAAAGAATAGAATTGTTGGCTTTAGTGGTAACAGAAGGAGTCACGAGTCGTTAAGTCAGACAATGACTCATGAAGTTAGTAGTCGGCGGATTCAAGGGATTTTGGAGAAAAGTTCTAGTGCACTCTATGACTTGGCACTATGAGTCATTGCCAATCCCATGACTCGTGGAGTGCCTCACGGGGACTGGCAGATGGATTTTTCCTACGAATTTCCAAGGGTTTTTTCATAAAATCCTATACTCCTAATCCTAAACTACGTCATTTTGGGTATCTAATGGGAAGGTTTTAAGGGGAATATCGAGCCTAGTCCCTCATTCATTTTCAAAACCGGGGGTATCAACCACTCAACCATCTCTCTGAAAGACTATTTTTATTTTATTTCTTCAAATAGAACATGGCCATAGGGGTGGATACCCTACTATCTGTAGAAAGATATCAGGTGCGAATCCATCAATCTATCTATTTATCCGTATAGAGATATATGATCTAGCATGCCTATTTGTCAAATAAAAAAGAAAATTCCACTTCCCCCCACCCCACTCCATTTACGAATAAAGTGCGAAAGGGGGAGTAGTAATAAGTCATATATAATCATTGGATTCATCATAAAGTAAAATCCCTCGATGACATATTTTATCAAAATTAATATTTTTTGGCTTATAGAGGGATCAAATAGTATATAGTTCATTCGTTGGTAAATTAGATGATTAAAAGCACAACTCTTGTTTTCCAATTGGTTGTTTTTGCATTAATTGCTACTTCATTAATCTTATTGGTTAGCGTCCCCATTGTATTTGCTTCTCCTGATGGCTAGTCAAGTAAAATATTTTTTGTATTTTCTAGTACATCCTTATGGATTGGATTAGTCTTTCTGGTGGGTATCCTTAATTCTCTCATCTTTTGAACCTCTTCGTCCCAGACCCAAAACCAAAATGAACCCCCTAATTTTTCTCGGTTGTGAGACACATTAAATTTGAATCTAAGTCCCCAAAGAAAATGAAAATCAAATAAAGAAAACAAAAAAAATTAGAGGGGGTCAAACTTCTTGCATAAAAAGAGTACAATTAAAAAAATAATTGAAATTGTTCCGAAGAGAATATGTGTCCTGGAACTGCACAAATAAGATTCAGTTCATATATGTGGGTACATACTGTGTATCAAGAACGAAAAATGCGGATATGGTCGAATGGTAAAATTTCTCTTTTCCAAGGAGAAGATACGGGTTCGATTCCCTCTATCTGCCCAAGATCCAAGATAAAGTAATATTTTTTACTAATTCTTATTTAATTTCATAAATAGCATTAAATATATCCTTAAATTAAGGATTTGGTATAGTTGGCCATAATAGTCTAGTGATTTTATCCCTCCCCTACGTTTTCTTTTTCCTTCCACCCCCAAAAAGCGAAAGGCGGGAATTGACTACTAGTTCCCAGAGTCAACCCTAAAATAGTTTAGCAAAACAAGATGTTGCGGAGATAGGATTCGAACCCGTTACCTCAAGGTTATGAGCCTTGCGAGCTACCAAACTTCTCTACCCCACCTAAAACACTCACGAATCCTTCTTCTCCGTTCCTCTTTTTCTCTCAAGGATCAAGAACTAGGGTTCCTCTCCAAGGTATAGCAGCTTTAATACCTTTAGAGAAATCCTTCAACCAGGTATGTGGGACTTCAACAAGGATCCTCATTCGTCCTTATGTCCCAAATTTCATGTAAAACCCTAGTTACTAAATTTTAGAAAGAAATTATGTCTTAAGATCTCAATCTAAGCATTATCCCTCATATGTCTTCCATGAATTTTAAGACCCTAATGATAAGCAGCAATGTATGTTATGAAACTACTCCCAAATTCTTTATTTAGTTATATGAAATGATGGCAACATGTTTCTAGAATTTTACTATGTATTAGCACTATTTTCAAGATATGTCTCTTATGAAGTATGTACATGATTTTTACCATGATTTCACTAAATATGTTTAAAGTATGATTTGAATCTATGAGCTTGCATGAATAAGGAACCCATAATATATATTATGCTCTGGATTTATGATTCTATGAATTGAGTAAGAAAAGGTATGTCTATGATTTCCCTAGACTCTCAGGCCTCTGGTTAACTGAAGGTTCCTTAGTCTTGGTCCTTATCATAAGTTAGGGTAGAACTTGTATGATTTGGAGTCAAAACAGAAATTGTTATGTTGATGTGTTAGATTTTGATTGAGTTACGACTGATTGACATAGATCCTCAGGTAGAAGTTAATATCTTGGTATATTTAGCCTCAAAATCTCAGTCCACCCTCAAACCGCTTAGAGTTCTACATAATGTCAGTTATCACTTCACGTCTAGCTCATGTGCTTATATGTCAGTTATATACTCTCCCACTAGTCAGTTTAGTTCAATCTCAGATTAGCTCAATTCAGATCAGTTCAGTATAGTAATTCAAATCAGTATCTTAGATTTAGGGCATGTCTTTGACCATCAGACAGGGTCGTTTTGACCATCTCATTATATATCAGTTTATTTAGTTTCAGCATTTCAGTTGGTCATTGCTTGTCTTTATAGTTCATTTGTTTTATTCCCCATGTTATGGTTTCTCCTACTTACTCAGTATATTCAAAGTACTGACACATACTTTTTATGTTGTATCATTTTATGGTATAGCTGCAGATTTTCAGTCTTAGCATCATTAGCAGATCTCAACCAGGATTTTCAGTTGCACCCGTGGTGAGTCCTCATCTTTCAAGGATGAGGATTATTTCTTTTCAGTTATATTTCTTTTAGTTAGACGTAGAGTTAGCTGGGGGCTTGTTCCAGCAATTCATAAGATAGATGGCTTTCAGACAGAGACATAGATTCAGATTTTCAGCTTTGTTTCAATTGTTTTAAACTTTATGCTTTATCTTCTTCATAAAGGTTTTATTTTATTATTTTTAAAATCTTTAGCTATGTTTTTACTCAGAATGCCAGTGTTATGATAGATCATGGATTCATTGGGGTTACTTATGACTCCAAGTACCGTGTCTCATCCAGGGTATAGACTTGGGGCGTGAAAGTTATATCTGAAGTTCTGCCAAGTCTTGAAGAATTACTTGAATCTCACCACGTCTCATGGTACGGGACGTATGTGGTTGCTACGATCCGTGAGTTACCAAGAGACTGCCTTTGTGAAAATTTCTATGAACAATTCCATGACTCCAGTTACGGCTCGTACCATCTTGGTACGACTCGTACTGAGACTCATATGTTGCCTTCCTCTTATTCCAGCCTTCTAACTTTCACCACAGTTCTCAGTACGGCTCGTATTATCAAGGTATGGCTCGTACTAAGACTTGTACTTGGCTGATTTTCTGCATTTTTAGGCCTCTTTTGCACATTTTTGCTCAAACATTTTTTCCCAAAACCAAAGTAAAAGTGCCTCATATCCATATAAATATCTAACTTTCAATTCACTCGTGGGATCCGGGCAGTCCGGGGGGACCACCACGGCTCCTCTCTTCTCGAGAATCCATACATCCTAAGTCCGTGCTATTTTTTATGTTTTAAGCATCAAAAGTGTTGTAAACTCACAACATATTAGCGCACTTCACACCTATGAAAGAGACTCTAGTTAATGTGGATTTCAAATACCCCAGGACACACCTAAATCTGGCTCTGATACCAGGTTTGTCATGACCCGATCATAGGCCTAGACTGAGACATGGGACCTAGAACCATGAATGGCTCCAAGCTAACCCATGGCACATGCATAACAACTCAAGAGCATAACTAAAGAGGAAATTAAAGGCAACATGAATAAACAAAAGTCTGTAATATAACAAGGGTCATAAATGGAGTCAACACTCAACAAGATGAATCATTTACATAATTTCTGAAAAACCTCTAAAACTTTGGACGAGCTGATGGGACAACACTCCCAACTAGCTTGGTAAAGTCAGAAAACTGAAATAACAAGAAAAACAAAACTACTAATTGTCCTCAAAAAGTGAGGACTCACCAAGGCTGAGATGGATCTGGACTAAGCGGGAGCGAGCTAACGACGAGAGTAGGGTGGATCACTCGAACCTATATCATAAATTGATACAACATAGAATATGTAGTCAGTACTTGAAATGTACTGAATATGCAAGGTACATAAAACACGCTAGTAAAACGTTAACGGAAATCATGCATATAAATTAAATAGATCATGAGAGTAAGGACTGCATGCTAAACTGCATCTGATATATATAAAATCATACGCTGGTTAACATGACTGAACATAATGAAGTAAGATTTAAAGATAGAAATCATATTGTTATATATGAAATTATAACTAAAAGCTTATAAGTTGATCATTGGGTCAAACATGTTATAAAACATACTATCATAATAACTGAAAGCATGAGGAATAATGGGAGACTCGTCATAACCGACACCATCACGATAGAGCTTACGTGATGCCCCACTAACCTGCTCAAGCGGGCGGAGCCATCCAAAGCCTTTCCAGGGCAAAGAACGATAGAGATGTGATATCACGAGTGTGCCCTCGATCGGGGGAAGACTCTGTCACAACCCGAACGTAGACCCAGATCGTAACACGGGACAAGGAGCCTCGAGAGACTCCAACTCGACCCATGGCATGAAAATTCATGTAATTTCGTATTAATTAAAGTGTAATATTGAACATACGTCATAGAGGAAACATAAATGTAACATAACATAGCATGATAAGAGGAACATACTAAAATACATAACAGCTGAGTGCTAGAATTAGTCTGAAAGCCTTTATCATATCAGACGGGTTGATGGGAAAACATCCCCAACTAACCTAGCAAAACTGAAACAAAAGAAACATCAATGTCTGAACATATGGCCCTCAGAACATGAGGACTCACCAAAAGGGCTGATAGCTAACTCTGAAATGGACTACTGATGGGGATGAGCGTGAGAGCAGAGTCTTTGATACAGCATAGGGAGTGTGCGGTCAGTATGTGGAATATACCGAGTATGCAAGGTAACTAAAATAGACATTTAAAATATATGAAAGCTCATAAATGTTCATAAGAATAGGACAACATGCTCATAACATAACTAGCATACGATAACATAAGGCTCAAGGTTTTCAAAATATTTGTAATTCAGTTGTAATCATAATCATAATAGAAAAGATTTATTGAACATGACTTGAGCCAATATACATAATCATAAACATGCATAAATCATGAGGAACAGTGGGAGATTCTCATAACCGACATACCCCATATGAGCACACATGGAGCCCGACCTATAACCCTAGTTGGGAGGGTGTTTGTACCTTGCCAAGGGTAGAATCATGAAAGGCGTGATATCATCCATGAAAAGGGCCCATTTGGGCAAAGGGGACAGTCACAAGAGAGGTCCCATCATGTCCTACGGTGGCGCGTAGTTATGAGATCCGGAGCAAAAACCTGGGCCATGAACCTACTCGGTATTAAATACTACTCTTAAAACACATATAGTGCTCATAGTATATTATGCATGAGATTCATGGGCTAGTTAAATTATGATAATCATAAGCATGCTTGTAAATACGTGAACTAGCCATGAGGGAAAGGCCCGTGAGTCAACCAAAATCATAATTAGTAAATCATGGGATTCATGCATACTTACAAATCATATATATACTTTGCAAACCATCAATTCGTAATGGGTAAAGAAATTTCAATTGAAAACAGTAACAAATATTTAAAAAGTTGAATAAATCCATATTTCGAATCATAAATCATGATGGGTTTATGAATATCAACAATTGAAGTAAAGATCAAAAATCGATTCATCATAGATCATGCATAATTAGGTTTAATTTAGTAAAAATTGAAATCAATAATTTATAATAAAACAAATTGTAGAATCTGATTGTAATTCGTAAAATGTGGTGTAAATCATGAAAGATAATAACCCATTGATAGATCATTAGAATTTCACAAGATTTAAGTTAAAAACCATAAGATTTTTTATCAAACTTCATGAATTAGGAGAGATTGGCATGGGTGTGAACGAGAACACCCATTTATAACCCTATATAACTGCTGGGAATCAAATCTCACAACTCCTTGAAAGCCCAAGGGAAATTGATGAAGGAAAACCTTTAAAACAAGCTTGATCACCTTCTAATCTTCCTAGTTTTGCATGCATGAGAATGAATAGGCTAGAAGGGCTTAACCTATCTTAATACACTCAGAAAATAACTTAAAACGTTGTAGTTTAGTCCTTAGAAGCTTAGGAATTATGAATAGCCTTACTAAATTCGCAGAAAATAACTGCCAGAGGTTCCTAACGGAGGACTTAATGACTCGTTGCTCAGGGAAACTACTCGTGGAGTCGTCTGTTAAGTACACTGCTCATCTGATCGTCTGGGCTCATCACAGGTAACCTCACGACTTGTTAACGATGACCATGACTCATGGTCACCACCCATTATGTACACTGCCTCCATGCCAATTATTTTCTCAAATAGCTGACCTCCCACGAATCATGGGGACTGACCACGACTCGTGGGTACCTTCCGTCAAGTCCACTGACCCTTTTCCTTTTCTTTTCTTACTTACCCTCCCCACAGCTGACCTAACGACTCGTGGAGCCTGACCACAAGTCGTGGTCATGCCCGTGGGGTCCCACTTCTCCAATTTTCTCATTAAATCCCTGGGCCTTTCCCATGAGTCACATCACGACTCGTGGGTTGATCTCACGAGTCTCCCCATGACTCGTTCTGTGCCTAATGCCAAATTTCAACTTTTTCTCTATTTTTAAACTCTCAGATCTAATCTTTGGGCTTCCGGGGTATAACACACTCTCTCGAGAGGTCCGAAATATGTACCTACAGTGATGCCTAGTTCATGAGGCTAGGGCCCTTGGACTACCTGGCCTACTTAATGCTAGGCGTTACTCCCAAAAATATGTATATAGCTCATGAAGATATCTTGGGAATCTCGACTCTAAAACATCTCAAGATATAACTTAAATTTGAATAGTGGGGAGTCTTGACTCCAAATATCTCTTTAAAACTGACCTTGTAAGCCTTGGCTAAATCATGATAAAATATACTTAACTTGCATGGGCTTGCCCAAATCATGAAATCATACATACTTAAAATATACTTCATAGTTCAACTCATGAAGTCATGGGTATTGTGTTCATAAACATTCATGCATACTAGATATCTCAACATGCTTGAAATCATGGATCATAGGCTCGAATTTTCATAAAACATGCATAATAAGGCATAATTTCTAATAACTTGAAAATATGAATTTATAATTAAATTGAGTACAAAATAAGCCCATTATACTTAAATCATTCATTAGAACATGAGAGGATTAGACCCATAGATATAAAATAGATAATTCCATAGAATTGGGTTAAAAACTTAGAAATTAATACAGTTGATCAAAGACTTGAATTCATGAATTTAAAGGAGAAATTAGGGAATGAGGGTTGAAGGAATCCCTTATTCATGGTCCTACATACCTGGGTAAACTGATTCACAAATTGGTCTTGAAAGACCCAGAGAATCGAGGAGGAACTCTAACTTAATCTTGGAAGGGAATTTGAATTTAAAGCATGAATGAGAGCATAATGACTTAGGCTAGGTTAAGCCCTCTTAAAACACTCTTTAGGAAGCTTAAAATAACGTAGTTTAGGAGTTAGGAGATTAAGAATTACGAAAACACCCTTAATGATTCATCTAGAAAAAGGGTCACTGCCAGTCACCATGACTCGTAGCACAAGTAGTACCTCCAAACCACGACTCCTGGTATCCTTCCGTTGCCAGTAAGTCCATATTCCCAACTCTTTGATTCTAACCATGGATGCCTTCCACGACTCATTTTTTCCTATAATGATTCGTAACTTGGCTCATGACATCATTTCTTCCCTCAACAGTTCCAACCCACAACTGCATCCCACGACTCGTTATTTCCTACAATGAGTCATATCTTGACCCGTTACAACCTCCTATGACTCGTACCCATGAGCTGTTGTCACTAGGTTATAAGACTCTGCTATTAATCACAACTCCTGACCATGGCTCATCACACCAACCAACGGATCATACCTCGGATTGTTGGTCTATGAGATGACAACTAGAAGCTCACCATGATTCAATTCTATGACCCGTACCATGATACAACAACTCATACCACGAATCGTACTGAGAGAAAAAATGCAGATTTTCTACTGAATCTGCTTACATATCTAGGGGTTGATCATAAGGACTTTTTGGGTATTACACGAAGCCACCATTTTGCTTTTCTCATGCTCGAAAATAAGATGGCCTATACAAGTGAATTGCTTGAGATTAGGGAAGGAGAACTTTAGGAAACCCCTAAAAGAAGAAACCTTAGATTAGAAAGATGGCTCGAAAAAGCTTTTCCTTCGCCTAATACGATTCCCATTTCCTGAAGACTCTCAGAGGTCACATCGAGATATGGGGTTTTCCTGGCTCAAGTAATCTAACTATCCTAAGTCAGAATACCATGGACAATGGGTTCCCTAGAAATCAGTCTGAGAAACTTGGATACATATCACAACTTGTTGAAAAATATCCAATGAGTTGAATAAGCATAACCATAAAGACAAACCTCTATCCGGGTCACGAAGTACTATGGTGGAGTGGATGGTGCCAGCGAGGCTGAACTGAAATCCCAAAAATATTGAGGAAGAGAGTGGTTGGGTAGAATATCTCTTACCATTCTCTCCTTTTTCGTCACCTAAAATTTTTACCTTACCCTCGCTGGGAGCCTTGAAGACCAAGTCCCAGATAGGGTACCGGAATGAACGAAAAGGATAAGGCAAAAACTATGGAAGAAGAAAAGATCAAAGTCAAATGAATTAAGAAAATAAGGGAAGGAGTGTTCCATAAAGAGGGTCTCTCTATTTATGATAAGCAATACAAAGAAGAAAATACAGAAGATCTGTAGGGAGTAAGTAATTCTGACGAGGAAGAATGGTTTCTATAAGCTAGATCTCACTGGATGCAAAGAAAAAGGAAGTCTATGGATGCCCGCCATATGGATAGTAAAACTTAATGCCATTAGAGCATGACATGACAGTTTTCAAAAGAAACAAGGCATCCAGAATGACTCGCTGTTTCCCAAAACTAACAACTTAGATAATGAGGGAAAGCCTTTCGAGTTCTTTATCACCAAAATTCTAGTCAAGATATAATGCATCATACTCGGGGTCCCAAAGACAGAATCTCATAAGGATGAGAATGAGATAAAGTTGTAAAGATTACATGGGAGAATGGCCTTGGCCAACAAGGGGTTGGCCTCACCTATCAAAATCATTGTCGAAACTACCATCGGACATGCTATCGGCGGAAATCTCCTCTTTTGAGGTAGAAGTGGGCCATTCATCATCAAAATATGATCTTATAGTGAGATCAACTAAGGTTTGGGACTTGGCGACCTCTCATCAAAATCAAGGCAGCTCGTACTGGCGTGTTTCAAAATTTGGGTTCATGGGATTTGGGCATCGTGAGCTTTTTCCAAGTCACGACATTTCTTCCTGAAATTGGCTCTCTCTATCAAGATGTTAATTTTATTATTTAGGAAGTATATCTCTTCTTGAGGTGGCGCTAAAATGAGAAGGGAGGAAGAAGGCTCGGCATGATGATGCACTCTTATGCTCACTAGGGGGATGCTCTCTTTTAACTTAGTCTATTTCCTCATAAGTTTCTCAATAAGGCTGGCTTGCAAGACATCTTCTTACTGCAAAGCTTTTGCCTCATTAAAAAAATGATAGGCATCCCCTTGGTAGCCCTCCTCTAATTTTATACCACATCTTGCTCAGTTTTCAGCACTTCAATTTGGAGCCCTGCGAGCTAAGATCTCAACTGAAGCAAATTGGTCTCAGATGATGACTATAGCATCCTCAAGCTTGTTGCACTTTAATTGGAGGCTCTCTAACTCCATTAGTAGTCATTGGAGGCTCTGTGTAGAATATACACTAACTTGTATCAAAGAAGAATAAGTCATTAACAAAAAAAGTAGGAACATCCTTGAGAGGGAGGAGTGTAGAACAAGAGAATCAACAACCTTGGCGGTATGACACAATTGCTCATAAGGCATTTAGTGGTAACCCTATCCATCTTCTAGCAGTATTTTAGCAAGACCAAGAAATTCAGATAGTTGACTACCCCGGCTGGTCTGAATGTGAAGCTAACCTCATCAGGTATCTTCAACACTATAGTTCGATACCGTGTCGGTTCCTGAAGCAGGGAAAGCAAGGAACTAGTTGTGGCATAAGAGTCTACAGGAACCGCAGGAGGTCTTAGCTTGGAGAAGTAACCTGCAATTGGAGACTAGGAACTCATGAGTTGGAGAAAGAGGAATCCCTGAGGCTCGGCCTTCAACCATTCCTGAGGGGATCGAGAAGGTGCATCCTATCTCATCCTAACAATAACATGGAAACTCGACGTAACAGGGGAATAGGAGCCTAGGTCTGAGGATGTGCCTGTGTCATGTCCCAAATGGAGGCTCGGATTGTAAATGGGACAATGAACCCCGAGAGGCTCCAAGTCGACTCATGGCATAAGCATACATCTAAATCATTCACGAAATCGTATACTCGACAATGTAAATAAAGCAGAAGTCTAAACTTAAACATAACATCAAAAAACATGATCTGAAGCTAGGTACATATATATGTCTGAATAGCCTCTAAATATGATGAGCTGATGGGACAAGACCCTCAACTAGCTCAAACAACTAAAACTGAAATATACAAGAAGTCTGAGCAAATCTAGTCCTTGGCAGATGAGGACTCACCCACAAGATGAAAGCTAACTCTAAAAGACAATCTATGAGAGAGGCTGAAGCTGAGAGCTGGGTCCTATATCATGAAATGATACAGCATAGAAAGTATGCGATAAATACGTGGAATGTACCGAGTATGCAAGGTAAGTAAAACTGCTAAAGTAATTAAAATCATTTAAAGACAAGCATTAATTAAAACATGAACATTAGGAATCTGAGAGTAGGGCTTACATGCATTTTTTTTGAAATAATGATCTTTTCATATAATAACATGATATAGCTTCATAATATCATAACTAAATTGATTGACTCAAAGCTAAATTATGACATTTATAGATAAAGCTAAACAATGAGTCAAAAATGCTTTTGAGCATGCATAAATGTATAATAATCTCATGAGTAGTAGAATGTGCATATCTGAAATCATGAGGGACAGTGGGAGACTCATCTATTAACCGATATACCACGATAGAGCTTACGTGATCCCAACTATCACACTCCAGTGGATAGAGCCATCCAAAGCCTTGTTAGGGCTAGGAACGATACCATGATATTGATATCAAGCTGAAGACCCGTTCGGCCAAGGGAAGCTCACAAAGAAGGTCCCAATTCATATAATAGTATAAACCTATGTTGGCACGTAGTTCTGAGGTATGGGGTGATCAACCCTTAGCTTACTCGGTGCTAGACACTACTCCCAAAAATATTCATATGCTCTACATCATTTTATAATGAAGCTCAACATCGTTGATCTTGGGCAGATTTATATGCCCAAGTGATACCCAAACGTATCATTTTCGCCTTGTTTATCGTGCAATGTGTATACATTTTCATATAATAGGTAATAAAATGTGAATTTATACTAACCAACATGATTAGCATTGTTTTGTAGGTAAAATGTGATTTTGAGGAGCTAAAATGCATGTTGGAACAATATCGGAGTTGGACTTGGAATCGAGCACGGAAAAGGCATTGGACTGCACAATATAAAGGGGCTCCGCAATGGAGCCGTGTCACACTGCCATCGCGGAGGCATTCTGCCTGGAGGGTGAAATAATAGTCAAATTCCAGTGGAGCCTCGCGACAGCTCCGTGGCACGGAGGCAAGCCTCCGCGTTGCATGCCGTGCCACGTTGATGCTATATACCCGAACCCCAAATTTCCAGTGAGGGTCCGCGTCCACGCCGTGTCACGGAGGCAGTGCTCCGCGATGCACTCCGTGACACGTTGCTTGTTATTCCGGGAAAAATTCCCACTAGTATAAATTGAACACTTAAATGTATTTTTCATAATTCAGACTTGGTGGAGCAAGGACGTGGGTTACAGGCAGTTGAGGGACGAAAAGTTCAGGGTTTTTTCTCTCCTTATTTCGTCTTTCACTCAATTATTTGTATGATTAACACTTGTTTTAGGATGATTAATCCACAAATGAGTGGCTAATTCCCTTCCTTGCTGAGGTTATGAACATTTGTGATGAATTTTGATTATTAAGTATATGGTTTTTCATCTTCTTCTTCCACGTTGTTCTAATAATTCTTGTTTCTACTGCATTGGTGTGTGGCCGACATTAATGTATATCTAAAAAGTCCGATTTCACTCGAGAGAGCACAAAATTGGAAAGTTGTGAATTAATAGGGTATTGTTCTTAACTTGATTTGGGAAAATTGAGTTTTGATGTGCTTTCCTGATAGAAATATACTTGAAAGCCGTATTAGTCAATTGAGGAACCGGAATTGTATTGCTAGGTCATGAATTGCATTTGATCACAGAAATGTAGACGGATGGTTTATGATTTTTAA
Source organism: Datura wrightii (assembly GCA_035772735.1). Taxonomy (NCBI): domain Eukaryota; kingdom Viridiplantae; phylum Streptophyta; class Magnoliopsida; order Solanales; family Solanaceae; genus Datura; species Datura wrightii. The sequence continues at coordinate 177,484,959 of JASDFA010000001.1, read as the reverse complement.
GTGAGATTAAATGCGAGAGTTTTAATCTCTAGGCTAATGTTCTTGGCTAGCAATTGGAAGAGAAGATTAACCAATGTATGATGATAATCAGTTCATTACATGTTCTTAACCTTGGCATGCTCATATCCATAGTTTAAATTCAAAGTAGATAATTGTTAGTAGTTTGAGTACATAATTTATAAAACAAACTTTTCAATTGTTGGTTACGTTGTTGTCAGCATATATAGAAGTGAGATAGAATATAGTATACTTAAGCAATTTTTACTTATCCAGAGTCTCCTTGGATCGATACTTGGCTTACTTAAGCCACTTACTACTTGTTTGACCACGTGCACTTGTGTGTCGGTTTTTAACCCCTACCAAAGCACCGAGCAAGTTTTTGGCGCCGTTGCCGGGGAGACTAGGCAATTGGTGAAATTGTATTAAGTGTAAATTTACTGTATTTTTATTTTATTTTCTTAAGTGTTGACAACTTGGTCTTAGCCTGTATTTTGCAGACTTGATTTCTGTGAACACTGGCAAGAGACAAAGAGCTGGTGGAATCTTATATAGAACCTGAACGTATATTTCATAGTAAACGCAGAGAAGCTCTATAAAAGAAGCTGCAGTTGCTCAGACAGACTATTATGGAGCAACAAAATCCACCGGTTGTTAGGGCAGTGTTAGTGCCCGAAGAAGCAGCAGCAAGGCCGGTTCGCGAGGTGGCAATCCCACATGCCAACAATGTAACATCCAGTATCCGCAAACCAGAGCCTGGAGGGAGATTTGAACTCAAGCAAAATATGGTGCAACTGTTGCACACAAGCGGGCAATTTACCGATCTCCCTCATGAAGATCCACAACAACATCTCCAAAACTTTTTGGAGATAAGTGACACTTATATACCCGCTGGAGTGTCACCTGATTATGTTCGGCTTACATTATTTCCATTCTCATTACTTGGTGAAGCCAAGAGGTGGTTGAAAGCTGAGCCACCAAATTCTATTTCAACGTGGGATGATCTTGCACGAAAGTTCTTGATAAGATTTTTTCCCTCTGGTAAAACAGCCAGACTTAGAAGTCAAATTCTAAGTTTCAAACAGAGGGAGGGGGAAAATTTGTATCAAGCCTGGGAAAGATTTAAATCCATGTTGCGGGACTGTCCTCATCATCATCAGTCCAATGAGGTGTTGGTACACACATTTATTGAGGGTTTGGAACCCCATACTAAAATTTTGCTAGACTCAGCAGCTGGAGGGCAAGCGCTGGAAAAGACTTATGAGGAGCTGTACACTTTGTTAAATCGGATTTCACAGGGCAATCCAGAATGGAATGCTGATTCATCACGAGGTGCGGCAAGGAAAGCAGCAGGAGTGCTTGAAGTTGATGGATTTACAGCTATCGCTGCACAGATAGCTGCCTTGCAGAATCAATTGAACAACCACTTTAGCAACATGAATTTGAACCAGCCTTCAGCTTCAGTTAATGCAGTCCAGCAAATGTGGTGTGAAGTGTGTGGTAGCAGTGAGCACTAAGCTGAGTGCTGTGGAGCAAACCTAGATTCGGTTAACTTTGTGGGGAATGCACAAAGAAATCAACAGCAGTATGGTAGTGGCTACAACTCAAATTGGAGGAACCATCCAAATTTTTCATGGGGTAGCAACAACCAACAAGGCCAAAGTTCGGGTCAGGGTATGCAAAGAAATCAAGGAGGGAAACAGAACTACCAATCTCAATTCAGAAATCATAGTGCCCCTCCTCCACCACCATCACCCAGCATTGAGGAGATGTTCAAGACCATGATCGCTAACCAGGCGCAATTGCAGGCTGACTATGTTAAATTGGCAGCCGAAGTGAAAAATAATTAGTTAGCAACCAAGGCTCTTGAGTATCAATTTGGGAAATTCGCTAGTGCCCAAAATACAAGGCCCAGAGGAGGACTGCCTAGCGACACGGATCCTAATCCGAAGCAGGTAAATGCAGTGACCACAAGGACTGGTTTGCAGCTGAAGGAGGTGGAACCAGAAAGACCACCTCAAAAGTCAGGAGCAGCAGAAGTTGAGGGGGAACAAAGTTCGGAAAGGGGGAAGACCAAAGAAGCTGAATCAGAAAGACCTCCACCCCCGTTCCCTCAACGACTCAAGAAACACAAGGAGGAGGCGTGTTTCAAGAAATTCATGGAGGTGCTTAAACAGGTACATGCTAACTTACCTCTTGTTGATGTCTTGCAGGGAGTGCCTAAATATGCTAAATACATTAAAGACATCGTGGCCAACAAAAGTCGCTTGACTGAGTATGCCACGGTGGCTTTGACGGAGGAGTGCACTTCCCGGATCCAAAATAGACTGCCCACGAAGCTAAAGGACCCTGGAAGTTTTACTATCCAGCTTACTATTGGGTAGAGTATCCGAGCTCGTGGATTGTGTGACCTGGGAGCGAGCATAAATCTGATGCCATCTTCGGTATTCAGAAAGTTGGGTCTAAGGAGTCCTAGACCTACAACAGTAATCTTACAGTTGGCGGATCGATCCTTAGCTAGGCCGGATGGCATTGTTGAGGATGTTCTAGTGCAAGTGGGCTCCCTAATTTTCCTGGTAGATTTTATTGTTCTGGATTTTGAACCAGACGCGGAAGTCCCATTTATTTTGGGACGACCCTTCTTGGCAACCGGGAAAGCATTAATTGACGTAGCTGCGGGTCAACTTACAATGCGAGCACATGACAAGGTAGAGGTGTTCGATGTGTACAAAGCACCCAAGCTCCCGATGGTGAATGAAGAACTCTCGGTGATTAATGTAATTGATCATGGTAATGCGAAACAAATGAATGATTCCCGAGAGTTGATGGGAAGACCACCGGATAGGTGTGAACACTACTGGGGGGAGGACAATGATCGTGAGAAATTGTCCATCACCCTAGCGGACAATTGAGCATAAAGGACGTTGAGCCGCGACGGTAAACCAGGCGCTGCACGGGAGGCAACCCGTGAAAAATATATATATTTTTTTCTTTTTATTTTGTAAAGTGTAAATAGATTTTTCTTTTTCTTTTTCTTGATTTATTACAAAATTTTTTGTGTTAGTTAGTAATTTTTTTTTTCAGTTAGGTGAAACCTATTAATCTAACCAATTTTATTTAGTGAGATGATTTTCAGGTTAAACGGAGAAAAATGTGCACGGAATCGTGAAGGAATAGGCGAGGTATGAAAAAATTAATAAAATGCAGAGACAGTGAGCTGGGGCGATAGCTCCGTGTCACGGAGGAGGACCTCCGCGTTACCCTCCGTGACACGTTGAGGTGTAATCTGGAATTTTCAAAAATTCCAGTAAGCTATCGCGATGGCTCCGTGTCACAGAGGCAGTGCACCGCGATGCACTCCGTGACACGTTGCCATATAAATTGTGACGAGTCACACCGGGTTGCCGGGTGACCCGCGTGTTTTCTACATTTTAAACCCCCGATTTCTCCCCTTTTTCCCTCATTTTTACATTCCTCCGCGACCAAACTTCCTAAAATCCCTCCCCCATCAACGTGCCACGGTCTAAAGCAAAAAATTATCAAGTTTTCTTCGGTTCTTCAACTTTGAGGTATGTTTTCCGATTCTCTCTCAGGTTTTTAGTGATTTCATTCGAATTTAAGCATGACAGGTGAGATAAATCACCCTAAGTCAAAATTGAGCATGAATTTGAGTATTTATTGATTGATAAATGTTCGGAATGTTGTAATGAGCATTTGAACTTGTCGATTGTATGAATTATTCGAGTTTGATTGCGAAATTCAATTCTAGGGCTTGGTTGTTGGAATCAAAATTGGTAACTTGTTAAATTTGTGAAATATATGTCGGGTTGTATGTATTGAATGAGATAAGTCGTTGTAGAATATTGTTTGAATGAAATAGACGACGAATTCTCGGGTTTTTGGGAAAATGTTGAAAATTGTTCAAATTGGGTTGGTTGTATAGGTTCATGTATACAGAATTTTTGTTGTTGTTTTTGTATCGTTGTTTTTAGTTGCTAAGTGCGATGGTTGAATTGCTAGCGATGGTAGTGATTGGGACTAGCTGTACGAAGTCTGAGTAGTACGCAGAAGTGATACCGTCGAATTTTTTGTTGTGAACGCACTAAGCATGAATTGTATAGCTGGTATTTTGGTGTAAATAAAGTTATTCTTGCCGTATTGTTATCACTGTAGCTAAGGACTAAGTGTGGGGTAAACTGTTAACCCAACCTTAGCCGAAGCTAATATCTATTTAGCTTGACATTGCGCTTGTTTATTTGTGTTGACAGACAAAATGGCAAGCAGGCAAGATAAAGGTAAGGGTGCATCAACTTCAGACGCCGGGAGGAAAAGACTTAGACTGGGCACAGCAGTGCCAGCTGCACCAGCAGTTCCACGCGGCCAGCGCCGCCAATACAGAACTAGATGGGTAACTGATGAGGGGAAGAAGTGGTATGCCAAGCATAAAGAAAACAAATACTTCCCCGAGGAGCATATTGCACGGGAACCATTAGCACAGGAGTTCCCCCGCATAGTTCAAAGGATCAAGGCAGCTGGGCTCAGCTTCATATTTCAGGAGCCCAAGGAGTGCAACCTACATCTAGTCCGGGAGTTCTATGCTAATTGGAACCCGGCAATCAGAAGCCACACAATCAAGATCAGAGGGCAGATAGTCACTCTGGAACCCCAGCAGCTAAATGCCATCATCGGAGCGCGGGACATAGACACCCACGTTCTCCGCCAGCTGAACATCACCCCACCATATGCCGATATCAGACACACATTGTGTGGGGCTCGATCCATAGCCAGATGGAGCAGACATAAGGAAAGGGGTTACCACCAAACTCTGCCGTATTCTCAAATGAACAGGGAGGCCAGAATATGGCTGAAGATAGTCTGCTCGTGCCTAATCTCGGGGGTGCACATGACTGATGTGACCCGAGACCGTGTTTGCATGGTGTATGCCCTGATGAAAGGGCTGGAGATTAATGTTGGGGCGGTCATCATATCCGCCATGAAGAGAGCCCGCCTACACCAGGGCCACAGGTATGGGTTCGGTGGACTAATCACCACCTTTCTCCAGGGCCTCGACGTCGAGGAAGAGGCTTTGGATTACATCCCGCAGTTGGAGCGGTGGGCCTTGGACGTGACCAAAACTAAGGCCCCCGACACCACACACGGGCCAGTGCTGACACTTGGCGAGCGACATGCTCTTGACGACTAGTACATGGCACGGATGTTTGGAATGCAAATGCTTCAGCTCAAGATCGGTGGGAGACCAGCCACGGAGGAGGAGCTATGGCAGCTCGAGTTGGATTACCCGTTTGGCGAAAATGCCAGGGCTCTATGCCGAGTGGGGCCAGCCTTTGTAGAGCCGACTGATGATGATGTCCCCACGGATGAGGAGACACATCGGGAGGACTCCGATGTGGAGTCCGATGACGACGAAGGAGGCGACTCGGACATGGGCGATGAGGCAGCAGCACCTGATGAAGAAGTGGAATACTTTGACTGATCAGGGAGTTCCACCACCCAATTTGTGATTTTTCATTTTTGTGAACACTGGGGACAGTGTTCGATTTAAGTGTGGGGTGGGGAGTAGTTAGGTGCTGGGGCTGGGCTGGTTTGCTTGTATGCCTTTCTCTATATTTTTGTATGTATGTTTCCCTGTGTTTGTGAATTGCAAAATGTTTTGTATTTGTAAATATTTGTGGTATTGATGTGTGTTGTGGAATGTTGTTGTTGCCAGCTAAGTCTGTAAATAATTTTGTAAATATTCTCTTATTTTTTATCGAAATGATCGATATTTTTAAAATTTTGTGAAAATATTTTGTTCAGGTTTAAAAATATTTTGTAAATAATTTTTCCATCGAAATGATCAATGTTTTGCAAAATTTTTCAATGTTTATTTTGGGTTTCTCGGAGTTTGTTTTCGGTTCTTTTACCGAGAATAGTCCCATTGAACCGACGTCATAGTTAGTGATTGTTCCCTATGATGGATGGATGACGACCGTCTTAAGGGAAATGTAGTCGGTAGGAGTAGTGATTTTAATTTATTTTCAGTTTTGTTTTGGTGGATTGCATCACGGAACCTGTAGTTACTATATAATTGTGAAATGTTGGTTGCGTGTTATACATGATATTCAAAATGTAAAGGTGATTCGTATGAAAGCATGAAATTTTGCAAATATGTTGAGATACCTAGGCTGTAGAGTTCGATTCGGTGTGATTGAGGCTTAATTTTTGAATTCATGTAATTAGCTAATTAAAGAGTCTGTGAATGCATCTTGAGTCGAGCATGTGCATGAAGTGTGAAGTGAGGTATTGTATTCCATGCTATTGTGAAGTGTCTAGAACTTGCCTGGTGTGTGTACAAAACGAAATGAAGGAGGTGTATTGTTGGAAAGGATGTAGGCATTTCTTTGTTTTAACCGAGAGTTTCTATTTTTTTTCTTGTCATACTCCCCTTTTTATGTGATTGTATACCCTAGTCAGCCCGTTGAGACTTTAGCCTATTATTTCTTTCTTTTGTCCAAAAAGCTTAAACTGAGCTTAATTCTTTCGTTTCATTAGCCGTAAAGTCTATACAAAACTCTTAAGCGCTTAAGAAAAGAAAATAATTTTCCCAAAGTGTCAAAGAGTGAGAAGGGTGAAAAGAAAAAGAAAAGCAAAGTGAGGAAAGAAAAGAAAAGGTTGAAGGTGCATTTGCTATAACTAAATGATAATGAAGGTGCATGAAAAACCTTTGTTTTTGTGTCAAGTGTGCTTGATGAAATGGGCCATACCAAAGTAAATCATCATGAATGGGATGATGAAAAAAGAAAAGAGAGAAACAATGTCCATACGTAGATGGGAATGTGTTGAAAAGGCGCTTAATGATGCTAGTGACTGTTATTGGCTAATCCAGAATGTACTAGTTCCATAGCTTCCATAACAACCCATTAAAGTCCTACGTGATCTTACATTGCATTTCTTTATATTAGTGGAGTAATACACTAAGGGCAAGCTTATGGGTCATGACATGATGCATGTGAATTCTTTTGGGAGAGAGAGTGAAATAAATTTCTACATGCCCCTATTTGAATGTTTGTGTGTCACATGAGCATAAAGGGGAAGATTCTCTTGAGTTGTGAGGGCACATGCTTGATGAAAGATTGATTTTCATGTCGGATATCTTGATTAGCTGATTTGCATGAGTTTGCCGATATCGAGAGTCGATTCTTAAAGTCTAGGAAGTCTTGATGTATTGTGTTACACCCCGTAGAATTCCCGGCACTTAGATGACCTATTACCACGTTGGTTAAGCATATTTGAAGGCCATACGTGTTGGAGAAAGGGCCGGGAAAAGATTAGACGAGAAGCCTGTCGAACCATCGCGGAAGGAGCCGAGGCAGAACCCCTCCGCGATGGCAGCGTGTCACGGAGGAGGAGCCTCCGCGTTGGCTCCGTGACACGTTGGCCTTGTCCAGGCCCAAGTATATAAAGCCCCACTTCGGTTTTAAATGATAGAAACTTATAAAAATTTCCAGAAAACGTAGAGAGCAGAGAGGGATGAAGGAAATTAATTAATTTCCGTCCGATTACACTGCCAAACGCTGCCCAAACTCAAATTAATCCCAGATACCGAAGTATTTAGCAGCAGAGAGCATTCCTACGGATTCAGTTTCGTAAAATACGGCCGACGAATCGTCGAGCCACCGAGCCAAGGTAAGTGGAATTGCTCTAAATTAGTGTCTATGTGTTCCTAGCTGTGAAGTGAATATTTCTCCCTTCTAGGCCGCTGAAAATAGCGAGTTTCTAGCCGTCTTTCGATAAGCCTAAGTTTAGGCTATAAACTATATCGAAAGTGACGTTGCCTTTTGAAATAAAGTTGTATTTAGTGTTAATTGATATGTTTATGAATGCAGTTGGGAGAAAACAGTTGAAGTACCGGCCGAGCCTCGTACGACAGACGAATAATACAAGGATAAGGTATGTAAAGTTAATTCCTTCGGCAAGTTAGTAATCCAGTACGATAGATAGCGTGATGTACAGAAGAAAGAACTTATAAGTCAAGCACTAAGTCCAGTTGGAATTTAGTAAGCGTGTTTTTGTGATATTATGATATACATATACTCAGAATCAAAGTTAGTAAAGCAACATCAGATAGTTAGATGATACCTCAGTTACAGTATAGGCAGACAGTCAGATAATATCTCAGATACAGTATAGTTCAGTATTGCGTTATTATGAACATTGGTACAACATGAGAAACATTGGGCTGTAACGTGTACGAGACCTATCAGTGTGTAATGTGATATGCCATGTTAAGATATGGTTGTATTCAGTTGAAACCCCGTATGATAATGCAATACCCGTAGAGCTATTCAGAAATAGAATAGCAGACTAAAATGAAGTTTAGAAAGCATGTCAGGAATAGTAAATCATGATACTATAGAAAGTCAGTATACAGCATAGTTCAGTAGAAAGACTATATTCGTACATACATATATAGTACTTCCAGCCTCAGCATGTATTAAGCATGTACATATTTCTATCACTAGTCCAGCATATAGCGTATACAGAAACCCACTAAACAGCAGAGTTTTCAGCAGAAACATTATCTTATATAGCATTTGTTCAGTACAGCCGGCAGAAGACTATATTCATATTTATATATCATTACCAGCCTCAGCACGTATTAAATACGTACAGATTACTATCATTAGCCCAGCATGTAATATATATGATACTTTACCCCTATTAGCCTCAGCATGTGAGATACACAGACAGTGTTACCAGTCGAGACCGTTGTATTGTTTGGGGTTGGATTACCTAGCATCCATGACCGCCCAGGGTTAATACCAGCGGTACTGACGCCCGGTGGGGCGCTGCATTACTTGCCTGCAGGTACTTATAGCCGAGCAGGTGACACTACGTAACTTCCTGTCAACAGTCGGGTATTCAGCTCCTGTCATCCGGAGACTGAATTCCAGAGGTGTATTTCAGTTCTTTTGTTTTACAACACGGGTAGGTTGGGGCCCTGTCCTGATCATTTCTATTGCTATTCTTAGAGGCTTGCAGTCTATATATTCCCTGTGGTCAGATGAGCCGGTCATGTGAGGCCGTACAGTTGTTTAGTTGCTAGTATTCTTGCTTTCTTTTACTTTGGCCGTGTGGGGCCATAGTTTGCCAGTAGTGGTGACCTTGCCGGTCACGTAGTTCTTTTCATGCGTTATGATTGAGTTGCAGATAACTAGACAGCATGGTGGCCTTGTCGGCCCGCATAGGTTCCTCTGAATTAGTATGTTTCTGGTCATCTGCTAGTACAGGTACAGAAGGCTATAGGCCAACGGGCCGGGGGCTGTATTTACAGCCGTTATATAGCCCTTTGTTTCCAGAAATATGAGTTAGAGCCAGCCAGGCACCAGATGTGCCCAGGCTTAGCAGTCCAGCAGGTCAGGTCCTAGTAGGGCACTAGGTGCCAGTCATACCCCCCAAGGCGGGGCGTGACAAACTTGGTATCAGAGCAGGTCGTATCCCAGGGAGTCTGCAAGCCGTGCTAAGTAGAGTCTTGTCTATGGATGTGTTGTGCACCATATACTATAGGCAGGAGGCTGCGAGGCATGATATGATAGTTACCCTTCTTTCTCAGTCAGTCGTGCTTTAGAGCGGTACAGTATAGGGTTGAGTCCCTGAGAACTCACCGTATTCTTTGGTTACAGATACAAAGACAGATCAGTATTACCCTATCACAGGAAGAAGATCAGAAATAGCAACGGAAGAGAGCATCAGTCAGTTACATGATAATTACAACAGTAGGAGGAGGTATCAGAGACCTCCCAGCGTGATACTGTTATTGGCATTATTCCCAGTATATGTTGATAACGTCAGAATAGGAAGTCAGAAATATAATGTATATATGAGTTGATTCATTTATAGCTATATGAGATCTGATTATGATTACAGATAAGGTCAGACCACCGGGTAGGTATAAAAAAAAAAGGAGAGGGAAAATGTAGGAATCCCAAATACATCCTTTTGAATTTAGTACAGTTGAATGTTTTTATTTGCTGCACTAAGAAAAGGGCTATCCCTACCTCCTGATTTTGATGCCAGTATAGTAAAGGGGCATAAGACTTGAGATGGGGTTGCCAAATCAAGCAGTAAATAAAGATGGGCTGATTGATCCTAGTAAGTATTAGAAAGTATAAAGAGCCCTCATGATTATGTAAGTGGTGTGGACCCTTATGATAACACGCTAGTAAAGAAAGTAAGACTGCTAGTCTACCCGAAGTAGGGGTAACAGACCGGCTAGTGATGAATGCCTAATAATAGTCAAGTTTGAGTCAGAAAAAGGCCAAGTCCGCCATATACGCTAACAGATAGCAAGACATACCTGTAAGATTATAGTACGATCTAGTTGTGACCTCGAAAGATATAGAGGTCATGTGAATCAGATGGGCTTGAACATACGCCAGAAGAAGTATGGGCCGAGGCTTAATCAGTAATCTCATTAGCAATGAAGGGCAGGTACCAAGAACCCCAGAGTTCAGTCTAAGCAAGATGAGAGGAAGAAGCAGGAATGTCAGATCTTGTGGGGAAATTAGAACTACCCCGGATTGATAAAGTATCGTATTAAGGATTAAGCTTCGTGGTGACAGTAAGATTGTGGTTCAGAATACCACAGTATGTCCGCTATGGAAAAGTTAAGAAGTTACCCATACAGCAATTCTAATCTAGTGTGGCCTAGAGATAAGGCCCAGCAGATAGACATGGGCTCTCAATATATACCTGGTAAGGCTACAGGATTCGAACGTTGACCCCCACATCGCAAGAGTGGCGGAATTTCAAACAGCAGACAATAACTAGAATGTTTATGATGTTACTTTCAGAATGGGGTAACAATGCAATGAAATGATAAGTCGGGGCAAGAGATGGTATTAGGCCGTAGAAGCAATGTATCATGTACGATGTGAGACTCAGCAGAACCTGTCAGAGATTATGAACTACCGCAGAAATCAGTACATGTTGTACGTAACTAGCGATATATATGTATACAGATCATAGATATGCTGTGAGTGGTTGCCTATAAGGGCTATAATCGCAGATGCTGATTAGTAATAGAAAGCCTACACAAATTGCATTGCAGGACAAAAAAAAGAGAAAGAAGAGAGAAGAAAGAAAGAAAAGAAGAAGAGAAAGGGCGGATTAAGTGTGAGTTACGTATGAAGTCATAAAAACTATCTCAGTTTTCAGTTATTAGATTAACAGACTTATGTGTTGTTGTCAGATTTAGGCTCTAGAAGCTTACCTGAGTTATTGACCTAAGACAGATGGCTAGATGATAAGGGCGCAGTTAGACAGTCTACCAACCAGCTGTCGCCTGCATCAGCAGGGAGGCATCCCTGAAGATCGGTAACAGTAGTGCATGTGCCAGAACCAGGATTAGAGACCGAATAGGCAAATTTCAGAGATTAGCAATACCATAATTGTTCTAGCATGCTAAGTGGTCATACGTCGTTTTCCCAGCCTCGTGGGCGATAATCGGCCTTAGTCAACCGAGCAGTGGTTATGTACAACACCTCATAAGTCAGCCGACCGTCCCAGTCAGAATACCCGTGGGTACCCCAAGGGAGGGTCCACATCAGCAGGCAGCGATAGACTAGTATTTCAGCTGGTTTTCGTAAGATATTTAGATACAGAGCCCTAGCAGAAGGCCAGTAGTTACAGAATAGCCTATGAGACCGAGAATTCCCCAGAACAGCAGTATAGATCCAAGTGGATACACACAAGGCGTAAGAAATTAACGGTACCCTGCTAGCATAGTGTTTATTAAGACCAGGGGATCAATAGACTCCCCGTGAAGGTCCAGAGATCGATCGCCTGGGAGTAAGTTGATTAAGTGCAGCCTTACAGTGGTTTAAGAAAAATAACAAGAGCAATTAGATGCCCACGAGTTTGCGGTTATGCACGAACTATAAGTACTCAAGTAGTACAGTTAGAGCATTACTAGACTACTGTCACCTTCGGGTTATTCAACCTGACTATTCAGTTATTTAGGGTTATGCAGCCAGATCGTTAGAGGTCATGATCAATATCAGGATCCTCGGATCAGATAAAGGAACAAGGTGCACAGACGGTCGTTCAGGTTACCTTAGCAACAAGTAGCCTTAGCATACGGCCAGAAGGCCAGATAAGCTCGGTCTATACCGGTAGATTACTTATCAGATTCTCCGGCATAATAAACCAATATGACCGTTAGTTATATGTCAATTGTGGTAAATGTGAATTTTAGTTGAGTTCAGTAGCTTTTGGTCACATTGTGTCAGAGGCTGGTGTACAGACAGATATACAGAAAATCGAAGTAATGAAGATATAGCCAAGATTTACCACTCCAATCGAAGTACGCAATCCCTGCGGTTAGCCGGGTACTACAGAGGGTTTGTGGACGGATTTTTCACTTTAGCAGCACCTCTGACTAAGTGGACATAGAAGGCAGAAAAGTTCCAGTAGACTGAGGAGTGTGAGCAGAACTTCCAAGAGTTAACAGCCAGGTTAACCTCAGCTCCAGAGTAGTATTGCCAGAAGGTACAGAGGATTGGTGCAGCATGGTAAAGTAACAGTTTATACTTTCGGGTAATTGAAGAAAAGTGAGAAGAATTATCTTACCCACGATCTGGGTATCACCCAGTTAGCTGCAGTAGCTTATGCCTGAAAAAGCAAAAATTTTGTATCATCCAGGAAGGGCTAATATGGTGGCAGACGCCCTTAGCTATAGATCTATGGAGAGTTGGCATACTTACCACCTAAACAGCGGAAGTAGACCCGAGAATTTTACTAGTTAGCCGGTCTAGCCGTTCGCATAGCAGAAATAAAGGATAACAGAACGATAATACAGAATATCGCAACATTACGGTTAGAGGGGGAAGTAAAGGAACGGCAGTATAGAAACCCTAGCCAGGTTTAACTTGAACACAAGATTCAGTAAGGAGAGGTGACATATTTTCAGATACCCGGGGATGAAGTGTGGCGATATAAGGCCGCATTTGTAGTCCAGATATTTTGGGGCCTCGCCAGCAGTTTATGAGCGAGGTACATTACGCCCGCTATTCCCTTCATCCCGATACGACAAAGAGGTACCATGACATTAAAAAGAACTACAGGTAGCCCAGTGTCCTAACTGCCAACAGTTGAAGGCAGAATATCAAAAACCAGGCAGGTTAGTTAGAACATAGTTGTGCCTCTTTGGAAATGAGAAGCAATGAATATGAATTTTGTAGCGAGAATTACCCCGTACTAAACACAGACATGGCTCTATATGAGTGATAAGTGACAGATTGATAAAAATCAACTCATTCTTGCCGGTAAGAACTACTTTCTTGGCCGAAGATTATGCTGAGTTGCATATCAGAAAGATAGTCAGATTACATGGAATACCAGTATCCATTATTTCAGACAAAGGAGCACACTTCACAGCTAGATTCTGGCAGTCATTTTAGAAAAGTTTGGGAGCGTGGACTAATTTAAGTGCAGCGTTCTATCCTCAGACAGATGAGCAGGCTGAGCATACAACGCAGACGCTCGAAGTCATGTTGCGAGCGTGTGTGCTAGATTTCAGTTATAGCCAAAAATGAGCATTTACCATTAATCGAATTTGTCTCCAGAATTAGAATCCATTCATCCGGTCTTCTATGTAGCTATGCTGAGGAAATGCATAGGAGGCCCGTCCAGTGTAGTCCCAGTTCAGAATATCCAGGTTACGACTAGACAGAAAGATTCGCAGATATAAGGACCAGATATCCTCACCCTATTTCAGGTCTAGTCAGGCGACAGGTATGTCCGTATTATTATTTATGCAGTATCTTATGGTTGTATGTCTGTAAATGATAAAGGAAAAAATTGATATATGGTCATCCAGTGGATCTTAGAATATTGTGTGCAGTGCCCGTGTTGGACTTTTCTGCATTTCAGGTTTTTGCGATAGTCCATATTACAGGGGAAACTCTGCCGAAATTCTTCCAGAAAGTAAAGTAATCAGTCCTCTAGATAACAGTATACATTCGAGGATGAATGTTCTTAAGGGGGGAGAATGTTACACCCCGTAGAATTCCCAGCACTTAGATGACCTATTCCCACGTTAGTTAAGCATATTTGAAGGCCATACGTGTTGGAGAAAGGCCCGGGAAAAGATCGGACGAGAAGCCTGTCGAACCATCGCGGATGGAGCCGAGGCAGAGCCCCTCCGCGATGGCAGCGTGTCACGGAGGAGGAGCCTCCGCGTTGGCTCCGTGACACGTTGGCCTTGTCCAGGCCCAAGTATATAAAGCCCCACTTCGGTTTTAAATGATAGAAACTTATAAAAATTTCCAGAAAACGTAGAGAGCAGAGAGGGACGAAGGAAATTAATTAATTTCCGTCCGATTACGCTGCCAAACGCTGCCCAAACTCAAATTAATCCCAGATACCGAAGTATTTAGCAGCAGAGAGCATTCCTACGGATTCAGTTTCGTAAAATACGGCCGACGAGTCATCGAACCACCGAGCCAAGGTAAGTGGAATTGCTCTAAATTAGTGTCTATGTGTTCCTAGCTGTGAAGTGAATATTTCTCCCTTCTAGGCCGCTGAAAAATAGAGAGTTTCTAGCCGTCTTTCGATAAGCCTAAGTTTAGGCTATAAACTATATCGAAAGTGACGTTGCCTTTTGAAATAAAGTTGTATTTAGTGTTAATTGATATGTTTATGAATGCAGTTGGGAGAAAACAGTTGAAGTACCGGCCGAGCCTCGTCCGACAGACGAATAATACAAGGATAAGGTATGTAAAGTTAATTCCTTCGGCAAGTTAGTAATCCAGTACGATAGATAGCGTGATGTACAGAAGAAAGAACTTATAAGTCAAGCACTAAGTCCAGTTGGAATTTAGTAAGCGTGTTTTTGTGATATTATGATATACATATACTCAGAATCAAAGTTAGTAAAGCAACATCAGATAGTTAGATGATACCTCAGTTACAGTATAGGCAGACAGTCAGATAATATCTCAGATACAGTATAGTTCAGTATTGCGTTATTATGAACATTGGTACAACATGAGAAACATTGGGCTGTAACGTGTACGAGACCTATCAGTGTGTAATGTGATATGCCATGTTAAGATATGGTTGTATTCAGTTGAAACCCCGTATGATAATGCAATACCCGTAGAGCTATTCAGAAATAGAATAGCAGACTAAAATGAAGTTTAGAAAGCATGTCAGGAATAGTAAATCATGATACTATAGAAAGTCAGTATACAGCATAGTTCAGTAGAAAGACTATATTCGTACATACATATATAGTACTTCCAGCCTCAGCATGTATTAAGCATGTACATATTTCTATCACTAGTCCAGCATATAGCGTATACAGAAACCCACTAAACAGCAGAGTTTTCAGCAGAAACATTATCTTATATAGCATTTGTTCAGTACAGCCGGCAGAAGACTATATTCATATTTATATATCATTACCAGCCTCAGCACGTATTAAATACGTACAGATTACTATTATTAGCCCAGCATGTAATATATATGATACTTTACCCCTATTAGCCTCAGCATGTGAGATACACAGACAGTGTTACCAGTCGAGACCGTTGTATTGTTTGGGGTTGGATTACCTAGCATCCATGACCGCCCAGGGTTAATAGCTGTATCGACTCGTCCACCAGAGGACGAGGATACGTCACTCTACGGAGTGGCATGCCGTCCCGCCAGGGGACGAAGATGGGATGCCAGTTTTTCCCCATATTTGTGCCTTGATCGGCCCTTACACACCCCAGTCGAGCGGATACGCCCGGGTGCAGATTCAGGAGTCCTCCGGACTCAGATGCAGTTATAGTCAGGGGCTCAGCGAGCCCAAGTGCATACCCAGGGGACCGGCAGGATGCTTTCAGCCAGTATAGGAGATGGGATGACCGGGGTAGGGGTATAGATTCACTATTGATTGTACCTCCCGACTTATGGGGGCCGGGTAAGGTTTGTGTGTGCTATGTTATGTTATTTCATGTTATGCCATGTTATGTTAGATACAAGTATTTCAGCAGTAGCACGATACGTTTCCAAGTATGACTCTTATCCTTCCTAGTAAAGATTGAAAGAAGGTATGATTTACATTATCAGACAGTTAGTCTATTCTCTCTACTTCAGTTTCTTCAGTTATATTATTGTATTCAGATTTTGCTTCAATTATTGCTTTACATACTCAGTACCAGCGGTACTGACGCCCGGTGGGGCGCTGCATTACTTGCCTGCAGGTACTTATAGACGAGCAGGTGACACTACGTAACTTCCTGTCAGCAGTCGGGTATTCAGCTCCTGTCATCCGGAGACTGAATTCCAGAGGTGTATTTCAGTTCTTTTGTTTTACAGCACGGGTAGGTCGGGGCCCTGTCCCGATCATTTCTATTGCTATTCTTAGAGGCTTGTAGTCTATATATTCCCTGTGGTCAGATGAGCCAGTCGTGTGAGGCCGTGCAGTTGTTTAGTTGCCAGTATTCTTGCTTTCTTTTACTTTGGCCGTGTGGGGCCATAGTTTGCCAGTAGTGGTGACCTTGCCGGTCACGTAGTTCTTTTCATGCGTTATGATTGAGTTGCAGATAACTAGACAGCATGGTGGCCTTGTCAGCCCGCATAGGTTCCTCTGAATTAGTATATTTCTGGTCAGCTGCTAGTACAGGTACAGAAGGCTATAGGCCAACGGGCCGGGGGCTGTATTTACAGCCGTTATATAGCCCTTTGTTTCCAGAAATATGAGTTAGAGCCAGCCAGACACCAGATGTGCCCAGGCTTAGCAGTCCAGCAGGTCAGGTCCTAGTAGGGCACTAGGTGCCAGTCATACCCCCCAAGGCGGGGCGTGACATATTGAAGGTCATTGCATTATTAAGACCATGCATGTTTTCTTGATGATTTGCAATATTGAATGATCGGTATGACCGTAGCGTAAATTGTCGCACCATAGTGGCGAAGGTTGTGATGTAATTTGCATGAATTGTGTGTTTGTTGTTCGAGGACGAACAAGGATTTAAGTGTGGGGTAAGTGATCTTGGGCAGATTTATATGCCCAAGTGATACCCAAACGTATCATTTTCGCCTTGTTTATCGTGCAATGTGTATACATTTTCATGTAATTGGTAATAAAATGTGAATTTATACTAACCAACATGATTAGCATTGTTTTGTAGGTAAAATGTGATTTTGAGGAGCTAAAATGCATGTTGGAACAATATCGGAGTTGGACTTGGAATCGAGCACGGAAAAGGCATTGGACTGCACAATATAAAGGGGCTCCGCGATGGAGCCGTGTCACGCTGCCATCGCGGAGGCATTCTGCCTGGAGGGTGAAATAATAGTCAAATTCCAGTGGAGCCTCGCGATAGCTCCGTGGCACGGAGGCAAGCCTCCGCGTTGCATGTCGTGCCACGTTGATGCTATATACCCGGACCCCAAATTTCCAGTGAGGGTCCGCGTCCACGCCGTGTCACGGAGGCAGTGCTCCGCGATACACTCCGTGACACGTTGCTTGTTATTCCGGGAAAAATTCCCACTAGTATAAATTGAACACTTAAATGTATTTTTCATAATTCAGACTTGGTGGAGCAAGGACGTGGGTTACAGGCAGTTGAGGGACGAAAAGTTCAGGGTTTTTTCTCTCCTTCTTTCGTCTTTCACTCAATTATTTGTATAATTAACACTTGTTTTAGGATGATTAATCCACAAATGAGTGGCTAATTCCCTTCCTTGCTGAGGTTATGAACATTTGTGATGAATTTTGATTATTAAGTATATGGTTTTTCATCTTCTTCTTCCACGTTGTTCTATTAATTCTTGTTTCTACTGCATTGGTGTGTGGCCGACATTAATGTATATCTAAAAAGTCCAATTTCACTCAAGAGAGCACGAAATTGGAAAGTTGTGAATTAATAGGGTATTGTTCTTAACTTGATTTGGGAAAATTGAGTTTTGATGTGCTTTCCTGATAGAAATATACTTGAAAGCCGTATTAGTCAATTGAGGAACCGGAATTGTATTGCTAGGTCATGAATTGCATTTGATCACAGAAATGTAGACGGATGGTTTATGATTCTTAAGTGAGATTAAATACGAGAGTTTTAATCTCTAGGCTAATGTTCTTGGCTAGCAATTGGAAGAGAAGATTAACCAATGTATGATGATAATCAGTTCATTACATGTTCTTAACCTTGGCATGCTCATATCCATAGTTTAAATTCAAAGTAGATAATCGTTAGTAGTTTGAGTACATAATTTATAAAACAAACTTTTCAATTGTTGGTTACGTTGTTGTCAGCATATATAGAAGTGAGATAGAATATAGTATACTTAAGCAATTTTTACTTATCTAGAGTCTCCTTGGATCGATACTTGGCTTACTTAAGCCACTTACTACTTGTTTGACCACGTGCACTTGCGTGTCAGTTTTTAACCCCTACCAAAGTACCGAGCAATCGTCTATTGATGAAGCTCAATAATCAATACATCTCAAATATGAAATCATCCATATGAGAAGCTTTAATTCAAACATACCACAAGCTGAAAAGTACAATTGGGAGCCTTCACCCCAAAACCATGTGGTAAGCTATGCAGAGGGAATCTTTAACTCAAAACATACCACAAGCTGAAAATATAATTGGGAGATTTCTCTCCAAAACAATATGGTAAACTTAATTCGTAAAAATCATCATTCATACTTAACATGTGGGCATTGCCCAAAGCTTTATCATACTTGATAATACTAAATTCATATCGAAAACTTCTTTATAAACATGGGTAGCTTTAAAACATGCTTTTCTTTATAATATCTCATCATCATTACATATTCATCATAAATCTTACTTTTCATGAACATCACATCAATGGGCTTTTAAATTCATAAATCTAGAAACATGATTTTAAATTGAAAAAATTATAAAAATTTTCCATGCTTCATAATTCGATAATAGAATCATAATCAAATCACACCCATGTGTAGAAATAGAAAATTCATGCACGATTTGACAAAGGAATTTCATATTTTAGAAGGGGATTGGGCATGGGTGTGGAAGGAACAATCCATTCATAACCCTACATACTTGTTGGTAGTTGATTCCTACTCTTCTTTGAATGCCCAAAGGGTAACTGAAGGAAATTGAATATCACTAGCATGATCACCCTCACAATTCTCTTCTACTTTGCATGCATAGATGAAAATGTATAAAATGAACTTAACCCTTTTAAAAGCCACTATTCATAACCCAAAACATCATAGTTTAGGTGACCCTAATAGGTGACCTAACGACTCATTGCTGAGGGTCATGACTCGTGGAGTCGTCCATTAAGTACACTGCTTCGTCTGATCTTCTGGACTCCTCACGGGAAACCTGATAACCTGTTACCGGTGACCAGGACTCGTGGTCACCATCCGTGATGTACACTACCTTGCCTCGACAAATTATACTCCATGCTTACCACGACTCACCCCACAAATCATGGGGTCTAACCACAACTTATGGTGACCTTCTGTTAAGTCTACTGCCCCTTTTTTGTTTTATTTTCTTATTCCCCTCCCCACGGCTAACAAAATTACTCGTGGGGCCTGACCACGAGTCGTGGTCTCACCCATGGGGTCTTTTCTCTTCTAGTTTCCCCATCAAATTCCAGGGTCTCCCCCACGAGTCACATCACAACTCGTCGGTTGTCCTCACGAGTCTTCTCATGACTCGTTCTGAGTCGAATGCGAAATTTCAACTTTTTCTCAATTTCAACTCCCGGGTCTTATCCTTGGGCTTTCGGGGTATAACAATATCTCCCAATGGAAACATTCATCCTCGAATATTGGAAAACACACAAAAAATAGAGAAAATGCAATTATCACATTCAAATACTAATTATTTAAAATCAAAAACTAGCAGAATGACTACCTCCAATTCAAATTACACAATTGAACCAAATTCAAGAATCATACACACATCCATATACATAAAAAAAACTTGCACACATGAACTGAACATGAAAATAAACAGAGTTTTAGGGAAAAACTAACAAGTCGGAATTGAGCCGATAGAGAATAAAAATGGATATCTAGCCATCATATCCGCTTTGGCCTCCAATGTGGCTCTTTCAACATGTTGATTCCTCCATAACACTTAAACTAAAGCTACTTCCTTGTTCCTTAGCCTCAGAACCTGATGATCCAATATTTCAACCAGAACCTCCTCATAACTAAGGCTATCTTTCACACCATCACTGTCCACCGAGACAACTAGAGCTGGATCCCCCGTGCTCTTCTTCAAAACTGATACGTGAAACACAGGATGTATGGAAGATAACTCTGAGGGCAACTCCAATTTGTATGCCACCTTACCAACTCTTATAAAAATCCGGTAGGAGACAATATAGCAAGGACTAAGCTTTCCTTTCTTCCCAAATAGCATCACTCCCTTCATGGGAGATACCCTCAGAAACACCCATTCATCCACCACGAACTCTAATTCTCTTTTTCTCACATCGACATAGGATTTTTGGAGACTCTGAGCGGTTTTTAACCTGTACCTTATCATCTAAACTTTCTTCGTTGCCTCATAAACCGAATTCAATGCTATCATTGCAGCCTCACCAACCTCAAACTGTAATGCCCCGGAAGCTCAAAATTAATATTCGGGACATAAATCAAAAAATCTAGAAAACTGCAGAAAAGTTGCAGAATGACTAACTTGACGGGTCGTTAAGGGACTCAACGACTCATCAGGTCAACCGTTTGGAGAATACCAAGAGTATATTTTAGTGTTCTTAACGGATGACCCCACGAGTCATTGTCAGGTCCTACGACTCGTTAAGTCCCCCGTTCCCAAGCCGAAGTTCAGAAATTTGAGGAATTTACAGTGTACTTGACGGAAGGTCACCACGAGTCATCATCAGTAGTAACGACTCATCAGGTCCTTCATTTCCAGACCTTTCGAACCTTCTTACCAGTGCACATGACGGACGACACAACGAATCGTTTCTAGTCATGAAGACTCTTCATGTGCCCACTAGGAGTCAGTAGAAATTTTTCCAATGAACTTGACAGGAGGACCCAACGACTCGTTGGACCTGGTAACGAGTCGTTAGGTCACCCGTTAGGAACACCTGATAGTTTTTACCTGCGAATATCTAAGGGATATTTAGTAATTTCCTATTCTCCCAAGAATTAAACCACGTTGTTTTGACTTCAATTTTAGACATTTTAGTGGGGGTAATCGATCCTTTTCCTCATTCCCCACTCAAGCACACAAAAAATAGACCGTAAGTTCTCTCAAGAATTCTCAAAGCAGGAACTAGGGCAGCTTTCTTCTCCTCAATTTCTTATGATTTTCGTGGGTTCTTCATCAGGTATATGGGGTTTTAGCAAGGGGATTGTCCTTCCCTTGCGTCCCCAAAGTCCTCCTCAATTTCTTCTATCAGTTTTAAGCCCTGAGCTTTCGAGTATGAGAAGTTATATTCGTTGATTTCCCTCAGAATGATATCTATACTTATTGTTAATATAATATTTATTAGTTCTTTATCAAATTGTCAGTATTATTACAAAAGTGAATTTGAGACCTAATTTTGAGTAATGGCTTTTACTTGTTAAATTCCCTCTAATGAATGAAGAATGCTTTGGGTTGAATTCCTAGAATTTTGTTGCTATTCATATGTATTGAGTAAATATCCCATGAATGAGAATGAATTCTGCGCTGTTGAATGAAATTCCAAAAATTCTTGAAATTTTCCTTATATTACGAAGTTGTCCGTATTGTTGGCATGAATGAGCTCTCTATTAGCTGCTTAGTAATATAGCCAGTTAGGAAACAGAACTCTATCATTCTAGTCTCAGTCAGATTTTAGCAACCTCAGTATGGTCCATAAAATGTCAACTGATCAATTTGACTCTAGTTTATTTTGAGGTGTCAGTGGTGCCTCCCAATATTCAAACCCAAATTCAGATTTCAGTTAATTGGTCCATTATACAGTCATGACATTCAGCTATAGCTCTGACCAACCCCAGGACCCCAGATCAGTTATTAGTTGTTCTATAGACGGTTATGACGCTTCTAAATAAGCCGCTTTGACCAGTCTTAGAACCCAGTTTCAGAATTTGGTCTGATAAGGCTCTCAGGGTACATGCAGTTATCCATCCCTGACTAGCCTTGGGCCCCATTTTTCAGCTATCAGCTTAGTAGTTCAATTTAGGTATTCCAGTGGGAGTAGAACTTAGCATCGAGCAGGCCGGGGTTCCAGCGCACCCAGGTTCCCAAAACTATATTTCCAGTGTAGGTTTCAGTATTACTTGGCCTTATTGGCCCCAGATATATTTTTGTGATCAATCAGTTCATACCTTTATACCCTGGCAAGGTATATTGGGTCCTACCGGTGGGGTTTATACATCGGACTCCACGTCTAGCTCACGTGGTTAAATATCAATTATAGACTCTCCCACTAGTCAGTTCAGTCCAGTATCAGAATAAGTAGCTCAGTTCAGTCCAGTATCTTAGATTCAGTGTTTCAGATTTAGGGCATGTCCTTGACCATCAAACAGGGTCTTCTTGACCATTTCATATTATGACAGTAGTTTAGTTCAGATTACCTGTTGGTCATGGCGTGTCATTGCAGTTCAGACTTTATACTTAGTATGTTTCCCACTTACTTAGTACGTTCAAAGTACTGACGCATACTTTTCATTCTATATCATTTCATGATACAACTGCAGGTTTTCAGGTTCAACACAGATAGTTACTTCAGTTTCAGAGCATTTCATTTCAGCAGATTAGTGTTAGTCCTCCTTATTCGAGGGCTTTGTTTAGTAATTTCATTTGGATTTGGTTTTGTTTAGACTTAGAGTTAGCTGGGGGCTTGTCCCAGCAACTCCTCAGTTAGATGACTTTCAGACAGATATGACTTTCAGTCTATTCAGTGTATTTAAATATTTGAACCTTTACTTTCAGATTTGTTGTTCTTAAATATTTTATGTTATTATTTTAAGTTCTGCAGTGCATATTTACTCAGAATGCTAGTGAATGATAGACCAGGGGTTGACTTGGGGTCACTTGTGGCTGCAAGTACCGTGTTATGTCCATGGTGTAGACTCGGGGCATGACAAACTTGGTATCAGAGCACTAGGTTTGGAGTATCCTCGGGAAGTCTAAAAGCCGCATCAAGTAGAGTCCTTTTCATTGGTGTGAAGCGCGACACACTTATGACAAGGAGACTACGAGATGTTATTAGGAAAAAACTTCCCTTTTGTTCATGCTCTTTATCATGCGTCAAAGTCCAATTCCAAAGACGTCTTTCTAAATCATGTCCTTTTTCCTTCTAGTGAACACTGCCTCCTCGACATGGAAATGGACGAAGAGCCAAAAATGCCAACAGACCCGCTCCACCAACTCTGACAGTTCCTTAGGACGACTCTTTGTCTACTGCCGAATTCAGGGCGGCCATTCAGTTGCTTGCCCAGACTGTCACCAATCAAGTGAACCAACAGGTGGTTCCAGTAGCCACAAGTGGGTCTGCTGTTGCTGCCCGAGTGAGGGATTTCACCCGGATGAACCCTCCAGACTTTCACGGAACATAGGTGGGAGAGGACCCACAAGGCTTTGTAGATGAGATCTAAAAGATCACCCGGATCATGGATGTCAGCTCCCCCGAGAGTGCTGACCTGGTTGTTTACCAGCTAAAAGGGGTAAGCCAAGTTTGGTATGAGTGGTGGAAGGAGGGGCAGTCAGTAGAAGCAAGACCGGTTGAGTGGGAGGAGTTTCATATAGCTTTTCTGGACAGGTTCTTTCCCCGAGAGCTGAGGGAGGCTAAGATGGCAGAGTTTATGAACCTACAGCAGGGCAACCGGAAAGTGGAGGAGTATGCTCTGGAGTTTACTAGATTATCAAAGTATGCTCCAGAGATGGTGGCCGAGCTAAGGGCTCGCATGCTGAAGTTCGTAAATGGAGTATCTAATCTGGTCCTCAAAGAGTGCAGGAAGACAATGCTAATCAAGGACAATGACCTCTCTAGTTTAATTGTGTATGCCTAGAAGATTGAGGCAGAGAATCTGAAAGATATGGAATGTAAGAACAAGCGAGCAAGAAGTGGTCATATAGATTTTGGCCACCAGAGATCTGGCGGTGGTAGCCTCCCACAGCAGCAATAGTAGAGGGCCCCATCACTTAGCTCAGCCAGCATCCAACCTTTCGGTCTATCCAGGATCGAAGGGGTGGGTCTTCTAGCACTCAGTCTCAAGCCCACAATACAGGAAATAAGTATCCAGCTTATCCCAAGTGTGGTAGGAATCACCCAAGAAAATACCTTCAGGGACGAGAGGGTTGCTTTGGGTATAGACAACTAGGACACAGGCTCAGGGAGTGCCCATCAGCAGGGCGAGGGAGATCGCAATCCACTACCTCATCAACTCCAGCAGGCCGACCAGCTCAGCAGGCCAACCCATCAGGTACAGATGGCGGTCGATGCTAGAATCATTTTTATGCTCTCTTTTCTCATTAGGATTAGGAAAGCTCACCTGATGTAGTTACTGGTATGTTACGTCTCTTTCACCTAGACGTGTATGCCCTCATATATCTAGGAGCTACTCTTTCGTTTGTAACTCCTTATGTAGCAGTTCAGTTTAGCATCAGTCCAGAGGTCCTATCAGAACCCTTCTTAGTTTCCACCCTAGTTGGTGAGTCAGTTAGGGCCAGCCAGGTGTGTAGAAGCTGCCCTGTCTCAATCTTGAATAAAATCATACCAGCTGATCTTGTAGAGCTAGATATGGTTGACTTCGACCTTATTCTCCGAATGGATTGGTTACACTCCTGCTACGCCTCAATTGATTGCAGAACAAGAGTTATCAAATTCTAGTTTCCTAATGAGCCAGTTTTAGAATGGTCGGGCAGCAGTTCAGCACCTAAGGGTAGGTTTATTTCCTACCTTAAGGCCTAGAAACTCATTTCCAAAGGGTGTCTATATCATTTGGTTCGGGTAAAGGATTCCAACTCTAAGACCCTAACCATTCAATCAGTTCCAGTTGTTAACGAGTTCCCAGATGTATTTCCTGAGGATCTTCCCGGAGTTCCCCCTAAGCGGGAAATAGACTTCGGAATAGATCTCCTCCCAAACACTCTACCCATCTCCATCCCTTCTTACAGAATGGATCCAGCGGAGCTTAAGGATCTGAAGGAGCAGTTATAGGACCTTCTTGATAAGGGTTTCATTAGACCCAACATTTCTCCCTGGGGTGCTCCAATGCTCTTCGTGCGTAAGAAAGATGGTATCCTCAGAATGCGCATAGATTACTGTCAGCTGAACAAAGTCATAGTCAAGAATAGATATCCCTTACCTAGAATTGATGACCTGTTCGACTAGCTTCAAGGAGCCAGTTGTTTCTCCAAGATCCACCTCAGGTCGGGATACCATCAGTTAAGGGTCAGAGAGTGTGACATGCCAGAAATAGCATTCAGAACTCAGTATGGTCACTACGAGTTTGTGGTGATTCCCTTTGGGTTAACAAATGCCCCAGTAGCCTTCATGGACCTAATGAATAGGGTTTTCAAGCCGTACCTAGATATGTTCATCATTGTATTTATTGAGGACATTCTGGCGTACTCTAAAAATGAGGAAAAGCATGCCGATTATCTAAGGTTAGCATTATAGACCCTCCGAGATCGCCAGCTATTCACCAAATTCAGCAAGTGTGAATTTTGGTTAAAGTCTGTGTCATTCTTAGTTCATGTGGTAACAGGAGAAGGGATACAAGTAGATCCTCATAAAATTTTAGTAGTAAAGGATTGGCCTAAGTCAGAAGTTTCTTGGGCTTAGCGGGTTATTACCATCGGTTTTTTAAAGGTTTCTCCTCCATAGCATCCCCTTTGACCAAGTTAACTCAGAAGAAGGTAAAATTCCAGTGGTCAGATGAGTGTGAAAAGAGTTTTCAGGAGTTAAAGACTCGACTCACTAGCGCTCTAGTTTTGACCGTGCCAGAAGGAACATATGGGTTTGTAGTATTGTGACGTCTCCGGAGTTGGACTTGGTTGCGTTCTGATGCAGCGAGGCAAAGTGATAGCCTGTGCCTCTAGAAAACTCAAAGTTCACGAGAAAAATTATCCATTGGAGTTGGCAGCATTGGTATTCGCATTAAAAATATGGAGACATTACTTGTACAGAGCTCACGTAGATGTATTTACAAATCACAAGAGTCTTCAGTACATATTCATCCAGAAGGACCTAAACCTCCGATAGAGAAGGTGGTTAGAGCTCCTGAAACATTATGACGTGAGTGTGTTGTATCTCCCGGGCAAGGTCAATGTGGTGGCTGACACCCTAAGCACTCGATCTATGGGAACTGTAGCTCACTTTGAGGAGGAAAAAGGCAGTTAGCAAAGGATGTTCACAGACTAGCCTAGTTAGGGGTGCAACTAGTAGACTCAGTCAAAGGTGGGGTAGTAGTACAAAGCGGGTCAGATTCATCTTTGGTAGTTGAAGTTAAGTCCATAAAAGATGAAGATCCAATTCTCAAGGAAGCGGTTCTCAGAAAAGAAGTTGAGGCTTTCTCCCAAAGGGGAGATGGAGTGCTTCATTACCAGGGAAGGTTGTGTGTCCCAGATATCAGTGAGTTGAGACAGTAGATTTTGGCTAAGGCACACAGCTCAAGGTATTCTATTCACCCTGGTGCTACTAAAATGTACCGCGACTTGAGGGACATTTACTGGTGGAATGACATGAAAAGAGACATCACCGAATTCGTAACTAAGTGCCTGGACTGCCAGCAAGTTAAGGTGGAACATCAAAGGCCAGGGGACACGACTCAAGATATCAGTATACCCACGTGGAAGTGGGAAATTGGATTTTATTATAGGTCTACAGCGGACTCGCCGGTAGCATGACTCAATCTGAGTGGTAGTAGATCAGATGACCAAGTCAGCTCACTTTCTCCCAGTCAAAACCACAAATTTAGCTGAGGATTATGCTAAACTTTATATCCGGGAGCTGGTTAGACTTCATGGGGTTCCATTGGCTATTATTTCAGACAGGGGTACCCAGTTCACCTCCCATTTCTGGAAGTCTTTTCAGAAGGGACTTGGTACTCAGGTCAAGCTCAGTATAGATTTTCACCCCCAGACAGATGGAAAAGCTGAGCGGACTATTCAAACTCTAGAGGATATGCTAAGAGCGTGCGCGATCAATTTTAAGGATAATTGGGATGACCATCTGCCTCTTATCGAATTTGTGTACAACAATAGCTACCATTCTAGCATTCAGATGGCCTCATTTGAGGATTGTATGGTAGGAGTGTAGATCTCCTATAGGATGGTTTGAAGTCGGTGAAGCTACTTCGATAGGGCCAGACTTGGTTCATGAGGAAATATAGAAAGTTCAGCTCATTTGAGAAAGGTTAAAAACAGCTCAGAGCCGCCATAAATCTTATGTCGATGTGTAGAGAAGAGAGTTGAAGTTTGCAATTGATGATTGGGTGTACCTGAAAATTTCTCCCATGAAAGGGGTGATGAGGTTCGAAAAGAAGGGGAAACTCAGTCCTAGGTATGTGGGACCCTATAAAATTTTGCGGCGTATCGTCAAGGTGGCCTATGAGCTAGAGTTGCCTTCAGAACTATCAGTTGTACATCCATTTTT
Source organism: Datura wrightii (assembly GCA_035772735.1). Taxonomy (NCBI): domain Eukaryota; kingdom Viridiplantae; phylum Streptophyta; class Magnoliopsida; order Solanales; family Solanaceae; genus Datura; species Datura wrightii. The sequence continues at coordinate 177,457,338 of JASDFA010000001.1, read as the reverse complement.
CCATGTATCACTTTTGAAAAAGTGTATCGGAGATCCAACCTCTGTGGTGCCATTGGATAATGTGGCAGTCAAGGATAGCCTCACCTATGAGGAGGTACCAGTCCAAATCATAGACCTTCAAGTTCGTAGATTGAGGAATAAGGAAATAGCTTCACTCAAGGTTTTATGGAGGAATCAGCAAGTTGAAGGAGCTACGTGGGAGGCCGAAGCAGATATGAGGGCCAAGTACCTACACTTGTTCTCTACCAGCTCTATTACAGTTTGATATGTGAATTTTGTTTTACGACCTGAATTAGTTGTTAAATTTAGTTCATGTAACTAAATTTTCCTTCTGACTTTGGTTGTGTTTATGAAAAGCAAAATTCAGTTCAGTTATATTCTCTAAAATGGAGGTAGTCACTTCAGTCGTTTTGAAGTTGAATGAGCAGTATTTGAATGCGTTGATTGTTATTTTTCCTGGTTTCTATGAGCTTTCTAACATTTGAGGACGATTATTTCCAAGGGGGAGATATTATGATGCCCCAAAAGCTCAAAATCAATATTCGGGACATAAATAAGACAATCTGCAAAACTACAGAAAAGTTACAGAACGACCAACCTGACGGGTAGTTAAGGGACCTGAATTCCAAGAGTATATTTCAATGATCTTAACGGACGACCCCACGAGTCGTTGTCAGGCCCTATGACTCATTAAGTCACTCGTTGCCAAGCCAGAGTTCAAACATTTGAGGAATTTATAGTGTACTTGATGAAAGGTCACCACAAGTCATCATCAGCAGTAACGACTCGTCAGGTCCTTTGTTTCCAAACCTTTCAAACCTTCTTACCAGTGCACCTGATGGATGACACGACGAATCATTTTAAGTCATGACGACTCTTCATGTGCCCACCAGGAGTTAGTAGAAATTTTTTCAGTGAACTTGATGGGAGGACCGAACGACTCGTTGGACCTGGTAACGAGTCGTTAGGTCACCCGTTAGGAACACCTGACAGTTTTTCCCTACAAATTTTTAAGGGCTATTTAGTAATTTTCTATTCTTCCAAGCATTAAACCCTGTCGTTTTGACTTCAGTTTTAGACGTTTTAGTGGGGGTAATGGGTCCTTTTCCTCATTCCCCACTCAAGCACTCAGAAAATAGACCGTAAGTTCTATCAAGAATTCTAAGAGCAAGAACTAGGGCAACTTTCTTCTCCTTAATTTCTAAAGATTTTTGTGGGTTCTTCATCAGGTATGTGAGGTTTTAGCAAGGGGATTGTCCTTCCCTTGCATTCCCAAAGTCCTCAATTTTTTCTATCATTTTTAAGCCTTGAGCTTTCGAGTATGAGAAGCATTCATGTTATTTTCGTTTATTTCGATGTCTATACTTATTGTTAATATAATCTTTATCAGTTCTTCATCAAATTGTTAGTATTATTACAAAAGTGAATTTGAGCCCTAATTTTGAGTAATGGCTTTTACTTGTTAACTTCCCTCTAATGAATGAAGAATGGTTTGGGTTGAATTCCTAGAATTTTCTTGCTATTCATATGTTGAGTAAATATCCCATGAATGAGAATGACTTCTACGCTGTTGAATGAAATTTTCAAAATTCTTGAACTTCGCCTTATATTACGAAGTTGTCCGTGTTGTTGGCATGAATGAGCTCTCTATTAGCTGCTTAGTAATTTAGCCAGTTAGGACACATAACTCTATCAGTCTAGTCTCAGTCAGATTTTAGTAACCTCAGTGTAGTCCATAAAATGTCAACTGATCAGTTTGACTCCAGTTTATTTTCGAGATGTCAGTGGTGCCTCCCAGTTTTCAGACCCAGATTTAGATTTTAGTTAATTGGTCCATTAGGTGGTCATGACATTCAGTTATAGCTCTGAAAAGCCCCAGAACCCTAGATCAGTTATTAGTTGTTCTGTAGACGGTTACGACGCTTCTAGATAAGTCGCACTGTCCATTCTCAAAACCCAGTTTCAGAATCTGGTCCCATAAGGCTCTCAGGGTACATGCAGTTATCCATCCCTAACTTTCCTTGGGCCTCAGTTTTGAGCTATCAGCTTAGTAGTTCAGTTTAGGTGTTCCAATGGGTGTAGAACTTAGCACCGAGCGATTCGGGGTTCTACCACACTCAGGTTTCCAGAACTATGTTTCCAGCATAGGTTTCAGTATTACTTGGCCTGACTAGCCCCAGATATATTTTTGTGATCACTCAGTTCATGCCTTTATACCTTGGCAAGGTATATTGGATCCTATCGGTGGGGTGTATACATCATACTCCATTTCTAGCTCACGTGGTTAAATGTCGGTTATAGACTCTCCCACTAGTCAGTTCAGTCTAGTATCAAAATAAGTAGCTCAGTTCAATCCAGCATCTCATATTCAGTGTTTCAGATTTAGGGCATGTCCTTAACCATCAGACAGGGTCCCAGCAACTCCTCAGTTAGATGGCTTTCAGACAGATATGACTTTCAGTCTATTCAGTGTATTTAAATATTTGAACCTTTACTTTTAGATTTGTTTTTCTTAAATATTTTATGCTATTATTTTAAGTTCCATTGTGCATGTTTACTCAGAATGCTAGTGAATGATAGACTATGGCTTGACTTGGGTCACTTGTGGCTTCAAGTACCGTGTTACATCCAGGGTGTAGACTCGGGGCTTGAGACAAACCATCCGATGGGCGATCTACATCTCCGCCCATAAAGAGCCTCGAACGGTGCCATTTGAATACTGGAGTGATAACTGTTATTGTAAGAAAATTCTATCATGGCAAGTGATCATCCCAACTATCTTTGAAGTCCATCATGCATGCTCTCAACATGTCTTTGAGAGTCTAGATTTTCGCTTCGCTTAACCATCCGTTTGCGGGTGAAATGCTGTGCTGAGTTTAACTTGTGTACCCAGTCCTTTTTGAAATGACTTCCAATACTGAGAGGTAAATTGAGTACCCTGTCTCAAAAAATGGATAAGGGCACTCCATTTAATCGAACCATATCCCGAATATATAGTTTGGCATAATCCTACACTGAGTCCATGGTCTTAACTAGTAGAAAGTGAGCAGCCTTAGTCAACCTGTCGACCACCACCCAAATGGAGCCATATTGTTGACGAGTACGAGGTATCCCTGTGATGAAATCGATGTTAATTTCCTTCCACTTCCAATTAGGAATGCTGATATCCTGAAGTACACCTCCTAGTATCTAATGCTCAACCTTCACTTGTTGACAGTTCGGGCACTTGGCTATGAATTTTGGAATATCCTTCTTCATGTCATTCCACCAATAGATTTCCTGTAAATCTCAATACATTTTGGTGGCAGCCGGATGGATAGAATACCTGGATCCATGAGCCTCATGAAATATCCGGATTCTCAAATCTTCAACATTCGGAACACATAAGCGAACCTGGTACTGAAACATACCATATCCCCCTTGGGAGAAGACCTCCACCTTCTGACTTTCAACGGCTTCCTTCAACTTTACCAAAATCGGGTCCTCGTCTTGTCTAGCCTTCACATCAGTCACCAAGGACGATTCTGATCCATTCTAGAAAACAACACTGCCATCGGTCGAGTCAACCTACCTAACTCCCAACCTTGTGAGTCGATGCACATCCTTCACCAGCTCCTTTCCCTCATCCACATGGGACGCACTCTCCATAGAGAGTCTAATAAGTGCGTCTGCTATCACATTAGCCTTACCCGAATGGTACAGGACACTTATATCATAGTCCATGTGTAGCTCCAACCACCTCCTTTGCCAAAGATTGAGATCTTTCTGAGTGAACACATATTTCAAACTCTTATGGTCCGTAAACACATCCACATGGACCCCATACTAGTAATGTCTCCATATCTTCAATGCGAACACCACCGCAGCCAATTCAAGATCATGGGTCAGGTGATTCTTCTCATGAACTTTCAACTATCTAGAGGCATATGCTATCAGTTTCCCATGCTGCATCAATACACACCCGAGTCCGATTCTTGAAGCATCACAATACACCACAAAACCATTATTACCCTCGAGTAGGGTCAACACAGGTGCTGTAGGAAGTCGAGTCTTCAACTCTTGCAAGCTCTTCTCACAAGCCTCCGACCATTGAAACTTCACCTTCTTTTGGGTCAACTTGGTCAAAGGTGCTGCAATAGATGAAAACCCTTAAAAAATCTTTGGTAGTAGCCAGTTAAACCCAAGAAACTTCGAATATCTGAAGGATTCAGCGGTCTAGGCCAATTCTTCACCGCCTCTATTATCTAAGAATCCACATTGATTCCCTCACTTGATACCACATGGCCCAAAAATGCTATAGAGTTCAACCAAAACTTGCACTTGCTGAACTTGTCATACAACTGACGATCCTTGAGAGTCTGAAGCACTACTCTTAAATGAGCAACATGTTCCTCCTCGCTCTGAGAGTATAGATGGATGTCATCAATAAACACGATCACAAACATATCTACATCTGGCTTGAAAACCTTGTTCATCAGGTCCATAAAAGCTATAGAAGCATTTGTTAGACCAAAAGACATAACTACAAACTCATAATGACCATACCGCATTCGAAAGGTTATATTCGGGATGTCACACTCCCGAACTCTGAGTTGGTGATACCCGAATTTGATATCTATATTTGAGAAAAACTTGGCACCCTGAAGTTGGTCAAACAAGTCATTGATCCTAGGTAAAAAATACTTGTTCTTGATGGTAACTTTGTTCAATTGCCGATAGTCAATGCATATTCGAAGAGAACCATCTTTCTTTCTAACAAAGAGAACTGGTGCACCCCCTGGGGACTTTCTCGGTCTAATGAAACCCTTATCTAAAAAGTCCTTCAACTGATCCTTCAAATATTTTAGCTTGGTTGGAGCCATCCTGTAAGGAGGAATAAATATAGGCTACGTGTCAGGAAGAAGGTCAATAGCAAAATCGATCTCCCACCCGGGAGGGGTTCCTAATAAATCATCTGGAAAGACCTCTGGGTACTCACATACTACTAGAACTGACTGGATAGTCGGTGTCTTGGACTCAACGTTATTAACCAAAATTAGATGGTACACACAACCCTTAGAAATCATCTTTTTGGCCTTAAGGTAGGAAATAAAGCGACCTACAGGCACAACTAAATTACCCTTCCATTCTAAGACTGGCTCACTCGGAAATTTGAACTCTACTGCCCGGGTTCTACAATTAACTGAAGCATAGCATGAAAATAGCCAATCCATGCCGAGAATAACATCAAAATCGGTCATGGCTAACTCTATCAAATCTGCTGAGGTGACCTTCTGAAGGACTGAGACTGGGCAACAACTATACACCCCTCTAGCTATAACTGATTCACCTACAGGAGTAAAAACTGATAAGGGTTCTGAAAAGACTTCGGGGCTGACTCTGAAGCTACTGGCCACATAAGGTGTCACAAAACACAAGGTAGCCCTTGGATTTAACAACGCATAAACATCAATATGAAAACCTCGCAGCATACCAGTGACCACATCCGGGGAGATCTCCTGCTCCTAGCGGGATGCTAAAGCATAGAACTTGTTCTGGTGCTGACCGCCAGCTGTGCTAGTCGATGCCCCCTGATGGGCTGAGCGTGTGGGAGGGGCTACTATGCTAGAAAATGGGCCTCGGCCCCCATCATGATCCTTTCTCGCATATGGGAAATCTATAAGAATATTTTTGAGCTTCCCACACCCAAACAAGCACCTGAACCTGCCAGACACTGGCTTGTGTGTCCTCGACCACACCTGCGGCAAGCTGGGACACTAGAATCTACTAGTCTGCTGCTCTAACCCTTGGAGCTTGATGCTCGCCCTCTCTGATCATGCCTAGGATTGGATGGCACACTTAGTGCAGAAGATGCTGGAGCTAATGTCCTCCGGAAGAGTCTATTTTCGGTGCCCACCACTTGATCTCAGCTGGGAGAATCTGTGATCTTTGGTACTGGCCCTCTTGGACTCTCTCTCTCTCAGATGTACCGCCTCTATCTGTTGCGTATACAACAACCTATCCGTGGAAAGTCCATGTCCTGATGGAGCATAATAGTCCTACGATCCTTATCCAAATAGCCCGCAACTCTATGGAGGAATCTACTCACCCTCGCCCTCTGACCGGCTACCAACTATGGGGCATATTTCGATAGGCAAGTGAACTCAACGGCATACTCTTGTACTTTCATTCTCCCTTACTTAAAATTTACGAACTCAGCTACCTTTAGTTCCCTCATCTCACAAGGGAAGAGCTGACAAAAGAATGCAATATGAAACTCTTCCCAAGTAACAGGACCTGTTCCTGCGATCCCTATTCTTCCATTGGCGAAAGCATATATGCGCGACCCCTTCAAAAGATACGAGGCCAACTCCGCGCCCTCTACACCATTCACCCTCATGATTTGGGTGATCTTCATAATCTCATCCAAAAACTCATGCCGGTCCTTTTTTACCTTTGACCCGAGAAACTCCGACGGGTTCATCCTCAATAAGTATCTAACTGAAGCCGCTGCTGCGTTGCCATTTTGTGGGATATGCACAACACCTGCTGATTGACCTAGGCGATCAAGGACTGCGCAAGCATCTGAATCGTGGCCCGAAACTAAGCATGGGCAGTTGGCTCTGCTGCTTGGGGCTCCTAAACAGGTAGGGCTTGCTGATGCCCATGACCAGTGCCCTCCTCATGGACTTCACCATTTTCATTCCTTCTTCTAATCATTCTTTGAGGAGCCATGATTCTGCATTCGCGAATAGCACGAATTAGAAGGATAGAAAGATTTTTCATCGTACTACATAGATTATGAAAGAAGGGAATATTTCTTAAACATCTCGTAGCCTTTTCGTCTTAAGTGTGGCGTGCTTCACATCCATGAAAAAGACTTTACTTAACATGGAATTTAGACACCCTAAGACATTTCAAACCTATTTCTCTGATACTAAGTTTGTCACGACCCGAATGGAGGCCCAGATTGTAACACGGGACAAGGAACCCCGAGAGGCTCCAAGTCGATCCATGGCATAAGCATACATCTAAATCATTCACGAAACTGAATAATCGACAATGTAAATAAAGCAAAAGTCTAAATTTAAACATAATATCAGAAAAACATGATCTGAAGGTAGGTACATACATATGTCTGAATAGCCTCTAAATATGACAAGCTGATGGGATAAGACCCCCAACTAGCTTAAATAATTGAAACTGAAATACATAAGAAGTCTGAGCAAATCTAGTCCTCGGGAGATGAGGACTCACCCATAAGATGAAAGCTAACTCTGACAGACAATCTATGAGCGAGGCTGAAGCTGAGAGTTGGGTCTTGTATCATGAAATGATACAACATAGAAAGTATGCGGTCAGTACGTGGAATGTACCGAGAATGCAAGGTAAGTAAAACTGCTAAAGTAATTAAAATCATTTAAAGACAAGCATTAAGTAAAACATGAACATTAGGAATCTGAGAGTAAGGTTTTCATGCATTCTTTCTGAAATCATGATCTCTTCATAACATTACATGATATAGCTTCATAACATCATAACTAAATCGATTTACTCAAAGCTAAATTATGACATTTATAGATAAAGCTGAACAATGAGTCAAACCTGCTTTTGAGCACGGATAAATGTATAATTATCTCATGAGTAGTAGAATGTGCATATCTGAACTCATGAGGAATAGTGGAAGACTCGTCTTTTAACCGACATACCACGATAAAGCATACGTGGTCCCAACTATCACACTCAAGTAGGTAGAGCCGTCCAAAGCCTTGCCAAGGCTAGGGAAGATACCATGATATTGATATCAAGCTAAAGGACCATTCGTCCAAGGGAAGCTCACAAGGGAGGTCCCAACTCATATAATAGTATAAACCTACGTTGGCGCGTAGTTCAGAGGCATAGGGTGATCGACCCTTAGCCTACTCGGTGCTAGACACTACTCCTAAAAACATGCATATTCTCTACATCATTTTATAAAGAAGCTCAACATCGTCTGTTGATGAAGCTCAATAATCAATACATCTCAAATATGAAATCATGCATATGAGAAGTTTTAATTCAAACATACCATAAGCTGAAAAGTATAATTGGGAGCCTTCACCCCAAAACCATGTGATAAGCTATGCATAGGGAATCTTTAACTCAAAGCATACTACAAGGTGAAAATATAATTGGGAAATTTCACTCCAAAACAATGTGGTAAGCTTAATTCAGGAAAATCATCATTCATACTTAACATGTGGGCATTGCCCAAAGCTTTATCATACTTGATAATACTAAATTCATATTGAAAACTTCATTATAAACATGGGTAGCTTTAAAACATGCTTTTCTTCATAGTATCTCATCATCATTACATATTCATCACAAATCTCACTTTTCATGAACATACGATCAATGGGCTTTTAAATTCATAAAACTAGAAACATGATTTTAAATTGAAAATATTATAAAAATTGCCCACGCTTCACAATTCGACAATAGAATCATAATCAAATCATACCTATGTGTAGAAATAGAAAATTAATGCATTGGATTAGAACCCCATATATTATACATGGGAATTTCATACTTTAGAAGGGGATTGGGCATGGGTGTGGAAGGAACCACCCATTCATAACCCTACATACCTGTTGGTAGCTGATTTCTACTCTTCTTTGAATGCCCAAAAGGTAATTGAAGATCACTAGCTTGATCACCCTCTCAATTCTCTTCTATTTTGCATGCATGGATGAAAAATATACAAAATGAACTTAACCCCTTTAAAAGACACTATTCATAACCCAAAATATCGTAGTTTAGGCCTTAGGAACTTAGGAATTACGGAAAAGCCCTTATTAAATTCGCAAAAAATAACTGTCAGGTGGCCCTAACGGGTGACCTAACGACTCGTTATTGAGGGTCACGACTCGTGGAGTTGTCAGTTAAGTACACTACTTCATCTGATCTTCTGGCCTCCTTGCGAGCAACCTGACGACCCGTTACCAATGACCACGAATCGTGATCACCATCCGTGATGTAGACTGCCTTGCCTCGACAAATTCTACTCTATGCTCACAACTCACCCCACGAATCGTGGTGTTTGACCACAACTCGTGGGGACTTTTCATTAAGTTCACTGCCCCCTTTTGCTTTTCTTTTCTTATTCCCCTCCCCACGGCTAGCCAAACAACTCATGGGGCCTGACCACGAGTCGTGGTGTCACCCTTGGGGTCTCATCTCTTCCAGTTTCACCATCAAATTCCTGGGCCTCCCCCACGAGTCACATCATGACTCGTGTGTTGTCCTTACGAGTCTCCTCACAACTCATTCTGAGTCAAATGTCAAATTTTAACTTTTTCTCCATTTTAACTTCTGGGTCTGATCCTTGGGCTTTCTGAGATATAACAATATCTCCCACTTAGGAACATTCGTCGTCGAATGTTGGAAAACAGACAGAAAGTAGAGAAAATGCAATTACCACATTCAAATACTAATTATTTAAACTGAAATCTGGCAGAATGAATACCTCTAATTCAAATTACACAATTGAACCGAATTCACGAATCATACACTCATCCATATACATAAAAGAAACTTGCGCATGTGAAATGAACATGAAACTAAATAGAGTTTTAGCGCAAAACTGATACCTCAAGTCGAAATTGAGCCGGTAGAGAACAGATGCGGGTATCTAGCCATCATATCCGCTATGGCATCCCACGTGGCTCCTTCAACATGATGATTCCTCCATAACACTTTCTTCCCAAACCACATCACTCCCTTCATGGGAGATACCCTCAGAAACACCTAATCGTCCACCTTGAACTCTAATTCTCTCTTCTCACATCGGCGAAGGACTTTTGGTGACTCTGAGTGGTTTTTTACCTGTCCCTTATCATCTGAACCTTCTCCATTGCCTCATAAATCGAATCAATCCCTATCATTTCTGCCTCACCAACCTTAAACCATCCGATGGGCGATCAACATCTTCGCTCATAAAGAGCCTCGAACGGTGCCATTTGAATATTGGAGTGATAACTATTATTGTAAGCAAATTCGATCAGGGCAAGTGATCATCCCAACTACCTTTGAAGTCCATCACACATTCTCTCAACATGTCTTTGAGAGTCTGGATTGTCCGCTCTGCTTGACCATCCGTTTGCGGGTGAAATTTTGTGCTGAGTTTAACCTGTGTATCCAGCCCTTTTTGAAATGATTTCCAAAACTGAGAGGCAGATTGAGTACCCCTGTTTGAAATGATGGATAAGGGCACTCCATGCAATCGAACCACATCCCGGAGATATAGTTTGGCATAATCCTCCATTGAGTCCGTGGTCTTAACCAGTAGAAAGTGAACAGCCTTAGTCAAACTGTCAACCACCACCCAAATGGTGTCATATTATCAATGAGTACGAGGTAAGCCTGTGATTAAATCCATGTTAATTTCCTCCCACTTCCAAGTAGAAATGTTGATATCCTGAAGTACACCTCCCCATATCTAATGCTCTACCTTCACTTGTTAACAGTTCGGGCACTTGGCTACGAATTTTGCAATATCCTTCTTCATGGAATTCCACCAATAAATTTCTCGTATATCTCGATACATCTTGGTGGAACACGGATGGATAGATTACCTGGATCCATGAGCCTCATACAACATCCTGCCTCTCAAATCTTTAACATCCAAAACACATAAGCAACCCTGGTACCGTAGCACACCATCTCCCCATAAGGAGAAGACCTCCACCTTCTGACTTTGAACTGATTCCTTCAACTTTACCAAAATCAGGTCCTCATCTTATCTAGCCTTCATATCAGTTACCAAGGATGATTCTAATCTGTTCTGGACAACAACACCGCCATCGGTCGAGTCAACAAACCTAACTCCCAACCTTGCGAGTTGATGCACATCCTTCACCAGCTCCTTCTTCCCCTCATTCACATGGGAAACACTCTCCAAAGAGAGTCTACTAAGTGCATCCGCTACCACATTAGTCTTACCCAGATGGTAAAGGACACTCCTATCGTGGTCCTTGAGTAGCTCCAACCACCTCCTTTACCAAAGACTGAGATCTTTCTGAGTGAACACATATTGAAAACTCTTATGGTCCATAAATACATCCACGTGGACCCCATACAAGTAATATCTCCATATCTTCAATGCGAACACCACCATGGTTAATTCAAGATCATGGGCTGAGTAATTCTTCTCATGAACTTTCAACTGTCTAGAGACATATGCTCTCACTTTCCCATGCTGCATCAATACACACCCAAGTCCTATTCTTGAAGCATCACAATACACCATGAAACCATCAGTATCCTCGGGTAGGGTCAACACCGGTGCTGTAGTAAGTCAAGTCTTCAACTCTTGGAAGTTGTTCTCGCAAGCCTCCGACCATTGAAACTTCACCTTCTTTTGGGTCAATTTGGTCAAAGTGCTGCAATAGATGAAAAACCCTCAAAAAATCTTTGGTAGTAGCCAGCTAAACCCAAGAAACTCCGAATATCTAAAAGATTCACCGGTCTAGGCCAATTCTTCACCGCCTCTATTTTTTAAAAATCCACCTTGATGCCCTCACTTGATACCACATGGACCAGAAATGCTATGGAGTTCAACCAAAACTCGCACTTGCTGAACTTGGCATACAACTGACAATCCTTGAGAGTCTGAAGCACTACTCTCAAATGAGCAACATGTTCCTCCTCGCTCTGAGAGTATATAAGGATGTCATCAATGAACACGATCACGAACATGTACAGCTTTAGCTTGAACTCCCTATTCATCATATCCATAAAAGCTGTAGGAGCATTCATTAGTCCAAAAGACATAACTACAAACTCATAATGACCATACCACATCCAGAAGGCTCTCTTTGAGATGTCACACTCCCGAACTCTAAGCTGGTGATACCCGAATCTGAGATCTATCTTTGAGAAACACTTGGCACCCTAAAGCTGGTCAAACAAGTCATCGATCCTGGGTAAAGGATACCTGTTCTTGATGGTAACTTTGTTCAATTGTCGATAGTCAATGCACATTCGAAGAGAACCATCTTTCTTTCTGACAAAGAGAACTGGTGCACCCCATTGGGACTTGCTCGGTCTAATGAAAACCTTATCTAAAAAGTCCTTCAATTGATCCTTCAACTCTTTTAGCTCGGCTGGGGCCATCCTATAAGGTGGAATAGATATAGGCTATGTGTTGGGAAGAATTTCAATACCAAAATCGATCTCCGGCTCGAGAGAGATTCACGGGTAAATCATCTGGAAAGACCTCTGGGTACTCACATACTATTAGAACTGACTGGATTGTCGGTGTCTCGGACTCAACGTCCTTAACCCTAACTAGATGGTACACACAACCCTTAGAAATCATCTTTCTGGTCTTTAAGTAGGAAATGAAGTGACCTACAGGCACAACTGAACTACCCTTCCATTTTAAGACTGGCTCACCCGGAAATCTGAACTCTACTACCCGGGTTCTACAATTAACTGAAGCATAGCATGCAAATAGCCAATCCATGCCAAGAATAACATCAAAATCGGTCATGGCTAAATCTATCAATTCTACTGAGGTGACCTTCTGAAGGATTGAGACTGGGAAATATCTATACACCTGTCTAACTATAACTGAGTCACCAACTAGAGTAGAAACTGAGAAGGGTTCTAACAAGACTTCGGGACTGACTCCGAAGTTACTGGCCACATAAGGTGTCACAAAATACAAGGTAGCCCTCGGATCTAACAAAGCATAAACATCAATATGAAAAACTCGCAACATACTAATGACCACATCCGGGGAGATCTCCTGCTCCTGGCGGGATGCTAAAGCATAGAACCTGTTCTAGCCCTGACCGCCAGTTGTGCTAGTCGATGCCCCTTAATGGGATGAGCATGCAGGAGGGGCTGCTGTGCTAGAAACTAGGCCTCGGCCTGCATCATAATCCTGTCTCACATCTAGGAAATGACTAAGCATGTGTCTTGGCTTCCCAAAACCGATAAAAGTACCCGAACCTGCCAAACACTGGCCTGTGTGTCCTCGACCACACCTACGACAAGATGGGACACTAGAATCTGCTGGTCTGCTGCTCTAACCCCTGGAGTCTGATGCTCTCCCTCTACGGTCATGCCTAGGCCTGGATGGCTCACTCAGTTCGGGAGATGCTGGAGCTGATGCCCTCTGGTGAGTCTGCTTTCGGTGCCCACCACCTGATCTCGGCAAGGAGAATCTGTGATCATCAGTCCTGGCCCTCTTGGTCTCTCTCTCCCTCAAATGTGCCACCTCCATCTACTGGGCGTACAACACTATCCGTGGAAAGTGCATGTCTTGATGGAGCATAGCAGTCCTATAATCCTTATCCAAATAGCCCTCTACTCCATGGATGAATCTACTCACCCGTGCCCTTTGATCGGCTACCAACTCTAAGGCATATTTTGATAGGCGAGTGAACTCAAGGGCATACTCTTGTAATGTCATTCTCCCTTGCTTCAAATTTATGAACTCAGCTGCCTTCGGTTCCCTCCTCTCACGAGGGAAGAACCGATCCAAGAATGCAACATGAAACTCTTCCCAAGTAACAGGACCTGCTCCTGCAACCCTGCTATTCTTCCATTGGCGAAACCATATGTGCGACCCCCTTTAACTGACACGAGGCCAAGTCCATTCCCTCCACACTATTCACCCCATGATTTGGGTGATCTTCATAATCTCTTCTAAAAACTCATACAGGTCCTCTTCTACCTTTGACCCGAGGAACTCCGGCGGGTTCATCCTCAAGAAGTCTCTAGCTCGAGCCGCTGCTACATTGCCATTTTGTGGGATATGTGCAACAGCCTTCTGATTGACCTAGGCGGTCAAGGCCTGTGCAAGTATTTGAATTGCGGCCCGGAACTCAACATGGGCAGTTGGCTCCGTGCCTGGGGCTCCTGAATTGGTGGGGCTTGCTGATGCCCATGACCATTGCCCTCCTCATGGCCTTCACCATTTCCATTCCTTCTTTTGTTCATTCTTCGAGGAGCCATAATTCTGCAATTGTGAATAGCACGAATTAGAAGGATATAAAGACTTTTCATTGCACGACATAGATCATGAAAGAAGGGAACATTTCCTAAACGTCTCGTAGCCTCTTCGCCATAAGTGTAGCATGCTTCACACCCATGAAAAAGACTCTACTTAATGCGGCTTTCAGACACCCTAGGACACTTCAAACCTATTGTTCTGCTACCAAGTTTATCACGACCCGAATAGAGGCTCGGATTGTAACACGAGACAAGGAACCCCAAGAGACTTCAAGTTGATCCATGACATAAGCATTCATCTAAATCACTCACGAAATTGACTAATCGGCAACATAAATAAAGCGAAAGTCTAAACTTAAAGATAACATTAGAAGAACATGATCTGAAGCTAGCTACATACATATGTCTGAATAGCCTTTAAATATGACGAGCTGATGGGACAAGACCCCCAACTAGCTCAAACAACTGAAACTAAAATACACAAGATGTCTGAGCAAATCTAGTCCTTGGGAGATGGGAATCACCCACAGGTTGAAAGCTAACTTTGATAGACAATCTACGAGCGAGGCTGAAGCTGAGAGCCGGGTCATGTATCATAAAATGATACATCATAGAAAGTATGCGGTTAGTACGTGGAATGTACCAAGTATTCAAGGTAAGTAAAACCGCTAAAGTAATTAAAATCATTTAAAGACAAGCATTAAGTAAAACATGAACATTAGGAATTTGAGAGTAGGGCATGCATACATTCTTTCTGAAATCGTGATATCTTCATATTATAACATGATATAGCTTCATAACATCATAACTAAATTGATTGACTCAAAGCTATATTATGACATTTATAAATAAAGCTGAACAATGAGTCAAACCTGCTTTTGAGCATGAATAAATGTATAATTATCTCATGAGTAGTAGAATGTGCATATCTGAAATCATGAGGAATAGTGGGAGACTCGTCCTTTAACTGACATATCACGATAGAGCTTAAGTGGTCCTACCAATCACACTCAAGTGGGTAGAGTCGTCCAAAGCTTTTCCAGGGCTAGGGACAATACCATGAGATTGATATCAAGCTAAAGGACCATTCGTCCAAGGGAAGCTTACAAGGGAGGTCCCAAGTCATATAATAGTATAAACCTACATTGGTGCGTAGTTCTGAGGCATAAGGTGACCGACCCTTAGCTTACTCGATGTTAGATACTACTCCCAAAAACATGCATATGCTCTATATCGTTTTATAACAAAGCTCAACATCATCTATTGACAAAGCTCAATAATTAATACATCTCAAATATGAAATCATGCATATGAGAAGCTTTAATTCAAACATACCACAAGCTGAAAAGTTTAATTGGGAGCCTTCACCCCAAAACCATATGGTAAGTTATCCATAGGGAATCTTTAACTCAAAACATACCACAAGCTGAAAATATAATTGGGAGATTTCTTTCCAAAATAATGTGGTAAGCTTAATTTGGGAAAAGCATCATTCATACTTAACATGTGGGCATTGCCCAAAGCTTTTCATACTTGATAATACTAAATTCATATCAAAAACTTCATTATAAACATGGGTAGCTTTAAAAACATGTTTTTTTCACAATATCTCATCATCATTAAATATTCATCACAAATCTCACATTTCATGAACATCTCTTCAATGTGCTTTTAAATTCATAAAACTAGAAACATGATTTTAAATTGAAAACATTATAAAAATTGCCCATGCTTCACAATTCGATAATAGAATCATAATCAAATCATACCCATGTGTAGAAATAGAAAAGTTATGCATTTGGGTTAGAACCCCATAGATTAGACATAAGAATTTCATACTTTAGAAGGGGATTAGGCATGGGTGTAGAAGGAACCACCCATTCATAACCCTACATACCTGTTGGTAGCTGATTCCTACTCTTCTTTGAATGCCCAAAAGGTAATTGAAGGAAATTGAAAATCACTAGCTTGATCAGCCTCTCAATTCTTTTCTACTTTGCATGCATGGATGAAAAATGTATAAAATGAACGTAACCCCATTAAATGCCACTATTCATAATCCAAACCATCGTAGTTTAGGATTTAGGAACTTAGAAATCAGAAAAGCCGTTACTAAATTCACAGAAAATAACTGCTAGGTGGCCCTAATGGGTGACCTAAGGACTCATTGCTGAGGGTCACAACTCGTGGAGTCATTCGTTAAGTACACTGTTTTATCTGATCTACTGGCCTCCTCACGGGCATCCTGATGACCCGTTACTAGTAACCACAACTCGTGGTCACTATCCGTGATGTACACTGCCTTACCTTGACAAATTCTACTCCATGCTTACTCACGACTCACCCCACGAATTTTGAGGTCTGAACACGACTCATGGGGACTTTCTGTTAAGTCCACTGCCCCCTTTTGCTTTTCTTTTCTTGTTCCCCTCCCTACGCCTGACCCAACGACTCGTTGGGCCTGGCCACGAGTTGTGGTCTCAGCCGTGGGGTCTTATCTCTTCCAGTTTCCCATCAAATTCCTAGGCCTCCCACACGATTCACATCACGACTCGTGGTTGTCTCGCGAGTCTCCTCACGACTCGTTCTGAGTCAAATGCCAAATTTCAACTTTTTCTATGTTTCAACTCCCGGGTCTGATCCTTGGGCTTCTGGGATATAACAGCCTGCTTAGTGTTCTCCATTCTACAGAATAACCTCACAACCTCAGAACAAGGCACACCAAGAACTAGCATCCTTCGGGCTAGCGATTTGCTCCCGTACTCTCAAGGCTTTCATCTAAGGTGATAATTTCAGTGGCCGATTTTCTTGTCCTCTCCACAACTAATCCCATCCCTTTTCATTCTCTTTCCCCCTCTAAAAAATTGGGATTCAATCTCTGAGATAGGGTCTATCAACACATCAATAAGAGCATAATGTCAGCTATAAGGGTCCTGACTAATGAGGCTAGTAGCACAACAAAAAGGAAAAGTAGCAATGGATCAAATGTCAGACCTACATGAGAAGAGTCTTGAAGAAAGATAAAAACAAAAAATGAATGACTGCCTATGAAGGTGGTAACTTACAATGGTTTTTTGCTTTCTATTAAACTGGTAGGAAAGATGCACCCAGGATCGACTAGTGGTAGTGGAAGAGTTCAGGATTTTCATGACCTACAATGAAGTTCCTCAACCTGGTAAAGAAAGGAAACACCCGTGGGTGGACGCCATTAAGGAGCTGCAAAATACAGTCAAATAGATAAACGTTAATAGAAATCATATTGATGAGGAATTCAAAAAGAAAAAGGAGAGTGAGTCCCAAATGCTCATGTTGTGTATTCCAAGGCCCAGGAAAAGGATTTCAAAGGGACACTCAGAGGCTATAGCAATAAAATGACTAATCCAGCCTTGATCATTGGCTTCGTCTAAGTTACCTAGTAATGATTTCCTTTCATGAACTAGTTGTACTATCCATCCTCGAACAAAGCAAGGGGAGTACATCAGAAGCTAGTGCATCAATGTAAACTCTTCTTCGACTTTCGTGGCCAGCACGCAAAGTAGGCGATAACTCACCATACTCCTGAACCAAGCTGGTCCAAGCATAATCTGAAGGTGCCATAGAATGAATTGATCAAATAGTCAATAGGATTGTTGAGGCACATGCTGAATTGTTAAGTGTAAATGAAGGAATAGATACTCTTGATGATGTAACATCCTCAGAAGCATATAGAGCTTCTGCTCGATATTTTTTCAAGGGATATTCCCAATCTGCTTAGACCAGGGGTAAATCATTTTCCTTCACAAAAGACCCCAAATTAATCATAGATCTGCTATTTTCCTCAGTACCACCACCTAGTAGGATCTTAAAGTCATCATCAAAGACGTACATACTGGGAATAACATCATCAATGAACAAATCAATATAAGCTTTTCTCTCTTTTCTTTTCTTTATCACCCTGTTGGTAACAGAAGTGAAATGGCCAGAGTTCAAGGAAGATCCAAGCATATTGAATTGAGATGAAGGTAGGCGAGAAGAGGTTGTAGCAAAGAAAATATATAAAGCCAACAACTAGGCAAGGCAAGAAGATATTTAGAATCAAGTGGAGACTAGTGAAGCCTTAGAATTTATAGATTTGAGGGGAGGCCTACCTATATCACCTAGGGTAGACCATTGCATACGGACCAAACATGTATTAAAGGAGAAGTTTGCATAAATGAGCAACATTTCGTTCCCTTGGATGAGACGGAAGCATGATAGATTGGCAAACGGGGCTTTTTCATTTTCTTTCCATCTTCCAGGGTCGGCTAAGGACTATCTATATGTGGTAAAGTTAGATCGGAGAAATGTGACATCATCAACGAATTTAGAGAAATATTCAGTGACAACAAGAGCATTAAACCTCGATAGGCTCTCTTTGAGATAATGATGGAAGAGAAGCCATTTTGTTCAAGATAAGGTTCAAGGGATTGTCGCTCGTGATGATGTGGCATATAAGATAAACAGAAGATAAGAGATCAGGTGGCTCAAGTGTGCCACGAGCTCGTACGATTTGATCAAGAAGGGATATTAGTTGTCTCCTTCCAACACACTAGACGCGTGGCAGAAGAACACGGAGTGTAGTACTTTAGGGCTCCAGTGGCATTTTCTTATTAGCCAAGGCCTTAACTTTATAGCTTATAAATAGTCGACCCTTCTTAGTTGTAAGAGGATTCAAACTCTATTTTTACCTCAAGCAAATACATCAGCAATATACTATTTTCTTGGACTCCAATAATTTTTCTTTATATTGTCTTGAATATACTAATTATCTAAATAGCTGATCTCGAGTTGGAGGTAGGGATCTTGAAATCATTTACAGTCGCTTAGGATATGCATAGATTTGTTTTCTTTACTTTACTTAGCTTGTTTTCATTATACTCTTTCTACTTTCATCGTCTATTAATAATCAAACCAAGTCGAACAGGGTAAAATCATAATGTGTGTTCTTGACCCCCTAAAATTCAATTGTATCGATTTTAAGGTAAACAAATTTAATTAATAATCTAATTTTATTGGTCTAGTCCATTGGTTTGGGCTACAAATAATGAGCCCACTTTATTGAGTCCAAGAGGTCATCTTATCCTAGAGGATCAAATTGGTGCTATGTGTCAAATGATGTGTCACACAAAGTCATATGAAAGAGCCAATAGGATCATGCCACATGTCAAAATAACACAATATGCCTAGTGAAATCAAAGGACAATAAAAATTTGCCACCTCCACAAGTGACATATTTTGACTGATCAAATATCGTCATGTCAACTCAAATCTAATTGGTTGAAAGAAGTTTGTCCTTATCACAACTCTTCCATCCTACAACTATAAATAGGGTCTCATAATTCAGAAAAAGGAACCAAAATTCTAATAAGATGCCAGAGAGAGATCGTGGATTAAACGTTTCATATTTCTCTACAAGCTACAAAAATTCAAATACTCAAGTATTTCCCTACAGGTTTTAGAGATCAACAAAAAGATCAAGATCAAGATCAAAAGCCCTTGAATTCAAATACAAGTCAAGATAAAGCTCAAAAGCATTGAAATTCAAATATAAGTCAAGATCAAGATGAAGATTCAAGATCAAGCTCAAAAGCCTTAGAATTCAAGTACAAATCAAGCAAATCCATCAAGTTGAAGAGTAAGCTCAAAAGTCTTTGAATTTATATTTAAAAAAAAGAATTAGAGGATTCATAGAGATTGTAACTCTCAACATATTTAAAATAAAATACTACAATTATTGTGATATTTTTCTATCTTGATTATTATTTTCTCGGTGTAAATTTTATTGTCTAAAAATTCTGGCACATCCAGTGGGACAATTTCTACCTCTCATCTCATCTTTTCAACATTCAAAAATCAAGAACATCGAAATGTCTTCGAAGAAGATTAACTCCAAATCAACTTCCCTCAGGCCTGCTGACTCCAAGTTTTCTGCTAATGTAGAAAGCATCATCAGTGTTACGTTCAGAAGTATTGGACCGTTCACGAGAAGAAAAGCAAGCATGCTAGGAAAACAAGCACTCTAAGTGTCATCTACATCAACTCGTATCTTTGGGTCTTCATCCCCAAAAGGGGCAAGATCCTCTACCAACGAATCAGAGGGAGGAAACAATGTTGCTGAAAGGATTAAGAAGACTCTAGCTCTACTTGACCTCCCTAAATCCAAGAACTCGATCATAAAGGGAGATGATGATACTTCAATCCAAATATATTCTCCACTTACAATGCATAAAGTTAGCCAGGAAAAGATCAACATGTATGACGATCCATGCTATTCTCCAACATCCACGACAATCATACAAACAATGATAATTGATGTTTCCACTATAGAAGAATAACTTCCAAGTTTAGCTAAATTAGTTGAAGACATGGCAAAGAACGTGCAAGAATAACATGCTAAACTTTTCAAGCTGACAAATAATATGAAGAGAATGACTTCGAGAGAATCAATTCAAGCACCTATGAAGCTTCCTAAAATTCAAGAGAAAGAAGAGTCCTCCATAAAGCAAACAACAATGATCAAAGAGATTCAACTCTCTATTGAAGGCTTGATTCTTGTTGACCAATTGAAGGATTCATCATGAGGGCCATGACAGATAAATCAGAGTTCTCATCCAGATTTTCTCTCACATATTCAAAGTCGTATACACAAAATATTGATAACTTGAAGATACATGTCAACCTCCTAAGTTCTAATAATTTGATGACAAAGGAAACCCCAAACAACATATAACATACTTTATCAAGAATTATAATGATGTTGGGACTTATGGTGATTATCTCATCAAGCAATTCATCCAATCTCTCAAAGAAAAGGCTTTTGATTGATATACAAGTCTCGAACCTTGTCCCATAGATAGTTAGGAGCAGTTGGAGAAAATATTCCTCAATCATTTTTATAGAATAAGGATTAAAGCCTAATATATTTGAAGAGTTGGTGACCCTTGCACGTGATATGGAATTGGGCATGGATACATTAAGTGGTGATCAATAGAAGTTTGTCTATGAACCTCACAAAGATGAAGATATAGAAGAGCACCATAGTGGGGGCAAATTTGAATCTGAAGATGAATTTGAAGAGACCATATATGTCATGAAGCTACTCAGAGTATGAGCCTAAACTACAAGTTATAAATTTCCTCAACATATGAGCCGAAACTGCAAGTTATAATGCTCCTCACTGCATGAGCCTAAACTGCAAGATATAATGTTCCTCATTACATGAGCCTAAACTGCAAGTTATAATATTCCTCATTGCACGAGCCTAAATTGCAAATTATAATGATCCTTATCACACGAGCCTAAAATGCAAGTTATAATACTCCTCATTGTACTAGCCTAAACTTACAAGTTGCAACGCTCCTCAATGCATGAGCTTAAACTGCAAGTTGAAACACTCCACAATGCACGAGCCTAGACTATATGTCATAAAGCTTTTCAAAATCGAGCAAAGTCTCCAAGTTGTAATGCTCTTCAAATTTGAGTTGTTTTCGAGTTTCAAAGCTCTTCCAAACGAGCTAAATCTTCAAGCCAGGAAGCTCCTCGAATTTGAGATAAATTTTTAAATGAAAAATCTCTTCAAATTCGAGCTAGGTCTTTAAATTTTGAAGCTCTTCAAATTCAAGCTAAATCTTTAAGTCACGAAACTCCTCAAATTTTGAGCTAAAATTTCAAGCTGGGAAGGTCTTCAAAATTGAACAAAGTCTTCAAGTTGTAAAGCTCCTCAAATTTGAGTAAGTTTTCAAGTTAAAGTGATCCTACACAAGAGCCTAAACTGCATGTCATAAAGTTTATTAAATTCAATAAAAACCTTTAATTTGAAATGCTTCTTAATGCACGAGCATAAATTGTATGTTACTCTTGACCAGCAAGAATATAAAGTATGCACGACACAAAAAAATGACCGGTGGGTTGAAACCTCACAAGAGGGTGGCCTAGACAAAATTTGGGATACAAAAAATATCGCTAGATTTAAAACCTTGCAAGGGGAGGCCTAGGCAAAATTTATGACATAAAAAGTCCGCTAGGTTGAAAACCTCAAAAGAGGTGACCTAGGCAAAAGTTAAGGCATATTATAAAAACACTCATTTTTTATGAACTATGAAATGACTTGATCTTCTTCATCGTGGTACAAGGAAGCTTAGAGTTTTATTTTAATTTTAGTCTCATGAGTGAAAGAAAAAATATACATCATGATGTTGCTTGAGTGAACTATGATGGAATAGAAGACGCTTGACCAGACATATGAAGATCAAATCTATAAGTATTTTTTCATTGAAATTTGGACCTTCACCAAACACTCATGGTAAAAATGAGTGCAAATCTCTAGGAAAACTAGGTTTCTCCGATGGGATGACTATAATCTCTTGGCAAGTTGCCAAGTATAAAAGTTAAAGCCTCAAATCAACCACGTCTGTAAGTTAAAGTCTTTCAATCCTCCGAGTCTTTAAGTTGAAGTTCTCAAATTCATGAAGTCTTCACATACACCAAGTATTTAAGTTAAAGTTTTCAAATCCACCACATTTTCAAATAGAAGTCTTCAAATCAGTCATGTCTTCAAATTGAAGTCTTCACATCTGCAAGTTGAAGTCTTAAAATTTATCGAGTCTTCAAGCCGAGGCCTTCTAAATTTTCAGTCTTAAGGTGAACGAAATATGTTATTTTTCACCTTAAGCTAGACTTTGCATGAATTTATCCTTACAAAAAATTATCTTTAAATTTTTAGTCTTAAGGTGGATGATAAAATCTATCATTTTTACGGGTTTGTCCTTAAAAGGATCTCTAAATTTTCAATCTTAGGGTGGACAATTTTTGTCCCTCTGTACCTTAAGTTGTCCCTTTTGTCCCTTTGCCTTATATTATGTAAAGTCTTTGGCACGGGCAATGTGACGTCTTTGTCTTAGACAGTGTTGATGTCTTTGGCTCATATGACGTAAAGTCTTCTCCTTAGACAATGCAAAATCTTTGGCTCAGATTGTGTAAAATCTTTATCACAGATCATGTAAAGTCTTTGCCTTAGACAGTGTAAAGTATAAAGTCTTTGGCTCGGACAATGTGATGCATTTGGCTCAGATAATGTAAAGTTTTCGCCTCATATAATGTAAAGTTTTTGGCTCAAATGGTGTAAAGTCTTTATCTCGGGTAATATAAGGTCTTTGAATTAGATGGTGTAAAGTCCTTGACACAAACAAGGTGACGCCTTTGGTTCAGAAGGTGTAAAGTCTTCGTCTTGGGCAATATAAAGTTTTTAGCTCAGATGATATAAAGTCTTTGTCGTGGATCATGTAATGTCTTTTGCTTACATAGTGTAAAGTCTTTGGCTCTGAGGATGGGACGCCTTTGGCTCAAATGGTGTGTAGTCTTTCTTTGGGTAATATAAATTCGTTGGCTCAGATGGTGTAAAGTCTTTGCGACAGACTATGTTAAGTCTCTACCTTAGACGGTGTAAAATCTTTCGATTAAACGATGCGACACTTTGCTCAGGCGGTGTAAATCCCTCGCCTTAGATAAAGCAATATCTTCACCTCATAATATCTTGCCAGAATGAGTAAAATCTTGAATAGAGTAACTTTTGAAGTCAAATTTAGATAAGATTCTCCTCTCTTTTCCCTAGAAAGGAGAGAGAAAAAACAAAACACAAGTAGAAGAAAAATTGTTACTTTTCAAGATATTCAAGATTAAGAATTCGAGTTCAAAACTTAGTCTAGACTAACTCGGCTATACTTGAGGCAAGATTTTTTATGATAATGAAGCCATTGAATTCTTGTTTCTAGCGATCAAAATGGTCTTCGATTCCGACATTCCTTCATCAAGATATGAAATTTTTCGTGAAGTCATGTGGATCTGAAATTTTCAGCATAACAAAATTTTGCATAAATTGAAAAACTTATATAGAACAATATCGAAGGAATTCAATTCTAAATTTTGAGTATGTTGTATATCTAATTTCTGAAAAATCAAACGGATCATAATTTCGATATTTTTATAATAGGATATTAATTTTTTAATGCAGACATACTAGGTTGTGAAAAAGTGACGCGAATTAGCATGAAAATTTTTTAATTTTATTTCAAAAAATTATATAGAACGATATTGGAGGAGTTTAATATTGAAATTCAGCTACGTTGTAGAGTTTGAAGTCTAATTTCTGAAATATTAAACGGATCATGATTTTGATTTTCTACAATAAGATATAAATTTTCTACCACAAACATGCTGAGTTGTAAAAAAGTGATGTACTCCCTCATCGTAGCTCTCGATGCTGCAACTGATCGCAAAATAATGAAGAGCATGCATCTATTTATAGATGTTGTCGGACAATAATAGTCTCCTTCATATATACAAATTTGAAGACAACAAAATCTTAGACTAATTTGAAGTGCTAATCCAAGAGGGTTTGCAAAACTGCATCCTAGTCTAATTATAAAAGAGAAAACAAAAAGATACATATATTCCTAAAGTTTGCCGAAAATACTTGACACCCAAGGAAAGTCAACTAGGGCCAAAAAATTCTTACTTGGACAATAAAAAAAATTCACAAAAGATATCAAGTGAAAATTTAATTCAAATGTTAACATATTCTTACTTGATGTGGTGGATATTGGTTTATGATATTTTTTGTAAACAAATATTATTGCAATTAAAATATCAAGTCAATACTTCAAGCCTAATATTTAAAAGATTAAATATCTTGACAAATTTTGAAGCAAGAGGCATTTGTAGATATTAAAATTTTTATCATATTTTAATTCGTAAAATATTTAGTTTATATTAAATTCAAGATATGTTTGTCAAAATAAATATTGTGCATTAATATAATTAAATTATTTATTTAAGTTTAATAAATATGAATTTAATTAATAATGAAAAATTATGTAATATAGAAAAATTATAAAACTATTTACATATAATAGTCATAGTTTAAAAAAATTACATATTATGACTTTATTTCATTTAATATGTCATTTTTTTCTTTTTTACTTTGTATTTATTTTTGTTACTGTGCCCATATTCAATGCCTAAAATCCTCCAATAACTACCCCCCCCCCCCCCTTCCATCTTCTCTCTCTCCCTCCTTCTTCATCATCAATATGATTTTTCCTCCTATCAAACCCATGATTCTCGTCGTTCTCTCTTTTTTGTCTCTAGAATCCATTCAAATCAGGTAAGTTCCATTCATAATTTCATTTATTTTTCAATTTAAAATATGTATTTTTTATATTGTAGATAAAATTCTTTAACTGTGTAAATCATTATTTTTTTGTAATCAAATCTTTATGACATTTTAGAATCTCAAATAAATTTTAGAAAATTCCGTTAATTGGATTAAGTTGTTTTCTAATTTTGAAAATCATATTCGTGTATGTTTATAGTTTATGTATTATATGTATTTGATACATTCAAATACATAATTCTTTATGTCATTTTCAGAATTT
This sequence comes from Datura wrightii, assembly GCA_035772735.1. Lineage (NCBI taxonomy): Eukaryota > Viridiplantae > Streptophyta > Magnoliopsida > Solanales > Solanaceae > Datura > Datura wrightii. The sequence goes on along the minus strand of JASDFA010000001.1, from coordinate 177,431,905 downwards.
TACATATGCAGATACATATAAATACAAATATATATTTTTGGTTTGAATGGATATGCGTTCACGAGTAGACAACATTTATTTTAGTACTTGTATATGTGTTTTGTTGAATAGTTATGTATTTATCAGTGGAAACTATTTATTTTAACAGGAATACATTTTAGTATTTTTTGATACATTCAAATACATAATTCTTTATGTAATTTTTTAAAATTTTACATATACAGATATATAAATACATGTATAATTATTTTGTCTGTATTTTATGATACAAACTATTCAATTATTATTTTTTATTCTGATTTATCATTATGTAACAAAAAAATATTTTCGTAACTTTTTTCTATTTTTGTTTTACAAGTTGTTATGGTAAATAAGAACTCTATCCATTATTAGAATCCTTTTATTTAAGGAACCCAATAAGTATCAGTTGAGTAAAAAAGGTAACTGATTATTTATGTGAAACATAATCCCTAAAATCACTCACCTAACTAGATTTTGTATTTGTATTTTGATACATTTTGTCAATGGTAAATACAACACATGGCGCAAAAAATTATTATCATTTTATGTAAATAAGTAAATGTTGCTACTTAAGCCTATTTTCTTCCAAATTGGTGCCATTTCTGAAATTTTCTCATTAATAATTCAATTTCATAGGTCTAGTCCATAGGTTTGGGCTACAAATAATGAGCCCAGTTTACTGAGCCCAAGATGTCATCTTATCCTAGAGATCCAAATTGGTACCACGTTTCAATAACGTGTCACGCCAAGTCATATGAAAGAGCCAATAGGATCATGCCACATGTCAAAATGACATATCATGTATCATCAAATCAAAGGTCAATGAAAAAGCGTCATGTGTACGAGTGACATGTTTGGCCTAATTAAATATCTACATGACAACTTAAATCTGATTGGTTGAAAGAAGTTTGTCCTTATCACAACCCTTTCATCCTATAACTATAAATAGGGGTCTTATAATTCAGAAAAGAGATCAAAATTCTTATAAGACGCCAAAGAGACCTCGTGGATCAAATGCCTCAAATTTCTCTTCAAGCTACAAGCATGCAAACACTCAAGCATTCTCTACAAGTTTTACAAATCACCACGAAGATTCAAGATCAAGCTCAAAAGCACTTGAATTCAAATACATTTCAAGATCCAGATGAGTATTCAAAATGAAGCTCAAAAGCCTTGAAATTCAAATACAAGTCCACATCAAAATAAAAACTCAATATCATGTTCAAAAGAAGAAGACAGATATGTAAAGTAAAGTTTTTAAAGTTTTTTGTTTTTATGTAAAAAGTCGTAAAGTAAATAGTAATGAATAGTAAAAGTCAGTTACTATTTATAAATAGTAAAGGCCGAATATTGTGCAAACAGTAAACGGCAAACACTATTCATAAATAGTAATAGTCAGATACTATGTAAATAGTAGAGGTCAGTTACTATTCATGAATAGTAAAGGTCATGAATAGTAAAGGTCATTGTAAATTTGTTTATAAATAGAAATCAGGACGGAAGCCAAAGGCAAGCCGATCCACATTCCTCAATTCTCTCTATTCTCTCTCAATTCCGCAACCCACCCCCCAAATTGGTATCAGCTGTTGGATTTATTCTAGCTGTACATCTGGTATCTGGCTGCTTTCTTCTCCATGGCATTTTGTGCAATGATGGTCTGGATATTTTTGACAGATAGTTTTACAGTATCTTGTTAACAAAGCTGAAGAGATGAAATTTTTTCTTATAGCTCTGGTGGTTGGTGGTTGCTCTAGTTTTAACAAACTTACTATCCATTGCCTTAACTCCTCCATATCTGTTTCCTTGTATTCTTTTGAGTTGGCATAGATGATTGTGTTATCTCTTGAGTAATAATTCCATACTGAATTTCCATTCAGATAGTTGTTTGCTAGTTCGTTTAGTATAGTTGCAAGTCCTATTATCCTCTTGTTAGAGTAGAACTCAGGTATCTCTTCGTGTGTTATCTCGTCCTGTTGTTCGATTTTTTCTGGAATAATCATTTCCTTTGTAAGTCCAATTTTTACTATTTGTATTATTGGTTTTATCTCGTCCAATAGTATCTCCGCGGGTGCTGAGTATATCTTTATGTAGAAAAATGTTCCTTTGGTAATTCTCTTATAGGTGGTGAATGCCTTATATATTTCTGGTATCATAGCTATTTCTTCTCCGGTTTCCGTATACACGGTGTTAAGTAGTCAAATTTACTGAAGTAATTATATCCTTGTATTTGTCTTATTTTTAGTATCTTATTTGGAATTGGGTAATTATATGTTTTAGTTTTTGCATTTAGATTTCTGTAGTCTATTACCATTCTACTTTTTCCTCTTTTTTGTTCACTATGTTTATTTACTATAAATGCCGGACTGTTATGTTTACTATTACTTTCTTGTATGTAATTATTTTCCAGTAGTTCCTTTATATGCATCTGAAATTCTTTTTGATCTTCAAAATTATATCTTAGTGGTTTTTGTGTTATTATGCTATTCTCATCTATTAGTTCAATTTTTACTTTTGTTTTGTAAAGTAAAGTTTTTAAAGTTTTTTGTTTTTATGTAAAAAGTCGTAAAGTAAATAGTAATGAATAGTATGAGTCTAAAAGGAACAGAAATAAAAATTATACACTCAAACTTAGGACGAAGATTTAAAGTAATAGGAAATCAATTATATTTAATGTTAGAAAAAGAATCAGCAAAACTAGAAGACAGCCTAACAGCAATGGTAAGGATAAACAGAGAAAATGAAGAAATAGACAGAAAAAAGGAAATAGAAAAAATTAAAAAACAAGCACAAACAGAAGTTCAGCAAATTAAAGAAGAAAAAGACACGAAAATCCAAGAACTAGAAAAAGAATTACAAAAACTTAAACAATTATGTGAAGATAAATTAAAAGCTAAAGAAAAACAAAAAGAAGAGTTAAAACTTACAGAAGAAATAGAAAAATTTAAAATATTACTAGAAGAATCAGGAACAATAGAGAATCAACCTAAAATAGGAATAGACGACATAAGCGAACAAGATGATGAAGAAAACTTAGATCAATGCTCAGAAACCTATACTAACCTAATAGAAAAGGAAAACAACATAGAAATCAATGTAGAAGATATAGATGAAAAACCTAGTACGTCAGGAACTAGAAGTCCGAAAAGATTAAACACTACACCAACTTATTATACCTATGAAAGAGAAAATAGAAGTAGAACACTATGGGATAAAAGATTAAATAAAAATGGACACCTAAACAAAATATAGAATAATATAATTTCTTAGACTTAGACTGTGTAGCAGACACAAATAAAACAATCCAATTATGGATAGGATATATTTCAAAACAATTAATAGACAATAAAATATTAATAACAGATGTCCCTGGATATATAGAAAGAACACTAATAGGAACAGCTAAAATATGGTTACAAAATTTATCATTAGAAAGTTTAGAAACATTAAGAAATAATAAGAAAATTAATAATGAACCAGCAACAACATCTATAGATATACTAAACAAATACGAAATGGCAATTAGAAATGAATTCAGTAGTATGACTACCGAAATAGATGAACGACAGAAAGATAAAGAACTAAACAGAAATCTAATGAATAAATTAAGTATATGTAAAATGAGCTATATGGATGAGTACACATGTGCATTTAAAGAATACTACTATAAAGGACTATACACAAATGAAGAAAGTAGAGAAATAAGAAAATTATACTATACAAAATTACCAGAACCATTTAGTTCAAAAATAACTAAAGAATGGCATGAATCAGGACTAGTAGATACATTAGGATCTAGAATAAAATTTTTACAAAAATGGTTTACAGAATTATGCGAAAAACATAAAGAAGATATGAAAATGGAAAAAATATTAGTAAAAAACCTAGCATGTTGCACAACTAGAACAACACCGCAGTTTGGATGCACAAATAAATATAAATATAAGAAGAGAATTAAAAAATACAGACCATTCAGAACTAAATACAAGTATAAAAAACCAAGAAAAAGATACTATATAAAAAATTATAAACAAAAAAGACCCCACAGAGCTAAGAAAAATATATCAGAATGTAAATGCTACAATTGTGGTAAATTAGGACATTTAGCTAGAGACTGTAAAGTACCTAAAAACATGAATAAAAAACAAATATCAGAAGTAGAAGTAATAATCGAAAATGAAAAATACAAACAGATAGATTATATAGATTATGATTTAAATGATGAAGACAGCATATACGAATTAACAGACTATGAAAAAACAAATAATGAAAACGAGATAAAAGAATATGAAACAGATAATGACTGAAACAGATATAAAAATTATAAGTAAAGAAGAATATCAAGATAGCGAAAGTTCAGAACAAAAAATAATATTTGATAATAATATGTTTGAACAAATAAAAGGAAAAGAATTAGATTTAAGTATAGATAAAATATTAGAAGTACCTAAATTAAGAAATTTCTTTAAATTAAGACAAGAAGAGTATTATGTAGTAAGCCAAAAAGAACATATAATAGACTGCAAATATACCCAAGGTAAAGCCAAAATACCAATAATAAATAAAAAGATAATAAACAAAGAAATTCAAGAAATAAAGGCAAAAAATCCAATAAAATACATACACCTAGGAGCAACAGAGATACTTATAAAAGCATGTTTTAGGGAAGGAATAGATACACCAATTGAACTATATTTAGCAGATGACAGAATAGTCCACCCAATAGAAAAAAGCGTAATAAGTGCAGTTAAAGGAAACTTAATATATCAAAAATTTAAGTTTATAATAAGTGCAAACTACTCAGTAGCAATAGATGATAGAAATATAGACAAATCACTAGTACTATACTGGAAAATGTCAGGAATAGAACTGGCACCAGGTAGTAAAATATTTACAGCTAGATGTAAAAATTATATGTATTAACAACAAAACATAAAATAGTAGCCAAAAATAAAATCCAAAGAATTAAAATAGAAAATCCTTTTGATAAAATAGTTACCGTCATTGATAATAATGACTACAGTTACAAAGAAATGGATATTGAAGAAGATTTAGAAATAGTAAGAGAAAGATTAAGTACATCAAAAAGAATAAATTATGATACACCATCATCATCTAGAAATAGCACCTCAAAAAAGATAGATTATGAAATACAACCAAGATTACTAGAACAAAGAATGGATGAAATACAACCTTACCAATACTATATAACAGGAATATTAAACCAATGAAAATACTTAATAAAAATAGATACAGGACAAAATGAAAGCTATGTTACAAGAGAATTAATAAGAGAAGAGGAAATCAGTAAAAATGAAAATATGAACACAGAATTACCAGGAATATTAACAAATATGGAACAAAGTACAAAACAAGAACTAATTATTGGAGGAATACCAATAAAGATAAAATTTAAAATATACCAAGGAAAAGATAATATTACTCTAGGAATAAAATGGCTGGAAACAATAAAACCATACAATATAGATGAAAAGCAACTAACAATACATTACGAGAATAAAAAGATAATCATTAAAAGATCTTTAATATGAAAGAATGACAAAAATCTATATATTAATGAAAATAATAGTAGAAGGATATTACAACAGATATGACACACCTATGGTAGATACGAGAGCAGGAGCAAATATGTGTAAACATAATTGTTTACCAGAAGATAAATGGGAAAAGTTGAAAACACCATTAATAGTTACTGGATTTAATAATGAAGGAAGCATGATAACGCACAAAGCTAGAAACATAAAAGTACAGATATGGGATAAAATACTATTAATAGAAGAAATGTATAATTATGAATTTACCAATAGAGATATACTATTAGGAATGCCATTTTTAGAAAAGTTATACCCACATACTATAACAAAAACACATTGGTGGTTTACTACCCCATGTAATAAGAAAATAGGAGCAAAAAGAGTAAATAACAAAATAAGAAAAAATACGCCATGGATTAAAGGAAGCGAAAAAATTACTCAAAAATTAGAAAATATAACATCTAACGACCAAAAAATTGAAATGATAATATTCACAATAGATAAGGTACAAATATTACAAGATAAGTTAGAATCATTGTATAATGAAAACCCACTACAAGGATGGGAAAAACATAAAACAAAAGTAAAAATCGAACTAATAGATGAGAATAGCATAATAACACAAAAACCACTAAGATATAATTTTGAAGATCAAAAAGAATTTCAGATGCATATAAAGGAACTACTGGAAAATAATTACATACAAGAAAGTAATAGTAAACATAACAGTCCGGCATTTATAGTAAATAAACATAGTGAACAAAAAAGAGGAAAAAGTAGAATGGTAATAGACTACAGAAATCTAAATGCAAAAACTAAAACATATAATTACCCAATTCCAAATAAGATACTAAAAATAAGACAAATACAAGGATATAATTACTTCAGTAAATTTGACTGCAAGTCAGGATTTTATCACCTAACGCTAGAAGAAGAAACAAAACAATTAACAGCATTTACTGTACCACAAGGGTTCTACGAATGGAACGTATTACCTTTTGGATACAAAAATGCACCAGGAAGATACCAACACTTTATGGATAATTATTTTAACCAACTAGAAAACTGTATAGTATACATAGATGACATATTACTTTATTCAAGGACAAAAGAAGAACATATAAGACTATTAGAAAAATTCATACACATTATAGAAATATCAGGAATAAGTTTAAGCAAAAAGAAAGCTGAAATACTGAAAAACCAAATAGAATTTCTAGGTATACAGATAGATAAAAACGGAATAAAAATGCAAACACATATAGTACAAAAGATAATTGACTCTGAAGAACTATTAGACACTAAGAAAAAATTACAATCCTTCTTAGGATTAGTTAACCAAGTAAGAGAATATGTACCAAAGCTAGCAGAAAATCTAAAACCTTTACAAAGAAAATTAAAAAAGGAGGTAGAATATTATTTTGATGAAAGGGACAAAAACTACATAAAAAGAATAAAAGAAATGTGTAAAAAATTACCAAAATTATATTTTTCGGATGAAAATAAACAATTTACCTATATAGTGGAATCAGATTCAAGTAATCATAGCTATGGAGGAGTATTAAAATATAAATATGAAAACGAGAAAATGGAACATCATTGTAGATACCACTCAGGATCATACATAGAACCACAAATTAAGTGGGAAATAAACAGAAAAGAACTATTTGCATTATATAAATGTTTACTTGCATTTAAACCATATATTGTTTATAACAAATTTATTGTTAGAACAGATAATACACAAGTAAAATGGTGGATAACTAAAAAAGTACAAGATTCTGTAACAACAAAGGAAATAAGAAGATTGGTATTAAATATATTAAATTTTTCATTTACAATTGAAGTTATCAAGACTGAAAAGAATACAATTGTAGATTACATCTCAAGATATAAAGACTGATGAAGGAAAAATGGATCAGATAGTCGGACTCCTGAGTACACTTTGCAAAAAAGTGGAAAATATGGAGGAAGAGATACAAAAGCTGAAAAGCAAAACTAGCAGTCAGCAACATGACTTTAAAAATGAGGAGCTATGTCGATCGGAAGACATAAAACTTCCAGAGCTAAAAGGAGACGTGGGAAAACTCCATAAAACCCAAGCTAACAATTCATCTATTTCAGTTGCAGGTACTTCAGGACCTAAAGAAAGGAGAGATATAATCAGAAAACAGTTATTTGATAAACCTTTTACACCTAAGAAAAACATACCACCTACTCCACCACCACAAACAACTACCTACAGAGAAAGTTTGAACCAAAACAAACAAACCTACAACCATATCACTACCAAATATATACAAAACATATATAGAATCCAAACTTTCCTAAATAAAAACCCAAGATCTGCCACTACAACAAAACCCGAAGAAGATTATGTAACCCAACATCTACAGGGATACAACAAGTTAATCGCACAACCAAAAACTAGTGCCAATCTGGTAAGGACATGCTATGACTACGGATTACTTAACACCGTGTATACGGCAACCGGAGAAGAAATAGCTATGATACCAGAAATATATAAGGCATTCACCACCTATAAGAGAATTACCAAAAGAACATTTTTCTACATAAAGATATACTCAGCACCCGCGGAGATACTATTGGATGAGATAAAACCAATAATACAAGTAGTAAAAATTGGACTTACAAAGGAAATGATTATTCCAGAAAAAATCGAACAACAGGACGAGATAACACACGAAGAGATACCTGAGTTCTACTCTAACAAGAGGATAATAGGACTTGCAACTATACTAAACGAACTAGCAAACAACTATCTGAATGGAAATTCAGTATGGAATTATTACTCAAGAGATAACACAATCATCTATGCCAACTCAAAAGAATACAAGGAAGCAGATATGGAGGAGTTAAGGCAATGGATAGTAAGTTTGTTAAAACCAGAGCAACCACCAACCACCAGAGCTATAAGAAAAAATTTCATCTCTTCAGCTTTGTTAACAAGATACTGTAAAACTATCGGTCAAAAATATCCAGACCATCATTGCACAAAATGTCATGGAGAAGAAAGCAGCCAGATACCAGATGTACAGCTAGAATAAATCCAACGGCTGAGAAAAACAGACAAGACAGGAAGAAAACGACAAAGAAAGAAGCTGAAAGAAGAAAGTAAAAGAAAAAGATAGAAGAAAAAGGTGTCGGCCAACAATGTCGGCCAACAAGAAAAGAAGAAAACAACAAAAGAAACAGAAAAAGAAGAAGACAGATATGTAAAGTAAAGTTTTTAAAGTTTTTTGTTTTTATGTAAAAAGTCATAAAGTAAATAGTAGTGAATAGTAAAAGTCAGTTACTATTTATAAATAGTAAAGGCAGAATATTGTGCAAACAGTAAAATGCAAACACTATTCATAAATAGTAAGTGTCAGGTACTATGTAAATAGTAGAGGTCAGTTACTATTCATGAATAGTAAAGGTCATGAATAGTAAAGGTCATTGTAAATTTGTTTATAAATAGAAATGAGGACGGAAGCCAAAGGCAAGCCGATCCACATTCCTCAATTCTCTCTATTCTCAATTCCGCAACCCACCCCCCAAATTGTAGTAAAAGTCAGTTACTATTTATAAATAGTAAAGGCCGAATACTGTGCAAACAGTAAATGGCAAACACTATTCATAAATAGTAAGAGTCAAATACTATGTAAATAGTAGATGTCAGCTACTATTCATGAATAGTAAAGGTCATGAATAGTAAAGGTCATTGTAAATTTGTTTATAAATAGAAATCAGGACGGAAGCCAAAGGCAAGCCGATCCACATTCCTCAATTCTCTCTATTCTCTCTCAATTCCGCAACCCCACCCCAATCAGATACTATGTAAATAGTAGAGGTCAGTTACTATTCATGAATAGTAAAGGTCATTGTAAATTTGTTTATAAATAGAAATCAGGACGGAAGCCAAAGGCAAGCCGATCCACATTCCTCAATTCTCTCTATTCTCTCTCAATTCCGCAACCCCCCCCCCCCCCCCAAATTGGTATCAGAGCTAGATAAACAAAAAATAAAAACAATCTATCTTAAAATATCCATCTATGGAAAAATCTAGCAGTGATGCAAAACTACAAACTTAGGTATGTTTATTCATAATTATGAATAACTAAACTGTTATATTCCTGATAATCTGCTAAGTATTATTTGTTAATATCTTCTTGATATATCGTTTTTATGAATACCTGATTAAGTTTGTTATGTACGTGTTTAGTAAGTTATGAATAAGTATGCCCAGACTAAGACATCCTAACGTGGAAACCGGTTAGGCCAGGAGAGCCGTTTTAGGGGAGTACACAGAGTTGAAGTCATTGTTAGGGTAACTAATCATAACTGAAAACGCATAATAATGACCCAAAAGGATAATTCAGAATAACGATGTAAGAATTAGATAATTTCAAATAATGCCTAAGGAGATTAAAAGGAATATTATGTTTAGAAAAATTCATAAAATGAATTCAGACCTATCAGGAATGAATCACAGATATGAACTACTTATCTTTTGCATGACAAAAATATTGTTTCAGATATTAGAAGAAGTGATAGAACTAGAAGAAACTATGAAACTAGTTAACCAAGATTGGACGGAAATGACTATAGAAGAAATTAGAAAATTATGTTAGAATATGTTAAAAGAATTAGACTTAGAAATAAAATATATTGGGAAGAAAGAAGGCTAAATAATAATTTAAAAATTCAAATAAAAAATTTGCAAGGATATTTAGAATATATAAATTTTCTATTAGCTAATAATCAAGCACTACTTAATCCACCAGATCCAGGTATTATTTACTTTTCAGACAGATTCAGTGAAGATACAATTAGATATAAAGAATCTATAATTAGAGAAATAGATAGATTAGAAAGAGAATTACATTTCAGCAAGATAAGATTAAGAATTGATATACAAAATAAAAAGATAGAATCCTCTATAGGGTAAAAATAGACCAATTAAAAAATTTTAGTATCTAAAAACATAAAGAAGTTACCACTAAAAATTAAATAATATACATAAGATTAATGAATAAAGAACTACAAAAGCCAAGAAAAGGACATATTCAGAAAAAGGTTAAAAAATTAAAAAAACCAATTAAAAATATTATACCCAGAATATAAATTACAGCACGGACTACCATGAATAAAGAAGAATATGCAGTAGAAGAAGAAAAATATATGAGTCTAAAAGGAACAGAAATAAAAATTATACACTCAAACTTAGGACGAAGATTTAAAGTAATAGGAAATCAATTATATTTAATGTTAGAAAAAGAATCAGCAAAACTAGAAGACAGCCTAACAGCAATGGTAAGGATAAACAGAGAAAATGAAGAAATAGACAGGAAAAAGGAAATAGAAGAAATTAAAAAACAAGCACAAACAGAAGTTCAGCAAATTAAAGAAGAAAAAGACACGAAAATCCAAGAACTAGAAAAAGAATTACAAAAACTTAAACAATTATATGAAGAAAAATTAAAAGCTAAAGAAAAACAAAAAGAAGAGTTAAAACTTACAGAAGAAATAGAAAATTTTAAAATATTACTAGAAGAATCAGGAACAATAGAGAATCAACCTAAAATAGGAATAGACGACATAAGCGAACAAGGTGATGAAGAAAACTTAGATCAATGCTCAGAAACCTATACTAACCTAATAGAAAAGAAAAACAACATAGAAATCAATGTAGAAGATATAGATGAAAAACCTAGTACGTCAGGAACTAGAAGTCTGAAAAGATTAAACACTACACCAACTTATTATACCTATGAAAGAGAAAATAGAAGTAGAACACTATGAGATAAAAGATTAAATAAAAAATGGACACCTAAACAAAATATAGAACAATATAATTTCTTAGACTTAGACTGTGTAGCAGACACAAATAAAACAATCCAATTATGGATAGGATATATTTCAAAACAATTAATAGACAATAAAATATTAATAACAGATGCCCCTGGATATATAGAAAGAACACTAATAGGAACAGCTAAAATATGGTTACAAAATTTATCATCAGAAAGTTTAGAAACATTAAGAAATAATAAGAAAATTAATAATGAACCAGCAACAACGTCTATAGATATACTAAACAAATACGAAATGGCAATTAGAAATGAATTCAGTAGTATGACTACAGAAATAGATGAACGACAAAAAGATAAAGAACTAAACAGAAATCTAATAAATAAATTAAGTATATGTAAAATGAGCTATATGGATGAGTACACATGTGCATTTAAAGAATACTATTATAAAGGACTATACACAAATGAAGAAAGTAGAAAAATAAGAAAATTATACTATACAAAATTACCAGAACCATTTAGTTCAAAAATAACTAAAGAATGGCAAGAGTCAGGATTGGTAGATACACTAGGATCTAGAATAAAATTTTTACAAAAATGGTTTACAGAATTATGCGAAAAACATAAAGAAGATATGAAAATGGAAAAAATATTAATAAAAAACTTAGCATGTTGCACAACTAGAACAGCACCGCAATTTGGATGCACAAATAAACATAAATATAAGAAAAGAATTAAAAAATACAGGCCATTCAGAACCAAATACAAATATAAAAAACCAAGAAAAAGATACTATATAAAAAATTATAAACAAAAAAGACCTCACAGAGCTAAGAAAAATATATCAGAATGTAAATGCTACAATTGTGGTAAATTAGGACATTTAGCTAGAGACTGTAAAGTACCTAAAAACATGAATAAAAAACAAATATCAGAAGTAGAAGTAATAATCGAAAATGAAAAATACAAACAGATAGATTATATAGATTATGATTTAAATGATGAAGACAGCATATACGAATTAACAGACTATGAAAAAACAGATAATGAAAACGAGATAAAAGAATATGAAACAGATAATGACTGAAACAGATATAAAAATTATAAGTAAAGAAGAATATCAAGATAGCGAAAGTTCAGAACAAAAAATAATATTTGATAATAATATGTTTGAACAAATAAAAGGAAAAGAATTAGATTTAAGTATAGATAAAATATTAGAAGTACCTAAATTAAGAAATTTCTTTAAATTAAGACAAGAAGAGTATTATGTAGTAAGCCAAAAAGAACATATAATAGACTTCAAATATACCCAAGGTAAAGCTAAAATACCAATAATAAATAAAAAGATAATAAACAAAGAAATTCAAGAAATAAAGGCAAAAAATCCAATAAAATACGTACACCTAGGAGCAACAGAGATACTTATAAAACATGTTTTAGGGAAGGAATAGATACACCAAATTAACTATATTTAGCAGATGACAGAATAGTCCACCCAATAGAAAAAAGCGTAATAAGTGCAGTTAAAGGAAACTTAATATATCAAAAATTTAAGTTTATAATAAGTGCAAACTACTCAGTAGCAATAGATGATAGAAATATAGACAAATCACTAGTACTATACTGGAAAATGTCAGGAATAGAACTGGCACCAGGTAGTAAAATATTTACAGCTAGATGTAAAAACTTATATGTATTAACAACAAAACATAAAATAGTAGCCAAAAATAAAATCCATAGAATTAAAATAGAAAATCCTTTTGATAAAATAGTTACCGTCATTGATAATAATGACTACAGTTACAAAGAAATGGATATTGAAGAAGATTTAGAAATAGTAAGAGAAAGATTAAGTACATCAAAAAGAATAAATTATGATACACCATCATCATCTAGAAATAGCACCTCAAAAAAGATAGATTATGAAATACAACCAAGATTACTAGAACAAAGAATGGATGAAATACAACCTTACCAATACTATATAACAGGAATATTAAACCAACGAAAATACTTAATAAAAATAGATACAGGACAAAATAAAAGCTATGTTACAAGAGAATTAATAAGAGAAGAAGGAATCAGTAAAAATGAAAATATGAACACAGAATTACCAGGAATATTAACAAATATGGAACAAAGTACAGAACAAGAACTAATTATTGGAGGAATACCAATAAAGATAAAATTTAAAATATACCAAGGAAAAGATAATATTACTCTAGGAATAAAATGGCTGGAAACAGTAAAACCATACAATATAGATGAAAAGCAACTAACAATACATTACGAGAATAAAAAGATAATCATTAAAAGAACTTTAATATGAAAGAATGACAAAAATCTATATATTAATGAAAATAATAGTAGAAGGATATTACAACAGATATTACACACCTATGGTAGATACGGGAGCAGGAGCAAATATGTGTAAACATAATTGTTTACCAGAAGATAAATGGAAAAAGTTGAAAACACCATTAATAGTTACTGGATTTAATAACGAAGGAAGCATGATAACGCACAAAGCTAGAAACATAAAAGTACAGATATGGGATAAAATACTATTAATAGAAGAAATGTATAGTTATGAATTTACCAATAGAGATATACTATTAGGAATGCCATTTTTAGAAAAGTTATACCCACATACTATAACAAAAACACATTGGTGGTTTACTATCCCATGTAATAAGAAAATAGGAGCAAAAAGAGTAAATAACAAAATAAGAAAAAATACGCCATGGATTAAAGGAAGCGAAAAAATTACTCAAAAATTAGAAAATATAACACCTAACGACCAAAAAATTGAAATGATAATATTCACAATAGATAAGGTACAAATATTACAATATAAGTTAGAATCATTGTATAATGAAAACCCACTACAAGGATGGGAAAAACATAAAACAAAAGTAAAAATCGAACTAATAGATGAGAATAGCATAATAACACAAAAACCACTAAGATATAATTTTGAAGATCAAAAAGAATTTCAGATGCATATAAAGGAACTACTGGAAAATAATTACATACAAGAAAGTAATAGTAAACATAACAGTCCGGCATTTATAGTAAATAAACATAGTGAACAAAAAAGAGGAAAAAGTAGAATGGTAATAGACTACAGAAATCTAAATGCAAAAACTAAAACATATAATTACCCAATTCCAAATAAGATACTAAAAATAAGACAAATACAAGGATATAATTACTTCAGTAAATTTGACTGCAAGTCAGGATTTTATCACCTAAAGCTAGAAGAAGAATCAAAACAATTAACAGCATTTACTGTACCACAAGGGTTCTACGAATGGAACGTATTACCTTTTGGATACAAAAATGCACCAGGAAGATACCAACACTTTATGGATAATTATTTTAACCAACTAGAAAACTGTATAGTATACATAGATGACATATTACTTTATTCAAGGACAAAAGAAGAACATATAAGACTATTAGAAAAATTCATACACATTATAGAAATATCAGGAATAAGTTTAAGCAAAAAGAAAGCTGAAATACTGAAAAACCAAATAGAATTTCTAGGTATACAGATAGATAAAAACGGAATAAAAATGCAAACACATATAGTACAAAAGATAATTGACTCTGAAGAACTATTAGACACTAAGAAAAAATTACAATCCTTCTTAGGATTAGTTAACCAAGTAAGAGAATATGTACCAAAGCTAGCAGAAAATCTAAAACCTTTACAAAGAAAATTAAAAAAAGGAGGTAGAATATTATTTTGACGAAAGGGACAAAAACTACATAAAAAGAATAAAAGAAATGTGTAAAAAATTACCAAAATTATATTTTTCGGATGAAAATAAACAATTTACCTATATAGTGGAATCAGATTCAAGTAATCATAGCTATGGAGGAGTATTAAAATATAAATATGAAAACGAGAAAATGGAACATCATTGTAGATACCACTCAGGATCATACATAGAACCACAAATTAAGTGGGAAATAAACAGAAAAGAACTATTTGCATTATATAAATGTTTACTTGCATTTAAACCATATATTGTTTATAACAAATTTATTGTTAGAACAGATAATACACAAGTAAAATGGTGGATAACTAAAAAAGTACAAGATTCTGTAACAACAAAGGAAATAAGAAGATTGGTATTAAATATATTAAATTTTTCATTTACAATTGAAGTTATCAAGACTGAAAAGAATACAATTGTAGATTACATCTCAAGATATAAAGACTGATGAAGGAAAAATGGATCAGATACTCGGACTCCTGAGTACACTTTGCAAAAAAGTGGAAAATATTGGAGGAAGAGATACAAAAGCTAAAAGGCAAAGCTATTAGTCAGCAACATGACTTAAAAAATGCGGAGCTACGTCGATCGGAAGACGGAAAACTTCCAGAGCTAAAAGGAGACGCTGGGAAACTCCTTAAAACCCAAGCTAACAATCCATCTATTTCAGTTGCAGGTATTTCAGGACCTAAAGAAAGGAGAGACATAATCAGAAAACAGTTATTTGATAAACCTTTTACACCTAAGAAAAACATACCACCTACTCCACCACCACAAACAACTACCTATAGAGAAAGTTTGAACCAAAACAAACAAACCTACAACCATATCACTACCAAATATATACAAAACATACATAGGTTCCAAACTTTCCTAAATAAAAACCCAAGATCTGCCACTACAACAAAACCCGAAGAAGATTATGTAACCCAACATCTACAGGGATACAACAAGTTAATCGCACAATCAAAAACTAGTGCCAATCTGGTAAGGACATGCTATGACTACGGATTACTTAACACCGTGTATACGGCAACCGGAGAAGAAATAGCTATGATACCAGAAATATATAAGGCATTCACCACCTATAAGAGAATTACCAAAGGAACATTTTTCTACATAAAGATATACTCAGCACCCACGGAGATACTATTGGACGAGATAAAACCAATAATACAAGTAGTAAAAATTGGACTTACAAAGGAAATGATTATTCCAGAAAAAATCGAACAACAGGACGAGATAACACACGAAGAGATACCTGAGTTTTACTCTAACAAGAGGATAATAGGACTTGCAACTATACTAAACGAACTAGCAAACAACTATCTGAATGGAAATTCAGTATGGAATTATTACTCAAGAGATAACACAATCATCTATGCCAACTCAAAAGAATACAAGGAAGCAGATATGGAGGAGTTAAGGCAATGGATAGTAAGTTTGTTAAAACCAGAGCAACCACCAACCACCAGAGCTATAAGAAAAAATTTCATCTCTTCAGCTTTGTTAACAAGATACTGTAAAACTATCGGTCAAAAATATCCAGACCATCATTGCACAAAATGCCATGGAGAAGAGAGCAGCCAGATACCAGATGTACAGCTAGAATAAATCCAACGGCTGAGAAAAACAGACAAGACAGGAAGAAAACGACAAAGAAAGAAGCTGAAAGAAGAAAGTAAAAGAAAAAGATAGAAGAAAAAGGTGTCGGCCAACAAGAAAAGAAGAAAACAACAAAAGAAACATAAAAAGAAGAAGACAGATATGTAAAGTAAAGTTTTTAAAGTTTTTTGTTTTTATGTAAAAAGTCGTAAAGTAAATAGTAGTGAATAGTAAAAGTCAGTTACTATTTATAAATAGTAAAGGCAGAATACTGTGCAAACAGTAAAAGGCAAACACTATTCATAAATAGTAAGAGTCAGATACTATGTAAATAGTAGAGGTCAGTTATTATTCATGAATAGTAAAGGTCATGAATAGTAAAGGTCATTGTAAATTTGTTTATAAATAGAAATCAGGACGGAAGCCAAAGGCAAGCCGATCCACATTCCTCAATTCCCTCTATTCTCTCTCAATTCCGCAACCCCCCCCCCCCCCCCCCCCAAATTATTTTTTGTTTTTATATAAAAAGTCGTAAAGTAAATAGTAATGAATAGTAAAAGTCAGTTACTATTTATAAATAGTAAAGGCCGAATACTGTGCAAACAGTAAAAGGCAAACACTATTCATAAATAGTAAGAGTCAGATACTATGTAAATAGTAGAGGTCAGTTACTATTCATGAATAGTAAAGGTCATGAATAGTAAAGGTCATTGTAAATTTGTTTATAAATAGAAATCAGGACGGAAGTCAAAGGCAAGCCGATCCACATTCCTCAATTCTCTCTATTCTCTCTCAATTCCCGATGAACACTTGATATTAGAATGAGCACAGTATTAGACCTGACTAAGGAATATTTACTTTTAAATTTCACTTTCCCATTATTCCTTATTGTATTCTTTCTAATTTATTGATTAAGATTTACTCCTATTTGTACCCAGCTACAATCTCTTTTCTTATAAAAGAGAAGAAGGTCCCTCGGTCTATTGATCGACAGTAACTCCATCCTAGTGAAGTAAAGTCTCCGCTCCTATCACTTGATTAATTTGATTAGACATTTTCTATTTTCTACATACTTTTAACAGAAGAATAACTGTACAAGCTATCGCTAATAATATATTATAATATCTCTATATCTCTTAGAAAATACAAATGACTCTAATAAAAAATATTAGCTCTAAGCTTATTGCATTTAAGATTGAGAAAATAATTAAGTAATATATTCAATATATTCAGACACAACACCCAAAATTTCAGTGAAGTTAACTCAAAATAAATTTTTTGTTTGGATAATTTTGATGAATAGGAATTTTAGATTTTCAAGAGAAGGAGACTAAACACATCTTTTATGTGAATATTTCTCCTTATTCCTTCTCAATTTCCATAATTTAATCAGTAAGAAACTAATTATAAGGATGCTATTTTGTGGAGTAGCATGTGTAAAAGCTCGTATTGTCCTAACTAATTATAATGGTGCTACTTTGTAGAGAAGCATGTGCAAAAGCTTATAATGAAGGACGTGATTTTGCTCGAAAAGGTAATGAGATTATTCGCCAGGCATCCAAATGGAGTTGAAACAAGCAGCAATTTGTACGTCAACCATTTTATGTAGGAAAGAAGGTGCTCTTGGCTCAACATTATTGGTTCTATTTCACTAGAATCCCTCTTATTTTGTTGTCTTGAAATGTAAATAGTCTATGATGGAGCTCGAGTAGAATAGTACATTTATTTTTTAGGGCAAGGGTCTAGGGATAATGTTAATCAATTAAAAAATTAAAACAACTTCGTAAATATATCTGCGGTATGAAAATTGAAAGAATTCAATTCGAACAAGTTATTCAAAAATTTCTTGAAATTGATCAAACTTTTCCGATCCAAAGTGTTTCACGTGAGAATCCATCGTCTTGTAGGATTTTTTCATAGAAATCACAAAAAAAGTATGTTGCTTCCATTTTGAAAGAATTAAAAAGCACCAAAATAATATCTAAACCCTTTGATTTAAAAGAAAACAAAGATAAAAGATTCCAAAACAAGAAATCATTTTTCATATTTGATGGTTTCATAAGCTTTTATCCACGATAATTTTGTGTTTTAACACACAGATGTTTGTAGTTTAGGTATGTTGTAAATTGTGAAATGAGCTCAGCCAACTATAACATAAGGGTGATGCACCACTATTTATGTTATTTTCCCTTAATTAATCGTGTAATTAGTTAATTAGCTAGGATGGAGATTTCTCTCCTTTTTATATGTAAATTTTCATGTGAAGCTTAGGTTGCATTATTTAAGACGATAAAATAAATTTTATTTTTTAATAAACATGATAATATATTAATTAGACTTAATATGAATTATTACATAGAAGTGGTAGTGTGTCAGAACGGCTGTTAAAGATTGGAGGAGGGTTATGCTATAGTTATTGTAGTACTTATTACAATTAAACGACTTTAGAGGTGACTTTTTTAGCATAACAGAAAGAGTTACTACTTTGTCTGCTTCTATTTTACTCAAAACAAATAATAATGGAAGTGTCTAGTACATAAAAAAGTTATCATATTGCATTCTAGAACCTTTCTTAGCTAACAAGCCAGCCACCTGATTCTCCTCTTTAAAAATATGCTGGATGGGGGGGGGGGGGAGGGTTCCCCTACCACTAGAGCAGCTTCGTACAATCAGATAAAATATTTGTGTAAGCGAGGTGATCTTGTACAATACAACTAACGAATTCTTTACAATCTACATTTATTTCTAGAGGCATTAGCCCAATGCTGTCGGGTAGTTTTAAACCCTGAAATAAAGCAAATAATTCAGATTTAATATCGTTAGTTTCATACAAATTACCCATGAAATCAACTATCCGTTAACCTGAAATATCTCTTATCGGCACCACCCATTCCTCCATTACCCGTACTTTCTATTGTTTAACCATTGGTGTTGGGTTTGTGTATCTTAATACATATGGCTTTCATTTGATAAAAATTGCCTTTGGCTTAGAATGTTTCTTTTGTTGACCTGAGACTGCTAATAATCTCATAGCATGGTTAAAGGAGTTGTGATGAAAATTTTAATCTTCCCATTCGTATGATAATTATCATTTTTTACTAGTCAGATGTTCCGTAAAAAGCCTCATGTCATTGTAGATTATTTTTCATAATAATATCTAGTCTCTTGAGGAATTCTAACTAGTCTATTTTCTAATTGTTAATGAAATTATTTAATTTGTATATGACACTTACCTCCTCCCAATATTTTCTTATATGTTAGTGCATTCAAGGAAAATATGTTCAATGATTTCAGGACAATCACAGAGAAAGCAATATTTAGTAATATTGATTCCAACAAAGTGTAGATAATTACAGGTGGGAAGCCTACCATGATTACACTGTCAAAGAAAGTATTTTAATTTGTTGGATAGTGTAGCTGCGAAATCAAATTAAAGAATTTACTTGTTATCATCTGACACATATATTTTCTTCTAATTAAGTGGTAAACCGACCTCGTCATTAGATTACCTTGAGATCTTAGAAACCAAATGGCTAGATCATGCTTATTTGGGTTATAGAATACATATGTTCATTTGATGAGGTTGGTTATGATCTCAGGTAACTCAAAGGATAGAGTATTTAACCTCTATGTTCTAACACTAGTCAACATATCCTTCATAAACATTGAATATTCGTTTGAAGCTAAAGGTCCTTTATTTTTTTTCCCAAACTGTGGCATGATCAGATAACCATCTATCATTCCAAAAGGATGTTGTTGTACGGTCTCTTAGTACCCATCCCTTTACTAGGTTATTTCAATTCCTCCTATGATTATTTTTATTCTTTTTTTTTTTCGCTTTGTCATGATTGGTTATGGATCCCTGTTTGGTATCCGAAAGAAATTCTTATATTTAAAAGACTGTTTGGCCAACCAATATATATATATATATATATAGGAATCTTAGAGGCATGTTGATGTGCCATGCCTCTAAGAGCTCTATTCATATTTATCTTTTTTTATTTTTCTTAGTATTTTTAATCATTTTAAATTATTTTTCCCCCCCATTTATTTAATTATTATCATTTAATTTATCCTATACACCTATCCCTTGAAACAATCCTTCCAGCTTTCCCTAATAACTACGATACAATTTAGTCATTACTCAAGCATCGAAGAAAATAATTAATAAGAAATTAAAGATGATAATAGAGGCATGTAGAAAATAAGAATTTGGAGCTTACGTAATGTCACTTTCGGTTTATTTTAGATCCCAATACAGTAGTAATAACATAAGTTCCTTACTTCCACAGTACTTCATGATTCAAAGTTTAATTTTGACATCTTTCTTTTACCTGTCTATTGAAAGAAAGAAATGAAAAGGGGAGATAGATGTGATGAATCAATCTATATATATAGATAAAGCTAAACATAAATAAGGTGATGTGACACCTCTCTGTGGTCTAGAAGACCACTTATCTTTCTTCTCCTTTTTTAGATTTTTCTTCTATTTATTTTTTATTTTTGTTAATTTTATTTTGAAAACAAATCTGAAACTGCTTATATAATTACTCAATTAAATGAAAAACATTAATTTTCTAAATTGTACAGTTTTTTATAACTCATGTCTTTTCATTTTCTATAATTAATTAAAAAAAAAAGGAGTGATCTTAACTCTTACCTGCATGTAAAGTATGTCAAAGAGTGTCTCAACCAACATGAATCACAAAGGGAAAATCAAGTCGATGGTTCAGTTCCCCCCCCCCCCCACCACCACCACCACCACCAAACCCCAAAAAAAAATTCTATCTATGTGTCTACTTACATTGAAATTCTCATTTCACCTTGCTCGAAGATGAGCCCAAGAAGTTCGCCTATCAAGAATAAAATTTAAGACTTTTGTTTTAACTTTTTCGTAATCTAAAGAACAACAGACAACAAGGATTATGTCCTAGGCTTCTAGCAGAACTTAAGGTTTTGTCTTTTATGGAAGAGAAATTTGTTGATTGAAATGGAAGGCATAAACACTTTTATGTGCATATATAATTCCTTCATTTTTTTTTCTTTTTCTATTTGCATTTGCAATTATATGCTCCATATAATTGAATACAACATTTCTTTGTTATGATATCTTACGGGTATTCCGCATTTGCAATTATGTATATCGTCTCCTGTTGCACATAAGAGCGGAGTGAGGATTTAAAATTTATGAATTTGAGATTTTAATTCTTTACGTTATTGGATTCTAATTAATTAATGTTTTTTATATATTCAACATATTTTTAAAGATAAATATAAGTTTGGATCAAATTTACTGAATTCAATCGAACACGTAACCAAAAGCCTAGCTCCGCCCGCAGATATACATTAAGAAATTTTATTGTGCATGAAGAAGTTATATTTTTCTTAGTATTTGAATGCTCATTTTATTGAACTTTATTTATATGTTGTATCGACATAGTGCATGATAATAAATTAGGAGTATATAGGTTGTCTTATGGGTGTCACGGTTGAAATGTCTATTGATAATAGTACTTTAAGATCAAATGTTTTTGCAAGATTTATTAGAATTTACTCTGCAAGTTATAATTTTTAAAAATAAAATTAAAAAGGATTTAATTTATATGTATGTGTCTATATAAAGCTAGAGTTTGAAGAGCTAAAGTGACACTTTCTAACAGGATTATTATTTATTTAATTTTCTTTGTCACTTTAACTATAAAATACAATATATACTCTATTACTATATATTCAAAAGATAAATTAATTTTTTATTGTAGCTCCACAATAATGAGAAAAGAAAAAAGACATTATTTCGCAAAACAAAAATTAAATTTCAACTCCATAATAAATAAGCACAAATATAGACATCGTTAATTCTGATCGTATAAAAATATATAAGAAAAGAGAAAGACATGATTATTACAAATAAGATTTACTTCACATCGTTTCAAAATTTAAATTAAGGAAAGAGAAATGATACTGTTTCAGAATTTTAATTACGACCCCTCTTTAATTGTCTAGTAAAGTATAAATAGGACCAATCCCATTGCATGTGTTTCCTGTTAATTGTTTTCAATCTTCTCCCTTTTGGAATCTCTTTATTCTTTTAATCACATTCTTTTATGCTTATTAGAGACAGAGAATACATAGAGAAAAATAAATTAAAATGATAATCTATTGATTGGCTCGATCATTACACTAGCATTGTAGTATTGGATGTATTCCTCCCATGTTTGGTCCATGGACATTTTCTCCTTTTTAGTTATCCCTAGAAAGAAGAAATGATGAAGAATTGTTTCTTATATTAGTATTAAATCAGTGCTAATGATGAATATGATATTTTTTGTAGTTACTTGGTGAAGTAACTTCTGAAAATTTTAATTGTCTATAATGAAATTTTTGGAAAACAAAAGTTATATACTATCTAATCTTAGAAATCTAATACTATTAAAACATAGGCACATATATATATAATAATAAAAGATAAAATTTATCTAACCTCTAATTCTAATATTAAAATTTTACAAGTGCATTTTCATGAATATTTGTAATAAATGCTTTTATGCATATACATAGAAAGTTTTTATCGTATTTGTTTTAACAAAATTAATGCATCGCGCGAATATATTCCCTAGTTTAGAAAGTAAAACCATGTTTTTTAACCTAATATCAAATTTAACTTTCATTTGATGATATTCGATATCACTACTTAATGAGAATTTGGAAATGAAAGAAATTAATAATTAGAATTAATTTATATTAGTTTCTATTTTTCTTTTCTATAGTGCATAACTACTTCAATAATATCGTCTACAGTGCTAATTGCAATTTCTTACTAATGGCATGTTATTTTTTTACTAGTTAACGCAATCATCATTATAAAAAAAAAATCTAATTTGAAGTAAAAAAGTTATATCAGTAACGATATTAGAAATTATCATTTTCACAAGATTACACAAATCTAATTGACATCTCCTTTCTTATTAGTTATTAAAACTATGTTATATATTATTATCTACGAAAATATTAATAATAGCCTTCGAAGTTTAATTTCAATATATAATGTATATTTTACTTGATTTGAAATGTTAAATTGAATTGTATTTGATAACTACTTTACTTGATTTAGAATATATCTATAATTGTTTCTAGATTTACAAAGTTATTTTTATTCATATTATAATTCTTTTGTTTAGCTTATTTTTTCTTATTTTTATGGGTGTTTTAAAACTATTTAAGAAGTTGACAAAGGAGAAAAATATCCCATCTTTTACATTAATTTTTTTATTTTTATTATTATCCCTCTACCATAACATAATTAGTAAGAAATTAAATAAGAATGCTATGTTGTTGATCATTTTCACTATTAAAGGTTTTATAGTCCTATAAATATAGGAATATTTGCTCCTTATTTCTTTACCATATCTCAAGACTCAAAGGAGTTTTCCTCTATTTGTCCTTTCATTACTCACATATGCTCTAGTAAAAAAAAAAATCTTTTTATTTTTTTTATTTTATTTGTATATAGAAGAATCATCTTTTTATATTTATAAGAACTATAAAAAAGTGGAGAAGATTTTCAATCTTGTACATATACCATAGGTTTTAATGATCTTTTGAATGAACAAAATTTCTCCATGATAAAAATTTATATCAATCTTTTTGATTTTGTTTTATTTTTAGGTGTATTTTGATACATATGGTCTAACATTTTTTTTCTATATATATATATGTCTGTGTTAGAATTGATTGTTACCTGAAGTGTCTGATCTGGTGGAACTTAACATTGTACGTAAATTATAACTCTTTATCGAACATCACTTTTCTTCTCTTATTTTTATCTCTCGATATTTTATTACAAGTTCTACTGTGAGTCTTAAGGAATCTACAAAATTGTATTTTTTTTCTCTTTATTCACAAGATTATATAATTCAAACATTGTATAACAATATATGAAATATTGGAATGGAAAAAATATTAGCATTTAATTTCATATATGGTATAAATTTATAAATCAAGATTACTTGCTTCGATCTTCCTGTGACATAGATCTATTAAAAGTTGGGATATCATAAATTGTGAAGTTTTGAGTTTTTAATACTTATTATTATTATTATTATTATTATTATTATTATTATTATTATTATTATTATTATTATTATTATTACTATTATTATTATTACTATTATTATTATTAGTATTATTACTATTAGTATTATTACTATTACTATTATTATTCTTATTATTATTATTATTATTATTACTATTATTATTATTATTATTATTATTATTATTATTACTATTATTATTACTATTAGTATTACTATTATTACTATTACTAATATTACTATTACTATTATTACTATTACTATTACTACTATTATTACTATTACTATTATTATTTTTATTATTATTACTATTATTACTATTATTACTATTATTATTATTATTATTATTATTATTATTATTATTATTATTATTATTACAAGTATTATTATTATTATTATTATTATTATTATTATTATTATTATTATTATTACTATTACTATTATTATTATTATTATTATTATTATTATTATTATTATTATTATTATTATTATTATTATTATTATTATTATTATTATTATTATTATTTTATTATTATACCATTTAACGACAGGATCTGCGGCTGGCGGTAGTCCGCACGGCCTCTACAGAACTAGGCTAAATTAATATCCTTGAACAAGAATTAAAATTGAGGGATTCAATTATAAAAACTCATAACCTTGTTTATATAACCTCAAGCCATATTTGGTTAAATCTTAACTGTATGGTAAAACTTTTACCCAAGCAAGGGGTCTGTCAGATATACAAATACTGCAGAATTTCGAGACCATGTGTCTAGGACATCCCGAAGGATTCAGTGGGATATAATCGCCCTTAAAACACAACAACAAATCGGGCTTCTCACCACACGCTAGACGTAGACACTAAGGCAAATCTGAAATTCTACAGTACTTGCAACGACTGTACCACCATCTCGGAACCAAGTTAAGAATTCAAACAATATTGGTTGAAGTCATGTAGTATTGGTTAATCATCTTTATAAATGAATCTCTAAATTTTAATAGGCCTAATTCATCATTAATATGCAATTAATAAGCTTGTATTCAATATAGAGAGAGAACTTAGCCGGATATCATTCGACTTATGCAGATAAAATAAATAAAAGAAAGAAAAATAAAGTACCTGAGTACACCAGAGTTGTGTCCAAGAGATGGACGATTTGCTTTTTCTTTTTCTTCTTATTAGAACTTTACAAAGTTTTACAAAACTTAGAAAAGAGACTAGAGAGGAGCGGAAAGAAATCTAAAAGGAAACTCTAAAACTTTTAAAGAACTCTGCCTCTACAACTGAGGCAAGTGCCTCTTTAAATAAGGAATGAAAATACTGTTCATATATCAATGAACAGTGACATTTCTGACAACTATCTTTGTCTTCTTTTATCATGGGTCCCACCTGTTTATGAATTGTGGGGTCTTTATTCCATTTGTTTCTTTTCTTGTGCCGGCTGTATTCGAAATTCTTATTTCTCGTGCTGAATTAATTCTTCAGCTTCTTCCAAGACCTTATCAATGTCTATTTCTTCGTCAGCCTGCGAATCTTCATTTATGGACTGACTATTTCTCATTGATGTATCAAATTTTTCAGATTTTTCAGCAATTTGTTCGAATGATCATTAGGTTTTTTCGAACTTCTTGCATGTATGCTTCAATCTGTTCCTCTTTATTGCCGGGCTAGTATATGATTTTTCTGCCAATATGTTTTAAAGGACTATCCTCAATTTTGATAACTCGAGGTCTTTCACCATAATCCTTTATATGACTAATTTCATCCAGAGTCTCTTGTCCATACAATTTGTTGATTTTTGGGTCTTTCTTCATCATTTTGTCCCAAAAATTATTATAATAAGTCCGGTAGATGCAAGAAATTTGTTCTTCAGTATAACCAAATTCTGGAATCCATTTGTGAATCCATGGGATAGAGAATTCCATAAAGAAATATACATGACCAATTTTTTCTGGCCAGTTGACATGTTCTTTCTTGTATAACAGATCCATTTCTGGCGATACTTGGACCCATTGATTATATAATTCTTTGAAATGGGTAGGCAACATTTCAATTGTTGGTCCATGGTATGACCACCAATTTAAGAACCAATTGGGAATAATATTGGAAAAATTCTTTTGGCATACCTTTATAAACCACGTATGCTTATGTCTTTCATTGTTATAGTACAAAGTATAACTGAATGTCTGGATATAATTCCAGTACGTGCAATTTACTTTTGTAACATTATCAATGGTAATCTGTCTTTCCCTCATAGTGGAAAGCCCCCATTCTTCAGCTGATATAATCTTTTTGATAATAAATTTTGAGAAATTATAAATTTTCTCATCATTAAAATGTTTGAAGTGAGATATCTCTACACTTCTAGTGTTTATCAAAATATTTTCATAATAGCTGCGGGTCTTGTATAACTGACCTGGGAAATATAAATTTTCAGAGAAATACCTTTGAAGTAGATCCCAAGGTTGTTCTCTTCTATCAATATCATTGTCTTCCACAAGAAGTATGATTTCTTGTTTCTATAATTTTTCGTAGTTCTTTATATCATCAGAACTTTCCATAGAAATGCTCGCATAGGTATCACCTTGCGGTTTTGCTTGATTGCTCAAATAATTCTGTAGAGCCTCATATAATGGGCTTTGTTTAGGAATATCTTCCAAATTTACAGATCCTGATGAAGATGCTTCATCTCTTCTCTTGTTTACAAGAGTTCTATTTCCCATTTGTATAATTGGGTTTGAATAGCTGCTTCTAGAGGTAATATAATTTCCTCTTTGTATTTCCTGATTTTCAGGAGAAGTATAACTTTCCCCTGTTCTTCCTCCTCGGCCTCTATAAGGGCCTGTACCTCATCCTCTTCCTTTATTATAGGAAGACTGGGTTGGCCATTGTGGCCTCATTCTACAATATAAACAAATTTTATTAGCACATATAAAACATTCTTTAGTCATCCTAAACTTGCTGAATGTCTTGGCATATGCATGCCTCTTATTAGCCTTATCCTTTTATTTTATTTTTCTATTGTCTTATGAAAATCAGATATCATTTGGATTACTTGATCTATATCACTTTTGTTAATATTGTCTAGCATTGTTAGATAACGCTTTTTATGAAATCTGGCGATCTTCAAATATTTTTGAAATATCCAGTATAAAATATAATCATCTTTGATTGATTCAAATGATGGTAAATTATTCATTGTATAAACTCACGAGATAAAAAATCAGGGAGAGAATTATCACTTCCCTTTTTATACTCAATTTCAAAATCAAATGGAGCCAATTGAGCCTGCCATCTAGCAAATGTCATTTTTGAGGCATTATGTTTAAAATCTTTATTGAACATGAACTTTACCGCCTGAGCATCAGTTCTTATCAAGAACTTCTTATTATATAGATCATCCTAAAATTTTAAAACACATTTAACAATAGTAAGCATTTCATGAGCAATAGTAGCATGCCTCTGTCTATTTACCTGAATAATATCTAATTAGGTATTCAGTTTTATCATTAGGGTCTATTTGTGTAAGTATCCCCCCAAAACCAATATTAGATGCATTTGTTTCTATAATCTTTTTCCATAATGGATTAGCAAAGGGTTAAACATAGAAGAGCTTTAACCTTCTCTTTAATTTTTCTTACTACTTCAGTATGGCTATCAGTCCATGGCAAATTATGACCTTTCTTTAAACGATCATATAAAGGAGCTAGATCTCGAGATAAATCTTTGTAAAATGGAGAAATATAATTCAAACTACCAAGAAATCTTTGTAGTTGAGTTCTACCAGTTATAACATCAGGAAATTTTGATGCAAAGTCAATAGATCGCTGTATAGGAGTGATCTTACCTCGACAAATATAATGACCAAGAAATCTTATATTTGTTTGAAATAAACTCATTTTTGGTTTCGATATAACTAAGCCATTTTGAATTACTATTTTCTTAAAAATATCTAAGTGTTTATAATGTAATTCTAATGTTTTAGAAAAAATGAGAATGTCATCAATATAAACAATAATAAAATCCATATATGGATTAAATATATCATTCATAATCTTCTGAAGTTCAGAAGGGGCATTTTTAAAACCAAATGGCATAACATTCCATTCGTATTGACCAAATGGAACATTAAAAGCAGTTCTATAAGTGTGTTCTTTAAACAATTGTATCTGCCAGTATCCTGATTTTAAATCAAATTTAGAAAATATATTAGCATCATATAATCGAGAAAGTAAATCTTTCTTATTGGGAATTGGATATCCAATCCATTTTAAAACTTTGTTTAATGGTTTATAGTTTATAACTAATCTAGGCATACCTCGTTCTTTTTCTGCTGCATTATTAGCATAAAATGCAGTACATGACCATGGAGATTTAGAAGGTTTTATCAAGCCTTTTTGTAAAAGATTATCAATCTCCCTTTTGCAAAATTCAACTAACTCAGCGTTCATTTGACAGGGCCGAGA
Organism: Datura wrightii; assembly: GCA_035772735.1. Lineage (NCBI taxonomy): Eukaryota > Viridiplantae > Streptophyta > Magnoliopsida > Solanales > Solanaceae > Datura > Datura wrightii. Next base: position 177,402,563 of record JASDFA010000001.1, on the reverse strand, counting down.
TTTTGTAGGAATATTATCCTCCGAGAATGAATCTTCATATGGAAGAAACACTACATGCTTTTTCCTATCCCAAAAAGCACTTGGATGATCAGCACAAATAGATATAGCAAATTGTTCAGAAATCAATTTAATTTTTTCCTGAACTTTAGCAGACTTTAATGTATCATCTATTGTCATGCTATAAATTTCATATTGCAAATAATTTAAATGACTTCGTTTTGGATTAATCAAAGTATTAATATCACGAGAAATAGGATCAGTAATAAATGTAAAAGAAATCCTTTTGCCATTATAAACAACCTCGAAACCCTTTTCATCTACCCTAGTAAATGGGTAAATGACTTGAATAAAAGGAGTTCCAAGTATAATTGGAGGATTTAAATGATCTTTTATTAGAATAAAGAAATGAGGAATACAAACCTTTTGCTGACATATATAAGCATTAGGCAATTTGTATTCTATTTGAATTTTATTACCTGAAGTAGATTTAACATTATGCGAGGTCTTATGATAATATCTAGTTGGAATTAATCTTTCTTGAATACAAGAAATATCAGCACCACTGTCTATTAAAGCAGTTTCAGTTATAGAAAAGTTATTATCAATTAAAATAGTATACTTACATACCATTTATATGCAGTAACTATCTGCATCATTCCAAGAAACATATCATTTTCTGGGTTTAAAATAATTTGTGTAGAGGATTTAGAAAAGTTATTTTCTCCCTCGGGTATATAAATTCCCTTCTTCTTATTATCAATAGGTAACTCAGAGTTAGAATTTTCTAACTGGGTTATTCTATGATCTATAATCATCTGATTTTGTTTAAGAGATTTAATTTTATTTTTGAGTTTTTCAACCTCAATTTTTAAATCATTCATAGAAGAATCACGACTATGACCTTTTGATTGGGTTTTCTATAAAAGTCTTCTTTGCACTTCTACAAAAGTATATGGAGTTTCATTTAAAATGTCCTTTTTAATTTGAACTGGTTTATCTTCTAATTTTGAAGAACCAGAGGCCATGGTAATAATCTTTTCTCGAAGATTATTATCCTCGACTTCTTTTAATAATTCTAAAATGTTATCAGAATTAATAGGTCTAATTTCAAAAGTTTGAAATTGTGATTGTAATTTATAAAAATCCATATTACAAGTACAATTTCCAGGTTCACAATTATGACAAGTATCACTATCAGAATTATCAAAATCAAGTAATTGCACAGAATCATCAGAATCATAAACATCAGAAGAATTACTATCATATTCTTCTACTGAAGTTTCATCTATAACCTTAAGGAGCTGGTCCTTATACTTATCATCTAATTCTAATGCCAAAGTTTTCAACTTCTCCTTTTTACAATTAGGAGCAATATGACCAAATTTACCACATCTATAACATTTGGTATTCTTCAATCTCTTTTCGATTTGTCTTTAAAAAATCCTTTTTCTTTCCGATATCTTTTGCGTTCTTCACGTTCTTCTTTTGACCTTCGTCTAGATCTCTTACCTTTCCTTTGGTAAGTTTTTCCTTTATCATTCTTTTTCTTTTTAGAAGGAATATCTCCCATTGCAAATTGATCGCAAAAATCTCCTAACTGATTCTTTTCAGTTAGTCTCTGCCTTTTTAATTGTTGGCTTAATCTTAATTCATTACACAGATTTAATCCTTCCTGTGTACATACACCAATAAGAGTACCATACGTATAGACATTATAAGGAATTTGAGTATTATTTCCTCTAAGAGTTTTCCTTACTCTTTCTGCAAACAAATAAGGTAAACCGTCTATAAATTTTGCCTTCCAATGATCAGAATTACTTTCGGGTAAATCCATAACCCTACTAAGAAATGTATCTTTGTAACATCGAAATTCACCTAAGTGTCTACACTTAAGTCATTTAACATGGTACGAATATTTTCATATACATTGGTAAATCTACCACTAAAATGTTCTATAATGGTAAGTATTAATGTATAAACCGCATCAGGTCGATTTGCTGGTAATTCTTTTCCAAAAATATCAACTCCTGGGCTTGAAGTAGTGGCCTTATAAATGGCTTCTCTATCAGCTAAGGATAAAAAGTTTTCCCACCAACCTCTTAATTGTCTAGTAAATCCTGCGACAATCATTCTACATATCAGTGGGTCGGTATTTCCATTACTTGTGGCTCTGCAGATAGTAGAGTACATCATCATTCTATGAATTAATATGCTAATCTGCCTATCAGTCAGTCCATCTAGGTTCCATTCATAAATGGCATTACCTTAATAACTAGTATTAGTTTGATTCCAATCTCTTTCTTCCACCAAAACATCTTGTGGAGTAGGCCTTGGATAATAATGGGTATTCGTACGAGGTTTATCAGCATACTTTCCCCATAACGACTTTCGATTTTTCTAAGTTTATTAAGCTCAGACGAAATTACTTCCTATGATCTTTCGAAGGATCCTGAATATCATCAGAAAATTCAGAAGCTAAACTCAAGGGTTTTAAGTCTAGCTTAGCTAGCTTTTCATCTATCATTTTCCCTAATTCTTCCTGTGATCTAAAACGAAACCCGTCTACCACTACTGGTCTTTGAATAGACGGAGGTAGTCTCGTGGCACTAGATGAAGGGGCAGAGTCAAATTTAACTTGACCTGAATGTATAACCATAGAATTTTCTATCTTAGAAGTAAATTTTTTTTTAACCAAAATAGATAATTCATCCATTTTTGAATCAAGAGAAGTAATATGTTCTCCTAAAACTTTAACATATAAACTCAAATAATTATTTTGAGAAATTAATTTATTAATTTCTTTCATGGTGATACTAGCAACTTCATTATCAATGAATTGCTGAAATGCAGTAAAGATTATACCAGTATTATTTGGTAAAGTAAACGATGCTTGTGGAGGGTAAATTCCTTTTATCAAATTTTCATTTTCTTTATCTTTGTAAGTTCGTTCTAGAACTTTAACATACAAAGGTACATAAGTGGTTATAAACCAAGGAACAAAATACATCACTTTATTATGTCATGCACATAATTCATAAAATTCATCAAATTCTTGTGAAATGCTTCATTTATCATCATCAGTATAGTTAGCAAAAAACCAAGTTCTAAACTGGTTCCATTTATCATTGAAAAATTCAGATTGAATATGTTTTCTTGCTAGGGATCCTGGACTAAAATCAATTTTATACGGAATCATTTAAACAAAATTTGGATCAAAATCCATCTCGGATTGTGAAGGAATATCCTTATCAATGGAACTAACATCTTTCACAATATTATTAGAGTCAATTTTTATATGGTCTACTCTTTTATCATTTTTAGTAGAAATTGTATGTAATGAAGCGGTACAATTTAATCTAGCCGGACCATAAATTGGTTCTATCGGAGCTATAAAAGAATAAGTAGAAGGTGAAGTTAGCCTTCTGTTATCAGAATAAGAATGCCTATAAGGCGTTAGAGATTTATTATCTTCAAACTGAATACAAAGCTGTCCTTCAGGGGTCTGGGATATATGAGGATACTCAGAATTAGTAATACTATCAGCGTGTTGTATAGGAGATATAACATAATCTAAAATCCATATAGAGGTAAAATTAATTTCATCCCATTTAATAGGCCTTCTAGTAGTAATCTTTGATTTAGAAAAATTAGTTTCAAATATAATAGACTGATTTGACTGATCTGTCAATTTACATCGAGGATTTAAAGTAGATAAAAATTTATAATAAATTCTATACGACAAACAGATTAATTCAGATCCAGGTGCATAATTATAACCATGCGTTTTAACGTTTAACGTTAATGCATCAAGAATATTAACATCAGATAATGATAGTTGTATGTTGGGTTGTGTATTGAAGTATACGGGACCATAAGCCACCGTGGATTCAATCGAACCCATTAGAGACTGTCTAAAATTTAAATTTCTAGCATCTCTAAGAGCTGCTAGAAAAGTCTCTGGTAACCCCTTAAGGGTTAATGGTTTAAATGCAATTTGTACCATGTCAATATGCATAAAAGAGTATTTATGTTTATGAACATCAATATCATGTTTCTTTAGTAATCTAATAGTCTGTTTTGACGAAGTTAAAGCAAGAGATTGTTCAGTTGTTTTTATTAAATATTTAGGTGAAATCTTATCAAACCACCCATATTCATAGATCTTTTTAATTGGAACATAAGGTATTGTCCATTTATTTAATAAATCCAAATTTTGAGGTACATCTACCTCTTCCAATCTAGTATTCTTTATACTAGGTTCATTTATTTTCATTTTATAAAAGTCTCTATATTGAATACTTGCTTAATCAATTACATACCAATGATGTCCTAATTATTATTATTATTATTATTATTATTATTATTATTATTATTATTATTATTATTATTATTATTATTAAAGGTGCTCTGTCACATATTCTAGCATTTAGTCGACCTATTCGCATGTTGGTTGAGAGTTTTAGAATGCCATACGTGCGAGAAAAGGGCCCGGGGAAAGGCCAAACGAGTGCCAAGTTGGAATTTCGCAAGAGGAGGCCGAACCGCGCTGCCCAAAGGGGCAAAGTGGCACGGAGCTGGGACCTCCGCGTTAGCCAACGTGGCACGGAGCCAAAACGGTGCGTTGGCCAGCGCCACATTGCCATGTATTTTGCTGCAAGTATATATAGGCCTCACCCTTAGATTATTATCATTCTCCATATATACCATGCGATCAGTAGAGATAGGGACAAAGAGAATATATAATTTTCTTCCGATTACGCTGCCAAACACCGTCCAAATTCAAATTAACTTCGGGTATCAAAGTATAAGGTTGCAGGGAGCATTTCTACGGAGTTAGTTTTGTAAAATTCACCCAGCGAATCATCATCCCGCCGAGCCAAAGTGATTAGAATTGCTCAAAACTGGTGTTAATACACTCCCAGGCTTAAAGTAAATACTTCTCCCTTCTAGACTCCCGAGAAATTATGAGTTTTCGACCGTTCTTCGATAAATTGAAGAATAGTCAGTAGATATATATCAAGTATCATTTTCTTCCAGTATAGTAATGAATTTAGTTCTATTCTTTCGTGAATATGATTATAGTTGGGAAGAACAACTGAATACTAGCCGAACCTCGCCAGTTAATCGGTAAACTAGTAGTCGAGGTATGTAAAGCCAATCTCTTTTGGCAAGTTAGTTTCTCCAGTATAGTAAAACAGTATGAATCCCAATAAGATATTGCAGAAACAGTATATCATGCTCAGTATGAAATTTAGTAAAGCACGTCAGAAGTATTATATCATGTTTAGTATGAGACTCAGTACAACATGTTAGAGATTATATTACTATCTTATTCAGTGTGTATTATATGTAGTTATTGCTATCAGTTGAGACTTGATTATATTGTTTTGGGATGGATTACCCATATAGCTTCTGTGACCTCCCCAGGGTTAATAGCTATATCGACTTGTCTGCCAGAGGGCGATGATACGTCTCTCTACGGAGTGGCATGCCGTCCGCTAGGGACGAAGATGGGATGCCAGTTTCCCCATATTTTGCCGTGGTTAGCCTTTATACACCCCCATCAGGCGCTTGCGCCCGGGGTGTTGATTTCAGGAGTCCTTCGGCTCAGGTGCAGTTATATTCAGGGACCCAGCGAGCCCAAGTTGCATACCCAGGGGATCGATAGGTTGCTTATAGTTACAAGGTGATGTGGTATGACCTGGGTAGAGGTAAATAGATTGTGATGATTGTACCTTCTGGCTTATGGGGGCCAGGTAAGGTTTATGTTGTGTTATGTTATGTCATGTTATTTTAGTTATGGTTAGATAAACAGTAGGATGCCACGTTACTAGGTACGACTCCTACTCTTTTCAGAATAGTTAAGGTTAGTCCTGAACCCACTATTCCAGTCAGTTTCAGTCTGTCTTTCTTATTGCTCCAGTTACTATCAGTTTCATTATTTACTTTCAGTTATTTTCAGTTGTTGCTTTGCATACTCAATACCAGTGGTACTGACGCCCGTTATGGGGTGCTGCATTACGTACCTGCAGGCACACATAGATGAGGAGCAGATCCCTCGTAGTCCCGGTCAGCGATACAGAGCCTTCAGCTCCTTTCATCCAGAGCTTGAAAGACAGAGGTTTACTCTCCTTTTGATTGTGCAGTATGGGTAGGCCGGGGCCCTGTATCGACCATCTTACTATTCTTAGAGGCTTGCAGATTGTATTATATTCCCTGTGGTTAGATGTATCGGCTGTGTGGGGCAATATATGTGTTTCAGATTGTATGTGATGGCCATTTGGGGCCTTGTTCAGTTGTTAGTTGGTGACCTTATCGGTCAAAGATCAGTTTAGCGCCAGATTTCATTTTTCAGATATAACTAGGCAGCATGGTGGCCTTGTCAGCCTGCATAGGATCCCTTGTAGTTGGTTGTTCTGGTTAGCTGTTTATATCCTTATAGGTGGCTATAGGCCTTGTTGGCTGGAGGCTGTGTTTACAGCCGTTATATAGCCCGTCGTTTTCTTGAATCCAGAGTTAGAGCCAGCCTGGCACCAGAAGTGCTTAGGCTCAGTTAGTTCAGCAGTCCAGGTCCTAGTAGGGCACCAGGTGCCAGTCATGCCTCCTAAGGCGGGGCGTGATAAACTTGGTATCAGAGCCGGTCATATCCCAAGGAGTCTGCAAGCCGTGCTAAGTAGAGTCTTGTCTATGGATGTGTTGTGCACCACATACTTAGACAGGAGGCTGCAAGGCATGATAGGATGGTTACTCTTTCTTCTTCTTTAGTCGTGCTATAGAGCGGTACAGTATAGGGTTGAGTCCCTAAAGCTTACTATACTCTTTGGTTACCTATAAAATGTCGGATCAGCGACATCCTATTTCAGGCAGAAGATTGGATACAACAGCAGGAGAGGGAACCAGCAGGATGCCTCAGCCTTGATTAGAACCAGCCCGATCTGAGGGCGATATAGAGGCATCATCTCGATCTTCCCAGCAGTCTCCATCATATCAGGAGCCGCTTGGGACGACACCACCTCCGGCAATTCCTATACCTATACCATCTGACCAGGAGGTCAGGAGTGCTGTAGTCATGTTAGCACAGATGATGGCTGCTCAGTGTTAGTTGATGCCATCTACAACTGCAGAATCATCAGGAGGACCTGGTAGTTCAAGGGTTTGAGAATTCCTGGCATTAAGTCCCCGGCAGTTTATAGGGATAGATCGGACAGAGGATCCCCAGGATTTCCTAGATCAGATGCAGAGGACTTTTAGAGTAATACATGCTACACCCACAGAGTCAGTTGAATTGGCGGTATTCCGGCTACGGGACATCGCTGTACTGTGGTATGAGAGTTGGGAGAGGTCCCGAGGGAGAGATGTTTCCCCTCCGACGTGGTCCATCTTTTTAGAGGCTTTTCTGGATTATTATCTACCCCAGAAGATTCGACAGGCCCAGGTTGATCAGTTTTTACACCTGGAGCAGGGGGCAATGAGTGTTCGAGAATACGACCTGCGGTTTGATTCGTTGGCCCGATATGCGCCAGTCTTTGTGGATACCATGCCATCCAGAGTACACCGTTTCATTATGGGGCTAAGTCTAGAATATGTTGAGACTTGTATTATGGCTACTCTACTAGAGGACATGGATATTGCCCGAGTACAGACATTTGCTCAAAATATTGAGGGCATCAGACAGCGGCAACGGGAGATCAGGAGAACCAGCAGGAATAGCGCCGTAGAGACAGGCCAGATGATTTTCAGGGGGAGGCCCGGGGAGGACCCAGGCCGTGGTTATCAGATAGGCCACCTAGACCCCTGCCTCCATCACAGTAGCAGAGGGGCAGGTCCAGTCACTGAGGGCAGTCAGAGCCCGGCGGTAGTTTGCGAGCAGTAGATTCACCACAATAGAGGAGGGCAGAGCGGAGTAGGTATACACTACCACTTTGCCCTATTTGCAGCCGACGCCACTCTGGAGCTTGCAGATATGGCTCCACAGGATGTTATATTTGTGGCCAGGAGGGTCATCTGATTAGAGATTGTCCGGTTAGGGGTCAGAGTGACCGGGATCGACAGGATAGGTCATCATCAGGGTCACGAGCTCCAGCATCCCTGGCAGGGCGCAGACCCTCAGATTCAGCAGGTAGAGGCCGAGGCAGATCAGGGGCCTCCAGTTCAGGTGCGGGCCCAGAACGTACCTATACATTACCGGAGAGACAGGATTCAGAGTCGTCACCAGATGTTATGATAGGTATGTTGACTATTTGCTCTTACCCTACTTATGTGTTGATAGATCCGGGATCCACCTTGTCCTATGTTACACTATTAGTGGCTCGGAAGTTCAGTATTGTACCGGAATTGCTTCGGCGACCTTTTTCACTATCCACACCCGTTGGTGACTCTATTATAGCCAGAAGGGTCTATCGGGGGTGTACAGTAGAGGTTGCCAGCCGTCAGACTACAACAGATTTGGTAAAGCTAGAGATGGTTGATTTTGATGCCATCATGGGTATGGATTGGTTAGCTCCATGCTATGCCAATGTTGAGTGTTGGACCAAGACGGTCCGATTCCACTTTCCAGGGGAGGTAGTATGGGAGTGGAAAGGTAGTACAGTTACGCCAAAAGGTAGGTTTATTTCCTATCTTCGGGCGAGAAAGTTGATAGAAAAAGGGTGTATTTACCACATTGTCAGAGTTTAAGATATTCGGGCAGAGCCTCCGACTCTTCAGTATGTTCCAGTGGTTAATGAGTTCCCCGATGTATTCCCAGATGCGCTCCCTGGTATTCCCCCAGAAAGGGAAATTGATTTTGCAATTGATCTATTACCAGGCACTCAACCTATATCAATTCCCCTTTATCGGATGGCTCCTGTGGAACTCAGAGAACTAAAGGAGCAGTGGAAAGATTTGCTAGATAAGGGCTTTATTAGGCCGAGTACCTCACCTTGGGGTGTGCCAGTTTTGTTTGTGAGAAAGAAGGACGGCTCCCTTCGTATGTGTATAGACTATCGGCAACTGAACAAAGTCACAGTCAAGAATAAGTACCCGCTTCCCAGAATAGATGATTTATTTGATCAATTACAAGGATCAAGGTGTTTCTCCAAGATTGACTTAAGGTTCGAATATCATCAGGTTCGGGTTCGTGAAAAAGATATTCCAAAGACTGCCTTCAGGACCAGATACGGCCACCTTGAATTCTTAGTCATGTCCTTTAGGCTGACGAATGCTCCAACAGTGTTTATGGACCTGACAAACAGTATTTTCGGGGCCATACCTGGACTTGTTCGTGATAGTGTTTATCGATGATATTCTAGTGTAGTCTCGCTCAGAGGCAAACCACCAGGATCATCTGCGGACAGTGCTCCAGATTCTCAGAGAACGCCAGCTATATGCCAAGTTTTCTAAATATGAGTTTTGGCTGAATTCAGTAGCCTTTTTGGGTCATATCGTGTCGGACGCTGGTATACAAGTAGATGCACAGAAGACAGAAGCAGTAAAAACATGGCCCAGACCTACCACTCCGATCAAGGTACGCAGTTTCTTGGGATTAGCCGGGTACTACAGAAGGTTTGTGGAAGGATTTTCCACTTTAGCAGCACCTCTGACCAAACTGACGCAGAAGGCAGCAAAATTCCAACGGACTAGGCTTGTGACCAGAGCTTCCAGGAATTGAAATGCAGATTGACGTCAGCACCAGTATTAGCATTACCAGAAGGAACAGAGGGTTATGCAGTTTGTTGTGACGCTTCGGGTGTTGGGTTAGGATGTGTGTTGATGAAGCATGGTAAAGTGATTGCTTATGCTTCCAGGAAGCTGAGGAAGCATGAAAAAAACTACCCTACCCATGACCTGGAATTATCCGCAGTAATTCATGCCTTGAAGATATGGAGACACTACTTGTATGGTGTCCACGTGGATATTTTCACTGATCACAAAAGCCTACAGTATATATTCACCCAGAAAGAATTGAATTTGCGGTAGCGTCGCTGGTTATAGCTGTTGAAAGATTATGATGTGAATATTTTATATCACCTAGGAAGGGCCAATGTGGTAGCAGATGCCCTTAGCCATAAATCTATGGGAAGTTTGGCATACTTACAGCCTGAGCAGCGGGAGTTGGCCCGAGAACTGCATCAGTTAGCCAACTTAGCCATTCGTATAGCAAAAATAGAAGACAATAGAGCAGTAATCCAGAACACCGCAGTGTCGTCTTTGGTTGTGGAAGTGAAGGAACGACAGTATGAAGATCCTAGCCTGGTTCAGCTCAGAAACAGGGTTCAGCGAGGGGAAGTGACAGATTTTCAGGTAACCGAGGATGAAGTTTTGAGATATAGGGATCGCCTCTGTTTTCCAGACGTTGCATGACTTTGCCAGCAAATTATGGGCGAGGTACACTATGCCCGTTATTCTCTCCATCCGGGTTCGAAAAAGATGTACCATGATGTGAAAGAGATCTACATAATTCGCATCACCCAACATGCACAACCCAATTTTTTTCACATTTTCAACCAAATTTAGTTTCTTCCTATTCAAATTCTAACCCTAGCTACCAATTTCACAAAAATTCAATCAAACATGCATTCATCGAGTTCACATACTCACAACGATACTATGAACATCAATCAATCAACATTTAAGTGAATTCAAACTTAATTTACAGTTAGGGCAAGGTTTACTCACCTCACATGCTCAAAAATTGAAAATTTAAGCAAAAATTGAGGTTAAGTTCAAGAACACACCTTTAATCCGATGAAATCGAAGAAAAGTTGAAGAAATCTTATGCCTAGGTCCGTGTCACGTTGGGGGAGGAGGGAATTTAGGGTGTTGGTCGCAGAGGGAATGGGAAATGAGGAAAAAATGAGGGGATTTTGGGGTTAAAAGGGTGTTTTTCGCGCGGGTTACCCGGCGACCCAGTGTGACCCGATGCGAATTACACCTCAACGTGTCACGGAGGGTAACGCGGAGCACCCCCTCCGTGACACGGAGCCATCGCGCCGGCCTTCTGGAATTTGTAAAAATTTCGGAATTGGCTTCAACGTGTCACGGAGGGTAACGCGGAGGCCCTCCTCCCTGACACGGAGCCAACACATAGGCTCACTGTAATGCCACTTTTTTATTTTTCTCACCTCGATTTTTCTCCTTTGCAATTCTTTGAATTTTTGCCCTCTGTTCCACCTGAAAATCATCTCACAACAAGAAATTGGCTAGAATTCATAGGTTTCAATGCAACAATAAATTTTTTTCTATTTATTTTTTTTCTTTTTCTCTTTTTTTTTCTCTTTTTATTTACTATTCTATTCATCTACTACAACAATTTCACGGGATGCCTCCCGTGCAGCGCCTGGTTTACCGTCGCGACTCGACGTCATTGACACTCAATCATCCTCTAGAGTGATGGACGTTTTTTCTCGAATAACGTCCTCACCCCAGTAACGCTTACAACATTGCCCATTAACCAAGAACGTGGCACTTCGATCTTCTTGCCAGAACTCCAGTTTTGGTGCTTCCTTAATTGATGGTTTCGGCAATGGTATGAGGAACCTCATTAACGGCTGAAAGTCATGCTTCCCGAGATACCATTGTGGTTCATTCAACATTTGCACCCTCTCATAAGTATATCTATATCTGGAATGATCGGAGCTTACCAATGCTCTTCCCAATGGATCTCGAGATTCAACAATCGGAAAAATTTCTGCTTGATTTAGCACATTGATTGCTGAAAGATCCTCATACATGGCCGGAAGCTTCGTGGCATTATATACATCAAATACCTCCACTTTGTCATGTGCCCAAATGGTTAGCTTCCCTGCAGCTACATCAATCAAAGCTCTCCCGGTTGCCAAGAAAGGACGTCCCAAAATAAATGGGACTTCCGCATCTGGCTCAAAATCCAGAATAATAAAATCTACCGGGAAGATAAGGGAGCCCACTTGCACCAATATGTCCTCCACAATGCCATCTGGTCTGGCGAAAGAACGGTCTGCTAACTACAAGATCACCGTAGTTGGTCTAGGGCTGCCCAGCCCCAACTTCTTGAACACCGATGTCGGCATCAAGTTAATACTCGCTCCCAAATTGCATAATCCGCGAGCTCGGATACTTTGCCCAATTGTGATTTGAATTGTAAAGCTCCCAGGGTCCTTGAGCTTTGTTGGAAACCTGTTCTGTATCCGGGAAGTGCACTCCCCAGTCAGCGCCACCGTAGCATACTCCGTCAATCTTCTTTTGTTAGCTACAATGTCCTTGATATACTTTGCATACTTCGGCACTCCCTGCAAAACATCAACCAGAGGTAAATTAATGTGTACCTGTTTAAGCACCTCCATGAACATTTTGAAACAAGCTTCCTCCTTGTGTTTCTTTAATCTTTGAGGGAACGGGGGTGGTGGTCTTTCTGCTTCAGCTGCCTTCTCCTTCCCCCTCTCATCATCCTGTTCCCTTGCTTTCTCTACTGCTCCTGACTGCTGAGGTGATCTTTCCGGTTCCAGCTCCTTGAGTGGTAAACCACTCCTTGTGGTCACTGCATTTACTTGCTTGGGATTCGGGTCAGTGTCACTCGGTAGTCCTCCTCTTGGCCTAGTCTTTTAAGCTCCAGCTAGTTGTCCAAACTGGTACTCCAACGCCTTTGTAGCTAACTGATTGTTCTTTACATCTGCTGCCAATTTCACGTAATCATCCTGCAATTGAGCTTGGTTAGCTATCATTGTTTTAAACATTTCCTCAATGCTGGGTGGTGGTGGAGGAGGTGCATTGTGTCCTCTATATTGAGTCTGATAATTCTGCTGCCCTCCTTGATTTCTCTGCGCCCCCTGATTCGAACTCTGCCCTTGATGGCTGTTACTACCCCAAGAGAAATTCAGATGATTTCTCCAATTCGAGTTGTAGTTGTTGCCATACCGTTGGTGATTATTTTTCTGTACATTCCCCACAAAGTTCACTGAATCTGGATTTGCACCACAACACTCAGCTGAGTGTTCATTACTACCACATACTTCACACCAAAACTGCTGTACTACATTAACTGGGGCTTGAGGTTGATTCAAGCTCATATTTCTGAAGTGGGTGTTAAGTTGATTTTGCAGCACAGCTATATGTGCAGCTATAGCTGTAAAACCATCCACTTCCAAGACTCCTGCCGCTTTCCTTGTTCCTCCTCTAGAAGAGTCCGCATTCCACTCTGGATTTCCTTGCGAAATACGATTTAACAAAGTATACAGCTCCTCATAAGTCTTTTCTAATGCTTGTCCCCCAGCTGCTGAGTCTAGCAAAATTTTTGTGTGGGTTTCCAAACCCTCTATGAAAGTATGCAGCAACATATCTTGGACTGGTGATGGCGAGGACAATCCCTTAGCAATGATTTGAACCTTTCCCAAGCTTGATACAGATTCTCCCCCTCTCTTTGTTTAAAACTTAGAATCTGACTTCTAAGTCTTGCTGTTTTCCCGGACGAAAAGAACCGTATCAAAAATTTTCTTGCAAGATCATCCCAAGTGGTGATAGAGTTAGGTGGATCAGCTTTCAACCACCTCTTTGCTTCTCCCATAATGAGAATGGGAATAATGTAAGCCTTACATAATCGGATGATACTCCAGCGGGGATATAAGTGTCACTTATCTCCAAAAGGTTTTGGAGATGTTGTTGTGGATCTTCGTGAGGGAGAACTATGAATTGCCCGCTGGTATGGAACAATTGCACCATATTCTGTTTCAGTTCAAACCTCCCTCCTGAGTCAGGTTTGCGAATAATTGATGTAACATTGTTATCATGTGGGATTTCCACTTCGCGAACCGGCTTAGCTGCCATTTCCTCGGGCACTAACACTACCCTCACAAGTGGTTGATTCTGCTGTTGCTCCAGGATTGTCTGTCTGAGCAACTGCAGCTTCTTCTCTAGAGCTTCCCTTCTTTGACGATGGAACTATCTTTTCGGCTCTAAGTATGAATCCACCAGCTCCTTGTCTCTTGCCAGTGTTCAACAGAATTCACTATCTGCAAAAGACAGGCTAAGATCAAGTTGTCAGCACTTATATAGAAATTGTAAACTAACACTAAGAAAACAATTTTACCAATGGCCAGTCCCCGACAACGGTGCCAAAAACTTATCCGGGCGTTTGGTGACTACACGCAAGTGCACGTGATCGAACAAGTAGTAAAATGGCTTAAATAATCCAAGTATCGATCCCACAGGGACTGAACTAAGGTAATAATTAACTCTAGTGTTAATGAACTATAACATTAAGAATGCAGACAACCAAATGAATAAGATTTTTTAGAGTTTGAGTTACTAACTAATAAGAATCTAAAGCAAAATGATAAAGTGAGTCTGAACAATAGTAATGAGCATGCTAAGGTTAAAACGAACATGCAGGGAAGTAATTTATCGATACAATTCAGTTAATCTTTCCTTCGATTGCTAGTCAAGAATTATTGCCTATGGATTGAAACTTTTGTATCCTACCCAACTTAAGAATCATGAACCTTCAACCTACATTTCTGTGATAAAAGAATTTCATGTTCTAGCCATACAAAACCGATTCCTTAATTGACTAATAAGACTTTCAGATATATTTCTATTCTGAATGTAAATCAATTCTCAATTTTCCCAAACTAAGAAGAGATCATATCCTACCAATTCACAACTTTCCAATTTCTTTTTTTTTCAAAATCAAAATTGGATTTTCTAGATATACATTAACATTGGCCAAACATTAATGCAGTAAGAACAAGAATTGATAGAACAACCATCGAAGAAAAGATGAAAACTAAATTGATTAACAATTACATTCCACTACAATTGTTCTTAACGTCAACAAGAAGTGAATTTAGCCACTCATTTATGAATTAAACATCATCAAATGAGTATAACGCATACAAACAATTGAGATAAAAGAGAAAGAGATAGAGAAGAACCCTAGAATTTTCGTCCCCTCAACTGCCTGTAACCCACGTTCTTGCTCAACCAAGTCAGAATAATTAAAAATAAACCTAAGTGTTCTATTTATACTGGTGGGAATTTTTCTCGGAATAACAAGCAACGTGGCACGGAGTGTATCGCGGAGCACTCCCTCCATGCCACGGTGCAAACGTGGACCCTCACTGGAAATTGATGTTCCAGGTAAATATACGCAACGTGCCATGGCTTGTATCGCGTGGCATTGCCTCCGTGTCACGGAGGCAACACAGACCTTCACTGGAATTTGCCAAAATAGATCATCCGAGGCAGAGTGCCTCCGCGGTGGCAGCGTGACACGGCTCCATCGCGGAGCCCTTATTTTTGCTGCTCTTCCTTGACCTTTTCCACTGCTCGCTTCCAAGTCCATTCCCGATCTTTACCAACATGTATCTTAGCTTCCTAAAATTATATTTTACTTGCAAAACAACACTAATCATGTTGGTTAGCATAAATTCACATTTTAACTACAAATCACATGAGAATGCACACATAACGATAGATAAACAAGACGAAATAAAGCATTTGAGCATCACTTGGGCATATAATTATGCCCAAGATCACAAGTCCCAGCTTGTGTTCCCGATTTTGAAGCAGACCTTTCAGACCCTACATCATGTCGGGTTGTGTAGACATTCCTATAGGGGTGGATCTTCTAAGAGTTTTCTCAATAGCAGCTTAACTATTCGAGAGCTTGTTTGGGCCTGAGGAGAAGGCAAGGTTAGAGAAATATGACTTGGAAAATTCATTCACTCATCTGATCACCTCTATCCTCCAAGTAAGATAAGAATTATTTTATCCACTTGTCAAGCTTACTTTATCCCCTATATAGATAATTTTACTAACCATCTTTTAGTTTTTTTTGCTTTGACTTACATAGCCACCTGAAAAAGGTAAGCAACTAAATGAATAAGTTTATGGACCATTTCAATGATGTTGAGCATCTAAAATTCACAATAGATATTCTCCAGGTTGAGGTAAGAGAGCTCAAGTCAACGAATGCAAGGCTTTAGGCTGGGAGAACCTCCGTGGCCCAACAACTCAAAGAGATTCAACGGGAGAAAAAAGATAGGGAAGTTGCATTATCTGTTCTTATCAGGACCAACAAAAGGCTATAAGGGGAGGTCTCATTAAAGTTGAACAAATGACATCATCTTCACTTGACCCACAATACATTACAAGAAAAGGTGGCCTAGCTCAAGGCTAAATTGGCATTGGTTGGTGAGCTGTGTTATAAGGATGAGATGGAAAAAACACGACTTGAGGCTAAGCTTAATGCATTGGGGGTACAATGTAATGCTGATAGGTATGATGCCAAGTTGGATAGGAATTGGGTGGCCCTAAAGACCTGGGTGGACACCTTTCGTGAGATCTAAGATAACGACAACCTTGATCTTCCCTTGGCTATTTCCAAAGCTGATGTCACACCCCGCCTTGGGGGGTATGACTGGCACCTGGTGCCCTACTAGGACCTGACCTAATGGACTGTTAAGCCTAGGCACATCTGGTGCCTGGCTGGCTCTAACTCATATTTCTGGAAACAAAGGGCTATATAACGGCTGTAAATACAGCCCCCGACCCGTTGGCCTATAGCCTTCTGTACCTGTACTAACAACTGACCAGAAACATATTATCTCAGGGAAACCTATGCGGGCCGACAAGGCCACCATGCTGTCTAGTTATCTGCAACTCAATCATAAAGCACAAAAAGAAACTACGTGACCGACAAGGTCACCACTACTGGCAAGCTATGGCCCCACACGGCCAAAGTAAAAGAAAGCAAGAATACTGACAACCAAACAACTGCACGGCCTCACACGACCGGCTCATCTGACCACAGGGAATATATAGACTGTAAGCCTCTAAGAATAGCAATAGAACTGGTCGGGACAGGGCCCCGACCTACCCGTACTATAAAACAAAAGAACTGAAATACACCTCTGGAATTCAGTCTCCGGATGACAGGAGCTGAATACTCGATCGCTGATAGGAATCACGTGGTGTCACCTACTCGTCTATAAGTACCTGCAGGCAAGTAATGGAGTGCCCAACTGGGCGTCAGTACCGCTGGTACTGAGTATGTAAAGCAATAACTGAAGCAAAATCTGAATACAATAATATAACTGAAGAAACTGAAGTAGAGAGAATAGACTAACTGTCTGATAATGTAAATCATACCTTCTCTCAATCTTTACTGGGAAGGATAAGAGTCATACCTGGAAACGTATCGTGCTACTGCTGATCTACTTGTATCTAACATAACATGACATAACATGAAATAACATAACATAGCACACACAACCCTTACCCGGCCCCCATAAGCCGGGAGGTACAGCCAGCACAGAATCTATACCCCTACCCCGGTCATCCCATCTCCTACAATGGCTGTAAGCATCCAGCCGGTCCCTGGGTATGCACTTGGGCTCGCTGAGCCCCTGACTATAACTGTACCTGAGTCCGAAGGACTCCAAAATCAACACCCCGGGCGTACCCGCTCGACGGGGGTGTATAAGGGCCGATCAAGGCACAAGTATGGGAAAAACCTGGCATCCCATCTTCGTCCCCTGGCGGGACGGCATGCCACTCCGTAGAGTGACGTATCCTCGTCCTCTGGCGGACGAGTCGATACAGCTATTAACCCTAGGCGGTCATGGATGCTAGGTAATCCAACCCCAAACAATACAACGGTCTCAACTGGTAATACTGTCTGGGTATCTCACATGCTGAGGCTAATAGGGATAAAGTATTATATATATTATATTCTGGGCTACTGATAGTAATCTGTACGTATTTAATACGTGCTGAGGCAAGTAAAGATGTATAAATATGAATATAGTCTCCTGCCGGGCTGTACTGGGCAAATGCTATACAAGATGGTGTTTCTGCAAAAAGCTATACTGTTTACTGAGTTTCTGTATTAACATGATTTCCTATTTCTAACATGCTTTCTAAACTTTATTTAGTTACTATTCTATGTCTGAAATGCTTTACGCATACTGTACTACTTCGCGAGGTTTCAGCTAAACACAACAATATCTTAACATGGCATATTACATCACATACTGTATATACTGGGCAATCTTTAATACTTACGTCAGAATCTATATCATACGGATAGGTCTCGTACACGTTACAACCCAAAACTTCTCATATTGCACCAATATTCATAATAACACAATAATCGACTTCTGAACATTCTACTGGTCTGTAAATTACCATACTGTCTCAATATTACTTAACTTGCCGAGGAAACTAACTTTACATACCTTATTCTTGAGCTATTCGTCATTCGGACGAGGCTCGGCCGGTAGTTCAACTGTTTTCTCCCCACTGCATTCATAAATATGTCAATCAATACTAAATACAACTTTATTTCAAAAGGCAACGTCACTTTCGATATAATTTATAGCCTAAACTTAGGCTTATCAAAAGACGGTCGAAAACTCGCTATTTTTCAGCGGCCCAGAAGGGAGAAATATTTACTTCTCAGCTAGGAACACATAGACACTAATTTAGAGCAATTCCACTTACCTTGGCTCGGTGGCTCGATGATTCGTCGGCCGTATTTTATGAAACTGAATCCGTAGGAATGCTCTCTGCTGCTAAATACTTCAGTATCTGGGATTTATTTGAGTTTGGGCAGCGTTTGGCAGCGTAATCGGACGGAAATTAATTAATTTCCTTCGTCCCTCTCTGTTCTCTGCGTTTGCCTCTGTTTCTCTGAAATTTATTTAAGATTTTATCAATTAAAACCGAAGTGGGGCTTTATATACTTGGGCCTGGACAAGGCCAACGTGTCACGGAGCCAACGCGGAGGCTCCTCCGTGACACGCTGCCATCGCGGAGGGGCTCTGCCTCGGCTCCTTCCGCGATGGTTCGACAGGCTTCTCGTCCGATCTTTTCCTGGGCCTTTCTCCCACACGTATGGCCTTCAAATATGCTTAATCAACGTGGGAATAGGTCATCTAAGTGCCGGGAATTCTACGGGGTATAACAGCTGAAGCCATTATTAATGCTCCTAGAGAAGCCCTTGAGCAGGCTCTGTCCAAAAATGTAGAGGATGGCTCCGAGAGTGAACACTCAATGGGTCTCTTAGATGAAGTGAGTGAAGAGGATGTGCCCCCTCCATCCTGATGCCTTGTAGTTATGTTCTATAGAACTTTTGGGCCTTTAAACCCCCATTGTTATAAAATATAAGTATTTAGGGACCTTTGTTATGTAACAGAGGCTTCTATTTATATTTTTATTTGTATTTTGATGGAATATTGAACTCTCTGAACCATTTTTAATGAGTGAAGCCATCTTAACTGAACTGATAAAAAAAAACTGAAGCTTCATTTAATTTGCCTATGGAACTTTTGTTGATTGAGATTTATTAGTTTCTTCCAATATTACCCTTTTCATTAAGTAATTACATAAATTATTAGTCAAATTTTATTTCTCAAACTATAATTAATGAGGATAATTTAATAAAAAGAACCCATAACAATAGTTAAAGTATCCTTTTAGAGGATGACTATGAACACGTAAATAGATATCAATGAGAGAAAGAACCTCTATTTAATTTGAATGAATATGATGATTCAGGTACTTCGAGTTTTTATCAGGGGTATACATTTGACATGCCTTCAAGCAATTAAATTAATAGTCCTTATAGGATTAGAATAAACACGTAAATAGATACCAAGGTATGGTTTATGATGTTGCCCCGCATAAAATTGGAACATCAAATTTTGAGCACATTTTGTTGCGGCGTTTCTTGGGGGTGTAGTTGGGAAATTTTTCCCATGAAATTATCCAAGAGAATTCCTTTCAAGAAAAATAAAAATTCACCAAATTTTTTTGTGAATGATCAATTCACTTTAAACTAGTTGAAATGGATAACATTTTGAAAAGGTCCTTGATATTCTGCACGGCCAAGAGTTTAGTTATTTAACTTAACTTTTAGCCTATGTGTGAAACAGGTTGCCTAACGTGTTCCAAAAAAGTAGTTAAAGCAGTAAGTAAAGAACATGTTGTTTTTACGTGATAAACACCCGACTTATAAAAGGTGTAAAAAACCACAGCCTATACCTCAACAGGATTTACCCCAACTTCACTAAACCGCGATAAGCCTTTCAAAAATAGGTTACAAAACCTATGTAATCTAAGAAATTATAAACTCTACTTCCTAACAACTCACAAACCTCCCAAGGTATGTGTTCCCAAGTCTTCGAGTTATCTCGACTTGAAGACAAAACAATCCTAATTTAGTTTTTAACACACTGAACTAAGATAACATCAACATTACAATTCAATGAACACTCCTAATATAAGAATGGTAAAACTCTTAGCCTAACTCTGTATTATGACCTGGTTACTCAAGTGTGTTCCTTCACTCTATGGGTATCACTCGCAAAGTTAATTTGCCAATTGCCTTTTTTCTCTATAAGTGCACTCATACTCTGAGTGACTATGCTTCTTTTAAAACGAGAGTTCTTCTTTGCCTTGAACTGTATGTCAACTCCAACTCTTCTTGACTTAAAGTTCTATTTCAAAACGAGACTCCTTTTTCAAGAAAAACATCTTCCTTTTTGGTATTATAGTCGAAATCCAACACTGTCATGACCTGAACATAGGTCCAGACCGAGACTCGAAACCTAGAACCGAAAATGGCTCCAAGTCAACCATGGCATGAACATGATAACTAAAGATCAATATAAGCAAAACTGATAACTGAATTTTGAAATAGCGAAAATCTAAATAACAAAACGCCTGGCCAATGGTAATATCATAACATTGAGTCTGAAGCTGAATATGCAAATCTATATCTGGAAAGCCTCTACTAACTGATCAGATGCTGGGACAAGACCTCAACTATCTCTAAGTCTAAAACAAATTGACATAATGGAACTGAAAAATAGATGTCCTCGGAGGATGAGGACTCACACAAGGTAGGGTCTGGACTGGAATGAGAGCATAATTAATAGCGCGTGTGAGTGTGATCGCTAGGACCTGTATCATGAAATGATACAATATAAAGTATGTGATCAGTACTTGAAATTTACTATGTATGCAAGGTAAGTAAAACAACCTAAGTAAGTAAAAACTAAAATCATGCATACCATAAATCATAACATCATAAGATTCTGGAAGTAAAGGATGCATGCTGGTATCTGAAAACATGATTAGACATAAAATGGATCTCATAACTGAATCAAATGACCCAAAGCTGAAACTAATATTTTAAGTAAAACTGATAACCCGTTCATTGGGTCAAACCTGCTGAAAACATAGTATTATAACTGATAAACATGTATAACTAAAATCATGAGGTACAATGGGAGACTCGTCATATAACTGACACTATCACGATAGAGCTTACGTGATCCCAACTATTACACTTAAGTGGGCAAAGCCATTCGAAGCCTTGCTGGGGCTAAGGGTACTACAATGATATCGATATCAAGATGAAGGCCAATTTTTGGTAGGGGAAACTCACAAGGGAGGTGCCAAAGTAACTGAATAATCCTACCTTGGGACGTAGTTTTGAGACTCGGGGTTTTCCTAAACCCCTAGCCTACTCGGTACTAGACACTGCTCCCAAAAACATGCAAGGTGCTCTCCATTATTTTTCACCAGAGCTGAAACCATCATTTTTTAACAAAGCTGATAATGTAATTACATGCATAGTCTAAAATCTAAATATAGGGAGTCCTGGCTCCAAACATACCATAAGTTGAAAATGGGAGTATAGACTCTAAAATCATATGGTAAGCTGATTTATAGAACTAAACTGAAAAATGAAAACATGCTAAATTTGAGTGGGATTACCCAAAATCTGAAGATCATGCATACTTGAAATAGACTTTACTAGTCATAATCATAGATTCATATATGAGTAATTTGTAAACATATATACATGCTAGATACTTCATCATACTTGAAATCATCAATCATAGACTAAACTTTTCATGAACTTGCATAATTGGGAATAATTTCCTAAAATTTTCAAACATGAATTTGTAATCAATTAGTACATAAAATCTACCAATTAATCTTAAAACATGCCTTGAAACTTGAAGGGAATTGACCCATACATAAATTATAGAAAATTTCATAAATTTGGGTTAAAACTCCATCGGATCAAACACTTGAATTCATGAACTTGAGGAGAAATTTGGGTATGAGAGTGAAAAGAAACTCTTATTCATGGCCATACATACCTGGGTAAATTGATTCTCAACTTGACTTTGAAAGCCCAAGAGATTTGGAGGAGAATTGGAGGATTCTAGGCTTGATCTTTATGGAACCCTCTAAACATGCATGTATGAGAGTTGAATGAATTAGAATAGGTTAAACTCCCTTAATACACTTCTTTTAGGGCTAAAAATGACGCAATTTAGGGCTTAAGAGCTTAGGATTTATGAAAATACCCTTAATGAATTCGCAGGAAAACTATTTTGTTAGTTGTCACGAATCGTACTATGAGTCATACAATCCTCTTAAGATTCGTGGTATCCTCCCATACTAACCAATTCCAAAACCTCCAATCCTATAAATATTTCCACGAATTATACTATGATCTGTAACACCATCCTATGAGTTGTACATCATCCATACAATCAATCATTGGATAACTCCAAAACTTTCTACAACACCTGATCACGGATTGTACCCACATATTATGACTCATAGTGGGGGCTCGTGGTCTGGGACCAAAATCTCTGAACTGATCTATATGTCTTCCTATGAACCGTACTACCAACCTACGACTCATAGATTGAGTCGTACTGAAGCAAATTTATAGATTTTTCTGCTAAACTTATTTCCAATCCTCTCATCTAGTCTTAGCAACCTTCGCGGTATTATAATATTTCCCTATTGGGAACATTTGTCCTTGAATGTGGGGTAAACATACTGGAAAACTGGGGAAAGGAACTAAAATCTCCAATACTGAACATCTGAGCTAAAAACTGATAGAGTGCCTGACTCCGTATTAGATACATGGTGAACCGAATTCATGAATCACACATACATGCACTGATATAATGGAAACTGAGAGACATGAACTAGACATAAAAATGAATAGAGTACTAAGGAGGAAACTGATACCTCATGCTGGAACTGAGTCAGTAGGGAAAAGGTGCGAGTATTTAGCCATCATATCTGATTCGGCTTCCCATGTAGCTCTCTCAACAAGCTTATTTCTCCATAGAACCTTTACTGAAGCTACTTGTTTGTTCCTCAACTTCTAAACCTAACGATCAAGGATCTCAACTGGTACCTTCTCATAGCTAAGGTTATCCTTTACACCTACACTCTCCATCGGGAAAACCAAAGTTCGGTCACCAATGCACTTCTTTAACATTGGTACATGGAAAACTAGATATACCGAAGCCAACTCCGCTGACAGCTCCAACTCATAGGCCACCTTGCCAAGACTTCTCACAATCCTGTATGGGCCAACACATCAGGGAAAAAGCTCCCTTTTCTTTCTGAACCTCATCACTCCCTTCATGGGAGACACCTTCAAGAACACCCAATCATCAAATTCAAACTTGAGTTCTCTCCGCCTAACATCCGCATATGACTTTTGATGAATCTAAGTTGTTTTCAGCCTTTCGCTTATATGCTAAACTTTATCCATGGACTCATGAACTGAATCTGACCCTATCAATGTAGCTTCACCTACCTCAAACCAACCAATAGGAGATCTACATCTCCACCCATGAAGAGCCTCAAATGGAGCCATCTGGATGCTAGATTGGTAGCTGTTGTTGTAAGCAAACTCAATAAGAGGTAAATGATCATCCCAACTAACTTTGAAGTCAATCACATATTCTCTCAACATATCCTCGAGAGTTTGAATGATCTGCTTAGCCTGGCCATCTATTTGTGGGTGAAAAGCTATGCTAAGCTTGACCTGAGTGCCAAGTCCCTTCTGAAATGATCTCCAAAACTACTAGGTAAACTAAGTATCTCTATTTGGAATAATGGACAGGGGGACTCCATGCAACCGAACTAACTCTTGAATGTACAATTTAGCATAATCCTCCGCGAGTCGGTAGTTTTGACCGGTAAAAAATGGGCTGTTTTTGTCAATCTGTCTATAACCAGCCAAATAGAGTCATACTGTCGACGTGTGCGAGGTAACCCTGTGATGAAATACATATTGATTTCCTCCCACTTCCATGTAGGGACACTGATGTCTTATATAACACCTCCTGGTCTTTGATGCTCGACTTTCACTTGCTGACAATTTGGACACTTAGCCACAAACTCCGTTATGTCCTTCTTCATTCCATTCCACCAATAGACTTCTCGTAGATCACGGTACATCTTGGTGGCACTTGGATGGATAGAATACCGCGAACCATGAGCCTTATGCAACATCTTTTCTCTCAAATCATTGACATTCAGTACATAAATGACCCCGATATCAAAGTACACCATCTCCCCTTTGGGAGAAGACCTCTACCTTTTGATGTTGAACTGCTTCTTTCAACTTCAACAAAATGGGATCCTCATCTTGCCTATACTTGACCTTAGTCACCAAAGGGGATTCTGAAGCATTCTGAACAATGACACCACCATCCGTCGACTAATAAGATGAACCCCTAATTGTTCCAGTTGATGTAAATCCTTCACCAACTCTTTCCTTTCATTTTACACATGAGAAATAATCTCCATGGATAGCCTACTAAGGGCATCTGCTACTACATTGGCCTTGCCCAGATGATAAAGGACACTCATGTTGTAGTCTTTGAGCAGCTCTAACCATCTCCTTTGTCCAAATTCAAATCCTTCTGGGTAAACACATACTGTAGGCTCTTGTAATCCATAAACATATCCAAATGGACCCTATACAAATAGTTACTCCAAATTTTCAATGCGAATACCACCACTGCCAATTCCAGGTCATGCATCGGGTAATTCTTCTCATAAGTCTTAAGTTGTCTAAAGGCATACACAATGACCTTACCATGCTGCATCAACATACAACTAAGATCAACCCTAGAGGCATCACAATACACAACAAATTCATTTGTAGCCTCAAGTAGGGTCAATAATGGGGCTGAAGTGAGTCGAATCTTTATCTTCTAAAAAATCTTCTCAACGGCATTCGACCATTAAAATTTAACTTTCTTATGGGTCAACTTAGTCAAAGGTACAAAAATAGATGAAAACCATTGAATAAACCTCCTATAATAGCCAACTAAATCCAAGAAACTCCTGATATCCGAAGGACTAACTGGTTTAGGCCAATTCTTCACCGCCTCTATCTTTTGAGAGTCCACCTGCAAACCCTCGCTTAACACCACGTGGCCCAAAAATGCTACTGAGTCTAACCAAATCTTACACTTGCTGAATTTAGTGAACATATGGCAATCCTTGAGGGTCCGTAACACAATCCTCAAATGAGCGACACGCTCCTCCTTGCTCTGAGAGTACATGAGAATGTCGTCTATGAAGACAATGTCGTCTATGAAGACAATCACAAACATGTCCAAATATGGCTTGAGCAACCTGTTCATCAATCCATAAAAGCTATAGGAGCATTCATTAGTCAAAAAAAATAACCACAACCTCATAGAGACCATACCGAGTCCTGAAAGCTGTCTTCGAAATGTCACTCTCCTTAATTCTGAGCCGATGATACCCGGATCTGAGGTCTATCTTTGGGAAGCACTTATCACTCTGAAGTTGGTCAAACAAGTCATCAATTATGGGGAGGGGATATTTGTTCTTGATTGTAACCTTGTTCAACTGCTGATAGTCAATGCATATACGAAGAGACCTATCCTTCTTTCGAACAAAGAGAACTGGTGCACCCCATGGGGACTTGCTAGGTGTGGTGAATCCCTTAACCAAGAGATCCTTCAACTGTTCTTTCAACTTCTTTAGCTCAGCTGGAGCCATTTTATATGGAGGAATAGATATAGGATGTATATCAAGAAGAAGGTCAATACCAAAGTCAATCTACCACTCGAAAGGGATCCTGGTAGATTATTTGGGAAAATCTTGGATACTCACACACTATAGAAACTGACTGGAGAGTCGGGGTGTCATTACCAGAACAAAGGCCCGGATTGGAACTTGCCCCAAGTCAACCCATGCCATAAACATGACAACTGAAAATCATCATAACAAGTTGATAACTGGAATCTGAAATAGAGAAAATTTGAATAACAAACGTCTATCCAATAGAAACATCACAACACAGAATTCGAAGCTGAATACACAAGTCTATGACTAGAAAGACTCTAACATAATGACGAGCTGATGGGACAACACCCCCAACTAGCTCACTAGAAATCTAAAACTGAAATAACATAGCTCAACTAACTGAAGGTAGTCGAAGGATGAGGAATCAACAACTGGAGAATTGGATAAACTCGGGAGACTGGCTAACGGTGAGACTGAGTCTGAACGTCTGAATCTGTATCATGAAACGATACAACATAGAGTATGCGGTTAGTACTTGGAATGAACTGAGTATGCAAGGTAAGTATAATAAGCTAAGTAAGTAAAAATTGAAATCAGGCATATCATAAATCATAACATCATAAGATTCTGGAAGTAAAGGCTGCATGCTGGTCTCTGAAAACATGATTAGACATAAACTGGATCTCATAATTGAATCGAATAACCCAAAGCTGAAATTGAGATTTTAAGTAAAATTGATAACCTGATCATTGGATCAAACCTACTGAAAACATAATATCATAACTGATAAACACGTATAACTGAAATTATTAGGAACAATGGGAGACTCGTCATATAACCGACACTATCACGATAGAGCTTACGTGATACCGACTACTACATTCATGTGGGCAGAGCCATCCAATGCCTTTCCAGGACTAAAGGCTTTACCATTATATCGATATCAAGATGAAGGCCCATCCGGGGTAGGGAAATCTCATAGGGAGGTGCCAAAGTAATTGAATAATCCTATGTTGGCACGTAGTTCTGAGACTCGGGGTTTTCCTAAACTCCTAGCATACTCGGTGCTAGACACTGCTCCTAAAAATATGCAAATGCTCTTTATCATTTTTCAATGAAGCTGAAACCATCATTTTTAACTAAGATGATAATGTAATTACATTGCATAGTTTGAAATATGAATATGAGGAGTCCTGCTCCAAACATACCACAAGCTGAAAGTGGGAGTTTTAGACTCCAAAACTATGTGGTAAGCTGATATAATAAAACTGAATTGACTCATGAAAACATGCTTAAATTATGTGGGCTTGCCCGAACTTTAACATACTTCAAATAAACTTGATAGTCAAATTCATGGGTTCATACATGGGTACATCATAAATATTCTTTCATGCTAGATACCTCATCATACTTGAAATCATAGATCATAAACTTGATTTTTCATGAAAGTTGCATAATTAAGCATAATTTTTATAAAACTTGAAATCATGAATCTATAATTAATTTGTAACATAAAACTGCCAATGAATCTTAAACATCCTTTGAAACATGAAGGGAACTGACCCATAAATAAAGTATAGATAATTTTGTAAACATGAGTTAAAACCACATAAGATCAAACACTTGAATTCATGAACTTAAGGAGACATTTGGGCATGAGAGTGAAAGAAAACTCTCATTCATGTCCATACATACTTGGGTAAGCTGAATCTACATCCTTCCTTGAAATCCCAAGAGATTTAGGGAAGAACTTGAGGATCTCTAGGCTTGATCTCCTATGGGATATTCTGGACTTGCATGCATGGGATGGGAATGGGTTAGAATAGGTTAAACCCTCTTAAAACCTTTCTAACGGAGCTTAAAATAACGTAGTTTAAGACTTAGGAGCTTAGGAATGATGAGAACACCCTTACTAATTTCGCAGGAAAATAACTCTACCAGTCCCAACGAGGGACATCACGAGTCGTTACTCTAGAGGATGACTCATTCTCTCTCATTACCTTCACTAGAAATCCCAACCTCCAACTTATCCATCCTGACCACGATCCGTTGGATGATTTGTGAAGTGATACCACGACTCATTGCATCATCCGTGAAAACCCTCTGACCATGACTCTTGGGTTCAGCCACTAGATGAGTCGTTACCCACTGGATGACTCATCATCCCATTCGTTGCAAAGTCCCAAAACAACTTTTATTTCTCTAATCTTTCCTTTGCCTAACAAGACACATAATGACTTATGAAGTGACTTCACAGGTTACTTGACGGGTCGTCCTGTGACCTAGTGCAAAATTTTCCTACATTCTCTGCTTAAACCCTCAAGTTTGGTCTTAGTGACTTTTAGGGCATTACAATATCTTCCCCTTAGGAAAATTCATCTTCGAATGTGGGTAACCATACTGAAAAGCTGGGAAAAGGAATTGCAATCCCAAATACTGAATATCTAAAGCTGAAAACCGATAGAGTGATTGACTCCGGACTAATATACCTGACTAAACTGACTTCATGATTCACACATACATGCACTGATATGAAAGGAACTGAGAGACATGAACTAGACATTAGACTGAGTAAAGTACTAAGGAGGAAACTGATACCTCAAGTGTGAACTGATCCGGAAGGAAAAAGATGCGGGTATTTAGCCATCATATCTGCTTCAGCTTCCCACTTTGCTCTCTTAACAAGCTGATTACTCCACAGAACCTTTACTGAAGCTACTTCTTTATTTCTTAACTTCCAAATCTAAAAAGCAAGGAATTCAACTGGTACCTTCCATAGCTAAGACTATCCTTCACACCTGTGCTCCCCACTAAAACAACCAAAGTCAGATCACTAATACACTTCCATAGCAATGATACATGGAAGATCAGATATACCGAAGCCAACTCTGCTGGTAGCTCTAACTCGTAGGCCACTTTGCCAACACGTCTACAATCCGATAGGGACCAACATAATGGGGAATAAGCTTCCCTTTCTTTTCGAACCTCATTACCCCCTTTATTGGAGATACCTTCAAGAACACTCAATCATCAACTTCAAACTCAAGCTCTCTCCGTCTAACATTAGCATATGACTTTTGACGACTCTGAGCTATTTTCAGCCTTTTCCCTATAAGTTAAACTTTCTCTATAGTCTCATGAACTAAGTCTAGCCCTATAAATGTATCTTCACCTACCTCAAACCACCCAATAGGTTATCTAGATCTCCACCCATAAAGAGCCTCAAACGGAGCCATCTGAATGCTGGAGTGACACTTATTGTTGTAAGCAAACTCGATAAGAGATAGATGATCTTCCCAGCTACCTTTAAAATCAATCACACATGCTCTTAACATATCCTCAAGATTCTGAATGGTCTGTTTAGCCTGACCACCTATCTGCAGGTGAAAAGTTGTGCTAAGCTTGACTTGAGTACCAAGTCCCTCTTGAAATGACTTCCAAAATTGCAAGGTGAACTAAGTACCTCTATCTGATATGATGGACAAAGGAACTCCATGCAACTGAACTAACTCCCTGATATACAATTTAGCATAATCCTCCACTAAGTCGGTTTTTTTGACTAGTAAGAAATGAGCTACTTTAATCAACCTCTCTACAATAACCCAAATAAAGTCATACTACCGACAAGTACGAGGCAACCCTGTAATAAAGTCTATATTGATCTCTTTCCACTTCCAAGTATGGATACTAATGTCTTGTAGCACACCTCCAGATCTTTGATGCTGAGCTTTCACTTGTTGATAGTTCGGACACTTAGCCACAAACTCTGCTATGTCCTACTTCATGACATTCCACCAATAGACTTCTGGTAGTTCACAGTACATCTTGGTGCCTGGATGTATAGAATATAGGGAACCATGAGCCTCATGCAACATCTACTCCCTCAAATCATCAACACCTGGAACACACAAACATCCGTGATATCGAAGTACTCCATCTCCCCATTGTGAGAAGACTTCTACCTTCTGATTATGAACTACATCCTTCAAATTTACCAAAATAGGATCCTCATCTTGTCTACCCTTGACCTTAGTAACCAAAGAGGATTTGGAACCATTCTGAGCAATGACACCACCATCCATCGAGTCAACAAGGTGAACTCATAAATGAGCAAGCCTATGGGCATCCTTCACTAACTCTTTCCTTTCATATTCCACATGAGAAACACTCCCCATGGATAGCCTACTAAGAGCATTCGCCACTACATTGGGCTTGCCCAGATGATAAAGGGCATTCATGTCATAGTCCTTGAGAAGCTCGAACCACCTCCATTATGGCATATTCAGGTCCTTCTGAGTAAACAAATAGTGTAGGCTCTTACGATCTATGAACACATTTACATGCATCCCCATATAAGTAGTGCCTTCAAATCTTTAATGCAAACACCACTGCTGCCAATTCTAGGTCATGTATCGAATGATTCTTCTCATGAGTCTTAAGTTGTATAGAGCAAATGCAATGACCTTACCATGTTGCATCAACACACAACCAAGACTAACCCTAGAGGCATCACAATACACAACAAATCTGTCTGCACCCTCAGGCAGGGTCAATATTGGGGATGAAGTGAGTCGAGTCTTTAACTCTTGAAAACTCTTCTCACAAGCATCCAACCAATAAAATTTAACTTTCTTCTAGGTCAACTTAGTCAATGGTGCTGCAATGGATGAAAATCCTTCAACAAACCTCCTATAGTAGCCACCTAAACCCAAGAAACTCCTGATATCTGACGGATTAACTGGTCTAGGCCACTTCTTTATAACTTCTATCATTTGAGAGTCCACCTGCACACCTTCACCTGACACCACATGGCCCAAATATGCTACTGAGTCCATCCAAAACCCACACTTGCTGAATTTAGCGAACAACTGGCGATCCTTGAGTGTCCATAGCAAAATCCTCAAATGAGCGGCACGCTCCTCCTTGCTCTGAGAGTATATGAGAATGCCATCTATGAAGACAATCATGAACATATCCAGGTATGGCTTCAACACCTAGTTCATCAAATCCATAAAAGCTATAGGAGCATTCGTTAATTCAAAAAATATAACCACAAACTCATAGTGTCCATACTGAGTCTTGATAGTTGTCTGTGGAATGTCACTCTCCATAACTCCGAGAAGATGATACCTGGATCTGAGGTCTATCTTTGAGAAGCACTTAACACTCTGAAGTTGGTCAAACAAGTCATCAATTTTGGGGGAGGGGATACTTGTTCTTGATTGTAACCTTGTTTAACTGCCGGTTGTTAATGAACATATGAGAGACCCATCATTGTTTTGAATAAAGAGAACTGGTGCACCCCATGGGGACTTGCTAAGCTTGATGAATCCTTTATTTAGAAGATCCTTCAACTGCTCTTTCAACTCGTTTAGCTCAGCTAGATTCTATACTGAGAAATAGATATAAGCTGCATATTGGGAAGAAGGTCAATGCCAAAGTCAATCTACCGCGCGGGAGGAACTCCTGGTATATCATCTAGGAAAACATCTGGGTATTCACATACTATAGGAACAGACTGAAGAATCGAGGTCTCGTATGTAGCATCCTTAACCCAAACCATATGGTAAATACAACCCTTGGAAATCATCTTCCTGGCCTTAAGGTAGGAAACAAAGTGACCTAAAGGGACAACTAAACTGCCCTTTCATTCTAGGACCGGCTTACCCGAAAATCGGAACCCTACCATAAGGGTTCTACAATTCACTAAGGCATAATATGCATGCAACCAATCCATATCAAAGATAACATCAAAATCAGACATTTCTAACTCTACTAGATTGACTAATGTGACTTTTTGAAGAACTGTGAAAGGGAAATTTCTGTATATCCATTAAGCTATAACTGAGTCATCGATTGGGGTAGAGACTGAGATGGGTTCTGATAGGATTTTAGGACTGATTCTAAAACAAATAGCAACATAAAGAGTCACAAAAGATAAGATAGCCCCTAGATGTAACAACGCATAAATATCAAGGTGGAATACTCATAACATACCAATGACCACGTCCAGAGAAACCTACTGCACCTGTCGTGATGAGAGGGCATAAAACCTATTCTAACGTTGACCACCACCCGAACTAGTGGATGCACCTTGTTGAGCTGAGTGTGCTAGTGGAGCTTCTGAACAGGTAACAGGGTCATGGTCTCTACTATGGCCCTGTTTGGCCACAGGACAATCTCTGAGCATGTGGCCATGCTTTCCTCACCTAAAACATGCCCTTGAACCTTCTAAGAATCGTCTGGTGTGCCTCCTACCACACCTATCACAAATTGGAATGCTGGGCTCTACTAAACTGCTCTCCTGACCTCGAGAGCCTGATATCCTCCCTCTCTGATCACGCCTAGATCTGTATGGCACACTGGCTGATGATACTGCTGAGGCTGATGATCGATGGTGGGACTGTTGATGATTTTCGCCACCAGAACTCCATTGGGAATACCCAAAACTGTTTGTCCTGACCCTTTTGGCCTCTCCCTCCCTCTCCCTCAGCTGCACCGCCTCCATCTACTGGGCATACAAGACCAATCAGGAGAAGTCCATGTCCTGATGAAGCATACTGGTCCTGCAGTCCTTGAACAAATAATATGCTACTCCATTCATAAATCTGCTCACACTTTCAACTGAAGTATGAAGCAAACATTGTCAATAAAGAACCCAACTTAGAGGTTGGGGTCGATCCCACAGAGAATATGGAAGATCTAGATTACAGTCGATAGATGAACTCATATGGCAGGTACTTCACAATGGGGGAAACTCTAATAAAAATCAATAATAAAACTAAATAGCAGTCAGGATTATATTTGCAAATCAATAATTAAAGGATAACTAGGGTTTGTGTTCTCCATGGGTTCATAACAACTTTGGGTATCACTCGTGATCTTGACCAATACTTATTTACAGAACTGATAACTTAGGTTCATTGAAACGATCGACCAATCCCTATTGAATGACTATCCTCAATTACTCAACCAAATCTCATGAGATTTTGCAAACTAACTGTTATCACTAAGTTCCATATATAACTATCCTGCGACCACAACTCAAGTTAATACAATGATCATCAAGATCAAGGCTCTGTTGTAAATTTCTTTTCCTAATCTTTACCTCTTCGACCAAAGCAAGTAAAGAATTCAGGCACATCCTAATGTTGCGCACCGTTAAGAATCATTAAAGATGAAAAGACTACAATATAAGTAATTAGCATTGGTTTTAGAATCGCTTTATGCAACCCTAGCTTGTTAATCCGCCATGGTTCCCACAACCCTAGCTATGGAGGTTTTAGCCTCTCATAGTTGCAAGGTTGTGAATTGTGTTCATGATTGAAGACATAAAGCAATACTTACAAAGTTGATTGAGAAAAAAAGATTCCTTCAATTAATCCACAAAATCTTGAGTAACGAGTAGCAAGAACAATATGAGTTCAAGAAAAGGTTGATCAAAAGGTTGAACAACCTCAATGCTCTCTTTCAATGATGTAAAATTGCTTACTACAATGTTTTCCTCCTAAAATTAAGTCTATTCGTCGTCCTCTTTGAATAATAAAACATAAAATGTATTTATAGAGACGCAAGAATCCTTTTCCTAAATTAACAGGATTGCTTTCCATATCTGTTGCCGAGCTCGTCACTGGTCCTCCTATGACTCGTATGGGCTTCTCATGGACCGTGGCATCGACTTGTGGCTCTGAAATGTTGGATGAATTTTGGCTAAGTGTTGGGCCAAGGTACGATTCATACCTACATCCTACAACTTGTACATTGCACCCGTGGTTTGATCCTGATACTTTGAACTTTGTCTGAACTTTACCACGACCGGTATGGTATGACTCGTACCTTCATCTCACGGGTCGTAGGATCCTCTCGTACTGAGAATCAACCTCTTGTGCAATTCTTCTGGATTTCATCATGATTGGCTTACCACGACTGTACCATTATGGTATGATCCGTGACAAGTCTTGAGGGATCAGTCTTCCAGGTTAAACTTTCAGCTTCTTATCACAACCCTTAGTACGACTCGTAGGTCCATCCTACGGATCGTACTGTGGACTGCAGTTTTTGCCCTTTTTTGCACACTTTTAGCTTTCTTTTGCAATTTATTGTTCTAACACCCATTTATCTTGAAATCAAAGGAAAAGTGCCTCATATCCACATAAATACACCTAAGTCCATGCTATTTTCTTAGTTTTGAGGGTCAATAGTACTGTAAATCCACAACACATCAACACCCTCAACTTAAGACTTTTGCATGTCCTCAGACAAAGAAAAAGAAAAACTAAACACGACGCTCAACTAGAAAATAAACTTAAGATACTACAACCAAAACTCAAACAAATTTGTGCGCTCTATATACAAACTCTATTGACCCTTCCTCCTGAAACATCATCAGTTAATGTATTGCAAGAAACATCAAAACATCATATTCAGGGATCAAGACATGTCATCTAACTATTAACAAGCAATCAAGTCATCACCTATGTGTTTCACACAGACCAATGATAAAAGTAAACATAATCCATGTACCCTCACAAAAAATGAAGTCCTCACTCTAGAATGAAGTATCAAATGAAACATGGGACTAGGCAAATGAAGCACTCACTCTCTCTCAAAAAAATGTAAATATTATGCATCAGATACCATAGTCTTGCCCTTATTTTCTCTGCTTTGATTTGTTAGATGGTCAAATTAAGATCACTATAGAACTTGATATGGCTTGTAATGTATATGATGAAGATGAAAGATTTTATGAGTGGCTATCCCTTCCTTGGCACTACATCCATTGGCTACACCATTTTCCTATTTCACCCTTCATTCTTTTTTTCTTCTTTTCTTACCTTTTTACCATTTAAATAATATTTGCATGGGTGAGGTGATTTTTCACATTTTTCAAGAATTTCAAGCTATTTTGAATTTTTCTTTTTTCAATATTCTCAAATTTTCAGCTTTTTACTTTTTCACCTCACCACACCTTATTTTTCACCATTATTTTTCTCTTCTTTTTCTTTTCTTTCCTTTTCTCCCGCTCCCACCATTTATACACCCGTAATCTAGCCACCCTCAACTTAAGCATTTTGCTTATGTTGAGGTTCACAATATCCAAGGAAGGACCAGGGCCAAACAGGTTCATTACAAACAAATGGGTACGATTAACATTTAAATCAAAGAAATATGATCTATTAAGGCTCAAACTTGGGATCAAGGGATTCATGAAACTTTGGTAGGGCAATATAGGCTAAAAGTGAGCTAAAACAAAAATGGCCTATGATCATATCCTAACCAACCATCCTTAACCTATGCAGAGACCAACCAGGCAAGTTCTAGATCTTTAATAACATATTGCAATAAATACTAAGACCTCACTCACACATGGTACATGAACTATTTTTACTTTACATGTCTAGTTCATACATGACTTAACAAGACTAGCACTGTTAATAACTAAATTATATAAAATGATCCATAGAAATCATGCATTGTTGTCACATATACATAGAAAATTTTTTAAGCAGGGTCAATTTTTTTCAAAAACAACAAAACTAGTGCGTATTCATTAGCTGAGTATTTCTAAGTTACTTTCTAATAAAAAAAAAATCATGACTAGAAACAAAAAATCCTAACACATGCCGTTTCTACTAGATAACATACCTGAGGAAAAAGAAAAACGGCAAGAGAAAGCCTCAGACGAACAAAAATAAATTCCAAAAATACAAGTACACCCCCCTTTTTAAAAAAGTGAGCTTCGTCCAGGACATACCCGTGGCTACTCAGACTTCGCCTATGTCATCTTGCGAAGGTGGTATCTCCGTTAGTAGTGGCGCTAGCGGTGGCCGGCGCACTCAATGGTGTAACAATGGGAGGAGTAGTCCCTCCCCCAGTGGATGTAGCCGCTTGAACGACCTTTGTGGTAACTGGGGCGGAATGTGGCTCACCCGAAGGGTCATAGCCACTAGAAAGCTCGGGATGAGCTACTTTAGAGCCGCCTACTCCTCTGGCTCTCTCCTGCAGCTCAGACATATGCTCGTCATGAGCCTGCATACTCTCCGCTCTAGCCCTCTTGCGCTCTTTCCTCTCCTTCTTTCTCTTTTTTATCAAACGCTCCTCACTAGCATCTTCAACAGCTCTCTTCTTGCCTTTATCACCAGCTTCAGTTGGCTCCTAGTATGTTGCCAAATCAATATCCTCATCAAGCTCTACATCTAGGTCTGGAAGAGTGGGGGCTGCTATAACAGTTGGTTGCCGTAAAGACATCTCAACCACTTGACTCCGAAGAGCCCCCAACTCTACACGGAGACTGCCAGTGTCTGACTGCTCTGCCATCCTCATGTTAAATCTTCTCTCAAAACTATCCAGGCGGGCATGAAGGGCCTGAGCTGTTGCATCTATCTCGGAATTGACCCATGGCTTTACATTCTCCATCATTGCCTGAGTTTTGTGATCGGCCATGGTAAATCTCTTGGCTAGCTTCTGGAGGAAATTCTGCGGTACCAAGACGTACCCTGCTGGAGTCTGAGTATGTACACTGGCCAGTGGTGTAGCTGAGGTGCTGGGAGCTGACTCTGAATGACCAGCATCTTTAATTGATGTCTCGCTCTACTCCTGAGTACTAGGGACATTCACCTGTACGTCCCCTGCTGGCTGAGCTATTGGGATAGCTGTAGGAATCCTGGATCTACATACCGGGTTTATCTCATCACGGATAAGGCCTATGTCTGTAATTCTTTGGCCTCCAATCAATCTCTCATCACCCCGCTGAACTCTTGCTTCCCTGCACAAACTGTATACAAGGATCGGGAATGGGATAGTAGTGCTTACTCCACTTCCCGATCTCGTATCTCTGTAGCTATGATCCTTGGGATGTTAAGAGGGTAGCAAGACATGAGGCATGCCACCAAAGCCGCTCCGTCAGCACTCAAAGTGTTGTCATTGACTGTGGGTGCTAATCGATGTCTTACCAGTGTCCAGCAAGCTTTTTCTATGATGTTCAGTGAATTCTTTGTCACCTTCTTGCCACCTGCAACCCACTCGGCCTCGTCCTTGTTCTCAGCGATCACCTCTGCTAGCCATTGCAGTTGCCTCTGTCACTCACCCCTGCTCAGACTTCTGATCTGCTTCATTGCCTCCACCCTATAATCATACTCTGGTGTTATCCTTGTTGGTCTGAATTGAGGTCCATATAACATCTGTGCAATGGTCCAATCGGATACATCTACCACTCGCCCCCTCGGACTAGAACACTCTTCAAACAAGGTTGATCCTTTATCTTTTGCCCCTCCTTTGCTTTTTCCTCCATTGTGGCCAGATAGTTGGCATAGAATTCCCTGACGATCTCCTCTGTGTATTGTGTAGGGGTTTTGGCCATCCATTCTAACCTATAGAAGCTAAAAATACGCTTCATCTCCTCAACTTCGTTCAAGGAATTAGTGAGGATCCACGGTTCTTCTTGGATGCTTCTTTTTGGTTTGTTCTTGGCGGTGAGAACGATACCTTGTTCATATATTTATTTAGCACCTGACACTCTCCACCGCATTGTTCTATTTTCTCTAGCAGGGGTGTCCTTCTCCACTTCTTTATCACTACTTTCTGCATCATTTTGGGTCCCTTCTGACCTTCCCTCAATTTTGGAGTCGGTTTTCGGCCTTTGTTGTTCCTCTTTAGCTCCCTCTTCAGACTGGATAGCTTGAGAGGATGTGGCAGTGGTTGCTTCGGCTTGGGCTTTGCTCTTTCCCTAGTGGTTCTTGTTCCATCGGTGTCTGAGGTGTCTACTTGGTAATCCTCAACTGAACCACTAAGTGAATCTCCAACCTTGTCAGACTCCGAGTCAGTTGTTTTATCAATCAATGTCCTGCGAGCTTGTGTTTTGTCTTCCCTGCTTTTGTATTTCATTGTACCTGAAGAGAAAGAGGTTAGTTTTCCATTTTAGAAAAGGAAAAATTAGGTAAGAGAAATTCAGAATCTAATCACGAGTCCCCACTACGAGTCGTACCACGAAGGTACGACTCGTGAGAAGTCTTGATGATGCCCCATGACTAGTAGGTATTACTTGTACCATAAAGGTACGGTCTGTACCTTGAGTCGTCTGATGAAGTACCTTTCTAATAAATCTCTATTTTTCACCATGATTCATGGTACGACCCGTAGGTCAATTCCACGAGTCGTAGGGTGCGCTTCCCAGATAAATTTTGTCAATATAGGTGGTACGAGCACTTAGTACGACTCTTAGTGTCAACCTACGACCCGTACTGTGTTGCGTACCCTTTTTTAGACCACATTCGCGATTCTCTTTGCTCAGTGTGTAAGTGTTTTTTTTGCATATTTTTGGGTACTCAAATTTCCCCCATATTGTGAACTCCATTTTTACACTACTCAATCCCCTTTTTTTTAACCCCTACCCATAACTACTTTTAAGTGTTCAAAGGCCAAAGTTCAATAAATTTCAAGTGGGTTTCTAGTCAAATTTGTGTTTTCAAGCATACCAAGTGATTTTCAAGCATACCTAGTGATTCTTATGGGTTTTGATTCCCTTAAGTTCACTTTCAAACATTTAGAGCTTGCAATGTAAATCACTTACTTGATTTTTGCTTTTGTTTTGACTGGGTAGCATGGGTATGGGTTTGGCTGACTTGGATTGAGAAAAGGTTTGCTCAATTCCTTTGTTGGTTGATGAGTTACTGAGTTACGGGTTGTGGGAAGAAGTTGCTCAATTTCGTGGGTTATGGGTTTGTGAGGTGTTCGCGTGGGAGAAGGGTGGATTTTGAAGTTTAAGGGAAGATTTAAAAATCCGGGCAAAATCGGGTAATTTTAACCCATAACGACTCGTGCCACGAGTCGTTGGAAGAACCTACGACTCGTCCCCTGACCCGTAGTGACTTTAACAAATGAGAACTTAATTGGTGACCTACGAGTGCATCCTACGACTCGTACCTTTGAGGTACAAATCATAGAATGCGTCGTAGGTCGGACTTTGCTTTGAATTTTCTTTGCTTTTCACCACCACCGCTGCCACGGCTCGTAGGACCTCACACCGAGTCGTACTGAGATCTTGTAGAAACACATTTTTCAGCCACCTGTTTTTGTTTCCCTGCACACTAAGCACACATTAGTTCACTAACTTGGGCTTCCTCCCAAGAAGCGCTTGATTTAATGTCGCGGCACGACGCATGTCTCTTGACTACTCAGAATTTGTCAAGTGACTCATACTCATCCTCAAGTGCTGAGATCACACTAAATTCCTTTGGTTGCTTCATGGTCTGACAAATGTTGATAGTGAACTCTTCTTTGTTTAGCCTGAACTTTAACAGGCCAGCTTCCACATCTACTAGAGCTCTCCCAGTAGCGAGGAATGGTCGCCCCTGAATGATGGGGACCTCATAATCGACCTTGCAATCCAAGATCACGAAGTCTGCTGGGAATATGAACATATCAACCTTGACGAGCACATCAACTAGGATGCCCACTGGTCTCTTTGTTGTTCGGTCGTCCATCAGTAGCCACATGTTGGTTGGTGTGGGGGCTCCCAATACTAGCTTCTTGAAGACCACCAAGGGCATTAGATTAATGCTAGCTCCCAGATTACAGAGTGCCCTTGAGAACTCAACATTACCAATGGTGCAAGGTATCGTGAAGGCACCTGGGTCTTCCTTTTTCTAAGCTAAGACCCTTGTTGCTATGGCACTGTAGTGATGGACATTGTTAACTGGCTCATAGCTTACAGATCTTTTCTTCATCACCAGGTCCTTCATGAATTTTGCATATCCTCGCATCTTCTCTAGTGCTTCGACCAACAGTATATTCACAGAAAGTTGTTTAAGAATTGAAAGAAATTTTTGGAACTTACCGTTGTCTGCCTTTTTCTTCATCCTTTGTGGGAATGGTGGCGGTGGTCTTGGGATAGCCTTTTGCACTAGAGTTGCCCCTTGATTAATGTTGCATTCCTTCTCACCCCTAGGGGCCTCTTGCAACTCATCATGTTGTGTCTCATCACCAATATCTTCTTCCTCAATCACGCTCTCTTTTCTCTTTTCAACTTCAACAGGGAACGGGCGGGGGGGGGGGGGGGGGGGGGGTCAACTGTGGTTTTACCACTCCTAGTCATCACTGCCATGCAATGAACATCATTCTTTGGATTCTGCACAGTGTTGCTAGGAAGTGTACCCTTTTGCCTAGGGTACATTGATGTTGACAGTTGCCCAAGTTGGTGTTCTATCTGCTTGATGGCGGTGGCATGAGATCTCACTTTCTGACCCATGATAGATAAGTCATTTCAAATTTCTTTTATCTGTGGACCTAACCTTTTTCAGCATTTTGGCCATCGTGCTCTCCAACATTGATTGTCCGGTCTCCCCTTCTCGTGCGTTGGGAGGCACATAGACTCCAGCCCGGTCATTGCGATATCCGTCATTTCTTCTCCATTCTCTCTCTCGTTCACGACCATGGCTCCTATCTCTGAACCCATTCTTGTTGTAGTTGTCTCTGTATTGGTTCCGACCTTGATTTCCAGAAACATGGCGCCAATTGTCTTGTCCAGACGCTTGGGCGTTGGCTCGGAAACCCGCCACTTGGCCATCTAGGAAGTTTGCCTCTTCCTCAGAATCAGAGTGATCTGGTCCTTGCTCCCTTCCTTGAGTTCCCACTGCATTTACCTTTTTGGCTCCTGCTCCCATGATATGCTTTGTCAGCAAATCTAATGATGTACGCGTGTGAGCCTACTCCTGATCAC
Source organism: Datura wrightii (assembly GCA_035772735.1). Taxonomy (NCBI): domain Eukaryota; kingdom Viridiplantae; phylum Streptophyta; class Magnoliopsida; order Solanales; family Solanaceae; genus Datura; species Datura wrightii. The sequence goes on along the minus strand of JASDFA010000001.1, from coordinate 177,361,993 downwards.
GTTCTTCCTCCTTCCTTCGTCGGTCTACAGTCAAACTAACAACATATGTACCTGCCACTGCATTAGCCTCCCTCGTATGTCAGGCCCTGTTTTTATTAGTCACCCTATCAAGGATAGTGGCTGCTTCTTTCTAGGTGTGACTCATCAATGCTCCTCCAGCCACCGTGTCTGCTACAGCCTTGGTGCTATTATTAAGAGACCTGTAAAATATTTCCAACAAATTGTTATCTGGAATTTTATAGTTCGGGCACTTAGTCAACTTCTTTTTGAACCTCCCCAGGTTTCATGAAGTGCCTCCATCTTAATTTGTCGAAAACTATAACATCATTGATGGGGGGAAAGAATCTCTCCAAGAAGTCTTGTTTAAGCTCCCTCCAATTGGTTATGGAGTCATTGGGCAACTCCGATAACCACAAAGTAGCTTCCCCTGATAGAGAGAAAGGGAAGAGTCAGAGCCATATCGTATCTTGGCTTACTCTGGGCAACCTGTATGCCTTGCATCTTCCTACGAAGTTCATTAAGTGCAGGTTGGCGTCATCCCCTGTGTGGCCACTGAACACCTCCTTCATGTTTAACAATTGAATCATGGTGCTCATAATATCAGATTTGGCCCCAGCGGGAAGTGGCGGTGGCACAATTTCTCCAGTTGATCCAACTTCATCAATATCTGGATCCTCATCATCGAAGAACTAGGGGGCAAATCTCTGAGCTTGGTTGCCCTCCCATGTTGACCAGCGTTTACCACCTCATCTCTGTCATCACCAGCAAGCTGAAGGTGCAGCTAACCGAGCTAGCTCAGCTTGCCTGGCTTCTTCATCTAAGCGGGCTTCTCTTTGCTCAGGATTTTCCATTCTATGCAGTGCTCGTTCGATTTCCAGATTTAGTGGAACAAGGGGGTCTCCTCTACTTCGAGTGCTTGGCATTCACCGCAGGACAACCTGTGGGTATCAAAAAACACAAAAATAAATGTAATTAAGGAAATAACTACCAAAAAGTCAAATATAAGAAAATAACCTAGTGTTAGCTGTATTCCCCGGCAACAGCGCCACTTTTTGATAACACTACAAACCACACTTCCAACTGAAGTATGAAGCGGACATTGTCAATAAAGAACCCAACTTAGAGGTTGGGGTCGATCCCATATGGAATATGGAAGATCTAGATTACAGCCGATAGATGAACTTGTATGGTAGTTACTTCACAATGGGGGAAATTCTAACAAAAATCAATAATAAAAATAAACAGCAGTCAGGATTATATTTGCAAATCAATAATTAAAGGATAACTAGGGTTTGTGTTCCCTATGGATTCATAACAGCTTTGTGTATATGTTCGAGCCAAAACTACACGCAAGTGCACGTAGTCGTACAAGTAGTAAAGTGGCTTTATTTCAAGCCAAGTATCGATCCCACAGGGACTGAACTATGGTATTAATTAATTTAAATGTCAGTGAACGATATCTCTATGAATGTAGACAACCAAATAAATAATGTTTTATGAGTTAAGATAACTAAGTAATAAGTATATAAGTCAAGATTATAAATTGAGTCTGAATAGTAGCAATGAACAAGCTGAGATTAAGACAAACATCCAGGGACGTAATTTATTAATTCAATTCAGCTAATCTTCTCTTTGGTTGCTAGTCAGGAATTAATTGCCTATGGATTGGATCTTTCGACTCCTATCCAATTAAAGAATCATGAAACCTTATTCTACATTTCTGTGATATAAGAAGCTCATGCTCTAGCCATACATAACCGATTCTATAAATGACTAATAAGACTTTCATATATATTTCTATTCTTAACATAAATCAATTCTCAATTTTTTCAACTAAGAAAAGATCATATCCTACCAATTCACATCTGTCCAATTTCTTTCCTTTTCAGAATCAAAATTGGATTTCTAAGATATACATTAACATTGGCCAAACATTAATGCAGTAAACACAAGAATTGATATAACAACCATTGAAGAAAAGATGAAAACTGAACCGATTAATGATTACATTCCTCTACAATTATCCTTAACCTCAGCAAGAGGTGAATTAGTCACTCATTGGTGGATTAAATATCTTCAAATAAGTAGAATTCATACAATTGAAATTAAAGAGAAAAAGGAAGAGAATAACCCTAGAATTTTCATTCTCTCAACTGCCTGTAACCCACGTTCTTGCTCAATCAAGTCAGAATGTTTAAAATAAAACCTAAGTGTGCTATTTATACTATTGATAATTTTTCCCGTAATAACAAGCAACGTGGCATGGAGCGCATCGCGGAGCCTTGCCTGCATGCCACGGTGCTATCGCGCACCTTCACTGGAACTTGAGGTTCCAGGTAATCACACTCAACGTGACACGGAGTTCATCGCGGAGCACTGCCTCTGTGCCACGGAGGCAATGCGAACCTCCACTGGAATTTGACATAATTAATTCATCCCAGGCAGAATGCCTCCGCGATGGTGCGGAGCCCCTATTTTTGCCAACTTCCCTTGTCAACTTCCACTTCTTGCTTCCAAGTCCATTCCGACACTTCACCAACATATATATTAGCTTCCAAAATTTCCTTTTACTGCAAAACAACACTAATCATGTTGGTTAGTATAAATTCACATTTATCAAAGAATCACATGAGAGTATACACATAACAATAGATAAACAAGTCGAAATGAAGCATTTGAGTATCACTTGGGCATGCAATTCTGCCCAAGATCACTTACCCCACACTTAAAACCTTATTCGTCCTCGAACAATACTCTCACATCTCATGCAATTGACACCCACACATATCTAATTTGGCTTGACCATTCAAGCTACGGCTATACAAATTATTCAAGATAGCAAATCATCAAGAAAACATGCATGGTCTCATCAATACAATGAAGTACACCACATTAAGACCTCCTAACCTCAAGAATTGATTCTCGATCTTGGAAAACTCATGCAAATCAACTGATCAAGACATCCAACACGAAATTTTATCTCTCGTCAAGCATGTGCCCTTACAACACAAGAGGATTACCCCCTTTGCCATCATAAGATTTTCCGAGCACTACATGTAGGGGTAATGAATACGATTTCGCTCTCTCTCCTAAAGAATTCACATGCATCATGTCATGAACCATAAGCTTGCCTCTAGTGTTTTACTCCATTAATATAAGGATGCGTGATCTAAGATCACGCAGGACTTAATGGGTTGTAATGTAAGCTAAGGAACTAGTAAATACTGGGCTAACCAATAATAGCAACTAGCTTCCCTAAGCGCTTTTTAATACATCCCACCTTCAGTACAGGCATTGCTTCTTCCTCCATCCTCTCATTCTTGAATTTTCTTCTTTGTTTTTGTTCCCATTTCTTTAAGCACACTCGACTCACTAGCAAAGAGTATTTATGCATCTTTGTTTTTTTCTCATTCATTGATTTTCTTACTCTCTACTATTAATTAATCAATTTCAACAAGTGCACCTTTGACCTTTCCTTTAGCTTTAACAACTTCCGCTTTTCCGTTTCACACTTCTCACTCCTTTACACTTTGGAAAAAATTGTTTTTCTTAAGCACTTAAGGGTTTTGGATCAAATTCACTGCTAATGAAAAGAAGGGATTAAACTCGGTTTGTACCTCTCAAAGAACAGGCTAAAGGCTCAATGGGGCTAACTAGGATATAGCATTCAAGGTAGGTATGATAAGGGAGAAACTTTCAGTTTATTCAAAGAAATGCCTACATCCTTTCCTACAATCCACATCCTTCATTTCGTTTAATATACACCCCAGACAAGTTCTAGACACTTCACAATAGCATGGAATAGTCGAAACCTCACCTCACACTCATTGCACATGCTCAACTTAAGACATATTCACAAACTCTTCAATCAACTAATTACAAAAATTCACTATTAAGCCTCGATCACTTCGAATCGAATTCTATGGCCTAGGTATCTCAACATGTTTAACACATTTGCATGCTTTCATACAAATCACCTTTGCATCTTAATATCATGTACAACACATAACAATAATTCCGAACCACTAAATAGCGATATGTTTGGGAAACAAACACAAGAAAGAAAAGAAAGAAAAACTACTCCTATCGACTACATTTCCCTTTAGACGGTCGTCATCCATCCATCATAGGGAACGGTCGCTATCTACGACTTTGATTCAATAGGACTATTCTCAGTAAAAGCACCGAAAACAAAAGCCGAGAAACCCAACATAAAAAAAAATTCAACAAAAAAAATTCGATAGAAAAATCGATAGGAAAAGATAAAAATATAATTTGAAAAATATTTACACATCATACGCAACAACAACTTAGCACAACAACAACTCAAAATTCATTACAACACCCACATTAATTAGAGAACACGAAACACAGAGTCACAAGGTCACATTTAGCACAAGCACAACAAACATAAACAAAACAGCTAGCACCTAACTACTCCACCCCACACTTAAGCCGAACACTGTCCCAGTGTTCACATAATTTCAAAATATCACAAAGGTTGGGTGGTGAAACTCCCTGATCAATCAAAGTATTCAACTTCTTCATCAGGTGCTAGTGCTTTGTCCCCCATGTCAGAATCTCCCCCGCTGTCCTGTCCGACTCAACATCTGAGTCCTCCCGGCGTGTCTCCTCATCGGCGGGGACATCATTATCCACGGGATCCATAAATGCGGGCCCCACTCGGCATAAGGCTCGGGCATTTTTGTTGAACAGGTAATCCAACTCGAGCTGCCACAGCTCATCCTCCGTTGCGGGCCGTCCACCAATACGCAGCTGCAACATCTGCATCCCTTATATGCAGGCCATGTATTGATCATCCCGAGCATGTCGCTCGGCTAGTGTGAGCATCGGCCTATAAGTAGTGTCAGGTGCCTTGGTTTTGGTGACATCCAAGGCACGCCTGTCAATCTGCGGGATGTAATCTAGGGCCTCCTACTCAATATTGTGCCCCTCAGGAACGTGGTAAGCAGACCCCCGAACCCGTATCTATGCCCCTGATGCAATCGGGCTCTCTTCATGGCGGAGATGATCACCGCCTCAACATTGATCTCCAATCCCTTCATCAGGGCATACACTAGACAAACTCTATCCCGGGTGACATCTGTCATGTGCACCCCCGGGATCAGGCACAAACAAAAAATCTTCAACCAAATCCGGGCCTCCCTGTTCATCTAAGAGTAGGGCAATGTCTGATGGTAACCCCTCTCCTTGTGCCTACCCCACTTGGCTGTCGATCGGGCTCCACATAAGGTGTGTCTGATGTCCGCATAGGGTGGAGTGATGTTCAGCTAACTGAGGACATGAGCGTCTGTGTCCCGCGCCCCCCAGATTGCATTCAAGTGGTGGGGCTCAAAGGTGACTACCTGTCCTCTGATATTTATGGTGTGGCTGTGTAAGGTCGGGTTCCAATTGGCATAGAACTCCTAGATAGGATGGAGATTGCACTCCCTGGGTTCTTCGAAAATGAAGTTTAGCCCAGCGGTGTCAATCCTGTGTACAATCCATGAGAATTCCTGTGCCAGTGGTTCCCGTGCTATCTGCTCCTCCGGGAAGTATTTGGTTTCTTTATGTTTAGCATACCACTTCTTCCCCTCATCAGTCACCCATCTGGTTTCGTATTATCGGTCTTGACCTCTAGGAACCGATGGTGCTGCTGGAACTACTGTTCCCAATCTTACCCTCTTTCTGCTGGTGCCCGATGTGGATGCGCCATTGCCCTTGTCCTGTCGGCCTGACATTGTTCCTGTACATTCAAACATACAGTCTCAATGTTATTCAAGTCATAATTAGCTACAACTAAGGTTGGGTTTAATTGGATCACCCCACACTTAGTCTTTAGCCGCAACCAACACAATTCGACAAGACATTCATGATTTTTCCATTCTTAGCATTCAACATGCTTATTGCATTCATATAAGTTGATGGAACAATTATGTTGTACTACTCATACTTCGTACAATGACTAAAAATTTCTCCATCGATTCAATTACATCATCATTAGCACTTTGCAATTTTTTCAACAACCTATGTAATTCTCAATGCGTTCTCCCGAAAATCCCTCTTCTAACTTAGCATATTAAACATCAATCACAATACATTTCACTTTACCAAACATGCACCAAATTTATCAACATTTTAAACCATTTAGTCTTCTTCCTATTCAATTCTCAACCCTAGCTATCAATTTCGCAAGAATTTCAACAAAACATGTAATCATTGAGTTAATCTACTCACAACGATACTATGAACATCATTCAATCATAACTCATTTGATTTCAAGCTTATTTCCTACTTAGGCTAAGGTTTAATCACAAAACATGTTCAAGAATCGAAAGTTTGAGCAATAATAAGGAAAAATTAAAGAGCAGACCTTTTCTTCAATGAAATTGAAGAAAACTCAAAGAAAATTGATCACTAAGTCCATGTCACGTTGGGGGAGAAGGGGATTTTGGGTGTGGGTCGCGGAGGATTTGAGAAAATAGGAACAAATTGAAGGAAATTGGTGTTTTAAAAAGGTTTTTCGCGCGGGTTACCCGGTGACCCGAGGTGATCCGACACAAAATACACCTCAACGTGTCACGGAGGGTAACGTGGAGCATTGCCTCCGTGACACGGAGCCATCGCGCAGGTATTCTGGAAATTTTTAAAAATCCAGAATACACCTCAACGTGTCACGGAGGGTAACCTAGAGGCCCTCCTCCGTGACACGGAGCCATCGCGCAGGCTCAATGGAATGTGCCAATTTTTATTTTCTTACCTTGATTTTTTTCCTTTGCGCTTTTTTGTATTTTTGCCCTCCGTTCCACCTGAAAATCATTTCACCACAAGAAATTGGTTAAAAATCATAGGTCGTATTCTTTGTTTTACTTTGTTTTTTTTGAATAATTCTACTCTTCTATTACAACATATTCACGGGTTGCCTCCCGTGCAGCGCCTGATTTACCGTCGTGGCTCGACGCTACTCATTCTCAATCATCCTCTAGAGTGATGGATGTCTTCTCTCGAATAACGTCCTCACCCTAATAATGCTTACATCGTTGCCCATTCACCAAAAATGTGGAACTTTTATCTTCTTGCCACAACTCCACTACCCCATGTTGGGTCATTCTCACCACTTCAAACGGCCCTGACCACTTGGACCGCAACTTACCTGGAAAAAGCTTCAACCTTGAATTAAATAACAACACTTTCTGCCCTGGCTCAAAGATTCGATGCACCATATGCCTGTCCTGCCACTTTTTAGTTTTCTCCTTGTAGCATTTAGCACTTTCATAGGCATGCCATTGAAACTTATCTAGTTCACTGAGTTGCATCAACCTCTTCTTCCCTGCTAGCTCCGGATCCATGTTCAGCTTTCTCATGGCCCAATAAGCTCGATGTTCCAGCTCCACAGGCAAATGAAATGCCTTTCCATAGACCAATCTGTACGGAGAAGTCCCAATGGGTGTCTTGTATGCAGTTCTATAAGCCCACAACGCATCGTCAAGTTTTCTTGACCAATCAATTCGTTGTGCATTCACTATCTTCTGTAGAATCTGCTTTATCTCTCTGTTCGACACCTCCACTTGCCCACTAGTTTGGGGATGATACGCTATTGCTACCTTGTGCTGCACCCCATACTTAGCTAGTAAATTCTTGAAACTCGGATTCACAAAATGAGCCCCTCCATCACTGATAATAGCTCGGGGTGTCCCGAACCTGGTGAAAATATGCTTTTTCACAAATTTTGTCACCACCTTGTTGTCATTCCTGGGACAAGCTGTTGCCTCGACCCACTTAGATACATAGTCAACCGCTAACAAAATGTACCTATTACCAAATGACGGTGGAAACGGGCCCATGAAGTCTATTCCCCATACATCAAAAATCTCAAGCTCTAATATCTGCTGCAGTGGAATTTCCTGTCTTCTACCAATTGTGCCTGTTCTTTGACATCTATCGCACATTTTTATGTATGATATAGAATCTCTGAATAGTGTAGGCCAAAATAAACCCGATTGTAACACCTTGTGAGCTGTCTGCTCGCCTCCGTGGTGCCCTCCATACAACGATGAGTGACAACTCCTCAATACCTCTGCAATCTAGCTCTCTGGGATGCATCGTCTCATCACTTGATCTGGTACCTTCTTAAACAGGTACGGCTAATCCCATATGTAATACCTGCAATCATGTCTCAACTTCTTTCTTTGATGAGTCGTAGCCTCCGGTGGGTAGACTCCACTTACCAGCAAAGTCACAATGTCTGCATACCAAGGGATTTCAGCTTCCCTTATTGCCAAGAGCTGCTCATCTGGGAACTCTTCTTTGATGCTTTCACCTTCCTTCACATGCAACCGGCTTTCCAATCGCGATAGGTGATCTGCCACTTGATTCTCGCTCCCCTTTCTGTCCCGAATCTCTAGGTCAAACTCTTGTAGAAACAATATCCATCTGATTAGTCTGGGATTTGCGTCCTTCTTGTTAAACATATACCAAATTGCTGCATGATCAGTATACACCACTACTTTAGACCCCACCAAGTAGGACCTGAATTTATCAAATGCGAACACCAATGCTAGCATCTCCTTTTCCCTGACTGTATAATTGACCTGGGCTGCATCAAGTGTTTTGCTTGCATAATAAATGGAATGAAAAATTTTATTCCTCTGCTGCCCCAATACAACTCCTACAGCCACATCACTTGCATCACACATTAATTCAAACGGTCGCTCCCAATTCGGAGAAATGAGAATAGGCACTTCTACCATCTTTTGTTTTAACTCCTCGAATGCTTTAACACAATCCTCGTCAAACTCGAACTTCACCTCTTTTTCTAGAAACCGGCATATCGATCTAGAAATTTTAGAGAAGATCTTGATGAACAGTCTGTAGAACCCTGCATGTCCGAGAAAACTGCGAACCCCCTTCACTGACACTGGTGATGGTAGCTTTTCGATCACTTCGATCTTTGCACGATCGACTTCCAACCCCTTTCAAGACACCTTATGGCCAAGGACGATACCCTCCTTGACTAAAAAATGGCATTTCTCCCAGTTGAGCACAAGGTTAGAGTCTATACATCGAGCTAGCACCCTGTCAAGATTTTGCAAACATGTAGCAAACAAATTACCGAAAATAGAAAAGTCATCCGTAAATACCTCGACAAAATCTTCCACCATATTGTGGAAGATTGCCATCATGCATCTCTGGAATCTAGCTGGTGCATTGCATAGACCAAATGGCATCCGCCTAAAAGCATATGTCCCATAAGGACATGTAAAAGTGGTCTTCTCCTGGTCCTCCGGTGCTATGGCTATTTGGTTATAGCCAGAATATTCATCAAGGAAACAATAATATTCTTGCCCTGCCAACCTATCCAATATCTGATCAATAAATGGGATAGGATAATGATCTTTCCTCATGGCCTCATTGAGCTTCCTGTAATCCATGCAAATCCGCCAGCCTGTGACTATGCATGTGGGAATCAACTCATTCTTTTTGTTGGTGACCATGGTCATCCCTCCTTTCTTTGGGACACACTGAACGGGACTGACCCATTCACTTTCTGAAATAGGATATACCACACCTACATCCAGCCACTTGATCACTTCCTTCCTAACTACTTCCTTTATCGCCGGATTCAACCTCTGCTGATGTTGCACAATTGGCTTGGATCCTTCTTCCATAAAAATCCTGTGTGTGCAAAAAGCTGGATTAATTCCTCTGATGTCCGACATTTGCCATCCCATTGCTTTCTTCCGCCTCCAGAGGACCACCAATGCATCCTTCACTTGTGCCTCTATCAGTTCGGCGGAAATGATGACTGGCAAGGTGTCATCTTCCCCCAAAAATACATACTTCAGATGTGGAGGCAATGTCTTCAACTCCAATTTTTGTGCCTCCTCAATTGATGGTTTTGGCAATGGTTCCAAGGATCTCATCAACGGTTGAAAATATTGCTTCCTGGGAAACCATTTTGACTCGTTCAGCATCTGCACCATCTCATACGTAGCACTGTCTCTAAAATGATCGGAGCCTATCAAAGCTCTCTCCAATGGGTCCTGAGAGTCAACAATCTGAAGAAGTGATTCCTGATTTAGCACATTGATCGCTGATAGCTCCTCATAAATGGCCAGAAGCTTCATGGCCTTGTACACATCAAAAACCTCCACTTTGTCATGTGCTCGCATGGTTAGCTGCCCAGCAGCCACATCAATCAAAGCTCGCCCGGTTCCCAAGAAAGGACGTCCCAAAATAAATGGGACTTTCGCATCCGGATCGAAATCCAAGATAATAAAATCCATCGGGAAAATGAGGGAGCCCACTTGCACTAGCACATCCTCTACGGTCAGCTAGCTACAAAATCACAGTAGTTGGTCTAGGGCTGCCCAACTCCATCTTCTTGAACACCGATGTCGGCATCAAGTTTATGCTTGCTCCCAAATCACATAATCCGCAAGCTCGAATGCTTTGTCCAATTGTAATCTGAATGGTAAAGCTCCCAAGATCCTTGAGCTTTGTCGGTAACCTATTCTGTATTCGGGAGGTGTACTCCTCAGTAAGCACCACCATAGCATTCTATGTCAATATGCTTTTGTTTGCTACGATGTCCTTGACATACTTTACATATTTCAGCACTCCCTGCAAAACATCAACCAAAGGTAAATTAATGTGTACCTGTTTCAGCACTTCCATGAATTTCTTAAAGCAAGCTTCTTCCTTATGCTTCTTTAATCTCTGAGGGAACGGGGGTGGTGGTCTTTCTGTCTCAGCTGCCTTTTCCTTCCCCCTCACATCATCATGTTCCCCATCTCTTTCCACTGCTCCAGATTGCCAAGGTGGTCTTTCTGGTTCCACCTCTTTTAAGTTGAATGCCACTCTTTGTTGTAACTGCATTGACCTGCTTGGAGTTTTGGTCAGTATCACTCGGTAGTCCTCCTCTAGGCCTGGTGTTTTAAGCTCCAGCTAACTGTCCAAACTGGTACTCCAACGCCTTTGTAGCAAACTGCTGATTTTTCATGTCAGCCGCTAATTTCACATAATCAGCCTGCATGCACTTGGTTAGCTATAATTGTTTTGAACATATCCTCAATGCTGTTGGGTGGTGGAGGAGGTGCATTGTTTCCTCTGTATTGAGACTGAAAATTTTGATGCCCCCCTTGATTTCTCTGCATGCCCTGATTCGAACTCTGTCCTTGATGGCTATTACTCCCCCAAGAGAAATTCAGATGATTCCTCCAATTTGAGTTGTAATTATTGCCATATTGTTGATTGTTGTTCCACTGGACATTCCCAACAAAATTTATAGAGTCTGGATTTGCACCACAAAACTCAGCTGAGAGTTCACTACTCCCACATACTTCACACCATACCTGATGAAATGCATTGACTGGTGCTTGTGCTTGATTCAAGTTCATATTGCTGAAGTGTGTGTTGAGTTGATTTTGCAACGCAGCTATCTGTGTAGCAATAGCTGTAAAACCATCCACCTTAAAAACTCCTGCAGCTTTCCTTGTTCCTCCTCGTGTTGAATCCGCATTCCATTCTAGATTTCCCTGTGAAATACAGTTTAACAAAGTGTAAAGCTCCTCATAAGTCTTCTCCAATGCCAGTCCACCAGCTGCTGAATCTAACAGAATTTTAGTATGTGGTTCTAAACCCTCAATGAATGTGTGCACCAACACATCATTAGATTGGTGATGATGAGAACAGTCCCTTAGCATAGACTTGAACCTCTCCCAAGCTTGATATAAATTCTCACCCTCTCTCTGTTTAAAACTTAGAATCTGACTTCTAAGTCTAACTGTCTTCCCAGATGGAAAGAATCATATCAAAAACTTTCTTGCAAGATCATCCCAAGTGGTGATAAAATTAGGTGGTTCAGCTTTCAACCACCTCTTTGCTTCCCCCAATAATGAGAATGGGAATAATGTAAGCCGCACATAGTCGGATGATACTCCAGCGGGAATGTAAGTGTCACTTATCTCCAAAACGTTTTGGAGATGTTGTTGTGGATCTTCATGAGGGAGACCTATGAATTGCCCGCTGGTGTGCAACAACTGCACCATGTTCTATTTAAGCCTGAACCTCCCTCCTGGATTTGGTCTGTGAATACTAGATGTAACATTATTTGCATGTGGGATTGCCACTTCGCGGACCGGTCTTGCTGCCATCTCCTCGGGCACTAAAACTGCCCTCACAAGTGGTGGATTCTGTTGCTGATCCAGAATTGCCTGTCTTAGCAACTGCAGCTTCTTCTCTAGAGCTTCCCTTCTTTGGCGATGAAATTGTCTCTCTAGCTCTATAAAAGAATCCACCAACTCCTTATCTCTTGCCTGCATTCAGAATAATTCAATTCCTGCAAGAGCAAGACATAGATCAAGTTGTTAGCACTTATATTGAATTTGTAAACTTACACTAAGAAAATAAATTTACCAATTGCCAGTCCCTGGAAACGGCGCCAAAAACTTGTTCGAGCCAAAACTACATGCAAGTGCACGTGGTCGTACAAGTAGTAAAGTGGCTTTCTTTCAAGCCAAGTATCGATCCCACAGGGACTGAACTACGGTATTAATTAACTTAAGTGTTAGTGAACGATACCTCTATGAATTCAGACAACCAAATAAATAATATTTTATGAGTTAAGATCACTAAGTAATAAGAATCTAAGTGAAGATTATAAATTGAGTTTGAACAGTAGCAATGAACAAGCTAGGGTTAAGACAAACATGCAGGGACATAATTTATTAATCAATTCAGCTAATCTTCTCTTCGGTTGCTAGTCAGGAATTAATTGCCTATGGATTGGATCTTTCGACTCCTATACAATTAAAGAATCATAAAACCTTATTCTACATTTCTGTGATATAAGAATCTCATGCTCTAGCCATACATAATAGATTCCATAAATGACTAATAAGACTTTCAGATATATTTCTATTCTGAACGTAAATCAATTCTCAATTTTCTCAACTAAGAAATGATCATATCCTACCAATTCACATCTTTCCAATTTCTTTCCTTTTCAGAATCAAAACTGGATTTCTAAGATATACGTTAACATTGGCCAAACATTAATGCAGTAAACACAAGAATTGATAGAACAACCATTGAAGAAAAGATGAAAACTGAATTGATTAATGATTACATTCCTCTACAATAATCCTTAACCTCAGCAAGAGGTGATTAGCCACTCATTTATGGATTAAACATCTTCAAATAAGTAGAATTCATACAAGCAATTGAAATTAAAGAGAAAAAGGAAGAGAATAACCCTAGAATTTTCGTCCTCTCAACTGCCTGTAACCCACATTCTTGTTCAATCAAGTCAGAATGTTTAAAATAAAACCTAAGTGTGCTATTTATACTATTTGATAATCTTTCCCGGAATAACAAGCAACGTGGCACGGAGTGCATCGCGGAGCCTTGCCTCCGTGCCACAGTGTTATCGCGCACCTTCACTGGAACTTGAGGTTCCAGGTAATCACACTCAACATGATACGGAGTGCATCGCGGAGCATTGCCTCCGTGCCACGGAGGCAACGCGAACCTCCACTGGAATTTGACATAATTAATTCATCCCAGGCAAAATGCCTCCGCGATGGTAGCATGACAAGGTGCCATCGCGGAGCCTTTATTTTTGCCAACTTCCCTTGTCAACTTCCACTTCTTGCTTCTAAGTCCATTCCTGCACTTCACCAACATATATATTAGCTTCCAAAATTTCCTTTTACCTGCAAAACAACACTAATCATGTTGGTTAGTATAAATTCACATTTATCAATGAATCACATGAGAGTATGCACATAACAATAGATACAAAAGTCGAAATGAAGCATTTGAGTATCACTTGGGTATGTAATTCTGCCCAAGATCAATATACACTCATGATCTTTACCAATACTTACTTGCAGAACTAATAACTTAGATTCATTCAAACGATCGACAATTCCCTATTGAATGACTATCCTCAATTAATCGACCAAGTCTCATGAGTTTTTGGATACTCCTGAATGATCATGTTGTTCCGTCTTAAATCCACAAACTCAGCTACCTTGATTTCCCTTTTCTCCGGGGGAAAGAATTGGTCTAAGAATGCGATGAGAAACTCATCCCAATAAATGGGGCCTGTTTTGATTCCCCATCTATCTTTCCACTACCTGTACCATATATATGTGACCCCTTTCAACTAATAGGAGGCTAAGTATGCACATTCCTACTTCTTCACCCCTATAATCTAGGTGATCTTCTGGATCTCCTCAATGAACTCGTGTGGATACTCATCCACTCTCGACCCAAGGAACTCAGGGGGATTCATCCTGGGAAATCTCAAACTTTAGTCATCGCTGCGTTCCCATTTTGGGGAACATGAGCCACTGCCTGCTGATTGACCTATGCGGTCAATACCTTTGTAACATGTGAATGGCTGCCCTAAACTCAACATTGACAATATGCTCGGGCACAGGCAAGTATATACTTCATCATACTTAAAATCATCAATCATAGACTAAACTTTTCATGAACTTGCATAATTAGGCATAATTTCCTAAAATTTTGAAAACATTAATTTGTAATCAATTAGTACATAAAATCTTCCCATGAATCTCAAAACATACCTTGGAACATGAAGAGAATTGACCCATAAATAAATCAATAGAGAATTTCATAAATTTGGGTTAAAACCCCATAGGATCATACACTTGAATTCATGAATTCGAGAAGAAATTTGAGCATGAGTGTGAAAGGAAACTCTCATTCATGGTCCTACATACCTGGTTAAACTGATTCTCAATTTGACATTGAAAGCCCAAGAGATTTGGAGGAGAATTGGAGGATTCTAGGCTTGATCTTCAATGGAGCACTCTAAACTTGCATGCACGGGAGTTGAATGAATTAGAATAAGTTAAAATCCCTTAGTAAACTTCTTTTAGGGCTAAAAATGATGCAATTTAGGGCTTAGGAGCTTAAGATTTACGAGAATACCGTTAATAAATTTGCAGGAAAACTATTCTATCTGCTGTCGTGCATCGTACCAAGAGTTGTAAAATCCTCTTAAGATTCTTGGTATCCTCCCTTACTAACCAATTTCAAAACCTCCAATTCTTTGAATATTTCCACAAATTTTATTACAATCTGCAACACCATCCTACAAGTCGTAGCATCACCTGTACAATCAATCACTAGATAACACCAAAGACTTTCTACGACTCGTGATCATGGGTTGTACCCACTTACTATAACTCATAGTGAGGACTCGTGGTCTGGGGAACAAATTTTTTGATCTGATCCACGGGTTTCCCTACGACGCGTACTACCAATCTATGACTTGTAGGTTCAGTCGTATTGAGGTAAATTTGTAGATTTTTCTGCTGAACTCATTTTCAATCCTCTCATCTAGTCTTAGAAACCTTTTGGGTGTTACAATCACTTCAATTCAGCATATGTTTACTTCCTTGAGTTTATGTGAAGTAACTTTATCATTTGTTCTTTGATTTTTGCGCACTTGTCTTTATTTATTATTGATTGTGCTGCAAACTCAGCTCCTTGAGATTGTGTACCTTTGAAGCATATTGACTTACCTATTTCATGTCAAATTGTCAATCATAAAAACTACATATAACCCAACAAATTTTTCCTTTTTAATGATGACAAACCTCTTGTCTTTGTACATTCAACTATCTTTACCTTTAGGTACTAAGATATGAAACACTTGAGTGAAAAGGTTAGTCAATGGGTTATAAATATTGCACAACCTTTATCTTCCTCTTTTTAGCATCATTGAAAATTTGTTTCAACCTTTTAAATTTACTTGCTAAAAAGATGAGTTAAACAATTTATGGCCATTGTGGCAATCACCAACACAATCAGATACAGACCACATTCAACATAATAATGGATTAAAAAGAGCAAGAACATGAGTCAATTTAAGAAAAAGAAAATCATTTTATTCAATAGCCAGATAATGTTCTACATCAGGTCCATGTTAATAATGAAAAATAAAAACAGTTGATCGTAGAAGCAAGGACACTGGATAGGAGAAGAATCAACACTACAGCACAAAGATGGTAAGGCTAGGAGGATGGAACAGTTGGTAACAGTTGTGTCAATCAATGAATGATTTCAACATTTTCAGCTCTCTCTTTCTCAAGAGTAGTCTGCAACTTATCAATCCTTTCCTGAAGAGCATTCCTTTCTCGCTCATGAGCTGCTTGGGCAATTTCGAGTTTAGCAGTCTTTTCAACTAAGGCAGTCCTCATCCTTTCTAAAGGAGTATCAACTCTCCTCATTGAAGCAAGCAGGACAACATGGTTCACCTGTCCAAGTGTATCCTTTGTTGTTAGGAAAGTCCAAACTTGAACAAAGACTGAATAGTCCTTCAAAATTGGAGCCAACCAAAAACCATAAGGGAAAGAATGTGCGTTTTCATTCTTCTTAAGAACATGATACACGTGCTTAATGATCAAAATGGGAAAATCTATCTTGACTTATGTGTGAAGAAGTTCCATCAGTGATATCAAGATAATTTGCTTCAGTCCTCTTCTTTTGTGGTATAATCATCATGTGAATCACATCAGAATATAACTGATGCAAGAGAGACATTTCTCTCTTCATCACATGTTTTTGATGAGTGGGGAGGGTTGACCAAAGAATTTCCTACATATATGTCATGCAGAGGAATGTTGTCCAATGGTGTCCACTCAGACTTGACATAATGATCCCATCCTCCATTGCGAACATACAAAATTCTGGATAAATCCTCAGAAACTAAGTGAATAGACACCACCCTGATAGAAGTTGAAAATAATGACCCATTTTCAACCCCATTTGCATAGAACTCTATGACCTTCGATCTCCCATACTTCCTATGAAAATTCCCTTTAAGAAATAGTTCAATCCAGCCTTGTACTTCCAACTTAACTAGTAAAGTGACCATTTTAGACCTACAAAAACAAGTCACAACCCTTCCTCAAAAAATGGATCTCTTTTGAAAGTGGAGAGTGTGTGATAATTGAGTATGAAAAATGCCAGAGGTGTCAATGTCTATAGACACATTTTCATCAGTAACCTCAGAGTCGGAGTCTTTGTATAGACGAGGTTGTGAGACCCGTTTCGATGTACGGGATTTGGAATGGATTTAGAAGAGGATTTGGATTGAGAGTGGATGGTTTTCTTGGAAGATGGCTTAGATGGAGAAGGTGTCTGAAATGAATGAAAATAAAAGGACTTAGGGATGGAACTCTTAACTACTTTTGAATGCTGAACCTTACAAAGTAGTAGGTCGTCACTTGATGAGGTCCCCTTTTAAGAGAGGGAGACCTTGGAGGATTTCTTCCCTTTACTATCTTTAAGAGCATGTTGCATAATGGCATTTTCTTGACGCTTGTGATTTTTGGTGTGAGAGGTCCTAGATGGAATAGAAGAAGGAGGTGTTTCACAAGGTGGTTCGTCCTCAGGAATTGGAATTAAAGACCCAGATTTCTTTCTAAAGCGAGATCTGACCTTTTTGGGAATTAGGTCTTCAATGGGTATACCCTCATTATCAGCACTTTAAAGAGGGACAATATCACACACAACAGGGGACAAACATGACTTGAATGAAGGCATATAAAGAAGAAGTATAAAACTAGTTCTTAAATGCATTCCATGCAACGAAATTGGACAATTTGAAGGTGATAGGGGGAGGGATCTTCTTGGTTTGATTTGTTCTTTCATGCACCACCATTTCAAGAGAGTCAGATTCTGTTTCAGCAGACATAGTGGGGATTTCAATGGAAGAAGAAGATGGGGCTTCCATAGTGAAAGAAGGTGGATTTCCAAGAAGGGTTTTTTTTCAAGATTTTGAGTTCTCAAGAAGGATGCCAAAATTTATTATGCAACTTCACTTATTTATAGGAGAGAGGGAAGATAAAATGTGTAAATAGATGTGATTGAAACCAATGAGAGAGAGATGGATGATGTGATGGCAGTAGCAACTTTTTTGAAATCCTGAATTTGGATGGTTTAGAAGCAATGAATGCATGGAACAAGAGTGCTCATTTGTTTCATATTTGGTAGTATTAGCTTAGTGTAGTATAGAACATACCTGGTAGAAGTAATTTAGTGATTACAATTGCTTGTGCGGACTAGTTCTCTGCATACTTTAATACAAAATTACGTTAACATAGATCAATAATCTTATGTCAATATATTTGGTTCTTTTACATTGTACGGGAGTTTTAGCAATATTTATGATATTAGTATTGTCACAAAAGATAGAAACACATCCAACATCTATGCAAAAATATAAATTGTTGTTTGATCCATAGAAACTGAGCAAAACATAATCCATAAACCACATACTCGGCCTCAGACATAGCTATAGAGTTTAGTTTCTTAGTGGATCAAACATGATCCAAGAAAGTGTGCCATACTTGTGGTGCTTATTCTGTCAACTAAATACCCTGTATAATCAGCATCTGCATATTCCACAAGAGAAAAGTTGCTTCCTTTTGGATACTATAGACCCAAATCTGTGGTTCCCTTAAGATATATTAAAATTCTTTTAACAGCGTTAAGATGAGACTCTTTGTGATTTTCTTGAAACCTAGAACATAGTCTGACACTAAAAATAATTTCAGGTCCACTTGTAGTGAGATACAAGATATCTAATCATACCTCTATATAGATTCTACTCTATGGATGGGCCTGTTACATCAAGGTCCATCTTTGTGGCATTGGAATAGAGGTATCAATGTCTTTTGCTTCCTCCATTTTGAATCTTTTGAGTAGCTCCTTCAGATACTTATATTGATGAATCAAGGTTCCAGTTGGAGTTACCTTAATTTGTAGTTCTAGGAAGAAGTTTAGTTCTCCCATCATGCTCATCTCAAATTCTCCATTCATGAGATTTGTTGATTCTTGAGTCATAATGTTATCAGTAGATCCAAAGATGATATCATCCACATACCTGCACAATCAACAGATATTTGCCTTTTGATTTCAAAAAGAGAGTATTATTAATTTTATCTCTTGTGTGCCCATGTTCCAGGAAATCTTTCATATCAAGCTCTTGGGGCTTATGTCAAACCATACAAGGCTTTGTCTAATTTATACACATGATTATAAAACTCAATACTTTCAAATCTTTGTGGTTTCTTCACATAGACTTACTTCTTTCAAGTTTTCATTTAAGAATACACTCTTTACATCCATTTGATAAAGAGTAAATTCCTTAAAGATAGCAAAAGCTATAAGTAGTCTAATTCCTTCAATATAGCCACAAGTGCAAAGATCACATCATAGTCAATTCTTTCTTCTTGGTTGTAGCCTTGTACCACCAGTCTTGGCTTGTTCCTTGTAACTGTTTCATTCTCATCCAACTTATTTCTATACATTCATTTTGTGCCAATCACAGTTCTATTTTCTGGTGGAGGAACCAGGTGCTACACCTTGCTTCTTTTAAACTGATTAAGCTCTTCTTGCATTACTAGCATCCAATCTTTATCAAGGAGAGCCTCTTTCACCTTTTAGGCTCAATATTTGATCGAAAAGCTTTAAGGCACATAAGTTCTTCAGACCTGATCTGGTAGTGATTCCAAATGTTAGATGTGTAAGAACATTCTCAATTGGGTGAGATCCTTGATACTTGTAGCTTTTCAATGCTAACCTTTGTGAGGTTCTAGCATCACTATCAGCTGACTGCATTGGTGTTGAATCAACTTCTTGATTTGTTGTTCCCCTATCAGTGTGCCCTCAGTCTGTTACGTAGTCAGACCAGGAGGTATAACCTACTCTTGGGCATGCTCATCAGTTTCACTTTCATCCTACATGTTAGTCTAAAGCATAATATTAATTCATCAAAAACAACATGAACACTTTATTCAACATAATTCGTTCTTTTTTTCAATACCCTATATGCTTTACTATGTTGAGAATAACCTATGAAAATTCCCTCATCACTCCTGCCATCAAATTTTTCCAAATTATATTTTTCATTATTATGAATGAAGCATTTCCAACAAAAGATTCTAAGATAAGCAATATTAGATTTTTTACCCCCTGAGTAATTCATTGGGAGTCTTCTCTAAAAAAGGTCTGGTCATGCATATATTCACAATGTAACAAGAAATACTTATGGCCTCAGCCTAAAGATTTTTTGCAAGATTTCTTGCAATCATAATTGTTCCAGCCATATCTTCTAAAGTCTCATTATTTCTTTCCATTACTCCATTTTGCTATGGTGTTCTTGGAGCAGATTAATTATGATCTATTCCATTTGATGAACAGAATTTCAAGAATTTTGCATTTTTAAATCCTTGTCCATGATCAGATCAGATGGAAATCAAGGAAGTACCTAGTTTATTTTCTATTTTCTTGATAAAAATAGAAAAGATATCAAAGGCATCTCTTTTAGAGGCTAAAAACAAAGTCCAGGTGAATTTGGAGTAATCATCAATAATAACAAAAACAAATCTTTTGCCTCCTCTACTTCTTATCCTTATTAGTCCATAAAAATCTAATGGACCAAGTCAAAGTACCTATTTGTACTTACTTGGTTCTTTGGCTTGAAAGATGATCTCACTTGCTTCCCCCTTATATAGAAACTATAGAATTTATCATTTTTGTACTTGGTTTTAGGCAGTCCTATACCTATGTCCTTTGAAGCAAGTTTGTTCAACTGTTTCAGACTGGCATGTGCAAGTATTTTGTGCCAAAGTAAGGGATCACATCAATCGCATCGAGACATGTTAGATTTGTACTAGGCATCCCCATGATGTTAGCCTTGTACAATTTTTATGTCTTTTGGCAATTAGTACAATTTCCTTTATATCCAGCTTCTTGACTTTGCATCTTGCAGAAGTGAAGGTTATCGTATTACGTAACTGAGATATACTCAGCAGATCATGTTTTTATCCATGTACATGATTCACTTCTTCCAGTGCCTTGGCTTCAGATCTTTCAATCTTTGCAATTTCAATAACATACCCTTTTTATCATCTTAAAAGGACACATCCCCCCTTTGAGTGGAGTAAGTGAAAGGAACTTTTGTTTGTCTCCAGTTATATGCATTGAACAAGCACTATTCATATACCAAGATCACTTGCTTCCGTTTTGTAGCACCTCAAAAGTCTCTAAGATCAAACCTGAGGGTTAAATGGAGAAAGCAGGAAAATCTGCACTAGGTCATATAATAGGTCGTCAAGTGACTCAGTATGTGTCCTGATGAGTTGTTAAGTGGCCCATCGTGTGTGCATGTGCGAGTAAAAAATTGGATTTCCAGGAGATATAATGAGTTAAGGGACGAGTCATGTTGCTACTTCACAACTCTTCAAGGGAGTCATTGTCTAGGAGGGGTGAAAG
The DNA here is from genome assembly GCA_035772735.1 of Datura wrightii. Taxonomy (NCBI): domain Eukaryota; kingdom Viridiplantae; phylum Streptophyta; class Magnoliopsida; order Solanales; family Solanaceae; genus Datura; species Datura wrightii. The sequence continues at coordinate 177,340,672 of JASDFA010000001.1, read as the reverse complement.
GAAAGAAAATTCCAGTGGTGATGATGAGGTGTGGTGACCAGTTTTCTTGATAGATAACAAGTCATTGGGTGTCTCGTTGGGTGTGATGAATGCTTGAACACTTGAGTTTCAAAGGTGTAGGATGAGTGGTGAAGTGATCCATTAAGTGTATCAATGAATTGTTAAGTGGAGGCATCAAATGAAGATCAGAAAGTTAGAATTCTGGTCAGTGGTGATGAGAAGACATGATGAGCTATCAAGTGACCTAACGAGTCATTAGCTCGCTCTTTAGGTTTGGCAATGTACAATTTTATGTCGAATCATTAAGGGTGTTTTGTAATTCTTGAGCTTCTAACTCCCTATGATGTCGTTTTAAGCTTCCTAAAGAGTGTTTTAAGAGCGTTTAACCTAGCCAAAGTCATTATACCCTCATGCATGCATTAAATTGAAATTCTCTTCTAAGATCAAGCTACAGTTCCTCCTCAATTCTCTTGGGATTTCAAGACCAGCTTAGAAATCAATCTACCTAAGGACCATGAATGGGAAATTTCTTCCACCCTCATGTCCAATTTTTTCTCTAATTGATGAATTCAAGTCTCCAATCAAGTGTATTGAAATTTTAGGATTTTAACCCAATTCTACGCAAATTCTCATGTTATGTCTATGGGTCCAATTCCTTCATGTTTTGTTTGATGATTTAAGACTGTTGGGGCATATTTTACTCTTAGTTTAATGATTAAACCATGATTTCAAGTTTCATGAAAATTATGCCCAATTATGTATGATTTATGAAATTAAGCTTATGAGTCTATGATTTCAAGAATGATGAAGTGAATTATATGTTATGATTATAGTGCATGATTTTCATAAGAATCCTTCATGAATTTATGGATATTAGAGTATCATGATTTCCTCAAGTATGCATGGCTTTAATGTATATCAAGCTTATAATTATTGTCGACTCATAGGCCTATTTTATGGCTAGTTCACGTATCTCAAGCATGTTATGAATATCATGATTTCAACTAGCACATGTACTTCAGGTATGATTCATAATTATGATATGAGCATTATATCTATTTTGGGAGTAGTATTTAACACCGAGTAGTCCCGCGTTCCGGCGCACCTAGGACTCAGAACTACGTGCCAATTAGCCATGATGTGGGTCTCCATGAGAGTGTCTCCCATGCCTGAATGGTCCACCCATGAGTGGTATCACTCCTTTTCATGGTTCTACCCTTGCAAGGTATAAACAACCTCTTGATTAGGGATTTACATGTCGGGCTTCATGTATGCTCAGGTGGGGTATGTCGGTTATCAGAATCTCCCACTGTTCCTCATATTTTTAGCTACTCATGTTCATGACTTATGATATTATGTATTTTATAACATACTTGACCCATTGATCAGTTTATGAGTTTTCACTTACCATTTCAAGCATGAAAAGTTATATGATTTCTAATTCTAAACCTTGGGTGACTATGTTCAGATTACACTAAATGGCTTATGTTTATGAAAACTTCGGATTTATGGCTTAAAGCATGCTGTCTTTACTCTCCCGATCCTTTTAATTTATTTACATGATTTTATACTATCATTTACTAGCATGTTATTACTTTCTCTACATACTCAGTACATTCCAAGTACTAATTGCATACTCTATGCTATATCGTCCCATGATATAGGTTCGGGTGATCCATCCCAGTCTTGTCGCTAGCTCGCTCTCACTCAATTCAACTTAGTCCCACTTTAAGTGAGTCCTCATCATCAAAGGACATTTATCAGTTATGGTTGTTATGTTGTGTTTTAGTTTTAGACTTAGAATTAGCTGGGGGCTTGTCCCAGCATCTCATCAGATAGTAGAGGCTTTCAGACACTGACTTAGTATGTTCAGCTTTGTGATTCAGCGTTGTGATATTATTGCTTTTGTTTAAGCTTTATAATATTTAGAATTTTGCTTATTCATGCTCATGTTAATTTCCACTTGATTATGCCCTTATATCATGCTATATATGTACTATGGGTTAGCTTGGAGCCATTCATGGTTCGAGGTCCCGTGTCTCGATCCAGGGTCTTAGCTCGGATCGTGACACTTTCACCTTCACTTGAAAAATAGTTTAGGTGTTATTCTTAGGAACCCAAACAAGCTTGGGTCCTTTCTTGTGATTAAAGGGATGAATCATGTTTTTTTTCTCCATCTTGGCAATAGGTTGTTGGACCTGTTTCTGTGAACTAGAGTAAAGTTGTTTCCTTTTGCAAACTTTGTACTTCTATTTCTAAACCCAGCGGCTACTGGACATTCAGTAGTTGGGTATCCATGTTTTCCACAAAAGTAACACATAACTTCAGTGATGGTAGTTTCTTTATGGAATCCTACACCTGCCTTTTTATTATGATTCCTTCTAATTAAATTATTTATGATTTTGGAGGAGTTAGTCCATCTATTTGCTCAAGATACAATTTCAACCTAGACACATATAGAATCAGTTTTCTCACTTTTTCTTTCTCACAAAAGAAATCAATTTCGCAAAATCCTTCAGATCTGAATCAATCTTTTTCTTATTTTTACTTATGACTCCCTTTTCAGTAATTGACTCCTTCAAGATTTCAGATTTTAGGCTCAGATTAGTTGATTCAAGTAGATCAACATGTTCCTTTAAGGTACTGCTCTCTTTATCAGTGACATTCTTACAGTTTTTAAGACCGATATAGTCAAACTTTGAACTTACAAGAGCACTGAACAACTAATCCAAATCGTAAGTTAACTCGTGAAAGTTATCAATTAAACATTCATTACAGAAATGAGTTTAATTTTAAAGAAAAAAAAATGCACTTTTGCTTTTAAATCAGGAGTAATTACCTCAAAATTTGTTTCTTCTTCTTCCAGGTCTGAGTCTCCTATGACCATGAAAGCATTTTTATCTACCTCTTTATTATTAGACTCTTTTGATCCTGATCCCCATGCAGCTATCATGGCATAGTTTTCCTTCTCCTTTTTCTTTGCCTTCTTTTTTATTTCCTTATTAGCTCTTTCTCTCTTCTACTGAATTTCCCATAGTTGATAATCCTTCATCATGTGATCAGTGTTACTACACTTGTAGCAACCGACTTGGTATTTGTCATTAGACCCTTTCTTGATACCTGTTCCTTTCCTGTCATACCCTTTTTCTCTCTTGAGGAATTTCTTGAATTATTTTGCCAAAAAAGCCACTTGTTCTTCATCAATATCAGATTCATCATTATCAGGTGCCTTTAGTGCTAGTGACGTTTCCTTAATCACTTCTTTCTTTCTGAGATCATCCATATTCATTTCATATGTTTTCAAGTTTCCTACCAATTTATCAAGTTTCATGGTATATATATCCTTTGCTTCTCTTATGGCAGTGACTTTCACATCCCATTTATCTTTTGGGAGATTGTTTAGAAATTTATCAACCTGCTCCTTAATAGTGAGAACCTTTCCCAAGGATAACAGCTCGTTGACTAGAGATGTGAGTCTAGTGATCATTTCTTACAATGAATCATTCTCCTTTATCTTGAATGCTTCATACTTAGTGAACAACATAGCCACCTTGAACTTTCTCACTTGACTGGTCCCTTCATGAGCATTAACCAGAGCATCCCATATTTTCTTGGCAGTAATACAATTTAAAATTCTATTGTACTGATCGAGACCTAGACCACAAACTAGAATATTTTTGGCTTTTGCATTCTTCTAAAGTGCCACTAGATCTTCTAGAGAGAATTCAGATCTTACTTTCATGACCTAAGCTCATTCCACAATTTTCATATGAATTGTTGGTCCTATAGTGATTCGATCCCATAACTTATAATCCTCAGCCTAAATGAGGTTTTCCATATGAGATTTCCACCAGACGAAATGAGATCCATTGAAAAAAGGAGGTCTAGTTGTTGATTATCCTTTACATTGCCCAATTAGTGATGCAGAATTCATCATTATCATATCTTAGGTGTTAACCTTTATAAAGTAACCCGTTCTGATACCAATTGATATTCTACATGACTTAGAGTTTAGTTATTTAACTTAAATTTTATCCTAAGTGTGAAACGGGTTGCCTAACGTGTTCTAACAAAGCAGTAAAAGCAGTAAGTAAAGAACAAACTTTTTTTACATGAAAAATACCAGGCTAAAAAAAGGTGTAAAAAATCATGTCCTGTACCTTAATAAGATTTATCCCAACTTCACTAAACCACAATGAGCCTTTCAACAACATATTATAAACCTATGTAACCTAAGAAATTATAAACTCTAATTCCTAACAATTCACAAACCTCCCAAGGTATGTGTTCCTAAGACTTGTAGTTATCCCAACCTGAAGACAAAATAATCTTAATGCAGTTTATAACACACTAAACTAAGATAACATCAACATTACAACTCAATGAACATTCCTAATACAATAATGCTAAAACTCTTATCCTTAACTCTGTATTATGAACTGGTTCTTCAATGTGTTACCTTCAGTATTTGGGTATCACTTGGGAAGTTAATTTTCCAATTTTCTTTTCTCTCTATAAGTGCATTCATACTCTGAGTGACTATGTTTCTATTTAAGCATAATTCTTTACAGAGTTCTTCTTTTTCTCGAACTACACATCAACTCCAACTCTTCTTTACTTAGAGTTCTACTTCATGTGAGACTAATTCTTCAAGACAAACTCCTTGCTTCTTTAGTATTGTAGTAGAACTCCAATACTTCAATTCAACACATGTTTATTTCCTTGAGTTTATGTGAAGTAGCTTTATTATTCGTTCCTTGATTTTTGCACATTTGTCTTTATTTATTGTTGACCGTATTGCAAACTCTTCTCCTTGAGGCAGTGTACCTTTGAAACAACTTGACTTACCTGTTTTATGTCATTTTGTCAATCATCAAAACTGCATAAAACCCAATTTTCACGACCCGAACGGATGCCCAAATTGTAACACGAGACAAAGAACCCTGAGAGGCCCCAAGTCGACCAATGGCATAAGCATACATCTAACACGATTAATGAAACTAAATAATCAATAATATACTCATAGCGGAAGTCTAAACTTAAACATAACATTAGAAAACATAATATGAAGCTGAGTACATACATATGTATGAATAGCCTCTAAACTGACGAGTTGATGTGACAAGACCCCAACTAACTCAACAAAACTGAAACAGAAATACATTTAAGAAATTTGAATAGTCTGGTCCTCGGGAGATGAGGACTCACCCAAATGAATGCTAACTTTGATAAGATGACTACTAGTGGGGCTGAACCTGAGAGTCGGATCCTGTATCATGAAACGATACAACATAAAGTATGCGGTCAGTACGTGAAATGTACCGAGTATGCAAGGTAAGTAAAACTACTAAATTAAGCAAAATCATTTAAAGACAATGCATAATATAAACATAAACATTACGAATATGAGAGTATGGCTTGCATGCATTTTTTCTGAAATCATGACCACTTCATAACATAACATAACATAGCTTCATAATATCATAACTGAATCAATTGACCCAAAGCTAAATTCTGATATTTATGAGTAAAGCTGAACATTGAGTCAAACCTGCTTTAAAACATGCATTGATATATAAATCTCATGAGTAATGAAATATGCATATCTAAAATTATGAGAAACAATGGGAGACTCATCTTTTAACCGACATACCACGATAGAGCTTGACCCTTACTATAACACTCAAGTAGGTAGAGCTGTCCAAAGCCTTGCCAGGGCTGGGGACGATACAATGATATTGATATCAAGCTCGAGGGTTATGATGGTCGGGGATAGCTCACAAGGGAGGTCCCAAGTAATATATAATAGTATCAACCTACGTTGGCGAGTTCTGAGGCATAGGGTGATTGACCCTTAGCCTACTCGGTGCTAGACACTACTCACAAAAACATGCATATGCTCTACATCATTTTATAATGAAGGTGAACATCATCTATTCACAAAGCTCAATAATCAATACATCTCAAATATGAAATCATGCATATGAGAAGTTTTAGCTCAAAACGTACCACAAGATGAAAATATAATTGGGAGTCTTCACTCCAAAACAATGTGGTAAGCTATGCATATGAAAGGCTTAAACTCAAAACATATGACAAGCTGAAAATATACTTGGGAGACTTCGCTCCAAAACCATGTGGTAAGCTTAACTCGGAAAGATCATAAATCATACTTAAACATGTGGGCATTGCCCAAAGCTTTATCATGCTTGAAATACTCAATTCCCCTCAACAACATAATTGTAAATATGAATAGCTTTAACACATGTTTTTCATCATAATATCTCAGCATCATCATATATTCATCACAAATCTCATCTTTCGTGAACATCTCATCAATGGGCTTTTAATTTATAAAACTAGAAACATGATTTTAAAATTGAAAACATTATAAAGAATGCCCATGCTTTATAATTCAATAGTAGATTAATAATTGGATCATACCCATGTATAGAAATAGAAAATTCATGCATTTAGTTAAAACTCCATAGATTAGACATAGAATTCTCATAATTTAGAGAGAGGTTGGGAATGAGTGTGAAAGAAATCACCCATTCATAACCCTACATACCTGCTGGTAGCTGATTCTTACACTTCTTTGAATGCCTAAAAGGAACTTGAAGGAAATTAAAGATCACTAGCTTGATCACCCTCTCTAAACTTTATACCTAGTATGCATGAATGAAAAAGGCCTAGAATAAACTTAACCCCTTTAAAAGTCACTTTTCATCACCAAAAACGACGTAGTTTAGGCCTTAGGAATTTAGGAATTATGAAAAAGCCCTTACTAAATTTGTAGAAAATAACTGCCAAGTGGCCTAACGAGGGACCTAATGACTCTTCATCAAGGGTAATAACTTGTGGCTTAGCTTGTGAGGTTCACTGCTTCTCAAGTATTCAGGGCTCATAATGGACAACATAATGACTCGTTCCTGGTGACCACGACTCGTGGTCACCATTTGTGATGTACACTGCCTTGGCCTCGATAAAATTTATTTCATGCTTGATCATGACTCACCCCACAAATCGTGGGGGCTGACCACGTTTTGTGGGGACCTCCCATCAACTACATTGCCCTTCTCCCTTCTCTTTTCCTTCTCACCCACCCCACGACCGAACTAACAACTCCTGGGGCCTAACCACGAGTCGTGGTCATGCCCGTGGGGTCTCATCTTCCCAAGTTCAATTTCATTCCATGGCCATCCCCCATGAGTCACACCACGACTCATGGGTTGATCTCATGAGCCTCCCCATGACTTGTTCTGTACCTAATGCAAAATTTAAATTTTCTCTGTTTCAACTTCCGGGTCTGATCTTTGGGCTTCTGGGGTATAACACCAATAGTCCTCCTAAGGGGTAGTGGCTCATTATGTACCTTGGTGTATCGTAAAAATGATGAATTACATATAACTTATTTTTTTAATGAAAAGTTAAAATGATATATATAACTAAGTTGACTGGGCTTTAATAGAATATCCTTCACATATCATTAGAATGACAACAATAACATGAATATATGAACAATGATCAATAGAATTATAACTACCAAATACTATTAAAAAGCAAGATGACACAACCAGTGATGGAAAAATAAAAAGTATGACATGCTTAATCAACATCATAAGGATGCCCATATGTTCTCTTCTCCGGTGTCGTTGTCATTAACACCAATTTCATTTGCAACATTTTCATTGAGTTGTTTCTCCCTTTCATCATGTTTAACTCTCTTAAATAAAAATAACTTTAACAAGCGTTTAATTTCTCTTACATCAAGTTCCTCGAAGCTTTTTCTTGCATCACCGAGTTGGTTGAAGAGGTTCTCTATTTTATTCTCCTCAGTCGTTTGCTCTAATTTTTTGATATATTTTTCCAGATCATTCACTACATATTGAAGGTAGGTATCATGTTCATCTAGCTTTTGTTGTCTTTTTTCCTCTGGGAAAGTTAAATAATCATTTACTATGTCATTATCCTTGGTTAAAGACGGCCAAGAAAAAACATCGATTTCTCCCAAATTAAAAGAAATTATCTCGAGTTTTACATCACATAGAATAGACAACTCGTTGGCTTTTTTATACAATGGTGCTAATCTTTTATCTAGTTTCTTTTTTCTTTACCTCATCGAGATTTCTAGTGGTCCAATAAACCCCCTTACCCGTCATATTTTGGTACACAAAAAGAAAAAAGAATAGAATATATGAGTGAGTATCTATCTCGGGATATAAAATAAAAGTTTTTTACTTATATATAGATGCATGAGGACCATATAATTATATAATTAAAAGTTGATTGAGATAATATGATCAATTTTGGGAATAAACTAAACAATCTAGTCTTTAAGGTACTTATTAATTACTTTCTTAAATTGATGTAGTTAAAAATTCTAAAATTCAATCTTGAAGTAAGAGATTAAATAACTATACTTCCATAATTAAATGGGTTTATGGAAGGTTAATATTAGTTTAGTCATAGTGCTACCATTTCAAACTTTTAAGTTGTTACATAAAGTCCAATTGGTTATAATTTTTAATGTGTTATCATTCAAAAATAAAATAATTTAACACTCCAAATATAGTTATTATATAGTTTATGGAACTCAATTAAAAGTAACTAGTTTACATACTGAGGATGTCATTTATTTGTGTTGTTGGAGCTATTAATACATAATAAAATTATGTATAAGATAATATTGTATTTGGTTGGTCATCGCATGATAAAATTATAGTTATAGCATAATTAATGCAATATTTAGTTGGAGGTATTAAATAAATAATACTTTTATTAAATAATGTGTGAATCTGTGTGCTATTATATACATGCAAGATAGAATATAAAACAAGAATACATGTATTAGCAACAAAAGATTAAACTATATTTGATGTGTCGATTTTATGAAGAATGTTAGCATGAAACATTGTTATTTAATGGTGATTGTTTATCTCATGTTAGTTATAATAAGATGGGAATGGACTGGGAGTCAAAAACTTTGCGCATTAATTGAATCCTTTGAAGCCTAGCATATTTGCTAAACTGTGAATATACGCATTTGTAGTAGTTGTGGTTGTATATAATTAATTTTGTTGTAAAAGAATCATCAATTGAAAAATGTTTAATCTATATATGGTCTTGAAGAGGCTCCAAGTACTTAATACCAATTTCTCATCGCAACCCATTTTACTTTTGTCTCTCTATTTATCTGTAACAATTTCACAACGCTTTCAAGAAAGCAGAGATTTATAGCGTAGACATGTAATTTTCACCCGCTATAACTCTATGCACCATTTTAGTTTTTATATTGGATTTGAGGTCTAATGTTGATTTTAATTTCATTTTAGTAGGTCTCACTCGTAAAAATTGAAAATTACAAAAATTAGACATGCTTAGACATAAGTTCGGCTTCGTTTACAAAAGAAAAAGAAAATTTGTAAAAATATGTTTCCTTTATTTTGTTTAGGTAGTAATTTTATAAGTTAACAACATTTTATTTTGATCTTTTTATTTAATTTTTAAAAATATTTTCTTGGTATTTAGCCTTGAAAATCATTTGACCTTTAAAATTATAAATATTCTTTTTGGGAGTTGAAAAAGGAATGTGATAGCAATGCAACTAATGAATTCACGAAAAGAATACTTCCTGAACAACATTGTAAAATTGTAAAAAACGTTGAGAGAGAGTTCAAAAAAAAATTTGAGAAAGCTCCTAAACGGAGTTATACAATGTATAAATCCCCTGTGTTTTAATGCAATTTATGATAAATTACATCATCTACTTATATAGAGATGGATATATTAGAACAATAATTAAAAAAAGGTTAGACTTCAATAACATAACAATCATATATCATCAAAATAACAAAAATAACATAAATAGATGAATAATGAACAACAAACTTATAGCTAGAAAATGTAATTAAAAGATAAGATGAAAAAGTTGGCGATAATAAAATAAAATAATTACATTCTCAATCAATATCCTAAGGATGTCTATTATTCTTTTCTCTAGCATTTTTGTTATTAGCCAAAATTTCATTTTCAATATTTCATTGAGTTGTACTTCCTTTCATCAAGTTTAGTCCTCCTAGCAACAAATGACTTTAACAAACCCCTCTTTTTTGGTTAAAAGCAATAACTTTAGAAACCAAGTTCATTGAAGCATTTTCTTGCCTCAACAAATTGGTTGAAAGGTTCTTCATTTCCTCTAGCTACTCGTCCATTTGCTTTAATTTCATAATATATTTTTCTTGATCATTCACTTTAAGTTGACGGAGTACGTTACATATTTAACTAACTGTTGTTGTTTTTTGTCCTATGTACAAGCTAATAGTTCCTTACTATGTTATTATCCTTAATTAAAGGCGGTCAAGAAAAAGCATCAGTTTCTCCAAGAGTAAAAGCAATTATACCGACTTCTAAAAGACATCTTGTATGCTTTTGTACATAGTGATACTATACTTTTAACTCATATTTTTCTTCTAACTCTCACTGATTTCTAGTGGTCCTAATATCCCTTACACTACTAGAAAAGTGTCATTTAATGAAAATTTTACCTGAGGATTTTTATTGCTGATGATTCCTGTGGATTTTCATGCAAAAACATTAAAAATTATGGGTGCAAGAATATTTTCTTGTGAATTATATTCCATAGAAAATGCCGCAGGAAAACATGGCGGTGTCAAGTGAATAAATATTACCCACAAAATTACTTAGGAAAAATATTCTAAAGATTTATTTTTGCATGTAAGTTATTTGAAAATAAAATTAAAAAATAATTCTTTGGAGTATTCAAAGGAAAACCTGTAGGAAATGTTACATGGGGATTTTCTTAGGGAGTTGTTAAATAGGGATTTACGCGGGTGATACACCTCCATAAGATTTAGCTGAGATTTTTGTACCTGTAGAATTATATGGGAATTGTTTCCTGGGGATTTTCCTATGGATATATGTGCCTAGAAATTTTATAGATATGGAGTTATGCGGGGATATTTTCCCAATGGATATAAGTGACTGGGGATTTACTTGGGAATATTACAGCTGCAGAGTTATGTAGGAATTTTTTCTTGGGAATTTTCCTAGAGATATATGCACCTTAGAATTTTGTAGCTGTGGGATAACAACTAAATAGACACAAGAGGGCAGATGGGGGTGTTAACACCCCAAAGCTTTCCTAGACCAGACTCAGTAATTTCAAGAAAATTCAGAAGAAAAACCAGAAATTCCTATTTAGATGACCTAGACAACGGGTCATTGGTGGTACCAATGGACCATTGTAGGGGTCATTGTTTTCCCAGTAGGTTTCCTTTCTTAGAACCAACGAGACGTTCAACGAGTCGTTGGTAGCTGCAACGACCCGTTGTAGTCATTCTTTGTTGGATTTTCAGTGAGGGTCGAAAAGGTTCCCAGAAGCAATGAGTGGAATCAACAGCTCGTGGTTACCACAAATGACTCGTAGTTTCCACCCATCCCTAGTTCCAGGCCCTAAAAGTGTAGACCACGTGTCGATGCGACGACCTGTTGGCTCTACCAATGAGTCGTGGTGTTGGTCGTTATCTTAAGGGCCAGTTTCCCTACCAGTAATAATGAGAGGTACAAACAACCCATCGATTGTTCCAACAAGTCGTGGTACATTCCCGTGGTCCCTTTCCAATGAGTATGGTTTCTGGACCCAAAACCAATAGTGGGTTCCAGGTGGTCGTGGTTTTGACCAACGACCCATTCTGAGGCCCGTTGGTCCGTGTCGGCCAATTTTCAGTACTTTCTTCCTGGGGTATGTTGGTAATTTCCCACCTTTTAATATTGAAACCCCGTCATTTTGGACTCATTTAGGAGGGAGTTAAAGGGGTAGAACGACCTTTTCCCCTTCATTTCACTCTTTTCCTCTCAAGCCTAAGCGTAGAACAGACGAGAAGTTCAGAGCAGAAGGTAGGGCAAACATTGTTTTCCCTGAATTTTCTCCAGAAATTCATAACCAGTTATGTGAAAATTCAACAAGGGAATAATTCTTCCTCTGTGTCCCCAAAATCCTTCTTTAAACTCTCTATCAGTTCTATCCCTAAGAGTTTTGAAGGTGATGAAATTATCTATCAGACCTATTTTAAATCATGTGGAATATCATTTATATTAAACGCTGTTGTCTTTCCCACAGTTTGTGACTATGTTGTTGCTTGTTCTTGTAACGCGAAATCTAGCCCTAGTCTTGAGTACAGAGAAACTAGAATCTTGCAATAGTGTCTAAAATATCAAAAATTTTGCTTGATTCTATCAGTGTTTGGGACTCCCATATTGTTAGTTGTATTGAAATCTCAGTCAGATTATTGTCAGTTCAGTTTCAATCAAAATGTTAGAATACTTATGTCAGTCAGAAATGTCAGCTGATCAGTTTGACTACAGAAATTCTCAAGGTGTCAGTAGTGCCTCCCAGTTAACAAAACTAGACTCAGCATCAATTTTAGTGGTTCTTTAGGTGGTCATGACATTTCAGTTAAGCAGCTTTGACCAGCCTTAGGACCCCAAACTTAAATTACAGATTGTTCTTTAGAAGGTCACGACGCTTCCAAATAAGCATGCTCTGGCCAGTCTTAGAACCCAGTTACAGAATCTAGTCCATTAAGACTCTCAGGGTACCTCCAGATATTTATTACTGAACAGTCTTGAGTCCCAGTTTTGAGCTATTAGATTAGTAGTCCGTCTAGAAATATCCAGTGGGAGCAGGAGTTCGCACCGAGCAGACCGGGTTTCCAGCGCACCCAAGTTTCCAGAACTACGTTGCCACTGTAGGTTACAGTTTTATTCGCCTCAAGGCCCCATATTTATGATCACCCAATTCATTCCTTTATACCCTGGAGTACATCGGACTCCACATTTAGCTCACGTGGTTATATGTCAGTTATAGACTCTCCTGCTAGTCAGCTCAATTTAGTCTTAGATTAGCCAGTACAAATCAGTTCAGTTTAGTATCTCAGTTTTTAGGGCACGTCCTCGACCATCAGACATGGTCATTTGGACCATCCAGTTATTTAGTACAACAGTTCATTTGTTCATTACATGTTTTTCCAATTTAGTTACTTTTTTTATGCGTATGTTTTCTCTCACTTACTCAGTACATTCAAATTACCGATGCATACTTTTTATGTTGTATCTTTTTATAATACAGCTGCAGGATCTCATTATCAGCCTCGCTAGCTACTCACTCTCAGAAGACTCCAGCTGCACTATTGATGGGTCCTCATCTTCCGAGGAAGAAGATCATTTATTTTAGTTGTATTTTCTTCTTTATAGACTTGGAGTAAGTTGGGGGTTTGTCCCAGCAACTCATCAGCTGTAGTGATTTTTAGACACAGTTTGGTTTTTACACTTGTACCTATGTTCAGATGTTTTGAACTATATGATCTAGTCTCCATTTTCATGAATGCCTTATAATTTTACTTTAACGCTTCCGTTGTATTTATATGTTAATCAAAGCACCAGTGTATGATTGACTAGGGGTTGACTTTGGGTTACTTGTGACTCCAAGTACCATGTCCCGTCCTGGGTGTAGACTGGGGGCGTGACAAACTTGGTATCGGAGCACTAGGTTTAGAATATCCTCAAATGTCTAAAAGCCGCATCGAGTATAGTCCTTTTCATAGGTGTGAAGCGTTCCACACTTATGACGGGGAGGCTATGAGATGTTATTAGGAAAACTCTCTTTGTTCATACTCTTTATTGTGCGTTGAAATTCAATATTCAAAATCATTCTCCTAACTCGTTCTCAGTTTTGTTTTAGTGAATTATGCCTACGTGACATGGTAACAAAAGAAGGGTCGGTAACACTCACTAACCTGTCCCACCAACTTCGGCAGCCCCCTAGGAGGACTCAGTGTCCATCGCAGTGTTCAGGGCGGCCATCCAGTTGCTTGCTCAAACAGTTAGCAACCAGGTGAATCAGCAGGTGGTTCCGATAAAAAATAATGGGTCTGTAGTGGTTGCCCGAGTGCGGGATTTCACTCGAATAAACCCTCCAGATTTTCAGGGATCTAAAGTGAGAGAGGACCTACAGGAGTTTATGGACGAGATTAGAAAGATCACCTAAATTATGGGTGTCAACTCCTTGGAGAGTGCCCACTTGGCTTCCTACCAGCTAAAAAAGGTAGCCCAGATCTGGTATGAGCAATGGAAGGAGGGGAGGCCAACGGGAGCAGGATCGGTGGAGTGGGAGGAGTTCACTACAACCTTTCTAGATATATTTTTCCCTCGGGAGCTCAAGGAAGAGAAAGTGGTAGAGTTTATGAATCTGAAATAAGGAAATAGGACAGTCGAAGAATATGCTCTGGAGTTCATCAGGTTATCTAAATATGCTCCAGAGATACTGGCCGAGCTGAGGGCTCTCATGCTGAAGTTTATTAATGGGGTGTCGAACTTCGTCCTTAAAGAGTGTAGGACAACAATGCTGATTAAGGACATTGACCTCTCCAGCCTTATTGTTCATGCCCAACAGATTGAGGCAGAAAAGCTAAAGGACATAAAGCAGAAGAACAAGCGGGCAAGGACTAGCCAATCAGATAATGGCCACTAGAGGTCTAGCAGTAGTAGCTACCTGCAGCAGCAACAACAGCAGCAGCAGAGGACTCCAACACCCACCTCAGCCAGTACCCCTACCTTTTAGTCCCGCCAGGATCGGAGGGGTGGAGAATCTGGCTCTTAGTCCTAGAGCTACAGTGCCAGCAATAGGTATCCACCCAGGAGAGTGTCTTTAGGGTCGAGAGGGTTGTTTTGGTTGTGGATAGCTTGGTCATCGGCTTAAAGAGTGCCCGTCAGCAGGACGGGGAAGGTCAAAATCCACTACCTTAGCAGCTCCATCAGGCCAACCTGCTCATCAAGCCAACACTTTAGGTACAGATGGTAGCTAACGTCAAAACCGTTTTTATGCATTGTCTTCTCGTTAGAATCAGGAGAGCTCACCTGACGTGGTCACAGGTGTGTTATGTCTTTTCCACCTAGATGTATATGCCCAACTAGATTAAGGAGCCACACTATCATTCGTGACTCCATACATAGTTGTTCAGTTTGATATCGGTCCAAAGTTCCTCTTAGAGTTGTTCTTAGTCTCCACCCTAGTTGGCGAGTCCGTTAGAGCCAGCTGGATGTACAGAAATTGCCCAGTCGGTTCCTTAATAAATTCATTCCAGCTGGCCTTGTAGAGTTATACATGGTTGATTTCAACCTCATTCTTGGCATGGATTGGTTACACTCTGGTTATGCCTCAGTCGACTGCAGAACTAGGGTTGTCAGGTTTTAGTTCCCTAATAAGCCAACTTTAGAATGGACGGGCAGTAGTTCAATGCCTAAGGGTAGGTTTATTTCCTACCTTAAGGCTAGAAAGCTTATTTCCAAGGGATTTATTTATCATTTAGTTCGGGTGAAAGATTCCATCTCTAAGACCCCAACTATCCAGTCAGTCCCAGTTGTCAGCGAGTTCCCTGATGTATTTCCCAAAGATCTTCCTAGAGTCCCTCCTAAGTGAGAAAAAGTCTTTGGTATAGACCTTCTCCCAGATACTCAGCCCATCTCCATTCCTCCTTATAGAATGGCTCCAGTTGAGCTTAAGGAGTTGAAAGAGCAGTTAAAAGACCTTCTTGATAAGGGTTTTATCAGACCCAACATCTCTCCCTGGGGTGCTCCAATACTATTCGTGCGAAAGAAGGACGGTACCCTCAGAATGTGCATCGATTACCGTCAATTTAACAAAGTCACAGTCAAGAATAGGTATCCCCTACGCAGAATTGATGACTTATTCGACCAACTTTAGGGAGCCAGTTGTTTCTCAAAAATAGATCTCAGGTCCGGGTATCATCAGCTAAGAGTCAGAGAGTGTGACATATCAAAAACAGCTTTTAGGACTCCGTATGGTTACTATGAGTTCGTGGTAATGTCCTTTGGACTCATAAATGCCTACACAACTTTTATGGACCTGATGATAGAGTCTTCAAGCAGTATCTGGATATGTTCATCATTGTATTTATTGACAACATTCTGGTATACTCTAGAAATGAGGAAGAGCATGAAAATCACCTAAGGATAGTGCTTCAAACAATCAGAGACCGCCAATTGTTTGTCAAGTTCAGCAAATGTGAATTTTGGTTAAAGTCCGTGACTTTCCTGGGTCACGTGGTCTCAGGTGAAGGTATTCAGGTTGATCCTCAAAAGATAGCAGTGGTAAAACATTGGCCTAGACCTACCTCCCCAACTGAAATCAGAAGCTTCTTAGGTCTAGCCGGGTATTACCGACACTTTATGGAAGGCTTTTCTTCTATAGCATCCCCTCTGACTAGGATGACTCAGAAGAAGGTGAAATTTCAGTGGTCAGGTATGTGTGAGAAGAGTTTCCAGGAGTAAAAAACTCAACTCACTACCGCTCCAGTGTTGACCCTACCCGAAGGATCAGATGGGTTTGTAGTATATTGCGACGCTTCCATAGTTGGACTCAGTTGCGTTCTAATGTAGTGGGGAAAGGTGATAGCCTACACCTCCAGAAAACTAAAAGTTTATGAAAAGAATTATCCAACTCATGACCTGCTGTTGGCAGCGGTGGTGTTTGCATTGAAAATATGGAGAAACTATCTGTACGGGGCTCACGTGGATGTTTTCACCGATCACAAAAGCCTTCAGTATATGTTCAATCAGAAAGATCTAAATCTTCGTAAGAGAAGGTGGTTAGAGCTACTGAAGGAATATGACATGAGCATGTTGTATCACCCGAGCAAAGACAATGTGGTGGCTGATGCCCTGATCAGAGTGTCTATGGGGAGCGTGGTTCATGTTGAGGAAGGCAAAAAGGAGCTGGCAAAGGATATCCACAGATTAGCTCGATCGAGAGTACAGTTGATTGATACTGCTGAGGGTGTAGTAGTTGTGCAGAGTTGATTAGATTCCTCTTTGATTGTTGAAGTTAAGTCCAGACAGGATGAAGATCCCATACTACTTAAGCTAAAGGAAGCGGTTCTATAAAAGGAAGTTGAGGCTTTCTCCAAAGGGGGAGATGGTGTACTCTGTTACTAGGGTAGATTGTGTATACCGGATGTGGGTTATTTGAGACAGCGGATACTGGCTGAATCACACAGTTCAATATATTCTATCCACCCAGGTGCTACAAAGATGTACCATGATCTGCGAGATATTTACTAGCGGAACGACATGAAAAGAGACATAGCTGAATTTGTAGCTAAGTTGCCGAAGTGCCAAGTTAAAGTAGAGCACCAGAGACCAAGATGTATGACTTAGGATATCAACATACCCACGTGGAAGTGGGAAAAAAGTAAATATGGACTTTATTATAGGTCTACCTTGGACTCGTCGGCAATATGATTTAATTTAGGTGATAGTAGACTAGATGACTAAGTCAGCACACTTTCTCCCAGTTAAAACTATAGATTCAGCAGAGGACTATGCTAGGCTTTACATCCAGGAGTTAGTCAGACTTCATGGGTTGCCCTTATCCATTATCTCAGAAAGAGGTACCCAGTTCACCTCTCACTTCTGGAAGTTTTTTCAGAAGGGCTTGGTACCCAGGTCAAGCTCAACACAGATTTTCACCCGCAGACAGATAGATAAGCTGAGCGGACTATTCAGACTCTAGAAGATATGTTGAGAGCGTGTGTGATTGATTTCAAGGGCAATTGAGATGATCACTTGCCTCTTATCAAATTTTCTTACAACAACAGCTACCACTCTAGTATCCAGATGGCCCTATTTGAGGCGTTTTATGGTAGGAGGTGCAGATCTCCTATAGGTTAGTTTGAGGTTGGTGAAGCTACTCTAATTGGGCCAGATTCGGTTCATGAAGCTATGCAAAAAGTACATCTCATCCGAGAATGATTGAAAATAGCTCAGAGCCGTCAGAAATCTTATGCTAATGTGAGGATAAGAGAATTAGAGTTTATAGAGGATGACTGGGTTTATCTAAAAATTTCACCTATAAAATGGGTGATGAGATTTGGAAAGAAAGGAAAGCTCACTCCGAGATATGTGGGACCCTAAAAAATTCTAAAACGATTTGGCAAGGTAGCTTATGAGTTGGAATTACCTTCATAGTTGGCAACTGTGCACCCAGTATTCCATGTGTCACTATTGAAGAAGTGCATCGGTGATCCAACTTCAGTTGTGCCATTGGAAAGTGTGGGAGTGAAAGATAGTCTTTCGTATGAAGAGGTCCCAATTCAGATCCTTGACTATCAGGTTTGTAAGCTGAGGAACAAAGAGGTAGCTTCAGTCAACGTCTTATGGAGAAAACAGCATGTAGAAGGAGCTACATGGGAAGCCGAAGCAGATATGATGGCTAACTACCTACACTTGTTCCCTTCCAGTTCTGTTCTGGCATCAAGTACTAAATCCCTCCTCAGTACTTTATTTAGTTCTGTATTCACCAGCTCTATTTAGATTTCCTATGTGCATACTAGTTGCATCAGCTTTGTTAGTACGGTTAAGTCAGTTCGGAGTCAGTTACTTCTTCAGAAACTAGCTCATAGTCTCAATTTAGAAATCTCATCTCTTTTTCTAGTTTCTAGTAGTTTTAGTCTTCATTTGAGGATGAATGATCCCAAGGGGGAGATATTGTAACACCCCAAAACTTTTCTAGACCAGACTTAGACATTTTAAGAAAATTCAGAAGAAAAACTAGTAATTCCTATTTTAGATGACCCAGACGACGATTCGTTGTTTGCCCAGCAGGTGTCCTTTATTAGAACATACGAGACATTCAACAAGTCACTGGTAGCTCTAATGACCCTTTGTAGTCATTCATTGTTGGATTTCCAATGAGGGTTGAAAAGGTTCCCAGAAGCAACGAGTGGAATCAACGGCTCGTGGTTACCATGAACGACCCGTAGTTTGCACTCGTCGCCTAGTTCTAGGCCCTAATAATGTAGACCACTTGTCGATGCGATGACCTGTTGGTTCTACCAATGAGTTGTTGTGTTGACCATTCTCTTAAGGCCTAATTTCCATACCAGTAATAACGAGAGGTACCAATGACCCGTCGATTATTCCAACGAGTCGTGGTACTCTCCCATGGTCCCTTTTCAGTGAGTATGGTTTCTAGACCCAAAACCAACGGTGGGTTCCAACTGGTCATGCTTTCAACCAACGACTCGTTCTGAGGCCCGTTGGTCCCTGTTGCCAATTTTCAGTTCTTTCTTCCAGGTGTATGTTGGTAATTTCCCACCTTTTAATACTGAAACCCCGTCGTTTTTGAATTGTTTAGAAGGGAGTTAAAGGGGTAGAATTACCTTTTCCCATTCATTTCACTCTCTTCCTCTCAAGTCTAAGCGTAGAACAAACGAGTAGTTCAGAGGCAGACATTGTTTTCTCTGAATTTTCTCAGGGATTTTTCTCTAGAAATTCTTAGTCAGGTATGTGGGAAATCAATAAGGGAATAGTTCTTCCCTTGTATCCCCAAAATCCTTCTTTAAACTCTCTATCACTTCCAGCGATAAGACTTTTGAAGGTGATGAAATTATTTGTCAGACCTCTTTTAAATCATATGGAATATCATTTATGTTAAATGTTGATGTCTTTCCAACAGTTTGTGATTATGTTGTTGCTTGTTCCTGTAACGCAAAATATAGACCTAGTATTGATACAGAGAAACTAGAATCTTGCAATAGTGTCTAAATATCGAAATTTTTGCTTGATTCTATTAGTGTTGGGGACTCCCATATTGTTAGTTGTATTGAAATCTCAGTCAAATTATTGTCATTCCAGTTTCAATCAAAATGTTAGAATACTTAGTGTTAGTCAGAAATGTCAGCTGATCAGTTTGACTTCAAAAATTCTCAAGGTGTCAGTAGTGCCTCCCAATTATGAGAACAAGACCCAGTATCAGTTTTAGTGGTTCTTTAGGCAGTCATGACATTTTAGTTAAGCATCTCTGACCAGCCTAAAGAATCTAGAATCGGATTATAGATTGCTCTTTAAACGGTCACGACACATGCTTCCAAATAAGCTTGCTCTGGCCAGTCTTAGAATCCAGTTACATAATTCGATCTATTAAGACTCTCAGGGTGCCTCCAGATATGTATTCCTGACTAGTCTTGGGCCTCAATTTCGAAATTTCAGCTTAGTATTCATTCTAGAAATATCCAGTGGGAGCAGGACTTAGCACCGAGCGCACCAGGGTTCCAGCGCACCCAGGTTCCCAGAACTGCATTGCCACCATAGGTTATAGTTTTATTAGCCTCATGGCCCTAGATTTGTGATCACCCAGTTCATGCCTTTATACCATGGCAAGGTATATTAGGTCCTACCAATGGTATGTATACACTGGACTCCACGTCTAGCTCATGTGGTTATATGTCGGTTATAGACTCTCCCACTAGTCAGTGTTGTTTAGTCTTAGATTAGTCAGTATAGATCAATTCAGTTCAGTATCTTAGTTTTTAGGGCATGTCCTTGACCATCAGACAAGGTCATTTGGACCATCTTAGTTATTTAAGTTATTTAGTATAGTAGTTCAGTTGGTTACTACATGTTCGTCCAGTTCAGTTACTTCTTTTATGTATATGTTTTCTCTCACTTACTCAGTACATTTAATGTACCGATGCATACCTTTTATGTTGTATTTCCTTATGATACAGCTACAGTATCTCAGTCTCAGCCTCGCTAGCCGTTAGCCGTTCACTCTCAGAAGACTCCAGCTGCACTATTGGTGGGTCCTCATCTTCCGAGGACGAAGATCATTTATTTCAGTTCTATTTTCTTCTTTATAGACTTGGAGTTATCTAGGGGCTTGTCCCAACAACTTATCAGTTGTAGTGGCTTTCAGACACAAACTTGGTTTTCAGACTTAGAGCTTTGTTCAGATGATTTGAACTTTATGATTCAGTCTCCATTTTCATGAATGCCTTATACTTTTACTTTAAAGCTTCTGTTGTATTTATATATTAATCAAAGTACCAGTGTATGATTGACCAGTGGTTGACTTGTGACTCTAAGTACTGTGTTTCATCCAGTATGTAGACTCGAGGTGTGACAGGGTGGGGATGTGAATTGGATCTATACCCGATTTTTCCTAACTTCACTTTTTACTAAGTTTTTCAAATTTTATGGAACAGTGATAAACTTTGTTCCTCTATTCGTTTCAACTTAGTATCAAAGAATATTGCACATAGAGATTTAACCCACGACCTATACCATTGTGGAATTCCACTCAACTTCACTAAAACACAAAACCAAAGTTCCATTGGATATGCCAACGATGGAAAGGTCCTCTTCTGAGGTAGAACTGGACCTCTGATCATCAAAATCTAATCATCTAGTGAGATCAACCCAGGCCTGGGACTTGTGAACTCCTCATCAAAATTAAGGTAGCTCGCACTAGCGTGTTCCAAAATTTGGGTTTGTGGGATTTGGGCATCGCGAGCTTTTTCTAGGTCATAACGTTTCTTCCAAAGCCTAGCTCTCTCTATCAAGATGTTAATTTTATTATTTAGGCGGTATTTATCTTCTCGATATGGCACTGAAACAAGAAGGGAGGAAGATCGCTCTGTATGATGATGCACTCTTTTACTCACTAGGCAGATGCTCTCTTTTAACTCGGTCTATTTCCTCATAAGGTTCTCGATAAGGCTAGCTTACGAGGCATTTTCTCGATGAAAAGATTTTGCCTCATTGAACTAATGATGGGAATCCCCTTGATAGCCTTCTCTCTCATTCGATACCACATCCTGCTTTGTTTTCAGCACTTCAATTTCAGAGGCCCTGTGAGCTAATATCTCAACTGAAGCTTATTGGTCTCGGATGATGAGCATAGCATCCTCAAGCTTGTTGTACTTTAATTAGAGGCTCTCACACTCCATCAGTAGCCGTTGGAGGCTCTTTATAGCAAAAATGCTAACCTGTATTAAAGAAGAATAAGTCATTGACAAAAAAAGTAGAACACCATTGAGAGGGAGGAGCACATAATGAGAGAATCAACAACCTTGGCAACATAGCGCAATTGTTCATAAGGCATTTAGTGGTAACCTTATCAATCCTTTGGCAGACTTTTAGCAAGACCAAGAAATTTAGTTGACTACCCCCGTTGGTATCAATGTGAAGCTAACCTCGTCAGGTGTCTTTAAAAACTACCGTCCGATACCGCGTCAATTACTAAAATAGAGAAAGCATGGAACTAGTTGTGGCATAAGAGCCTACAGGCATCGTAGAAAGTCATGGCCTGGAGAAGTAGGGTGCAGTTGGAGCCTAGGGCCTTATGAGTAGGATAAAGAGGAACCACCAAGGCTTGGCCTTCAACCAGGACTCTTGAGGGGAGCCAAGAAGGCACAACCTGTCTCATCCTAACAACAACATAAAAACTTGGTGTAACAAAGGAATGGGTGCTCGAGCCCAAGAATAAGCCTGCTCAGTGTTCTAAGTTCTATCGAATAACGCTGCAACCTTAGAATAAGGCACACCAAGAACTATCATCCTCTGGGCAGTGATATGCTCCCGTACTCTTTAAGGCTTTCATCTAAGGTGATAATTTCAGGGTAGATTTTCTTGTCCTCTCCACAACTAGTCCCGTTCCTTTTCCTTCTCTTTCACCCTCTCTAAGAGATTAGGATTCTATCTTAGAGACAGGTTCTATCACCATATTAATAAGAGCATGGAGTCAGCTACAAGGGTCTTGACTAATGAGGCTAGTAGCAACAACAGAAAGCTAAGTAGAAATGGATCAAATATCAGACCTGCACGAGAAGAGTCTTGAGGAAAGATAAAAACAAAAAATGAATGACTGCCTGCAAAGGTGGTAACCTACCATGATTTTTTCTTTCTATCCAAATTGGTTGGAAAGATGCACCCAGGATCGACTAGTGGTAGTGGAAGCGTTCAAGATTTTCATGACCTATGAACAAAGTTCCTCGACCTAGTGAAGAAAGGGAACATCCATGGGTGGATGCCATTGAGGAGCTGCACAATATGCTCTAATAGATAAGACGTCGATAGAAATCATAATGAGGAGGCATGCAAAAAGAAAAAAGAGCGTAAGTCCCAAGTGGTCATGCTCTATATTCCAGGGCCCGGGAAAAGGATTTCAAAGGGACCCTCGGAGGCTATGGCAATAAAATGATCAATCCATCCTCGATCATTGGCGTCATCAAAGTTACCTAGTAATGATTTCCTTTCATAGACTAGTTGTACTATCCCTCCTCAAACGAAGTAAGGAGAGTACATTAGTAGCTAGTGCATCAAAGTAAACTCTTCTCCACCTCCGCGACCATCATGCAAAGTAAGCGATGACTCTCCAACTCCTGAACCAAGCTGATCACAGCATAATTAGAAGTTACCATAGAATGAGTTGATCACATAGTAGAGAGGATTGTCGAGGCCCAAGCTGAATCGATAAGTGTAAACGAAGGAAATGTAGGTTTGATGAAGTAACATTCTTAGAAGCATCTGGAGCTTCTGCCCGATATCTGTTCGAGGGCTATTCCCAATCCGCGCAGACTAGGGGTAAATTATTTTCCTTCACAAGAGAGCCCAAATTAATCACAAATCTACTCTTTGCCCTAGTATGACCACCTGCTAGGATATTAAAGTCATTGTCAAAGAAGTACATACTAGGAATAACATCATTGATGCATGATTTAGGATAAGCTTTTCTCTCTTTTCTTCTTCATTGCCCTGTCGATAACAGAAGTGAAATGGAGGAGTTCAAGCTAGATCTAGGCATATTCAATTAAGGTGAAGCTCGGTGAGAAGAGGTTGTAGCAAAGAAAATTTGCAAAGATAATAAGTAGGCAAGGCAAGGAGATATCTAGAATCAGGTGGAGACTAGTAAAGCCTTAGAATTTATATATTTGAGGGGAGGCCTACCTATGTTGCCTAGGGTAGAGCATTGCACATGGACTAAACATGCAGCAATGGAGCAGTTCATATAAGGAAGCAATATTTTGTTCCCTTGGATGAGAAGGAAGCACGACAGGTAGGCAAAAGCGAATTTTTCATTTTCTTTCCATCTTCCAGGGGCGTCTATGTTACACCCCGTAAGTTTCTATCATGTAGTTGGCCTATTCGCATGTTGGTTGGAAGTTTTAGAATGCCTTACATGCGAGTTACATGCGAGGAAAGGGCCCGGGAAAAGGCCGAACGAGTGTCAAGTTGGAATTTCGCAAGAGGAGGCCGAATCGCGCTGCCCAGAGGGGAAAAGTGGCACAGACTTGGGACCTCCACATTAGCCAACATGGAACGGAGCCAAAATGACGCGTTGGCCAGAGTGCCACGTTGCCATGTATTTTGCTACAAGTATATATAGGCCTCACCCTTTAACCTTATATCATTTTCCATTATACACACGAGCAGAAACAGAGGGAGGAGGAAGAGAATATATAATTTTCTTCCGATTACACCATCAAACGCCATCCAAATCCAAACTAACTTTGGGTATCGAAGTATAAGGCTGCAGGGAGCATTTCTACGAAGTTAGCTTCGTGAAATTCACCCCGTGAATCGTCGTCCCGTTGAGCCAAAGTGATTGGAATTGCTCCAAACTAGTGTTAATACAATCTCAGGCTTAAAGTAAGTATTTCTCTCTTCTAGATTTCTGAGAAATTACAAGTTTTCGATCGTTCTTCGATAAGTTGAAGAATAGTCAGTATATATATATATAAATCTATTGTTTTATTTGAATTCAGTGATGAAGATAGCTCTATTCTTCTGTTAATGTGATTACAGTTGGGAAGAACAGCTGAATACCAGTCGAACCTCGCCAGTTAATTGGTAAACGGCGAATGAGGTATGTAAGGCTTAACTCTCGGCAAGTATTCTAGTCGTACAGTGTTACGACTTATATTCTTGAACAAAATAGCAATCTCAGATGATGCAGATGGTTTCTACCAATAGATTGTAATTCAATACATTGTAAATAGTTGTTATCGATATACCTGCATAATTATCAGATGTGTTGCGATTAGCTGCTAATGGAAGTTACCGTTATAAAGATTCTGGTTAGCTGTTAGAATTTATGTATAGATCATACTGTAGGGCCCCTCATTAACAAGGGAAGCAGGTTAAATGTGATTCATGTATGACGCTATAGAAACCCTCTTATTCTCAGCTTTTTGGGATGGTAGACTTATATGTTTGTTGCCAGACCTAGACTTCAGAGGCTCGTAGAGTTAGTAGCCTAAATTAGTTGGTTAAATAGTATGGGCGTAGTTAGGCAGTCTAACGACCAGTTGGCGCCTGTATTAGCAGGAAAGCACTTATAGGTCATTAACATTATTGCACACTCCAGAATCAGAAATAGAGACAGAATAGATATATTCTAGAGTTAGCGACACCAGGGTCCTCCAGTGTATTGAGTGATCGCATGTCGTCCCTTTAGCCTTATCAGTGATTGTCAGTCTTAGTCGATTTAATAGTTATCATGTAGGACACCCATCAAGCCAGCCTAGTCGTCCAAGTCAGATAAACCCGTGGGTACCCCAAGGAGGGGTCCACATCAGTAGCCAGTGACGGACCAGTCTATATAGAATTGCCCATGAGACTGAGAACTGCCCAGAACAGTAATATAGATCTGAGTGAATTCAGACAAGGCCTAAGAAGTCAATAGTACTCTGCGAGTACAGCGTTTACCTAGTCAAGGAGATCGGTAAGCACCCTATGGAGAACCATGGACCGATCGCCTAGAAGAAAGTTCGACTATGCCCAGCTCTATAGTTGTTAAATTAGAAGAATAAAGTAGTTAGCTATCCGCAACTCCATAGTTACGCATGAGCTACAGATGTCTGAGTAGGACATTCAGAGTATTGTTAGACTACTTCAGACCTCACTCTATTCAGCCCAGATTATTAGAGATCATGATCACTATCAGGATCCTCTGATCAAATATGTGCTCATGGTGTGCCTGTCGACAGTCATTCAGATTATCCCAGAGGCGAGTAGCATTAGCATAAGACCTAGAAGGCCAGATACTCTCTCGCTACATAGATAGAATTATTTGTCAGTTTCTCCAGTATAGTAATCCAATATGACCCTCAGTAAAGCGAGTCAGGAGTATGTGATTGTGTGTAGTTATTGTTATCAATTGAGACCTGTATTTGCATTATTTGGGATGGATTACCTAGCTTCGTGACCGCCCCAGGGTTAATAGCGGTATCGACTCATCCGCCAGAGGGCGAGGATATGTCGCTCTACAGAATGGCGTGTCGTCTGCTAGGGACGAAGATAGGATGCCAGTTTCCCCATATTTTATCATGGTTGCCTTTATACACCCCCGTCGAGCGCTTGTGCTCGGGGTGTTGATTTCAGGAGTCCTCAGGACTTAGGTGAAGTTATAGTCAGGGGCCCAGCGGGCCCAAGCTGCATACCCAGGGGACCGGCAGGATGCTTATAGCTACTAGGTAATGGGGTATGACCTGGATAGGGATAAATAGATTGAAGTGTACTCACTAGGGCTAATGGGGGCCCGTGTGGGTTATTATCTGTTGATTGCACCTTCCGGCTTATGGGGGCCGGGTAAGGTTCATGTTATGTTGCTTTAGTTACTGATAGTCAGAAAGTAAGACGTTCCATTTGTCAGGTATGAACCCTACCCTTCGTATTACAGTTATATTTAATCCTGATTTCACTACTTCAGCCACCTTCAGTTCGTCTCCCTTATTTCGGCTATGGTCATCTTTATTCCTTACTTTCAGTCATTTACAGCTATTGCTTTACATACTCGGTATATATTGTACTGACGCAATTCCTGGGGTGTTGCATTACTTGCCTGCAGGTATAGATAGACGAGGAGCAGATCTCTCGTAGTTTCAGTCAGCCGCACAGAGCCATCAACACGTTTCATACGGAGTTGTGTCTTAGAGGTTTATTTCTTTTGTTTGTACAGTATAGGTAGGCCGGGGCCCTGTCCCGACCGTTTTATTACTCCTAGAGGCTTGCAGATTGTATTATATTCCCTATGGTTAGATGTGATGGCTGTGTGGAGTCTTGTTCAATTGTTAGTTAGTGACCTTGTCGGTCACAGATAAGTTTAGCGCCAAATTTCAGTTTTTAGATAAACTAGACAGCATGGTGGCCTTGTCGGCCCGCATAGGGTCCCTTGTAGTAGGTTGTTCTGGTTAGGTGTTTATATCCTTACAGGTGGCTATAGGTCTTGTCGGCCGGAGCCTGTGTTTACAGTTGATATATAGACCATCATTTTATTAAATCCAGAGTTAGAGCCATCCTTGCACCAGAAGTGCTTAGGCTCAGTTAGTCCAGCAGTCCAGATCCTAGTAGGGCACCAGGTGCCAGTCATGCCTCTCAAGGTGGGGCGTGACAAACTTGGTATCAGAGCAGGTCGTATCCCAGGGAGTCTGCAAGCCGTGCTAAGTGGAGTCTTGTCTATGGATGTGTTGTGCACCACATACTATAGGCAGGAGGCTGCAAGGTATGATAAGATGGTTACCCTTTCTTATTCTCAGATTGTGCTATAGAGCAAAGTTGTATAGAATTAAGTCCCTAAGTTTTCTTGTTATGTCTGTCTAGGGTAACGTTTAATATAAGACAGACACCAGCCAGTTGCAAGCTAACTACATCAGCAGTAAGAAGTATCATTAAAACGCCACAGTTGGGAGATAGTAGCCTAAGGACGGGAGCGGACGCCCTTGATCTCCCTAATACTCTCCTGAGGTACCAGGAACCTCACATTATGATACATCTTCAGCACCGTCCCCAGTTCATTTTTATAACCTCAGAGTAGGAAGTCAGGAGTATAGCGTATATACGAGTTAACTTATCTATTGGATATAAAAGATCTGGTCAAGACGGCAGTTAATATTATATTACTTGATGGATGTGAGAAAGAGAGGGAAATGCAGGATTCCCATCTCCATCCTTTTGAATGTTGTACAGTTCCATACTCCCATTTCATTGTGGTAAGAAAAGGCTATTCCTACCTTCTAGTTTTGTTTCTAGTATAGAAAAGGGCGTAAGAATTGAGGCAATGTTGCCTGGACTAAATAGTAAGAGAAGGTTGGATTTATTAGCTCCAAAAAGTGTTCAAAAAAGGTAGAGAGCCCCAATGTTTATGTAAGTTGTCCAGACCTTTACAATAATAAGTCAGAAGAGGGGGTAAGACTGGCAGCTTACTCGAAGTGTGCGTAAGAAATCCATTAGTGAAAAAAAAACTCCCAGTAATAGTCAAGTTCAAGTCAGAGCAAAAGGATGAAACCGTTGTAGCATGCTAATGACGATAGGATATGCCTGGAAGATAATGGTTATGATCTTAGTTGTGGTATCGAAAGACAGAGAGGTCATATGAATAAAATGGGTCCGACTGCAAGACAGAAGAAGTATAGGCCGAGACCTTGCCGGTAACCTTATTGACAGTGTAAGGCAGGTACCATGAACCCCAGAGCTTAGTCTAAGGAAGGTAAGGAGGAAAGACACAAATATCAGACTTTGGAGGAAATTAGAATCACCTCCAGGTTGATAGAACATTGCATATTGAGGACTAAGGCTCGGGCTAGCAGTTAAGAGACAGTAAGGTTGTAGCCTAGAATGTTAAGGTAAGCCCGCCTAAGGGGAAGATAAGGGAGTGCCGACACGGAGACTCTAATTTAGTGCAGCTTGGAAATGAGGCCCAGTGGACAGTCACGGGCCTTCAATATAACAACAAGCAAGGTCACAAGGTTTGGATATTGACCTCACACTCCAAGGGTAGCGGAACTTCAAGTAGCAGAGCATAGCTAAGGTGCATGTGTTTGTTGCTCCCAGAATTAAATGAAAATGCAATGAGATGATACGAGAGGACAGGACATATCATTAAATCAAAGAAGTAGAGCCCCAATGATAGGCCAGAAAAGGTATAATAGCAGGGACCGAGTTATTTAATATAAGAGATGGTCGTGTCTGCAAGGGAGTGGAGGATAATTAATATAAATACAGTCACAGGGCTATCTCACACCAGGTGTAGCCTAACCTTTATTTGAGTCAGTATAATAAGACCGATGAGGTCAATTCATGCCTCGCCAGATGAAGTTATGTTGCCATTAAGACTTATGTCAAGTTAAATACCCTAGAAGTAGATGGAGTGCGTGGAGCCTCAGTGTTTGATAAACTCCAACAGAGGGGCGCAATCTACGACTAAAATTTTAGAAAAGGATGTTAGAACAGATGGTGACATATGTCAACTTAAGCACGATTCCTCGTACCCTAATTGGTGGCTAAGTAGAGTATACAACTCAGACTCTCGAGGCCCACCATAAATGGAAGTGGAGGCCTTCTAGAGGACAACTTCAGCAAGATAGAGAAAACCTGGACATGTTAAAATGGGCAGAAAGAAAAAGTAAAGCTTATGAAGGAACGTCTGCTGACTGCTCAGAGCCGCCAGAAATCTTATGCTGATATGCGGTGAAGGAACTTAGAATTTAATATGGGTGAATGGGTAACCCTGAAGGTTTCACCGATGAAGGGCATGACGAGATTTGATAAGAAACACAAGATCAACCTGAGGTTTATTGGGCCTTATCAGATTCGCCGAAGGATAGGCCAGGTGGCTTAGGAGTTGGATTTACCCCCAGAATTAGAATCCGTTCACCCATTTTTTCTCGCATCAATGCTGAGGATGTGTATAGGAGAGCCCTCCCAGACTGTTCCAGTCTAAGACATTCAAGTCACTGAAAAGTTAGCTCATGAAGAAGCTCTGGTAGCCATACTAGACCGGCAGATCTACAGACTAAGAAATAAAGATATTATTTCCGTTAAAGAGTTATGACGGAAATAAGAACCAAGAGGAGATTACCTGGGAAGTAAAAGATGATATGAAAGCTAGATATCCTCAGTTATTTTAGAATTAGTCAGATTGTGTAGCCAGAGGTATTTTGATATCATTGTTTCATAAGTGGCATGATATGCATGTATATGTGGAGTAGTTGACTTCAGATTATTGAGAAATGAATGCCATAGTATTGTATGGAGTACCTGTATTGGACTTTTCTGCGTTTCAGGGTCTTTGGATAGTCCATATTACAGGGGAGACTCTATCGAAATTTCTTCAGAATAAGTAATTGCAGGTTAAAGTTCTTGCAAGCAGAAGTTAACATTCGAGGAAGAATGTTCTTAAGGGGGGGAGGATGTTACACCCCGTAAGTTTCTAGCATATAGTTGGCCTATTCGCATGTTGGTTGGAAGTTTTAGAATGCCTTATGTGCGAGGAAAGGGCCTGGGGAAAGGTTGAACGAGTGCCAAGTTGGAATTTCACAAGAGGAGGCCGAACCGCTCTGCCCATAGGGGAAAAGTGACAAGGAGCTGGGACCTCCGCATTAGCCAACGTGGCACGGAGCCAAAACGACGCGTTGGCCAGCGTTCCACGTTGCCATGTATTTTGCTGCAAGTATATATAGGCCTCACCCTTTAACCTTATATCATTTTCCATCATACACATGACCAGAAATAGAGGGAGGATGAAGAGAATATATAATTTTCTTTTGATTACGCCATCAAACGCCGTCCAAATCCAAATTAACTTCGGGTATCGAAGTATAAGGCTATAGGGAGCATTTCTACGGAGTTAGTTTCGTGAAATTTGCCCGGCGAATCGTCGTCCTGCCGAGCCAAAGTGATTGGAATTTCTCCAAACTAGTGTTAATACAATCTCAGGCTTAAAGTAAGTATTTCTCTCTTCTACATTCCTGAGAAATTATAAGTTTTTGATCGTTCTTTGATAAGTTGAAGAATAGCCAGTATAGCTTTATATATATATACACATATAAAGATATTGTTTTCTTTGAATTCAGTGATGAAGATAACTCTATTCTTCCGTTAATGTGATTACAATTGGGAAGAACAGTTGAATACCAGCCGAACCTCGCCAGTTAATCGGTAAACGGCGAACAAGGTATGTAAAGCTTAACTCCCGGCAAGTATTCTAGTCGTACAGTCTTACGACTTATATTCTCGAATGCAATAGCAATCTCAGATGCTGCAGATGGTTTCTTCCATTAGATTTTAATTCAATACGTTGTAAATAGCTATTATCGATATACCTACATAATTATCGGATGTATTGCGATTAGCTGCTAACGGAAGTTACCGTTACAAAGATTCTGGTTAGCTATTAGAATTTATGTACAGATCGTACTGCAGGGCACCTCATTAACAAGAGAAGCAGGTTCAATGTGATTCACGTATGACACTATAGAAACTCTCTTATTCTCAGCTTTTTGGGATGGTAGACTTATATGTTTGTTGCCAGACCTAGACTTCAGAGGCTCGTAGAGTTAGTAGCCTGAATTAGTTGGTTAAATAGTATGGGCGTAGTTAGGTAGTCTAACGACTAGTTGGCACCTGTATTAGCAGGAAAGCATCCTTAGAAGTCATTAACATTATCGCACGTTCCAGAATTAGAAATAGAGACAGAATAGATATATTCCAGAGTTAGCGAAACCAGGGTCCTCCAGTGTATTGAGTGATCACATGTTGTCCCTTTAGCCTTATCAGTGATTGTCAGTCTTAGTCTATTTAACAATTATCATGTGGGACACCCAGCAAGCTACCCAGTCGTCCAAGTCAGATAAACCCGTGGGTACCCCAAAGAGGGCTCCACATCAGTAGCCAGTGACGGATCAGTCTATATAGAATTGCCCATGAGACTGAGAACTGGCCAGAACAACAATATAGATTCGAGTGGATACAGACAAGGCCTAAGGAGTCAATAGTACTCTGCTAGTACAGTGGTTACCTAGTTAAGGAGATCGTTAAGCTCCCTATGGAGAACCAGGGACCGATTGCCTAGAACAATGCCCAACTTTACAGTTGTTTAATTAGATGAATAAAGTAGTTAACCGTCCGCAACTCCATAGTTATGCATGAGCTACAGATGTCCGAGTAGGACATTCAGAGTATTGTTAAACTACTTCAGACCTCACTCTATTCAGCCCAGATTATTAGAGATCATGATCACTATCAAGATCCTCTGATCAAATACGTGCACATGGTGTGCCTGTAGACCGTCATTCAGATTATAACCAGAGGCGAGTAGCATTAGCATGAGGCCTAGAAGGCCAGATACGCTCTCTCTACACAGATAGATTTATTTGTCAGTTTCTCCAGTATAGTAACCCAGTATGACTCTCATTAAAGCGTGTTAGGAGTATGTGATTGTGTGCATATATTGTTATTAGATGAGACCTGTATTTGCATTATTTGGGCTGGATTACCTAGCTTCCGTGACCACCCCAGGGTTAATAGCTGTATCGACTCGTCTGGCAGAGGTCGAGGATACGTCACTCTACAAAGTGGCATGTCGTCCGCTACGGACGAAGATGGATGCCAGTTTCCCCATATTTTGCCGTGGTTGGCCTTTATACATCCTGTCGAGCACTTACGCCTGGGGTGTTGATTTCAGGAGTCCTCCGGACTTAGGTACAATTATAGTCAGGGACCCAACGGACCCAAGCTGCATACCCAGGGTTGCGGCAGGATGCTTATAGCTACTAGGTGATAGGGTATGACCTGGATAGGGGTAAATAGATTGGGGGCCCGTGTGGGTTATTATGTGTTGATTGCACCTTCCGGCTTATGGGGGCCAGGTACGGTTCATGTTATGTTGCTTTAGTTATTGATAGTCAGACAGTAAGATGTTCCGTTTGTCAGGTATGACCCCTATCCTTCGTATTACAGTTATATTTAGTCCTAATTTTACTATTTCAGCCAACTCCAGTCCGTTCCCTTATTTCGTCTATGGCCAGCTTTATTCCTTACTTTCAGTCTTTTACAGCTATTGCTTTACATACTCGGTACATATTGTACTGACGCCTTTCCCGGGGTGCTACATTAGTTGCCTGCAAATACAGATAGACTAGGAGTAGATCCCTCGTAGTTTCATTCGGCTGCACAGAGCCATCAGCTCCTTTCTTCTGGAGCTGTGTGTCAGAGGTTTATTTCTTTTGTTTGTACAGTATGGGTAGGCCGTGGCCCTGTCCCGACCATCTTATTATTCTTAGAGGCTTGAAGATTGTATTATATTCCCTGTGGTTAGATGTGATGGTCGTGTGGGGACTTGTTCAGTTGTTAGTTGGTGACCTTTTCGGTCATAGATCAGTTTAGCGTCAGATTTCATTTTTCAGATATAACTAGACAGCATGGTGGCCTTCTCAGCCTGCATAGGGTCCCTTGTAGTTGGTTGTTCTGGTTAGCTGTTTATATCCTTACAGGTGGCTATAGGTCTTGTCGGCCGGAGGCTGTGTTTACAGCCAATATATAGCCTGTCATTTTCTTAAATCCAGAGTTAGAGTCAGCCTTGCACCAGAAGTGCTTAGGCTCAGTTAGTCCAGCAGTCCAGATCCTAGTAGGGCACCAAGTGCCAATCATGCTTCCCAAGGTGGGGCATGAAAGGCTAGCACTGCACCCAAAACACAAAAGGATAATGTAAATTCAGATTGGACACATGCGGCATCATCAATGAGTTCAAAGGGATATTTAGCAATGAAAATAGCATTGAACCTCGAGAGACTCTCTCTGAGATAACGGTGGAAGAGAAGCCAACTTGTTCAAGATAAGGTTCAGGGGATTGTCTCTGGTGATAATTGATGTGCTGTGAGTTTACAGCAATTTTGATACTCAAAACTAAAAAAATAGCATGGACTTAGGTGTGGTTATATGGATATAAGGTACTTTTTCTTTAATTACAAGCCAAATAGGTGTTGGAGCAAGAATGTGCAAAAGATAGTCTGAAAGTGCAGAGAATGGGCTAAAGTCACAAGTCTCAGTACGAGCCGTAGGTCGATGCTACGAGCTATACTGAAGATCGTGAAAAGTTTCAGATAGCTGAGTTATGAAGAGTCATTCTATGACTCTCAATACGAATCGTACAAAGCTTGTACAAGACATAGCATTGAGTCATGGAAATATTCAAAATAATTACACAAGAGGCTGACTCCTGACACAGAATTTGATAGTACGAGTCATGGAGTCAAGATATGAGTCGTACCATCACACTCATGAAGAACTTTAGAAAAATTGGGAATTCTCATAGATAAGCTATAGAAGAACAGTACAACTCGTAGGAAGCATGTACAAGTCGTACCAAGGCCCAACACTTAGCCAAATTTCAGCAAGCCAAGGACATATGAATAGCAAGTACGACCTGTACAATCCTGCTACGGGTCGTAGGATCTGTCGTGGGTCAGGCGGCACCAGTTATGGAAATTTACCATGTTAGCTTAGGAAAAGGATTCTTATGTTTGTATAAATACTTTTTATGTTTTATTTTTATCAAAGAATGTTAGAGGACGTGAGAGAACTTTAGAGAACATAGAGGCAACATAGAATTGAGTTTTATTTACTTGTGATCAACCTTTTCTTAATTCCTTCTTGATCTTTGTGAATTGTTCTTGAGTTATTTCGAATATAATCAAAGAAGCTTTTCTCTCATCTACAATAGTAAGTATTGATTTATGTGTTAATCATGAGTCCACATCACAACCTTGCAACTACGAGAGGCTAAAACCTCCATAGCTAGGGTGTTGGGAACCATGGTGGATTAATGAGCTAGAGTTGCACAAAAGTAATTTAAAACCAATGAAAAATGCTTGTACTGTATTCTCTTCATGATTAAACATTTCTTAACGGTGTTTCAATGCTAGGACTTGCCTGAATTCTTTACTTGCTTGAGACTAGAGAGGTAGAGATTAAGAAAAGAGAATTAGAACAAAGCCTTGATCATGATAATCATTGTATTAACTTGACCTGTGGTCGCAGGATAGTTAAGTTTGAAAAAATTGATAGTGGTTAATTTGAAATCGCTCATGAGACCTGATCCAGTGATTGAGTATAGTCATCCAATAGGGATGAACTAGTTGTTTGGATAAGCCCTAGTTATCAGTTCTACAAGTAAGAATTGGTATTGATCACGTGTGTACACCCAAAGCAGTTATGAACCAATGGGGAACACAAACCCTGGTTATTCTTAACTCTTGATCTTACATCACATTTTCAATTATCATTTTTAATTATTATTTTCCTTAAACCCCTCAAATTGGAGTACCTAACCAATAAGTTCACTTATTAGCATTAGTCTATATCTTCCATATTCCCTGTGGTTTTGACCACAACCTCTTTCTTGGGTTCTTTATTGACACGTCCACTTCATACTTCAGTAGGAGGTGTGGTTTGAGCATTATCAAAAAGTGGCATCTTTGCTGGGGAATAAGGCTAAGACTTGATTAATTGCTTGTATTTGACTTTTGGTAGTTATTTCCCTGTTTATGTTTTCTTTTGTGTTTCTTTTGTGATTCTTCCAAGATGCATCAAGGGAACGATCCCTTGTTCGAACACCCAAATGGAATGTGATGTGCTACCAATGCCGGTGAAGGAGACAATGACCAGGGGTGTTATCAGACTATGCACTATCGGAATTTTTAAAGAGTGCATTGAAGCATTTAGAATTGAGTTATGGGTAGTGACTATAAAGGGGAGGAATGAGTAGTATAAAATGGATTGAACTACATGCCTAGACATAGGGAATTCTGAGTACCCAAATCATGAAAAAGAATCCATGTAAACTGGGTCAAAGTCGAGACAGCGATAGGCTTCACAAGCCTTCCTACGATTCGTGGTTTGATACTACAACTCATACAATGGCTCTTTGGGACTGTCCCAAGATAGAATAAGTCAAGGATAGAGGTATGAAACCCAATAAGGTTCGTGGTTCGCCACTGCGAGTCGTATTGTGCATTTGTACCAAAGACCTGAATAAGGCTAAGTCCAGATGAGGCAGTGTGGTCTTCCTACGACTCATGGAATTGACCTATGGGTCGTACCATGAGTCACAGAAAAATAAAGAGAAATTTGCAGAGGAGGGGCACCTCAGACGACTCAAGGTATGGGTCATACCTTCATGGTGTGAGTCCTACCTGTGAGTCGTAATGTGTATATAGGATTTTTAGTACTTCATATGAGTCGTACCTCTAAGGTAAGACCCCTACTGTTAACCCATGGTTAGATACAGAGAATTTATATTGTTGTTTTTCTTTCTCAGAAATGGAATTCTAACTCTCTTCTCTACAGGGACAATAATGATGAAGAGCAAAACATCCAAAGCAACTGCCTAGAGAACATTACATTATGAAACATCTGAGTCTGAGCTTGAGAAAGCAGGTAACTCTCCTAGTGGTTCAGTTAAGAAGTACAGGTTGATACATCTGACACCGACGGAACCCGAACCACTAGGGCAAAGGCCAAAGCACAAGCCATCGCAGCTACTGCCACATCTGCCAAAGCTTCCTATTCTGAGGAGGGAGCTAAAGAAGGTAATCAAGAGTCGGGAAGTGGGTCAAATGCAGAAGAAGGGTCTGAGGAGACCTAATCCGAGAGGCAAGTGGCAGTTTTGAGTTTGAGGAGGAGGCTCCAAATGTTTAGCAGCAGTAGATCCAACCTAGGAAGAGTTGTACTATCTAGTGGAGAGTACCAGGAGCACAAGAAATCTATGAACAAGGCATTTCTCTCACCACCAAAAACAAACCTAGGCGAAGCATCCAAGAATAACCACGGATCCTTACCAACACATTGAATGAAGTAGAGGAGATGAAGTGGATATTCAGCTTTTATGGGCTCGAATGGATGGCTAGGACTCCGGACCAATATACTTCAGAGATAGTCAGAGAGTTCTACGCCAACTACTTGGTGACCATGAAGGAAAAGGCAAAGAAGGGGAAGAAAGTGATAGACCAGACCAGATTGGAGAGTGTCATGGTCAGAGGGCGAGAGGTAGACATCTCTGAGCAGACTAACTCTTAGATCCTGTAAGAGCCCTAGTTCATACCTCCACATGCCACACCAAAGTATGAGTTACGAGTGGAGGCACTGAAAAAACTTAGGCAGTTGGGATTTGAGGCAAGACAAAGGCAGCTACAATGGTTGGTAGGTGTTATAGCTGAGGACAAAGAGGAAGTAGAATGGGTCTTGGGTGGAAAGCAGATTATCAAAAACTCACTCAACTTCATAGCTAAAGCCTGCGGACACTAGTGTGCCACCGATTAGCACCTACGGTCAATTACAACACTATGAGTGCAGACAGAGCAGCTCTAGTGGCATGCCTCATGTCCAGATACCCCATCAACATCTCGAGGATCATTATAGCCAAAATACGAGATCGAGCTGTGGGATTGAGCACTACCATCCCCTTCCTGAGCCTCATTTTTAGATTATGCAAAGAGGCAGAAGTGCTAGTGTGATGGGGTGAGGAGCACTTGATTGGAGGGCAGAGGATAGAAGGCATTGTCTTAATCCGAGATTAAATGAACCTGGTGAGTAGAGTCCGACTTCCCATAGTAGTTCCACAGACTCAGCCAGCAGAGGGCACACAGGTGAATGCCCCCACCTCATAGGAGTAGAGTGAGACACCGGCTACAGATGCTGGTTATTCAGAGGAAGTTCCTAGCACTTCTGCTACACCATTACCTGGCCTGCAGACTTAGACCCCAGTAGGATACATCCTAGTGCCCCATGATTTTCTCTAGAAATTGGCCAAGAGATTGACCATGGATGAAACAAAAATTTAGGCTATGATGGAGAATGTGAAGCCATGGGTCAAAGAAGAGATTGACATAGCAGCACAAGCCTTACATGCTCGCTTTGACAGATTTGAGAGCCGGTTCAATGTGTGTATGGCAG
The DNA here is from genome assembly GCA_035772735.1 of Datura wrightii. Classification (NCBI taxonomy): domain Eukaryota; kingdom Viridiplantae; phylum Streptophyta; class Magnoliopsida; order Solanales; family Solanaceae; genus Datura; species Datura wrightii. Next base: position 177,303,064 of record JASDFA010000001.1, on the reverse strand, counting down.
AGCAGATGGATACCTGCAGTCTCCGTGAGGAGTTGGGAGCTCTTTAGAGCCAAGTAGTCAAGTTGTCATCACGAAAACTGGCAGTCATATTAGCACCCACTCTTCTAGACCTTATTGAAGAGCCTGATGAGGAGATTGACTTGTCAGCTTATTGGGAGTCGATGACATCTGCTAGAGAAAAAGGGAAGAACATAGTCTCCAAGGATGTTGGAGAAGAAAATTTGAGGAAGAAAAGGAAGAAAGAAAGAAGAGAATGCAAGCGGGCACAAGCAGAGAGTCTGTAGACTCATGAATCACATATGTCAGAGCAGTAGGAGCGAGCTAGAGGAGCAAGCAGCTCTACCATGGCTCATCCCAAGCTTGCTAGAGGCAAGGACCCTTCGGGTAAGCCACATTCAGCCCCGATCACCACAGAGGTCATAGAGGCGGCTAAGACTACTAAGAGGGTAACCACTCCCCCCTATTGATACACTAGTGAGTGTGCCGGCCACCGCTAGCGCCACAATTGCAGCATAGGTACCTCCTCCTCAGGATGACAAGAGTACCTAGAGCGCCATAGGTATATTCCCTTCCTTCTATTCTTATAGTTCATGCTTCAAGGACGAAGCTTAATTTTCAAAAAGGAGAGGGGTGTAATTGTAATTTTTGGAATTTTGGATTCATTTGAGGGCTTTTCTTGCCGTGTTTCTTTTCCCTCGGGCATTCTATCTAGTAGAACTGGCATGTTTAGGATTTTATTTTCTTATTTTATGATTTTTGTTTAATTAGAAAATAATTTAAGGGTACTCAGCCAATGAAAGTGCACCAGTTATGAATTTTTTTGAAAAAAATTGACCCTGTTTAAATTTTTTTGATGCATTAGCTATGTAATTGTGACTGCATGCATGATTTCTGTGGATATTTTGATGTCATTTAGTCTATTAGCATGAAGAGTCTTGTTAATCCATGTGTAAACCAGACAAGTAAAGTGAATATAAGTCATGTGCCATGAGTGAGTGAGGTTTGATACTTAGTTCAGTACTATGTTGAAGATTTAGAACTTGCTTGGTTGGTCTTTGCATATAAGGATGGTTGGCTAGGATATGATCATAGGCCTTTTTTTTAAGCTCACTTTTTAGCCTAAATGACCCTACCAAAATCATATGACTCCCTTGATCCCAGTTTCGAGCCTTTAATAGACTATTTTTCTTTGACTAATAGATGAACCGTACCCATTTTTTATAATGAACCTGTTTTGGCCCTGGTCCTTTCTTACATTGTGAACCTCAACATAGGCAAAATGCCTAAATATATTTACTTTTACCACTGGTTTGTGTGAAAAGCATCAGTGATGACTTGATTGGCTCACTGCTTCTTGATTGTTATAGCTCAGGCGGCACCAGTTATGGAAATTTACCATGTTAGGTTAGGAAAATGATTCTTATGTTTGTATAAATACTTTTTATGTTTTATTTTTAGTAGAGAGATGTTAGAGGACGTGAGAGAACTTTAGAGAACATAGAGGCAATATAGAATTGAGTTGATTGGCTTGTGATCAACCTTTTCTTGATTCCTTCTTGATCTTAGTGAGTTGTTCTTAAGTTATTTAGGATATAATCAAAGAAGATTTTCTCTCATCTACAATTGTAAGTATTAATTTATGTGTTAATCATGAATGCATATCACAACCTTGCAACTATGAGAGGCTGAAAACTCCATAGCTAGGTTTATGGGAACCATTGTGAATTAATGAACTAGGGTTGCACAAAGGTGATTCGAAACCAATGCAAAACGCTTGTATTGTATTCTCTTCATGCTTACACGTTTCTTAATAGTGTACAACATTAGGACTTGCCCGAATTCTTTACTTGCTTGAGCCTAGAGAGGTAGAGATTAAGAAAAGGGAATTACAACAAAGCCTTGATCTTGATGATCATTGTATTAACTTGAGTTGTGGCCGCAGGATCGTTATGTTTGGAACAAATTGATAACAGTTAATATGAAATTGCTCATGAGACCTGACCCGGTGATTGAGTATAGTCATTCAATAGGGATGAACCATTCATTTAGATGAACCCTAGTTATCAGTTCTACATGTAAGCATTGGTATTGAAAATGAACCCTAGTTATCAGTTCTACATGTAAGCATTGGTATTGATCACGTGTGTACACCCGAAACAGTTACGAATCCATGGGGAACACAAACCCTAGTTAGTCTTAACTCTTGATCTTACATCACAATTTCAATTATTGTTTTTACTTATTATTTTTCTTAAACCCCCCACCAACCCCAAATTGGAATAACTAACCAACAAGTTCACTTACCAGTATTAGTCTAGATCTTCCATATTCCCTGTGGGTTCGACCCCCGCCTCTTGTTGGGTTCTTTATTGAAAACGTCCTCTTCATACTTCAGTAGGACTTGTGGTTTGAGCGTTATCAATGATATTTCATACTAGACAAATAGGAGACAAGAGTATCTGGTGGCTCAAGTGCGCCAACGAGCTCGTACAAATTTGGATCAAGCAAGGATATAGTTGTCGCCTTCCAATGACTAGATGTGTGGCGGAAGAACATATGGTGCAGTACTTTAGGGGTCCAGTGGCATTTTCTTATTGGCCAAGGCCTTAACTTTGCAGCCTATAATTAGTCAACCCTCATAAGTTGTAAGGGATTCAAACTCTGTTTTTACCTCAAGAAAATACATCAGTAATATATTATTTTCTTGGGCTCCAAGAATTTTTCTTTATATTGTATTGAATACAATAATTATCTAAATAACTAATCTCGAGCTGGAGGCAGGGATCTCAAAATCATTTGCAGTTGCTCCAGATATGCATAGATTTGTTCTCTTCATTTTACTTAGATTGTTTTCATTATAATTTTTCAATTTTCATTGTCTATTAATAAGCAAACCACTAGTAAGTCAGACCTAAAACAGGGTAAAATCGTAATGTGTATTCTTGACACCCTAAAATTCAATTGTAACAATTTCCGGGTAAGAAAATTTAATTAATGATTCAATTTTATTGGTCTAGTCCATTAGTTTAGGCTACAAATAATGAGCCCACTTTACTGAGCCCAAGATGTCATCTTATCTTAGAGGCTCAAATTGGTGCTACGTGTCAGATGATGCGTCATGCCAAGTCATATAGAAGAGCCAATAGGATCATACTACATATCAAAATAATATAACATGCCTAGTCAAATCAAAGTCTAATAAAAATTTACCACATGCACTAGTGACATATTTTGACTAATCAAATATCGCCACGTCAACTCAAATCTGATTGATGGAAATAAGTTTTCTGTATCACAACTCTTCCATTCTATGTAGTAAATAGGGTCTCATAATTTAGAAAAAGGAACCAAAGTTCTAATAAGATGTCAGAGAAAGATCGTGGATCAAATGTCTTATATTTCTCTACAAGCTACAAAAATTTAAATACTCAAGTATTTCCCTACAAGTTTTAAAGATCAACAAAAAGATTCAAGATCAAGGTCAAAAGCCCTTGAATTCAAATACAAGTTAAGATCAAGATGAAGATTCAAGATCAAGCTCAAAAAGCCTTGAATTTCAAATACAAGTCAAGATCAAGAAGATCAAGGTCAAGCTCAAAAGCCTTCGAACTCAAGTACAAATCAACCAAATCCATCAAGTTCAAGATCAAGCTTAAAAGCCTTTGAATTTATATTCGAAAAAAAGAATCAGAGGATGCATAGAGATTGTAACACTCAACATATTTTTGAAATAAAATACTAAACTATTGCAAAAAAATTTTGTCTTGATTATTATTTTCTCAACGTGAAACTTATTGTGTACAAATTCTAGCACGTCCAGTAGGATAATTTCTACCGCTCATCTCATCTTTTCAACCTTCAAAAATCAAGAACATCAAAATGTCTTCAGTGAAGATTAACTCCAAATCACTTCCCTCAAGGCTACTTACTAATCATTGGTGTTACTTTCAGAAGTATTGGACTAGTCACGAGAAGCAAAGCAAGCATGCCAGGACAACAAGCACTCCAAGTGTCATCTTCATCAACTTGTGTCTTTGGATCTTCATCCCCAAAAGGAGCAAGATCCTCTACCAGTGAATTAGAAGGAGGAAATAATGTTGCTGAAAATATTAAGAAGACTCTAGCTTTACTTGAGCTCTCTGAATCCAAGAACTCTAGCACAAAGAGAGATGATCATACTTTTATCCACAGATATTCTCCACTTACACTACATAAAGTGAGCCAGACAAAGATCAACCTGTGTCATGATCCATTCTATTCTCCAACATCCACGAAAATCATACAAATAATGATGGTTGACGCTTCCACTATAGAAGAATAACTTGCAAGTTTAACTAAAGCAGTTGAAGGCTTGACAAAGCACGTGCAATAATAACATGCTAAACTTATCTAGCTGACAAATAAGATAAAGAGCATGACTGCGACAGAATCAATTCAAGCACCTATGAAGCTTTTTGAAATTCAAGAGAAAGAAGAGTCCTACATCAAGCAAACAACAATGGTCAAAGAGATTCAAGTCTCTGTTGAAGGCTTGATTCTTATTGACCAATTGAAGGACTTCATCATGAGGGGCATGAAAGATAAATCAGACTTCTCATCTAGATTTTTCTCACGTATTCAAAGTCATATGCACAAAAGATTGATAACTTGAAGATACATGTTGGCTATCAACCACCTACGTTCCAATAATTCGATGGCAAAGAAATCCCAAAAAACATATAGCATACTTTATCGAGAGTTACAATAATGCTGGGACTTATGGTGATTATCTCGTCAAGAAATTCATCTGATCTCTCAAAGAAAATACTTTGATTGGTATACACATCTCGAACATGGTCCCATAGATAGTTGGGAGTAGTTAAAGAAAGAATTCCTTATTCATTCTTATGGAACAAGGATTAAAGCCTAATATATTTGAAGAGTTGGAGACTCTTCCATGATATGGAATTTAGCATGGATACATTAACTAGTAATCAATGGATGCTTCTTTGTGAACCTCAGAAAGATGAAGATATAGAAGAACACCATAGTGGGGGCAAATTTGCATCCCAAGACGAATTTGAAAAGACCGTGTATGTCATAAAGCTACTCAATGTTTGAGCCTAAACTAAATATAATACCCCAAAGTTTCCTAATACTAGACTTGAAATTTGAAATATGATCAGCAAAAAGTATTGAAAAATGACTCAAAATGATTTGTAGTACAAGTCGTGGTATCACTCGTGGTCAAAATTTGTAGCAGGAGGCCTTCTAGTAACGAGTCAAGGTATGACTAATGGGAATGTGTCATGATTCGTAGGATGATCCATGGTCAGTAGTCGTAAGGGATCTTTTGTGCATCAATTTGGAGGGAATGAGTTAGGGTATGACTCATAGGGTGAAACAACGAGTCGTGACCTGCGCCAATAAGGTTGGACTAAGGATCTTAGAAGCTTGACCACGGGTGGACCTAACGACTCAAACGTTGGTGGTACAAGTCATGATCTAACTCGTGGAAAACTTCAGAAAAGTCAGGGAAAACAATGGTGACTACAGATGGTAACAATGAGTCGTGCGATGGACGTATGACTCGTGGTGTGAGTCGTGGCACCTGGTAGAGTAAAATTTCCTGCGATTTAAGTAAGGGAATTTCTGTAATTTCTAAGCTACTAAGCTCTAACTACATCGTTTTAAGCTCAGTTAAGAGGGTTTTAAGAGATTTTAGCCTATTTTAATCTATTCCCTCCCCATGCATGCAAGTTTAGAGGATCCCAAAGGTGATCAAGCCTAGAATTCTTCAAGTTATTTCCCAAATCTCTTGGGCTTTCACGGAAGGGTGTACAATCAGCTTACCCAGGTAAGTAGGACCTTGAATGAGAGTTTTACTTCACTCTCATGCCGAAATCCCATCTCAAGTTCATGAATTCAAGTGTATGATTTTATGGGGTCTTAACCCAATTTATCAGCTAAAGACTCGACTCACTTCATCCCTAGTATTGACCCTACCTGAGGGTAAAGATAGATTTGTGGTATATTGTGATGCCTACAGGGTTGTTCGTGGTTGTGTGTTGATGCAGCATGGCAAGGTCATTGCGTATGTCTCTAGACGGCTTAAGACTCATGAGAGGAATTACCCCACCCATTGCATAGAGTTAAAAATGGGTAGTGTTTGTATTGAAGATTTAGAGAAACTATTTGTATAGGGTCCATGTAGATGTGTTTACGGACCACAAGGGTCTTTAGTATGTATTTACTCAGAAGGACCTGAATTTCCAACAAAGGAGGTGGTTAGAGCTTCTCAAGGACTATGACATGAGTGTCCTTTATCATCTATGCAAGGACAATGTAGTGGTGGATGCTCTTAGCAAGCTATCCATGGAGAGTTTCTCTCATGTGGAAGATGGAAGGAAAGAGTTAGTGAAGGATGTCCATACGCTTTCTCGATTAGGGGTTTGCCTTGTTGATTCAACAGATGGTGATGTCGTTGTTCAGAATGGCTTAGAATCTTCTTTGGTGACTGAGGTCAAGGCTAGACAAGATGAGGATACTATCTTGGTAAAGTTGAAGGAAATGGTTCAGAATCAGAAGGTATAGGCCTTATCCCAAGGGGGAGATGGTGTATTTCTTTACCAGGGTCGTTTGTGTGTTCCGGGTGTTGATGACTTGAGAGGAGGGATGTTGCATGAGGCTCATGATTCTCGATATTCTATACATCCAGGTGCCACCAATATGTACCGTGACCTACGGGAAATCTATTGGTGGAGTGGCACAAAGAAGGACATAGCAAAGTTTGTGGCTAAGTGTCCGAATTATCAATATGTGAAAGTAGAGCATCAAAGACCAGGAGGTGTGCTACAAGGCATCAGTATCCCCACTTGGAAGAGGGAAGATATCAATATGGACTTAATCACAGGGTTGCCTCGTACACATCAACAGTATAACTTTATTTGGGTGGTTGTGGACAGCTTGAATAAATCAGCTCATATTTTACTGTTCAAAACTATCGACTCAGCAGAGGATTATGCTAAATTATACATTCGAGAGTTATTTCGATTGCATGGAGTTTCCTTGTCCATCATATCAGATAGAGATACTCAATTCACTTCACAATTTTGGAAGTCATTTCATAAGGGTCTAGGTACTCAGGTCAAGCTTAATATAGCTTTCCACCCGCAAACGAATGGTCAGGCTAAACGAATCATTTAGACTCTTGATGATATGTAGAAAGCATGTGTGATTGACTTCAAAAGGTATTTGGGATGATCATTTACCTCTTATTGAGTTTGCTTACAACAACAGTTACCACTCCAATATTCAGATGGCTCCGTTTGAGGCTCTTTATGGGTGAAGGTGTAGGTCTTCTATTGGTTGGTTTGAAGTAGGTGAAACTATGTTGATAGGGCCAGATTTAGTTCATGAGCTATGGAGAAAGTTCAGCTTATAAGGGAAAGGCTACAAATAGCTCAAAGTTGTCAAAAGTCCTATGCGGATGTGAGGAGAGAATTTGAATTTGAAGCTGATGATTGGGTGTTTCTGAAAGTGTCGCTCATGAAGGAGGTGATGAGGTTCAGAAAGAAAGGAAAGCTTAGTCCCCAATATGTTCGCCCGTACAAGATTGTGAGATGTGTTGGCAAGGTGGCCTATGAGTTAGAGTTGCCCACGGAGTTAGCTTCAGTACACTCAGTTTTCCATGTATCGCTCTTGAAGGAGTGCATTGGTGATCCTGCATTGGTTGTTCCGATAGAGAGCATTGGTGTAAAGGATAACCTTAGCTATGAAGAGGTTCCGATTGAAAACCTCGATCGTCAGGTTCAAAAGTTTAGGAACAATTAAGTAGCTTCAGTAAAGATTCTATGTAGAAATCGGCTTATCGAGGAAGCTACATGTAAATCCAAAGAAGATATGATGGCTAAATACCCGCATCTTTTCCCTTACAGGTCAGTTTTAGCTTAAGGTACCAGTTTCCTCCTTAGTACTCTATTCAGTTTCATGTCTAGTTCATGTATCCTAGTTTCATTTATGTCAGTGCTTGTGTATGTGTGATTCATGAATTCAGTTTAGTCATGTATCTTAGTCCAAAGTCAGTCACCCTGTTAGTTCTCAACTTCAGATATTCAATATTTGGGATGGCAGTTCCTTTCCCCAGCTACTTAGCATGTTTACCCACATTCGAGGATGAATGTTCTCAAGAGAGAGATATTGTAATACCCAAAAGGTTCCTAAGACTAAACTCAGGATTTGAAATGTGATCAATAGAAAATATTGAAAAATGACTCAGAACTAATCGTGGTATGAGTCGTGGGAAGGAGTAATGAGTCGTGGTATCACTCGTAGTCAGAATCTGCAGTAGGAGACCTTTTAGTAAAGAGTCAAGGTACGACTCGTGGGAACATGTCACGATACGCAGGATGAGCCGTGGTCAGTAGTCGTAAGGGATATTTTGTGCATCAATTTGGAGGGAATGAGTCAGGGTATGACTCGTAGGCTGAAACAACGAGTCGTGGCCTACACCAGTGAGGAGGAACTAAGGATCTTGAAAGCGTTGACCATGGGTGGACCTAATGACTCATAGGTTGGTGCTACGACTCATGGTCTAACCCGTGTAAAACTTCAAAAAATTCGGGGAAAAATAGTGGTGACTACCGATGGTAACCACGAGTCGTGGGATAGAGATATGACTCGTAGGATGAGTCATGGCACCTGGAAGAGTAAAATGTCCTATGATTTAAGAGCATTTTTGTAATTTTTAAGCTCCTAATCTCTAAACTCATTGTTTGAAGCTCAGTTAGGAGGATTTTAAGAGAATTTAGCCTATTCTAATCGATTCCCTCCCCATGCATGCAAGTTTAGAGGATCCCAAAGGAGATCAAGCCTAGAATTTTTCAAATTCTTCTCCAAATCTCTTGGGATTTCAAGGAAGGGTGTAGAATCAGCTTACCTAGGTAAGTAGGGTCATGAATGAGAGTTTTCCTTCACTCTCATGCCCAAATCCCATCTCAAGTTCATGAATTCAAGTGTATGGTTCTACGGGGTACCTTGACTCTTTACTAAAAGGTCTCCCCTTCATGGGTCATACCATGACTGTTTACGACTCAGTTAGTTGAGTTGTTGTCATTTTTAGTTTTAGACTTCTAGTGAGCTAGTTGGGGGTGTTGTCCCACCATCTCATTAGTATGTCAGAGGTTTTTCAAACATAAAGTTATATATTTAGCTTTAGATTGAGTGTTTTGATACTTCTAAATGGTTAGATGTTTTATTATTCAAACTTCCGCTATTTCAGAATTTAGTTTTTCGCTTTGTGTATGTTGAGATTTTGCTTTCATGTTCATGCCATGGTTCAATTTGGAGCCATTTATGATTCTAGGTTCCGTGTCTATATCCACTCCTATGTTCAAGTCATGACACTACAAGTCATAAATTTCCTCAACGCAGCCTAAACTTCAAGCTATAATGCTCCTCATCGCATGAGGCTATACTGCAAGTTATAATGCTCCTCATTGCATGAGCCAAAACTGCAAGTTATAAAGTTCCTCATTGCATGAGACTAAATTGAAAATTATAATGCTCCTCATCATATGAGCCTAAACTGCAAGTTACAATGCTCCTCATTGTACGAGCCTAAACCACAAGTTGTAACGCTGCTTAATGCTTGATCTTAAGTTGCAAGTTGAAATGCTCCACAACGAACGAGCCTAGACTATATGTCATAAAGCTTTTTAGAATCGAGTAAAGTCTTCAAGCTATAATGCTCTTCAAATTTGAGTTTTCTTCAAATCTCAAAGCTCTTCCAAACAAACTAAATCTTCAAGCCAAGAAGCTCCTCAAATTTGAGATAAAATTTTAAATAGAAAATCTCTTCAATTTCAAGCTAAATTTTTCTACTGCAAAACTCGTCAAACGTGAGCAAAATCTTCAAGTTTCAAAGCTCTTCAAATTCGAGCTGTGTCTTTAAATTCCAAAGCTCTTCAAATTCAAGCTAAATTGTTGAAGTCACGAAACTCCTCAAAATTTGAACTAAATTTTCAAGTTGATAAGGTCTTCAAAATTGAGCAAAGTCTTCAAATGGCAAAGCTCCTTAAATTTGAGTAAATTCTTCAAGTTGAAATACTCCTAGACACATGAGCCTAAACTAGATGTCATAAAGCTTATCAAATTCAAGAAAAATCTTCAAGGTGAAACACTCCTTAACGAACGAGAGTATAACTGTGCACGGCTTGAAAAAATATATTCTGGGTTGAAAACCTCACAAGAGGCTTCCTAGATAAAATTTAGGACACTAAAGATGTCCACTAGATTGAAAACCTCACTAGGGGAGGACCAAGCAAAAGATAGGACATAAAAAGTTTGCTAGGTTGAAAACCTCGAAAGAGGTGGCCTACGAAAAAGTTAAGGCATAATTATAAAAACACTCATTTTTGATGAAATATGAAATGAATTGATCCTCTTCGTTGTGGTACATAGACAGCTTAGATTTTTATTCTAGTTTCAACCTCATAAGTGAATGAAAAAATATACGTCACAATGTTGCTTGAGTAAAATATGATAGAATAGAAGGCGCTTGACCAGACATATGAAGATTAAATCTACAAGTATTCTTTCATTGAAATTTCAACCTTTACCAAACAGTAGTGGTAAAATGAATGCAAATCTCTAGGACAACTAGGTTTCTTTGATGAGATAATTTTAATCTCTTAGCAAGTTGCGAAGTATTCGAGTTAAAGCCTCAAATCAACCACGTCTCTAAGTTAAAGTCTTTAAATCCTCCAAGTCTTTAAGTTGAAATTCTCAAATTCACGAAGTCTTCACATATGCCAAGTTTTTAAGTTAAAGTTTTCAAATCCACCACATTTGCAAATGGAAGTCTTCAAATCAGTCATGTTTTCAAATTGAAGTCTTCAAATTTACTGAGTCATCCAGCCGAGGCCTTCTAAATTTCCAGTCTTAAGGTGAACGAAATATGTTATTTTTTACCTTAAGATGGCCTTTGCATGGATTTAAACTTACAAAAATTGATCTTTAAATTTCCAATCTTAAGGAGGATGATAAAATATGTCCTTTTTACGGGTTTGTCCTTAAAAGGATCTCTAAATTTCCAATCTTAAGGTGGTTTGCACCTAAAGTTATCCATTTTGTCCCTTTGCATTAGACTGTGTAAAGTCTTCAGCACAGGAAATATGACACCTTTGGCTTAGACAGTGTAAAGTCTTTAGCTCAGACGATATAATGTCTTTGTCTCAAACGATGTACTTCTCCTTAGACAATGAAAAGTCTTTGGCTCAAACAGCGTAAACTCTTTATCACGGATCATGTAAAGTCTTTTCCTTAGATGGTGTATGTCATGACCCGAACGTAGACCCAGATCATAATACGGGACAAGGAACCCCGAGAGCCCCAAGTCGACCCATCGCATAAGCATACATCTAACTTCATTTCACTTTAAGTGGAAGACTGAACATGCGATATAACGGAAACATAACATAACATAGCATAGCATAGTAATCGAAAAGTACTAGAAATACACATCAGCTGAGTACTACATACAATCTAAAAGCCTCTATCATATTAGATGGGTTGATGGGACAATACCCCCAACTAAATGGCAAAAACTGAAACAAAAGAACATGATCAATGTCTAGACACATGGCCCTTGGAACATGAGGACTCACCAACAAGGCTGATACCTAACTCTGATGTGGACTAATGATGGAGATGAGCCTAAGAGGCGGGTTCTGTATCACGAAATGATACAACATAGAAAGTATGTGGTCAGTACAAGGAATATACCGACTATGCAAGGTATGTAAAACGGACATTTAAATATATAAAACTCATAAATGATCATAAGAGTAGGACAAGATGCTCATAACGTAAATATCGTAACATAACATAAGGCTCAAAGTTTTCAAAACATTCGTAACACAGTCGTAATCATAATCATAAGATAAAAGCTTTATTTAACATGACTTGAGACAAAATGCATAATCATAAACATGCATAAATCATGAGGAATAATGGAAGATTCTCTTAACCGACATACCCCATATGAGCACAAATAGAGCCCGACTTGTAGCCCTAGTCGGGAGGGTGTCCATAACTTTGCCAAGGGTAGAACCATTAAGGGAGTGATCACACATGAAAAGGGCCATTTGGGCCTGGGGCAGTTGATCTTGGGCAGATTTATATGCCCAAGTGATACTCAAACGTATCCTTTTCGCCTTGTTTATTGTGCAATGTGTATACATTTTCATGTAATTGGTAATAAAATGTGAATTTATACTAACCAATATGATTAGCATTGTTTTTGTGGTAAAACATGATTTTGAGGAGCTAAAATGCATGTTGGAACAATATCGGAGTTGGACTTGGATGCGAGCACGAAAAAGACATTGGACTGCACAATGCAAAGGGGCTCTGCGATGGAGTCGTGCCACGCTACCATCGCGGAGGTACACTGCCTGGAGGGTGATTTAATTGTCAATTTCCAGTGGAGCCTCGTGACAACTCCGTGGCACGGAGGCAAGCCTCCGCGTTGCATGTCGTGCCACGTTGAGGCTATATTCCCGGACCCCAGATTTCCAGTGAGGGTCCGCGTCCACGCCGTGTCACGGAGGCAATGCTCCGCGTTACCCTCCGTGACACGTTGCTTGTTATTCCGGGAAAAATTCCCACTAGTATAAATAGAACACTTAGGCTTATTTTTAATTAATTCAGACTTGGTGGAGCAAGGACGTGGATTACAGGCAGTTGAGGGACGAAAACGCTAAGGGTTTTTCTCTCTTTCTTTCTTCTTTTAATCAATTGTTTGTATGATTAACACTTGTTTTAGGATGATTAATCCATAAATGAGTGGCTAATTCTCTTCCTTGCTGAGGTTATGAACAATGGTGATGAATTGTGATTATTGAATTGTATGGTTTTTCATCTTCTTCTTCTATGTTGTTCTATTAATTCTTGTTTCTACTGCATTAGTGTGTGGCCGACATTAATGTACATCTAAAAAGTCCAATTTCACTCGAGAGAGCACGAAATTGGAAAGTTGTGAATTAATAGGGTATTGTTCTTAACTTGATTTGGGAAAATTGGGTTTTGATGTGCTTTCCTGATAGAAATATACTTGAAAGCCGTATTAGTCAATTTAGGAACCGGAATTGTATTGCTAGGTCATAAATTGCATTTGATCACAGAAATGTAGACGGATGGTTTATGATTCTTAAGTGAGATTAAATACGAGAGTTTAATCTCTAGGCTATTGTTCTTGGCTAGCAACAGGAAGAGAAGATTAACCGAATTATGATTATAATCAAGTTCATTACTTGTTCTTAACCTTGGCATGCTCATATCCATAGTTTCAATTCAAAGTAGATATTTGTTAATAGTTTTAGTATATAATTTATAAACAAAAATTATTTAACTTTTGGTTACTTTGTTGTTATCATATTTAGAAGTAAGATAGAACATAGTATACTTGAGAAAATTTACTTATTCAGAGTCTCCTTGGTTCGATACTTGGCTTACTTAGACACTTTATTACTTGTTTGACCACGTGCACTTGCGTGTCGGTTTATAACCCTATTGCAAACCACCGAACAAGTTTTTGGCGCCGTTGCCGGGGAGACTAGGCAATTGGTGAAATTGTGTTAAGCGTAAATTTACTGTATTTTTATTTTATTTTCTTAAGTGTTGACAACTTGGTCTTAGCCTGTATTTTGCAGACTTGATTTCTGTGAACACTGGCAAAGGACAAAGAGCTGGTGGAATCTTATATAGAGCCTGAACGTGAATTTCATAGTAAACGCAGAGAAGCTCTACAAAAGAAGCTGCAGTTGCTCAGACAGACTATTATGGAGCAACAAAATCCACCGGTTGTGAGGGCAGTGTTAGTGCCCGACGAAGCAGCAGCAAGGCCGGTTCGCGAGGTGGCAATCCCACATGCCAACAATGTACATTCAAGTATCCGCAAACCAGAGCCTGGAGGGAGATTTGAACTAAAGCAGAACATGGTGCAACTATTGAACACAAGCGGGCAATTTACCGGTCTCCCTCATGAAGACCCACAACATCTCCAGAATTTTTTGGAGATAAGTGACACTTATATACCCGCTGGAGTGTCACCTGATTATGTTCGGCTCACACTATTTCCGTTTTCCTTACTTGGTGAAGCCAAGAGGTGGTTAAAAGCTGAACCACCAAATTCTATATCAACGTGGGATGATCTAGCACGGAAGTTCTTGATAAGATTTTTTCCCTCTGGTAAAACAGCCAGACTTAGAAGTCAAATTCTAAGTTTCAAACAGAGGGAGGGAGAAAATTTATATCAAGTCTGGGAAAGATTTAAATCCATGTTGCGGGACTGTCCTCATCATCATCAGTCCAATGAAGTGTTGGTACACACATTTATTGATGGTTTGGAACCCCATACTAAAATTTTGTTAGACTCAGCAGCTGGAGGGCAAGCGCTGGAAAAGACTTATGAGGAGCTGTACACTTTGCTCAACCGGATTTCACAGGGCAATCCAGAATGGAATGCTGACTCATCTTGAGGTGGAGTAAGGAAAGCAGCAGGAGTGCTTGAAGTGGATGGATTTACAGCTATCGCTGTACAGATAGCTGCCTTGCAGAATCAGTTGAACAACCACTTCAGCAATATGAACTTGAACCAGTCTTCAGCTTCAGTCAATGCGGTCCAGCAAATGTGGTGTGAAGTGTGTGGAAGCAGTGAGCACTCAGCTGAGTGTTGTGGAGCAAACCCAGATTCTGTTAACTTTGTGGGCAATGCACAAAGAAATCAGCAGCAGTTTGGTAGCGGCTACAACTCAAATTGGAGGAACCATCCAAATTTTTCGTGGGGTAGCAACAACCAACAATGCCAAAGTTCGGGTCAGGGTATGCACAAGAATCAAGGAGGGAAATAGAACTACCAATCTCAATTCAGAAATCACAATGCCCCTCCTCCACCACCATCACCTACCATTGAGGAAATGTTCAAGACCATGATCGCTAATCAGGCGCAATTGCAGGCTGACTATGTTAAATTGGCAGCCGAAGTGAAAAATAATCAATTAGCGACCAAGGCTCTTGAGTATCAATTTAGGCAATTTGCTAGTGACCAAAACACAAGGCCCAGAGGAGGACTGCCTAGTGACACGTATCCTAATCCGAAGCAGGTAAATGCGGTGACCACAAGGAGTGGTTTGCAGCTAAAGGAGGTGGAACCGGAGAGACCACCTCAAAAGTCAGGAGCAGCAGATGTTGAGGAAGAACAAAGTTCGGATAGGGGGAAGACCAAAGAAGCAGAATCAGAAAGGCCTCCACCCACGTTCCCTCAACGACTCAAGAAACACAAGGAGGAGGCGTGTTTCAAGAAATTTATGGAGGTGCTCAAGCAGGTACATCTTAATTTACCTCTTGTTGATGTCTTGCAGGGAGTGCCAAAATATGCCAAATATATTAAAGACATCGTGGCCAATAAAAGTCGTTTGACTGAGTATGCCACGGTAGCTTTGACGGAGGAATGCACTTCCCAAATCCAAAATAGACTGCCTACGAAGCTAAAAGACCCTGGAAGTTTTACTATCCAGCTTACTATTGGGCAGAGTATCCGAGCTCGTGGATTGTGTGACTTGGGGGCGAGCATAAATCTGATGCCATCTTCGGTATTCAGAAAGTTAGGTCTAGGGAGTCCTAGACCTACAACCGTAATCTTGCAGTTAGCAGACAGATCCTTAGCTAGGCCGGATGGCATTGTTGAGGATGTGCTTGTGCAAGTGGGATCCCTCATCTTTCCAGTTGATTTTATTGTTCTGGATTTTGAACCAGATGCTGAAGTCCTATTTATTTTGGGACGACCCTTCTTGGCAACCGGAAAAGCATTAATCGACGTGGCTGCGGGTCAACTTACCATGCGAGCACATGACAAGGTAGAGGTGTTCGATGTGTACAAAGCACCCAAGCTCCCGATGGTGAATGAAGAACTCTCGGTGATCAATGTAATTGATCATGGGAATGCTAAACAAATGAATGATTCCCGAGAGTTGATAGGAAGACCACCAGATAAGGGTGAGCACTACTGGGGGGAGGACAATGATCGTGAAAAATCGTCCATCACCCTAGTAGATAATTGAGCATAAAGGACGTCGAGCCGCGACGATAAACCAAGCGCTGCACAGGAGGCAACCCGTGAAAAATATTTTTTTCTTCTTTTATTTTGTAGAGTGTAAATAGATTTTATTTTATTTTTCTTTTTCTTGATTTAGTACAAAATTTTCGTTTTAGTTAGTATTTTTCATTTTAATTAGGGAAATCTATTAATCTAACCAATTTTGTTTAGTGAGGTGATTTTCAGGTCAAACGGAGAAAAATATGCATGGAATCGGAAAGGAAAAGGCAAGGTATGAAAAATGAATAAAATGAAGAGACAGTGAGATGGGGCGATGGCTCCGTGTCATAGAGGAGGGGCCCCGCGTTACCCTCCGTGACACGTTGCCCTATATTTTGTGACGGGTCACACTGGGTTGCCGGGTGACCCGCGTGTTTTCCTTCATTTTAAACCCCGATTTTAGGCCCCTTTTCCTCATTTTCTCTCTTCTCCGCGACCAAACACCCGAATTTCCCTCCCGCAACCAACGTGCCACGGTATTAAGCAAAGAAATTACCGAGTTTCTTCGATTATTCAACTTAAAGGTATGTTTTCCTCTTCTCTCTCAAGTTTTTGTCGATTTTAGTCGAATATAAGCATGGGAGGTGAGATATATCACCCTAAGTCGAAATTTAGCATGAAATTGAGTTATTCTTTGATTGATAACTGTTCGGAATGTTGTAATACGCGTTTGAACTTGTCGATTGCATGAATGATTCGAATTTGATTGTGAAATTCAATTCTAGGGCTTGGGTTGTTGAAATTGAAATGGGTAACTTGGTAAATGTGTGAATTATATGCCGAGGTGTGCTTGTAAATTGAGATAAGTCATTGTAAATATTGTTTGAATGTAATAGACGACGAATTCTCGGGATTTTGGGAAAATGTGAAAATTGTTCGAATTGGTTTGGTTACATAGATTCATGTGTATATAGAAATTTTGTTGTTGTTTTTGTTTGTTGTTTTCTTTGCTAAGTGCGATGGTTGAATTGCTAGAAATGGTAGGATTGGGATTAGCTGTATGAAGTCTGAGTAGTACGCTAAAGTTATACTGTCGAAATTTTCTTTGCGAACGCACTAAGCATAAATTGTATAGTTGTTTGTTTTTGGTGTAAATAAAGTGATCCTTGCCGTAGTATCATAACCGTAGCTAAGGACTAAGTGTGGGGTAAACTTAGTTTAACCCGACCTTAGCCGAAGCTAATATGCATTTAGCTTGACATTGTGCTTGTTTATTTGTATTGACAGGTACAATGGCAAGTAGGCAGGATAAGGGTAAAGGTGCATCTACTTCAGGCACCGGGAGAAAACGACTTAGACTGGGCACAGCAGTCCCAGCTGCACCAGCTGTTCCACGCGGCCAACGCCACCAGTACGGAACGAGGTGGGTAACCGATGAAGGGAAGAAGTGGTATGCTAAACATAAGGAAAACAAATACTTCCCTGAGGAGCATATTGCACGGGAACCACTAGCACAGGAGTTCCCCCGCATAGTGCAGAGGATCGAGGCAGCTGGGCTCAGCTTCATATTTCAGGAGCCCAAGGAGTGCAACTTACATTTAGTCCGGGAGTTCTATGCAAATTGGAACCCGACAATCAGAAGCCACACAATAAAGATCAGAGGGCAGATTGTCACTTTGGAACCCCAGCAATTGAATGCCATTATCGGAGCGCGGGACACAGACGCCCACGTTCTCCGCCAGCTGAACATCACCCCACCATATGCCGATATCAGACGCACATTGTGTGGGGCTCGATCCACAGCCATATGGAGCAGACATAAGGAGAGGGGTTACCACCAGACTCTTCCGTATTCTCAAATGAACAGGGAGGCAAGAATATGGCTGAAGATAGTTTGTTCGTGCCTGATCCCGAGGGTGCACATGACGGATGTGACCCGGGACCGTGTGTGCCTGGTGTATGCCCTGATGAAAGGGCTAGAGATTAATGTTGGGGCGGTCATCATATCCGCCATAAAGAGAGCCTGACTACACCAGGGCCACAGGTATGGGTTCGGTGGACTTATCACCACCTTCCTCCGGGGCCTCGACATCGAGGAAGAGGCTTTGGACTATATCCCACAGTTGGAGCGGAGGGCCCTTGATGTGACCAAAACTAAGGCCCCCGACACCACACACAGGCCAGTGCTGACACTTGGCGAGCGACATGCTCGCGACGACCAGTACATGGCACGGATGTTTGGTATGCAAATGCTTCAGCTTCGGATAGGTGGGAGACCAGCCACTGAGGATGAATTATGGCAGCTGGAGCTGGATTACCCATTTGGCGAAAATGCCAGAGCTTTGTGCCGAGTGGGGCCAGCCTTCGTTGAGCCCACTGACGATGATGTCCCCACGGACGAGGAGACACGTCGAGAGGACTCCGATGTGGAGTCCGATGACGACGATGGAGGTGACTCGGACATGGGCGATGAGGCAGCAACACCGGATGAAGAAGTCGAATATTTCGACTGATCAGGGAGTGCCATCACCCAATTTTGTGATTTTTAATTTTTGTGAACACTGGGGACAGTGTTCGATTTAAGTGTGGGGTGGGGAGTAGTTAGGTGCTGGGGCTAGGCTGGTGTGCTGTATGTTTTTCCTCTGTTTTGTATTTATGTTTATGTTTCCCTGTGTGCAAACTGGTTTGTATCTGTATATATTTGTGGTAATTGATGATGTGTGTTGTGAAATGTTGTGGTTTGCCAGCTAAGTCTGTAAAAATTTTTGTAAATATTTTCTTATGTTTTTTTTTCTCTATCGAAATGATCGATATTTTTAAAATTTTGTGAAAATATATTGTACATATTAAAATATTTTGTAAATATTTTTCCATCGAAATGATCGATGTGTTGCAAAATTTTTTAATTTTTATTTTTGGGTTTCTCGGAGTTTGTTTTCGGTTCTTTTACCGAGAATAGTCCCATTGAACCGAAGTCATAGTTAGTGACCGTTCCCTATGATGGATGGATGATGACCGTCTTAAGGGAAATATAGTCGGTAGGAGGAGTGATTTTAATTTATTTTCAGTTTTTTTTCTTTGGTGGATTGCATCACGGAACTTGTAGTTACTATATGGTTGTGAAATTTTGGTTGCGTGTTGTAACTGATATTCAAAATGTAAAAGTGATTCGTTTGAAAGCATGCAATCTTATAAATATGTTGAGATACCTAGGCTGTAGAATTCGATTCGGTGTGATTGAGGCTTAATATTGAATTCATGTAATTGGTTAATTAAAGAGTCTGTGAATGCATCTTGAATCGAGCATGTGCATGAAGTGTGAAGTGAGGTATTGTTATTCCATGCTATTGTGAAGTGTCTAGAACTTGCCTGGTGTGTGTACAAAATGAAATGAAGGAGGTGTAGTGTTGGAAAGGATGTAGGCATTTCTTTGTTCTTAACCGAGAGTTTCTATTTTTTTCTTGTCGTACACTACCTTTTTATGTGATTGTATACCCTAGTCAGCCCGTTGAGCCTTTAGCCGATTATTTCTTTCTTTTGTCCAATAATGTATAAAGTAAGCTTAATTCTTTCTTTTCATTAGCCGTAAAGTCTATACAAAACTCTTAAGCGCTTAAGAAAAGAAAAAATTTCCCAAAGTGTCAAAGAGTGAGAATAGTGGAAAGAAAAAGAAAAGCAGAGTGAGGAAAGAAAAGAAAAAGGTGGAAGGTGCACTTGCTATAATGAAATGATAATGAAGGTGCATGAAAAACCTTTGTGTCATGTCAAGTGTGTTTGATGAAATGGGCCATACGAAAGTAAACCAGCCTGAATGGGATGATGAAAAAAGAAAAGAGAGAAACAATGTTCATGAGTTGATGGGAATGTGTTGAAAAGGCGCTTAAGGATGCTAGTGACTATTATTGGCTAATCCAATACATACTAGTTCCATAGCTTCCATTACAACCCATTAAAGTCCTACGTAATCTTACATTGCATTTCTTTATATTAGTGGAGTAATACACTAAGGGCAAGCCTATGGGTCATGACATGAGGCATGTGAATTCTTTTGGGAGAGAGAGTGAAATTAATTTATACATGCCCCTACTTGAATGATTGTGTGTCACATGAACAAAAAGGGGAAGATTCTCTTGAGTTGTGAAGGCACATGCTTTATGAAAGATTGATTTTCGTGTCAGATATCTTGATTAGCTGATTTGCATGAGTTTGCCGATATCGAGGTTCGATTCTTAAAGTCTAGGAAGTCTTAATGTATTAAAGGTCATTGCATTGTTAAGACCATGCATGTTTTCTTGATGATTTACAATATTGAATGATCGGTATGACCGTAGCGTAAATTGTCGCACCATAGTGGCGAAGGTTGGGATGTAATTTGCATGAATTGTGTATTTGTTGTTCGAGGACGAACAAGGATTTAAGTGTAGGGTAAGTGATCTTGGGCAGATTTATATGTCCAAGTGATACTCAAACGTATCATTTTCGCCTTGTTTATTGTGCAATATGTATATATTTTCATGTAATTGGTAATAAAATGTGAATTTATACTAACCAACATGATTAGCATTGTTTTGTAGGTAAAACATGATTTTGAAGAGATAAAATGCATGTTGGAACAACATCGGAGTTGGACTTGGATGCGAGCACGAAAAAGACATTGGACTGCACAATGCAAAGGGGCTCCGCGATGGAGCCGTGCCACGCTACCATCGCGGAGGCACACTGCCTGGAGGGTGATGTAATTGTCAATTTCCAGTGGAGCCTCGCGACAGCTCCGTGGCATGGAGGCAAGCCTCCGCGTTGCATGTCGTGCCACGTTGAGGCTATATTCCCGGACCCCAGATTTCCAGTGAGGGTCCGCGTCCACGCCGTGTCACGGAGGCAATGCTCCACGTTACCCTCCGTGTCACGTTGCTTGTTATTCCGGGAAAAATTCCCACTAGTATAAATAGAACACTTAGGCTTATTTTTAATTAATTCAGACTTGGTGGAGCAAGGACGTGGGTTACAGGCAGTTGAGGGACGAAAAAGCTAAGGGTTATTGAATTGTATGGTTTTTCATCTTCTTCTTCTATGTTGTTATATTAATTCTTGTTTCTACTGCATTAGTGTGTGGCCGACATTAATGTACATCTAAAAAGTCCAATTTCACTCGAGAGAGCACGAAATTGGAAAGTTGTGAATTAATAGGGTATTGTTCTTAACTTGATTTGGGAAAATTGGGTTTTGATGTGCTTTCCTGATACAAATATACTTGAAAGATGTATTAGTCAATTTAGGAACCGGAATCGTATTGCTAGGTCATAAATTGCATTTGATCACAGAAATATAGACGGATGGTTTATGATTCTTAAGTGAGATTAAATACGAGAGTTTTAATCTCTAGGCTATTGTTCTAGGCTAGCAACAGGAAGAGAAGATTAACCGAATTATGATTATAATCAAGTTCATTACTTGTTCTTAACCTTGGCATGCTCATATCCATAGTTTCAATTCAAAGTAGATATTTGTTAATAGTTTTAGTATATAATTTATAAACAAAAATTATTTAACTTTTGGTTACTTTGCTGTCAGCATATTTAGAAGTAAGATAGAATATAGTATACTTGAGCAATTTTACTTATCCAGAGTCTCCTTGGTTCGATACTTGGCTTACTTAGCCACTTTATTACTTGTTTGACCACGTGCACTTGCGTGTTGGTTTATAACCCTATAGCAAACCACCGAACAACAGTCACAAGGGAGGTCCGAACATATCCTATGGTGGCACGTAGTTATGAAATTCGGCATAGAACCTAAGTTCCGAACCTATTCGATGTTAAATACTACTCCCAAAACATATATAGTGCTCGTAGTATAATATACATGAGATTTATGGGCTAGTTAAATCATGATAATCATAAACATACTTGCAAATACATAAACTAGCCATGAAATAAGGCCATGAGTCAGCCATAATCATAAATCGTAAATCATGAGGTTCATGCATACTCGTAGATCATACATGTACTTTGCAAATCTTTAAATCATAATGGGTATTTGAAGAAATCTATATTTCAAATCATAAATCATGATGGGTTTGTAAATATCAACAATTGAAGTAAAGATCATAACTCGATTCATCATAGATCATACATAATTAGGCTAAATTTAGTAGAAATTGAAATCAATAATTTTATAATCAAAATTGTTGTAGAATCTGATCAAAATTCATAAAACATGATGTAAATCTCGAAATATAATAAACCATTAGTAAGTTATTAGAATTCCACAAAATTCAAGTTAAAACCCCATAAGATTTATCAAATTTTCATGAATTAAGAGAAATTGGGCAAGGGTGTGAACGAAAATATCCATTCATAACCCTACATACCTGGGTAAGATTGAATTTCAACACTCTTGAAAGCCCAAGGGAGAATTGATGAAGAAGAGCTTGAGAACTAGCTTGATCACTCTTAATTCTTCCTAACTTTGCATGCATGAGAATGAATAGGTTAGGGGGACTTAACCTATCTTAATATACCCAGAAAATATCATAAAATGACGTAGTTTATGATGAAAATACCCTTAATGAAATACCTTAAAAATTATGCACTGACGATCCAACGGACGTACCAACGAGTCGTTAGAGGATACCATGACTCATGGTACGATCCGTCACTTGCACTGCCAAGGCCCTGATCTCGGATTCATCCCACGACTAAATAGGATGACTCGTCCTTTGATCTAACGGATCGTTGGTTCGATCGTCGTCTGCCTCCTAAAGATCTTGAATTTCCCCTCACAATGAGCCTCACCACGACTTGTTGTTTCATCCAACGAGTCGTGGTTTCCTTTCGTTAGGCCCACTGGAAATTTATGTTCCCTTACAACGATTCATGACCACGGGTCATTATACCTCACGATGGATCGTTGGATGACCCGTCATATCCCCTAATGCCAAAGTCCAGTACTCACCATGGTTACAAACAACGACTCATTGTCTTGGATGATGATGAGTCATTTCACCCATTTTTCATCACTGACCCTAGACCAAAACCTCCGATGACTGGATCCAAAGGGTCATTGGTTGGACCAACGATCCGTTGGGTCGTCCATCCTGCAAAATTTTTCCTAATTCTTAGCCAACTTCCATTTTTGATCCCGGGTCTAATCTTAGGCACTTTCGGGGTATTACAATATCTCTTCTTTGGGAACATTCATCCTCGAATATTGGAAACAAGCAAAAAACAGAGACATGCAATCATTATACCCAAATACTGATCATTTAAATCTAAAACTAACGGAATGACTATTCCCGATTCAAACCATATAGCTGATTTGATTTCATGATTCACAGACACATCCATATACATAAAAGAAACTTGAATACATGAATTGAACATAAAAAATAAATAGACTTTTAGGGAAAAACTGATACCTCAAGTCGGAATTGAGCTGGTAGAAAATAACTATGGGTATCTAGCCATCATATCCGCTTTGGCTTCCCTCATAGCTCCTTCAACATGCTAATAACTCCATAACACTTTAACTGAAGCTACTTCCTTGTTCCTTAGCCTCTGAACCTGAGATATAATATTTCTACCGGAACCTCCTCATAGCTAAGGCTATCTTTCACGCCAACACTGTCCACTGGGACAACTAAAGCTGGATCCCCCAAACACTTCTTCAAAAGCGATACCTGAAACATAGGATGTACGGAAGATAACTCTGAGGGCAACTCCAATTTATATGCCACCTTGCCAACTCTTCCAACAATCCGATAGGGGCCAACATAGCGGGGACTAAGTTTTCCTTTCTTCCCAAACCGCATTAGTCCCTTCATGGGAGATACCTTCAGAAACACCCAATCATCCACCTCAAACTCAATTTCTCTCCTCCTAACATCAGCGTAGGACTTTTGGTGACTCTGGGTAGTTTTCAACCTGTCCCTTATCAATTGAACCTTCTTCATAGCCTCATGAACTAAATCTGGTCCTATCATTGCTGCCTCATCAACCTCAAACCATCCGATGGGTGATCTACATCTCTACCCATAGAGAGCCTCGAACGGTGCCATCTGAATGCTGGAGTGATAGTTGTTATTGTAAGAAAACTTGATCAGGGGAAAGTGATCATCCCAAATACCTTTGAAGTCCATCACGCATGCTCTCAACATGTCTTCTAGAGTCTGGATTGTCCACTCCGCTTGACCATTCGTTTGCAGGTGAAATACTGTGCTGATTTTAACCTGAGTACCAACCCCTTTTTGAAATGACCTCCAAAATTGAGAGGTAAATTGAGTACCTCTATCTGAAATGATGGATAAGGGCACTCCATGAAATCATACCAACTCCCAGATATATAGTTTGGCATAATCCTCCGCTGAGTCTGTGGTTTTGACCGATAGAAAATGAGCAACCTTAGTCAACCTGTCTACCACCACCCAACTAGAGTGATATTGTCAACAAGTACGAGGTAAGCCTATGATGAAATCCATATTAATTTCTTCCCACTTCCAAGTAGGGATGCTGATATCCTAAAGTACGCCTCACATCCTTTAATGCTCAACCTTTACTTGCTGACAGTTTGGGAACTTGGCTACGAATTTTGCAATTTCCTTCTTCATGCCATTCCACCAATATATTTACCGTAAATCATGATACATCTTGGTGGCACCCAGATGGATAGAATACCAAGATCTATGAGCCTCATATAATATCCGGCTCCTCAAGTCATCAACATCTGGAATATATAGGAGACCCTTGTACCGAAGCACACCATCTCCCCCTTGGGAGAAGACCTCCACCTTCTGACTTCGAACGGCTCCTTCAACTTTACCAAAATCGGGTCCTCATCTTGTCTAGCTTTCACATCAGTCACTAAGGATGATTCTGACCCGTTCTGGACAACAGCACCGCCATCGGTCGAACCGACCAACCTAACTCCCAACCTTGCGAGTCGATCTACATCTTTCAGCAGCTCCTTCTTTCCCTCATCCACATGGGACACACTCTCCATAGAGTGTCTACTAAGCGTGTCCACTACCACATTAGCCTTACTTGTATGGTAAAGGACACTCATATCATAGTCCTTGAGTAGTTCCAACCACCTTCTTTGTCGTAGGTTGAGATCTTTTTGTGTGAACACATATTGTAAGCTCTTGTGGTTCGTAAACACATCCACATGGACCCCATACAAGTAATTTCACCATATCTTCGATACAAACACCACCGTGGCCAATTCAATATCATGGGTAAGGTAATTCTTCTCATGAACTTTCAACTGTCTAGAGGCGTATGCTATCACTTTCCCATGTTGCATCAATACACACCCGAGTCCGATCCTCGAAGCATCACAATATACCACAAAACCATTAGTACCCTCTGGGAGAGTTAACACCAGCGCTGAAGTAAGTCGAGTCTTCAATTCTTGGAAGCTCTTCTCATAAGCTTCCGACCATTGGAACTTCACCTTCTTCTGGGTTAATTTGGTCAAAGGTTCCGCAATAGATGAGAAACCTTCAACAAACCTCCTATAATAGACAGCTAAACCCAAGAAACTCCGAATATCTAAAGGATCCACCGGTCTAGGCCAATTGTTCACCGCCTCTATTTTCTAAGAATCCACCTTGATGTCCTCACTTGATACCACATGGCCCAAAAATGCTACAGAGTTCATCAAAAACTCGTACTTGCTGAATTTGGCATATAATTGACGATCCTTGAGAGTCTGAAGAACTACTCTCAAATGAGCGGCATGCTCCTCCTCACTTGGGCAATATAGAAGGATGTCATCAATGAACACGATCATGATCATATCCAGGTATGGCTTGAACACCCTGGTCATCAGGTCCATAAAAGCTACAGGGGTATTCATTAGTCTAAAAGACATAACTACAAACTCATAATGACCATACCGCGTCCTGAAGGCTGTCTTCGGGATATCACATTCCCAAACTCTGAGCTGATGATACCCGGACCTGAGATCTATCTTTGAGAAACACTTGACACCCTGAAGCTAGTCAAATAAATCATCAATCCAGGGTAGGGGATACCTGTTCTTGATAGTGACTTTGTTCAATTGTCGATAGTGAATGTACATCCGAAGGGAACCATCCTTCTTTCGGACAAATAAGACTGGTGCACCCCATGGGGACTTTCTCAGTATAATGAAA
Organism: Datura wrightii; assembly: GCA_035772735.1. Lineage (NCBI taxonomy): Eukaryota > Viridiplantae > Streptophyta > Magnoliopsida > Solanales > Solanaceae > Datura > Datura wrightii. The sequence continues at coordinate 177,276,836 of JASDFA010000001.1, read as the reverse complement.
TCCTTATCTAGAAGGTCCTTAAACTCCTTTAGCTTGGTTGGGGCCATCCTGTAAGGAGGGATAGATATAGGTTGCGTGTCGGACAGAAGATCAATACCAAAATCAATTTCTCTCTCTGGAGGAACACCTAGTAAATTATTAGGAAATACTTCTGGGTACTCACGCACTACTAGAGCTGACTGGATAGTCGGGGTCTCAGACTCAATATCTTTAACCCTAACTAGATGATACATGCAACCCTTGGAGATCATCTTCCTGGCCTTAAGATATTAAATAAAATGACCTACCGGCATGGCCAAACTATCCTTCCACTCCAAGACTGACTCACCCGAAAAACGGAATTCTATTGCACGGGTTCTACAATTAATAGAATCATAACATGCATACAACCAATCCATGCAAAGAATAATATCAAAGTCAGTCACGACTAACTCTACAAGGTCCGCGAAGGTGACTTTATGCAATATAGTAATCGAGCATCTCCTATACACTCACCTAGCTATAACCGAATCACCAACAGGAGTAGAAACTGAAAATGATTCTAACAGGGTCTTGGGACTAACTCCAAAGCTACTAGCAAAAAGGTGTCACAAAAGACAAGGTACCCCCCAAATCTTACAAAGCATAAACATCAATATAGAAAACTCACAACATGCCAGTGACCACATTTGGGAAGACCTCCTATTCTTGACGGGATGCTAAGGCATAAAACCTGTTCTAGCGCTGACCGCTGGCTAAACTAGTCGAGGCACCCTGCTGAGGGGGACGTACTGCTAGAGCGACTGAACTAGAAGCTGGCATATGGGCTCCGCCGCCCCTGATCTAGCTGAAGGGCAATCCCTGAGTCTATGTCCGGGTTTTCCACACCCAAAACAAGCATCCAAGCCGACTAGGGACTTTCCTGAGTGATTATTTCCACACCTCACACAAGCTGGGAAGGTGTGCTCTATCTTCATGCTACTCTGGCCTTTTGAATATAGAGCCCTGCTCCTCTGATCCCCTCGAAATCCAGATGGTGTGCTGGCGGATGATAGTGCTGGAGAAATAGACCTGTGTTGAGACTGCTGGCACTGTCCACCCCCCAATCTGGCCTGAGAAGTCCCATTATTTTCTGTCTTGTCCCTCTTGGCCTCTCTCTGCCTCTGATACACTGACTCCATCTGCTGGGCATGCAACATGATGTGGGGAAAATCTATGTCCCAATGCAACATGGCGATCCTACAATCCTTATCCAGGTAGTCCGACACTCAGTGCAAAAATCGGCTCACCTGAGCCCTCTGGTCTGCTACCAACTCTGGTGCATATTTTGATAAATGGGTGAACTCCAAAGCGTACTCCTGAACTGACATGTCACCCTGCTTCAGGTTTATAAACTCAGCCGCCTTCAGTTCCTTCATCTCACGAGGGAAGAACCGATCTAGAAATGCCGCATGGAACTCTTCCCAACCTATAGGGCCTGCACCCATTTCCCTAGCATCTCTCCATTTCTTGAACCATATATGCGCCGCCCCTTTTAGCTGATAGGAGGAAAAATCAACCAATCTCTATTTGTCTCCCCCATGACCTGGGTGATCCTTAGAATCTCTTTGATGAATTCGTACGAATCGTCATCTACCTTGGGGCCAAGGAACTCCGGCGGGTTCATCCTCAAGAAATCTATGATTCGAGCCGCCGCCGCATTGCCATTCTAGGAAATATGGGCAACATCCTGCTGATTCACCTGAGCAGTTAAGGCCTGCGCCAGCATCTGGATAGCTACCCGAAACTCAGTGTGGGCAATTGGCTCTGGTGCCTGGGGCTCTTGAACTAGTAGGGCTTGCGGATGCCCATGACCATTGCCATCCTTATGGCCTTCACCATTTCCATTTCTCCTACCATTCATTCTTCGTGGAGCCATGATTCTACAATCACAAATAGCATGAATTAAAAGGATAGAAAGACTTTCCATCGCACGACATAGATCATTAAAGAAGGAAACATTTCCTAAATGTCTCATAGCCTCTTCGTCATAAGTGTGGCGCGCTTCATACCCATGAAAAAGACTCTACTCGATGTGGCTTTCGAACACCCTAGGACACTTCAAACCTATTGCTCTAATACCAAGTTTTTCACGATCGAATGTAGACCTAGGTCGTAACACGGGTCAAGGAACCCCGGGAGGCCCCAAGTCGGCCCATGACATAAGCATACATCTAACATCATTTCACTTTAAGCAGAAGACTGAACATGCGATATAAAGGAAACATAAATGTAACATAGCGTAGCATAGTAATCGAAAAGTACTAGAAATACACATCAGTTGAGTACTATATACGGTCTAAATGCCTCTATCATATCAGATGGGTTGATGGGATAATACCCCCAATTAACCCGGCAGAAACTGAAACAAAAGAACATCATCAATGTATAGACACATGGACCTTGGAATATAAGAACTCACCAATAAGGCTGATAGCTAACTTTGAGGTGGATTAATGATGGAGATGAGCTTGAGAGCCGGGTCTTGTATCATGAAATGATGCAACATAGAAAGTATGCAGTCAGTACATAGAATGTACTGAGTATGAAAGGTATTAAAACGGACATTTAAATATACAAAACTCATAAATGATCATAAGAGTAGGACAACATACTCATAAACATAAATAGCGTAACATAACATAGGGCTCAAGATTTTCAAAACATTCGTAATACAATCGTAATTGTAATCATAATCATAAGAGAAAAGCTTTATTTAACATGAATTGAGCCAAAGTGCATAATCATAAATATGCATAAATCATGAGGAACAGTGGGAGATTCTCTTAACCGACATACCCCATATGAGCACACATAGAGCCCGACTTGTAACCCTAGTCGGGAGGGTGTCCGTATCTTTTCCAAGGTAGAACCATGAAGGGCGTGATCACACCTGAAAAGGGCCATTTGGTCCAGGGGACTGTCACAAGGGAGGTCCCAACATATCCTACGGTGGCATGTAGTTATGAGATCCGGGGTAGAACCTAGGCCCCGAACCTACTCAGTGTTAAATACTACTCGCAAAACATATATAGTGCTCATGGTATAATATACATGAGATTCATGGTCTAGTTAAATGATGATAATCATAAACATACTTGTAAATATGTAAACTAGATATGAAATAAGGCCTGTGAGTCGGCCATAATCATAAATCGTAAATCATGAGGTTCATGCATGCTTGTAGATCAAACATGTACTTTGAAAATCATCAGATAATAATGGGTATTTAAATAAATCTATATTTCAAATCATAAATCATGATGGGTTTGTAAATATCAATAATTGAAGTAAAGATCATAACTCGATTCATCATAGATCATACATAATTAGGCTAAATTTAGTAGAAATCAAAATCAATAATTTTATAATCAATATAGTTGTAGAATATGATCAAAATTCATAAAACATGATGTAAATCTCGAAATATAATAACCCATTAGTAAATCATTAGAATTCCCCAAATTCAAGTTAAAACCCCATAAAATTTTTTATCAAATTTTCATGAATTAAGAGAGATTGAGCATGGGTGTGAACGAAAACACCCATTCATAACCCTATATACCTGGGTAAGATCGAATTTCAACACTCTTGAAAGCCCAAGGGAGAATTGATGAAGAAGAGCTTCAGAACTAGTTTGATCACTCTTAATTCTTCCTAATTTTGCATGCATGAGAATGAATAGGTTAGGGGGACTTAACCTATCTTAACATACCCAAATAATATCATAAAACAACATAGTAGGGCCCTAGAGCATAGGAATGATGAAAATACCCTTAATTAAATACCCTGAAAAATCTGCACTGGACGATCTAACGGACGTACCAATGAGTCGTTGGAGAATACCACGACTCGTGATATGATACGTCACTTGCACTGCCAAGGCCCTGATCTCGGATTCATCCCATGACTCTATAGGATAAATCGTCGTTTGATTTAACGATTGTTGGTTCGATCGTCGTCTACCTCCTGAAAATCCTAAATTTCCCCTCACAACGAGCATCACCGTGACTCGTTGTTTCCTCCAACAAGTCGTGGTTTCCTTCCGTTAGGTCCACTAGAAATTTATGTTCCCTTATAACGACTCGTGACCACGGATCGTTATACCTCACGACGGGTCGTTGGATGACCCATCATATCCCCTAATGCCAAGTCCAATACTAACCGCGGTTACAAACAACGACTCATTGTCTTGGACGACGAGTCTTCATTTCACCCATTGTTACTCACTGACCCCAGACCAACACCTCCTATGAATGGATTCAACGGGTCGTTGGTTGGACCAACAATCCGTTGGGTCGTCCGTCCTGCAATATTTTTCCCAATTTTCAGCCAACTTTCATTTTAGATCTCAGGTCTAATCTTGATCACTTTTGGGGTATTACAGTGGAAAGTATAAAGTCTTTGGCTTGGACAATGTGACGCCTTTGGCTCGAACAATGTGACGCCTTTGGCTCGAACAATTGTGATGCCTTTGGCTCCGATTATGTAAAGTCTTCGCCTCATACAATGTAAAGTTTTTGGCCAAATATGTATAGTCTCTATCACGGGCCATATAAGGTCTTTGACACAGACAAGGAGACGCCTTTGGCTCAGAAGGTGTAAAGTCTCGTTTTGAGAAATATAAATCTTTTAGCTTAGATGGTTTAAAGTCTTTACCATGAATCATGTAATAAATTTTTCTTAGACCTGTAAAGTTTTTGGCTCTTGAGGATGGGATGCCTTTGGCTCAGACAGTGTAAAGTCTTCACTTCGAACAATATAAATTCTTTGACTCAGATGGTGTAAAGTCTTTGCCTAGAACATGTTAAGTCTCTATCTTAAACAATATAAAATCTTTGCATTTGTGTATCCTAATACATATGGCTTCCATTTAATAAAAATCGCCTTTGGCTTAGCATGTTTCTTTTGTTAACCTGTGAGTGCTTATAATTCCATAGCAAGTTAAAGGGAGTTGTGATGAAAATTTTAATCTTTGCATTCTTATGCTAATTACCATTTTTTACTAGACAGATTCTCCACATAAAATAATAAAAAGCCTCATTCCATTGTAGATTATTTTTCATAACTACATCTAGTCTTCTGAGTAACTCTAACCGGTCTATTTCTTAACTGTTAATGAAATTGTTTAATTTGTATACGACACCTATCTCCTCCCAATATTTTCTTCTATGTTAGTGCATTCAAGAAAAATATGTTTGATGATTTCAGGAACATCACAGATAAAGCAATATTTAGTAATATTGATTCCAATAGAGTGTAGATAATTACAGGTGGAAAGTCTACCATGATTACACAACCAAAGAAAGTATTTTAATTTGTTAAGCAGTGTAGGTGCCAAATTCAATTAAAGTATTTTCTTGTTACCATGTGATACATATTTTTTCTTCTAATGAAGTGGTAAACCGATCTCATGGTTAGAGTACCTTGAGATCTTAGAAACCAAATGGCCATATCATGCTTATTTAGGTTATAGGATATGTATGTGCATTTGATGAGGTTGGTTATGGTATCAGGTAACTCACAGGATACAAAATATTTCATCTTTATGTGCTAAACTTAGTTAACATATCCTTCACAGATATTGAATATTCGTTTGAAGCTAAAGTTCCTTTATTTTTTTCCCTAATTGAGGCATGATCAGGTAACCATCTATCATTCTAAAAGTATGTTGTTGTACCATCTCTTAGTACCGAGTTCAAACCATTTTTTTATATATCTCTCATCCCTTTACTATGTTCTTTCAAATCCTGCTATGATTCTTTTTTTTATTTTGTCTTTTTTGCTTTGACATAATTGGTTATGGATCCTTTTTTGGTATCCAAAAGGAATTCTTACATTTAAAAGCCTGCTAGGCCAATTTATAAAGTAAAGCCATGTTTTTAACCTAATATCAATTTTAACTTTCATTAGGTGCTATTCGATATAACTACTTAATGAAAATTTGGGAATGACAGAAATTGAGAATTAAGAATTAATTTATATTAGTTTCTGTTTTTCTTTTCTATAGTACATAACTCCTTCAACATTATTGTCTATCATGTTAATTGCAATTTATTACTAACTGGGAAATTTATCCGCACTTCATGCGGTTATTAAAAAAATAAATAAATTATAACAAAATAATTATTGTAAAAAATTTTAGTAAAAAAAATATTGATCTTTACACATCGATTGATTCTATTTTTTCTCTATTTTTCATGTGTCAGATTGATATCAAATAGTAAAAGAAAATTTAACTTAACAATTATTGAACAAATGATCCCCTTTAATTTTGATCTTCCAATTGCATATGTAAAATTAAGAATCATGTATTTTAACCTACTAATCTTAATTATTTTCTTAATATTGCCAGTAAATATTTTAAATTAAAATAATTTCACAAATTTAAGAATTTAATTAAGAAAAACCCAAAAAAAAATAAAAGAAATTCTTATTGCCTTTTGATATTTTTTAGATTACCTTTTTTTCTTTTGTTATTTTCTTGATATTATTTTTTCCTATTAACTTTATTTTAATAATACTTTTTATTATGTAATCTTACATTTTTTTTGTATCCACTCGAACTTTATTTCTCGATTCTCCCTTTTATTTATTCTCTTTTTCGTTTATTAAATTTTTCTTCTTCAATTTCTCTGTATAATTAATAACAATTATTTACGTTTCTTATAATAATCAAGGCTATTCACTTTTCTTTTTCTACTAATTTATGAAAAATTCCAAAAATTAATTTTTTTAAATATCTTTCATGATTTATTGCTATATTAAAATTTTAAAAATAACATCATAAATAATATATATATATATATATATATATATATATATATATATATATATATATAAAGAAGTCTTATAAATTTAGAAAGTCAAAATATCAATATTTTATCATCCTTCTTATTTATAAAAAAATTAGAACTTTTGTCGCGATTCGAGTAGCATCAACAATAATTCTAGATTTATGTACTTTTTTTATCTAATTATCATGGTCTTTTTCTACTTTTAAAAGATTTACGCTCTAACCTTTATCTTTTATGTATATTAATTCTTCTTCAAGATATAATTTAGATATTTAACAAAATATGTCATAAATTATAAATCATAACACTTTTTTTTTCCTTTCTCATATTCATACCCTTCAGAAACTGGATCCTTGACCAGGAGTGGTATCCTCAAGATCATATTGATCTTTTTTAACTTCTTATAAAAAAAATTTAAAATTATTATCTATCCTGATTAATTCCTCATTACTCAACAGCAACAACAACAGCCACCCAGTAATATCCCATCAAGTGGGGCTTGGGTAATTCCTCATTACTCATTTATTAATATTCTTTGTCTTGTTTAAACTACTAAGAAAAGATCTTTTAATATTAACATAAAAAATATTATATACTAAATAATCAAAATTCAAAAACGAACAAAAATTTCTTTATTGAAAAAGAAAGTGAGGAGGGAAAGACAAATAATATTACTAAATTATTTTTATCTAAACCAATATTTTTGAATTTTTCAAGTTATAATTTTAAAGAATATAGACTAACCAACAATTATTCTAGTCTTATATAGATTAGTCCCTCGTGAAAACTGAGAGTTTTTTCTCTCCACGTGAGAGTTTAGGTCTCCCCTTAGTGGGGTTTTATTTTCCCTTTAGTAGGGGTGTGGAATAGGATTTTAAATGCCAAGAATGAAGATAACTATCATGTTGTTCATAACATTACCACGTTCATGTGCTTTCCTTCCACAACAATTCTAAACTGCCATCGTTCAATTCTTCTCCAGCAGCTTTCCAATAGTGTTGATAGGCTTTTTCATTATTCTTATACAAAACCTAAGACACACAACCTAAACATCAAAAAAACACTTGCCACATATCAATGTAGCTACAATGACAGACAAGATTGTTGAGCGACTCAAAAAGTTCATTCTAATGGAGGAGGAAAAGGGCTCAGTTGAAATTGCAGTTCAAGATATTATGTCGACTATGGAGCATTGTGAGGTAAGTCTTCTCAGAAAGGTGATTACAGATGAACAAGTTAATGTGATAAGGGTGAGGAGCACAATGAACCTGATTTGGGGGAATCCAGTAGGACTGAAAGTATTACTGGTGGGCAAGAACTTGTTTCAATTTATTTTCTGCCACAAAAGATGATATGAAGAAGGTGATGTATGGGATACCGTGCCTATATGATAAGTATCTTCTCAACATACAACCATGAAAATCGGAGCTTAATGCTAACTCTCACATCTTCAACATGTGCGAGTTGTGGCTCCAAGTTTGGAATATACCACTACATTGGGTTTCCTATGATGTCGACAGTAAGATTGGACACGCGTTAAGAGGGACATCTCATGTAGCTATACCGGAAAATGGAAGCAAGGATGGTTGACACTTACAATTAAAGGTATTAATGAGTATAGACAAGCCTTTACCTCCTGGAAAACTAATAAAGATGGTTTCGGAGGAAAAATGGGTAGAATTTCGCTATGAAAATCTGCCATATGTTTGTTATTATTGTGGAATATTAGGTCAAACTAAAAGGTCATGTGTTATCCGTGAGGATGATATGCGACAAGGTGCAATTAAAAGAGACCAATTTGGACCTTGGATGAAGGCTGATAATCATGGTTTTGCTGGTACAAATGCAAGGCATCAACGAAATACTGATATATGACCCCCTGTCTTCACAAATGGTAAAGGAAAGAAGATTATGGATTGTGCGGAAGGTACTGGTTCTAATGATTTACTATATAATGAAAATGGAATGGAGGTGCTCCTACATACTGGAAGCAAGGAGAATCAGCCCTCATTTACTCCTTATGAGTTTTTTAAGAAAATAAAGGAAGGGGGTCATGCCGAGGATGTTAGTTTGGGGGAACAGACTACTACTACGGTTGTTCAAAGATATGTTGGTATGAATAAAATTGAGGTGGAATATATAACTAATGCTGCTCCACGGAGTTATAAAGGTCGTGCTGAAGCCTGGAAGGGAAAAAACAATAATATGATCCTGAAGGTGGATAATATGTTGGTAGATAAGACATTTGAAGCTCATGAGCTAGTTAATCGAAGCCTCAAGCAAATTGCTACAGGGGATGAACCCATGTTTGCGGATACAATAGGATGTAGGGAAGAAAGAGAATATTATTTTCAATCGAATATGGGTTTGGGAAACACCTTTGATCAAGATGATATTGAAAAATATTATAAGAACAATATGGAAGCAGATTCTAAACAAGCACGACCAAAAATCACTGTTCAAATGGCGCAACACAGGATGACAGACATGGAAAATTCACAATAGCAGGTATATTCTATTTCAGGGAAAAATTGTGAGCTTACACCATCTTTAATAGAGAATACAGAGGCTCAAAATGGTAGAGGTATGGGGAAAAATTAACTCGGCAGAAATTTGATAAAGAAATAACTACTAGGACTACTCAGTAGAAGTGTAACGCTAGAATTTATGAATCAAAAGGTGACAAAAAATTTGGGGTGGAGGAAAATTTATTTGATGTTATAATTGTTGAGATATGCACCGAAAATGCAGGGGAAAAATGAAAACGTGTTGTTAGCTAGACTACGGATATAGAAAATACAAAACAAAGAAGTGAGGTGGATCGGGAGGCCTACCCAAAATGGCTTCCCTCTTCTCAATGAAGACCTTGGTGTGGAATTTCTGAGGCCTGGGGGGTCCTTGACAGTTCCCTTTATCGTGACCAAGAAACCTCTGGTTTCTCTTGGTGGGTCAGGAATGCCCGACAACTTAATTTATCTGGTAAACTACTAGGTTAAAGGAGACAGTATGTCTCCACTCCCCGAGCATGATATTATTCAGTGAAACAAAGAATCGAGAAAGGATGATATTAGGAGTTCAGAGACTACTACATATGGAGCATAGGATTACTATAGATCCGGTGGATTGGCCGGAGGATTGTGTTTATTTTGGAACGACAATGTTCAGGTATGTCAATATAATTCATCCTCCTTTTTACGTTGAAGCTTATATACATGATAGTGTAGATGATTGTAAATATTTGTATGTTTTTGCATATTTAAGCACTGATAAAGTTATGCGTCAAACTCAGTTGCAAGAACTTGTTTCTAAATCAAACAATTGGGGTTCACTTTGGGTAATGGCCGGAGACTATAATGATATTATTGATAATTCAGAAAAATCAGGGGGTAAAGTTAGGGAAATATCTTCTTTATGATACTTTAGAAATTTTTTGTGGGATATAGGAGCTATAGATCTAGGATTTAATGAAAAACCTTGGACTTGGTGGTGCTATCGCGAAAATAATGAAATTATTCAAGAAAGACTTAATAGAGCCATAAGTTCCTCGGGATGGAGGCTAGAATTCAACTAAGCAAATATCCTTTACATAGAAACCGAGGCCTTTGATTATATAGTTTTACTAATGAATACAAAACCTAGTCTTATAAGAAATAAGAAGAGGTTTTATTTTGATGAAATATGAAGCGAAAAGGAGGAAGTGAATGCGACATTAGCAAGAACATGGAATAGACAAGTGGGAGAACTTGAACAATCTAGAGTTTGTTTTAAGTTAAAGAAGTTTCGTTTCTCTTTATTAGCCTGGCTGCGAGGGGGAAAGGAAAATTCTAAGAAAAAATTCAGGGGATCAAGGATAAAATTGTTGATGTAAAAAATTATCCGAGGAGTTTTGATCTAAATAAGTTGAGGTTGCTTAAGAAAGAGTTAGGTCAGACGTATAAGGATGAAGAAATTTATGGGAAGCAAAAATCTAGAGCTTTATGGCTTCAGGAAGGAGATAAAAATACTTCATTTTTCCACCTGAAAACCATTCAGAGATGTAAGCGTAATAACATTAGAGGGTTCCAATTAGATGATGGCCAGTGGATTTCCGAACATAGTGAAATTGTGAAGGAAGTGGAGAGATTTTATAAGAATTTATTCACTACTTCGCGACCTAATAACTTTGAGTCTATTTTGAGTTTAGTTCCTCCGTTAATAGATAACTATGTGAATGATAGAATTATAAAGGATGTCATGAATGATGAAATTAGACAAGCAGTATTTAATATGCATCCTCTAAAAGCTCCCAAAATTGATGGTATGACTCCTTTCTTCTTTCAAAATTATTGGAATCTCGTATCTAATGATATCTGTGATGCAGTTAAGAGTTTTTTAATTAAGGCTACTTGCTACCCTCGTGGAATCAATCTTTAATAATTTTGGTACCAAAAGTGAAAAATCCTAAGGATATTAGTTAGTTTAGAACCATTAGCCTATGTTCTATGATTTATAAAATTATTGCTAAGATTATTAATGCTAGACTTAAACCTCATATGCCTAATATTATTTCTCCTAATCAATCTGGTTTTATTGGCAAAAGACAAATTGTGGATAATGCGGTCATTACTCATGAATTTATTCATCTTCTGAAAAATAAAAGACGTGGAAAACAGAAATATAGAGCTTTAAAGCTAGACATGGACAAAGAATATGACCGAGTTGAGTGGTTTTATATTAAAAAATTACTCCTTAAAATAGGTTTTCATGAGAGGTTTATTTCTTGGATTTTATAATGTATTACTACGCCGACTTATAGATTTAACATTAATGGGGATATAGCAGAAGAAGTGATACCTACTAGAGGGTTAAGGCAAGGATATCCTCTATCTCCATATTTATTTTTATTATGTGCGGAAGGCCTTTCGATACTTGTTAATCAAGACGAATCACAAGGAGATATCTAAGGATTATGTTTGGCTTGAGATGGACCCATGGTAAATCATTTATTTTTTGTTGATAATTCCTTTATTTTTTGTAATGCTACTATCCAGAATGATGCTAAAATATCTGAATTATTAAACATTTATGAAGAGTGTTCGGATCAAAAAGTGAATTATTGAAAATCTACTATTTTCTTTAGTAAAAATACACCTGAAATTGAAAAGGATGTTATCATTGCGACGGTAGGACAAGTACAGAGGAATAATCTAGGATGTATCTGGGCTTACTAGCTGTAGTTGGAAGGTCGAAAAGTAAAAAACAATAGAGTGAAGGCCAAATTAAAAGAATGGAAAAATAATTTTTTAAGTCCTGCTGGAAAAGAAGTGATACTTAAATCTGTTTTATCAGCGATCTTCCTGTGATTTATCATGTTTTCAATTCCTAGATAAATTATGTAAAGAGATCACTTCTATTCTTTCAAATTTCTGGTGGGGCCCTGATGAGGATAGAATAAGACTGCATTTTGAAAAATGGGACAATCTTTGTGTCGCAAAATCTAAAGGGAGAATAGGGTTTAGGGAGCTAAAATCCTTTAATCAAGCTTTGTTGGCTAAACTTGCATGGAGAATTTTGACACTGGAAGATTCTCTCTATTTTAGAATTTTCAAAAGTAAATATTTTCATGACACATCTTTTTCTTAAAGCTTCATGTTCTTCTGCTAGCTCATGGATATGGAAGAGTATTATTTGAGGTAGGAATCTTTTTAAAAAAAAGATATTAGATGGAGAGTAGGAAATGGAGAAAATATCAAGGTTCGGGTGGATTCTTGGATTCCTAACTCTAGTGGTTTCAAACCTAGGTATTATCATGGCCAAATGAATGTAGTATTAAAGTGAGTGATCTTATAGATAGAAATGTTGGGATGAGGAAGCACCACAACTAAAGTTTGATATGATAATAAATAATAAAAATACGTTGGACACAATATTTTACGTGGAAAACCCTCAAATAAATAGAGGGAAAAAAACACGGGGTAGAAGGATTCACTATATAAATATGGGAGTACACTACTCTCAATTACAAGGAGAAAACACTTGTAAAAGGAATAACTCACTAAAGAGAACACTCAAGACTACAATATTTGTCTTGGTGTATAACTCTCTTTATGTTCTTACTCTTTTGGATTGTGATTTTTGTGGGGATTTGTGGATCTGTGTATATAAAATAATGAAAGAAAAATGTTCTATTTATAATAGAACTAAACCGTGTAGAAGGGTGTGAAGCAGAGATCAATTTGGACAAGGTTTGTCCTCTTTTTCCTTTTTCTTGTCTGACTAACTTTGTATTCTTTCCACATGTTTCCTTCTTTCTACCTAACTTTGTTGACATTCTCCCACTTGAAGATTTAATTGAGAATTAATTATGTCTTCAAACTATTCTTTCTACCCAATCACTGCAATGTTACGTTTCTGCTAGGCCAATAGAAGATCGACACCATATAAACTTGTTACTGTTGATCGGCTTCGTAAATATATCTGCTAGGTTGTCATTAGTGTGAATTTTCTGAATATCCACACTGCCTTATTCCACCTTCTCACGAACAAAGTGATACTGAACTCATATGTGCTTTGTCCTTGAATGAAATGCCGGATTCTTTGCAAGATGCAAAGCGCTCTGACTGTCACAAAACAGAGCAACCTTCTCTTGTTTGTGCCCGAGCTCCTCCAGTAACATCTGCATCCATATTGCCTCTTTGCTAGCTTGTGTAGCTGCTACATATTCTTCTTCCATCGTAGATGTAGCCACGATAGATTGCAGTTTTGAAACCCATCTTACAGCTCCTCCAGCAAGAGTAAACACATAATCTGTGGTGGACTTGCTTTTATCAAGATCACCTGCATAATCTGAATCAACATAACCTTTAACAGTAAAGTCTGATCCTCCATAACACATTGCAACATCTGAGGTACCCTTGATATATCTCAGGATCCTCTTAATAGCATTCCAATGCTCTCTACCAGGATTAGCCATGTATCGACTAACCACTCCCACTGCTTGTGCAATGTCTGGTCTTGTACATACCATGGCGAACATTAAACTTCCCATTACTGATGCATACGATACTCGAGACATCTCCATCCTCTCTGCTTCATTGCTAGGATTCATACTTGAGGATAACTTGAAATTAATAGGAAGTGGGGTAGAAATTGACTTACAGTCTTGCATCTTGAAGCGTCGCAAGATTTTCTTCAAGTAGTTATCTTGAGAAAGTCAAATCTTCCTATTATTTCTGTCTCGGTGAATTTGCATCCCTAGAATCTTGTTTGTTGGTCCCATTTCCTTCATTTCAAACTCACTAGCCAACTGTGCCTTTAAATTTGTGAGACGATCTTTGTTGGGGCCTGCTACCAACATGTTGTCAACATACAACAGCAAAATAATTAAATCACCATCACCAAATCTCTTGTAATAAACACAAGGATATGAACTATGTCTGTTGTATCCAAGGCTTATAATGAAGGAATCAAATCTCTTATACCAACACCTTGGCGCCTGTTTGAGATCGTATAGAGATTTGTTTAACCTGCAAACCAAGTTCTCTTTTCTCTGTTCTTCAAAACCTTCTGGTTGGAACATATATATTTCTTCTTCAAGCTCTCCATGAAGAAATGCAGTTTTGACATCTAACTGCTCCAAGTACAAGTCAAATGTAGCACACATCGCCAGGACCACTCGAATTGTTTTGAGTCGAACCACTGGAGAAAATATCTCGTTGAAGTCTATACCTTCTTTCTGAGCGAATCCTTTCACCATCAATCTTGCACGATACCTCTCCACTTGATCATTACCATTGCGTTTGATCTTGTAGACCCATTTGTTTCCAATGGCCTTCCTTCCTCGTGGTAATTGAACAAGATCCCATGTTTTATTCTTATGAAGAGCTTCAATTTCTTCTTGCATTGCTGCCATCCACAGAGATGATTCTTAGCCTTTCATAGCCTCGTGAAAAGTTGAAGGCTCTCCATCTTCAGTTAATAGACAGTATGCAAAATTGCCCTCTATAGAATAATCTGAGTGCCAAGCTGGTTCTCTTCTCTCCCGAGTTGATCATCGAATTTGTGGAGTTTCAATCTCAGCTTGCTCTTGTTCTTCGTGCTCTGGTGTTACTTCCGAAGAATCTGGGACTTCTTCTATCTTTTCAAATTCAACTATAGCAGTCTCTGATTTTTCTATTGAAGTGCTACCTTCTTTTGCTTGTATCTTGTTTGTAAGAAATACAACATCCCTACTGATTACCACCTTGCATGCAGTGGGATCCCACAAGCGATACCCCTTGACTCCATCAGCATACCCTAAGAAAATGCATTCCCTGGATTTCAAATCCAACTTCGATTTTTCTTGGGCGTTGTACATAACATAAGCAGGACTTCTGAATATATGTAAGCGAGAATAATCAACTGGTTTTCCTATCCATATCTCCATTGGCGTTTTCAGATCAATTGCAGTTGATGGTGACTGATTGATCACATAACAGGCAGTTTTGACTGCTTCTGCCCGGAATGGTTTTTCCAATCCTGCAGTTGCCAACATAGCTCTTGTCCATTCCAACAAGGTTTTGTTCATCTGCTCTGCTACTCCATTTTGTTGTGGAGTATATGCCACTGTGAACTGCCTTTTGATACCTTCTTATTTACAGAAGTTATCAAATTCATCACTAGTGTATTCTCCTCCATTATCTGTCATCAAACACTTGATCCTTTTCTCAGATTCAAGTTCCACCCGCGCTTTGAACTCTCTGAAAAATGGAAAAACATTTGCCTTTCTCTTGATTGGATACACCCAACATCTCCTAGAGTAGTTGTCGATAAATGACACGAAATATTTTGCTCCTCCTAGGGACTCCACCGGTGCTTGCCAGACATCAAAGTGGACCAGATCTAATATTTTCTTGCTTTTAGCAGAGGAACTGCTAAACTTCGGTCTATGTTGCTTACTGGTAACACAATGCTCACAAAAGGATAGTGAAACCTTTTGAGCCCTGGAAGAAGCTTTTGCTCAGCAAGAATCTTCAAACGTCGTTCCTACATATGGCCATGTTTGCAATGCCACATCATCATCGATTCTTCAAATGAACTTGCTGACGCGGTTGATGATTCCCCTTCTTGGTGGGTTTCACCCTTAAGCACATATAGATTTGTAGTAAGTTTTTCCGCTTTCATCACTACAAGCGCTCCTTTAAATATTTTCATGACTCCACCATGAGTCTTATATGAACATCCATTATCATCTAATTTTCCCAAAGACAATAGATTCTTCCTCAAGTCTTTCACATGTCGTACCTCCTGAATGGTGTGTACCATGCCATCATACATCTTTATTTTGATGGACCCAATACCAATTACATTCAAAGCATTATCATCTCCCATGAACACAAATCCTCCTGAGATAGGTTTATATTGATGGAACCATTCTCTCCGGGAAGTCATGTGCCATGTTGCTCCTGTGTCCATGATCCAGACATCAGTGAAACATTTTCTGCCTTCATTATTTGATATTTCTTCACTACATAAAATATCACCATCATCCGAGGTATTTCCAACATTCCCTTGAGCATTTGATGACTCAGGGTGTTCACTCTTCTTCTTAAACCAACAATCTTTCTTGACGTGCCCTTTCTTGCCACAGTTGTGACACTTGATATTCTTCTTACTTCTTGATTTAGATCTACCATGATTGTGACTCCCACTGGGGCCACGTTCCGTTGGTCTTCCTCTCACCATCGTCCAAGCTTCAGCTTGCTGTGAACTTGCTTGTCTGTCTTCCTTATTTTTACGCCGACTTTCTTCTTCTAGGACAGCGGCTGCAATTTCATCGAAAACTATAATGTTTGTATTGTTCGTCAGGTTGATGATGAGTTGATCATACGAGTCAGGCAGACTTTGAAGTAGAAGCTCCGCATGTTCAGTCCCCACTATTTTGCAACCCATTGTTGTAAGTTGCGAAAATAGAGTATTCAAAGTATTGATGTGTTCAGTAACCGACATGGACTCTGCCATTCGAAGAGTATACAATCTTCTTTTTAAGAAGATTTTACTATGCAAAGACTTGGCTATACAATCCCGTAAGAGTATCTCATATTTCCTTCGTTGTCCGTTTTTTAGCCACACTAGACAACACTTGATCAGTTAGTGCCAAGTGTAGATCAGCAACTGCATTGCTGTCTATGTCGTTCCACTTGCTGTCATCAGTAAAGTCTGTGGGCTTGTCTTCAATTGCAACTAGACAATTGTCTTTTCTCAATATCGCCCTTATTTTCATTTTCCACAATGAGAAATTAGTCCCATTCAATTTCTCAACGTCAAACATTATTGTACTCGACATTGTTATTTGCTTCACATCCTTCTAGATCATTTCTGAATACTTTTGTGAACAATCGTGACAAACTGTATCATCACCAAAATTTACTATTCACGTGAATAGTATTTTCACCGGATTTTACTATTCACGAAAATTTACTATTCACGGATAGTACCTTCGCATAAAACAGACAAAATAACCGAAGCTCTGATACCACTGTTGGGATGAGGAAGCACCACAACTAAAGTTTGATATGATAATAAATAATGAAAATACGTTGGACACAATATTTTACATGAAAAACTTTCAAATAAATAGAGGGGAAAAACCATAGGGTAGAAGGATTCACTATATAAATATGGGAGTACACTACTCTCAATTACAAAGAGAAAACACTTGTAAAAGGAATAACTCACTAAAGAGGACACTCAAGACTACAATATTTGTCTTGGTGTATAACTCTCTTTATGTTCTTACTCTTTTGGATTGTGATTTTTGTGGGGATTTGTGGATCTGTGTATATAAAATAATGAAAGCAAAATGTTTCATTTATAATAGAACTAAACCGTGTAGAAGGGTGTGAAGCAGAGATCAATTTGGACAAGGTTTGTCCTCTTTTTCCTTTTCCTTGTCTGACTAACTTTCTATTCTTTCCACATGTTTCCTTCTTTCTACCTAACTTTGTTGACAAGAAACACCCACATTTGGAAGATACATGATCTTCATAAGTGGTTTGGTAAGGAATACATTCAGGCAATATTGTCTATTCCAATATCTACTACTGGCTTATCCGATAAAATTATTTGGCACCATACTAAGTTTGGTAAGATTGAAGTTAAATTGGGATACCATTTAGCTAGAGAAGTGGCTAGTTGCAAGAATCTAGTAGTGACAAACCTCAAACTAGTTATCAATCCTTTTCAAAAAAGTTTTGGGACTTCATATGGGCTATTAAAATTAAAAAATATATATGAACATTTTATTTGAAAATATGTTCTAAATGTGCTTCCTGTAAATCGTGTTATCTCAAAGAAGATTAAGAGGTAATTGTGATGTGTGTAAAGTGTGTGGTTTAGAAAGTGAAACAATTGATCATATGTTATTTAGATTTCTTAAAGCACAAATGGTTTGAAAAATATGCCCGATTAATTGGCCTAATATAGAAAATATAATGGATTTTGTTAGATGGCGAAATGATACTTTTATTAACGCAAATCAATATTCTGATTCAAGTGATCTTGCTAAATTTAGTGTCTCTATCATGTGGCAAATTTGGAAGGCAAGAAATGCTATAATATTTAATGAAGAAGTTTGTGAGCCATATGAAATCGTTAATAAGGCACTGTTGGATTCTCAAGAATATGAAAATAATTTAACTACCTCTTTTCTCCTACACTTGTACGTAATTGTACTAATGATAGAAATATTATTGTGGCGCAAGAAGGTGTTCTTATGTTTGCAGATGCTAGCTTACAAAAGGAGAAAAAGATGACAAGCATTGGAGTGGCGGCTATTGATAGCTATAGAAATTTTCTTCAAGCCTTTGGAAACCCAATTCAATTTATTAGGAATGCCCTTACTGCTGAAGCACTAACAATTCGGGAAGCGTTAGAAAACACTATAGGAAATGGATGGTCAAAGGTGCAAATCCTGTCTGATGCGAAAAGTATGGTGAATATAATTCTGAAGAAAAATGATATTTCGTGGGAGATAGAGGCTATTTGTGAAGATATTTGGACACTTAAGAGATCCTTTGATGAAGTAAATGTTTTACATATTCCAAGGTCTTGAAATATGTTAGCACACAATTTAGCTTTTTATTTCATTACTGCATTAGATAATTTGGTTATCTAGTTTTCCTAGCTGGATTGTAAAAGATGCGGTCGCATCTTTTGTCTCTTGCGACCTTTTATGCATTAATATAGTAAGGCTGGTTGATGTTAAAAAAAAATACTAACAAATAATTGTAATGATCTATGAATATCTAAAAATATTGAGTATTTTTACCAACAATAAAAAATTAAAAATCTTGAGGACTACATTTTTATATGTCAATAAATAATTTTTCTATGAATTAGACAATATTCTGAAAATTATAAAATAATTTTATATCCTAATGCTCTTAATAGACTTATTAAAAATTGATCCACATAATTGTGAAATAACACATACATACTTTCTTAAGTAGCATGCAGTTGACTTTGTTCCCCGGCCTGCTTTCACATTTGAAAACACTGTGGTCTGGAGAAACAAAAGGTTAACATCATCAATAAAAAGAACAGAAGATAAAAATTAACTAAGCAAATGAAAATTTTAAAGAACACGATAACTAAGAATTGAATGGGATAGATGAACTATATTGCAATATAACGTAATCAAGTTTTTTTTTTTAAAAAGAAATAAATACACATTTCAAAGATTTCTTATTAATGGCTTGACTAAGTTAAAAATCAAATGCTCTTGCCAGTGGCTACTGCACTACAAAGTATAGCATAACTAATACAACTCAAAATAATTTTATTTAGGTGATTTCAAGGTGTCATAAACTTGTCCATTAAATAACTGGAGTTATAAACATAAAAATTTAGGAGATAGATATTATTAATACTAATTAAAAGTAGATGTTATGAAGATAAAAAGTTATGATTAATAGGGATGACTTTTTTAATAAATAATAATTTAAAAAAAAATGAGAGAAAAATTTTTTTAAAAATGAGAAAAGGATAAATAAGATCCTTATATATATATATATATATATATATATATATATATATATATATATATATATATATATAAGGATTGAGGTCTAGTTAAGAGAATTAAGTAAGTGACTTTTGAGATTGGTGACGTAATTACATAACACAAAATAAATGAAAAAAATATTTCACAAAATAAAAAATGTAGAAAGTAGAAAGGGAGGAAAAAAGATAAAAAATGAATTATTATGTAATATTGTAGTATAGTTATGAGAGTTAAAAAAGTGATTTTTGATTTTTTTAATATGGCACATAAATGAGAATTTTTTTTTAAAAAAAGGTCAAAAAAATCAACAAATAGAATAAAAGGGAAAAGCAAAAAAAAAAAAGATAAGATAAATAGCATATATATGTGTGTGGTATATTTAATATTTTAAGAGAGTTAAAAGAGTGACTTTTGAGTTTTTTAACATGACACAAAAAATAAAAAAATAAAAAAATATTTTTAAAAATGAATAAATAGAATAAAAGAAAAAAATCAAAAATAAATAAATAAATAGAATTCTTGATCTCATATATATATATATATATATATTCTTTTAATGCAGGATATTTAATATATATAGTTAAAAGAGTTAAAAGAGTGACATCTGAGTTTTTTAACATAACACATAAATGAGCAAAAAATAGAAAAATATGAAAAAAAGGGAAAAAAGATAAATATTTTTCTAGACCATAGAGAGGTGCCACATCATCTTGTCTATACTTTCCTATATACATATCTAGATGGCAAATTAGTTATCACTAGTTAACGTAATCATCATTATAAAAAAAAATAGCCTAATTTGAAGTGAAAAAGTTATATTAGTAACGATATTAGAGATTATCATTTTCACAAGATTACACGAATCTATACTGTTGACATCTTCTTTCTTATTTGTTATTAAAACTATGTTATATATTATTACAAGAGGAAATATTAACAATAACCTTTGAAGTTTAATTTCAATATATAATGTTTATTTTACTTGATTTAAAATGTTAAGTTGAATCGTATTCCATAACTACTTTAATTGATCTGGAATATATCTATAATTTTTTCTAGATTTATAAAGCCACTTTTATTCATATCATAATTCTTTTATTTAACTTATTTTTTCATATTTTTATGGGTATTGTAGAACTATTTAAGAAGTTGACAAAAGAGAAAAATATCTCAATCTTTTACACTAATTTTTTTCTTTTTATTCTTATCCCATTACCATAATACAATTAGTAAGAAATTAAATAAGGATGCTACTTTGTTGACCATTTTCATATTTGAAGGTTTTATAGTCCTATAAATATAGGAATATTTGCACCTCATTTTTTAATCCTATCTCAAGATTCAAAGGTGCTATCCTCTCTTTGTCCTTCCATTACTCGCATATACTGTATCAATTTTTTTCTCTTTTTATTTCTTTATTTTATTTGTATAATTCACCCTCCAATCTGATAGAAGAATCATCTTTTTATATTTAGAAGAACTATAATAAAGTGGAGAAGATATTCAATTTTGTACATATACTACGGTTTTAACGATCTTTTGAATAAATAATATTTCTCCATGATAAAAATTAATATGAATCTTTTTATTTTTATCTTTATTTAGGTGTATCTTGATACATATGGTCTAACATTCTTTTTCTTTTCTTTTTTTATATAGGCCTATGTTGGAATTATTTGTTGCCTGAAATGTTTGATCTGCTAGAACTTAACGTTGTACATAAATTGTAACTCTTTATCGAACGTCACTTTCCTTCTCTTATTTTTATCTCTCAATATTTTATTACGACTTCTATTGTGAGTCTTAAGGAATCTACGAATTGTGTCTTTTTTCTCCTTATTTACTAGATTATATAATTCAAATTTTGTATCACAACATATGAAATATTGGAATGGAAAAAATTATTATCATTTAATTTTATATATGATTTAAATTTATAAATCTAGATTATTTGCTTCGATTTGTTTCTTGTGACATAACTCTATTAATAGTTGGGATATCATAAAGTGTGAAATTTTGAGTTTTTAACACTTGTAAAGTTAATCACTTTCAAAGAGAGCCCAAAGAAATTAGGGGGTCTCTTTATTTTATTTCATTCATTTTTATTTATTTATTTAAAATTATAAATAAAATTATTTATTCCTATCAATCGCGTTATAAATCATAGATCAATCTTACTCAGACATATTCTATTATAGTAAGTCTTTAGATATACATCTTTTCTATTTCATTAATGATGGAATAATTTCCCTTTGTGACCAAAAGTCGGGGTGAGTTGTTGTGAAAAAAAAAGCCTTTATTTATCTTTTTATTTTAAAAGATTTTTAGATTTATCGTTATTCCCTTATTTATCTTTTCCTTTATCTTCCTGTTCTTTTCTCTTGTTGTATTTAAACAATTAAACAAATTTTTTTGGGTTCAAATTAAAAAATATTATATGAGTAAACAAGATTGGATAACAATAACATTTTTAGGTTTACTATAAATGTTAAATAATAGAATGTCTCGGGTAGAACTAATGGTTTTTTATTCGGAATAATTATATAAGTCATAATATTAATTGTAAAAAAATTGAAATTTGAATCTTAACTGAGTGATTATTCTGATTTTTTTAATTAATTGCAACAATCCAACATAGATTTCATGATAAGACAAAATTTCTGAAAAAATGAATTTTTAGCTTTCTATAAATATTTTTTAAATTTTATAGCCGTTTTACAAGATATCATTATTTTTACATATAAGAGATCTGAAAATGTCATTTTCTTCTATTTAAACGGTAAAGGAACTGTAGATCTCATTTCCTCAAAAATTTTAGTGGCATTAGCAACATGTAGTAATATAAACATATACTAAAACTATTGAATTCTCTATATTAATCTCTTTTGTGAAATACAAATTATAAAAACTTACTTTGTTCATGTGATTTTTCTTATTCTCGTGATTATTAATCTTTTCTAATAATCTAGATCGTGGCATATCCTTTAAATTAGCATAATATAGGAATAGTTCTTTGTCAATTGGAATATGACTCTAAGATATATTTATTATAAGTTTTACTTCATGCTACAACACTTATATGTTTTCTTGATCATAATAATTAAATTGCATGATACTAGTAAATCTTTTTTTCTATTTCGTGACCCTCAATTTGTTATACAAGAAATCTTTGAGAAAATGTCGTCAAGTCAAGAGAATTTTTCTCAAAGTGCAATAAATAATGAAGGAAAAGTTGGCTCAACTTTTGATGCAATTAAGTTATCACGTGCTACTGTGGCTGTTGATACTCTTGTGCAACAACAACATCACCGACATCAACTTCTCTTTGGTTCCTTAAGGGCTCCAAATTGTCAAAGTGATATAGTAATTTATTCATCCTTTTATTTTACCATCGATGGATATAAAGTATATCTTTTTTAAATACTTTAATATTTTTTCTGAATTAATAAATGTAATTACAAGCTAATATTTTATATATTCATTCGATTAGGTTCAAAGGGATCAAAACCCACAAGAGAATTGACCAGAACGTCGAAGAGGCAAAGCCCCACTACACGAGCCTTTGGAGGAGGTTGATGAAACAATGCTTGTTGCTGACATTCTTCCCCGGACCCTTAACATTTTTAGCGATTTCCATGGTGACAACCATGATAATGCAGTGGATAGATATGAATCTTTTATACGGGAAAAGGACCTTCCTCGTGTTAGGTTAGATAGTGGGTGGAGCTCTGATGTGGATGTAAGTGTTGTGCACGAGGGTACAATGATTACCCATCATATCGATGGTTTCTCTCTGATCTACACATACCCCTTCACTATTGGTATTAGGCTCCCAGTTCCCCAAATCATAGAGGAGCTTTGTCGGTGGTATAAGATTTGTTTGGCTCAACTTTCTCCTCAAGTTTGGCTACTGGTAGCTTGCATTCAACATTTGTCCAACCTGGCCAAAGTGGATTTTCTTTTGGAACACTTGATAAATCTGTACTCCCCGCGATTTTCTCGGGAGGTATTTTTCATTTAATTCCCCAAGGTAAGATGGGCTTGATTACCAACACTGAGGATGACTTTGATAAGGCATGGTATGAGCGATTTGTTATCATTTCCACTGAACAATTGCACCGACCAACTCCTCTTCCATTCCCAGAATCATGGAGTCCTAACGTTAAGATCCTTGAATTATGTTTTTCACTTTTTGACTCTTTACATAATATCTGCATATCTACAGCTTATCAGGTCACGCCCATTATTGTGAACGATTTTGGTGATCGGGTGAGGGCTATTCTACGTGTCTCCACCAAAGAAGACAGGACATGAAAATCCATTTTCCCCTTGAAGATATCTACGAGAATAAACCACGGTAAGTGGATACAACAGTAAATCCCTAGTGTTTTATTTAATATTTCCCATCCCTTTTTCTTAATTTTGAAGATTCTCGTAGGTTTATGGGGCAAAAACCCACTATCAGGTTGCCTCCTTCATTTGTGGTCACTAGTACCAGCATACAAAGCACCGCTACTGAGGTCGCATCAAGTAGAAGGCATGGGGTTTCCCCTTGTGCAGCACCCGGTGACTCCACAAAGAGGAGAAGGGTTACAAATCTTACCGAACCAATCAATTGTCATTTGCTCCAACTTCTTCGAGTAGAAAGGAATCAGAGGGGGACGATTCCTAAGGTGGTGGAGGTGGAAGATGATGATGAAGAAGGAGAAGATGAAAAGTCCCTAGATGGTGAGGCGGCCTTAATTGATTCAACAATAGTTTTTGAGCCTTTGAGGTTTGGTAAAGAAGTAAAGCATGAAAAGTCCCCAGCTTGTGTTCCCAATTTCGAAGTGGGCATTTCAGACCCTACGTCACGTCAGGTTGTGGTAAATATTCCTAAAGGGTTGGATCTTCTGAGTGATTTCTCGATAGCAGCTCAAGTCTTTGAGAGCTTGCTTGGGCCTGAAGAGAAGACGAGGTTAGAGAAATATGACTTGGAAAATTCTTTCACTCAAGTGGTCACCACTATCCTTCAAGTAAGACGAGCATTGTCTTATCCACGTGTCAAGCTCACTTTAGCCCTTATACAAATAATTTTACTAAATACTTTTTATTTTTTGCTTTAACTTGCAGACCTAACCTTTTGCTGTCGGCACCTAGGAAAGGGCAAGCAGCCAAAAGGTTAAGTGTATGACCCATTCCAATGATGTCAAGCGTATGAAATCTGCTATAGACGTGCTTCAAGCCGAGGTAAGTGAGCTCCGATCAATGAATGCACAGCTCCAGGTTGGGAGAACCTCCGTGGCCCTACAACTCAACGAGATTCAACGGGAGAAAAAAGAGAGGGAAGTTTCATTGTCTATTCTTACCATAACTAACAAAAAGCTAATGGAGGAGGTCTCGTTAAAGGCGAACGAATGCTCTCATCTTTACTCGGCCAACAATACCTTGCAAGAAAGGGTGGCCCAACTCGAGGCTGACTTAGCATTGGTTGGTGAGCTGCATGATAAGGACGAGATGGAAAAAGCGCCACTTAAGTCCAGGCTTAACACATTAAGGGTGTGACATAACGCTGATAGATATGCAGCTAAGTTGGAAAGGAATTGGGTGGCCCTAAAGACCCGGGTAAACACCTTTCATGAGATCCGGGACAATGACAGCCTTGATCTTCCATTGGCTATCGCCGAAGCTGAAGCCGCTGCTAATGCTGCGAGAGAAGACCTGGAGCAGGCTCTGTCCAGAAATAAAGAGGATAGCTACAACAGCGAACACTCTGTGGGTGTCTCAGATGAAGTGAGTGAAGACGATGCACCCTCTCCGTCCTCATGCCTTATAGTTTTGTTTTCAAGAACCTTTTAGTCCCTTTGTTATGAAATGGAGACTTCTCTTTATATTTGTGTTTGCATTTTGATTGAATGTTGAGAACCATTTTTAATGATTACAAGTAACGGAATCTTAATGGTTGAAGCCATTTTATATGAACTATGATTAGAAGAACTGATTTCAACTAACTCATTAGCTTTTAATTCATTTTAAAGATTTTTGTCCTGCGTGAAATATATGTTTAACTTTCGAGTTTTGCCCATTATTCTATTTATTTCGAATATCTAGGCATATTTGCTCCTCATTTATTTATCATATCTCAAAACTCAAAGGTGTTTTTCTCTCTTTGTCCTTTCTTTACTCACATATACTCAAACAAAAATTGTTCTCTTTTTATTTTCATTTTGTTTGTATAATACATAGTCCAATCTCATAGAAGAATCATCTTCGTATATTTTTAAGAATTATATAGAAGTAGAGAAAGATTTTCAATATTGTACATATACCATAAGTTTTAATGATCTTTTGAATAAATAAAATTTCTCTATAATACAAATTAATACCTACGTCCTAACTTTTTTTATTTTTTTTTCTTTATTTAGGTTTATCTTAGTACGAATGTTCTAACATTCTCTTTCTTTGTTTTATTTATATAGGCTCGTGTTTGAATTGCTTGTTACCTGAAGTGTTTAATCTTGCGTAACTTAATGTTATACGTAAATTATTACTCTTTGTTGTATGTAGAGACACTTTTTATTTTTTTTGTCAAAGTTTATGATTTGACATCATTTTAATTTTCTTCTCTTATTTTTATCTCTCGATTTGTTGTTATAAGTTCTATTGTGAGTCCTAAAGAATCTATGAGACCGTGCCTATTTTTTCATTATTCAATTGGTTATACAATTTAATTTTATATCACAACACACAAAATATTGAAAAAGAAAAAAACATCAGCATTTAATTTCACACATGGTATAACTTTATGAATCTAGATTACTTTGTTCGATCTATCTCTTGTGACATAGATCTATCTAAATTTGGGATATCTTAAGTGTTTCAATTAAGTTTTTTAACACCTTTTAAAGTTAATCACTATCAAAGAGAACCTAAAGAAATTTGGGTGTTTCTTTTTATTTTGTTTCACACATTTATATTTATTTATTTTAAATTATAAATAAAACTATTTATTCATATCAGTCCTATTAAAATCGTAGATCAATCTTACTTGGACATATTCTATTACACAAATCCTTAAATATACATTTTCTTTAAATCATCAATGATAAGATAATTCTACTTTTGACCTAAAGTACGGGTGAATTGTTGTGAAAAAAAAGGAAATCCTTTAATTTCTTTTTTTAAACCTAAAACGTTTTTAAATGTATCATTTTCTCCCTATTCATCTTTTCCTTTTATCTTCCTATTCTCTTCTGTTTTTGTATTTAAATAATTTAATTATTTTTTCGAGTTCAAATTAATCAAATATTATATGAGTAAGCATGAGTTGGATGACAATAACATTTTTAAATTTTACTATAAATTTTAAATAATAGAATGTCTTAGGTAGAACTAATGGTTTTTTATTCGGAATAATTTATATGTCAAAATATTAATTATAGAAAATTTGAAAAATATAAATCTTAATTGAGTGATCATTTTGAATTTTTCAACAATCTAACATAGATTTTCATGATAGCACAAAACATTAGTAGCATTAGCAACATGTATGTCACGCCCCACCTTGTGAGGCATGATTGGTGCCGGGTGCCCTATTAGGACCTGAACTGTTGAGCTGACTGAGCCTAAGCACCTCTGATGCAGGGTTGACTCTAACTCTAGAATCAAGAAAACAACGGGCTATATAGCGGCTGTAAATACAATCCCCGGCCGACAAGGCCTATAGCCACCTGTGAAAAATAAACAGTTAACCAGAGACAAACAAACATAGGGAGTCCTATGTAGGCCGACAAGGCCACCATGATACCTAGTTATAACTGGAAAGCGAAATCAGATGCTAAACTGAGCTATGACCGGCAAGGCCACCAATCCACAGCTAAACAGGGCCCCACATGACCGATATCATCTAACCACAGGGAAGTAATGCAATCTTCAAGCCTGTAGGAGTAATAAGATGGTTGGGATAGGGCCCCGACCTACCCATACTGTACAAACAAAATAAGTAAACCTCTATCACACAAACTCCGGAAGAAAGGAGCTGATGGCTCTGTACGGCTGACTGGAACTACGAGGGACCTGCTCCTCGTCTATCTGCACCTGCAGGCAAGTGATGCAGCACCCCAGAAGAGGGCGTCAGTACCACACGTACTAAGTATGTAAAGTAGTAACTTTAAATAACTGAAAGTAAGAAATAAAACTAACAGTGACTGAAGTAAAGAAAATGGACTGAAGATTACCGAGGTAGTGAAATCAGGACTAAACAAAACTGTAATAAGGAGGCTAGGGGTCATACCTGAAAAATGAGGCGTCTTACTGTCTAACTAGCAGTAACTAAAGCAAACATAAACCTTACCTGACCCCCATAATCCTAAAAGTACAATCAACACAGAACAACCCACCTGGGCCCCCATTAGCCCTAGTGAGTACACCTCAGTCTATATACCCCTATCCAAGTCATACTGAGTCAACTACCAGCTATAAGTGTCCTGCCGATCCCCTAGGTCTGCAACTGGGCCTGCTGGGCCCCTGACTGTAGCTGTGTCTGAGTCCGGGGGACTCCTGATATCTACACCCTGTGTGTAAGCGCTCGGCGGGGGTGTGTATAAGGCCAACCACGACAATATGAGGATCTGGATCCCCATCTTCGTCCCTTGTGGATGGCATGCTGCTCCGTAGAGCGACGTATCCTCGCCCCTGGCGGGCGGCGACACAACTATTAAGCCTGGGGTGGTCACGGAAGCTATACAAGAATAATCCATCCCAAAATAATACAATTTACGAGTCCCAACTAACAACAACAACTAAACATGATAACATACTCTTGATATGCTTTACTGGGATTCATACTGGACTACTATGCTGAAGAAACTAACTTGCCGAAAGAAAATGCCTTAACATACCTCGATTGCCGGTTTTTGATTAATTGATAGGTTCCAATTAGTATTCAATAGCTCTTCCCAACTGAAATCATGTTACTGGAAAGATAGGACTAGTTTTAACACTAAATTTGACAAAAAGGAAAACTTTATATATAAATATTAACTATATTTCAACTTTATGGAATAGGGTCGAAACCTCATTATTTCTTGAAAATCTAGAAGGGAGAAATGCTTACTTTAATCCTGGGATCCTATTGACACTAGCTTGGAGCAATTTCAACAATTTTGGCTCGACGGGACGATGATTCGCCGGGCGAATTTCATGAAACTAACTCCGTAGAAATGCTCCCTGCAACCTTATACTTCGATACCTGAAGTTAATTCATATTTGTACAGCGTTTAGTGGCGTAATCGGATGATTTTCAATGGTTTCCCTTCGTTCTCACCTCTACTGGTCATGATTATATGAATTATATTCTAACTTCTAAGTGTGAGACCCTTATATACTTAAGGCAACAGACAAGGCAACGTGGCACGCTGCCCAACGCACTAATCCTGCTCCGTGCAATGTTGTCTAACACGGAGGAGTAGCTTTGTGCCACTTTGCCCCTCTGGGCAGCTTGGTTCGGCCTCCTCTCACGAAATCCTAACTTAGCACTCGTTCGGCCTTTCCCCGGACCCTTTCCTCGTACGTATGGAACTCTAAAACACTTAACTAATATACGAATAGGCCGATTAAATGTTAAAAACTTACGGGGTGTAACATCCTCCCCCCTTAAGAACATTCGTCCTCGAATGTTAACTCCTACTTGCAAGAACCTTAACCTTGCAATTACTTACTCTGGAAAATTTTTGGCAGAGTCTCCCCTGTAATATGGACTATCCAAAAACCCTGAAATGTAGAAAAGTCCAATACAAGTACTCCACACAATACTATGACATTCATTTCACAATAGACTGAAGTCAATTATCTCACATATACTGTATGTAATGCAACTTATGAAACAACAACAACAACATACCTCTAGCTGCACAATCTGACTAAGTCTGAAATAACTGAGGATATCTGGTTTTCATATCATCTTCTGCCTCCCAGGTCATCTCCTCTCGGTTCTTATTTCGCCATAACACCTTAACGGAAGCAACATCTTTAGTTCTCAGTCTACGAATCTGCCGATCTAATATGGCTACTGGAGCTTCTTCATAAGCTAACTCCTCAGTGATTTGGACGTCTTTAACTGGGACAATCCGGGAGGGATCTCCTATACACTTCCTAAGCATTGATACGTGAAAAATTGGGTGAACAGATTCTAATTTTGGGTGTAAATCCAATTCATAAGCCACCTGGACTATCCTTCGACGAATCTGATAAGGCCCAATAAACCTCAGGCTAAGCTTGCCTTTCTTACCAAATCTCATCACACCCTTCATCGGTGAAACCTTCAGGAATACCCAGTCACCCACATTAAAATTCTAGGTTTCTTCGCCACACATCAGCATAAGATTTCCAGTGACTCTGAGCTGTCAGTAGACGTTCCCTGATAAGCTTTACTTTCTCTTGTGACTGATGAATAATATCTAGCCCAATCAATGTTGATTCTCCTACTTCAAACTAACCAGCTGGAGACCTACACTTCTGCCCATATAACACTTCATAAGGCGTCATCTGAATTGCTGAATGATAACTGTTATTATAGGCAAATTCAATAAGCAGTACAAGTTCATGCCAGCTGCCTCCAAAATCTAGCACACATGCTCGTAACATATCCTCGAGTGTTTGGATTGTACGTTCTGCCTGCCCATCTGTCTGAGGATGGAAGGATGTGCTCAGGTTAACCTGTGTCCCCAGGCCCCTCTGAAAAGATTGCCAAAACTTAGTTGTAAATTGCGCCCCTCTATCAGAGATAATTGACAATGGAACACCATGCAATCGGACTATTTCCCTAATATACAGCAGAGCATAATCTACGGCTGAAAAGGTAGACCTTACTGACAGAAAGTGAGCTGATTTTGTCAACCTGTCAACAGTTACCCAGATAGAATCATATTTACGCCTGGTACGAGGTAACCCTACTACAAAATCCATATTAACTGCCTCCCATTTCCATAAAGGCATGGCTATATCTTGGTTTCTGATGTTCAGCTTTCACCTGTTGGCAGTTAGGACATTGAGCGATGAATTCTGCTATCCCTTTTTTCATTCCCGGCAACTAGTAAATCTCTTTTACGTCATGGTACATTTTTGTCGAACCTGGATGGAGAGAGTAATGGGCATAGTGTACCTCGTCCATAATTTGTTGGCAAATCCCTGCCACGTCTGGAACGTAGAGGCGATACCTATATCTCAAAACTCCATCCTCGGCTACATGGAAAATTATTCACTTTCCCTCGCTGGACCCTATTTCTGAGCTGAACCAGGCTAGGATCTTTATACTGCCGTTATTTCACTTCCACAACCCATGATGACACTGCGGTATTCTGGATTACCGCTCCATTGTCTCCTGATTCTACTATACGAACGGCTAAACTGGCTAGCTGATGCAATTCTCTGGCCAATTCCTGCCGCTCAGGCTGTAAATATGCCAGGCTTCCCATGGATTTGTGGCTAAGGGCATCTGCTACAACATTGACCCTTCCTGGGTGATATAAAATATTCACATCATAATCCTTTAACAACTCCAACCAATGACGCTGTCACAGAGTCAACTCTTTCTGGGTAAAAGTATACTGCAGGCTTTTATGATCAGTGAAAATATCTACATGGACTCCATACAGGTAGTGTCTCCATATTTTCAAGGCATGAATCACTGCGGCTAACTTCAGGTCATGGATAGGGTAGTTCTTATCATGCTTCCTCAGCTGCCTAGAAGCATAGGTAATCACTTTATATGCTGCATCAAAACACATCCTAACCCAACACCCGAAGCGTCACAATAGACTGCATAGCCCTATGTTCCTTTTGGCAACGCTAGCACCGGTGCCGATGTCAATCTGTCTTTCAGTTCCTGAAAGCTCTGCTCACATGCCTCAGTCCAATAGAATTTTGCTGCCTTCTGCGTCAGTTTGGTTAAAGGTGTTGCTAAAGTGGAAAATCCTTCCACGAACCTTCTGTAATACCCCGCTAACCCCAGGAAACTACGTACCTCGGTTGGAGTGGTAGGTCTAGGCCATGTTTTCACTGCCTCTATCTTCTGCGTATCTACTGGTATACCAGCATTTGACACAATATGGCCCAAGAAGGCTACTAAATTCAGCCAAAATTTAGAAAATTTTGCATATAGCTGGCGATCTCTGAGAATTTGGAGCACTGTCCGTAGATGATCCTGGTGATCTGCTTGTGAGCGAGAATACACCAGAATATCATCGATAAATACTATCACGAACAAGTCCAGGTATGGTCTGAAAACGTTGTTCATCAGGTCCATGAACACTGCTGGGGCGTTTGTTAGTCCGAAGGACGTGACTAGAAATTCAAAGTGGCCATATCTGGTCTTGAAGGCAGTCTTTGGAATATCTCTTTCATGAACCCGGACCTGACGATATCCTGATCTTAAGTCAATCTTTGAAAAATACCTCGCTCCCTGTAGCTGATCAAACAAATCATCTATTTTGGGAAGCGGGTACTTATTTTTGATAGTGACTTTATTCAGTTGCCTATAATCTACACACACACTGAGGGAGCCGTCCTTCTTTCTCACAAACAGAACTGGCGTACCCCATGGTAAGGTACTCGCCCTGATAAAGCCCTTGTCTAGCAAATCCTTCAATTCTTCCTTTAGTTCTTTGAGTTCAGCAGGAGCCATCCGATATGGAGGAATAGATATAGGCTGAGTGCCTGGTAACAGATCGACTGCAAAATCCATTTCCCTTTTGGGGGGAATACCAGGAAGCTCATCTGAAAATACGTCGGGAAATTCATTAACCACTAGAATAGACTGAAGGGTTGGAGGCTCTACCTGAACATCCTGAACTCTGACAATATGATAAATGCACCCTTTTTCTATCAATTTTCTCACCCGAAGATAGGAAATAAACCTATCTTTTGGTGTGGCTGTACTACCTTTCCACTCCCGTACTGCCTCCCCTGGAAAATGGAATCGGAAAATCTTGGTCCAACATTCTACATTGGCGTAGCATGGAGCTAACCAATCCATACCCATAATAGCATCGAAATAAACCATTTCTAGTTCTATCAAGTCTGTCGTAGTCTGGCGACTGGCAACCTCTATTGTACACCCCTGATAGACCCTTTTGGATATAATAGAGTTACCAACGGGTGTAGACACTGAGAAAGGTCGCCGAAGCAATTCTGGCATAATACTAAACTTTCGAGCCACTAACGGTGTTAAATAGGACAAGGTGGATCCTGGATCTATCAACACATAAGCAGGATGAGAGCAAATGTTCAGCATACGTGTCACAATATCTGGTGACGACGCTGACTCCTGTCACCCTGGTAGTGTATAAGTACAGTCTGGGCCAGCACCTGAATTGGAGGCCCCTGATCTGCCTCGGCCTCTACTGGCTGAAACTGAGGGCCTACGCCCTGCTGGGGATGCTGGAACTCGTGATCCTGCTAAGGACCTATCCTGTCGATCCCAGTCACCCTGACCGTAACTGGACAATTCCTCATCTGGTGACCCTCCTGTCCACATGTAGCATGCTGTGGAACCATACCTATATGCTCCAAAGTGTCGTCGACTGCAAATAGGGCAAAGTGGTATTGTAAACCCACTCTGCTCTACTCCCCTCTGCTATTGTGAACCTACTGCTTGCGAACCTTCATCGGGCTCTAGCTGCCCTTGATGAGTAGAACTGCTCCTCTTCCGCTATGGTGGAAGCGGGGGTCTAGGCGGCTCTCTGATAACCGTGGCCTAGGTCCTCCCTGGGATTCCTCCTGTAATTCACCCGGTCTATCCCTGCGATGCTGCTCCTGACTTGTCCTCCTAATCTCCCATTGTCGTTGTCTGATACCCTCAATATTCTGAGCAAAAGCCTGCGCATGGGCGATATCCATATCCTCTCGCAGTGTGGCTGTGATGCAGGTCTCAACATATTTTGGGTTCATCCTTATAATAAAGCGGTGTACCCTAGCTGGCATTGTGTCCACTAAGGTTGGCGCATATCGAGCCAAGGAATCAAACCGAATGGCATATTCCCGAACACTCATCGACCCCTGCTCCAAGTGTAGGAACTAATCAACTCGGACCTGTCGAATCACCCGCGGTAGGTAATGATCCAAGAAAGCCTCTGAGAAGCTGGGCCAGGTTGGAGGGGAAACATCTCTCCCTCGGGACCTCTCCTATCTCTCATACCACAGTACAACTATGTCCCGTAGCCGGAATACCACAAACTCAACTAACTATGTGGGTGTAGCATGCATCACCCTGAAAATCCTCTGCATCTGGTCTAAGAAGTCCTGAGGGTCCTCGGTCCGATCTGTCCCTGTGAATTGCGGGGGACTTAGTGTCTAGGAACTCTCGGACCCTCGAGTTACCAGGCCCTCCTATGGATTCTGCAACTGTAGGTGGCACTGGCTGGCATTGAGCAGCCATCATCTGTGCTAGCATAACCACCGCGCTCCTGACCTCCTGGTCAGATGGTACGGGTATAGAAACTGTCGGAGGCGGTGCTGTCACACCGGCCGTCCTAAGCGACTCTTGACGTGGTGGAGATTGCTGGGGAGGTCGAGATGATACCTCCATACCATCACACCGGCCATCCCAAGTGGCTCCTGACGTGGTGGAGATTGCTGGGGAGGTTGAGATGATACCTCCGTATCATCCTCAGATCGGGCCAATTCTGACCGAGGCTGAGGCACCCTGCTGGTGCCCTCTCCTGCTGCTACATCTAACCTCCTGCCTGTCGTAGGGTGTCGCTGGTCTGACATTTCTCTATAAACAAAAGAGTATAATGAGCTTAGAGACTCAACCCTATACTGTATCATTCTATAGCACGATTGAACAAGAAGAAAGAGTAACCATCCTATCATGCCTTGCAGCCTCCTGCCT
The DNA here is from genome assembly GCA_035772735.1 of Datura wrightii. Lineage (NCBI taxonomy): Eukaryota > Viridiplantae > Streptophyta > Magnoliopsida > Solanales > Solanaceae > Datura > Datura wrightii. Next base: position 177,242,131 of record JASDFA010000001.1, on the reverse strand, counting down.
AGAGTATGTGGTGCACAACACATCCATAGACAAGACGCTACTTAGCACAGCTTGTAGACTCCCTGGGATACGACCTGCTCTTATACCAAGTTTGTCACGCCCCACCTTGGGAGGCATGACTACTGTCTGGTGCCCTACTAGGACCTGAACTGCTGAGCTGATTGAGCCTAAGCACCTCTGGTGCAGAGCTGACTCTAACTCTAGAATCAAGAAAACAATGGGCTATATAGTGGCTGTAAATATAACCCCCGACCGCCAAGGCCTATACCCATCTGTGAAAAATAAACAACTAACTAGAGACAAACAAACATAGGGAGTCCTATGCGGGCCGACAAGGCCACCATGATACCTAGTTATAACTGGAAAGCGAAATTAGATGCTAAACTGAGCTATTACCGACAAGGCTACCAATCAACAGCTAAACAAGGCCCCACACGGCCGATATCATCTAACCACAGGGAAGTAATGCAATCTACAAGACTCTAGGAGTAATAAGATGGCAGGGACAGGGCCCCAACCTACCCATACTGTACAAACAAAATAAGTAAACCTCTATCACACAAGCTTTGGAAGAAAGAAGCTGATGGCTCTGTACGGCTGACTGGAACTACGAGGGACCTGCTCCTCATCTATCTGCACCTGCGGCACGTAATACAACATCACAGAAGAGGGCGGCAGTACCACAGGTACTGAGTATGTAAAGCAGTAACTTTAAATAACTGAAAGTAAGAAATAGAACTAAAAGCGACTGAAGTAAAGAAAATGGACTGAAGATGACTGAGGTAGTGAAATCAGGACTAAACATAACTGTAATAAGGAGGGTAGGGGTCATACCTGACAAATGAGGCATCTTACTGTCTAACTAGCAGTAACTAAAGCAAACATAAACCTTACCTGGCCCCCATAAGCCGAAAAGTACAATCAACACAGAACAACCCACCTGGGCCCCCATTAGCCCTAGTGAGTTCACCTCATCTATATACCCCTATCCAAGTCATAATGAGTCAACTACCAGATAAGCATCCTACCGATCCCCTGGGTCTGTAACTGGGCCAGCTCGGCCCCTGACTGTAGTTGTGTATAAGTCTGGAGGACTCTTGATATCTACAACCCAGGCGTAAGCGCTCAGCGGGGGTGTGTATAAGGCCAACCACGGCAATATGAGGATCGAGATCCCCATCTTCATCCCTTGCGGACGGCATGCCTCTCCGTAGAGCGACGTATCCTCGCCCCTGGCGGGCGGCGACCAGCTATACAGGTATAATCCAGCCCAAAATAATACAATTTACGAGTCTCAACTGACAACAACAACTAAACATGATAACATACTCCTGACATGCTTTACTGGGATCATACTAGACTACTATGCTGAAGAAACTAACTTGCCGAAAGAAAATGCCTTAACATACCTCGATTACCGATTTTTGATTAACCGATAAGTTCCAATTAGTATTCAATAGCTCTTCCCAACTGAAATCCTATTACTGGAAAGATAGGACTAGTTTTAACATTAAATTTGGCAAAAAGGAAAACTTTATATATAAATATTAACTATATTCCAACTTTACGGAACACGGTCGAAACATCGTTATTTCTCAAAAATCTAGAAGGGAGAAATGCCTACTTTAAGCCTGGGACGTATTGAAACTAGCTTGGAGCAATTTCAACAACTTTGGCTTGGTGGGATGACGATTCGCCGGGCGAATTTCATGAAACTAACTCCGTAGAAATGCTCCCTGCAGCCTTATACTTCGATACCCGAAGTTAATTCGCATTTGGACGGCGTTTAGCGGCGTAATAGGATGATTTACAATGGTTTCCCTTCGTTCTCACCTCTGCTGGTCGTGATTATATGAATTATATTCTAACTTCTAAGTGTGAGACCCTTATATACTTAAGGAAGCAGACAAGGCAACGTGGCACGCTGCCCAACACGCTGATCCTGCTCTGTGCCACGTTGGCTAACGCGGAGGAGCAGCTCCGTGCCACTATGCCCGTTTGGGCAGCTTGGTTCGACCTCCTCTCGCGGAATCCCGACTTAGCACTCGTTCGGCCTTTCCCCAGGCCCTTTCCTCGTATGTATGGCACTCTAAAACACTTAACCAACATACGAATAGACCAATTAAATTTTAAAAACTTACGGGGTGTAACAATGTAGTAACATAAATATATGCTAAAAATATTTAACTCTCCATCATAATCTTTTGTGCGAAATATAAATTTTAAAAACTTGTTTGTTTGTGTGATATTTTTTTATTTTCTCGATTAATCTTTTCTAAAAATTTAGATCTTAACACATCTTTTCAATCAACATAGTGCAAGAACAATTCTTAATCAATTGGTACAATACTCCAAGATATGTTTATTACAAATTATACTCCATGCTACAAAACCTGTATATTTTCACTATCATAATAATTAAATTGCATGATACTAGTAAATCTTTTTCTCTATTTTCTGACCCTTAATTTATTATATATAAAACCCTTGAAAGAATGTCATCAAGTCAAGGAAATTTATCTTAGAGCACAACTAATAATGAAGGAAATGACTCATCTTTTGATGCAATAGATTCACCACATGCTATTGTATCTATTTATCCTCCCCCGCAACAACACCGAAATCAACTTCTCTTTGGTTCCGCATAGCTAGGCTCCAAATTGTCATACTTGTACTATAATTTATTCATTCTTTAATTTTATAATTAATAAATACAAATTATTAACTTTTGAAATACTTAAATATTTTGTCTAAATTAATAAATATAATTATAAGCTAATATTTTGTACATTCATTCAGTTACGTTCAAAGAAACCAAAACCCAAAAGATTATCAGGTCTCACAAAAAAAGTTACAAAAAAATATCACGATGAAGATGTCATAAGGAACACTGTGTGTAACAAGGTAGGTACTTGACTTATTTCATTTTTCAATGTCATGCCCCACCTTGGGAGGCATGTATGACACCTAATACCACACTAGGATCTGGGCTGACCTGGTTGGGCATAGGCACCTATGGTGCCTACCAACAACTCAAAATCAGGAAAACAAACTGCTATATCTCGGTTGTAAACACAGCCTTGGGCCGACAAGGCCACGCAACACCTGTAAAAGAAAGCAGCTAACCTAGCCAACAAAACAAAAAAAGGGATCCTATGCGGGCCAACAAGACCACCATGCTGTCTAGTTATAACAGAATGAAAACAGGTAACTGTACTAGTCCCCACACGACTAACATACAAAGCATAGCTAATCTAGGCCCCACATGGCCAACACAAATCGCTAATTGAAGACTGTAGTCTGCAAGCCTCTAGGAGTGAGAATATTGGTCGGGACAGGGTCCCTACCCACCCAAATGCTAAACAAATAGAAGATAGATAAACCTTTACAACTTGGCAACTTTGAACAAAAGGAGCTGGCCGAACTGCTGACTCTGAACAGCTGCTAGGAGATCCTGAAACCTTTCTGTCTAAACCTGTAGGCTAGTATGCAGTGTCCCATAGTTGGGCATCAGTATAATATATATCAAATATGTAAGGCATTAATGAAAAGCTAAATAAACGCTAATAAAGAACTACAAGTGAATAACAGAAAGGGGCAGAAATTAACCTGACCTGCATCTAGTAAACACTACACATATATGAGCTAAGACTGTACAACTATACATTCATTAGCTATAACTAGATGCCAAGAATACAAACAAGAACATAACCTAGCCCCCATAAGCCTGGAAGGTACAACCAGCACAAAATAATCCGTCCGGGGCCCCCATAAGCCCTGGCGAGCACACTTCAATCTATATACCCCTAACATGGTCAATATGAGTCAACCAGTAACTATAGCCAACCTACCTGGCCCCTGGGTTTGCAATTGAGCCGCTATACTCCTGTAGCTGTGTCTGAGCTCGGAGGGCTCCTGTAACTGCACCATAGGCACATAAGGCTCAAAGAGGGTCAGTGATGCTGCTGCGGCATAAAAATAGAAGTCTATCCATGGATGGACTGTAGTATGGACCTTAGGCATGAGTATAGTCCCTTGGGACAATGGAACGATCCATATAGCCTCGAAGGTGATGACACAACTAGTAACCCTGAGGTTGGTCAACGGAAGGCTATCCTAGGTGGGATCAATCCCAATTGGTATACTACATCTTAGTCTCATCCTAGCCACTCAAAAAGCGTATCTGGATCTTAAGGCCTAACGCGACCACTACTCGCCCCTAGAATAATCTACATAGCTATTAATAGGCACACGGATCAAAGGATCCTGATAGTGATTGTAATCTCTAACAGTCTAGACTGGATAGGGTGACATCTGGAGCGATGTCATGACCTGAATGTAGACCCAGATCGCAATACAGGACAAGGAGCCTTGAGAGACTCCAAATTGACCCATGGCATGAACATACGTCTAACTCAATCAATAGCGCAGAATACTCAACATAGTAACATAGAGAAAGCATAATCATGCCATACATAGAAAACGAAATGCACATTGTATATGACAGCTGAATACTACATATAGCCTAAAAGCCTCTAACATATCTGATGGGTTGATAGGACAACACCCCTAACTAACCTAACAAGTCAAGAAAACTGAACGTAAAGGGATAACTGATATCAAATAGTCCTCGGGGAATGAGGACTCACCAATGAACTGGATGTTAACTCCGGGAACAAGCTAATGACGGTGCTGGGTCTGAAGATCAGAGCCTGTATCATGAAATGATACAACATAGAGTATGCGGTCAGCACGTGGAATGTACCGAGTATGCAAGGTAAGTAAAACGGACATTCAAAATACATAAAAGTTCATAAGAGTAGGACAACATGCTCATAACATAAATATCATAATGTAACATAAGACTCAAGATTTTAAAAACATAAAATCAATCATAATCATAATAATAAGAGAAAAGCTTCATTAAACGTAACTTGAGCCAAAAACGTATGAACATAACCATGCATAAATCATGAGGAACAATGGGAGGAATCGTCATAACCGACACCATCATGGTAGAGCCTTACATAATGCCCCAACTATCTCACTCAAGTGGTCAGAGTCGTCCTAGGCTTGCCAGGAAAGGGACATACATTATGTGATATCACAAAAGAGGGGATCCATTAACATTGTAATGTATCAACATGAACCTACAGTGGCACGTAGTTATGAGACACTGTCATAGTCCTTTGAACGCCAGGTTACGCGGTGCTAGACAATGCTCCAAGAAACATGCACATTAGGCTTGTAAGTAAATCATAAACATCATTCATGAGATTCATGTTCAAATAAACATTAACATCATTGATCTGCATTTACATACATGTTTAACCATGAATCAAGGGCCCATTAATCGGCCAATGTCATAAACTCATCAATAATGAAATCCATATCATAAATCATAAATCATGCTTGAACATGTGAGCATTGCCCAATACTTTAATATGCTTGAAATACTCAATTCAATTGAAAACATGATTATAAACATGGGTAACTTGAAAACATATTTTTCATCATTAATACCTCGTCATACATGTATATTCACCATAAATCTCAACTTTCATAAACTTCTCATAAATGGGCATTTTCAATTTTGTAAAGCTTGAGACATGATTTTAATTAAAACAATGTAAAACTTGCCCATGAATCATATTCAATAATAAAATCTCATTTAGATCATACCCATGCAGAGGATTAGAAATTTCGTGCATTGGGTTAGAACCCCATAGAATCAACATAGGAACTTCATGATTTTTGAGAGAGATTGGACATGGATGTGAACGGATTCACCCATTCATAACCCTATATACCTAGGAGAGATTAGATTTTACCACTCCTTGATTGCCCAATGAAGAATTGAAGAATACTTGAAGGAGAATGAGCTTGATCACCTCTTTAACTCTTTATCTTTGCATGCATGAGTAAGAATGTACTAAAATGAATTTACACTCTTAAAACTCGTCATTCATAGCTTAAAATGATGTAGTTTAGGTATTAGGATACATAGAAATTATGAAAAAACCCTTACTAAACTCGCAGAAAATAACTGACTGCCAGTCCTAACGAGGGACTGGACGATTTGGTCTGTTCAGATTCCATGTCTTCTCTAGGCGATTCCTAGCGTCCTGGGTAGGTGTTCACGATAGCCTGAACCTGAGTATCTATACGAGTAGGCTGGGGTGTTGGGCCCACATCCAACTGCTAATAAGGTTCCCTCCTTAGGATACCCACGAGTCTATCTAACTTGTATAACTGAAATTACTTCCTAGGAGACCTGTATGAAAAGCACTAAGTCGACTGAAACTAACAGTCACTGGTAGTAGCTAACAAGATGGCAAGCTGTCAATCAGTTCATTCGGCAATCCTAGTGCCGCTGACTCTAAGATTTTGACCATCCTATCCAAATTCTAGCCTTGGAAGCGTCAAGCTACGCCAACGGCCTCTGGGAGAGCTTTCCTGACAATACAGACCCCAAGATGAAAATTATATCGCGCTTGGCGCCCTATCTGTCCAACATACTAACTCAGGCCCAAAAGCTACCCCTAAACTTCTAAGGCCTTGGCATGACATCAAAACATCAGAATTCTATTAATGTAGTTAACAGAAGAACGGAGGAGTTTCTATAATGCTCCTTGCATGAGTCATACTTAACATACTCTTTCCTGACAAGGGATACTGTAATATACATTCAAAATGTCCTTTAGCAACTAACCACAATATATCTATAATCATATTCTACTGATAGCAGTTAATCACAATATATATAATCCTTATCAACTAGCAGCAGCTAATTACAATGTATAGGATCATTGTCTCCATTCAAGAACATAGGTCGTATCATTATATGATGAGAATAACTTGCCAAAGGGATAAGTCTTAACATACCTTGAATGCTGACTTTTGTTCATCCGAATAGTTTCCACCCTGGAGCTAGCAATTCCACTCACTTGCAGCCTTTACCCTTAGAGAATAAAGCTATTTCAATAGTAGGAGTTAGTATACAGCGATATCTTTAGATATTAATATTAACTATAATTCAACTCTATTTAAATCGGCTAAAAACTCACAATTTATTGAGAGTTTAGAAGAGGAAAATGCTTACCTATTGCCTGTGGCCATTTAGGACTCAGTTTGGAGTAATTCTGACAATCTTGACTTGGTGGGGTTCCGGTATGTCGAGTGAATTTCCATGAAATAACTCCACAAGGATACTCGTTACCCGAAGTTAATTTGCATTTGGATGGAGTTTGACGGCATAATTTGATGAAAAATGGAGGAAACCTACGTTACTCTCTCTTTTTCAGCCGAGGGAAATATGTTACAAATGTCCAACTCAAGTCAAGGAGTCCTTATATATATTATTGAGGCAGTGGGCTATGGGGCGCGGCACGCCTCCCGTAGCTCCAAGAGTCAGGTGCAATGCACCGGGCTGATGGCGCAGCATGGTGCCCAATGCGCGTAGCCTCCGACCCTGATCTCCTGCTCGCTTGACTCCATGCTCGTCCGTTCATTCCTCGAGCCTTTTTCTGTATGTGTCATACACTAAAACTCTCGACATACGTACGAATGCATAAGTTAAATGGTAGAACATGCAGAGTGTAACATGCAACACCAAATAATCATTACAAAAAATAAATTAACAATAAAATATATCAATATTCTATTGTTAAATATGTCTTGTTCCTAACATTCATCTTCCACATTCTTGACAAACAACTCACCAACACCTCCTTCTAATTATAAAGAGTGGCCTGAAGAAGAAATTGTATAATCAAAACATCGAAGGGGAAAAGCCCCTATAAATGAACCTTTGGAGCAAGCTGATGAAAAGGTGCTTGCTGCTGACATCCTTCTCTGGATCCTTATCTTTTTCGGAAATTCTCAAGGTGATGACCACAGGAAGTCGATGGATAGATATGAATCTTTGATACGAGAGAAAGAACTTCCTCGAATCATGTTAGACTATGAGTAGAGCTCCGATGTAGATGTAACTATTGTGCACAAGGATACTTGGATTACCCATCACATCGATCATCTCTCCCTAATTTACTGTACCCCTTCACTATTGGTTTTGGGCTCCCAGTTCTAAAGTCATAGAGGAGTTTTGCCGCTGGCATTAGATTTTCTTTTAGGCTTAACTTGCTCTCAAGTTTGGCGACTGGTAGCATGCATAAAACATTTGGCTAACATGGACGAAGTGGATTTTTTTAGGAACACTTAATACACCTATACTCCCTGCGATTGTTCTAGGGAGGCGTCATTTATTTAACTCCCCTAGGTAGAATGAGCTTGGTTACCAACACGGAGGATGACTTTGACCAGGGATGGTATGAGCGATTTGTGATTTTTCTCGCCGAATAACTGCACCGGCTAATTCTTCTCTCATTCCCAAAATCATGGAGGCCTAATGTTAAGATCCTTGAATTATGTTTTTCACCTTTTGAATTCTTTGCTTCTCCTATTTCACTCTTCACAAAGTATGTTAATATCTATAGCTTATCGGGTCACGCCTATTACACCCCAAAATTTTTTTTGATGATTATTTGATGGTTATATGTCATATTAAGGGAATTATGGGTTGTATGTTGTCCGTAGGTGAGGAGGAAAACATGTGCAAAGGAAAAAACGAAGAGTATGTGAAGATTGTAAATAAATATCAACTTTAAATGGTCATATCTCCAAACATATTATGATCTAGAAGTATCATAACCTATCAAATGAAAGGTATTTGAGTCTAATTTACAGTGAAAAAAACCGCTCGTCATTCGGAGTTTGGAGTAAAAAGTTATGTCTGTTTGAAGATAGCACTATCGGCTAGGAAAGCGCCCAGGCGCGTAGGCGCCGAGACAGGCAGGCAGCAGGCGCGTGCGAGATAGAGAGGGCATGTCGCACAGGCGCCGCACGCGGGCGCCGCCCATACCATGGTCAGCCCGCCTATATGAAGTAAAATTGAGCTAGAAAGCTCATTTCTACTTTGTTTTAGTTGATTTTTTTTTCAGAATTCAGAGAATTCAAAGCCCTATCACATGGTGAAAATATATCTCAGGTAAGAAACTTCACTCTTGTCTCTTTTGGGCTTTGAAAAGAGAACCTTGGAAGAAAGTCATGGCTTGTTATTGTCTTGTGGTTGATTGTGGTATTGCTTTGTTTTTAGATGATTCTAGGCAGAGTAAATAATAGGAGTTTACTCCTACTTTAGCTAATAACATCTCCAAGAAAGGGTAAGTAATTCCCTTTTCGATTTCTTTAAGTTTATGAGGTTATAACTTGGAGAATGCTATAGTATGGTGTTGTTTCTTTGTGTGTTTTTGTGGCATGTTGCTGCTCAATTTTTCCAGAACTTTGGTGAAGTGAAGTTGCTGCTTGTTGTGTTTGTAAATTGGACTTGGAAGGAGCCTTAAGGAGTAAGCTTGAAAGGAAGATTTTCGGCAAAGTTAGAGTCGACGTGCCAAGGTATGTAAAGGCGTCCCTTTCCTTTTTTTTCAAGCACGAAACTAAGTTACTGAAAGGATCAATATTTCTATGTTTTTAAAATCATATTGAGGCATGTATGATCCTTTCCAAAGGGTTGGAAATACTTGGTATAAAGCTTGAACCATTAAGAATGGTTGAAGCAAATAAATATGAAGCGAAAGGCGTAATTTGTATACGATTGTTGTCGTAGTTCTAAATCGAGTTTGAAGTCCCCTTAACGTGGGCACCGTGAGCTGGTCCTTTGCAGTATATTGTATATGTGATGTTGAATATATGTTAAGATCTGGTCACTTAGTGAAATTGGTAGGAAATGCTAAGACGACGACATGTAATTGAACTTAAGCTAAGAAGATTGAGGGTAAACGAGCTTATTGAAATGAAATTTTAATAATATTATTAATCCCTCCTATATTTTAAAGTGCTTAAGGTAAAAAGTAGATTTTATGTTTTTTCTCTTTAAATCTAAGCAAGCGGTACGTAGCGAATAAGCTAAATCAATACATGTTAACGGGGAAAGCATGACTAAGTTGTCAATTAGGCAAAGAGGTAAGTGTGTATAAGAATTAATAGAATAGTGAACACGAGGGTAAAGACTTGAGTGTAAAGTGAATAATTTTTGGCAAAGAAGTTAAGATGAATAAGGAAATTAGAGCTAAATATTGTTAAATTAGACGATACGGGTTACGATTGTGAATGAGGTAGGCAACAGCTAGGAAGATTAACCCTGTTCTAAAGACATTTAGCAAAAGAGTTATAAATTAAGTTGTTTATGTTCAATATGTGTTACGTTGATGAATAGCCACTAAAGTGTTAACCTTCTATGAAATAATTAGAGTTGAACGTTTGCAAAATAGTAACTTAAGTTGAGAAGCTCTCTGCTATACCCCTAAACAATTATGTTAAGTTATCTATTCTAAGTGTTGAAATTTTCTACCATGTCTAAAAAGGGTAAACCTAGGATCTTTTAAGTCACTTATGATTATGTAAGATTTCTTAAGCTCCGCAGATAATTGCAAAGTTATATAAGTCAATCCAGCATCACCAGAATTACGGCTATATATATTTATTTTCCTATAAGGAATCACTTAGAGAGTTACTCACGAGTTCCCAAGTTATAGAGCTCCAAGTCTCATATCCTTAAGTTATGTTTTTACGTCCCTAATTTATGTTGAAACGTGCTAGCTGATCTAAGAAGTTTTTGAGAGATCATATTTTGAGAATTATGCTAATTTCTCAGTCAAGTATCTGATGTTGTATAGAAGTCTAAGAACTCAAATCTTTATATGTCTTTCCAGTAAGAAGTCTTGATGTATATGATTTTCATGTTATAACATACAGTTGAAATCTTTCAGTTATATTCAAGTCATGCATCTTTATGTTTAGCTCTTGTTGAGTTCTCAGTTGAATTTCCTAAATCCAAAGGAGAGATTCTCCCATGTACCAATGTTCCTAATGTCTAAATAAGTATAAGTGCAGGCTATGATAATGATCAGTTAATCTCATAACGTTGAATACCATGAAGTCTCCTGGAGGTCACCCAGTTAACTAAATACGAGTTACACATTATATAGAAGTCTTATATGTTGTATTTCTGTAGTTCAGTTCTCAGCTCTATGTATATGACAAATAACTCCAAGTTCCTAGTTATAATTTTCATGTTTTCCTGCAAATAATTCAAATGAATTAAGAATTATATGTGCTTATCTACATGATAAATTTCGCAATGAAATTTCAGCGTATAGTTGTCGATACAGGTAAAGAAACCACCTGGTTGGCAGTATATAATTGTAGTTCCCAAATGTTAAAGAATTGTGTAGAAATGAGCTATATGTGTTTCTATCCAAGTAATATGTTAAATTGGTAGGATTATTTGTAGGCACATTATTTGTAAGCCTACAAAAGTTCTTATGTTGTCTAAACCTCTTGAAGGTCCTTCAAGTAACTGAGTCAACATGTTCATGTATAATTTGACAGCTTTACGTGATATATATGTAGATTTTCTAGCTTTACATGATATGGGTGCTCACTTGCATTTATGGGTTATGAAAGAGGCCTATTCCGACCACAGATTTAACATTTTTCATTTATATGCCATACGTGTTAAATTGACTCAATATAAGCCATATCAGCCCTATTTATGATTACGATTGAGAATTATTTTTATTTTACCCCGGTGTGGTACATCGGCTGGAGATATTTTTATTTTACCCCAGTGTGGTACATCGGCTAGAGGTATTTTTATTTTACCCCGATGTGGTACATCGGCTGGAGATATTTTTATTTTACCCCGGTGTGGTATATCGGCTGGAGATATTTTTATTTTACCTTAGTGTGGTACATAGGCCAGAGATATTTTTATTTTATCCCGGTGTGGTACATCGGCGGGAGATATTTTTATTTTACCCCAGTGTGATACGTCGGCTTAAGATATTTTTATTTTTCCCTGATATGGTACACCGGCTAGACGAATTTTATATATGGATTTATGGTTGGCTGGTTGCTGGCATGACAGTTATAGTTTTTCTTGTGCATTACTTGGTTGCGTTTGCACTTCAATATTGACTTATTGTCAAGTTTCAGTTCCAAGATTCCAAGTTGTTACTATTTCTTATTTTTGGCTCAGTTATCATTGCTATCTTACATGTTTACAGTTTTTTGCCTTACATACCAGTACATTTCATTCGTACTGATGTCCCTTCGCCTGGGGACCTGCGTTCGTGCTGCAGGTGCATGTAGAGGTCGGGATTGCCAGTTGCAGTAGCAGTTCATGAGATTAGTAGATGTGTTGGTATGCTCCTTTCTTTCTGGAGCTAAGACTGGTTTTGTTTTAGTTAGAGTTTTAAGATGCAGTTATGGGTAGGTCAGAGCTCTGTTCTGACCATCAGTCAGTTTACTCTTTAAAGGCTTTGTGGAGTTAGTATGTACAATGGTTTTCAGTTTGTGGCCTTGTCGGATTTTTGTTGTTTAGTTTAGCATACTCATAGCCTTGTTTGCATTTCATCTGTTTACCCTGTATTGTTGAGACATTATGGGTCCAATTTGTGCTTCAGTTGATTGTGATAGGTGGTCTGGATGGCCTAAGTGTTCCGGGTACAGATGTCATATAGTCGGCTTCCCAGTTAGTCAGGTATGGGGAGCTAGTTGCGCCCTCCCTCCAGTTATGGGGCGTGACAACACCCATTACTATTCCCGTTATTGATGATTTGGTGAGGGCGATTTTGTATGTTTTCACCAAAGAAGTAGGGCAAGAAAATCCAATTTCCCCTCGCAGTCTAGGATAAAAACCATGGTAAGTGTATACAGGATTACTTAATTTTATTTTATAATCGCGATGTCTTTTCTTAATTTTGAAGATTTATGCAGGTTTATATTGTAAAATGCCAGTGTTGGGTTGCCTCCATCAGTTGGGGCTGCCAGTACCAACATTCATAGTATCGCGGCTGGCTCATTTCAAGTAGAAGCTGTGGGATTTCCTGTTATACAACACCCCCTTCCCAAAGAGTGAAGGGTTCCGGATCTTACCAAGTCTAGCATGGAAGGGATGACTTCCCCTTTGATCCATGTGTTTGAGTAGAAATGATTCATATGGGAATAATGCTTGTGGTGGTGGAGGTGAAAGATAATGAAGGAGAAGGACAAGACGACAAGTCCCCAATTGGTGAGGTGATCTTAGTCGAGTCAATGACTAACTTTAAGCCTTTGGGCATTAGTGAGCAAGCTCCAACCAATGGTTTGAAGACATTTGGAGGATTATCAAGTGAGACCTTAGTCGAGTCAATGACTAACTTTAAGCCTTTGGGCATTAGTGAGAGAGTTCCAACCAGTGGTTTGAAGACATTTGGAGGGTTATCAAGTGATCAAGAGATGATGGAGCTGGCAAGTATGACCGTGATTGGCTCTTGTGTTCCTGATTTAGAAGTGGATCTTTCAGACCCTACACCACGTCGTGTTGTTGTATGAATTTCTATAAGGGTGGATCTTTTGAGATATTTCTCAATGATAGCTCAACTCTTCAGGTGCTTTCTTGGGCCTCAGGAGAATGCGAGGTTAGAGGATCATGACTTGAACAATGAATTCACTCAACTAATCACCTCTATTGTTGAACTACCAATCCCTCTCTTGCCTGTACTTTCAATTTTTGAACGATCGATATTGAGTTTGCATCCTGATACATATGATTACCATTTGATAAAAGATCGCTTATGAGTTAAAGTGTCTCTTTGGTTGACCGGTGAGTGCTAGGAATTCCATGACATGGTTAGAGGGAGTTTTGATAGAAATTTTTTCTTCACTTTCTTATATATAGAAATTATTGCTTCTTACTAGACAGATGTTCGACACAAAAAAGAAAATGCATCATTCCATTATAGGTTATTTATCATAACAATATCTAGTCCCTTGTGGGAATCCTAACTAGTCTATTTTATGACTGTTGATGAAATTGTTTATTTTGTATTTGACACCCATCTCCTCTAAAATATTTCTTATATGTTAGTGTATTTATGGAAAATATGTTTGATAGGTTTAGGAACATCACAAATAAAGCAATTTTTAGTAATGTTGATTCCAATAAAATATAGATAATTACAGGTGGAAAGCCTACCATGATTACACAGCTAAAGGAGGTATTTTAATTTATTGGGGAAGTTTAGCTGCCAAATCCAATTAAAGCATTTACTTGTTATCATCTTACATATATTTTTCTCCTCTGATGAAGAGGTAAACCAATCTCATAGCTAGAGTACCTTATGAGATTGAAAACCAGGTGGCCACATCAGGCTTATTTGGGTTATTGGATATGTATGAGTAGTTGGTATGGTTGGTTATGATATCAGGTAGGCATAGGATAGAGTGTTTAACCTCTATGTTCCATCACTGGCAAACATATCCTTCACAGACATTGAATATATATTTTTTCCTAATTGTGGCAAGATTAGGTAACCATCTATCATCTAAAAAGATGCCGCGGTGTCTCCTAGTACCCAATTTAAATATGTTTTTGCATATTTCCATTCATATACTAGGTTCATCCAAATCCTGCAATGGATTTCTTTTTCTAGTTTGGTATGATTAGTTATAGATCCCTCTTTAATGCACTTCTTTATTAAAGTTGATGCCCAAAGAGAATTTCTTGTTTTTAGAAGCCTGCTAGACTAATTTAGCAAGTAGAGACATGTTTTTAACCTTATATTAATTTTTAACTTTCATAATGTATTCTTCAATATAACTACTTAATGAGAATTTTGTAGAAAATCACAGTATAGAGTAAGAGTAAGGCTAGCATATTGAAGCTTGAACAACTGCTAATACACGAAGTAAGCCTACTTATATAGGCTGTGCAACAGGTGCTGCTTTGTGTTTGTGTACAAGTGTGCTTCAGCTTTCATAGTTGTACTAGTACTCATGTAAACTATGACTAGTTTTAGGTATACTCATACTAGGATACTAATACTACAGCCAACATAAGGGATCCTACTTATAGTACAATTACAACACATCTATACAACCTTAATAGCCTTAATCTGTTAACAAAACTAACTAAAAAATTAACTAACTAACTGACTTTACCAGCACTTCCCCTCAAGCTAGTGAGAGGTGGATCAACCACTCCTAGCTTGCTTTTGAAACTAGCAAACTACTGCTTTGTAAGCGTCTTGGTATGTATATCAGCCAGCTGATCTTGTGACTTGACAAAGTGTGTGATGGATTGTCCGCTAGCCACCTTTTCTCGAATAAAATGATAGTCCATTTCCATATGTTTGGTCCTAGCATGTAAGACTGGATTCACAGTCATGTAGAGTGCATTGAGATTATCACAAAACAGGATAGGTGTTGTGAATTGATTCCAATATCTCTAAGAATATATGTTATCCAGGTAATCTTAGCTGCAGTAGAGGCCAGTGCTCGATACTCAACTTCAGCACTTGATATTGCAATTATATGTTGTTTCTTGGATGCCCATGAGACACAGTTAGCACCTAAGTAGATGGAATATCTTGCAGTGGATCTCCTTGTTATTGGACAACCTCCCCAATCTGCATCAGAGTAACCATACAACCTTAGAGGTGATTTGACAATACGTTTGAGGCCAAGTTGGACTGTCCCTTTAACATATCTAAGGATCCTTTTTATAGCTTGAAAGTGCTCAGTAGTTGGAGTCTGTAAGAACTGAGTTGTGAGATTTACTACATTAGTTATATCAGGCCTAGTCAGAGTAAGGTACTGGAGACTACCAACAATACTTCTATAGGTTGCAGCATTAGTGAGAATCCCTTGGGCATACTGCAGACCATGCTTCTATGGAATTAGTGTACTTACTGATCTGGCCAAGTCCATATCAGTCTTCTTAAGCAGCTCAGTGGCATACTTACTATGATTCAGATGAATACCTCCATCAAAATATGTGACTTCTATCCCAAAGAAGAAATGTACAGGTCTAAGGTCCTTCATTGCAAACTCCTTTCCAAGTGTTGTGATTATGTATTGAATATAGGCAGGGGAACTTCCTGTACTAACTATATCATCTACATATAAAAGAAGCAAGATAGTTCCTTTCTTACAATGAAGAACAAATAGAGAGGAGCCTGCTCTATTGCACTTGAATCCTAGATGCAATGGGTATAAGTTAAACCTTTCAAACCAGGCTATAGGTGCCTGTTTAAGACCATACAAAGCTTTCTTCAATAAGCACACATGCTTAGGATATTTTGGATGAATGAAACCTGGTGGTTAAGTCATATAGACCTCTTTTTGCAGATGTCTTTGCAGAAAAGCATGTTTGACATCAAGTTGCCTAATTGGCTAGTGTAAGCTAACAACTATGGACAATACCACTCCAATAGCAGTAGCTTTAATAACAGGACTAAAGGTTTCTTCAAAGTCAACTCCTTCTAGTTGATAATATCCTTTGGCAACTAACCTATCCTTGTGTCTTTCCACAGAACCATCTAACTTTAGCTTAGTCTTGAACACTCATCTTGAGCCAACCACATTCATATCAGATGTTCTAGGAACCAAGATCCAAGTTTGATTGTCATTTAGGGAATCAACTTCTTCCTTCATTGCTGCATACCAGTGTGGAGTGCTGAGTGCTTGATCCATAGTTCTTTGCGCATATTCTTTTAATCCCTTTGTTTCTACTAGAGAGGTGTGAGTTATGGGTGCATTCCTTGTCTTCAATCTAGTCATCATGTGATGTCCTTCTGTAGTATGTTGTGTCTTCATTGCCTCAGTTGTTCTACTGCTTAGCTATTCAGAACTTCCATTTTTTGAGTTGAACCATCTTGACTGATCAGCTTCTAGATGTATTCCATTTGGATTACACACTAATACTGATTTAGTAGCATCTGGGCTCTCCATAACTTCTCGAGAGTGATACTCAGCAGGATTATCACCCTTATCATCTGAATCATTTCCACTGTCTGAACTACTTTCCTCATGTGAATTATCTCCATTATCTGAACTGCTTTCCACATGTGCATTTCTTTGATCATCATGGTGTTGAAATTTAGTGTGTGCAAGGGAATGAGCTGCAACATATTCTCCACTATCTGACACATCCATGTTGGCAGTTGTAGAAGTTACTTCCCCTGAATGTGTGGTATCACTGCTTGGTGACTTATCCTGCAAATTTGAGAAAACTCCAGAAAAGTGGCAAGATGAGAGGTAGTAGTTGGAGAATGTTGTTCTGATTGCACATAAAGAAGAAAATGCTCATCAAAGATCACATGTCTAGATATGAAGACCTTTCTAGTGGATGGTTGGTAGCATCTGTAACCTTTGTGTAGACTACTATAACAAATGAACACACAAGGATAAGTTTTTGGTGCAAACTTAGTTTCACCCTTGAGGTGTGTATAACATCTACAGCCAAATACTTTCAAGTTGTTATAATCTGGAGATGCTCCATGTAGTTTGACAAAGGGGATGCCATTCTTTAGTACCTTAGATGGTAGTCTGTTTATCAAGAATACAGCAGTAAAGAAAGCTTCTATCAATAGAAACAAAGGCAGTTTGGCATGGAAAAGTAGTGTCAAACTAGTTTATACTATGTGTCTATGTTTCCTTTCAGAGATTTCATTCTGTTCAGGAGTATTAGGACGTGGTAGCTGTCTAATGTTCCACAATTGTCCAAGTGATTGATGAACTTGTTACTAGTAAATTCTCCCCCTCCATCACATTAAAACACCTTAGTTGGTTTTGAAAACTGCTTTTCAACCATTCTCCGGAACTTAAGGAAACTTTAAAGAAACTCATACTTCTTCTTTAGTGGATACAATCAGGTGTACCTTGTACTGCCATCTACAAACAATGCATAATATCTCATATGTTGGGAAGATTCAATAGGAGTTGGTCCCCAAAGATCACAATGAATTTTAAGCAAAGGTTCAAACTCAATTTTATTTCTCAATGCAAAAGGAAGTTTACAACTTTTTCCAAACTAGCAGCTAGTACAAATTCTAGGCACTTTATTCCAACTCTCAACATCTATATATTTATTTTTATCTAAACATTGTAAAGACTTAAAACTAGGATTACCTAATCTAGCATGCTAAAGACAATATGTCTTCTTCTAGTTTGCTCCTGTCAAGGCATATATATTATTGTTTTCCAGTGCATAGAGTCCTCCTTTCTTAGTTCCTCTGGCCAGCTGTTTCCCTGGCTTCTTGTCCTTAAAAAAAATTACTTTCATCAAACTCAATAGTACATGTATTATCTTTTGCAAGTTTACTGATAGACAGTAGATTCTTTTTAATCTCAAACCGAAATTTCCTTAATCTTCAAGCCTAATTTTACTGTATTCCCAACATGTGTGATATTTAGATGTGAACCATTACCAACAATTATCTGATCAGTTTCATTATAATCCTTAAAGTTAGAAATATTACCTGTGTTATTGCTCATGTGATTGGTTGCTCTAGAGTCCACATACATGTCATTATCCTCTACTATTGTACCTTGTAAGTTGACTGCTGCTAAGTCTTGTGGGAGGTCCTCTGTGGCCTGGTATGAGTAGTCCCACCTGTAGAAACACTTGAGAGCTATATGATTATTCCTACCACATATTTCATAAGCTTGAGAGTATGGCTGCTTATCCTTCACCTGGTTTGGACTTGACATATTTGCTCCTTGCATATTCTTACTGTTCTGAGAATAGTTTCTTTGTCCAGCAGGTTTGAAGCCTCTTCGTCTTTAATTGTAGTTTGAGTTTCCTCTATCTTGATTATAGTTGCCTCTACTTCTTCCTTTGCCTCTTTGTGCAGAAAAGGCCATATTATGGTTTTCCCGTGGCAGCTCTTCATCATCTTCTCCCATATCAAATCCTCTAAAGGCATTGACAAGCTGATTTAGTGTGGGATAAGGTGTTTTTTCCAACATGACAGTTCTGAAGGTCCTGTACTTAGGACCTAACCCTCTAGCAAAATTGATCACTTTGTTATTATCCTCCTCATCAACAGGTTTGTGTATGGCTGCCAAACCATCACATATTCCCTTGAACGCCTTCTGATAATCATCAAGCTTTTTGGATCCTAGTTTGATGTTTTGGAGTTGTTGTTTGAGTTGAAATTCTTTGTCTTGAGTTGCCTGAAGTTATGCTTCCTCCAAACATTCTCACATCTCCTTGGCTGTAGTACAACCAACAATGAGATACATACTCTCCTCTGCCATAGTGCTTGATATCCATGTTCTCAGCAACACATCTTTTTCTTCCCAGTAAATATCCAAGTCTTCATGTTCCTTCTCTGCATTGTCCTTTTTTTCTCCATCATCAGCTGTTTTAGTCTTCTTTGTTGGTTTCTCTTCCTTGATCAGACTGGTTACTTTCACGACTTGCATAAGCTACATAATCTGAGTTCTCCAGATCAAGTAGTTGGTAGGCTTAAGATTTATTGGACAAGCAACAATGAGGTGATGAAGACAGGAGGCTGATAGTGACATAGGTATTGTGTTTGACGCCATTATTTAGGGATTTTGGGATGGTTAAAGGTGCAACTTCTAGCATGTCTTTAATGCTCTGATACCATGTAGAAAATTACAGTATAGAGGAAGAGTAATTCCAGTATATTGAAGCTTGAGCAACTGCTAATACACGAAGTAGAAGCCTACTTATATAGGCTGTGCAACAAGTGCTGCTTTGTGCTTGTGTACAAGTGTGCTTCAGCTTTCATAGTTCTACTAGAACTCATGTAAACTATGACTAGTTTGAGGTATACTCATACTAGGATACTAATACAACAGCCAACATAAAGGAGCCTACTTATACTATAATTACAACACATCTATACAGCCTTAATAGCCTTAATTTGTTAGCAAAACTGACTAACAAATTAACTGACTAACTGACATCACTAACAAATTTGAGAATGATAGAAATTGATAATCAAGAATTAATTACACTAGTTTCTATTTTTCTTTTCTTGTGGATAACTAGTTCAACAATATTATCGATAGTGCTAATAGCAACTTCTTACTAATAACATGTTAGTTAATCACTAGTTAGCTCAATCATTATTATCAAGAAAAAGTCTAATTTGAAGTGAAAAAGTTATATTAATAATGATATCAGAGATTATCACTTCCTCAATATTAGAGAGTCTATATTGTTGACACTTCTTTTTTCATTAGTCATTAAAACTACGTTATATATTATAACCCACGGGAGTGTTAACAATACCCTTCAAAATTTAATTTCAAATCTATACAGTATATTCTACTTGATTTGAAATGTTATGTTAAATTATTTTTCTATAACTAATTTACCTTATTTGAAATATATCTATAATTTTTCCTAGATTTATGAAGTCATATTTTACTCATATTATAATTATTTTATTTTTATTTATGGATGTTCTGGAACTACTTAAGAAGTTGCCAAAAAAAAAAATATATCAATCTTTTAAATTAACTTTTTTCTTCTTATTCTTTTTCCTTTACCATAACATAATTAGTAAGAAATTAAATAAGGGTGTTTCTTTGTTATCCATTTTTCACATTTGAAGGTTTCATTAGTCCTATAAATAGGCAGATGTGCTCCTTAATTATTCATCATATCTCAAGACTCAATAGTTCTTTCTTGTCCTTTCAATACTCATATATACTCTAGCAAAAAATTTTTTGTCTTTTTGTTTCTTCACTTTATTTGTGTGATTCACCCTTCAATCTCATAAATGAAT
The DNA here is from genome assembly GCA_035772735.1 of Datura wrightii. Taxonomy (NCBI): domain Eukaryota; kingdom Viridiplantae; phylum Streptophyta; class Magnoliopsida; order Solanales; family Solanaceae; genus Datura; species Datura wrightii. Next base: position 177,221,483 of record JASDFA010000001.1, on the reverse strand, counting down.
TATCTTTGCATATTTGTAAAAACTATAAAGAAATAGAGAAAGATTTTCAATCATGTACATATAGCATAGGTTTTATTGATTTTTAATTGAATAAAATTTCTCCATAATATAAATTAATACCTATATCCTAAATTTTTTATTTTATTTTTTCTTTATTTGTGTGTACCTTGATGCATATATTCTAACATTTTTTTGCTTCATATAGGTCTCTATTGGAATTGATTGCTACTGATGTATTTGATCTGATGCAACTTAACATTATACATGAATTATAACTCTTTTTTGTATGTAGAGACACTTTTATTTCCTTTAAATTATTTGTCAAAGTTTATGATTCGAGTATCACTTTCCTTCTCTTATTTTTATCTCTCAATATTTTGTTACAAGTTCACCTGTGGATCCTAAAAAAATCTATAGAACCATGTATATATTTTCCTAATCCAATAGATTATATAATTCAAATCTTGTTTTGCAACATATAGAATATTGTAAAGGGAAAAAACCTTAGTATTTAATTCCATACATGGACTAAATTAATAAATCTATGTTACTTGTTTTGATGTATCTCTTGTGACACAGACTTGTTAAAATTTGAGATATCATAAGTGTGAATGTTTGGATTTTTAACACCTTTTAAAGATAATCACACTCAAAGAGAATCTATGGCCTCATTTGTTTTGATTAAGATTAAATGTCTGAATCTGAATGCACATCTGAATGCTTAAGATATTTTCTTTAGATCTGAACACTGAATGATTAAAACTGTTTATTTTCAACAACTTCATGTGCATAATTTATTTATTTATAAATATATGAAATATATAATTCACATAAAAAGTAATTAAATATTAAAAAATATCAATTTAATAAAATAGTTTTATTATACTAAAATACTTATGTTTGTTAGTGATAGTGGAGATGATTTGTTGTGGTGATGGTTGTAATAATTGGTGTTAGCAGCTAGTGATGGTGGTGGTGATAGATGCTATTGATTTTTATGGTAATAGTTGTGATGATGGAGGTAGTTGGTGCGGTAATGTGTGACATGATGGTGGAGGTTGGTAGTGGTGGTTGTGATGGTGAAGTTGGTTGATATTAGTAGTTGGCGGTGTTGATAGTGATGGCTGAAGAATGTGTGGTGGTTTGATGATGTGTTAGTAGCAGTTGGTAGAGGTATTAGTTGTGATGGTGGAGGTGGTTGGTAGTAGGGATTGGCCATAGTGATGGTAGTGGCTAATAGTAGTGGTAAGGTGGCGGTGGTGGTGACAGTGAATGTAATTATAATGATGGAAGCGGAATGTATGATAAAGACTGACATTAGTGGTTGACAGTAATGGTGATTTTTAGTGGTCATTATGATGGCAGCAACAATTGGCAATAGTAATGGTGGTTAATAATGGTGGAAGAGGTGATTGGTGGTGGATTTGATGACAGAGGTGGTGGATGTGATAACAAAGGTGGTTAATGGTTGAGGAAGATGTTTGTGGACAGAGTGATAGTGAAAATTATCTACATAAACATACTTTTTAATGATATTAAGACTTTATTTTAGATCTTAATAATTAAGGCCTATTCAGACCAAATAAGTGCTTAAATTTAATTAAAATAAATGCACTTAATGAGCTAAGATCTCAATCATTTAAATTCAGATCTCCATTAAGTACAAACAAATATGGCCTAAATAAATTAGGGTGTTTCTCTTGATTTTGTTTCATACATTTCTATTTATTTATTTTAACTTGTAAATGAAATTATTTACTCATATCAATCGTGTTAAAAAGCATTGATCAATCTTACTTGGACATATTCTATTCTAGCAAGTCCTTAAATATGCATCTTTTTAAATTATTAATAATGAGGTAGTTCTACTTGTGACCTAAACTAGGGTGAGTGGCTATCGTCAAAAAAAGAAAAGCTTTTAGTTACTTTTCTTAAACCTAAAAAGATTTTCAGATCTATCATTTTCTCCCCATTCATCTTTTCTTTTATCTTTCTAATCTCTTCTCTTTCCTCCACTGACTAAATGGTAATGTATGTCCTAATGATTATTATAATACTTATTACAGTTAAGCGATTTAGAGGCAACTTTTTTTGCATAACAAAAATAGTTCCTATTTTGTCTGTTTTTTTACTCGAAATCAACAATGGTTAAACTGTATGGTGCACAAAAAAGTTAGCATGTAGCATCCTAAAGCCCTTTGTAGCGAACAAGTATGCCACTTGATTCTTCTCTCTGAAGAAATGTTTGATTTGGGGAGCGGGGGGAGGTGGATGGGAGGGTTCCCTAGCCTCTAAAGTAGCTCCCTGTAAATAAATAAATAATTGTACAAGCAGGGTAAATCTTGATCAATATAATTAATGATTTCTTTATAGATTCCAAAGGCATTAGCCCAACACTATCAGCTAGTTTTAAACCCTGAAATAAGAAAATAATTCGGATTTAATAGCGTTAGAACGGGCTCCACTTTTATTTCATTGGCAGAAATAATTCATTTCATTCAGGTCTTTGAGAAACCACAAAATTTTAATTGAGAATCAATAATAGCTAGACAAGATATGTATATATCACAACAAATTGTGAGATAAAGAGTAGATGAATCTTATCCCCTCGAACACTCATTCCTTTCATACAAATAAGACATGAAATACACTAACCTATCGTATCCCTTATCACACCTCCAATCCTTCCCTTACCCGTACTTTCTATTGTTGAACTATTGGTGCTAAGTTTATATCATGATAAAAGTGGTTCTCATTTGATAAAGATTGGCTTTGGCTTAGAGTTTTCCTTTTGTTGACCTGTGAGTTCTACGAATTCCATTATAATTTATTTTTTTTTAAAAAAAGGAAAAGCCTCATGCCATTGTAGGTTATTTTTCACAAAAATATCTAGTCCCTGAGGAATCCTAACTAGTCTAGTTCCTGATTATTCACAAAATTATTTATTTTGTATATGACACTCAACTCCTCCCAATGTTTTCTTATGTGTTAGTGCATTCAAGGATCATATGTTAGATAGTTTCAAGAACATCATAGAGAAAATAAACGTAATGTTATTTTCAATAAATTATAGATAATGACGGTGGGAAGTCTATCATAATTACAATGCCAAAAAAGGTATTTTAATTTGTTGGGGCTGTGTAGCTACTAAATTCAATTAAAGTATTTACTTGTTATCATCTGGTACATAATTTTTTCCTCTAAAGAAGTGATATTTCGATCTCGTGGTTAGAGTACCTTGAGCTTGAAAATCAAGTGGCCACATCATGCTTATTTAGGCTATAGAACATGTATGTGCATTTGATAAGGTTGGTTATGTTATTAGGTGACCCATAGCATCGAGTTTTTAACCTTTGTAACAACACTGGTCAACATATCCTTCACCTATATTAAATATTCATTTGAAGCTAAAGCTCCTTTATTTTTTCCCTGATTGTTGCATGATTAGGTAACCATCTGTCATTCCAAAAGAATGTTGTGTCCTCTCCTAGTAGCCAGGTTCAAACTTCTTTTTGCATATTTTCATTCCTTTACTAGGTTCTTTCAAATCCTGCTATGATTTTTTTTTTGCTTTGATATGATTGGTTGTGGATACATTTTTGGTGTCCGAAGAGAATTCTTGTTTTTAAGCAATTTAGCAAGTAGAACTGTGCTTTTAACTTAATATCAATTATGATTTTCATTAAGTGTTATTCAGTATAACTAATAACTACTTAATGAGATTTTGAAAAGGATAGAAATTGATAATCAAGAATTAATTATACTAGTTTCTATTTTTCTTTTCTATAGTGGACAAGTACTTCAACAATATTGTCGATAGTGCTAATGGCATCTTCTTACTAATGGCATGTTAGTTAATCACTAATTGGCTCAATCATTATTACTAAGAAAAAACCTAATTTGAAGTGAAAAAGATATTTTATTGGAACTAAATCAAGATTAATAAATCAAAATCATTTAGAATTTGATATTTGTTATTTATTTAATTCATGTCTAGTTAGGATCTATTTGTCGAATTCATATTGAAATATATTTTCTAGTCCTAGTCTAATTTGATATATTAATATTATAATTAGGGGTGCTCCGTCACATATTCTCTTGTGATGAGATTTAAGAGTTTATGAGTTATTGAAAAAAGTTTCCTACCTCTTCTCTCTTGCTTGATAAATTTCTTTTATATAGTTATTATTGGGTATTTCAATGGTGCTTATATTATTCTGTTGAATATTTTTACTTCCTTCAAATTTGTATTACATCTTGTGTGATGATAGAAGAAGTAAGAAAAAAATATAAATAATATTTTAAAGATGTTTAACATGAAAAAAGTTAAATCGATTTTGGGTCTTGTTAAACAGAAATTGAAGCCAACTAAATATGACACCAACAATTTTGTGATGCCATATATTTTTAAAAATTGATGGAGAATCAAAGGTACTTGACTTCAACGAGCTCAAGTTTGAAGATCTTGGTTTAAGGGAGGTTATGTTGGAACTAAACCAAGATTAGTAATCCAAAATAATTTCGAATTTCATATTTGGTATTTATTTAATTCATGTCTTATTAGGATTTATTTGTCGAATTCATACTAGTCCTAGTCTAATTTGATTTATTATTATTATAAATGGGGATATTCTGTCAGATATTCTCTTGTAGTGAGATTTAAGAGTTATTGAATAAAGCCTCCTACCTCTTCTATCTAGTTTGATAATTTTTTCTATATAGTCATTGTTGCGTCTTTCACTTGTGTCTATATTATTCTGCTGAATATTTTTTTCCATCATATATTAGTAATGATCTCAGATATTATCATTTCCTCGAGATTACATGAGTCTACACTATTGACATCGCCTTTCTCTGAAGGTCTCATAGTCCTGTAAATATAGGCATATTTGCTCCTCATTTCTTCACCGTATCTCATGACTCAAAAATGCTTTCCTCTATTTGTCCTTTCATTACTCATATATACCTAGTAATATTTCCTCTTTTTATTTTATTTACTAGTAAAAGTATCTACGCTTCGCGCAGTCATTTGAAACCACTGACTTTATGAAATAATACTTTTATAAATTTAATCAAAGTAAAATAAATAGATTAAACAATAAATATGCATGCAAAATAACTTTATAAATTAAATAAATAACAAATATAAATTTATTTCTTTCAATTCGCACTAACACTTTCCCTTTTTATAGTATCAAGCCATAAAAATACGATACTACAATATGAAGAAAATCTATCAACCTTTAGAACTACAATAATATATACCTTACATATGAAATTACATAGTAACAAACGTTAATTGAGAAAAAGAAAATGATAGTAACATATTATCATTCATCCTTGAATCAATCATCTTTGATTTTATTTTATTATTTAGCCTTTTGCTTTTTGAAAGTGTTAATATTTGAAATTTTAGAAGAATCAAATAGATGTCAACGTGAAATATTAAATTCTTTTAATAAATAAATAATTATTGGTAAAAGGAATAATAGAAAGGTGGAAAAAAAAGGTGAATAGATATTCTAGTTTTAACTTAATATTTCCTTATAGAAAGTCCACTCCTCCCTTTTGCATTATATATATCATTTAAATGCTTTTCCATTTAAATGGCCCAAAAGAAATTATTAAAATAAAAAATAAAAGGGAGTATATGTCATGATTGCACAAAAAATCAACTAATTATATATATCTAAAAGGAAAACATATTTCAATAAATTAATAAGTTCCTTAGGTGCTTTATAATAAATCAGGATACCAAAGTGATAGGGTTCAATTTAAAACTATACTTTTATTCCAATTTTATTCCAGAAATACACATATATTACTTTAAGAAACATTTATAACTTGCAGTTTAACTTGAAAATCTATCAACACTTCTCTGCTGAATGTGAGAAAATAATTTATTGTATAGTAAATAAAAATCAAATTTACGTACAAATGAAATAGGCGAACAACCGAACCCTTAATTCATATTAAGTCCCGTTTATGATATGTCAAATGGTACTTACAAGTTGAAAAATTTCAACCGCATAAATGTTTTAACCAACAAAATAAGAACTACAATATGAGTATTCGTCTCAACAACTTGAAATGAATGCTTTACTCTAAGACGTAATGTGGTTTACCCTTTTCTAGATTACATGCACAGCTAGAGTTTACTATATACTATACCTGGATTCAATTATGTTGTATTTTTATGGCTTGATAGGTCTTGGGACTATAAAAGTTTCACTCTAATCATGTTCCTAAATGGGTCATCCGACACAACATCTTGAAATCATGTCAAAATTTTGTTACATCTCGTCTTCTTGTCATGGCTCATTGAGCATATCAAAGGCTGATAAGATTTTTAAGGTCTTTACATTTTTACCATAGGCATACCAAATTTGAATTTATTTTCAAGAGATATCAATATAGATCTTTAAAGAAAATTCTGATTGTACCTTCAGCAATTTCAGTAGCGAAAACTCAGCACAAATGCTCAATTAGCATATACTTCAGATATCAATTCATAGGTCAAAATAAATGATATTGACCTTCAATGTATCTCCTACCACCATTACACCAAAAAAAAATACAAATCATTATAGAAAAAAATTAGATAACCAGAAACTGTAGACTAATACATGCGACAATACAAGTATACATAGAATTAGAGGAGGAACGTTCACTATTCTAAAATAAGAAGGAAAAATCATTTGATTGTGATTTTTCTGGATGGACCTTAGCTATCTATATTTTATGTAATCCTATTTAATGATAAATATTTGCTTCTATATTCATGTCCAGGGTAAAAAAAATTGAGTAATAGACACAATCTCTTATTATACCTTTAACAGGCTTCTTATCGTTTAAAAGCAGATGTAAATAATTGTTAGCTACAGTAATAGAAATGTGACTCCTGCATACTGCAGTAGCGAAATCATATAGATGATTAAAAATATCTAACCTTTAAACAGAATTAGATCAGTCTCTTCCAAAAATAAAACTCAATAATAGCAACAAAAGCAACTATATAGAGAGATCAGATCTAAAAAAATCAACAAATTATCAAAATCACTAACTCAACAACTGAAGGTTCAAAAAATCAGCTCAATACAAAAAAAAAAGATAATTTTTTAAAAAATAGCCGAAATAGATATATAAAGGACATAAAACTTCTACAAATCGGTTGTAGAAGCCAAAAGAGAGAAAAGAATTGAACCCCAATAAAAATCTTTAAAAGTCATCATAGCTTTCTTCTTCTTCTTTTTTTCTTGTGTTTTATAAGATCTTCTCTAATCTTTTTGCCCCTTTATAGTCTTAGATTGGAGATATTTGCTTTAACTTTTAAAAACCAAATTAACTCAATTTATGAGAGGTATAAAGTAAGGTTAAATAAAATAAAGAAAGATTATAAACAAATTTCAATACCTTGGTGAAATAATGAAACAATAAGAATACTCTTATACTTTTAAATGTAAAATTTGATGAATAGCTCTGTGACCCTCATGAATGTTGGCTGTAACTTGATCACTGGTAACCTCTGTAAAATTCAATACAATATGAAAATTCAATCAAAAAATGCTTGATTTTTTGGTTAAAAAAATTTATTTTTACTCTACAAATGTTAAGAATACCAGCAAGTTATACAAATATAGCATTGACACAAATCAAGTAGGTTTGAAATATAGAAATACAATGGAGATCTCATCTCCAAGAACTTAATTATACTAACAACATATTTTTTTTATAGGGATAAAAAACGATACAGAAAGTACACCACATGCAATTTTCAACTTGCTAGAAGATTAAAAGAAGAACTTTATAGCTTCTCCATTTGAAAAAACTATAGAAAATCTGAGATTTTCTCAAGTTTAAGCTAATAAATCGGTAAGTGCTATTAGTCATAACTCAAGGAAACAACTTCAATGCGGAATACTATTTTTGGTTGGTCATTCAGAACCTCTTAAAAAGAGAAGCAACATAACAATTCAGTGACATGTTCATTTCAAGGGTAAAACATCTTATTGATATATGTAAATCTTTTTTCCAATACAAATGTCAATAACAAGGAGCATATCAAAATTGAACTGGTAGTAAGAATTTAATACAAATGTGTAAAAGGAACTTGGTGACCAATGATATACGAAAATATCAAGAGTTCACTCCAGATAATATTTTCAATAAAAATATTAGCATGTATAGTTCATGTGACTCCTTTATAAAGCAAGATTAGAACTTTTCTGTTGTATGTGTGTGTTGTTCAACATCAAAGTTTAAGGACATAACATCTTACATCAAAATAACTGCAGTGACAAAGTTCACACAAAATTATTATTCTTTTCCTTCTTTGGTAAGTGCAATTGAAGACCAAGTACACAAACATAGAGAGTTATATGGAGTATTAGTATTTTTAGATAAATAAGTTTTCGAGAAATTAGAGGAAGAGACGCAATTTTTAGGATTAGTAAAAGTGGATTTTGATTTTTTTAAAAATAGAAATGTCAGAAAAAAAATAACTTAGCTTATTTTTGTTGCTTTTCTAATAAGAGGAACAAAAGAATTCTCTCGTATAATGATAAGTGATAGGTCCAATATAATACCATAAGTATTTGATTTCATAGTTCATTCCATTTTGTGCAGCTGATAAAGAAAAAAAGAGATGAAAGTGTAGAGAATGTTATGAAATTTTATCATCCCATTAATGTATTACAATGGGATAAAACTGTAAATCTTTTTGTTCTTACTCTTTTTTATTCATTTTTGAAAATAAAGGCGGCTCAAAGTTGTAACCAAAAGCTTTACTTGCTTATATATAAATTATTAGTGTTTTAAAAATTTAAAAGTTTTATTTTGGTTTTCAAAATTAAGCCAACATTGGGCGAGTCTTGGGGTAACTATAAAAGTTATCATCGTATGACCAGGTTATAGGTTCAAGTTACAAAACAGCCTCTTGCAATAATGTAAAGTAATATTGCATAAATAAGACCCAATTTGATCTGATTCTTCCCCCGAACATACTCATAGCGTGTTCTCAATGCACTGACCTGTTCTTTTCAAGGTTAAACCAAAGGTCACGTGCTATATAATTACCAACAAATATTATATGGAATAAGATTGATAACCAAGTATGTCTGTATTTTTAATGATAGACAATAGAAATAATTATTATATTTATTATGAAAGTGATTGGTAAGTAGTTGCAGGTATGCAATATCTCATTAGTTTTCGAGAGGAGAGACTCATATTCTTACCCTTAAAAGAAAGTGTAGAACTTATCCTGAAACTGCTTTAAGCATTTAATTATTTTAATTCTAAGTACGTTGACAAAACTAAAAAAACACTCCATGTTATTCTTAAATACATAATTATTGTTAGGACTGTCCAAACTCCTAAACATCTCCAACTCATTCTGTGGTTGCAGCTAGCAGAAACAGAAGGGAGGAAGAACCTGAAACTTTTATATGTCAAAACTTACATCTTATTTTCCTAAAATTCCAACAAAACATGTTCTACTAAAATCCTTCAAGTGTAAGAATGTATTTTTTGTATATTTCATGAAAGATTAAATGAATCTCATAAATAGACAGAAAATTAACCAAAAGATGTATTTTTTAAATTATGAAATAAACCTAAATGTAGAAGAAATTCGAGAATATAAATTTAAAGATACATGAAACATCAAATAAATATTTTTTTTAAAAAAAACTAAAAATCGCAAAAAGAGAAAAGAGAAGATTTACCTTGGCGGCGAGGAGTAAATTTGCGCAATATCCCTAACCGAGAAGAATAATCTTTATCCCTTAGATTATCCTCTATTGAGGTAATAATTCCTAAATTAAATTTAATATTATAGCCAAGTTTCGTTTCATAGAATAATATTGATAACCAAGTCTGACTGTCTTTCCGATTATAGACCATAAAACAAAGTTTCTTTCTTTGCTACAACTGATAAAAATTATTGTTTTAGACAATGCATATGTAGAAAGCCTATTTGGTTCTGGTAGTTACTTTATTATATTTATTATGAAAGTGGTTGGTAAGCATTGGCCAGTATGTAATATCTCATTAATTTTCAAGGGAGAGACTCATGTTCTTCTCCTTATAAAAAAATATAGAACTTATCATGAAACTATTTTAAGCATCTAATTATTCTAATTCTAATTTCCTTGACAAAACTCAAAAGAAACACTCTTTATTCTTAAATACATAACTATTGTTAGGACTGTCCAAACTCCTAAAGGACACCAACTCATTGTGTGGTTGTAGTCTAGTAGAAACAGAAGGGTGGAAGACCTGAAACATTTGTATGTCAAAACTTTGTGTCTTATTTTCCTAAAATTTCAACAGAAGAGGTGTTACTAAAATCCTTCAAGTGTAAGAATGTATTTTTTGTATATTTTGTTAATGATTAAACTAATCTCATAAATTGGCAACAAATTAACCAAAATAAACTAAAAATCGCAAAAAAAGAAAAGAGAAGATTTACCTTGGTGGCGAGGAGTAAATTTGGCAAAATCCCTAATCAAGAAGAATAATCCTTGTCTCTTATCCTCTATTGAGGTAATAATTCCAAAAATAAATTTAATGTTATAACCAAGTTTCATTTCATGGAATAAGATTGATAACCAAGTCTGACTGTCTTTCCAATGATAGACAATAAATAATTATTATATTTATTATGAAAGTGGTTGGTAAGTATTGGCCAGTATATAATATCTCATTAATTTTCAAGAGAGCTCATGTTCTTATCCTTATAAAAAGTGTAGAACTTGTCATGAAACTGTTTTTAAGCATCTAATTATTCTAATTCTAAGTACCTTGACAAAACTCTAAAGAAACACTCCTTTTTATTCTTAAATACATAATTATTATTAGGACTGTCAAAACTCCTAAATGACTCCAACTCATGGTGTGATTGCAATCTACAAGAAACAGAAGAGTGGAAGAACCTAAAACTTTTGTATTTCAAATCTCCGCGTCTTATTTTCCTAAAATTCGAACATAAGAGGTGTTACTAAAATCTTTCAAGTGTAAGAATATAATTTCTGTATAACTTTTTAAAGATTAAATTAATATCATAAATAGGCAACAAATTAACCGAAAGATGCATTATTTTAGTATGTCATAAACCCAAATCAACCAGGAATTTGAGAATATAAATTTAAAAATACATGAAACATCAACTAACATTTTTTTTAAAAAAAAGTAAAAACTGTAAAAAGAGAAAAAAGAAGATTTACCTTGGTAGCGAGGAGTAAATTTGGGCAGAATCCCTAAACGAGAAGAATAATCTTTATTCTTTATGCTTTGTTGAGGTAGTAATTCCTAAAATAAATTTAATATTATAGCCAAGTTTCATTTCAACTTTTTTCTACTACACTATATATTCCTCCATTAATATAAAAGGAATTGGAAGAAGATACATGAAACACCAACTAAACATACAAGAAAAGCTAAAAATCACAAAAAGATAAAAGAGAAGATCTACCTCGGTGGCGAGGAGTAAATTTGGACAGAATCCCTAATCTAGAAGAATAATCCTTGTCCCCTATTCTCTGTTGAGGTAGTAATCTCTAAAATAAACTCAATGTTACAACCAAGTTTGTTTGAACTTCTTTCTACTGCACTAATATTCCTCCTTTGATGTAAAAGAGATTGGTAGGAAAAAAAATTATGATCAACAATCCCTAAGAATTTGGTATATAAACTTATCTCTCACTCTTTTTACGATGAGAGAGGGAAAGGCGCAAAAGAAGATGCAGAGAGGGAGGAAAAGAAAGAGGGGGAGGAAGCAAGTACTTTTGGCAGAAGTTATTAGAGGAATAGACATCAATTATTAGGATGAATAAACGTGATTGTTGGGTTTTCTTCTTTTTTTTTTAAATTTTAATGAACAGACTAAAAAAAGGAGAAAATACAGAAAAAAAAAAATAAGATTCCTAGACCGTGAGGTATTACACGTAGGCGGGCCTAAGTCCCTCCTTTATATAGATATATAGATATAATGCACCCTCCATTCTCACAGAAGAATCATCTTTGTATATTTGTAAGAAAGATAAATAAGTGGAGAAAGATTTTTAAACTTGTAAATATACCATAGGTTTGAATGATCTTTTGAATGAATAAAATTTCTCCATAATACAAATTAATACCTATATCCTAACTTTTGGATTTTTTTCTTTATTAGGTGTATCTTAATACATATTGTTTAACATTCCTGTCACGACCCGAGCTAAGACCCCGGACGTGACATGAAACTTAGAAACACGAATTGCTCCAAGCTAACTTATGGCATAGAATAATTCTAACATAACAATAATTACTAGAACATATCTGTGTGGAAGCTTAATTGTAATATAATTAATCAGAGGAAGGGATAAAGGTTTGATAACAACGCTGAATCATAAGCTGAAACTAATACTACACTGTCTGAAAGCCTCTACTAGTCTGATAAGCTTTTGGGACAAGCACCCAGCTAATTCAAAATTCATAAACTAAAATAGACTGAAATAAAGAACATAACACCTGCCCTTGGAAAAAGAGGACTCACCACTGATAGCTGGCAAAGTCTGAAATGTGTCTGACCGCGAGGCTGAGTCTGAATACCTAAATCTATATTATAAAATGATATAGCATAAAAATTATACGGTCAGTACTTGAAATGCACTGAGTATATTGGAAATGTAACTAAAGCTAGAAACATGCTAGTATGAAGAGAAAGACTAAGCTGAATACAAAACTAAATGCATAACTGAGGTGAAGTACAATGACCTTATCTGAGATGCATAATTACTGATATGATGTGCTTGTTTAAAAATATTTAATGAAACATAAGTAAATCTAGTTTTTGGGTCATGTACATGTATTGAAGACTGAACCTGAATTATAAATTGAAAATTGTAACTGAAATAACTATACTGAAATTGAAACTAAACAATACTGTGCAAGAGACTATTAACTGACAAAATCTAATGTGAGCCTCATTGAGCCCGACTTGTAATCCCGGTTGGAAGGGTGTTCATACATTGCCAAGAGTAAGAACTCTGACTGGCATGATATCACTTGTGAACTTAGGGAGAAAATCTCTAATAACGATGACCCTTGCATGCACCCATCGAGGCAAAGGAGATACTCTCAAATAATGAGGATCCCATATTCCTCGATCTAAGAAAAACATTCTCTACTATTGAGAATCCATTATCCTACGGTGGAATGTAGTTTTGAGACCAAGATACGCTGGAACCTGGCCTACTCGGTGCTAAGTACTACTCCTAACTGAAAATAAACATGCATGTAACTGATAAATCTAAGGTTGATGTCCTAAGACTAGTGGGAACCACTTTATCTAGAAAGAGTTCCGGGAGCCAAAAGGACCATGACATACTGATACTAAGGGCTCATAACTGATGTTCTAAGACTAGTTAGGGCTACTTTCTACTAGTAAGAGGCTTGAGAGTGTAAAGAACCACGCACATGCTAATCATACTGAATTCATGAGAGTCTAGTCAAGGCTACTTTCTACTAGCAAGAGGCCTGAGAGTTTAGAGAATCATAAATATGATAATCATACTAAATCCATGAAAATCATCAATCCAAATCATAGTGTAAATCATATGTATTGTATTCATGGTAAAATCATATATCTCAAACGGATCATATTTTTGAAAATAGGTAATTCATTGGCTGAACTTTGGGAAATCATGCTAACATCTAATCATGGGAATTCACCATGCAATTGAGAGTGAAATTATGAAAATCATGTGCTATTTATCATGAGGACCTTGAAAATCATGGAAGACATGAGAGAAAACATTCATAGAATGGAAACCCTAAGACATGCTTTTCTAGAAAATCAAGTAGCTAAGGTTTTGAACATAATCTGGGACATAAGGATAAAAAAAGTCCTTGTTGAAGACTCACATACCTGGCTTAAAGGAATCTCCAACTAGCACTTGAATCTTGAAGCTCTTAGAGAAGAACCCTAGGTGTTCTTAATCCTTGAGAGGAAGAGAGAAGAAGGACTTATGGATTATTTGAGGAGGAATGAGGGATTAGGCTAGGAAAACTCCTTTAATTCGACACTTAGGGGTCCCAAAATGACATTATTTAGGAGTTAGAAGCATAAAAAATTACTAAAATACCTTTGGAGATTCTCCTAAAAAATCTTCCATTAGTGCCAACGACCTACACAACGAGTCGTTGTCTGCTATAACAACTCGTTGGATCCATCCGTTCCCTCTGTAGCAATTTGCGATTTTATGATTCTCCAACCAGCAACCATACAGGACGACCCATCACCATATATGACGAGTCATCCTATGAATCGTGGTTAGTGGACCATCCTTGCACCTCCTCTAAGTTTCTTCCAACGGGTCATCACCACGGGTTGTCACTCGTCATAACAAGTCGTTACATCCTGCCATTGCTACTGGGCCAAATTCTCTGAACTCCATTTAAATGGGCACTGTAACGGGTTGTCGTGGGTTACTATGAGTAATCCTTTGATTCGTGATCACTGGGGCTTTTCTTGCATATTCTCTGAGCTTGTCTCCCACGGCTCTCACTATGATCCGTTACACATGAGTCATTACTTGACTCATGGTCTTGGGAAAAACTTGACCATTTCCTGAACTATTGTTTATGAAAGGGAAAATCATGACTCATCACATCACCTTATGAGACGTGATGTGAGTCGTTACATCTGGGCTCTAAAAAATTTCACTGACTGCCTGCCACGAGTCCAACCACGACTCGTTGTATCATCTAAAGAGTCATACCATGACTCGTTCTGAGGAAAAAGATTTCACTTTCCTGCTGGTTCTTTTTTTGAGTTTGGGGTTTGACTGTAGGGACTTTTGGGGTGTTATAATTCTTTTTTATTGTTTTTCTTTATATGGATTCTTGTTGGAATTGATTATTACCTAAAGTGTTTGATGTAGTGCAAGTTAACATTGTATGTAAATTATAACTCTCTGTTGTATGTAGAGGCAACTTTTATTTTCTGTAAATTATTTGTCAAGGTTTATGATTCAAACATCACTTTCCTTCTTTTATTTTTGTCTCTCTATATTTTGTTACAAGTCCTATTTTGAGTCTTAAGATATCTATAGGATTGTATCCATTTGCTCCTTATTCAATAGATTATATAATTCAAATTTTGTATGAAAACATATAAAATATTATTATTTAATTTCATACTGGGTATAAATTTATAAATCTATATTAATTTCTTCGATTTATTTCTTGTGAGATAGATCTGTTTCAAAGTTGGATATCACAAAGTGTGAAACTTTTTGTTTTTAACACTTTTAAAGTTAATCACATTCAAAGATAGCTTAAAGAAATTAGGGTGTTTCTCTTTATTAGTTTCACACATTTATTTATTTATTCATATCAATTATTTTAAAAATCATAAATCAATCTTAGTTGAATGTATTCTATTATAGCAAGCCCTTAAATATACATCTATTTTAATTTATTAATGATGGGATAATTCTACTTTGACCTAAAATAGGATGAGTTGTTGTGGAAAAAAATGAAAGCCTTTAATTATTTTTTTTAAACCTAAAAAACAGATTTTAAAATTTATCTTTACTCCCCTATTTATCTTTTCCTTTATCTTTCTGTTCTATACTCTTTTTGTACTTAAACAATTAATTTTGTTTTTCTTGGGTTCATATTAAAAAATTATTATATGATTAAGGAAGATTGATGACAACTATATTTTTAAATTTACTATAATTTTAAATAATAGAATAACTTAAGTAGAACTAATAATTTTTGTTTGGAACAATTATATATGTCAAAATATTAATTGCAGAAAAATTAAAATTTGAATTTTATCTGAGTGATTATTTTAATTTTTTCAATTAATTGCAACAAATCCAACATAGATTTCGTGATGACACAAAATTTTGCAAAAAATAAATTTTTAGTCTTTTACAAATATTTTTTTTTAGTTTTATGAATTTTTCATAAGAAATTATTATTTTTACACAAGAGATATGAAAATGTCATTTTTTTCTATTCAAATTGTAAAAGGATAGTAGATCTCATTTCCTCCAAAAGTTTAGAGGCATTAGCAACATGAAGTAACATACATATATTTAAAAGTATTGAAATCTTCATATTAATCTCTTATGAAATATAAATTATAAAAACTTGTTTGCTCGTATAATTTTTTTTAATTTACTTGTTAATCTTTTCTAGTAATCTAGATCTTAGCACATCTTTTCAATCAATATAGTACAGGAACAATTCTCCATCAAATGAAATAAGACTCTAAGATATGTTTGTTATATGTTGTATTTCATGGTACAAAACTTATATGTTTTATTGATCATAATAATTATATTGCACGATGTTAGTAAATTTTTTTCTCTATTTCGTACCCTCAATTTGTTACATAGAAAATCTTTGAAAGATTATATCGTCAAGTCAAGAGAATTTTCCTCAGAGCCTAACAAATTGTAAAGGAAATGTTAATTCAATTTGTGATGCAACTGAGTCATCACATGCTACTATGTCTGTTGATCCTACTGTGAAACAACAGAATCACTAACATCAACTTCTCTGTAGTCCCTTAAGGGCTCCAAGTTGTCAAACTGATATGGAAGTTTATTCATCCATTTTTTTTAACCATTAATGAATATAAATTATTTCTTTATTAAATACTTAGATATTTTGTCTAAATTAATAAATGTAATTACAAGATAAAAATTTGTACATTAATTCAATTAGGTTCAAAGGGACCAAAATCCATAAGAGAATTGTCTAGAACGTCGAAGGGGAAAAACACCTATAAATGCACCTTTGGAGGAGGTCGATAAAAAGATGCTTGCTGCTGACATCCTTCCCTGAACCCTTACCTTTTATAGTCATTTCACGGTGACGACCACGACAATTCAGTGGATAGATATGAATTTCTTATATAGGAAAAGAACCTTTCTTGCGTTAGGTTAGACTGCGGGTGGAGCTCCGATGTGGATGTTAGTGTTGTGAACGAGGTTACTCGAATTATTCATCATATCAATTTTCTCCCTGATTTACACGTACCCATTCACTATTGGTATTGTGATCCCAGTTCCCGAAATCATAAAGGAGTTTTACTGGTGGTATCAGATTTGTTTGGCTTAATTTTCTCCTCAAGTTTGGCGACTGGTAGCTTGCATACAACATTTGGCCACCTGGCCAAAGTGTTATTTTTATGGAACACTTGATAAACCTATAGTCCTATGGTTGTTTTAGGGAGACATATTTGTTTAATTTTCTGAGGCAGGATGGGCTTGATTGCCAACACAGAGGACAATTTTGACTAGGGATGTTATGAGCGATTTGTGATTATATCCACCAAACAACTGCACCGGCCAGGTCTACTCCCATTCCCAGAATCATAAAGTCTTAATGGTAAGATCCTTGAATTATGATTTTCACTTTTAACTCATCAGATAATATATGCATATCTGCAACATATCAGATCATGCCCATAGGTGTGCCCGATATTGATGATTGAATATGGGCAATTCTGCGTGTCTCTATCAAAAAAGACATGACATGGAAATCCATTTTCCCCTTTGCAGTTGTCTAGGAGAATAAACCACGGTAAGTTTATACAACAACACTTCTCTATTGTTTTGTTTTGTATTGCCTATGCCTTTTCTTAATTTTGAAGATTCCTGCAGGTTTACAGGTAAAAAACCCACTGTTAGGTTGCCTCTTTCATGTGGGGCGAAGCTACCAATATACAAAGTATCGCGGCTGGGGTCACCTCAAGTAGAAGGCATGGCTTTCCCCTTTAGCAGCACCCGGTGACTCCACAAAGAGGAGAAGGGTTTTGAATCTTACCAAAACTAGCAAAGAGGGGATCAATTCTAGTTTGATCCCATTTCTTTGAGTAGAGAGAAATAAGATGTCATGACCCCAGAGGAGACCCGGATCATAGACACGGGACAAGGGACCCCGAAAGACCCCAAGTCGACCCATGGCGTACGTATTCACTAACTCATTCAATATACATGAAGAAACATAGTTAAAAAACTCAACGGAAGTCTAACTTAACATAACAATAGAATGAACATTTGAAGCTGAATACATGTCTAAGTCTGATAAGCCTCTAATCTGGACGAGCTGATGGGACAACACCCCCAACTAGCTCAGAAATACTGAAACTGAAAATAAATCCAAGATAACTGAAAGTCTAGTCCTCGAAATATGAGGACTCACCAATCTAGCAGGTGCTAATTCTGATAAGTGACTACGAACGGGGCTGAATAGGAGAACTGGATACTGAATCATGAAACGATGTAGAATAGAAAGTATGCGGTCAGTACGTGAAATGTACCGAGTATGCAAGGTAAGTAAAACCGCTAGAGCAATATAAATATTTCAAGCAAGTCATACATATATAGTAAGCCTTTAAGGATAAGAAGAAGATCACATGCATCATTATGAAATCATCCTTACTTATACATGATCATGCAGGGCCTAAGAACATCAAGACCGACTCGAATGACTCAAGCTGAAACGTAACATTTATATCAAAAGCTAAACAATGAGTCAAACCTTACCTCTTGAACATGCATGCATGAATAAATATCATAAGTGGTAAATATGCAAATCTGAATGATATAGACAGTGGAAGACTGGTCACTTAACCGACATACCACGATAGAACTTACATGATCTCGACTATTACACTTAAGTGGGCAGATCCATCCAAAATCTTGCCAAGGATAAGGACACTACCATGATATCGATATCAGGCTGAAGGGCCAATCGGGCCGGGGATAACTCACAAGGGAGGTCCCAATAATATAATAGAATCAACCTACGTTAGCGCATAGTTTCTGGGGCATAGGGTTATCGACCCTTAGCCCGCTCGGTGCTAGACTCTTCTCCCAAAACATGCAATGCTCTACATCGTATAAATAAAAAGCTCAACATCGTCTAATGACGAAGCTCAACATGAAATCATGCATAAACTCAACATTGTATGAAATGAAGCTCAACATTGTCTATTGATAAAGCTCATTATGAAGTCATGCATTTACTAGAAATCATATAAATATGAAGCTCAATAATGTCGTTTTGACAAAGCTTAGAATAGGATCATGCATAGACTCAACATCATGTGAAATGAAGCTTAATATTTTCCTTGACAAAGCTCAACAATAATATACATATCAATTAAGGATTTACGCATAGAGAAGGATTTACTTTGAAACATACCACAAGCTAGAATTCACAATAAGAGTTAAAGGAAAATTTCATCTCAATCACGTGGTAAGCTCATAAAGGGAAAAATCACTATTTGAAAACATCATATGGGCATCACCCAAAGCTCTACCATACTTGGGTCTATTTAATCTTCTTTGAAAATATCATCAAAATCATGGGAAAGGTTGGAAACATGCCTTTCATCATTTATTCCATCATCATCACATTCTTCCACAATCACTTCTATTATGAACTATCCCCACATAGGCGTTTTAGATTCAATTTTTAGAAAAATAATTTTACAAAAGAAATTAAGTTAGAATCCTCCCAAACTTGATAAATCATCAATATTAACTCAATTTAATCATACTCGTGATTAGAGATGTAAGAATCATGCAATTGAATGAAACCCCATACTTGATTATTATAAACCAATCACAATTTGAAAGGGAATGGGCATGGGTGTGGAAGAAAGCACCCACTCATAGCCTTACATACTTGGAATTGAAGAATTCTAACTCTTCCTAATTGCCCAGTTGAAATTCCAATTGGACACCTTGAGATTTCACCTTGAACCCTCCCTTCACACCTTCAAATTGCATGCATGAGAGTAGTAGCTTAAAATAGGTTTTCCCCTGCCAAAAACCCACTAAAACAAGCTTAAAACGATGAGTATAGGTCTTGGGAACTTTAAAATTACGAAAAGACCCTTAATAAATTCGCAGGAAAACACTGCCAGGTGACCCTAATGGGTGACCTGACTATTCGTTAGGATGGGCAACGACTCGTCGAGTCGCCCGTCAAGTACACTGGTCAATAGATCTGTTGGGGCTCATAACGGAGAAATAACGACTCGTGCCTCGAGACCACGTCTCATGGTCACCTTCCGTCAAGTACACTGCCTTAATTACCAATAATAATCTACATGCTTGCTCACGACTCTCCTCACAAGTCGTTGGGACTGACCACGACTCATGGGGTCCCATCCGTTAAGCACACTGGATAAATCCTCCTTTAACATTCCAACTCCACCTCACTATTAACATGATGACTTTTGGTGGCCGACCACGAGTCATTGGTTCACTCGTGGGGACTTTGATCCCTTGATCACTCCAGGCCTTCCCATGGGTCACTTGACGACTCGTGGGATCTTCTCATGAGTCGTTCAATAACTCGTTCTGCAACTGCTGCAACATTTTCTAGTTTTTCTCCGATTCTTGAATTCTCGGGGTATAACAATATCTCTCCCTTGGGAACATTCGTCCTTGAATGTTAGAAACAAGCAGGAAACAAAAACAAGCAATTATCATACTCCAATACTGATTATTTTAACCGAAATTTCACGGAATGACTACCTCCGAAAAGAACCACATAGCTGAACTAAATTCAGGCATCACATACATTTATCATAGCATAATTAAAACTTGTGCACATGAACTGAACATGGAAACTGATTAGAGAATTAGGGCAAAAACTGATACCTCAAGTCGGAACTGAGCTGGTAGAGAACAAATGTGGGTATCTAACCATCATGTCCGCTTCGACCTCCCATGTAGCTCCCTCAACATGTTGATTCCTCCATAAAACCTTAACTTAAGCTACCTCTTTGTTCCTCATCCTTTGAACTTGTCGATCCAAAATTTCAACCGGAATTTCTTCATAACTGAGGTCGTCTTTCACACTAGCGCTGTCTACCGAAACCTCCAAGGCTGGATCACCCAATCACTTCTTCAAAAGTGATACATGGAACACGGGATGAACTAAAGCCAATTCTGAAGGCAAGTCCAACTCATACGCCACCTTACCAACTCTTCTTACAACCCGGTAGGGGCGAATATAGCAGGGATTGAGTTTACCTTTCTTTCTAAACCGCATGACTCCCTTCATGGGAGATACCTTTAGAAACACCCAATCGTCCACATCAAACTCTAAATCTCTTCTCCTCACATCAGCATACGATTTCTGAAAACTCTGAGCGGTTTTCAACCGGTCCCTTATCAACTAAACCTTCACCATTGCCTCATGAATTGAATCTGGTCCTACCATAGCTGCCTCACCAACCTCAAACCATCCAATGGGAGATCTAAACCTTCGCCCGTAGAGAGCCTCGAACAGTGCCATCTGGATCTTAGAGGGGTAACTGTTATTATAAGCAAACTCGATCAAAGGCAGTTGATTATCCCAACTACCTTTAAAATCCATAACACATGCCCCCAGCATGTCCTTGAGGGTTTGAATGGTTCATTCTACTTGGATGTCTATCTAAGGATGAAAAGCTATGCTTAGCTTAACTTGAGTCCCAAGTCCCTTTTGAAATGAACGCCAGAATTAAAAGTAAACTGAGTACCTCGGTCCGAAATAATAGACAAGGGCAGTCCATGAAGCTGAACCAACTCCCGAATATACAGCTTAGCATAATCATTTGCTGAATCAATGGTTTTGACCGATAGGAAGTATGCAGCCTTGGTCAACCTATCCACCACTTACCCAAATGGAGTCCTATTGTCGGCATGTACGAGGTAGACCTGTAATGAAGTCCATATTGATTTCTTCCCACTTCCATATAGGAATGGTAATATACTGAATGTACACCTCCTGGTCTTTGATGCTCGACCTTCACTTGCTGACAGTTTGGACATTTCGCTACGAACTCCGCAATATCCTTTTTAATACCATCCCACCAATAGATTTGTCGCAAATCCCGATACATTTTTGTGGATCCTGGATGAATAGAATATATGGTACCATGTGCCTCATGTAATATCTGAACTCTCAAATCATCCACATCTAGGACACATAGATGACTCTGATATGTAGCACCCTATCTCCCCCTTGGGAGAAAACCTCCACATTTTGACTCTGCACCGCTCCCTTCAGTTTCCTCAAATTTGGATCCTCATTTTTTCTGGATTTAACATCAACCACCAAGGATGATTCTGACCTATTATGTACAAAAACACCGCCATCGGTCACGTCGATCAATCTAACTCCTAGCCTCGCAAGCCGATGAACATCTTTCACCAATTCCTTCTTCCCCTCATCCACATGGGACACACTCTCCATTGAGAGTCTACTAAGCGCATCCGCAATCACATTAGCCTTGCCCAAGGGGTAAAAGACACTCATGTCATAATTATTAAGTAACTCTAACCACCTCCTTTGCCGAAGATTTAGATCTTTCTGTGTGAACACATATTGCAAGCTCTTGTGATCCGTAAATACATTCACATGGATCCCATGCAAGTAATGCCGCCATATCTTCAACGCGAACACCACCCCAGCCAATTCTAGATCATGGGTCGAGTAATTCTTCTCATGCACCTTCAGTTGTAGAGAGGCATAAGCTATCACGCTCCCACACTGCATCAACACACACCCAATTCCAACTCTGGAAGCATCACAATACATCACGAAACCATCGTTATCCTCGGGTAAGGTCAACACTGGTGCCGAAGTAATTTGAGCCTTTAACTCTTGGAAGCTTTTCTCACAAGCCTCCGACCACTGAAACTTCACCTTCTTTTGAGTCAACTTAGTCAAAGGCACTGCAATGGTGAGAAACCCTTGACAAACCTCCGATAGTAGCAAGCTAAGCCCAAGAAACACCGAATATCCGAAGGATTCACCGGTCTAGGCCAATTCTTCACCGCCTTAATTTTCTGCGAGTCTATTTTTATGCCTTCGATAGACACCACATGGCCCAAGGATGCTACAAAGTCCAACCAAAACTCACACATGCTAAATTTTGCAAATAATTTGCGGTCCTTGAGGGTCTAGAGCACTACTCTCAAGTGAGCAGCATGCTCCTCCTTGCTCCCAGAGTATATCAAGATGTCATCAATGAACACAATCACGAACATGTCCAAGTATGGCTTGCATACCCTATTCATCAGGTCCATAAAAGCTGCAGGGGAATTCGTTAGTCCAAAAGACATAACTACAAACTCGTAATGACCATACCGTGTTCTGAATGCCGTCTTTGGGATATCACTCTCCCGGACTTTGAGCTGATGATACCCAGATCTGAGATATATCTTTGAGAAACACTTAGCACCCTGAAGCTGAGCGAACAGATCATCGATCCTGCGTAAGGGATACCTTTTCTTGACAGTCACTTTGTTCAACTGCTGATAATTAATGCACATATGAATGGAACCATCTTTCTTCCGAACAAATAATACTGGTACGCCCCATGGAGACTTGCTCGGTCTAATGAATCCCTTATCTAGTAAATCCTTTAACTGATCCTTCAACTCTTTTAGCTTTGCTAGAGCCATCCTATAGGGAGGAATAGATATAGGCTGCATATTAGGAAGGAGGTCAATACCGAAGTCAATCTCCCGCTCGGGAGGAATACCTGGAAAATCATTAGGAAAGACCTATGGATACTCACGTATTACTGGGACTGACGGATAGTCAGGGTCTCGAACTCAACATCCTTGACCCTAACCAAATGATACATGCAACCTTGAAAATCATCTTCCTGGCCTTGAGCCAGGAAACAAAACAACCTACAAGCACAGCTGAACTATCCTTCCATTCTAAAACTGGCTCACCCGGGAATCTGAACTCTACTGACTGGGTCTTGCAATTAATGGAAGCATAACAAGCATACAACAAATCCATGCCGAGAATAACATCAAAATCGGTCATGGCTAACTCTATTAGATCTGCTGAGGTGACCTTATGGAGGACCAAGACTGGGCAATCTCTACATACCCGTCTAGCTGTAACTGAGTCACCTACAGGAGTGGAAACTGATAAGGATGTTGACAAGACATCAGGACTGACTCCAAAGCTACTGGCTACATAAGGTGTCATAAAGGACAAGGTGGCCCCTAGATCTAACAGAGCATAAACATCAACATGGAAGACTTGTAACAAACTAGTAACCACGTTCGGAGAGACCTCCTGCTCCTGACGGGATGCTAGGGCATAGAATCTGTTCTGGCACTGGCCGTTAGCTGCACTGGTAGACGCCCCCTGATGTGCTAAGTGAGAGGGTGGTGCTGCTGAGCTAGAAGCTGGTCCACAGCCCCAAAACCTAATCCTATTTCACTGTTGGACAATCTCTAAGCATGTGCCTGGGTTGCCCGCACCCGAAACACACACTAGAACCTGCCAAGAACTGGCCTGCATGCCCTCGGCCACATTTGCGATAAGCTGGGACACTTGAATCTGTGGACCTACTACTCTGAGCCCTCGAGCCTAATGCTCGCCCTTTCTAATCATTCCTAGGACAAGATGGCACACTCAAAGTTGATGATGCAGGGGCTGATGATCTCTAATGGGTCTGCTGTCGATGCCCACCGCCTGACCTCTACTGGGAGAATCTGTGGTCCTCAGTCCTATCCCTCTTGGCCTCTCTCTCTCTTGAATGTGCCGCCTCTATTTGCTGGGCATACAATACCATCCAAGGGAAGTCCATATCCTGATGGAGCATAGAAACCCGCATTCCTTATCCAAGTAACCTGCTATCCATGCACAAACCTACTCACTCGCGCCTTTTGGTCAGCCACTAACTCAGGAGCATACTTCAATAGGCGGGTGAACTCAAGGGAATACTCTAGTACTGTCATCCTTCCTTGCTTCAAATTCACAAGCTCTACTGCTTTCAACTCCCTCATCACCCGAGGGAAGAACCTATCCAGGAATGCAACATGGACTCTTCCTAAGTGACCGGACCTGCTCCAGCAACCCTGCTGTCTTTCCACTGGCAGAACCAAATATGCGGATCCCCCTTCAACTGGTAGGAGGTCAACTCTGCGCACTCTACACTGCTCACCCCAATAACCTGGCTGATCTTAATAACCTCATCCATGAACTCGTGCAGGTCCTCATATACCTTGGACTGAAGAAACTCCGACGGGTTCATCCTCAAGAAGTCCCTGACTAGAGCCGTCGCTACACTGCCATTCTGCGGACACTGATTGACCTGAGCGGTCAAGGACTGTGCAAGAACCTGGATAACGACCCGAAACTTAGCGTGGGCGGTTGGCTCCGATGCCTAAGGCTCCTGAAATTGTGGGACCTACTGATGCCCACGACCCATGCCATCCTCATGGCCTTCACTGTCTCCATTCCTTCTTCCATTCATCCTTCGAGGAGCCATGATTCTGCAATCGTGAATAACATGAATTAGAGGGACAGAAAGGCTTTTCATCGCACAGCATAGATCATGAAAGATGGGAATATTTCCTAATACATTTTGTAGCCTCTTCATCATAAGTGTGGCGCGCTTCACACACATGAAAAAGACTCTACTTAACGCGGCTTTCAGACTCCCTAGGACACTTCAAACCTATGGCTCTGATTCCAAGTTTGTCACGATCCAAGAGGAGATCCAGATCGTAGACACGGGACAAGGGACCCCGAAATACCCCAAGTCAACCCATGGAATATGCATTCACTAAATCATTCAATATACATAACGAAACATAGTCAAAAACTCAGCGGAAGTCTAACTTAACATAACAACAGAATGAACATCTAAAGTTGAATACATGTCTATGTCTAATAAGCCTCTAATCTGGACGAGCTGATGGGACAACACCCTCAACTAGCTCAGAAATACTGAAACCGAAAATACATCCAAGATAACTGAAAGTCTAGTCCTCGAAAGATGAGGACTCACCAATCTAGCAGGTGCTAACTTTGATAAATGACTATGAATGGGGCTGAATCTGAGAACCAAATCCTGCATCATGAAATGATGCAGCATAGAAAGTATGTGGTCAGCACGTGGAATGTACCGAGTATGCAAGGTAAGTAAAACCCCTAGAGCAATATAACTATTTCAAGCAAGTCATACATATATAGTAAGCCTTTAAGGATAAGAAGAAGATCACATGCATCATTATGAAATCATCCTTACTTTATACCTGATCATGCACGGCTTTACAACATCAAGACTGACTCGAATAACTCAAGCTGAAACGTAACATTTATATCAAAAGATGAACAATGAGTCAAACCTTACCTCTTGAACATGCATGCATGAATAAATATCATAAGTGGTAAATATGTGAATCTGAATGATATAGACAGTGCAAGACTCATCACTTAACTGACATACCATGATAGACCTTACGTGGTCCCGACTGTTACACTTAAGTGGGCAGAGCCGTCCAAAATCTTGCCAGGGCTAAGGGCGCTACCATGAAATCAATATCAAGCTGAAGGGCCAATCGAACTGGGGATAGCTCACAAGGGAGGTCCCAATAATATAATAAAATCAACCTACGTTGGCGCGTAGTTCTGGGGAATAGGGTTATCAACCCTTAGCTCGCTCGGTGCTAGACTTTTCTCCCAAAACATGCAATTCTCTACATCGTTTAAATATGAAGCTCAACATCGTCTAATGACGAAGCTCAACATGAAATCATGCATAAACTCAACATCATATGAAATGATGCTCAACATTGTCTATTGACAAAGTTCATTATGAAGTCATGCATATACTAGACATCATATAAATATGAAGCTCAACAATGTTGTTTTGACAAAGCTTAGAATAGAATCATGCATAGACTCACCATCATGTGAAATAAAGCTTAACATTGTCCTTGACAAAGCTCGACAATAATATACATATCAATTAAGGATTTACGCATAGAGAAGGATTTACTTTGAAACATACCACAAGCTAGAATTCATAATAAGAGTTAAAGGAAAATTTCATCTCAACTATGTGGTAAGCTCATATCGGGTAAAATCACTGTTTTGAAAACATCATATGGGCATCATCCAAAGCTCTACCATACTTGGGTCTATTTAATCTTCTTTGAAAACAACATCAAAATCATGGGTAAGGTTAGAAACATGCCTTTCATCATTTATTCCATCATCATCACGTTCTTCCACAATCACTTCTATTATGAACAATCCCTACATGGGGTTTTAGATTCAATTTTTTGAAAAATAATTTTTTAAAAGAAATTAAGTTAGAATCCGCCCAAGCTTGGTAAATCATCAATATCAACTCAATTTAATCATACCCATGATTAGAGATGTAAGAATCATACAATTGAACGAAACCCCATACTTGATTATTACAAACCAATCACAATTTGATAGGGAATGGGCATGGGTGTAGAGGAAAGCACCCAGTCATAGCCTTACATACCTGGGATTGAAGAATTCTAACTCTTCCTAATTGCCCAGCTGTGATTCCAATTGGAAACCTTGAGATTTCACTTTGAATCCTCTCTTCACACCTTCAAACTTGCATACATGAGAGTAATGGCTTAGAATAGGTTTTCCCCTGCTGAAAACCCACTAAAACGAGCTTAAAACGACGTAGTATAGGTCTTCAAAACTTAAAAATTACAAAAAGACCCTTACTAAATTCGTAGGAAAACATTGTCAGGTGACCCTAACGGGTGACCTAACGATTCGTCAGGACGGGCAACGACTCACCGAGTCGCCCGTTAAGTACACTGGTCAACAGATCTGCTAGAGCTCATAATGGGAAAGATAACGACTTGTGCCTCGAGATCACGACTCGTGGTCACCTTCCGTCAAGTACACTGCCTTAATTACCAATAATAATCCACATGCTTGCTCATGACTCTCCTCACGAGTCTTTGGGACTGAAGACGGCTCATGGGGTCCCATCCATTAAGTACACTAGAAAATCCTCCTTTAACATTCCAACTCCATCCCACGATTGACATGACAACTCGTGGTGGCCGACCACGAGTCATCGATTCACTCGTGGGGACTTTGATCCCTTGATCACTCCAGGCCTTTCCACGAGTCAGTTGACGACTCGTGGGGTCTTCTCACGTGTCATTCAGTGACTCGTTCTGCAACTGCTCCAACATTTTCTAGTTTTTCTCTGATTCACTTTCGGGTCCGATTCTTGAATTCTCGGGGTATAACATATGAAAGGGATAATGGTTGAGGTGGTGGAGGTGGAAGATTATAATAAAGTAGGAGAATATGACAAGTCCCCAAATGGTGAGGCAGCCTGGGTCAAGTCATGAACAGTTTTTGAGCCTTTGTGGTTTGGTGAAGAAGAAGTAGAAGATGACAAATCCCAACTTGTGTTCCCGTTTTGAAGCGGGCCTTTCAAACCCTACATCATGTCCGGTTGTGGTAGAAATTCCTATAGGGGTGGATATTGTTCGGTGCTTTGTTTGGGGTTATAAACCGACACGCAAGTGCACGTGGTCAAACAAGTAGTAAGTGGCTTAAGTAAGCCAAGTATCGATCCACGGAGACTCTGGATAAGTGAAAATTGCTTAAGTATACTATATTATATCTCACTTCTAAATATGCTGACAACAACGTAACCAAAAAGTGAATAATTTGTTTTATAAAATATATACTCTAACTACTAACAATTATCTACTTTGAATTTAAACTATGGATATGAGCATGCCAAGGTTAAAGAACATGTAATGAACTGATTATCATCATAAATTGGTTAATCTTTTCTTCCAGTTGCTAGCCAAGAACATTAGCCAAGAGATTAAAACTCTCGTATTTAATCTCACTTAAGAATCATAAACCATCCGTCTACATTTCTGTGATCAAATGCAATTCATGACCTAGCAATAAAATTCCGGTTCCTAAATTGACTAATACGGCTTTCAAGTAAATTTCTATCAAGAAAGCACATCAAAACTCAATTTTCCCAAATCAAGTAAAGAACAATATCCTATTAATTCACAACTTTTCAATTTCGTGCTCTCTCGAGTGAAATCGGACTTTTTAGATGTACATTAATGTCGGCCACACACCAATGCAGTATAAACAAGAATTAATAGAACAACATGGAAGAAAAAGATGAAAAACCATATAATTCAATAATCAAAATTCATCACAAGTGTTCATAACCTCAGCAAGGAAGGGAATTAGCCACTCATTTGTGGATTAATCATCCTAAAACATGTGTTAATCATACAAACAATTGAATTAGAGAAGAAAGAAGGAGAGAAAAAACCCTGAACTTTTTGTCCCTCAACTGCCTGTAACCCACGTCCTTGCTCCACCAAGTCTGAATTATGAAAAATAAACTTAAGTGTTCTATTTATACTAGTGGGAATTTTTCCCGGAATAACAAGCAACGTGTCACAGAGTGCATCGCGGAGCACTACCTCCGTGACACGGCGTGGACGCGGACCCTCACTGGAAATTGGGGGTCCGGGAATAAAGCATCAACCTGGCACGGCGTGCAACGCGAAGGCTTGCCACCGTGCCACGGAGTTGTCGCGAGCCTCCACTAGAATTGATGCATTTTTCACCCTCCAGGCAGAATGCCTCCGCGATGGCAGCGTGACACGGCTCCATCTCTGAGCCCCTTTAATTGGTGCAGTCCAATGCCTTTTCCGTGCTCGAATTCAAGTACAACTCCGATATTGTTCCAACATGCATTTTAGCTCCTCGAAATCACATTTTACCTACAAAACAATGCTAATCATGTTGGTTAGTATAAATTCACATTTTGTTACCAATTACATGAAGATGTATACACATTGTTAGATAAACAAGGCGAAAATGATACTTTTGAGTATCACTTGGGCATATAAATCTGCCCAAGATCACTTACCCCACACTTAAATCCTTGTTCGTCCTCGAACAACAAACACACAATTCATGCAATTTACATCCCAACCTTTGCCACTATGGTGCGACAATTTAAGCTACGGTCATACCGATCATTCAATATTGCGAATCATCAAGAAAACATGCATGGTCTTATCAATGCAATGACCTTCAATACATTAAGACTTCCTAGACTTTAAGAATCGACTCTCGATATCGGCAAACTCATGCAAATCAGCTAATCAAGATATCCGACACGAAAATCAATCTTTCATCAAGCATGTGCCCTCACAACTCAAGAGAATCTTCCCCTTTTTGCTCATGTGACACACAAACATTCAAGTAGGGGCATGTAAAAATTAATTTCACTCTCTCTCCCAAAAGAATTCACATGCATCATGTCATGACCCATAAGCTTGCCCTTAGTGTATTACTCCACTAATATAAAGAAATGCAATGTAAGATCACGTAGGACTTTAATGGGTTGTAATGGAAGCTATGGAACTAGTATATATTGGATTAGCCAATAATAGCCACTAGCGTCCTTAAGTGCCTTTTCAACACATTCCCATCAACTCATGGACATTGTTTCTCTCTTTTCTTTTTTTTCATCATCCCATTCTTGATGATTTACTTTAGTATGGACCATTTCATCAAGCACACTTGACACGAAAACAAAGGTTTTTCATGCACCTTCATTAGCATTTATTTATAGCAAGTGCACCTTCAGCCTTTTCTTTTCTTCCCTCTCTCTGCTCTTCTTTTTCTTTTCACCATTCTCACTCTTTGACACTTTGGGAAAATTATTTTCTCTTCTTAAGCGCTTAAGAGTTTTGTATAGACTTTACGGCTAATGAAAAGAAAAAATTAAGCTCAGTTTATACTTTTTGGACAAAAGAAAGAAATAATAGGCTAAAGGCTCAAAGGGATGACTAGGGTATGCAATCACATAAAGGGGGAGTATGACAAGAAAAAAATAGAAACTCTCGGTTAAAACAAAGAAATGCCTACATCCTTTCCAATACTACACCTCCTTCATTTCGTTTTGTACACACACCAGGCAAGTTCTAGACACTTCACAATAGCATGGAATAACAATACCTCACTTCACACTTTATGCACATGCTCGATTCAAGATGCATTCACAGACTCTTCAATCAGCTAATTACATGAATTCAAACATTAAGCCTCAATCACACCGAATCGAACTCTACAGCCTAGGTATCTCAACATATTTACAAAATTGCATGCTTTCATACGAATCACTTTTGCATTTTGAATATCAGGTACAACACGCAACCAAAATTTCACAACCATATAGTAACTACAGGTTCCGTGATGCAATCCACCAAAGAAAAAACTGAAAATAAATTAAAATAACTACTCCTACCGACTACATTTCCCTTAAGACGGTCGTCATCCATCCATCATAGGGAACAGTCACTAGATATGACGTCGGTTCAATGGGACCATTCTTGGTAAAAGAACCGAAAACAAACGCCGAGAAACCCAAAAAAAATAAAAATTGAAAAATTTTGCAAAACATCGATCATTTCAATGGAAAAATTATTTACAAAATATTTTAATATTAACAAAATATTTTCGCAAAATTTTAAAATTATCGATCATTTCGATAAGCAAAAATATTTACAAAAATTTTTACAGACTCAGCTGGCAACATCAACATTCCACAACACACATCAATTACACAAATATGTACAAATACAGAACAATTTGCAAATTCACAAACACAGGGAAACATACATACAAAAATACAGAGGAAAGCATACAAGCAAACCAGCCCAGCCCAGCACCTAACTACTCCCCACCCAACACTTAAACCGAACACTGTCCCCAGTGTTCACAAAAATTAAAAATCACAAAATTGGGTGGTGGAACTCCCTGATCAGTCAAAGTATTCCACTTCTTCATCAGGTGCTGCTGCCTCATCTCTCATGTCTGAGTCGCCTCCGTCGTCGTCATCGGACTCCACATCGGAGTCCTCCCGACGTGTCTCCTCGTCCGTGGGGACATCATCGTCAGTGGGCTCTACAAAGGCTGGCCCCACTCGGCATAGAGCCCTGGAGTTTTCGCTAAACGGGTAATCTAGCTCGAGCTGCCATAGCTCCTCCTCCGTGGCTGGTCTCCCACCGATCCTGAGCTGGAGCATTTGCATTCCAAACATCCGCGCCATGTACTGGTCATCACGAGCATGTCGCTCGCCAAGCATCAACACTGGCCCGTGGGTGGTGTCGGGGGCCTTAGTTTTGGTCACATCCAAGGCCCGCCGCTCCAACTGCGGGATGTAATCCAAAGCCTCCTCCTCGACGTCGAGGCCCCGGAGAAAGGTGGTGAGTAATCCACCAAAACCATACCTGTGGCCCTGGTGTAATCAGGCTCTCTTCACGGCGTATATGATGACCGCCCCAACATTAATCTCCAGCCCTTTCATCAGGGCATATACCAGGCAAACACGGTCCCGGGTCACATCAGTCATGTGTACCCCCGGGATTAGGCACAAGCAGACTATCTTCAGCCAGATTCGGGCCTCCCTGTTCATTTGAGAGTATGGCAGAGTCTGGTGGTAGCCCCATTCTTTATGTCTGCTCCATCTAGCTGTGGATCGAGCCCCACACAGTGTGCGTCTGATATCGGCATACGGTGGGGTAATATTCAGCTGGCGGAGAACATGGACGTCTGTGTCCCGCACTCCGATGATGGCATTTAGCTGTTGGGGTTCCAGAGTGACTATCTGCCCTCTGATCTTGATGGTGTGGCTTCTGATTGTCGGGTTCCAATTTGCATAAAACTCCCAGACCAGGTGCAGGTTGCATTCTTTGGGCTCCTGAAATATGAAGCTGAGCCCAGCTGCCTCGATCCTTTGAACTATTCAGGGGAACTCCTGTGCTAATGGTTCCCGTGCTATATGCTCCTCAGGGAAGTATTTGTTTTCTTTGTGTTTAGCATACCACTTCTTCCCCTCATCAGTCACCCATCTCATTCCGTATTGGCGGCGCTGGCCGCGTGGAACTGCTGGTGCAGCTGGGACTGCTGGGCCCAGTCTAAGTCTTTTCCTCCCGGTGCCTGAAGTTGATGCACCCTTACCTTTATCTTGCCTGCTTGCCATTTTGTCTGTCAACACAAGTAAACAATCGCAATGTCAAGCTAAATGAATATTAACTTCGGCTAAGGTCGGGTTACACTAAGTTTACCCCACACTTAGTCCTTAGCTACAGTGATAACAATTCGGCAAGAATAACTTTATTTACACCAAACAACCAGCTATACAGTTCATGCTTAGTGCGTTCACAAAGAAAAATTCGACGGTATAACTTCTGCGTACTACTCAGACTTCGTACAGCTAATCCCAATCACTACCATCGCTAGCAACTCAACCATCACACTTAGCAAAGAGAAACAACGAAACAAAAACAAAACAAAAATTCTATATACATGAACCTATACAACCAACCCAATTTGAACAAATTTCAACATTTTCCCCAAAACCCGAGAATTCATCGTCTATTAACATTCAAACAATTTGTACAATGATTCATCTAATTCAATACATACAACTCGGCATATATTTAACGGATTCAACGCATTACCAATTTCGATTTCAACAACCAAGCCCTAGAATTGAATTTCGCAATCAAATTCGAATAATTCATACAATCGATAAGTTCAAACAATCATTACAACATTCCAAACTTTTATCAATAAATAAATAACTCAAATTCATGCTAAATTTCGACTTAGGGTGATTTATCTCACCTCCCATGCTTAAATTCGAATAAAATCGACAAAAACTTGAGAGATAATCGGAAAACATACCTCAAACTTGAAGAACCGAAGAAAACTTGGTAATTCTTTGCCTTAAGCCGTGGCACGTTGGTGGGGAAGGGATTTAGGGATGTTTGGTCGCGGAGGAAATTAAAAATGAGGGGAAAAGGGGAGAAATCGGGGTTTAAAATGTAGAAAAACACGCGGGTCACCCGGCAACCCGGTGTGACCCGTCACAATTTATATGGAAACGTGTCACGGAGTGCATCGCGGTGCACTGCCTCCGTGACACGGAGCCATCGCGACAGCTTACTGGAAATTTTAAAATTTCCAGGTTATGCCTCAACGTGTCATGGAGGGTAACGCGGAGGTCCTCCTCCGTGACACGGAGCTATCGCCCCAGCTCACTATCTTCTGCATTTTATTACTTTTTTTCACACCTCGCCTTTTCCTTCATGATTCCATGCACATTTTTCTACGCTTGACCTGAAAATCATCTCACTAAACAAAATTGGTTAGAATAATAGGTTTCACCTAACTAAAATAAAAAAATACTAACTAAAATGAAAAATTTTGTAATAAATCAAGAAAAAGAAAAGTAAAATCTATTTACACTTTACAAAATAAGAGAAAAACTATTTTTTTTCACGGGGTACCTCCCGTGCAGCGCCTGGTTTACCGTCGCGGCTCGACGTCATTTACGCTCAGTTGTCCGCTAGGGTGATGGACGATTTCTCACGATCATTGTCCTCCCCCCAGTAGTGCTTACACCGTTGGCCATTTACTAAGAACGTGGCACTCTGATCTTCTTGCCACAATTCTACAGCCCCGTGAGGGGTCATTCTTACCACTTCAAATGGTCCCGACCATTTAGACCTCAACTTTCCAGGAAAAAACTTCAATCTCGAATTGAAGAGCAAAACTTTCTGTCCCGACTCGAAAATACGATGCACCACATGCTTATCATGCCATCTTTTGGTTCTTTCCTTGTAGTACTTGGCATTCTCATAGGCATGCCAGCGGAACTCATCAAGTTCACTGAGCTGCATTATTCTCTTTTTGCCCGCCAGCTCTAAGTCCATATTTAGCTTTCTAACAGCCCAGAAGGCTCGGTGCTCTAACTCCACCGGAAGATGACATGCTTTGCCATAGACCAATCAGTATGGTGAGGTTCCAATTGGTGTCTTATAAGCAGTTCTGTAAGCCCACAATGCCTCATCAAGTTTGCTGGACCAATCATTTCGTTGTGTATTCACCGTTTTCTAAAGAATCTGCTTCACTTCTCTATTTGACACCTCTACTTGCCCACTAGTTTGGGGGTGGTATGCTGTTGCCACTTTATGGTGCACCCCATACTTGGCTAGTAATTTCTTGAAACTTGCATTGACAAAGTGAGCCCCTCCATCACTGATAATGGATCGAGGTGTCCCGAACCTTGTGATGATGTGTTTTTTCACAAACTTCGTTACTACCTTGTTGTCATTCCTGGGGCAAGCTATTGCTTCCACCCATTTTGATACATAATCTACAGCCACCAAGATGTAACGATTACCAAATGACGGTGGGAATGGACCGATGAAGTCAATGCCCCATACATCAAAAGGCTCAACTTCCAGTATATTTTGCAGCGGCATCTCTTGTCTTCTGCCAATTGATCCTATACGCTGACATCTATCACATATTCTGACATACGCCATAGAGTCTCTGAACAGTGTTGGCCAAAAGAAACCTGACTGTAGAACCTTGTATGCTTTTCTCTCGCCTCCGTGATGCCCTCCTTACAATGAAGAATGGCAGCCCCTCAACACCTCTGCAATCTGACTCTCTGGGATGCATCTTCTCATTGCCTGATCTGGTCCCTGTTTGAATAAATATGGTTCATCCCAAACATAGTGCCGGCTATCATGCCGCAATTTCCTTCTTTGCTGGTCTGTTGCCTCAGGTGGGTATACTCCGCTCACTAGTAAGTTGACTATGTCTGCATACCAGGGAACTTCAGCTTCTCCAACTGCCAAGAGTTGCTCATCGGGGAACTCTTCATTTATGTTATCACTTTCCATCACATGCGACCGACTTTCCAGTCGTGATAGGTGATCTGCTACTTGGTTCTCGCTCCCCTTTCTGTCTCTGACCTCAAGGTCGAACTCCTGCAACAATAAGATCCATCTGATCAACCTGGGCTTAGCATCCTTCTTGTTGAATAGGTACCGAATAGCTGCATGATCGGTGTACACCACAACTTTCGAACCCACCAAATAAGACCTGAATTTGTCAAATGCAAACACCAAGGCTAGCATTTCTTTCTCTGTGACTGTGTAATTGCTTTGGGCCGTATTCAGTGTTTTGCTTGCATAATAAATTGAATGGAAAATTCTATTTTTTCTCTGCCCCAATACGGCTCCCACAGCCACATCACTGGCATCACACATCAACTCAAATGGTTGTTCCCAGTCAGGAGAAGTAAGTATAGGTGCTTCTATCAATTTCTGCTTCAACTTTTCGAATGTTGTAACACACTCATCGTTCAACTCGATTTACCTCTTTTTCTAGCAATCTACATAGCGGTCTAGAAATGTTGGAAAAGTTTTTGATGAATCGTCTGTAGAATCCTGCATGCCTAAGAAAACTGCACACACCTTTCACTGACACTGGTGGTGGCAACTTTTCAATAACCTCGATCTTAGCACGATCGACTTCCAACCCCTTTTTAGATACTTTGTGGCCAAGGACAATACCCTCCTTCACTAAGAAGTGGCATTTCTCCCAGTTTAATACAAGGTTGGATTCCTCACAGCGAGCCAGCACCCTGTCAAGATTCTGCAAACAAGTAGCAAATGAATTACCGAAAATAGAAAAATCATCCATAAATACCTCAACAAAATCCTCCACCATATCATGGAAAATAGCCATCATGCATCTCTGGAATGTGGCGGGTGCATTGCATAACCCAAATGGCATTCGCCTGAAAGCATATGTTCCATAAGGACAGGTGAAGGTAGTCTTCTCTTGATCCTCTGGAGCTATGGCTATTTGGTTATAACCAGAGTACCCATCAAGGAAGCAATAATATTCCTGTCCTGCCAACCTATCCAGTATTTGATCAATAAAGGGGATGGGGTAATGATCTTTCCTAGTGGCTTCGTTTAGCTTTCTGTAGTCCATGCAAATCCACCAGCCTGTGACGGTTCGAGTAGGGATCAACTCATCTTTCTCGTTGGTGACTACAGTCATCCCCCCTTTCTTTGGAACACATTGAACGGGGCTGACCCATTCACTGTCTGAAATTGGGTAGACCACACCTGCATCAAGCCATTTGATTATTTCTTTTCTTACCACATCCTTCATTGTTGGATTAAGTCTCCGTTGCGGCTGAACGGTTGGTTTGGCTCCTGTCTCCATGAATATCCTGTGTGTGCAGAAAGCTGGATTAATACCCTGAATGTCTGACATCTGCCAACCCATTGCTTTCTTCCTCTTTCTGAGAACACCCAATGCTGCCTTTTCCTGTGCCTCCGTCAAGTCTGCAGAGATGATAACTGGTAACGTCTTCCCCTCCCCCAAAAAGATATATTTTAAATGGGGAGGCAATTCTTTCAACTCCAGCTTTAGTGCCTCCTCAACGGATGGTTTCGGCAAAGGCTCTAGAGATCTCATCAATGATTGAAATTCCTGTCTCCTTGGATGATTCTGTGCTCCATTCAACAATTGGACCATTCCACACACCTCTCTATCTCCAAAATGATCGGAGTGCGTTAACGCTCTTTCCAATGGGTCTTGAGATTCGACAATCTATCTAATTTCTTCCTGTTCAACCACATTGATTGCTGAAAGCTCCTCATTTATAGCTGGCAGCTTCATGGCTTTTAACACATCAAATACCTCTACCTTATCATGTGCTCGCATTGTAAGTTGACCCGCAACTACATCGATTAATGCTTTCCCGGTTGCCAAGAAGAGTCGTCCCAAAATAAATGGAACTTCCGCGTCTGGTTCAAAATCCAGAACAATAAAATCTACCGGAAAAATTAGGGAGACTACTTGCACAAGCACATTCTCAACAATGTCATCCGGCCTAGCTAAGGATCGGTCTGCCAACTGCAAGATTACGGTTGTAGGTCTAGGACTCCCTAGACCCAACTTTCTGAATACCGAAGATGGCATCAGATTTATGCTCGCTCCCAGGTCACACAATCCACGAGCTCGGATGCTCTGCCCAATAGTAAGCTGGATAGTAAAACTTCCAGGGTCTTTTAGCTTCGTGGGCAGTCTATTTTGGATCCGGGAAGTGCACTCCTCCGTCAAAGCCACCGTGGCATACTCAGTCAAACGACTTTTGTTGGCCACGATGTCTTTAATGTATTTGACATATTTCGGCACTCCCTGCAATACATCAACAAGAGGTAAGTTAACATGTACCTGTTTAAGCACCTCCATGAATTTCTTGAAACACGCCTCCTCCTTGTGTTTCTTGAGTCGTTGAGGGAACGAGGGTGGAGGTCTTTCTGATTCAGCTTCTTTGGTTTTCCCCCTTTCCGACTTTTGCTCCCCCTCAACTTCTGCTAGTCCCGAATTTTGAGGTGGTCTTTCTGGTTCCACCTCCTTCAGCTGCAAACCACTCCTTGTGGTCACTGCATTTAGCTGCTTCGGATTCGGATCCGTGTCACTCGGCAGTCCTCCTCTGGGCCTTGTATTTTGGGCACTAGCAAATTGCCCAAATTGATACTCAAGAGCCTTGGTCGCAAACTGGTTATTTTTCACTTCGGCTGCCAATTTAACATAGTCAGCCTGCAATTGCGCTTGATTAGCGATCATTGTCTTGAACATCTCCTCAATGCTGGGTGATGGTGGTGGAGGAGGGGCATTGTTATTTCTGAATTGAGATTGGTAATTCTATTTCCCTCCTTGATTCCTTTGCATACCCTGACCCGCACTTTGGCCTTGATGGTTGTTGCTACCCCATGAAAAATTTGGATGGTTCCTCCAATTTGAATTGTAGCTACTCCCATACTGCTGATGATTTCTTTGTGCATTGCCCACAAAGTTAACCAAATCAGGATTTGCTCCACAGCACTCAGCTGAGTGCTCACTGCTTCCACACACTTCACACCACATTTGCTGGACCGCATTAACTGGAGCTGAAGGCTGGTTCAAAGTCATGTTGCTGAAGTGGTTGTTCAACTGATTCTGCAAGGCAGCTATCTGTGCAGCGATAGCTGTAAATCCATCCACTTCAAGCACTCCTGCTGCTTTCCTTGCCCCACCTCGTGATGAATCAACATTCCATTCTGGATTGCCCTGTGAAATCCGGTTTAGCAAAGTGTACAACTCCTCATAAGTCTTTTCCAGCGCTTGCCCTCCAGCTGCTGAATCTAGCAAAATTTTGGTATGGGGTTCCAAACCCTCATTAAATGTGTGCACCAACACGTCATTGGACTGATGATGATGAGGACAGTCCCGCAACATGGATTTAAATCTTTCCCAAGCTTGATACAAATTTTTCGCCCTCCCTCTGTTTGAAACTTAGAATTTAACTTCTAAGTCTTGCTGTTTTGCCCGAAGGAAAAAATCTTATCAAGAACTTTCGTGCAAGATCATCCCACGTTGAAATAGAATTTGGTGGCTCAGCTTTCAACCACCTCTTGGCTTCACCGAGTAATGAGAACGGAAATAATGTAAGCCGAACATAATCAGGTGACACTCCAGCGGGTATATAAGTGTCACTTATCTCCAAAACGTTTTGGAGATGCTATTGTGGGTCTTCATGACGGAGACCGGTAAATTGCCTGCTTGTGTGCAACAATTGCACCATATTTTGCTTTAGTTCAAATCT
The DNA here is from genome assembly GCA_035772735.1 of Datura wrightii. Taxonomy (NCBI): domain Eukaryota; kingdom Viridiplantae; phylum Streptophyta; class Magnoliopsida; order Solanales; family Solanaceae; genus Datura; species Datura wrightii. Next base: position 177,182,119 of record JASDFA010000001.1, on the reverse strand, counting down.
CCCTCCAGGCTCTGGTTTGCGGATACTGGATGTAACATTATTGGCATGTGGGATTGCCACCTCGCGAACCGGCCTTGCTGCTGCTTCTTCGGGCACTAACACTGCCCTCACAACCGGTGGATTTTGTTGCTCCATAATAGTCTGTCTGAGCAACTGCAGCTTCCTTTGTAGAGCTTCTCTCCGTTTACTATGAAATATCCGTTCAAGCTCTATATAAGATTCCACCAGCTCTTTGTCTCTTGCCAGTGTTCACAGCAATTAAGTCTGCAAATTACAGGCTAAGACCAAGTTGTCAACACTTAAGAAAATAAAATAAAAATACAGTAAATTTACACTTAATACAATTTCACCAATTGCCTAGTCTCCCCGGCAACGGCGCCAAAAACTTGTTCGGTGCTTTGTTTGGGGTTATAAACCGACACGCAAGTGCACGTGGTCAAACAAGTAGTAAGTGGCTTAAGTAAGCCAAGTATCGATCCACGGAGACTCTAGATAAGTGAAAATTGCTTAAGTATACTATATTATATCTCACTTCTAAATATGCTGACAACAACGTAACCAAAAAGTGAATAATTTGTTTTATAAAATATATACTCTAACTACTAACAATTATCTACTTTGAATTTAAACTATGGATATGAGCATGCCAAGGTTAAAGAACATGTAATGAACTGATTATCATCATAAATTGGTTAATCTTTTCTTCCAGTTGCTAGCCAAGAACATTAGCCAAGAGATTAAAACTCTTGTATTTAATCTCACTTAAGAATCATAAACCATCCGTCTACATTTATGTGATCAAATGCAATTCATGACCTAGCAATACAATTCCGGTTCCTAAATTGACTAATACGGCTTTCAAGTATATTTCAATCAGGAAAGCACATCAAAACTCAATTTTCCCAAATCAAGTAAAGAACAATATCCTATTAATTCACAACTTTCCAATTTCGTTCTCTCTCGAGTGAAATCGGACTTTTTAGATATACATTAATGTCGGCCACACACCAATGCAGTATAAACAAGAATTAATAGAACAACATGGAAGAAAAAGATGAAAAACCATATAATTCAATAATCAAAATTCATCACAAGTGTTCATAACCTCAGCAAGGAAGGGAATTAGCCACTCATTTGTGGATTAATCATCCTAAAACAAGTGTTAATCATACAAACAATTGAATTAGAGAAGAAAGAAGGAGAGAAAAAATCCTGAACTTTTCGTCCCTCAACTGCCTGTAACCCACGTCCTTGTTCCACCAAGTCTGAATTATGAACAATAAACTTAAGTGTTCTATTTATACTAGTGGGAATTTTTCCCGAAATAACAAGCAACGTGTCACGGAGTGCATCGCGGAGCAATGCCTCCGTGACACGGCGTGGACGCGGACCCTCACTGGAAATTGGGGGTCTGGGAATAAAGCATCAACGTGGCACGACGTGCAACGCGGAGGCTTGCCACCGTGCCACGGAGCTATCGCGAGCCTCCACTGGAATTGATGCATTTTTCACCCTCCAGGCAGAATGCCTCCGCAATGGCAGCGTGACACGGCTCCATCGCGGAGCCCCTTTAATTGGTGCAGTCCAATGCCTTTTCCGTGCTCGAATCCAAGTCTAACTCCGATATTGTTCCAACATGCATTTTAGCTCCTCGAAATCACATTTTACCTACAAAACAATGTTAATCATGTTGGTTAGTATAAATTCACATTTTATTACCAATTACATGAAAATGTATACACATTGCTAGATAAACAAGGCGAAAATGATACTTTTGAGTATCACTTGGGCATATAAATCTGCCCAAGATCAGATATTCTAAACATTTTCTAGATAGCAGCTTAACTATCTGAGAGCTTGTTTGGGCCTGAGTGGAAGCCAAGGTTAGAGAAACATGACCTGGAAAATTCATTCACTCATCTTATCACCTCTAATCCTCCAAGTAAGACAAGCATTTTTTTGTCCATTTGTCAAGCTTACTTTATCCCCTATACAGATATTTTCATAAACCACTTTTTAGTTTTACTTTTTTGCTTTAACTTACAGAACCACCATTTTGCCGTAGCCACCCAAAAAAGGCAAGCGACAAAAAGGATAAGTTTATGTCCCATTTCGATGATGTCGAACATCTGAAATTCACAATAGATGTGCTCCAGGTTGAGGTAAGAGAGCTCCAGTCAATGAATGCAGGGATCTCGGCTGGGAGAACCTCCCCGGACCAACAACTCAAAGAGATTCAATAGGAGCGAAAAGAGAGGGAAGTTGCATTATTTGTTCTTACCAGGACCAACAAAAGGCTACAAGGAGAGGTGTTATTAAAGGAGAACAAATGAGATCATCTTCATTCCACCCACAATACCTTGCAAGAAAAATTGGCCTAGCTCAATGCTGAATTAGCATTGGTTAGTGAGCTGCATGATAAGGATCAGATGGAAAAAGCGCGACTTGAGGCTAGGCTTAACGCATTGAGGGTACAATGTGATGCTAATAGGTATGGAGCCAAGTTGGATAGGAATTGGGTGGCCCTAAAGACCCAGGTGGACGCCTTTCATGAGATTTGAGACGATGACACCTTGATCTTCCATTGGTTATTTCAAAAGCTAAAGTCATTGTTATGCTGCAAGAGAAACCCTCGAGTAGGCTCTAACCGAAAATGCAGAGGATGGCTCCGAGAGCGAACACTTCATGGGTCTCTCAGATGAACTGAGTGAAGAGGATGCGCCCCCTCCATACTGTTGCCTTACATTTATGTTCTCTAGAAATTTTGGGCCTTCAAACCCTCGTTGTTATAAAATATAACTATTTGGGGTCCTTTGTTATGTGACGGAGGCTTCTATTTATATTTGTATTTGCATTTTGATGGAATGCTGAACTCTGAACCATTTTAATGATTGAAGTCATCTTAAATGAACTAATATAAAAAGAATTGAAGCTTCATTTGATTTTCATATGGAACTTTTTTTGACTAAGATTTATTAGTTTCTTCCAATATTACCCTTGTCATTAAGTAATTACATAAATTATAATCAAATTTTTATTCCCAAAGTATATCTAATGAGGATATTTTAATAAAATGAACCCATAAAATTAGTTAAAGTATTCTTTTAGAGGATGACTATGAACACGTAAATAGATATCAATGAGAGAAAGCACCTCTATTTAATTTGAATGAATATGACGATTCAGGTGCTTCGAGCTTTTATCAAGGGTACATATTTGGCATGCTTTCAAGCAGTTAAATTAATGTCCTTATAGGATGACAATGAACATGCAAATAAATACCAAGGTATGGTTTATGATGTTGCCGACATAAAATTTGAGCATCAAAATTTTGAACGCATTTCATTGTGGCGTTTCATGGTGACATAACTGTGAAATTCTACCCATGAAATTATCCAAGAGAATTCCTTTTTAAAAAAATAAAAATTCACCAAAATTGTTTGTGAATGATCAATTCACTTTGAACTTGTTCAAATGGATAACATTTTGAAAAGTCCTTGATATTTTGTACGATCAAGAGTTTAGTTATTTAACTTAACTTTTATCTTAAGTGTGAAATAGATTGTCTAACGTGTTCCAACAAAAGAGTAAAAGCAATAAGCAAAGAACATGTTGTTTTTATGTGAAAAACACCCAACTCATAAAAGATATAAAAAATCACGACCTGTACCTTAACAGGATTTACCCCAACTTCACTAAACCACAGTGAGCCTTTAAACAACATATTACAAATGTATGTAACCTAAGGAATTATAAAATCTACTTCCTAATAACTCATAAACCTCCCAAGGTATGTGTTCCTAAATCTTCGAGTTATCTCAAATTGAAGACAAAACAATCCTAATTTAGTTTTTAACACACTGAACTAAGATAACATCAATATTACAACTGAATGAACATTCCTAAAAAAAATCTAAAACTCTTAGCCTGATTTTGTACAAGGACCTAGTTCCTCAATGTTGTCCTTCACTCTATGGGTATCACTCACGAAGTTAATTTGCCAATTGCCTTTTCTCTCTATAAGTGCACTCATATTTTGAGTGACTACGCTTCTATTTAAGCACAACTCTTTAGAGAGTACTTCTTTGTTTCAAACTGCACATCAACTCCGACTCTTCTTGACTTAGAGTTCTATTTCAAGTGAGACACCTTCTTCAAGAAAAATTTCTTACTTCTTTAGTGTTGTATTCAAACTCCAACACTTCAATTCAACACATTATATTTCCTTGAGTTTATGTGAAGTAACTTTATCATTCGTTCCCTGATTTTTGTACATTTGTCTTTATTTATTATTGATTGTACTGCAAACTTACTTAGAGGCAGTGTACCTTTGAAGAAGCTTGACTTACCTATTTCATGTCATTTTGTCAGTCATTAAAACTGCATATAACCTAACAAATTCTCCCTTTTTGATGATGACAAACCTCTTATCTTTGTGCATTCAACTATCTTTACTAATAGGTACTAAGATGTGAAACACTTGAGTGAAATAGGTTAGTCAATGGGTTATAAATACTGTACAACCTTTATCTTCCCCCTTTTGGTATCATCAAAAAGTTATTTCAACCTTTTAAATTTCCTTCCTAAGAAATGAGTTAAACAATTTATGGCACTGGGCTATCACCAACACAATAAGATACAGACTTCGTTCAACATAATAATGGATTAAGAATAGCAAGAACATAAGTGAATTTAAGAAAAAGACAACAATTTTATTCTACTGCCAGATAATGTTCTACATCAGGTCCAAGTTAATAATGAAATAACAAAACCAGTTGATCCCAGAAACAAGGACAATGGATAGGAAAAGAATCAACACTAGAGGCACGAAGATGGTAAGGCTAGGTGGATAGAACAGATTGTAACAGTTGTGTCAACCGACGACGGTTTCAACATTTTCAGCTCTCTCTTTATCAAGAGTAGTTGATGACGTTCAAATCCACTCCTCATGAGGAGGAAGTGTGAATGATCGTCGCAATATAATATCCAACAAAGAGTTGGGATCGAATCCATAGGGAATAGAAATTAAATAACACAACAGTTGTCTATTAATTTGAACTAAGATTGCATCCATGCATTTGAAAATAAAAATAAAATGTTGGGGGGGGGGGGGAAGCGAGATAACAATTTTAATTTAAAATCAACTATCAAGAGAACAAGGCAATAAAATTGAATAGACAATTATGAGCAAAGGTCAGGGGTATGCTATTAATAGGGCTCCGATTGGATGGGGATTAACTAAAAAATCAAATAATTACTCATAAGCATAAATAACTGTGGATAAAGTGACACCATATGTTTTTAACCAATTGGGTGCTCTATTTCTTGAGTTTTCTCAAACCCCAAGGCCTTAATCAATTAATACACTATAACTTAGGCAACATTTGAGCTATCCCTAGCCTCAAATCTCTAATGGGTACATGACTATGGGTTTTAGCTATCTCTAGCCCAACCCCACACACTCAAGACCCAATTGCCTACCATTGCTTTCTCACCCATATTCAATTTCTTTTTTTCAAGAAAAAATGAAGTAAGTGGATATAACCCACATTTGCAACTATGGGTAATTTATTTATAATTCGGGAGAAAACAACAAATTTGTACTAAATAAGTAATTAAAAGATTAATATAGTCATACTCAATCCAATCTATCCCCAATAATGCACACACCCATAGCAAAATATCTAGCTACTCATAGATGAATAATATAAAAGCATATTGATAAATAAAATTCATAAAATTCATCATTAAGAGTAAATATCAAGCTCAAAAATTATCTTCAATGGTAGTTTATACGTTGAAGAAGAAGAAGAAGAAAAGCTATTCAATATTTCTCTCTCTAACTCTACAAATTTGGAATGGAATATTTGTTACTTTCTAGAGAATGTACATAAATAGGTTAAAAATTTCTCCTCAAATTCCATGCTGGATGATTTTTCCCTCCTGAAGGCAGCCTCATTTGCAAGTAATCGGCGTTCCGCCGGTGCCCATTCGCAGAACGCCGCTCTATCACACTTGGAGACAGTAACTTTAGGGTCTAGCCGACGTTGGCATCGGCTATTCACAGGTGCTGACCCACATTCTGCTGGTGCACCTTCCACTTCTGTCCATTATGCTCCTATGTTTCAATCGGTGTTTTGCAGGTTCCATCCGATGGAGCACCGATCCCATCTGGTAGAGCTCCTGTCCTCTTCTTTAATTTCATATTTTTGTCCAATTTTTGTCTTCTCTCTTTAAATTAAACACCTGCAAAACCTAAAGAGAAGGAGAATAAAATCCTTTCAAATGACCTGAATACCAAGCAAAACCTCATGTTTAAAAGCCTAATGAGTTGATAAATTACCAACTCATCAAACTCTCAAACTTGACTATTGTTTGTCCTCAAGCAAGGTGATTCTTTACAGATGAACTATAGGAATAAGCATGTCGTTCTACATGATATTATGCACAAAGGACTACTGCGACCCAGACAACCCAAAGATCGCTTACCAACACAAAGAAAAAGAGGAGACTCAACATTTTATGCAAATGCTTCAAGAGATGACCACAATCAATTGACATGATTCACATTTGATTCCTTCATTCAAAACAAGTGGTATTGTTGATCACAATATGCTTATCTAGCATCTTAAGTCATTAAAATTCACATTCAATGTTTGCCTTCAAGCTCACTACATTCTTGTCTCAATCATATCTTTTGGCACATGTAAGCATGTCCCCTAAGAAGGTGATGCTACACACAATAAGAGAGAATCCCTTTTAATTATTAAGCAATTCACACTCAAAGGATTATAAAATGAAATAAATACGCTCACACTACAAAGAAATTCTCATACACATAACTTGACCCGTAGGCTTGCCCTTCGTATAACTAGCTACTAATGCAGAGTCACCACACTTAAAATCAATTAGGACTTTGTCTCGACCCGAGTCCACACCCTGAGCACGACACAGTACTTGGTGACACAAGTGAACCCAAGCTAACCCTTGGCTTAACATCACACTGGTATACTTAATTAAATAGAAGCAAAAGTTGAGGAAACCATAACTAAATAGCTTCTCTCAAATATAAGAAATGTCTGATAATACTGAAATTTATGCAATAACTTTAAAACATACTGAACCAATACTCTGTTTGAAAGACATCTAGGAACTGACGAGTTGTTGGGACAAGACCCCAACTAACTCTATATTTTAACTCAAAAGAAAAGTAAACTGAAAAGATACTCTCATCCTCGAAAGATGAGGACTCACCAACTGTACTACTATTGAAGTCGTCAAAAAGAAACTACTGTTGATGCTGAGACTGAGAACCTGCGCCTGTATCATAATACGATAAAATACGAAAAATATGCATTAGTACTTTGAATGTACTGAGTAGAGATATAAGTAAAATAGTGGTAATATGCAACTGAACTAACAAACACTGAATATAACTGTAACAGTGTAATACAGGTACTGACTGAGGACCATAACTATATACTGTAATTTGAATAAAGTGAGTTGAACTGAAACTGAGACTATATTGAACTGAACTAAATTGAATTGATAAGTGGGAGAGTTTATAACTGATATATAACTACATGAACTAAACATGGAGACCTATATATACACCCCATCGGTGAAATCCCACTATAGTGGCTGAGTTGGGTGATCACTATATGAGGCCCGTTTGGACTAATAACCTATGGTGATAATGTGGTTCTGGGAACCTGGGTTCGCTGAACCCTGGCTAACTCGGTGCTAAGTCCTACTCCTACTAGAAATTCTAATTGTGACTGCTAGGTTGATAGCTCGAATCTGGTGTCCCAAGACTTAAGTCAGGAATACTTATTTAGAAGTAACTTGGGAGTCTGAAGGACCTGATAATTGAAACTAATGGTTCTAAGACTGGCCAGAGCTGCTTTATCTGAAAGCGTCATAACCATCTAAATAACAACCTAATAACTAGTAACTGAACTACAAAGTTTTATTGAACTATTAAAGAGACTGAATATAGTCAAACTTATCAGATAACATTTCTATAAGACACTAAACATACTAAGTATTGCCTAATACTAAACAATTTATAAATCAACTTTTAAATCACCTAACAGTACTATCATGGTGATCAGAACGGAACTACCAAAATCAAGCAATATTCATTTTCGGACAATTATGCAAGACTCTTTCAAATCACATTTACAGATTAGGGCTAAAATACATACTTCATGGAAAGAGATATCAACATAAAATGTTAACTAGAAATAATCTTCAAGAATCACGAGAACTATAACAAGAAGGAAATTCATGATTTAACTAACAGACAACCCTAACTTTGATCTTAAAAGGGCTAGAACTAATAAAAAATTTTATAAGGGTTTTGGGACACAAGGGAAGAGCAATTCCCTTATTGAAATCTCACATACCTGGAGTAGAGATTCCCTTAAGAAATTGCTTGAGAAATCTGAGGAGAAACTGAAATCCTTGTTCTTGCTCTGGGAGGATTGTCTGAGGTTTCTACATACTGAACTTGAAAGGATAAGAGGAATGAGGAGAGAATATCGACCAACTACCTAAATCCCCTTGAAAATAACTACAAAACAACGTAGCTAAGGACTTAGGAATTACAAAAATACCCTAACCAAAATTCAAAGGAAAATGACTGTCAGTCCTCACGAGGGACTTCACAAGTCGTTAGGTGGGTCATGACTCATGGCCCTCACTCGTGAACTCTACTGGAAATTCAACCTTCAAATCAACCCTCCTGACCACGACTCACTCCACGAGTGGTGAAGTGACACCACAACTCGCGGCTCCATCCATGGTCACCCCCTGACCACTACTTCTCACTAGCCTAGCACCCTTCTCACAAGCTACTCCACGAGTCGTGGAGTGACTTCACGAGTCACTGGATGAGTCGTCCTGTGACCTGGTGCAACATTTTCCTGCTTTCTCCGCTTAAACCCTCGAGTCTGATCTTAGAAACTTTTCGGGTGTTATAATATCTCCCCCTTGGGAACATTCATCCTCGAATGTGGTAAAACATACAAAAAATCTGGGGAAAGGAACTGCAATCCCAAATACTAAATATCTGAAGCTGAAAACTAACGGAGTGACTAACTCCGGACTACTATACATGACTGAATTGAAAGAGGGAATCACACATGCATACACTGACATGAAAGAAACTGGGAGACATGAATTAGACATGAAACTTAACAGAGTATTAGAGATAAAATTGATACTTCAAGCTGTAACTGAGGCGAGAGGGAAAAGATGTGGGTATTTAGCTATCATATCTGCTTTGACTTCACATGTAGCTACTTCAACTAGCTGGTTCCTCCATAACACCTTTACTAAAGAGACCTCCTTGTTCCTAAGATTACAAAATTGACGGTCTAGGATCTCAACTAGAACTTCTTTGTAAGAGAGGCTAACCTTTACACCAACACTTTCTAGAGGCACTACTGAGGTTAGGTCACTAATGCGCTTTTTCAATAATGACACAAGAAAAACTGGATGCACCGATGCTAACTCTGCAGGTAACTCTAACTCATAGGCCAAATTGCTAATGCGTCTTAGGATTTTGTAAGGTCCAACATATCTCGGACTTAGTTTCCATTTCTTCCCAAACCTCATCACCTCTTTCATAGGTGAAATCTTTAGATAAACCCAATCATCTACAGCAAGCTCTAACTCTCTCCTCTTCACATCTGCATTCGATTTTTGTCGACTCTGGGCTGTTTCAACCTTTCTCTAATAAGATTAACCTTTTGTATAGCCTCATGAACTGAGTCTGGTCCTATCATGGTAGCCTTACCAACTTCAAACCATCCTATAGGAGATCTACACCTCCTACCAAACAATGCCTCAAACGATACCATATGGATGCTGGAGTAGTAGCTTTTGTTATATGCAAACTCAATTAGAGGTAGGTGATCATCCAAACTACCCTTGAAATGAATTACACAAACCCTCACAATACCTTTCAAACTTTGTATAGTCCGCTCAGCTTTTCCATCCATCTGTGGGTGAAAAGCTGTGCTGAGTTTGGCCTAGGTGCCAAGTCTCTTCTGAAATGATTTCAAGAATTGAAAGGGGAATTGAGTACCTCTATCCGAAATGATGGACAAGGGACTTCGTGTAGTATAAATAACTCCTGGATGTACAGTCTATAATAATCCTCAGCTGAGTTTGTTGTCTTCACAGGTAGGAAATGTGTTGATTTTGTCATCCTGTCTATAACCATCCAAATTGAATCATATTGGTCGGTGAGTACGAGGTAAACCTGTGATGAAGTTCATATTCACTTCCTCCCACTTCCAAGTAGGAATGCTAATATCTTGAGTCATACCCCTAGGTCTCTAATGTTCAACCTTAACCTATTGGCAGTTCAGAAACTTAGCTACAAATTCTGCACTGTCCTTCTTCATGTCATTCCACCAATAGATTTCTCATAGGTCACGGTACATCTTAATGGCACCTAGATGAATAGAATACCTGGAGCTTTTTGCTTTTGCTCGTATTCATTGTTTCAAGTCATCTACATTTGGAACACACAATTTGCCCTAGTAACGAAGTACACCATCTCCCCTTTTAGAGAAAGTCTCCACCTCTTTTCTTAGAATTTCTTCTTTTAGTTTGAGTAGTATGGGGTCTTCATCCTGCTTTGACTTAACCTCTAACACCAGTGAGGATTCTGGCCCACTCTAGATTAGAACTGCCCTTAGCTGAATCAACTAACTACACTCCCAATTGAGGTAACAGATCTTGGGCAAATTTATATGCCCAAGTGATACTCAAAAGTACCATTTTAGCCTTGTTTATCTACCAATGTGTATACATTCTCATGTAATTGGTAATAAAATGTGAATTTATACTAACCAACATGATTAGCATTGTTTTGCAGGTAAAATGTGATTTCGGGAAGCTAAAATGCATGTTGGATGATATCGGGGTTGGACTTGGATGCGAGCAAGGGATAAAGCATTGGACAACATGAATTAAAGGGGCTCCAAGATGGAGCCGTGTCACACTACCATCGCGGAGGCCTTCTGCTTGGATAGGGAAATTTCACCCAAATTCCAGTGGAGGTCCGCGTTTGCTCCGTGGCACGGTGGCTTGGCTCCGCGTTGCACGTCGTGCCACATTGAGCTTTAATTCCGGGACCCCTAGTTCTAGTGAGGGTCCGCGTCCGTAGCATGTCACAGAGGCAGTGCTCCGCGATGCACTCCGTGACACGTTGCTCGTTATTCCGGGAAAAATTCCCAGCAGTATAAATAGAACACTTAGGTTCATTTTTCAATATTCTGACTTAGTGGAGCAAGGACGTGGGTTACAGGCAGTTGAGGGACGAAAATATCAGGGTTTTTCCTCTCTTTCTTTCTTCTTTAATTCAATTGCTTGTATGATTAACACTCATTTTAAGATGTTTAATCCACAAATAAGTGGCTAATTCCTCTCCTTGTTGAGGTTATGAACACTTGTGATGAAATTTGATCATTGATTCTTTGGTTTTTCATTTTTTCTTCCATGTTGTTCTATTAATTCTTGTTCTTACTTCATTAATGTGTGGCCTACGTTAATGTACATCTAAAAAGTCCGGTTTCACTCGAGAGAGCAAGAAATTGGAAAGTTGTGAATTAATAGGATATGTTCTTTACTTGGTTTGGGAAAATTGAGTCTTGATTTGCTTTCAGGATAGAAATATACCTAAAAGTTGTATTAGTCAATTTAGGAACCGGAATTGTATGGCTAGAACATGAATTGCATTTGATCACAGAAATGTAGACGGATGGTTCATGATTCTTAAGTGAGGTGAAATACGAGAGTTTTAATCTCTTGGCAAATGTTCTTGGCTAGCAACTGGAGGAAAAGATTAACCAAATTATGATGATAATTAATTTCATTATATGTTCGTTTAACCTCATCATGCTCTCATTCATAGTTCAGATTCAAAGTAGATAATTGTTTTTAGCTTTAGTATAAAAATTATAAAACAAACTATCAAACTTTTGGTTACACTGTTGTCTGCATTTTTAGAAGTAAAATATAGTACACTTGAGCAAATTGCACTTCATCCAAGTCTCTGTGGGATCGATACTTGGCTTACTAAAGCCACTTACTACTTGTTCGACCACGTGCACTTGCGTGTTGTTTTATATACCCACAAGACAGACCGAACAAGTTTTTGGCGCCGTTGCCGGGGACTTGGCAATTGGTGAATTTGTTTTAAGTGTTAATTTACTGTATTTTTATTTTTTTAGTGTTGACAACTTGGTCTTAGCCTGTATTTTGCAGACTTAATTGCTGTTGAACACTGGCAAGGGACAAGGAGCTGGTGGAATCGTATATAGAGCCAGAAAGGATATTTCACAGTAACCGAAGAGAAGCTCTACAAAGAAAGCTGCAGTTGCTCAGACAGACGATCATGGAGCAACAACAGAATCTACCGGTAGTACGGGCAGTGTTAGTGCCCGAAGAAGAAGCAGCTCGGTCGGTTCGCGAGGTGGCAATCCCACATGCCAATAATGTTACATATAGTATCCGCAAACCTGAGCCAGGAGGGTGATTTGAACTTAAACAGAATATGGTGCAGTTGCTGCACACTAGCGGGCAGTTTACCGGTCTCCCTCATGAAGATCCACAGCAGCATCTCCAAAATTTTTTGGAGATAAGTGACACTTACATCCCCGCTGGAGTGTCATCAGACTATGTCCGGCTTACATTGTTCCCATTCTCATTATTGGGAGAAGCCAAGAGGTGGTTGAAAGCTGAACCACCGAACTCTATTTCTACGTGGGATGATCTTGCACGAAAGTTCTTGATACGGTTTTTTCCCTCCGATAAAACAGCAAGACTTAGAAGTCAGATTCTAAGTTTCAAACAGAGAGAGGGAGAAAATTTATATCAGGCCTGGGAGAGATTTAAATCCATGTTGCGGGATTGTCCTCATCATCATCAATCCAATGATGTGCTGGTGCACACATTTATAGAGGGTTTGGAACCCCACACCAAAATATTGCTAAACTCAGCAGCTGGAGGAAAAGCGCTGGAGAAAACTTATGAGGAGCTGTATACCTTGTTGAACCGTATTTCACAGGGCAATCCAGAATGGAATGCTGATTCATCAAGAGGTGGGACAAGGAAAGCAGCAGGAGTGCTAGAAGTGGATGGGTTTACAGCTATCGCTGCACAGATAGCTGCATTGCAAAATCAACTTAACACCCACTTCAGCAACATGACATTGAACCAGTCTCAAGCCCCAGTTAATGCAGTACAGCAGATATGGTGTGAAGTGTGTGGAAGCAGTGAGCACTCAGCTGAGTGTTGTGGAGCCAATCCTGACTCGGTAAACTTTGTGGGTAATGCGCAAAGGAACCACCAACAGTATGGTAGTAGCTACAATTCCAATTGGAGGAATCATCCTAATTTCTCATGGGGTAGCAACAACCATCAGGGCCAAAGTTCGGGTCAGGGTGTGCAAAGGAACCAAGGAGGGCAGCAGAATTATCAAGAACAATTCAAAAACAACAATGCACCTCCTCCACCACCATCACCCAGCATTGAGGAGATGTTCAAGACGATGATAGCTAACCAAGCTCAATTGCAGGCTGACTATGTGAAATTGGCAGCTAAAGTGAAAAACAAACAGTTAGCTACCAAGGCACTTGAATATCAATTTGGGCAATTTGCTAGTGCCCAAAACACAAGGCCTAGAGGAGGACTATCGAGCAACACGAATCCCAATCCCAAGCAGGTAAATGCAGTGACCACAAGGAGTGGTTTGCAGCTGAAAGAGGTGGAACCAGAAAGACCACCTCAACAGTCGGGAGCAGCAGAAGTTGAGAGGGAGCAAAGTACTGAAAGGGGGAAGACTAAGGAAGCTTAATCAGAAAGACCTCCACCCTCGTTCCCTCAACGACTAAAGAAACACAAGGAGGAGGCGTGTTTCAAGAAATTCATGGAGGTGCTGAAACAGGTACATATTAACTTACCTCTTGTTGATGTCTTGCAGGGAGTGCCGAAATATGCTAAGTATATAAAGGACATCGTGGCAAACAAAAGTCGGTTGACTGAGTATGCTACGGTGGATCTAACGGAGGAGTGCACTTCCCGGATCCAAAATAGACTGCCCACAAAGCTAAAAGACCCTGGGAGTTTTACTAACCAGATTACTATTGGGCAGAGCATCCGAGCTCGTAGATTGTGTGATTTGGGAGCGAGTATAAATTTGATGCCGTCTTCGGTATTCAGAAAGTTGGGTCTAGGGAGTCCTAGACCCACAACGGTAATCTTGCAGTTGGCGGATCGATCCTTAGCCAGACCTGATGGCATTGTAGAGGACGTTCTAGTGCAAGTTGGCTTCCTAATTTTCCCGGTAGATTTTTTCGTGCTGGATTTTGAACCAGACGCGGATGTCCCATTTATTTTGGGATGTCCTTTCTAGGCAACCGGGAAAGCATTAATTGACGTAGTTGCGGGGCAGCTAACAATGCGAGCACATGACAAGGTGGAGGTGTTCGATGTGTACAAGGCACCCAAGCTCCCGATGGTGCATGAAGAACTCTCGGTGATCAATGTGATTGATCAAGGCGATGATGAGCAGAGGAAGGATTCACGGGAGTTAATGGGAAAACCACCGGATAGGTGTAACCACTACTGGGGGGAGGACGGTGATCGAGAGAAATCGTCCATCACCCTAGAGGACAATTGAGCTTAACGATGTCGAGTCGTGACAGTAAACCAGGCGCTACACGTGAGGCAACCCGTGAAATTTTTTTTCTTTCATTTTGTAAAGTGTAAATAGAATTTTCTTTTCTTTTTCTTTTTCTTGATTTACTACAAAATTTTTCTTTTTAGTTTTTGTTTTATTTGTATTTAGAGTGAAACCTATAATTCTAACCAATTTTGTATAGTGAGATAAATTTCAGGTCAAACGGAGAAAAATATGCACGGAATCGTGAAGGAAAAGTCGAGGTATGAAAAATTAATAAAAAGTGGCAACCAGTGAGCTGAGGCGACAGCTCCGTGTCACGGAGGTGGACCTCCGTGTTACCTCTGTGACACGTTGAGGTAGAACCTGGAAATTTTAAAAAATTTCCAGAACAGTCTCGTGATGGCTCCGTGTCACGGAGGCAGTGCACCGCGATGCACTCCGTGACACATTGCCTTGTATACGCGACGGGTCACACCGGGTCGCCGGGTGACCCGCGCGATTTCCTTACTTTTTAACCCCGAAAACCCTCCCTTTTCCCTCATCTTTTAATCTCTCTGCGACCAAACCCCCCAAAACCCATCCCCCATTAACGTGACACAGAGTAAGGCAAGAAATTCAATAATTTTTCTTCGATTCTTCAAAGACAAGGTATGTTTTTCGATTTCCTCTCAAATTCTTGTCGATTTTCTTCGATATTGAGCACGGGAGGTGAGCTAAATTGCCCTACGTAGTAATTAATCATGAATTCGAGTTAATTGTTGTTGATGAATGTTCGGAATGTCGTTATGATTGCTTGAACTTGTCAATTGCATAAATTAATCGAATTTGATTGATAATATCAATTCTAGGGCTTGTATGTTGAATTTGAAGTTGAAAATGTATTGAACTTGTGAATTTCATGTCGGGATGGATGTGTTGAATGAGATGAGTCGATGTACAAATTGTTAGGATGTTAATAGAACGACTGATTCTCGAGTTAAGGGAATGTTGAAATTTGTAAGAATTTGGTTAGTTGTATAGGTTCGTGTAGATAAATTTTGGTTGTTGTTTTTGTTTCTTTGTTTTTCTGTGCTAAGTGCGATGGTTAAAATGTTAGTGATGGTAGTGATTATGATTAGCTGTACAAAGTCTGAGTAGTACGCAGAAGATATACC
This sequence comes from Datura wrightii, assembly GCA_035772735.1. Classification (NCBI taxonomy): domain Eukaryota; kingdom Viridiplantae; phylum Streptophyta; class Magnoliopsida; order Solanales; family Solanaceae; genus Datura; species Datura wrightii. The sequence continues at coordinate 177,166,264 of JASDFA010000001.1, read as the reverse complement.
GTCGAATTTTTCGAACGCACTAAGCAGGATTGTATAGTTGTTTATTGTGTGTAAATAAAGATAATCTTGCCGTATTGTTGTAACTGTAGCTAAGGACTAAGTGTGGGGTAACCTAGCGTAACCCGACCTTAGCCGAAGTTAATATCCGTGAGCTTAACCTTGATCTTGTTTACTTGGGTTGACAGGTAAAATGGCAAGCCGGCAAGAGAAAGGAAAAGGCGCATCAACTTCAGGCGCCGGAAGGAAACGAATTAGACTGCGCACAGCAGTCCCAGCTGCACCAGCAGTTCCACGCGGCCAACGCCGCCAATACGGAATGAGATGGGTGACTGATGAGGGGAAAAAGTGGTACGCAAAGCACAAAGAAAACAAATATTTCTCCGAGGAGCATATAGCACGGGAACCATTGGCACAGGAGTTCCCTAGGATGGTCCACCGGATCGAGGCAGCTGGGCTCAATTTCATATTTGAGGAGCCCAAGGAATGCAATTTGCACCTGGTTCGGGAGTTCTACGCCAATTGGAAACCGACGATCAGAAGTCACACCATCAAGATCAGAGGGAAAATAGTCACTCTGGAACCCCACCACCTTAATGCCATCATAGGAGCGTGGGACACAGACGCCCACGTACTCCGACAGCTGAACATTATCCCACCGTATGCGGACATCAGACGCACATTGTGTGGGACCCGATCGACAGCTAGATGGAGCAGACACAAAGAGAGGGGCTACCACCAGACTCTGCCATATTCACAGATGAACAGGGAAGCCCGAATCTGGCTGAAGATAGTCTGCTCATGCCTAATCCCGGGGGTACATATGACAGATGTAACCCGGGATCGTGTATGCCTGGTGTACGCCCTGATGAAAGGGCTGGAGATCAATGTGCGGGCGGTAATTATCTCCGCCATGAAGAGAGCCCGGTTGCACCAGGGGCACAGGTATGGCTGTGGTGGACTAATCACCACCTTCCTCAGGGGCCAAGATGTTGAGAAGGAGGCCCTTGACTATATCCCGCAGATGGAGCGGCGGGCCTTAGATGTTACTAAAACTAAGGCTCCAGACACCACCCACGGGCCAGTCCTCACACTTGGCGAGCGACATGCTCGTGATGACCAGTATATGGCTCGGATGTATGGGATGAAGATGCTCCAGCTGAGGATAGGCGGGAGGCCGGCGATAGAGGAGGAGCTATGGCAGCTCGAGCTAGACTACCCTTTCGGCAAAAATGCCAGGGCTCTACGCCGAGTGGGGCCAGCATTTGTAGAGCCCATAGATGATGATGTCCCCACAGACGAGGAGACACGTTGGGAGGACTCCGATGTGGAGTCCGATGATGACGATGAAGGTGACTCAGACATGGGAGATGAAGCAGCAGCACCCGACGAAGAAGTGGAATACGTTGACTGATCAGGGAGTTCCACCACCCGATTTTGTGCTATTTTAATTTTTGTGAACACTGGGGACAGTGTTCGAACTAAGTGTGGGGTGGGAGTAGTTAGGTGCTGGGCTGGGCTGTTTTGTATGTATGCTCTATTCTGTTGTCGTGTATGTGCAATTTGTTTGTCCCTGTGAGTGTGAATTGTTAAGTTGTTTTGTATTTGTAAATTTATGTGAAATTGATGTGTGTTGCTGAATGTTGCTAGCTGATTCTGATTCTGTACATATTTTTGTTATCGAAATGATCGATAAAATTTTTTAAATTGTACATATTTTTTCTATCGAAATGATCGATATTTTCAACATTTGTTTACTTCTTGGGTTTCTCGGCGTCTGTTTTTGGTTCTTTTACCGAGATTAGTCCCATTGAACCGAAGTCATAGTAGTGATCGTTCCCTATGATGGATGGATGACGATCATCTTAAGGGAAATGTAGTCGTTAGGAGTAGATTTTTTCAATTATTTTTCAGTTTTTTTCTTTGGTGGGTTGCATCCCAAAACCTGTAGTTACTAGATGATTGCGAAATTCTGGTTGCGTGTTGTACATGATATTCAAAAATACAAAGGTGATTCGTATGAAAGCATGCAACTTTGTAAATATGTTGAGATACCTAGGCCATAGAGTTCGATTCAGTGTGATTGAGGCTTAATGTTTGAATTCCTGTAATTAGCTGATTGAAGAGTCTGTGAATACATCTTGAATTGAGCATGTGCAAAAAGTGTGAAGTGAGGTGTTGATATTCCATGCTATTGTGAAGTGTCTAGAACTTGCCTGGTGTGTGTACAAAACGAAATGAAGGAGGTGTATTGTAGGAAAGGATGTAGGCATTTCTTTGTTTTAACCTAGAGTTTCTATTTTTCCTTGTCGTACACACCTTGATTGTATACCCTAGTCAGCCCGTTGAGCCTTTAGCCGATTATTTTTTTCTTGTGTCATAAAGTGTAAACCGAGCTTAATTCCTTCTTTTCATTAGCCGTAAAGTCTATACAAAACTCTTAAGCGCTTAAAAAAAGAAAATCATTTTCCCGAAGTGTCAAAGAGTGAGAATGGTGAAAAGAAAAAGAAAAGCAGAGTGAGAGAAGAAAAGAAAAGGTTGAAGGTGCACTTGCTATAAATAAACGATAATGAAGGTGCATGAATAATCTTTGTTGTTGTGTCAAGTGTGCTTAATGCAATGGGTCATACTAAAGAAAATCATCAAGAATGGGATGATGAAAAAAAAGAAACAATGTCCATGAGTTGATGGGATGTGTTGAAAAGGCGCTTAAGGATGCTAGTGGCTATTATTGGCTAATCCAATATTTACTAGTTCCGTAGCTTCCATTACAACCCGTTCAAGTCCTACGTGATCTTACATCGCACTTCTTTATATTAGTGGAGTAATACACTAAGGGCAAGCTTATGGGTCATGGCATGATGCATGTGAATTCTTTTGGGAGAGAGAGCGAAATTGTGTTTACATGCCCCTGCTTGAATGTTTGTGAGTCATATGATCAAAAAGGGGAAGATTCTCTTGTGTTGTGAGGGCACATGCTTGATGAAAGATTAATTTTCGTGTCGGATATCTTGATCAGCTGATTTGCATGAGTTTTCCAATATCGAGAGTCGATTCTTAAAGTCTAGGAGGTCTTAATGTATTGAAGGTCATTGCATTGATAAGACCATGCATGTTTTCTTGATGATTTGCTGTATTGAATAATCGGTATGATCGTAGCCTAAATTGTCGAACCGAAATAGCGAGGTTGGGATGTAAATTGCATGAAGTGTAGGATCGAGGACGAACAAGGATTTAAGTGTGGGCTAAGTGATCTTGGGCAAATTTATATGCCCAAGTGATACTCAAAAGTACCATTTTAGCCTTGTTTATCTACCAATATGTATACATTCTTATGTAATTGGTAATAAAATGTGAATTTATACTAACCAACATGATTAGCATTGTTTTGCAGGTAAAATGTGATTTCGAGAAGCTAAAATGCATGTTGGATGATATCGGGGTTGGACTTGGATGCGAGCAAGGGATAAAGCGTTGGACAGCATGAATTAAAGGGGCTCCGCGATGGAGCCGTGTCACGCTGCCATCGCGGAGGCCTTCTTCTTGGATAGGGAAATTTCGCCCAAATTCCAGAGGAGGTCCGCGTTTGCTCCGCGGCACGGTGGCTTGGCTCAGCGTTGCACGCCGTGCCACGTTGAGCTTTAATTCCTGGACCCCCAATTCCAATGAGGGTCCACGTCCGTAGCGTGTCACGGAGGCAGTGCTCCTCGATGCACTCCGTGACACGTTGCTCGTTATTCCGGGAAGAATTCCCAGCAGTATAAATAGAACACTTAGGTTCATTTTTCAATATTCTGACTTGGTGGAGCAAGGACGTGGGTTACAGGCAGTTGAGGGACGAAAATATCAGGTTTTTTTCTCTCTTTCTTTCTTCTTTAATTCAATTGCTTGTATGATTAACACTCATTTTAAGATGTTTAATCCACAAATGAGTGGCTAATTCCTCTCCTTGCTGAGGTTATGAATACTTGTGATGAAATTTGATCATTGATTCTTTGGTTTTTCATCTTTTCTTCCACGTTGTTCTATTAATTCTTGTTCTTACTGCATTAATGTGTGGCCTACATTAATGTACATCTAAAAAGTCCGGTTTCACTCGAGAGAGTAAGAAATTGGAAAGTTGTGAATTAATAGGATATGTTCTTTACTTGGTTTGAGAAAATTGAGTCTTGATTTGCTTTCAGGATAGAAATATACCTGAAAGTCGTATTAGTCAATTTAGGAACCGGAATTGTATGGCTATAACATGAATTGCATTTGATCACAGAAATGTAGACGGATGGTTCATGATTCTTAAGTGAGGTTAAATACGAGAGTTTAATTCTCTTGTCAAATGTTCTTGGCTAGCAACTGGAGGAAAAGATTAACCAAATTATGATGATAATTAATTTCATTACATGTTCGTTTAACCTTAGCATGCTCTCATTCATAGTTCAGATTCAAAGTAAATAATTATTTTAGCTTTAGTATAAAAATTATAAAACAAACCATCAAACTTTTGGTTACACTGTTGTCTGCATTTTTAGAAGTAAAATATAGTACACTTGAGCAAATTGCACTTCATCCAAGTCTCTGTGGGATCGATACTTGGCTTACTAAGGCGACTTACTACTTGTTCGACCACGTGCACTTGCCTGTTGTTTTATATACCCACAAGACAGACCGAACAGTAACTTGTGGATATCCTTTGCCAGCTCTTTTCTACCTTCACCCACCACATTGGCCTTTCCCGGGTGGTATAACACACTAATGTCATAGTCTTTCAATAATTCCATCCACCTTCTTTGATGAAGGTTCAAGTCCTTCTGGCTGAAAACGTACTAAAGGCTCTTGTGGTCAGTGAAAACATCTACGTGAACCCCATAAAGGTAATGTCTCCATATTTTCAAAGAAAATATCACTGCCGCCAATTTAACATCATGAGTCAGATAGTTCTTCTTATGAACCTTAAGCTGTTTGTAGGCATAAGCTATCACTTTACCCCGCTGCATCAGGACACAATTGAGGCCAACCCGGGAAGCATCACAATAAACTACGAATTCATCTGTTCCATCTGGCAAGGTCAAAACCACAACTGTAATAAGTCGATCTTCAACTCTTGAAAACTCTTCTCACAAGTATCTGAACACTGAAACTTCACCTTTTTTGAGTCAGTTTGGCCGAAGGGGATGCAATGGAAGAAAATCCTTCTACAAACCGTTGGTAATAACCAGCCAAATCCAAGAAACTCCTGTTGTCTGATGGAGAAGTGGTCTTGGCCAATCTTTTACCGCTGCTATTTTTTGAGTATATGCCTGAATACCCTCATTTGAGACCACATGATTGAGGAAAGCCACTGACTTCAACCAGAATTCATACTTATTAAATTTAGCGAACAACTAACGGTCTTTGAGAGTCTGCAACACTATCCTCAGGTGGTTGGCATGATCCTCCTTATCCTTGGAGTATACCAAGATGTCATTTATGAACATAATGACGAACGTGTCTTGGTACGGCTTGAATACCCTATTCATCAGATCCATAAAAGTTGTAGGAGCATTGGTTAGTCCAAAAGATATAACCACAAATTTATAGTGACCATGCCGAGTTTCGAAGGCTATTTGACTCTGAGCTGGTGGTATCCTGATCTGAGGTCTATCTTGGAGAAACAAATAGCTTCCTAAAGTTGATCGACCAAGTCGTCAATCCTGGATAGAGGATACCTGTTCTTAACTATAACTTTATTCAGTTGACGATAATCGATGCACATTTTGCTATGATTCTTTTTTAATTTTTGTTTTTTGCTTTGACATGATTAGTTATGGGTCCCTTTTTGGTATCCAAAAGGAATTCTTACATTTAAAAGCCTGCTAGCCCAATTTATAAAGTAAAGTCATGTTTTTAACCTAATATCAATTTTAACTTTCATTAGGTGTTATTTGATATAACTACTTAATGAGAATTTGGGAATGATAGAAATTGAGAATTAAAAATTAATTTATATTAGCTTCTGTTTTTCTTTTCTATAGTTCATAACTACTTTAACATTATTGTTTATAGTGCTAATTGCAATTTATTACTAACTAGGAAATTTGTTAAAAAAATAAATAAATTATAATAAAATAATTATTGTTAAAAATATTAATAAAAAAAATATTGATCTTTACACATCAATTGATTCTATTTTTCCTCTATTTTTTATGTGTCAGATTGATATCAAACAGTAAAAGAAAATTTAACTTAACAAATATTGAACAAATGATCCCCTTTAATTTTGATCTTTCAATTGCATATGTCAAATTAAGAATCATGTAATTTTAACCTATTAGTCTTAATTATTTTCTTAATATTGCTAGTAAATATTTTAAATTAAAATAGTTTCATAAATTCAAGAATTTAATTAAGAAAAACCAAAAAAAAAAAGAAATTCTTATTGCCTTTTGATATATTTTAGATCACCTTTTTTTTTCGTTTGTTATTTTCTTGATATTATTTTTTTATTAATTTTATTTTAATACTACTTTTTATTATGTAATTTTACCCTTTTTTTTTGTATTTACTCGAACTTTATTTCTCGGTTCTCCCTTTTATTTGTTCTCTTTTTTGTTTATTAATTCTTGTTTCTTCATTTCCTCTGTATAATTAATAACAATTATTTACGTTTCTTAAAATAACCAAGGTAATTCACTTTTCATTTTCTACATATAAATATATATATATATTCTTGCAAATATATTATTTTACATAAAGAAGCCTTATAAATTTAGAAAGTCAAAATATCAATATTTTATAATTCTTTTTATTTATTAAAAAATTGAAACATTTGTCGCGATTCGAGTAGCATCAACAATAATTCTAAATTTAATTACTCTTTTTATCTAATTATCATGGTCGTTTTTACTTTTAAAAGATTTACGATCTAACCTTTATCTTATATGCATATTAATTCTTCTTCAAGATATAATTTTAGATATTTAACAAAATATGTCATAAATTATAAATCATAATACATATCTTTTTCTTTCTCAGATTCACACCCTTTAAAAACCGGTATCCTTGACCAGGAGTGGTATCCCCAAGATCATATTGATCTTCTTTCACTTCTTATTAATTTTATAAAAAAATTTAAAATTACTTTATATCTTGACTAATTCCTTATTACTCATTTATTAATATCCTTTTCCTTGTTTAAACTACTAAGAAAAGATCTTAAAATATTAACATAAAAAATATTATCAATAAAAATACTAAATAATGAACCAAAATTCAAAAACGAACAAAATTTTCTTTATTGAAGAAGAAAATGAGGAGAGAAAAATAAATAATATTACTAAATTATTTTTATCTAACCCAATATTTTTGCATTGTTCAAGTTATAATTTTAAAGGATATAGATTAACAAACAATTATAATGATATGAATACCTAAAAATATTGAATACTTTTACCAACATCAAAAAATGAAAAATCTTCAGGATTGCATTTTTACATGTCAATAAATAATTTTTCTGTGAATTAGATAATATTCTAAAAATTTTAAAATAATTTTATATCCTAATGCTCTCAATAGACTTATTAAAAATTGATCCACATAATTGTGAAAATGACATATACATACTTTCTTAAGCAGCATGCAATTAACTTTGTTCCCCGACCTGCTTTCACATTTAAAAACACTGTGGTCCGGAGAAACAAAAAGTTAACATCATCAATAAAAAGAACAAAAGAAAAAAAATTAACTAAGCAAATAAAAATTTTAAAGAGCACGATAGCTAAGAATTGAATGGGAGAGATGAACTATATTACAATATAACGTAATCAATTTTTTTTTAAAAAAATAAACTCACATTTTAAAGATTTTTTATTCATGGCTTGAAAAAGTTAAAATTAAATGATCTTGTAAGTGGCTACTGCTCTACAAAGTAAAGCATAACTAATACAACTCAAAATAATTTACTTAAATGATTTTAAGGTATCATAAACTTGTCCATCAAATAACTGAAGTTATAAACATAAAAATTTGGATATGAATATTAATAATACTAATTAAGAGTAGATGTTACTAAAATGAAAAGTTATGATTAATAGGAATGAATCTTTTAATAAATAATAATTTCTAAAAAAATGAGAGAAAAAAATTTTAAAAAATGAGAAAAAGGATAAATAGTTATAGGATCCTATATATATATAATAAGGATTGTTGTGTAATTAAGAGGATTAAGTAAGTGACTTTTGAGATTGGTAACCTAATAATATAACACAAAATAACTGAAAAAAGTATTTCATAAAATTAAAAATGTAGAAAGTAGAAAGGGATGGAAAAAGCCAAAAAATGAATTATTGGCCAATGAACTATGCCACATCATCATGTCATATATGTTAGCCCATATAATTTTTAGCAAATGAGCCTTAGGATTTTAGGTAGTCCTATGGGCATTAGGATTTTAGGTAGTCCTATGGGCATTAGGATTTTAGGTAGTCTTATTTCTATGGGCATTAGGATTTTAGTTTATGCCTATATATAGACACCCCCTTCCCCATTCTAGATTGTTGTATTCAATTCTCAGTTAGCCTTTTTGATTCTTTCTTTTCTTGTTCTTTAATAAAATTCTTGTTATATATCAACATTGTATCAGAGCCAAAATAAATCGATTCTTCCCTACTTGTAAATAATCACCAATTTTTGCGGATCGAGTTGATGTTCTCCTATGATTGATGCTTCCGCTAAATTCGTTGTTGGTTTGGTTTGCTTTGGACGGCGTTGTATGATTGTCGTTGTTGGTTTGGTTTGATTTGGACGCCATTGTTGGTTTGTTTTGTGACTAGGGTATTTTGTTCTTATCGTTGTTTTGGGGTTGCTTATCTTGTTGTATTCACTTTGCTTTTGTCAATATGGCTGGAAAGGATGATTCTCTCCAATCCATTAACACTCAATTAGATGGCAAAAATTATGCGTATTGGAGTTATGTCATGAAGAATTTTCTTCATGGAAAAAACTTGTGGGGCTATGTTAGTGGTGTTAAATCCAAACCTAAGGATGACAAGGCTGAGGACTTTGTATTGTCATTGGATTTATGGGAAACTACTAACTCCAAGGTTATCACTTGGATTAACAACTCAATAACTCAGTCAATTGGTATGCAATTGGCTAAATATGACACAGCTAAAGAAATCTGGGATCACTTGGAGAGACTGTACACTCAATCTAACTTCGCCAAGAAGTACCAATTAGAATACGATATTCGTGCTCTTCAACAGAATGTTATGAGCATTCAAGATTTCTATACTCCTATGTCTGATTTGTGGGATCAATTGGCCCTTACCAAATCCGCAGAATTGAAAGGTTTTGCGCCGTATATTGCTAGGAGGGAAGAGCAACGTTTGGTTCAATTTTTGATGGCATTACATTCTGATTTTGAAGGACTGCGTGGAACAATTCTTCATCGATCTCCCCTCCCCACAGTTGATTCAGTTGTCCATGAACTGATTGTAGAAGAGACTCGTATCAAGTCTCAATTGGATAAAGGGTCAAAAACACCTACTCCTGCTGTGTTTGTTGCTTCACCGGATCAGGCCAGACCACAACATTCTCAGCCTCAGACTTCCAATCAATCGCGACGATCTCCTAAAGTTGCGTTTGATGAGTGTGCATTTTGTAAGCAGAAAAATCATTGGAAGGCTCAATGTCCCTTGTTACTCAACAAGGCTAAGTTTGGTCAGCAACAGAAGAATGGACAGCCACACTCCTTTGGTACTTCTCCACAGTTCGCTGCTGCTGCACCATTAGTAGATGCTGAGTCTAGCACTGTGCCTCCTTCGGCATTGGATCCTCGGGTGTTCAAATAGTTCAGAAAGTTTTTGGCATCTAATCCTACTGCCATGTCAACGTCCATCTTAGGCCCAACTTCCTCGAGTACATCAGGTATTCCCCCATCCTTGTGGATTCTGGATTTTGGTGCGACCCATCATATGTCACATTATCTATCATCTTTTGGTTCCTTGTCACCCATTTCACCACTCTCTGTTATGTCTGCTAGTGCTACATCTATGCCAGTCGAGGGTGTCGGTTCTATTACTACCTCTCACATTGTTCTGTCTGATGTCTATTATATTCCTAAACTTGCTTTCAATCTTGCTTCGGTCAGTCAGTTGTGTAGAACTAGTCATTGGGTATTCTTTTCTGACTCCGTTTGTGTTGTACAGAACCCACACACTCAGAAGGTGATTGGGATTGGCCGTAGGTTGGAAGAACTCTATGTCTTGGAGAGTCTCAGAGTGTCTGCTGTTGCCGCCTCCAGCATTGATTTGTCTTCTTTTCGTTTGAGTCCATTGTCGTCGCAGTTTTATCTTTGGCATTCCCGCTTGGGACATGTATCAGTGTCACGTTTACATTTTTTAGTCTCTACTAGTGCTTTAGGTCATGTAAGCACTTCTGATATTTCTGATTGTAGTGGTTGTAAATTGGCAAAATTTTCTGTCTTACCTTTTAATAAAAGTATGTCTTATTCAGTTGCTCCTTTTGACATTATTCATTCTGATGTATGGGGACCATCACCAGTATCCACTAAGGGTGGTTCGAACTATTATGTTTCATTTATAGATGACTATACTCGGTATACCTGGGTTTATCTTATGAAGCGGAGGTCTGACTTGTTTGGCATTTACAACAATTTTAGAGCCCTTGTTAAAACGCAACATTCGGCTGTGATAAAGTGTTTCAGGTGTGACTTAGGGGGTGAATATACCTCCAATGATTTCACTCAGTTACTTGCCTCTGATGGTACCATACACCAGTCTTCTTGTACAGATACTCCTGAGTAGAACGGTGTTGCCGAAAGGAAACACCGTCATATTGTTGAAACAACACGCTCCTTACTTTTATCTGCAGAGGTTCCTAGTAATTTTGGGGAGAAGCAGTCCTAACTGCTGTATATGTGATCAATCGTATTCCTACTGCATTGACTTCAGGGATGTCTCCGTTCCAGAAATTATATGGTCACATGCCAGATTACTCTGCATTACGCGTTTTTGGGTGTACTTGTTTTGTCCTTCGTCCTCATGTTGAAAGAAACAAGCTGGAGCCAAAATTAGCTATATGTGTGTTTTTGGGGTATGGTGTTGGACAGAAAGGTTATCGTTGCTATGATCCTGTCAGTCAGAAATTATATGTTTCACGGCATGTCACCTTTTTGGAGCATATTCCTTTCTATTCAATTCCAACTAAATCTCATGATGTTACTAAGTCATATCTTCGGCGTATTGATCCATTTGGCATTGACACAGAGGCTCCAGTTTCGAATTCAGTCGTGCCACTCGATGTGCTTCCTGACAGTTCTTCAGCCCCGCCTGAGACTGGAGATCCACCACCTCTAAGGAGGTCTACTCGTCAGAGTAAGTCCACCATACTACCTGATTTTGCTTATTCTGCCTACTCACCCCCATTTGCTTCCTTTATTGCAAACATACATCAATTGTCTGAACCTGAGTCCTATAGAGAGGCTGTGTCTGATCCTCTTTGGCAGAATGCTATGGCGGAGGAACTCACTGCTCTTCATCAGACACACACATGGGATTTGGTTACCCTCCCACCTGGTAAACATACGATTGGCTGTCGATGGGTGTATAAGATAAAAACAAAGCCTGATGGTTCTGTTGAGCGATACAAGGCTAGACTTGTGCCAAAAAGGTACTCACAAAAATATGGTATGGACTATGAGGAGACCTTTTCCCCGGTGACAAAGATGACGACTGTTCGCACTATGATTGCAGTTGTATCCGTTCGACAGTGGAAGATATCTCAAATGGTTGTCAAGAATGCATTTCTGAATGGTGATCTCCATGAGGAAGTGTATATGACTCCTCCACCAGGTATTGATCACCAGCTGGGTGAAGTTTGTCGGCTTCGAAAAGCTCTATATGGTCTCAAGCAAGCCCCTCGTGCTTGGTTTGAGAAATTCTCCACTGTGATTACTTCCCTTGGCTTTGTCCCGAGTAACCATGATTCGGCGTTGTTTGTTAGAAGTACGAGTGCAGGGCGAATCCTTTTGTGCTTATATGTAGATGATATGGTTATAACTGATGATGATCATGATGGTATGAGTCATTGAAGCATGATTTGGCTCATCGGTTTGCCATGAATGACTTGGGCCTGCTACGTTATTTTTTGGGTATTGAGGTGGCTCAGTCTAAGAAAGGATATCTTCTCTCTCAGACTAAGTATATATCTAACTTGTTTAAACGGGCGCGCCTTTCTGACAACAGGACTGCAGATACTCCACTTGAAACCAATGCACGGTACTCTCTTAGTGATGGTGTTTTGTTAACAAATCCGAGTCTTTATCGGACTGTTGTAGGTAGCTTGGTGTATCTTACCGTTACTCGCCTGGATATAGCTCATGCAGTTCACGTTGTTAGCCAGTTTGTTACTGCTCCTACTTCAGTTCACTGGGGAGCTGTACTTCGTATTTTGAGATATCTTCGTGGCACCCAGTTTCAGAACGTCTTGTTTCCCTCGATGTCATCTCTCTAGTTGCGAGCCTATAGTGATGCTGACTGGGATGGCGATCGCGATGATCGCAAATCCACCACTGGTTTTTGTGTGTTTCTTGGAGATTCTTTGATATCATGGAAGAGCAAGAAACAAGATGTTGTCTCTAGATCTTCCACGGAGGCTGAGTATCGTGCTATGGCAGTGACTACATGTGAGATTGTTTGGTTACGCTGGCTTCTTGCAGATATGGGGGTTCACATTTCTCGGCCTACTCCTCTACATTGTGATAACAAGAGTGCGATGCAAATTGCAAAGAACTCTGTTTTCCATGAGTGGATGAAGCACATTGAGATGATTGTCACTTCACTCGTCATCATCTCCAGCTCGGGACTATATTGCTTCCTTTTGTTCCATCAGCCTTGCAGATTGCTAACCTTTTTACGAAGGCTCAGTCGACGTCTCGGTTTCGTTTCTTGTGTGACAAACTCTCAATGCTTATTACTGTCGCATTATGAGTTTGAGGGGGAATGTTAGCCCATATAATTGTTAGCAAATGGGCCTTAGGATTTTAGGTAGTCCTATGGGCATTAGGATTTTAGGTAGTCCTATGGGCATTAGGGTTTTAGGTAGTCCTATTCCTATGGGCATTAGGATTTTAGTTTATGCCTATATATAGGCACCCCCTTCCCCATTCTAGATTGTTGTATTCAATTCTCAGTTAGCCTTTTTGATTCTTTCTTTTCTTGTTCTTCAATAAAACCCTTGTTATATATCAACAATATATAGTTTTATACTATAGCATAGTTAAGAGAGTTAAAAGAGTGATTTTTTGAGTTTTTTAACATGTCACATAAGTGAGAAAATTTTTTCTAAAAAATGTCAAGAAAATGAACAAATAGAATAAAAGGGAAAAACAAAAAAATAAAAAAAGAGATAAGACAAATATATATATATATATATATATATATATATATATATATATATATATATATATATTAATGTAGTATATTTAATACAATTAAGAGACTTAAAAGAGTGATCTTTGAGTTTTTTAACATGACACAAAAATAAAAAAATAGAAAAAATATTTTTAAAAATGAATAAATAGAATAAAAAGAAAAAAACAAAATAAGAAAAATAAATAAATAGAATTCTTGATCAAAGAGACACACACACACACATATTCTTTTAATGCAGGATATTTAATATATATAGTTAAAAGAGTTAAAAGAGCGAAATTTGAGTTTTTAACATGACACATAAATGAGAAAAAATTAGAAAAAATGTCAAAAAAGGAAAAATAAATAAATATTTTTTTAGATCATAGAGAGGTGTTGCATCATCTTGTCTATACCTTAATATATATATATAGGAGAGAGAGAGAGATATGGCATGTTAGTTATCACTAGTCAACACAATCATCATTATAAGAAAAAGTAGCCTAATTTGAAAAGAAAAAGTTATATCCGTAACGATGTCAGAAATTATCATTTTCACAAGATTACACGAATCTATACCGTTAATATCTCCTTTCTTATTATTTATTAAAACTACATTTTACATTATTACCAACGGAAATATTAACAATAGCCTTTAAAGTTTAATTTCAATATATAATGTATATTTTACTTGATTTGAAATGTTAAGTTGAATTGTATTCCATAACAACTTTACTTGATCTGGAATATATCTATAATTTTTTCTAGATTTATAAAATCACTTTTATTCATATTATAATTCTTTTATTTAACTTATTTTTTTCACATTTTTTTGGGTATTCTAGAACTATTTAAGAAGTTGATAAATGAAAAAAGTATCTCAATCTTTTATATTAATTTTTTTCTTTTTATTCTTATCCCTCTACCATAACACAATTAATAAGAAATTAAATAAGGATGCTACTTTGTTGACCATTTTTACATTTGAAGATTTTATAGTCCTATAAATATAGGAACATTTGCTCCCCATTTCTTAATCATATCTCAAGATTCAAAGGTGCTTTCCTCTCTTTGTCCTTTCATTACTGGCATATACTCTAACAATTTCTTTTTCTCTTTTTATTTTTTTATTTTATTTGTATAATTCACCATCCAATCTAATAGAAGATCATCTTTTTATATTTATAAGAACTATAAAAAAAGATTTTCAATCTTGTACATGTACCACAGGTTTTAATGATCTTTTAAATGAATAAAATTTCTCCATGATAAAAATTTATATCATTATTTTTATTTTTATTTTTTATTTTTTTATTTAGGTGTATCTTGATACATATGGTCTAACATTCTTTTTTTTTTATATAGGCCTGTGTTGGAATTGATTGTTGCCTGAAGTGCTTGATCTGCTAGAACTTAACATTTTACGTAATTAGTAACTCTTTATCGAACATCACTTTCCTTCTCTTATTTTTATCTCTCGATATTTTGTTACAACTTCTATTGTGAGTCTTAAGGAATCTACAGAATAGCATCTTTTTTCTCCTTATTCACTAGATTATATAATCTAAACTTTGTCTCACAACATATGAAATATTGGAATGGAAAAAATTATTATCATTTACTTTCATATATGATATAAATTTATAAATCTAGATTACTTGCTTCGATCTATTTCTTGTGACATAGATCTATTAAAAGTTGGGATATGATAAAGTATGAAATTTTGAGTTTTTAACACTTTTAAAGTTAATCTCTTTCAAAGAGAGCCTAAAGAAATTAGAGTGTTTCTCTTTATTTTATTTCATTCATTTTTATTTATTTACTTTAAATTATAAATAAAATTATTTATTCATATCAATCGTGTTATAAATCGTAGATCAATCTTACTCGGACATATTCTATTGTAGCAAGTCTTTAGATATACATCTTTTTTAATTATTAATAATGGAATAATTCTACTTGTGACCTAAAGTAAGGGTGAATTGTTGTGAAAAAAAGAAGAAAAGGAAAGCCTTTATTTATTTATTTTTTTATTTTAAAAGATTTTTAAATTTATCATTATCCCTTTATTTATCTTTTCCTTTATCTTCCTATTCTTTTCTCTTGTTGTATTTAAACAATTAAACAATTTTTTTGGGTTTCAAATTAAAAAATATTATATGAGTAAACAAGATTGGATTAAAACAATATTTTTAGATTTACTATAAATGTTAATAATAGAATGTCTCAAGTAGAACTAATGGTTTTTCGTTCGGAATAATTATATATGTCATAATATTAATTGTAGAAAAATTGAAATTTAAATCTTAACAGAGTGATTATTTTGATTTTTTTAATTAATTGCAACAATCCAACACAAATTTCAAGATGACACAAATTTCTGAAAAAATGCATTTTTAGCTCTTTATAAATATTTTTTAATTTTATAACCTTTTTACAAGATATTATTATTTTTACATAGAGATCTTAAAACGTCATTTTCTTCTCTTTAAACTGAAAAGGGACAGTAGAACTCATTTTCTCAAAAATTTTAGTGGCATTAGCAACATGTAGTAATATAAATATATACTAAAAGTATTGAATTCTCTATATTAATCTCTTGTGTGAAATATAAATTATGAATACTTATTTGTTTGTGTGATTTTCTTATTCGCTTGATTATTAATCTTTTCTAATAATCTAGGTCGTAGCATATCTTTTAAATTAGCATAATACAGGAGTAGTTCTTTCTCAATTGGAATAGGACTCTAAGATATGTTTACTATAAGTTTTACTCCATGCTACAAAACTTATATGTTTTCTTGATCATAATAATAAATTGCATGATGCTAGTAAATCTTTTTCTCTATTTCGTGACCCTCAATTTGTTATATAGGAAATTTTTTAAAAAATGTCGTCAAGTCAAGAGAATTTTTCTTAAAGTGCAACAAATAATGAACAAAAAGTTGACTCAACTTTTAATGCAACTAAGTCATCACGTGCTACTGTATCTGTTGATCCTCCTGTGCAACAACAACATCACCGACATCAACTTATCTTTGGTTCCTTAACAACTCCAAATTGTCAAAGTGATATGGTAATTTATTCATCCTTTTATTTTACCATCGATGGATATAAATTATATCTTTTTTAAATACTTTAATATTTTATCTAAATTAATAAATATAATTACAAGCTAATATTTTATATATTCATTCGATTAGGTTGAAAATGATCAAAACCCATAAGAGAATTGGCCAGAACATCGAAGGGGCAAAGCCCAAATACACGAGCCTTTGGAGGAGGTCAATGAAACAGTGCTTGTTGCCGACATTCATCCCCAAACCCTTAACATTTTTAGCGATTGCCATGGTGAAAATCATGATAATTCAGTGGATAGATATGAATCTTTGATACGAGAAAAGGACCTTCCTCGTGTTAGGTTAGACTATGGGTGGAGCTCTGATGTGGATTTCAGTATTGTGCATGAGGGTACAAGGATTACCCATCATATCGATGGTTTCTCTCTGATCTACACATACCCCTTCACTATTGGTATTGGGCTCCCAATTCCCCAAATCATAGAGGAGCTTTGCCGGTGGTATAAGATTTGTTTGGCTCAACTTTCTCCTTAGGTTTGGCGACTGGTAGCTTGCATACAACATTTGACCAACCTGGCCGAAGTGAATTTTTTTATGGAACACTTAATAAATTTGTAGTCCCCGCGATTTTCTCGGGGAGGCATTTTTCATTTAATTCTCCGAGGCAAGATGGGCTTGATTACCAACACTGAGGATGACTTTGATCAGGGATGGTATGAGCGATTTGTTATCATTCCTACCGAACAATTGCACCGGCCAGCTCCTTTCCCATTCCCTGAATCATGGAGTCCTAACAGTAAGATCCTTGAATTATGCTTTTCACTTTTTGACTTTTTACATAATATCTGCATATATACAGCTTATCAAGTCACACCCATTATTGTGAATGATTTTGGTGATTGGGTAAGGGCGATTCTATGTGTCTCCACCAAAGAAGACAGGACGTGGAAATCCATTTTCCCCTGGCAGACATCTAGGAGAATAAACCACGGTAAGTGGATACAACAATATTTCTCTATTATTTTATTTTATATTTCCATGCCTTTTCTTAATTTTGAATATCTCATAGGTTTGTGGGGTAAAAAACCCACTAAAGCTGAAGCTGTTGCTGATGCTGCGAGAGAAGCCCTGGAGCAGGCTCTGCCCAGAAATAAAGAGGATGACTATGAGAGCGAAAACTCCGTGGGTGTCTCAGATGAAGTGAGTGAAGATGATGCACCCCCTCCGTCCTGATGCCTTGTTGTTTTGTTTTCAAGAACTTTTCAGGCCCTTTGTTACGAAATGGAGACTTTTCTTCGTATTTGTGTTTGCATTTTGATTGAATGTTAAGAACCATTTTTAATGATTACAAGTGACGGAATCTTAATGATTGAAGTCATCTTATATGAACTAAGATTAGAAGAACTGATTCAACTAATTCATTAGCTTTTAATTCATTTTAAAGATTTTTGTATTGCCCGAAATATGTTTTTAACTTTTTAGTTTTTCCCATTATTCTATTTATTTCGAACATCTATTGCTCCTCATTTCTTTATCATATCTCAAAAACTCAAAGATGTTTTTCTCTCTTTCTCCTTTCTTTACTCACATATACTCTAGCAAAAGTTGTTCTCTTTTTATTTCCTCATTTTGTTTGTATAATACAAAGTCCAATGTCATAGAAGAATCATTTTCATATTTTATTAAAAATTATATAGAAGTAGAGAAAGACTTTTAGTTTTATACATATACCATAAGTTTTAATGATCTTTTTGAATAAATAAAATTTCTCTGTAATACAAATTAATACCTATGTCCAAACTTTTTGATTTTGTTTTTCTTTATTTGCGTTTATCTTAGTACAAATGTTCTAGCATTCTCTTTCTTTGTTTTATTTATATAGGCTCGTGTTTGAATTTCTTGTTACCTGAAGTGTTTGAATTTCTTGTGTAACTTAATGTTATACGTAAATTATAACTCTTTGTTGTATGTAGATACACTTTTTATTTTCTTTTGTCAAAGTTTATGATTTGACATCATTTTAATTTTCTTCTCTTATTTTTATCTCTTGATATTTTGTTATAAGTTCTATTGCGAGTCCTAAAGAATCTATGGAACTGTGCCTA
Organism: Datura wrightii; assembly: GCA_035772735.1. Taxonomy (NCBI): domain Eukaryota; kingdom Viridiplantae; phylum Streptophyta; class Magnoliopsida; order Solanales; family Solanaceae; genus Datura; species Datura wrightii. Next base: position 177,147,676 of record JASDFA010000001.1, on the reverse strand, counting down.
TTTTTTCATTATTCAATTTATTATATAATTTAATTTTATATCACAGCACACAAAATATTGAAAAAGGAAAAGATATTAGCATTTAATTTCATACATGGTATAACTTTATGAATCTTAGATTATTTTGTTCGATCTATCTCTTGTGACATAATCTGTTTAAAATTGGGATATCTTAAGTGTAAAAATTAAGTTTTTAACACCTTTTAAAGTTAATCACTATCAAAGAGAACCTAAAGAAATTTGGGTGTTTCTCTTTATTTTGTTTCACACATTTATATTTATATATTTTAAATTGTAAATGAAACTATTTATTCATATCAGTCCTATTAAAACCATAGATCAATCTTACTTTGAACATATTCTATTATAACAAGGGCTTGAATATACATTTTTTTTTAAAAAAATCATTAATGATGAGATAATTCTACGTGTGACCTAAAGTACGAATGAGTTGTTGTGAAAAAAGAAAATTCTTCAATTTCTTTTCTTAAACCTAAAATGTTTTTAAATGTATCATTTTCTTCGCATTCATCTTTTCCTTTATCTTCTTATTCTCTTCTCTTTTTGTATTTACATAAATTTTTTTGGGTTCAAATTAAACAAACATTATATGACTAAGAAAGAGTTGGATGACAATACCATTTTTAAAATTTTACTATAAATTTTAAATAACAGATGTCTTAGGTAGACCTAATGATTTTTTATTCGGAATAATTATATATGTTAAAATAATAATTATAGAAAATTTGAAAAATCTAAATCTTACTTGAGTGATCATTTTGAATTTTTCAACAATCTAACATAGATTTTCATGATCGCACAAAACTTTAGTGGCATTTGCAACATATAGTAACATAAATGTATGCTAAAGATATTTAACTCTCCATCATAATCTCTTATGCGAAATATAAATTTTAAAAACTTGTTGATTTGTGTGATAGTTTTTTTATTTTTTTGATTAATCTTTTCTAATAATCTAGATCTTAATACATCTTTTCAATCAGCATAGTACAAGAATAATTCTTAATCAATTGGTACAATATTCTAAGATATGTCGTTTATAAATTGTACTCCATGCAACAAAACCTGTATATTTTCACTATCATAATAATTAAATTGCATGATACTAGTAAATCTTTTTCTCTATTTTGCTACCCTATTTATTATACATGAAATCCTTGAAAGAATGTCATCAAGTCAAGAAAATTTGTCTCATAGTATAACTAATAATGAAGGAAATGACTCATCTTTTGATGCAATAGAGTCACCACGTGCTATTGTATCTATTTATCCTCCCCTGCAGCAACACCGAAATCAACTTCTCTTTGGTTCCTCATAGCTAGGCTCCAAATTGTCACACTTCTACTATAATTTAATCATTCTTTAATTTTATCATTAATAAATACAAATTATTAACTTTTGAAATACTTAAATATTTTTTCTAAATTAATAAATATAATTATAAGATAATATTTGTACATTCATTCAATTAGGTTCAAAGGAACCAAAAATTTAAAAGATTATCGGGTCTCACAAAAAAGTTATAAAAAAATATCACGGGAAGATGTCATAAGTGGCATTGCATGTACCAAGGTAGATACTTGAATTATTTCATTTTGCAACAACCAAATAATGATTACAAAAAATAAATTAACAATAAAATATATCAATATTCTATTGTTAAATATGTCTTGTTCCTAACATTCGTCTTCCACATTCTTGATAGACAACTCACCAACGCCTCCTTCTGATTATAAAAAGTGGGCTAAAGAAGAAATTGTATAATCAAAACGTCAAAGGGGAAAAGCCCCTATAAACGAAACTTTGGAGCAAGCCGATGAAAAGGTGCTTGCTGTTGACATCCTTCCCCGGATCCTTATCTTTTTCAGCAATGCTCAAGGTGATGACCACGATAAGTCAATGGATAGATATGAATCTTTGATATGGGAAAAAGAACTTCCTCGCATCATGGTAGACTGAGGGTGGAGCTTTGATGTGGATGTAACTGCTATGCACAAGGATACTTAGATTATCCATCACATCAATCATCTCTCCCTAATTTACGTATACCCCTTCACTATTGGTTTTGGGCTCCCAGGTCTAAAGTCATAGAGGAGTTTTGCCAGTGGAATTGGATCTTTTTGGCTCAACTTGCTCCTCAGGTTTGGCGACTGGTAGCTTGCATACACATTTGCCTAACCTGGACGAAGTAGATTTTTTTATGGAACACTTAATATACCTATACTCCCTGCAATTGTTCTAGGGAGGCGTCATTTATTTAACTCCCCCAGGTAGGATGAGCTTGATTACCAAAACGGAGTATGACTTTGGCCAGGGATGGTATGAGCGATTTGTGATCATTCTCACCGAATAACTGCACTGGCCAACTCTTCTCTCATTCTGAAAATCATGGAGGGCTAATGTTAAAATCCTTGAATTATGTTTTTCACCTTTTAAATTCTTTGCTTCTCCTATTTCACTCTTCACATAATATGTTAATATCTATAGCTTATCATGTCATGCCCATTACTTTTCTCGTTGTTGATGATTTGGTGAGGGCGATTCTATATGTTTTCATCAAAGAAGCAGGGCAAGAAAATCCAATCTCCTGTCACAGTCTAGGATAAAAAACCATGGTAAATGTAAACAAGAATACTTAATTTTATTTTATAATCTCGATGTCTTTTCTTAATTTTGAAGATTTACGCAGGTTTGTCTGATAAAATGCCAGTATTAGTGTTGCCTCCATTAGTTGGGGCTGCCAGTACCAACATTAAAAGTATTGCGGCCAGGCTTATATCAAGTAGAAGGCATGGACTTTCCTGTTATGTAGCCCCCGACTACACAAAGAGGGGAAGGGTTCCAGATCTTACCAAGTCTAGTGCGAAAGGGATGAGTTCCCCTTTGATCCACATGATTGAGTAGAAAGGATTCATATGGGAACAATTCCCATGGTGGTGGAGGTGGACGATGATGAACAAGAAGGAGAAATGGACATTTTCCCAACTGGTGAGGTGACCTTAGTCGAGTCAATGACTTATTTTAAACCTTTGGGCATTGGTGACCAAGCTCCAACTAGTGGTTTGAAGACATTTGGAGGGTTATCAAGTGACCAAGAAATAATGGAGCAGGCAAGTATGACCGTGATTGGCTCTTGTGTTCCCGATTTAGAAGTGGACGTTTCAGACCCTACACCATATCGTGTTGTGGTATGAATTTCAATAAGGGTGGATCTTTTGAGAGATTTCTCAATGACAGTTCAACTCTTCGGGTGCTTTCTTGGGCCTGAGGAGAATGCGAGGTTAGAGGATCATGACTTGAAAAATGCACTCACTCAACTAATCACCTCTATCATTGAACCACCAATCCCTCCCTTGTCCGTACTTCCAATTGTTGAACGATCGATATTAAGTTTGCATCCTGATACAGATGATTATTATTTGATAAAAGACCTTATGAGTTAAAGTGTCTCTTTGGTTGACCTGTGAGTGCTAGGAATTCCATGACATGGTTAGAGGGAGTTGAGATAGAAATTTTTTCTTCACATTCTTATATATGGAAATTATTGCTTCTTACTAGCTAGATGTTTGACATAAAAAAGAAAATGCCTAGTGCCATTACAGATTATTTTTCATAACAATATCTAGTCCCTTGGGGGAATCCTAACTAGTATATTTTCTGACTATTGATGAAATTGTTTATTTTGTATTTAACACCCATGTCCTCTCAATGTTTTCTTATATGTTAGTGTATTCAAGAAAAATATGTGTGATAGTTTTAGGAACATCATAGATAAAGCAATTTTAGTAATGTTGATTTCAATAACATGTAGATAATTACAGATGGAAAACCTACCATGATTACACAGCTAAAGAAGGTGTTTTAATTTGTTGGGGAAGTGTAGCTGCCAAATCCAATTAAAGTATTTACTTATTATCATCTAACATATATTTTTTCCTCTGATGAAGTGGTAAGCCAATCTCATGGCTAGAGTACCTTAAAAGATTGGAAACCAGGTGGCCACATCATACTTATTTGGGTTATTGTATATGTATGAATAGTTGGTATGGTTGGTTATGATATTAGATAGCTCAAAGGATAGAGTGTTTAACCTCTATGTGCCATCACTGGTAAACATATCCTTCACGGACATTGAATATTTAATTTTTTCCTAATTGTGGCAAGATTAGGTAACCATCTATCATCCAAAAGGATGTTGTTGTGTCTTCTCCGAGTATCCAATTTAAATCTTTTTTGCATATTTCCCATTCCAATACCAGGTTCTTCTAAATCCTATTATGGATTTCTTTTTCCACTTTGGTATGATTAGTTATGGATGCCTCTTTAGTGCACTTATTTAGTAAAGTTGACGCTCAAAGAGAATTTCTTGTTTTTAGAGGCCCGTAAAATTAATTTAGCAAGTAGAGCCATATTTTTAATCTAATAATAATTTTAACCTTCATAACGTATTCTTCAATATAACTACTTAATGAGAATTTGAGAAGGATAGAAATTGATAATGAAGAATTAATTACACTAGTTCCTATTTTTCTTTTCTTGTGGGTAACTAGTTCAACAATATTGTCGATAGTGCTAATTGCAACTTCTTACTAATGACATGCTAGTTAATTACTAGTTAGCTCAATCATTAGTATTAAGAAAAAGCCTAATTTGAAGTGAAAACGTTATTCCATCATTTTCTCAATATTATACGAGTCTATATTATTGACATTGCCTTTTTCATTAGTCATTAGAACTATGTTACATATTATAACCCACAGGAATGTTAACAACACCCTTAGACATTTAATTTCAATCCAAAGAGTACATCTTCTTGATTGAAATGTTATGTTAAATTATTTCTATAATTACTTTACTTGATATGGCATATATCTATAATTTTTTCTAGATTTATAAAGTCATCTTTTATCCATATTATAATTATTTTATTTATCTTATTTTATATTTATTTATGGGTGTTCTGGAACTACTTATGAAATTGATGAAAAAAAGAAAAATATCAATCTTTAAAATTATTTTTTTTCTTCCTATTCTTTTGCCTTTACCATAACATAATTTATGAAGAAATTAAATAAGAGTGCATCTTTGTTAACCATTTTTCACATTTGAAGGTTTCATAGTCCTATAAATAGGCATATTTGCCCCTCAATTCTTCATCATATCTCAAGACCCAATGGTACTTTCCTGTCCTTTCAATACTCATATATACTCTAGCAAAATTTTTTTTGTCTTTTTATTTTTACATTTTATTTGTGTAATTCACCCTTCAATCTCACAAATGAATAATCTTTGCATATTTGTAAAAACTATAAAGAAGCAGAGAAAGATTTTCTATCTTGCACATATAGCATAGATTTTATTAAATTTTTAATTAAATAAAATTCCTCCATAATATAAATTAATGCCTATATCCTAAATTTGTTATTTTGTTTTTTCTTTATTTGTGTGTATATGATGCATGTGTTCTAACATTATTTTTTTCTTCATATAGTTTCTGTTGGAATTGATTGTCACTGAAGTATTTGATCTGATGCAATAACTCTTTTTTGTATGTAGAGGCACTTTAATTTCCTCTAAATTATTTGTCAAAGTTTATGATTCGAGTATCACTTTCCTTCTCTATTTTTATCTCTCAATATTTTGTTACAAGTTCTATTGTGGGTCCTAAGAAATCTATGGAACCATGTATATATTTTCCTAGTACAATAGATTATATAATTCAAATCTTGTTTCGCAACATATAGGATATTGGAAAGGGAAAAAAGTTTAGCATTTAATTTCATATATGGACTAAATTAATAAATCTATATTAATTGCTCTGATCTATCTCTTATGACAGAGACTTTTTAAAATTTGGGATATCATACGTGTGAATTTTTGGATTTTTCACACCTTTTAAATTTAATCACACTCAAAGATAATCTAAGACCTCATTTATTTTGATTAAGATTAAATGTTTGAATCTGAATGAACATCTGAATGATTAAGATATTTTCTTTAGATCTGAACACTGAATGATTAAAACTATTTATTTTTAACAACTGAATGTGCAAATTTATTTATTTGTAATATATTAAATATATAATTCAAATAAAAAATAGTTAAATATATTTAAAAACTATCAATTTAATAAAATAATTTTATATTTGATAAAAAATACAATAATTATGTTCGCTAGTAATGGTGGAGATGATTTATAGTAGTGATGGTTGTAATGATTGATGTTAGTGGCTAGTGATGGTGGTGGTGATAGTTGCTATTAATTGTGATGGTGATAGTTGTGATGATAGAAGTAGTTGGTGCAGTAGTGTGTGACGTGATGGTGACGATTGGTAGTGGTTATTGTGATGGTGAAGTTGGTTGATATTAGTAGTTGGTGGTATTAAAAGTAATGGCTAAAGAATGTGGGTGGTTTGACGATGTATTAGTGGCAATTGGCGGCGGTATTAGTTGTAATGGTGGAGGTGGTTGATTGTAGGGATTGGCTATAGTGATGGTAGTGACTGATAATAGTGGTAAGGTGGCGGCGGCGACAATGGTGGTGTCAATGAATGTAATTATAATGGTGGAAGTGGTACCTATGGTAAAGACTGAAATTAGTAATTGGCAGTAGTGTTGATTGTTAGCAGTCGTTATGATGGCAGGAATAGTTGGCAATAGTAATGATGATTAACAATAGTGAAAAAGGTGATTGGTGGTGGATTTGATGACAAAAGTGGTGGATGTGATTCCAGAGGTGGTTATTGATGGTGACTGATGTTTGTAGATAGAGTAATAGTGAAAATTATCCACATAAACATACTTCTTAATGATATTAAAACTTTTTTCCAGATCATAATGATTAAGGCCCATTCACACGAAATAATTGCTTAAATTTAATTAAAATAAATGCATTTAATGAGCTAAAATCTCAACCATTTAGATTCAGACCTCTGTTAAGTACAAACAAATGTGGCCTAAACAAATTAGGGTGTTTCTCTTGATTTTGCTTCACACATTTATATTTATTTGTTTTAACTTGTAAATGAAATTATTTATTCATACCAATCATGTTAAAAACCATTAATCAATCTTAGTTTGACATATTCTAATGTAGCAAGTCCTTAAATATACATCCTTTTAAATCATTAATGATAAGATAGTTCAACTTGTGACCTAAACTAGGGGTGAGTGGTTGTCGTCAAAAAAAAAAAAAAGCTTTTAATTACTTTTCTTAAAACTAAAAAGATCTTCAAATCTATCATTTTCTCCCCGTTCAATCTTTTTCTTTATCTTCCTATTATCTTCTATTTCCTCCACTGACTGCATGGTAAAGTATGTCCTAATAGTTATTATAATACTTATTACAGTTAAATGACTTTAGAGGTGATCTTTTTTGCATAACAAAAATAGTTCTTACTTTGTTTGTTTTCCAACTCGAAAAAAACTATGGTGAAACTATTCAGTGCAGAAAAGAGTTAGCATGTTGCATTCTAGAGCCCTATAATGCCCCAGAAATTCAACGACTAGATCCAGGACTTAAATCAGAAAATCTAGAAATCTGCAGAAAATGCCTCAGAACGACTCACCTAATGAGTCGTTATGAGACCCGTTAGGTCAGTCGTGGGTAGGGTGGTTAAGTATTGGAAGGGAGAGTCAGTGTACCCAACGAAATACCTCATGAGTCATGGTCAGGCACCATGACCCGATAGGTGCCCCGTGGTCAGACCTGGGTCAAATGTTAAGGTATAAGGCAGTGTACCCCACGAGTCCTCACCATGACTCGTTATGTGTGACAACGAGTCGTGGTGTCACCCATGGGGATCTTTAGGGAGTTTGGGCAGTGTGGTCCATGACAGGTGACAATGAGTCGTGGTCGCTCACCATGACTCTTAAGTCCCTCGTGGTGGCCTTTAGGGATTTTCAGGTAGTGTACTCAATGAGTGTGACCACAAATCGTGTTCACTGGTCACGACCCGTTAGGTCACCCGTTAGGACCACCTGACAGTTTTTCCCTGCGATTTTTAAGGGCTGTTTAGTAATTTTCTTCAATCTTAAACTTTAAACTACTTTGTTTTAGACATAATTTCAGACCCATTAGTGGGAATGAACGGCCTCTCTCCTTATTCCCACATTCATTCTCAGAAAAATATCAACAAGTCTTTCAAGAACTCTTAGAGCAAGGTCCAGGGTTTCTCATTCATCTAAGAAATTCAAGCTTACTCCTCGGGGGAATTTCGTAGCCAGGTATGTGGGAGTTCAATAAGGGAATTGTCCTTCCCTTGTGTCCCCCAAAACCCTCTCATCGTTTCTCTAGCAGTTTTAGCCCTGAGTTTTCGAATACGAAGAAATTACATGTTATTTTCGTTAATTTCACATAGTATGATATCCATGCATATTATTTATATGATCTCCATCAGTTTTTACCTAAATTATTGATGTTCTTGCAAAAGTGGATTTAAGCCCTAGATTTTCGAGTGAGGATATTTGCGTATTAAATTTAGTCTAGTTTGTGAAGTGTGATTTGGGCTGATTTTCTAGTAATTCTTATTGCCTAGATGTTGAGTAAATACTCCATTGAAATGAATGACTTTAGTCTTGGCATGAATAAGAACGTTATAGTATTTTTTGTCGGATGTGATTTCTTTAATTCTTGAAATACTTGTCATACTATGGAATTCCCGTGTTGTTGGAATGAATTGAGTTCCCTATTAGCTTCTTAGTAGTTCAGTTCAGTTAGAATGTAGAACCTTTTCAAAACTATACAGATTTTGTCAACAGATTAGTTTGAATTAAGTCTTTTCCTGAGGTGTCAGTGGCACCTCCCAATTATCAGAGTCAGATTCAGAATCTAGTTTTGGTTCATTTGGTGGTCATGATATTTTAGATATATAGCTCTGACTAGCCTTTGGACCCTAGTTCATATTACAGTTTGTTCTGAGACAGTTATGACACTTCTAGATAAGCAGCTCTGACTAGTCTAGAACCCAGTTTCAGAATATGGTCCTTTAAGACTCTCAAGGTACTGTCAGTTATATATCCCTGACTAGTCTTGGACCCCAGTTTTGAGCTATCATCATAATATTCAGTTTAGGTATTCCAGTGGGAGTTGGACTTAGCACCGAGCGGACTGGGGTTCCAGCGCACCTAGTTTCCTAAAACTACGTTGCCAGTGTAGGTTACAGTATTTATTGGCCTGATTGGCCCCAGACTTTTGTGATCACCCAGTTCATGCCTCTATACCCTAGCAAGGTATATTGAGTCCTACCGGTGGGGCGTATACATCAGACTTCACATCTAGCTCACGTGGTTATATGTCGGTTATAGACTCTCCCACAAGTCAGCTCTGTCCAGTCTTAGTATAAGTAATTCAGTTCAGTGTCAGCTCTATCAGTTTAGATCAGTTTAGCAGTATCTCAGACTCAGAACTTTCAGACTTAGGGAATGTCTTTGACCATTATCAGGGTCATCTTGACCATCTCAGTCTATTACAATTATTCAGCTTAGTATATCAGTTGGTCATTGCATGTCTTTTTTTTCAGCTCAGTCTTTTATATTCTGTTATGTTCTCTCCAGCTTATTCAGTACATTCAAAGTACTGACGTATACTTTTATGTTGTATCATTTCATTATACAACCGCATGTTCTCAGACCCAGCACCATTAGCCAATTTCATTCGGATCCTCCTCCTCAGCAGTTGAAGTGTGAGTCCTCATCATTCGAGGGCCTTATTTCATTTCTTTCAGTTAGTTCATTATTCTTAGCTAGACTTAGAGTTAGCTGGGGGCTTGTCCAGCAACTCATCAGGTAGAGGGCTTTTATAAACAGAATTTATTTCAGACTTCAGATGTTTAAAACTTTATGTTTTTAGTTTTATTTTAATAAATGCATTTATGTTATTATTTCAAAGCTTCCTCTATACATGTTTTACTCAGAATACCTGTGTATGATAGACCAAGGGTTGACTTGGGGTCACCTGTGACTTCAAGTGTCGTGTACCATCTAGTAGACTCGGGGCATGACAAACTTGGTATCAGAGCACGGTTTGGAGTATCCTCAAAATGTCTGAAAGACGCATCAAGTAGAGTCCTTTTCATGGGTGTGAAGCAGCCACACTTATGACGAGGAGGCTACGAGGTGTTATTAGGAAAACTCTCTTTTGTTCATACTCATTATCGTGCATTAAAGTACAATTCCAGAAACGTCCTTCTGACTCGTGCTTTATTTCGTTTCAGTGAATCATGCCTCCTAGACGTGGTAACGGAAGAAGGGCCGGTAACTCCAATAGACCTACCCCACCAGCTCCGGTAGCCCCTCAAGATGATTTGGTGTCTATTGCCAAATTCAGAGCGACCATTCAACTACTAGCCCAAATAGTCACCAACCAGGTGAACCAACAGGTGGTTCCTGTAGCCACGAATGGATCTGCAGCAGCTGTGAGGGTGCGGGACTTCACCCGTATGAACCCTCCATCTTTTCAAGGATCCAAAGTAGAGGAGTATCCCCAAGAGTTCGTGGATGAGATCAGGAAGATTACCCGCATTATGGGTGTTAGCTCCTCTGAGAGTGCTGACCTGGCTGCCTACCAGCTAAAAGGGGTATCTCAGGTCTGGTATGACCAATGGAAAGAGTGGCGGCCAACGGGAGAAGGACCAGTAGAATGGGGGAGTTTCACATAGCTTTCTTGGACAGGTTTTTCCCTCGGGAGCTGAGGGAGGCAAAGATGGCAGAGTTTATGAATTTGAGATAGGGCAACAGAACTGTGGAGAAGTATGCTCTGGAGTTTACCAGGCTGTTTAGTACGCTCCAGAGATGGTAGCCGAGCCAAGGGCTCGCATGTTGAAATTTGTTAATGGAGTGTCGAATGTGGTCCTCAAGGAGTGTAGGACAGTGATATTGATTAAAGATATGGACCTCTCCAACTTGATTGTCTATGCCTAGTAGATTGAGGCTGAAAAGCTAAAGGATATGGAGCGAAAGAACAAACGGGCAAAGGCTGGCTAGTCGGATTATGGACATCAGAGGTCTAGCGGTATCAGCTGCTCATAGCAGTAGCAGCAACAACAGCAAAGGACCCCAGAACCCAGCTCAGCCAGTGCCCCAATCTTCTGGTCCCATCAGGATCGGAGGGGTGGAGCATCTAGCCACTCCATCTCAGAGCCACAATGTCGAAAACAGATACCCACCCTGCCCTAAGTGGGGCAAGAATCACTCAGGAGAGTGCCTTCAGGGTCGAGAGGGCTATTTTGGTTGTGGACAGCTCGAACATCGACTCAGGGAGTGCCCATCAGCTGGGCGAGGGAGATCACAATCTACCACATCATCAGCTCCAGCAGGTCGACCAACCCAGTAGGCTAACACATCAAGTACAGATGGCGGTCAACGCCAAAACCGTTTCTATGATTTATCTTCTCGTTAGGATTAGGAGAGCTCACCTGGCATAGTCACGGGTATGTTACGTCTCTTTCATCTAGACGTGTATGGCCTCCTAAATCTAGGAGCCACTCTTTCATTCATGACTCCCTACATAGCAGTTCAGTTTAATATCAGTCTGTAGGTCCTCTCAAAACCATTTTTAGTCTCCACCCCAGTTGGCGAGTCAGTTAGAGCAAACTGGGTGTATAGAAACTGCCCAGTCGCAGTCCTGAAGAAAGTCATCCCAGCTGACCTCGTAGAGTTAGATATGGTCGATTTTTACCTTATCCTTGGCATGGATTGCTTACACTCTTGCTATGCCTCAGTTGATTGCAGAACTAGAGTTGTCAAATTCCATTTTTCAAATGAACCAGTGTTAGAATGGACGGACAGTAGTTCATCTCCCAAGGGTAGGTTTATTTCCTACCTTAAGGCCCAGAAACTCATTTCCAATGGATGTATTTATCATTTGGTTTGGGTCAAAGATTCCAACTTTGAGACCCCAACCATCCAGTCAGTTCCAATGGTTAGAGAGTTTCCAGATATATTTCCTAAGGATCTTCCCGAAGTTCCCCTTGAACGGGAAATAGTCTTCGGGATAGACCTTCTCTCAAATACTCAACCCATCTCCATCCCTCCTTACAGAATGGCTCCAACTGAGCTTAAGGAGTTGAAGGAGCAGCTAAAAGATCTTCTTAACAAGGATTATATCAGACCTAGCATCTCTCCCTACGGGCCCCAGTGTTATTCGTGCATAAGAAGGACGGTACCCTTCGAATGTACATAGATTACTGTCAGCTGAACAAAGTCATAGTTAAGAATAGGTATCCCCTACCCAGAATTGATGACCTATTTGACCAACTTCAGGGAGCCAGTTGTTCCTCGAAAATCGATCTCAGGTCAGGGTACCATCAGCTAAGGGTCAGAGAATGTGACATACCAAAAACAACATTCAGCACTTGGTACGGTCACTACGAGTTTGTGGTGATGTCCTTTGGGCTAACAAACACCCCAAAAGCCTTCATACACTTGATGAATAGAGTTTTCAAGAAGTATCTGGATATGTTCATCATTGTATTTATCGATGACATTTTGGTATACTCTAGGAATGAGGAAGAGCATGCTAATCACCTGAGGTTAGCATTACAGACACTCAGAGATCATTAGTTGTTCGCCAAGTTTAGCAAGTGCGAATTATGGTTGAAGTTTGTGACTTTCTTAGGGCATGTAGTTTTAGGTGAAGGAATACAAGTAGATCCTCACATGATAGTAGCAGTGAAAGATTGGCCCAGACCTACCTCTCCGATGAAAATCAGGAGTTTCTTGGGCCTAGCTAGTTATTATCGACGGTTTATGGAAGGTTTCTCCTCTATAGAATCCCCTCTGACTAAGTTAACTCAGAAGAAAGTGAAATTTCAGTGGTCGAATGTGTGTGAGAAGAGTTTCCAGGAGTTGAAGACTCGACTCACCACCGCTCCAGTGTTGACCTTGCCAGAAGGAATAGAGGGATCGGTTGTCTATTATGACGCTTCCCGAGCTGGACTCGGTTGTGTTCTGATGCAGCAGGGAAAGGTGATAGCCTACTCCTCCAGAAAGCTCAAAGTTCATGAGAAGAATTATCCAACTCATGACTTGGAGTTAGCAGCGGTGGTATTTGCACTAAAAATATGGAGACATTACTTATATGGAGCTCATGTGGATGTGTTCATTGCTCATAAGAGCCTTCAGTATGTGTTCAGTTAGAAGGACCTAAATCTTCGTTAGAGAAGGTGGTTGGAGCTACTGAAAGACTATGACATGAGTGTGCTGTATCACCCGGGTAAGGCCAATGTGGTGGCTGATGCACTAATCAGGTTGTCTATAGGGAGTGTAGCTCATGTTGAAGAGGGCAAGAAGGAAATGGTAAAAGATATCCACAAGCTAGCTCAGTTGGGAGTACAGTTGGTGGATTCAGCTGAGGGTGGAGTGGTAATGCAAAGTGGGTCCGATTCATCCTTGGTAGTCGAAGTTAAGTCTAGATAGAATGAAGATCACATTCTGCTTAAAATTAAAGAAGCAGTTCTCAGGAAGGAGGTGGAAGCTTTCTCCAAAAGGGGAGATGGCATGCTTCATTACTAAGGTAGATTGTGTATACTGGACGTTGGTGAGTTAAGACAGCAGATACTGTCTAAAGCATATAGTTCTTGATATTCCATCCACCCTGGTGCTACCAAAATGTACCGGGATCTGCGGTATATTTACTAGTGGAACGACATGAAAAGAGACATGGCTGAATTTGTAGCCAAGTGCCCGAACTGCCAGCAAGTTAAGGTGGAACACCAGATACTAGGAGGTATAACCCAGTACATCAACATACCCGCATGGAAGTGGGAAGAAGTAAACACGGACTTCATTATGGGTCTACCTCAGACTCATTTGCAGTATGACTCAATCTAGGTAGTAGTAGACCGGATGACTAAGTCAGCACATTTCCTCCCAGTTAAAACCACAGATTCAGCTGAGGAGTATGCTAGAATTTATATCCGAGAGTTAGTCAGACTTCATGGGGTTCCCTTATCCATCATCTCAGACAGAGATACCCAATTCACCTCTCACTTCTGGAAGTCCTTTAAGAAGGGACTAGGCACTTAGGTCAAGCTCAGCACAACTTTTCATCCGCAGATAGATGGGCAAGCTGAGCGGACTATTCAGACCCTAGAAGATATGTTGAGAGCATTCGTGATCGATTTCAAGGGTAGTTGAGATAACCATTTTTCTCTTATCGAGTTTGCGTACAACAATAGCTACCACTGTAGCATTCAGATGGCCCCATTTGAGGCGTTATATGGTAGAAGGTGTAGATATCCTATTGGGTTGTTTGAGGTTGGTAAAGCTACCTTGATAGGGCCAGACTCAGTTCACGAAGCTATGCAGAAGGTACAACTCATCAGTGAAAGATTCAAAATAGCTCAGAGCAGTCAAAATCTTATGTGGATGCGAGGAAAAGAGAATTGTAGTTCGCTGTGGATGATTGGGTTTATTTAAAAAAAATTTCCATGAAAGGGGTGATGAGGTTTGGGAAGAAAGAAAAGCTCAGTCCGAGGTATATGGGATCCTACAGGATTCAGAGGCAAATTGGCAAAGTAGATTATGAACTAGAGTTACCCACAGAGTTAGCATTGGTTCACCCTCTATTCCATGTCACTCTTGAATAAGTGCATCGGAGATCCAACTTCAGTGGTGCCATTGGACAGTGTAGAAATAAAGGATAGTCTCTCATATGAGGAGGTACCAGTTTGGATCCTTGAACGTCAAGTTCGTAAGCTAAGGAACAAGGAAATATCTTCAGTTAAGGTCTTATGGAGAAATCAACAAGTTGAGGGAGCTATGTGGGAGGCTAAAGCAGATATGATGGCCAAATACCTACACATGTTCTCTACCGACTATGTTACAACTTAAAATATTAGTCTTGCATTATAAACGGATTTAGTTGTTGGGTTCAATTTATCTGTTTAAGTTTCCTTTATGATTTTGGATGTATGTATGAAAGGTGAATTCAGTTCAGTTATGTATGTTGAAACGTGGGTATTCATTCTGTCAGTTTTGGAGTTAAATGAGTGGTATTTGATCATTATGAATGTTATTCCCTACTTTCCTGTGTGTTTTCCAACATTCGGGGATGAATGTTTCTAAGGGGGAGATATTTTAATGCTCCAGAAACTCAAAGACTAGATCCGGGACTTAAATCAAAAAATCAAAAATTTTACAGAAAATGCCTCAGAACAACTCCTAAAAGGTCGCTATGACACCTAATGGCCCGTTAGGTCAGTCGTGGGTAGGGTGGTTGAGTAATGGAAGGGAGAGTCAGTGTACCCAACAGAAGACCTCATGAGTCATGGTTAGGCACCACGACACGTTAGATGCCTCATGGTCAAACCTTGGTCAAATGTTAAGGTATAAGGTAGTGTACCCCATGAGTCCTTACTACGACTCGTTATGTGTGAACACGAGTCGTGGTGTCACTTGTGGGGATCTTTAGGGAATTTGAGCAGTGTGGTCCACGACAGGTGACCACGAGTCTTGGTCGCTCACCATGACTTGATAGGTCCCTTGTGGTGGCCTTCAGGGATTTCTAGGCAGTGTACTAAACGAGTGTGACCACGAGACATGCTCACTAATCATGACCCATTGGTCTCCCGTTAGGACCACTTGACAGTTTTTTCCTGTGATTTTCTAAGGGCTATTTAGTTATTTCCTACTCTCCTAAACTTTAAACTACATCATTTTAGACGTAATTTCAGACCTACTAGTGGGAATGAAAGGCCTCTCCCTTATTCCTACGTTCATTCTCAGAAAAATATCGACAAGTCTTTTAAGAACTCTCAGAGCAAGTTCCAGGGTTTCTCATTCATCTCAAAAATTCAAGCTTACTCCTCAAGGGAATTTCGTAGCCAGGTATGTGGGAATTCAACAAGGGAATTGTCCTTCCCTTGTGTCCCCCAAAATTCTCTCATTATTTCTCTAGCAGTTTTAGCCCCGAGTTTCCAAATACGAAGAAATTACATGTTGTTTTTGTTAATTTCACATAGAATGATATCCATTCTTATTATTGATATGATCTCCATCAGTTTTTACCTAAATTGTTGATGTTCTTGCACAAGTGGATTTAAGACCTAGTTTTCAAGTGAGGATATTTGCGAATTAAATTCAGTCTAGTTTGTGAAGTGTGATTTGGGCTGATTTTCTAGTATTTCTTATTTCCTAGATGTTGAGTAAATACTCCATTGAAAAGAATGACTTTAGCCCTGACATGAATAAGAACGTTATAACATTGTTTGTCGGATGTGATTTCTTTAATTCTTGAAATACTTGCCATATTATGGAATTACCGTGTTGTTGTAATGAGTTGAGTTCTCTGTTAGCTACTTAGTAGTTTAGTTCAGTTAGAACGTAGAACCTCTTCAGAACTATACAGATTTTGTCAAATGATCAGTTTGACTTTAGTCTTTTCCTGAGCTGTCAGTGGCGGCTTCCAGTTATGAGAATCAGATTCAGAATCCAGTTTATTGGTCCATTTGGCAGTCATGACAGTTTAGATATATAGCTCTGACTAACCTCAGGAGCCCAGTTCAGATTACAGTTTCTTCTAAGACGATTACAATGCTTCTAGATAAGCAGCTCTGACCAATCTAGAATTCAGTTTTAGAATCTGGTCTGATAAGACTCTCAAGGTACTATCAGTTATATATCCCTGACTAGTTTAGGAACCCAATTTGGAGCTATAAACTTAATATTCAGTTTAGGTATTCCAGTGGGAGTAGGACTTAGCACCGAGCGGACCAGGATTCCAGCGCATCCAGGTTCCTAGAACTTCATTGCTAGCATAGGTTGCAACATTTATTGGCCTGATTGGCCCCAGACTCTTGTGATCACCCAATTCATTCCTCTATACCCTAGCAAGGTATATTGGGTCCTACCAGTGGGGTGTATACATCAAACTCCATATCTAACTCACGTGGTTATATGTCGATTATAGACTCTCCCACTAGTCAGCTTAGTCCAGTCTCAATATAAGCAGTTCAGTTCAGTGTCAGCTCTATCAGTTTAGATCAGTTTAGCAGTATCTCAAACTCAGAACTTTCAGACTTTGGGCATGTCTTTGACCATTAGTTAGGTTTATCTTGACCATCTCAGTCTATTACAGTTATTCAGCTCAGTATATCAGTTGGTCATTGCTTGTCTTTTGTTTTTCAGCTCAGTCTTTTATATTCTGTTATGTTCTCTACTGCTTACTCAATACATTCAAAGTACTGACACATACTTTTATGCTATATCGTTTCATGATACAGTCGCAGGTTCTCAGACCCAGCGCCGTTAGCTGATTTCGTTTAGATCCTCCTCCTCAGTAGTTGAAGTATGAGTCCTCATCATTCGAGGGCCTTATTTCATTTTTTTTAGTTAGTTCATTATTCTTAGCTAGACTTAGAGTTAGTTGGGGGCTTGTCCTAGCAAATCATCAGGTAGAGGGCTTTCAGACACAGAATTTATTTCAGACTGTAGATATTTTAAACTTTATGTTTTCAGTTTTATTTTCATAAATACATTTATGTTATTATTTCAAAGCTTCCTCTATACATGTTTTACTCAGAATACCTGTGTATGATAGAACAGGGGTTGACTTGGGGTCACTTATGACTTCAAGTACAACGTACTGTGCAGGGTGTAAACTCGGGGCGTGACCAGCCCTCTGTAGCGAACACATATGCCACCTGATTCTTCTCTTTGAAGTAATGTTGGATGGGCGGTGGGGTGGGTGGGAGGATTTCCCAGCCTCTAAACCGGCTCCCCATAAATAAATAAGTAATTGTGCAAGTCAGGTGAATCTTGGTCAATATAATTAATAATTTCTTTATAGATTCCAGAGGAATTAGCCCAACACTAACAACTTGTTTTGAACCCTGAAATAAAGAAAATAATTTAGATTTAGTAGTGTTAGGACGAGCTTCACATTTATTTTGTTGGTAGAAATGATTCATTTCATTCAGGGCTTCGAGAAACCCCAAACTTTTATTTGAGAATCAATAATAGATAGACAAATTATGTATATATCACAACAAATGTTACACCTCAAAAAAATTTTGGTAATTATTTTATGTTTGTATGCTATGTCAGGGGAAGTGCGGGTTGTATATTAGTCATAGATGACAAGGGAAATGTGTAAGAACAGAAAAGCGAAGAGTATGTGAAGTTCATAAGTAAGGGTCGATTTTAAATGACAATATCTCCTAATCTATAATGAGTTAGAAACGCCATGACCTATCAAATTAAAGGTATTTGAGTCTCATTTTTAGAGTATCAAATCACTCACCAATCGGCTGGTTCAAACTTAGCAAGGCAGAACTATTGGGGCAAGATCTAGTACAACAAGCTATGGATAAGGTAAAGCTTATCAGAGATAGGTTTCAGATAGCTTAGAGCAAATAGAAATCTTATGCTGACATATGTTGTAGAACATTAGAATTTGATGTTGATGATTGGGTCTTCCTGAAGGTGTCGCCTATGAAAGGCGTCATGCAATTTGGCCAAAGGAGCAAGCTGAGCCTTAGAATATTGGACCTTGCAGAGTTATTCGCAGGATAGGCAAAGTAGCCTATGAGCTGGAGTTACCGCCAGAGTTAGTGGCAGTCCATCCAGTATTTCATGTATCTATGTTGCGGAAGTGTATAGGAGACCCAATCCATATCATGCCTACTAATAATGTCCAAATTTCTAAGGAGATGACCTATATAGAGGTCCCAGTTGCCATCCTTGATCGATAAGTCAGGAAGCTTAGAACTAAGGAAGTTTCCTAAGTCAAGGTATTGTGGTGAAGTAATAATGTCAAGGAAGTAAGAGGATAAGGAGGAAATGAAAAAGAAATATCCTCACCTATTCACGGTGTTGACATGATATTAAGGTATGTGTTTGATACTTAAGTTACTGAGTATCTATTGAAGCATATTAAGAGAAATTAATTTCCATTCGGGGACAAATGTTCCTAAAAGGGGGAGAATGATACACCCCAGAAATTTTTTAGTGATTATTTGATATTTGTATGCTATATTAAGGGAAGTATGGATTGTATATTGATCGTAGACGACAAGGAAAATGTGTAAGAATGGAAAAGTGAAGAGTATATGAAGTTTGTAAGTAAGGGTCAACTTTAAATGACCATATCTCCAAATCTATAACGAGTTAGAAGCACCAGGATCTATCAAATTAGTCTGTCACACCCCAAAATTGGGGTAGGGCGCGACTGGCACTCGATTCCAAAGAGATTGAGAAATTGGATATATAGCGTTTGAACTTTTAATACCTCGAAGGTTCCTAAGACTAGACCCGAGATTTGGTATGTGTTCAGTAGGAAAAGTTGGAAAATTTGCCTCAGAACAACTCAACCTATGAGTCGTAAGCCTACAACCCATGGATCAGATAAGATATTTTTTCCCCATACCACAAGTTCCCACTATGAGTCATAGTATGTGCGTATGACCCCTGATCAGGAGCCGTAGCAAGTCTTTGGAGTTATCCAGTGAGTGATTGTACGGGTGATGGTACAACTTGTAGGATGGTGTTTCAGATCGTAGTAGGATTCGTGGAAATATTCAAGGATTGGAGGTTTTAGACTTGGTCAACATGGGAGGA
Organism: Datura wrightii; assembly: GCA_035772735.1. Taxonomy (NCBI): domain Eukaryota; kingdom Viridiplantae; phylum Streptophyta; class Magnoliopsida; order Solanales; family Solanaceae; genus Datura; species Datura wrightii. The sequence continues at coordinate 177,128,098 of JASDFA010000001.1, read as the reverse complement.
TACCATGAGTCTTAATAGGATTGTACAACTCATGGTACGATTCGTGACAGCAGAAAGAACAATTTTTCTGCGAATTCAATAAGGGTATTTTCATAAATCCTAAGCTCTTAAGTCCTAAACTACGTCATTTTAAGCCCTGAAAGAAGTATATTAAGGGATTTTAGCCTATTCTAATTCATTCAACCTCCATGCATGCAACTGTAGAGGTTTTTTCCATTAAAGATCAATCCTAAAATCATTCAATTCCCCTCCAAATCTCTCAGGCTTTCAAAGTCAAGTTAAGAATCAGTTTAGCCAAGTATGTAGGGCCATGAATGAGAATTTTCTTTCACTCTCATGCCTAAATTTCTCTCCAAGTTCATGAATTCAAGTGTTAATTCAAGTGTATGATCCTATGGGGCTTTAACCCAAATTTATGAAATTCTCTATGATTTATTTATGGGTCAATTCCCTTCACGTTTCAAAGCATGTTTTAAGATTCATGGGTAGATTTTATGTACTAACTGATTACAAATTTATGTTTTCAAATTTTAGAAGATTATGTCCAATAATGCAACATCATGAAAAATTAGTATATGATTAATGATTTCAAGTATGGTTTCAACTTCATCGAAAAATAGATGGAGAACACCTTGCATGTTTTTGGAAGCAGTGTCTGGCACCGAGTAGGCTAGGGGTTCATGAAAATCCCGGGTCTCAAAACTGCGTGCCAACGTAAGATTCCATATTTTACTTTAGGACCTCCCTTGTGAGCTTCCCCTGCCCCGAATAGGCCTTCATCTTGATATTGATATCATGGTAGCACCCTTAGCCCTAACAAGGCTTTGGACGGCTCTGTCCACTTGAGTGTAACAACTGGGATCACGTAAGCTCTATTGTGATAGTGTCAGTTATATGACGAGTCTCCCATTGTTCCTCATGCTCCCAGTTATGCATGTTTATCAATTATGATATGATGTTTTCAGTAGGTTTGACCTAATAATTAGGTTATCAATTATTACATATAAACCTCAGTTTCAGCTTTGGGTCATTCAATTTAGTTATGAGTTCCAGTTTATGTCTTCATTTTTACATATTCATGTTTTTAAGATATTAGCATGCAAATCTTACTCTCAAAATCTTATGATATTATGAATTATGATGTATATGATTTCAGTTTATACTTATTCATTTTGTTTTACCTACCTTGCATACTTAGTACATTTCAAGTATTGACTGCATACTCTATGCTGTATCATTTCATGATACAAGTCCTAGTGATCAAAATCAGACGCGTCGTTAGTTCTACTCTCGTTCTAGCTCAGACCCTTCCTTGGGTGAGTCCTCATCCTCCAAGGACATCTATCTTTCAGTAGTGTTATGTCAGTTGGTTTTAGACTTAGAGATATCTGGGACTTATCCTAGCATCTCATTAGTTAGAAGAGGCTTTTCAGACATATATTTGTGTATTCAGCTTTAGATTTAGTGTTAAGATACTACCATGGGCTAGACGTGTCACGCCCCGCCTTGGGAGGCATGACTGGCACCTGGTGCCTTACTAGGACCTAGACTGCTGGACTAGCTGAGCCTAAGCACTTCCGGTGCCAGGTTGGCTCTAACTATGGATTCAAGAAAATGACGGGCTATATAACGGTTGCAAATACAGCCTCCGGCCGACTAGGCCTATAGCCACCAGTAAGAGAACAACAGCTACCCAGAACAACTGAATTAATAGGGAGCCTATGTGGGCCGACAAGGCCACCATGCTGTCTAGTTATTTCTGAATCAAGAAAACAAGTACTAAACTGCTACGTGACCGACAAGGTCACCACTACCAACTGAATAAGGCCCCACACGACCATCATAAACAAACCAAAACATACACACGGCCTCACATGATCGGTACAGCTAACCACAGGGAATATACAATATGCAAGCCTCTAAGAATACTGATAAGATGGTCGGGACAGGGCCCCGGCCTACCCGTACTGTACAACAAAAGAAAAGAAATAAACCTCTAGCTTTCTAGCTCCGGATAACAGGAGCTGATGACTCTGTGTGCTGACTGGAGTTACGAGGGATCGACTCCTCGTCTATGAGTACCTGCAGGCAAGTAATGCAACGCCCTAAATGGGCGTCAGTACCACTAGTACCGAGTATGCAAAGAAAACTGAACATAACTGAAGATAAATTATAAACTAGTAGTTACTGAAAGGACAGAGGACAGCTAAAACTATCTGGAATAGCAGAATCTGTACCTGGCTTAACTGTACTGACAAGAAGATAAGAATCATACCTGTCGATGCGGCGTCCTGCTATTTATCAACTTAATAAGTAATATATATATATATATATATATATATATATATATATATATATATATATATATATATATATATATATATACAAGAACCTATACCTGCCCCCATAAGCCGGAAGGTGCCAATCAACACGCAATCTATATACCCCTACCCGGGCCAAACCATCCAAAAGTAAATTCACTCCACTCACCTACTAATTACGAGCATCCCGCCTGCCCCCTGGGTATGCAGCTTGGGCTCTCTAGGCCCCTAACTATAACTATATTTGAGTCCAGAGGACTCCTGCAACTGTAATCTAAGATCTGTATCTGTAATCTGTAATCTGTTCCCTGGGCGCAAGCGCTCGATAGGATATGCTATAATGCTGATCAGCCTGCTATGGGGAATGCTGCATCCCATCTTCGTCCTACTGAAGACGGCATGCCACTCCTTGGAGTGACGTATCCTCACCCTCTGACGGGTGAGTCGACACAGCTATTAACCCTGGGGAGGCAAGGAAGCTCTAAGGGTGCCCACATATCACAAACAAGTCTCAACAAGCAACAGTAATCACATATAACATGTATATTAAATCTGAAAATACTATCCATGTTCTGATATTCTATTTTAAATCTCTTGCTAAATTAAACTAAATCTAATACGGAGTTAAACTGAGTCGGGGACAAGATCTTACTGTCTGATACTGATTTACTGACTTTTATTCTGGATATGACATAATAATACAAACATACTTAATACTCGGCTTCTGGAACTTGAATTTATTCTATTTTACTATACTAGAATTACTAACTTGCCAAAGAAACTGGCTTTACATACCTCAGTTGTCGGCTTTGTAGCTAATTGGCGTAACTCGACTGATATTCAGCTATTTCTTCCAACTGTATTCACATTAATAGCAATTAGAACTAAGTTCATCAATATTCCGGAAGAAAATGCTACTTTGAATATATATATAGCCCAAACTTTGACTTATCGAAAAACAGTCGAAAACTCGCTATTTCTCGGAATTCCAGAAGGGAGAAATACTCACTTTAAGGCTAGGAGTATATTGACACTAATTTGGAGCAATTCCACTTACCTTAGCTCGATAGAACGACGATTCGCCGGCCGAATTTCACGAAAGTAACTCCACAGGAATGCTCCCTGCAGCTTAATACTTCACTACCCAAGATTAATTCAAGTTTGATCCGCGTTTGACGGCATAATCGAATGAATATTTATAAGAAATCCTCGTCCTCCCCTGTTCCCCTACATTTTCTGCTGGAAATTATAAGTTAAAGATGATATAAAATCGAAGTGGAGGGGTTTATATACTTAAGCCTGGATAGCCCCTCCGTGGCCCGTTGGCCATCGCGGAGGGACGGCCTCCGTGGCACGTTGCCATCGCGGAGGGGGTCTTCCCGGCCTCCTCTTCTACGGTTCGATGCGGCGCTTCTCCAGTCTTTCCCCGGGCCTTTTTCTAGCATGTATGGTATTCTAAAACTCTTAACCAACATGCGAATAGGACATCTAACTGTCAATAATTCAGGGGGTGTAACATCCTCCCCCCCTTAAGCACATTCGTCCTCGAATGTAAACTTCTGCTTACAAGAATTCCAACTTACTTGACTTATTCTAGAAAATTTTCGGCAGAGTTTCCCCTGGAATATGGACTATCTCAAAATTCCTGAAACGCAGAAAAGTCCAATACAGGTACTCCAAACAACACTAGTATTCATCACAAAAGCCAGCTATTTCATTTATTCACATAATATAAGGCAATTCATAAAACAACAATACTAACGTACCTCTGGCTGATTGAGTCTGGAACAGTTGATGATATCTGACTTTCATATCTTCCTCTACTTCCCAAGTCATCTCCTCTCGGTTCCTGTTACGCCATAGTACTTTGACAGAAGCAATATCTTTAGTTCTCAACCTATGAATTTTCCTGTCTAGTATGGCTATTGGAACCTCTTCATAAGCCAGCTCTTCCGTAACCTGGACGTCCTGAACTGGGACAACTCTGGAGGGGTCTCCTACATACTTCCTCAGCACAGACACGTGGAAAACTGGATGAATAGACTCTAATTCTGGAGGTAAGTTCAACTCGTATGCCACTTGGCTTATTCTTCGACGAATCTGATAAGGCCCAACAAATCTCGGGTTGAGATTACCCTACTTGCCGAATCTCATCACCCCTTTGATAGGAGAAACTTTCAAAAACACCCAGTCATTCACATTAAATTCTAGGTTTCTGCGCCGCACATCAGCATACGATTTCTGGAGGCTCTGAGCAGTCAGTAGGCGTTCTCTGATAAGCTTTACCTTTTCTTCTGACTGATGAATAATATCTGGCCCAATCAGCGCTGACTCTCCTACTTCAACTAGCCAACTGACGATCTACATTTTCGCCCATACAAAGCCTCATAAGGTGCCATATGATAGCTGAGTGGTAACTATTGTTATAAGCAAACTCAATAAATGGTAGGTGCTCATCCCAGCTACCTCCAAAGTCCAATACACACGCTCGTAACATATCCTCGAGTGTCTGAATTGTGCGTTCTGCCTGCCCATCTGTCTGAGGGTGGAAAGCTATGCTCAAGTTAATTTGTGCTCCCAGGCCTCTCTTAAATGATTGCCAAAATTTAGCTGTAAATTGCGCCCCTCTATCAGAGATAATGGATACTGGAACACCGTGCAGTCTGACTATTTCTATGATATATAATTCAGTATAATCTTCGGCAGAGAAAGTGGCCCTTACTGGCAAAAAATGGGCTGATTTTGTCAGTCTGTCAACAATTACCCAAATCGAGTCATTTCTATGTCTGGTATGGGGTAATCTTGCTACAAAATCCATATTTACTGCTTCCCACTTCCAAAGAGGCACAACTATGTCTTGAGTCAACCCGCCTGGTTTCTGGTGTTCCATTTTTACTTGCTGGCAGTTAGGACACTGGGCTACGAATTCTGCTATTTCCCTCTTCATACCTGGCCACCAATAGATTTATTTAATATTGTGGTACATCTTTGTCTCACCTTGGTGGAGAGAATAGCAGGCGTAATGTACCTCACTCATAATCTGCTGGAGAAGCCCTGAAATATCTAGAACACAAAGGCGGCCTTTACATCGCAACACTTCACCCTCAATTACCTGAAAATCTGGCGCTTTTCCTTGCTAAACTCTGTCTTTATGCTGAACCAGGTCAGGATCTTTATACTGCCGTTCCTTTACCTCCATGACTAATGACGACACTGAGGTGTTCTGAATTACCACTCTATTGTCATTTGTTTCTGCTACATGAACGGCTAAACTGACTAACTGGTGTATTTCTCTGGCCAACTCCCATTTCTCGGGCTGCAAATACGCCAAACTCCCCATAGATTTGCGGCTGAGGGCATCTGCTACTATATTGGCTCTTCCTAGGTGATACAAAATATTTACATCATAATCTTTCAGCAATTCCAACCAGCGACGCTGCTGCAAATTCAACTCCCTCTGAGTGAAGATATACTGTAGGCTCTTATGATCAGTGAAAATATCCACATGGACGCCGTACAAGTAATGTCTCTATATCTTTAGAGCGTGGATCACTGCGGCTAGTTCCAGGTCGTGGGTAGGATAATTCCTTTTGTGTTTCCTCAGCTGTCTGGAAGCATAAACAATTACTTTATCATGCTGCATCAACACACATCCTAACCCAATACCCGAAGCTTCACAATAAACTGCATAACCCTCTGTACCTTCTAGCAATGCTAATACTGGGGCGGAGGTCAACCTGTTTTTCAATTCCTGGAAACTTTGCTCATATGCCTCCGTCCAATGAAACTTTACTGCTTTTTGCATCAGCTTAGTCAGAGGCGCCGCTATAGTGGAGAATCCCTCAACAAATCTTCTTTAGTATCCTGCTAATCCCAGAAAAATGCGGACTTCGGTCGGAGTGGTAGATCTGGGCCATGTTTTTACTCCTTCTATTTTCTGCGTGTCTACCTGTATACCAGCATCTGACACAATATGCCCCAAGAAAGCTACTGAGTTTAGCCAAAATTCACATTTAGAGAACTTGGCATACAGCTGACGGTCCCTGAGAATTCGGAGCACTGTCCGCAAATGATACTGGTGGTCTTCCTCTGAGCGAGAATACACCAGAATATCATCAATAAACACTATCACAAATAGGTCCAGGTATGGTCTGAAGATGTTGTTAATCAGGTCCATAAATACTGCTGGGGCATTCGTCAGCCTAAAGGACATGACTAGGAATGCAAAATGGCCATATCTGGTCCTAAAGGCAGTCTTTGGAATGTCCCTTTCATGAACTTGAACCTGATGATATCCGGACCGTAATTCAATTTTGGAGAAATATCTGGCCCCCTGTAACTGATCAAACAAATCATCTATTCTGGGAAGCGGATACTTATTTTTGACTGTAACCTTGTTCAACTGCCAGTAGTCTATACACATGCGGAGTGAACCATCCTTCTTTCTCACAAATAGAACTGGCACACCCCAAGGTGAAGTACTCGACCTGATAAATCCCTTATCTAACAGATCTTTCAACTGCTCCTTTAATTCTCTGAGTTCAGTAGGAGCCATACGATATGGAGGGATTGATATGGGCTGAGTGCCTGGTAGCAAATCAATCGCAAAATCTATTTCTCTTTCTGGGGGAATACCAGGTAGCTCATCTGGGAATACGTTAGGGAATTCATTAACTGCTGGAACAGACTCGAAAGTCGGAGGCTCTACCCGAACATCCTGGACTCTGACTATGTGGTAAATGCATCCTTTAGCTATCAACTTCCTCGCCTGAAGGTAGGAAATAAACCTACCTTTTGGCGTAGCTGTACTGCCCTTCCACTCTCGTACTACCTCCCCCGGAAAGTGGAATCAGACCATCTTGGTCCAGCATTCTACATTGGCATAGCACGACACTAACCAATCCATACCCATAATGGCATCGAAATCAATCAACTCTAATTCTACCAGATCTACTGTAGTCTGACGATCAACAACCTCTACTGTACACCCTTGATACACCCTTCTGGCTATGATGGAGTCACCGACGGGTGTAGATACTGAAAGGGGTTGCTGAAGAAACTCTGATACAACAGTGAGCTTTCAAGCCACAAATGGGGTAACGTAGGAAAAAGTAGATCTCGGATCAATCAATACATAAGCAGGGTGTGAGAAAATAGTCATCATACCTATTACCACATCTGGAGATGCCTCTGAGTCCTGCCTCCCTGGTAATGCATAGGTACGGCTTGGGCCCGTACCTGAACTAGAGGCTCCTAATCTGCCTCAGCCTCTACCTGCTGGACCTGAGGGCCTACGCCCTGCCGAGGCTGCTGGAGCTCGCGGCCCTGCTGATGCCCTGTCCTGATTATCTCGGCTACCCTAACCCCTGGATGGGCAGTCTCTCATTACATGACCCTCCTGCCCGCATATATAACACCCTATGGAGCCATATTTGCAAGCTTCAGTGTGGGGTCGACTAAAAATAGGGCAAGGTGGGGGTGTGTACCTGCTTTGCACTGCCCTCCTCTGCTGAGGTGAATCTACCGCTCGAGAATTGCCGTCGGCCTCTGACTGCCCTCAACGAATGAATCTACCCCTCTGCTACTGTGATGGAGGTGGAGGTCTAGGTGGCCTATCTGACAACCGTGGCCTGGGTCCTCTCTGAATCTCCCTCTGTATTTCATCTGATCTATCCCTGCAACGCTGCTCCTGATTTATTCGTCGGCTATCCTATTGCCGTTGTCTAAGACCCTCAATAGTCTTGGCAAAGGCCAGCACCCGAGCAATGTCCATATCTTCCCACAGTGTAGCTGTCATGCACGCCTCTATGTACTCTGGGTTCAGACCCATAATAAACCGGTGGACTCTAGATGGCATGGTGTCCACAAAAGATGGAGCATAGCGGGCTAAGGAATCGAACTGTAGGGTGTATTCCCGTACACTTCTCGCCCCCTGTTCCAAATGTAAAAACTGGCCCATCCGGGCCTGTCGGATTTCCCGTGGTAGATAATGGTCCAGGAAGGCCTCTAAAAAGCTGGACCAGGTCGGAGGGGCAACATCTCTCCCTCGGGGGCTTTCCCAACTCTCGTACCATTTCATGGAGTTTTCGTCCCATTCTGGAAGCAACAAACACATGCACTTTAGCTATGATCTTCTATTTGAAATTTTTCCACTCTTACAACGTGGGGTCAACATCCGAACCTTGTGACCTTACTTGGCATTATATTAAGGGCCTGTGGCTGTTTGTTGGACCTCGTCTCTAGGCCACACTAGATTAGAATCTCTGGGTCAGCACCCTTTTACCTTCTCCTTAGGTAGATGTACCGCAACATTCTAAACTACAATCTTACTATCTCTTAGCTGTCAGTCCGAGGTTTAGTCCTTAATACACGATGTTCTATCAATTTGGAGGTGATTCTAGTTTCCCCTCAAAATCTGGTACTCATGCTCCTCACCCTTATCTTCCTTAAACTGAGCTCTAGGGTTCAAGATACCTTCCTTACACTGTTGGTAAGGTTACTGGTCGAGTCCTAGCCTATACTCCTTCTGGCTTGCAGTCGGACCCATCTAATTCATATGACCTACCCTACCTTTTGATATCACGACTGAAATCATAACTATTATCTTGCAGACATATCCTGCCATCGTTAGCATGCTACAGCAGATTCGACCTTTTTCTAACTTGAACTTGACTATTACTGGAAGTTCATCACTGAAGATCTCCTACACCCTCTTCGAGTAATCTAGTGGTCCTACTCGCTCTTCTGACTTGTTACCGTGAGGGTCTACACAACTTACGTAATCATAGGGGCTGCTTACTCTTCCTAACACTTTCTGGAATCAACCAATCCATCTTCACTTACTGCTTACTTTTGGCAACATCGCCTCAATTCTTATGCCCTTTACTGTACTGGAATCAAAACTAAGAGGTCGAAATAGCCTTTTCTTACTGTAACAAAATGAAGACATGGAACTGTACCACATCTGAAAGGATGGAGGTGGGAATCCTGCATTTCCCTCTCTTTCTCACATCCATCCAATAATCTAATATTATTTGTCATCTTAATCAGATCTTATATATCTAACAAATAAATCAACTCGTATATACGCTATTCTTCTGACTTCCTACTCTGAAGTTATAGAAATATACTAGGGATGGTACCGACAGATGTATCACATTGTGAGGTCCCTGATACCTCCTCCTGCTGCTATATCCAATCTTCTACCGGTGATAGGGTTTCGCTGATCTGACTTTGTATCAGTAATCACAGAGTATGATAACTTTTAGGGACTCAACCCTATACTGTACCGCTCTACAGCACGACTAAATAGGAAGAAATAGTAACCATCCTATCATGCCTTGCAGCCTCTTGCCTATAGTATGTGGTGCACAACACATCCATAGGCAAGAATCTACCTATCACGGCTTGCAGACTCCCTGAGATACAACCTGATCTGATACCAAGTTTCTCACGCCCCGCCTTGGGAGGCATGACTGGCACCTGGTGCCCTACTAGGACCTAGACTGCTGGACTAGCTGAGCCTAAGCACTTTCGGTGCCAGGCTGGCTCTAACTCTGGATTCAAGAAAACGACGGGCTATATAACGACTGTACATACAGCCTCCGGCCAACTAGGCCTATAGCCACCTGTAAGAGAACAACAGCTACCCAGAACAACTCAATCAATAGGGAGCCGATGCGGGCCGACAAGGCCACCATGCTGTCTAGTTATTTCTGAATCAAGAAAACAAGTACTAAACTGCTACATGACCAACAAGGTCACCACTACCAACTGAATAAGGCCCCACACGACCATCATAAACAAACCAAAACATACACACGGCCTCACACGACCGGTACAGTTAACCACAGGGAACATACAATCTGCAAGCCTCTAAGAATACTGATAAGATGGTCGGGACAGAGCCCCGGCCTATCCATACTGTACAACAAAAGAAAAGAAATAAACCTCTGGCTTTCTAGCTCCAGATGACTGGAGCTGATGACTCTGTGTGCTGACTGGAGTTACGAGGGATCGACTCCTCGTCTATGAGTACCTGTAGGCAAGTATGCAGCGCCCCAAACGGGCGTCAGTACCACTGGTACCAAGTATGCAAAGCAAACTGAACATAATTGAAGATAAATAATAAACTGGTAGTTACTGAAAGGACAGAGGATAGCTAAAACTGTCTGGAATAGCAGAATCTATACTGGGCTTAACTGTACTGCCAAGAAGATAAGAATCATACTTGTCTATGCGGCGTCCCGCTATTTATCGACTTAATAAGTAACATATATATATATATATATATATATATATATATTTATGTAGCATACAAGAACCTATACCAGCCCCCATAAGCCGGAAGGTGCCAATCAACACGCAATTTATATACCCCTACTGGGGCCAAACCATCCAAAAATAAATTCACTCCACTCACCTACTAATTATGAGCATCCCTCCGGCCCCCTGGGTATGTAGCTTGGGCTCTCTAGGCCCCTGACTATAACTGTATCTGAGTCCGGAGGACTCCTGTAACTGTAATTTGAGATCTGTATCTGTAATCTATAATCTGTGCCCTGGGCGCAAGCGCTCGACAGGGTATGCTATAATGCAGATCAGCCTGCTATGGGAAATGTTGCATCCCATCTTCGTCCTACTGCAGATGGCATGCCACTCCTTGGAGTTACATAACCTCACCCTCTAGCGGGCGAGTCGACACAGCTATTAACCCTGGGGCGGCAAGGAAGCTCTAAGGGTGCCCACATATCACAAACAAGTCTCAACAAGCAACAGTAATCACATATAACATGTATATTAAATCTAAAAATACCATCCATGTTCTGATATTCTATTCTGAATCTCTTGCTACATTAAACTAAATCTAATACTGAGTTAAACTGAGTGGGGGATAAGATCTTGCTGTCTGATACTAATTTACTGACTTTTATTGTTGATATGACATAATAATACAAACATACTTAATACTCGGCTTCTAGAACTTCCTTCCGAAATTTATTCTATTTTACTATACTAGAATTACTAACTTGCCGAAGAAACTGGCTTTACATACCTCAGTTGTCAGCTTTCTGGCTAACTGGCGTAACTCGACCGATATTCAGCTATTTCTTCAAACTGTATTCACATTCATAGCAATTAAAACTAAGTTCATCAATATTCCGGAAAAAATGCTACTTTGAATATATATATATAGCCCAAACTTTGACTTATCGAAAAACAGCCAAAGACTCTCTATTTCTCAGAATTCCAGAAGGGAGAAATACTCTCTTTAGGGCTAGGAGTATATTGACACTAATTTGGAGCAATTCCACTTACCTTAGCTCGGTAGAACGACGATTCGCCGATCGAATTTCATGAAACTAACTCCGCAGGAATGCTCCCTGCAACTTAATACTTCACTACCCAAGATTAATTCGAGTTTGGACCGCATTTGATGGCGTAATCAGATGAATATTTATAAGAAATCCTCGTTCTCCCCTGTTCCCCTATGTTTTCTACTAGAAATTATAAGTTAAAGATGATATAAAACCGAAGTGTCGGGGTTTATATATTTGATCCTGGACAGCCCTTCCATGGCACGTTGGCCATCGCGGAGGGACAACCTCCGAGGCACGTTGCCATCGGGGAGGGGGTCTGCCCGGCCTCCTCTTGCAATGGTTCGATGCGGCGCTTGTCCGGTCTTCCCCCGGGCCTTTTTCTAGCATGTATGGCATTCTAAAACTCTTAACCAATATGCGAATAGGTCATCTAAATGTCAAGAATTCACGGGGTGTAACAAGACATGTTGTTCAGAGTTCTGCTATTTCAAAATTTAGTTTTAAATTTTTCTTATGTTGATCTTTAGTTATTATGTTCATGCCATGGGTTGACTTGGAGCCATTTATGGTTCTAGACTCCTTGTCTCAGTCCGGGGCATATGTTCAGGTCGTGACAAACTTGGTCACAGAGCATTAGGTTTTAAAGTGTCCTAGGTTGTCTAGAAGCAGCATTAAGTAGAGTCTTTTTCATGGGTGTGAAGTGTGCAACACTTATGACGAAGAGGCTACAAAACATCTTAGCAAACTTCCCTTCTTTCATGATTCTATCTCATGCTATGAGTTCAACTCTCTCTATTCCTCTAACTCCAGCTTTACCAGTTTGTAGAATTATGCCTCCGTGCCATATGAATGATAGATTGGAACAAAAATTGAAACGGTAATGAGGATGGCAATGTAGGTGGGCAGCACCAAGCCCCACTGGCCCTAGTATATCCTATGCCTGAGAAGATTGCCCATGCTCAGTTTGGGGCGGCCATTCAGATGTTGGCACCAGTGTTGACTGCTCAGATCAATCAGCGGGCAATAGCTCATATTCCCCAAAATAGGAGCACAACAGTGACTAGAGTCTGGGATTTCCTCAGGATGAACACCCCTAAATTCCTTAGGTCGAGAGTGCATGAAGACCCATATGAGTTCATTGAGGATATCCAAAAGATCATCCAGATTATGATAGTGACAGGAGAAGAGTGTCCAGACTTAGTCTCCTATTAGTTAAAGGGGTTCTCTCATATATTGTATAGGCAGTGGAAGGATAGTCAAGGAGTCGAAGCAGGTCCTATTGGTTGGGATGAGTTCCTCACCGCATTCTTAGACTGATTCTTTCCCAGGGAGATGAGAGAAATCAAGGCGGCCGAGTTTGTGAATTTTAAACAGAACAACATGATCGTCCAGGAGTATGCTCTAGAGTTCACTTAGTTGTCCAAATATGCGTTGGAGATGGTGGCCGATCAGAGGGCTCGAGTGAGAACATTTGTGAATGGAGTAGCAGATTTCTTGGTCAAGGATTACAGGACCGCCATGCTATATCAGTACATTGACTTCTCCCGATTGGTCTTGTATGCCTAGTAGATAGAGGCGGTGCAGATGAGGGAGAGGGAGAGAGAGGCCAAGACGGCCAGGACAGACAACTTTAGGTTTTCCTAGAAGAGGTCTGGTGGCGGAAATCATCAGCAGTCCCACTAGAAATCATTAGCCCCACCACCATCATCAGCCAGTGGGCCATCCAAGTTAGGCAAGTGTGAAATACAATGGAGATCTCATGTCCAAGAACTTAATTGTACTAACACATATATCTTTTTATAGGGATAAAAAACGATACAGAAAGTACACCACATGCAATTTTCAACTTGCTAGAAGATTAAAAGAAGAACTTTATAGCTTCTCCATTTGAAAAAACTATAGAAAATCTGAGATTGTTTCAAGTTTAAGCTAATAAATCGGTAAGTGCTATTAGCCATAACTCAAGGAAACAACTTCAATGCGGAATACTATTTTTGGTTGGTCATTCAGAACCTCTTAAAAATAGAAGCAACACAACAATTCAGTGACATGTTCATTTCAAGGGTAAAACATCTTATTGATATATATAAATCTTTTTTCCAATACAAATGTCAGCATCAAGTTATCTTGAATCCACATATCAAGGAGCAAATCAAAATTGAACTGGTAGTAAGAATTTAATGCAAATGTGTAAGAGGAACTTAGTGACCAATGATATAAGAAAATATCAAGAGTTCACTACAGATAATATTTTCAATAAAAATATTAGCATGTACAGTTCACGTGACTCCTTTATAAAGAAAAATTAGAACTTCTTTGTTGTATGTGTGTGTTGTTCAACATCAAAGTTTAAGGAAATAACATCTTACATCAAAATAACTGCGGTGACAAAGTTCACACAAAATTATTATTCTTTTCCTTCTTTGGTAAGTGCAATTGAAGACCAAGTACACAAACACACAGAGAGTTATATGGAGTATTAGTATTTTTAGATAAATAAGTTTTTGAGAAATTAGAGGAAGAGACGCAATTTTTAGGATTAGTAAAAGTGGTTTTTGATTTTTTTAAAAATACAACTGTCAGAAAAAAAATAACTTAGCTTATTTTTGTTGGTTTTCTAATAAGAGGAGGAAAAGAATTCTCTCGTATAATGATGAGTGATAAGTCCAATATAATACCATAAGTATTTGATTTCATAGTTCATTTCATTTTGTGCAGCTGATCAAGAAAAAAAGAGATGCAAGTGTAGAGAATGTTATGAAATTTTATCATCCCATTAATGTTTTAAAATGGGATAAAACTGTAAAATTTTTCGTTCTTACTCTTTTTTATTCATTTTTGAAAATAAAGGCGGCTCAAAGTTGTAACCAAAAGCTTTACTTGCTTATATATAAATTATTGGTGTTTTTAAAATTTAAAATTATATTTTGGGTTACAAATTTAAGCCAACATTGGGCGAGTCTTGGGGTAGCTATAAAAGTTATCGTCGTATGACCAGGTTACAGGTTCAAGTTACGAAACAGCCTCTTGCAATAATGTAAAGTAATATTGCATAAATAAGACCCAATTTGATCTGATTCTTCTCCCGAACATACTCATAGCGGGTTCTCAGTGCACTGGCCTGTTCTTTTCAAGGTTAAACCAAAGGTCACGTGCTATATAATTACCAACAAATATTATATGGAATAAGATTGATAACTAAGTATGTCTGTATTTTTAATGATAGACAATAAAAATAATTATTATATTTATTATGAAAGTGATTGGTAAGTAGTGGCAGGTATGCAACATCTCATTAGTTTCCGGGGGAGAGACTCATATTATTACCCTTAAAAGAAAGTGTAGAACTTATCTTAAAACTGTTTTAAGCATTTAATTATTTTAATTCTAAGTACGTTGACAAAACTAAAAAAACACTCCCTATTATTCTTAAATACATAATTATTGTTAGGAATGTCCAAACTCCTAAACGACTCCAACTCATTGTGTGGTTGCAGCTAGCAGAAATAGAAGGGCGGAAGAACCTGAAACTTTTGTATGTCAAAACTTCACATCTTATTTTTTCTAAAATTCCAACAGAACATGTGTTACTAAAATCCTTCAAGTGTGAGAATGTATTTTTTGTATATTTCATGAAAGATTAAATGAATCTCATAAATAGACATAAAATTAACCAAAAGATGCATTTTTTAAATTATGAAATAAACCTAAATGTAGCAGGAATTCGAGAATATAAATTTAAAGATACATGAAACATCAACTAAACATTTAAAAAAAACTAAAAATCGCAAAAAGAGAAAAGAGAAGATTTACCTTGGCGGCGAGGAGTAAATTTGCGCAATATTCCTAACCGAGAAGAATAATCCTTGTCCCTTAGATTATCCTCTAGTGAGGTAATAATTTCTAAATTAAATTCAATATTACAGCCAAGTTTCGTTTCATAGAATAATATTGATAACCAAGTTTTACTGTCTTTCAGATGATAGACAATAAAACAAAGTTTCTTTCTTTGCTACAGCTGATGAAAATTATTGTTTTAGACGATGCATATGCAGAAAGCCTATTTGGTTCTAGTAGTTACTTTATTATATTTATTATGAAAGTGGTTGGTAAGCATTGGCCAGTATGTAATATCTCATTAATTTTCAAGTGAGAGACTCATGTTCTTCTCCTTATAAAAAATGTAGAACTTATCATGAAACTGTTTTAAGCATCTAATTATTCTAATTCTAAGTGCCTTGACAAAACTCAAAAGAAACACGTGCCTTGACAAAACTCAAAAGAAACACTCCTTATTCTTAAATACATAATTATTGTTAGGACTTTCCAAACTCCTAAAGGACACCAACTCATTGTGTGGTTGCAGTCTAGCAGAAACAGAAGAGTGGAAGACCTGAAACATTTGTATGTCAAAACTTTGCATCTTATTTTCCTAAAATTTCAATAGAAGAGGTATTACTAAAATCCTTCAAGTGTAAGAATGTAATTTTTGTATATTTTGTTAATGATTAAACTAATCTCATAAATTGGCAACAAATTAACCAAAAGAAACTAAAAGTCGCAAAAAGAGAAAAGAGAAGATTTATCTTTGTGGCGAGGAGTAAATTTGGCAGAATCCCTAATCGAGAAGAATAATCCTTGTCTCTTATCCTCTATTGAGGTAACAATTTCAAAAATAAATTTAATGTTTTAGCCAAGTTTTATTTCATGGAATAAGATTGATAACCAAGTCTGACTGTCTTTCCCATGATAGACAATAAACAATTATTATATTTATTATGAAAGTAGTTGGTAAGTATTGGCCAGCATATAATATCTCATTGATTTTCAAGAGAGATACTCATGTTCTTATCCTTATAAAAGTGTAGAACTTGTCATGAAACTATTTTTAAGCATCTAATTATTCTAATTCTAAGTACCTTGACAAAACTCTAAAGAAACACTCATTCTTATTCTTAAATACATAATTATTATTAGGATTGTCCAAACTCCTAAAGGACTCTAACTCATTGTGTGATTGCAATCTACAAGAAACAGAAGAGTGGAAGAACCTAAAACTTTTGTATGTCAAATCTTCGTGTCTTATTTTCCTAAAATTCGAACATAAGAAGTGTTACTAAAATCCTTCAAGTGTAAGAATGTAATTTTTGTATATTTTTTTAAAGATTAAATTAATCTCATAAATAGGCAACAAATTAACCAAAAGATGCATTATTTTAGTATGTCATCAACCCAAATCAACCAGGAATTTGAGAATATAAATTTTTGATCAACAATCCCTAAGAATTTTGTATATCAACTTATCTCTCACTCTTTTTAAGATGAAAGAGGGAAAGACGCAAAAGAAGATGCAGAGAGGGAGGAAAAGAAAGAGGAGGGGGAGGAAGCAAGTACTTTTGATAGAAGTTATTAGAGGAAGAGACGTCAATTATCAGGATGAATAAACGTGATTGTTGGGTTTAATTTTAATGAACAGACTGAAAAGAAAGATAAATGAGATTCCTAGACAGTGAGGTATGACATGTAGGTGGGTCTAAGTCCCTCCTTTATATAGATATATAGATATAATGCACCCTCCATTCTTATAGAAGAATCATCTTTGTATATTTGTAAGAACTATAAATAAGTGGAGAAAGATTTTTAAACTTGTACATATACCATAGGTTTGAATGATCTTTTGAATGAATAAAATTTCTCCATAATACAAATGAATACCTATATCCTAACTTTTGGATTTTTTTTCTTTATTAGGTGTATCTTAATACATATTGTTTAACATTCCTGTCACAACCCGAGCTAAGACCCCAGACGCGACATGGAACTTAGAAACACGAATGGCTCCAAGCTAACTTATGGCATAGAATAATTCTAACATAACAATAATTACTAGAACATATCTGAGTGGAAGCTTAACTGTAATATAATTAATCAGAGGAAGGGATAAAGGTCTGATAACAACGCTGAATCATAAGCTGAAACTAACACTACACTGTCTGAAAGCCTCTACTAGTCTAATAAGCTATTGAGACAAGCACCCAGCTAACTCCAAATTCATAAACTAAAATAGACTGAATAAAGAACATAACACCTGTCCTTGGAAAAAGTGGACTCACCACTGATAGCTGGCAAAGTCTGAAACGTGTCTGACCGCGGGGCTGAGTCTGAATACCTAAATCTATATTATAAAATGATATATCACAAAAAGTATACGGTCAGTACTTGGAATGCGCTGAGTATATGGGAAATGTAACTAAAGCTAGAAAAATGCTAGTATGCAGAGAAAGACTAAGCTGAATACATAACTGAATGCATAACTGAGGTGAAGTACAATGACCTTATCTGATATTCATAATTACTGATATGATGTGCTTGTTTAAAAATATTTAATGAAACATAAGTAAATCTAGTTTTTGGGTCATGTACATGTACTGAAGACTGAAACTAAAATCATAAACTGAAAAATGTAACTGAAATAACTATACTAAAATTGAAACTGAACTATACTGTGCAAGAGATTATTAACCGACAAAATCTAATGTGAGCCTTATTGAGCCCGACCTGTAACCCCGATTGGAAGGATGTTCATATGTTGCCAAGAGTAAGAACTCTGACTAGAATGATATCACTTGTAAACTTGGGGAGACAATCTCTAATAACGATGACCCTTGCATGCGCCCATCGAGGCAAAGGAGACACTCTCAAATAATGAGGATCCCATATTCCTCGGGCTAAGGAAGACATTCTTTACTATTGGGAATCCATTATCCTACGGTGGATATAGTTTTGAGACCAAGATACGCTAGAACCTGGCCTACTCGGTGCTAAATACTACTCCTAACTAAACATAAATATGCATGTAACTGATAAATCTGAGGTTGATGTCCTAAGACTAGTGGGAACCACTTTATCTAGAAATAGTTCTGGGAGCCAAAAGGACCATGACATATTGATAATGAGGGCTCATAACTGATGTTCTAAGACTAGTCAGGGCTACTTTCTACTAGAAAGAGGCTTGAGAGTGTAAAAAACCATGTACATGCTAATCATACTGAATTCATGAGAGTCTAGTCAAGTCTGTTTTCTACTAGTAAGAGGCCTGAGAGTTTAGAGAATCATAAACATAATAATCATACTAAATCCATAAAAATCATCAATCCAAATCATAGTGTAAATCATATGTACTGTATTCATGGTAAATTCATATATCTCAAACGGATCATATTTTTGAAAACAGCTAATTCATGGGCTGAACTTTGGGAAATCATGCTAACATCTGATCATGGGAATTCAACCATCAATTGAGAGTGAAATTATGAAAATCATGTGCTATTTATCATGAGGACCTTGAAAATTATGGAAGACATGAGAGAAAACATTCACAGAATGGAAAACCTAAGACATGCTTTTCTAGGAAATCAAGTAGCTAAGGTTTTGAACATAAATTGGGACACAAGGATAAAAAAGGTTGTTGTTGAAGTCTCACATACCTGGCTTGAAGGAATCTCCCACTAGAACTTGAATCTTGAAGCTCTTAGAGAAGAACCCTAGGTGTTCTTAAGCCTTGAGAGGAAGAGAGAACAAGGACTTATGGATGATTTGAGGAGGAATGAGGGATTAGACTAGGAAAACCCCTTTAATTCGACTCTTAGGAGTCCCAAAATGACATCATTTAGGAGTTAGAAGCATAAAAAATTACTAAAATACCTTTGTAGATTCTCTTTAAAAGTCTTCCCATTAGTGCCCACGACCTACACAATGAGTCGTTGTCTGCTATAACAACTCGTTGGATCCATCCGTTCCCTCAGGAGCAATTTACGACTTTATGATTCTCCAACCAACAACCATATAGGACGACCCATCACCATATATCACGAGTCATCCTGTGACTCGTGGTTAGTGGACCATCCTTGCACCTCCTCTAAGTTTCTTCCAACGGGTCATCACCACGGGTCGTCACTCGTCATAACAAGTCGTTACATCCTGTCATTGCTACTGGGCCAAATTCTCCGAACTCCATATAATGGGCATCGTAACGGGTTGTCATGGGTTACTATGAGTCATCCTTTGATTCGTGATCACTGGGGCCTTTCTTGCATATTCTCTGAGCTTGTCTCCCACGGCTCTCACTACGATCCATTACACATGAGTCATTACTTGACTCGTGGTCTTGGGAAAGACTTGACCATTTCCTGAACTATTGTTCATGAAAGGGAAAATCATGACTCTGTCACATCACCTTATGAGTCGTGATGTGAGTCGTTACATATGGGCTCTGAAAAATTCCACTGACTGCCTGCCACGAGTCTAACCACGACTCATTGTATCATCTAAAGAGTCATACCATGACTCGTTCTGAGGAAAAAGATTTCACTTTCCTGTTGGTTCTTTTTTCGAGTTTGGGATCTGACCGTAGGAACTTTTGGGGTGTTACAATTCTTTTTTATTGTTTTTCTTTATATGGATTCTTGTTGGAATTGATTATTACCTGAAGTGTTTGATCTAGGCAAGTTAACCTTGTATGTAAATTATAACTCTCTGTTGTATGTAGAGGCACTTTTTATTTTCTGTAAATTATTTGCCAAGGTTTATGATTCAAACATCACTTTCCTTCTCTTATTTTTGTCTTTCGATATTTTGTTACAAGTCCTATTTTGAGTCTTAAAGTATCTATAGGATTGTATCAATTTGCTCTTTATTCAATAGATTATATAATTCAAATTTTGTATGAAAACATATAAAATATTATCATTTTATTTCATACTGGGTATAAATTTATAAATCTAGATTAATTTCTTCGATTTATTTCTTGTGATATAGATCTGTTAAAAGTTGGATATCACAAAGTGTGAAATTCTCTTTATTTAGTTTCATACATTTTATTTATTTATTCACATCAATTATTTTAAAAATCATAAATCAATCTTAGTTGAATGTATTCTATTGTAGCAAGTTCCTAAATATACATCTATTTTAATTTATTAATGATGGGATAGTTCTACTTTGACCTATAATAGGATGAGTTGTTGTGGAAAAAAATGAAAGCCTTTAATTATTTTTTTTAAACCTAGAAAACAGATTTTAAAATTTATCTTTACCCCCCTATTTATCTTTTCCTTTATCTTTCTATTCTATACTCTTTTTGTACCCTACACAATTAAATTTTTTTTTCTTGGGTTCATATTAAAAAATTATTATCTGATTAAGGAAGATTGATGACAACTATATTTTTAAATTTACTATAATTTTAAATAATAGAATAACTTAAGTAGAACTAATAATTTTTGTTTGGAACAATTATATATGTCAAAATATTAATTGCAGAAAAATTGAAATTTGAATCTTATCTGAGTGATTCTTTTAATTTTTTCAATTAATTGCAACAAATCCAACATAGATTTCGTGATGACACAAAATTTTGCGAAAAATAAATTTTTAGTCTTTTACAAATATTTTTTTAGTTTTATGAATTTTTCATAAGAAATCGTTATTTTTACACAAGAGATATGAAAATGTCATTTTTTTTCTATTCAAATTGTAAAAGGATAGTAGATCTCATTTCCTCCAAAAAGTTTAGAGGCATTAGCAACATGAAGTAATATACATATATATTAAAAGTATTGAAATCTTCATATTAATCTCTTATGAAATATAAATTATAAAAACTTGTTTGCTCGTATGATTTTTTTTAATTTACTTGTTAGTCTTTTCTAGTAATCTAGATCTTAGCACATCTTTTCAATCAATATAGTACAGGAATAATTCTCCGTCAAATGAAATAAGACTCTAAGATATATTTATTATATGTTGTATTTCATGGTACAAAACTTATATGTTTTATTGATCATAATAATTATATTGCATGATGTTAGTAAATTTTTTCTCTATTTCGTACACTCAATTTGTTACATAGAAAATCTTTGAAAGATTATATCGTCAAGTCAAGAGAATTTTCCTCAGAGCCTAACAAATTGTAAAGGAAATGTTAATTCAATTTTTTATGCAACTGAGTCATCACATGCTACTATGTCTGTTGATCCCACTGTGCAACAACAGAACCACTAACATCAACTTCTCTGTAGTCCCTTAAGGGCTCCAAGTTGTCAAACTGATATGGAAATTTATTCATCCATTTTTTTTACCATTAATGAATATAAATTATTTCTTTATCAAATACTTAGAAATTTGTCTAAATTAATCAATGTAATTACAAGCTAATAATTTGTACATTAATTCAATTAGGTTCAAAGGGACCAAAATCCATAAGAGAATTGTCTAGAACGTCGAAGGGGAAAAACACCTATAAACGAACCTTTGGAGGAGGTCGATAAAGAGATGCTTGCTGCTGACATCCTTCCCTGAACCCTTACCTTTTATAGTCATTTCACGGTGACGGCCACGACAATTCAGTAGATAGATATGAATTTCTTATGTAGGAAAAGGACCTTTCTTGCGTTAGGTTAGACTGCGGGTGGAGCTCTGATGTGGATGTTAGTGTTGTGAACGAGGTTACTTGAATTATTCATCATATCAATTTTCTCCCTGATTTACACGTACCCATTCACTATTCGTATTGGGCTCCCAGTTCCCCAAATCATAAAGGAGTTTTATTGGTGGTATCAGATTTGTTTGGCTTAATTTTCTCCTCAAGTTTGGCGACTGGTAGCTTGTATACAACATTGGCCACCTGGCCAAAGTGTTATTTTTATGGAACACTTGATAAACCTATAGTCCTATGGTTGTTTTAGGGAGACATATTCATTAAATTTTCTGAGGCAGGATGGGTTTGATTGCCAACACAGAGGACAATTTTGACTAGGGATGTTATGAGCGATTTTTGATCATACCCACCGAACAATTGCACCGACCAACTCTTCTCCCATTCCCGGAATCATAAACTCTTAACGGTAAGATCCTTGAATTATGTTTGTCACTTTTGACTCTTCAGAGAATATATGCATATCTGCAACTTATGAGGTCATGCCCATTGGTGTGCCCGATATTGATGATTGGATGTGGGCAATTCTACGTGTCTCTATCAAAAAAGACAAGACATGGAAATCCATTTTCCCCTTGCAGTTGTCTAGGAGAATAAACCACGGTAAGTTTATACAACAACACTTCTCTATTGTTTTTTTTGTATTGCCTATGTATTTTCTTAATTTTGAAGATTCCTGCAAGTTTACAGGTAAAAAACCCACCGTTAGGTTGCCTCTTTCATGTGGGGCGAAGCCACCAATATACAAAGTATCGAGGTTGGGGTCACCTCAAGTAGAAGGCATGGCTTTCCACTTTAGCAGCTCCCGGTGACTCCACAAAGAGGAGAAGGGTTTTGAATCTTACCAAAACTAGCAAAGAAGGGATCAATTCTAGTTTGATCCGATTTCTTTGAGTAGAGAGAAATAAGATGTCACAACCCCAGAGGAGACTCGGACCGTAGACACCGGGCAAAGGACCCCGAACGACCCCAAGTCGACCCATGGCGTATGCATTCACTAACTCATTCAATATACATGAAGAAACATAGTTAAAAACTCAACGGAAGTCTAACTTAACATAACAACAGAATGAACATCTGAAGCTAAATACATGTCTAAGTCTGATAAGCCTCTAATCTGGACGAGCTGATGGGACAACACCCCCAACTAGCTCAGAAATACTGAAACTGAAAATACATCCTAGATAACTGAAAGTCTAGTCCTCGAAAGATGAGGATTCACCAATCTAACAGGTGTTAACTCTGATAAGCGATTACGAACGGGGCTGAATCTGAGAACCGAATCCTGAATCATGAAATGATGCAGAATAAAAAGTATGCGGTCAGTACATGGAATGTACCAAGTATGCAAGGTAAGTAAAACCACTAGAGTAATATAAATATTTCAAGCAAGTCATACATATATAGTAAGCCTTTAAGGATAAGAAGAAGATCACAT
This sequence comes from Datura wrightii, assembly GCA_035772735.1. Taxonomy (NCBI): domain Eukaryota; kingdom Viridiplantae; phylum Streptophyta; class Magnoliopsida; order Solanales; family Solanaceae; genus Datura; species Datura wrightii. The sequence continues at coordinate 177,104,524 of JASDFA010000001.1, read as the reverse complement.
GAATCATTATGAAATCATCCTTACTTATACATGATCATGCAAGGCCTAAGAACATCAAGACTGACTCAAACGACTCAAGTTGAAACGTAACATTTATATCAAAAGCTAAACAATGAGTCAAACCTTAGCTCTTGAACATGCATGCATGAATAAATATCATAAGTGGTAAATATGCAAATCTGAATGATATAGACAGTGGAAGACTTGTCACTTAACCGACATACCAACGATAACCTTACGTGGTCCCGACTATTACACTTATGTGGGCAGAGCCATCCAAAATATTGCCAGGAATAAGGACACTACCATAATATCAATATCAAGTTGAAGAGCCAATCGGGCCGGAGATAGCTCACAAGGAAGGTCCCAATAATATAATAGAATCAACCTATATTGGCGCGTAGTTCTGGGGGATAGGGTTATCGCCCCTTAGCCTGCTTGATAAAAAGCATACAATGCTCAACATCGTATAGATAAAAAGCTCAACATCGTCTAATGATGAAGCTCAACATGAAATCATGCATAAACTCAACATTATATAAAACGAAGCTCAACATTGTCTATTGACAAAGCTCATTATGAAGTCATGCATATACTAGACATCATATAAATATGAAGCTCAACAATGTTGTTTCGACAACGCTTAGAATAGGATCATGCATAGATTGAACATCATATGAAATGAAGCTTAATATTGTCCTTGACAAAGCTCAACAATAATATACATATCAATTAAGGATTTACGCATAGAGAAGGCTTTACTTTGAAACATACCACAAGCTAGAATTCATTATAAGAGTTAAAGAAAAATTTCATCTCAACCATGTGGTAAACTCATATCGGGGAAAATCACTATTTGAAAACATCATATGGGCATCACCCAAAGCTCTACAATACTTGGGTCTATTTAATCTTCTTTGAAAACATCATCAAAATCATGGGTAAGGTTGGTAACATGCCATTCATCATTTATTCCATCATCATCACATTCTTCCACAATCACTTCTATTATGACCTATCCCCACATAGGCATTTTCGATTCAACTTTTAGAAAAATAATTTTATAAAAGAAATTAAGTTAGAATCCGCCCAGGCTTGGTAAATCATCAATATCAACTCAATTTAATCATACCCATAATTAGAGATGTAAGAATCATGCAATTGAATGAAACCCCATACTTGATTATTATAAACCAATCACAATTTGATAGGGAATGGGCATGGGTGTGGAAGAAAGCACCCACTCATAGCCTTACATACCTGGGATTGAAGAATTCTAACTCTTCCTAATTTCCCAATTGAGATTCCAGTTGGACACCTTGAGATTTTACCTTGAACCCTCCCTTCACACCTTCAAACTTGCATGCATGAGAGTAATAGCTTAGAATAGGTTTTCCCCTGCCAAAAACCCACTAAAACAAGCTTAAAACGATGAGTATAGGTCTTGGAAACTTTAAAATTATGAAAAGACCCTTACTAAATTCGCAGGAAAACACCGCCAGGTGACCCTAACAGGTGACCTAACGATTTGTCAGGATGGACAATGACTCGTCGATTCGCCCGTCAAGTACACAGGTCAATAGATCTGCTGGGGCTCATAAAGGAGAAATAACGACTCGTGCCTCGAGATCACATCTCATGGTCACCTTCCGTCAAGTAGACTACCTTAATTCCCAATAATAATATACATGCTTGCTCACGACTAACCTCACGAGTCATTGGGATTGACCACGACTCATAGGGTCCCATCCGTTAAGTACACTGGATAAATCCTGCTTTAACATTTCAACTCCAACCCACTATTAACATGATGACTCGTGGTGGCTAACCACGAGTCGTTGGTTCATTCGTGGGGACTTTGATCCCTTGATCACTCTAGGCCTTCCCACGAGTCACTTGATGACTCATGGGATCTTCTCACGAATCGTTCAGTGACTCGTTCTGCAACTGCTGCAACATTTTCTAGTTTTTCTCCTATTCGCTTCCAGGTTCGATTCTTGAATTATCAGGGTATAACAATATCTCTCCCTTGGGAACATTCATCTTTGAATGTTAGAAACAAGCAGGAAACAAAAACAAGCATTTATCATACTCTAATATTGATTATTTTAACCGAAATTTCACGGAATGACTACCTCCGAAAAGAACCACAGCTGAACTAAATTTAGGCATCACATACATTTATCATAACATAATTAAAACTTGTGCACATGAACTGAACATGGAAATTGATTAGAGAATTAGGGCAAAAACTGATACCTCAAGTCAGAACTGAGCCGATAGAGAACAAATGTGGGTATCTAGCCATCATGTCCGCTTCGGCCTCCCACGTAGCTCCCTCAACATGTTGATTCCTCCATAAAACCTTAACTGAAGCTACCTCTTTGTTCCTTAGCCTTCGAACTTGTAGATCCAAAATTTCAACTGGAATTTCTTCATAACTGAGGCCTTCTTTCACACCAAAGCTGTCTACCGAAACCACCAAGGCTGGATCACCCAAGCACTTCTTCAAAAGTGATACATGGAACACGGGATGAACTGAAGCCAATTCTGAAGGCAAGTCCAACTCATACGCCACCTTACCAACTCTTCTCACAACCCAGTAGGGACCAATATAGCGGGGACTGAGTTTACCTTTCTTTCCGAACTGCATGACTCCCTTCATGGGAGATACCTTTAGAAATAGTCGTCCACATCAAACTCTAAATCTCTTCTCCTCATATCAGCATACGATTTCTGACGACTCTGAGCGGTTTTCAATCGGTCCTTTATCAACTGAACCTTCATCATCGCCTCATGAATCGAATCTGGTCCTACCATAGCTGTCTCACAACCTCGAACCATCCAATGGGAGATCTACACCTCCGCCCGTAGAGAGCCTCGAACGGTGCCATCTGGATCTTAGAGGGGTAACTGTTATTATAAGCAAACCCGATCAAGGGCAGGTAATCATCCCAACTACCTTTGAAATCCATAACACATGCCCTCAGCATGTCCTTGAGGGTCTAAATGGTTTGTTCTACTTGGCTGTCTGTCTGAGGATGAAAAGCTATGCTTAGGTTAACCTGAGTCCCAAGTCCTTTTTGAAACGAACGCCAGAATTAAAAAGTAAACTAAGTACCTCGGTCCGAAATAATAGACAAGGGCACTCCATGAAGCCGAACCAACTCCCGGATATACAGCTTAGCATAATCATCTGCTGAATCAATGGTTTTGACCGGTAGGAAGTGTGCAGCCTCGGTCAACCTATCCACCACTACCCAAATGGAGTCCTATTGCCGGCGTGTACGAGATAGACCTATAATATAGTCCAGATTGATTTCTTCCCACATCCAAGTGGGAATGGTAATATCCTGAATGTACACCTCCCGGTCTTTGATGCTCGACTTTCACTTGCTGACAGTTTGGACATTTCGCTACGAACTCCACAATATCCTTCTTCATACCATCCCACCAATAGATTTCTCGCAAATCTTGATACATTTTCGTGGATCCTGGATGAATACAATATATGGTACCATGTGCCTCATGTAATATCTGAACTCTCAAATCATCCACATCTAGGACACATAGACGACCCTGATATGTAGCACCCCATCTCCCCCCGGGAGAAAACCTCCACCTTTTGACTCTGCACCTCCCTTCAGTTTCCTCAAATTTGGATCCTCATCTTGTCTGGATTTAACATCAACCACCAAGGACGATTCTGACCTGTTATGTACAACAACACCGCCATCGGTCGCGTCGATCAATCTAACTCCTAGCCTCGCAAGCTGATGAACGTCTTTCACCAATTCCTTCTTCCCCTCATCCACATGGGACAAACTCTCCATTGAGAGTCTACTAAGCGCATCTGCAATCACATTAGCCTTGCCCAAGTGGTAAAAGACACTCATGTCATAATTCTTAAGTAACTCCAACCACCTTCTTTGCCGAAGATTTAGATTTTTCTGTGTGAACACATGTTGCAAGCTCTTGTGATCTGTAAATACATCCACATGGACCCCATAAAAGTAATGCCCCCATATCTTCAATGCAAATACCACCGCAGCGAATTCTAGATCATGGGTCGGGCAATTCTTCTCATGCACCTTCAGTTGTCGAGAGGCATAAGCTATCACCCTCCCACGCTGCATCAACACACACCCAAGTCCAACTCTAGAAGCATCACAGTACATCACGAAACCATCGTTACCCTCGGGTAAGGTCAACACTGGTGCCAAAGTAATTCGAGCCTTTAACTCTTGGAAGCTTTTCTCACAAGCCTCCGACCGCTGAAACTTCACCTTCTTTTGAGTCAACTTAGTCAAAGGCGCTACAATGGTGAGAAACCCTCAACAAACCTCCGATAGTAGCCAATTAAGCCCAAGAAACTCCAAATATCCGAAGGATTCACCGGTCTGGGCCAATTCTTCACCGCCTTAATTTTCTGTGAGTCTATTTCTATGCCTTCGATAGACACCACATGGCGCAAGAATGCTACGGAGTCCAACCAAAACTCACACATGCTAAACTTTGCATATAATTTGCGGTCCTTGAGGGTATGGAGCACTACTCTCAATTGAGCGGCATGCTCCTCCTCGCTCCGAGAGTATGTCAAGATGTCATCAATGAACACGATCACGAACATGTCCAAATATGGCTTGAATACCCTATTCATCAGGTCTATAAAGCTACGGGGGAATTCGTTAGTCCAAAAGACATAACTACAAACTCGTAATGACCATACCGTGTTCTGAATGCCATCTTCGGGATATCGCTCTCCCGGACTTTGAGCTGATGATACCCAGATCTGAGATCTATCTTTGAGAAACACTTAGCACCCTGAAGTTGATCAAATAGATCATTGATCCTGTGTAAGGGATACCTTTTCTTGACAGTGACTTTGTTCAATTGCCGATAATCAATGCATATACGAACGAAACCATCTTTCTTCCGAAAAAATATTACTGGTGCGCCCTATGGGGACTGGCTCAGTCTAATGAAGCCCTTATCTAGTAAATCATTTAACTGATCCTTCAACTCTTTTAGCTGGGCTGGAGCCATCCTATAGGGAGGAATAGATATAGGCTGCGTACGGGGAAGGAGGTCAATACCGAAGTCAATCTCCCGCGCGGGAGGAATACCTGGAAAATCATCAAGAAAGACCTCTGGATACTCACGTACTACTGGGACTGACTGGATAGTCGGGGTCTTGAACTCAACATCCTTGACCCTAACCAAATGATACATGCAACCCTTGAAACTCATCTTCCTGGCCTTGAGGTAGGAAACGAAACAACCTACAGGCACAGCTGAACTACCCTTCCATTCTAAAACTGGCTCACCCGAGAATCTGAACTCTACTGACCGAGTCTTGCAATTAATGGAAGCATAACAACCATACAACCAATCCATGCCGAGAATAATATCAAAATCGGTCATGGATAACTCTATCAAATTTGTTGAGGTGACCTTATGGAGGACCAAGACTAGGAAATCTCTATATACCTGTGTAGCTGTAACTGAGTCACCTGCAGGAGTGGAAACTGAGAAGGATTCTGACAAGACATCAGGACTGACTTCGAAGTTACTGGCTACATAAGGTGTCACAAAGGACAAGGTGGCCCCTGGATCTAACAAAGCATAAACATCAACATGGAAGACTTGTAACATACCAGTAACCACGTTCGGGGAGACCTCCTGCTCCTGACGGGATGCTAGGGCATAGAATCTATTCTGGCACTGACCACTAGCTGCACTGGTAGACGCCCCCTGATGTGCTAAGTGAGAGGGTGGTGCTGCTGCACTAGAAGTTGGTCCAGGGCCCCAAACCTAATCCTGTTTCACTACTGGACTATCTCTAAACATGTGTCTGGGTTGCCCGCACCCGAAACACACACCAGAACCTGCCAAGCACTGGCCTACATGCTCTCGGCCACATCTGCGACAAGTTGGGACACCTGAATCTGTGGGCCTACTGCTCTGACCACTCGAGCCTGATGCTCGCCCTTTCTAATCGTGCCTAGGCCAAGATGGCACACTCAAAGTTGATGATGCAGGGGCTGATGATCTCTAATGCGTCTGCTGTCGATGCCCACTGCCTGACCTCTACTGGGAGAATTTGTGGTCCTCAGTCCTGTCCCTCTTGGCCTCTCTCTCTCTCTCGAATGTGCCCCCTCCATTTGTTGGGCGTACAATACCATCCGAGGGAAGTCCATATCCTAATGGAGCATAGCAATCTCGCATTCCTTATCCAAGTAACCTGCTATCCCATGTACAAACCTACTCACTCGCGCCCTCTGGTCAGCCACTATCTTAGGAGCATACTTCGATAGGTGGGTGAACACAAGGGACTACTCTAGTACTGTCATCCTCCCTTGCTTCAGATTCACAAGCTCTACTGCTTTCAACTCCCTCATCACCCGGGGGAAGAACCGATCCAGGAATACAACATGGAACTCTTGCCAAGTGACCGAACCTGCTCCAGCAACCCTGCTGTCTTTCCACTGGAGGAACCAAATATGCGCAACCCCCTTCAACTGGTAGGAGGCCAACTCTGTGCACTCTACATTGCTCACCCCCATAACCTGGGTAATCTTGATAACCTCATCCACGAACTCGTGCAGGTCCTCATATACCTTGGACCCAAGAAACTCCGGTGGGTTCATCATCAAGAAGTCCCTAACTCGAGTCGCCGCTGCACTGCCATTCTGCAGAACATGTGCAATGGCCTGCTGATTGGCCTGAGCGATCAAGGCCTACGCAAGCACCTGGATAACGACCCAAAACTTAGCATGGGCGGCTGGCTCCGGTGCCTAGGCTTCTAAACTGGTGGGACCTACTGATGCCCCACAACCCATGCCATCCTCGTGGCCTTCACTATCTCCATTCCTTCTTCCATTCATCCTTCGAGGAGCCATGATTCTGCAATCATGAATAGCATGAATTATAGGGACAGAAAGGTTTTTCATCGCACAACATAGATCATGAAAGTTGGGAATATTTCCTAAGACGTTTCGTAGCCTCTTCATCATAAGTGTGGTGCGCTTCACACACGTGAAAAAGACTCTACTTAACGCGGCTTTCAGAATCTCTAGGACACTTCAAACCTATGGCTCTGATACCAAGTTTGTCACGATCCAATAGGAGACCCAGATCGTAGACACGGGACAAGGGACCCCGAAAAACCCCAAGTCGACCCATGGCATATGCATTCACTAACTCATTCAATATACATGAAAAAACATAGTTAAAAACTCAGCAGAAGTATAACTTAACATAACAACAGAATGAACATGTAAAGCTGAATACATGTCTAAGTATGATAAGCCTCTAATCTGGACGAGCTGATGGGACAACACCCCTAACTAGCTCAGAAATACTGAAACTGAAAATACATCCAAGATAACCGATATTCTAGTCTTCAAAAGATGAGGACTCACCAATCTAGTAGGTGTTAACTTTGATAAGCGACTACGAACGGGGCTGAATCTAAGAACTAAATCATGCTTCATGAAATGATGCAACATAGAAAGTATGTGGTCAGTACGTGGAATGTACCGAGTATGCAAGGTAAGTAAAATCGCTAGAGCAATATAAATATTTCAAGCAAGTCATACATATATAAGCCTTTAAGGATAAGAAGAAGATCACATGAATCATTATGAAATCATCCTTACTTTATACATGATCATGCAGGGCTTAAGAACATCAAGACTAACTCGAATAACTCAAGTTGAAACGTAACATTTACATCAAAAGCTGAACAATAAGTCAAACCTTACCTCTTGAATATGAATGCATGAATAAATATCATAAGTGGTAAATATGCGAATCTGAATGATATAGACAGTGGGAGCCTTGTCACTTAACAGACATACCACGATAGACCTTATGTGGTCCTGACTATTACACTCAAGTGGGCAGAGCCATCCAAAATCTTGCTAGGGCTAAGGACGCTACCATGATATCAATATCAAGCTAAAGGGCAATTCGGGCTGGGGATAACTCACAAGGGAGGTCCCAATAATATAATAAAATCAACCTACGTTTGCGCGTAGTTCTGGGGAATAGGGTTATCAACCCTTAGCTCACTCGGTGCTAAACTCTTCTCCCAAAACATGCAATGCTCTACATTGTATAAATACGAAGCTCAACATCCTCTAATAATGAAGCTCAACACGAAATCATGCATAAACTCAACATCATATGAAATGAAGCTCAACATTGTCTATTGACAAAGCTCATTATGAAGTCATGCATATACTAAACATCATATAAATATGAAGCTCAACAATGTCGTTTTGACAAAGCTTAGAATAGGATCATGCATAGACTCAACATCATGTGAAATAAAGCTTAACATTGTACTTGACAAAGCTCGACAATAATATACATATCAATTAAGGATTTGCGCATAGAGAAGGATTTACTTTGAAACATACCACAAGCTAGAATTCATAATAAGACTTAAAGGAAAATATCATCTCAACCATGTGGTAAGCTCATATCAGGGAAAATCACTGTTTGAAAACATCATATGGGCATCACCCAAAGCTCTACCATACTTGGGTCTATTTAATCTTCTTTGAAAACAACATCAAAATCATGGGTAAGGTTAGAAACATGCCTTTCATCAGTTATTCCATATCATCACATTCTTCCACAATCACTTCTATTATGAACTATCCCCACATGGGGTTTTAGATTCAATTTTCGGAAAAATAATTTTGTAAAAGAAATTAAGTTAGAATCCACCCAAGCTTGGTAAATCATCAATATCAACTCAATTTAATCATACCCATTATTAGAGATGTAAGAATCATACAATTGAACAAAACCCCACACTTGATTATTACAAACCAATCACAATTTGATAGGGAATGGGCATGGGTGTAGAAGAAAGCACCCACTCATAGCCTTACATACTCGGGATTGAATAATTCTAACTCTTCCTAATTGCCCAGCTGAGATTTCAATTGGAAACCTTGAGATTTCACCTTTAATCCTCCCTTCACACCTTCAAACTTGCATGCATGAGAGTAATGGCTTAGAATAGATTTTCCCCAACTGAAAATCCACTAAAACAAGTTAAAATGACGTAGTATAGGTCTTCGAAATTTATAAATTACGAAAAGACCCTTACTAAATTCGTAGGAAAACACTGCCAGATGACCGTAATGGGTGACCTGACGATTCGTCAGGACGGGCAACGACTCACCGAGTCGCCCATCAAGTACACTGGTCAACAGATCTGCTGGAGCTCATAATGGGGAAGATAACGCTCATGCCTCGAGACCACAACTCATGGTCACCTTTCGTCAAGTACACTGCCTCAATTCCGAATAATAATCCACATGCTTGCTCACGACTCTCCTCACGAGTCTTTAGGACTGACGACGACTCATGGGGTCCCATCCATTAAGTACATTGGATAAATCCTCCTTTAACATTCCAACTCCATCCCACGATTGACATGACGACTCGTGGTGACTGACCACGAGTCGTTGATTCACTCGTGGGGACTTCGATCCCTTGATCACTACAGGCCTTTCCACGGGTCACTTGACGACTCGTGGGGTCTTCTCACGAGTCATTCAGTGACTCATTCTACAACTGCTCCAACATTTTCTAGTTTTTCTCCGATTCACTTTCGGGTCCGATTCTTGAATTCTCGGGGTATAACATATGAGAGGGATAATGGTTGAGGTGGTGGAGGTGGAAAATTATAATGATGTAGGAGAAGATGACAAGTCCCCAAATGGTGAGGTAGCCTGGGTCAAGTCATGAACAGTTTTTGAGCCTTTGTCGTTTGGTGAAGAAGAAGTAGAAGATGACAAATCCCAGCTTGTGTTCCCGATTTTGAAGCGGGCCTTTCAAACCCTACCCAGTTGTGGTAGAAATTCCTATAGGGGTGGATCTTCTAAGCGTTTTCTCGATAGAAGCTTAACTATCCGAGAGCTTGTTTGGGCCTGAGTGGAAGGCAAGGTTAGAGAAACATGACCTGGAAAATTCATTCACTCATCTTATCACCTCTAATCCTCCAAGTAAGACAAACATTGTTTTTTCCATTTGTCAAGATTAATTTATCCCATATACAGATAATTTCATAAACCACTTTTTAGTTTTACTTTTTTTCTTTAACTTACAGAACCACCTTGTTGTCGTAGCCATCCAAAAAAGGCAAGAGACAAAAAGGATAAGTTTATGGCCCATTTCGATGATGTCGAGCATCTGAAATTCACAATAGATGTGCTCCAGGTTGAGGTAAGAGAGCTCTGGTCAATGAATGCAGGGATCTTGGTTGGGAGAACCTCCCCGGACCAACAACTCAAAGAGATTCAATAGGAGAAAAAAGAGAGGGAAGTTGCATTATATGTTCTTACCAGGACCAACAAAAGGCTACAAGGAGAGGGGTCATTAAAGGTGAACAAATGAGATCATCTTCCCTCCACCTACAATACCTTGCAAGAAAAATTGGCCTAGCTCAAGGATGAATTGGAATTGGTTAGTGAGTTGCGTGATAAGGATCAGATGGAAAAAGCGCGACTTGAGGCTAGGCTTAACGCATTGAGGGTACAATGTGATGCTAATAGGTATGGAGCCAAGTTGGATAGGAATTGGGTGGCCCTAAAGACCCAGGTGGACGCCTTTCATGAGATTTGAGATGATGACAACCTTAATCTTCCATTTGCCATTTCAAAAGCTAAAGTCATTGTTATGCTGCAAGAGAAGCCCTCGAGCAGGCTGTATCCGAAAATGCAGAGGATGGCTCCGAGAGCGAACACTCCATGGGTCTCTCAGATGAAGTGAGTGAAGAGGATGCGCCCCCTCCATCCTGTTGCCTTACAGTTACGTTCTCTAGAAAATTTGGGCCTTCAAACCCTCATTGTTATAAAATATAACTATTTAGGGCCCTTTGTTATGTGATGGAGGCTTCTGTTTATATTTGTATTTGCATTTTGATGGAAAGTTGAACTCTGAGCCATTTTAATGATTGAAGTCATCTTAAATGAATTAATATAAAAAGAATTGAAGCTTCATTTAATTTCATTTAATTTTCATATGGAACTTTTGTTGACTAAGATTTATTAGTTTCTTCCAATATTACCCTTGTCATTAAGTAATTACATAAATTATAATCAAATTTTGATTCTCAAAGTATATTTAATGAGGATATTTTAATAAAATGAACCCATAAAAATAGTTAAAGTATTCTTTTAGAGGATGACTATGAACACGTAAATAGATATCAATGAGAGAAAGCACCTCTATTTAATTTGAATGAATATGACGATTCAGGTGCTTCGAGCTTTTATCAAGGGTATATATTTGGCATTCTTTCAAGAAGTTAAATTAATAGTCCTTATAGGATGACAATGAACATGCAAATAGATACCAAGGTATGGTTTATGATGTTGCCGACATAAAATTTGAGCATCAAAATTTAGAACGCATTTCATTGTGGCGTTTCATGGTGACGTCATTGTGAAATTCTACCCATGAAATTATCCAAAGTTTAAAAAATAAAAATTCACCAAAATTTTTTGTGAATGATCAATTCACTTTGAACTTGTTCAAATGGATAACATTTTGAAAAGTCCTTGATATTTTGCACGACCAAGAGTTTAGTTATTTACATCCTAAGTGTGAAATAGATTGTCTAACGTGTTCCAACAAAAGAGTAAAAGCAATAAGTAAAGAACATGTTGTTTTTATGTGAAAAACACCCAACTCATAAAAGATATAAAAAATCACAACTTGTACCTTAACAGGATTTACCCCAACTTCACTAAACTATAGTGAGCCTTTAAGTAACATATTACAAATGTATGTAACCTAAGGAATTATAAAATCTACTTCCTAATAACTCACAAACCTCCCAAGGTATGTGTTCCTAAGTCTTCGAGTTATCTCAATTGAAGACAAAACAATCCTAATTTACTTTTTAACACACTGAACTAAGATAACATCAATATTACAACTAAATGAACACTCCTAAAAAAGCTAAAACTCTTAGCCTGACTTTATACTTGTTACACCCCGTAAAATTCCCAACACATAGATGGCCTATTTGTGTGTTGGTTAAGAGTATTTGAAAGCCATACATGCTAGAAAAAGGCCCGGGAAAAGACTGGATGAGAAACCTATCGAACCATCGCGGAAGGAGCCGGGGCAGAGCCCCTCTGCGATGGCAACGTGTCCCAGAGGTGGAGCCTCCACGTTGGCTCCGTGACACGTTGGCCCTGTCTAGGCCCAAGTATATAAGCCTCCAACTTCGGTTTTTAACTTCACTTTCATCATTTAATTTCCAGAACACGAAGAGAAACAGAGGGTGCGAAGGTTTCTTGATAATTTCTTTCCGATTACGTCGTCAAACGCGGTCCAAACTCAAATTAACTCTAGATACCGAGGTATTTAGAAGCAAGGAGCATTCCTACGAATTTAGTTTTGCAAAATTTGGCCGACAAATCATCGTGCTACCGGGCTAAGATAAGTGGAATTGCTCCAGATTAGTGTCTATGTGCTCCTAGCCTTAAAGTGAATATTTCTCCCTTCTGGACTTTCGAGAAATAGCAAGTTTTTGACCGTCTTTCGATAAGCCAAAGTTTAGGCTATAAATATATCGAAAGTGACGTTTTCTTTCAGAATATTGGTGTATTTAGTTCTAATTGACATATATGTAAATGCAGTTAGCAGAAATAGCTGGAGTACTGACCAAGCTTCGTCCGTTAGTCAAATAAACCAAGGTTAAGGTATGTAAAGCCAGTTTCTTCGGCAAGTTAGTAGTTTTAGCCTTGTATAGCACAGTAATTCCGTAGTAGAATTCCCAGAGTTGAATATTGAGTATTGTGCAAGTTCAATAAATCTGGTTTGCATTGTTATATCATACTCAATCCGAAAGTTAGTAAAGCATGCGCCAAAATGGCAAGTTAGCATCCAGACTCAGTATAGCCCAGTATGTGATTAGCAAGCATGTTTCTAGAATAATATGACAGATATTCAGAATAAGAGTTAGTAAAGTAAAATCAAACAGTCAGATAGTATCTTGGCTACAGATTAGCCATACAAACAGATGATATCTTGGCTACAGTATAGCCATACAGTTAGATAGTATCTTGGCTACAGACTAGCCATGCAGTTAGATAAAGATCATAGATTCAGTATAACGCAGTATGAGAATCAGTATAATATAGAAAAAGATCAGAATAAGAAATCAGAATTCAGATAGTATTTTTCAGTTTAAACATGCTTGCTATATATGTGCTTATTGTTTGTTGAGACTTGGTTGTGTCGTGAGGGCACCCTTTTGAGCGTCCTCGCCGCCCCTGGGTTGGTAACTGTGTCGCCCATAGAGCGGGTGGATTTATGTCACTCCAAGGAGTGGCATGCCGTCCCCAGTTTGGACGAAGATGGGATGAAGCTTTTCCCATATCAGGCTGATCAGCATTATAGTACAGATAGCCCTGTTGTGCGCAAGCGCCCAGGGAACAGATTCAGATACAGTTACAGTTACAGATATAGTATAGGAGTCCTCCAGACTCAGACATGGTTATTTATATCGGAGGCTATGGCTTGAGCCGGAGACCCAGGGGGCCGGCAGAGGTGTTCGTAGTTAGAAGATGAGTGGAGTGACTTATTTTTGGCTGGTTTTGACCCGGGTAGGGGTATATAGATTGTTTGCTTGCTTGACGCCATCCAGTTTATGGGGGTTGGTATTGGCTCTTGTTTGCTATATATATGTATTTATGTGCTATATATTAGTTAATAGACAGCATGCCACCGCGTCTACAGGTACGCTCCTGCCCTGTCACAGCACAGAAAGTCTGATTCAGTTCATATCAATTCTTACAGATTCAGTTATCTCCTGCTATTCGGAATTGCTAGTTATGTTATTTGTATTCAGTTGTATCTAGTTGCTTTGCATACTCGGTACTGTACTGACGCCCGTTTGGGGTGCTGCATTACTTGCCTGCAGGTACTCATAGATGAGGAGGCGATCCCTCATGATTCCAGCCAGCTTATAGAGTCATCAGCTCCTGTCATCCGGAGCTTGATATTTAGAGGTGTAGTTCATTTTCTTTTATTGTACAGCATGGGTAGGCCGGGGCCCTGTCCTGACCATTTCATCAGTACTCATAGAGGCTTGCAGATTGTATATATTTATCTCCCTGTGGTTAGTTGTGTCGGTCGTGTGAGGCCGTGCATTTTGTTTAGCTATTTAGCATTGTTAATTATGTTGGTCGTGTGGGGCCATAGTCTGATAGTAGTGGTGACCTTGTCGGTCACGTAGTTATTCAGTATTCTATTGTTGAGTTACAGATAACTAGACATCACGGTGGCCTTGTCGGCCCGCATAGGTTTTCCCCCTTTGTAAGTATGTTTCTGGTTAGCTGAAGTTTTATACAGGTGGCTATAGGCCCATTCGGCCGGAGGCTATGTTTACAGCCGTTATATAGCCCATTGTTTCCAGAAATCTGAGTTAGAGCTAGCCAGGCACCAGATGTGCTTAGGCTCACCAGTTAGCAGTCTAGGTCCTACTAGGGCACTAGGTGCCAGTCATACCCCCAAGGCGGGGCGTGACAAACTTGGTATCAGAGCAGGTCGTGTCCCAGGGAGTCTGCAAGCCGTGCTAAGTAGAGTCTTGTCTATGGATGTGTTGTGCACCACATACTATAGGCAGGAGGCTGCGAGTCATGATAGGATGGTTACTCTTCTTTCTCATTCAATCGTGCTATAGAGCGGTACAGTATAGGGTTGGGTCTCTAAAACTTATCATATTCTTTGTCTACAGATAAGAATGGCAGACCAACGTCACCCTGCCACCGGCAGAAGATTAGACACAGCAGCAAGAGAAGGCACCAGCAGGATGCCTCAGTTCCATTCAGAGTCAGCCCGATCTGAGGGCGATATAGAGGCTTCATCACAGCCCTCTCAACAGCCCCCCTCACATCAGGAGCCGTTGGGAACGACACCGCCTCCGATAGCTCCTGTACCTTCGCTATTAGACCAGGAAGTTCAGAGCGCAGTGGTTATGTTGGCACAAATGATGGCCACACAGTGCCAGTCAGTGCCACCTATAGCAGCAGAGCCTTCAGGTGGGTCAGGTAGTTCCAGGGTCAGGGAGTTTTTCCACTAGGTCCCCCATAGTTCACTGGGTCAGATCAAGCAGAGGACCCCCAGGATTTCCTAGATCAGATGCAGAGAATTTTTCGGGTTATGCATGTGACCCCTACAGAATCAGTTGAGCTGGAAGTGTTTCGGTTGCGGGACATAGCTATATTATGGTACAAGAGTTGGGAAAGGTCTCGAGGGAGAGATGTTGCCCCTCTGACCTGGTCCAGCTTCTCGGAGGCCTTCTTGGACTGTTATTTTCCACGGGAGATCCGGCAGGCCCAGATGGATCAGTTTTTGCATTTGGAGCAGGGGCGAGGAGTGTACGAGAATATGCCCTACAATTTGACTCCCTAGCCCGCTATGCTCTAGCTTTTGTGGACACTATGCCATCTAGAGTCCACCGGTTCATTATGGGTCTGAACCCGGAATATATTGAAGCTTGCATAACGGCTACGTTACGAGAGGATATGGACATTGCCCGAGTACATGCCTTTGCCCAGACTATTGAGGGCCTTAGACAGCGGCAACAGGGCAGTAGACAGACAAATCAGGAACAGCGTCGCAGAGACAAATCAGATGGAATGCATAGGGAGGTTCAGAGAGGACCTAGGCCCCGATTGTCAGATAGACCCCCTAGACCCCCACCTCCACCACAGCAGCAGCAGAGAGGTAGGTTTGCTCGTCAAGGGCAGTCAGAGTCTAGTGGCAGTTCTCGAACAGTAGATTCCCTGCAGCAGAGAAGGGGAGAGCAGAGCAGATTTACACCCCCACCCTGCCCTAATTGTGGCCGACCTCACATCGGAGCTTGTAGATATGGCTCCTCGGGGTGTTATGTTTGCGGGCAGGAGGGGCACCGCATGAGAGATTGTCTGACTAGGGGACAAGAGAGCAGAGATAGTCAGGACAGGGGATCCGCAGGGCCACGAGCTCCAGCAGCCTCGGCAGGGCGTAGGCCCTCAGGTTCAACAGGTAGAGGTCGAGGTAGATTAGGAGCCTCCATTTCAGGTACGGGCTCAAGCCGTACCTATATATTACTAGGGAGACAGGACTCAGAGGCGTCTCCAGATGTAGTGACAGGTATGATGACTATCTGTTCATGCCCTGCTTATGTACTGATTGATCCAGGGTCCACTCTGTCATATATTACCCCATTTGTGGCTCGAAAGTTTAATGTCGCACTAGAGTTATTACAGCAGCCCTTTTTAGTATCTACACCCGTCGGTGACTCCATTATAGCTAGTAGAATTTATCGAGGGTGTACAGTAGAGGTTGCTGATCGCCAGACTACAGTAGATCTGGTAGAGTTAGAAGTGATTAATTTCGATGCCACTATGGGTATGGATTGGTTGGTGCCATGCTATGCTAACGTAGAATGTTGGACCAAGATGGTCCGAATCCACTTTCCAGGAGAGGCAGTGCGATAGTGGAAAGGCAACACAGCTACTCCAAAAGGTAGGTTTATTTCCTATCTTCAGGCGAGGAAATTGATAACTAAGGGATGTATCTACCACCTAGTCAGGGTTTAGGATGTTCGGGTAGAATCTCCGACACATCAGTCTGTTCCGATGGTGAATGAATTCCCTGATGTATTTCCAGACGAGTTACCTGGTATTCCCCCAGAAAGGGAGATAGATTTTGCAATTGACTTGCTACCAGGTACTCAGCCTATATCAATTCCTCTGTATCGCATGGCTCCTGCTGAACTCAGAGAATTAAAGGATCAGCTGAAGGGCCTGCTAGATAAGGGTTTTATTAGGCCGAGTACTTCACTGTGGGGTGCGCTAGTTCTATTTGTGAGAAAGAAGGATGGCTCTCTCCGCATGTGTAAAGATTACCGGCAGCTGAATAAAGTTACAGTAAAGAATAAGTATCCGCTTCCCAGAATAGATGATTTGTTTGATCAGTTACAGGGGGCCAGGTATTTCTCCAAGATTGACTTGCGGTCCGGATATCATCAGGTTCGAGTTCGTGAGAGAGACATTCCCAGAACGGCTTTCAGGACCCGATATGGACACTTTGAATTCCTAGTTATGTCCTTTGGGTTGACGAATGCCCCAACAATATTCATGGACCTGATGAATAGCATTTTCAGACCATACCTGGACCTATTCGTGATAGTGTTTATTGATGATATTCTGGTGTATTCTCGCTCTGAAGCAGATCACCAGGCTTATTTACGGACAGTACTCCAGATTCTCAGGGACCATCAATTATATGCTAAGTTCTCCAAGTGTGAATTCTGGCTGAACTCAGTAGCCTTCTTGGGGCATATTATGTCGGATGTTGGTATACAGGTTGACACGCAGAAGATAGCAGCAGTTAAAACCTGGCCTAGGCCTACCACTCCGACCGAAGTCCGCAGTTTTCTGGGGTTAGCAGGATATTACAGGAGATTTGTTGAGGGATTCTCTACTACAGCGGCACCTCTGACCAAACTGACGCAGAAAGCAACGAAGTTTCAGTGGACAGAGGCATGTGAGCAGAGCTTCCAGGAGTTAAAAGACAGATTAACCTCCGCCCCAGTGTTAGCATTGCCGGAAGGTACAGAAGGTTATTCAGTGTATTGTGACGCATCAGGCATTGGGTTGGGTTGTGTGTTGATGCAGCATGGTAAGGTGATTGCGTATGCTTCCAGACAGCTGAGGAAACACGAAAAAAATTACCCTACCCACGACCTGGAGTTAGCCGCAGTGATCCACGCCTTAAAGATATGGAGACATTACTTGTATGGCGTCCATGTGGATTTTTTCACAGATCATAAGAGCTTACAGTATATCCTTACCCAGAGGGAGTTGAATCTGCGACAGCGTCGCTGGTTGGAGCTATTAAAAGATTATGATGTGGATATTCTATATCATCTGGGAAAAGCCAACATAGTAGCAGATACTCTCAGCCGTAAATCCATGGAAAGTTTGGCATATTTGCAGCCCGAGCAGCAGGAGTTGGTCAGGGAGATACATCAATTAGCCAGCCTAGCCGTTCGTATAGCAGACACAGAGGACAACAAAGCAGTAATTTAGAACACCGCCATGTCATCATTAGTTGTGGAAGTAAAAGAACGACAGTATGAGGATCCTGACCTGATCCAGCTCAAAGACAGAATCCAGCAGGGTAAAGCGCTAGATTTTCAGATAACTGAGGAAGAAGTGCTGTTATGTAAAGGCCGCCTCTGTGTTCCAGATGTTTCAGGGCTCCGCCAGCAGATTATGAACGAGGTACATTACGCCCGTTATTCTCTTCACCCCGGTGCGACGAAAATGTACCATGATATCAAGGAGAATTATTGGTGGCCAAGAATGAAAAGAGAAATTGTCGAATTTGTTGCCCAGTGTCCTAACTGCCAATAGGTAAAAGCGGAACACCAAAAGCTAGGCGGGTTAACTCAGGACATAGTTGTGCCTCTCTGGAAATGGGAAGCAGTGAAAATAGATTTTGTAGCAGGATTACCCCATACCAGACATAGACACGATTCTATTTGGGTAATAGTTGATAAGATGACAAAATTAGGTCATTTCCTGCCAGTGAAAGCTACCTTCTCGACCGAGGATTATGATGAATTATATATCAGAGAAATAGTTAGATTACATAGAGTGCCAGTATCTATTATTTCAGACAGAGGAGCACAGTTTATAGCTAGATTTTGGCAGTCGTTCCAGAGGGGTCTGGGAACGCAGATTAATTTGAGCACAACATTCCACCCTCAGACAGATGGACAGACTGAGTGCACTATTCAGAAGCTCGAGGACATGCTACGAGCGTGTGTGCTAGATTTTGGAGGTAGCTGGGACGAGCATTTTCCGTTAATTGAATTTGCTTATAATAATAGTTATCACTCAGCCATCCAGATGGTGCCCTTTGAAGCATTGTATGGGCGAAAATGCAGATCACCGGTTGGCTGGTTTGAAGTGGGAGAATCAGCGTTGATTGGGCCAGACATCATTCAACTGTCAGAGGAGAAGGTAAAGCTTATCAGAGAACGCCTACTGACTGCACAAAGCCGCCAGAAATCATATGCTGATGTGCGGCGCAGAGACCTGGAATTTGATGTGAATGACTTGGTATTTCTGAAAGTATCTCCGATGAAAGGGGTGATGAGATTCGGCAAGAAAGGTAAGCTCATTCTGAGATTTGTTGGGCCTTATCAGATTCGTCGAAGGATAGGCCGAATAGCATATGAGTTGAACTTGCCTCCAGAATTGGAATTCGTTCATCTGGTCTTTCATGTATCTATACTGAGGAAATGCATAGGAGACCCATTCAGAGCAGTCGCAGTCCAGGATATCCAGGTTACGGAAGAGCTGGCCTATGAAGAGGTTCCAGTAGCCATCTTAGACAAACAAATTCGTAGATTGAGAACTAAAGAAATTGCGTTTGTCAAGGTATTGTGGCGTAACAGAAACCAAGAGGAGATGGCTTGGGAGGCGGAGGAAGATATGAAGACCAAATACCCTAATTTATTTCAAGCCTAGTCAGGCGACAGGTATGATAGTATTATTATCTTATGCAGTTCCTTATAGCATACATATAAATGAGAAGGTCTATTTTAATCTGTCATTTAAATACTATAGTATTGTGTGGAGTGCCTGCATGGGACTTTTCTGCATTTCAGGTTTTTGGGATAGTCCATATTACAGGGGAAACTTTGCCTAAATTTTTCTAGAAACAAGTTAAGTTGAGAAGTCCTCTAGATAGAAGTTTACATTCGAGGACGAATGTTCTTACGGGGGGGGGGGGGGAGAATGTTACACCCCGTAAAATTCCCAACACATAGATGACCTATTCGCGTGTTGGTTAAGAGTATTTGAAAGCCATACATGCTAGAAAAAGGCCCGGGAAAAGACCGGACGAGAAACCTGTCGAACCATCGCGGAAGGAGCCGGGGCAGAGCCCCTCCGCGATGGCAACGTGTCACGGAGGTGG
Organism: Datura wrightii; assembly: GCA_035772735.1. NCBI lineage: Eukaryota > Viridiplantae > Streptophyta > Magnoliopsida > Solanales > Solanaceae > Datura > Datura wrightii. The sequence continues at coordinate 177,084,505 of JASDFA010000001.1, read as the reverse complement.
AGCCTCCGTGTTGCTCCGTGACACGTTGGCCCTGTCCAGGCCCAAGTATATAAGCCTCCAACTTTAGTTTTTAACTTCATTTTCATCATTTAATTTCCAGAACACGAAGAGAAACAGAGGGTGCGAAGGTTTCTTGATAATTTCCTTCTGATTACGCCGTCAAACGCGGTCCAAACTCAAATTAACTCTAGATACCGAGGTATTTAGCAGCAAGGAGCATTCCTACGGATTTAGTTTCGCAAAATTCGGCCAACAAATCGTCGTGCTACCGGGATAAGGTAAGTGGAATTGCTCCAGATTAGTGTCTATGTGCTCCTAGTCTTAAAGTGAATATTTCTCCCTTCTGGACTTTCGAGAAATAGCAAGTTTTTGACCGTCTTTCGATAAGCCAAAGTTTAGGCTATAAATATATCGAAAGTGACGTTTTCTTTCAGAATATTGGTGTATTTAGTTCTAATTGACATATATGTAAATGCAGTTGGGAGAAATAGCTGGAGTACTGACCGAGCTTCGTCCGTTAGTCGGATAAACCGAGGTTAAGGTATGTAACGCCAATTTCTTCGGCAAGTTAGTAGTTTTAGCCTTGTATATCATAGTAAACTCCGTAGTAGAATTCCCGGAGTTGAATATTGAGTATTGTGCAAGTCCAGTAAATCTAGTTTGCATTGTTATATTGTACTCAGTCCGAAAGTTAGTAAAGCATGCGCCAAAATGACAAGTTAGCATTCCAGACTCAGTATAGCCCAGTATGTGATTAGCAAGCATGTTTCTAGAATAATATGACAGATATTCAGAATAAGAGTTAGTAAAGTAAAATCAGACAGTCAGATAGTATCTTGGCTACAGATTAGCCATACAAACAGATGATATCTTGTCTATAGTATAGCTATATAGTTAGATAGTATCTTAGCTACAGACTAGCCATGCAGTTAGATAAAGATCACAGATTCAGTATAAAGCAGTATGAGAATCAGTATAATACAGAAAGAGATCAGAATAAGAAATCAGAATTCAGATAGTATTTTTTAGTTTAAACATGCTTGCTATATATGTGCTTATTGTTTGTTGAGACTTGGTTGTGTCGTGAGGGCACCCTTTTGAGTGTCCTCGTCGCCCCTGGGTTGGTAACTGTGTCACCCACTGAGCGGGTGGGTTTACGTCACTCCAAGGAGTGGCATGCCGTCCCTAGTTTGGACGACGATGGGATGAAGCTTTCCCCATATCAAGATGATCAGCATTATAGTACAGATAGCCCTGTTGTGCGCAAGCGCCCAGGGAACAGATTCAGATACAATTACAGTTATAGATACAGTATAGGAGTCCTCCAGACTCAGACACGGTTATTTATATCGGAGGCTATGGCCTGAGCCAGAGACCCAGGGGGCCGGCAGAGGTGCTCGTAGTTAGAAGATGAGTGGAGTGACTTATTTTTGGCTTGTTTGACCTGGGTAGGGGTATATAGATTATTTGCTTGCTTGGCGCCATCTGGCTTATGGGGGGTTGGTATTGGCTCTTGTTTGCTATATATATGTATTTATGTGCTATATATTAGTTAATAGACAGCATGCCACCGCGTCTACAGGTACGCTCCTGCCCTATCACAGCACAGGAAGTCTGATTCAGTTCATATCAGTTCTTACAGATTCAGTTATCTCCTGCTATTCAGAATTGCTAGTTATGTTATTTGTATTCAGTTGTATCCAGTTGCTTTGCATACTCGGTACCGTACTGACGCCCGTTTGGGGCGCTGCATTACTTGCCTACAGGTACTCATAGACAAGGAGGCGATCCCTCATGATTCTAGCCAGCTTATAGAGTCATCAACTCCTGTCATCCGGAGCTTGATATTCAGAGGTGTAGTTCATTTTCTTTTATTGTATAGCATGGGTAGGCCTGGGCCCTGTCCCGACCATTTCATCAGTACTCATAGAGGCTTGCAGATTATATATATTCATCTCCCTGTGGTTAGTTGTGCCGGTCGTGTGAGGCCGTGTGTTTTGTTTAGCTGTTTAGCATTGTTGATTATGTTGGCCGTGTGGGGCCATAGTCTGATAGTAGTGGTGACCTTGTCGGTTACGTAGTTATTCAGTATTCTATTGTTGAGTTACAGATAACTAGACAGCATGGTGGCCTTGTCGGCCCGCATAGGTTTTCCCCCTTTGTAAGTATGTTTCTGGTTAGCTGAAGTTTTATACAGGTGGCTATAGGCCCAATCGGCTGAAGGTCGTGTTTACAGCCGTTATATAGCCCATTGTTTCCAGAAATCTGAGTTAGAGCTAGCCAGGCACCAGATGTGCTTAGGCTCACCAGTTAGCAGTCTAGGTCCTACTAGGGCACAAGGTGCCAGTCGTACCCCCAAGGCGGGGCGTGACAGTACTAGGACCTAGTTCCTCAATGCGTTCCTTCACTCTATGGGTATCACTCATGAAGTTAATTTTCTAATTGCCTTTTCTCTCTATAAGTGCACTCATATTCTGAGTGACTATGCTTCTATTTAAGCACAACTCTTTAGAGAGTACTTCTTTGCCTCAAACTGCACATCAACTCCAACTCTTCTTGACTTAAAGTTCTATTTCAAGTGAGACTCCTCTTCAAGACAAATTTCTTACTTCTTTAGTGTTGTATTCAAACTCCAACACTTCAATTCAACACATGTATATTTCCTTGAGTTTATGTGAAGTAACTTTATCATTCGTTCCCTGATTTTTGCACACTTGTCTTTACTTATTATTGATTGTACTGCAAACTTACTTAGAGGCAGTGTACCTTTGAAGCAGCTTGACTTACCTATTTCATGTCATTTTGTCAGTCATCAAAACTGCATATAACCTAATAAATTCTCCCTTTTTGATGATGACAAACCTCTTATCTTTGTGCATTCAACTATCTTTACTAGTATGTACTAAGATGTGAAACACTTGAGTGAAACAGGTTAGTCAATGGGTTATAAATATTGTACAACCTTTATCTTCCCCCTTTTTGTATCATCGAAAAGTTATTTCAACCTTTTAATTTTCCTTGCTAAGACATGAGTTAAACAATTTATGTTATTGGGGCTATCACCAACACAATAAGATACAGACTTCGTTCAACATAATAATGGATTAAAAAGAGCAAGAACATGAGTGAATTTAAGAAAAGACAACAATTTTATTCTACTTCCAGATAATGTTCTACATCAGATCCAAGTTAATAATGAAATAACAAAACCAATTGATCCTAGAAACAAGGACAATGGATAGGATACGAATCAACACTAGAGGCACGAAGATGGTAAGGCTAGGAGGATAGAACAAATGGTAACAGTTGTGTCAACCGACGAGTGGTTTCAACATTTTCAGCTCTCTTTTTATCAAGAGTAGTTGATGATGTTCAAATCTACTCCTCATGAGGAGGAAGTGTGAATGATCGTCGCAATATAAATACCCAACAGAGAGTTGGGGCCGAATCCATAGGGAATAGAAATTGAATAACACAATAGTTGTCTATTAATTTGAACTAAGATTGCATCCATGCATTTGAAAATAAAAATAAAATGTTGGGGGGGAAAAGCGAGATAATAAGTTTAATTTAAAATCAACTATCAAGAGAACAAGGAAATAAAACTGAATAGACAATTATGAGCAAGGGTCGGGGGTATGCTATTAATGGGGTCCAATTGGATAGGGATTAACTAGAAAATTAAATAATTACTCATAAGGATAAATAACTGTGGATAAAGTGACACCCGATGTTCTTAACCAATTGGGTGCTCTATTTCTTGAGTTTTCTCAAACCCCAAGGCCTCAACCAATTAATCCACTATAGCTTAGGCAAGATTTGAGCTATCTCTAGCCTCAAATCTCTAATGGGTACATGACTATGGGTTTTAGCTATCTCTAGCCCAACCCCGCACACTCAAGACCCAATTGCCTACCATTGCTTTCTCACCCATATTCAATTTCTTTTTTTCAAGAAAAAATGAAGTGGATATAACCCACATTTGCAACTATGGGTAATTCATTTATAATTCGGGAGAAAACAACAAATTTGTACTAAATAAGTAATTACAAGATTAATATAGCCATACTCAATCCAATCTATCCCCAATAATGCACACACCCATAGCAAAATATCTAGCTACTCATAGATGAATAATATAAAAGTATATTGATAAATAAAATTCATAAAATTCATCATTAAGAGTGAATATCAAGCTCAAAAATTATCTTCAATGGTGGTTTATACGTTGAAGAAGAAGAAGAAAAGCTATTCAATATTTCTCTCTCTAACTCTACAAATTTGGAATGGAATATTTGTTACTTTCTAGAGAATGTACATAAATAGGTTAAAAAATTCTCCTCAAATTCCATGCTGGATGATTTTGCCCTCCTGAAGGCGGCCTTACTTGCATGTAATCAGCGTTCCACCGGTGCCCATTCACAAAACGCCGCTTTATCGCACTTGGGGACAGTAACTTTAGGGTCTAGCCGACGTTGGCATCGGCGGTTCACAGGTGATGACCCATATTCTGCTGGTGCACCTTCCTCTTCTGTCCATTATGCTCCTACGTTTCAGCCAGTGTTTTGCTGGTTCCATCCGGTGGAGCGCCGGTCCCATCCGGTAGAGCTCCTGTCATCTTCTTTAATTGCATATTTTTGTCCAATTTTTGCCTTTTCTATTTAAATTAAATACCTGCAAAACCTAAAGAGAAGGAGCATAAAATCCTTTAAAATGACTTGAATACCAAGAAAAAGCTCATATTTAAAAGCCTAATGAGTTGATAAATTACCAACTCCCAAACTTGAAATATTGCTTGACCTCAAGCAAGGTGATTCTTTACAGTTGAACTATAGGAATAAGCATGTCATTCTACGTGAGATTATGCACAAGGGACTACTATGACCCAGACAATCCAAAGATTGCTTACCAACACAAAAGAAAAGAGGAGACTCAATACTTTATGCAAATGCTTCAAGAGATGACCACAATCAATTGGCATGATTCACATTTGATTCCTTCATTCAAAACAAGGGGTATTGTTGATCACAATAAGCTTATCTAGCATCTTAAGTCATTAAAATTCACATTCAATGTTTGCCTTCAAGCTCACTACATTCTTGTCTCAATCATATCTTTTGGCACGTGAAGCATGTCCCCTAAGAAGGTGATGCTACACACAACAAGAGAGAATCTCTTTTGATTATTAAGCAATTCACACTCAACGGATTATAGAATGAAATAAATACGCTCACACTACAAAGAAATTCTCATGAACATAACTTGACCCATAGGCTTTCCCTTTGTATAACTAGCTACTAATGCAGAGTCACCACACTTAAAATCAATTAGGACTTTGTCTCGACCCAAGTCCACACCCTGAGCACGACACAGTACTTGGTGAGACAAGTGAACCCCAAGCTAACCCTTGGCTTAACATCACACTGGTATACTGAATTAAATAGAAGCAGAAGTTGAGGAAACCCTAACTAAATAACTTTTCTCAAATATAAGAAATGTCTGATAAGATATTAAAATTTATGCAACAACTATAAAACATACTAAACCAATACTCTATCTGAAAGACATCTAGGAACTGACGAGTTGCTGGGACAAGCCCCCAACTAACTCTATAGTTTAACTCAAAAGAAAACTAAACTGAAAAGACACTCACGTCCTCGAAAGATGAGGACTCACCAACTGTACTACTACTAAAGTCATCAAAAAGAAACTACTGTCGATGCTGAGACTGAGAACCTGTGCCTGTATCAGAATACGATAAAGTATGGAAAATATGCATTAGTACTTTGAATGTACTGAGTATAGATATAAGTAAAACAGTGGTAATATGCAACTGAACTAACAAACACTGAATATTACTGTAACAGTGTAATACAGTTACTGATTGAGGACCATAACTATATACTGTAATCCGAATAAAGTGAGTTGAACTGAAACTGAGACTATATTGAACTGAACTAAATTGAATTGATAAGTGGGAGAGTTTATAACTGATATATAACTACATGAACTAAACATGGAGACCTATATATACACCCCATCGGTGAAATCCCACTATACCTCCCCAGGGTATAGTGACTGAGCTAGGTGATCACTGTCTGAGGCCCGTTTGGACTAATAACCTATGGTGATAATGTGGTTCTAGGAACCTGGGTTCGTTGAACCCTGGCTCACTCGGTGCTAAGTCCTACTCCTACTAGAAATTATAATTATGACTGCTAGGTTGATAGCTCGAATCTGATGTCACAAGACTTAAGTCAGGAATACTTATTTAGAAGTAACTTGGGAGTCTGAAGGACCTGATAACTGAAACTAAGGGTTCTAAGACTGGCCAGAGCTGCTTTATCTGAAAGCGTCCTAACCTTCTAAAGAACAACATGATAAATAGTAACTGAAACTATAGAGTTTTATTGAACTATTCAAGAGACTAAATATAGTCAAACTGATCAGATGACATTTCTATAAGACACTAAACATGCTAAGTATTGCCTGAGACTGAAAAATTAATAAATCAACTTTTAAATCACCTAATTGTACTATCATGGTGATCAGAATGGAACTACCAGAATCAAGCAATATTCATTTTCGGACAATTATGCAAGACTCTTTCAAATCACATTTACATATTAGGGCTAAAATACATACTTCATGGAAAGAAATATCAACATGAAATTTTAACTAGCAATAATCTTCAAGAATCACAAGAACTATAACAAGAAGGAAATTCATGATTTAACTAACAGACAACCCTAACCTTAATCTTAAAAGGGCTAGAACTGATAAAAAAATTTATAAGGGTTTTGGGACAAAAGGGAAGAGCAATTCCCTTATTGAAATCTCACATACCTGGAGTAGAGATTCCCTTAAGAAATTTCTTGAGAAATCTGAGGAGAAATTGAAATCCTTGTTCTGGCTCTGGGAGGACTGCTGGAGGTCTCTACATACTGAACTTGAGAGGATGAGAGGAATGAGGAGAGAATATCGACTAACTCCCTAAATTCCCCTGAAAATAACTTCAAAATAACCTAGTTAAGGACTTAGGAGCTTAGGAATTATGAAAATACCCTTACAAAAATTCGAAGGAAAATGACTCTGTCAGTCCTTACGAGGGATTTCACAAGTTTCTAGATGGGTCACAACTCATGGCCCTCACTCGTGAACTCTACTGGAAATTCAAACTTCAAATCAACCCTCCTGACCACGACTCACTCCATGAGTGGTGAAGTGACACCACAACTCGTGGCTCCATCCATGTTCACCCCTTGACCACGACTCCTCACTAGCCTAGCACCCTTCTCACAAGCCCGTGGAGTGACTTCATGGGTCACTAGATGAGTCATCTTGTGACCTGGTGCAATATTTTCCTGCTTTCTCCGCTTAAACCCTCGAGTCTAATCTTAGGAACTTTTGGGGTGTTATAATATCTCCCCCTTGGGAACATTCTTCCTCGAATGTGGGTAAACATACCAAAAATCTGGGGAAAGGAACTGCAGTCCCAAATACTAAATATCTGAAGCTGAAAACTGACGGAGTGACTAACTCCGGACTACTATACATGACTGAACTGAAAGCGAGAACCACACATGCATACACTGACATGAAAGAAACTGGGAGACATGAATTAGACATTAAACTGAATAGAGTATTAGAGAGAAAACTAATACCTCAAGCTGTAACTGAGCCGAGAGGGAAAAGATGTGGGTATTTAGCCATCATATCTGCTTTGACTTCACATGTAGCTCCTTCAACTAGCTGGTTCCTCCATAACACCTTTACTAAAGAGACCTCCTTGTTCCTAAGCTTACAAACTTGACGGTCTAGGATCTCAACTAGAACTTCTTCGTAATAGAGTCTGACCTTTACACCAACACTTTCTAGAGGCACTACTAAGGTCAGATCACTGATGCGCTTCTTCAACAGTGACACAAGGAAAACTGGATGTGCCGATGCTAACTCTGCAGGTAACTCTAACTCATAGGCCACATTGCTAATGCGTCTTAGGATTTTGTAAGGTCCAACATATCTCGGACTTAGTTTCCATTTCTTCCCAAACCTCATCACCTCTATCATAGGTGAAATCTTTAGATAAACCCAATCATCTACAGTAAGCTCTAGCTCTCTCCTCCTCACATTTGCGTACGATTTTTGTTGACTCTGGGTTGTTTTCAACCTTTCCCTAATAAGATTAACCTTTTGTATAGACTCATGAACTGAGTCTTGTCCTATCATGGTAGCTTCACCAACTTCAAACCATCATATAGGAGATCTACACCTCCTACCAAATAATGCCTCAAACGAGGCCATCTAGATGCTGGAGTAGTAGTTGTTGTTATATGCAAACTCAATTAGAGGTAGGTGATCATCCCAGCTGCCCTTGAAATGAATTACACAAACCCTCAACATATCTTTCAAAGTTTGTGTACTCCGCTCAACTTTTCCATCCGTCTGTGGGTGAAAAGTTGTGCTGAGTTTGACCTAGGTGCCAAGTCCCTCCTGAAATGATTTCAAGAATTGCAAGGGGAATTGAGTACCTCTATCCGAAATGATGGACAAGGGACTTCGCGTAGTCTAAATAATTCCTGGATGTATAGTCTAGAATAATCCTCAATTTATTCATCCGGTCTACAACCACCCAAATTGAATCATACTGGTCGGTGAGTATGAGGTAAACCTATGATGATGTTCATATTCACTTCCTCCCACTTCCAAGTAGGAATGCTGATATCCTGAGTCATACCCCCAGGTCTCTAATGTTCAACCTTAACCTGTTGGCAGTTCCGAAACTTAGTTACAAATTTTGCAATGTCCTTCTTCATGTCATTCCACCAATAGATTTTCCATAGGTCATAGTACATCTTAATGGCACCTAGATGAATAGAATACTTGGAGCTGTTTTCTTTTGCTAGTATTCATTGTTTCAAGTCATCTACATCTGGAACACACAATCTTCCCTAGTAACGAGTACACCATCTCCCCCTTTAGAGAAAGTCTCCACCTCTTTTCTTAGAATTTCTTCTTTTAGTTTGATTAGTATGGGGTCTTCATCCTGCTTTGACTTAACCTCTAACACCAGTGAGGATTCTGGCCCACTCTAGATTAGAACTCTGCCCTCAGCTGAATCAACTAACTGCACTCCTAATTGAGCTAACTTGTGGATATCCTTTGCCATCTCTTTTCTGTATTCTTCAACATGAGAAACGCTTCCCATAGACATCCTGTTTAAGGCATCACCCACTACATTGGCCTTTTCCGGGTGGTATAACACACTAATATCATAGTCTTTCAATAATTCCATCCACCTTCTTCGACGAAGGTTCAAGTCCTTTTGGCTGAAAATGTACTAAAGGCTCTTGTGGTCAGTGAAAACATCTATGTGAACCCCATAGAGGAAATGTCTCCATATTTTCAAAGCAAATACTACTGCCGCCAATTTAACATCATGAGTCAAATAGTTCTTCTTATGAACCTTGAGCTGTTTGGAGGCATCAGCTATCACTTTACCCCGCTGCATTAGGACACAACTGAGGCCAACCCGGGAAGCATCACAATAAACTACGAATTCATCTGTTCCATCTGGCAAGGTCAAAACCACAACTTTAATAAGTCGATCTTCATCTCTTGGAAACTCTTTTCACAAGTATCTGAATACTAAAACTTCACCTTTTTTGAGTCCGTTTGGCCAAAGGGGATGCAATGGAAGAAAACCCTTCTACAAACCATTGGTAATAACCAGCCAAATCCAAGAAACTCCTGATGTCTGATGGAGAGGTGGTCTTGGCCAATCTTTTACCGCTGCTATCTTTTGAGTATATGCCTGAATACCCTCATCTGAGACCACATGATTGAGGAAAGCCACTGACTTCAACCAGAATTCATACTTATTAAATTTAGCGAACAACTAACGGTCTTTGAGAGTCTGCAACACTATCCTCAGGTGGTTGGCATGATCCTCCTCATCCTTGGAGTATACCAAGATGTCATTTATGAACATAATGACGAACATGTCCTGGTACGGCTTGAATACCCTATTCATCAGATCCATAAAAGCTTTAGGAGCATTGGTTAGTTCAAAAGATATAACCACAAATTTATAGTGACCATGCCGACTTTCAAAGGCTATTTTTGAAATGTCACATTCTTTGACCCTGAGCTGGTGGTATCCTAATCTGAGGTCTATCTTGGAGAAACAAATAGCTCCCTAAAGTTGATCGAACAAGTCGTCAATCCTGGATATAGGATATCTGTTCTTAACTATAACTTTATTCAGTTAACGATAATGGATGCACATTCTGTTATGATTCCTTTTTAATTTTTGTTTTTTGCTTTGACATGATTAGTTATGGATCCCTTTTTGGTATCCAAAAGGAATTCTTATATTTAAAAGCCTGCTAGACCAATTTATAAAGTAAAATCATGTTTTTAACCTAATATAAATTTTAAATTTCATTTGGTGTTATTTGATATAACTACTTAATGAGAATTGGGGAAATGATAGAAATTGAGAATTAAAAATTAATTTATATTAGCTTCTTTTTTTCTTTTCTGTAGTGCATAACTATTTTAACATTATTGTCTATAGCGCTAATTGCAATTTATTACTAACTAGGAAATTTATTCGCACTTTACGCGTTTATTAAAAAAATAAATAAATTATAATAAAATAATTATTATTAAAAATATTAATAAAAAAATATTGATCTTTACACATCGATTGATTCTATTTTTTAAATCACCTTTTTTCCCGTTTGTTATTTTCTAGATATTATTTTTTTATTAATTTTATTTTAATACTACTTTTTATTATGTAATTTTACCTTTTTTTTGTATTCACTCGAACATTATTTCTTAGTTCTCCCTTTTATTTGTTCTCTTTTTCGTTTATTAATTCTTGTTTCTTCAATTCCTCTGTATAATTGATAACAATTATTTACATTTCTTAAAATAACCAAGGTAATTCACTTTTTTTTCTACACACACACACACACATACACAGATATATATATATATTCTTGCAAATATATTTTGTACATAAAGAAGCCTTATAAATTTAGAAAGTCAAAATATCAATATTCTATAATTCTTCTTATTTATAAAAAAAATTTAAAACATTTGTCGTCATTCGAGTAGCATCAACAATAATTTTAGATTTAATTACTCTTTTTATCTAATTATCATGGTTGTTTCTACTTTTAAAAGATTTACGATCTAACTTTTATCTTATATGTATATTAATTCTTTTTCAAGATATAATTTTAGATATTTAACAAAATATGTCATAAATTATAAATCATAATAGATATTTTTTTTCTTTCTCATATTCACACCCTTTAGAAACTGGTATCCTTGACCAGGAGTGGTATCCCCAAGATTATATTGATCTTCTTTCATTTTTTATTAATTTTATAAAAAAATTTAAAATTACTTTATATCTTGACTAATTCCTTATTACTCATTTATTAATATTCTTTTCCTTGTTTAAACTACTAAGAAAAGATCTTTTAATATTAACATAAAAAATATTATCAATAAAAATACTAAATAATGAATCAAAATTCAAAAACGAACAAAATTTTCTTTATTGAAGAAGAAAGTGAGGAGAGAAAGACAAATAATATTACTAAATTATTTTTATCTAACCCAATATTTTTATATTTTTCAAGTTATAATTTTAAAGGATATAGACTAACAAACAATTATAATGATATGAATATCTAAAAATATTGAATACTTTTACCAACATCAAAAACTAAAACAACTTGAGGATTGCATTTTTACATGTCAATAAATAATTTTTCTGTGAATTAGATAATATGCTAAAAATTATAAAATAATTTTATATCCTAATGCTCTCAATAGACTTATTAAAAATTGATCCACATAATTGTGAAAATGACATATACATATTTTCTTAAGCAGCATGCAATTAACTTTGTTCCCGGACCTGCTTTCACATTTAAAAATACTGTGGTCCGGAGAAACAAAAAGTTAACATCATCAATAAAAAGAACAGAAGAAAAATAAACAAATAAAAATTTTAAAGAGCACGATAGCTAAGAATTGAATGGGAGAGATGAACTATATTACAATATAACGTAATCAAATTATTTTTTTTAAAAAAAATAAACTCACATTTTAAATATTTTTTATTCATGGATTGAAAAAGTTAAAATTAAATGATTTTGTAAGTGGCTACTGCTCTACAAAGTATAGCATAACTAATACAACTCAAAATAATTTTACTTAGATGATTTTAAGGTATCATAAATTTGTCCATTAAATAACTGAAGCTATAAACATAAAAATTTGGGATATGAATATTAGTAATACTAATTAAGAGTAGAATAAAATGAAAAGTTATGATTAATAGGAATGAATCTTTTAATAAATAATAACTTCTAAAAAAATGAGAGAGAAAAATTTTAAAAAATAAAAAAAGGATAAATAGTTATAGGATCATATATATATATATATATATATATATATATATATATGAGATTGAGGTGTAATTAAGAGGATTAAGTAAGTGACTTTTGAGATTGGTAACATAATTATATAACACAAAATAAATGAAAAAAGTATTTCATAAAATCAAAAATGTAGAGAAAGGGAGGGAAAAAGCTAAAAAATGAATTATTGGCCAATGAACTATGCCACATCAATATATATATATATATATATATAGAGTAGCATAGTTAAGAGAGTTAAAAGAGTGATTTTTTGAGTTTTTTAACATGTCACATAAATGAGAATTTTTTTTCTAAAAAATGTCAAGAAAATGAACAAATAGAATAAAAGGGAAAAGCAAAAAAATAAAAAAAAAAGAGAAGACAAATATATATGTGTGTGTGCGCGCACGCGCGCGCGCATATGTTAATGTAGTATATTTAATATAATTAAGAGACTTAAAAGAGTGATTTTTGAGTTTTTTAACCTGACACAAAAATAAAAAAATAGAAAAAATATTTTAAAAAATGAATAAATAGAATAAAAAGAAAAAAGAAAAATAAGAAAAATAAATAAATAGAATTCTTGATCAAAGAGACACACACACATATTCTTTTAATGCAAGATATTTAATATATATAGTTAAAAGAGTTAAAAGAGCGACGTTTGAGTTTTTTAACATGACACATAAAAGAGAAAAAATTAGAAAAAATGTCAAAAAAAGGAGAAAAAAGATAAATATTTTTCTAGACCATAGAGAGGTGTTGCATCATCTTGTCTATACCTATATATATATATATATATATATATATATATATATATATATATATATATATATATGGCATGTTATTTATCACTAGTTAACACAATCATCATTATAAGAAAAAGTAGCCTAATTTGAAATGAAAAAGTTATATTAGTAACGATGTCAGAGATTATCATTTTCACAAGATTACACGAATCTATACTGTTAATATCTCCTTTCTTATTAGTTATTAAAACTACATTTTACATTATTACCAATGGAAATATTAACAATAGCCTTTAAAGTTTAATTTCAATATATAATGTATATTTTACTTGATTTGAAATGTTAAGTTGAATTGTATTCCATAACAACTTTACTTAATCTGGAATATATCTATAATTTTTTCATAGATTTATAAAATCACTTTTATTCATATTATAAAATTCTTTTATTTAACTTATTTTTTCCACATTTTTATGGGTATTCTAGAACTATTAAGAAGTTGATAAAAGAAAAAAATATCTCAATCCTTTATATTAATTTTTTTCTTTTTATTCTTATCCCTCTACCATAACACAATTGGCAAGAAATTAAATAAGGATGCTACTTTGTTGACCATTTTTACATTTGAAGATTTTATAGTCCTATAAATATAGGAACATTTGCTCCCCATTTCTTAATCATATCTCAAGATTCAAAGGTGCTTTCCCCTCTTTGTCCTTTCATTACTCGCATATACTCTAACAATTTCTTTCTCTTTTTATTTCTTTATTTTGTTTGTATAATTCACCCTCCAATCTAATAGAAGATCATCTCTTTATATTTATAAGAACTATAAAAAAGTGGAGAAGATTTTCGATCTTGTACATGTACCACAGATTTTAATGATCTTTTAAATGAATAAAATTTCTCCATGATAAAAATTTATATCATTATTTTTATTTTTTTTCTATTTTTTTTATTTAGGTGTATCTTGATACATATGGTCTAACATTCTTTTTTTTTTTGATATAGGCCTGTGTTGGAATTGATTGTTGCCTGAAGTGCTTGATCTGCTGGAACTTAACGTTGTATGTAAATTGTAACTCTTTATCGAACATCACTTTCCTTCTCTTATTTTTATCTACCGAATAGTATCTTTTTCTCCTTATTCACTAGATTATATAATCCAAATTTTGTCTCACAACATATGAAATATTGGAATGGAAAAAATTATTATCATTTACTTTCATATATGATATAAATTTATAAATCTAGATTACTTGCTTCGATCTATTTCTTGTGACATAGATCTATTAAAAGTTGAAATATCATAAAGTATGAAATTTTGAGTTTTTAACACTTTTAAAGTTAATCTCTTTCAAAGAGAGCCTAAAGAAAATAGAGTGTTTCTCTTTATTTTATTTCATTTATTTTTATTTATTTATTTATTTTAAATTATAAATAAAATTATTTATTCATATCAATGGTGTTATAAATCATAGATCAATCTTACTCGGACATATTTTATTGTAGCAAGTTTTTAGATATACATCTTTTTTAATTATTAATAATGAAATAATTCTACTTGTGACCTAAAGTAGGGGTGAATTGTTGTGAAAAAAAGAAGAAAAAGAAAGCTTTTATTTATTATTTTTTAATTTTAAAAGATTTTTAAATTTATCATTATCCCTTTATTTATCTTTTCCTTTATCTTTCTATTCTTTTCTCTTGTTGTCTTTAAACAATTAAACAATTTTTTTGGGTTCAAATTAAAAAATATAATATTTGTAAACAAGATTGGATGAAAACAATATTTTTAGATTTACTATGAATGTTAAATAATAGAATGTCTCAGGTAGAATTAATGGTTTTTCTTTCGGAATAATTATATATGTCATAATATTAATTGTAGAAAAAATGAAATTTAAATCTTAACTGAGTGATTATTTCAATTTTTTCAATTAATTGCAACAATCCAACACAGATTTCATGATGACACAAATTTCTGGGAAAATGCATTTTTAGCTTTTTATAAATATTTTTTAGTTTTATAGCCTTTTTACAACATATTATTATTTTTACATAGAGATCTGAAAATGTCATTTTCTTCTCTTTAAACTGAAAAGGGAAGTAGCACTCATTTTCTTAAAAATTTTAGTGGCATTAGCAACATGTAGTAATATAAATATATACTAAAAGTATTGAATTCTCTATATTAATCTCTTGTGTGAAATATAAATTATGAAAACTTATTTGTTTGTGTGATTTTCTTATTCGCTTGATTATTAATCTTTTCTAATAATCTAGGTCATAGAATATCTTTTAAATTAGCATAATACAGGAATAGTTCTTTGTCAATTGGAATAGGAGTCTAAGATATGTTTACTATAAGTTTTACTCCATGCTACAAAACTTATATGTTTTCTTGATCATAATAATAAATTGCATTTTGCTAGTAAATCTTTTTCTCTATTTTGTGACCCTCAATTTGTTATATAGGAAGTTTTAAAAAAAATGTCGTCAAGTCAAGAGAATTTTTCTCAAAGTGCAACTAATAATGAACGAAAAGTTGACTCAACTTTTGATGCAACTAAGTCATCACGTGCTACTGTATCTGTTGATCCTCTTGTGCAACAACAACATCACCGACATCAACTTATCTTTGGTTCCTTAACAACTCCAAATTGTCAAAGTGATATGGTAATTTATTCATCCTTTTATTTACCATCGATGGATATAAATTATATCTTTTTTAAATACTTTAATATTTTGTCTGAATTAATAAATATAATTACAAGCTAATATTTTATATATTCATTCGATTAGGTTGAAAATGATCAAAACCCACAGGAGAATTGGCCAGAACATCGAAGGGGCAAAGCCCCAATACACGAGCCTTTGGAGGAGGTCGATGAAACAGTGCTTGTTGCCGACATTCTTCCCCAAACCCTTAACTTTTTTAGCGATTGCCATGGTGAAAATCATGATAATTCAGTGGATAGATATGAATCTTTGATACGAGAAAAGGACCTTCCTCGTGTTAGGTTAGACTGTGGGTGGAGCTCTGATGTGGATGTCAGTGTTGTGCACGAGGGTACAAGGATTACCCATCATATCGATGGTTTCTCTCTGATATACACATACCCCTTCACTATTGGTATTGGGCTCCCAGTTCCTCAAATCATAGAGGAGCTTTGCCGGTGGTATAAGATTTGTTTGGCTCAACTTTCTCCTCAGGTTTGGCGACTGGTAGCTTGCATACAACATTTGGCCAACCTAGCCGAAGTGGATTTTTTTATGGAACACTTGATAAATTTGTACTCCCCGCGATTTTCTCGGGGAGGAATTTTTCATTTAATTCCCCGAGGAAAGATGGGCTTGATTACCAACACTGAGGATGACTCTGATCAGGGATGGTATGAGCGATTTGTTATCATTCCCACCGAACAATTGCACCGGCCAGCTCCTTTCCCATTCCCTGAATCATGGAGTCCTAACGGTAAGATCCTTGAATTATGCTTTTCACTTTTTGAATCTTTACATAATATCTGCATATATACAGCTTATCAAGTCACACCTATTATTGTGAACGATTTTGGCGATTGGGTGAGGGCGATTCTACGTGTCTCCACCAAAGAAGACAGGACGTGGAAATCCATTTTCCCCTGGCAGACATCTAGGAGAATAAACCACGGTAAGTGGATACAACAGTATTTCTCTATTGTTTTGTTTTATATTTCCATGCCTTTTCTTAATTTTGAATATTCTCGTAGGTTTGTGGGGTAAAAACCCCACTATCAGGTTGCCTCCTTCATTTGGGGCCACCACTACCAGCATACAAAGCACCGCAGCTAAGGTCGCATCAAGTAGAAGGCGTGGGGTTTCTCCTTGTGCAGCACTCAGTGACTCCACAAAGAGGAGAAGGGTTACAACTCTTACTGAACCTGGCGTGAAAGGGATCAATTCTGATTTTCTCCAACTTCTTCAAGTAGAAAGGAATCAGAGGGGAAAGATTCCTAAGGTGGTGGAGGTGGAAGATGATGATGATGAAGGAGAAGATGACAACTCCCAAGATGGTGAGGCGGCCTTAGTCGAGTCAACAACAGGTTTTGAGCCTTTGGGGTTTGGTGAAGAAAAAACAATAGATGAAAAGTCCCCAACTTGTGTCCCTAATTTCGAAGTGGGCATTTCAGACCCTACATCACGTCGGGTTGTGGTAAATATTCCTAAAGGGGTGAATCTTCTGAGCGATTTCTCAATAGCAGCTCAAGTCTTTGAGAGCTTGCTTGGACCTGAAGAGAAGGCAAGATTAGAGAAACATGACTTGGAAAATTCCTTCACTCAAGTGGTCACCTCTATCCTTCAAGTAATACGAGCATTGTCTTATCCATGTGTCAAGATTACTTTAGCCCCTATACAAATAATTTTACTAAACACTTTTTATTTTATATGTTTTTGCTTTAACTTGCAGACCCAACCTTTTGCTGTCAGCACCCAAGAAAAGTCAAGTGACAAAACGAATAAGTTTATGACCTATTCCAATGATGTCAAGCATCTGAAATCTGCTATAGATGTGCTTCAAGCTGAGTTAAGTGAGCTCCAATCAATGAATGCACAGCTCCAGGTTGGGAGAACCTCTGTGGTCCAACAACTCAAAGAGATTCAACGGGAGAAAAAAGAGAGGGAAGTTTCATTGTCTATTCTTACCATAACTAACAAAAAGCTAAAGGAGGAGGTCTCGTTAAAAGCGAACGAATGCTCTCATCTTTACTCGGCCCACAATACCTTACAAGAAAGGGTGGCCCAACTTGAGGCTGACTTAGCATTGGTTGGTGAGCTGCATGATAAGGACGAGATGGAAAAAACACGACTTAAGTCCAGGCTTAACGCGTTAAGAGTGCAACATAACGCTGATAGATATGCGGCTGAGTTGGAAAGAAATTGGGTGGCACTAAAGACCCGGGTGGATACCTTTCATGAGATCCGGGACAATGACAACCTTGATCTTTCATTGGCTATCACTGAAGCTGAAGCTGTTGCTGATGCTGCGAGAGAAGCCCTGGAGCAGGCTCTGTCCAGAAATAAAGAGGATGGCTATGAGAGCGAACACTCCGTGGGTGTCTCAGATGAAGTGAGTGAAGATGATGTACCCCCTCCCTCCTGATGCCTTGTTGTTTTGTTTTCAAGAACTTTTTAGGCCTTTTGTTACGAAATGGAGACTTCTCTTCGTATTTGTGTTTGCATTTTGATTGAATGTTGAGAACCACTTTTAATGATTACAAGTGACGGAATCTTAATGATTAAAGCCATCTTATATGAACTAAGATTAGAAGAACTAATTCAACTAATTCATTAGCTTTTAATTCATTTTAAAGATTTTTGTATTTCCTGAAATATGTTTTTAACTTTCTAGTTTTTCCCATTATTCTATTTATTTCGAACATCTAGGCATAATTGCTCCTCCTTTCTTTATCATATCTCAAAACTCAAAGATGTTTTTCTCTCTTTGTCCTTTCTTTACTTACATATACTCTAGCAAAAGTTGTTCTCTTTTTATTTCCTCATTTTGTTTGTATAATACAAAGTCCAATCTCATAGAAGAATCATTTTCATATATTTTTAAAAATTATATAGAAGTAGAGAAAGACTTTCAGTTTTATACATATACCATAAGTTTTAATGATCTTTTTGAATAAATAAAATTTCTCTGTAATACAAATTAATACCTATGTCCTAACTTTTTGATTTTGTTTTTCTTTATTTACGTTTATCTTAGTACAAATGTTCTAGCATTCTCTTTCTTTGTTTTATTTATATAGACTCGTTTTTGAATTTCTTGTTACTTGAAGTGTTTGAATTTCTTGTGTAACTTAATATTATACGTAAATTATAACTCCTTGTTGTATGTACATACACTTTTTATTTCCTTTTGTCGAAGTTTATGATTTGACATCATTTTAATTTTCTTCTCTTATTTTTATCTCTTGATATTTTGTTATAAGTTCTATTGCGAGTCCTAAAGAATCTATAGAACTGTGCCTATTTTTTCATTATTCAATTTATTATATAATTTAATTTTATATCACAACACACAAAATATTGAAAAAGGAAAAGATATTAGCATTTAATTTCATACATGGTATAACTTTATGAATCTAGATTATTTTATTTGATCTATCTCTTGTGACATAGATCTGTTTAACTTTGTGATATTTTAAGTGTAACAATTAAGTTTTTAACACCTTTTAAAGTTAATCACTTTCAAAGAAAACCTAAAGAAATTTGGGTGTTTCTCTTTATTTTTTTTTCACACATTTATATTTATATATTTTAAATTGGAAATGAAACTATTTATTCATATCAGTCCTATTAAAATCATAGATCAATCTTATTTTGAACATATTCTATTATAAATAGTCCTTGAATATACATTTTTTTTAAAAGCATTAATGATGAGATAATTCTACTTGTGACCTAAAGTACGAGTGACTTGTTGTGAAAAAAGGAAATCCTTCAATTTCTTTTCTTAAACCTAAAATGTTTTTAAATGTATCATTTTCTTCCCATTCATCTTTTCCTTTATCTTCTTATTCTCTTCTCTTTTTGTATTTACATAAATTTTTTGGGTTCAAATTAAACAAATATTATATGAGTAAGAAAGAGTTGGATGACAATAATATTTTTAAAATTTTACTATAAATTTTAAATAATAGATGTCTTAGGTAGAACTAATGATTTTTTATTTGGAATACTTATATATGTTAAAATAATAATTATAGAAAATTTAAAAAATCTAAATTTTAATTGAGTGATCATTTTGAATTTTTCTAACAATCTAACATAGATTTTCATGATAGCACAAAACTTTAGTGGAATTTGCAACATATAGTAACATAAATGTATGCTAAAAATATTTAACTCTCCATCATAATCTCTTATGCGAAATATAAATTTTAAAAACTTGTTGATTTGTGTGATATTTTTTTTATTTTTTTGATTAATCTTTTCTAATAATCTAGATCTTAACACATTCTTTCAATCAACATAGTACAAGAACAATTCTTAATCAATTGGTACAATATTCTAAGATATGTTGTTTATAAATTGTACTCCATGCAACAAAACCCGTATATTTTCACTATCATAATAATTAAATTGCATGATACTAGTAAATCTTTTTCTCTATTTTGCTACCCTATTTATTATACATGAAATCCTTGAAAGAATGTCATCAAGTCAACGAAATTTGTCTCATAGTACAACTAATAATGAAGGAAATGACTCATATTTTGATGCAATAGAGTCACCATGTGCTATTGTATCTATTTATCCTCCCCTGCAGCAACACCGAAATCAACTTCGCTTTGGGTCCTCATAGCTAGGCTCCAAATTGTCACACTTCTGCTATAATTTATTCATTCATTAATTTTATCATTAATAAATATAAATTATTAACTTTTGAAATACTTAAATATTTTGTCTAAATTAATAAATATAATTATAAGCTAATATTTTGTACATTCATTCAATTAGGTTCAAAGGAACCAAAATCCAAAAGATTATCGGGTCTCACAAACAAGTTACAAAAAAATATCATGGGAAGATGTCATAAGGGACATTGCATGTACCAAGGTAGATACTTGAATTATTTCATTTTGCAACACCAAATAATGATTACAAAAAATAAATTAACAATAAAATATATCAATATTCTATTGTTAAATATGTCTTGTTCCTAACATTCGTCTTCCACATTCTTGATAGACAACTCACCAACGCCTCCTTCTGATTATAAAAAGTGGGATGAAGAAGAAATTGTATAATCAAAACATCGAAGGGGAAAATCCCCTATAAAACTTTGGAGCAAGCCGATGAAAAGGTGCTTGTTGTTGACATCCTTCCCTGGATCCTTATCTTTCTCGGCAATTCTCAAGGTGATGACCACGATAAGTCAATGGATAGATATGAATCTTTGATATGGGAAAAAGAACTTCCTTGCATCATGGTAGACTGAAGGTGGAGCTCCGATGTAGATGTAACTGCTATGCACAAGGATACTTGGATTAGCCATCACATCAATCATCTCTCCCTAATTTACATGTACCCCTTCACTATTGGTTTTGGGCTCCCAGGTCTAAAGTCATAGAGGAGTTTTGCCGGGGGAATTGGATCTTTTTGGCTCAACTTGCTCCTTAGGTTTGTCGACTGGTAGCTTGCATACAATATTTGGCTAACCTGGACGAAGTGGATTTTTTTATGGAACACTTAATATACCTATACTCCCTGCAATTGTTCTTGGGAGGCGTCATTTATTTAACTCCCCCAGGTAGGATGAGCTTGATTACCAACACAAAGGATGACTTTGACCAGGGATGGTATGAGCGATTTGTGATCATTCTCACCGAATAACTACACTGGCCAACTCTTCTCTCATTCCGAAAATCATGGAGGCCTAATGTTAAGATCCTTGAATTATGTTTTTCACCTTTTGAATTCTTTGTTTCTCCTATTTCACTCTTCACATAACATGTTAATATCTATAGCTTACCGGGTCACACCCATTATTGTTCTCTTTGTTGATGATTTGGTGAGGGCGATTCTATATGTTTTCACCAAAGAAGTAGGGCAAGAAAATCCAATCCCCCCTCACAGTCTAGGATAAAAAACCATGGTAAATGTAAATCGGAATACTTAATTTTATTTTATAATCTCGATGTCTTTTCTTAATTTTGAAGATTTACGCAGGTTTATCTGATAAAATGCCAGTATTAGTGTTGCCTCCATCAGTTGGGGCTGCCAGTACCAACATTAAAAGTATTGCTGCCAGGCTTATATCAAGTAGAAGGCGTGGACTTTCCTGTTATGTAGCACCCGACTTCATAAAGAGGGGAAGGGTTCGAGATCTTACCAAGTATAGTGCGAAAGGGATGAGTTCCCCTTTGATCCACATGATTGAGTAAAAAGGATTCAGATAGGAACAATTCCCATGGTGGTGGAGGTGGTTGATGATGAAATAGAAGGAGAAATGGACATTTCCCCAACTGGTGAGGTGACCTTAGTTGAGTCAATGACTAATTTTGAGCCTTTGGGCACTGGTGACCAAGCTCCAACTAGTGGTTTGAAGACATTTGGAGGGTTATCAAGTGACCAAGAGATGATGGAGCAGGAAAGTATGCCATGATTGGCTCTTGTTCCCGATTTAGAAGTGGACGTTTCAGACCCTACACCATATTGTATTGTGGTATGAATTTCTACAAGGGTGGATCTTTTGAGAGATTTCTCAATGACAGCTCAACTCTTCGGGTGCTTTCTTGGGCCCGAGGAGAATGTGAGGTTAGAAGATCATGACTTGAAAAATGCATTCACTCAACTAATCACCTCTATCGTTGAACCACCAATCCCTCCCTTGTTCGTACTTCCAAGTGTAGAACGATCGATATTGAGTTTGCATCCTGATATAGATGATTATCATTTGATAAAAGACCTTATGAGTTAAAGTGTCTCTTTGGTTGACCAGTGAGGGCTAGGAATTCCATGACATGGTTAGAGGGAGTTGAGATAGAAACTTTTTCTTCACATTCTTATATATGGAAATTATTCTTTCTTACAAGCTAGATGTTTGACATAAAAAAGAAAATGCCTCGTGCCATTATAGATTATTTATCATAACAATATCTAGTCCCTTGGGGGGAATCCTAACTAGTCTATTTTCTGACTATTGATGAAATTGTTTATTTTGTATTTAACACCCATGTAACTCTCAATGTTTTCTTATATGTTAGTGTATTCAAGAAAAATATGTGTGCTAGTTTTAGGAACATCATAGATAAAGTAATTTTAGTAATGTTGATTTCAATAACATGTAGATAATTACAGGTGGAAAACCTACCATGATTACAAAACTAAAGAAGGTATTTTAATTTGTTAGGGAAGTGTAGCTGTCAAATCCAATTAAAGTATTTACTTATTATCATCTAACATATATTTTTTCCTCTGATGAAGTGGTAAGCCAATCTCATGGCTAGAGTACCTTAAAAGATTGGATACCAGGTGGCCACATCAGACTTATTTGGGTTATTGTATATGTATGAATAGTTGGTATGGTTGGTTATGATATTAGATAGCTCAAAAGATAGAGTGTTTAACCTCTATGTGCCATCACTGGTAAACATATCCTTCACGGACATTGAATATATAATATTTTCCTAATTGTGGCAAGATTAGGTAACCATCTATCATCCAAAAGGATGTTGTTATGTCTTCTCCTAGTATCCAATTTAAATATTTTTTTCATATTTCCCATTCCAATACTAGGTTCTTCCGAATCCTATTATGGATTTCTTTTTCCACTTTGGTGTGATTAGTTATGTATACCTCTTTAGTGCACTTATTTAGTAAAGTTGACGCCCAAAGAGAATTTCTTGTTTTTAGAGGCCCGTCAGACTAATTTAGCAAGTAGAGCCATGTTTTTAACCTAATAATAATTTTAACCTTCATAACGTATTCTTCAATATAACTACTTAATGAGAATTTGAGAAGGATA
Organism: Datura wrightii; assembly: GCA_035772735.1. NCBI lineage: Eukaryota > Viridiplantae > Streptophyta > Magnoliopsida > Solanales > Solanaceae > Datura > Datura wrightii. Next base: position 177,060,788 of record JASDFA010000001.1, on the reverse strand, counting down.
GAAATTGATAATCAAGAATTAACTACACTAGTTCCTATTTTTCTTTTCTTGTGGATAACTAGTTCAACAATATTGTCGATAGTGCTAATTGCAACTTCTTACTAATGACATGTTAGTTAATCACTAGTTAGCTCAATCATTAGTATTAAGAAAAATCCTAATTTGAAGTAATAAAGTTATGCCATCATTTCCTCAATATTATACGAGTCTATATTATTGACATTGCCTTTTTCATCAGTCATTAGAACTACGTTATATATTATAACCCACAGGAATGTTAACAATACCCTTAGAAATTTAATTTCAATCCAGTACATCTTCTTGATTTGAAATGTTATGTTAAATTATTTCTATAACTACTTATTGTTTTATTTATCTTTTTTTATATTTATTTATGGGTGTTCTGGAACTACTTATGAAGTTGATGAAAAAAAAGAAAAATGTCAATCTTTAAAATTATTTTTTTTCTTCCTATTCTTTTGCCTTTACCATAACATAATTAGGAAGAAATTAAATAAGAGTGCTATTTTGTTAACTATTTTTCACATTTGAAGGTTTCATAGTCCTATAAATAGGCATATTTGCCCCTCAATTCTTCATCATATCTCAAGACCCAATGGTACTTTCCTGTCCTTTCAATACTGATATATACTCTAGAAATTTTTTTTTGTCTTTTTATTTCTTCATTTTATTTGTGTAATTCACCCTTGAATCTCATAAATGAATCATCTTTGCATATTTGTAAAAACTATAAAGAAGCAGAGAAAGATTTTCTATCTTGTACATATAGCATAGGTTTTATTAAATTTTTAATTGAATAAAATTTCTCCATAATATAAATTAATGCCTATATCCTAAATTTGTTATTTTGTTTTTTCTTTATTTGTGTGTATCTGATGCATGTGTTCTAACATTATTTTTTTCTTCATATAGTTTCTGTTGGAATTGATTGTCACTGAAGTATTTGATCTGATGCAACTTAATGTTATACATGAATTATAACTCTTTTTTATATGTAGAGGTACTTTAATTTCCTCTAAATTATTTGTCAAAGTTTATAATTCGAGTATCACTTTCCTTCTCTATTTTTATCTCTCGATATTCTGTTACAAGTTCTATTGTGGGTCCTAAGAAATCTATGGAACCATGTATATATTTTCCTAGTTCAATAGATTATATAATTCAAATCTTGTTTCGCAACATATAGGATATCGTAAAGGGAAAAAAGTTTGGCATTTAATTTCATATATGGACTAAATTAATAAATCTATATTAATTGCTCCGATCTATCTCTTGTGACATAGACTTTTTAAAATTTGGGATATCATACGTGTGAATGTTTGGATTTTTAACACCTTTTAAATTTAATCACACTCAAAGATAATCTAAGGCCTCATTTATTTTGATTAAAATTAAACATTTGAATCTGAATGAACATCTGAATGATTAAGATATTTTCTTTAGATCTGAACACTGAATGATTAAGACTATTTATTTTTAACAACTGAATGTGCAAATTTATTTATTTATAAATATATTAAATATACAAATCAAATAAAAAATAATTAAATATATTAAAAAATATCAATTTAATAAAATAATTTTATATTTGATAAAAAATAAAATAATAATGTTCGCTAGTGATGGTGGAGATGATTTGTAGTACTGATGGTTGTAATGATTGATTTTAGTGGCTAGTGATGGTGGTGGTGATAGTTGCTATTAATTGTGATAGTGATAGTTGTGATGATAGAAGTAGTTGGTGCAGTAGTGTGTGACGTGATGGTGGCGATTGGTAGTGGTGATTGTGATGGTGAAGTTGGTTGATATTAGTAGTTGGTGGTATTGATGGTAATGGCTAAAGAATGTGGGTGGTTTGACGATGTGTTAGTGGCAATTGGCGGCGGTATTAGTTGTAATGGTGGAGGTGGTTGATTGTAGGGATTGACTATAGTGATGGTAGTGACTGATAATAGTGGTAGGTGGTGGCGGCGACAATGGTGGTGACAATGAATGTAATTGTAATGGTGAAAGTGGTACGTGTGGTAAAGACTGACATTAGTAATTGGTAGTAGTGTTGATTGTTAGTGATCGTTATGATGGCAGGAATAGTTGGCAATAGTAATGATGATTAACAATGGTGAAAGAGGTGATTCGTGGTGGATTTGATGACAAAAGTGGTGGATGTGATAACAGAGGTGGTTATTGGTGGTAACTGATGTTTGTAGACAGAGTGATAGTGAAAATTATCCACATAAACATACTTCTTAATGATATTAAAACTTTGTTCCAGATCATAATGATTAAGGTCCATTCAGACCAAATAAGTGCTTAAATTTAATTAAAATAATGCATTTAGTGAGCTAAAATCTCAATCATTTAAATTTAGAGCTCTATTAAGTACAAACAAATGTGGCCTAAATAAATTAGGGTGTTTCTCTTGATTTTGTCTCACACATTTATATTTCTTTGTTTTAACTTGTAAATGAAATTATTTATTCATACCAATCGTGTTAAAAACCGTTAATCAATCTTAGTTTGACATATTCTAATGTAGCAAGTCCTTAAATATACATCTTTTTAAATCATTAATGATAAGATAGTTCAACTTGTGACCTAAACTAGGGGTGAGTGGTTGTCGGCAAAAAAAAGAAAAGCTTTTAATTACTTTTCTTAAAACTAAAAAGATCTTCAAATCTATCATTTTCTCCCCATTCATCTTTTTCCTTATTCCTATTATCTTCTATTTCCTCCACTGACTGCATGGTAAAGTATGTCCTAATAGTTATTATAATACTTGTTACAGTTAAATGACTTTAGAGGCAATCTTTTTTGCATAACAAAAATAGTTCTTACATTGTTTGTTTTTCAACTCGAAAAAAATAATGGTGAAACTATTTAGTGCACAAAAGAGTTAGCATGTTGCATTTTAGAGCCCTGTAATACCCCATAAATGCAAAGACTAGATCTGGGACTTAAATCAAAAAATTTAGAAATCTGCAGAAAATGCCTCAGAATGACTCACCTAATGAGTCGTTATGAGACCTAACGACCCGTTAGGTCAGTCGTGGGTAGGGTGGTTAAGTATTGGAAGGGAGAGTCAGTGTACCCAACGGAAGACCTCAAAAGTCATGGTCAGCCACCATGACCCGGTAGATGCCTCGTGGTCAGATCTGGGTCAAATGTTAAGGTATAAGGCATTGTACCCCATAAGTCCTCACCACGACTCGTTATGTGTGACCACGAGTCGTGGTGTCACGTGTGGGGATCTTTAGGGCATTTGGGCAGTGTGGTCCACGACAGGTGACCACGAGTCGTGGTCGCTCACCACGACTCTTAAGTCCCTCGTGGTGGCCTTTAGGGATATTCAAGCAGTGTACTTAATGAGTGTGACCACAAGTCGTGTTTACTGGTTACGACCCGTTAGGACCACCTGACAGTTTTTTCCTGCGATTTTTTAAGGGCTGTTTAGTAATTTCTTACTATCCTAAACTTTACACTTTGTTGTTTTAGACATAATTTCATACCTATTAGTGGGAATGAACGGCCTCTCCCCTTATTCCCATATTCATTCTCAAAAATATATCGACAAGTCTTTCAAGAACTCTTAGAGCAAGATTCAGGGTTTCTCATTCATCTAAGAAATTCAAGCTTACTTCTCGGGGGAATTTCCTAGCCAGGTATGTGGGAGTTCAACAGGAGAATTGTCCTTCCCTTGTGACCCCCAATACCCTCTCATCATTTCTCTAGTAGTTTTAGCCCTGAGTTTTCGAATACGATGAAATTACATGTTATTTTTGTTAATTTCACATAGAATGATATCCATGCATATTATTGATATGATCTCCATCAGTTTTAACCTAAATTATTGATGTTCTTGCAAAAGTGGATTAAACCCCTAGATTTTCGAGTGAGGATATTTGCGTATTAAATTCAGTCTAGTTTGTGAAGTGTGATTTGGGCTGATTTTCTAGTAATTCTTATTGCCTAGATGTTGAGTAAATACTCCATTGAAGAGAATGATTTTAGTCTTGGCATGAATAAGAACGTTATAGCATTGTTTGTCAGATGTGATTTCCTTAATTCTTGAAATACTTGTCATATTATGGAACGACAATGAATTGAGTTCCGTATTAGCTTCTTAGTAGTTCATTTTAGTTAGAATGTAGAACCTCTTCAGAAATATACAGATTTTGTCAACAAATTAGTTTGAATTTAGTCTTTTCCTGAGGTGTCAGTGGCGCCTCCCAATTATCAGAATCAGATTCAGAATCCATTTTATTGGTTCATTTGGCGGTCATGACATTTTAGATATATAGCTCTGACTAGCCTTTGGACCCCAGTTCAGATTACAGTTTGTTCTGAGACGGTTATGACGCTTCTAGATAAGCAACTCTGACCAGTCTAGAACCCAGTTTCAGAATATTGTCCGTTAAGACTCTCAAGGTACTGTTAGTTATATATCCCTGACTAGTCTTGGACCCCAGTTTTGATCTATCAGCATAATAGTCAGTTTAGGTATTCCAGTTGGAGTTGGGCTTAGTACTGAGTAGACCGGGGTTCTAGTGCACCTAGTTTTCTAAAACTACGTTGCCAGTGTAGGTTACAGTATTTATTGGCCTGATTGGCCCCAGACTTTTGTGATCACCCAGTTCATGCCTCTATACCCTAGCAAGGTATATTGAGTCCTACTGGTGGGGCGTATACATCGGACTCCACGTCTAGCTCATGTGGTTATATGTCGGTTATAGACTCTTCCACTAGTCAGCTCTGTCCAATCTCAGTATAAGTAGTTTAGTTCAGTGTCAGCTCTATCAGTTTAGATCAGTTTAGCAATATCTCAGACTCAGAACTTTCAGACTTAGGGAATGTCTTTGACCATTAATCTGGGTCATCTTGACCATCTCAGTCTATTACAGTTATTCAGCTTAGTATATCAGTTGGTCATTGCATGTCTTTTTTTTTCCAGCTCAGTCTTTTATATTCTGTTATGTTCTCTCCAGCTTACTCAGTACATTCAAAGCACTGATGTATACTTTTACGATGTATCATTTCATGATACAGCCGCAGGTTCTCAGAGCCAGCACCATTAGCCAATTTCGTTCAGATCCTCCTCCTCAGCAGTTGAAGTGCGAGTCCTCATCATTCGAGGGCCTTATTTCATTTCTTTCAGTTAGTTCATTATTATTAGCTAGACTTAGAGTTAGCTGGGGGCTTGTCCAGTAACTCATCAGGTAGAGGGCTTTCAGAAACAGAATTTATTTCAGACTTCAGATGTTTTAAACTTTATGTTTTCAATTTTATTTTAATAAATGCATTTATGTTATTATTTTAAAGCTTCCTCTATACATGTTTTACTCAGAATACCTATGTATGATAGATCAGGGGTTGACTTGGGGTCACTTGTGACTTCAAGTACCGTGTACCATCTAGTAGACTCGGGGTACGACAAACTTGGTATCAGAGCACGGTTTGGAGTATCCTCAGAATGTCTGAAAGCCGCATCGAGTAGAGTCCTTTTCATGGGTGTGAAGCAGCCACACTTATGACGAGGAGGCTACAAGGTGTTATCAGGAAAACTCTCTTTTGTTCATACTCATTATCGTGCATTAAAGTTCAATTCCAAAAATGTCCTTCTAACTCATGCTTTACTTCGTTTCAGTGAATCATGCCTCCTAGACGCGGTAACAAAAGAAGGGCCGGTAACGCCAATAGACCTTCCCCACCAGCTCTAGTAGCCCCTCAAGATGATTTGGTGTCTATTTCTGAATTTAGGGCGACCATTCAACTACTAGCCCAAACAGTCACCAACCAGGTGAACCAACAGGTGGTTCCTGTAGCCACGAACGGGTCTGCAACAACTGCGAGGGTGCGGGATTTCACCCATATGAACCCTCCATCTTTTCAAGGATCCAAAGTAGGGGAGTATCCCTAAGAGTTTGTGGATGAGATCAGGAAGATTGCCTGCATTATGGGTGTTAGCTCCTCTGAGAGTGCTGACCTGGCTGCCTACCAACTAAAAGGGGTATCTCAGGTCTGGTATGACCAATGGTAAGAGGGGCGGCTAGCGGGAGTAGGACCAGTAGAGTGGGGGAGTTTTACACAACTTTCTTGGACAGGTTTTTCCCTCGGGAGCTGAGGGAGGCAAAGATGACAGAGTTTATGAATTTGAGACAGGGAAATAGAAATGTGGAGGAGTATTCTCTAGAGTTTACCAGGCAATTTAAGTACGCTTCAGAGATGGTAGCTGAGCCAAGGGATCGCATGTTGAAATTTATGAATGGAGTGTCAAATCTGGTCCTCAAGGAGTGCAGGACAGCGATGTTGATTAAAGATATGGACCTCTCCAGCTTGATTCTCTAGACCTAGCAGATTGAGGCTGAAAAGTTGAAGGTTATGGAGCTAAAGAACAAACGGGCAAAGGCTGGCTAGTCAGATTATGGCCATCAAAGTTCTAGCGCTATCAACCGCTCATAACAGTAGTAGCAACAACAACAACAATAGCAAAGGACCCCAGCACCCAGCTCAGCCAACGCCCCAATCTTCTAGTCCCATCAGGATCGGAGGGGTGGAGCATCTGGCACTCAATCTCAGAGCTACAGTGTCGGAAACAGATACCCACCCTTCCCCAAGGGTGGAAAAAATCACTCGGGAGAGTGCCTTCAGGGTCGAGAGGGCTATTTTTGTTGTGGACTGCTAGGACATGGACTCAGGGAGTGCCCATCAGCCGAGCGAGGGAGATCACAATCTACCACATCATCAGCTCCAACAGGTCAACTAGCCCAGTAGGCTAACACATCAGGTACGGATGGCGGTCAACTCCAAAATCGTTTTTATGATTTGTCTTCTCGTTAGGATTAGGAGAGCTCACCTGGCATAGTCACGGGTATGTTACGTCTCTTTCATCTAGACGTGTATACCCTCCTAGATCTAGGAGCCACTCTTTCATTCATGACTCCCTACATAGCAGTTCAGTTTAATATCAGTCCATAGGTCCTCTCAAAACCATTTTCAGTCTCCACTCCAGTTGGCGAGTCAGTCAGAGCAAACTGGGTGTATAGAAACTGCCCAGTCTCAGTCCTGAAGTAAGTCATCCTAGCTGACCTTGTAGAGTTAGATATGGTGGATTGGTTACACTATTGCTATGCCTCATTTGATTGCAGAACTAGAGTTGTCAAATTCCATTTTCCAAATGAACCAGTGTTAGAATGGATGGGCAACAGTTCATCGCCCAAGGGTAGGTTTATTTCCTACCTTAAGGCCTAGAAACTCATTCCAACGGATGTATTTATCATTTGGTTTGGGTCAAAGATTCCAACTTTGAGACTCCAACCATCCAATAAGTTCCAATGGTTATAGAGTTTCCAGATATATTTCTTGAGGATCTTCCCAAGTTCCCCCTGAACAGGAAATACACTTCGGGATAGACCTTCTCTTAGATACTCAGCCCATCTCCATCCCTCCTTATAGAATGGCTCCAACTGAGCTTAAGGAGTTGAAGGAGTAGCTAATAGATCTTCTTAACAAGGATTATATCAGACCTAGCATCTCTCCCTAGGGGCCCTAGTGCTATTCGTGCGTAAGAAGGACGGTACCCCCAAATATGCATAGATTACCGTCAGCTGAACAAAGTCACAGTTACGAACAGGTATCCCCTGCCTAGAATTGATGACCTATTTGACTAACTTCAGGGATCCAACTGTTTCTCGAAAATTGATCTCAGGTCAGGGTACCATCAGCTAAGGGTTAGAGAATGTGACATACCAAAAACAACATTCAAGACTCGGTATGGTCACTACGAGTTTGTGGTGTTGTCCTTTGGGCTAACAAACGCCCCAGCAGCCATCATACACTTGATGAATAGAGTTTTCAAGAAGTATCTGGATATGTTCGTCATTGTATTTATCGATGACATTCTGGTATACTCCAGGAATGAGGAAGAACATGCTAATCACCTGAGATTAGCATTACAGACACTCAGAGATCATTAGTTGTTTGCCAAGTTTAGAAAGTGAGAATTATGGTTGAACTTCGTGACATTCTTAGGGCATGTAATTTCAGGTGAAGGAATACAAGTAGATCCTCACAAGATAGCAGCAGTGAAAGATTGGCCCAGACCTACCTCTCCGACGAAAATCAGGAGTTTGCAGGGCCTAGCTAGTTATTATCGACGGTTTATGGAAGGTTTCTCCTCTATAGAATTCCCTCTGACTAAGTTAACTCAGAAGAAAGTGAAATTTCAATAGTAGGATGCGTGTGAGAAGAGTTTTCAGGAGTTGAAAACTCGACTCACCACCGCTCCAGTGTTGACCTTTCCAGAAAGATTAGAGGGATTGGTTTTCTATTATGACACTTCCCGAGTTGGACTCGATTTTGTTCTGATGCAGCGGGGAAAGGTGATAGCCTACGCCTCCAGAAAGCTCAAAGTTCATGAGAAGAAATATCCAACTCATGACTTGGAGTTGGCAGCGGTGGTATTTGCACTAAAAATATGGAGACATTACTTATATGGAGCTCACGTGGATGTGTTCATTGCTGATAAGAGCCTTCAGTATGTGTTCAGTCAGAAGGACCTAAATCTTCGTCAGAGAAGGTGGTTGGAGCTACTGAAAGACTACGACATGAGTATGGTGGATCACCCGGGCAAGGCTAATGTGGTGGCTGATGCACTAAGCAGGTTGTCTATGGGAGTGTAGCTCATGTTGAAGAGGGCAAGAAGGAAATGGTAAAAATATCCACAGGCTAGCTCAGTTGGGAGTACAGTTTGTGGATTCAACTGAGGGTGGAGTGGTAATGCAAAGTGGGTATGATTCATCCTTGGTAGTCGAAGTTAAGTCCAGATAGAATGAAGATCACATTCTGCTTAAAATTAAAGAAGCGGCTCTCAGGAAGGAGGTGGAAGCTTTCTCCAAAAGGGGAGATGGCGTGCTCCGTTACTAGGGCAGATTGTGTATACCGGACGTTGGTGAGTTAAGACAGTAGATACTATCTAAAGCACACAGTTCTAGATATTCCATCCACCCCGGTGCTGCCAAAATGTATTGCGATCTGCGCGATATTTACTGGTTGAATGACATGAAAAGAGACATTGCTGAATTTATAGCCAAGTGCCCGAACTGCCAGCAAATTAAGGTGGAACACCAGAGAAAAGGAGGTATGACCCAGGACATCGGCATACCCACATGGATGTGGGAATAAGTAAACATGGACTTTATTACGGGTCTACCTCAGACTCATTTGCAGTATGACTCAATTTGGGTAGTAGTAGACCGGATGACTAAGTCAACACATTTCCTCCCAGTTAAAACCACAGATTCAGCTGAGGACTTTGCTAGAATTTATATCCGAGAGTTAGTCAGACTTCATGGGGTTCCCTTATCCATCATCTCAGACAGAGATACCCAATTCACCTCTCACTTCTGGAAGTCCTTTCAGAAGGGACTAGGCACTCAAGTCAAGCTCAGCACAGCTTTTCATCCACAGATAGATGGGAAAGCTGAGCGGACTATTCAGACCCTAGAAGATATGTTGAGAGCATTCGTGATAGATTTCAAGGGTAGTTGAGATAACCATTTGCCTCTTATCGAGTTTACGTACAACAACAACTACCACTCTAGCATTCAGATGGCCCAATTTGAGGCTTTATATGGTAGAAGGTGTAGAATCCTATAGGGTGGTTTGACGTTGGTGAAGCTACCTTGATAGGGCCAGACTCAATTCACGAAGCTATGCAGAAGTTACAGCTCATCAGTGAAAGATTCAAAATAGCTTAGAGCAGTCAGAATCTTATGTGGATGTGAGGAAAAAAGAATTGGAGTTCGCTGTGGATGATTGGTTTTACTTAAAAAATTTTTCCATGAAAGGGGTGATGAGGTTTGGGAAGAAAGAGAAGCTCAGTCTGAAGTATGTGGGATCCTACAGGATTTGGAGGCGAATTGGCAAGGTAGCTTATGAACTGGAGTTACCCACAGGGTTAGCATTGGTGCACCCTCTATTCCATGTCACTCTTGAATAAGTGCATCGGAGATCCAACTTCAGTGGTGCCATTGGACAGTGTAGAAATAAAGGATAGTCTCTCATATGAGGAGGTACTGGTTTAGATCCTTGAACGTCAAGTTCGTAAGCTAAGGAACAAGGAAATATCTTCAGTTAAGGTCTTATGGAGAAACCAACAGGTTGAGGGAGCTATGTGGGAGGCTAAAGCAAATATAATGTCCAAATACCTACACTTGTTATCTATCGACTCTGTTATAGCTTAAAATATTAGTCTTGCATTATAAACTGATTTAGTTGTTGGGTTAAATTTATGTGTTTAAGTTTCCTTTATGATTTTGGATTTATGTATGAAAGGTGATTCAGTTCAGTTATGTATGTTGAAACGTGGGTATTCATTCTGTCAGTTTTGGAGTTAAATGAGTGGTATTTGATCATTATGAATTTTATTTCTTGCTTTCCTGTGTGTTTTCCAACATTCAAGAACGAATATTTCCAAGGGGGAGATATTTTAATGCTCCAGAAACTCAAAGACTAGATCCGGGTATTAAATTAGAAAATCAGAAAATTTATAAAAAAGGCCTCAGAACAACTCCTAAAAGGTCTTTATGAGACCTAACGACCCGTTAGGTTAGTTGTGGGTAGGGTGGTTGAGTAATGGAAGGTAGAGTCAATGTACCCAACAGAAGACCTCATGAGTCACGGTCAGGCACCACGATACGTTAGGTGCCTCATAGTCAAATGTTAAGGTATAAGGCGGTGTACCCCACGAGTCCTCACTACGACTCGTTATGTGTGAACACGAGTCGTGGTGTCACTGTGGGGATCTTTAGGGCATTTGGGCAGTGTGGTCCACGACAGGTGACCACGAGTCTTGGTCTCTCACCACGACTTGTTAGGTCCCTTGTGGTGGCCTTCAGGGATTTCAAGGCAGTGTACTAAACGAGTGTGACCACGAGTCATGGTCACCGATCACGACCCATTGGTCCCCCGTTAGGACCACTTGAAAGTTTTTTCCTACGATTTTATAAGGGGTATTTAGTTATTTCCTACTCTCCTAAACTTTAAACTACATAATTTTAGACATAATTTCAGACCTATTAGTGGGAATGAACGGTCTCTCCCTGTTATACCCCGTAGAATTCCCGGCACCTAGATGACCTATTCGCACGTTGGTTAAGCATATTTAAAGGCCATACGTGCTGGAGAAAGGCTCGGGAAAAGATCAGACGAGAAACCGATTGAACCATTGCGGAAGGAGCCAAGGCAGAGCCCCTCCGCGATAGCAGCGTGTCACGGAGGGGGGGCCTCCGCATTGGCTCCGTGACATGTTGGCCTTGTCCAGGCCCAAGTATATAAAGCCCCACTTCGGTTTTAAATGATAAAAACCTTTAAAATTTCCAGAGAACAGAGGGTAAACGCAGAGGGAGAAGAAGGAGCGAAGAAATTATATAATGTTCGTCTGATTACGCTGCTAAACGCTGCCCAAATTCAAATTAACTCCAGATACTGAGGTATTTAGCAACAGAGAGCATTCCTACGGATTCAGTTTCGTAAAATACGGCCGACGAATCGTCGATCCACAGAGCTAAGGTAAGTGGAATTGCTCTAAATTAGTGTCTATGTGTTCCTAACTGTGAAGTGAATATTTCTCCATTCTGGACCGCTGAAAAATAGCGAGTTTTCGACCGTCTTTCGATAAGCCTAAGTTCGGGCTATAAACTATATCGAAAGTGACGTTACTCTTTAAAGTACAGTTGTATTTAGTATTGATTGACATATTTATGAATGCAGTTGGGAGAAAATAGTTGAAGTACCGGCCGAGTCCCGTCCGACAGACAAATTGTCACACCCCGCCTTGGGGGGTATGACTGGCACCTGGTGCCCTACTAGGACCTGAACTGCTGGACTGCTAAGCCTGGGCACATCTGGTGCCTGGCTGGCTCTAACTCACATTTCTGGAAATAAAGGGCTATATAACGGCTGTAAACACAGCCCCTGGCCCCTTTGGCCTATAGTCTCCTGTACCTGTACTAACAGCTGACTAGAAACATGTCAATATAGGGAAACCTATGCGGGCCGACAAGGCCACCATGCTGTCTAGTTATCTGCAACTTAATCATAGAATATTAAAAAGATATGTGACCAGCAAGGTCACCACTACTGTCAAGCTATGGCCCCACACGACCAACATGAAAGAAACAAAAGTACTAACAGCTAAACAACTGCACGGCCTCACACGACCGGCTCATCTGACCACAGGGAACATATACAGACTGCAAGCCTCTAGGAATAGCAATAGAAATGATCAGGACAGGGCCCCGACCTACCCGTACTATACAACAAAAGAAAATGAAGTACACCTCTGGAATTCAGTCTCCGGATGACAGGAGCTGAATACTCGATCACTGACAGGAATCACGTGGTATTGCCTGCTCGTCTATGAGTACCTGCAGGCAAGTAATGCAGCGTCCCACCGGGCGTCAGTACCGCTGGTACTGAGTATGTAAAGCAGTAACTGAAAGCAAAATCTGAAAACAACAATGTAACTGATGAAACTGAAGTAGGAAGGAATAAATTAACTGTCTGATAATGTAAGTCATACCTTCTCTTAATTATACTGGAAGGAATAGGAGTCATACCTGAGAATTTATCATTCTACTGTCGATCTACTCGTATCTACTATAACACGGCATAACATGTCATAACATAACATAGCACACACACAAACCTTACCCGGCCCCCATAAGCCGGGAGGTACAACCAGCACAGAATCTATACCCCTACCCTGGTCATCCCATCTCCTATAACCCTGTAATCATCCTGCCGGTCCCCTGGGTATGCACTTGGGCTTGCTGAGCCCCTGACTATAACTGCATCTGAGTCCGGAGGACTCCTGAATCAACACCCGAGCGTATCCGCTCGACAGGGGTGTGTAAAAGCCGACCAAGGCACAATATGGGGAAAACTGACATCCCATCTTCGTCCCCTGTGGGATGGTATGCCACTCCGTAGAGCGACGTATCCTCGTCCTCTGGCAGACGAGTCGATACAGCTATCAACCCTGGGGCGGTCATGGATGCTAGGTAGTCCAACCCCAAACAATACAACGGTCTCAACTAGTAATACTATCTGCATATCTCACATGCTGAGGCTAATAGTGGTAAAGTATTGTATATATTACATGCTGAACTAGTGATAGTAATATGTATGTATTTAATACATGCTGAGGCTGGTAAATATATATATGTATGAATATAGTCTCCTGCCAGACTCTTATGGGGCTAATACTAAACCGGATATAGTGTTTCTGCTGAAAACCATGCTGCATACTAAGTTTCTATAGTAACATGATTTGCCATTTCTAATATGCTTTCTAACTTCATTTTAACTTATTATTCTATTTCTGAGATGTCTTACCGATATTATATCGCTTTACTGGGTTTCAACTGAATATAATGATACCCTAACATTCTGTGTCACATCACATACTGAGCATACTGTGGAATTCCTAATACTTACATTAGAGTCTATATCATGCTGGAAAGTTGCACGCAAGTTATAACTCGATGCTTCTAATATCGTACCAACATTCATAGTAAACATAACACATGACTTCTGAACGTTCTACTGGCCTTTGAATTACTGTACTGTACCGAGATTACTTAACTTGCCGAGGAAACTAGCTTTACATACCTTATCCTTGAACTATTCGTCTGTCGGACGAGGCTCGGCCGGTACTTCAACTGTTTTCTCCCAACTGCATTCATAAATATGTCAATCAATACTAAATACAACTTTACTTTAAAGAGTAACGTCACTTTCGATATAGTTTATAGACTAAACTTAGGCTTATCGAAAGACGGTCGAAAACTCGCTATTTTTCAGAGGTCCAGAAGGGAGAAATATTCACTTCACAGCTAGGAACACATAGACACTAATTTAAAGCAATTCCACTTACCTTAGCTCGGTGGCTCGACCATTCGTCGGCCGTATTTCACAAAACTGAATCTGTAGGAATGCTCTCTGCTGCTAAATACCTCAGTATCTGAAGTTAATTTGAGTTTGGACAACGTTTAGCAGCGTAATCGGATGAAAATTATAATACCTCCTTCGTTCTTACCTTCTCTCTGCTGCTTACTCTCTGTTTTCTGGAAATTTATAAGTGTATAAATGATTTAAAACTGAAGTGGGCTTTATATACTTGGGCCTGGACAAGGCCAACGTGTCACGGAGCCAACGCGGAGGCCTCTCCTCCGTGACACGCTGCCATCGCGGAGGGGCTCTGCCTCGGCTCCTTCCGCGATGGTTTGACAGGTTTCTCGTCCGATCTTTTCCCGGGCCTTTCTCCAGCACGTATGGCCTTCAAATATGCTTAACCAACGTGCGAATAGGTCGTCTAGGTGCCGAGAATTCTACGGGGTATAACACGAATAATTCAAGGATAAGTTATGTAGAGTTAGTTTCCTCGGCAAGTTAGTAATCTTGGTACAATACAGTAATTTAAAGGCCGATAGAATATTCAGAAGCCATGTTGACGTTTATTATGAATGATGGCACGATACTAGAAACATTTTGTTATGTTCAGCGCGAGACTTGCTTGCACGATATAAATTTTAATAGAAGTATCAGAAACTGCACAACATGCTCAGTATGTGATATAATGCGAAATGTTAGGGTATCATTGTATTCAGTTAAAGCCCAGTAAAGCAGTGTGATACCTGCAAGACATCTCAGAGATAGAACGACAAGTTAAAGTGAAGCTAGAAAGCATATTAGAACTAGTAAATCATGTTACTATAGAAACTCAGTAAACAACATAGTTTTCAGCAGAAACACTATCTTGTATAGCATTTGCCCCAGTACAGTTTGGCAGGAGACTATATTCATATACATATATATATTTACCAGTCTCAGCACGTATTAAATACGTACAGATTACTATCATTAGCTCAACATGTAATATATACGATACCTTACCCCTACTAGCCTCAGCATGTGAGATATGCAGACAGTATTACTAGTTGAGACCGTCGTATTGTTTGGGGTTGAACTACCTAGCATCCATGACCGCCCCAGGGTTAATAGCTGTATCGACTCGTCCGCCAGAGGATGAGGATACGTCGCTCTATAGAGTGGCATGCCGACCCCCAGGGGACGAAGATGGGATGCCAGTTTCCCCATATTTTGCCTTGGTCGGCTTTTATACAACCCCGTCGAGCGGATACGCCAGGGTGTTGATTTAGGAGTCCTTCGGACTCAGGTACAGTTATAGTCAGGGGCCCAGCGAGCCCAAGTGCATACCCAGGGGACCAGCGGGATGCTTACAACCATTATAGGAGATGGGATGACCGGGGTAGGGGTGTATATTCTGTGCTGGTTGTACCTCCCGGCTTATGGGGGCCGGGTAAGGTTTGTGTGTGCCATGTTATGCTATTTCATGTTATGCCATGTTATGTTAGTTACGAGTAGATCAGCAGTAGAGGGATATGTCTCCAGGTATGACTTCTATTTCGTTCCATTGTAAATGAGAAAAGGTATGACTTACAGTATCAGGCAGTTAATCTAATTCTTCCTACTTCAGTTCATCAGTTACATTGTTGTTTTCAGACTTTGCTTTCAGTTATTGCTTTACATACTCAGTACCAGCGGTACTGACGCCCGGTGGGGTGCTGCATTACTTGCCTGCAGGTACTCATAGACGAGTAGGCGATACTACGTGATCCCTGTCAGCGACCGAGTATTCAGCTCCTGTCATCCGGAGCCTGAATTTCAGAGGTGTATTTTAGTTCTTTTTGTTGTATAGTACGGGTAGGTCGGGGCCCTGTCCCAATCATTTCTATTGCTATTCCTAGAGGCTTGCAGTCTGTATATATCTCCCTGTGGTCTGATGAGCCGGTCGTGTGAGGCCGTGCGGTTGTATAGCTGTTAGTACTCTTTCTTTCTTTTATGATGGCCGTGTGGGGCCATAATTTGCCAGTAGTGGTGACCTTGCCGGTCACGTAGCTTTTTAGTACTTCATGATTGAGTTGCAGATAACTAGACAGCATGGTGGCCTTGTTGGCCCGCATAGGATTCCCTGAATTGGTATGTTTCTGGTCAGCTGTTAGTACAGGTACAGGAGGCTATAGACCAGTGGGCCGGGGGCTGTGTTTACAGCCGTCATATAGCCCTTTGTTTCCAGAAATATGAGATAGAGCCAGCCAGGCACCAGATGTGCCCAGACTTAGCAGTCCAGCAGTCCAGGTCCCAGTAGGGCACCAGGTGCCAGTCATACCCCCCAAGGCGGGGTGTGACAAACTTGGTATCAGAGCAGGTCGTATCCCAGGGAGTCTGCAAGCCGTGCTAAGTAGAGTCTTGTCCATGGATGTGTTGTGCACCACATACTATGGGTAGGAGGCTGCAAGGCATGATAGGATGGTTGTCTTTTATTCTTATTCAATCGTGCTGTAGAGCGGTGCAATATAGGGTTGAGTCCCTGAAAGCTTACTATATTCTTTGGTTACAGATAATGTCAGACCAGCAACATCCTGTCACAGGTCGGAGCTTAGATATTGCAGCAGGGGAAGGCACCAGCAGGATGCCTCCCCCTCGTTTAGAAATAGCCCGATCAGAGGGCACTACAGAGGCATCGTCCCAGCCTCCTCAACAGTCTCCACCCCGTCAGGAGCTACTTGGGGCGACATTACCTTCAGCAGTCCCTATACCGACACCTTCCGACCAGGAGGTTAGGAGTGCTGTAGTGATGTTAGCACAAATGATGGCTGCTCAGCGTCAGCCCATGCCGTCTACAGTTGCAGAGTTATCAGGAGGGCCCGGTAGTTTGAGGGTCCGAGAGTTCTTAGCTTTGAATCCCCCACAGTTTACAGGTATGGATCGGACAGAGGACCCTCAGGATTTTCTGGATCAAATGTAGAGAATCTTCAGGGTTATGCATGCCACGCCTACCGAATCACTTGAATTGGCAGCATTCCGGTTACGGGATATCGCTGTGCTATGGTATGAAAGCTGGGAAAGGTCTCGAGGGAGAGATGTTTCCCCTCCCACCTGGTCCAGCTTTTCAGGGGCTTTTCTGGATCACTATCTCCCGCGGGAGATTCGACAGGCCCGGGTAAACCAGTTCCTACATCTGGAGCAGGGGGCCATGAGTGTTCGGGAATATTCCTTGCGGTTTGATTCCTTAGCCCGGTATGCACCGGCCTTTGTTGATACCATGGCATCCAGAGTACACCGCTTCATCATGGGGTTGAATCCAGAATATGTTGAGACTTGTATTACAGCCACACTGCGAGAGGACATGGACATTGCTCGAGTTCAGGCATTTGCCCAAAATATTGAGGGCATCAGACAACGATAACGGGAGACAAGAAGGGTCAGTCAGGAACAGCGTCGCCGGGACAGGCCAGTTGAATTACAAAGGGAGGACCGGGGAGCACCCAGGCCACGATTATCAGACAGGCCGCCCAGGCCCCCGCCTCCGTCACAGTCGCAGGGGGGTAGATTCACCCGCAGGAGGCAGTCAGAGACTGGTAGAGGCTCGCAGATGGCAGATTCACCATTGCAGAGGAGGGCGGAGCAGAGTAGGTATACCCTACCACTTTGCCCTATATGCAGTCGATGTCATCCTGGAGCATGCAGGTATGGTTCCACCGCATGTTATATTTGTGGTCAAGAAGGCCATTTGATGAAAGATT
The DNA here is from genome assembly GCA_035772735.1 of Datura wrightii. Lineage (NCBI taxonomy): Eukaryota > Viridiplantae > Streptophyta > Magnoliopsida > Solanales > Solanaceae > Datura > Datura wrightii. Next base: position 177,043,101 of record JASDFA010000001.1, on the reverse strand, counting down.
GCCCAGCCAGAGGTCGAGAGGACCGAGATAGACAGGATAGAGCATCTGCAGGGTCACGAGCCACAGCATCCTCGACAGGGCGCAGGCCCTCAGTTTCAGCAGGCAGGGGTCGGGGCAGATCAGGGGCCTCTAGTACAGGTGCGGGTCCAAGCCGCACATATGCTTTACCAGGGAGGCAAGATTCAGAAGCGTCGCCTGATGTTGTGACAGGTATGTTAACCATCTGCTCACACCCTGCTTATGTGTTGATTGATCCATGGTCTACTTTGTCCTACATTACTCCATTTGTGGCACGAAAGTTTAGTATCGCACCAGAATCATTACATCATCCCTTCTTAGTATCCACGCCCGTCGGTGACTCTATCACAGCTAGCCGAATCTACCGCGGGTGTACAGTAGAGGTTGCTGACCGTCCGACCAAAGTAGATCTGGTCGAGTTAGAAATGATAGACTTCGATGCCATAATGGGTATGGATTGGTTAGTACCGTGCTTTGCCAACGTTAAATGTTGGACCAAAACGGTCCGATTCCACTTCCCAGGAGAAGCAGTGCGGGAGTGGAAGGGCAGCATCGCTACGCCAAAAGGTAGGTTTATTTCCTACCTTCAGGCGAGGAAGTTGATATCTAAGGGATGTATTTACCATCTGGTCAGAGTTCAGGATGTCCAAACAGAATCTCCGACACTCCAGTCTGTTCCAGTGGTGAATGAATTCCCTGATGTGTTTCCTGATGAGTTACCTGGTATTCCCCCAGAAAGGGAAATAGACTTTGCTATCGACTTGTTACCAGAAACTCAGCCAATATCAATACCTCCCTATCGTATGGCTCCTTCAGAACTCAGAGAATTAAAAGAGCAGTTGAAGGATTTGTTGGATAAAGGTTTCATCAGGCCGAGTACTTCACCGTGGGGTGCGCCAGTTTTATTCGTGAGAAAGAAAGATGGCTCGCTCCGAATGTGTATAGATTACCGGCAATTAAACAAAGTTACAGTAAAGAACAAGTACCCGCTCCCCAGAATTGATGACTTATTTGATCAGTTGCAGGGAGCCAGATACTTTTCTAAGATTGACTTGCGGTCCGGATATCACCAGGTCCGAGTACAGGAGAGAGATATTCCTAAGACAGCGTTCAGGACCCGATATGGACATTTTGAATTTCTAGTTATGTCCTTCGGGTTAACGAATGCCCCGGCAGTCTTCATGGACCTGATGAACAGTATTTTCAGACCTTTCCTGGACTTGTTCGTGATAGTATTCATTGATGATATTCTGGTGTATTCTCGCTCTGAAGTAGATCACCGGACTCATTTGCGGACAGTGCTCCAGATTCTCAGGGACCGCCAGTTGTATGCTAAATATTCCAAGTGTGAATTCTGGCTTAACTCAGTGGCCTTTTTAGGGCATATCGTCTCAGACGCTGGTATACAGGTAGACAAGCAGAAAATAGAAGCAGTTAAGTCATGGCCTAGGCCTACCACCCCAACTGAAGTTCGTAGCTTCCTGGGATTGGCAGGATATTACAGGAGGTTCGTTGAAGGGTTCTCGACCATTGCGGCACCTCTGACCAAATTGACACAGAAAGCAGCAAAGTTTCAATGGTCAGAGGCATGTGAGCAGAACTTCCAGGAACTGAAAGACAGATTAACCTCCGCCCCAGTATTAGCATTGCCGGAAGGCACAGAAGGTTATTCAGTCTATTGTGACGCGTCAGGTGTCGGGTTAGGTTGTGTGTTGATGCAGCATGGTAGAGTAATTGCATATGCTTCCAGACAGCTGAGGAAACACGAAAAGAATTACCCTACCCACGACCTGGAATTGGCCGCATTAATCCACGCCTTAAAGATATGGAGGCATTACCTGTACGGCGTCCATGTTGATATTTACACAGATCACAAGAGCCTACAGTACATCTTCACTCAAAGGGAGTTGAATCTACGGAAATGCCACTGGTTGGAGCTATTAAAAGATTATGATGTGAATATTCTATACCACCCCGGAAAAGCTAATGTTGTAGCAGATGCCCTGAGCCATAAGTCAATGGGGAGTTTGGCGTATTTGCGACCTGAGAAACAGAAGTTAGCAAAAGAAATTCATCAGTTAGCTGGTCCAGCCGTTCGAGTAATGGAAACAAAAAATAATAGAGCAGTAATTCAGAATTCTGCTGTGTCATCATTAGTTACAGAGGTAAAAGAACGAACGTACGAGGATCCCGATTTAGTCCAGCTCAGAGATAGAATTCAAAAAGGTAAGGAGCCAGACTTTCAGATAACCGAGGATGCGGTGCTACGTTGTAAGGGCCGCCTCTGTGTCCCGAATGTTTCAGGGCTTCGTGGGCGGATCATGCACGAGGTACACTACGCTCGCTATTCCCTTCACCCAGGAGTGATGAAAATGTACCACGACATCAGAGACATCTACTGGTGGCCAGGTATGAAAGCTGAGATAGCTGAATTTGTATCTAGATGCTCTAATTGTCAGCAGGTGAAAGCCGAGCACCAGAAACCGGGCAGTTTGACGCAAGATATAACGGTGCCTACGTGGAAATGGGAAACGATAAACATGGATTTTGTAACAGGGTTACCCCATACCAGACGCAGAAATGATTCTATTTGGGTAATAGTTGACAGGCTAACAAAATCAGCTCATTTCCTACCAGTGAGGGCTACCTTCTCAGCTGAGGATTATGCCGAATTATATATCAGGGAAATAGTTAGATTGCATGGAGTGCCAGTGTCCATCATTTCAGATAGAGGAGCACAATTCACAGCTAGATTCTGGCAGTCGTTTCAGAAAGGTTTGGGGACACAGATTAACTTGAGCACAACATTCCATCCTCAGACAGATGGGCAGGCTGAACGTACAATTCAGACGCTCGAAGATATGCTACGTGCGTGTGTGCTAGATTTTGGGGGTAGCTGGGATGAGCATCTTTCGTTAATTGAATTTGCTTATAATAACAATTATCATTCATCTATCTAGATGGCGCCTTTCAAGGCATTATACGGGCGAAAATGTAGATCGCCGGTGGGCTGGTTTGAAATAGAAGAGTCAGCATTGGTTGGCCCAGACATTGTTCGGCAGTCAGAGGAAAAGATAAAGCTTATCCGAGAACGTTTACTGACTGCTCAGAGCCGCCAGAAGTCTTATGCAGATATGCGGCGCAGAAATCTAGAATTTACAGTAAATGACTGGGTATATCTGAAAGTATCTCCGATGAAAGGGGTGATGAGATTCGGCAAGAAAGGCCAGCTTAGCCCGAGGTTCATTGGGCCATATCAGATTCGGCGAAGAATAGGCCGAGTTGCATACGAATTGAACTTGCCTCCAGAATCAGCATCTGTTCACCCAGTATTCTATGTCTCTATGTTAAGGAAGTTCATAGGGGACCCTTCTACAGTAGTTCCAGTTTAGGACGTCGAGGTCACAGAAGAATTAGCATATGAAGAGGTTCCCGTAGCTATCTTAGACAGACAGATTCGCAGGTTAAGGACTAAAGATGTTGCATTTGTCAAAGTATTGTGGCGTAACAGGAATCGTGAGGAAATGACGTGGGAAGCTGAAGAAGATATGAAAGCCAGGTACCCTCACCTATTTCAGGCCTAGTCAGGTGACAGGTATGTCCGTATTGTTGCTTATGCAGTACCTTATAGTTATATGTGTGTAAACGAGAAAGATTGATATTTAGTTATCCAGTGGATCCAAAAATATTACGTGCAGTGCCTGTGTTGGACTTTTCTGCATTTCAGGTTTTTTCTATAGTCCATATTACAGGGGAAACTCTGCCGAAATTTTTCTAGAAAGTAAGTAAGTAGTCCTCTAGATAACAGTGTACATTCGAGGACGAATGTTCTTAAGGGGGGGAGAATGTTATACCCCATAGAATTCCCGGCACCTAGATGACCAATTCGCACGTTGGTTAAGCATATTTGAAGGCCATACGTGCTGGAGAAAGACCTGGGAAAAGATCGGACGAGAAACCTGTCGAACCATCGCGGAAGGAGCCGAGGCAGAGCCCCTCCGCGATGGCAGAGTGTCACGGAGGAGGGGCCTCCGCGTTGGCTCCGTGGCACGTTGGCCTTGTCCAGGCCCAAGTATATAAAACCTAACTTCGGTTTTAAATGATAAAAACCTTTAAAATTTCCAGAGAACAGAGGGTAAACGCAGAGGGAGAAGAAGGAACGAAGAAATTATATAATTTTCGTCCGATTACGCTGCTAAACGCTGCCCAAATTCAAATTAACTCCAAATACTGAGGTATTTAGCAGCAGAGAGCATTCCTACGGATTCAGTTTCGTAAAATACGACCGACGAATCGTCGAGCCACCGAGCTAAGGTAAGTGGAATTGCTCTAAATTAGTGTCTATGTGTTCCTAACTGTGAAGTGAATATTTCTCCCTTCTGGACCACTGAAAAATAGCGAGTTTTCGACCATCTTTCGATAAGCCTAAGTTCGGGCTATAAACTATATCGAAAGTGACGTTACTCTTTAAAGTAAAGTTGTATTTAGTATTGATTGACATATTTATGAATGCAGTTGGGAGAAAATAGTTGAAGTACCAGCCGAGTCCCGTTCGACAGACGAATAATTCAAGGATAAGGTATGTAGAGTTAGTTTCCTCGGCAAGTTAGTAATCTTGGTACAGTACAGTAATTTAAAGGCCGATAGAATATTCAAAAGCCATGTTGACGTTTATTATGAATGATGGCACGACACTAGAAATGTTATGTTATGTTCAGCGCGAGACTTGCGAGCACGATATAAATTTTAATACAAGTATCAGAAACTGCACAACATGCTCAGTATGTGATATAATGCGAAATGTTAGGGTATCATTGTATTCAGTTAAAGCCCAGTAAAGCAATGTGATACCTGCAAGACATCTCAGAGATAGAACGACAAGTTAAAGTGAAGCTAGAAAGCATATTAGAACTAGTAAATCATGTTATTATGGAAACTCAGTAAACATCATAGTTTTCAGCAGAAACACTATCTTGTATAGCATTTGCCCCAGTACAGTTTGGCAGGAGACTATATTCATATACATATATATTTACCAGTCTCAGCACGTATTAAATACGTACAGATTACTATCATTAGCTCAGCATGTAATATATACGATACCTTACCCCTACTAGCCTCAGCATGTGAGATATGCAGACAGTATTACTAGTTGAGACCGTTGTATTGTTTGGGGTTGAACTACCTAGCATCCATGACCGCCCCAGGGTTAATAGCTGTATCGACTCGTCCGCCAGAGGATGATGATACGTCGCTCTATAGAGTGGCATGCCGTCCCCCAGGGGATGAAGATGGGATGCCAGTTTCCCCTTATTTTGCCTTGGTCAGCTTTTATACACCCCCGTCGAGCGGATACGCCCGGGTGTTGATTCAGGAGTCCTTCGGACTCAGGTACAGTTATAGTCAGGGGCTCAGCGAGCCCAAGTGCATACCCAGGGGACCGACGGGATGCTTACAGCCATTATAGGAGATGGGATGACCGGGGTAGGGGTGTAGATTCTGTGCTGGTTGTACCTCCCGGCTTATGGGGGCCGGGTAAGGTTTGTGTGTGCCATGTTATGCTATTTCATGTATGCCATGTTATGTTAGTTACGAGTAGATCAGCAGTAGAGGGATATGTCTCCAGGTATGACTTCTATTTCCTTCCAGTGTAAATGAGAAAAGGTATGACTTACAGTATCAGGCAGTTAATCTAATTCTTCCTACTTCAGTTCATCAGTTACATGGTTGTTTTCAGACTTTGCTTTCAGTTATTGCTTTACATACTCAGTACCAGCGGTACTGACGCCCGGTGGGGCGCTGCATTACTTATCTGCAGGTACTCATAGATGAGCAGGCGATACTACGTGATCCCTGTCAGCGACCGAGTATTCAGCTCCTGTCATCCGGAGCCTGAATTTCAGAGGTGTATTTCAGTTCTTTTTGTTGTATAGTACGGGTAGGTCGGGGCCCTGTCCCGATCATTTCTATTGCTATTCCTAGAGGCTTGCAGTCTGTATATATCTCCCTGTGGTCAGATGAGCCGGTCGTGTGAGGCCGTGCAATTGTATGGCTGTTAGTACTCTTTCTTTCTTTTATGATGGCCGTGTGGGGCCATAATTTTCCAGTAATGGTGACCTTGCCGGTCACGTAGCTTTTTAGTACTTCATGATTGAGTTGCAGATAACTAGACAGCATGGTGGCCTTGTCGGCCCGCATAGGCTTCCTTGAATTGGTATGTTTCTTGTCAGCTGTTAGTACAGGTACAGGAGGCTATAGGCCAATGGGCCGGGGGCTGTGTTTACAGCCGTCATATAGCCCTTTGTTTCCAGAAATATGAGATAGAGCCAGCCAGGCACCAGATGTGCCCAGGCTTAGCAGTCCAGCAGTCCAGGTACCAGTAGGGCACCAGGTGCCAGTCATACCCCCCAAGGCAGGGTGTGACACTCCCCTTATTCCTACATTCATTCTCATAAAAATATCGACAAGTCTTTTAAGAACTCTCAAAGCAAGTTCCAGGGTTTCTCATTCATCTCAGAAATTCAAGTTTACTCCTCAGGGGAATTTCGTAGCCAGGTATGTGGGAATTCAACAAGGGAATTGTCCTTCCCTTGTGTCCCCCAAAACCCTCTTATTATTTCTCTAGCAGTTTTAGCCCCGAGTTTCCAAATACGAAGAAATTACATGTTGTTTTTTTAAATTTCACATAGAATGATATCTATTCTTATTATTGATATGATCTCCATCAGTTTTTACCTAAATTGTTGATGTTCTTGCACAAGTGGATTTAAGCCCTAGTTTTCGAGTAAGGATATTTGCGTATTAAATTCAGTCTAGTTTGTGAAGTGTGATTTGGGCTGATTTTCTGGTATTTCTTATTTCCTAGATGTTGAGTAAATACTCCATTGAAAAGAATGACTTTAGCCCTGGCATGAATAAGAACGTTATAACATTGTTTGTCGGATGTGATTTCTTTAATTCTTGAAATACTTGCCATATTATGGAATTACCGTGTTGTTGGAATGAATTGAGTTCTCTGTTAGCTACTTAGTAGTTCAGTTCAGTTAGAACGTAAAACCTCTTCAGAACTATACAAATTTTGTCAAATGATCAGTTTGACTTCAGTCTTTTCCTGAGGTGTCAGTGGCGCCTCCCAGTTATGAGAATCAAATTCAGAATCCAGTTTATTAGTCCATTTGGAAGTCATGACATTTTAGATATATAGCTCTGAATAGCCTCAGGACCCCAGTTCAGATTACAGTTTGTTCTGAGACAATAACAATGCTTCTAGATAAGCAGCTCTGACTAATCTAGAACCCAGTTTTAGAATTTGTTCTAATAAGACTCTCAGGGTACTATCAGTTATATATCACTGACTAGTTTTTGAACCTAATTTTGAGCTATCAACTTAATATTCAGTTTAGGTATTCCAGTGGGAGTAGGACTTAGCACCAAGCGGACTAGGGTTCTAACGCATCCAGGTTCCTAGAACTACGTTGCTAGCGTAGGTTACAATATTTATTGGCCTGATTGGCCCCAGAATTTTGTGATTGGCCCCACAATTTTGTGATCACCCAATTCATGCCTCTATACCCTGAAAAGCTATATTGGGTCCTACCAGTGGGGTGTATACATCAGATTCCATGTCTAACTCACGTGGTTATATGTCAAATATAGACTTTCCCACTAGTCATCTTAGTCTAGTCTCAATATAAGCAGTTCAGTTCAGTGTCAGCTCTATTAGTTTAGATCAGTTCAGCAGTATCTCAAACTCAGAACTTTCAGACTTTGGGCCTGTCTTTGACCATTAGTCAGGTTTATCTTGACAATCTCAGTCTATTACAGTTATTCAGCTCAGTATATCAGTTGGTCATTGCATTTCTTTTGTTTTTCAGCTCAGTCTTTTATATTCTGTTATGTTCTCTCCTGCTTACTCAATACATTCAAAGTACTGACGCATACTTTTATGCTATATCGTTTCATGATACAGCCGCAGGTTCTCAGACCCAACGCCGATAGCTGATTTCGTTTAGAATCCTCCTCCTCAGTAGTTAAAGTGTGAGTCCTCATCATTCGGGGGCCTTATTTCATTTTTTTAGTTAGTTCATTATTCTAAGCTAGACTTAGAGTTAGCTAGGGGCTTGTCCCAGCAAATCATCAGGTAGAGGGCTTTCAGACATAGAACTTATTTCAGATTTTAGATATTTTAAACTTTATGTTTTTAGTTTTATTTTCATAAATGCATTTATGTTATTATTTCAAAGCTTCCTCTATACATGTTTTACTCAGAATACCTGTGTATGATAGACCAGGGATTAACTTGGGGTCACTTATGACTTCAAGTACAGCGTACCGTGCAGCGTGTAGACTCGGGGCGTGACAAGCACTCTGTAGCAAACACATATGCCACCTGATTCTTCTCTTTGAAGTAATGTTGTATGGGTAGTGGGGTGGGTGGGAGGATTTCCTAGCCTCTAAAGCAGCTCCCCATAATAAATAAGTAATTGTGCAAGTCACTTGAATCTTGGTCAATATGATTAATAATTTCTTTGTAGATTCCAGAGGAATTAGCCCAAAACTAACAACTAGTTTTAAACCCTGAAATAAAGAAAATAATTTAGATTTAGTAGTGTTAGGACAAGCTTCACATTTATTTCGTTGGTAGAAATGATTCATTTCATTCAGGGCTTTGAGAAAACTCAAAATTTTAATTGAGAATCAATAATAGATAGACAAGATATGTATATATCACAACAAATGTTACACTTCAAATTTTTTTTGGTTATTATTTGATGTTTTTATGCTATGTCAGGGGAAGTACGGGTTGTATATTAGTCATAGATGACAAGGGAAATGTGTAAGAACAGAAAAGCGAAGAGTATGTGAAGTTCATAAATAAGGGTCGATTTTAAATGACAATATCTCCTAATCTATAATGAGTTAGAAGTTCCACGACCTATCAAATTAAAGGTATTTGAGTCTCATTTTTAGAACATCAAATCGCTCACCAATCAGCTGGTTCGAACTTAGCAAGGCAGAACTATTGGGGCAAGATCTAGTATGACAAGCTATGGAAAAGGTAAAGCTTATCAGAGATAGGTTTCAGATAGCTTAGAGAAAATAGAAATCTTATGCTGACATACGTGTCGAACATTAGAAATTTCAGTTGATGATTGGGTCTTCCGGAAGGTGTCGCCTATGAAAGGCGTCATGCAATTTGGCCAAAGGGGCAAGCTGAGCCTTAGATATATTGGACCTTATAGAGTTATTCGCAGGATAGGCAAAGTATCCTATGAGCTGGAGTTATGGCCAGAGTTAGTGGCAGTCCATCCAGTATTTCACGTATCTATGTTGCGGAAGTGTATAGGAAACCCAATTCGTATTATGCCTACTAATAATGTCAAAATTTCTAAGGAGATAACCTATATAGAGGTCCCAGTTTCCATCCTTGATCGATAAGTCAAGAAGCTTAGAACTAAGGAAGTTGCCTCAGTCAAGGTATTATGGCGAAGCAATAATGTCAAGGGAGTAAGAGGCTAAGGAGGAAACAAAGAAGAAATATCCTCACCTATTCATGATGTTGACATGATATTAAGGTATGTGTTTGATACCTAAGTTACTGAGTATCTATTTGAAGCATATTAAGAGAAATTAATTTCCATTCGGAGACAAATGTTCCTACCCTAGAAATTTTTTAGTGATTATTTGATGTTTGTATGCTATATTAAGGGAAGTACGGGTTGTATATTGATTGTAAACGACAAGGAAAATGTGTTAGAATGGAAAAGTGAAGAGTATATGAAGTTTATAAGTAACGGTCAACTTTAAATGACCATATCTCCAAATCTATAATGAGTTAGAAGCACCAGGATCTATCAAATTAGTCTGTCACGTCCCAAAAATAGGGTAGGGCGCTATTGGTACTCGATTCCAAAGAGATCGATAAATTGGATATATAGCGTCTGAACTTTTAATACCTCGAAGGTTTCTAAGACTAGACCCGAGATTTGGTATGTGTTCAGTAGGAAATGTTGGAAAATTTGCCTCAGAACAACTCAACCTATGACGTAAGCCTACGACCTGTGGATCAGATAAGAGATTTTGTTCCCCATACCACAATTTCCCACTATGAGTCATAGTATGTGGGTATGACCCCTGATCAGGAGTCGTAGCAAGTCTTTGGAGTTATCCAGTGAGTTATTGTATGGGTGATGGTACGACTTGTACGATGGTGTCTCGGATCGTAGTAGGATTCGTGGAAATATTCAAGGATTGGAGGTTTTAGACTTGGTCAACATGGGAGGACACCATGAGTCTTAATAGGATTGTACAACTCGTTGTACGATTCATGAAAGCTAAAAGAACAATTTTTCTGCGAATTCAATAAGGGTATTTTCATAAATCCTAAGCTCTTAAGCCTAAACTACGTCATTTTAAGCCCTGGAAGAAGTGTATTAAAGGATTTTAGCCTATTCTAATTCATTCAACCTCCATGCATGCAACTTTAGAGGTTTTTCCCATTGAAGATCAATCCTAGAATCCTTCAATTCCCCTCCAAATCTCTCGGGCTTTCAAAGTCAAGTTAAGAATCAATTTAGCCAAGTATGTAGGGCCATGAATGAGAGTTTTCTTTCACTCTCATGCCTAAATTTCTCTTCAAGTTCATGAATTCAAGTGTTAATTCAAGTGTATGATCCTATGGGGCTTTAACCCAAATTTATGAAATTCTCTATGATTTATTTATGGGTCAATTCCCTTCATGTTTCAAAGCATGTTTTAAGATTCATGAGTAGATTTTGTGTACTAATTGATTAAAAATTTATGTTTTCAAATTTTAGAAGATTATGTCCAATAATGCAACATCATGAAAAATTAGTATATGATTAATGATTTCAAGTATGATGAAGTATCTAACATGTATGTTTGTTTACAAACTACCCATATATGAATATATGATTTTGACTAGTGAAGTCTATTTTAAGTATGCATGACCTACAGATTTTGGGTAATCCCACTAAGATTTAGCATGTTTTCATGATTCAGTTTAGTTTTATAAATCAGCTTACCATATGGTCTTGGAGTCTATACTCCTATTTTCAGTTTATGGTATGTTTGGAGTCAGGACTCCACGTATCCAAATTTCACACTATGCATGTAATTTCATTATCAACTTTGTTTAAAAATGATGGTTTCAACTTCGTTGAAAAATGATGGAGAACACCTTGCATGTTTTTGGGAGCAGTGTCTGGCATCGAGTAGGCTAGGGGTTCATGAAAATCCCAGGTCTCAAAACTGCGTGCCAATGTAAGATTCCATATTTTACTTTAGGACCTCCCTTGTAGGCTTCCCCTGCCCCGAATAGGCCTTCAACTTGATATGGATATCATGGTAGCGCCCTTAGCCCTAACAAGGCTTTGGACGGCTCTGCCAACTTGAGTGTAACAACTGGGATCACGTAAGCTCTATTGTGATGTCGGTTATATGATGAGCCTCCCATTGTTCCTCATGCTCTCAGTTATGCATGTTTATCAGTTATGATATTACGTTTTCAGCAGGTTTGACCTAATAATTAGATTATTAGTTATTACATATAAACCTCAGTTTCAGCTTTGGGTCATTCAATTTAGTTATGAGATACAGTTTATTTCATCATTTTTACATATTCATGTTTTTCAAATATTAGCATGCAAATCTTACTCTCAAAATCTTATGTTGTTATGAATTATGATGTATATGATTTCAGTTTATACTTACTCATTTTTGTTTTACTTACCTTGCCTACTTAGTACATTTCAAGTACTGACTGCATACTCTATGCTGTATCATTTCACGATACATGTCCTAGTGATTAGAATCAGACGCGTCGTTAGTTCTACTCTCGTTCTAGCTCAGACCCTGCCTTGGGTGAGTCCTCATCCTCTGAGGACATCTATCTTTCAGTAGTGTTATGTCAGTTGGTTTTAGACTTAGAGATATCTGGGGACTTATCCTAGCATCTCATTAGTTAGTAGTGGCTTTTCAGACATATATTTGTGTATTCAGCTTTAGATTTAGTGTTAAGATACTACCGTGGGCTAGACGTGTTGTTCAGACTTCTGCTATTGCAAAATTTAGTTTTTAATTTTTCTTATGTTGATGTTTAGTTATTATGTTCATGCCATGGGTTGACTTGGAGCCATTTATGGTTCTAGACTCCTTGTTTCGGTCTGGGGCATATGTTCAGGTCGTGACAAACTTGGTCTCAGAGCATTAGGTTTTGAAGTGTCATAGGGTGTCTGGAAGCCGCATTAGGTAGAGTCTTTTTCATGGGTGTGAAGTGTGCAACACTTTTGACGAAGAGGCTACAAAAACATCTTAGCAAACTTCCCTTATTTCATGATTCTATCTCATGCTATGAGTTCAACTCTCTCTATTCCTCTGACTCCAGCTTTACCCATTTGTAGAATTATGCCTCCGTGCCTATGAATAATAGATTGGAACAAAAATGGAAATTGTAACACCTCGCACATTCGAGGACATCAGATTAGATTTGGATTTGATAAAATATATTTTATGCCTCCATATTTATGAAAACTTTTTCAACTATGATATACGTTAAATTTATATTTATAGTCCCTCATAATTCGAGTTCAGAATAAAAAGTTATGCGTGTTTTAGCATGAGCCTACGCAAAACTCGAATAAATAACATGACGTGGGCCTCACCCCAATATAACGGGATGACGCCAATTGGAGCATTGACACCTCCACACCCACGTGGAAGGGGAGGAATTAGGTGCAGAAAGCGATTCCATTACTCATCCATTAGTAATGATCACTTATTAGTTCAATAATATAAAATCAACCTACACTTCATATATATATATATATATATATATATATATATATATATATATATATATATATAGTATCCACACATAGAATAGTATAACTTTCTATTCCATTTCTTTTAGTAGCAAGGACGTGCATGATATTACACCCCTGAGAACGACGGGGAACAGAGAGAGACGAGGGTTTGAAGTAAATTTCCATCCGATTACGCCGTCAAACGTAGTCCAAACTCAAATTAACTTCGGGTACCGTAGTATAAAGCTGCAGAGAGCATTCCTACAGAGTTAGTTTCGCAAAAATCGCCAGGCGAAGTGGCGACCCGCTGAGTCAAAGTGATTGGAATTTCTCCAAACTAGTGTTAATACACTCCCAGCATTAAAGTGAGTATTTCTCCCTTCTAGACTTCCGAGAAATTACGAATTTTCAACCGTTCTTCTATAAGCCGAAGAATAGTTCGTAAGTTATATTTATAGTATAGTTACTCTCCAGTAAAATAATGATGTAGTAAATTCTATTCCTTTGTGGATATGAATACAGTTGGGAGAAATAGCTGAATAGTAGCCGAGCTCCACCAGTTAATCAGAAAGTCGGCAGTCGAGGTATGTAAAACCAGTTTCTTTCGGCAAGTTAGTAATCCTAGTATAGTAAACTAGTATAAATTCCAGTAGACTATTTCAGAAACAGTATAGTATGTCAGTATGAATTTTAGAAAGCATGTTAGAAATATTATATCATGTTTAGCATGAAAATTAGTAAAATAACATGAATGCCAGCAGAATATTCTAGAAATACTATATCATGTTTTAGTATGAGATCCAGTACAACAAGTCAGAGATTATATTATTGTTATCAGATTCAATATGTATTGTATGCAGTTATTACTATCAATTGAGACTTGATTGTATTATTTTGGGTTGGTTACCAAGCTTCCATGACCACCCCAGGGTTAATAGCTGTATTGACTCGTCCGCCAGAGGGCGAGGATACGTCGCTCTACGGAGTGGCATGTCGTCCGCTAGGGACGAAGATGGGATGCCAGTTTCCCCATATTTTGCCTTGGTCGGCTTTTATACACCCCCGTCGAGCGCTTGCACCTGAGGTGTTGATTTCAGGAATCCTCCGGACTCGGGTACAGTTATAGTCAGGGGCCCAGCGAGCCCAAGTTTCGTACCCAGGGGATCGGCAGGTTGCTTATAGTTACTAGGTGATGTGGTATGACCTGGGTAGGGGTAGATAGTTGTGATGATTGTACCTTCCAGCTTACGGGGGCCAGGTAAGGTTTATGTTGTGTTATATTTGTCATGTTATTTTAAATATGGTCAGATAGACAGTAGGACACCACGTTACCAGGTACTGACGCCCGTTTTGGGGTGTTGCATTACTTGCCTGCAGGTGCACTTAGATGAGGAGCAGATCCCTCGTAGTTTCAGTCAGTGTTACAGAGCCTTCATATCCTTTCATCCAGAGCCTGGAAAACAGAGGTGTACTTTCTTTTTGTTTGTACAGTATGGGTAGGCCAGGGCCCTGTCCCAACCATCTTATTATTCCTAGAGGCTTGCAGATTGTGTATTTTCCCTTTGGTTAGTTGTATTGGCCATGTGGGGCCTTATTTTGTTGTTAGTTGGTGGCCTTATCGTTCAAGATCAGTTTAGTGCTCGATTTCATTTGTCAGATATAACTAGGCAGCATGGTGGCCTTGTCGGCCCGCATAGGATCCCTTGTAGTTGATTGTTCTGGTTAGCTGTTTATATCCTTACAGGTGGCTATAGACCTTGTCGGTCGGAGGTTGTGCTTACAACCATTATATAACCCGTCGTTTTCTGAATCCAGAGTTAGAGCCAGCTTGGCACCAGAAGTGCGTAGGCTCAGTTAGTCCAATAGGGCACCAGGTGCTAGTCATGCCTCCCAAGGTGGGGCGTGGCAAACTTGGTATCAGAGCAGGTCGTATCTCAGGGAGTCTGCAAGCCATGCAAAGTAGAGTCTTGTCCATAGATGTGTTGTGCACCACATACTATAGGCAGGAGGCTGCAAGCCATGATAGGATGGTTACTCTTTCTTCTTATTCAGTCGTGCTATAGAGCGGTACAGTATAGGGTTGAGTCCCTGAGCTTATCATACTCTTTGTTTACAGAGATAAAATGTCGGACCAGCGACATCCTACGACAGGCAGGAGGTTGGAATAATAGCAGGAGAGGGAACTAGCAGGATGCCTCAGCCTCGATTAGAATCATCCCGATCTAAGGGCGATATGGAGGCATCGTCTCGACCTTCCCAGCAGTCACCATTACATCAGGAGCCGCTTGGGACGACACCACCTCCGGCAGTTCCTATACCTATACGATCTGACTAGGAGGTCAGGAGTGCAATAGTCATGTTACCACAGATGATGGTTGCTCAGCGTCAGTCGATGCCATCTACAGCTGCAGAATCATCAGGAGGGTCCGGTAGTTCAAGGGTCCGAGAATTCCTAGCATTAAGTCCCCCGCAGTTTACAGGGACGGATCGGACAGAGGATCCCCAGGATTTCCTAGACCAGATGTAGAGTATCTTCAGGGTAATGCATGCCACACCCACAGAGTCGGTTGAATTGGCGGTATTTCGGTTCCGGGACATCGCTGTGTTGTGGTATGAGAGTTGGGAGAGGTCCCGAGGGAGAGATGTTTCCCCTCCGACCTGGTCCATCTTCTCAGAGGCTTTTCTGGATCATTATCTACCACGGGAGATTCGACAGGTCCAGGTTGATCAGTTTTGACACCTGGAGCAGGGGGCAATGAGTGTTTGATACGCCCTGTGGTTTGATTCGTTGGCCCGATTTACGCCAGCCTTTGTGGATACCAAGCCATCCAGAGTACACCTTTTCTTTATGGGGATAAATCCAAAATATGTTGAGACTTGTATTATGACTACTCTATGAGAGGACATGGATATTGCTCGAGTACAGGCATTTGCTCAAAATATTGAGGGCATCAGACAGCGGCAACGGGAGATCAGGAGAACCAGTCAGAAACAACGCTGTAGAGACAAGCCAGATGATTTTCAAGGGGAGGCTGGGGGAGGACCCAGGCCGCGGTTATCAGATAGGCCGCCTAGACCCCTGCCTCCATCACAGCAGCAGAGGGGCAGGTCCAGTCGCCGAAGGAAGTTAGAGCCCGACGGTAGTTCGCGAGCAGTAGATTCACCACAGCAGAGTACGGTAGAGCAAAGCAGGTATACACTACCACTTTGCCCTATTTGCAACCGACACCACTCTGGAGCTTGCAGATATGGTTCTACATGATGTTATATTTGTGGCCAGGAGGGTCATCTGATGAGAGATTGTCCATCTAGGGGTTAGGGTGACCGGGATCGACAAGATAGGTCATCAGCAGGGTCACGAGCTCCGACATCCCCAGAAGGGCGCAGGCCCTCAGTTTTAGCAAGTAGAGGTCGAGGCAGATTAGGGGCCTCCAGTTCAGGTGCGGGCCCAGACCGTACCTATGCATTACCAGGGAGACAGGTTTCAGAGTCTTCACCAGATGTTGTGACAGGTATGCTGACTATTTGCTCTTACCCTGCTTATGTGTTGATAGATCCAGGATCCACCTTGTCCTATGTTACACCATTAGTGGCTCGGAAGTTCAGTATTGTGCCAGAATTTCTTTGGCGACCTTTTTCAGTATCCACACCCGTTGGTGACTCTATTATAGCCAGAAGGTCTATCGGGGGTGTATAGTAGAGGTTGCCAGCCGTCAGACTACATCAAATTTGGTAGAGCTAGAGATGGTTGATTTTGATGCCATCATGAGTATGGATTGGTTAGCTCCATGCTATGCCAATGTTGAGTGCTGGACCAAGATGGTCCGATTCCACTTTCCAGGGGAGGCAGTACGGGAGTGGAAAGGTAGTACAGTTACACCAAAAGGTAGGTTTATTTCCTATCTTTGTCGAGAAAGTTGATAGCAAAGGGGTGTATTTACCACATTGTCAGAGTTCAGGATGTTTGGGCAGAGCCTTCGACTCTTCAGTCTGTTCCAATGGTTAATGAGTTCCCCAATGTATTCCTTGATGAGCTCCCTGGTATTCCCCCAGAAAGGGAAATTGATTTTGCAATTTATCTATTACCAGGCACTCAACCTATATCAATTCCCCCTTATCGGATGGCTCTTGCGGAACTCAGAGAACTAAAGGAGCAGTTGAAAGATTTGCTAGATAAGGGCTTTATTAGGCTGAGTACCTCACCTTGGGGTGTGGCAGTTTTGTTTGTGAGAAAGAAGGACGGCTCCCTCCGTATGTGTATAGACTATCGGCAACTGAACAAAGTCACAGTCAAGAATAAGTACCTGCTTCCCAGAATAGATGATTTATTTGATCAGTTACAAAGAGCAAGGTATTTCTCCAAGATTGACTTAAGGTCTGGATATCATCAAGTTTGGGTTTGTGAAAGAGACATTCCAAAGACTGCCTTCAAGACCAGATACGACCACTTTGAGTTCTTAGTCACGTCCTTTGGGCTGACGAATGCTCCAGCAGTGTTTATGGACCTGATGAACAGTATTTTCAGGCTATATGTGGACTTGTTCGTGATAGTGTTTATCGATGATATTCTGGTGTATTCTCGCTCAGAGGCAGACCACCAGGATCATCTGTGGACAGTGCTCCAGATTCTCAGAGAACGCCAGCTATATGCCAAGTTTTCTAAATGTGAATTTTGGCTGAATTCAGTAACCTTTTTGGGTCATATTGTGTCAGATGCTGGTATACAGGTAGATATGCAGAATATAGAGGCAGTGAAAACATGGCCTAGACCTACCACTCTGATCGAGGTACGCAGTTTCCTGGGATTAGCCGGGTATTACAGAAGGTTTGTGGAAGGATTTTCCACTTTAGCACCACCTCTGACCAAATTGACGCAGAAGGCAACAAAATTCGAGTGGACTGAGGCTTGTGAGCAGAGCTTCCAGGAATTGAAAGACAGATTGACGTCAGCACCAGTATTAGCATTACCAGAAGGAATACAGGGTTATGCAGTTTATTGTGATGCTTCAGGTGTTGGGTTAGGATGTGTGTTGATGTAGCATGGTAAAGTGATTGCTTATGCTTCCAGACAGTTGAGGAAGCATGAAAAGAACTACCCTACCCATGACCTGGAATTAGCCGCAGTAATTCATTCCTTGAAGATATGGAGACATTACTTGTATGGCATTCACGTGGATATTTTCACTAATCATAAAAGCCTACAGTATTTCTTCACCCAGAAAGAGTTGAATTTACAGCAGCGTCGCTATGATGTGAATATTTTGTATCACCCAGGGAGAGCCAATGTGGTAGCAGACGCCCTTAGCTGTAAATCTATGGGGAGTTTGGCATACTTGCAGCCCGAGCAGCAGGAATTGGCCCGAGAATTGCATCAGCTAGCTGTTTTAGCCGTTCGTATAGCAGAAACAGGGGACGTGAAGTGAAGTGAAGGAACGACAGTATGAAGACCCTATCCTGGTTCAGCTCAGAAACAAAGTTCAGCGAGGAGAGGTGACAGATTTTCAAGTAACCGAGGATGGAGTGTTGAGATATAAAGATCGCCTTTGTGTTCCAGACGTTGCAGGGTTTCGCCAGAAGATTATGGGTGAGGTACACTATGCCCGTTATTCTCTCTATCCAGGTTCGACGAAAATGTACCACGATGTAAAAGAAATCTATTGGTGGCCAGGAATGAAGAAGGGGATAGCAGAATTAGTAGCACGATGTCCCAATTGCCAATAGGTAAAAGCTAAACATCATAAACCAGGCGGACTGACCCAGGATATAGTTGTGCCTCTATGGAAAAGGGAAGCAGTTAACATGGACTTTGTAGTGGGATTACCTCACACCAGGCGTAGATATGATTCGATCTGGGTAATTCTTGATAGGTTGACAAAATTAGCTCATTTTATTCCGGTAAGGGTTTCAGCCAAAGATTACGTCGAGCTTTATATTAAAGAAATAGTCAGGTTGCATGGTGTTCCATTGTCAATTATTTTCGACAGAGGGGCATAGTTTACAGCTAGGTTTTTGCAATAGTTTCAGAGAGGCTTGGGGATGCAGGTTAACCTGAGCATCGCTTTTCATCCTCAGACAGATGGGCAGGCAGAACGTACCATTCAGACGATCAAAGATATGTTGCGAGCATGTGTGTTAGATTTTTGTGGTAGCTGGGATGAACACCTACAACTTATTGAGTTTGCCTATAATAACAGTTACCATTCAACAATTCATATGGCGCCTTATGAAGCATTGTATGGGCGGAAGTGCAGGTCTCCAGCTGGTTGGTTTGAAGTAGGAGAATCACGATTGATTGGGCCAGATATCATTCATCAGTCAGAGAAAAAAGTAGAGCTTATCAGGGAACAGTTACTGACTGCTCAGAGCCGCCAGAAATCGTATGCTGACGTGCGGTGCAGAAACGTAGAATTTAATGTAAATGACTGGGTGTTCCTGAAAGTTTCACCAATGAAAGGCGTAATGAGATTCGGCAAGAAAGGCAAGCTTAGCCCGAGGTTTGTTGGGCCTTATCAAATTCCCTGAAGAATAGGCTAGGTGGCATATGAGTTAGATCTACCTTAAGAATTAGAATCTGTCCACCCAGTTTTCCACGTATCAATGCTGAGAAAGTGCATAGGAGATCCCTCCAGAATTGTCCCAGTCCAAGATGTTCAAGTTATAGAAGAGTTATCCTATGAAGAAGTTCCAGTAGCCATACTAGACCGGCAGATCCGTAGACTAAGAACTAAAGATTTTGCTTCAGTCAAAATATTATGGCGTAACAGGAATCGAGAGGAGATGACTTGAGAAACAGAAGATGATATGAAAGTCAGATATCCTCAGTTATTCCAAACTTAGTCAGATTATGCATCCAGAGGTATGTTGTTATTGTTGTTTCATGAGTTACTTTATATTCATGTAAATGTGGAGTAGCTGACTCCATTTTATCGTGGAAAGAATACTATAGTATCATGTGGAGTACCTGTATTGGACTTTTCTGCGTTTCAATATTTTTGGATAGTTCATATTACAGAGGGGACTCTGCCGAAATTTCTGCAGAATAAATAGTGGTAAGTTAAGATTCTTGCAAGCAGAAGGTGACATTCAAGGACGTATGTTTCTAAGGAGGGAAGGATGTAACACCCAAACATTTGAGGACATCAGATTAGATTTGGATTTGATAAAATATATTTTATGCCTCCATATTTATGAAAACTTTTTCTACTATGATATATGTTAAACTTTTATTTATAATCCCTCATAATTCGAGTTCAGAATAAAAAGTTATGCGTGTTTTACAATGAGCCTATGAAAAACTAGAATAAATAACGTGACATGGGCCCCACTCCAATATAATGAGAAGACGCCAATTGGAGCATTGATACCTCCACACCTACGTGGAAGGGGAGGAATTAGGTGTAGAAAATGATTCCATTACTCATCCATTAGTAATGATCACTTATTAGTTAAATAATATAAAATCAACCTAAACTTCATATATATATAATATATATATATATAGTATCCACACATAGAATAGTATAACTTTCTATTCCATTTCTTTTAGTAGCAAGGACGTGCATGATATTACACCCCTGAGAACGACCAGGAACAGAGAGACACGAGGGTTTGAAGTAAATTTCTTTCCGATTATGCCATCAAACGTAGTCCAAACTCAAATTAACTTCGAGAACTGAAGTATAAAGCTGCAGAGAGCATTCCTATAGAGTTAGTTTCGCGAAAATCGCCCGGCGAAGCGGCGACCCGCCTAGTCAAAGTGATTGGAATTGCTCCAAACTAGTGTTAATATACTCCCAGCATTAAAGTGAGTATTTCTCCCTTCTAGAATTTCGAAAAATTATGAGTTTTCAACCATTCTTCGATAAGCCAAAGAATAGTCCGTAAGTTATATTTATAGTATGGTTTCTCTCCCGTAAAATAATGATGTAGTAAATTTTATTCCTTTGTGGATATGAATACAGTTGGGAGAAATAGCTGAATGGTAGCCGAGCTACGCTAGTTAATCAAAAAGTCGGCAGTCGAGGTATGTAAAGCCAGTTTCTTTCGGCAAGTTAGTTACCCCAGTATGGTAAACCAGTATAAATTCCAGTAGAGTATTTCATAAACAATATAATATCTCCGTTTGAATTTTAGAAAGCATGTTAGAAATATTATATCATGTTTAGCATGAAAATTAGTAAAATAGCATGAATGCCAGTAGAATATTCCGGAAATACTATATCATGTTTAAGTATGAGATCCAGTACAACATGTCAGAGATTATATTATTGTTATCAGATTCAGTATGTATTGTATGCAGTTATTACTATCAGTTGAGACTTGATTGTATTGTTTTGGGCTGGATTACCTAGCTTCCATAACCACCCCAGGGTTAATAGTTGTATCGACTCGTCTGCCAGAGGGCGAGGATACATTGCTCTACGGAGTGGCATGTCATCCGCTAAGGACGAAGATGGGATGCCAGTTTCCCCATATTTTGCCTTGGTCGGCTTCTATACGCCCCCGTCAAGCACTTGCACCCGGGGTGTTAATTTCAGGAGTCCTCCGGACTCAGCTACAGTTATAGTCAGGGGTCCAGCGGGCCCAAGTTGCATACCCAGGGGATAGGCAGGTTGCTTATAGTTACTAGGTGATGTGGTATGACCTGGGTAGGGGTAAATAGATTGTGATGATTGTACCTTCCAGCTTATGGGGGCCAGGTAAGGTTTATGTTGTGTTATGTTTTGTCATGTTATTTTAGTTATGGTTAGATAGATAGTAGGACGCCACGTTACCAGGTATGACTCCTACTCTTTTTAGAATAATTAAGGTTAGTACTAAACCCACTATTCAAGTCAGTTTCAGTCTGTCTTTCTTATTGCTTCGGTTACTATTAGTTTCATTATTTACTTTCAGTTATTTTCAGTTGTTGCTTTGCATACTTAGTACCAGTGGTACTGAAGCCCGTTTTGGGGTGCTGCATTACTTGCCTGCAGGTTCACATAGACAAGGAGCAGATCCTTCGTAGTTCCAGTTAGCGTTACAGAGCCTTCAGCTCCTTTCATCCGGAGCCTGGAAAACGTAGGTGTACTTTCTTTTTGTTTGTATAGTATGGGTAGGCTGGGGCCCTCTCCCGACCATCTTATTATTCCTAGAGTCTTGCAGATTGTGTATTTTCCCTGCGGTTAGCTGTATTGGCCGTGTGGGGCCATATTCAGTTGTTAGTTGGTGGCCTTGTCGGTCACAGATCAATTTAGTGCTCGATTTCATTTCTTAGATATAACTAGATAGCATGGTGGCCTTGTCGGCCCGCATAGGATCCCTTGTAGTTGATTGTTCTGGTTAGCTGTGTATATCCTTACAGGTGGCTATAGGCCTTGTCGGCCAAAGGCTATGCTAACATCCATTATGTAGCCCGTTGTTTTCTTGAATCCAAAGTTAGAGTGAGCCTGGCACCAGAAGTGCTTAGTCTCAGTTAGTCCAGTAGTCCAGGTCCTAGTAGGGCATGTGGTGCCAGTCATGCCTCCTAAGGTGGGGCGTGACAATCTTGGTCATGAGGATGGCAATGAAGGTGAGCAGCTGCAAGCCCCACTGGCCCTAGTAGATCCCATGCCTAAGAAGATTGCCCATGCTCAGTTTAGGGCAGCCATTCAGATGTTGGCACCAGCGTTGACTGCTTAGATCAGTCAGTGGGCAGTAGCTCATATTCCCCATAATAGGAGCACAACGGTGACTAGAATCTGGGATTTCCTCAGGATGAATACCCCTAAATTCCTTAGGTTGAGAGTGCATGAGGACCCATATGAGTTCATTGAGGATATCCAAAAGATCATCCATATTATGAGGGTGACAGGAGAAGAGTGTCCACACTTAGTCTCCTATTAGTTAAAGGGGGTCACTCATATATTGTATAGGCAGTGGAAGGATAGTCAAAGAGTCGAAGAGGTCCTATTGGTTGGGATGAGTTCCTCACTGCATTCTTAGATTGATTCTTTCCCCAGGAGATGAGAGAAATCAAGGCGGTCGAGTTTGTGAATTTGAAACAGAACAACATGATCGTCTAGGAGTATGCTCTAGAGTTCACCCAGTTGTCCAAATATGCGTCGGAGATGGAGGCTGATCATAGGGCTCGAGTGAGAAGATTTGTGAATGGAGTAGTAGATTTCTTGGTCAAGGATTACAAGACCGCCATGCTATACCAGTACATTGAATTCTCTCGATTGGTCTTGTACGCCTAGTAGATAGAGGTAATGAAGATGAGGGAGAGAGAGAGAGAGAGGCCAAGAGGGCCAGGACAAATAGCTTTAGGTTTTCCTAGAAGAGGTCTGGTGGCGGAGATCATCAGCAGTTCCACTAGGGATCATTAGCCCCAACACCGTCATCAGGCAGTGTGCCATCCAAGTTAGGCAAGATTACAGGGAATATACATCGGGCTCTCGAGGTTAGGGGAGCAAATCAGCAGAGTCCAGCATTCCAATTTGTGGTAGGTGATGTCGGAGCCACACTGGTTAGTGCTTAGCAGGTTCAAGGGCATGTTTTGGGTGCGGGAAGCCTTACCAGATGCTAAGAGATTGTCCAGTGGCCAGACAGGGCCATGGTAGAGATTGTGACCCAATTACTAGTTCAGCAGCTCCACCAACACGCTCTACTCAGCAAGGTGCATCCACTAGTGCAGGTGGTGGTCAGCATTAAAATAGTTTTTATGCCCTCTCATCGCATCAGGAACAGGAGGTCTATCCGGATGTTGTAACTGGTATGTTATGAGTATTCCATTTTGATGTGTATTAATTGTTAGATCCACACACTACCATATATTTTGTGACTCCTTACGTTGCTATTAGTTTTGGAGTTAGTATCGAAATTCTATCAAAACCCTTCTCAATCTATACTCCAGTCGGTGACTCAATCATAGCTCGACGGGTATACAGAAAGTCACCTTAGTCAATCTAGTAGAGTTAGACATGACTGATTTTCATGTTATCTTTGGTATGCATTGGTTGCATGCATGTTATGCCTTAGTAAATTGTAGAATCCGTACGATAGAGTTACGATTTCTGGGTGAACCAGTCCTAGAAGGGAAGGGCAATTCAGCTATGCCTGTAGGTCACTTCGTTTCTTACCTTAAGGCTAGAAAGATGATTTCAAAGTGTTGTGTTTACCATCTAGTTTGAGTTAAGGATGCAACATCTGAAACCTCGACTCTCCAGTCAATTCCTATAGTGTGAGTATTTGGAGGTTTTCCTAGATAATCTACCAGGATGCTCTCCCCAGCGAGAGATTGACTTTGGTATTGGCCTTTTTCCCCATACGTAGCCTATATCTATTCCTCCATATAGAATGGCTCCAGCCGAGCTAAAAGAGTTGAAAGAACAGTTGAAGGATCTTCTAGATAAGAGATTCATCAGTCCTAGCAAGTTCCCGTGGGGTGTACCAATTCTCTTTGTTTTATAGAAGGATGGGTCTCTTTGTATATGCATTGACTATCGGCAATTGAACATGGTTACAATCAAGAACAAGTATCCCCTCCCCAGAATTAATGACTTATTTTACCAACTTCAGGATGCTAAGTGCGTCTCGAAGATAGACCTCATATATGGGTATCATCACTTCAGAGTTAGGAAGAGTGACATTACCAAGACAACTTTCAGGACTCGGTATGGTCACTATGAGTTTATGGTCATGGATTTTGAACTAACAAATGCTCCAGAAGCTTTTATGGATTTGATGAACAAGGGGTTCAAGCCATATTTTGGCATGTTTGTGATTGTCTTCATAAACAACATTCTCATATACTCTCAGAGCGAGGAGGAACATGTTGCTTATTCGAGGATTTTGCTACAGACTCTCAAGGATTGCTAATTGTTTGCTAAAATTCAGCAAGTGTGAGTTTTGGTTGGACTCAGTAGCATTTTTAGGCCACCTAGTGTCAAGTGAGGGTGTGCAGGTGGACTCTCTAAAGATAGAAGCTATGAAGAATTGGCCTAGACCAATAAATCCTTTAGATATTAGGAGTTTCTTGGGTTTAGCTGGCTATTATAGGAGGTTTGTTGAAGGATTCTCATCCATTGCAGCACTGTTGACTAAGTTGGCCTCGAAGAAAGTTAAATTTCAGTAGCCGGATGCCTGTGAGAAGAGTTTTCAAGAGTTAAAGAATCGACTCACTTTAGCCCCAGTGTTGACCCTATATGAGGGTACAGATGGATTTTTTGTGTATTGTGATGCCTCTATGGTTGATCTTGGGTGTGTGTTGATGCAGCATAGTAAGGTCATTGTGAATGCCTCTAGACAACTTCAGCCTCGTGAGAAGAATTACACAACGCATGACTTGGAATTGGTACCGCTGGTATTCACATTAAATATTTGGAGGCACTATTTGTATGGGGTCTATGTGGATGTGTTTAGGAACCACAAGAGCCTACAGTATGTGTTCACTCAGAAGGATTTCAATTTGCAACAAAGGAGATAGTTAGAGCTTCTCAAGGACTATGACATGAATGTCCTTTATCATCCAGGAAAGGCCAATGTATTGGTGGAATCCCTTAATAGGCTATCCATGGAGTGTATTTCTCAGGTGGAAGATGAAAGGAAAGAGTTGGTGAAGGATGTGCATCGGCTTGCATGATTAGGGATTTGCCTTGTTGATGTGACGGATGGTGGTATCATTGTCTAGAATGGTTCAATATCTTCTTTGGTGACTGAGGTCAAGGATAGAAAAGATGCGAATGGCATGAAGTCTATGATGGAATGGCATGATCTACGGGAAGTCTATGATTGAATGGCACGAAGAAGGACATAGTGAAGTTTGTGGCTAAGTATCCGAATTGTCAGCAAGTGAAAGTGGAGCATCAAAGACCCATAGGTGTGATACAAGACATCTATCACCACTTGGAAGTGAGAAGAGATCAATATGGATTTCATCATAGGGTTATCTCGCACACGTCGATAGTATGACTCTATTTGGGTGGTTGTAGACAGATTGATGAAAGAAGCCCATTTTCTACTGGTTAAAACTACTGACTCAGTGGAGGATTATGCTAAATTTTACATTCAGGTGTTTTTTTGGTTTCATGGAGTTCCCTTGTCCATCATTTCAGACAGAGAAACTCAGTTCAATTCGTAGTTTTGGAGATCATTTCACAAGAGATTTGGTACTCATGTCAAGCTTAGCATAGTTTTTCACCAATATACAGATGGTTAGGCTAAGAAGACCATTCAAGCTCTCGAGGATATGTTAAGAGCATGTGTGATTGACTTCAATGGTAGTTGGGATAATCATTTGCCTCTTATCGAGTTTGCTTAGAACAATAGTTACCACTCTAGCATCCAGATGGCTCTGTTTGAGGCTCTTTATGGATGGATATGTAGATCGCCTATTGGTTAGTTTGAGGTAGGTGAGGCTATATTGATAGGGTTAGATTTAGTTCGTGAGGCTATGGAGAATGTTTAGCTTATAAGGGAAAGGCTGAAAATAGCTCAGAGTCGTCAAAAGTCATATGCGGATGTTAGGCAGAGAAAACTCGAGTTTGAAGTTGATTAGGTGTTCTTGAAGGTATCTCCCATGAAAAGAGTGATGAGGTTCAAAAAGAAAGGGAATCTTAGTCCCCGATATGTTGACCCATACAGGATTATGAAACATATTGGGAAGGTGGCTAATGAGTTGGAGCTACCAACGGAGTTGGCTTCTGTATATCCAATTTTTCAAGTACATTGTCAAAGAAGTGCATTGGTGACCCGACTTTGGTTGTCCCGATGGAGAGCATAGGTGTGAAGGACAATCTCACCTATGAGGAGGTACCGATTGAGATCCTTGATCATCAAGCTTGGAAGTTAAGGAACAAATAAGTAGCTTCGGTGAAAGTCTTGCGGAGAAATCAACTTGCTGAAGAAGCTACATGGGAAGCCGAAGCAGAGATGATGGCTAAATACCTGCACCTTTTCCTGCCAACTCAATTTCAGCAGTGGTGTCAGTTTCCTCCTTAGTACTCTATTCAGTTTCATGTTTACTTCATGTCTCTCAGTTCCTTTCATGTCAGTACATGTATGTGTGATTCTTGAATTCAGTTCAGTCATGTATATCAGTCCAGAGTCAGTCACTCCATCAGTTTTTAGCTTCAAATGTTCAATATTTGAGATTTTAGTTCCTTTCTCAGCTTTTCATTATGTTTACCCCACATTTGAGGACGAATGTTCCCAAGGGCGAGATATTGTTATACCCCGAAGGTTCTTAAGACTAGAACTGAGATTTGGTATATGTTCAACAAAAAAAATTGGAAAATTTTCCTCAGAACGACTCAACCTATGAGTCGTAGTTAGTATTACAGGTCGTAGGAAGAGCCGTGGACCAGATCAGAGATTTTATTCCCCAGACCACGAGTCCCCACTATGAGTCATAGTATGTGGGTACGACCCATGATCAAGAGCCATAGCAAGTCTTTGGAGTTATCTAGTAATTGATTGTATGGGTGATGGTATGACTCGTAGGATGGTGTTACGGATCGTAATATGATTTGTGAAAATATTTAGAGGAATAGAGGTTTTGGACTTGGTTGGCATGGGAAGATACCACGAGTCTTAGGAGGATTGTATGAATCGTGGAATGATTTGTGATAGCTGACAAAATAGTTTTTCTGCAGATTCATTAAGGGTATTTTTGTAAATTCTAAGCTCTTAAGTCCTAAACTACGACATTTTAAGCCCTGAAATAAGTGTAGTAAAGTATTTTAACCTATTCTATTTCATTCAACCTCCATGCATGCAAGTTTAGAGTTTTTCCATTGAAGATCAATCCTAGAATCCTCCAATTCCCCTCCAAATCTCTTGGGCTTTCAAAGTCAAGTTAAGAATCAGTTTACCTAGGTATATAGGGCCATGATGAGAGTTTCCTTTCACTCTCATACCCAAATTTCTCCTTAAATTCATGAATTCAAATGTATGATCCTGTGGGGTTTTAATCCAAATTTATAAAATTCTCTATGATTCATTTATGGGTCAATTCCCTTCATGTTTCAAATCATGTTTTAAGATTCATGGGAAAATTTTATGTACTAATTGATTAGAAATTTATGTTTTCAAATTTTAGAAGATTATGTCCAATTATATTAGTTCATGAAAAAGTTAGTCTATGATTGATGATTTCAAGTATGATGAAGTATCGAGCATGTAAGTATGTTTACAAATTACCCATACATGAATCTATGATTTTGAATTGTGAAGTCTATTTCAAGTATGCATGATCTATAGATTATGGGTAATCCCACTCAGATTTAGCATGCTTTCATGATTCAGTTTAGTTCTATAAATTAGCTTACCATATGGTCTTGGGGTCTATACTCCCATTTTCAGCTTATAGTATGTTTGGAGCCAGGACTCCCCGCATTCAGATTTAAGACTATGCATGTAATTTCATTATCAGCTTCCTTGAAAAATGATAATTTCAGATTTGTTAAAAAATGATGGAGACAACCTTGCATGTTTTTGGGAGCAGTGTCTGGCACCAAGTAGGCTAGGAGTTCATGAAAACCCTGGGTCTTAGAACTACGTGCCAACTTAGAATTCCACATTTTACTTTGGGACCTCGCTTGTGAGCTTCCCCTGTCCAAATGGGCCTTCAGCTTGATATCTATATCATGGTAGTGCCCTTAGCCCTGGCAAAGCTTTGGACGGCTCTGCCCACTTGACTGTAATATTTGGGATCACGTAAGCTCTAATTGTGATAGTGTCAATTATATGAAGACTCTCCCATTGTTCCTCATGATCTCAGTTATGCATGTTTATCAGTTATGATATTATATTTTCAGCAGGTTTGCCCCAATGATTAGGTTATTAGTTTTTACATATGAACCTCAGTTTCAAATTTGGGTTATTCAATTTAGTTATGAGATTCAATTTATCTTTATTCATGTTTTTAGATGTTAGCATGCAGATCTTACTCTAAGAATCTTATGATGTTATGAATTATGATGTATATGATTTCAGTTTATACTTACTCAGCCTGTTTTACTTACTTTGCATACTCAGTACATTCCAAGTACTAACCGCATACTCTATACTATATCGTTTCATGATATAGGTCCTAGCGATTAGACTCAAACGCACCATTAGTTCTGCTCTCATTCCAACTCAGGCCCTGCCTTGGTAAGTCATCATCCTTCAAGGATATCTATCTTTTAGTAATGTTATGTCAGTTGGTTTCAGACTTAGAGATAGCTGGGGGCTTGTCCTAGCATATTCAAACTTAGATATAGCTGGGGGCTTGTCCCAGCATCTCATCAGTTAGTAGAGGCTTTTCAGACATAGATTTGTGTATTCAACTTTAGATTCAGTGTTAAGATACTACTGTTGGCTAGACGTGTAGTTCAGAATTCCTCTATTTCAGAATTTAGTTATCAATTTTGCTCATATTGATATTTAGTTATCATATTCATGCCATTAGTTGACGTGGAGTAATTTATGATTCTATATCCTATGTCTCGGTCTAGGCCTATGTTCGATTCGTGAAAGAACTGTAACCCTTAGGCCATTTGGGCCACTTGTCATAGTCAACTATACATAGAAGTGGACCAACCAGATCTCAACAAACATGATAAGATAGAAAGTCAGAAAGGCCACAAAAACATCTAGAAAGAACTACGGAAGGCCAACTAGGCCACAAAACACCCTGGAACTGAACAACTGTACAACCAGTCCACAAAAGCCTCTGAAAGGTTAAAACCATACTAAATGCATGGGCCAGGGCCAGGGCCCCGACCTATCCATATTTACAATAAAACTCAAAATGACCAAACCAACCATAGGCTTCTAAGAGCGGGGAGCATACCAACTCTACGCTGGAACTAAGTTCCATCTGAATCGGTTGATTTGAGCTCCTACCTGCACCTGCAGCACGATTGCAGGGTCCCCAGGTTAAGGGATTTCAATAAAAAAAAATACATTGGTACGTAAGATTGAAAGTTGTAAATAAAGTAATGCCAAAGATAAGCTAAACCAGAGAAGGGAATAGTTACAAACTGATACTCTGGAACCTGTCAACATAAACACTGAAAAATAATAGTTGAACATAAATCAAAAGACAGGTTAGAGAGATAATCTGTAACTCTGTAACTGAATACCCTATTTCCAGACTTTGTGCATGAACATAACATAACAGACTCATATGCCAACACTTCCGATACTAGGACTGGAGTTTATGAGAATTGACTCGGTGGCTACTTGATACTTGGACCATGATTTAAGTATGACTGCTTGATACTTGGACCAGGACTTTAAGAGTTGCCTGATACTTGGACCAAGGTTTTCATATATATATTTCTTTGCATATTCAGCCATGTGATACTCAAACCAGTGAGGGCGTGCGACATCGCTCCCACGACATTGCACAATCATCCATATGATACTCGGACCAGAGAGGGCGTGTGGTAATCAATGAAAATCATGCAAATAATAAAATTGATATTGAGACTAGCAGCCGAATAATGCAATATATCTGACTCAACTAACAGGTCCAACTGGGAGGACGAACTGAACAATGCAAGTAACTAACTCAATGATGCAAAGTAACTAACTCAGAAACTAAATGAAGGGGATATAACATATAACTTGACTTAAAAGCTTAACATGAACATGAGACTTGAGGAACATGATACTGGACCTTGCTTACGGGTTCATGGAATCAACTTTGGAATATTTGGACTCCACATGAGTACTTGGAATAAAATTAGAAAGCTTTGACTCAACTTGAACTCAACTAGAAGTACTCAGACTCAATTATGGATACTTAGCGTCAGCGTTCGCTACTTTAGCACCCGGTAACTTGATAGATTTCTAAAAGCTTAAGGAATAGGAGTTATGGAATTCCTTTGAAGACTTAAGAAATATAAAACATATATAAATCAATATAGGTAACCATATCAAGGAATTTCTTGTTTGGTACCCTCTCTTACCCTTACTAATCTTGACATTCGTTCTTAGCGTACGTGATTGTTACGTCGCCGTATTAGGTTCAATTTTTAATTTCATAAGGTGAACAGAACCTCATACATGATCAATATAACATAATTTAAGGGACCATCTAACAATGCCCACACTAAGGGGTCTCCAACTCGATGTACAACTACGACAACAATCAACACAATATCACACTTTAGATGCTTCACTTGGGCTAGACATAATCTCAACATTTAACTTCAATCAAATCTGAAACTTTAAAGAATAAATGTAGATTATATACTTCCTCAAGGCAAGTAAAAAGTTTTCTATCTCTTTCAACTCACCACGCATGAATCGTGCTTGAAATTACAACTGACGGAATGCCTTACATAACTTTTTCCGACAAGATTTCTTTAGTCGCTTCTTTCCTTCAACAACTAGAGCTTATCCCCATATATTAATTGATTTTATAACCAAGTTAAAAGGTTTTTTAAATCCAAAACATCACACCAACAGAAGCCACAACAACAACACACAAGGCAACATTTTAGCATAATACTGCAACTTGTTCTACACATTTTAAGGAAAGAATGGAAGTAGGAAATTACCTAACTTCCTTTGTAACCAACACCCAACAACATAGGGTATATTTCCAATAACAAACAGCTACAACAACCTTCAAAAACGAGCAGTAACCTTCAGCAAAATGGCACCACAAATGGCAGCCAAACTTGGCGCCCAACCTCTAGTTTCAAGTTAGGATTCTTGCAAGTTTGAATACTAAAAATACTTACCTTTTGCTGGGGTTATTCTTGGTTAAAATAGGAGTATTTGAATTCAACTTATTGTCCAAAAACTCGGAACCCTTTCTGTCCAAGACGCAGCAAAACCATAACATAGTATACAAACATAAAATAATCACCAAATATTTTTCGGGATGTAACATTCTCCCCCCTTAGGAACATTCTTCCCTGAATGGAAATAATTTCGCTTAATATGCTTCAAAATAGATACTCAGTAACTTAGGTATCAAGCACATACCTTAATATCACATTGACATCGTGAATAGGTGAGGAGGATATTGCTTCTTCAATTCCTCCTCAGTCTCCCAAGTTATTCCTCAACATTATTACTTTTCCAGAATACCTTGACTGAGGCAACTTCCTTAGTTCTGAGCTTCCTGACTTGCCAATCAAGGATGGAAACTGGGACCATTGTGTTGGTCATCTCCACAGAAATCTGGACATCATTAGTAGGAATAATAAGGATTGGGTGTCACGACTCGAACATAGGTCCAGATCGAGATACGGGACAAAGAACCCTAGAAGCCTCTAAGTCAATCCATGGCATAAATATAATATCTAAAAATCAACATAGTCAAGCGGAAGTCTATCATATATATAATAAAGAGAAAGTCTGGAAATATCACAACATCTGAATACATAACGCAAGGCCTAATACTGAATACATACTATGTCTGAAAAGCCTCTACTACTGATGAGTTGATGGGAAAGACCTCAACTAACTCACTATAGTCTAAGACTGAAAGTACTAAATACAACTAGAAAGAAAGGCCCTCGAAAGATGAGGACTCACCAACTCTGGCTGAAAAGTGCTAATATTGCATATTTGACTAGCGACGAGATTGAGGCTGAATATCCGAGCCTGTATCATGAAACATACAACATAGAGTACGAGGTTAGTACATGTAATGTATCAAGTATATAAGGTAACTAAAACTGCTAAGTAACTAAAATCATAAATCAAGCATATCATAAAACATAATCAAGATAAGATTCGGAGAGTAAGACTTGCATGCAATTTTCTGAAATCATGATCTGAACATAACCGAATATCATAACTGAAATCGAATGACCCAAAGCTGAAAACTGATAACCATAGGTAAAACTGAACATTGAGTAAAACCTGCTGAAAATATAATAAAATGACTGATGAACATGCATAACTAAAATCATGAGGAACAATGGGAGACTCATCATATGAATGATATTACCATGATAGAGCTTACATAGTCCCGACTATCACATTCAAGTGGGCAGAGCCATCCAAATCTTTGATAGGGCTAAGGATGCTACCATGATATCGATACCAAGCTGAAGGACCCTTGGGGGCAGGGGAAGCTCAGAAGGGAGGTCCCGAATAATCTGCACATACCTACATTGACGCGTAGTTCAGAGGCATAGGGTTGAATGACCCTTATCCTACTCAGTGCTAGAAACTACTCCCAAAAATATGCATATGCTCTCTATCATTTTTCAACGAAGCTGAACCACCTTCTAGTGATGAAGCTGACTCATAACATGCATGCATAATTCTGAGATCATAACATGTGGAGCCTTGCACTCAAACCATACCACAAGCTGAAAATAATAGGAGTCTAGACTCCAAAATCCATGTGGTAAGCTAATAACATGGAATTTAGATAAATCATTAAACATACTTGGTAATGGCTTGCCCAATACATAAACATGCTTGATATAGACTTGATCATTTGTAAACATGAACATAGACATGGGTAATTTGAAATCATACTTTCTTTATATACATCTCATCATGCTTGAATACATATATCATAGATCTCAACTTTCACAAACTTTCATGGATGGGCATCATAATTTATACGTCAGGCCCCACCTTGGGAGGCATGACTGGCACCTGGTGCCCTACTAAGACCTAGACTGCTGGATTGCTGAGCCTAGGCACTTCTGGTGCCAGGCTAGCTCTAACTCTGGGTTCAAGAAAATGATGGGCTATATAACGGCTGTAAATACAACCTCCGACCGACTAGAACAACAGCTAACTAGAACAACAGTAGTATAAAGGAACCTATGCGGGCCGACAAGGCCACCATGCTGTCTAGTTATTTCTGAATTCGAGAAAACAAGTGCTAACTGCTACGTCACCGACAAGGTCACCACTACCAACTGAAAGAGGCCCCACATGACCATTATAAAAAAAATAAAACATACACATGACCTCACACAACTGGTATAGCTAACCACAGGGAATATACAATATGCAAGCCTCTAAGAATATTGATAATATGGTCGGGACAGGGCCCCGGCCTACCCATACTGTACAATAAAAGAAAAGAAATAGACATCTAGCTGTCTAGCTCCGGGTGACAGGAGCTGATGACTCTGTGGGATAGCTAGAATTACGAGGGATCGGCTCCTTATCTATAAGTACCTACAGGCAAGTAATGTAGCGCCCCAAAACGGGCGTCAGTACCACTAATACCGAGTATGCAAAGCAAGACTAAACATAACTGAAGATAAACAATAAACTGGTAGTTACTTAAATGACAGAGGATAGCTAACACTATCTAGAATAGCAGAATCTGTACCGAGCTTAACTGTACTGGAAAGAAGATAAGAATCATACCCGTCGATGCGGCGTCCTGCTATTTATCAACTTAATAAGTAATATATATATATATATAGCATACAAGAACCTATACCAGGCCCCATAAGACGAAAGGTGCCAATCAACATGCAGTCTATATACCCCTACCTGGGTCAAACCATCCAAAAATAAATTCACTCCACTCACCTAACAACTATGAGCACCCCGCCGGCCCCTTGGATATGCATCTTGGGCTCTCTAGGCCCCTAACTATAACTGTATCTGAGTCCGGAGGACTCTTGTAACTGTAATCTGAGATCTGTATCTGTAATCTGTAATCTGTGTCCTGGGCGCAAGCGCTAGACAGAGTATGCTATATTGCTGATCAGCCTGCTATGGGGAATGCTGCATCCCATCTTCGTCCTACTGCGGACGACATGCCACTCCTTGGAGTGACGTATCCACACCCTCTGGCGGGTGATTCGACACAGCTATTAACCTTGGGCGGCAAGGAAGCTCTAAGGGTACCCACATATCACAAACAAGTCTCAACAAGCAGCAGTAATCACATATAACATGTATATTAAATCTGAAAATACTATCCATGTTCTGATATTCTATTCTGATTCTTTGACTGGATCAAACTGAATCTGGTACTGAGTCTGAAATGATTTCTCGCTGTTTAATACTGATTTACTGACTTTTATTCTGAATATGACATAATAACGCAAACATACTTAATACTCGGCTTCTGGAACTTCCTTCTAGAACTTGTTTGGTGTATATATAAAATGAAATGAAGGATGTGGATTGTAGGAGAGGATGTAGCTTTTCTTTGAATGAACTGAAGTTTTATCCCTTATCTTACCTACCTGGAATGTTAAATCCTAGTTAGCCCCATTGAGCCTTAAGCCTATTCGTTCATAGCTATAACATAAGCTTAATCCTTTTCTTTCATTAGCCATGAATTTGATCCAAAACTCCTAAGCGCTTAAGTGAAAAATTCCAAAGAGTGAAGGAGTGAGAAGCGTGAAACAGAAGGAAAAGTGGAAGTTGTGAAAGTTGAGAAAAGGACAAAGGTGCACTTGTTTGAAAATGATTGATTATTAGTAGAGAGTATGAAAGTAAATGAAAAATTTGCTTAAATACGCTTTACTAGTAAGCTGATAGTGCTTAAAGAAATGGGAACAAAGAGAGAAAATTCAAGAGTAAGAAGAATTAAGAAGTATAGAGGAGATGTATTTTGTGAAGGTGGACGTATTAAAAGCGCTTGGGGGAAGATAGTCACTATTACTGGCCAGAACAGTACCTACCCGTCCCTTAGCCTACATTACAACCCATTAAGTCCTACTTGATCTTACTATCATGCATCCTTAAATTAGTGGAATAAACACTAAGGGAAAGCTTATGGTTCACTACATTAGGCATGTGAATTCTTTGAGAGAGTGAGCGTAATTTTATTCATACACCCATACCTTTTGTGAGTTGAAATTCTTTTGAAGTAAAAATGGGGTAACTCTCTTGTGTTGTGAGGGCACATGTTTAATGAGATATAACATTCATGTGGATTTCTTGATCGGTTGATTTGCATGAGTTCGCTAAGATTGAGAGACGATTCTTGAGGTTATGAAGTCTTAACATAGTTGTAATTCATCTTAATGATGAAATCATGCATGCCTTATTTTTAACTTGCTATCTTAAATAATCTTTATAGCCATAGCTTGAAGTGTCGTGCTAAATTAGCTATGCGTGAGTCTTCAATTACATGAGATGTGAAAGGGTTGTTCGAGGACGAACAAGGCTTAAGTGTGGGGTAGGTGATCTTGGGCATAATTGCATGCCCAAGTGATACTTTATTTCTTAATTTTGACTTGTTTATCTACTTTTATGTGTATATTCTCATGTGGTCTTTATGTAAATGTGGATTTATACTAACCAACATGATTAGTTATTATTTTTGCAGTTAGAATGAGTTTTGGGAACTAATTTACAAGTTGGTGAAGTGGAGGAATGGGCTCGGAAGCAAAACTAGGAAGTTGGCAAGAAAATGCTTAAAAAACTGATGCTCCGTGACAGAGCCGTGTCACGCCACCACCGCGGAGGCATTCTGCCTAGAGTGGGATTTGGGTGGAATTCCAGTGAAGGTGCGCGATGGCACTGTGTCACGGAGCCCATGCTCTGCGTTCACTTCAGTGACACGGTGGGAGGATTTAGCTTCTCACCTGGATTCCAGTAAAGGTGCGCGTTACCTCCGTGGCACGGAGCTGAGGCTCCACGATACCCTCCGTGACACGCTGAAGAAAATTATCCGGCACCCCAAGTTCCAGTGAAGGTCTACGTCAAGGCCGTGGCACGGAGCAGGTGCTCCGCCATCCCCTCCGTGCCACATTGCCACTTTATTCCGGAAAATTTTCTTCTTGTATAAATAGCACACTTAGGTTTTATTTTAATATCTGACATTTCAAGCTAAGAACGTGGGTATCAGGCAGTTGAGCTAAAGAAGTTCTTGGGTTAATTTTCTTTCTTTTTCTCTTCAATTTCAATTGCTTGTCTGATTTCTACTTGTTTGAAGATGTTTAATCATCAAACGAGTGGCTAATTCACCTTTGGCTGAGGTTGAGGTTGATTGTAGTAATATGTAATTTATGTTATTTTAGTTTTTATCTTCTCTACAAAGGTTGTTCTACTAATTCTTGTTTCCACTACATTAATGCTTAGCCATTGTTAATGTAAATCCTAGAATTCCAGTTTTAATTCAGAAAGGCAGATGAATTGGATAGATGTGAATTGGTAGGATATGTTCTTGTCTTGGTTGTGAAATTAAGAGAATATTCACATTCAAAATAGAAATATATGTGTAATGTCATATTTGGTCATCTATGGAATTTGTTGTGTATTGATAGAATATGAAGTGTTTGCATCACAGAAATGTGTAATGTGAGTCTCATGATTCTTTAATTAGAGAGGAATTCGAAAGACCCAATCCATTGGTTAATAATTCCTGACCAACAACCGAAGAGAATTGTTGACTGAAATTCAATCAGTAAATTACATATTTGCATGTTTTGCCTTAACCTTAGCTTGTTTGTATTATTGTTCAGAATATAATTTACAATCTATTTACTTAAAGTTACATTAACTAATATTCTGGAAAAATCACTATTTGTTCTGTTTGTCTACTTGTATAAAATTGCGTATACGAAACACTTGAAGAAAAATTATTGATACATTACAGTCCTGTGGGTTCGATACCTGGCTTGAAATAAAGCCACTTTATTACTTGTATGATCACGTGCACTTGCGTGTAGTTGGGAGTGAACACTAAGCCTATTCACTTCCATGCATGCAAATCTAGAATCTCGTAAGGGTGATCAAGCCTACATTCCTCAAGTTCTTCACCAAATTTCCATTTGGGCAATCAAGGGAGTTGTGAAATGAGATTTATACAGGTATGTAAGGCTATGAATGGGTCCATCCACACCCATGCCCAATCCCTCTTCAATTCATGAAATTCTAGTTATAAATCTATGGGGTTTTAACCCAACATGTGAATTTCCTAAGTATCAACCATGGGTGTGATTTAAGCATGTTTCTAATGTTTAATTATGATTAGCGGGCATATTTTACAATGTTTTCAATTATAAATTATGTTTTTAACTTTTATAATGTTAGACCCCGTAAATTCTTGACATTTTGATGGCGTATTTGCATGTTGGTTAAGAGTTTTAGAATGCCATGCTAGGAAAAGGCCCGGGGGGAAGACCGGACAAGCGCCAAGTCGGAGCATCGCAAGGAAAATGCGACTTATAAATCGCATTTGACAAATGCGACTTAAAGAGGAAGTCGGGCAAAGCCCCTCTGCGACAGGCAGCGTGTCACGGAGGAAGCCCCTCCACGATGGCCAACGTGCCATGGAGGGGGGTGTCCAGGCCCAACTATATAAAGCTCCACTTCATTTTAAAATTCATTTTCACACAATTTAATTTCCAGAACTCGACATGAACAGGGGAGAACGAGGTTTCAACATAAAATTCTTTCCATTTACGCCATTAAACGCGGTCTAAACTCGAATTAATCTAGGGTAGTGAAGTATTAAGCTGCCGGGAGCATTCGTGCGGAGTTAGTTTCGTGAAATTCGGTCGGCGAATCGTTGTCCTATCGAGCTAAAGTAAGTGGAATTGCTCCAAATTAGTTTCAATATACTCCTAGTCCTAAAATGAGTATTTCTCCCTTCTGGACTTCCGAGAAATAACGAGTTTTCGACCGTTTTTCGATAAGTCAAAGTTTGTGCTATATATATATTCAAAATAGTATTTGTTTTCCAGAATATTGATGAATTTAATTCTAATTCCTATGAATATGAATACAGTTGGGAGAAATAGCCTAATATTGGCCTAGTTACGCCGGTTAGCCGGAAAGCCGACAACTGAGGTATGTAAAGCTAGTTTCTTCAGCAAGTTAGTAATTCCAATGTAGTAAAATAGACAAAATTCCAGAAGGAAGTTCCAGAAGCCGAGTATTAAGTATGTTTGCGTTATTATATCATATTCAGAATAAAAGTCAGTAAATCAGTATTAAACAGCGAGATATCATTTCAGATTCAGTACCAGATTCAGTTTGATCCAGCCAAAGAATCAGAATAGAATATCAGAACATAGATAGTATTTTCAGATTTAATATACATGTTATATGTGATTACTGCTGCTTGTTGAGACTTGTTTGTGATATGTGGGCACCCTTAGAGCTTCCTTGCCGCCCTAGGGTTATAGCTGTGTCGACTCACCCGCCAGAGGGTGTGGATACGTCACTCCAAGGAGTGGCATGTCGTCCGCGGTAGGACGAAGATGGGATGCAACATTCCCCATAGCAGGCTGATCAGCATTATAGCATACCCTGGCTAGCGCTTGCGCCCAGGGCACAGATTACAAATTACAGATACAAATCTCAGATTACAGTTACAGGAGTCTTCCGGACTCAGATACAGTTATAGTCAGGAGCCCAGAGAGCCCAAGCTGCATATATATATATATTTATATATATATATATATATATGTTACTTATTAAGTTGATAAATAGCAGGATGCTGCATCAACAGGTATGATTCTTATCTTCTTTCCAGTACAATTAAGCTCGGTACAGATTCTGCAATTCTAGATTGTGTTAGCTATCCTCTGTCATTTCAGTAACTACCAGTTTATTTTTATCTTCAGTTATGTTCAGTGTTGCTTTGCATACTTGGTACCAGTGGTACTGATGCCCATTTGGGAGCGCTGCAGTACTTGCCTGAATGTACTCATAGACGAGGAGCCGATCCCTCATAATTCTAGCCAGCCCACAGAGTCATCAATTCCTATCACCCTGAGCTAGACAGCTAGAGGTTTATTTCTTTTCTTTTGTTATACAGTATGGTTAGGTCGGGGCCCTGTCCCGACCATATTATCAATATTCTTAGAGGCTTGCAGATTTTATATTCCCTATGGTTAGCTATACCGGTCGTGTGAGGTCGTGTGTCTGTTTTAGTTTGTTTATAATGGTCGTGTGGGGCCTCTTTCAGTTGGTAGTGGTGACCTTGTCGGTGACATAGCAGTTAGCACTTGTTTTCTCGAATTCAGAAATAACTAGACAACTTGGCGGCCTTGTCGGCCCGTATAGGTTCCTTTATACTACTATTGTTCTGGTTAGCTGTCGTTGTGTTACAAGTGGCTATAGGCCTAGACCGCCGGAGGCTGTATTTATAGTCGTTATATAGCCCAATATTTTCTTGAACCCAGAGTTAGAGCCAGCCTAGTAGCAGAAGTGCCTAGGCTCAGCAGTCCAGTACTCTAGGTCTTAGTAGGGCACAAGGTGCCAGTCATGTCTCCCAAGGTGGGGCGTGACAAACTTGGTATCAGAGCAGGTCGTGTCCCAGGGAGTCTACAAGCCGTGCTAAGTAGATTCTTGTCTATGGATGTGTTGTGCACCATATACCATAGGCAGGAGGCTGCAA
Organism: Datura wrightii; assembly: GCA_035772735.1. NCBI lineage: Eukaryota > Viridiplantae > Streptophyta > Magnoliopsida > Solanales > Solanaceae > Datura > Datura wrightii. The sequence goes on along the minus strand of JASDFA010000001.1, from coordinate 177,003,003 downwards.
GGCATAATAGGATGGTTACTCATTGTTCATGTTCAGTCGTGCCATAGAGAAGTGCAGTATAGGTTTAAATCCCTAAAACTTATCATACACTTTGTTTACAGATAAAATGGAAGACTAGCGACGTCCTGCCACAGGTAGAAGACTGGATGCCACAACAGGAGAAGGCACCAGCAAGATGCCTCAGCTTCATCTAGAATTAGCCCGATCTGAGGGCAATACAGAGGCATCATCACGACCTTCTCAGCAATCCCCACCTCACCAGGGGCCACTCGGAACGATACCGCCTCCGACAGTTCCTGTAGCCACACCATCCGACCAGGAAATTCGAAGTGCAGTAGTTATGTTGGCACAAATGATGGCTACTCAGCGCCAGCTAGTGCCCGCCGTAACAGCAGAGTCATCAAATGGGTCTGGTAGTTCGAGGGTCGGAGAATTCTTGGTACTAGGTCCCCCGCAGTTAACAGGGTCGGATCGGTCAGAGGACACCCAGGATTTCCTGGACCACATGCAGAGAATCTTTCAGGTCATGCATGTGACGTCTACAGAATCAGTTGAGTTAGCAGTATTTCGGCCGTGGGATATTGTTGTGCTGTGGTATGAAAGTTAGGAAAGGTCTCGAGGGAGAGATGTTGCCCCTCCGACCTGGTAAAGCTTTTCAGAGGCCTTCCTGGACCATTATTTGCCATGGGAAATTTGACAGGCCTGGATGGATCAGTTTTTGAACTTGGAGCAGGGGGCAAGGAGTGTACGGGAATACGCCCTGTAGTTTGATTCCTTGGCCCGCTATGCTCCAGCTTTTGTGAACACCATGCCATCTAGAGTCCACCAATTTATTATGGGTCTGAATCCAGAATATATTGAGGCATGCATGACAACTACACTGCGGGAACATATGGACATTGCTCGAGTGCAGGCCTTTTCCCAGACTATTGAGGGCCTTAGACAGCGGCAACAGCATAGCAGACGAATGAATCAGGAGTAGCGCCACAGGGATACATCAGATGAAATACAAAAGGAGATTCAGAGAGGACCCAGGCCCCAGTTGTCAAACAGGCAACCTAGACCCCCACCTCCATCACAGCAGCAGAGGAGTAGACTCATTCGCCGAGGACAGTCAGAGTCTGGCGACAGTTCTCGAATAGTAGATTCACCTCAGCATATGAGGGCAGAGCAGAGAACGTACACACCCCCACCTTGCCCTATTTGCAGTCGACCCCACACTGGAGCGTGCAGATATGGCTCCACAGGGTGTTATATATGTGGGCAGGTGGGTCACATGATGAGAGACTGTCCAGCTAGGGGTCAGGGTAGTCGAGATAATCAGGATAGGGCGTCAGCAGGGCCGCGAGCTCCAACAGCCTCAGCAGGGCGTAGGCCCTCAGTCCCAGCAAGGAGAGGCCGAGGTAGATCAGGGGCCTCTAGTTCAGCTACGGGCCCAAGCCGTACCTATGCATTACCAGGGAGGCAGGATTCAGAGGCATCTCCAAATGTGGTAACAGGTATGATGACTATTTTCTCACACCCTGCTTATGTACTGATTGATCCAGGATCTACTATGTCCTACATTACCCCATTTGTGGCTCGAAAGTTTAGTGTTGCACTAGAGTTTCTTCAGCAACCCTTTTCAATATCCACACCTGTCGGTGACTCCATTATAGCCAGAAGGGTTTATCGAGGGTGTATAGTAGAGGTTGCTGATTATCAGACTATAGTAGATCTGGTAGAGTTAGAGATGATTGATTTTGATACCATTATAGGTATGGATTGGTTAGTGTCGTGCTATGCCAATGTAGAATGTTGGACCAAGACGGTCCGATTCCACTTCCCAGGGGAGGCAGTACGAGAGTGGAAGGGCAGTACAGCTATGCCAAAAGGTAGGTTTATTTCCTATCTTCAGGCGAGGAAGTTGATAGCTAAGGGGTGCATTTACCACCTAGTCAGAGTCCAGGATGTTCGGGTAGAACCTCCGATTCTCCAGTCTGTTCCAGTGGTTAATGAATTCCCTAACGTATTTCCAAATCAGCTACCTAGCATTCCCACAGAAAGAGAAATAGATTTTTTAATTGATTTGCTACCAGGCACTCAACCCATATCAATTCCTCCGTATCGTATGGCTCCTGCTGAACTCAGAGAATTAAAGGAGTGTCACGCCCCGCCTTGGGGGGTATGACTGGCACCTGGTACCCTAGTAGGACCTAGACTGCTAACTGGTGAGCCTAAGCACATCCGGTGCCTGGCTAGCTCTAATCTCAGATTTCTGGAATCAACGAGCTATATAACGGCTGTAATCACAGCCTCCGACCGAATGGGCCTATAGCCACCTGTATAAAACTTCAGCTAACCTGAAACATACTTACAAAGGGAAACCTATGCGGGCCGACCACGCCACCATGCTGTCTAGTTACCTATAACTTAACAATAGAATTCTGAATAACTACGTGACCGGCAAAGTTACCACTACTATCAGACTATGGCCCCACACGGCCAACATAATCAACCAAACACATATATACATGCACGGCCCCACACGACCGGATCCACTACCACAGGGAAACATCAGACTGCAAGCCTCTAGGAAGTAATAATAGAATGGTCGGGATAGGGCCCTGACCTACCTATACTATACAACAAAAGAAAATGAAATACACCTCTGAATATCAAGCTCCGAATGACAAGAGCTGATGACTCTGTGCTGGCTAGGATCATGAGGGATCGCCTCCTCGTCTATGAGTACCTGCAGGCAAGTAATGCAGTGCCCCTACGGGCCTCAGCACCAAAGGTACTGAGCATGTAAAGCAAACTGAAATATACAACTGAAATGGGTAACAATAATAACATGACATATAAGCAGGAAGTAGCTGAGTCTATCTGGCTGAGGATAACTGGGGAGAGTTTACCTATTCTGCAACTAAAATGGGCATACCTGACGACGTGTCGTCCTACTGCCTATCAGTATCTAATATCACATATAGATATATATATAAATACACACAATACCTGACCAACCCCCATAAGCCGGAAGGTGCCAACCAATAAAACAATCTATTTACCCCTACTCGGGTCTAAACCAACCAAAAATAAGTCAATCCACTCATCTGATAACTCTGAGCTCCTCCTACCGCCCCCCTTGGGTACGTAGCTCAGGCCTTGGCCTCTGACAATAAACTGTGTCTGAGTTCGAAGACTCCTGCCTCTGGGCGCAAGTGCTCACGGGGTAATCTGCTGCTGTATCTGTGACTAAAACTGCCCCTGGGTGCAAGCACCCAACAGGTTAATTTTATAAAAATTTGTATCTGAAACTACCCCTCCAACAAGCGCACATAGAGTAATCATCCCCTGTAAACAGGGTAATCTGGCTCTGCGCAAAGCAAACTGAACTGCCCCTGCAAGCAGGGTAATCTGGACCGTATTATCATGGTGGTCGGCCATCATCGTCCTCTAGGCGGATGGCATCGCCCAGCTAGTGGCGGTATCTGAATCTGGTATCGACACAGCTATAACCCAGGAGCGGAGGGGATGCTAAGGGACACCCACATGCCATAACAAGTCTCAACATGCAAAACACATATACAGCAAGCATGCTCAAATGAAAAATACTAAACATATTCTCTTCTTTTATTTCAAGGCCAGTCCGTATTAACAACTGAGGCTATATTCTGTTTTACACTATTTCTGATTGCTGGGCTAACTACTACCTGGCCTTTATCTGTTTATCTGATTATTGTTACCCGTGATCTGAAGCTATATCAGTTTCTAGAGCCATATCTATTTCTGGAGCTGCATTTGTATCTAGAGCTATTTCTATATCTGATTACTGATCTTATTACATCTGGATATAACTTAATAACATAGAACATGCCATCTGTAACTGGATATAGCTCAATAACATAAGATGTGCCATTTGTTACCGGATACAGTCTCAATAAATGTAATACATACTATCTGCAATCTTGCTAATTCATTATACTACTTTTACAACTTCCATTATGGACATTACGTAAGAACATGCTGAGCTACTAGTTGATACCTCATTACTATCTAAAATCATCTGACTAACCGTTATTCTGAGTATCGCATGGTACATAATGATATACTAGCATACTTGCTGGAAATCGTGCTAAAATCATCCCTGTACGCTGGGTATCTGTTAATGGCCTTTATTCTATTTATTTTCTAGACTGTACTTCCTGGCTTGACGGAAGAATAGCTTTACATACCTGGTTTCTGAGTACCCGACTGACCGATGTGATTTCCGTTGGTACTTCTGTTGTTTCTCCCAACTACATTCATATACATGTCAATTAGAACAAAATACACCAATATTCTGAAAGAAAACGTCACTTTCGATATATTTATAGTCTAAACTTTGGCTTATTGAAAGATGGTCAAACCATGCTATTTCTCGAAGGTCCAGAAGGGAGAAATATTCACTTTAAGGCTAGGAGTATATTGACACTTGTTTGGAGCAATTCCACTTACCTTAGTTCGGTAGCACGATGATTCGCTGGGCGAATTTTGCGAAACTAAATCCGTTGGAATGCTCCTTACTGCTTAATACCTCGGTATCTGGAGTTAATTTGAGTTTTGGACCGCGTTTGACGGCGTAATCGGAAGGAAATTTCAGTGGAATCTTCATCCTCTCCGTTTTTCCTCAATTTCTCTGGAAATTATATGAAATATAACATTTAATACCGAAGTGGAGGGCTAATATAGTTGGGATTGGACAGGGCCAACGTGTCACGGAGCCAATGCGGAGGCTCCACCTCTGTGACACGTTGCCATCGCGGAGGGGCTCTGCCCCGGCTCCTTCCGCGATGGTTCGACAGGTTTCTCGTCCGGTCTTTTTCTAGGCCTTTTTCTAGCATGTATAACTTTCAAATACTCTTAACCAACACGCGAATAGGCCATCTATGTGTTGGGAATTTTACGGGGTATAACATTCTCCCCCCCCCCTAAGAACATTCGTCCTCGAATGTAAACTTCTATCTAGAGGACTTCTTAACTTACTCAACTTGTTTCTAGAAAAATTTTGGCAGAGTTTCCCCTGTAATATGGACTATCCCAAAAACCTGAAATGCAGAAAAGTTCCATACAGGTACTCCACATAACAGTATAGTATTTAAATGGCAGACTAAAATAGACCTTCTCATTTGTATATACTATAAGGCACTGCATAAGATAACAATATTAACATACCTGTTGCCTGACTAGGCTTGAAATAAATGAGGGTATCTGGTCTTCATATCTTCCTCCGCCTCCCAAGTCACCTCCTCTCGGTTCCTGTTACGCCACAATACCTTGACAGACGCAATATCTTTAGTCCTCAATCTACGAATCTGTCTGTCTAAGATGGCTACTGGAACCTCTTCATATGCTAACTCTTTTGTGACATGGACATCCTGAATAGAAACAACTGTGGAAGGGTCTCCTACGAACTTTCTCAGCATAGATACATGGAATACTGGGTTAACAGACGCTAACTCTGGAGGCAAGTTCAATTCGTATGCAACTCGGCCTATTCTTCGCCGAATCTGATATGGCCCAATGAACCTCGGGCTAAGCTTGCCTTTCTTGCCAAATCTCATCACCTCTTTCATCGGAGACACTTTCAAATATACCCAGTCATCCACTGCAAATTCTAGATTTCTGCGCCGCATATCCGCATAAGACTTCTGGCAGCTCTGAGAAGTTAGTAGGTGTTTCCTGATAAGCTTCACCGCCTCTTCTGACCGACGAATAATATCCGGCAATCAGCTTTGTCTCCCCCACTTCAAACCAGCCGACGGGTGATCTACATTTCCGCCCGTATAATGGTTCAAAGGGTGCCATATGGGTAGCTGAATGATAACTGTTATTATAGGCAAATTCAATCAACGGCAGATGCTCATCCCAGCTACCCCCAAAATCTAGTACACACGCTTGTAGCATATCTTCGAGCGTCTGGATAGTTCATTCTACTTGCCCATCTGTCTGAGGATAAAAGGTTGTACTTAAGTTAATCTGTGTCCCCAGGCCTCTTTGGAACGACTGCCAAAATCTAGCTGTAAACTGTGCTCCTCTGTCTGAAATAATAGATACCGGCACTACATGTAATCTAACTATTTATCTGGTATATAATTCGGCATAATCCTCGGCCGAGAAGGTAGCTTTCACTGGCAGGAAATGAGCTAATTTTGTCAGCCTGTCAACTAATACCCAAATAGAATCATTTCTGCGTCTGGTACGGGGTAACCCTCTTAAAAAATCCATACTTATCATTCCCATTTCCATAAAGGCACAGCCATATCCTGCGTCAGACCGCCTGGTTTCTGGTGTTCTTCTTTCACCTGCTGGTAGTTAGGACATCTAGATACAAATTCAACTATTTCAGCTTTCATACCTAGCCACCAATAGATGTCTCTGATATCGTGGTACATTTTCGTTGCTCCTGGATGGAGGGAATAGCGAGCGTAATGTACCTCATGCATGATCTGCTGGCGAAGCCCTGAAACATCCGGGACACATAGGCGGCCCTTACAACGTAGCACTTCATCCTCAGTCACTTGGAAATCTGGTTCCTTACCTTTCTGAACTCTATCTCTGAGATGGACTAAGTCAGGGTCCTCGTACTGCCGTTCTTTTACCTCTGTAACTAACGATGACACAGCAGAGTTCTGAATCATGCTCTGTTATTTTCTGTTTCTACTACTCGAACGGCTAAACCAGTTAGCTGATGAATTTCCTTGGCTATCTCCCGCTTCTCGGGTCGCAAATACGTTAAACTCCCCATTGACTTACGGCTGAGGGCATCTTCTACTACATTAGCTCTCCCTGGGTGGTAGAGAATATTTACGTCATAATCTTTCAGCAATTCTAACCAACGACGCTGCCGCAGATTTAACTCCCTCTGTGTGAAAATGTACTGTAGTTTTTTATGATCTGTAAAAATGTCTACATGAACGCCATACAGATAATGCCTCCAGATTTTTCAGAGCATGGTTCACTGCGGCCAGTTCCAGGTCATGGGTCGGATAGTTCTTTTCATGCTTCCTCAGTTGTTTGGAAGCATAAGTAATTACCTTTCCATGCTGCATCAGCACACAACCCAGTCCAATGCCTGAAGCGTCGCAATACACCGCATACCCATCTGTTCGCTCTAGCAATGCTAGTACTGGGGCGGAGGTCAATCTGTCTTTCAATTCTTGAAAACTCTGCTCACATGCCTCCGTCCACTGAAATTTTGTTGCTTTCTATGTCAGCGTTGTCAGAGGCGCTGCTATAGTGGAGAATCCTTCAACAAATCTCCGGTAATACCCTGCTGAACCCAGGAAACTACGGACCTCGGTCGAAGTGGTAGGTCTGGGCCATGTCTTGACCGCCTCTATTTTCTGTGTGTCCACCTGTATACCAGCATCCGACACGATATGCCCCAAAAAGGCAACTGAGTTCAGCCAAAATTCACACTTAGAAAATTTGGCGTACAGCTGACGGTCCCTAAAGATCTAGAGTACTGTTTGTAAATGGTTCTGGTGAACTGTCTCTGAATGAGAATATACCAGAACATCATCGATAAATACTATCACGAATAGATCCAAACACAGTCTGAATATGTTGTTCATCAGGTCCATAAACACTGCGGGAGCATTCGTCAGCCCAAAAGACATGACTAGAAATTCAAAGTGACCATATCTGGTCCTGAAAGCAGTCTTTGGAATGTCCCTCTCACGAACTTGGACCTGGTGGTATCCGGACCTCAGATCTATCTTAGAGAAACATCTATCCCCCTGCAACTGGTCAAACAAATCATCTATTCTAGGGAGCGGGTATTTGTTTTTAACCGTTACCTTATTCAGTTGCCGATAGTCTACACACATACGGAGTGAGCCATCTTTCTTTCTTACAAACAAAACTGGCGCACCCCACGGGGAAGTACTAGGCCTGATAAAGCCTTTGTCGAGCAAATCTTTTAACTGCTCTTTCAACTCTCTAAGCTCAGCTGGTGCCATGCGATACGGGGGAATGGATATGGGTTGAGTCCCTGGCAACAAGTCAATTGCAAAATCTATCTCCCTTTCGGGAGGGATACCAGGCAACTCATCCGAAAATACGTCAAGGAATTCATTGACCACTGGTATAGACTGAAGAGTCGAAGTCTCCACCCGAACGTCCTGGACTCTAACCAGGTGGTAAATACATCCTTTTACTAATAATTTTCTCGCCTGAAGGTAGGAAATAAACCTACCTTTTGGCGTAGCTGCGCTCCCTTTCCATTCTCGCACTGCTTCCCCCGGAAAGTGAAATCGGACCGTCTTGGTCCAGCATTCTAAGTTGGCATAGCATGGCACTAACTAGTCCATACCCATAATGGAATTGAAGTCAACCATCTCAAGTTCTATCAAGTCTACTGTGGTCTGGCGATCAGCAACCTCTACCATACATCCTCGGTAAACTCTTTTAGTTGTAATCGAGTCACCGATCGGTGTAAGCACTGAAAATGGGTGCTGAAATAATTCTAGTTCAGTACCCAACTCCCGGGCCACAAATGGTGTAATATATGACAAGGTAGACCCTGGATCAATCAATACATAAACAGGGTATGAGTAGATAATCGATATACCTGTGACCACGTCGGGAGATGCCTCTGAATCCTGCCTCCCTGGTAATGCATAGGTATGGCTGGGGCCTGCACCTGAGCCAGAGGCTCCTGATCTACCTTCGCCCCTATTTGCTGAACTTGAGGTTCTGCGCCCTGCTGAGGCTACTGGAGCTCGTGGCCCCACTGATGCTCTATCCAGACTATCCCGGCTACCCTGTCCTTTGGCCGGACAATCTCTCATAAATGCCCTTCCTGTCCGCAGTAATAGCACCCTCAGAAGCCTTGCCTACAGGCTCCAGAATGGGGTCGATGGCATATAGGACAAGGGGTAGGTGCAAATCTACTATGTTCTGCCCTCCGCTGCTGAGGTGAAGCTACTGTCCGTAAACTGCTACCGAACTCTGACTGGCTCCGGCGAACAAATCTACCTCTCTGCTGTTTTACCGAAGGTAAAGATCTGGGTGGCCTATCTGAAAACTGTGGTCTCGTCCCCCTAGGGATTTCCTCCTGAATCTCAGCGGGTCTGTTTCTACGGCGCTGCTTTGAAGTCGCCTACCTGTCGCCCCGCTGCCGTTGTCTCAGGCCCTCAATTGTCTGTGCGAAGGCCTGTACCCTGGCTATGTCCATGTCCTCTCTCAAAGTAGCTGTCATGCACGTCTCTATGTAATCTGAATTCAGGCCCATAATAAAGCGATGGACTCTAGACGACATGGTGTCCACAAATGCTGGAGCATAGCGGGCTAAGGAGTCGAACTGTAAAGAATACTCACGGACGCTCCTGGCCCCCTGCTCTAAGTTTAAGAACTGGTCCATCTGGGCCTGTCTGACCTCCCGGGATAAGTAGTGGTCCTAGAAGGCCTCTGAGAAGCTGGACCAAGTAGCAGGGGCTGCATCTCTTCCCTGAGATCTCTCCCAACTTACGTACCACAAAATAGCAATATCCCTCAACCGGAGCACTGCCAGCTCAACTGATTCTATAGGGGTCACATACATAACCTGGAAAATTCTCTGCATCTGATCTTGGAAATCCTGAGGGTCCTCCACTGAATCTGACCCTGTAAACTAAGGGGGTCCCAATGCCGAGAATTCTCTAACCCTAGAACTACCTGGCCCACCTAGGGATTCTACTGCTGCAGGTGGTACTGGCTGACGCTGAGTAGCTAGCATCTGGGTCAACATAACCACCGCACTACATAGCTCCTGATCAGATGAAGTGGGTGCAGGAGCTATAGGAGATGGTGCTACCTCAAATGGTGTCTGGCGAGGCGGAGACTGCTGGGAGGGTCGAGACGACACCTCCGTATCGCCCTCAGACCGGGCTAAATCTGGCTGTAAGTGAGGCATCCTGCTGGTGCCCTCGCCTGCCGCTATATCTAATCTCCTACCTGTAGCAGGGTGCCACTGATCTGCCATAGTATGTGTAGACAAAGAGGGTCATAAGTTTCAAAAGAACCAACCCTATACTGTACTGTGCTATGGCATGACTGAGTATGAAAGAAGGGTAACCATCCTATTATGCCTCCCAGCCTCCTGCCTATAGTATGTGGTGCACAACACATCCATAGACAAGACTCTACTTAGCACGGGCTTGCAGACTCCCTGGGACACGAACTGCTCTGATACCAAGTTTGACACGCCCCGCCTTGGGGGTTATGACTGGCACCTGGTGCCCTAGTAGGACCTAGACTGCTAATTGGTGAGCCTAAGCAAATCTGGTGCCTGGCTAGCTCTAATCTCAGATTTCTGGAATCAACGGGCTATATAACGGCTGTAATCACAGCTTCCGGCTGACTGGGCCTATAGCCACTTATATAAAACTTCAGCTAACCAGAAACATACTAACAAAGGGAAACCTATGCGGGCCGACAAGGCCACCATGCTGTCTAGTTAGCTGTACCTTAACAATAGAATTTTGAATAACTACGTGACCGGCAAGGTCACCACTACTATCAGACTATGGCCCCACACAGCCAGCATAATCAACCAAACACATATATACATGCACGGCCCCACACAACCGGCTCCACTACCACAGGGAAACATCAGACTGCAAGCCTCTAGGAAGTAATAATAGAATGGTCGGGACAGGGCCCCGACCTACCCGTACTATACATCAAAAGAAAATGAAATACACCTCTGAATATCAAGCTCTGGATGACAGGAGTTGATGACTCTGCGCTGGCTAGGATCATGAGGGATTGCCTCCTCGCCTATGAGTACCTGCAGGAAAGCAATGCAGAGCCCCTATGGGCCTCAGCACCAAAGGTACTGAGCATGTAAAGCAAACTGAAATATACAACTGAAATGGGTAACAATAATAACATGACATATAAGCAGGAAGTAGCTGAGTCTATCTGGCTGAGGATAACTGGGGAGAGTTTACCTATTCTGCAACTAAACTGGGCGTACCTGACGATGTATCGTCCTACTGCCTATCAGTATCTAATAGAACATATAGATATACATATAAATATACACAATACCTGACCGACCCCAATAAGCCGGAAGGTGCCAACCAACAGAACAATCTATTTACCCCTACCCGGGTCTAAACCAACCAAAAATAAGTCACTCCACTCATCTGATAACTCTAAGCTCCTCCTACTGGCCCCCTTGGGTACGTAGCTCAGGCCTTGGCCTCTGACAATAAACTATGTCTGAGTCCGAAGACTCCTGCCTCTGGGCGCAAGTGCTCATGGGGTAAGCTGCTGTTGTATCTGTGACTGAAACTGCCCCTGGGTGCAAGCACGCAACAGGCTAATTATAACAATCTGTATCTAAAACTACCCCCGGCCACAAGCGCACACAGAGTAATCTGCCCTTGTAAACAGGGTAATCTAGCTCTGTGCAAAGCAAACTGAACTGCCCCTGCAAGCAGGGTAATCTGGACTGTATTATCATGGTGGTCAGCCATCATCGTCGTCTAGGCAGACGGCATCACCCAGCTGGTGGCGGTATCTGAATCTGGTATCAACGCAGCTATAACCCAGGGGCGGAGGGGATGCTACGGTACACCCACATGCCATAACAAGTCTCAACATGCAAAACACATATACAGCAAGCATGCTCAAATGAAAAATACTAAACATATTCTCTTCTTTTATTTCAAGGCCAGTTCGTATTAACAACTGAGGCTATATTCTGTTTTACACTGTTTCTAATTGCTGGGCTAACTGCTACCTGGCCTTTATATGTTTATCTGATTATTGTTACCCGTGATCTGAAGCTATATCAGTTTCTAGAGCCATATCTATTTCTGGAGCTGCATCTGTTTCTGGAGCTATTTCTATATCTGATTACTGATCTTATTACATCTAGATATAACTCAATAACATAGAACATGCCATCTGTAATTGGATATAGCTCAATAACATAAGATGTGCCATCTGTTACCGGATACAGTCTCAACAAATGTAATACATACTATCTGCAATCTTGCTAATTCATTATACTACTTTTACAACTTCCATTATGGACATTACGTAAGAACATGCTGAGCTACTAGCTGATACCACATTACTATCTAAAATCATCTGACTAACCGTTATTCTGATTATCGCATGGTACATAATGATATACTAGCATGCTTGCTGGAAATCGTACTAAAATCATCCTTGTACACTGGGTATCTGTTAATGGCCTTTATTCTATTTATTTTCTATACTGTACTTCCTGGCTTGTAGAACGAATAGCTTTACATACCTGGTTTCTGAGTACCCGACTGACCGATGTGATTTCCGTCGGTACTTCTACTGTTTCTCCCAACTACATTCATATACATGTCAATTAGAACCAAATACACCAATATTCGGAAAGAAAACGTCAATTTCGATATATTTAAAGTCTAAAATTTGGCTTATCGAAAGACGGTCAAAACTTGTTATTTCTCGAAGGTCCAGAAGGGAGAAATATTCACTTTAAGGCTAGGAGTATATTGACACTAGTTTGGAGCAATTCCACTTACCTTAGTTCGGTAGCACGATGATTCGTCGGCCGAATTTCGCGAAACTAAATCCGTAGGAATGCTCCTTACTGCTTAATACCTCGATATCTAGAGTTAATTTGAGTTTGGACCACGTTTGACAGCGTAATCAAAAGGAAATTTCAATGGAATCTTCGTCCTCTCTGTTTTTCCTCAATTTCTCTAGAAATTAAATGAAATATAACATTTAAAACCGAAGTGGAGGGCTTATATAGTTGGGCCTGGACAGGGCCAACGTGTCACGGAGCCCACGTAGAGGCTCCACCTCCGTGACACGTTGCCATCGCGGAGGGGCTCTTCCCCGGCTCCTTCCGCGATGGTTCGACAGGTTTCTCGTTCGGTCTTTTCCCGGGCCTTTTTCTAGCATGTATAACTTTCAAATACTCTTAACCAACACGAGAATAGGCCATCTATGTGTTGGGAATTTTATGGGGTATAACAAGGAGGAGTTGAAAGATCTGTTAGATAAGGGCTTTATCAGGCAGAGGACTTCACCTTGGGGTGCGCCAATTCTGTTTGTGAGGAAGAATGATGGCTCACTCCGTATGTGTATAGATTACCGACAGTTGAACAAGGTTACAGTCAAGAATAAGTATTCGCTTCCCAAAATAGATGATTTGTTTGATCAGTTACAGGGGGCCAGATTTTTCTCTAAGATTGACTTGTGGTCCGGATACCATCAGGTTCGAGTTTGTGAAAGGGACATTCCAAAGATAGCCTTCAGGACCAGATATGGCCATTTTGAATTCCTAGTCATGTCCTTTGGGCTGAAGAATGCCCCAGCAGTCTTTATGGACCTGATGAACTGCATCTTCAGACCATACCTGGACCTGTTCATGATAGTGTTTATTGACGATATTCTGGTGTATTCTCACTCAGAGGCAGACCACCAGGGTCATTTGTGAACAGTGCTCCAGATTTTCAGGGACCGCCAGCTGTATGCCAAGTTCTCTAAATGTGAATTTTGGCGGAACTCAGTAGCTTACTTGGGGCATATTGTGTCGGATGCTGGTATACAGGTAGACACGCAGAAAATAGAAGCAGTAAAAACGTGGCCCAGACCTACCACTCCGACCGAAGTCTACAGTTTTCTGGGATTAGCAGGGTACTATAGAAGATTTGTTGAGGGATTCTCCACCATAGCGGCACCTCTGACTAGGCTGACGCAAAAACCAGTAAAGTTTCAGTGGACAGAGGCATGTGAGAAGAGTTTCCAGGAATTGAAAGATAGGTTGACCTCCGCCCCAGTGTTAGCATTGCTAGAAGGTACAGAGGGTTATGCAGTTTATTGTGATGCTTCGGGTATTGGGTTAGGATGTGTGTTGATGCAGAATGGTAAAGTAATTGCTTATGCCTCCAGACAACTGAGGAAACACGAAAAGAATTATCCTACCCACGACCTGGAACTAGCCGCAGTGATCCACGCCCTAAAGATATAGAGACATTACTTGTATGGCGTCCATGTGGATATTTTCATTGATCATAAGAGCCTACAGTATATCTTCACTCAGAGAGAGTTGAATTTGCGACAGCGCCGCTGGTTGGAATTGCTGAAAAATTATGATGTAAATATTCTGTATCAATCAGGAAGAGCCAATGTAGTAGCAGATGCCTTCAGCCGCAAATCTATGGAGAGTTTGGCATACTTGCAGCATGTGCAGCGGGAGTTGGCCATAGAAATACACCAGTTAGCCAGTTTAGCCGTTCGTGTAGCAGAAACAGAGGACAACAGAGTAGTAATTTAGAACACCGCAGTGTCGTTATTAGTTGTGGAGGTAAAGGAACGGCAGTATGAAGATCCTGACCTGGTTCAGCTTAAAGACAGAGTTCAGCAAGGAAAAGCGCCAGATTTTCAGGGAACTGAGGATGAAGTGTCGCGATGTAAAGACCGCCTTTGTGTTCCAGATATTTCAGGGCTTCGCCAGTAGATTATGAGCGAGGTACATTACACCCGCTATTCTCCCCACCCAGGCGCGACAAAAATGTACCACGATATTAAGGAAATCTACTAGTGGCCAGGTATGAAGAGGGAAATAGTAGAATTCGTAGCCCAGTGTCCTAACTGCCAGCAAGTAAAAGCGGAACACCAGAAACCAGGCGGATTGACTCAAGACATAGTTTTGCCTCTTTGGAAGTGGGAAGTGGTAAATATGGATTTTGTAGCAGGATTACCCTGTACCAGAAATAGGAATGACTCGATTTGGGTAATTGTTGACAGACTGACAAAATCGGCCCATTTTCTGCCAGTAAGGGCTACTTTCTCTGCCGAAGATCATGCTGAGTTGTATATCATAAAAATAGTCAGACTGCACGGTGTTCCATTTTCCATTATCTCTGACAGAGGGGTGCAATTTACAGCTAAATTTTGGCAATCATTTCAAAGAGTCTTGGGAACACAGATTAATCTGAGCATAGTATTCCACCCTCAGACAGATCGGCAGGTAGAACGCACTATTCAGACGCTCGAGGATATGTTACGAGCGTGTGTGTTGGACTTTGGAGGTAGTTGGGATGAGAACTTACCACTTATTGAGTTTGCTTATAATAATAGTTACCACTCAGCTATCCAAATGGCGCCCTATGAGGCTTTGTATGGACGAAAGTGTAGATCGTCGGTTGGCTAGTTTGAAGTAGGAGAGTCAGTGCTTACTGGGCCGGATAGTATTCATCATCAGAGGAAAAGGTAAAGCTTATTAGAGAATGCCTACTGACTGCTCAGAGCTGCTAGAAATAGTATGCTGATGTGCGGCGCAGAAACCTAGAATTTAATGTGAATGACTGGGTGTTTTTGAAAGTTTCTCCAATGAAAGGGGTGATGAGATTCGGCAAAAAAGGTAAACTCAGCTCGAGATTTGCTGGGCCCTGTCAGATTCGCCGAAGAATAGGCCAAGTAGCATACGAGTTGAACTTACCTCCAGAATTAGAGTCTGTTCATCCAGTTTTCCACGTGTCTATGCTGAGGAAGTATATAGGAGACCCCTCTAGAGTTATCCCAGTTCAGGATGTCCAGGTTACGGAAGACCTGACTTGTGAAGAGGTTCCAGTAGCCATACTAGACAGGTAGATTCGCAGGTTGAGAACTAAAGATATTGCTTCTGCAAAGTATTATGGTGTAACAGGAACCGAGAGGAGATGACTTGGGAAGCAGAGGAAGATATGAAAGTCAGATATCCTCAACTGTTCTGACTTAATCAGCTAGAGGTACGTTAGTATTGTTGTTTTATGAATTGCCTTATATTATGTGAATAAATGAAATAGTTGGCTTTTGTGACGAATACTAGTGTTGTATGGAGTACCTGTATTGGACATTTTTGTGTTTCAGGATTTTTGAGATAGTCCATAATACAGGGGAAACTCTGCCGAAATTTTTCTAGAATAAGTCAAGTAAGTTGAAATTCTTGCAGGTAGAAGTTTACATTCGAGGATGAATGTTTTTAAGGGAGGGGGGGATGTTACACCCCATAAATTCTTGACATTTAGATGGCCTATTTGCATGTTGGTTAAGAGTTTTAGAATGTCATACATGCTAGGAAAAGGCCCGGGGGGGAGATCGTACAAGCGCAAAGTTGGAGCATCGCAGGCAAATGCGACATATAAATCGCATTCAACAAATGCGACATATAAATCGTATTCGACAAATGCAACATAAAGAGGAAGTCGGGCAAAGCCCCTCCGCGACAGGCAGCGTGTTACGGAGGAAGCCCCTCCGCGATTGCCAACGTGCCACGGAGGGGGGTGTCCAGGCCCAACTATATAAAGCTCCACTTTATTTTAAAATTCATTTTCACACAATTTAATTTCCAGAACTCGACCAGAATAGGGGAGAACGAGGTTTAAACATAAAATTCCATCCATTTACGCCATTAAACGCGGTCCAAACTCGAATTAATCTGAGGTAGTGAAGTATTAAGCTGCCGGGAGCATTCGTGCGGAGTTAGTTTCGTGAAATTTAGCCGGCGAATCGTCGTCCTACCGAGCTAAGTTAAGTTGAATTTCTCCAAATTAGTGTCAATATACTGCTATTCCTAAAGTGAGTATTTCTTCCTTCTGGACTTCCGAGAAATAGCGAGCTTTCGGCCATTTTTCGATAAGTCAAAGTTTGTGATATATATATATATATATTCAAAATAGTATTTTCTTCCAGAATATTGATGAATTTAATTCTAATTTCTATAAATGTGAATACAGTTGGGAGAAATAGCAGAATATTGGCCGAGTTACGCCTGTTAGCCGGAAAGTCGACAACTGAGATATGTAAAGCTAGTTTCTTTGGCAAGATAGTAATTCCAGTATAGTAAAATAGAATAAAGCCTCTGTAGGGCCCTCTGATCGGGCTGTCTCCAAATGAGGGGGAGGCATCCTACTGGTGCCCTCCCCTGCTGCAATGTCTAAGCTCCGACCTGTGGTAGGATGTTGCTGGTCTGACATTATCTGTAACCAAAGAATATGGTAAGCTCTTAGGAACTCAACCCTATACTGTACCGCTCTATAGCATGACTGAATCAGAATAAAAGACAACCATCCTATCATGCCTTGCAGCCTCCTACCCATAATATGTGGTGCACAACACATCCATGGACAGGACTCTACTTAGCACGGCTTGCAGACTCCCTGGGATGCGACTTGCTCTGATACCAAGTTTGTCACACCCCACCTTGGGGGGGGGGGTATGACTGGCACCTGGTGCCCTACTAAGACCAGACATGCTAGACTGTTAAGCCTGGGCGCATCTGGCGCCTGGCTGGCTCTAACTCACATTTCTGGAAACAAAGGGCTATATAACGGCTGTAAATACAGCCCCCGGCCCATTGGCCTATAGCCTTCTGTACCTGTATTAGCAGCTAACCAGAAACATAGTAATTCAGGGAAACCTATACGGGCCGACAAGGCCACCATGCTATCTAGTTATCTGTAACTTAATCATAAAGCACAAAAAGAAGCTACCTGACCGGCAAGGTCACCACTACTGACATTTATGGCCCCTCACGACCATCACAGAAGTAAGAAAGAGTAAAGACAACTATACAACTGCACGGCCCCACACGACCGGCTCATCTGACCACAGGGATTTCACACAAAATGCAAGCCTCTAGGAATAGTAATAGAACTGATCGGGACAGGGCCCCGACCTACCCATGCTATATACAACAAAAGGAACTGGACTACACCTCTGAAATTCAGCCTCCGGATGACTGGAGCTGAATACTCAACCGCTGACAGGAAGTCACGTAGAATCGCCTGCTCGTCTAGGAGTACCTGCAGGCAAGTAATCCAGCGCCCCACTTGGGGTCAGTACCACTGGTACTGAGTATGTAAAGCAACTGAAATAATATAACTGAAAACAACATTTGAAAGCAATAATATGACTGATGAAGCAGAAGTAGGAGGAATAACTTAACTGTCTGATGAAGTAGACCGTACCTGTTCTTACTGATACCGAAGGAAGTAGGAATCATACCTGGAGGCGTATCATTCTACTACCAACCCACTCACGTCTAATATAACATAGCATAGCATACATAACATAACACAGCATATACAAACCTTACCCGGCCCCCATAAGCCGGGAGGTACAATCAACACAAAATCTATGACCCTACCCCGGTCATCCCCACTCCTATAGTCGCTGTAAGCATCCTGTCGGTCCCTGGGTGTGCACTTGGGCTCGCTGAGCCCCTGACTATAACTGTATCTGAGTCCAAAGGACTCTAAATCAACACCCCGGGCGTACCCGCTCGACGGGGGTGTATACGGGCCGACCAAGGCACAATATGGGGAAACTGGCATCCCATCTTCGTCCCCTAGCGGGACGGCATATCACTCCATAGAGTGACATATCCTCGTCCTCTGACGAACGAGTCGATATAGCTATTAACCCTGGGCGGTCAGGGATGCTAGGTAATCCAACCCCAATCAATACAACGGTCTCAACTAGTCATGCTGTCTGTGTATCTCATAAGCCAAAACTAATAGGCGTAAGGTATTATATAAATCATATACTGGGCTAGTAATAGCAATCTGTAAGTGTCTGATACATGCTGAGACAGGTAAGTATAAATGTAAATATAGCCTCCTGTTAAACTGTACTCCGGTAAAAGTTATACGAGGAGGTGTTTCTGCTGAAAGCTATACTGTTTACTATGTTTCTGTGTTAACATAATTTTCTATTTCTAACATGCTTTCTAAACCATATACAGTTACTATTCTATATCTGGAATGCTTTACTGATATTGTACTACCTTGCGAGGTTTCAGCTAAACACAACAATATCTTAACATGGCATATTACATCACATACTGAATATAATGAGCAATCTTAATCACTTACGTCCGAATCTATATCATACTGATAAGTCTCGTACATGTTACAACCCAAAGCTTCTTACATTGTACCAATCTTCATAATAATACAATACTTGACTTCTGAACATTCTACTGGCCCGTAAATTACTATACTGCCTCAATATCACTTAACTTGCCAAGGAAACTAACTTTACATACCTTATCTTTGACTATTCGTCCGTCGGACGAGGCTCAGCCGGTACTTCAACTATTTTCTCCCAACTGCATTCATAAATACGTCAATCAATACTAAATACAACGTTATTGTAAAGAGCGACGTTACTTTCGATTTAATTCATAGCCTAAACTTAGGCTTATCGAAAGACGATCAAAAACTCGCTATTTTTCAGCGGCCCAGAAGGGAGAAATATTTACTTCTCAACTAGGAACACATAGACATAAATTTGGAGCAATTATACTTACTTTAGTTCGGCGGCTCGCCGATTCATCGGCCGTATTTCGCAAAACTAACTCCGTAGAAATGCTCTCTGCTGCTAAATACCTTGGTATCTAGGATTAATTTGGGTTTGGGCAGCGTTTGGCAGCGTAATCGGCCGATAATTTATAATCTCCCTTCGTTTTCCCTCTGTTCACTACGTTTCTGGAAATTTTTATAAGTATGGAATGATTTCCAACCGAAGTGGGGGCTTTATATACTTGGGCCTGGACACGGGCAACGTGTCACGGAGCCATCGCGGAGGCCTCACCTCTGTGACACGCTGCCATCGCGGAGGGGCTCTGCCTCGGCTCCTCCCGCGATGGTTCGACAGGTTTCTCGTCCGATCTTTTCCCGGCCCTTTCCCTAGCACGTATGACTTTCAAATATGTTTAACCAACGTGCGAATAGGTCATCTAAGTGCCGGGAATTCTACTGGGTATAACAAGTGCATTCATAAAAGTCGATGGAACAATTTCATTGTACTACTCAGACTTCACATAATGCATTATGAAAGTTCATCCATCGGTTCATTTATATAATCATGAGCACTTTACAATTTGTGCATAACACCCTATAGGAATTTCCTACTTTCATCCCCAAAAATCCATCTTCTACCATAACATAATCCAACTTCAATCACAACATGTTTCAACTCAAACAACATGCCCATCCCACAATATCTCTGTTTTTACCCATTTCTTCTTCTTCCTAATTAAATTCTCAACCCTAGTTATCAACAATGTAAGATTTTTAACAAATCATGTAATTATTGAGTTCATCTAATCAAAACGATCATACAAACCTCATTCCTCCATAAATTAATTGATTACAACACTTATTAATCACTTAGGACAGAATTTCATCAAAGAAAACATGTTCAAGAATCAAAATATTCAGCAATAATGAGAAAAAATTCGAGAACATACCTTTATTTGAAGAATTTTAAGAAGAACTGAAGAAATTTTCTAGCTAGGGCCGTGGCACGTTGAGGGAGAAGGGGTTTTGGGGTGTTGGTCGCAGAGGGTATGAGAAAATGGGGAAAAATAAGGATTTAGGGTTAAAAAGGGTGATTTCGCGCGGGTCAACCCGTTGCGCCGAACTGACCCATCACGAAATTACACTCAACGTGTGACGGAGGGTAACGCGGAGGCCCAGCTTCCTGACACGGAGCTGTCGTGGAGGCTCACTGGAATTTTGAACATACCTGGATTTTGCCTCAACGTGTCACGGAGGGTAATGTGGAGGTCAGCCTCCGTGACATGGAGCTGACGCGGACCCTCACTGTTTCTTGACCCAATTTTCACTTTTTACCTTTATTTTTCCACTTGCGATTTTTTGTACTTTTGACCTCCATATTTCCTGCAATTCACAAACAACAACAATTTTTTAGAAAACCATATGTTGCCTCCCACCTAGTGCCAATTTTTCTTTTCTCTTTTTTTTAACTAATCTAGTACATTACATCCACGGGTTGCCTCCGATGTAGCGCCTGGTTTACCATCGCAGCTCGACGCTTGACATCCTCATTCATCTACTAAGGTGATAGACTTATTATATCGATTAATGTCTTCACCCCAGTAGTGCTTACACCTCTGCCCGTTCACAAAAAATGTGGCACTTTTATCCTCTTGCCACAATTCAATTGCCCCGTGTGGGGTCATCCTTGCTACTTCAAATGGCCCTGACCACTTGGAGCGCAACTTACCTGGGAAGAGTTTCAAACTTGAGTTAAATAGCAACACCTTCTGACCCGGCTCAAAGATTCAATGCACCATTAGCTTGTCATGCCACCTTTTAGTTTTTTCTTTGTAGCATTTGGCACTTTCATATGCATGCCATCGAAACTCGTCCAACTGACTCAGTTGCATCAATCTCTTCTTTCCTGCAAGCTCAGGATCCATGTTCAGCTTCTGCACAGCCCAAAAAGCTCGATGTTCCAGCTCCACGGGTAGATGACATGCCTTCCCATAAACCAATCTGTACGGTGAAGTCCCAATGGGTGTCTTATATGTTATTCGATAAGCCCACAATGCATCATCCAGTTTGCTTGACCAATCTAAGCATTGTGCGTTCACCATTTTCTGCAAAATCTGTTTAATTTCCCTATTTGACACCTCCACATGCCCGCTAGTTTGGGGATGATAAGCTGTACCAACTTATTCTTTGCCCGATCTTCGCCCGATCAACCTCCAAACCTCTGCATGACACCTTATGGCCAAGGACAATACCCTCCTTGACTAAAAAGTGACATTTTTCCCAGTTGAGAACCAGGTTTGAGTCTTCACATCTAGCTAACACCCTGTCAAGATTCTGTAAACACATGGCAAATGAGTTACCAAAAACAGAAAAGTCATCCATAAATACCTCAACGTAGTCTTCCACCATATCGTGGAATATCGCCATCATGCATCGCTGGAATGTGGTTGGTGCATTGCATAGACCAAAAGGCATCCGCCTGAAAGCATATAAGGACATGTAAACGTGGTCTTCTCCTGATCTTCTGGTGCTATGGCTATTTTATTATAGCCAGAGTATCAATCCAGAAAGCAATAATATTCCTACCCTGCTAGCCTGTCCAACGTCTGATCAATGAATGGAATAGGACAATGATCTTTCCGAGTGGCCTCATTGAGCTTCCTATAATCCATGCAAATTCACCAACCCGTGACTGTGCGTATGGGAATCAACTCATTCTTCTCATTTGTAACCACTGTCATTCCACCTTTTTTTGGAATGCATTGAACTGGGCTAACCCATTTACGGTCTAAGATGGGATATACCACTCCTGCATCCAGCCACTTGATCACTTCCTTTCTTACTACATCTTTCATTAGCTGATTCAATCTCCGCTGATGTTGCACGGTTGGCTTGGATCCTTCTTCCATAAATATCCTGTGCATGCAGAAAGCTGGAATAATCCCCTTAATGTCCGACATCTGCCATCCCATGCTCTCTTTCTCCTCTTAAGGACTACCAATGCATCTTTCACTTGTGCATCTGTCAATTCTGCTGAAATGATGATTGGTAAGGTTTCATCTTCACCCAAGAATACATACTGCAGATGTGGAGGCAATGTTTTTAACTCCAATTTGGGTGCCTTCTCTATTGATGGCTTTGGGGATGGTTCCAAAGAACTCTGCAATGGTTCAAAATCTTGCTTCCTGAAGAACCATTTTGGTTCATTCAAAGTCTGCACCAGCTTATATGTCGCACTGTCCCCAAAATGATCACGTCCCACCAAGGCTCTCTCCAAGGGATCCTGTGAGTCAATAATCTGAAGGGATGACTCTTGATTAAACACACTGATTGCTGATAACTCTTCATATATGGCCGGTATCTTCATGGCCTTGTAAACATCAAAGACCTCTACCTTATCATGAGCTCTCATACTTAGCTTCCCAGCAGCTACATCAATTAAGGCTCGCCCGGTTGCCAAAAAGGGACGTCTCAAAATAAATGGGACTTCCGCTTCTGGCTCAAAATCAAGAATTATAAAATCCACCGGGAAAATAAGGGATCCTACTTGGACTAGCACATCCTCCACAATTCCATCAGGTCTGGCTAATGAACGGTCAGCTAGCTGCAAAATTACAGTAGTGGTTCTAGGACTGCCCAGCCCCACCTTCTTGAATACCGATGTTGGCATCCAATTTATACTTGCTCCCAAATAGTACAACCCACGAGCTCGAATAGACTGCCCAATTGTAATCTGAATAGTGAAGCTTCCAGGATCCTTGAGCTTCGTCGGCAATCGATTCTGAATACGGGAGGTGCACTCCTTAGTAAGTGCAACTATAGCATACTTTGTCAATCTTCTCTTGTTTGCTACAATGTCTTTGATGTACTTGGCATATTTTGGCACTCCCTGCAACACATCAACTAAAGGAAGATTAATTGTACCTGCTTTAACACTTCCATGAACTTCTTGAAACATGCTTCCTCCTTGTGCTTTTTCAATCTTTGAGGAAATGGGGGCGGTGGTCTTTCCATCTCTGCTGCCTTTTCCTTCCCCCTCACATCATCGTTTCCTTCATCCTTTTCTGTTTCTCTAGATTTCTGAGGTGGTCTCTCAGGTTCCACCTCCTCGAGTTGCTTTCCACGCAAGGTAGTAATTGCATTCACCTGCTTAGGATTTGGGTCTGTATCACTAGGTAATCCTCCCCTCGGTCTAGTATTTTGGGTTCCAGCTAACTGCCCCAACTGATATTCCAATGCCTTTGTAGATAATTGCTGATTTTTCATATCAGCTGTCAATTTTACCTGATCACCTTGCATCTGCGCCTGGTTAGCTATTATGGTTTTGACCATATCCTCGATGTTACTGGACTGAGGAGGTGCATTATTTTCTCTGAACTGCGGCTGAAAATTGTGTTGACCCCCTTGATTTCTGTGCATGCCCTGATTTGAACTCAGTCCCTGATGACTACTACTCCCCCATGAAAAAATTGGATGATTCCTCCAATTTGGGTTGTAATTATTGCCATACTGCTGATTACTGCTCCTCTAGGCGTCTCCAACAAAATTTACTGAATCTGGATTGTCACCACAATACTCAGCTGAATGTTCACTACTTCCACAGACTTCACACCATACTTGATGAACTGCATTGACTGGGCCTTGCGCCTGGCTCAAGCTCATACTGTTGAAATCAGTGTTAAGTTGATTATGCAAAGCAGCTACTGTACTGCGATAGCTGTGAATCCATCCACCTCAAAGACCCCTGCGGCTTTCTTTGCTCCCCCTCGAGTTGTATCCGCATTCCATTCCAGATTACCTTGTGAAATATGATTCAACAAGGTGTAAAGTCGTAGGTCTTTTCCAATGCCTGCCCCCTGGCTGCTGAATCTAACAAAATCTTTGTATGTGGTTCCAAGCCCTCAATGAATGTATGCACCAACACATCATTAGACTAGTGATGGTAAGGACAATCTCTTAGCATTGACTTGAACCTCTCCCAAGCCTGATACAAATTCTCACTCTCTCACTGTTTGAAACTTAGAATCTGACTTCTAAGCCTGGCTGTCTTCCCTGATGGAAAGAATCGTATCAAAAACTTCCTTGCTAGGTCATCCCAGGTAGTAATAGAATTTGGCGGTTTAGCCATCAACCATCTCTTGGCTTCCCCCAGCAGTGAGAACGGGAATAGTGTAAGCCTCAAATAATCAGATGATACTCCAGCGGGTATATAGGTGTCACTTATCTCTAAGAAGTTTTGGAGATGTTGTTGTGGATCTTCACGAGGGAGACCTGTAAATTGCCCGACGGTGTGCAATAGCTGCACCATATACTGCTTAAGTTCAAACCTCCCTCATGGATCTGGCCTGCGAATGCTGGATGTTACATTGTTTGCATGTGGGATTGCCACCTCGCGGACCGGTCTTGCTGCCATCTCTTCGGCCACTAAAACTGCCCTTACAATTGGTGGCTGTTGTTGTTGCTCCAGAGTTGCTCTCCTTAATAACTGCAACTTCTTTTCTAGAGCTTTCCTTTTCTATAGATGAAATTTTCTCTCTGATTCTAACAACGGATCCACCAACTCCTTATCCCTTGCTAGCGTTCAGAACAATTTAGTACCTGTAAGAGAACGGCTAAGATCAAGTCGTCAACACTTGTATCGAACTTGTAAACTAACACTAAAAAAATTAAATAACCAATTGCCAGTCCCCGACAACGGCGCCAAAAACTTGTTCACTCCCAACTACACGCAAGTGCACTTGGTCGTACAAGTAATAAAGTGGCTTTATTTCAAGCCAGGTATCGAACCCACAGGGACTGTAATGTATTAGTAATTTTTCTTCAAGTGTTTCATATACGCAATTTTATACAAGCAGACAAACAGAACAAATGGTGATTTTTCCAGAATATTAGTTAATGTAACTTTAAGTAAAGAGATTGTAAATTATAATCTGAACAATAATACAAACAAGCTAAGGTTAAGGCAAAACATGCAGATATGTAATTTACTGATTGAATTTCAGTCAACACTTCTCTTCGGTTGTTGGTCAGGAATTATTAACCAATGGATTGGGTCTTTCAAATTCCTATCCAATTAAAGAATCATGAGACTCACATTACACATTTTTGTGATGCAAACACTTCATATTCTAGCAATACACAACAAATTCCATAGATGACCAAATATGACATTACAGATATATTTCTATTCTGAATGTGAATCTTCTCTTAATTTCTCAACCAAGACAAGAACATATCCTACCAATTCACATCTATCCAATTCATCTGCCTTTCGGAATTAAAACTGGAATTCTAGGATTTACATTAACAATGGCCAAGCATTAATGTAGTGGAAACAAGAATTAGTAGAACAACCTTTGTAGAGAAGACAAAAACTTAAATAACATCAATTACATATTACTACAATCAACCTCAACCTCATCCAAAGGTGAATTAGCCACTCATTTGATGATTAAACATCTTCAAACAAGTAGAAATCATACAAGAAATTGAAATTGAAGAGAAAAAGGAAGAAAATTAACCCAAGAACTTTTTCAGCTCAACTACCTGATACCCACGTTCTTAGCTTGAAATGTCAGATATTAAAATAAAACCTAAGTGTGTTATTTATACAAGTGGGAAATATCTCAGAATAAAGTGGCAACGTGGCACGGAGGGTATCGCGGAGCACCAACTCCGTGCCACGGCCTTGACGCGGACCTTCACTGGAGTTCCATCCAAATTCCACTCTAGGCAGAATGCCTCCGCGATGGTGGCGTGACACGGCCCTGTCGCAGAGCATCAGTTTTTTTTAGCATTTTCTTGCCAACTTCCTAGTTTTGCTTCCGAGTCCATTCCTCCACTTCACCAACTAGTAGATTAGTTCCCAAAATTCATTCTAACTGCAAAAACAATAACGAATCATGTTGGTTAGTATAAATCCATATTTACATAAAAACCACATGAGAATGTACGCATAAAAGTAGATAAATAAGTCAAAATTAAGAAATAAAGTATCACTTGGGCATGCAATTATGCCCAAGATCACTTAGAATGAACTTACCCTTCTTAAATCTGAGCTAAAAACGTAGTATATGCCTTAGGAACTTAGGAATTATGGAAAATCCCTTAATAAATTTGCAGGAAAAAACCTATTTCCAGTCCCAATTAGGGACTGGACGACTTGTGCCCTTCACCACGATTCATAGTCTGCTTCTCATTGCCTGAACTGGAACTTCTCAACACTGGTCACCACAAGCGACACCATGACTCATTATGTGCCCTATGACTTGTGGTGACAACTCGTTAGGGATACTACCAGAAACATTCATCATTCGAACCAACCACTAACCACGACCTGCTTGACGACTTAAGGTGATGACCACGACTCATGGTCTCACCCGTGGCCAACCATAAACACAAAATTCTAACCAACTCCAACCTCCTCCCTACGAGTCACTTAATGACTTGTGGTGGACCCACCAGGTCACTGGATGATTCGTCCTATGACCTAGTACAGAAAATCCTATTTTTCTATTTCAACTCCTGGGTCTAATCTTAGGGTTTTCGAGGTTTTACAATATCTCCCCTTTGGAAACATTCAACCTCGAATGAGGAAAAACATACTGAAAAGCAAAGAAATGCAATCGTGATACTCAAATACTAAACATATAAGTTGAAAACTAACAGAGTGACCGACTCCGAACTGAACTACATAACTGAACTGAATTTCTATATCACACATACATTCATTAACATGAAAGAAATTGGGGCACATGAGCTGATCATGAAATGAATAGAGTACTAAGGAGGAAATAGATACCTCAAGATTAAACTGAGCTAGAAGGGAATAGATGTAGGTATTCATCCATCATATCTGCTTCGGCTTCTCATGTAACTCCCTCAACATGCTGATTTCTCCACAAAAAATTTAACTAAAGCTACTTCTTTATTTCTTAGCTTTCGAACATGATGGTCAAGTATTTCACCCAGAACCTTCTCATAGCACCTTCTCATAGCTAAGGCTATCCTTCACATCTATACACTCCATCAAAATAACAAAGTCAGATCACCCAAAAACTTCTTTAAGAGCGGCACATGGAAAACTGGATGAACTGAAGCTAATTTTGAGGGCAATCCAACTCATACGCTACCTTGCCAACCTGTTTCACAATTAGGTATGGACCAACATACCAGGGATTGAGTATCCCTTTCTTTTTGAACCTCATCATTCCCTTTATGGGAGACACCTTTAGAAACACCCAATCATCGACTTCAAAATCAAGCTCCCTCCTCCTCACATCCGTATAAGACTTTTGGTGATTCTGAGCTATTTTCAACGTTTCCCTTATAAGATGAACTTTCTCCATGGCCTCATGGACTGAATTTGGTCCTATCAATGTAGTTTCACTAACTTCAAATTAGACAATAGGAGATCTACTTCTTCTCCCATAAAGAGCCTCAAATGGAGCCATCTGTATGCTAGAATGGTAACTATTGTTATATGCAAACTCAATGAGAGGTAAATGATCATCCCAACTACTCTTGAAATCAATCACACACACTCTCAACATATCCTCAAAAGTTTGAATAGTTTGCTTGGCCTGACCATATGTTTGTGGGTGAAATGTTGTGCTAAGCTTGACATGTGTACTGAGTCCCTTTTGAAATGATCTCCAAAACTGGGAGGTAAACTAAGTACCTCTATCTGATATTATGGACAATGGCACTCTATGCAACGGAACTAACTCCTGAATGTATAACTTAGCATAATCCTCCACTAAATTGGTAGTTTTGACCCGTAGGAAATGAGCTGCCTTAATCAACATGTCCACAATCACCCAAATAGTCATACTTTCGACTAGTGCAAAGCAACCCTGGAATGAAGTCTATATTGATATCTTCCCACTTCCAAGTAGGGATACTAATGTCTTAGATAACCCGGATGTGTAGAGTATCTGGAACTATGAACCTCATGCAACATCTAATATCTTAAATCATCAACACCTAAAACACACAAACGACCCCGATATCGAAGCACACCATCTCCCCCTTTGGAGAAGACTGCTACCTTATGATTCTGAACGACCTCCTTTAGTTTTACCAACATAGGATCCTCATCTTTACTAGCATTAACTTCGGTGACTGAGGATGATTCTGGCACATTCTGAACAACGACACCACCATTTGTCGATTCAACAAGATGGACTCCTAGCCGTGCAAGTCAATGCACATAGTTCATTAATTCTTTCCTTTCCTCATCTACATGAGACACACTCTCCATAAAAAGCCTACTAAGAGCATCTGCCACCACACGAACCTTGCTCGGATGATAGAGGACACTCATATCATAATCCCTCAATAGCTGCAACCACCTTCTCTGGCATAGATTAAGATCCTTTTGGGTAAACACATACTGTAGGTTTTTGTGGTACGTAATAGATCCACATGGGCCCTATATGGATAGTATCTCTGAATCTTCAAGGCAAATACTATCACCGCCAACTCGAGGTCGTAAGTAAGATAGTTCTTCTCATGAACTTTCAGGTGCCTGGAAGAATAGGCTATAACTTTACTATGCTGCATGAGTACACAACCAAGGATGATCCTTGAGGCATTACAATATACCATAAATCCATTGATGCCCTCAGATAGGGTCAACATTGGTGTTGAGGTGAGTCGAGTCTTCAACTCTTGGAAGCTCTTCTCACAAGCCTCCGACCATTAAAACTTCACTTTTTTCTAGGTCAGTTTAGTCAACAATGCTTTAATGGATGAAAACACTTCGACAAACCTTTGATAGTAACCAGCTAAACCCAAGAAACTCCTGATATCTGAAGGATTCACTGGTCTAGGCCAATTCTTCACCGCTTCTATCTTTTGAGAGTCCACCTGTATGCCCTTACTTGACAGATGACCCAAAAATGCCACTGAGTTCAACCAAAACTCGAATTTACTGAATTTAGCATACAACTGGTGATCCTTAAGAGTCTGTAGCACCACCCTCAAATGAGCAAAATACTCCAGCTTGATCCGAGAGTATATGAGAATATCATCTATGAACACAATCACGAACGTATCCAAATACAGCTTGAACACCCTATTCATCAAATTCATAAAAGAAGTAGGAGCATTCTTTAGTCCAAAATACATAACTACAAACTCATGACCATATGAAGTCCTGAAAGCTATCTTCGAAATGTCACTCTACCAATCCCTGAGTTGATGGTATCCAGATATGAGATCTATTTTCAAAAAGCACTTAGTGCCCTAAAGCTGGTCAAACAAACCAGAAATACTAGGGAGAGGATACCTGTTCTTGATGATAACTTTGTTCAATTTGTCTATAATCAATACACATTCGAAGAGAACCATCCTTCTTCCAGTCAAAGAGAACTAGTGCGCCCCATGGAACTAGGCCCCAATAGTTCTGCCTCGCCAAGTTTGAACCAGCCGTTTGGCAATCTACGCATTTTCTCCCACACAAAGCTTCAGATTGAGCTATCTTAATGATTTCATGATAACTATTACTATAGGAAAATCTATCAAGGGAATATGATAATCCCAGCTTCTTGCAAAGTCTAGGATACATGCACGCAATATATCTTTTTGTGTCTGGATGGTGCGTACAACTTTTGTATCTGTTTGCAGATGAAATACAGTGTCGAGATTTACTTAAGTGCCCAGGCCTTTCTAAAATGATGTACAGAAGTTTGTTGTGAACTGAGCGCATCTGTCTGAGATAATGGATAATGGAATGCCATGTAGGCGAACTATCTTATGTATATAAAGCCTAGCATAATCCTCTACGATATATGTTATCCTGATTGGTAGAAAATGAGCTGGTATAGTCAATCATTCCACTATTACCCAAATGGAATCACACTTCCTGCTTTTCCGTGGAAATACAATAACCAAATCCATATTAATAACTTCCTATTTCTAGGATGGGATGTCCATATTCTAAGTCAAGCTTCTAGGTCTCTAGTTCTCGACCTTCACCTACTGGCAATTAGGACACTGAATCACAAAACCTGTGATGTCCTTCTCATACCATTCCACTAGTATAGCTACTTCAAGTCATGATACATTTTTGTGGCACCTGGATGTACCGAATACCAAGAATGATGAGCTTCCTTCATTATTTTCCCTAGTAGATTGCCCACATTCGGCATACATAAATGAGTCTGGTACCTGAGGAATCTATCCGGCCCATACATAAACAAGGCTTGCTTCTACTATGGAATGCTATCTCTTAGCACTACCAATTCTGGATCCTCATATTGTCACTGCTTGACATCCGACACTAGAGAGGATTCTGTAGTGTTCTGAACTACTACACCTCCGTATTTAATATCTAGAAATCAAATGTGCATATTAGCTAATTGCTATAGAGTCTTCAAAGTTTCAACTTTGTCAGCTACTATATTACTCAAGCTGCCCATAGACTTGTGCCTTAATACATTAGCCACAACGTTAGCTTTACTAGGATGATACAGAATGCTAACATCATAATCTTTCAGCAATTCTAACTACCTTCTCTTGCATAAATTCAACTCCTTCTACAAGAATAGGTACTGAAGGATCTTATGATCCATGAAAATATCAACATGTACCCCATACAGGTAGTGACACCAGATCTTCAGCGCGAAAACACCACCACTGCCAACTCTAAATGATGGGTAGGGTAATTCTGCTCGTTCTTCCTCAGTTGCCTCAAAGAATAGGTACTGACTTTGTCGTGTTGCATCAAAACACAACCTAAGCCGATCGTAGAGGTATCACAATAAACCACATAACCCCTTACGCCTTCTGAAAGAGTCAAGATAGGTGCTGAGGTCAACATATCTTTCAACTCTTGAAAACTGTGGTCGCATGCCTCTGACCATTGGAACCTAGTTGTTATATGAGTTAACTTTGTTAATAGCATAGAGATAGTAGAAGAAACTTCTACGAATCTATGATAGTAACCTCCAAACCCAGAAAACTACGAACCCCTATAGGATTCAAAGTTTTGAGCCAACTCTTTACTGCCTCTATTTTCTAATCATCTACTCTTATACCTTCAATTGTAATTACATGACCAAGGAAAGCCACAGATATTAGCCAAAATTCAAACTTAGAAAATTTAGCATACAATATGTGCTCCTAGAGAGTCTGCAACAAAGCTCTTAGGTGATTTGCATGCTCAGCCTCTGATCATGAATAAATCAGGCTATCATCAATAAAGACAATCACAACTACATCAAGGAAGGTCCTAAACACCTTATTCATCAAGTCATAAAAGCTGCATTATTGTGTTTTGAACAACAAGGGTTTTGAGCCTTTGGACAAGAAGTTGAATTCAAATACAACTATTTTAACCAAGAATAAACCCCATAAAAAGGTAAGTGTTTTTAGTATTCAAACTTGCAAGAATCCTAGCTTGAAACTAGAGGTTGGGGGCCAAGTTTAGCTGATTTTGGTGCCATTTTGCTGAAGGTTACTGCTCATTTTCCAAGGTTGTTGTAGTTGTATGTTACAGGAAATATATCGTATGTTGATGGGAGTTGGTTACAAAGTAATATAGGTAATTTCCTACTTCTGTTCTTTCCTTAAAAGTATGTAGAACAAGTTTTAGTATTATGCTAAAATATTGCCTTGTGTGTTGTTGTTGTGGATGCTGTTGGAGGGATGTTTTGGGTGGATATATTAGCCCCAAACAACCTTGTAACTTGGTTATAAACTCAAGTAATATAAGGGGATAAGTGCTGATTTTTGAAGGAAAGAAGCGACTAAATAAAGCTCTTTAGAAAAAGGTATGTAAGGCATTCTGTCCATTATTCTTTCAAGCACGATTCATGCATTCTGAGTTGAAAGCGCCAACAAACGTTTTACATGACTTGAGGTAGTATGTTAAGCTCCATTTAAGCTTTAAAGTTTCATTCTTTATTGAAGTTAAATTTTGAGATTATGTATGGCCCAAGTGAAGCATCTAAAGTGTAATATTGTATTGATTGTTGTCGTAGTTGTACATTGAGTTCTAGACCCATCAGCATGGACATTTTTGTTAGATGGTCCTTTAAATTATTTTATATATTTTATATTGATCATGTATGAGGTTTTTGTCACCTTATGAAATTAGAAATGAAGCTAATACGACGACGTAAGAATCGCGTATGCTAAGAATAAATATCAAGATTAGTAAGGGTAAATAAGGGTACCAAATAGCAATTCCTTGATATGGTTACCTACCATCATGTATATATATTTTAGAGTTCTTAAGGCTTCAAAGGAATTCCATAACTCCTATTCCTTAAGCTTTTGGAAAGTTATCGAGTCATCGGGTGCTAAAGTAGCGAATGTTGATGCTAAGTATCCACAATTGAGTCTGAGTACTTCCAATTGAGTTCAAGTTGTGTCTAAGCTTTCTAAGTTAAATCCAAGCATTCATATGGAGTCGAAGTATTTCAAAGTTGGTTCCAAGAACCCGTAAGTGAGGTCTAGAGTCCTGTTCCTTGAGTCTCATATTCATGTTAAGCTTTTAAGTCAAGCTATGTGTTATGTCCCATTCTGTTAGTTTCTAGGGGTATTATGTTCAGTTGATCCTCTGAGTTAGACCCATTATTTGAGTTAGTTACTTTGCATCATTAAGTTAGTTACTTTGCATTGTTTAGTTGGTCCTCCCAGTTGGACCCATTATCTAAGTCAAATATATTGCATTGTTCTACTGCTGGTCTCATTATAAGTTTGCTCATTTGCATAATTTGCATTAATTACCGCATGCACTTTTTGGTTTGAGTATTAGATGGCTGATTGCGTGATACCATGGGAGTGATGCCACATGCCCTCTCTGGTCTGAGTATCAAATGGTTGAATGTGTGAGAAAATATGTATGAAAATCCCGACCCAACTATTATCTTGGCCATAAATTCCTAGTCCAAGTATCACACAACACTTAAAGTCCTGGTGCAAGTATCAGACCATAATTAAATCCTTGTCCAAGTATTAGGTAGCCATTAAGTCAATTACGATAAACACCGGTCCTAGTATCGAAAGTATTGGCATATGAGTCAGTTATGTTATGTTCATGCACAAAGTTTGCATATAGGGTAGTTAGTTATAGATTTATAGATTATCTCTCTACCCTATCTTTTGAGTTATGTTCATCCATTATTTTCCAGTGTTTATGTTGACAGGTTCTAGAGTATTAGGTTGTAACTATTCCCTTCCCTAGTTCAGTTTATCTTTGGCATTGCTTTATTTATAGAATTCAGTCTTACATACAAGTGCATTTTTTTGTACTGACATCCCTTCGTCTAGGGACCCTGCAATCGTGCTGCTGGTGCAGGCAGGAGCTCAGATAAACTAATTCAATAGGAACATAGATCCAACGTAGAGTTAGTATGGTCTCCTCTTTCAGGAGCCTATGTTTGGTTTGGTCATTCTGAGTTTTGTTGTACAGATGGGTAGGCCGGGATCTTATCCCGTACATTGAGTGTTGTTTTACTCTTTTAGAGGCTTTTGTGGACTAGTTGTATAGTTATTCAGTTTTAGTATATTTTGTGGCCTAACTGGCCTTCTGCAGTTCTTTTCAGATATTATTATGGCCTTATTGGCATTCTATCTTGTCATGTTTGTTGAGACCTGGTCGGTCCATTTCTAGGTATAGTTGACTATGATAGATGGTCTAAGGGTTACAGTTTAGACTCTATATAGCCGATTTCTCGATCTCTTTGAAATCGAGTACCAACCACACCCTACCCCAGATTTGGGGCTTGACAACAGATTGTGAGATAAAGAGAAGATAGATCCTATCCCCTATATTGAATACTATACAAATAAGTCATGAAATCCACTAGCCTATCATATCCCTTGTCACACCACCAATCCTTCCCTGACCTGTACTTCCTATATAGTTATTATTGGGTCTTTCTCTAGTGCCTATATTATTCTGCTGAATATTTTTACTTTCTTCAAATTGATATTAGATCCTGTGTGATGATACAAGAAGAGGAAAAAATATAATAATATTTTAAATATGTTTAACATGAAAAAGTAAATAGATTTTGGATCTTGTTAAACAGAAATTGAAGCTAACTAAATATGGCACTCACAATTTTGTTGTGCTATATATTTTAAAACATTAATGGAGAATCTAAGGTACTTAACCTCTATGAGACATAATATTATTTATGAATGCTCAAGTTTGAAGATCTTGATTTAAGGGAGGCTATGTTGGAAGTACACCAAGATTAGTAATTCAAAATAATTTAGAATTTCATATTGGGTATTTATTTAATTTATGTCTAGTTAGGATTTATTTGTCGAATTCATATTGGAATAGATTTTCTATTCCTAAACTAATTTGGTTTATTTTTATTATAAATGGGGATACTCTATCGCATGTTCACTTGTAGTGAGATTTAAGAGTTATTGAATAAAGCCTCCTACCTCTTCTATCTAAGTTTGATATTTTGTTTCTATATAGCCATTGTTGGGTCTTTTACTTCTGCCTATATTATTATGTTGAACATTTTTATTTCCTCCATATATTAGCAATGATTTCAGAGATTATCATTTCCTCAAGATTATATGAGTCTATACTGTTGACATCACCTTCGTTGTTAGTTATTAAAACTACTCTACTATTATAACCGACGGGACTATTAACAATAGCCTTCCAAATTTAATTATAATCTATAGTGTCTATTCTACTTGATTTGAAATATTATGTTGAATTGTGTTCTATAACTATTTACTTGATTTGGAGTATATCTAAATTCTCCCTGATTGACAAAGTCATTTTCTTTCATATTAGTTCTTTTATTTAACTAATGTTTCTTTGTTTTTATGGATGTTTTGGAACCATTTAAAAAAGTTAAGAAAAACCAAAAATATCTTCATCTTTTAAATTATTTTTTTCTTTTTATTCATTTCCCTCATCCATAACATAATTGGTAAGAAATGAAATAAGGGTACTACTTTGTTGATCATTTTTTATGTTTGAAGGTTTCATAGTCTTGTAAATATAGGCATATTTGTTCCTTATTTCTTCACAATATCTCAAGACTAAAAAATGCTTTCCTCTCTTTGTCCTTTCATTACTCACATATACTCTAGTAATTTTTCCTCTCTTTTTATTTCTTTATTTTATTTATATAATTCATCCTCTATTCTCCTAGAAGAATTATCCTTGTGTATATGTAAGAACTATAAAGAAGTGGAGAAAGATTTTTAAACTTGTACATATACCATAGGTTTGAATGATCTCTTGAATAAATAAATTTTCTCCATAATACAAATTAATACCTATATCCTCACTTTTGGATTTTATTTTTCTTTATTTAGGTGTATCTTAATACATATTGTTTAACATTCTTGTGAAGACTCGAGCTAAGACCTCAGACGCGATACGGAACTTAACCACGAATAGGTCCAAGTTAACTTATGGCATAACATAATTCTAACATAACAATAAGTAATAGAACATAACTGAGTGGAAGCTTAACTGCAATATAAATAATCAAAGGAAGGGAAAAAGATATGATAATAACACTGAATCATAAGCTGAAACTAACACTACACTGTCTAAAAGCCTCTACTAGTCTGATGAGCTACTGGGACAAGCCCCTAGCTAACTCCAAAATTATAAACTAAAATAGACTGAAATAAAGAAGATAACATCCGTCCTGGAAGATAAGGACTCACCACTGATAGCTGGAAAAGATTGGAATATGTCTAACTGCGGGGCTGAGTCTGAATACTTGAATCTATATCATAAAATGATATAACACATAAAGTATGCAGTCAATACTTAAAATATCCTGAGTACATGGGAAACATAACTGAAGCTAGAAACATGCTAGTATGCAAAGAAAGACTGAGCTAAATACACAACTAAATGCATAACTAAGGTGAAGTACAATGACCCTAGCTGAGATGCATAATTACTATTATTATGTGCTTGTTTAGAAACATTTAATGAAATATAAGTAAATCTAGTTTTGTGGTCATGTACATGTACTGAAGACTAAACCTGAAATCATAAATTGAAAATTGTAACTGAAATAAATGTATTGATACTAAAATTGAACTGCACTGTAGGAGAGACTATTAACCAAAAAAATCCAATGTGAGCCTCATTGAGCCCGACTTGTAACCCCAGTTGGAAGGGTGTTGATACCTTGCTAAGGGTAAGAACTCTGACTAGGGTGATATGACTCGTGAACTCAGGGAGACAATCTCTAATAACGATGAACCCTGCATGTGCCCATTGAGGCAAGGGAGACACTCTCAAATAACGAGGATCCCATATTCCTTGGCCTAAGGAGAACATTCTCTACTATTGAGAATCTATTATCCTATGGCGGCACGTAGTTCTGAGACCTGGGTACGCTGGAACCTAGCCTACTCGGTGCTAAGTACTACTCCCACCTAAACTTAAAGATTTTAACTGATAGATCTGAAGCTGATGTCCTAAGACTAGTCAGAATCACTTTATCTAGCAAGAGTCCTGACAACCTAAAGGGCCATGACATACTGATATTGATGGCTCATAAATAATGTTCTAAGACTAGTCAGGGCTACTTTCTACTAGCAAGAGGCCTAAGAGTCTAAAGAACCATATACATATTGATCATACTAAATCATGAGAATCTAGTCAGGGCTACTTTGTACTAGCAAGAGGCCTGAGATTTTAGAGAATCATAAACATGCTAATCATACTAAATCCATGAAAATCATAAGTCCAATTCATAGTGTAAGGTATATGTACTGTAGTCATGGTAAAATCATATTGGAGGATGAATGAGGGACTAGGCAAGCAAAACCCCTTTAATTCAACCCTTAGGAGTCCCAAAATAACATCATTTAGGAGTTAGAAGCATAGGAAATTACTAAAATACTCCTGGAGATTCACTTTAAAAATCTGCCCGTCAGTGCCAATGACCTACACAATGAGTTGTTGTCTGCCATAATAACTCATTTAATCTATCTGTTCCCTCTGGAGCAATTTATGGTTTTTTGATTCTCCAACCAACGACCATATAAGATGACCCATCACCACATATCACGAGTCATCTTATGACTCATGGTCAGTGGACCATCCTTGCACCTCCTCTAAGTTTGTTCCAACGGATCATCACCATCGGTCGTCACTCAAGAAAATGAGTCATTACATCTTTCCATTACTACTGGGCCAAATTCTCTAAACTCTATATAACAGGCGCTGTAATGGTCGCATGTGGTACCATGAGTAATATTTTGACTTGTGGTCACTAGGACCTTTCTCACATATTCTCTGAGCTTCTTCCTGCAGCTCTCACTATGATCCGCTACAAGTCACCACGAGTCATTACATGACTCATGGTTTTGTGAAAAACTTGATCATTTCCTAAACTGTTGCTCATGATAGGGGATATCATGACTTGTTACATCACCCTATGAGTCATGACGTGAGTCATTACATCTAGGCTCTAAAAATTCCACTGATTGCCTACCACGAGTATGACCATGACTCATTGTATCATCTAATGATTCATATCACAACTTATTCTGAGGAAAAAAAATTTCACTTTCCTATTGGTTCTTTCTTTGAGTCTAGGGTTTGATCGTAGGGACTTTTGAGGTGTTATAATTCTTTTCTTTTGTTTTCCGTTAATGGATTCATGTTGGAATTGATTATTAACTGAAGTATTTGATTTGATGCAAGTTAACATTGTATGTAAATTATAACTCTTTGTTCTATGTAAAGGAACTTTTTATTTTCTGTAAATTATTTGTCAAGGTTTATGATTCAAATATCACTTTCCTACTTTTATTTTTGTCTCTCGATATTTTTTTACAAGTTCTATTTTGAGCCTTAAGGTATCCATAGAATTGTATCCATTTTCTCCTTATTCAATAGATTATATAATTCAAATTTTATATGGAAACATATAAATATTAGAATTTAATTTCATACTGGGTATAAATTTATAAATCAACATTAATTGCTTCTATTTATTTATTGTGACTTAGATTTTTTAAAAGTTGGATATCATAAAGTGTGAAATTTAGAGTTTTTAACACTTTTAAAGTTAATCATTTTCAAAGAGAGCCTAAAGAAATTAGGGTGTTTTTCTTTGTTTAGTTTCATACCTTTTTATTTATTTATTTTAAATTATAAATGAAATTATTTATTCAAATCAATTGTTTTAAAATTCATAGATCAATCTTAGTGGAACGTACTCTACTGTAGCAATTCCTTAAATATACATCTTTTTAAATTCATTAATGATGAGATAGTTCTACTTGTGACCTAAAATAGAATGATGTTATACCCTGAAAATCCTAAAATCAGACTCGGGAGTTTAAACGGAAAAAGTAGGATTTTCTGCATCAAGTCACTGAAAGAGTCGTCCTGTGACCCGTCAGGATGACCACGAGTCATTAAGTGACTCATGGTTAGGTGTATGACTTAAGTTGGAAATTTAGGTTTTTGGGTCAC
The DNA here is from genome assembly GCA_035772735.1 of Datura wrightii. Lineage (NCBI taxonomy): Eukaryota > Viridiplantae > Streptophyta > Magnoliopsida > Solanales > Solanaceae > Datura > Datura wrightii. The sequence continues at coordinate 176,964,243 of JASDFA010000001.1, read as the reverse complement.
CACGGGCATGACCACCAGTCGTGGTTAGCCCCATGACTTGTTTCTTTCATCTGTAGTCAAGGTTGGTTAAAGAAAGGGGAATTTTAGGCAGTGAAGGTAACGAGAGGTGACCACGAGTTGTGGTCACCAGTAACGACCCATTAAGTCCCCTGTGATGAGCCCTGTTGAAATTTTGGCAGTGTAGCTGATGAATTGTGGCCACGACTCATGACTAGTGGAAACGACTTGTATAGTCCTTCGTTGGGACTGGCTGTCTGTTTTTCCTTGGGAGTTCAGTAAGGAATTTTTCATAATTCCTATGATCCTAAGGCCTAAACTACATCCTTTTAAGCTATGAATAGTGATTTTTAAGAGGGCTAAGTTTATTCTCTTCGATTTCTATTCATGCACGCAAGCTTAGAAGTCTAGATAGGTGAGCAAGCTTAATTTCTTCCAAGTTCTTCTCAATTCTTCCTTGGGTAATCAGAGAAGCTATAGAATTAGATTCTCTCAGGTATGTAGGGTTATGAATGGGTGAATTTGTTCACACCCATGCCAAATCCCTCTCTAATTCATGAAAATCTATATATTGATCCTATGGGATTTTACCCAATGTACGAAATTTCTTAATTTTCTACAATGAGTATGATCTAAGCATATTTCTTTTGTTGAATTATGATTCATGGGCAAGTTTTATGATATTTTCAATTATAAATCATGTTTTCAAGTTATATAAATGGATGCCCATTCATGAGAAGTTCATGAAAGTTAAGGTCTATGATATATGTTCAAGTATGTTGAGATATTTATGATAAAAACATGTTTTCAAGTTACCCATCTCTATGATCATGTTTTCAAGTAAATCAAGTATTTTCAAGCATGTAAGTATTGGGAAAGCTCATATGTTCAAGTGTTATTTATGATTTTGCGAATTAGCTTACCACATTATTTTGGAGTCAAGACTCCTAATTATGTTCAACTTATGGTATGGTTTGAGCCAAGGCCTCTGTTACACCCCGAAAGCCCAAAGATCAGACCCGAGAGTTAAATTGGGAAAATTTTAAAAACTAGCACCAGGCACAGAAGGAGTCGTGAGATGACCCGTTGGTCCAACCCATGAGTTGTGATGTGAGTCATGGCGAGGCCAAGTGAGGAGCTTAGAATTTTGGAGATATGGGATCCCACAGACGTGACCACAACTTGTGGTCAAGCCCCACGAGTTGTTAGGTCAGTCATGGGGAGGGTGATTAATAAAAGGAAAGGAAGAGGGTTAGTGGACTTAACGGATGAACCCCACAAGTCGGGATCAGTCCCCACGATTGGTGGAGAGGGTCGTGGTCAGCTAGTTGTGAAAATAATTGGCATGGAGGAGGTGTACATAATGGGTGCTGCCCACGAGTTGTGGTCACCAGTAACGAGTCGTGAGGTTGCTCATGACGAGCCTAGGTGATCATATGAGCAATGTACTTTACAGAACATGCCACGAGTCATGGCCCAGGGTAACGAGTCATTAGGTCCCTCGTTAGGACCACATGGTAGTTATTTTTTGCTATTTTCCTAAGGGTGTTTCGGTAATTTTCTAACCTCGTATATCCTAAACTAAGTCGTTTTGGGTTATTTTAAGGGGATATAGAGGGGCAAAATGGTTTTTCCCCTCATTCCCACTCATCTTTAGAAAATATACTATAACCTTTCCTCTTCAAAAAGCTCTCAAGAAAGACTAGGGTTTTCCTCCAGTCCAAGCTTCCTTTTTCAAGGAAATTCTAACTCAGGTATGTGGGAATTCAACAAGGGGATAGTTCTTCCCTTGTGTCCCCCAAAACCCTTCTCTAATTTCTCTATGAATCCTAGCCCTAATCTTTCGAATATGAAGAGATTATATGTAAATTTTCTTTGAATTCACATAGAATGATATCCATGATTATTTCATATATGATTTCCATCATTTCATGATTAAATTAAGGTCATTCCCGTAAAAGTGAATTCTAGCCCTACGGATTTTTGAATGTTGAGAAATTCTTGATAATGTTTCGTTTAATCTATATGGAATTATATTGTTATATTAATTATGGGAATTTTTCCTAGTTAGTGATAGTGTTGGTGCTTCTCCCTGTGCATTGAGCTTAGCCCTAGTCCTTGAGGGTAGAACATACTAAAAATCTTGTTGAAGTGATAAATCTTGAAATTTTCTTGATTAAATCAGTGTGGTGAATCCTACATTATTCTATGTGCAAAATTATCAGTCAGATACATGGTTTTCTAGCTTTAGTCACAATGTGAAAATACTCAATGTCAGTCAAAAATGTCAGCTGATCATTTGACTATAGAATTTCCTGAGGTGTCAGTATTACCTCCTCGTTACCAGAATCAAATTCAGAATTTAGTTTATTGGTCCACTAGGTGGTCATGACACTTTACATATATAGCTCTGATGAACCATAGGAACCCAATTTAGATTTTAGTTTATTCTTAGACGGTTAAGACGCTTCTAGATAAGCATCTCTGACTAGTCAAGAACCCAATTTCAGAATATGGTCCGATAAGACTCTCAGGGTACTTTCAGATATGTATCCCTGACTACTCTTGGGCTCCAGTTTGGAGCTATCAACTTAGTATTCAGTTTAGGATCATCCAGTGGGAGTAGGACTTAGCATCGAGCGGGCCAGGGTACTAGCGCACCTAGGTTCCTAGAACTACGTTGCTAGCGTAGGTTTTAGTATTTACTGGCCTAATGGGCCCCAGACTTTTGTGATTACCCAGTTCTTGCCTTCATACCCTGGCAAGGTATATTGGTCTTATCGGTGGGGTGTATACATCGGACTCCACGTCTAGCTCACGTGGTTGCATGTCAGTTATAGACTCTCCCACTAGTTATTCAGTCTAGTTCAGCTCATATCAATATTCTAGACTTAGAACATGCGTTGACCATCAGATAGGGTCTATCAGACCACCTTGGTTAATTCAGTTATTCAGTTCAATAGTTTTATTTGGTCATCGCATGTCTTTTCATCTCAACATTTCCTTTTATTTATTCTAGTGTTTATGTTCATCTCACTTACTCAGTACATTCAAAGTACTAATGCATACTTTTATGATGTATCATTTTATGAGACAGCAGCAGGATCACAGTCTCAGCCCTGTTAGCTGACCGTTCATCGAAGAACCCAACTATCCCAGTTGGTGAGCCCTCATCCTTCGAGGACAGAGATTATTTACTTTAGTTATGATTTGATTTCTTTTATTTAGATTTGGAGTTAGCTGGGGGTTTTTCCTAGAAGCTCATCACACTTAGTGGCTTTCAGTCGTAGATTGGTTTTTTCAGACTCAGATTAATTTTATTAAAAATTTAGCTTTGTTCTACTAAATTTCAAGTATTTATATTTTGCTTTAAATTTCCTCTATATGTATTTCTATGTTACTCAGAATGACAGTGTTTAATAGACCATGGGTTGACTTCTGATCACTTGTGGCTTCAAGTACCCTTTTTTATCCAGGGTGTAAACTCGGGGTGTGACAAATTAGTATCAGAGCACTAGGTTCAGAGTATCCTCAGACGTCTGAAAGCCGCATCGGGTAGAGTCCTCTTCATGGGTATGCAGTGCTCCACACTTATGACGGGGAGGCTATGAGATGTCAGTAAGAAACTTCCCGTTATTTCATACTCCTTATCGTGCATTGAAATTCAGTTTCAGAATCATTCTCCTAACTCATGCTCTGCTTCATTTCAGTGAGTTATGCCTCTACGAAGCCGTAATGGAAGCAGGGCTGGTAATGCCCAGCGGATTGCCCCACCAAGCCCGACAGCCCCTCAGGATGATTCGATATCTATGGTAGAATTTTGGGCGGCCATTCAGCTGCTCACCCAAAATGTGACTAACCAGGTGAACTAGTAGGTGGTGCCGGTGAACACAAATGGGCCCGCAGTGGCTGCTAGGGTGTGGGACTTCATCTGAATGAACCCTCCATCCTTTTAGGGATCCAAGGTGAGGGAGGACCCCTAAGAGTTTGCGGACGATATTAAAAAGATTACCCGCACAATGGGTGTTAGCTCTTCTGAGAGTGCTGACCTGACTGCCTACCAGCTAGAAGGGGCAGCCTAGGTCTGGTATGAACAGTGGAAAGAGGGGCGGCCAGTGGGAGTAGGATCAGTGGAGTAGGAGGAGTTCAACACAACCTTCCTAGATAGATTTTTCCCTCGAGAGCTTAGGGAGGCCAAGGTAGTAGATTTCATTAACCTGAGATAGGGAAACAAGACCGTAGAAGAGTATGCTCTGGAATTCACCAAGTTTTCCAAGTACGCTCCAGAGATGGTGGCTGAGCCAATGGCTTGCATGTTGAAATTCATTAATGGGGTATCAAACCTTGTCCTCAAAGAGAGCAGAATGGCGATGCTGATCAAAGATATTGACCTCTCAAGTTTGATTGTCTATGCCTAAAATATTGAGGCTAAAACTGAGGGACATGGAGAGAAAGAATAAGCGGCCAAGGACTGGCCAATCAGATTATGGCCATCAGAGGTCTGGTGGTAGTAGCCGCCCACAGCAGTAACAGCAGCAGAGGGCTCTAACGCCCAACTCCACCAGCTCTCCTACCTTTCGGTCCCTCCAGGATCGGACGGGTGGAGCATCTGGCTCTCAGTCTCAAATCTACAGTGCCGGAAATAGGTATTTAGCTTGCCCAAAGTGCGGGAAGAATCATCCAGGAGAGTGTCTTCAGGGATGAGAGGGTTGTTTTGGTTGTGGACAACTTGCGCATCGGCTTAAAGAATGCCCATCAGCTGGACGGGGAAGATCATAATCCACTACCTCAGAAGCTCCAACAGGTCGACCAGGTCAACAGGCTAACACCTTAGGCATGGAGGGCGGTCAATTCCAAAACCATTTTTATGCATTATCATCTCGTGAGGATCAGGAAAACTCCCCGAATGTGGTCACGAGTATGTTACGTCTTTTTCATCTAGATGTATATGTCCTACTTGATCTGGGGCCCACACTATCATTCATGATTCCCTACGTAGCATTTTAGTCGATATTAGTCTAGAAGTCTTATCAGAACCCTTATCAGTTTCCACCCCAATTGGCGAGTCAATTAGAGCCAGTCGTGTGTATAGAAATTGTCCAATATCATTTTGCAATAAAGTCATTCCAGCTGACCTTGTAGAGTTAGACATGGTCAACTTTGACCTTGTTCTTGGCATGAATTGTTACACTCCAGTTATGCCTCAGTCGATTGCAGAACTAAAGTCATCAGGTTTCAGTTCCCTAATGAGCCAGCTCTAGAACGGTCAGGCAGTAGTTCAGCGCCGAAGGGTAGGTTTATTTCCTACTTTCAGGCCAGGAAGCTTATTTCTAAGGAATGTATTTATCATCTAGTTTGGGTCAAGGATTCTGATTCTGAGACCTCAACTATCTAGTCAGTCCCCGTTGTTAGAGAGTTTCTAGATATGTTCCCCAAAAATCTTCTCGAAGTTCCTCCTAAACGGGAAATTTACTTCGGCATAGACCTTATTCCACATACCCATCCCATTTCCATCCCTCCTTATAAAATGGCTTTGGACGAACTTAAGGAGTTAAAGGAGCAGCTAAAAGATCTTCTTGATATGGGTTTTATCAGACCTAACATCTCTCCCTGGGGTGCTCCAGTGTTATTCGTGTGAAAGAAAGACTTTACCCTCAGAATGTGCATCGACTACTATCATTTGAACAATGTCATAGTCAAGAATAGGTATCCTCAACCTAGAATCGATGACCTGTTCAACCAATTTTAGGGAGCCAGCTGTTTCTCCAAAATAAATCTCAGGTCGGGATATCTTCAGCTAAGGGTTAGAGAGTGTGACATACTGAAAACAGCTTTTACGACTCAGTATGGTTGCTTTGAGTTTGTGGTTATGTCCTTCAAACTAAGAAACTCTCCTGCAACCTTTATGGACCTAATGAACAAAGTCTTCAAGCAATATATGGATATGTTCATCATTGTATTTATCGATGACATTCTGGTATACTCCAAAAATGAGAAAGAGCATGCTAATCACCCGAGGATAGTGCTTCAGACACTTAGAGACCACCAGCTGTTCACCAAGTTCAGCAACTGTGAATTCTGGTTGAATTCCATGACTTTCCTGGGTCATGTGGTCTCAGGTGAGAGTATTCAGGTTGGTCCTCAAAAGATAGCAGTAGTGAATGATTGGCCCAGACCCACCTCCCCAACTGAAATTCGAAGTTTCTTGGGTTTGGCCAGTTATTACCGACGCTTTATAGAAGTCTTTTCTTCTATATCATCTCCACTGACTAGGCTGACTCAGAAGAAGGTGAAATTCCAGTGGTCAGATGTGTGTGAGAAGAGTTTCTAGGAGTTAAAAACTCAACTCCATACTGCTCCAGTGTTGACTCTACCAGATGGATTAGATAGATTTGTAGTATTGCGACGCTTCTAGAGTTGGACTCGGTTGCGTTCTAATGCAGCGGGTCAAAGTGATAGCCTGTGACTCCAGGTAACTCAAGGTTCATGAGAATACTTATCCAACTCATGACTTGGAGTTGGTAGCAGTAGTGTTTGCGTTGAAGATATGTAGACATTATCTATACGGGGCTTACGTTGATGTTTTCACTGATCAAAAAAGACTTCATTATCTATTCAGTCAGAAGGACTTGAATTTTCGTCAGAGAAGGTGGTTAGAGCTCCTGAAAGATTATGACATGAGCGTACTATATCACCATGGAAAATCCAATGTGGTGGTTGATGCCCTAAGAAGAGTGTCTATGGGTAGCGTGGCTCATATTGAGGAAGGAAAAAAGGAGTTGGCGAAGGACATACACAGACTAGCTCAGTTAGGGGTGCAGTTGGTTGACTCAGCTGAGGGTGGAGTGGTGATACAAAGCAGGTTAGACTCCTCTTTGGTTGTTGAAGTAAAGTACAAACAGGATGAAGATCCCATTCTACTTAAACTCAAGGAAGCGGTTCTCAAAAAGGAGGTTGGGCTTTCTCCAAAGGGGGAGGTGGTGTGCCCCTTTATCAGGGCAGATTGTGCGTACCGGATGTCAGTGACTTGAGACAACAGATATTGACTGAAGCACACAGCTCGAGATACTCCATCCACCCTGGTGCTACTAAAATGTACTATGATTTGCTGGATATGTACTGGTGGAACAACATGAAGAGATACATCACTGAATTCATAGCCAAGTCCCCAAACTGCCAGCAAGTCAAGGTAGAGCATCAAAGATTGGGAGGTATGACCCAAGATATCAGCATACCCACATGGAAGTGGAAATAAATAAATATGGACTTTATTACGGGTCTAACTCGAACTCGTCGGCAACATGATTCCATCTGGGTAGTAGTGGACCGGATGACTAAGTCAGCACATTTCCTCTCAGTTGAAACTACTTATTCAACTAAGGACTATGCTAGACCTTATATCCAGGAGTTGGTCAGGCTTCATGGGGTGCTATTATCCATCATCTTAGACAGAGGTACCCAGTTCATCTCATATTTCTGAAAGTCTTTTCAGAAGGGACTTGGCACCCAGGTCAAGATTAACACAACTTTTCACCCACAGACAGGTGGGTAAGTTGAGCGGACTATTCAGACCCTAGAAGATATGTTGAGAGCGTGCGTGATCGATTTCAAGGGCAGTTAGGATCACTTGCCTTTTATCGAGTTTGCGTACAGTAATAGTTATCACTCCAGCATCCAGATAGCTCCGTTTGAGGCATTGTATGCTAGAAGGTGCAAGTCTCCTATTAGATGGTTTGAGGTTGGTGAAGCTACAATAATCGAGCCGGACTCGGTTCATGAAGCTATGTAGAAGGTACAACTTATTAGAGAAAGATTGAAAACAACTTAGAGCCATGAAAAATCTTATGCTGATGTGAGGAGAGGAGAATTGGAGTTTTCTATGAATGACTGGATCAATCTAAAAATTTCACCCATGAAAAGGGTGATGAGGTTTGGAAAGAAGGGAAAGCTCAGTCTGAGATATGTGGGACCCTACAGAATTCTGAGGCGAATTGGCAAAGTAGCCTATGAGCTAGAATTACCTTCAGAGTTGGCTTCTGTGCACCTAGTATTCCATGTGTCACTATTGAAGAAATGCATTAGTGATCCAACTTCAATTGTGTCATTGGACAGTGTAGAAATAAAGGATAGTCTCTCATATGAGGAGGTCCTAGTCCAGATCCTTGACGTCAGGTTCATAAGATGAGGAACAAGGAGGTAGCTTCAATCAAGGTCTTATGGAGAAATCAGTAGGTGGAGGGAGCTACGTAGGAGGCCGAAGCAGATATGATGGCCAGACACCCGCACTTATTCTCTACCAGCTCTGTTACAGCTTCAGATATCAGTTTTTCCCTAGGACTAAATTTAGTTTTCATGTTCAGTTCATCTATTCAAGTTTCTTTTATGTTTATGAATGTGGGTATGAAAAGTGAATTCAATTCAGCTATGCAGTTTTAATCAGAGGTAGTCATTCCAATAGATTTTGATTTAAATGATCATTATTTGATTATTATAATTGCATCTCTCTACTTTTCTGTGTGTTTTCCAACATTCGAGGATGAATGTTCCCAAGGGGAAGATATTGTTATATCCCAGAAGCCCAAAGATCAGATTGGGGAGTTGAAACAGGGAAAAGGTTAAAAACTAGCACCAGACACAGAACGAGTCATGAGATAACCCGTTGGTGCAACCCACGAGTCGTGATATGACTCGTGGGGAGGCTAGGTGAGGAGTTTGGAATTATAGAGATATGGGATCTCAGGGACGTGACCACAACTTGTGGTCCAGCCCCATGAGTCTTTAGGTCAGTCGTGGGGAGGGTGAGTAATAAAAGGAAAGGAAGAGGATTAGTGGACTTGACGGAAGGACCCCATAAGTCGTGGTCACTCCCCACGATTCGTGGGGAGGGTCGTGGTCAACTAGTTGAGAAAATAATTGGCATAGAGGCAATGTACATAACGGGTGGTGACCCCGAGTCGTGGTCACCAATAACGAGTCGTGAGGTTGCCCGTGATGAGCCTAGGTGATCAGATGAGCAGTGTACTTCACGGACCATGCCAGGAGTTGTGGCCCAGGGTAATGAGTCCTTGGGTCTCTCGTTGGGACCACTTGGTAGTTATTTTCTGCGATTTTTCTAAGGGTGTTTTGGTAATTTCTTAACCTCCTAGATCCTAAACTAAGTTATTTTGGGTTATTTTGAGGGGATTTAAAGGGGCAAAATGGTTTTCCCCCTCATTCCTACTCATCTTTAGAAATTTTACTGTAACCTTTCTTCTTCATAAGATCTCAAAAAAGAAAGACTAGGGTTTTCCTCCATTAAAAGCAGTCCAAGCTTCCTTTTTCAAGGAAATTCTAACTCGGGTATGTGGAAATTCAACAAGGGGATAGTTCTTCCCTTGTGTCCCCCCAAAACCCTTCTCTAATTTCTCTATGAATCCTAGCCCTGAGCTTTTGAATGTGAAGAGATTATATGTAAATTTTCTTTGAATTCACATAGAATGATATCCATGATAATCTTAGATGTTATTTCCATCAGTTCATGATTAACTTGAGGTCATTCCCGTAAAAGTGAATTCTAGCCCTACGGATTTTTGAATGCTAAGAGATTCTTTTTCATTTAATCCATGTGGAATTATATTGTTATATTAATTATGGGTATTTCCCCCCAGTTAGTGATAGTGTTGATGCTTATCCCTGTGCATTGAGTTTAACCCTAGTCCTTGAGGGTAGCACAGACTAGAAATCTTGAAATTTTCTTGATTAAATCGGTGTGGTGAATTCCCATATTATTTTATATGCTAAATTCTCAGTCAGATACATGGTTGTCTAGCTTTAGTCAAAATGTGAAAATACTCAGTGTCAGTCAGAAATGTCAGTTGATTAGTTTGACTACAGAATTTCCTGAGGTGTCAATATTACCTCCCAGTTATCAGAATCAGATTCAGTATTCACTTTATTGGTCCACTAGGAGGTCATGACACTTTAGATATATAGATCTGACTAGCCTTAGGACCCCAGTTCAGATTTCAATTTTTTCTTAGATAGTTACGATGCTTCTCAATAAGCAGGACCAGTCAAGAACCCAGTTTCAAAATCTGGTGCGATAAGACTCTCAGGGTACTTTCAGATATGTATCCCTGACTACTCTTGGGCCCCAGTTTTTGAGCTATCAACTTAGTATTTAGTTTAGGATTATCCAGTGGGAGTAGAACTTAGCACTGAGCGGACTGGGGTTCCAGCGCACCTAGGTTCCTAGAACTATGTTACCAATGTAGGTTTTAGTATTTATTATCCTGATGGGCCCTAGTCTTTTGTGATCACCCAGTTCTTGTTATTATATCCTGACAAGATATATTGGGTCCTACTAGTGGGGTGTATACATTGGACTTCACGTCTAGCTCACGTGGTTACATGTCGATTATAGACTCTCCCACTAGTCAGTTCAATCTAGTTTCAGTCTAGTTCAGCTCAGATCAGTATTCCAGACTTAGAACATGCGTTGACCATTAGACAGGGTCTATTAGATCACCTCGGTTAATTCAGTTATTCAGTTTATTAGTTTTATTTGGTCATCGCATGTCTTTTTAGCTCAATATTTCTTTTTATTTATTCTATTGTGTTATGTTCTTCTCACATACTTAGTACATTCAAAGTACTGATGCATACTTTTAGGCTGTATCATTTTATAATATAGCTGCAAGATCATAGTCTCAGCCCCGTTAGCCGACCGTTTACCGAAGAAATCAGCTATCCCCACTGGTGAATCCTTATCCTTTGAGTATGGAGATTATTTTCTTTAGTGATGATTTCATTTCTTTTATTTATATTTGGAGTTAGCTCAGGGTTTGTCCCATCAGCTCATCAGACTTAGTGGCTTTCAGACGTTGATTTATTTTTTTCAGACTCAGATTGATTTTATTAAACATGTGGCTTTGTTCTACTAAATTTCAAGTATTTATATTTTGCTTTAAATTTTCGTTGTATGTATTTCTATGTTACTCATATTGCCAGTGTATGATAGAGCACGGGTTGACTTGGAGTCACTTGTGGCTTTAAGTATCATTTTCCGTCTAGGGTGTAAACTCGGGGCGTAATAGCCCCTCATGTATGATTTCATATTTTACATATACATGATTATTCTGCTTCGTCACTAGATGATGGTCAGCTTCCTTGAAAAACAATGGGGAGGATATGCATGTTTTTGGGACTAGTGTCTAGCACCATGTAGGCTAAGGATCAGTCAACCCTATGCCTCAGAACTACGAGCCAGTGTAGGTATGATCAGATTATTTGGGACCTCCTTTGGAGCTTTACCCTTTCCCAAAGGGCCTTCAACTTGATATCGATATGATGGTAGCATCTTTAGCCGTGACAAGGCTTTAGATGGCTCTTCCCACTTGAGTGTCATGGTCGGGACCACGTAAGCTCTATCATGGTAATGTCGTTTATATAACGAGTCTCCTATTGTTCCTCATGATTTCAGTTATGCAAGTTTATCATTCATGATATATATATATATATATATGTATGTATGTATGTATTTAAGAAGATTTGACCCTATGTTCAGTTTTATTTATGATTATTAGATTTCATCTTTGGGTTATTCGATCCAGTTATGATGTTCATCATATTTTCAGATTATATCATGCAATCTCTACTCTTAAATTCTTATCTTGATTATGTTCTATATTATTCATGTTTTAATGATTTTACTTACTTAAATGGTTTTACTTACCTTGCATACTCTGTACATTCCATGTACTAGCATACTCTATGTTGTATCATTTTATAAATAGGCTCCAATATCCAGACTCAGCCCCATCACTAGCCAGCTTCCGGAGTTAGCATCCAGTCTCAGTTGGTGAGTCGTCATCTATTAAGGACTCTCCCTTATTAGTTATTTCTTTACATTTTTAGTTTCAGACTTAGAGAGTTATTTGGGTTCTTGTCCCATCAACTCATCAGATGTAGAGGCTTTTTAGACATAGATTGTATTCAGCCTCAGGCTAGACCCATACTGCGAGTTGTTTCATGCCATAAATAAACTCGGACACTCAAGAAATCTGTTGGACAGGTGGATTCACATACTCATGTTGTATGTTCAGATTTTATGTTATGTTTAGACTTCCACTATGATTATTATGTTGATCTTCTGCTTTTATTGATTGAGTTCGAAGTTATGTTCATGCCATAGGTCGACTTGGAGCCTCTCGGGGTTTCTTGTCCCCTGTCTCGATCCACACCTATGTTCGGGTTGTGACAACGTTGGTATCAGAGCAATAGGTTTTGAAGTGTCCTAGGGTGTTTAAAAGTCACGTTAAGTAAAGTCTTTTTCATGGGTGTGAAGCGTGCCAAGATTATGACGAAGAGGATATAAGATGTTTAAGAAATATTCCCTTATTTTATGATTTTTGTCGTGCGGTGAAATGTCTCTGTATCCTTCTAACTCATGCTATTTGCGATTGCAAAATCGTGCCTCCCTGAAGAGTCAACGATAAAAGAAATAGAAATAGGAATAGCCACGAGGGTGGCAATAGAGACGGGCACCAGTAGGCCCCACCAGCCCTTGAGGATCATGCACCGGAGCCATTTGCCCATGCTGAATTCAGGGCCGCCGTTCAGATCTAACACAGGCCTTGACCACCCAGGTCAATCAACAGGAGGTAGCAGATGTCCCTCAAAATAGGAATGCGGCGGCAGCACGAGTCAGATATTTCTTACGGTTGAACCCTCCAGAGTTTCATGGGTCAAAGGTGGACGAGGATCCACATGAGTTTATTGAGGAGATTTTAAAGATTACCCAGATTGTGGGGGTGACTGGGGAAGAGTGTGCCGATTTGGCCTCATATCAGTTGAAGGGGGTCGCACACATTTGGTTCAAACAATGGAAGGATAGTAGGGTAGTCGGAGTAGGCCCTATTAGTTGGGATGATTTCATGTCGCTTTCCTAGATTGGTTCTTCCCTCGTGAGATGAGGGAGCAGAAGGCAGCCAAGTTCATGAATCTAAAGAAGGGAAAGATGAAGGTCAAGGAGTATGTCTTAGAGTTCACTCATTTGTCTAAGTATGCCCCAAAGTTAGTGGTGGATTAGAGGGATCGAGTGAGCAGGTTTGTTCATGTGGTGGTAGACTATCTAGACAAGGATTGCCGGACTGCGATGCATCATTAGGATATGGATTTTCCTGGGATAGTCTTGTACGCCCAGTAGATGGAGGCAGTTCATGTGAGGGAGAGAGAGGTTAAGAGAGCTAAGACAGATAGTTACGAGTTCTCTTATTAAAGACCAGGTGGTGGGCACTATCAGTAGTCCCACTAGAGATTGTCAACCCCGGCATCGTCGGCTATGAGTATGCCATCCATATCTAGGCACGACTAGAGAGGAGGAGCATTAGGATCTAGAGGCCAGAGAAATAAGCCACAGATTCTAGTATCCCAGTTTGCGACAGGTGTGGCCGGAGACACACGGGTCAGTGTTTGGCGGGTATAGGAGCTTGCTTCGGGTTTGGGAAGCCCGAACGTATGCTTAGCCCAATAGCTAGACAGGGCCATAATGGGGGTTGAGGCCCAACTTGTAGATCAATAACTCCACCAGCACGCCTAGCTCAATAGGGCCCATCTACTAGCATAGGTGGCGCCCAAATAGATTCTATGCTCTAGCATCCTGCCAGTAGGAGATCTCCACGGATGTAGTCATTGGTATGTTACGAGTTTTCTATTTTAATGTATATGCTTTGTTAGATCCAGTAGCTACTTTGTCTTTTGTGATTCCCTGTGTGGATAGTAGTTTAAAAGTCAGTCCAAAATCTTGTCAGAACCCTTGTTAGTCTCAACTCCAGTGGGTGATTTAGTTGTAGCTAGCAGGTGTGTAGATATTGCCCGGTCACAGTCCTTCAGAAAGTCACCTTAGTAGATCTAGCAGAGTTAGCCATGACCAACTTTGATGTTATCCTCGGCATGGATTGGTTATTTACATTCTATGCCTAAGTTAATTGTAGAACCCATAGGGTAGAGTTCTTTCCAAGTGAGCCAGCCATAAAATGGAAAGGTAGTTCACCTGTTCCTGTAGGTCGTTTCATTTCCTACCTTAAGGCTTGAAAGATGATCTCTAAAGGTTGCGTGTACCATTTAGTTAGGATTAAGGATGCTATATCCGAGACCCCGACTATCCAATTCGTTCCAGTAGTATGTGAGTATCCAAAAGTCTTCCCAAATGATTCACCAGGAATCCCTATCTAGCGGGAGATTAATGGTATTGACCTTCTTCCCGATACAGAGCCTATATCTATTTCTCCTTATAGAATGGCCCCAGCTGAGTTAAAAGAGTTGAAGGAGCAGTTGAAAGACCTGTTAGCAACAGTTTTATCAGACCGAGAAAATCCCCATGGGGTGCACCGTTTCTCTTTGTCCGAAAGAAAGATGGTTCTCTTTGTATGTGTATTGATTATCGGTAATTGAACAAGGTCACCATCAAGAATAGGTATCCACTCCCCAGAATTGATGATCTTTTTGACCAGGTTCAGGGTGCTAAGTGAAAGATAGATCTTAGATCCAAATACCATCAACTTAGGGTTAGGGAGAGTGACATCCCGAAGACAGCCTTCAGGACCCGGTATAGTCATTAGAGTTTGTAGTTATGTCTTTTAAACTAACGAATGTTCCTACAACTTTTATAGATTTGATGAATAGGGCGTTCAATCCATATTTGGATATGTTCATGGCCGTGTTAATGATGACATCCTAATATATTCTCAAAGAGAGGAGGAGCATGCCTCTCATTTAAGGGTGGTGCTACAGACTCTCAAGGACCGCCTATTATATGCTAAATTCAGCAAGTGCAAGTTTTTGTTGAATTCAGTGGCATTTTTGGGCCATGTGGTGTCAAGTTAGGGTAGAAAGGTGGACCCTCAAAAGATAGAAGCGGTGAAGAATTGGCCAAGACCGGTGAATCCTTCAAATATCAGGAGCTTCTTAGGCTTAGCTAGTTATTATTGGAGATTTGTTGAGGGATTTTCATCTGTTGCAGTTCCATTTACCAATTGACCCAAAAAGTGAAATTCCAATGGTTTATGAGAGGAGCTTCCAAGAGTTGAACACTCGACTCACCTCAGCACGGGTGTTAACCCTTCCTAAGGGTACCGATGGGTTTGTGGTATATTGCGATGCTTCCATGATCGGCCTTGGTTGTGTATTGATGAAGCATGGTAAAGTTATAACATACGCTTCCAGGTAGCTGAAGGTTCATGAAAAGAATTACCCGACCCATGATCCTGAATTGGCGATGGTGATAGTTTCCTTGAATATTTGGAGACACTATTTGTACGGGGTCCATGTAGATGCGTTTATCGAACACAAGAGCCTACAATATGTGTTTACCTAGAAGGATCTAAATCTCCGTCAAAGAAGGTGATTGGAGCTACTCATGGATTATGACATGAGTGTCCTTTACCATCTGGGCAAGGCTATTGTAGTAGAAGATTCCCTTAGTAGGCTCTCTATGGAGAGTGTATCCCATGTGGATGAGGGAAGGAAGCAGCTGGCAGAGGATGTGCATCGGCTTGCACAATTGGGAGTTCATTTGGTTGACTTAACCGATGGTAGAGTTATTTTTCAGAACAGATAAGAATCATCCTTGGTGACTGATGTGAAAGCTAGACAAGATGAGGATCCTATTTTGGTAAAGTTGAAGGAAGCCAATTAGAATTAGAAAGTAGAGGTCTTCTCCAAAGGGGGAGATAGTGTGCTTCGATATTAGGGTCACTTGTGTGTTTCGGATGTTGATGATTTGAGAGACCGGATATTGCTAGAGGCTCATGGTTCCAGATACTCCATACATCTAGGTTCCACCAAGATGTACTGTGACCTATGAAAAGTCTATTGGTGGAACGACATGAAGAAGGACATAGCAGAGTTTGTGGATAAGTATCCAAATTGTCAACACGTGAAGGTTGAGCATCAAAGATAGGGAGGTATGCTTTAAGACATCAGTATCCCTACTTGAAAGTGAGAGGATAAATATGGACTTCATCACAGAATTTCCTCGCACTCATCAACAGTATGACTCCGTTTGGGTGTTCATGGATAGGTTGATCAAAGCTGCTCATTTTCTACTGGTCAAAATCACTAATTCAGTGGAGGATTATGCCAAACTATACATTCGAAAGCTAGTTAGGTTGCATGGAGTGCCCTTGTCCATCATATCAGACAGAGGTACTCAGTTTACCTCTCAGTTTTGGAAATCGTTTTAAAAGTGACTTGGTACTCAGGTTAAGCTCAATACAACATTTCACCTGCATATGGGTGGTCAAGCAGACTGGACTATTCAGTCTCTCGAGAAAATGTTGAGAGCATGTTTGATTGACTTCAAGGGTAGTTGGGATGATCATTTTCCTCTTATTGAGTTCGCATACAACAACAACTATCGTTCCAGCATTTAGATGGCTCCGTTTGAGGCTCTCAATGGGTGGAGGTGTAGATCACCTATTTATTGGTTTGATGTTGGTGAAGCTGCGATGATAGGTCCGGATTCAATCCATGAGGCCATGGAAAAGTTTCAGCTCATAAGGGACAAATTGAAAATAGCTCAGAGTTAACAAAAGTCCTATGCGCATGTGAGAAGGAGAGAACTTGAGTTTGAAGTCGACGATTGGGTGTTTCTAAAAGTGTCTCCCATGAAGGGAGTGATGAGGTTCGGAAAGAAAGGAAAACTCAGTCCCTGTTATGTTGGCCCATACCTGATTGTGAAATGGGTTGGCAAGGTGGCGTATGAATTGGAGTTGGCCTCAGAATTAACTTTCGTTCATCCTATTTTTCATGTATCGCTCTTAAAGAAGTGTTTGGGTGATCCAGCTCTGGTTGTTCTGGTGGAGAGTGTAGGTGTAAGGGATAGCCTTAGTTATGAAGAGGTTCTAGTAGAGGTATTGGATCTGCAGGTTCGCAAGCTATGGAACAAAAAATAGCTTCAGTTAAAGTTTTATGGAGGAATCAACATGTTGAGGGAGCTACATGGGAAGCCGAAGCAGATATGATGGCTAGATACCCACATCTATTCCCTTCCAGCTCAGTTTTAGCTTGAGGTATCACTTTTTACCTTAAAACTCTATTCAGTATCATCTTCAGCTCATGTACCTCAGTTTCTTCATATAGAAGTATTTATGTATGATTCATGAATTCAGTTCAGTCATGTAGTTCAAATCAGAGTTAGTCATTCCATTAGTTTCAGCTTATATGATTGGTATTTGAGTATGATGATTGCATTTCTCTACTTTTCTGTATAATTTTCAACATACGAGGATGAATGTTACCAACGGGGAGATATAGTTATACCCCGGAAACCCTAAGATCAAACTCGAGAATTTAAATGGAGAAAATAGAATTTTCTGCATCAGGTCACAAAATGAGTCTTCTTGTGACCATTAGGATGACCACGAGTCGTTAAGTGAATCAAGGTGAGGTGTATGACATAAGTTGGAAATTAAGGTTTTTGGGTCACTATGGGCACGACCACGAGTCGTGGTCATCCCTACAACTTGTTGAGTCATCCATGATCAAGGTTGGTTGAAGAAAGGGGAATTTTCGGCAGTGAAGGTAACGAGAGATGACCACGAGTCGTGGTCACCAGTAATGACCCGATAAGTCCCCCGTGATGAGCACCACTGAAATTTTGGTAGTGTACTTGACGACTTGTGGCCAGGACTCGTGATCTGTGGTAATGACTCGTCTAGTCCCTTATTGGGACTGGCAGTCTATTTTTTCCTGCGAGTTTAGTAATGTATTTTCTGTAATTCCTATGATCCTAAGGCCTAAACTTCGTCATTTTAAGCTATGAATAGTGAGTTTTAAGAGGGGTAATTTCATTCTAAGCTATTCCTATTCATGCATGCATGCTTAGAGTTCTAGAGAGGTGATCAAGCTTAATTTCTTCCAAGTTCTTCTCAATTCTTCCTTGGGCAATCAGAGAAGTTGTAGAATCAGAATCTCTTAGGTATGTAGGGTTATGAATGGGTGAATTTGTTCACACTCATGCCAAATCCCTCTCTAATTAATGAAAATCTATATGTTGATCCATGGGGTTTTACCCAATGCATGAAACTTCCTAAGTTTCTACCATGGGTATGATCTAAGCATGTTTCTATTATTGAATTATGATTCATGGTCAAGTTTTACAATGTTTTCAATTATAAATCATGTTTTCAAGTTTTATAAATTATGATGCTCATTCATAAGAAGTTCATGAAAGTTGAGATCTATGATGTATGTTCAAGTATGTTGAGATATTTATGAGAAAATCATGTTTTCAAGTTACCCATGTCTATGATCATATTTTCAAGTAAATCAAGTATTTTCAAGCATGTTTAAGTATTGAGCAAGTCCATATGCTCAAGTATAATATATGGTTTTGCGAATTAGCTTACCACATAGTTATGGAGTCAAGACTCCCAATTATGTTCAGCTTGTTGTATGGTTTGAGCCAAGGCCCCTCATGTATGATTTCAGATTTTATATGTACATGATTATTCAGCTTCTTCACTAGACGATGGTCAGCTTTGTTGAAAAATAATGGAGATCATATGCATGTTTTTGGGAGTAGTGTCTAGCACCGAGTAGGCTAAGGGTCAGACAACCCTATGGCTTCGAACTACAAGCCAACGTAGGTATGATCAGATTATTTGGGACCTCCTTTGGAGCTTCACCCGGCCCCAATGGGCCTTCAGCTTGATATCAATATCATGGTAGCATCTTTAACCCTGTCAAGGCTTTAGATGGCTCTGCCCACTTGAGTGTGATAGTCAAGACCACGTAAGCTTTATCTTGGTAATGTCGGTTATATGACGAGTCTCCCATTGTCCCTCATAATTTCAGTTATGCATGTGTATCATACATGATATATATATATATATATAAATACATATATGTTTTTAAGCAGGTTTGACCCCATGTTCAGTTTTACTTATGATTATTAGATTTCAACTTTGGGTCATTTGATTCAGTTATGATGTTCAGTTATACTCATATCATGATTTTAGAAAATAGCATGCAAGCCCTACTCTCAGATTCTTATTTTGATTATGTTTTATATTATGCATTTTTTATATGATTTTACTTACTTAAGCGGTTTTATTTACCTTGCAAACTCGGTATATTTCACATACTGATAGCATACTTTATGTTGTATTGTTTTATGATACAAGCTTTGATATCCAGACTCAGCCCCATCATTAACCAGTTTTCGGAGTTAGCATCAATCTCAGTTGGTGAGTCCTCATCTCCCAAGGACTCCCTTATCAGTTATTTCTTTACATTTTTAGTTTCATACTTAGAGAGTTAGTTGGAGTCTTGTCCCATTAACTCATCAGACGTACAGACTTTTCAGACATAGATTGTGTTAAGCTTTAGACTTGTGTTGTATGTTCAGATTTTATATTATGTTTAGACTTCCGCTATGATTATTATGTTGATCTTCCGCTTTTATTGATTGAATTAAAAGTTATGTTCATTCCATGGGTCGACTTAAAGCCTCTCGGGGTTTCTTATCCCGTGTCTCAATTCGAGCCTATGTTCGAATCGTGACAAATGAGTTGTTGTGGAAAAAAATGTAAGTGTTTAATCATTTTTTTAATCCTAAAAAAAGATTTCAAAATTTATCATTATCCCCTATTTATCTTTTCCTTCATCTTCCTATTCTCTTCTCTTTTTGTACTTAAACAATTAAACAATTTTTTACTAGGTTCATTAAAAAATTATTATATGATTAAGGAAGATTGGATGACAACTATATCTTTAAATTTACTACAAAATTTAAATAATAGAATAACTAAGGTAGAACTAATAATTTTGTTTGGAACAATTATACAAGTCAAAATATTAATTGCAAAAAAATTCAAATTTGAATTTTATCTTGGTAATTATTTTAATTTTTTTCAATTAATTGCAACAATCCAACATAGATTTCATGATGACACAAAATTTTGCAAAAAATGAATTTTTAGTCCTTTACATATATTTTTTAGTTTTATGAATTTTTTACAAGATATCATCATTTTTCCACATAAGAGATATAAAAATGTCATTTTATTTCTATTCTGTCACGCTCCACCTTGGGAGGCATGACTAGCACCTGGTGCCCTACTAGGGTCTGAACCGACCTAACTGATCTTACACACCTCTGGTGCATGACTAACACTAAGCCTCAAATCAAGAAAACAACGGGCTATATTTCGGCTGTAAACACAGCCCCCGGCCAACATGATCTGATAGCCACCTATATAAGAAAACAGCTACCCAGAAGCAAATAATAACGGAGAATCCTATGCGGGCCGGCAAGACCACCATGATGTCTAGTTATGATTGTGAAGTAAATTCATTACTAAGCTAAGCTATGGCTGACAAGGCCGCTAACTACAGCTAAACAACGCCTCACACGGCCAACACGCAAGATAAAGCATATATGGGCCCCACACGGCCAATAACAACTAACCACAGAGGATCATAAATAATCTGCAAGCCTCTAGAACTGATATAACAGTCGAGACAGGGCCCCAACCTACCCGTAGATTGTACAAACAAAAGGAGAGTCAACCTTCTAACAATTAGCTCCGGAGGAATGGAGCTGACTCTCTTCTAGCTCTGACGAAAATCTAAGAAGGTCCTAGTCCGCGTCTATCGGCACCTGCAGGCAAGTAATGCAGTGTCCCCAAGAAGGGCGTTAGTACAATACGTACCAAATATGTAAGGCAGTAATTATAAGAGACTGAATAAAAGAAATGAGACTGAAAATAACTGAAATGAAAAGATAGAGATACTACCTAGATAGCTGAACTTCTACTATCTAATTTAATAGTAACTAGTGCAAACAAGAACCTTACTTAGCCCCCCATAAGCCGGAAGGTACAAACAACACAGAATAACCCGCCTAAGGCCCCCATAAGCCCTGATAATTACACTTCAATATATATACCCCTAATAAGGTCACACTGGGTCAGCTAATGGCTATAACCGTTCTACCAGTCCCTTGGGTCTGCAACTGAGCCCGCTCGACCCCTGAATATAGCTATATCTGAGTCTGGTGGACTCCTGATATCTGTAACCCAGGCACCAGGCTCGATGGGGGTGTGGTGCCAATACGACATATAATATTCCAGCCATGGAATGGACTGTATGAGGACTTGGTACTCTATCTTCGTCCCTCGCGGACGGCATACTACTCCATGGAGCGACGTCATCTCACCCCTAGCGGGCGTCGACAGAGCTAGTAACCTTGGGATTGGTCATGGAAGGCTATACAGGGCGTAGTCAATCACAAACTAAACGTAGGATACTAGTCTCAGCTAATAACTACAACTAAATTACAATTGATATCCTTCTGGTTCTCTTATTGGTATTTAAACTGAGTTATAATACTATAGAAACTAACTTTCTAGAGGAATTTTCCTTGACATTCCTTGATCGACGATTTCTAATTAACTGGCGAGTTTTAGTTCATATTAAACATCTCTTTTCAATTGTAATCGTGTTACTGGGGAAATGAGAGTAATTTCAGTACTAAATTCGGACAAAATGATAAATTTCAATATTAATATTGACTGTACTTCAACTTAACAAAACACGGACTAAAACGTATAATTTCCCTAGAGTTCAGAAGAGAAATACTTACTTGAAGCCCATGATCGTATACAAATTAGTTTGGAGAAATTCTGACAACTTTGGCTCGACGGGGCTATGTTTTGCCTAGTGAATTTCACAAAAATAACTCCGTAGTAATGCTCCCTATGGCCTTAAACTTCGATACTTGAAATTAATTTGAATTTGGACGGCGTTTTATAGCATAAACAGACGAAAATTTATCAATTTCTTTGTGTTTCCTCTCCTCTAGCCAAATGTAATTATACTTAAATCACATACAATGAAGGGAGGGGCTTTATATATACTTGGGCAGTAGACAGGGGGTCCATGCCAACGCGCCAAATTATGGGCGTGCCATGGAGCCCAACGCACCAGGGAAGGGTCCGTGACACGATGCCCTTTTAGGCAGCTGGTTCGGCCTTCTCCCTTGCATGTTCTATTCCGAACTTGTTCGACCTTTCCCTGGGTCCTTTCTCGTACGTGTCAAACTCTAAAATCCTTGTCTAACGTGCGAATATGCTGCCTAAATGTTAGAAACTTATGGGGTGTAACATCCTCCCCCCCCCCCCCAGGAACATTCGTCCTCGAATGTCACATTAGCTTACGAGAATCCAACTCTTTTAACTACTATTCTGGAAAAATTTTGGCAGAGTCTCCCCTGTAACATGGACTATCCAAAAATCCTAAAACGCAGAAAAGTCCAATACCAACATTTCATATGACACTATCACAATTATTTCACAACAAGATTGTAACCAACTAAACAACATATGTAGCACACATCATGAAACAAAAACTGAATCATAAATATACCTCACTGCATAGTCTGGGCTAAGCCTGGAACAAGTGAGGATATTTCGATTTCATATCATCCTCAGCTTCCTAGGTCATTTCTTCTCTATTCCGTTTCTACATGTTACCTTAACAGAGGCGACATTTTAGTTCTCAACCTATGCACTTGTCGATCTAATATGGCTACTGGGACTTCTTCATAGGCTAGCTCCTCATTAATATGGACATCCTCAAGTGGCATCATTTGGGATGGATCTCCTATACACATCTGTAACATAGACACATGAAAGACTAGGTGAACAAATTCCAATTCTGAGGGCAGATCCAGCTCATATGCCACCTAGCCTATTCTCCGGAGGATTCAGTATGGCCCAATGAACCTTGGGCTAAGCTTAACCTTTTTACCAAACCTCATTACACCCTTCATTGGTGAGACTTTCAGAAACACCCAATCATCTACATTAAATTCCAAGTTTCTACGCTGTTTATCTGCGTAGGATTTCTGGAGACTTTGAGCTGTTAGCAAGCGTTCTCTAATATGCTTCACATTCTCCTTTAATTGGTGGATTATATGTCGTCCAATTAATCCTGATTCTCCTACATCAAACCAACCAACTGGGGATATACAATTTCGCTCGTATAAAGCCTTATAAGGTGCCATTTGGATTGCCGCAGCCCCCAAAGTCCAGCACGCACGCCCGTAACATATCCTCGAGCATCTGAATTATACGTTATGCCTGCCCATCTATTGAGGATGGAAGGTTGTACTAAGGTTAACCTGCATCCCCATGCCCTTCTAAAAAGACTGCCAGAATCTAGCAGTGAACTACGTCGCTCAGTTAGAAATAATTGATACCGAAACACCATGCGATTGAACTATCTCTCTGATATACAGTTTAGCATAGTCCTCAGCTGGGAAGGTAACTCCGACTGGTAGAAAATGAGCTGAATTCGTCAATCTGCCAACAATCACCCAAATGGAATCAAATATGTGTCCGGTATAGGGTAATTCAGTCACAAAATCCATGTTGATTGCTTCCCATTTCCATATAGAAATTGTTATTTCCTATGTCAATCCACCAAGCTTTTGATATTCGGCCTTTACCTGCTGAAAGTTAGGGCATTGTGCTACAAATTCTGCTACCTCTTTCTTCATTCTCGGCCACCAGTAAATCTCTTTTATGTCATGATACCTCTTTGTTGACCCTGGATGAAGAGAATAGCGGGAGTAATGTATCTCTGCCATGATATGCTGGCGAAGTCTTGCCACATATGGAACACAGAGGTGACCCCTACATCTCTAGACCCCGTCTGTAGTTACCTCGAAAGTTGGTACTTCCCCTCATTGAACTTTATCTCTGAGCTGCACTAGATTAGAATCTTCATACTGCCGTTATTTTACTTCCACAACCAGGGATGATACTGCAGTATTCTGGATCATGTTCCACTGTCTCTCGACTCTACTATTCGTACGGCTAAACTTGCTAACTGATGCAATTCACAAGCCAGTTCTCGCTGTTCTGGCCTCAAATGTACTAGACTTCCTATGGATTTACGATTTAGGGCATCTTCTACAATATTGGCCTTCCTTGGGTGATATAAAATGTTCACAACATAATCCTTCAACAGTTCTAACCAGCGACGTTGCCGCAAATTCAATTCTTTATGTGTAAAGATATATTGAGGACTCTTGTGATCAGTAAAAATGTCCACGTGCACCCCATATAGGTAATGTCTCCAGATCTTTAAGTCATGGACTATTGCCGCTAACTCCAGGTCATGAGTGGGATAGTTCTTTTCATACTTCCTCAGCTGCCTCGAAACATAAGTAATTACCTTACCATGTCGCATTAGAACACATCCTAACCCGACGCCTGAAGCATCATAATACACTGCGTAACCCTCTGATCCTTCTAACAAAGCTAGTACTGGTGGTGATGTCAATCTGTTCTTCATCTCTTGGAAACTCTGTTCACACGCTTTAGTCCAGTGAAATTTAGCCATCGTCTGAGTTAACTTAGTCAGTGGCACTGATAAGGTAGAAAACCCCTCTATAAACCTTCTGTAATACCCGGCTAACCCTAGGAAACTACATACCTCAGTCGGAATGGTAGGTCTAGGCCATGTCTTTACTGCCTCAATCTTTTGTGAATCTACCTGAATACTAGCATCTAACACAATATGGCCCAGAAAGGCCACTGAATTCAGCCAAAACTCACATTTAGAAAATTTTGCATATAACTGGCGGTCCCTGAGAATTTAGAGCACTATTCATAGATGATCTCGGTGATCTTCTTCCGAGTGGGAATACACCAGAATGTCATCAATAAATACTATCACAAACAAGTTCGGATGTGGCCTGAAGATGCTATTCATCATATCCCTAAACACTGTTGGAGCGTCCGTCAACCCGAAGGAGATGACTAGGAATTCGAAGTGGCCATACCTAGTCCTAAAATCAGTTTTTAGAATATCCCTCTCTCGAACCCGAACCTGATGGTACCCAAACCTTGAATCGATTTTTGAGAAATACTTCGCCCCCTATAACTGATCAAACAAGTCATCTATTCTGGGAAGCAGATACTTGTTCTTGATGGTGACTTATTCAGTTGGTAGTCTATACACATGAGGAGGGAGCCATCCTTCTTTCTCACAAATAGAACTGGTGCACCCCAAGGTGAAGTACTCGGTCTGATAAAGCCCTTATCTAAGAGATCCTTCAACTGTTCCTTCAATTCTTTGAGTTCAGCAAGAGCCATTTGGTCATGGATATAGGTTGAGTACCTGGTAGTAGGTCTATGGAAAAATCGATTTCCCATTCTGGGGGAATACCAGGAAGTTCATCAGGGAATATGTCTAGAAATTCATTGACTACTGGAATGGACTGAAGAGTCAGGGATTCTACCTGCAGATCCTAAACCCTAACAATATAATAAATACAACCCTTTTCTATCAACTTTCTTGCCCGGAGATAGGATATAAACCTACCTTTTGGCATGGCTACATTACCTTTCCACTCCCATACTACCTCCCCTAGAAAGTGGAACCAAACGGTCTTGGTCCAACATTCTACATTGGCATAACATGGTTCTAGCCAATCCATACCTATAATTGCATCAAAGTCGATCATTTCCAATTCCACCAAATCTGCTAAAGTCTGGCGACCAACAACCTCTATTGTGCAATCCCGGTAGACCCTTTTAACTATAATAGAATCACCGATAGGTGTAGACACAGAAAAAGGTCGCTGGAGCCATTCTAGCATGATATCGAACTTTCGGGCCACTAATTGTGTAACATAAGATAAAGTGGATCCCGAGTCAATCAACACATAAACAGAATGAGAGAAAATGTCTAGCATACTTCTCACCACATCAGGCCACGACTCTAACTCTTGTCGTCCCGGTAAAGCATAAGTGCAATCTAGATTAGTACCTGAACTAGATGCCCCTAATCTGCCTCGGCCTCTGCTGGTTGGAGCTGAGGACCTATGCCCTGTTGGAAGAGCTGGGGCATGTGACCCTACCGAAGATCTGTCCTGTCAGTCCCAATCACTCCGAACCCTAGCTGGACAGTCTCTCATTCGATGACCCTCCTGTCCAAAAGTGTAACATGCCCGTGGAACCATACCTGCATGCCCTAGAGTGACGTCGACTGCAGATACGGCAAAGTGGTATAGTAAATCTACTCTTCTCTGACCCTCTCTACTACTGCAAACCTGTTGGCCGTGAGCTCTCATCGAGCCTTGACTGCCCCCCACGACCAGATCAACTCCCCTGTTGTTATTGTGGAGATGGGGGTCTAGGTGGTCGTCTGATAGTCGTGGCCTGGGTCCGCCCTGAAATTTTTCCTACACATTACTCGGTCTAGCCCTGTGGCGCTGCTCCTGATTTGCCCTCTAGATCTGCCATTGTTGCTGCCTAATCCCCTTGATATTCTGAGCAAATTCTTAAACACAGGCAATGTCCATGTCCTCTCATAGAGTAGCCATAATACAAGTATCCACATATACTGGATTTAGCCCCATAATAAACCAGTGCACCCTGGCTGGCATGGTATATACAAAAGCTAGTGCATATCGGGCCAGGGAGTCAAACCTCACAGCGTACTCCCTAACACTCATTGAGCCCTGCTTCAGATGCAAAAATTGATCAACCCAGGCCTACCAAATTTCCTGTGGTAAATAATGATCCAGGAAGGCCTTCGAAAAACTAGGCCAAGTCGGAGGAGGTACATCTCTACTTCGGGACCTCTCCCAACTCTCATACCAAAATAATGTAATGTCCATAGATAAAATATTTCTAACTCGACCAACTCTGAAGGTGTGGCATGCATCACCCTAACGATCCGCCGTAACTGTCCAAAAATTCCTGAGGGTCCTCATCCCGGTCCATCCCTATAAATTGCGGGGGACTCAATGTGAGAAAATCTCAGACCCTCAAACTACCAGGTCCTCCTAAAGATTCTGCAACCATGAGTGCCACTGGCTGATGCTGTGCAGCCATCATCTAAGCTAGCATAACAATAGCACTCCTAACCTCATGATCAGATAGTGTTGGTATAGGAACTACTAGAGGCGGTGCCAAAGCTTCTACTACTCCAGAAGGCTCCTGATGGAGCGGAGACTACTGGGGAGACTGAGACGGAGTCTCTCTATCGCCCTCAGATCAGGCTAACTCTGACTGAGGCATCCTGCTAGTGCCTTCTCCTGCTGCATTGTCCAACTTCCTGCCAGTCGTAGTGTGTTGCGGGTCTGACATTTCTCTTTAGACAAGAAGAATATGGTAAGCTTAGGGACTCGACCCTATACTATACAACTCTATAGCACGAGATAGAGAGAAAGAAGTAATAATCCTATCATGCCTCGCAACCTCCTACCTATAACATATGGTGCACGATACATCCATAGACAAGACTCTACTTAGCACTTCTTGCAGACTCCCTGGGATACGACCTGCTCTGATACCATGTTTGTCACGCCCCACCTTAGGAGGCATGATTAGCACCTGGTGCCCTACTAGGGTCTAAATTGGCCTGACTGAGCTTACGCACCTCTGGTGCATGACTAACACTAAGCCTCAAATCAAGAAAACAACAGGCTATATTTCGGTTGTACACATAGCTCCCGACTGACAAGGCCTGATAGCCACTTGTAAAAAAATTAGCTACCTAGAAGCAAATAATAATGGGGAATCCAATGCGAGCCGACAAGACCACCATGATGTCTAGTTATGGCTATGAAGTAAAATTCATTACTAAGCTAAGGTATGGTCGACAAGGCCGCTAACTACAGCTAAACAAGGCCCCACACAGCCAACATGCAAGATAAAGCATATATGGGCCCCACACGGACAACAACACTAACCACAGGGAACTAAAAACAATATGTAAGCCTCTAGAAGTGATATAATGGTCGAGACAGGGCCCCAACCTACCCGTAAATTATACAAACAAAAAGAGAGTCAACCTTCTAACTATTAGCTCTAGAGGAATGGAGTTGACTACTCTACTAGCTCTGGCGGAAAGCTAAGAAGGTCCTGTCCACGTCTATCGACACCTGCAGGCAAGTAATGCAGCACCCCCAAGAATGGCGTTAGTACAATATGTACCAAATATGTAAAGCAGTAATTATAAGAGACTGAATAAAAGAAATAAGACTGAAAATAACTGAAAAGAAAATATAGAGATACTGCCTGAATAGCTGAACTTCGTACTATCTAATTTAGTAGTAACTAGTGCAAACAAGAACCTTACCTGGCCCCCCATAAGCCAAAAGGTACAACCAACACAGAATAATCCACCTAGGGCCCCCATAAGCCCTAATGAGTAGACTTCAATCTATCTACCCCTAGTAAGGTCACACTGGGTCAGCTAATAGCTATAGCCATCCTAGCAGTCCCCTGGGTCTACAACTGAGCTCCCTCGTCCCCTGACTGTAGCTGTGTCTAAGTCTAGTGAATTCCTGATGTGTGCACCCTGGGCACCAGGCTCGACGGGGGTATGGTGCCAATACGACATATAATAGTCCATCCATGAAATGTACAGTATGAGGACCTGGGACCCTATCTTCATCCCTCGCGGATGGCATACTACTTAGTGGAGCGACGTCATCTCGCCCCTGGCGGGCGTCGACACATATAGTAACCCTAGGATTGGTCATGGAAGGCTATACAGGGCATAGTCAATCCCAAACTAAACCTAGGATACTAGTCTATGCTAATAACTACAACTAATCACAATTGATATCCTTCTGGTTCCTTTACTGGGATTTAAACTGAGTTATAATACTAAAGAAACTAACTTGCCAGAGGAATTTGCCTTAACATACCTCTCGATCACCAATTTCTAATTAACTGGTGGGTTTCAATTTGTATTCAATGGCTCTTTCTAATTGTAATCGTGTTACTGGGGAAATGAGACTAATTTCAGTACTAAATTTGGACAAAACGATAACTTACAACATTAATATTTATTGTACTTCAACTTAATAACAATAAAACATAGCCAAAAACATATAATTTTCCCAGAGTTCAGAAGGGAGAAATACTTACTTGAAGCCTTTGATCGTATAAAAATTAGTTTGGAGCAATTTTGACAACTCTGGCTCGGCTGGAGCTATGATTTGCCTGGCGAATTTCACGAAAATAACTCCGTAGTAATGCTCCCTATGACCTTAAACTTCGATACCCAAAGTTAATTTGAATTTGAACGACATTTCATAGCGTAAACGGACGAAAATTTATCAATTTCTTCGTGTTTCCTCTCCTCTGGCTGAATGTAATTATGTGTATATCACATATAACGAAGGGAGGGGCTTTATATATACTTGGGCGGTGGATAGGGGGTCCGTGGCACGGACCCCCATGCGCCAAATTACGAGCGTGCCACGGAGCCCAACGCGCCAGGGAAGGGTCCGTGGCACGTTGCCCCTTTAGGTAGCTAGTCTGGCCTTCTCCCTTGCAAGTTCGACTCCGCACTCATCCGACCTTTTTCTGGGCCCTTTCTCATACGTGTTGAACTCTAAAATCCTTGAACAACGTGTGAATATGCTGCCTAAATATTAGAAACTTACGGGGTGTAACATTCAAATTGTAAAAGGACAGTATATCTCATTTCCTCCAAAACTTTAGAGGCACTAGCAACATGTAGCAACATAAATATATACTAAAAGTATTGAAATCTTCATATTTATCTATTGTTAAATACAAATTATAAAAACTTGTTTGTTCATATGATTTTTTAATTTACTTATTAATCTTTTCTCGTAATCTAGATCTTAGCACATCTTTTCAATGAATATATTAAAGGAACAATTCTCCGTCAAATGAAATAAGACTCTAAGATATGTTTATTGTATGTTGTATTTCATGCTACAAAACTTGTATGTTTTATTGATCATAATAATTATATTGCATGATATTAGTAAATATTTTTCTCTATTTCGTAGCCTCAATTTGTTATATAGAAAATCTTTGAAAGAATATTATCAAGTCAAGAAAAAATTTCTCAGAGCCTAACAAATAATGAAGGAAATGTTAAGTGAATTTTTGATGCAACTGAGTCATCACGTGTTATTATGTCTGTGGATCCTACTGTTGTCAAACTGATATGAAAATTTATTCATCCATTTGTTTTACCATTAATGAATATAAATTATTTCTTTATCAAATACTTAGATATTTTGTCTAAATTAATAAATGTAATAAAAGATAATATTTTTAAAATTAATTTGATTAGCTTCAAAGGGACCAATACCCATAAGAGAATTTTCTAGAACATCGAAGGGCCAAGGCCCTATAAACGAACCTTTGGAGGAGCTTGATGAAAAGGTGCTTTCTGTTGACATCCTTCCATGGACCCTTACCTTTTTCAATGATTTCCATGGTGATGACCACGATAATTCAGTGGATTGATATGCATTTTTTATATAGGAAATGGACCTTTCTTGCGTTAGGTTTGACTACGGGTGGAGCTCCGATGTGGATGTCAGTGTTGTGAATGAAGGTACTAAAATTATCCATCATATCAATTTTTTCCCTGATTTACACGTACCCATTCACTATTTGCATTAGGCTCCCAGTTCTTGAAATCATGGAGGAGTTATGGAAGAAAGACATGTATATGTGATATTAGATATTGACTAGTGCTAGTTATATATGAAATGAACTAAAGATATATATCAGATTTGTTTGGTTTAACTTTCTTCTCAGGTTTGGCGACTGGTAGCTTGCATAAAACATTTGGCCAACCTAGCCAAAGTGAATTTTTTTAATGAAACACTTGATAAATCTATACTCCCACGGTTGTTTCAGGGAGGCATTTTCATTTAATTTCTTAAGGTAGGATGGACTTGATTTCCAAAATAAAGGATGACTTTGACTAGGGGTGGTAGGAGCGATTTGTGATCATTCCCACTGAATAATTGCTAGCTCTTCTCCCATTCCCTGAATCATGGAGTATGAATGATATGATCCTTGAATTATGATTTTCACTTTTGACTCTTCACATAATATCTGCATATCTACAGCTTATTAGGTCACACCCATTGGTGTGCCTGATATTGATGATTAGGTGAGGGCAATTTTGCGTGTCTCCATCAAAGAAGACAAGAAGTGGAAATCCATTTTCCCTTGCAGTCATCTAGGAGAATAAACCACGATAGTTGCATACAACAACACTTATTTGTTATTTTGTTTTATATTTCCCATGCCTTATCTTAATTTTGAAGATTCCCACGGGTTTATCAGGTAAAAAAACCCACTGTTAGGTTGCCTCCTTTATTTGGGGCCAAGCTACCAATATACAAAGCATCACGGCTGGGGTCACATCAAGTAGAAGGCATGTTATTTCCAATTTTGCAGCACCTAGTGACTCCACATAGAGGAGAAGGGTTTTGAATCTTACCAAACCTAGCACAGAAGGGATCAATTCTTGTTGCTCCCACTTCTTCGAGTAGAGAGAAATCAGAGGGGGGGAATTCTCGAGGTGGTGGAGGTGGAATATGATAATGAAGAAGGAGATGATGACAAGTCCCCAGATGGTGAGGTGGCCTTGGTCGACTCAACAACAGTTTTTGAGCCTTTGGGGTTTGGTGAAGAAGAAGTAGAAAATGAGAAGTCCCAGCTTGTGTTCCCGATTTTGAAGTGGGCCTTTCAGACCCCTACATCATGTCGGGTCGTGGTAGACATTCCTATAGGGATGGATCTAGTAAGTGTTTTCTCGGTAGTAGCTTAACTATTCGAGATCTTGTTTAGGCCTAAGGAGAAGGCAAGGTTAGAGAAACATGACTTGGAAAATTTAGTCACTCATCTGATCACCTCTAATCCTCCAAGTAAGATGAGCATTGTTTTTTCCACTTGTCAAGCTTACTTTATCCCCTGTACAAATAATTTCACAAACCACTATTTAGTTTTTTTTTTGCTTTATCTTATAGAGCCACCTTTTTGCCGTAGCCACCCAAAAAAGGCAAGCGACAAAAAGGATAAGTTTATGCCCATTTCTTTGATGTTGAGCATCTAGAATTCACAATTGATGTGCTCTAGGTTGAGGTAAGAGAGCTCCGGTGAATGAATGTAGAGCTCTAGCATGTGAGAACCTTCATGGCCCAACAACTCAAAAAGATTCAACGGGAGCAAAAAGAGAGGGAAGTTGCATTATTTGTTCTAACCAGGACCAATAAAAAGCTACAGGGGGAGGTCTTATTAAAGGTGAACAAATGACATCATCTTGACTTAACCCCCAATACCTTGCAAGAAAAGGTGGCCTAGCTCAAGGCTGAATTGGCATTGACTGGTGAGCGGCGTGATAAGGATGAGATGGAAAATGCGCGACTTGGAGCTAGCCTTAAAGCACTGAGGGTACAATGTAACGTTGATAGGTATGGAGCCAAGTTGGACAGGAATTGGGTGGCCCTAAACACCTGGGTGGACACCTTTCATGAGACCTAAGATGACGATAATCTTGATCTTCCCTTGGCTATTTCCAAAGCTGAAGCCGTTGTTGATGCTGCAAGAGAAGCCCTCAATAAAGCTCTATTTGAAAATGCAGAGGATGGATCCAAGAGTGAACACTCTGTGGGTCTCTCAGATAAAGTGAGTGGTCCTCTCCATCCGGATGCCTTGTAGTTATGTTCTCTAGAACATTTGGGCCTTCAAACCCCCTTTGTTATAAAATAGAAGTATTTAGGGGCCTTTGTTATGTGACGGAGGCTTCTATTTATATTTGTATTTGCATTTTGATGGAATGTTGAACTCTCTGAGTCATTTTTAATGATTGAATCCATCTTAAATGAACTAATATAAAAACAACAGAAGCTTCATTTAATTTCATTTAATTTTCCTATGGAACTTTTGTTGACTAAGATTTATGAGTTTCTTCCAATATTATCCTTGTCATTAAGTAACTACATAAATTATTAATCAAATTTATTTTCTCAAAGTATATTTATTGAGGATAATCTAATAAAATGAACCCATAAAATAGTTAAGGTGTCCTTTTAGAGGATAACTATGAATACGTAAATAGATATCAATGAGAGAAAGCAGCTCTGGTTAATTTGAATGAATATGACAATTCAGGCACTTCGAGTTTTTATCAAGGGTATAAATTTGGCATTCCTTTCAAGAAGTTAAATTAATAGTCCTAATAGGATGACAATGAACACATGAATAGATACCAAGGTATGGTTTGTGATGTTGCCAGCATAAAATTTGAGCATCAAAATAATGCATTTTGTTGCGGCGTTTCTTGGGGATGTAACTATGAAATTTGAACCATGAAATTATCCAAGAGAATTCCTTTTTAAAAAACTAAAAGTTCACCAAAAATTTTTGTGAATGATCAATTCACTTTAAACATGTTCAAATGGATAACATTTTGAAAAGGTCCTTGATATTCTGCATGGCCAAGAGTTTAGTTATTTCACTTAACTTTTAGCCTAAGTGTGAATCAAATTGTCTAATATATTCCAACAAAAGAGTAAAATAAGAAAGTAAAGAACATGTTGTTTTGACATGAAAAACATCCGGCTCATAAAAGGTGTAAAAAACCACGACCTGTTCCTTAACAGGATTTACCCCAACTTCAATAAACCGCAATGAGCCTTTCAAAAACAAATTACAAACCTATGTAACCTAAGGAATTATTAACTTTACTTCCTGACAACTCACAAACCTCCCAAGTTATGTGTTCCCAAGTATTTGAGTTATCTCAACTTGAAGACAAAATAATTCTAATTCAATTTTTAAAACACCGAACTAAGATAATATCAACATTGTAACTCAATGAACATTGTTTATACAAGAATGCTAAAAATTTTAGCCTGACTCTGTACTAGGACCTGGTTCCTCAATATGTTCCTTCTCTCTATGGGTATCACTCGCAAAGTTAATTTGTCAATTGCCTTTCTCTCTATAAGTGCACTCATACTCTGAGTGACTACACTTCTATTTAAGCAGAACTCTTTAGAGAGTTCTTCTTTTCCTCGACCTGCACATCAACTTCAACTCTTCTTGGCTTAGAGTTTTATTTCAAGTGAGACTCCTTCTTCAAGACAAACTTCTTGCTTCTTTAGTGTTGCAGTCGAACTCCAACACTTCAATTCAACACATATTTGTTTTGTTGAGTTTACGTGAAGTAGATTTATCATTCGTTTATTTGATTTTGTACACTTGTCTTTATTTATTATTGACCATGCTACAAACTCAGATCCTTAAGGCAATGTACCTTTGAAGCGACTTGACTTACCTGTTTCATGTCATTTTATCAATCGTCAAAACTGCATATAACCCAATAAATTCCCCCTTTTTGATAATGATAAACCTCTTATCTTTGTTCATTCAACTTTTTACCTGTAGGTACTAAGATATGAAACATTTGAGTGAAACAGATTAGTCAATGGATTATAAATACTTCACGACATTTATCTTCCCTCTTTTGAAATCATCGAATAGTTGTTTCAACCTTTTAAATTTACTTTCTAAGAAGTTGAGTTAAACAATTTATGGCCACTGGGGCTATCACTAACACAATCAGATACGGACCTCATTCAATATAATAATGCATTAAAAAGAGCAAGAACCTGAGTCAATTTAAGAAAACGACAACCATTTTATTTCACTGTCGGATAATGTTCTACATAAGCTCAAAATTAATAATGAAAAAACAAAAATAGTTGATCCTAGAAAAAGGGCACTGGATAGGAGAAGAATCAACGCTAGAGGCACGAAGATGGTAAAGCTAGGAGGATCGAACATATGGTAACAGTCGTGTCAATCGACAAATGGTTTCAACATTTTCAGCTCTCTCCTTTTATCAAGAGTAGTCTGCAACTCATCAATCCTTGCCTAAAGAGTATTCCTTTCCCTCTCATGAGCTACTTAGGCAGTTTCTAGTTCAGTAGTTGATAATGCTCAAATCATATCTCCTATCGTAGTATGAAGCGGACGTTGTCATAAAGAATCCAACTAAGAGGTTGGGGTCAAATCCAAAAGGAATATGGAAGAGCTAGACAAAAGCCAGTAAGTGAACTTGTTGGGTAATTACTCCAAATTGGGGGGTTCTAAAGAAAACAATAATTAAAAACAACTGTTAAAATTTTGATTAAAATCAAGAATGAAGTATTCTCCATGAGTTCATAACTAATTCAGATATACATACGTGATCATCACCAATGATTACTTGTAGAACTGATAGCTAAGGTTCATCCAAACAACTAGTTCGTCCCTTTTGAATGACGATACTCAATCACTAGGTCAGGTCTTATGAGCAATTGTAAATTAACCATTATAAATATGTCCCAAATTTAAGTATCCTGCCACCATAACTCAAGTTAATACAATGATCATTAAGATTAGGGTTTTATTGTAATTTTCTTTTCCTAATATGTACCTCTCTATGCTCAAGCAAGTAAAAAATTCGGGCAAGTCCTAATTTTGTACACCGTTAAGAAATTTTTAAGCATGAATAGAATACTAAACATGTTTTGCATTGGTTTTGAATAAATTTTATTCAACCGTAGCTTGTTAATCTACCATGGTTCCCATAACCCTAGCTCTGAAGGTTTTAGCCTCTCATAGTTGTAAGATTGTGATTTGCTCATAATTAAATACATAAATCAATACTTACAATTATTGATGAGAGAAAAACTTCTTTAAATAAATCAGAAAAATCCTCAAGAAAAAGGTATGAAGATCAAGAGAATAAAAAAAAGTTTGATCACAAGCTAATCAACTCAATTCTATCTTCTATCCCTTAATACTCATAGCCTCTAATGTGGTCTAACGATTGTGTAATGATTTCTAATGGAAATAAAACATAAAATATATTTATACAGACATAAAAATCCTTTTCCTAGGCTAACAGGGTAAATTTCCATAACTAATCCCGCCTGTGTCAAGACCAATCCTACGACCCATAGCAGGTATGTATGGGTCATACCTGGTTCCCATATGTCCTTGACTGGCTGAAATTTGGCTATGTGTTGGACCTTGGTACGACTCGTACATTCTTCCTACGAGTCGTATTATGCTTCCATGGCTTGACCCTGAGAATTCTAAATTTTTCTGAAGTTCTTCACGAGTGCTATGGTACAACTCGTACCTTGAAGCCACGACTTTTATTGTCTATCCGTATCAGGAGTTAGCCTCTTGTGCAAATCTTCTGTATCTTTCCACGACTTCTACATTAAGGCCTGTACAAGTATTGTACGACTCATATTGAGAATCCTAGGATGCACTCTTCATACCTAGCCTTCTAAAACTTTGCATGAACTTCAGTACGGCTCGTAGGACCATCATATGGCTCGTACTAAGAATTGTGACTTAAGCCTATTTTCTGCACTTTCATTCTATCTTTTTCACATTCTTGCTCCAACACCTATTTTCTTGTAACCAAAGAAAAAGTTTCTTCTATCCATATAAACATACCTAAATCCATGATATTTTCTTAGTTTTGAGCGTGCAAGTGCTGTAAACTCACAGCACATCAAGACCCTCAACTTAATACTTTTGCATGTCCTCAGGCAAAGAAAGAAAAACTAAATATGATGTTCCCCTAGAAAACAAACCTAATATACTACAACCAATACCAAACAAAACTTGCACTATACATTCAAAAATTTCTGACCCTTTTCCATGAACCAACATCAGCTAATGTAGTGCAAGCAACCACAAAACATGCTAAACAGGGATCAAGACATGTCATCTAGCTATCAATCAGGCAATCAAGTCATCACTAATGCTTTTCACACAGACCAATGGTAAAATTAGACATAATCCAAGTACCCTTACAATAAATGAAGTCCCCACTCACAAATATAGTGTCAAATATTGCATGGCAATAAACAAATAAGACACTCACTCTCACAAAGAAGTCTTAAGTACTATGTATTAGATATCGTAGGCTTGTCCTTATTTTCTCTCCTTCAGTTTATCAGATGGTCAGATTAGGATCACTATAGGACTTGATGTGGCTTGTAATGTTGGCGTTAGGGCTAGTCATGATAAATATGAATGATTTTATGAGTGATTATCCCTTCATTGGCACTACATACATTGGCTTCACCATTCACCTATTTCACCCTTTATGCTTTTCATTTCTTTTCTTTCCTTTTTACCTCTTTTATGTGTATTTGTATGGGTGTGGTGTATTTTCAACTTTTTCAAGCATTTTATATTTTTTTTCTTTTGAAATTTCTTTTTCAAGATTTTCAAATTTTTCATCTCTCTTTTTTTTTCACACTACACCTCATTTTTAACCTTTTCTCTTTTCCTTCCCTTTTTCTCGCTCCCACCATTTATGCACCCCTACTCTAGCTACCCTAAACATAGGTATTTGCCCTATGTTGAGGTTCACAATATCCAAGTAAGGACCAGGAACAAAATAGGTTCATTATAAAAAATGAGTACGGTTCATCGGTTAATCAAAGAAAAATGGTCTATTAAAGGCTCAAAATTGGAATCAAGGGAATCATATGATTTTGGTAGAGCTATTTAGGCTAAAAGTGAGCTTAACAAAGAACGTCCTACGATCATATCCTAACCAACCATCCTTAGCCTATGTAGAGACCAACCAGGCAAGTTCTAGATCTTCAACACAACACCGAACTAAGTATTACACATCACTCACTAATGGCACATGACTTATATTCACTTTACCTGCCTGGTTTACACATGGCTTAACAAGACTCCCTATGCTAATAAATTAAATGACATCAAAAGATTCACTGAAATCATGCATATAGTCACAAATACATAGCTAATGCATCAAAATTTTTAAACAGGGTCAATTTTTTTCAAAAATCAAAACTAGTGCATTTTCATTGGCTGAGTACTCCTAAGTTATTTCCTAATAGAACAAAAATCACAAAATTAAAAAAATAAAATCCTAAATATGTTGGTTCTACTAGACAACATACCCGAGGGAAAAGAAACACGATAAAAAACCTTGGAAGAATCCAAAAAATCCCAAAAATCACAAGCACACCCCCTTCCCTTTTTGAAAATGACCTTCATACCGAAGCATGAACTGCAAGAACATAGGGAAGGAAACATACCTGTGGCGCTCTAGGCACTCCTGTCATCCTTCAGAGGAGGAACCTCCACTGTAGTCGTGTCTCTAGCGATGGCAGGCGCACTCACTAAAGTATCCATAGGAGGAGTGGCTATCCCCTCAGTAGTCTTGGCCACTTCTATGGCCTTTGTGTTAATTCAAGTTGAAGGTGGCTCACCCGAAGGGTCATGGCCACTGGCAAGATCAGGCTGAGTCGCGATGGAGCTGCCTTCTCCTATAGCTCACTCCTGCAGCTCTGACAAATATGAGCCATGAGTATGCAGGCTCTCTGCTCTAGCCCGCTTGCTTCTCTCCTTTCCTTCTTCCTTCTCTTCCTCAAACTCTCCTCTCCAACATCCTCAGAAGCTCTTTTCTTTCCCTTATATTTAGAAGCTATCGTTGGCTCCCAATAAGCCACTAAATCAATCTCCTCATCAGGCTCTACATCAAGGTCTTGAAGAGTGGGGGTTGCTATGACTGCCGATTGTCGTGATGACAACTTGGTTACTTGGCTCCAAAGAGCCCTCAACTCCTCAGGGAGACTGTTAGTGTCTGTCTGCTCCACCATATGCACATTGAACTGACTTTCAAATCCATCCAGGCGAGCATGTAGGGCTTGAGCTACTGTATCGCTTTGACCTATGGCTTCACGTTTTCCATCATAGCTTGAATTTTTCTTTCAGCCATGGTCAACCTTTTGGATAGTTTCTGGAGGAATTCATGAGGCACTAAAACATGCCCTACTGGAGTCTGAGTCTGTAGGCTAGGCTGTGGCGTAGCTGAAGTGCTAGGAGCTTCTTCTGAATGACCGACATTTGTAGCCGATGTCTCTCTCTGCTCCTATAAGGTGGGCGCACTCACCTGTGCGCCCCCTATTGGCTGGGCCAATGGAACTGCTATGGGAAGTCGGGCTCTGCTCACCGGGTTCATTTCATCCTAAGTAAGGCCGATGTCTGGAATCCTCTCCCCTCCAATTAGATGCTCCCCACCCCATCGTATTGGCACCCTGCGTCTGTTCATAGTCTGAATACAAGACTCGGGAATGGGATGGTAGTGCTCACTCCTCGCCCGATCCCAGATCTTCTATGCGATGATCCTTAGGATATTGATAGGATATTGGAACATGAGGCAGACCACCAAAGATGCTCTATCAGCACTCAATCTGTCGTCGTTGATTGTGGGTGATAACCGGTGATGTACTAGTTTCCAACATGTTTTTCCTATGAAGTTTAGTGAATTCTTTGTGACCTACTTTCCACTAGTAAGCCACTCAGCTTCTTCCTTATTCTCAACAATCAGTCTTGCCAACCATTGCAGTTGCCTCTGCCTTTCCTACAATCCTAAATTCCTAATTTACTTCATTGTCTCCACCCTGTAATCATACTCTGGCATCATCCGTGTGGGCATGAACTTTGGTCCATACAGAACACTACAGATGGTCTGTTTTGATATGTCTACCTCTCGTCCTCGGACCAAAACACTCTCCAGTCAGGGATGGTCTTTTATTTTCTGCCCCTCCTTAGCCTTTTGTTCCATGATGGCCAAATAGTTGGCGTAAAACTCCCAGACAAATTCTGCGGTATACAGAGATGGAGTCTTGGCCATATATTTGAAGCCATAGAAGATGCTTATCCACTTCATCTCCTCCACTTCATTTAGTGAGTTTGTGAGGATTCGCGGTTCTTCCTAGATGCTCCGCCTTGGATTGTTTTTGGTGGTAAGAGAAATGCCTTTCTCATAAATTTCTCTAGCTCCCATCACTCTCCACCGGACTGTGCAGTTCTCTCTAGATGGAGTCTGCTCTTGCGCAGCATTAGGAGCCTCCTCCTCTAAGTTATCGTTTCCACTTGCCTCTGCAGATTGGGTCCCCTCAAACCCTTCTTCTGCATTCGATTCGTTTCTTGACTCCTGATTACCTTCTCTATCTCCCTCCTCAAACTGGGGAGCTGGGGAAGATATGGCAGTAGCTGCTACAGCTTGTGCTTTTTCTTTTTCCCTAGTGGTTCTGGTTCCTTCAATGTCTGATGTATCAACTTGGTACTCCTCAACCAAACCACTAGGGGAGTTTCCTACTTTCTCGGCCTTGGACTCAAATGTTTCATCATGTAATGTTCTCCGGGCAATTGCTTTGGATGCTTTGCGCTTCATTGTCATTGTTCCTATTGAGAACAGAATTAGAATTCCATATCTAAGAAATAAAAACTAGAAAAGAAATTTTCAGCTTCTCAACACAGGTCGTACCATGGAGGTACAACTCATTTGAAGTCCCAGAAACTCTATGTGCACATTAAGACATATAGGTACGACCCGTACCTTGAGTCATCTGAGAATGCCCCTATACTAGTATTTTCTCTGTATTTTTCCATGACTCATGGTTCGACCCGTAGGTTGATTACATAAGTCATAGGAAGGACCCTTCTTCCCCATCTGGCTTAGCCCTATTCAAGTCTTGGGTACGAATGCATGGTATGAATCATAGTGACAAACCACGATCCGTACTGTGTTTCTACCTCTTTCTTGACTTATTCGATTTTTTCCAGTTTGCTGGAATTCATTTTCTCGATTTGGTTACTCAGATTTCCCTAGGTCTAGGCATGTCACTCAATCGATTTAACACTACTCATCCCTCACCTTTTTAGTCACCACCGGTAACACAAATTTAAATGCTTCAATGCACAAGTTTATTCCCTAATATTTAATGTTTCCCCAGTTGCACATAGTTCACTAGCACCCTTGATCATTGTTTCCTTCAAAGTTTTCGAGCAAACACAAAGACTCACAGGGGTTTGACAGTCATGATTTCAAGCAAATAAGTTTCTTGATATTCAATACATTACACCTACTTGTTGCTTCTTTCTTTGGCTGGAAATCAAGAATTTGAGTTGAGATGCACTTAATTTGAGCAAGAAATTATTCGTAGGTTCTTTGTTTTTGAGTTACGGGTGTGAGGGATTAGTAGCTTTAGCTCGTACTTCGTTTTGTTTGTGTGGGAAAAAATGGTCGTTGTAGGTCGCAGATTTGAAAATCTAGGTCAAGTTAGGTAAAATTAAAGATTTTGACCCGTCACTACTCTACCACGAGTTTTCGGAAGCCCCTATTACTCGTCCCTTGGACCCGTAAGTCAGAGTTTTGAAAAACTTACCTGAGGACCTACTAGTGCATCCTACGACTCGTACAAGATGGGTACGGTCTGTATGATGACACGTAGGTCTTTGCTTTGAAATACCTCTCTGAACCTCTCCATGCCTCTTGCTACAGCTCATATGATGATGTTACGAGTCATACTGAGAGCTGTAGAAGCTACTTTTTCAGAAGTCTTTCTGCCTCCTGTTTTTGTTTTCCCTGCATACTGAATACACTTTAGTTCAATCACTTGGGTTGCCTCCCAAGAAGTGCTTGATTTAAAGTTGCAGCATAATGCAGGTGGCCTAGTTACTCAGACTTCACCAAGCCACCACTTGGGTTGCCTCCCAAGAAATGCCTGATTTTACGTCGCGGCATGATATCTCTTGACTACTCAGAATACGTCAAGTGTGAATCATATTCATCCTCTAATGCTGAGATTACACTGTATTCCTTAGGTTGCTGTATTGTCCGGCAGATGTTGAAAGTGACCTCTTTTTTTTTCTAGTCTAAACTTCAGCTGGCCAGCTTCCACATCAACTAAGGCCTTCCCAGTCATAAGGAATGGTCACCTCAAAATTATGGGGACCTCATAATCAACCTCGCAATCCAGAATCATGAAGTCTGCTGGGAATATGAATTTGTCCACCTTAACCAGTACATCGAACAGGATCCCCACTGGCTTCTTCACAGTCCTATCGGCCATCAATAGCTGCATAGTGCTCAATGTAAGGGCTTCTAGCCCAATTTCTTGAATACTGTCAAGGGCATC
Source organism: Datura wrightii (assembly GCA_035772735.1). NCBI lineage: Eukaryota > Viridiplantae > Streptophyta > Magnoliopsida > Solanales > Solanaceae > Datura > Datura wrightii. The sequence goes on along the minus strand of JASDFA010000001.1, from coordinate 176,922,413 downwards.
AACTTGATGCTTGCTCCTAGATCACAAAGTGCCCTTGCAAACTCGACATTGTCAATGGTGAAAGGTCTAGTGAAAGCACCTGGGTCTTCCTTCTTTTGAGACAAGACCCATGTAGGTATGACACTACAGTGATGTACTTTGTCTACCGGCTCATAGCTTACGAACCTCTTCTTTCTTACCAAGTCTTTCATAAACTTAGCATATCCCGGCATTTGTTCCAATGCCTCAACCAATGATATTTTCACATATAGTTTCTTAAGCATTGAAAGGAATTTCTGGAACTTACCATTTTCCTCCTTTTCTTCATTCTTTGAGGGAACGGTGGCGGTGGTCACAGGAGAGCTTGGTACAATTGAGTTTCTCCTTGATTAATGTCAGGTTCTTCTCACCTATCGGGGCCTCTGGAAACTCAACATTATCCATCTCAGCACTCTTCTCATTTTCATCAATCATGCTCTCCTTCTTCCACTCAACTACAACTGGAAAAAGGGGGTCAATTGTGGTTTTACCACTCCTAGTCATCACCGCCATGCAATGGCTATCATTTTTTGGGTTCTAGACAGTGTTGCTAGTAGTGTACCCTTTTTTCTAGGGTTCAGTGACGCTGACAGTTACCCAAGCTACTGCTCCATCTGCTTGATGGCGGTTGCATGAGATTCCACTCTCTAACCCATACATGATATGTCACCACGGATCTCCTTCAATTGCTCATCAGTGGACTTCACCTTTTAAAGCATCTAGGTCATCATGCTCCCTAACTTTGACTGCCCAGCCTCCCCCTCTCGTGCATTGGGAGGCACATAAATTCCATCCCGGTTATTGCGGTAGCCATCATTTCCTCTCCAATATCCATCCCGCTCACGACCGCGGCTCCTATCTTTATACCCGTTTCAGTTGTAATTGTCTCTGTATTGGTTCTGACCTTGGTTTTCAGAACCTTGGCGCCAATTGTCTTGTCTAGATGCTTAGGCATTGGCTCAGAAAACCGCCATTTGGCTGTCTAGGAAATTTTCCTCTTCCTCGGGATCAGAGTGATCTGCCCCCGGTTTCAGTCCTTGTGTCCCCACTGCATTTGCTATTTTGGCTCCTGCTCCCATGATGTGCTTTGTAAGCAAGTCCAATGATGTGCGCTTGTGAGCTAACTCCTGATCGCATTCTTCTTTCTTCCTACGTTGGTCTATAGTCAAACCAACAACATATGTACCAACCGTAGCATCTGCCTCCCTAGTATGCCATGCCTTATTTGTCTTGGTCACCTTGTCAAGGATATAGCTGCTTGCTCCCAGGTGTGACTCATCAATGCTCCTCCTCACCGTGTATGCCATAACTTTTGTGCTATTGTTTAATGACCTATACAAAATTTCCAATAAACTGTTATCTGGGATCTTATGGTTCGGGCACTTTGTCAACTTCTTTTTGAACCTTAGCCAAGTTTCATGAAGTGCCTCAGTTTTAAGCTGTCAAAAATTCTGAATCTCATCCTTAAGCTACAATATTCTGGAGGGAGGAAAGAATTTCTCTAAGAAGGTCTGCTTGAGTTCCCTCTAGTTGGTTATGGAGTCATTAGGCAACTCCGATAACCATAAAGTGGCTTTCCCTGATAGAGAGAAAGGGAAAAGTCTGATCCAAATGGCATCTTGGTTAACTCCGGGTAACCTGTACGCCTTACATATTCTAATGAAGTTCATAAAGTGCAGATTGGCGTCATCCGTTGCATAACCACTGAACACCCCTTTCATGTTTAACAATTGAATGATGGTGCTCATGATGTTGAATTTGGCTCCAGCGGGCGGTGGTGATGGCACAATTGCTCCAGTTGACCCAACTTCATCAATGTCTGGGTCTTCATGATCGAAAAATTGAGGGGAAAGTGTATGACCTCTGTTTCCTCTCTCATATCGACTAGCAGTAACAACCTCTTCCCTGGCATCTTTCGCATCCTGAAGTGCAGCTTGCCTAGCTTTCTTCATTTATGTGGGCATCTCTCTGTTCCTGGTTTTCCATTTTATGAAATGTTCATTTAATTTCGGGTTTCAACAGAATCAGGGGATCTCCACTACTTCGAGTGCTTGGCATTCACCGAAAAACAACCTATGGGTATCAAAAATAAAAAGAAAACATAATTAAGGAAATAACTACCAAAAAGTCAAATACAAGTAAATAATCTAGTCTTAGTCGTATTCCCCGGCAACGAAGTCACTTTTTGATAACGATCAAACCATACCGCCTACCGAAGTATGAAGTGGATGCTGTCAATAAAGAACCCAACTAAGAGGTTGGGGTCGAACCCACAAGGAATATGGAAGAGCTAGAGTAAAGCCAGTAAGTGAACTTGTTTGATAGTTACTCCAAATTGGGGGTTCTAAAGAAAACAATAATTAAAAACAACTATAAAAATTTTGATTGAAATCAAGAATGAAAGATAACTAGGGTTATGTGTTCCCCATGGATTCATAACTGTTTCGGATATATATACGTAATCATCACCAAAGCTTACTTGCAGAACTGATAACTAAGGTTCATCCAAACAACTCGTTCGCCCCTATTAAATGCCTATACTCAATCACAGGGTCAGGTCTTATGAACGATTGTAAATTAACCATTATCAATATGTCCCAAATTTAACTATGCTGCGACCACATCTCAAGTTAATACAATGATCATTAAGATCAAGACTTTGTTGTAATTCTCTTTTCCTAATCTCTACCCCTCTAGTCTCAAGCAAGTAAAGAATTCAGTCAAGTCCTAACATTGTACACCGTTAAGAAATGTTTAAGCATGAAGAGAATACAATATAAGTGTTTTGCATTGGTTTTGAATCACTTTTATGCAACCCTAGCTTGTTAATCCACCATCGTTCCTACAACCCTAGCTATGGAGGTTTTAGCCTCTCGTAGTTGCAAGATTGTGATTTGCATTCATAATTAAATACATAAATCAATACTTACAATTATGATTGAGAGAAAAACTTCTTTAAATAAATCAGCAAAATCCTCAAGAACAAAGTATGAAGATTAAGAGAAAATCAAGAAAAGGTTGATCACAAGCTAATCAACTCAATTCTATCTTCTATCCCTTAATTCTCACGCCCTCTAATGTTGTCTAATGATTGTATAATGATTTTTAAAGAAAATAAAAAATAAAATATATTTGTAAAAACATAAAAATCATTTTCCTAAGCTAACAGGGTGAATTTCCATAACTGATGCCGCCTGTGTCAAGACCAATCCTACGACCCATAGCAGGTATGTATAGGTTGTACCTGTTTCTTGTATGTCTTTGACTGGCTAAAATTTTGCTAAGTGTTAGAACTTGGTACAAATCGTACATGCTTCCTACGAGTTGCACTATGCTTCCGTGGCTTGACTCTGAGAATTCTAATTTTTTCTGAAGTTCTTCACGAGTGCTATGGTACGACTCATACCTTGAAGCCACGACTTCTACTGTCTATTCGCATCAGGAGTCAGCTGCTTGTGCAAATCTTCTAAATCTTTCCACGGCTTCTACACAATAGCCCGTACAAGCATTGTTCGACTCGTACTGAGATTCATAGGATGCACTCTTCATACCTAGCCTTCTGAAACTTTGCACGAACTTCAGTACGGCTCGTACTGAGAATTGTGACTTAAGCCTATTTTCTGCACTTTTAGGCTATCTTTTGCACGTTCTTGCTCAAACACTTATTTGTCCTGTACACAAAGAAAAAGTTCCTTATATCTACATAACATACCTAAATCCATGCTATTTTCTTAGTTTTGAGCATCAAAAGAGTTGTAAAGTCAAAGCACATCAACAGTCTTCTCGGCCAAGCCAATCCTCATCCTTTTTAAAGGAGTATTAACTCTCCTAATTGAAGCAGGCAGGAAAACATGATTCACCTATCCAAGCACATCCTTTGTTGTTTGGAAAGTCCAGATTTGAATAAGGACTCAATAGTCCTTAAATATCAGAGCCAGCCAAAAATCATAAGGGTATGTCGCTTTTCATAGTTCATAAGCACACGATGCACGTGCTTAATGATCAAACTGGGCAAATCTATCTTGACTTCTGTGTTAAGAAGTTCCATCAGTGTAAGATCAAGATAATTTTCCTTAGTCCTCCTCTCAATTTGTGGTATAATCATCTTGTGGACCGTATCAAAATATAGCTGATGCAAGGGAGACATTTCTCTCTTTACCACATGTCTGTGTAGAGTGATGAAGGGTTGACCAGAGAATTTCCTAAATATATCTCGTGCAGAGGCATGTTGTCTAATGATGGCCACTCATACTTGGCATAATGATCCCATCCTCCATTGGGAACATACAGAATCCTGGACACATCTTCAACAACTAAGTGAATGGATACCCTCTTGACAGAAATGGAAAATAGCGACCTATTTTTAGCACCATTTGCATAGAACTCTATGATCTCCAGTCTACCAAACTTCCTCTAAACATTCCTTTTAAGAAATTGTTTAGTCCATCCTTGCACATCCAACTTAAAAGTTAGTAATTGACCATTTTAGGCCCACTAAAACCAGTCACAACCCATTCCCAAAGAACGGACTCTTTCAAAAGTAGAGAATGTATGATAGTTGTGTATTAGAAATGCTATAGGAGTCAATGTCCATAGACGCATCTTCGTCAGTAGCCTCAGAGTCAGAGACTTTTGATGGAATAGGTTGTGAAACTCGTTTTGATGCACAGGATTTTAGAGTGGATTTAGAAGAGGAATTGGATGGAGGTTGATGGTTTTCTTGGATGATGGCTTAGGTGGAGGAGGTGTCCAAGATGACTAAAAAGAAGAGGTCTTAGGGATGGAACTCTTAACCACTTTTGCATGATAAACCTTACGATGTAGTAGGTCATCACTTGATGAGTCCCCTTTTCATAGGGAGAGACCTTGGAGGATTTCTTCTTTTTGCTATCTTTAAGAGCATGTTGCAAAATGGCGTCCTCTTGATGCTTGCGATTTCTGGTGTGAGGGGTGCTGGATTGAACAAAAGAAGGTGGTGTTTCACTAGGTAGTTCGTCCTCAGGAATTGGAATTAAATACTCAGATTTCTTTCTCAAGCGAGATTGTAACCCTTTTTGAGAATTAGGCCTGCAATGGGTGTACCCTCGTTATCATCACTTTAAAGATAGACAACATAACGCACAACAGGGGACGAACTTGAATTGGATTGAGGGATATCAGGAGAAGTAGAAAACTTGTTCTTGAATACGTTCCACGCAGCAAAATCAGACAATTTGAAGGTGATAGGGGGAGGGATGTTCTGGATTTCATTTATACTCTCATGCAAAATCATTTTAGGAGAGTCACATGCTCTTTCAGTAGACACAATGGGGATTCCAGTGGAAGAAGAAAATGAGGCTTCCATATTGAAAGAAGGTGGAGTTTCAAGATGGTTCTTTTTCAAGATTTGAGTTCTCAAGAAGGATGTCCAACTTTATTATGCAACTTCACTTATTATTTAAAGAGAGGGAAGATGAAATGTGTAAGTGGATGTGATCGAAACCATAGAGAGATGGATGATGTGATGGTAGTAGCAGCTTTTTTGAAATCTTGAATTTGGACATTTAGAAGCAAAGAATGCATGGAACAAGAGTGCTCATCTGTTTCATATTTGGTAGTATTAGGTTAGTGTAGTATAGAACATACCTAGTAAATGTAATTTAGTGATCACAATTTCTTGCACGGACTATTTCTCTGCACAATTTAATTCAAAATTATGTTAAAACATATCAATAATCTAGAAATGGGATACACAACTGAATGTGCAAGACTAAATTGAATAACATTTTGGTTTTTTAGGGAAACCCTTTATACTAGACAATCATTGAGGGGAGCTCATGCAATCTTAATCATCTCCAAGTTTAACCTATTCTTTTCAAAATGTTCCCGAATTAGAGCCTTGATAAAAATATCAACAATTTACTCCTCAGTAGAAAAAAAATATTATTGAGATATGACCTTTTTCTACATTGTTTTTTCTAAGAAATGGTGTCTTATGTCAATATGTTTGTTTCTTTTATGTTGCATGGGATTTTTAGCAATATATATGGTACTAGTATTGTCACAAAAGAAAGAAACACATCCAGCATCTATGCCAAAACATCAATTGTTTTTTGATCCATAACAATTGAGCACAACATGATCCAACAGACACATACTCAGCCTTAGCAGTAGACAAAGCTATAGAATTTTGTTTCTTAGTGGACGAGGAGATCAAACATGATCCAAGAAAGTGTATAATACATATGATGCTTTTTCTGTCAATTAAATACCCTGCATAATCAACATCTGCATATCCCACAAGAGAAAAGTTTCTTCTTTTTAGATACCATAGACCCAAATCTATGGTTCCCCTGTGATATGTTAAAATTCTTTTGACGGCCTTAAGATGAGAGTGTTTGTGATTTGCTTGAAACCTAGCACACAGTCCAACACTAAAAATATAATCAAGTCCACATGTAGTGAGATACAAGAGAGACCCAATCATAGCTCTATAAAACTTCTGTTATATGGATGAACCTATTTTATCAAGGTCCAACTTTGTGACAGTGGAAATAGGGGTATTAATGTCCATTGCTTCCTTCATTTTGAATCTTTTGAGTAACTCCTTCACATACTTATGTTGATGAATCAAGGTTCCAATTGGAGTTACCTTAATTTGCATTCCTAAGAAGAAATTTAATTCTCCCATCATGCTCATCTCAAATTCTCCATTCACGAGCTTTACTAATTCTTGAGTGATGATGCTATCAGTAGATCCAAAGATGACATCATCCACATATACCTGCAAAATCAATATATCTTTGTCTTTTGTTTACAGAAAGAGAGTATTCTCAAGTTCACCTCTTCTGTGCCAATGTTCCAAAAGGAATTTTTAAAATCATTCATATCAAGCTCTTTGGTCTTGTTTCAAACCATACAAGGCTTTGTCTAATTTATAGACCTGATTAGGAAATACAATACTTTCAAATCCTAGTGGTTGCTTCACATAGACTTTTTCTTTCAAGTTTCTATTTAAAAATGCACTCTTTACAGCCATTTGACAAAGAGTAAATTCCTTAAAGGTAGCAAAGGATATAACTAGTCTAATTGCTTCAAGTCTTGCCATAGGTGAAAAGGTTTTATCGTAGTCTATTCCTTCTTCTTGGTTGTAGCCTTGGACCACCAATCTTACCTTGTTCCTTGTAACCGTTCCATTCTAATCCAGTGTACATCCAGTTTGTGCCAATCATAGTTCTATCATCTGGTGGAGGAACAAGGTGCTACACCTTGCTTTTTTAAAATTGATTAAGCTCTTTTTGCATTGCTAGTATCCAATCTTTATCAAGGAGATCCTCTTTACCTTTTAGGCTAAATTTTTGATAAAATGCTTTAAAGGCACACAAGTTCTTTAGACCTGATCTGGTAGTAATTCCAGATGTCAAATCTATAAGAACATTCTCAATTAGGTGAGATCGTTAATACTTATAGCTTTTCAACACTAACCCTTATGAGGTTCCACAATCAATATCAGCTGACTGAACTGGTGTTGAATCAGCTTCTTGATTTGTTGTTCCCTTGTCAGCATACTCTCAGTCTGTTCAGTGGTTACTAGGATGTATAACCTATTCTTGGTCATGCTCATCAATTTCACTTTCATCCTACATGTTAGTATCAAGCATAATACTAGATTCATCAAAAAAACATGAACACTTTCTTCAACACAATTGGTTCTTTTGTTCAATTCCTATATCTATGTTGAGAATAACCTAAGAAAATTCTCCCATCACTCCTTGCATCAAATTTTTCCAAATTATCTTTTTCATTATTATGAATGAAGCATTTGCAACAAAAGATTCTAAGATGAACAATATTAGGTTTTCTACCCCATGAGTAATTGTAACACCCTAAAAGTTCCTAAGATCAAACTCAAGAGTATAAACAGAGAAAGCAGGAAAATGTTGCACCAAGTCATAGGAAAACTCATCTAGTGATGCATGAAGTACCCCACGACTCGTGAAGTGTCTCGTGAAATGGGTGGAAGGCCAGTGTCGAGCCATGGTTAGGGAGTGATCACGGATGGAGGCACAAGTTGTAGTGATACCTCATGACTCGTGAAGTGAGATGTGGTTAGAGTTGTCAATTTAAGGTGGAAATTTTGAGAAGATTTCATGAGTGGACACCATGAATCGTCCCCCTACCTCACGACTCGTGAAGTCCCTCGTGAGGATTGACAGAGTCAGTTTTCCAGCAATTTTAGTAAGGGCATTTTCATAATTCCTAAGCTCCTAAATCCTAAACTATGTTATTTTGGAGATATTTTCACGGGGATTAAGGTAGTTTGTCGATCTTTCCTCCTCACTTCTCTCACATCACCCAGAAACAGTACAGAGAACATAGACAATTGATCTCCGAGCTAAAGCTAGGCATTGCAGATTTCTTTGCAGGTTCTCAAGGTTCTTCCAAGAATTTCTACTCCAAGTATATGGTATTTCAATAAGGAAATTTCTCTTCCCTTGTTCCCCAAAACCTTCCTAAAATCTTTATCAGTTCTAGCCCTTTTTGTATCAATGTTAGGGTTATCTATCAGTTAGAATATGAATTTCCTTCTTGTTATAATTTTCATGATTCTTGAAGGTTGTTGTTAGTTATACTTTATGTTTATATCTCTTTTCATGAAGTATGTGCTAATCCCTAGTCTTTAAATGTAATGTGAAGAGTCTGGCATAATCATCCAGATACAAACCTTGCTTGATTCTGATAGTTATTGTAATCAACAAAATGGTACAGTTAGATTATCCAAAAAGTTGAATTATTGATTGTTTATTCCCAGTTAGTACTTAGCCTTTTTAGTATCTTATAGAAATATCAGCTAATCAGTTTGACTATACTCAGTCTCTTGAGGAGTTTAGTAAAACTCCATAGTCTCGGTTATTAGTGTCAAGTTATTCTTTAGACGGTTATGACGCTTTCAGCTAAAGCAGCTCTGACCAATCTTAGAACCTTTACTTTTAGTTATCAGGTCCTTCAGACTCTCAGGTTACTTCTAGATAAGTATTCTTAACATAAGTCTTGGGACATAAGGCTGGAGCTATCAGTCTAGTAGTCACAGTTAGAAAGCTACAGTGGGAGTAGGATTTAGCATCGAGTGGGTCGGGGTTCAGTGCATCCAGGTTCTTAGAACTACCTTGCCACCATAGGTTTTTTGCCCCAAGGGCGTCAGACAGTGATCAACCAATTCAGCTGCTATACCCTGGCAAGGTATAGTGGGCCTTCTCCGATGGGGGTATACATCAGACTTCATGTTTAGCTCACATGGTTACATGTCGATTATAGTCTCTCCCATAATATAGTATAGTACCACTCAGTCCAGAACAATCACAATCTTCAGTTTAGCCCAGTTATTCAGATTTCGGTATATAGTTATGGTCCTCTATCAGTACTTGCATTACATTGTTACAGTTATATTTAGTGTTTATTAGTTCAATTGTGTATTTCTATTATTCTTACATACATCTTGCATACTCAGTACATTTAAAGAACTGATGCATATTTTCTATGCTATATTATATTATGATACAGGTGCAGGTTCTCAGTCGCAACATCATCAGTAGTTCTCTTCAGACGTTTTCAGCAACATTATCTTTGATGAGTCCTCTTCTTTCGAGGATGGGAATTTAGTTCTATTTCGGTTTCTTTCTTTTAGATTTTAGTGTTAGCTGGGGGCTTGTCCCAATAACTCGTCAGTTCTTTGAAGGCTCTCAGAAAAAGTCTTGTTTCAGTATGCTTTGCAGTTGTTGCATAGATTTTCAATACCTTATCAGACATTTCTTATTTTGAGAAATTTGCTTAGTTATGTTTTTCTTATCTTCATCTTCTATTCAGTATACAAGTGTGATGTTTATCCATAGGTTATCTTGGGGTCGCTTGTGGCACCAAGTACTATGTCACGTCTAAGGTGTAGACTCGGGTTGTGACAGTAATTCGTGGGGAGTCTTCTCTAAAACTGGTTTGGTCATACATATATTCACATTGTGACAGTAGTACTTATGGCCTTAGTCCAAAGATTCTTTTGCAAGATCTCCTGCAATTATCATTGTTCTAGCAAGTTTGTTATGGTCAGATCAGATGGACAGATCATTTGTTTGCCTTATGGCCATTGTCCAAAGATTTCCTTTCCACAACTTCATTTTGCCGTGGTGTTCTTGGAGCAGAGAAATTATGATATATTCCATTTGAAGAACATAATATTGAGAACTTTGCATTTTCAAATTCTGTTTCATGGTCAGATCAGATGGACAAGTACCTAGCTTCTTTTCCATTTTCTTGATAAAAAACAGAAAAGATATCAAAGGAATCTACTTTATAGGTAAAAAACAAAGTCCACGTGAACCTGGAGTAATCATCAATAGTAACAAAAACATACCTTTTGCCTCCTCTGCTTCTTATCCCTATTGGTCTACAAAGATCCATATGGACCAGGTCAACGCGCCTATTTATGCTTACTTGGTACTTTGGCTTGAAAGATGATCTCACTTGCTTCCCCTTTACACAGCCACTACAAAATTTGTCATTTTTGTACTTGGTTTTAGGAAGGCCTAAAAATATGTCCTTTGAAGCAAGTTTGTTCAACTGTTTCATACTAGCATGTCCAAGTCTTTTGTGCCAAAGGGATTGCAATCAATTGCACCGAGACATGTCATATTTGTACTAGGCATCCCATGATGTCAGCCTTGTATATATTTTTTTGTCTTTTGGTAATTAGTACAATTTCCTTTATATCCAGCTTCTTGACTTTGCAACTTGTAGAAGTGAATTAAAGGTTACCTTGTAACCTTTTTCACACAACCAAGATATACTCTGCAGATTATGATCCACCTACATGATACACTTCTTCCAGTGCATTGGCTTAAGATCTTTCTATCTTTCCAATTTCAGTAACTATGCCCTTTTTACCATTTCCAAAGGACACATCCCCCCTTTGAGTAGAGTAAGTGAAAGGAACTTCTATTTGTCTCCACTCATATACCTTGAACAAACGCTATCCATATTTTCATCTTCACCTGCAAAATAGTTTAGGTGTTAGACTTAGGAACCCATACAAGCTTGGGTCCTTTCTTGTGTTTAAAGAGATGAATCAAGTTTTTTTGGTCCATCTTAGCAACAGGGTGTTGGACCTATTTCTGTGAATCGGATTAAAGCTGTTTCCTTTTGCCAATTTTGTACTTCTATTTCTATACCCAACATCTATTAGACATTCAGTAGTTGGTTGTCCATGTTTTCGATATAAGTAATACATATCTTCAATGAAGGTAGTTTCTTTATGGAATCCTACACATGCCTTTTCATTATGGGTCCTTCCACTTAAATTATTTATGATTCTAGAGGAGTTACTCAATCTATTTTCTCTCTTAAGATCCAATTTCAACCTAGACACTTCTAGAATCAGTTTTCTCACTTTTTCTTTCTCACAGAAGAAATCAATTTTGCAATTCTTTATCTCTAAGTCAATCTTTTTCTGCTTTTTACCTCGAATCCCTTTCAAGTAATAGACTTCTTCAAGATTTTAGATTTTAGGTTCAGATTAGTTGATTCAAGTAGATCAACCTGTTCCTTTAGGATATTGTTCTCTTTATCAGTGACATTCTTGCAGTTTTTAAGATCAATATAGTCAAGCTTTAAACTTTCAAGAACACTGAACAGCTGACCCCTATCAGAAGTTAACTCGTGAAGGTTATCAGTTAAAGCATTCATTATAGAAATGAGTTTACTTTTAGAGAAAAATGCAACTTTTCTTTCAAATCAGGAGTACTTACCTTAGAATTTGTTTCTTCTTTTTTCTAGGTCTGAGTGTCCTATAGCCATGAAAGCATTCTCATCTACTTCTTCATTATTGAACTCGTTCAATCTTGATCCCCATGCAACCATCATGGCGTAGTTTTTCTTCTCCTTTTTCTTTTCCTTCTCTTTCATTTTCTTTTCAGCTCTTTCTTTCTTCCACTCGATTTCCCATAATGCACATTCCTTGATCAAGTGATAAGTTTTACTACACTTGTAGCAACCTACTTGGGATTTGTCATTGGACTCTCTCTTTCTACCTGTTTCTTTCTTATCATACCCTTTTTCTCTCTTGAGGAACTTCTTGAATTGTTTTTCTAGAAAAGTCACTTCTTCTTCATCAATATTAAATTCATCACTATCATATTCCTTTAGTATTAGTGAATTTTCCTTATTCACTTTTTTCTTTCTGAGATCATCCGTATTCATTTTAGAAGTTTTCAAGTTTCTTACTAATTCATCAAGTGTTATGGTAGAGATATCCTTTGCTTCTCTTATGGCAGTGATTTTCACATCCTGTTTAGCTTTTGGGAGAATTCTTAGAACTTTATCAACCTACTCCTCAGTAGTGAGAACCTTTCCCAAGGATGACAACTCGTTGACCAGAGATGTGAGTCTAGTTTCTTGCAATTACTCATTCTCCTTTATCTTGAATGCTTCATACTCAGTGAACAACATAGCTACCATGAGCGTGAACCAGGACATCTCGTATTTGCTTGGCAGTAGTACAATTTGAAATCCTATTGTACTTTAAGTGCCACTAGATCTTCTGGAGAAAATTTGGATCTTAGTTTCATGACCTTAGCTCGTTCCACCATTTTCATATGAGTTGTTAGTCCTATAGTGATTTCATCCTATAACTCATAATCTTCTTTCTGAATGAAGTTTTCCATACGAGCTAACTACCAAATGAAATGAGATCCTTTGAAAAGAGGAGGTCGGGTTGTTTATTGTCCTTTGTTATGCCCAATTAGTGGTGCAAAATTCGTCATTATCTTATCTTATGTATTAGCCTTTACAAGATAACCTGTTCTAATACCAATTGATATTCTGCATGACCTAGAGTTTAGTTATTTAATGTAACTTTTATCATAAGTATGACACAAATTTCCTAACATGTTCCAATAAACCGGTAAAAGCAATAAGTAAAGAACACACTATTGTTATGTGGAAAATACTCGGCTCAAAAAAGGTGTAAAAAACCACGACCTATACCTCAACAGAATTTAACCCAACTTCACTAAACCATAATGAGCCTTTCAATATTAGCTTACAAACCTATGTAACCTAAGGAATTATAAACTCTAATTCCTAAAAGCTCACAAACCTCCCAAGGTATGTGTTCCCAAGTCTTCGACTTATCCCAACTTGAAGATTAAATAATCCTAATTCAGTTTATAACACAGTGAACTAAGATAACATTAACATTACAACTCAATGAACAATCCTAATACAAAAATGCTAAAACTCTTAGCCTGACTCTATACTATGATCTGGTTCTTCAATGTGTTCCTTCACTCTTTGGGTATCACTTGCGAAGTTAATTTGCCAATTGACTTTTCTCTCTATAAGTGCACTCTTACTCTAAGTGAGTACTCTTCCATTTAAACACAACTCTTCAGAGAGTTCTCCTTTGCCTCAAACTGCACATCGATTCCAACTCTTCTTGACTTAGAGTTCTATTTCAAGTGAGACTCCTTCTTCAAGACAAACTCCTTTATTCTTTAGTATTATAGTCGAACTCCAACACTTCAATTCAGCACATGTTTATTTCCTTGAGTTAATGTGAAGTAGCTTTATCATTTGTTCCTTGATTTTTGCACTTGTCTTTATTTATTATTGACCATATTGCAAACTCAGCTCCTTGAGGCAGTGTACTTTTGAAGCAGCTTGACTTACCTCTTTCATGTTATTTTGTCAATCATCAAAACTGTATAAAACCCAATAGTCCTCCTAAGAGGTAGTGGCTCATTTTGTACCATGGTGTCTTGTAAAAGCGATGTGTTACATATAACTTATTTTTTTAATGAAAATTGAAAATGATAAATATACAAAGTTGACTGGGCTTTAATAGAATATCCTTCATGTATCGTTAACTGACAACAATAATATGAATAGATGAATAATAATCAATAAACTTATAACTACTAAATACTATTAAAAGACAAGATGACACAATCGGTGATGGAAAAATAAAAGGTATTACATGCTTAATCAACATTATAAGTATGCCCCTATGTTCTCGTATCCGGTGTTTTTGTCATTGGCACCAATTTCATTCGCAACATTTTTATTGAGTTGTTTCTCCCTTTCATCATGTTTAGCTCTCTTAACAACAATAACTTTATAAAGCCTTTAATTTCTGTTACATCAAGTTCCTCAAAGCTTTTTCTTGCATCACCGAGTTGGTTTAAGAGGTTCTCCATTTTATTCTCCTCAGCCGTTTTCTCTAATTTTTTGATATATTTTTGCGGATCATTCACTATATATTGAAGGTAGGTGACATGTTTGTTGTCTTTTTTCCTCTGAGCAAGTTAAATAATCATTTACTATGTCATTATCCTTAGTTAAAGAAGGCCAAGCAAAAACATCAATTTCTCCCAAAATAAAAGAAATTATCTTGAGTTTTACATCACATAGAATAGACAACTTGTTGTCTTTCTTACACAGTGGTGCTAATCTATTATCTAGAATTTATTTTTTCTTTACCTCATCGAGATTTCTGGTGGTCGAATTTACCCTCTTTCCAATCATATTTTGGTATACAAAAAGAAAAAGAATAATATATATGAGTGAGTATCCATCTCGGGATATAAAATAAAAGTTTTTGACTTATATATAGATGCATGAAAGTACCGTGTAATTATATAATTGAAAGTTGACTGAGATAATCTGATAAATTTTGGGGATAAACTAATGCGCAATCTAGTTTTTGAGGTACCTTTAATTTACTTTCTTAAATTGATGTAGTTAAAAATTCTAAAATTCAATCTTGAAGTTATAGATTAAATAATTATACTTTCATAATTAAATGAGTTTATGGAAGGTTATTATTAGTTTATTCATAGTGCTACCATTCTAAACTTTTAAGTTGTTACATAAAGTCCAATAGACTATAGATTTTAATGTGTTATCATTCAAAAACAAAATAATTTGGCACTCCAAATATAGTTATTCTACAGTTCATGGGATTCGGTTAAAAGCAACTAGCTTACATATTAAGGATGTCATTTATTTGTGTTGTTGGAGCTGTTAATACGTTATAAAATTCTGTATAAGATAATATTGTATTTGGTTATTCATCACGTAGTAAAATTATAATTGTTGCATAATTAATGCAACATTTTGTTGACGATATTAAATAGATAATACTCGTATTGAATTATGTATGAATACATATACTATTATATACATGCGAGATAGAATATAAAACAAGAATACATGTATTAGCACTAAAAATATTAAACTATATTTGATGTGTTGATTTTATGAACAATGTTAGCATGAAGAATACTTTGATTGCTAAAGGAGTGAAAATGGTGGATTCTAATAATTTAGTGGCTAAAGCTAGGGCTATAATAGAAGGTTTAGTCTACTGCATTGGAAAGGGTTTATCTTATGTTATTTTTGAAAATGACTCCCTTTCGATAATAAATATTCTAGAAGAGAGATGTAGGTATGTTGGTGAGTGACAATGGAGGTCAACAACATTAATAGGTTGAGGAGAACGATTACTATAGTAAGAGTACGACATTCCCTTCGGGAGGGAAATACTCTTGCTGATTATTTTTCTAACTTGGTTTTTGTTTTTGTAGGTAATTTTCAATTCAATCAATTCAAGGAAATACCAACAGAAGTCTGGAAAATCATAAATTTAGATAAATCAGGCACACTGTAGCTATGAAAAAGACTAATAGAATAACACAACAGACTTTCAAATACAAAGGTACAATATCCAGAGTAGTGCTTAAAGCAAATCAATAGGCCAAATCAATTGTCTTAAGAATCTATCTTAAATCAAAGTCTGAAGAAATTTCGTTTGGGTTAAGTATCACGCATCTGGTGAGAGCTTTTGGGTGTTCATGTGATACTAATTCAGGACTTTGGAATGGGATTCTGGTAAGAGGACTAATTCTGGCCCTTTCCAAAAATCATATGAAGCATGCAAGTTAGAAAAGATGAGAAGTTAAAATTGTTTGTGTTTTCCTACATCTGTAGATCTGATGGTGGTATCAACTTCAAGGAGGTTCAACCCATCAATCTAGAGGTAAAGAAAAAATAAGCAAGCTAAAGAATATGACCCAAAATACTTAACCTTCAAGCAGGAGGTGATCTAGAGTATATAAAAGCATAAGACATCTGTGGGAGTGAATATTCCACCACTAAAGATGAGGCACAACTCACATTGGAATGGCCATCGGACGACTGCATCAGCATCACCTCGATGTACACAGTCTCCAACTCGACCTTGAATGATACACCTATAAAAGAGAGGAGGTTAGACCTGAAATCCATGGACAAAAGTTGTTTATCTCGAAGAGGAAAGAAAGGAGACAGGAAGAGAAGGGTGCAGATTCATCGAGAATTTGCTTTGTCTTTTTATTTTCTTAATATTTGTTGTTGGCAGAGTATGAAATTGAACCGGGTAACTTTTGGGCCTAGTCATGACATTTGTTGCAGACTAATTTTTTTAATATAGAGATTGATGTGTCATCTTTGATTAAAAAAAAGATGGGGATGGACTGGGTGTCAAAAATTTTGGGCACTAATTGGAACCTTTGAAGCTTATCGTGTTTCCCAAGATGTGAATATAGGCTTTTGTAGTAGTTCTGATTATATATAATTTATTTTATTTGAAAAGAATCATCAACTGAAGAATGTTCAATCTATATACGGTCTCGATGAGGCTCCAAGGACTTAATACCAATTTCTCGTTGCAGCCCATTTTACTAATGTCTCTCTATTTATCTATAACAACTTCACAACGCACTTAAGAAAGTAGAGATTTATAGCACAGACATGTAATTTTCACACACTAGGAATTTTTGCACCATTTTAGTTTTTAGACTACATTTTAAGTCTAATTTTGATATTTATTTCATTTTAGTAGGTTTCACTCGTAAGAAATAAAATTTACAAGAAATAGACATGCTTAGACATAAGTTTGGTTTCGTTTTCAGAAGAAAGAGAAAATTTTAAAAAAATATGTTTCCTTTTTTTAAAAAAATAATTTAGGTAGTAATTTTATAAGTTAGCAACATTTTATTTTGATCTAATTGTTTAATTTTTTTTTATATATTTTCTTGGTCTTTAGCCATGAAAATCCTTTGACCTTTAAAATTTAAAATACACTTTTTGGGAGTTGAAAAAGGGATGTGACAGGAAATGCAAATATTAGGGAATTCACGAAAATAAGAGCTCCTAAACAACATTGTAGAATTGTAAAAAAAGTTGAGAGAGTTTAAAAAAAAGTTGAGAAAGTTCCTAAACAGAGTTGCGGAATGTGTAAATCCCCTCTGTTTTGGTGCAATTTCTGATAAATTACACCATCCACTCATATAGAGATAGATTTATTAAAATGATAATAGAAAAAATTGGAATTGAATAACATAATAACCGTATATCAACAAAATGACAAAAATAACATAAATAGATGAACAATGAACAACAAATTTATAACAAGAAAATCTTATTAAAAGACAAGATGATAAAATTGGCGATAATAAAATAAAATAATTACATTCTCAATCAACAGTTTAAGGATTTCTATTATTCTTTTCTCTAGCATTGTTGTCATTAGCAAAAATTTCATTTGCAGTATTTTCATTGAGTTGTTACTTCCTTTCGTCAAGTTCAGTCCTCTTAGCAACAAATAACTTTCACAAACCTCCATTTTTTTTCGTTAAAAGCAATAACTTTAGCAAACTTTTAATTTCTCTAACACCAAGTTCATTGAAGCCTTTTCTTGCCTCAACAAATTGGTTGAAGAGGTTCTCCATTTCCTCTAGCTCCTCAGCCATTTGCTCTAATTTTATAATAAATTTTTCTTGATCATTCACTTTAAGTTGAAGGAGTAAGTTTCATGTTTAGCTAACTATTATTGTTTTTTGTCCTATGTACAAGCTAATAATTCTTTACTATGTCATCACCCTCAATTAAAGAAAGTCAAGAAAAAGCATCAGTTTCTCCAGGAGTAAAAGCAATTATATCGACTTCTACATCACACAGAAAATACATCTTGTCTACTTTTTTACATAGTGGTACTAAACTTTTAACTCATAGTTTTATTCTAACCCTCGTCGAGATTTCTAGTGGTCCTAAGTACACCTCTACACTACTAGAAAAGTGTTATTTACATGAAAATTTTACCTAAGGATTTTTATTGCTAGTGATTTTTGTGGATTTTCATGCAAAAACACTAAAAATTATGAATTCAAGAATATTTACTTGCGAATTACATTTCACAGAAAATACCTTAGGTAAACTTGGCGGCATTGAGCGAATAAATATTACACACAAAATTACTTAGGAAAAATATCCTAAAGTATTATTTTTGCATGTAAATTATATGAAAATAAAATTTTAAAAAATAATTCTTTTGATTATTCAAAGGAAAACCTATAGGAAATATTGCATGGGGATTTTTTTGGGGAATTGTTAAATGGGGATTTACGCAGGTGATATATATCCATACGATTTAGCTAAGATTTTTCTACCTATAGAATTATATGAAAATTATTTCTTGGGGATTTTTCTATGGAAATATGTGCCTGAGAATTTTACAGATGCGGAGTTATGCAGGATTTTCTTCCAATGGATATAAGTGACTAGGGATCATTTACTTGGGAATATTACAATTGCGGAATTATGTAGGAATTTTTGCTTGGGAACTTTCCTAGGGATATATGTATCTGAGAATTTTGTAGTTGTGAGATTTTATGGAAATTGATTGAATTGACAACTAAATAAACACAATAGGAAAGATGGGGTTGGGGGTGTGAATTTGATATATACCTGATTTTTCCTAACATTCACTTTTTACTAAGTTTTTCAGATTTTATGAAATAGTGATAGACTCTGTTCCTCTATTCATTCCAACTTAGTATTAGAAATTAAACAATTAGAGAAAAGAATATTGCACATGAGATTTAACTATTAAAAATTATCCAAACTCGAATAAATGTAAAAACCATGACCTATATCGTTGTGGAATTCCACTCAACTTCACTAAAACACAGAAACAAGGTTCCATTGGACAGGCCAACGGTGGAAAGCTTCTGTTTTGAGGCACAAGTGGGCCTCTCATTATCAAAATATGATTGTATAGTGAGATCACCCAAGTCCTGGGACTTGGTGACCTCCTCATCAAAATCAAGGTAGCTCGTACTAACGTGTTTCAAAATTTGGGTTCGTGGGATTTGAGCATCGCGAGCTTTTTTCAAGTCACAACGTTTCTTCTTGAGCCTGGCCCTCTTTGTCAAGATGTTAATCTAATTATTTAGGTGGTATATGTATTGTCAAGGTGGTGCTGAAACGTGAAGGGAGAAAGAAGGCTCGGCATGATAATACACTTTTGTGCTCACTAGGCAGATGCTCTCTTTTAACTCAGTCTGCTTCCTTATGAGGTTCTCATAATGCTGGCTCGAGGCATTTTCTCGCTACAAAGCTTTAACCTTATTAAACCAATGATGGGCATCCCCTTGATAGCCCTCTCTCTCATTCGATACCACATCCCGCTCAGTTTCAGCTCTTCGATTATGGAGGCCTTGCGAGATAAGATCTCAACTGAAGCATATTGGTCTTGGATTATGACCATAGCATCCTCAAGCTTGTTTCACATTAATTGGAGGCTTTCACACTCCATTCGTAGCCATTGGAGGCTCTCTGTAGCAAAAACGCTAACCTGTATCAAAGAACAATAAGTCATTAACAAGAAAAGTAGGAAAACACTTGAGAGGGAGGAGCACATAACATGAGAATCAACAACCTTTGCGGCATGGGGCAATTGTTCATAAGGCAGTTACTGGTATCTTATCCATCCTTTGGCAGACATTTGGCAAGATCGTGAAATTCAAATAGTTGAATATCCCCTGCTAGTCTTAATTTGAAGCTAACCTTGTCAGGTGTCTTCAAATCTACCTCTAATACTACGTCGATTCTTGAACCAGGGAAGTCAAGGCACTAGTTATGGCATAAGAACCTGCAGGCACCTTAGGAGGTCGTTGCCTGGAGAAGTAGCATGAAATTGGAGCCTAGGGAATCATGAGTAGGAGAAAGAGGAACCTCCGAGGCTTAACCTTCAACTAGGACTCCTGAGATGACACGAGAAGGCGCGGCCTATCTCATCCAAACAACAACATGAAAACTCGGTGTAATAGGGAAATGGGAGTCGACTGATGTTGAAGAACTAGCGGATGAGTTATCGTAGAAGTCCACGTTTTCAAAAAAAATGAAGAGAATGAGCCTGATCAGTGTTCTCCATTCTATAGAATAACCCTGCAACCTCAGAATAAGGCACACCAAGAACTACCATCCTCTGGGCTAGCGATTTGCTCCTGTACTCTTCAAGGCTTTCATCTATGGTGATAATTTCAGGGGTTGATTTTCTTGTCCTCTCCACAACTAATCTTTTCCCTTTTCCTTCTCTTTCCACCTCTCTAAGAGATTGGGATTCTATCTTACAGACTGGGTCTTTCACCATATCAATAAGAGCATGGAGTCAGCTACAAGGGTCCTGACTAATGAGCCTGGTAGAAATAACAAAGAGCAAAAGTAGCAATGGATCAGATGTGAAACCTGCACGAGAAGAGTCTCGAGGAAAGATTAAAACAAAAAATTGAATGTCTGCCTACAATGTGGTAACATACCATGGTTTTTTTACTTTTTATCCAAACTGGTTGGAAAGATGCACCCAGGATTGACTAGCGGTAGTGGAAGAGTTTAGGATTTTCATGAACCATGAATAAAGTTCCTTGACCTGGTGAAGAAAGGGGACACCCATGAGTGGATGCCATTGAGAAGCTACAAAATACGCTCTAATTGATAGACATCGATAGAAATCATAATGAGGAGGAATGCAGAAAAAAGGAGAGTAAGTCACAAGTGCTCATACTGTGCATCCAAGGCATGGGAAAAGGATTTCAAAGGAACCCTCAAAGACATTGGAAATAAAATAATCAATCCAGCCTCGATTATTAGCGTCATCTAAGTTACCTAGTAATGATTTCCTTTCAAGGACTAGTTGTACTATCCCTCCTCAAACAAAGCAAGGGGAGTACATCAGTAGCTAGCACATCAAAATAAACTCTTCTCCAACCTACATAAACAACATGCAATGTAGGTGATGACTCTCCATACTCCTAAACCAAGCTGGTCTAAGCATAATCAAAAGGTACCTTAGAATGAATTGATCATACAGCCGAGAGGATTATCGAGGTACATGATAAATCAATAAATGTAAACGAAGGAATATCTAGGTCTTGATAAAGTAAAAGACATCATCAACGGAAGAATCAAGATAAGCTTTTCTCTTTTCTTTTCTTTGTCGCCCTGTTTGAAACAAAAGTGAAATGGCTGGAGTTCGAGGAAGATCTAGGCATATTGAATTAAGGTGAAGATTGGCGAGAAGATGTCACGACCCAAATTTTCGTGATTAGCAGCCACACTAACCCCACCAGTGGGCAAATCAATGATCCCAATTTCTTAACCTTCCCTTGAACATGCATCAACTAATAAACTCATAATAGAACAAAATGAATCGACATCACAATGAAATTTCCCTTAAAATGAAACAAATAATAATCCCAAGACCCGATTGTCATTGCACCTCAACATCTAACTACAAGTCTAAGAATGTTTAACTAAAGAGAAATAAAAAGAACTGCAATGTATTAAAAGTAAAGACATCTTCCACAAGGAGTAGTGTTGCCTTCTTGATCCGCTCACCTTTCAAGTAATTGTTGTCGCTTCAATGGTGAGGACATGAGGAACTTCTGGGTTTGAGCTCTACACTCAGAAAAGAAGTGCAGGAGTAGGGTCAGTACATAACACGACACTGGTAGGCATCATTGGCCGACCTTACATAATAACATATACGCATTCAACAACGATATAAAGTGAATCTTCAACATCATACATATGCATAATAGCCATAACACGTACACTAGATCTACATAGGTGACAACCGACCTGCTCACTGGATTGGGCCTTTTTCTGTAGCGATCATTGGATGCAACGGTCTCACTGCGGCAGAAGTAAATCTGCTACAGCGGTATATCTCGAGGCAATAGCTCAACTTAGCTGCACCTTCAATCAATTCACCAGTTTTCAATAATTTACACATTCATATATTATATCAGATAGAACATACAAGCTTTTGACACCAATTTACATCAGCTCATCATCACATACGTTTTGGGAATTTCATCACAAGGATAACAACATCAACGTCAATCATTGTTTATCAATTTACACTTAATATTTTTCCACCTTTCTCAACTCAAATTACAAGTACAAAATTCATACGCTCAACTTTACCATTTAACATATACTCATTCAGAATTGTTAATAAGATACAAAAACATCGTAAAATAATATCGAGGGTGACATGTCGGGCACACGCATTCTCCATGTTCGCAAAACACTCAACAATAATATCAATATACACACATGCCATAATAATAGTTTCACAACAGTTCAATATCAATTCCATAACAAATAATGTCCAAAGACCAATCACATATCATCATCACACATACATACATGTCACTATATAAGATCTAACCCTCTAACCATAACCTACCTCGATATTTGGATATGGAAATTCAGCTATTCTCTAGGAGCCTTTCCCTTTCTCAAAGCTTCGGAATGCTTGCAATCTACACAAAGTCAGATTAATTCATTACTTACTCTTAAGTAAGGGTCTAAAGAGATCAAACCCTCCCTTTTAGGGTGCTTTAATAGTAAAACACTCCAATTCAACCAAGTTCTAGGTCTCCATTCCCGTCTAGCTCATATTTGTCAGTAAGGAAGCCTTAGGGAACAGTTATTACTCACAAAACTTCTAGTCTATTCAACCCATTGACTCCCCATGATCTAGCCCTAGTCCACTAACTTAGGGTTTTCTCGATTCAAAAACTCACCATTAAAGGGTCTACAAGCATTCCAAGGTCAACAATACCAAAAATTCAAGATAGGGAATAAAAATCTTACCTTGGAGGAAGAATTCTCTGCCCTAGAGGGAATTTTCGCTCTCTGACCTTCTTGGTTGTGTTTGGTAAATAACGGGATAAAAACCCCATAAATTCCACTTCAACCCACTTTATGATTCCCGTCGTCCGCTGCAGCGGTCAAATTTCTGCTATGTTAGACCCGCTATAGTGTACAGGGCACCGCTGGGCGGTTCAAGCGGTTACTTTCCAAATTCATCCCAGCGGGACTCCGACCATCACCACAGTCTTGCTGTAGCGGACATCCTACCGCTACAGTGGTCCCCCAAACCAGTAACTACCCAATTTCACCATTTTTATACTTAGATTATTTCACCAGCTATTTTATCCCTCCTTAGCCTGTTTCCAGCGCTCTGACTCTATTCCCTTTCCATAACGACATTTAGGTCATTACATCAGATACTAATTAAAGTACTATTTCTCCCCAAACGGTCTATATAAAGAAAGGGAGAATACATACCAGACTCCATGAACAACTGAGTACACTTGATCCGCATATCAGCCTCGGTCTCCAAGTGGCTTTCTCTGCAGGGTGATTCTTGCACTAAACCTTTACTGTTGCAATTTCTTTTGACCTCAGCTTCCAAACCTCACTAGCCAGTGTCGCTACATGCTTCTCCTCATAATAAAAGTTCTCATCTAGTATCACGGAGTCCCATCTAATAATGCAAGTCCCATCACCATGATACTTTTTTCACATTGACACATGGAACGTTGGATGTACCCCAGATAATCCTGGCAGCAATGCCAGCTCATAGGCTACTTCTCCCACTCATCGTAGGATCTCAAATGATTTGATGTACCTCGGGATGAGCTTTCCCCATTTTCCGAACCTCATCACCCCCTTCATTGGGGATACCTTCAGCAACACTTGCTCTGCCTCCATGAATTCCATATCCCTCACATTCTTGTCCATTTATTGCTTCTGTCTACTCTGAGCAGCTATCAAACGGTCCTGAATTATCGAAACCTTTTCCAAGGGCTCTCGGCAAATCAGTTCCTTAGGGTCTCACTTTGAATGCATCAAACCTCCCGATTGGAGATTTTCACTTCCTCCTGTAGAGGGATTCAAATGGTGCCATGCCAATTCTCGAGAAACAACTGTTATTATAAGAAAACTCTGCTACGGGTAAGAATTTATACTAATTGCCCGCAAAATCTATCATACATGCCCGCAAGATATCTTCCAACACTTGAATAGTCCTTTCTAATTGTCCACCTATTTGAGAGTGGAAGGCTGTTCTTAAGTCCAACCTCGTGCCTAACTCTACCTGCAAGGTTCTCCAAAAATGTGAAGTGAACTAAGTGCCCCTGTCAAACACAATTGACACTAGCACCCCATGCACCCAAATCACTTTCTTCACATACAGCTTGGCCAACTTCTTGGCATTGTAAGTCACCTGAACAGGCAAGAAGTGGGTAGACTTGGTCAGTTTGTCCACTATGACCCAAATGGAGACATATTTTCCCAATGTCTTTGGAAGACCAACCACAAGGTCCATCGCTACTCTCTCCTATTTCCACTCAGGGATGGGCATTCATTGAAGTACTCATTCCAGCTTTTGGTGCTCGTACTTCACTTGCTGGTAGTTCAAACACCGAGCAACGTAGTCAATGATGTCTCTCTTCATCTTTCCCCACCAATAGTGTTGTTTTAGATCATGTTACATCTTGGTGACTCTGGGGTGAATGGAGTATCTAGAGTTGGGAGTTTCTGCCAGAAGAGTCTGAATTAGCTCACCCACTCAGGGAAAACACACATGTCCCTTTATTCTCAAGACCCCTTCCACATCTAACACTACTTCTTTGGCTTCTCCACGCAAAACCTTATCTCGAATCTTACCTAGTTCTCATCTTCAAACTTTCATTCTTTGATTTTCTATAACAAGGAATACTTAGCCTCCAAGCTAGCTAATATCCCACAAGTTTCAGTCAATGATAATCTCACCAAGTTATTTTCCAACGTCTGAACTTCTCTAGCCATCGGCCGCTGGGTAGCCTTTGTCACACCCCGCCTTGGGGGGCATGACTGGCACCTGGTGCCCTACTGGGACCTGAACTGCTGAATTGTTAAACCTGGGCACATCTAATGCCTGGCTGGCTCTATCTCATATTTCTGGAAATAAAGGGCTATATAACGGCTGTAAACACAGCCCCCGGCCTATTGGCCTATAGCCTCCTGTACCTGTACTAACAGCTGACCAGAAACATATTAATTCAGGGAAACCTATACGGGCCGACAAGGCCACCATGCTGTCTAGTTATCTGCTACTCAATCCTGAAGTACTGAAAAGCTACGTGACCGGCAAGGTCACCACTACTGGCAAACTATGGCCCCACACGGCCAACATAAAAGAAAGAAAGAATACTAACAGCTATACAACTGCACGGCCTCACACGACCGGCTCATCTGACCACAGGGAGATATATACAGACTGCAAGCCTCTAGGAATAGCAATAGAAATGATCGGGACAGGGCCCCGACCTACCCGTACTGTACAACAAAAAGTAACTGAACTACACCTCTGGGATTCAGTCTCCGGATGACAGGAGCTGAATACTCGAGCGCTGACGGGAATCACGTAGTATCGCCTGCTCGTCTATGAGTACCTGCAGGCAAGTAATGCAGCGCCCCACCGGGCGTCAGTACCACTGGTACTGAGTATGTAAAGCAATAATTGAAAGCAAAGTCTGAAAACAACAATGTAACTGATGAACTGAAGTAGGAAGAATTAGATTAACTACCTGATACTGTAAGTCGTACCTTTTCTCATTTATACTGGAAGAAAATAGGAGTCATATCATACCTGGTGACATATCCCTCTACTGCCGATCTACTTGTATCTAACGTAACATGGCATAACATGAAATAACATAACATGGCACACACAAACCTTACCCGGCCCCCATAAGCCGGGAGGTACAACCAGCACAAAATCTACACCCCTACCCTGGTCATCCCATCTCCTATAATGGTTGTAAGCATCCCGCTGGTCCCCTGGGTATGCACTTGGGCTCGCTGAGCCCCTGACTATAACTGTACCTGAGTCCGAAGGACTCCTGAATCAACACACCGGGCGTACCCGCTCGACGGGGGTGTATAAGGGCCGACCAAGGCACAATATGGGGAAAACTGGCATCCCATCTTCGTCCCCTTGCGGGATGGCATGCCACTCCATAGAGTGACGTATCCTCATCCTCTGGCGGACGAGTCGATACAGCTATTAACCCTGGGCGGTCATGGATGCTAGGTAATCCAACCCCAAACAATACAACGGTCTCACTAGTAATACTGTCTGCGTATCTCACATGCTGAGGCTAATAGGGGTAAAGTATCGTATATATTACATGCTAAACTAATGATAGTAATATGTACGCATTCAATACGTGCTAAGACCGGTAAATATATATATATGAATATAGTCTGCTGCCAAACTGTACTGGGGCAAATGCTATACAAGATAGTGTTTTTGCTGAAAACTATGTTGTTTACTGAGTTTCTGTATTAACATGATCTGCTATCCCTGACATGCATTCTAAACTTTATTTTAGCCTGCCATTCTATTTCTGAAGTGCTTTACGGATATTGCATCATCTCACGGGGTTTCAACTAGATACAAGGATATCTTAACATGTTATATTACATCACATACTGAGCATACTGGGCAATCTCTAACACTTGTGTTAGAGTCTATGTCGTACTAGTAGGTTTCATACAAGTTACAACCCAATGCTTCTCGTATCATATCAATATTCATAATAAATGTAACATTTGACTTCTGAACATTCTACTGGTCTGAAAATCACTATACTGTACCGATATTACTTAACTTGCCGAGGGAACTAGCTTTACATAACTTATTCTTGAACTATTCATCCGTCGGACGAAGCTCAGCCGGTACTTCAACTATTTTCTCCCAACTGCATTCATAAATACATCAATTAATACTAAGCACAGATTTATCGTAAAGAGCAACGCTACTTTCGATATAGTTTATAGCCTAAACTTAGGCTTATCGAAAGACGGTCGAAAACTCGCTATTTTTCAGCGGTCCAGAAGGGAGAAATATTCACTTCACAGCTAGTAACACATAGACACTAATTTAGAGCAATTCCACTTACCTTAGCGCAGTGGCTCGATGATTCGTCGGCCGTATTTTATGAAACTGAATCCATAGGAATGCTCTCTGCTGCTAAATACTTCGGTATTTGGGATTAATTTGAGTTTGGGTAATGTTTAGCAGTGTAATCGGATGAAAATTATTTAATTTCCTTCGTCCCCCCTTTCTCTCTGCGTGTAACCTCTGTTTTTCTAAAATTTCCTTTGATTAAAATGAAATTAAACCAAAGTGGGGCTTATATACTTGAGCCTGAACCTGGGCAATGTGTCACGGAGCCATCGTGGAGGCCTCACCTCCGTGACACGCTGCCATCGCGGAGGGGCTCTACCTCGGCTCCTCCCGTGATGGTTCGACGGGTTTCTCGTTCGATCTTTTTCCCGGCCTTTCTCTAGCACGTATGGCCTTCAAATATACTTAACCAATGTGCGAATAGGTCATCTAGGTGTCGGGAATTCTACGGGGTATAACATTCTCCCCCCCTTAAGAACATTTGTCCTCGAATGTACACTATTATCTAGAGGACTACTTACTTACTTCTGAGAAAAATTTCGACAGAGTTTCCTCTGTAATATGGACTATAGCAAAAACCTGAAATGCAGAAAAAGTCCAACACTGGCACTGCACATAGTATTCTAGGATCCACTGGATAACTAGATATCAATCTTTCTTTATCATTTACTGACATACAACCATAAGGTACTGCATAAGTAATAATAAGGACATACCTGTCGCCTGACTAGGCCTGAAATAGGTGAGGGTATCTGGTTTTCATATCTTCTTCAGCCTCCCACGTCATTTCTTCCCGGTTTCTGTTATGCCACAATACTTTGACAGATGCAACATCTTTAGTTCTCAGCCTGCGAATCTGTCTGTCTAAGATAGCTACGGGAACCTCTTCATATGTTAACTCTTCTGTAATCTGGACATCTTGAACTGGAACTACTGTAGAAGGGTCCCCTATGAACTTCCTTAACATAGAGACATGGAAGACTGGGTGAACAGATGCTAACTCTGGAGGCAAGTTCAATTCGTATGCAACTTGGCCTATTCTTCGCCGAATCTGATATGGCCCAATGAACCTCGGGCTAAGCTTGCCTTTCTTGCCAAACCTCATTACCCCTTTCATTGGGGACACTTTCAGATATACCCAGTCATTTACCGCAAATTCTAGATCTCTGCACCGCATATCTGCATACGATTTCTGGCGGCTCTGAGCGGTCAGTAAACATTCTCGGATAAGCTTTATCTTTTCCTCTGACTGCTGAACAATGTCTGGGATAACTAATGCCGATTCTCCTATTTCAAACCAGCCCACCGGCGATCTACATTTTCGCCTATATAATGCCTCGAAAGGCGCCATCTGAATAGCTGAATGGTAGTTGTTATTATAAGCAAATTCAATTAACGAAAGATGTTCATCCCAGCTACCCCCAAAATCTAGCACACACACTCGTAGCATATCTTCGAGCGTCTGAATTGTACGTTCAGCCTGCCCATCCGTTTGAGGGTGGAATGTTGTGCTCAAGTTAATCTGCGTCCCCAAACCTTTCTGAAATGACTGCCAGAATCTAGCTGTGAATTGTGCTCCTCTATCTGAAATGATGGATACCGGCACTCCATGCAATCTAACTATTTCTCTGATATATAATTCGGCATAATCCTCAGCTGAGAAGGTAGCCCTCACTGGCAGGAAATGAGCTGATTTTGTCAGCCTGTCAACTATTAGCCAAATGGAATCATTTCTGCGTCGTACGGGGTAACCCTGTTACAAAATCCATGTTTATCGCTTCCCATTTCCACATAGGTACTGTTATGTCTTGTGTCAAACCGCCCGGTTTCTGGTGCTCTGCTTTCACCTGTTGATAATTAGAACATCTAGATACAAATTCAGCTATCTCAGCTTTCATACCTGGCCACCAGTAGATGTCTCTGATGTCGTGGTACATTTTCGTCGCCCCTGGATGAAGGGAATAGCGAGCGTAGTGTACCTCGTGCATGATCCGCCCACGAAGCCCCGAAACATTTGGGACACAGAGGCGGCCCTTACAGCGTAGCACCTCATCCTCGGTTATCTGAAAATCTGACTCCTTACCTGCCTGAATTCTATCTCTGAGCTGGACTAAATCAGGATCCTCGTACTGTCGTTCTTTTACCTCGGTAACTAATGATGACACAGTAGAATTCTGAATTACTGCTTTGTTATTTTCTGTTTCCATTACTCGAACAGCTAGACCAGCTAACTGATGAATTTCTTTGGCTAACTTTTGTTTCTCAGGTCGCAAATACGCCAAACTCCCCATTGACTTTCGGCTCAGGGCATCTGCTACAACATTAGCTTTTCCGGGGTGGTATAGAATATTCACATCATAATCTTTTAACAGCTCCAACCAACGGCGTTGCCGTAGATTCAACTCCCTCTGAGTGAAAATGTACTGTAAGCTCTTATGATCTGTGTAAATATCAACATGGACGCCGTACAGGTAATGCCTCCACATTTTTAAGGCGTGGATTACTGCGGCCAATTCCAGGTCGTGGGTAGGGTAATTCTTTTCATGTTTCCTCAACTGCCTGGAAGCATATGCAATCACTCTATCATGCTGCATCAACACACAACCTAACCCAACACCTGACGCGTCACAATAGACTGAATAACCTTCTGTGCCTTCCGGCAATGCTAATACTGGGGTGGAGGTTAATCTGTCTTTCAATTCCTGGAAGCTCTGCTTGCATGTCTCTGTCCATTGAAACTTTGCTGCTTTCTGTGTTAATTTAGTTAGAGGTGCTGCAATGGTCGAGAACCGTTCAACGAACCTCCTGTAATATCCTGCCAATCCTAGAAAGCTACGAACTTCCGTCGGAGTGGTAGGCCTAGGCCATGACTTAACTGCTTCTATTTTCTGCCTGTCTACCTGTATACCAGTGTCAGAGATGATATGCCCTAAAAAGGCCACTGAGTTAAGCCAGAATTCACACTTAGAAAATTTAGCATACAACTAGCGGTCCCTGAGGATCTGGAGCACTGTCCGCAAATGAGTCTGGTGATCTACTTCAGAGCGTGAATACACCAGAATGTCATCAATGAATACTATCACGAAAAAGTCCAGAAACGGTCTGAAAATACTGTTCATCAGGTCCATAAAGACTGCCGGGGCATTCGTTAACCCGAAGGACATAACTAGAAATTCAAAATGTCCATATCGGGTCCTGAACGCTGTCTTAGGAATATCTCTCTCACGTACTCGGACCTGGTGATATCCGGACCGCAAGTCAATCTTAGAAAAATATCTGGCTCCCTGTAACTGATCAAATAAGTCGTCAATTCTGGGGAGCGGGTACTTGTTCTTTATTGTAACTTTGTTTAGCTGCCGATAGTCTATGCACATTCGGAGCGAGCCATCTTTCTTCCTCACAAATAAGACTGGCGCACCCCACGGTGAAGTACTCGGCCTGATAAAACCTTTATCTAATAAATCTTTCAACTGCTCCTTTAACTCTCTGAGTTCTGCAGGAGCCATACGATAGGGAGGAATTGATATCGGCTGAGTGCCTGGTAACAAGTCAATAGCAAAGTCTATTTCCCTTTCTGGGGGAATACCAGGTAACTCATCAGGAAACACATTAGGGAATTCATTCACCACTGGAACAGACTGGAGTGTCGGAGATTCTGTTTGGACATCCTGAACCCTGACCAGATGGTAAATACACCCCTTAGATATCAACTTTCTCGCCTGAAGGTAGGAAATAAACCTACCTTTTGGCGTAGCGGTGCTTCCCTTCCACTCTCGCACTGCTTCTCCTGGGAAGTGAAATCAGACCGTCTTGGTCCAACATTCAACGTTGGCAAAGCATGGTACTAACCAATCCATACCCATTATGGCATCGAAGTCTATCATTTCTAACTCGACCAAATCTACTGTGGTCGGACGGTCAGCAACCTCTACTGTACACCCACGGTAGATTCGGCTAGCTGTGATAGAGTCACCGACGGGCGTGGATACTAAAAAGGGCTGCTGCAATGATTCTGGTACAATACTAAACTTTCGTGCCACAAATGGAGTAATGTAGGACAAAGTAGACCCTGGATCAATCAACACATAAGCAGGGTGTGAGCAGATGGTTAACATACCAGTCACAACATCAGGCGACGCTTCTGAATCCTGCCTCCCTGGTAAGGCATATGTGCGGCTTGGACCCGCACCTGTACTAGAGGCCCCCGATCTGCCCCGACCCCTGCCTGCTGAAACTGAGGGCCTGCGCCCAGTCGAGGATGCTGTGGCTCGTGATCCTGCTGATGCCCTATCCTGTCTATCCCGGTCCTCTCGACCTCTGGCTGGGCAATCTCTCATCAAATGGCCTTCTTGGCCACAAATATAACATGCGGTGGAACCATACCTGCATGCTCCAGAATGGCGTCGACTGCATATAGGGCAAAGTGGTAGGGCATACCTACTCTGCTCTGCCCTCCTCTGTAATGGTGAGTCTGCCATTTGCGAGCCTCTACCAGTCTCTGACTGCCCCCTGCGGCTGAATCTACCCCCCTGTGACTGTGGCGGAGGTGGGGGCCTGGGCGGCCTGTCTGACAATCGTGGCCTGGGTCCTCCCCGGGCCTCCCTCTGTAACTCAACTGGCCTGTCCCGGTGACGCTGTTCCTGATTGACCCTTCTGATCTCCCGATGTTGCTGTCTGATGCCCTCAATATTTTGGGTAAAGGCCTGAATTCGAGCAATGTCCATGTCCTCTCGCAATGTGGCCGTAATACAAGTCTCAACATATTCTGGATTCAACCCCATAATAAAACGGTGCACTCTGGATGCCATGGTATCAACAAATGCCGGTGCATATCGAGCCAAAGAATTAAACCGCAAGGAATATTCCCGAACACTTATGGCCCCCTGCTCTAGATGTAGGAACTGATCTACCCGAGCTTGTCGAATCTCCTGCGGCAGATAGTGATCCAGAAAGGCTCCTGAAAAGCTGGACCAGGTGGGAGGGGAAACATCTCTCCCTCAGGACCTTTCCCAGCTTTCATACCATAACACAGCGATATCCCATAACCAGAATGCTGCCAATTCAACTGATTCGGTAGGCGTGGCATGCATAACCCTAAAGATTCTCTACATTTGATCCAGAAAATCCCGAGGGTCCTCTGTCCGATCCGTACCTGTTATCTGTGGGGGATTCAAAGCTAAGAACTCTCGGACCCTCGAACTACTGGGCCCTCCTGATGATTCCGCAACTGTAGACGGCATTGGCTGACGCTGAGCAGCCATCATCTATGCTAACATCACTACAACACTCCTAACCTCCTGGTCGGAAGGTGTCGGTATAGGGACTGCTGAAGGTAATGTCGCCCCAAGTGGCTCCTGATGTGGTGGAGACTGCTGAGGAGGCTGGGACGATACCTCTGTAGTGCCCTCTGATCGGGCTGTTTCTTAACGAGGGGGAGGCATCCTGCTGGTGCCTTCCCCTGCTGCCATATCTAAGCTCTGACCTGTGGTAGGACGTTGCTGGCCTGACATTATCTGTAACCAAAGAATATGGTAAGCTTTTAGGGACTCAACCCTATACTGTACCGCTCTACAGCACGACTGAATAAGAATAAAAGACAACCATCCTATCATGCCTTGCAGCCTCCTACCCATGGTATGCGGTGCACAACACATCCCTGGACAGGACTCTACTTAGCACGGCTTGCAGACTCCCTGGGATACGACCTGCTCTGATACCAAGTTTGTCACACCCCGCCTTGGGGGGCATGACTGGCACCTGGTGCCCTACTGGGACCTGAACTGCTGAATTGTTAAACCTGGGCACATCTAATGCCTGGCTGGCACTAACAGCTGACCAGAAACATATCAATTCAGGGAAACCTATGCGGGCCGACAAGGCCACCATGCTGTCTAGTTATCTGCTACTCAATCCTGAAGTACTGAAAAGCTACGTGACCGGCAAGGTCACCACTACTGGCAAACTATGGCCCCACACGGCCAACATAAAAGAAAGAAAGAATACTAACAGCTATACAACTGCACGGCCTCACACGACCGGCTCATCTGACCACAGGGAGATATATACAGACTGCAAGCCTATAGGAATAGCAATAGAAATGATCGGGACAGGGCCCCGACCTACCGGTACTGTACAACAAAAAGGAACTGAACTACACCTCTGGGATTCAGTCTCCGGATGATAGGAGCTGAATACTCGAGCGCTGACGGGAATCACGTAGTATCGCCTGCT
This sequence comes from Datura wrightii, assembly GCA_035772735.1. Taxonomy (NCBI): domain Eukaryota; kingdom Viridiplantae; phylum Streptophyta; class Magnoliopsida; order Solanales; family Solanaceae; genus Datura; species Datura wrightii. The sequence goes on along the minus strand of JASDFA010000001.1, from coordinate 176,889,010 downwards.
CGTCTATGAGTACCTGCAGGAAAGTAATGCAGCGCCCCACCGGGCGTCAGTACCACTGGTACTGAGTATGTAAAGCAATAACTGAAAGCAAAGTCTAAAAACAACAATGTAACTGATGAACTGAAGTAGGAAGAATTAGATTAACTGCCTGTTACTGTAAGTCGTACCTTTTCTCATTTATACTGGAAGAAAATAGGAGTCATACCTGGTGACATATCCCTCTACTGCTGATCTACTCGTATCTAACGTAACATGGCATAACATGAAATAACATAACATGGCACACACAAACCTTACCCGACCCCCATAAGCTGGGAGGTACAACCAGCACAAAATCTACACCCTTACCCCGGTCATCCCATCTCCTATAATGGCTGTAAGCATCCCGCCGGTCCCCTGGGTATGCACTTGGGCTCGCTGAGCCCCTGACTATAACTGTACCTGAGTCCGAAGGACTTCTGAATCAACACCCCGGGCGTACCCGCTCGACGGGGGTGTATAAGGGCCGACCAAGGCACAATATGGGGAAAACTGGCATCCCATCTTCGTCCCCTTGCGGGACGGCATGCCACTCCGTAGAGCGACGTATCCTCGTCCTCTGGCGGACGAGTCGATACAGCTATTAACCCTGGGCGGTCATGGATGCTAGGTAATCCAACCCCAAACAATACAACGGTCTCACTAGTAATACTGTCTGCGTATCTCAAATGCTGAGGCTAATAGGGGTAAAGTATCGTATATATTACATGCTAAACTAATGATAGTAATCTGTACGTATTCAATACGTGCTGAGACCGGTAAATATATATATATGAATATAGTCTGCTTCCAAACTATACTGGGGCAAATGCTATACAAGATAGTGTTTCTGCTGAAAACTATGCTGTCTACTGAGTTTCTGTATTAACATGATCTGCTATCCCTGACATGCATTCTAAACTTTATTTTAGCCTGCCATTCTATTTCTGAAGTGCTTTACGGATATTGCATCATCTCACGGGGTTTGAACTAGATACAAGGATATCTTAACATGTCATATTACATCACATACTGAGCATACTGGGCAATCTCTAACACTTGTGTTAGAGTCTATGTCGTACTAGTAGGTTTCATACAAGTTACAACCCAATGCTTCTCGTATCGTGTCAATATTCATAATAAATGTAACATTTGACTTCTGAACGTCCTACTGGCCTGAAAATCACTATACTGTACCGATATTACTTAACTTTCCGACGGAACTAGCTTTACATACCTTATTCTTGAACTATTCGTCCGTCAAACGAAGCTCAGCCGGTACTTCAACTATTTTCTCCCAACTGCATTCATAAATACGTCAATTAATACTAAACACAGCTTTATCGTAAAGAGAAATGCTACTTTCGATATAGTTTATAGCCTAAACTTAGGCTTATCGAAAGACGGTCGAAAACTCGCTATTTTTCAGCGGTCCAAAAGGGAGAAATATTCACTTCACAGCTAGGAACACATAGACACTAATTTAGAGCAATTCCACTTACCTTAGCTCGGTGGCTCGACGATTCGTCAGCCATATTTTACAAAACTGAATCCGTAGGAATGCTCTCTGCTGCTAAATACTTCGGTATCTGGGATTAATTTGAGTTTGGGTAACGTTTAGCAGTGTAATCGGACGAAAATTATTTAATTTCCTTCGTCGCCCCTTTCTCTCTGCGTGTAACCTCTATTTTTCTGAAATTTCCTTTGATTAAAATGAAATTAAACCGAAGTGGGGCTTATATACTTAACCCTGAACCTGGGCAACGTGTCACGGAGCCATCCCGGAGGCCTCACCTCCGTGACACGCTGCTATCGCGGAGGGGCTCTACCTCGGCTCCTCCCGCGATGGTTCGACGGGTTTCTCGTCCGATCTTTTTCCCGGCCTTTCTCTAGCACGTATGGCCTTCAAATATACTTACCCAACGTGCGAATAGGTCGTCTAGGTGCCGGGAATTCTACGGGGTATAACAGCCTTCAAGAAAGCTAGACTACCCATGCTCATTGATTTTTGACTCAGTGTGTCTGCCACCACATTGGTCTTCCTTGGATGGTATAAAATGGTGATATCATAATACTTAAGAAGTTCTATCCATATCCTCTACCTTAAATTGAGATCCCTCAGGGATAACACATACTATATGTTGCGATGGTATGTGAACACCTTGCAATGAGCCCTGTATAAATAGTGCCTCCAGATTTTCAGAGCGAACACCTCACTGCTAGCTCGAGGTCATGCTTGGAGATATTCTTCTCATGCACCTTCAACTGCCTCAAGGCAAAAGAATGACCTGTCCTTCCTGCATTAACATAGCACCCAACCCAGATGGTGAAGCATCATAATAAACAACAAAGTCTTTACCTTCCACTGGTAACCTCATGAATCATGGTGTACCCGATGAGTCATGGTGATAACCCATTAGGTATACTGTCGAATTTCCTTCATCCTTCAACAACCCTTGACCACGACTGACATGACGAGTAGTGATGCTGACCACGACTCCTGGTCACCCAAAAACCAAAATTTTCAACAAAGTCTCAGCCTTTCCCCATGGATCACTTAACGACTCATGAGGTTCCTAACAGGTCACTGGAGAACTCGTCCTGTGATCTGGTGTAGAAATTCTTGTTTTCTCCGTTTTACCTCTCGGATCTGGTCTTATGGATTTATTGTATAATTCATTTCTGCTACAACGTCTAAGGAACCGTTGTGGCAGGTCTAGCAGTTACTTCCCAAATTTGTCCCAGCAGACACCGACCATCACCACGGTCTTGCTGCAGCAGACATCCTACCGCTATAATGGTCCCCCAAACCAGTAACTACCCAATCTCGACCAATATTATAAATATATTATTTCACAGCTTTTTTATCCCTCCCTTAGCATATTACCAGTGCTCTGAGTCCATTCCCTTTTCGTAACGACATTCGGGTCGTTACATTAGATACCAATTAAAACACCATTCGTCCTCGAACTGTCTATTCAAACAAAGGGAGAATACATACCAGACTCCATGAAAAATTGAGGATACTTGATCCTCATATCAGCCTAGGTCTCCCAAGTGGCTTCCTCTATAGGATGATTTTTCCACTAAACATTTACTATGGCAATTTCTTTTGACCTCAGCTTCCGAACCTCTCTAGCAGTATTGCTATAGGCTCCTCCTTGTTCGTCGGTTTTTGCAACTACACGCAAGTGCACGTGGTCGAACAAGTAGTAAAATTGCTAAAGTAAGCCAAGTATCGATCCCACAGGGACTAAACTAAGGTAATAATCAACTTAAGTGTCAATGAACTATAACTTCAAAAATGCAGACAACAATTTAAAGAAGATTTTTGAGAGTTTGTTTCCTAATTTATACTAATTTAAGAAAAAATTATAAAGTGAGTCTGAACTATAGTAATGAGCAAGCTGAGGCTAAAATGAACATGCAGGGAAGTAATTTATCGATACAATTTGATTAATCCTTCCTTCGGTTGCTAGTCAAGAATTATTTCCTATGGATAGAAACTTTCGTATTCTACCCAACTTAAGAATCATGAACCTTCAACCTACATTTCTGTGATAAAAGAATTTCATGTTCTAGCCATACAAAATCGATTCCTTAATTGACTAATACGACTTTCAAATATATTTCTATTCTGAATGTAAATCAATTCTCAATTTTCCCAAACTTAGAAGAGATCATATCCTACCAATTCACAACTTTTCAATTTCTTTCCTTTACAATATAAAACTGGATTTTTTAGATATACATTAACATTGGCCAAACATTAATGCAGTAAGAACAAGAATTGATAGAACAACCATTGAAGAAAAGATGAAAAACCAAAATGATCAACAATTACATTCCACTACAATTGTTCTTAACCTCAGCAAGAAGTGAATTTAGCCACTCATTTGTGGATTAAACATCATCAAATGAGTACAATTCATACAAATAATTGAAATAAAGGAGAAAGAGATAGAGAAAAACCCTAAGATTTTCATCCCCTCAACTGCCTGTAACCCACGTTCTTCCTCAACTAAGTCAGAATGATTAAAAATAAACCTAAGTGTGCTATTTATACTGGTGGAAATTTTTCCCGGAATAACAAGCACCGTGGCACGGAGTGTATCGCGGAGCACTTCCTCCGTGCCACGGTGCAAACGCGGACCCTCACTGGAATTTTCCAAAATAGATCATCCAAGGCAGAGTGCCTCCGCGATGGCAGCGTGACACGGCTCCATCGCGGAGCCCTTATTTTTGCGCTCTTCCTTGACCTTTTCCACTGCTCGCTTCCAAGTCCATTCCCGATCTTTACCAACATGTATCTTAGCTTCCTAAAATTACATTTTACCTGAAAAACAACACTAATCATGTTGTTTGGTATAAATTCACATTTTACCTACAAATCACATAAGAATGCACACATAACGATAGATAAACAAGATGAAATGAAGCATTTGAGCATCACTTGGGCATATAATTCTGCCCAAGATCACTTACCCCACACTTAAGACCTTGTTCGTCCTCGAACAATACTCTCACATCTCATGCAATTGATCCCCACGCATAGCTACTTTGGTTCGACAATTCAAGCTACTGCTATACCAATTATATGATATAGCAAATCATCAAGAAACGATGCATAGTCCCATCAATACCATGACATTCACCACATTAAGATCTCCTAAACTCAAGAATTGACTCTCGATCTCGGCAAACTCATGCAAATCAACTGATCAAGACATCCGACACGAAATTCAATCGCTCGTCAAGCATGTGCCCTCACAACACAAGAGAAATTTCCCCCTTTTCAATCATATGATTTCCAAGGCATTACATGTAGGGGTATATGAACACGATTTCGCTCTCTCTCCTAAAGAATTCACATGCATCATATCATGAACCATAAGATTGCCTCTAGTGTATTACTCCACTAATATAAGGACGCATGATGTAAGATCACGTAGGACTTAACATGTTGTAATGTAAGCTAAGAAACTAGTAAATACTGGGCTAACCAATAATAGCAACTAGCTTCCTTAAGCGCTTTTCAATACATCCCACCACCATTATGGGCATGCTCTCATTCTTGAATTTTTTTCTTTATTTTTGTTCCTATTTCTTTAAGCACACTTGACTTAATAACAAGGATTAGTTATACATCTTTATTTTCTTTAATTTCAGCAAGTGCACCCTTGACCTTTTCTTTACTTTCACCACTTCTGCTTTTCCTTCCTTTTCACAATTCTCACTCCTTGACACTATGGGAAAATTATTTTTCTTGAGCGCTTAAGAATTTTGGATCAAATTCACGGCTAATGAAAAGAAGGGAATAAGCTCGGTTTTTACCTCTTCAAAGAAAGAAAAAAATTGGCTAAAGGCTCAATGGGGCTAACTAGGATGTACATTCAAGGTAGGTATGATAAGAAAAAAAACTTTCGGTTTAATCAAAGAAATGCCTACATCCTTTCCTACAATACACATCCTTCATTTCGTTTCGTACACACACCAGGAAAGTTCTAGACACTTCACAATAGCATGGAATAATCGAAACCTCACCTCACACTCATTGCACATGCTCAACTCAAGACTTATTCACAGACTCTTCAATCAACTAATTACAAGAATTCAATATTAAGCCTCAATCACACCGAATCGAACTCTATGTCCTAGGTATCTCAACATGTTTACACATTTGCATGCTTTTATACGAATCATCTTTGCATCTCATATCATGTACAACACGCAACAAGAATTCCGAACAATGAAGTAGCGACACGTTTGGGAAACAAACAAAAGAAAGAAAATAAAAGAAAGAAAAAAACTACTCCTATCGACTACATTTCCCTTAAGATGGTCGTCATCCATCCATCATAGGGAATGGTCACTATTTATGACTTCGGTTCAATGGGACAATTCTTGATAAAAGCATCAAAAACAAAGGCCGAGAAACCCAATCATAAGAAAATTCAACAAAAAATTTAAAAAGTATCGATAATTTTGATAGAAAATAAAAAAATATTCGAAAAAAATATTTACATAACCAACCAATCAACAACAGCTCACACAACCACAATAGCTTACATTCATTACAACACCACTTCATTACAAAGCACATCATAAGAGTCACAGGGTCATATGTTTTTCACAGGCACAACAACACCAAACATAAACAAAAACAAAAACAAAAACGAAACATCCAGCACCTAACTACTCCCACCCTATACTTAAACCAAACACTGTCCCCAGTGTTCACAAAATTCGATATATCACAAAGTTGGGTGGTGAAACTCTCTGATCAATCGAAGTATTTCACTTTTTCATTAGGTGTCGTTGCCTCCTGTCCCATATCCGAAACGCCCCCGCTGTCCTCATCTGACTCAACTTCTGAGTCCTCACGGCGGGTCTCCTCATCAGTGGGGACATCATCATCTACAGGCTCCACAAAAGCTGGCCCCACTCGGCATAGAGCCTGGGCATTCTCGCCAAAGGGGTAATCAAGCTCGAGCTGCCATAGCTCATCTTCTGTTGCTGGCCTCCCGCCTATGCGCATTTGCAGCATATGCATCCCGTACATACGAGCCATATATTGATCATCCCGAGCATGTCGCTCAGCTAGTGTGAGAACTGGCCCGTGAGTAGTGTCAGGTGCCTTGGTTTTTGTGACATCCAGGGCACGCCTATCCATTTGCGGGATGTAGTCCAGGGCCTCTTCCTCAATGTCGTGGCCCCTCAGGAACGTGGTAAGCAAACCACCAAACCCATACCTATGCCCTTGATGGAGTCGGGCTCTCTTCATGGTGGAGATGATCACCGCCCCAACATTTATCTCAAGCCCTTTCATCAGGTCATATACCAAACACACACGATCCCGGGTGACATCTGTCATGTGCACCCCCGACATCAAGCAGGAACACACAATTTTGAGCCAAATCCTGGCTTCCCTGTTCATTTGAGAGTAAGGCAGTGTCTGATGGTAGCCACTCTCCTTGTGCCTGCTCCACCCTACTGTCGAACGGGCTCCACACAGCGTGCGTCTAATGTCCGCATAAGGTGGAGTTATGTTTAGCTGCCGGAGTACATGGGCGTCTGTGTCCCGCGCCCCCAATATAGCATTCAGATGATGGGGCTCAAAGGTGACAACTTGCCCTCTTATTTTGATGGTGTGACTGCGGATGGTCGGGTTCCAGTTGGCATAGAACTCCCAAATCAGATGGAGATTGCACTCCTTGGGCTCTTCGAAGATGAAGTTCAGCTCAGCATTGTCAATCCGTTGTACGATTCTGGGGAATTCTTGTGCCAGTGGCTCCCTTGCAATGTGCTCCTATGGGAACTATTTGGTCTCTTTGTGTTTTGCATACCATTTCTTCCCTTCATCCGTCACCCATCAGGTTTCGCATTGTCAGCGTTGGCCTCGCGGAACCGCTGGTGCTGCTGGAATTGCTGTTCCCAATCAAATCCTTTTTCTATCGGCGCCCGATGTAGATGCACCCTTTCCCTTATCTTGCCTACCTGACATTGTTCCTGTACCATCGAACAGACAATCCCAATGTTATTCAAGTCAAACATAGCTACAACTAAGGTTGGGTTGAGTTAGGCCACCCCACACTTAGTCTTTAGCCACAATTAAAATAAATTCGGCAAGACAATCATGCTTTCCCAATTCTTATCAATCAAATTGCTTAGTGCATTTAGATAGGTCGATGGAATAATTACTATGTACTACTCAAACTTCGTATAACGACTAACAATATCACCATCGATTCCATTACATCACATAGAACTTAGCCAAAATTTTTGTTCTAAACAACCTATGCAATTCACCAATTTCATTTTTCCGACAATTCCCTTGTCTACTTAGCATATTCAACCTTAATCACGACATAATTCACATCACCCAACATGAACAACCCAAATTTTTTTCACATTTTCAACCAAATTTAGTTTCTTCCTATTCAAATTCTAACCCTAACTACCAATTTCGCAAAAATTCAATCAAACATGCATTCATCGAGTTCACATACTCACAACGATACTATGAAAATCAATCAATCAGCATTTAAGTGAATTCAAACTTAATTTACACTTAGGGCAAGGTTTACTCACCTCACATGCTCAAAAATTGAAAATTTAAGAAAAAATTGAGGTTAAGTTCAAGAACATACCTTTAATCTGATGAAATCGAAGAAAAGTTGAAGAAACTTCGTGCCTAGGTCCGTGTCACTTGGGGGAGGGGGGAATTTAGGGAGTTTATCGCGGAGGGAATGGGAAATGGGGAGAAAATGAGGGGATTTAGGGTTAAAAAAGGTGTTTTTCGCGGGGTTTACCCGGCGACCCGGTGTGAACCGACGCGAATTACAGCTCAACGTGTCATGGAGGGTAACGCGGAGCACCCCCTCCGTGACACGGAGCCATCGCGCCAGCCTTCTGGAATTTGTAAAAATTTCGGAATTGGCTTCAACGTGTCACGGAGGGTAATGTGGAGGCCCTCCTCCGTGACACATAGCCAACGCATAGGCTCACTGTAATGCAACTGTTTTATTTTTCTCACCTCGATTTTTCTCCTTTGCAATTCTTCGCATTTTTGCCCTCCATTCCACCTGAAAATCATCTCAGAACAAGAAATTGGTTAGAATTCATAGGTTTCAACGCAACAATAATTTTTTTTTCTATTTATTCTTTTTTTTCTCTTTTTATTCACTATTCTATTCATCTACTTCAACAATTTCACGGGTTGCCTCCCGCGCAGCGCCTGGTTTAACGTCGCGGCTTGACGTCATTGACACTCAATCATCCTCTAAAGTGATGTACGTCCTCTCTCGAATAACGTCCTCACCCCAGTAATGCTTACAACGTTGCCCATTAACCAAGAACCTGGCACTTCGATCTTCTTGCCACAACTCTAGTTTTGGTGTTTCCTTAATCGATGGTTTCGGCAATGGTACGAGGAACCTCATTAACGGCTGAAAATCATGCTTCCCGAGATACCATTGTGGTTCATTCAACATTTGCACCCTCTCATAAGTATCTCTATCTCCGAAATGATCGGAGCTCACCAATGCTCTTCCCAATGGATCTCGAGATTCAACAATCAGAAAAATTTCTGCTTGATTTAGCACATTGTTTGCTGAAAGCTCCTCATACATGGCCGGAAGCTTCGTGGCCTTATATACATCAAATACCTCCACCTTGTCATGCGCCAGCATGGTTAGCTGCCCTGCAGCTACATCAATCAAAGCTCTCCTGGTTGCCAAGAAAGGATGTCCCAAAATAAATGGGACTTTCGCATCCGGCTCAAAATCTAGAACAATAAAATCTACCGGGAAGATAAGGTAGCCCACTTTCACCAAAACGCCCTCCACAATGCCATCTGGTCTGGCTAAAGAACGGTCCACTAACTGCAAGATCATTGTAGTTGGTCTAAGACTGCCAGCCCCAACTTCTTAAACACCGATGTCGGCATCAAGTTAATACTCGCTCCCAAATCACATAGTCCACGAGCTCGAATACTTTGCCCAATTGTGATTTGAATTGTAAAGCTCCCAGGGTCCTTTAGCTTTGTTGGAAATCTGTTCTGTATCCGGGAAGTGCACTCCTCAGTCAGTGCCACTGTAGCATACTCCGTCAATCTGCTTTTGTTAGCTACGATGTCCTTGATATACTTTCCATACTTCGGCACTCCCTGCAAAACATCAACCAGAGGTAAATTAATGTGTACCTGTTTAAGAACCTCCATGAACTTTTTGAAACAAGCTTCCTCCTTGTGTTTCTTTAATCTTTGAGGGAACAAGAGTGGTGGTCTTTCTGCTTCAACTGCCTTCTCCTTCCCCCTCTCATCTTCCTGTTCCCTTTCTTTCTCTACTACTCCTGACTGCTGAGGTGGTCTTTCTGGTTCCACCTCCTTGAGTTGTAAACCACTCCTTGTGGTCACTGCATTTACTTGCTTGGGATTTGGGTCAGTGTCACTCGGTAGTCCTCCTGTTGGCCTGGTGTTTTGAGCTCCAGCTAGTTGTCCAAACTGATACTCCAACGCCTTTGTAGCTAACTGATTGTTCTTTACATCTGCTGCCAATTTCACATAATCAGCCTGCAATTGAGCTTAGTTAGCTGTCATTGTTTTAAACATTTCTTCAATGCTGGGTGGTGGTGAAGGAGGTGGTGCATTGTTGCTTCTGTATTGAGTCTGATAGTTCTGTTGCCCTCCTTGATTTCTCTGCACACCCTGATTCGAACTCTGCCCTTGAGGCTGTTACTACCCAAAGAGAAATTCAGATAATTCCTCCAATTCGAGTTGTAGTTGTTGCCATATTGTTGGTGATTATTTCTCTGTACATTACCAACAAAGTTCACTGAATCAGGATTTGCCCCACAACACTCAGCTGAGTGTTCATTACTACCGCATACTTCACACTAAAACTGCTGCACTACATTAACTGGGCTTGAGGTTGATTCAAGCTCATATTGCTGAAGTGGGTGTTAAGTTGATTTTGCAGCGCAGCTATCTGTGCAGCTATAGCTGTAAAACCATCCACTTCCAAGACTCCTATCGCCTTCCTTGTTCCTCCTCTATAAGAGTCCGCATTCCACTCTAGATTTCCCTGCGAAATACGATTTAACAAAGTATACAGCTCCTCGTAAGTCTTTTCTAATGCTTGTCCCCCAGCTGCTGAGTCTAGCAAAATTTTTGTGTGGGGTTCCAAACCCTCTATGAAAGTATGCACCAGCACATCATTGGACTGGTGATGGTGAGGAAAATCCCTTAGCAATGATTTGAACCTTTCCTAAGCTTGATACAGATTCTCCCCCTCTCTTTTTTTAAAACTTAGAATTTGACTTCTAAGTCTTGCTGTTTTCCCGGACGGAAAGAACCGTATCAAAAATTTTCTTGCAAGATCATCCCAAGTGGTGATAGAGTTAGGTGGCTCAGCTTTAAACCACCTCTTTGCTTCTCCCAATAATGAAAATGGGAATAATGTAAGCCTTACATAATCGGATGATACTCCAGCGGGGATGTAAGTGCCACTTATCTCCAAAAAGTTTTGGAGATGTTGTTGTGGATCTTCGTGAGGGAGACCTATGAATTGCCCGCTGGTGTGCAACAATTGCACCATATTCTGTTTCAGTTCAAACCTCCCTCCTAGCTCAGGTTTGCAAATACTTGATGTAACATTGTTAGCATGTGGGATTGCCACTTCGCGAACCGGCCTAGCTGCCATTTCCTCGGGCACTAACACTGCCCCTACAAGTGGTGGATTCTGTTGTTGCTCCAGGGTTGTTTGTCTGAGCAACTGCAGCTTTCTCTCTAGAGCTTCTCTCCTTTGACGATGAAATTGTCTTTCCGGCTCTAAGTATGAATCCAACAGCTCCTTGTCTCTTGCCAGTGTTCAACAGAATTCAATATCTGCAAAAGATAGGCTAAGATCATGTTGTCAGCACTTATATAGAAATTGTAAACTAACACTAAGAAAACAATTTTACCAATTGTCAGTCCCCGGCAACGGCACCAAAAACTTGTTCGTTGGTTTTTGCAACTACACGCAAGTGCACGTGGTCGAAGAAGTAGTAAAATGGATAAAGTAAGCCAAGTATCGATCCCACAGGGACTGAACTAAGGTAATAATCAACTTAAGTGTTAATGAACTATAACTTCAAAAATGCAGACAACGGTTTAAAGAATATTTCTGAGAGTTTGTTTCCTAATTTGTACTAACCTAAGACAAAATTATAAAGTGAGTCTAAACTATAGTAATGAGCAAGTTGAGGGTAAAACAAACATGCAGGGAAGTAATTTATCGATACAATTCGGTTAATCTTTCCTTCGGTTGCTAGCCAAGAATTATTGCCTATGGATAGAAACTTTCGTATTCTACCCAACTTAAGAATCATGAACCTTCAACCTACATTTCTGTGATAAAAGAATTTCATGTTCTAGCCATACAAAATCGATTCCTTAATTGACTAATACAACTTTCAGATATAATTCTATTCTGAATGTAAATCAATTCTCAATTTTCCCAAACTAAGAAGAGATCATATCCTACCAATTCATAACTTTCCAATTTCTTTCCTTTACAAGATAAAACTGGATTTTTTAGATATACATTAACATTGGCCAAACATTAATGCAGTAAGAACAAGAATTGATAGAACAACCATTGAAGGAAAGATGAAAAACCAAAATGATCAACAACTACATTCCACTACAATTGTTCTTAACCTCAGCAAGAAGTGAATTTAGCAACTCATTTGTGGATTAAACATCATCAAATGAGTATAATTCATACAAACAATTGAAATAAAGGAGAAAGAGATAGAGAAGAACCCTAAGATTTTCGTCCCCTCAACTGCCTGTAACCCACGTTCTTCCTCAACTAAGTCAGAATGATTAAAAATAAACCTAAGTGTGCTATTTATACTGGTGGAAATTTTTCCCGGAATAACAAGCAACGTGGCACGGAGTGTATCGCGGAGCACTCCCTCCGTGCCATGGTGCAAACGCGGACCCACACTGGAATTTGCCAAAATAGATCATCCGAGGCAGAGTGCCTCCGCGATGGCAGCATAACACGGCTCCATCGCGGAGCCCTTATTTTTGCTACTCTTCGTTGACCTTTTCCACTGCTCGCTCCCAAGTCCATTCTCGATCTTTAACAACATGTATCTTAGCTTCCTAAAATTACATTTTACCTGCAAAACAACACTAATCATGTTGGTTAGTATAAATTCACATTTTAACTACAAATCACATGAGAATGCACACATAACGATAGATAAACAAGACGAAATAAAGCATTTGAGCATCACTTGGGCATATAATTCTGCCCAAGATCACTCCTCATAGGATAAATTCTCATCTAGTAGCATAGAGTTCCATTTAATAATGTAAGTCCCATCTCCATGATACTTCTTCAACATTGACACATGAAACGTCGGATGTACCCCAGACAATCCTGGTGGCAATGCCAGCTCATAGGCTACTTCTCCCACTCGTCGTAGGATCTCAAATGGTCCAATGTACCTCAAGCTAAGCTTGCCCCATTTCTTAAACCTCATCACCCCTTTCATAGGGGATTCCTTGAGAAACACTTTCTCTCACTTAATGAATTTTGTATCCCTCATCTTCTTGTCTGCGTACTGCTTCTATCTACTCAGAGAAACTACCAAACGGTCCTAAACTATCGAAACTTTTTCCAAGGACACTGAGCAAATCAGTTCCCCAGGGTGTCACTTCAAATACATCAAACCTATCGATTGGAGATCTGCACTTCCTCCCGTAGAGGGCTTCAAATAGCGTCATACCATTGCTCGAGTGATAACGGTTATTATAAGAAAACTCTACTAGGGGTAAGAATTTATCCTAATGGCCTCCAAAATTTCTCACACATGCCCGTAGTATATCCTCCAACACTTGAATTCTCCTTTTTGACTATTTATTTGTTTGAGGGTGGAAGGTTGTGCTTAAGTCCAACCTCGTGCCTAACTCTACCTACAAGGTTCTTCAGAAATGTGAAGTGAACTAAGTTCCCCTATTACACATAATCGACTCTACCACCCCGTGCACCCAAATCACTTCCTGCACGTACATCTTGGCCAACTTCTCAGCATTGTAAGTCACCTGAACAGGAAAGATGTGGGCATCTTGGTCAGTCTGTCCACTATGACCCAATTTGGTGTCATATTTCCCCAATGTCTTTGGAAAACCCACCACAAGGTCCATCGCTATTCTCTCCCATTTCCACTCTAGGATGGGAATCCACTGAAGTACTTCTCCCGACTTTTGGTGCTTGTACTTCACTTGCTGGTAGTTCAAACACTGAGCGACATATTAAACAATGTCTCTCTTCATCCTGCCCCACCAATAGTGTTGTTTTAAATTATGGTACATCTTGGTGACTCTAGGGTGAATGGAGTACCTCGAGTTGTGAGCTTCTGGCAAAAAAGTTAGAATTAGCTCACCTACTCGGGGAACACACTCATTCCTTTATTCTCAGGACCCCTTTAGCATCTAACACTGCTTCTTTGGCTTCTCCCTGCAAAACTTTATCTCGTATCTTACCCAATTTCTCATCCTTAAATTGTCTTACTTTTATTTCCTCTAATAAGGATGACATAGCCTCCGTGCTAGCTAATATCCCACCTGTTTCAGTGAATGATAATCTTACCAATCTATTTGCCAAATTCTAAACTTCTCTGGCCATTAGTCGCTGGGTAGCCTTCAGGCAAGCTAGACTGCCCATGCTCACTAATTTTCGACTCAACACTTCTACCACCATATTGGCCTTCATGGTATGGTATAAAATGGTTATATCATATCCTAAGCAGTTCCATCCATCTCCTATACCTCAAATAGAGATCCTTCTAGGAGAATACATACTGTAAGCTATGATGGTCTGTGAACACCTCCCAACGAACCCCATATAAATAGTGCCTCCATATTTTCAGAGCGAACATTGCCGCTGCTAGCTACAGGTCATGCGCGGGGTAATTCTTCTCATGCATCTTCAACTACATCGAGGCATAAGCAATGACTTGCCCTTCCTGCATTAACACAGCACCAAACCAGATGATGAGGCATCACAATAAACAACAAAGTCTTTACCTTCCACTGGTAATACAAGGATAGGTGTTGTGGTTAGTAGAGTCTTGAGTTTCTGAAAACTTGCTCCACATTCCTCTAACCACTAGAAAGGTACATCCGTTTGAGTCAACTTGGTCAGCACCGAAGCGATGCATGTAAAACCCTTCATAAACCGATGGTAGTAATTGGCCAGTCCCATAAGACTCCAAATTTCCATCAAGTTAGTTGGCCTCACCCAATTTCTTACTGCCTACACCTTTTGTAGATCAACTTCGGTTCCCTCCTTGAAAACCACATGTCCCAGAAAAGACATTGATTCCAACCAAAACTCACACTTCATAAATTTAGCATAAACTACTTCACCTTTAGCAATGCCAGCATAATTCTTAGATGATGTTCATGCTCCTGATTGGCCATAGAGTACACCAAGATATCGTCAATAAACACAATCACCAAAGAGTCCAAGTAAGGTTTGAAAATACTGTTCATCAGGCTCATAAATGCAGCTGGGGTATTAATGATTCCGAATGACATAACCAAAAACTCATAATGCCCATACCAGGTCCGAAAGGCTATTTTGGGAACATCCTCGGCCTGAATTTTCAGTAACTTGACCTCAAGTTAATTTTTGAAAACATGGCCACTCCCTGTAACTAATCAAACAAATCATCTATTCGAGTTAGAGGATACTTGTTTCAAATAGTGACCTTGTTCAACTTACGGTAGTCGATGAGTATCTTCATACCACCATCCTTCTTCTTCACAAACAAAATCGGGGCACCCCACAGCGAAACACTTGGTCTAATAAACCCTATACAATGTAACTCCTGCAACTGCTCCTTGAGTTGTCTCAATTCAGCAGGTGTCATTCATTACAGAAGAATAGAAATGGGTCAAGTCCCTGACTCTAAATCTATACAAAAATCAATGTCACAGTCCAGCGGCATGTAGGGCAAATCTACAGGAAACACCTCTAAGAAATCACGAACGATCGGGACCGACTCTATGAAAGGACCCTCAAAACTAGTGTCCCGAATATGCACTAGATACACTGAACAACCCTGCGCTATCATCTTATGGGAACGAATATAAAAGATGGTTTCTTAGGAGTTGGGCTACAAATCCCTTTCAACTCCAACCTAGATGCCACTAACCCCGATATAGTGAAGGTATTAGCATGGAAACCTAGAACATCATGGTAAGGGGACAACGAGCTCATTCGCAAAATTACATCAAATTCAACCTTGTCTAAGATCACTAAGTCTGCCAGAGTGTAAAATCCCATGAAATCAATAATACAATCTCGAACGACCCTATCCACCATCACAGAATCCCCGACAGCAGAAAACACACAGACAAGAGTATCAATCACATCATAAATAAGATCCAAACCCAATGCAATAGAATCAAATACCTAAGTTAATATAGGGCTCAGATCAAATAGAATAATAGCCATTTTGTAAGACACGAAGATCATACTTGTAATAACGACATCTAAATCCTTTACCTTTGGCCTACCAAGGAAAGAATAGAAATGGGCCTCATTACCCACCTAAGAATCTCCCCAGTTGGGTTGTGTTGCCCCTCTACCTGACTAGGTGCCACGCTTGCCCACCTTAGCACCTCCTCTACTCTACTGAGCACCACCTCTAATGGTTGGCTAACTATCTCGTCCCATATATGGACGATCCCGGCTGAATGCACTACCTCCTCTCCTGGTACGGGCCAGAGCTTGAGGAGCTAGGTGAGGAACAATCCGTCTGCCCAATCTAAACCTAGGGCACCATCTGTGAATGAGGCCATACTCACTACACTCATGATAGACCTTCTCAATTGTTCGGGTGGCTTTGGGGTTATAAAACCAACACGCAAGTGCACGTGGTCGAACAAGTAGTAAGTAGCTTTAGTAAGCAGAGTATCGATCCCACAAAGACTTGGGTTAAGTGCAATTTATTCAAGTATACTATATTTTTTCTTCTAAATATGCTGACAACAAAGTAACCAAAAAGTGAATAATTTGTTGTATAAATTTTATACTAAAACTACGAGCAATTATCTACTTTGAATTTGGACTATGAATAAGAGCATGTCGAGGTTAAAGAACATGTAATGAAACTGATTATCATCATAAATTGGTTAATCTTTTCTTCCAGTTGCTAGCCAAGAACATTTGCCGAGAGATTAAAACTCTCGTATTTAATCTCACTTAAGAATCATGAACCATCCGTCTACATTTCTGTGATCAAATGCTATTCATGTTCTAGCCATACAATTCCGGTTCCTAAATTGACTAATACGACTTTCAGGTATATTTCTATCCTGAATGCACATCAAAACTCAATTTTCCCAAATCAAGTAAAGAACAATATCCTATTAATTCACAACTTTCCAATTTTGTGCTCTCTCGAGTGAAATTGGACTTTTTAGATGTACATTAATGTAGGCCACACACCAATGCAGTAAGAACAAGAATTAATAGAACAACATGGAAGAAAAAGATGAAAAACCATATAATCAATAATCAAAATTCATCACAAGTGTTCATAACCTCAGCAAGGAAGGGAATTAGCCACTCATTTGTGGATTAATCGTCATAAAACGAGTGTTATTCATACAAACAATTGAATTAGAGAAGAAAATAAGAGAGAAAAAACCCTGAACTTTTCGTCCCTCAACTTCCTGTAACCCACGTCCTTGCTCCACCAAGTCTGAATTCTGAAAAATACACTTAAGTGTTCTATTTATACTAGTGGGAATTTTTCCCGGAATAATGAGCAACATGTCACGGAGTGCATCGCGGAGCACTGCCTCCGTGACACGCCATGAACGCGGACCCTCACTGGAACTGGGGGTCCGGGAATTTAAGCTCAACATGGCACGGCGTGCATCGCGGAGCACTGGCTCCGTGCCACGAAGCAAACACGGACCTCCACTGGAAATATGGTGAATTTTCACCCTCCAGGCAGAATGCCTCCGCTATGGCAGCGTGACACGGCTCCATCGCGGAGCCCCTTTAAATCATGTTGTCCACTGCCTTTTCCTTGCTCGCATCCAAGTCCAACTCCGATATCGTCCAACATGTCATTTAGCTTCTCGAAATCACATTTTACCTGCAAAACAATGCTAATCATGTTGGTTAGTATAAATTCACATTTTATTCCTAATTACATGAAAATGTATACACATTGCTAGATAAACAAGGCTAAAATGATACTTTTGAGTATCACTTGGGCATATAAATCTGCCCAAGATCACTTACCCCGCACTTAAATCCTTGTTCGTCCTCGAACAATAAACATACAATACATGCAATTTACATCCCAACCTAGCTACTATGGTACAACAATTTAAGCTACGGTCATACCGATCATTCAATATTGCAAATCATCAAGAAAACATGCATGGTCTTAACAATGCAATGACCTTCAATACATTAAGACTTCCTTGACTTTAAGAATCGACTCTCGATATTGGCAAACTCATGCAAATCAGCTGATCAAGATATCCAACACGAAAATCAATCTTTCATCAAGCATGTGCCCTCACAACTCAAGAGAATCTTCCCCTTTTTGCTCATGTGACACACAAACATTCAAGCAAGGGCATGTACACACAATTTCACTCTCTCTCCCAAAAGAATTCTCATTCATCATGTCGTGACCCATAAGCTTGCCCTTAATGTATTACTCCACTAATATAAAGAAATGCAATGTAAGATCACGTAGGACTTTAATGGGTTGTACTGGAAGCTATGGAATTAGTAAATATTGTATTATCCAATAATAGCCACTAGCATCTTTAAGCGCCTTTTCAACACATTCCCATCAACTCATGGACATTGTTTCTCTCTTTTTTTTCATCATCCCATTCTTGATGATTTACTTTAGTATGGCCCATTTCATTAAGCACACTTGACACAATAACAAAGGTTATTCATGCACCTTCATTATCGTTTATTTATAACCAGTGCACCTTCAACCTTTTCTTTCCTTTCATCACTCTGCTTTTCTTTTTCTTTTCACCATTCTCACTCCTTGACACTTTGGGAAAATTATTTTCTCTTCTTAAGCGCTTAAGAGTTTTGTATAGACTTTATGGCTAATGAAAAGAAGGAATTAAGCTCGGTTTACACTTTTTGGACAAAAGAAAGAAATAATAGGGTAAAGGCTCAAAGGGCTGACTAGGGTATACAATCACAGAAAGGGGGAGTATGACAAGAAAAAAATGGAAACTCTCGGTTAAAACAAAGAAATGCCTACATCCTTTCCTACAATACACCTCCTTCATTTCGTTTTGTACACACACCAGGCAAGTTCTAGACACTTCACAATAGCATGGAATAATAACACCTCACTTCACACTTTATGCACATGCTCGATTCAAGATGTATTCACAGACTCTTCAATCAGCTAATTACATGAATTCAAACATTAAGCCTCAATCACACCGAATCGAACTCTACAGCCTAGGTATCTCAACATATTTACAAGATTGCATGCTTTCATAAGAATCACCTTTGCATTTTGAATATCATGTACAACACGCAACCAAACTCTCGCAACCATATAGTAACTACAGGTTCCGGGATGCAATCCACCAAAGAAAAACTGAAAATTAATTGAAAACAAAACTACTCCTACCGACTACATTTCCCTTAAGACGGTCGTCATCCATCCATCATAGGGAACAGTCACTACTATGACGTGGGTTCAATGGGACCATTCTCGGTAAAAGAACCGAAAACAAACGCCGAGAAACCCAAAATTAAAAAGTTGAAAAAATTGCAAAATATCGATCATTTCGATAATTAAAATATTTACAGAATCAGCTGGCAGCATTCAACAACACACAACAATTTCACAAATATGTACAAATACAGAATAATTTGAAAATTCACAAACACAGGGAAACACAATATACAAAAATAGAGAGGAGAACATACAAACAAACCAGTCCAGCCCAGCACCTAACTACTCCCACCCCACACTTAATCCGAACACTGTCCCCAGTGTTCACAAAAATTAAATAGCACAAAATCGGGTGGTGGAACTCCCTGATCAATCAAAGTATTCCACTTCTTCGTCGGGTGCTGCTGCTTCATCTCCCATGTCTGAGTCACCTCCGTCGTCATCACCGGACTCCACATCGGAGTCCTCCCGACGCGTCTCCTCGTTCGTGGGGACGTCATCGTCTGTGGGCTCTACAAAGGCTGGCCCTACTCGGCATAGAGCCCTGGCGTTTTCGCCAAACGGGTAATCTAGCTCGAGTTGCCATAGCTCCTCCTCCGTCGCCGGCCTCCCACCTATCCTGAGCTGGAGCATCTACATCCCATACATCCACGCCATGTACTGGTCATCACGAGCGTGTCGATCGCCAAGTGTCAGCACTGGCCCATGGGTGGTGTAGGGAGCCTTAGGTTTGGTAACATCCAAGGCCCGCCGCTCCAACTGCGGGATATAATCGAGGGCCTCCCTCCTCAACATCGAGGCCCCTGAGAAAGGTGGTGAGTAGTCCACCGAAACCATACCTGTGCCCCTAGTGCAACCGGGCTCTCTTCATGGCGGATATAATAACCGCCCCAAAATTTATCTCCAGCCCTTTCATCAGGGCGCACACCAGGCATACACGATCCCGGGTTACATCAGTCATATGTACCCCCGGGATGAGGCAAGAGCAGACTATCTTCAGCCAAATTCGGGCTTCCCTGTTCATCTGAGAATATGGCAGAGTCTGATGGTAGCCCCTTTCCTTGTGCTTGCTCCATCTAGCTGTAGATCGAGCCCCACACAGTGTGCGTCTGATGTCAGCATACGGTGGGGTAATGTTCAGCGGTCGGAGGACGTGGGCGTCTGTGTCCCGCGCTCCTATGATGGCATTGAGCTGGTGGGGCTCCAGAGTGACTATCTGCCCTCTGATTTTGATGGTGTGGCTTCGTATTGACGGGTTCCAGTTGGCATAGAACTCCCGAACCAAGTGCAGGCTGCATTCTTTGGGCTCCTCGAATATGAACTTGAGCCCCGCTGCCTTGATCCGGTGAACTATCCTGGGGAACTCCTGTGCCAATGGCTCCCGTGCTATATGCTCCTCGGGGAAATATTAATTCTCTTTGTGCTTTCCGTACCACTTTTTCCCCTCGTCAGTCACCCATCTTGTTCCATATTGGCGGCGCTGGCCGCGTGGAACTGCTGGTGCTGTTGGGACTATTGTGCCCAGTCTGAGTCTCTTCCTGCCGGTGCCTGAAGTTGATGCACCTTTCCCTTTATCTTGCCGGCTTGCCATTTTACCTGTCAACCCAAGTAAACAAGCTCAATGTTAAGCTAAATAAATATTAACTTCGGCTAAGGTCGGGTTACGCTAAGTTACCCCACACTTAGTCCTTAGCTACAGTTACAACAATACGGCAAGAATAGCTTTATTTACATCAAACAACCAGCTATACAATTATGCTTAGTGCGTTCAAAAAGAAAAATTCGACGGTATAACTTCTGCGTACTACTCAGACTTCGTACAGCTAATCACAATTACTACCATCGCAAACATTTTAACCCTCGCACTTAGCAAAGAAAAACGAAGAAACAAAAATAACAACAAAAATTTATATACATGAACCTATCCAACCAACCCAATTCGAGCAAATTTCAACATTTCCCCCAAACCCGAGAATTCGTCGTCTATTAACATCCTAACAATTTGTACAATGACTCATCTCATTCCACCCGTACAACCCGGCATAAAATTCACAAGTTCAACACATTTCTAACTTCAAATTCAACAACAAGCCCTAGAATTTATATTGTCACTCAAATTCGAATAATTTATGCAATCGACAAGTTCAAACAATCATAACGACATTCCAAACATTTATCAACCAACAAATAACTCGAATTCATGCTTAATTTCGACTTAGGGCGATTTAGTTCACCTCCCATGCTTAAAATCAAAGAAAATCGACAAACACTTGAGAGGGAATCGGAAACCATACCTTGTAGTTGAATAATCGAAGAAAACTCGGAAATTTGTTGCCTTAAGCTGTGGCACGTTTATGGGAGAGCGGTTTTGGGACGTTTGGTCGCGGAAGAAATTGAAAATGAGGGGAAAAGGGGAGGTTTCGGGTTTTAAAAGGTAGAAAAACACGCGGGTCACCCGGAAACCCGGTGTGACCCGTCGCGATATACAAGGCAACGTGTCACGGAGTGCATCGCGGTGCACTGCCTCCGTGACACGGAGCCATCGCGATAGCATACTGGAAATTTTTAAAATTTCCGGGTTATACCTCAACGTGTCACGGAGGGTAATGCGGAGGTCCTCCTCTGTGACACGGAGCTATCGCCCCAGCTCACTGTTTTCTACATTTTATTAATTTTTCATACCTCGACTTTTCCTTCACGATTCCGTGCACTTTTTCCTCCGTTTGACCTGAAAATCATCTCACTAAACAAAATTGGTTAGAATAATAGGTTTCACCTAACTAAAATTAAAAACACTAACAAAAATGAAAACTTTTGTACTAAATCAAGAAAAAGAAAAAGAAAAATCTATTTACACTTTACAAAATGAAAGAAAAAATTTCCATGGGTTGCCTCCCGTGCAGCGCCTGGTTTACCATCGTGGCTCGACGTCATTTAAGCTCAATTGTCCGCTAGGGTGATGGATGATTTCTCTCGATCACTGTCCTCCCCCCAGTAGTGCTTACACCTATTCGGTGGTCTTCCCATTAACTCTCGGGAATCCTTCATCTGCTTAGCATTACCATGATCAATCACATTGATCACCGAGAGTTCTTTATGCACCATCAGGAGCTTGGGTGCTTTATACACATCGAACACCTCTACCTTGTCATGTGCTCGCATTGTGAGTTGCCCCGCAGCTACGTCAATTAATGCTTTCCCGGTTGCCAAGAAGGGACGTCCCAAAATAAATGGGACTTCCGCATCTGGTTCAAAGTCCAGCACAACAAAATCTACCGGGAAAATTAGGGAGCCAACTTGCACTAGAACATCCTCAACAATGCCATCCGGCCTAGCTAAGGATCGATCCGCCAACTGCAAGATTACGGTTGTAGGTCTAGGAATCCCTAAACCCAACTTTCTGAATACCAAAGACGGCATCAGATTTATACTTGCCCCCAAGTCACACAATCCACGAGCTCGGATGCTCTGCCCAATAGTAAGCTGGATAGTAAAACTTCCAGGGTCTTTTAACTTCGTGGGCAGTCTATTTTGGATCTGGGAAGTGCACTCCTCCGTTAAAGCCACCGTAGCATACTCAGTCAACCGACTTTTGTTGGCCACGATGTCCTTTATGTACTTGGCATATTTAGGCACTCCCTGCAAGACATCAACAAGAGGTAAATTAACATGTACCTGTTTAAGCACCTCCATGAATTTCTTGAAACACTCCTCCTCTTTGTGTTTCTTCAGTCGTTGAGGGAACGGGGGTGGAGGTCTTTCTGATTCAGCTTCTTTGGTCTTCCCCCTTTTCGAACTTTGCTCCCCCTCAACTTCTGTTGCTCCCGAATGTTGAGGTGGTCTTTCTGCTTCCACCTCCTTCAGCTGCAAACCACTCCTTGTGGTCACTGCATTTACCTGCTTCGGATTCGGATCCGTGTCGCTTGGCAGTCCTCCTCTAGGCCTTGTATTTTGGGCACTAGCAAATTGCCTAAATTGATACTCAAGAGCCTTGGTAGCTAACTGATTGTTTTTCACTTCGGCTACCAATTTCACGTAGTCAGCCTGCAATTGAGCTTGGTTAGCTATCATAGTCTTGAACATCTCCTCAATGCTAGGTGATGGTGGTGGAGGAGGTGCATTGTTATTTCTGAATTAAGATTGGTAGTTCTGTTGCCCTCCTTGATTCCTTTGCACACCCTGACCCGAACTTTGGCCTTGATGGTTGTTGCTACCCCGTGAGAAGTTAGGATGATTACTCCAATTTGAATTATAGCTACTACCATACTGCTGGTGATTATTTTGTGCATTACCCACAAAGTTTACCGAGTTAGGATTGGCTCCATAGCACTCAGCTGAGTGCTCACTGCTTCCACACACTTCACACCACATCTGCTGGACTGCATTAACTGGAGCTAAAGGCTGGTTCAAAGTCATGTTGCTGAAGTGGTTGTTCAATTGATTTTGCAAGGCAGCTATTTGTGCAGCGATAGCTGTAAACCCATCCACTTCCAGCACTCCTGCTGCTTTCCTTGTCCCACCTCATGATGAATCAGCATTCCATTCTGGATTGCCCTGTGAAATCCGGTTTAGCAAGGTATACAGCTCCTCATAAGTCTTTTCCAGCGCTTTCCCTCCAGCTGCTGAATCTAGCAATATTTTGGTGTGGGGTTCCAAACCCTCAATAAATGTGTGCACCAACACCTCATTGGACTGATGATGATGAGGACAGTCCCGCAACATGGATTTAAATCTCTCCCAGGCTTGATATAAATTTTCTCCCTCCCTCTGTTTGAAACTTAGAATTTGACTTCTAAGTCTTGCTGTTTTACCAGAAGGAAAAAACCTTATCAAGAACTTCCGTGCAAGATCATCCCATGTTGAAATAGAATTTGGTGGCTCCGCTTTCAGCCACCTCTTGGCTTCTCCGAGTAATGAGAACGAAAATAATGTAAGCCGAACATAATTAGGTGACACTCCAGCGGGTATGTAAGTGTCACTTATCTCCAAAACGTTTTGGAGATGCTATTGTGGGTCTTCATGAGGGAGACCGGTAAATTGCCCGCTTGTGTGCAACAATTGCACCATATTTTGCTTGAGTTCAAATCTCCCTCCAGGCTCCGGTTTATGGATACTGGATGTAACATTGTTGGCATGTGGGATTGCCACCTCACGAACCGGCTTTGCTGCTGCTTCTTCGGGCACTAACACTGCCCTCACAGCCGGTGGATTCTGTTGCTCCATAATGGTCTGTCTGAGCAACTGCAGCTTTCTTTGTAGAGCTTCTCTCCGTTTACTGTGAAATATATGTTCTGGCTCTATATAAGATTCCACCAGCTCTTTGTCTCTTGCCAGTGTTCACAGCAATTAAGTCTGCAAAATACAGGCTAAGACCAAGTTGTCAACACTTAAGAAAATGAAAATACAGTAAAATTAACACTTAAAACAAATTCACCAATTTCCAAGTCCCCGGCAACGGCGCCAAAAACTTGTTCGGGTGGTTTTGGGGTTATAAAACCGACACGCAAGTGCACGTGGTCGAACAAGTAGTAAGTGGCTTTAGTAAGCCAAGTATCGATCCCACAGAGACTTGGGTTAAGTGCAATTTGTTCAAGTATACAATATTTTTTCTTCTAAAAATGCTGACAACAAAGTAACCAAAAAGTGAATAATTTGTTGTATAAATTTTATACTAAAACTACGAGCAATTATCTACTTTGAATTTGGACTATGAATAAGAGCATGTCGAGGTTAAAGAACATGTAATGAAACTGATTATCATCATAAATTGGTTAATCTTTTCTTCTAGTTGCTAGCCAAGAACATTTGCCGAGAGATTAAAACTCTTGTATTTAATCTCACTTAAGAATCATGAACCATCCGTCTACATTTCTGTGATCAAATGCAATTCATGTTCTAGCCATACAATTCCGGTTCCTAAATTGACTAATACGACTTTCAGGTATATTTCTATCCTGAATGCACATCAAAACTCAATTTTACCAAATCAAGTAAAGAACAATATCCTATTAATTCACAACTTTCCAATTTCGTGCTCTCTCGGGTGAAATCGGACTTTTTAGATATACATTAATGTAGGCCACACACCAATGCAGTAAGAACAAGAATTAATAGAACAACATGGAAGAAAAAGATGAAAAACCATATAATCAATAATCAAAATTCATCACAAGTGTTCATAACCTTAGCAAGGAAGGGAATTAGCCACTCATTTGTGGATTAATCGTCATAAAACTAGTGTTATTCATACAAACAATTGAATTAGAGAAGAAAGAAAGAGAGAGAAAACCCTGGACTTTTCATCCCTCAACTGCCTGTAACCCACGTCCTTGCTCCACCGAGTCTGAATTCTGAAAAATACACTTAAGTGTTCTATTTATACTAGTGGGAAGTTTTCCCGAAATAATGAGCAACGTGTCACGGAGTGCATCGCGGAGCACTGCCTCCGTGACACGCCATGAACGCGGACCCTCACTGGAACTGGGGGTCAGGGAATTTAAGCTCAACATGGCACGGTGTGCATCGCGGAGCACTAGCTCCGTGCCACGGAGCAAATGCGGACCTCCACTAGAAATATGGTGAATTTTCACCCTCCAGGCAGAATGCCTCCGCGATGGCAGCGTGACACGGCTCCATCGCAGAGCCCCTTTAAATCATGCTATCCACTGCCTTTTCCTTGCTCGCATCCAAGTCCAACTCCGATATCGTCCAACATGTCATTTAGCTTCTCGAAATCACATTTGACCTGCAAAACAATGCTAATCATGTTGGTTAGTATAAATTCACATTTTATTCCTAATTACATGAAAATGTATACATATTGCTAGATAAACAAGGCTAAAATGATACTTTTGAGTATCACTTGGGCATATAAATCTGCCCAAGATCATCAATCACTAGCCTCTAAGCCAAAACAGAGGAAATAAGGCGAGCTTTGAAGTTTGAACAAATGATCTAAGTACCCCCCAACCGCACCTGATGGTTGTGGAGTTGTCCCTGGTGGACCTCCAACTGACACCTGCATGGCAGACTGAATAGGGGGCCTAGAGAAACCCTGTGGTGCCGGAGCCCTATCAAAAGATTTACTAAAGGAACCCACTGCCCGAGACTTCTTCTCGGCATTCTTTGCATATCCCTCCTGTCTTACCCCTTCCATGGACTTCACATACTCCACCACCTCTTGGAAGGACTTACTTGAGGAGACCATCAGAAGAGATGATACTTGGAGACCAACATTCAAGGCTTTAACAAATTGCCTGATCCTCTCCTCCTCCGTGGGATGTAAGGTGGAGCATACTTGGACAGTGAATAAAATTAGGCCTCGAATGGTGTAAAAGATGAGTTCCCTTGCTCGATAGTGGTGAACTCATCCTGCCTCTTGTCCCTCAAAGTGCAGCGAACATACTTCTCCAGAAATGTGGAGTAGAATTGGGTCCAAGTCAACGATGGTAACCCTGCTTGTCTGCACTCCACAAAAGCTCTCCCCTAGAGCTTAGCATCCCCCATCAACTGAAAAGTAATAAACTCTACATCATACCTCTCTACCGCCCCCATCTTGTGGAGCCTCTCATTATAGTTAATGATGCACTCATAGGTGTCCTCCTCTACAGTGCCGTAGAAAGTGGGAGGCTTCATCTTGGTAAACCTCCAAAATAGGTCATGCTCCTCCCTACTCATCATTGGTCCCACTACCAGTCTTAGGAACATCACAGCCTCCGACATGTCATAAATTCGAAGAGCCACAGTAGCTGCATGCTATATCCCCAACTACTGCCCCATAGGAGTTGTTGGTGTTTCCCCAATACCCATTAGACAACTTAGGAGATTAAGGATCTGAGAAAGAACCTCAGAGGATGCTGGAGCGACAGGAGCTCCTCCCTGTGTCGAAACTTCAACCTCAACAGCCACTTGCTCCTGTACTGCTGGTGGTACGAGAGATGAAAACCTCTAACTGACTGGAGTAGGAGGACGAACCCCTCTCTCTAGTAGTAGCAGGCCTCCGTCCATGACCTCTACCCCTTTCTCTACCGCAAACTATGGATGTCGCTGCTGGTTCAAGTGTTACATTTCTATTACCATTTGCATTTGTTCTCACCATCTTGAGAAGGAAAGAAAGAAAAGTTGTTAGTTACCAATTTGGATCACTATATGCCAATTGGAATCCAGTAATTGCACAAAAGGAAGGAAGAAGGGAGTTTTCCTAATGTCCTGTAGCCTCTCGAAGATAAATTACATACGTCTCTACACTGATCCGCAAGACTCTACTAGACTCCTCTTAGTGCAATGAGATCAATGAACCTAGAGCTCTGATACGATCTTTTTCAAATGGTTGTGATTCAAACCCACACAAATACCATCGGTGGGCGAACAAACGATTTGCAATCTCCTAACCTGTCCTCGAATATTCATAAAAAATATATTCATAATAGAACAAAATGAATCGACATCACAACTAAGTTTCACTTAAAAATGAAACAAATGATAATCCCAAGACCTGATTATCATTGCACCTCAATGTCTAACTACAAGTCTAAGAATGTTTAACTAAAGATAGATAAAAAAAGAACTACAATGTCCGAAAAGGAAAGACATCTTTGACAAGGAGTAATGTTGCCTTCTTGATCCGTTCACCTTTCAAGTAACTTCTTTCAAAGGTGAGGACATGACAAAGTTTTGGTTTTGAGCTCTACACTCAAAAAAAAGTGCAGGAATAAGGTCAGTACGTAGCACAATATTGATAGGCATCATTGGCTGACCTCACATAATAACATATCCGTATTGCAACAACAATATAAAATGAGTCTTCGAGATTATACATATGCACAATATCCATAACACGTACACTAATTCTGAACAGGTGAACACCGACCTTCTCACTGGATTGGTCCTTTTGCTGCAGCGGTCATTGGACTGCTACAGTGGTCTCACTGCAGTGGAAGTAAATCTGCTACAGTGGTACTGCTCGTGGCATTAGATCAACTTGGTGACATGTCGTCCACATGCCTCCACCATGTTCCCATAACACTCATAAACAATGTCAGTGTACACATATGCTAGAGTATCTGATTTTTTCCCTTCTAGTCATTATCTGTAGGGGACTCTAGAAATCCATTTATTGTACTTGCGCGGTAATAGCTTCCACTCCTATCCTCATCCGGATTCTCCCCTCGGAAATGAGCCACTCAATAATATTGCGCACTCGAATTCTCCCCTCAGGCATAAGCCTCTTATCTCAGGATATAGTTACTAGCCGACTCATTTTCTATCCACTGATATAACAGGGTACAATGTATAAACACTAAGGGATTTACAATATACTCCCTCACTTGAACGATTATATACCATCAATCATCACAAAATAATGTAAGCTTAATTCATTTCACAACTTCCGCATAGTTTCACAACAGTTCAATATCACTTCATAATAACATGATTTTCACAATTTATTCACTAACGCAATTCCATAAATAATAATATCTAAAGACCAATCACATATTTATTATAACACACACATACATGTCATTATATAGGGTCTAACCCTCTAACTATAACCTACCTTGATATTCAGATATGGAAATTCAGCTATTTTGCAGAAGTCTTGCCCTTTCTCAAAGCTTCGGAATGCTCGAAATCTACACAAAGTCAGAGTAATTCATTACTTACTCTTCAAATAAGAGTGTAAATAGATCAAACCCTCCACTTTAGGGTGCTTTAATCGTAAAACCCTCCAATTCAACCTAGTTCTCGGTCTCCATTCTCATCTAGCCCATATGTGTTAGCAAGGAAGCCTTGGGGAATGGTTATTACTCACAAAATTTCTAGACTATTCAACCCATTGACTCCTAATGATCTAGCCCTAGTCCACAAAATTAGGGTTTTATCCATTCAAAAACCCACCATTAAAGGTTATATAAGAATTTCAAGGTCAACAGTACCAAAAATTCAAGATAGGGAATAAAAATCTTAACTTAGAGGAAGAATTCTCTGCCCTGAAGGGAATTTTTGCTCTCTAACCTTTCTAATCGTGTTTCAGAAATAATGGGATAAAAATCATAGAAATCCCACTTAAACCCACTTTCTAATTCCCATAGTCTGTTGTAACGGTCATATTTCCACTGTAGCAAATCGGCTACAGCGGCTAGGGTGCCGCTGCGGTGGTTCTAGCTATTACTTCACAAATTCACCCCGACGGGACTCCAACTGTCACCACGGTCTCACTGAAATGAACATCTATAACAGTGTAACACTTTCCTAGAAAAAACTCAAACCTTGCAAGAAAAACCAAAAAACACTTATTGCAAAATGACCTTGACAATAGATCGTCATCACCTTTAACGGGCCATTGTATAAGCCATTGTCAGCTCTACAGTATCTTCCTCCAGGAACCAACGAGGCATGGGATGACTTGTTTGAAGGAGTAACAAGTCATCCTGTTGTCAGTTGCATCCTAAGTTCAGGAATCTACCTGACATCTCCCAAAAACAACGAGTGGAACTAACGGCTCATGGTTCCTACCAACAAGTCATTGCTGCCAATCCATAACCAAGTCGAAGTTTCAAGCAGTGCTGACCACGAGTTGATGCAATGACCCATTGGTTCTACCAATGAGTCGTTGCGTTGCCTGTTATCTTAGGGTCTAGATTCCCCTACTAGTGACAACGAGGAGGTACCAACGACCCGTTGGTTTGCTCAACGAGTCATGGTATCCTCCCGTGATACTATTCCAATGAGCTCAGGCTTTGGACCCAGGACCAACGATTGGTTCCAATGGGCCTGGTTTTGACCAATGATCGTTGTGAGGCCCGTTGGATCCTATTAGACAGTTTTTAAGATTTTCTCCTAGGGTTCTTTTAGTAACGTAGAAGCTTTTAAATCTCTAAACCTTTCCATTTTGGACTCATTTAGGGGATAATTAAAGGGGTAGAATGAAGTTCCCTCTTCATTCTCTCGCAAGTTAGAACGTAGAAACAGTCAGGAAGCACAGAGCAGGGCAAGGGTTTCGATTTCTTGTACTCAGAATTTCTCAAGGATTTTCATAGGAATCCTTCACCAGGCATGTGGGAATTTAGAAAGGGAATTTTTCTTCCCTTGTGCCCGAAAAATCCATCTAACTTTTCTTATCAGTTCTAAGCCTTGAGTTTTTGAATGTGAGTAAATTATCAATGAGATTTTGTCTACTTCATGTGGAATATTATTCATGTTAATTATTTCTATAGTTCAACTATCTAATGATCATGTTGATATTGTTTCCTGTAAAATGGGTTTTAGCCCTAACTCCATGAATGTAGTAATTAGGGTCTTGCATAGTTGAGTAGATATTGATGTTGCTCGACTCTACCAGTGTTAGAAATTCTATGCTATTATTATCGGTTAAATTCTCATTCAGTTGTATGCTAACTCAGGACATCAACATTTACTAGTTTTTACTCCTGTTTTGTTATTTTGTTTTTTTTTTCAAATCTTTCCCCCCAGGAAATAAGTAAACCGATAGTATTATCCAAATGCATTAACTCAAGTTCTCGTCATATTCCTCGTGGGAGTCGACCTAAACCCTTGTTGGGTTCTATATTTGACATCGACCAATTTATATCTCATTTACGAGGTGTAATTTGGGCGACATCAAATTTTGGTGCCATTGCCAGGGAATATGGCTAAGGCTTTTGTTAATGTGTTTGATTTACTATTGGTCCTTATTTCCTTTTTATTTTTATTTTGTTGCTTTTGTTCTTAATAGGTCTTAGGTTCGTTCATGTCCAGTACTAGGAGCTAAGGAAAATCCCTGGTTCAAATCGATCACGAACTTGAACAAACACTGTGAAATCTGAGGAGAATGGAGAACGTACAAGAGCAAGAGATAGTGGACCAAGCTATAGCCAGAAT
Source organism: Datura wrightii (assembly GCA_035772735.1). Lineage (NCBI taxonomy): Eukaryota > Viridiplantae > Streptophyta > Magnoliopsida > Solanales > Solanaceae > Datura > Datura wrightii. Next base: position 176,857,861 of record JASDFA010000001.1, on the reverse strand, counting down.
TTTGGCTAAGGAACAAGCTCGGGCAAGAGATAGAGAGTTAGCAAGGGTTGCTGAAGAGAAATACCTAGCTTCCGAAGTAGAGCGACCTAGAAGGAACAGAGGTCCAGATCAGCAGAGGCACTGGTATTTTGATGAGGATGATGATGCTGATATTGACGAAATTGGTGCCACTGGAGCTATTGTTCCTCCCCCTTTCACTGCTGGGGAAAAGTTTGATATTACCAGTGCTGTGATCCAACTACTCACTTGACTAATTTTGTGGGCATCTGCAAAGCATACAAACAACTGGGAGTGAGTCAGAATGTGATATGGCTGAGGTTATTTCCCTTTTCATTAGGGAGTGAGGCAATGCTCTGGTTGGCTGAACTGCCCAATGATTCTATCATACATGAAGAGAGTTGAAAAGAGCTTTTTTTGAATGATTTTTCCCACCTTCCAGATCTTTGCAGCTGAAAGATAAGATATACAACTTCAGGTAGTTACATTCTGAGACACCTCACGAGGCATGGCTGAGGTTCAACAAGAAGCTCAAAAGGGTGCCCAACCACAGGATCCCAGATGATACATTACTGGAAATTTTCTATAGGTCTCTAAATGTTAACACCAAGGCGGTGGCTGATATCGTGGGTGGCAGAACATTCATGAGTCACACTTATGCTGAAGCTGCTGAGCTACTTGACAGAATTACTAAAACGAACAGTGCGTGGCACACAAGAGAGTTGGAAACTCTGATTAGTTCTTATGCGATAGGTATGTCTGCGGAACAGAGAAGGAAGGATGAAGAGTGAAATCAAGATATTGTTAAGATAAAGACCACAATAGGGCTTCTTGCTAAGCATTTGATGAGAGACAGGGGTGAAAAGGTGAATGTTATGGGTTCTGAGGGCATGGCCCTAAGAAATGATGGAGGCAAATCAGAATCTGAGGAGGAAGCTAATTATCTGAATGATCAAGGGGCGGGTTTTCGGACTAACACCCAAGGGTATAACCAAGACTCTTAGTGTCAAGTTCAGGGGAACCCAGGTCGGAACTACTATAGAGATAACAATTATTACCGAGGACAATACAGAGATAATGGAGACTGGAAAAAGCATGAGGAGTACAAGAATGACAAAAGCAGTCTATATGTTCCTCTAAGAAATCGTGAGCCAGAGTCTATTGGTTCAAGGGTGGAAGACATGTTGTCTAAGGTACTTAAGCAGATGGAGGCGACAGATGGCCATTTCAAGGAGCTCCACGCTGATATTTCTGGTATGAATCAAAAGGTGGAATCACATGTTGTGGCCATTAAGCAAATTGAGCAGCAGCTTAGTTAGATGTTTATTGCAATGAACTAGGGCAGAAAGGAACGCTTCCCAACAATACAGTTCAAAATTTGAAAAATGCCAATCATGCATGGCGGTCACTTTTAGGAGTGGGAAGGCGACAAGTGATCCTCCGAGCCTGGTTGTGGTTGATGAGATAGCAGAGCCCTTAGTGATTGATGATAATAGGATGGCAGATTTTGAGGATTAGACTTTGGTTAAAGATTCAATGGAGAAGACCGCTCCTAATAATGAAAAGGATCATGGATCTGGCAAAGAGACAGAGAAGGAGGTACCATAAAAGAACACACCTATTCCTAGACCTCATTCCCCTTTTCCACAGAGGTTGAAGAAAAAGGTCGAAGATGGGAAGTATCACAAGTTCATTTCGATGTTGAAACAATTATCTATGAATATCCCATTAATCGAGGCACTTGAGCAGATGCCCGACTTTGCTAAATTCATGAAGGATCTCATAACTAGAAAAAAGACCGTAAGCTTCGAACCTGTAGATAATTTGCACCATTATAGTGCAATAGCATCCCGTTCTCTTATTTAGAAAAAGACATGGAGTGTTCACCATATTGTTCACTATTGGAGCCTTTAATTTTTCTAAGGCACTATGTGATCTGGTTGCTAGTATTAATTTGATACCGCTAGCAATGTTCAGACAGTTGGGCTTGGGAGCCCCCAAACCGACTACAATGCGGCTTTTGATGGTAGATCGTACAGTGAAAAATTCGGTGGGAATTCTCTATGATGTTCTAGTGAAGGTTGAGTCTTTTATATTTTCAGCTGATTTAGTCATTCTGGATTACGAGGTTGCTTTCGAGGTCCTCATTATCTTAGGATGACCATTCCTCGCTACCAGACGTGCTCTTGTAGATATGGAAACTGGACAGCTGAAATTCCGGTTGAACAATGAGGAGGTGACATTCAATGTATGTCGATCCATGAAGTAGCCAAATGACATGAGGGTGGTCTTAGTAATTGATGTTGTGGAACTTGAGTTTCCAATTATGCCCATAGAAGATTTAGTTATTCTTGATGACTTAGAAGTAATTTTGATGAATGTTGGTGCTGAGGAGATCCATGGGGGTGAGGAAATAGTTAATGCACTTACTGGTATGGGGTCATACACTTATGCTCCAAAGAAGATTGATCTTGACCTGAAGAATTGGGTGACTGTTCGCGGTTAGTTGCTATGGTTAAAAACCGACACGCAAGTGCACGTGGTCAACAAGTAATAAAGTGGCTAAGTAGCCAAGTATCGATCCAAGGAGGCTCAAGATATGTAAAATTGCCTAATTTACTATATTTCTATTTAACTTCTAATTATGCTAACAACAATGTAACCAATAGTTAATTGAGTTTTTGTTTCTAAGCTATATACTACAATTAATAACAACTATTTACTTTTGAATTCAGACAATGGATGTGAACATGCCAAGGTTAAGAACAAGTAATGAACTTGATAATCATGATAATTTTTGGTTAATTCTCTTCTTCATGTTGCTAGCCAAGAACATTCGCCTAGAAATTAAAACTCTCGTATTTAATTTCACTTTAGAATCATAAACCATCCGTCTACATTTCTGTGATCAAATGCAATTTATGACCTAGCACTACAATTCCGGTTCCTAAATTGACTAATACGGCTTTCAAGTATATTTCTATCAGGAAAGCACATCAAACCCCAATTTTCCCAAATCAAGTTAAGAACAATACCCTATTAATTCACAACTTTCCAATTTCTTGCTCTTTCGAGTGAAATTGGACTTTTTAGATGTACATTAATGTTGGCCAATCACTAATGCAGTAAGAACAAGAATTAATAGAACAACATTAAAGAAGAAGAATAAAACCATATCAATTAAAATCAGAATTCATTACACATGTTCAAAACCTCAGCTAGGAAGAGAATTAGCCACTCATTCTTGGATTGATCATCCTCAAATGAGTGTAAATCATACGTACAATTGATAGAAAGAAGAAAGAAAGAGAAGAAATCCCTTAGCTTTTCCAATCTTCAACTGCTGCTAACCCACGTTCCTGCTCTCCACTTCTGAACTCAGTCTAAAAACCAAAAACTAAAAAAAAACTCCTTAAAATAAACCTAAGTGTGCTATTTATACTAATGGGAAATATTTCCCGGAATAACAAGCAATGTGTCACGGAGGCCAACGCGGAGCACTGTCTCCGTGACACGGCGTGGACGCGGACCCTCACTGGAATTTCCAGGGTCCGGAAAATCAACCTCAACGTGGCACGGAGGCCATCGCGGAGGCCTATCTCCGTGCCACGGAGCTGACGCGCTGGCACACTAGAAATTGCAAATTTAATTCCTGCTCAGGCAGTGTGCTACCGCGATGGTAGCGTGGCACGGCTCCATCGCGGAGCCCCTATAAAATATGCATTCCAAGGTCTTTTCCACGCTCGCATCCAAGTCCAACTCCGACATAGTTCCAACATGCATTTTAGCTCCTAAAAATCACATTTACCTGCAAAACAAATGCTAATCATGTTGGTTAGTATAAATTTGCATTTTATTACCAATTACATGATATTATATACACATTGCACAACAAACAAGGTAAAAATGATACGTTTGAGTATCACTTGGGCATATAAATCTGCCCAAGATCACTTATCCCACACTTAAATCCTTGTTCGTCCTCGAACAACACATACACAAATCATGTAAATTACATCCCAACCTTCATCACTATGGTGCCCCAATTTACGCTACGGTCATACCGATTATTCAAATCTTGCAAATCATCAAGAAAACATGCTTGGTCGTACAATACAATGACCTTTAATACATCAAGGCTTCCTAGACTTTTAAGAATTGATTCTTGATATCGGCAAACTCATGCAAATCAGCTAATCAAGAAATCTGACACGAAAATCAGTCTTTCATCAAGCATGTGCCCTCACAACTCGAGAGAAATTTCCCCTTTATGTTCATGCAACACACAAACATGCAATTAGGGGCATATAAAAATTAATTTCACTCTCTCTCCCCAAAAGAATTCACATGCCTCATGTCATGACCCATAGGCTTGCCCTTAATGTATTACTCCACTAATATAAAGAAATGCAATGTAGGATCAAATAGGACTTTTAATGGGTTGTAACGGGGCTATGGATCTAGTATATATATATTGGATTAGCCAATAATAGTCGATAGCATCCTTAAGCGCCTTTTCAACTCATTCCCATCGACTCATGGACATTGTTCCTCTCTTTTCTCTTTTTCTCCCATTCATGCTGGTTTACTTTCATACAGCCCATTTCATCAACCACACTTGACACAAACCTAAGGGTTTTCAAGTACCCTCAATAACATTTAATTACAACAAGTGCCTCTTCAACATCATCCTTTCTTTCTTCACTTTGCTTTTCTTTTTCTTTTCACTCTTTTCACTCTTTAACACTTTGGGAAACATTTTCTTTTCTTTGTAAGCGCTTAAGAGCTTCTTATAGACTTTACGGCTAATGAAAAGAAGGAATAAAGCTTAGTTCATACAATTTTGGATAAAAGAAAGAAATCGGCTAAAGGCTCAACGGGCTGACTAGGGTATACAACATATAAAAAAGGTAGAATTTGACAAGAAAAAAAAATGGAAACTATCGGTTAAAACTAAGAAATGCCTACATCCTTTCAAACACTACACCTCCTTCATTTCGTTTTGTATACACACCAGGCAAGTTCTAGACAATTCACGATGACATGGAATAGCAAAACCTCACTTCACACTTCATGCACATGCTCGAATCAAGATGCATTCACAGACTCTTTAATTAGTCAATTACATGAATTCAAGATTAAGCCTCAATCATACTGAACCAAATTCTATAGCCTAGGTAACTCAACGTATTTACAGAATTGCATGCTTTCAAATGAATCATTTTCACATTTTGAACATCAATTACAACACGCAACGAAATTTTAGCAACCATAAGCAACTACAGTTTATTGATGCAATCCACCAAAGAAAAATTAAAAACAACTAAAAATCCTACTCCTACCGACTACATTTCCCTTAAGACGGTCGTCATCCATCCATCATAGGGAACGGTCACTAACTATGACATCGGTTCAATGGGACTATTCTCGGTAAAAGAACCGAAAACAAACTCCGAGAAACCCAAAAAAATAAAAATCGAAAAAAATTTTGCAACACATCGATCATTTCGATAGAAAGAAAATATTTCCAAGTGAAAAATATTTTCGCAAAAATTTTTGAAAAATATCGATCATGTCGATAGAGAAAAAAATTATTTACAAAATTTACAAAATATTTACAATGGCAACCATAACTTTCAAAACACACATCATTAGCCACAAAACAAATATATACACATACATCGCAAAACAGTTAACAACAGGGAAAGCACAAACATACATAAACATCAAGGAAAAATATACAGCAGTTTAGAGCCTATGTCCCAGCACCTAACTAATCCCCACCCCACACTTAAATCGAACACTGTCCCCAGTGTTCACAAAAATACAAAGCACAAAATTTTGGGTGGTGGAACTCCCTGCTCAGTCGAAATATTCGACTTCCTCATCCGGTGCTGCGGCCTCATCGCCCATGTCTGAATCAGCTCCATCGCCGTCATCGGACTCCACATCAGAGTCCTCACGACGTGTCTCCTCATTAGTAGGGACATCGTCATCAGTCGACTCCACGAAGGCTGGCCCCACCTTACATAAGGCTCTGGCGTTCTCGCCAAAGGGGTAGTCCAGCTCCAACTGCCATAACTCCTCCTCGGTGGCTGGTCTCCCACCAATCCGTAGCTGCAGCATCTGCATGCCGAACATACGGGCCATGTACTGATCATCACGAGCATGTCGCTCGCCCAAAGTCAGCACAGGTCCGTGTGTAGTGTCGGGGGCCTTAGTCTTTGTCACATCGAGTGCCCTCCGCTCCAACTGCGGAATGTAATCCAAGGCTTCTTCCTCAATGTCGAGGCCTCAGAGGAAGGTGGTGATGAGTCCGCCAAACCCGTATCTGTGGCCCTGGTGCAGTCTGGATCTCTTCATGGCGGATATTATGACCGCCACCACTTTAATCTCAAGCCCTTTCATAAGGGCATACACCAAGCAGACATGGTCCCGGGTCACGTCTATCATATGAACTCCCGGGATCAAGCACGAACATACTATCTTCAGCCAGATTCTGGCCTCCCTGTTCATCTGCGAATAAGGCAGAGTCTGGTGGTAACCCCTCTCCTTGTGTCTACTCCATCGGGCTGTGGATCGAGCCCCACACAACGTATGTCTGATGTCGGCGTACGGTGGGGTGATGTTTAGCTGGCGGAGAACGTGGGCGTCTGTGTCCCGAGCTCCAACGATGGCATTCAGCTGCTGGGGTTCCAGAGTGACAATCTGTCCTCTGATTTTAATAGTGTGGCTCCTTATGGCCGGGTTCCAGTTTGCGTAGAACTCTCGGACCAAGTGAAGGTTGCACTCCTTGGGCTCCTGAAAAATAAAGCTGAGCCCAGCTGCTTCGATCCTCTGTACAATGCGGGGGAACTCCTGTGCAAATGGTTCCCTAGCAATATGTTCCTCCGGGAAGTACTTGTTCTCCTTATGCTTTGGGTTCCATTTCTTCCCTTCATCGGTGACCCATCTTGTTCCGTATCGGCGGTGTTGGCCGCGCGGAACAGCAGGTGCAGCTGGGACTGCAGTGCCCAGTCTCATCCGTTTCCGTCCGGTGTCTGAGGTAGAAGCACCCTTGCCTTTATCTTGTCTGCTAGCCATTGTACCTGTCAATTTACACAAACAAGCACAACGTTAAGCTAAAAACTTGTTAGCTTCGGCTAAGGTCGGGTTAAACAAAATTTACCCCACACTTAGTCCTTAACAATATTTACAAAATTTCAGCAAGGATAGCTATATTTACAACCCCAAACACAAACAACTATACACCTATTGCTTAGTGCGTTCGCAACAAAAATTCGACAGCATAACGGTTAGTGTACTACTCAGACTTCATACAGCTAATACCAATCCTACTATCGCCAACAATTCACCCATCGCACTTTGCAACACAACAACAACAAACTAAAACAACTAGAAAAATATTTTATATACAAGCTAATCTAACCAATTCACACATTATGCAATTTCCCACAAAAATTCGAGAATTAGTCGTCTTTTAACAGTTATACAATATTTACCACGACTTATCTCAAATAATAAACACACCCCGGCATCGAATTCATCAAACTATCAAGTTACCCAAGTCAAATTCAACAACCCAAGCCCTGGAATAGAGTTCTACAATCAATTTCGAATTATTTACATAATCGACAAGTTCAAACGCCAAATACAACAATCCGAACATAATCAATCACAAAATAATTCAACATCATGTTTAATTTCTACCTAAGGTGATATATCTCACCTTACATGCCCAAAATTGACAAAAATCGCCAAAAAATTGAGTTAGATGATGAAAACATACCTTAGGATTGACGAACTGAAGAAACTTGACATTTTTCTTTGCCTATTAACGTGGCACGTTGCTTGGGGAGGGGGAAATGGGTGTTTGGTCGCGGAGGGAAGAGGGAATGGGGAAAATAGCGGCGAAATTGGGGTTATATTTAAAGAAAACACGCGGGTCACCCGGAAACCCGGTGTGACCCGGCACTGGATAAGGGGCAACGTGTCACGGAGGGTAACGCGGAGCCCCTCCTCTGTGACACGGAGCCAACGCGCTGGCTTACTGGATTTTTGAAAAATCCAGATTTGCCTTCAACGTGTCACGGAGGCCAACGCGGAGCATTGCCTCCGTGACACGGCGCCAACGCGCCAGTGCTCTGTTTCACCAATACATTTAATTTTTCATACCTCGCCTCATATTCTCGATTCCATGTATATTTCCTCCGTTATACCTGAAAATCACCGTTAAATTAATAGATTTCCCTAACTAAAATAAAAAAATACTAACTAAAATGCAAATCTAAACCTAATCAAGAAAAGAAAAAGAAAAAGAAAAATTATTTACACTAAAAAGAAAGAAAGAAAATATTTTTCACGGGTTGCCTCCTGTGCAGCGCCTGGTTTACCGTCGCGGCTCGACGTCCTTTAAGCTCATTTATCTACTAGGGAGATGGACGATTTGTCCCGATTATGATCATCCCCCCAGTAGTTCTCAACCTTGTCCGGTGGCCTACCTAGTAACTCTCGGGAATCACTCACTCCATTAGCATTCCCATGATCAATTACGTTGATCACCGAGAGATCCTTGTAAACAGTCGGGAGCTTAGGTACCTTGTACACATCGAATACTTCGACCTTGTCATATGCTCGCACCGTGAGTTGACTCGCAGCTACATCAATTAATGCCTTTCCGGTTGCTAAAAAGGGTCGTCCCAAAATAAATGGGACTTCAGCATCTGGTTCAAAGTCCAGAACAATAAAATCGACCGGAAAAATGAGGGAGCCTACTTGCACTAACACATCCTCAACAATGCCATCCGGCTTAGCCAAAGACCTGTCTGCTAGCTGCAAGATTACCGTTGTAGGTCTAGGACTCCCTAGACCTAACTTTCTGAATACCGAAGATGGCATCAGATTTATACTTGCCCCTAAGTCGCATAATCCACGTGCTCGGATACTTTTCCCAATAGTAAGCTGGATAGTGAAACTTCCAGGGTCTTTCAGTTTTGTGGGCAACCTATTCTGAATATGGGAAGTGCATTCCTCCGTTAAAGCTACCGTGGCATACTCAGTCAAATGACTTTTGTTAGCCACGATGTCTTTAATATACTTCGCATATTTTGGCACTCCCTGCAAGACATCAACAAGAGGTAAGTTAACATGTACCTGTTTAAGTACCTCCATGAATTTCTGGAAACACGCCTCCTCCTTGTGTTTCTTAAGTCGTTGAGGGAACGGGGGTGGAGGCCTTCCTGGTGCAGCTTCTTTAGTCTTCCCCTTATCTGAAATATGCTCTCCCTCAACATCTGTTGCTCCTGACTTTTGAGGCGGTCTTTCCGGTTCCACCTCCTTCAATTGTAAACCACTCCTCGTGGTCACTGTATTTACTTGCTTCGGATTAGGATCTGTGTCGCTAGGTAGTCCTCCTCTGGGTCTGGTATTTTGGGCACTAGCAAACTGCCCAAACTGATATTCAAGAGCCTTTGTCGCCAATTGATTGTTCTTCACTTCGGCTGCCAATTTGACATAGTCAGCCTGCAATTGTGCCTGATTGGCGATCATGGTTTTGAACATCTCCTCAATAGTCGGTGATGGTGGTGGAGGAGGGGCATTATGATTTCTGAACTGAGCTAGATAATTTTGTTGCCCTCCTTGGTTTCTGTGCATACCCTGCCCTGAACCTTGGCCTTGTTGATTGTTGCTACCCCACGAAAAATTTGAATGGTTCCTCCAATTTGAGTTGTAGCCACTACCAAACTGCTGTTGATTTCTCTGTGCATTGCCCACAAAGTTAACAGAATCAGGATTTGCACCACAGCATTCGGTTGAATGCTCACTACTACCACACACTTCACACCACATCTGTTGAACTGCATTGACTGAAGCTGAAGGCTGGTTCAAACTTATATTGCTGAAGTGAGTGTTTAACTGATTTTGCAAAGCAGCTATCTGTGCAGCGATAGCTGTGAATCCATCCACTTCAAGCACTCCCGCTGCTTTCCTTGCTCCACCTCTTGAAGAATCTGCATTCCATTCTGGATTGCCTTGTGAAATTCGGTTGAGCAAAGTGTACAGCTCCTCATAGGTCTTCTCCAGCGCTTGCCCTCCAGCTGCTGAATCTAACAGAATTTTAGTGTGGAGTTCCAAACCCTCAATAAAAGTGTGTACCAACACCTCATTGGACTGATGATGGTGAGGACAGTCCCGCAACATGGATTTGAATCTTTCCCAGGCTTGATATAGATTTTCCCCTTCTCTTTGTTTAAAACTTAGGATTTGACTCCTCAGTTTGGCTGTTTTACCAGAAGGGAAAAATCTAATAAGAAACTTCCGTGCAAGATCATCCCACGTTGATATAGAGTTGGGTGGTTCAGCTTTTAACCACCTCTTGGCTTCACCAAGTAAGGAAAATGGAAATAAGGTGAGCCGAACATAATCAGGTGACACTCCAGCAGGTATATAAGTGTCACTTATCTCCAAAAAGTTCTGGAGATGTTGTTGTGGATCTTCGTGAGGGAGACCGGTAAATTGCCCGCTTGTGTGCAAAAGTTGCACTATATTCTGCTTTAATTCAAACCTCCCTCCAGGCTCTGGTTTGCGGATGCTAGAATGTACATTATTAGCGTGTGGGATTGCCACCTGGCGAACCAGCCTTGCTGCTGCTTCATCGAGCACTAAACCTGCCCACACAACTGGTGGATTTGGTTGCTCCATCATAGACTGTTTAAGCAACTGCAGCTTCTTTCGAAGAGCTTCGCTACGTTGACTATGAAACTCACGCTCAGGCTCTAAGTAAGATTCCACCAGATCTTTGTCCCTTGCCCGTGTTCACAGAAACAAAATCTGCAAAATACAGGCTAAGACCAAGTTGTTAACACTTAAGAAAATAAAAATACAAATACAGTAAATTTACACTAAACAAAATTTTACAAATCGCCTAGCCTCCCCGGCAACGGCGCCAAAAACTTGTTCGCGGTTAGTTGCTACGGTTAAAAACTGACACGCAAGTGCACATGGTCAAACAAGTAATAAAGTGGCTAAGTAGCCAAGTATCGATCCAAGGAGGCTCAAGATATGTAAAATTGCCTAATTTACTATATTTCTATTTAACTTCTAATTATGCTAACAACAATGTAACCAATAGTTAATTGAGTTTTTGTTTCTAAGCTATATACTACAATTAATAACAACTATTTACTTTTGAATTCAGACAATGGATGTGCACATGCCAAGGTTAAGAACAAGTAATGAACTTGATAATCATGATAATTTTTGGTTAATTCTCTTCTTCATGTTGCTAGCCAAGAACATTTGCCTAGATATTAAAACTCTCGTATTTAATTTCACTTTAGAATCATAAACCATCCGTCTACATTTCTATGATCAAATGCAATTTATGACCTATCACTACAATTCTGGTTCCTAAATTGACTAATACGGCTTTCAAGTATATTTCTATCAGGAAAGTACATCAAAACCCAATTTTCCCAAATCAAGTTAAGAACAATACCCTATTAATTCACAACTTTCCAATTTCTTGCTCTTTCGAGTGAAATTGAACTTTTTAGATGTACATTAATGTTGGCCAATCACTAATGCAGTAAGAACAAGAATTAATAGAACAACATTAAACAAGAAGAATAAAACCATATCAATTAAAATCAGAATTCATTACACATGTTCAAAACCTCAGCTAGGAAGAAAATTAGCCACTCATTCTTGGATTGATCATCCTCAAATGAGTGTAAATCATACGTACAATTGATAGAAAGAAGAAAGAAAGAGAAGAAATCCCTTAGCGTTTCCAATCTTCAACTGTTGCTAACCCACGTTCCTGATCTCCACTTCTGAACTCAGTCTAAAAACCAAAAACTAAAAAAAACTCCTTAAAATAAACCTAAGTGTGCTATTTATACTAGTGGGAAATTTTTCCCGAAATAACAAGTAATGTGTCACGGAGGCCAACGCGGAGCACTGCCTCCGTGACATGGCATGGACGCGGACCCTCACTGGAATTTCCAGGGTCCGTAAAATCAACCTCAACGTGGCACGGAGGCCATCGCGGAGGCCTATCTCCGTGCCACGGAGCTGACGCGCAGGCACACTGGAAATTGCAAATTTAATTCCTGCTCAGGCAGTGTGCTACAGTGATGGTAGCGTGGCACGGCTCCATCGCGGAGCCCCTATAAAATATGCATTCCAAGGTCTTTTCCACGCTCGCATCCAACTCCAACTCCGACATAGTTCAAACATGCATTTTAGCTCCTAAAAATCACATTTACCTGCAAAACAAATGCTAATCATGTTGGTTAGTATAAATTCGCATTTTATTACCAATTACATGATATTATATACACATTGCACAACAAACAAGGTAAAAATGATACGTTTGAGTATCACTTGGGCATATAAATCTGCCCAAGATCAGTGACCCACCAACCAAGCCATCTATTAAGGAGCCTTCAGTATTGGAGCTCAAAGAACTCTCGTCACACTTGCGGTATATATTTCTAGGAATCGGTAACACTTTACCGATCATTATTGCAGCTGACTTGGAGGAATGGCAAGTGGACGCTTTGGTCTCCAGTTTAAATAGATATAAGAAATCCATCAGGTGGACCATTGCAGACATTATTGGAATCCCGGCCGGTATTTGCACTTATAAGATCCAGTTAGAGCCAGATTGTATTCCAAGCATTGAGCATCAGTATAGGTTGAATTCACCTATGAAAGAGGTAGTCAAGAAGGAAATCATCAAGTGGTTGGATACGGGTGTGGTTTACCCTATTGCTGATAGCAAATGGGTGAGCCCAGTTCAGTGTGTCCCGAAGAAGGAAGGAATCACGAAGGTCCAAAATGCTAACAATGAGCTCATTCCACTCAGACCAGTCACCGATTTGAGAGAATGCATGGACTATAGGAAATTGAACCATTGGACTCAGAAAGATCACTTTCCTATTCCATTCATGGATCAGATGTTAGACCGACTTGTAGGCAGAGGATGGTACTATTTTCTTCATGGTTATTCAGGGTACAATCAGATATCTATAGCCCCTAAAGACCAAGACAAAACCACTTTTACCTGTCCATATAGTACATTTGCATTCAAGGGGATGTCGTTTGGGTTATGTAATACGCCCGCCACTTTTCAGCATTGCATGATGTCCACATTTTCTGAAATGGTGGAGGACATCATCGAAGTCTTTATGGATGACTTTTCGGTAGTGGGTGATTCATTCAAAAATTGTTTGGCTCATTTGAGCAAGGTGTTGTAGCGATGTGAAAAGACCAACTTGGTTCTTAAATGGGAAAAGTGTCATTTCATGGTCAAAGAAAGTACAGTGTTAGGCCATAATAATTATGGTAAGGCTATTAAGGTGGACCGGGCCAAGATCGAAGTAATTGCTAGTCTACCACCTCCAAGTTTTGTGAAAGGTGTTTGAAGATTTTTTGGTCATGCAGGGTTTTAGAGGAGATTCATAAAAGACTTCTCAAAGATCGCACATCCTTTTTTTAAACTGCTTGAGAAAGAGGTGAAGCTTGTTTTTGATGAGGCATGTCTCAAGGCATTTGAATTCCTAAAAGAGATATTGACCACTACGCCGATAATAGTGGTACCTGTCCTTACAATTTGAGGTTATGTGTGATGCTAGTGGAGTGGCCCTGGGAGCTGTGTTGGGTCAGAGGCATGAAAAGATTTTCCATCCTATTTATTATGCTAGAAAGGCTCTTAATGCAGCTCAGAAAAATTACACCGTGACAGAATAGGAGTTGTTGGTTGTAGTTTTTGCATTCGAGAAGTTTTGAGCATACTTTCTTGGAACTAAGGTGATAGTCCATACATACCATGCAACTTTGAGATATTTGATGGCAAAGAAGGATGCCAAGCCACAGTTGATTCGATAGGTTCTGGTGTTGCAAGAGTTCGAGTTCATGGTAAAAGACTGGAAAGGGACCGCAAACCAGGTGGCGGATCATTTATCAAGATTGGAACCAGATGCAGCACTTTGAGATGAGCTTTACATAGATGATGCATTCCCCGATGAGCAGGTTTTAGCTGTGTCACAAGATCCCATCCCATGGTTTGCTGATTTCACTAATTATCTGGTGAGTGATGTTGTACCGGAGCACTTTTCTTTTCACCAGTGAAAAAAGTTCATTTCTAATGTGCGGAAGTTTTTCTGGGATGAGCCTTATTCCGCATATGTGTTGATGGGGTGAATCAAAGATGCATGCCCGAGGTGGAGATGTTGAGCATATTAGAGGCCTGCCACTCATCCCCTGTTGAGGGTCATCACAGTGGGATTCGCATAGCCCATATGATTCTACAATGTGGGTACTATTGGCCAACCATTCACCAGGATGCACATTATTTTGCAAAGGCATGTGATGCATGCCAAAGGCAAGGAGGCATATCACGGAGGCATGAGCTTCCTCTTACTCCCATCCTTGTCATTGAGTTGTTTGACATGTGGGGCATTGATTTCATAGACCCATTCGTGAGCTCAAACGAGTTGAAGTACATGCTTGTGGTTGTGGACTATGTTTCGAAATGGGTGGAGGCAGTTGTGCTTCCAAATAATGAAGGGAAGAGTGTCACAGCATTCTTGAAGCGGAATATTTTTGCCAAATTTGGGACTCTCAGAGCCATCATTAGTGATGGGGGTTCGCACTTCTGCAACTGGTTGTTTCATACTTAATTGGAAAAATATGGGGTGAAACACAGGGTGGAAACACCCTATCATCCACAGTCTAGTGGGCAAGTTGAAGTCACAAACAGGGAGATAAAGACCATCTCAGCGAAGACTATGAATGCTAATCGAACAGATTGGTCTAGGAAGCTAGATAATGCTTTATGGGCTTATCGGACCGCATTCAAGACTCCTATAGGTATGTCTCCATATTAGCTTGTATATGGAAAGCATGTCATCTTCCGGTTGAACTTGAGCACAAAGCTATGTGGGCACTCAAGAAACTAAATTTGAACTGGAGCGAAGCGGCAAACTTGAGGCTCGACAGTTGAATGAGCTAGATGAATTTCTTTTAAAATCCTATGAGAGTTCCGAAATTTATAAACTAAGGATGAAAATTCAGCACGACCGGAAGATTGAGAAGAGAGAGTGATATGGTGTTACTATTCAATTCTAGGCTTCGCTTGTTTCCTAGCAAGTTAAAGTCCAAATGGTTGGGGCCTTTTCAAGTGGTTCAAGTATTCTCCCATGGGGAAATTGAACTGGAAAACCATGAAGGAAAGCGATTTAAATTCAATGGTCAACGGGTGAAAGCATACCTAGGGAAAAGTGAAGAAATAAAGTTGGTGGATCTCTGGGCTTTGGGTGAAATCTAAGTAACCCGGGGACTTGTGATGTGTTTTGACGTTAAATGAGGTGTTGCATGGAAGGCAACCCATGGAGGTATTTTGGTGAAGTCTGAGTGAGTCAAAATACCCGCGTCATGCCGCAACGTTAAATCAAGCGCTTCTTGGGAGGCAACCCAAGTTGTAATTGTAAGAAAAATATAGTGTTCACATGTGTTGATGTGTACAGGTGATTATGATGGAAAATTTGAAGTTGAAAACAAAAATCTGAACTTGAGTTGCTGGTTCCTAAAAGCACAGAATGAGTCGTCATTAGACCTAATGACTCGTTAAGTGGATCGTGGTCACCGCCACATAAAACAGTGTAGACAATGGTTGACCAAATGAGTGATTTCCAGTGACAACGATTTGAGGGATCTTCCGTCAAGTCGATTGGATTAAAGAGTAATTTGAGTTGTAAAAATAAGCAACGATGGACTTAACGAATCGTTGGTACACCCAAAAATTCGTCAAGTGACCCGTCATGAAGCCACTGTAATCGCCATCAGAGTTCAAGACCTACGACTCATCACACAACTCTTTGGGTACCACCATGAGTCATTTAATGAGTCGTTAGGTCCCAGGTAATATTTTGATCTGTGTAATTGAAAGAAAGACCCGCACGAATCGTGGCTACAATTAACGACCCGTTACGTGGGTCTTGGCTTACTGTAATTAAATTGTTCCACCCGACCTGACCCCTGTACAA
Organism: Datura wrightii; assembly: GCA_035772735.1. Classification (NCBI taxonomy): domain Eukaryota; kingdom Viridiplantae; phylum Streptophyta; class Magnoliopsida; order Solanales; family Solanaceae; genus Datura; species Datura wrightii. The sequence goes on along the minus strand of JASDFA010000001.1, from coordinate 176,841,812 downwards.
ATAGGGTAATTTAATCTCAAATCATATAAAAACACTCCAATTTTGCCCAATCAAACCCCCCACAAAATCAAAACTCAACACTCTCAAGAAAGTTTCTCACCTCCTATTCTCCCAAAACATCACTTCACAAGAAATCATTCAAAATCGCACTCAAGTTCACACAAGCACGATCACTCACATGGCACAAAGCTCAACATTCATAGATTACTCTTCATCTTCATCCTCAAACATTGTGAGTAGCTAAATGCTTAGAGTATAATTATTTCCTGACCTATGCATCTCTGCAGACATCGTCTATTTGATCTATGATTCATACCAGGAGAAAACCTTAAATTGCTTTGATATTCATTACTCATGATTAAAATTTAAATCAATGTTAAATTAAATGTTGTTGTGCAGTTGGGATTGAAAATAGAAAGTGATGCTAAACATGGTGTGAGTTATTTTAAACCACTGGAAGTAAACTCTTGAGCATGAGCCATGTAACGAGTCGTGGTATCACCTCACGACTCATTTTGTAGCTTGTCCTGAGTGGGAAATGAGAGATGCAGACCAGTGTACCTCAAGATTGGTCTAACAAGTCGTTGCCACAAGTAACAACTCATTCAGACTAGTCATTAAGTCCACTGGTCCAACAAAGAAAAAAACGACCTGTAGAAAATGAGTGACCTCATGAGTCGTGGCCAGTGGCAATGACTCGTTGAGTCCCTCGTCCTGTCTGCAGAGACACAATTATAAGCTGGTTTTATTTCATCTCACCTTGCATACTAACTGTCATCCCGAAAGTAAAATGGCTCTGAAAGGTACACCAAAGAAGACTCCGGCCAAGAAACAAGTGTCGGAGAGGAGTTAGCCATCAAATTGCAGACTTAGGGATGTGCCCTCCTCCTCTGAAGAGTCGAGTAGCTCGGAGGAGGAATACGAAGTTTCAGAAGAGCAGCTTCAGAGGAGATCCACCAAGGCTAGGACACAACGCCATACAAATCTGATAGCCCAGTTGATGCTCCTACTCCACTTGCAAGAGACCCACCAAGCCTAGCAGAAGAGAATGTTGGGGCCACAGTCCTGATTGCTCCCGAGGGCACCAAAGTTGCAGCAAATGCAGAGGGTGCTGATAAGTCACGTGCCCAATAGGGGAGGACAGATGATGAGTTGACAGAGACTTCAAATACATCTAATGATCAACCACGGCAGGTAAGGTGATGGTGTGTTCGCAGTATGCGGGCCATTTACAACAGGGACATTACTCTGAATAAAAAAGGTCAACCAAAAAGGAGCATCTACTAGGAGCCCAGACTGGTCACCATGGGGCTCAAGGACCTCCCTAAGCTGCAGGCATTGTTTGATAGATACAGGTTTGGGTGGTTAACTAAGCCATCAAGGAGCTACAACACTTTCCTAGTTAGCGAGTTTTATGCCGCCTACACAGCCACGTTATAGAATCTGGCTTTGGGAGGCCAAGACTGGAAGAAGAGGCCCGCATTGACGCACGTGTTGGTTCGGGAGACGCCTGTAGACATCTCTAAGAGGACCATCTCTAGACTATTCTATGGTCTAGACTATTATTCCCCGAGAAATATGGCCGAGTTCGATCACAGAATGTCTGAGCTCAAGAAAGTCAAAACCAAGAAGCTAAACAGTGTAGAACAAATCAGGAAGTACACTTGGCTGTCACGCGTCATTGCCACAAGGGGTCCGCTGGTTGAGTGGTTGCATGGCACAGAGTCAAAGATAAAAAAGGCCACATTGAACTTCCAAGCTAAATTCTGGTGGTCATTGGTTCGGCAAAGGCTGGTACCGACCAGTAATGACAATGTGCTTTTACATGATAGAGCTGCACTAGTAGCTAGCATCATGGAGCGGTACGCCGTAAACTTCACACGATATATTGCTGAAGAGATTTGAGAGCGGGTGATAATAGATAGAACTACCATTCCCTTTCCATGACTTGTTGATAGACTCTGTGAGGAGTCAAAAGTGCCAGAATTTCCGCCAGTTGATCAGCAAGTGGTGGTCCATAAGATCACCGATATCGGGTAGATAAGAGATGAAACAAACCTGGTATCGAGAGCGAGGAGTCAGTCTGTCGCATCCGCTAGAGCGACTTTATTGGTAGAGGCATTAGCAGTGGTATGCAGACTAAGGCCGCATTGTTTACTGAGATTACAGCAGAGCCCATAGAGGCCAGAGAGATTGGTAGCCAGCCTAAGGCTATAGATGCAGCTGACATTCCCGCACTTGCTGAGGTTCTAGAGTCCTCATCCACAGCAGCAAAACCTCGACCTCCTATCGTATCCTCACATTCTTCTCCAACTGGCCTAGTCACTATTTCCCAAGAATTCCTGACCAGCATGGCTAGGTGGCTGGTGAAAGCAGAAAAACAACAAGCAGACACGACTCTTCAAGTTAAGGTACTAATGGAGCAAGTTAAGTTGTGGTTTACAAAGGAGTTGGAGGCGCTCTCTAGCTTAGTGCATGGCCGGTTAGATGCCTTTGAGAGGCGTATGGATGAGCTCCTTGCATAGTTACAGGCACCCGAGCTGGCAAGGTGGTATGCGGAGGTAGATGCACTCTAAGTGGAGGTATGGGAGTTTTCCACATGAAAGGTAGTTGCAATCCCTCCACCCATGCTTCCAGTGCTTGATGATGAGATCGAGGAAGAGCTACCACCAATATTTGAATTTATCACTGAGGAACCAGTGGCATGGGATAAGGACAAGAGGCCTCATAAGGAGGCACGTTTTAATGAGGATGATTCTCTGCTCCGTGAGCAGAAGGAAGAGCGAAGAGAGATGGAGGCAGCACTGCAGTTATCTAGAGATGAGGCTCGATAAAGGTCTGCAGTTGAGGTAGTGAGAGCTCGTGGATAATGTACCATCTTAGTAGGTTCTGAAAATGCACCGAGTCAAGCCGGTGGTACAGAAGATGACACTGGAGGAGTATCTGCACCCTCCACCGACTAGGTCGCAGACGTCTAAGTTGCACAAGTATGTTTCCTATTTCCATGGCTTTGTTTTTATATATGCGTTGAGGACGACGCATGCTTTTCTTGATAGGGTGTGGAGGGATACCTATGTATTTTTGCTAAACATAACCCGAGGGCTTTTCTTGTCGGATATCTTTTCCCTTGTGTGTTCCTTATCTAGTGGAACCGGCACGTTTACGTTTTTATGTTTTTGTATTTGTTTCTGTCAGTTGAAAGAAAATTAGGTGAACTTAAGGCAGTTAGTAGCATGAATTTTTGAATTTAGTTGAACTGATAATATGATATCCCTCCTAAATTTTTTGGATGTTTGTGTTAAAATCGACAAGTATGACCTTTGTGAATATTCGCATGGCATTAAAGTTGTGAACATGTTACCAATGTATGACTGTACTTGAACTAGCAGTGAGTAGAAGTGATGATGTTGGCCAGTGCAATGTGTGAGTGAGATTTAATAGTTAATTTCTATTTTGTGTGTCAATCTAGAACTTACCTGATCAGTCATACTGAGATAGAGGATGGGAAACTAGGAAAGGATCATAGGCCATTTTTGATTAATGAATCCACTTTAGCCTTAAAAGACCTACCAAATGGAAATAAATATCCCTTGATCCAAATTTTGAGCTTAAATGGACCTTTTTTTTGTTAACACCAATTCACCTTCCTGCTTTAATTAAAATGAACTTGTTTTAGCCCTGGTCCCTCCTTAGACATTGTGAACCGCAACTCAAGAAAATTGCCGAAGTTGAGGGTGGCTATCGTAGGGGTGATTAAGAAGAGTTGGGTGGAATGAAATTGAGTAATGAAAGTGAAAGAGCGGGTGCAGTGTACATAATGAAAGAAAAGAAAATTTTTTTGTTAAAGAGAAAAAGAGCAAAAAAAAAAGAAAAAAATATGAAAGTAATGAATACTTGAAAGAAGGAACACCACATCGTAGTTGTGAACAAAAGTAAAAGAAGAAGAAAGCAAAGGAAAAGGGAGAAAATAGGGAAAGAAGGTTTAAAGTGGAGCCAACGTCTGTGTAGTGCCAAGGAGGGTTAAGCTACTGTCCCATATGTACCATACCCAAACCCGAGCCTACGTTACAAGATTAAAAAGTCCTATAGTGATCCTGGTTACCCATCTGAAATTCGAGGTATTGAATGTAAAGGCAAGCTTATGGTATTGCATGCACACAGTTAGAAATTCTTTGTGAGATCGAATGTGATCTTATCAGTCCCTAGAGAAATACATTGATATGATCATATACACATGAGTGAGTGTGGGACTTCTTTGTGGTGATAGCATTTGGTCAATAAAATCTTCTGCAAATTATCTGGGTCAGTGTTATAGATTTATGTGCATGATTGCAAGTGACAGTATTTTGCCATGTTTCGATTCCTCTATGTCATGGTTGAAAATTTTACATATGCATTATGATTTCATTTTGTATGATAAAGGAGGGGTTAGAAAATTTGATTAGATGAAGAGTTGTAACTACCGTAGGTTTTCTAAAGTTCTTTTGATTGAAGCATCGTATTAGTTTATTTTATTCTATTTTTGCTGAGGACATGCAAAAGTTCTAAGTTGAGGGTGTTGATATTTCGTGATTTTACAGCACTTTCGACGCTTAAAACCAAGAAAATATGCACATTTTGGGTATGTTTATTGTAGATATGATATGTTAAGTGTTGCAGGAAAACAGGTCCAGAACGGAAAATGGGCAAAGTAAGGAAAAAATGGACAAAAATGCAGGCTACTACCCAGGTCACGAGTCATTGTCCCAATGCATAACTCGTGCCTGGAGTCGTGGGAAGAGATTGAGTTTGATGAAAAATAACCAGTGCACATCACGAGTTGAAGGCACAACTCATTACATCTGGTAACAAGTCGTTATGACAGTCATGGAGACTGGGAGGAAATTTTCTGAAGAATGTAGACAATGAGAGACATAATGAGTCATTAGGTGAAGTGACGACTCGTCATCAGATATTGTGGGCATCCGTCAAGTGCACTGGAGGATTTGATGATCCATGGACACGATGGACCTAATGACTCGTGCCCAGCCATAACGAGTCATTAAGTGACCCTTCACCAGGACTAGAAAAATTTCCGAGGACGAGTCAAATTTACTGGCCACGACTTGTTGGGAGACCCAACGAGTAGTACTTGGCCCATTACCACTGCCGACCTGGAGTCCATTTTTAGTTAGGAAAAGATTTGTTTGGGACTTTAAATATAATATTTAGGTTTATTTTTCGAGTACAGTTTTCTTTCACCAACATTGATGTAAATTTTAGTGTTGTTAACGATCATTCTTAGTTTAAGAAACAAAGTTTGTAATTTTGTTCTTGATTTTGAGAATTAAACAACATTGATGTTTTGTTCATCAGTTTTGGAGATTTATTCAATTGACGTGGTTTTCTTCTACGAATTTTTGTAAGTTACAATTATGATTTCTTTTATATTTTGTGATTGTGATTATTCAAATATGAGTAGCTAAACCTATAACTAGGGCTGTGGGCACCATGATGAATTAACACACATAGATAAAACACTTAGTGATTCTTGAATGGGGTTTAATGCATGTATTGTTTTTTCCTTAATTTTAATTGTTTCTTAATGGTTACAAATGTTGAATTTGCCTTATTCTTAGTTACTGGATCAAGGGGGTGATGAATAGGAAAAGGGATTAACAATGGAGATTTGAGGCTATCAACTCTCATATAATAGTTTTAACTTATCCGGGAATAGCTAATCAGATATTAAGGGTAAGGGTTAATTAAGCATACACCCGTATATGGACCAAGTTGTGTGGTGATAATCATCTAGTTAGAGAACCAACCATTTAGGTGAATTTAACTTACAAATATTGCATGCTAAACACCAGAATAGATCACTAGTGTAAAAGCCTTTAGGTTATTGTTACGCCCCACCTGGGGAGGCATGACTGGCACCTCATGCCATACTAGAATCTTGACTGACTTGGATGCACACAGGCACCTCTAGTGCCTATCACTAACTTAAATTCAAGTAAAAAAACTACTATATTTCAGCTATAAACACAGCCTCGGGCTAGCAAGTCCACCCAATATGTTACACCCCGCAGAATTTCCGGCACTCATTTGACCCATTCCCACGTTGGTTAAGCATAATTGAAGGCCATACGTGCTAGGGAAAGGCCCGGGAAAAAGATCGGATGAGAAACCCGTCGAACCATCGCGGGAGGAGCCGAGGCAGAGCCCCTCCGCGATGGCAGCGTGTCACGGAGGTGAGGACTCCGCGATGGCTCCGTGACACGTTGCCCAAGTTCAGGCTCAAGTATATAAAGCCCCCACTTCGGTTGGAACTCATTTAACACTTAATAGATTTCCAGAAAAAGCAGTGAACAGAGGAAAAACGAAGGAAAATTATAAATTATCGTCCGATTACGCTGCCAAACGCTGCCCAAACTCAAATTAATCCTAGATACCAAGGTATTTAGCAGCAGAGAGCATTTCTACGGAATTAGTTTCGCGAAATACGGCCGACGAATCAGCGAGCCACAAAACTAAAGTAAGTAGAATTGCTCTAAATTAATGTCTGTGTGTTCCTAGATGAGAAGTGAATACTTCTCCCTTCTGGGCCGCTGAAAAATAGCGAGTTTTCGACCGTCTTTCGATAAGCCTAAGTTTAGGCTATAAACTATATCGAAAGTGACGTTGCCTTTTGAAACAAAGTTGTATTTAGTATTGATTGACATATTTATGAATGCAGTTGGGAGAAAACAGTTGAAGTATCGGCCGAGCCTCGTCCGACAGACGAATAGCTCATGAATAAGGTATGTAAAGTTAAGTTTCCTCAGCAAGTTAAGTAACATTGAAGCAGTATAGTAAACTACAGACCAGTAGAATGTTCAGAAATTGATTATTGTGTTATTCTGTATATTGGTGCAATATGAGAAGTTTTGGGTTGTAACGTGTACGATACCTATCCGTATGATATAGATTCGGACGTAAGTGGTTAAGATTGCCCAGTATATTCAGTATGTGATGTAATATGCCATTTTAAGATATTGTTGTGTTTAGCTGAAACCTCGCGAAGTAGTACAGTATTCGTGAAGCATTTCAGACATAGAATAGTAACTAAATATGGGTTAGGAAGCATGTTAGAAGTAGGAAATCATGTTAATACAGAAACTCACTAAACAGTATAGTTTTCAGCAGAAACACCTTCTTGTATAACCTTTGCCCCAGTACAGTCTGACAGGAGGCTATACTTATATTTATACTTACCTGTCTCAGCATGTATCAGACACTTACAGATTACTATTATTAGCTCAGTATGTGATTAATATGATACCTTACACCTGTTAGTCTTAGCTTATGAGATACACAGACAGAATGACTAGTTGAGACCGTTGTATTGATTGGGGTTGGATTACCTAGCATCCCTGACCGCCCAGGGTTAATAGCTGTATCGACTCATCCGCCAGAGGACGAGGATACGTCACTCTATGGAGTGATATGTCGTCCCGCAAGGGGACGAAGATGGGATGCCAGTTTCCCCATATTGTGCCTTGGTCGGCCCTTATACACCCCCGTCGAGCGGGTACGCCCGGGGTGTTGATTTGGAGTCCTTCGGACTCAGATACAGTTATAGTCAGGGGCTCAGCGAGCCCAAGTGCAGACCCAGGGATCGGCAGGATGCTTACAGCCACTGTAGGAGTTGGGATGACCGGGGTAGGGGCATAGATTCCGTGTTGATTGTACCTCCCGGCTTGTGGGGGCCGGGTAAGGTTTGTGTGTGCCATGTTATGTTATGTATGTTATGCTATGTTACATTAGACATGAGTAGATTAGTAGTAGAATGATACGTCTCCAGACACGACACCTACTCCTCCCAGTATGATTGAGAACAGGTACGACTTACATCATCAGACAGATAATCTAGTTCTTCCTATTTCAGTTTTGTCAGTTATGTTATTGATTTCAGATATCTTTTCAGTCATTGCTTTACATACTCAGTACCAGCGGTACTGACGCCCAGTGGGGCTCTACATTACTTGCCTGCAGGTACTCATAGACGAGCAGGCGATTCTACGTGACTCCCTGTCAGCGGTCGAGTATTCAGCTCCAGTCATCCGGAGGCTGAATTTCAGAGGTGTAGCTCAGTTCCTTTTGTTGTATATTATGGGTAGGTCGGGGCCCTGTCCCGATCAGTTCTATTGCCATTCCTAGAGGCTTGCAGTCTGTGTATATTCCCTGTGGTCAGATGAGCCGGTCGTGTGAGGCCGCGCAGTTGTATAGTTGCCTTTACTCTTTCTTTCTTTGTAATGGCCGTATGGGGCCATAGTTTGCCAGTAGTGGTGACCTTGCCGGTCACGTAGCTTTTCAGTATGCTATGTTTGAGTTATAGATAACTAGACAGCATGGTGGCCTTGTCGGCCCGCATAGGTTCCCCTGAATTGAGGTGTTTCTGGTCAGCTGTTAATTGCAAGTACAGGAGGCTATAGGCCAATGGGCCGGAGGCTGTGTTTACAGCCGTTATATAGCCCTTTGTTTCCAGAAATGTGAGTTAGAGCCAGCCAGGCACCAGATGTGCCCAGGCTTAACAGTCCAGCAGGTCAGGTCCTAGTAGGGCACCAGGTGCCAGTCATACCCCCCAAGGCGGGATGTGACAAACTTGGTATCAGTGCAGGTCGTGTCCCAGGGAGTCTGCAAGCCGTCCTAAGTAGAGTCTTGTCTATGAATGTGTTGTGCACCACATACTATAGGCTGGAGGCTGCGAGGCATAATATGATAGTTACCTTTCTTTCTCAGTCAGTTGTGCTTTAGAGCGGTACAGTATAGGGTTGAGTCCCTGAGAACTTACCGTATTCTTTGATTACAGATACAAAGGCAGATCAACATTACCCTATCATAGGCAGAAGATCAGAAATAGCAATGGAAGAGAGTATCAGTCAGTTGTATGATAATTACAGCAGCAGGAGGAGGTATCAGAGACCTCCCAGTGTGATACCTTTATTGGCATTATTCCTAGTATACGTTGATAACGTCCGAATAGGGAGTCAGTAGTATAATGTACATATGAGTTGATTTACTTATTAGTTATATAAGATCTGATTATGATTACAGATAAGGTCAGACCACCAGGTAGGTATAAGAAAGAGAGAAAAAAATGCAGGAATCCCAAATACATCTTTTTGGATATGGTACAGTTGAATGCTTTTATTGTTGTAATAAGAAAAGGGTTATTCCTACCTCTTAAGTTCGATATCAATATAGAAAAGGAGCATAAGACTTGAGAGGGGGTTGCCGAATCATGCAGTAAGTAAAGATGGGTTGATTGATCCTAGTAAGTAGTGGAAGATATAGAGAGCCCTTATGATTACGTAGGTTGTGCAGACCCTTATGATAACCAGCCAGTAAAGAAAGTAAGACTGTTAGCTTACCCGAAGTAGGGGTAACAGACCTGCTAGTGATGAATGCCTAATAATAGTCAAGTTTGAGCCAGAAAAAGGCCAAGCCCGCCATATATGCTAACAAATAGCAAGACATACCTGTAAGATTATAGTTATGATCTAGTTGTGACATCGAGAGATATAGAGGTTATGTGAATCCGATGGGCTTGAGTATACGCCCAAAGAAGTATAGGCCGAGGCTTGATCAGTAATCTCATTAGCAATGAAAGGTAGGTACCTTGAACCCCAGAGTTCAGTTTAAGTAAGATGAGAGGAAGAAGCAGGAATGTCAGATCTTGTGGGGAAATTAGAACTACCCCGGATTGATAAAGTATCGTATTAAGGATTAAGCTTCGCGCTGACAGTAAGATTACGGTTCAGAATACCGCAGTATGTCCTCTATGGATAGGTTAAGAAGTTACCGATACAGCAATTCTAATCGAGTGTAGACTAGAGATGAGGCCCAGCAGACAGTTATGGGCTCTCAATATATGCCTAGTAAGGCTACAGGATTCGAGCGTCGACCCCCACCTCGCAGAGCGGTGGGATTTTAAATAGCAGATAATAACTAGAATGTTTATGTTTGTTACTTTCAGAATGGGGTGACAATGCAATGAAATGATAAGTCAGGGTAGAAGATATTATTAGGCCGTAAGAAGCAATGTATCATGTACGATATGAGATTTAGCAGAGCATGTCAGAAATTATGAATTACCGCAGGAATCAGTATATATTGTACGTAGCCAGCGATATATAGATATACAGATAATAGATAGGTTGTGAGTGGCTGCCTATAAGGGCTACAATCACAGATGCTGATTAGTAATAGAAAGCCTATACAAATTGCATTGGGGGAGCAAAAAAAAAAGAAAAGGAGAAGAAAGAGGGAGAAGAAAGAAAGAAAAGAAGAAGAGAGAGGGCGGATTAAGTGTGAGTTACGTATGAAGTCATAAAAACTATCTCAGTTTTCAGTTATTAGATTAACAGACTTATGTGTTGTTGTCAGATTTAGGCTCTAGAAGCTTACCAGAGTTATTGACCTAAGACAGATGGCTAGATGATAAAGGCACAAGGTGCGCAGACAGTCGTTCAGGTTATCCCAGCAACAAGTAGCCTTAGCATTCGGCCAGAAGGCCAGATAAGCTCTGTCTATACCGGTAGATTACTTGTCAGATTCTCCGGCATAATAAACGAGTATGACCATTAGTTATATGCCAATTCCTTGTAAATGTGAATTTTAGCTAAGTTTAGTAGCCTTTTCGGTCACATGGTATCGGAGGCTGGTGTACAGATAGATACACAGAAAAATCGAAGTAATGAGGACCTAGCCTGGACCTACCACTCCGATCGAAGTACGCAATCCCTGCGGTTAGCCGGGTACTGCAGAGGGCCCGTGGAAGGATTTTCCACCTTAGCAGCACCTCTAACTAAGTTGGCACAGAAGGCAGCGAAGTTCCAGTAGACTGAGGCGTGTAAGCAGAACTTCCAGGAGTTAACAGCCAGGTTAACCGCAGCCCTAGTGTTAGTATGGCTAGGAGATACAGAGGGTTGATGCAGCATGGCGAAGTAATAGTTTATGCTTTAGAAAGGGAAGATTTTGTATCACCCAGGAAGGGTTAATGTGGTGGCAGATGCCCTTAGCCTGAACTGCCTGAACAGCGAGGATAGACTCGAGGATTATACCAGTTAGCTAGTTAGCCAGTCACATAGCAGAAATAAAGGATAACAGAACGATAATATAGAATGCCGCAGCGTTATTGTTAGTGGTGGAAGTAAAGGAACGGCAGTATAGAAACTCTAGCCAGGTTCAATTTAAACATAAGATTCAGTAAGGAGAGATGACATATTTTCAGATAATCGGGGATGAAGTGTGGTGATATAAAGGCCGACATTGCGCTCCAGATATTTTGGGGCATCGCCAGCAGTTTATGAGCGAGGCGCATTGCGCCCGCTATTCTCTTCATCCCGATACGACAAAGAAGTACCATGACATTAAAAAGAACTACTGGTAGTCCAGTGTCCTAACTGCCAACAGTTGAAGGCAGAATATCAGAAACCAGGCAGGTTAATTTAGAACATAGCTGTGCCTCTTTGGAAATGAGAAGTGGTGAATATGAATTTTGTAGCAAGATTTCCCCGTACTAAACACAGACATGGCTCTATATGAGTGATAAGTGACAGATTGACAAAAACCAGCTCATTTATTGCCAGTAAGAACTACTTTCTCAGCCGAAGATTATGCTGAGTTGCATATCAGAAAGATAGTCAGATTACATAAAATACCAGTATCCATTATTTCAGACAGAGGAGCACACTTCACAGCTAGATTCTGGCAGTCATTTCAGAAGAGTTTGGGAGCGCAGATTAATTTAAGCGCAGCGTTCTATCCTCAGACAGATGAGCAGGCTGAGCGCACAATTCAAACGCTCGAAGACATGTTGCGAGCGTGTGTGCTAGATTTCAGTAATAGCCAAAATGAGCATTTACCATTAATCGAATTTGCCTCCAGAATTAGAATCCATTCATCCGGTCTTCTATGTAACTATGCTGAGGAAATGCATAGGAGACCCGTTCAGAGTAGTCCCAGTCCAGAATATCCAGGTTACGAAAAAGTTGGCCTGCAAAGAGGTTCCAGTAGCTAGCCTAGACAAACAGATTCGCATATATGAGGACCAGATATCCTCACCCATTTAAGCGACAAGTATGTCCGTATTATTGCTATGTAATATCTTATGCTCCTGTATGTATAAGTGAGACAGATTGATATTTAATTATCCAGTGGATCGTGCAGTGCCTGTGTTGGACTTTTCTGCATTTCAAGTTTTTGCGGTAGTCCATATTATAGGGGAAACTCTGCCGAAATTCTTCTAGAAAATAAAGTAATGAGTCCTCTAGATAACAGTATACATTCGAGGACGAATGTTTTTAAGGGGGGGAGAATGTTACACCCCGTAGAATTCCCGGGACTCAGATGACCTATTCCCACGTTGGTTAAGCATAATTGAAGGCCATACGTGCTAGGGAAAGGCCCGAGAAAAAGATCGGACGAGAAACCCGTCGAACCATCGCGGGAGGAGCCGAGGCAGAGCCCCTCCGCGATGGCAGCGTGTCACGGAGGTGAGGCCTCCGCGATGGCTCCGTGACACGTTGCCCAAGTTCAGGCTCAAGTATATAAAGCCCCCACTTCGGTTGGAACTCATTTAACACTTAATAGATTTCCAGAAAACGCAGTGAACAGAGGAAAAACGAAGGAAAATTATAAATTATCGTCCGATTACGCTGCCAAACGCTGCCCAAACTCAAATTAATCCTAGATACCAAGGTATTTCGCAGAAGAGAGCATTTCTACGGAATTAGTTTCGCGAAATACGGCCGATGAATCGGCGAGCCACCGAACTAAAGTAAGTAGAATTGCTCTAAATTAATGTCTGTGTGTTCCTAGCTGAGAAGTGAATACTTCTCCCTTCTGGGCCGCTGAACAATAGCGAGTTTTCGACCGTCTTTCGATAAGCCTAAGTTTAGGCTATAAACTATATCGAAAGTGACGTTGCCTTTTGAAACAAAGTTGTATTTAGTATTGATTGACATATTTATGAATGCAGTTGGGAGAAAACAGTTGAAGTATCGGCCGAGCCTCGTCCGACAGACGAATAGCTCACGAATAAGGTATGTAAAGTTAAGTTTCCTTGGCAAGTTAAGTAACATTGAAGCAGTATAGTAAATTACAGACCAGTAGAATGTTCAGAAATCGATTATTGTGTTATTTTGAATATTGGTGCAATATGAGAAGTTTTGGGTTGTAACGTGTACGATACCTATCCGTATGATATAGATTCGGACGTAAGTGGTTAAGATTGCCCAGTATATTCAGTATGTGATGTAATATGTCATGTTAAGATATTGTTGTGTTTAGCTGAAACCTCGCGAAGTAGTACAGTATTCGTGAAGCATTTCAGACATAGAATAGTAACTAAATATGGGTTAGGAAGCATGTTAGAAGTAGGAAATCATGTTAATACAGAAACTCAGTAAACAGTATAGTTTTCAGCAGAAACACCTTCTTGTATAACCTTTGCCCCAGTACAGTCTGACATGAGGCTATACTTATATTTATACTTACCTGTTTCAGCATGTATCAGACACTTACAGATTACTATTATTAGCTTAGTATGTGATTAATATGATACCTTACACCTGTTAGTCTTAGCTTATGAGATACACAGACAGCATGACTAGTTGAGAACGTTGTATTGATTGGGGTTGGATTACCTAGCATCCCTGACCGCCCAGGGTTAATAGCTGTATCGACTCGTCCGCCAGAGGACGAGGATACGTCACTCTACGGAGTGATATGTCGTCCCGCAAGGGGACGAAGATGGGATGCCAGTTTTCCCATATTGTGCCTTGGTCGGCCCTTATACACCCCCGTCGAGCGGGTACGTCCGGGGTGTTGATTTGGAGTCCTTCGGACTCAGATACAGTTATAGTCAGGGGCTCAGCGAGCCCAAGTGCATACCCAGGGATCGGGAGGATGCTTACAGCCACTGTAGGAGATGGGATGACCGGGGTAGGGGCATAGATTCTGTGTTGATTGTACCTCCCGGCTTGTGGGGGCCGGGTAAGGTTTGTGTGTGCCATGTTATGTTATGTATGTTATGCTATGTTACATTAGACATGAGTAGATTAGTAGTAGAATGATACGTCTCCAGACACGACACCTACTCCTCCCAGTATGATTGAGAACAGGTATGACTTACATCATCAGACAGATAATCTAGTTCTTCCTATTTCAGTTTTGTCAGTTATGTTATTGATTTCAGATATCTTTTCAGTCATTGCTTTGCATACTCAGTACCAGCGGTACTGACGCCCGGTTGGGCGCTGCATTACTTGCCTTCAGGTACTCATAGACGAGAAGGCGATTCTACGTGACTCCCTGTCAGCGATCGAGTATTCAGCTCCAGTCATCCGGAGGCTGAATTTCAGAGGTGTAGCTCAGTTCCTTTTGTTGTATATTATGGGTAGGTCGGGGCCCTGTCCCGATCAGTTCTATTGCCATTCCTAGAGGCTTGCAGTCTGTGTATATTCCCTGTGGTCAGATGAGCCGGTCGTGTGAGGCCGCGCAGTTGTATAGTTGCCTTTACCCTTTCTTTCTTTGTAATGGCCGTGTGGGGCCATAGTTTGCCAGTAGTGGTGACCTTGCCGGTCACGTAGCTTTTTAGTATGCTATGTTTGAGTTATAGATAACTAGACAGCATGGTGGCCTTGTCGGCCCGCATAGGTTCCCCTGAATTGAGGTGTTTCTGGTCAGCTGTTAATTGCAGGTACAGGAGGCTATAGGCCAATGGGACAGAGGCTGTGTTTACAGCCGTTATATAGCCCTTTGTTTCCAGAAATGTGAGTTAGAGCCAGCCAGGCACCAGATGTGCCCAGGCTTAACAGTCCAGCAGGTCAGGTCCTAGTAGGGCACCAGGTGCCAGTCATACCCCCCAAGGCGGGATGTGACACAATACCTGTAAATGAAAATAGTTAACCCAGCCAACATACATCAATAGGGATCTTATGGGGGCCGAAAAGACCACCATGTTGTCTAGTTATAAAGGAAAGAAAAATAAGCAGCTATACTAGGCCCCACACGGACAATAACAACCAACTAACTGACAACTGTAGTGTGCAAGCGATTAAGAATACAAATAGTGGTCGGGATAGGGCTCCGGCCTACCCAAATACTATACAAATAAAAGATGGTAATGTTCTATAACCTGGCAACTCCAAACGAAAGGAGCTGACCAATGTACTGACTCTGAATGGCTCCCTGGAGATCTCAAAACCAGTCTATCTAAACCTACAAGCAAGTAGTGTAGTGCCCTATAGTTTGGTATCAATACAATATATACTGAATATGTAAGGCAGTAAACAAGATGAATGAAAGCTGTTAAAGACTGAAAGAAAATAGAAGGAAGGGGTAGAAATTAACCTAGTAGTTTGCTTATTCATAACTTGCATCTAGTAAAACACTATACGTATATGAGCTAAGATTGTAAAACCATATATTCGTAAGCTATGGAAAGCAGACAAGAATGCACACAAGAACCTAACCTGGCTCCCATAAGCCTAGAAGGTACAATCAACGCAGAATATCCCATCTGGGTCCTCATAAGCCCTGGCGAGCACATTTCAATTTATATACCCCTAACCAAGTTTCTATAACTCCACTGGTGTTATAGCCAACCTACCAATTCCATGGGTTTACAATTGATCCCACTCCGCTCCTGATTTGTAGTTGTGTCTGAGTGTGGTGGACTCCTGATAACTACATCTCGGGCACCGGCTCGATGGGGTGTGATGCTGATACGACATAGAACTGGTAGTACAGCCATAGAATGGACTGTATAAGTCCCTTTGTCCTCATCATTGTACCTTGGGATGGCATATCCCTCCTTGGAGAAACATCATCTAGCCCCTGGCGGGCAACGACACAACTAGTAACCCAGGCGAGGTCATGGAAGGCTCCTAAGTGAGGGCAACCCCACTGTCATGACCCGAACGTAGAACCAGATCATAACACAGGACAAGAAACCCCAAAAGGCTCCAAGTCGACCCATGGCATAATCATAGCACATCACTTAGCAATATAAATAACCAAAAAGTTAAGTAAGCAGAAGCTAACTGCAAGCGTCTAAATAAGAACCAAAAATACAATTGTAACAACATACTGATACAACGCTGAGTCTATCTAGACAAGTCTGAAAGCCTTCTACTAAACTGATGAGTTGCTCAGAGAAGCCCCCAGCTAACTTCTAAAATCTGAAACTGAAACATAAAGAAAGCATCAACATAAATCACATCCTCGGGAGATAAGGACTCACCACTGGCAGCTAAGAGGGAAAGAAACGTATCTAACCATGAGGCTGAGTCTGAAAACCTGAATCTATATCATGAAATGATATTGCACAAAATACGTGTGGTCAGTACTTGGAATGTACTGAGCACACGGGATAACATAGATAATTAGATATACGAATATACAATAAGGAAACAACCAAGTACATCAACATAGTTGATTAATATGAAACTATCATCTTATGATTCACATACACATATATATACATGAAACTTTCCTTTGGATCTCATTTTATGCACCATCATCGAACTCATGCATAAGGGTCAAGTTCTGAACGTTTAATAAGAGTTGAATCTGAAACTAGCATCACACTATACTGGATCAGTGCTGGTAACTGAGCTTGATTCTCATTACTTTAAATCTGTTAGAATCTGAAATCTGATTCATGCGGAACTGAATCATGTTGATAACATAACTAAGGGAGTCATTCTCTACTATGGAGGGTCCCAACTGAACTAAGAAACTTATTCTCTACTATGGAGGAACCTGACTGAACTAGGAAGTCACTCTCTGCTATGGAGGATCTCAACTGAACTAGGGAATCTCTCTCTTTCTATGGAGCATCCCGACTGAGCTAGGGAGTCACTCTCTGCTATGGAGGATCCTGACTAAACCAAGGGAGTCACTCTCTGCTATGGAGGAACCCGAGCTGACTAAGGGAAACATTCTCGGCTATGGAGGATCCCTGGCTAGCTAGGACATGGTGAGTACTGATCTTACATCTTCTATCTGGTCTATGCTACTACAGCTAGTCAGAAACATAAACATACACTACTTTCATCATACAACATCCATTTCGAAAGGATCGAGGCTACTTTCTACTAAATACAAGCCCAACATACTGAAAATATCATTCTCATCCTTTATCATCATAGAGCCACATCAATATTTCTTCAAACATATTAAATTAGTGAGTAACTATAGATTCACATCATGCATTATACCTCCACCACATTAAGTTCCGGCTTCATATCATTCAATATGTATCATAGAGTCATTCATGATCCTTAGACTCAATTAGTACCTTAACATGCATATATTGATTCATATATTCTAGATTTACGGAAAACCATATACTTAACTCATAACTTATACATTTACAACAAGATCATGGGAGAATAATACATTTCCATTTCATAAGACCCATTTCGAGATTTAATCTAATTCATGAGAAGGATGCATTAGTTAGGCCATTATCATAGATTTACCTCATACGTAATCAATTCCATCGAAAGCAGAAGGGACATACATATTTTACTTTCAATTATTCAAGCCCATAAACTCTAATTTCTTCTCAACATGTCTATCAATGGCACATTCAAGTTCTTAGGGATAATCATGCCATCTTCACATATTTAAACATGGATGCAAGTAATTACGATAATCGAGTGAACAATAATAAAGCCTCATTCAAAGTTCAAGTCATTTTAGGAAGACATTCTATAATCTCACATTTCTCATCATCCGAAACATAATTCAAGGTAACCCAATTATTCTACCTCATAATTAATCTCATAATCATAATGGATCTTGGAATTTAGAGAAATATAGACGAATCACCCATCACAAAAATCCTAGGTCATGCTTTTCTAGAATAGTTAAAATTGGGCATTTTAATAAAACATTTTGGGGCACAAGGATGGAAGGTTATCCTTGTTGAAAGACTCGCATACCTTCTTTGAAGAATCTCCCACTTAAAACTTCCTTGAAGGATCCTTGAACTTAAGAGAGGGAAGGAAGAAGGGTTTGAGAGAGTATTTTGAGAGAATGAGAGATTAGACTGGGAGAAACCCTTAAAAACGTCCCAAATAATACTTAAAACGACATAGTTTAAAAGTTAGGAACATAGGATTTTACAAAAATAGCCCCGAAAAAATGCAGGCAAAATCACCCTGTCAAGCCCCCACGAGGCACCCCACGAGTCGTAGGGTCAGGTAATGACTCGTGGAGACCAAGTCAAGCCGTGCACTGCCCAACTTCTCAAAAATTCCCCAACTCAACCCATGACTCACTTCATGAGTTGTGGTCTGCCACAACGACTCGTGGCTTGCAATCCGTCACCTCCACTGCCTGAGACCTTATCTAGGAACCCTAGCCTCCACACAACGACCAACCCAACGAGTCATTTCCAGGAAAGACGATTCGTCAAGTTGTCCATTACCACCAGACTTGGCCAGACCTCTGAACTATTTCCCCACGGGTCTGACCACGATTCGTGGGGCCTCCTAACGAGTCATCCCCCTACTTGTTCTACACAAAACTTCCATTTTCTGTCTGATTTCTTTTCCTTACGTGTGGAATTTGGTCTTAGAAACATTCGGGGTGTTACAATATCTCTCCCTTGGGAACATTCGTCCTCAAATGTTGCCAAAACATACTAAAAGGATAGGAATGAAACTAAAATTTCACAATCAATCAATCACAGCTAAAACCAATGGAGCATCTGACTTCGGGATGACCTAACACATTCAGACTGAATAGCTAACTTGATTATGCATGCTATGGCACAAGAGAGACCGAAGGACATGAAACAAACATAAAACTAGATAGAACACTGAAAAGGATTTTTCCCCTTTAACTGGCACTGAACTAATGTGGATGGAGCCTTTGCTCTCAAATCACATTTTGTTATAGGGTTAGAATTCATAATATCTTATCTGACTTCAACTAAAGGTCTCATGAGCACGAATCATTCATGACATATAAAACTGAGCACCTACATGAGATAACCTGGGTCTGCTGAGCTACTAAGCATGTTCTAGGGACTAAGTTTGAACTGATCATACTGGGATACATGAATTAAGACACATAACTGACTCATAACATAAAAATGAACCTAAAGGACTCGTGAAATAAGATTGGCATCGCTGTCTGAAGTGATTATTTATAACATCTGGGAGTCCGCACATAGGGATAGGTATATCTCAGCATCAACTGAACTACCAGAGAAATTTTCTGAACCTAAAGGGGTTGACATATCATGACTGTTAGGGATAGAACTCCCGTACTATCAAATCCAAGATCTGACTAGGCTCACATACTTGCCATCTCCCCCTTAGCTTTAAGCCGTCATTCTAAGGCTCCTGAATATTTCTCAAGGTTGGGACTAATTCTCTAACTCGAAGCTCCCCCTTTTCAGCTCTAACCATCACAGCCAGTCATACAATAACAGCTATTCACATCACACATTGACAACCTCTTCTCAACAACAACTAAACACTCCTTATTTAATTCTGGGGTTCTGGAGCTAGAAAAATACAAAGAGTTATGCAAGATTCACAACATACCTGTGGCCACTACTGGCGACTTACCCTTATCCTGGTGTGCTGTTACAGCATAGGAGCAGTATTGACGACGTCTGCTACCCAGGCTAGATGGTGCATCCTGTTGAAATGAGCAGGCTATAGGGACTACTAAAGAGATGGTCGAGGACCTACTCTCACCTCACTTTGCCGCTGCGCAATCTCAATGCTTATGGCCTGACTGGCTGCACCAGAAACAAACATTCGATCCATCCATACATTCTCCCAAGTGGTGCTTCCCACAGCTGGTACACATCGAATACATAATCTCCCTTACTCTAGGTTTGTACGGAGCACTGACTATCGAAAATGTTGGGGCTGCCGACTTCTGTTGGAAAAGTGAGCGGTGTCCACCACTCGTCCTTGGCAAAGAGGACTCAGAATCACCTATCATATCCCTTTTGGCCTCTCTGTCCTTTTCGTTCACTTGTTATGACTCTATTTGTTGCGTGAATATGACCAAACGTGAAAAGTCTATATCCTTATGCATCATAGCACATTACTTAGCAATATAAATAACCAACAAGTTAAGTAAGCGGAAGCTAACAGCAAACGTCTAAATAAGAACCAAAAATACAATTGTAACAATACTCTAATACAACGTTGAGTCTATCTAGACAAGTCTGAAAGTCTTCTACTAAACAGATGAGTTGCTGGGACAAGCCTCCAGCTAACTCCTACAATATGAAACTGAAACATAAAGAAAGCATAAACATAAATCACGTCCTCGGGAGATGAGGACTCACCACTAGCAACTAAGAGGGAAAGAAGCACATCTAACCACGAGGATGAGTCTGGAAACCTGAATCTATATCATGAAATGATATAGCATAAATGGCGTGTGGTCAGTACTTGGAATGTACTAAGCATACGGATAACATCTATAATTAGATATACAAATATACGATAAGGAAATAACCAAGTACATCAACATAGCAGATTGATATGAAACTATCATCTTGTGATTCACATACACATATATATACATGAAACTTTCCTTTGGATCTCATTTTATGAAACATCATCAAATTCATGCATAATGGTCAAGTTCTGAACATTTAATAAGAGGCGAATCTGAAACTAGC
This sequence comes from Datura wrightii, assembly GCA_035772735.1. NCBI lineage: Eukaryota > Viridiplantae > Streptophyta > Magnoliopsida > Solanales > Solanaceae > Datura > Datura wrightii. The sequence continues at coordinate 176,821,117 of JASDFA010000001.1, read as the reverse complement.
ATCACACTATACTAGATCACTACTGGTAATTGAGCCTGATTCTCATTATTTTAAATTTGTTACAATCTAAAATCTAACTCATGCAGAACTGAATCGTGTTGAATAACATAATTAAGGGAGTCATTCTCTACTATGGAGGGTCCAAGCTAAACTAAGAAAGTCATTCTCTACTATGGAGGAACTTGAGTAAACTAGGAAGTAACTCTCTATTGTAGAGGATCCCGACTAAACTAGGGAATCTCTCTCTCTATGGAGGATCCCGATTGAGCTAGGGAGTCAATCTCTGCTATGGAGGATCCCTACTGAACCAAGGGAGCCACTCTCTGCTATGGAGGATCCCGAGCAGACCAAGGGAAACATTCTTGGCTATGGAGGATCCCTGGCTAACTAGGACATGAGGAGTACTGATCTGACATCATCTATCTGGTCTATGCTACTACAACTAATCAGAAATATAAACATACACTGCTATCATCATACAACATCAATTTCAGAAGGATCGGGGCTACTTTCTACTAACAACCAACCCAACATTCTAAAAATATCTTTCTCATGCTTTATCATCATAATATCATCATAGAGCCACATCAATATTTCTTCAAACATCTTAAATTAGTGAGTATCTATAGATTCACATCATGCATTATACCTCCACCACATTAAGTTCTGGCTTTATATCATTCAACGTGTATCATAGAGTCATTCATGATACTTAGACCCAATTTGTATCTTAACATGCATATATTGATTCATATATTCTTAATTTATGGAAAGCCATATATTTAACTCATAACTTATACATTTACATCAAGATCATGGGAGAAGCATACATTTCTGTTTCATAAGACCCATTTCAAGATTTACTCCAATTCATGAGAAGGATGCATTAATTAGGAAATTATCATAGATTTACCTCATACGCAATCAATTCCATCGAAAGCATAAGGGACATACATATTTTACTTTCAATTATTCAAGACCATAAACTCTAATTTCTTCTCAACATGTCTATCAATGGCACATTCAAGTTCTTAGGGAAAATCATACGGTCCTCACATATTCAAACATGGATGCAAGTAATTATGATAATCGAGTGAACAATAATAAAGCCTCATTCAAAGTTCAAGTCATTTTATGAAGACATTCTATAATCTCACATTTCTCATCATCCAACATATAATTCAAGGTAACCCAATTATTCTACCTTATAATCATAATGGATCTTGGAATTTACAGAAATATAGTTGAATCACCCATCACACAAACCCAAGGTCATGTTTTTATAGAATAGTTGAAATTGGACATTTTGATAAAATATTTTGGGGCACAAGGATGGAATGTTATCCTTTTTGAAAGACTTGCATACCTGCTTCGAAGAATCTCCCACTTAACTGACCTTGAAGTCCTTGAAAACTTCTTTAAAGGATCCTTGAACTTGAGAGAGGGAAGGAAGAAGGGTTTGAGAGAGTATTTTGAGAGATTAGACAAGGAGAAACTCTTAAAAATGCCCCAAATTATACTCAAAATGACTTAGTTTAGAAGTTAGGAACATAGAATTTTATGAAAATTCCCTTGGAAAAATGCAGGCAAAATCACCCTGTCAAGCCCCAACGAGGCACACCACGAGTCGTGGGGTCAGGTAATGGCTCATGGGGACTGAATTATGGAGTGCACTGCCCAACTCATCAAAAATTCCCCAACTCATGACTCACTTCACGAGTCGTGGTCTGCCACAATGACTCATGGCCTGCAATTCGTCACCTCCACTGCCTGAGACCTTATCCAGGAACCCTATCCTCCACTGAAAGACCAATGTAAAGAGTCATTGCTAGGAAACATAACTCATCAAGTCATCCATTACCACCGAACTTTGCCAGACCTCTGAACTGTTTCCCCATGGGTCTGACCACGACTCGCGGGACCTCCTAACAAGTCGTCCCTCGACTCGTTCTACACAAAACATCCATTTTTTGTCTGATTTCTTTTCCTTAAGCCTGGAATTTGATCTTAGAAACATTCGGAGTGTTAAACCCACCCGAGGTGCTATATTGAGGTCTCAATTTGGATACTCAAAAAGCATATCTAGCCTTCGAGGCCTAACGCGACCGTTGCTCGCCCCTAGAATAATATGTATGACTGTTAGTAGGCACACCCCATGCACCTGTATCTTATCAAAGGATCCTGGTAGTGATCATAATCTATAATGGTCTAGATCGGATAGGGCGAGGTCTGGGGTGGCCTAACAGTACTTTGAAAGTCCTGTTCGAACAACTATAACTCATAAGCAACTATAAGGTCGCAGACGACCAATTGACTGCAGGGATGTTGTTGACCTAACATGCTTTCAGCGGTCGGCCCCTAATCCTCCACAGGCGGCTTACTGACATTCCTAGCCTGAGGGTAATACTGTGGTAACATGGTTCTAGTCCCTTAGACCTTAACTTGGTCTATTCACGTCTTATATGACTTTCCTCGGCACTTCCTAACCTTATTGATCAGTTCATATGGACTTATACACTCACGGCAATCTGTACCTGAATATCTTATAGGAACAGGCTGGGGCATTGGCCCTGCCTACTGCTAATAAGGTCCCCTTCCTTAGTGTACCCATGGGTCTATTTAACCTGAATGACTGAGTTGGCTTCCTGGGCGACCTGTATAATACTAAATCAACTGGAACTGACAATCACTGGTAGTAGCTAACTAGATGGCTGGCCGTCACTCAGTTCACTCGACAACCCTAACATCGCTGACTCTAAAGTATGGCCATCCTATCTAAATTTCTGGCTCTGGGGCGTAAGGGTATGCCAATAGCCTCTGGGCGTACTTCACTAACAATACAGGCACTCGTCAAGTTGCGACTATACTGTTCAACTTACTAACTCAGGCCTAATAACTATCCACTAGCTTCTAAGGTCTACGCCTGACAATAAAATATTCGATTCTACTAACACGATAAACTGGAGAATAGAGGAATTCCTACAATGCTTATAGCATGTATCACACTTAACATGTTCTTCCCCAACAAAGGATACTACGATATGATCTTTATACATTTCCTAGAAGCTAACCACAACATATGTAACAGTAATCTACTGATAGCAACTAATCACAACATGCCTGATTCATATACACTAGCAACAACTAATTACAATATATAGGATCGTTATTTGTGTCTAAAACATAGGTCTTATCACTATACGACAAGAATAACTTACCGAAGGAATAAGCCTTAACATACCTTGAATGCCGACTTTCGTTCAGCTGGTGAATTTCAACTTGCAATCGGTGATTCCCTCCAACTGTAACCTTTATGTTGAGAGAATAGGATGAATTTCAATACTAAATTCGAGGAAAAGCAATAACTTTTGTTAACAATAACAACTATAATTCAACACTGTATAACTCAGTCGAAAACCTATAATTTCCTGAGAGTTCAAAAGGGAGAAGTGCTTACCTAATGCCTGAGGATGAGTAGGAATCAATTTGGAACAATTTCTAACAACTATTACTCAGCGGAGTTCTGATTTTACAAGAAAATTTGTGAGAAATAACTCCATAGTAATGCTTATCATAGGCCTAGAACTCATTACCCAAAGTTAATTTGAGATTAGCCGACGTTTGGTAGCGTAATCAGATGAAAATCGGTTAAAAGTTGCATGTGCTCTCTATTATGGCTGAGGAAAACTAATTGGAAATGATTCAATCAAACAAAGTAGGTTTATATAGTACTAGCGCGGTGCTAGGGGACAAGACGCTTGACACGTTAGTGCCTGTGCCAAGGTAGGACGCGCGACGCTGCGGCCAGTGCGCCGGCCTCCTGGCCTCGACCCCCGTCCGCTTGACGACATGTTTGTACTCCCACCTCCTGGGACTTCTTTTGGAGGATTTGTATGCTAGAATTCTCAATGCATATGTGCACATGACAATCACACTCTAAAAGTTTACGGGGTGTAACATCCTCCCCCCTTAGGAACATTCATCTTCGAATGTCGTCTTCAGGCTTAATGGAGTCAACTCTTTTTACTAGTATTTGGAAAAAATTTCGACAGAGTCTCCTCTGTAATATGGACTATCCAGAAACCTGAAACTCAGAAAATTCTAACACAGGCATCTCACAGGACACTACCTGCAGCTAGAGAACAAAACAGTACTACATGCATGTCACTAGCTGATAACAATAGCAACAAAGTCAACAATATAGCATCTGAAACTATTATACCTTAACTAAACAACTAAGTTTGCATACTTTCATTATAGGGACTGGAACAACCGAAACTATCCAATCTTTGCATTACTCATAAGAACTCTAATACAAAGTCGAATCTGTCTATACAAGTATGGAAGCCTCTTCTAAACTGATAAGTTGCTGGGACAAGCCCCCAAACTAAATGATGTCGCCCAAATTACACCTTGCAATTGAGATATAAAGAGGTCGATGTCAAATATAGAACCTAACAAAGGTTAAGGTCGATCCCATAGGGAATATGGAAAGAACTTGAGTTAATGCGAATAGTTGTTACTATCGGGTTACTTATTCCCTAAGGGGGAAAGAAATAAACTACTAAATATGAGTAAAAACTACTAAATGCTTAAGTCAAATTTAGTTTGTATTCAATTAACGACTTGACTAGGATTGTGTTCCAACAAGACTTCATAACAATAAGGTTTTTACACTAGGGATGTATTCCGGTGTTTAACATGCAATATCGGTAAGTTAGGTTCACCAAAATGGTTGGTCCCCTATCTAAATGATTATCACCATGCAACTTGATCTGTATATGAGTGTATTCTTAATTAACCCTTACCCTTAATATCAGATTAGCTATCCTAGGACAAGTTCAAGCTATTAGATGAGGTTTAATAGCCTCAAATCTCCGTTGTTAATCCCTTTTCCCATTCACTACCTCCTTGGTCCGGTAAGTAAGAATAAGGAAAGTCCTAACGTTTGCAATCATCAAGAATCAATAAAAATGAAGGAAAAAACAATACATGCATTAAACCCCATTCAAGAAACACTAAGTATTTCACCTATGTGTCTTAATTCATCTTGGTTCCCACAACCCTAGTTATGGGTTTAGCTACTCATGTTTGAATGATCAAAATCACAAAATATTGAATAAAACATAATTGCAACTTACAAATTATAGTAGAAGAAAACCAAGTAAATTGAATAAAACTCCAAACTTGATGAATAAATTCCAATGTTGCTTTTGATCCTCAAATTCAAGAACAAAATTGTAAACCTTGTTTCTTGAACCAAAATAGTAGTAGCACACCAAAATCTATGTGAAAGGTATTAATAATTAACTCTCTGTCGAAAATAAACCTAAACAATGTATCTATAGTTCCAAGAAAATCTTTTCCTAACTAAAACTGAAAACCAGGTCGTTAGTGGTCACGGACTAGGTAACGATTCGTTAGGACCTTTGACGAGTCGTGCCTTGCTAAAATCAGATGTCCTTAGCATCAAACCTAGTTGTGGCAACGGGTCACCTAATGACTCGTTGTTCCTGGGCACGAGTCGTTAGGCCTCTCGTGGTCCAACCTCCTCAAATTTCTAGTGCACCCTACGAGTGGCTTCAATGGTCTCCTAACGAGCCATTTGGTCAGACAATAACTCGTTATGTCGTCCGTCAACTTCACTAGCTAAGTCTTCAATAATTCCTCTCCCAGTCTTCACGACTCATAACGAGTCGTTCCCTCAACCCGCCAGGTACACTGGTCTTGCATCTTCAAAACTCAACATTTGTCCACGACTTCAGAAACAAGTCGTGCTAAGGGCCAACAACTCGTTATGTGCTTGGCAGTCACTTGTTCATTTGTTTTAAAAATTAATTTGCCCATTTCACTTCCAAACATGTTTTCCTGCAACTTTAAACATAAAATGCATCATACCTACATAAACACACCCGGGATGTGCATAGTTTCTTGGTTTTAAGCGTCAAAGGTGACATAAAATCATGGTACATCACTAACTCCTAAGGTCTTAAAACTAAAACATAGGAGTGGAGCGTATCTAACCATGTGGCTGAGTCTGAAAACCTGAATCTATATCATGTAATGATATAGCACATAAAGTATGTGGTCAGTATATGGAATGTACTGAGTATGCGGGAAGCATAAGCAAATTAAACATGCAAGTATACAAGAAGGAAGTAAACCAAATACATCAACATATAACAGAGCTGGAATACAACACCCCTGTCTGAGATACATATATTGACATTAAGCTTTTATTTGAAAACATTTACTGAAATATAATCAAACTGATGATTAAGGGTCATGTGTTGTACATATACTGAGACTAATGTTGTAACTAATATCATACATTGTACAGATTATCTGCTGATAAATGAGTCTGTATCCTGCTAAACTGATTTTAACTTTAATTTGAAATCATACGGAGCTGATCTGGAGTGATATCGTAGACTAAGGGAGTGGTTCTCTACTATGGAGAGTCCCTGACTAACTAAGGGAAACATTCTAAGCTATAAAGAGTCCCTGACGAACTAAGGAAAATATTCTCGGCTATGGAGAGTCCCTAACTGATTAAGGAAAACATTCTCAGCAATGGAGAGTCCCTGACTAACTAAGGGAAACATTCTCAGCTATGGAGAGTCCCTCACTGACTAAGGGATACATTCTCTCCTATAAAGAATCTTTGACTGACTAAGGAAAACATTCTCAGTTATAGAGAGACCCTGACTAACTGAGGGAAAAAATCTCGGCTATGGAGAGTTCCTAACTGACTAAGAGAAACATTCTCGGTTATAGAGAGTCCCTGACTGACTAAGGGAAACATTCTCGGCTATGGAGAGTCCCTGACTAACTAAGGGAAACATTCTTGGCAATAGAGAGAACCTAACTGATTAAGAGAAACATTCTCGACTATGGATAGTCCCTGACTTACTAAGGGAAACATTCTCGGCTATGGAGTGTCCCAATAAACTAGAACATGAATGTCACTGGTCTGACATCATTCGTTTAGTCTAAGTCACTTTAGCTAATCAGAGACATGAGCATTCAACTTGTTTACATCATACTGAATATCATACTAAATCATTTAGAATTGTTTAAGGCTACTTTCTACTAATAACAAGTCCAAAGGTCTGAAGGATTATTCTCATGCTTTATCATCATAATTCATATCATCACAGTCCCGAATCATCGTTTAAATCATACATTCTACTTTCATTAAGCATTGATAGGATCAGATCATACTTTAGACATGTCCACCACATTTGAATCTTGAATTCACATTACATAGCATATGACGTATATCTTAGATTCATCTAAGATCCATAGATTCAAATCATACTTTAACATATATACCTTAAATCATATATTATAGATTTATGAAAAACCCATATCATAAACTCATACCTTGAACATGTACAATGAGCTCATGGTGAAGGAATGTGAACATTTCATGAAACCCCATTTCGAAACTTACTCTAAATTATGGTGAAAATCTGATAATCATGCCATTTCGATAGGTTCAACTCATACCCAAAATATTTACATCGAAAACGTAGTGAAAACATGCACATACTTATCATGGGTCAAAGCCCATAAGTTCTAATCATGTTCCAACACATATAATGCAATATATATTCTAGATTTGTGGGAACCCATGTGATCTACATATACTTTAAATAAGGATACAAGTTCATGATAAGAGCATGTGAATAATTTATGAAATCCCATTTAAAATTCTAGAGTAATTCATAGTGAAAATCCCACATTCATGTTATTCGTTTCATACTCACATTTCAAGAGGGTGCAAGTAACTTCGTAAGCATACACTACTATTAACCATGATATTTCTTAGAATTTAGGAAAAACATATGAATTCATGAATAATTTGAAAACCCTAGAACATGTTTTTATAACATTAAATGATTTGGGGCTTAGTATAAAATTTTGGGGCACAAAGATGGAAGGATGTCCTTTTTGAAGAGCACACATACCTGATTCGAAGAAATTCCTACTTGAACTTAATCGTTGAAGCCTTTGAAGGAATTCCAACTAAATATTTAGGCTTGAGAGAGAAGAGGAAGAAGAATTTGAGAGAATATCTTGAGGGAATGAGATATTACGCAAGAAAAACCATTAAAACCGTCCCATACAATGCTCAAAATGACATAGTTTAGGAGTTGGAAGCATAGAATTTTATGAAAATACCCTTGAAATTTGTAGAACAAATCCACCAGCCAATCCCCACTTGGCACTCCATGAGTCGTGGGCTTTGCAACGACTCGTAGTGCCACGTCGTGGAGTGCACTGGAACATTTCTCAAAATTTCTTCTCAAGTCTAATGACGACTGACTTCACAACTCGTTGTCCATCCCACAACTCGTGATTCCTCCCATTGCCACTGAAGCAATGATTCCAGCTCCTCCTTCCTATGACTGACCTAACGAGTCGTTACTTGACACGATGACTCATCAGGTTGTCTGTTGTCACCACTACCTCAGGACCCTATCTTGGATCTCCAGCATCCCCGGACGGTCGACCTAACGAGTCGTCACCTACTTAACAACTCCTGGGACCGTTCATTGTCACTAAACCTTGTTGCACCTCCTGACTACTCCTCACGAGTCTGACCATGACCCATTAGGTCACTACGACTCATTCTGAGGCAAATTTTCCACTTTCCAACTAATTTCTTTCTTTAAGTCTGGGATTGTTCTTAGAAACTTTCGGGTTATTACATCTATGAACACAATAACAAACATATTCATCAAATCCATAAACATTGCGGGAGCATTCGTTAGTCCAAAATACATAACTACAAACGCATGATGACCATACCGAGTCCTGAAGGCTGTCTTCGGGATATCACTCTCTCGAACCCTGAGCTGATGGTATCCAGATTTGAGATCTATCTTTGAAAAAAACTTAGCACCCTAAAGATGTTCAAACAAATCATCAACACTGGGGAGAGGATTTCTTTTCTTGATGGTGACATTGTTTAATTACCAATAATCAATGCACATACGAAGAGAACCATCTTTCTTCCGGGCAAAGAGGACTGGTGCACCCCATGGGGATTTGCTAGGTCTGATGAAACCCTTGTCTAAAAGGTCTTTCAACTGCTCTACAACTATCTTGGCTCGACTGGAGCCATTCTGTAAGGATTAATAGATATAGGTTGTGTATCGGAAAGAAGGTCAATACTAAAATCAATCACCCGCTCAGGAGGAATTCCTGGTAAATCATCTGGGAAGACTTCTGGATACTCACATACTATTGAAACTGACTGGATAGTCAGGGTCTCGGACTTAGAATCCTTAACCCTAACTAGATGGTACACGCAACCCTTAGAGATCATCTTTCTTGCCTTAAGATAGGAAATGAAACATCCTACAGGAACAGCTGAACTACCCTTCCACTCAAGGACAGGGCTCACTCAAAAATCAGAACTCTATCGCACGGGTTCTACAATTAACTTAGGCATAGCATGCAAATAGCCAATCCATGCCAAGGATAAAATTAAACTGGTCATGGCTAACTCTAGTAAATCTGCTGAGGTGATTTTCTGAAGGACTATGACAGGGCAATTGTTATACCCTGAAAGCCCTAAGATCAGACCCGGGAGTTGAAACGGAGAAAACAAAATTTTTTGCACTAGGTCACAAACCTAGTTGTCTTGTGACCCGTTAGGTTGACCATGAGTCATTAGGTGACTCCTGCTGAGGAGGTTGACTTGCCTGGAATTTTTCAAATTTGGGGTGACCACGGGTGAGACCACCGGTCTTGGTCAGCCTCCACGATTCGTTAGGTCACTTGTGGTCAATGGCAGTAGAAGGATGAAGGATGAGTGGCAATGTACCCCACGACTGACACCACGAGTCGTGGTCAGATGCCACTATTCATTAGGTGGGTCATGGTTAGTAATGGGTTAAATACTTGAGGTTTGTGCAGTGGAGGTAACTATTGGAGATCACGAGTCGTGGTCCTTGGTAACGACTCATCCAGTACCTCGTGGGGGCTGGCAATTAGTTATTTTTTGCGAATTTAATAAGGGCTTATCCATAATTCCTATTATCCTAAGGCCTAAACTACGTTGTTTTAAGCTATGAATAGTGAGTTTTAAGAGGGGTAAGTTCATTCTAGACTATTCTTATTCGTGCTTGCAAGAGTTAAGGTCTAGAGAGGTGATCAAGCTTAATTTCCTCCAAGTTCTTCTCAATTTCCTTGGGCAATTAGAGAAGTTGCAGAATCTGATTCTCCCAGGTATGTAGGGTTATGAATAGGTGAATTTGTTCACACCCATGCCTAATCCCTCTCCAATTCATGAAAATATAAATGTTGAACCTATGGGGTTTTAACCCAATGCCTGAAATTCTTAATCTTCTACATGGGTATGATTTAAGTATGTTTCTATTACTGAGTTATGATTCATGGGCAAGTTTTAAAAAAAATTCAATTATAAATCATGTTTTCAAGTTTATAATTATAATGTCCATCCATGAGAAGTTATGAAAGTTGAGATTTATGATGTATGTTCAAGGATGATGAGATATTTATGAAGAAAAGCATGTTTTCAAGTTACTCATATCTATGATCATGTTTTCAAGTGAATCAAGTATTTTCAAGTATGTTTAAGTATTGGGCAAGCCCATATTTTCAAGTGTGATGTATGATTTCAAGTTAATTAGCTTACCACATGGTTTTGGAGTCAAGACTCCCAATTATCTTCAACTTATGATATGTTCGAGCCAAGGCTCCTCATGTACGATTTCAGATTTTATATGTATATGATTACTCAGCTTCGTCAATAGACAAGTCAGCTTCATTGAAAAACAATGGAGAGAATATGCATGTTTTTTTGGAGTAGTGTCTAGCACCGAGTAGGCTAAGGGTCAGTCAACCCTGTGCCTCAGAACTAAGCACCAATGTAGGTATGATCAGATTATTTTCAAACCTCCTATGGGAGCTTTCCCTGCCCCAAGGGGCCTTCAGCTTGATATCGATATCATGGTAGCGTCCTTAGTCCTGGAAAGGCTTTGGATGGCTCTGCCCACTTGAGTGTGAAAGTCGAGACCACGTAAGCTCTATCATGGTAATGTCAGTTATAAGACAAGTCTCCCATTGTTCCTCATGATTTCAGTTTTGCATGTTTATCAGTCATGATATATATATATATATATATATATATATATATGTTCTAAAGAAGTTTTGACCTAATGTATAGTTTTACTTATGATTATTAGATTTCAGCTTTGGGTCATTGATTCAGTTATGATGTTCAGTTGTTTAGATTATGATTTCAGAAAATAGCATGCAAACCCTACTCTTAGATTCTTATCTTGATTATGTTTTATATTATGCATGTTTTAAATGATTTTACTTATTTAAGCGATTTTACATACATTGCACACTCGGTACATTCCACGTACTGACTGCATAGCCTATGCTATGTCGTTTCATGATACAGGCTCTGATCTTCAAATTTAGCCTCATCACTAGCTAGCTTCCGGAGTTAACATCCAGTGGTGAGTCCTCATCTCCCGAGGACCATTTGTTATCAGTTATGCTTGCACTTTCAGTTTTCATACTTAGAGAGTTAGTTGGGGTCTTGTCCCATCAACTCATCAGAATTAGAGGCTTTTCAGACAATTGATTCTATTCAGCTTCAAACTCGTGTTGTATATTCAATTTGCTATGTTATGTTTAGACTCCTGTTATGCTTATTATGTTAAGACTTCCGCTTTTATTGACTGAGTTAGATGTATGTTCATGTTATGGGTCAACTTGGAGTCTTTCGGGGCTCCTCGTCCCGTGTATCGATCTGGGCCTATGTTCGGGTCGTGATAGCAATCTCTATACACCATCTAGCTATAACTGAATCACCAACTAGAGTAGACACTGAGAAGGGTTCTGATAAGATTTCGAGATTGACTCTGAAACTACTAGCAACATAGGGCATCACAAATACAAAGTATCCTGGATCTAACAATGCATATATATCAAGATAGAATACTCAAACATACCAGTGACTACATCCAGGGAGACCTCCTTCTCCTAATGGGATGCTAAGGCATAGAATATATTCTGGCACTGTTCGCCACCCAAGCTAGTAGATACGCCCTGCTAAGCTGGGCGTGATTGTGGAGCTGCTGAACTGGAAGCTGGGCCTCGGCTCCTATCATGACCCTGTCTAACTGCTGGACAATCCCTAAGCATATGTGCGGGCTTCCTGCACCCAAAGCAAGCACCTATACCTGCCAAGAACTGGCCTGTGTGCCTACGGCCACACCTGCTACACTCTGGGATGTTAGACTCTGCGGTCCTGCTACTCTGTCCTCTAGAACCTGATGCTCGCCTCCTATGGTCATTCCTCGATCGAGATGGCACACTTATAGCCGACGTCATTGGGGCTGAAGATCTCTGGTGGGACTGCTTCTGGTGCCCACCACCTGGTCTCTACTGAGAGAACCCATAGCTTTCTGTCCTGTCCCTCTTGGCCTTTATCTGTTGGGAGTACAAAACTATTTGAGGAAATTCATATCCTGATGAAGCATGGCGGTCCGGCAATCCTTGTCCAGGTAGTCCGTCATTCCATAACAAACCTGCTCACATGAGCATTCTGACCAACCACTAGCTTTGGTACGTACTTGCATGGACGAGTGAACTCTAAGGCATACTCCTACACTTTCATCTTCGCTTGTCTCAGATTCACAAATTTAACTGCTTTAATCTCCCTCATCTCATGAGGGAATAACCACTCCAGAAATGCAGCATGAAACTCATCCCAACCAATAGGTCCTGCTCCCACTGCCATACTATCCTTCCACTGTTTAAATCAAATGTGTGCAACCCCCTTCAACTGATATGAGGCTAAGTTGGCGCACTCTTCTCCGGTCACCCCCATGACCTAGGTGATCTTTAGAATCTCATCGATAAACTCATGTGGATCTTCGTCCACCTTTGACCCAAGAAACTCTAGAGGGTTCATCCTTAGAAAATCCCTTACTCGTGCTGCCGCCGCATTCCCATTCTAAGGGACATGCGCTACCGCTTGCTGATTGGCCTGGGTGGTGAAGGCCTGGGCTAACATCTGAATGGCTGCCCTGAACTCAGCATGAGCAGTTGGCTCGGGTATATACTCCGCATGGACTGGTGGGGCCTGCTGATGCCCGTCCCCATTGTCACCCTTGTGGCCATTTCCATCTCCATTTCTCCTTCTGTTAACTCTGTGGGGAGGCATGATTCTGCAAACGCGTATAGCATGAGTTAGAAGGACAGTGAGACATTTCACCACACGACATAGATCATGAAATAATGGAACAGTTTCTAAACGTCTCGTAACCTCTTCATCATAAGTGTGGCGCGTTTCACACCCATGAAAAAGACTATACTTAATGCGGCTTTCAGACACCCTAGGACACTTCAAAACCTAATGCTCTGATTTCAAGTTTGTATGAACTGAACATAGGCTCGGATTGAGACACAGGACAAGAATCCCCGAGAGACTCCAAGTCAACCCATGGCGTGAACATACATCTAACTCAATCAATAAAAACGGAAGATCAACATAGTAAACATAGCGAAAGTCTAAATATAGCATAACGTCATAACATACAACACGAGTATGAAGCTGATTATATGTCTGAAAAGCCTCTATTACTGATGAGTTGATAGGACAAGACCCCAATTAACTCTCTATGTTGAAACTGAAAATGTAAAAATAGTTGATAAGAAATGGTCCTCGAGAGATGAAGACTCACCAACTGAGACTGGATGCTAACTTCGAAAACTAGCTAATGACGGGGCTAAGTCTGAATATCGGAGCCTATATCATAAAATGATACAGCATAGAGTATTTGGTCAGTACGTGGAATGTACTGAGTATGCAAGGTAAGTAAAACCTCTAAGTAAGTAAAATCATTGGACATGTATAATATAAAACATAATCAAGATAATAATCTGAGAGTAGGGCTTGCATGCTATTTTCTGAAATTATGATCTGAACATGACTGAACATCATAACTGAATCGAATAACCCAAAGCTGAAATTTGATAATCATAAGTAAAACTGAACATTGGGCAAACCTACTAAAAACATAATATCATGACTTATGTACATGCACAACTGAAATTATGAGGAATAATGGGAGACTCATCATATAACTGACATTACCACGATAGAGCTTATGTGGTCCCGACTATCACACTCAAGTGGGCAGAGCCATCCAAAGCCTTGTTAGGGCTAAGGGCGCTACCATATATTGATATCAAGTTCAAGGCCCCTTGGGGGCAAGGGAAAGCTCCAAGGGAGGTCCCAAAATAATCTGATCATAACTACGTTGGCGCATAGTTCTGATGCATAAGGTTGACCGACCCTTAACCTATATGGTGCTAGACATTAATCTCAAAACATGCATATGCTCTCCATCATTTTTCAACAAAGTTGACCATCATTTAATGACAAATCTGAATAATAACATACATGCATAATCTGAAATCATAACATAAGGAGCCTTGGCTCAAACCATACCACAAGCTGAAAAATAATAGGAATCTTGACTCCAAAATCATGTGGTAAGCTAATTCATAAAATCATAAGTCATACTTAATCATATTGGCTTTCCCAATACTTTAACATGCTTGAAGTCAATTTGATTCACTTTGAAAACATGAACATAACATGGGTATTTTGAAATCATACTTTCTTCATAAACATCACATCATACTTGAACATATATCTCATAGATCTCAACTTTCATATACATTCATGGATGGGCATCATAGTTTAGAAAACTTGAAAATACAATTTATAATTTAAAACATTGTAAAACCAGCCCATCAATTATAATTCATCAATTAAAACATGCTTAGATCATACCCATGATAGGAACTTAGGAATTCATGCATTGGGTAAAAACCCCATAGAATCAACATTAAGATTTTCATGAATTAGAGAGGTATTGGGAATGGGTTTGAACAATTTCACCCATTCATAACCTTACATACCTGAGAGAATCTAATTCTACAATTTTTCTGATTGCCCAAGGAATAATTGAGGAAGAACCTTGAGAGATTGTGCTTGATCACCCCTCTAGACTTCTAAACTTGCATGCATGAATTAGGCTAGGCTTAGAATGACTTAACCCTTATTAAAATACTCCATTCTGACCTTAAAATGATGTAGTTTAGGCCTTAGGAGCGTAGAAATTACGGAAAAGCTCTTAATAAACTTGCAGGGAAAAATAGACTGCCAGTCCCAACGAGGGATTGGACGAGTCATCGTCCCTGGCCACTACACATGGCCTGCAGTCGTTGGCTTCACTAGAAGTTATATCAAGATTGTCACCACGAGGCACCTTACGACCCGTTACTAGTGACCACAACTAGTGGTCACCTTCCATCCTCTACACTGCCAAGAATTCACCCAAGATCACTACGGGGACACCACGACTCTTGGTGCATCCAGCGAGTCGTGGTGATGACTCATCGCCAACACTTCCCATTTTCTCCTTCCTTTATCTCATCCTTAACCACGATTGACTCAATGAGTCGTGGTGCTGACCATGACTCGTGCTCATATTCGTGGTTACCCAAAAACTTAAATTTCCAACTTAAGTTAAACTCCTCACCACGAGTCACTTAACGACTCGTGGTCATGCTGACGGGTCATAGGATGACTCGTTCTGTGATCTGGTGTAGAAATTCCTGCTTTCTCCATTTCAACTCTCGAGTCTGATCTTAGGGTTTCCGGGGCATTACAGTACGCTGAACCTTGGTCCACTTGATGTTAAGTACTACTCCCAACTGAGGACACATAAATAAATATAAGTATATGTAGTTTATACTGATAGCTCGAAACTAATGTCCTAAGACTAAGTCAGGACTACTTATCTGGAAGTTCCCTAAGAGTTCAAAAGACCTGATACTTATGGTACTAAAATACTGGTAGTACTGATATTACTAAGTATGCTAAAATGTTACTAGAAATGTAAAGCATATGACATAAATCATGAATATTTATGAAAGATCATGATGTTCAAAGACATTTCTAAAACACAAAGTGAAGTATCACAGTCATGTAAAGACCAAGAGCTTGAGGAGATAATTTACCAGTTGAAATCAATAACACAATTATAGGATAGTACTAATTCTAGAAAATCTAAAGGATTTAAGAGTTAGGGAAATTCAACATCTGGAAGAAAACCCTAAACCATGATTTCTAGGAAAACTTAAAAGAAATCTAGGGTTCATTGGTTATTTTGGGACACAAGGGTGAAAGGAATACCCCTGCTAAATTCCCACATAATTGTAGAAGAATTCTCTGAGAAAGCTCTAGAAATTTGGAGAAGAAGCAGAAGTCCTAGCTCTTGCCCTAAGAAGCCTGTTAGAGTTCTTAGGGTGAAAGTTTGAGTAATTAGGAAAGAAATGAGGAGAGGGTTGACTACTCCCCTAAATCCCCCCTCCAACAATCCTAATACGAGGAAGTTTAGAAACTAAAATAGTAGAAAGTTACAAAAATACCCCTGGAGAAAAGTCTGAAAAACTGCTTGTAAGGATCCAACGGGTCACACAACGAGTCATTAGTTGTGACCATGACTTGGTGGTACCAGTCGTTGGTCTTGGGTCTGAAAATATAGTTTTTGGACTTCGACCAATAGATAGAAAGGACGATCCATTAGATGGAACAACGGGTCATAGTCACTAGAAGGATTTTGAACAAATGCTAAACTCCAATAGATGGATAGAAATGACATGTTAGCTGAAACAATGGGTGGTTGTTTCCACCTGTTTTCACTAGAGGGACTTTAACACTTTCTTGATTTCATTCAACGGCTTTATAGGACGAGTCGTTACATCTACCAATGACTCGTCATCTGACTCATTATTTCAAAGAAGGATTTCACAAGTTTCTAGACTAGGTACCTACAGGGAATTATGACGACTCGTTACTTCTACCAACGGGTGATTGTTTCATTTCGATGTATCTGAGGAAAATTTGCAGCAACTTACAATGACTCTTCTGATAGGTCATTGTTCCTAACAACGACTCGTTGGTAAGTCATTTTGAGGCAAAAAAATTTTAATTTCTTTCTGATTTCTCATTCCATGTCCGGGGTTTGGTATAAGAAACTTTTGGGGTGTTACAATATCTCTCTCTTAGGAACATTTGAAAGACTCACGAAAGAGCTACAATTCTGAACTAAAGACTATACAATGAATAATAAAGGAGTGACTGACTCTAAACTGAGAAAGATATACTAACTGAGTTCATGCAACTAGGGTGCACACTAAAAACCTTAATAGAGTTGATGAGTATGGAAATAAATAGAGTACAGAGGAGGAATTTAGTACGTGATGCTGAAGTTGAGCTGGAAGGGAAAAAGTGAAGGTATCTAGCCATCATATCTGTTTCGGCTTCCCATATAGCATCCTTAATTAGTTGGTTCCTCCATAAACCTTTTACTGAAGAACCCTTCTTGTTCCTCAATTTACGAACCTGACGGTCCAAAATCTAAACTAAAACTTCTTCGTAAGATAGAATCTAAAACTTCTTCGTAAGAGAGACTATCCTTTAAACCAATATTCTCTAAAGTCACAATTGAGGTCGTATCACCGATGCATTTCTTCAACAAAGACACATGGAAGATTACATGCAGCGATGCTAACTCTGCAGGTAATTCCAACTCATAAGACACATTGCCTGTGCGTCTCAAGATTCTGTAAGGACCAACATACCTAGGACTGAGCTTTTCTTTCTTCCCCAACTTCATCACCCCTTTCATAGGTGAAATTTTCAGATATACCCAATCATCTACAACAAATTCCAGCTCCCTTGTCCTTACATCAGCATATGATTTCTACCGTCTTTGAGTTGTCTTCAGCCATTCCCTTAAAAGATGAACCTTCTGCATTGCCTCATGCATTGAATCAGGTCCTGTTTAAGTAGTTTTACTATAATACCCCGGAAGTGCCTAAGAGTTGGCCTGGGAAGCTAAAATGCAAAACTGCTAAAAGTTGGGAAATTGTTGCAGGATGAGAGGTTCCACGACTCGTGGGATCAACTTATGACCCGTAGGAGTGAATCGTGAAAGGTTTATAGTTGTGGGTCAGGGGAGACAACGACCGATCCAACGACTCGTTGTAGATTACAACGAGTCATCATATGGAACCGTGGTGAGAATTGGACTTGAGGTTCATGGATGCCATGGGCCACCCTACAATCCGTTGTGAGGTACCACAGATCATAGTGAGCAGCCATTGTTAGCTTAGTGAGGTGGTCAGTACAAGTGATGGAATGATACCACGACTCGTGGGTTCTAGTAATGAGTCGTGGTAAGGCTCGTGGTTAGAAAGAGTGCCTAGGTTGATGAAGGAAACAACGGGTGATTGAACAATTCGTAGATTGAACGACCCATTGTTTAGGTCGTTGTATGAGCCGAGGTCTAACCTGGACACTACAAAAGCACGAATAGACACCACGAGTCGTGGTATCCTCCAACGACTCGTAGGGTCGTCCGTTGTTTGGTCCAGTGAGCAATTTTTCTATGTAATCAGTAAGGGTATTTCCATTATTCCTTCATCCTAATGCCCTATACTACATTGTTTAAGGCTCGTTTTGGAGTATTTTAGTAGGGGAAAACCTATTCTAAGTGTATTCCATCCATGCATGCAAGTTTATAAAATTTAGGTGGTGATCAAGAGCTTTTCTAAAGGGTTTTATTCCAATTTCTCTTTGGGAAATCAGTGAGGTGGTAGAATCATCCCTTCCAGGTATGTAGGGTTTTACATGGGTGTCTTCCTTCCACACCCATGCCCAATCTCTATCAGTATATGATGAAAAATCTATGATCAAGTATGGGGTTTTACCCAAATTGTATAATTCTACAATTTCTATACATGGGTATGATTATATTGCATTTATATTGATGAATTGTAAAGCTTGACCAGATTCTAAATTATTTTCGATACACAAATTATTTTTCAAATCTTGAATCTAAAATGCCCATGGATGAGAAGTTCATAAGTAGTGAATGATGATGAATGCATGATGATGTTGAGATTTAATGATGAAAAGTATGTTTCTAAAGCTACCCATGATTATGATGTTGTTTTAAAAATAAAAATGTGTACATCCTAGCATGATAAAGCTTTGGGAAATGCCCACATAATGATTTAAAGTGATGATTTTCCCCACATAAGCTTACCACATTATTGAAGTGAAGTTTCCCAATTTTTTCATAAATTCTAGCATGTGATACTTTGAGTTAATTAATTCTACATGTGGCTTACCACATGATTTGGAATGGATTCTCCCACCTATGATTGAGCTTGTGGTATGTTTCGAAGTAAAGCTTCGCAGATGCATGAATTTATAATTGAGATGTATGTCATTATTGAGCTTTGTCAAGAGACAATGTTGAGCTTTATTTTCATATGATGTCGAGTATATGCATGATTTCATTAATGAGCTTTGTCCATAGACAATGTTGAGCTTAGTTTTGTACGATGTTGTGTTATGCATGATTTCATGTTCAGCTTCGTCAATAGACGATGTTGAGCTCCGTTATATACGATTTAGAGAATTGCATGTTTTGGGAGAAGAGTCTAGCACCGAGCGGGTTAAAGGTTGATTATCCTATGCCCAGAACTACATGCCAACGTAGGTTGATACTATTATATTATTGGGACCTCCCTTGTGAGCTATCTCCAGCCTGATTGGCCCTTAAGATTGATATCGGTATCATAGCATCGTCTATTGCCCTGGCAAGGTTATGGATGGCTCTACCCACTTGAGTGTGATAGTTGCGACCACGTAAGCTCTATCGTGGTGTGTCGGTTAAGTGACGAGTCTCCCACTATTCAAATCATTCAGATTGCATATTCATCACTCATGATAATTATCTTATGCATGCAAGTTCAAAAAGCAAGGTTTGACTCATTGTTCAGCTTTTGACGTAAATGTTATGTTCAGCATGGAGTAATTTGAGTCGTTCATGACGTTGTAAAGCTAAGCATGGTCATGTCATGATAAGATTTCTATTTCAGATTGAATGCATGTAGCCCTTCTACTTATACTAGAAAGTTTATGATGTGCATGAAATGGTTTTAAATGATTTACATTGCTAGAGAGGTTTTACTTACCTTGCATGCTCGATACATTCCTCATACTGACCTCATACTTTATATGCTACATTGTTTCATGATGCAGGACCCGGTTATCAGGTTCATCCTCGTTTGTAATCGCTTATTAGAGTTAGAACCTTTTTGTTGGTGAGTCCTCATCTTTCGAGGACTAGACTATCATTTTCCTTTATGTATTTTTAGTTTCAGTATTGTTGAGTTAGCTGGGGTTTGTCCCTTCAACTCGTCCAAATTAGAGGCTTTCAGACTTATGTGTGTATAGTTTTGGATGTTATTCTGATGTGTTCTTGTATGAGACTTCTGCTAAGTTATAATTGTGTTCTCTTCATGATTATTAAATGAGTTAGTTGAATGCTTATGCCATGGGACAACTTGGGGTATCTCGGGGTCCCTTGTCCCGTGTCTACGATCCGGGCTATGCTTGGATCGTAATAAACTTGGTATTAGAGCCATAGGTTTGATGTGTCCTAGGGAGTCTGAAAGTCGCGTTCGGTAGAGTCTTTTTCATGGGTGTGAAGTGCTCCACACTTATGACGAAGAGACTACTAGATGTTTTAGGAAATGTTCCCTTCTTTCATGATTGATGTCGTGCAATGAAAAGCCTTTATATCCTTCTAATTCATGCTATTCGCAATTGCAGAATCATGGCTCCTCGAAGGATGAATAGAATGAGGAATGGAGGTGGTGAGGGCCACGAGGATGGAAATGATCATGAGCATCAGCCAGCCCGACCAGCTCAGGAGCCTCAGGCACCGGAGCCAGCCGCTCATGCTGAGTTCTGAGCTGCCATTCAGATGCTTGCGCAGGCCTTGATAGCTCAGGTCAACTAGCAAGCCATTGCACATGTTTCGCAAAATGGCAATGCGGTGGCAACCCGAGTCAGGGACTTTTTGAGGATGAACCTGCCGTAGTTTCTGGGGTCCAAGGTAGATGAGGACCCGCATGATTTCATTGATGAGATTGTCTAGATCACCCAGGTTATGGGGGTGAGTAGTGTTGAGTGTGCAGAGTTGGCCTCCAACCAGTTGAAGGGGGTTGTGCATATTTCGCTCCACCAGTGGAAGGACAGCAGGGTCACTGGAGCAGGTCCGATCACATGGGAGGAGTTTCAGGTTACATTCCTCAATCGATTCTTCCCTCGAAAGATGAGGGAGTTGAAAGCAGCTGAATTTGTGAATTTGAAGCAAGGAAGGATGATTATTTAGGAGTACGCCCTTGAGTTCACCCGCCTATCTAAGTATGCCCCGAAGTTAGTGGCCGACCAGCGGGCGCGGGTGAGCAGATTTGTGCATGGTATAGCAGGATATTTGGATAAGGGTTGCAGGACAGCTATGTTCCATCAGGACATGGACATCCCTCGCATTGTGTTGTACGCTCAGCAGATGGAGGCAGCATATTCTAGGGAGAGGGAGGCTAAAAGGGCCAGGATTGAGGACCATCGATTCTCTCAACAAAGGACCGATGGTGGGCACCGATAGCACACCCACTAGAGATCATCATCCCCAGCATCTTCGGTGTTGAGTGTGCAATCTAGGCCCAGAAATGATTAGAGAGGGCAAGCATCAGGGTCGAGGGGTCATAGTAGTAGGCCCGCGGACTCCAGCATTCCAGTTTGTCACAGGTGCGGCCGAGGGCACACAGGCCAGTGTTTGGCAATGTCAGGAGCTTATTTTGGGTGCGGGCATCCCGAAAAAATGCTCAGAGATTGTCCTACTGCGAGACAAGATCAGTTTGCAGGTCGAGGCCCAGCTTCTAGCTCAGCAGCCCCTCCCCCACGCAACGCACATCAGAGGCATCTACTAGCACAGCCGGCGGGCAGTGCCAGAATAGATTCTATGCCTTAGCCACTCGCCTGGAGCAGGAGGCCTCACCAAATGTAGTTAGCGATATGTTGAGAGTCTTTCATGAAGATGTTTATGCTTTGTTAGATCCGGGAGCTACCTTGTCTTTTGTGACACCTTATATGGCCAGTAGCTTCGGAGTCAATCCCGATGTCTTATCAGAGCCCTTCTCAGTTTCTACTCCTGTAGGTGACTCAGTTATAACTAGACAGGTTCATAAAGATTGCCCGATCTTAGTTCTTCATAAGGTCACCTCAACAGACTTGATAGAGTTAGCAATGACAGATTTTGATGTTATTCTCATCATGGATTGGGTATTTGCATGTTATGCTTCAGTTAATTGTAGGACATGGTCAATAGAGTTCAGATTTCTAGGTGAGCCTGTCTTAGAATGGGAGGGTAGTTCAGTTGTGCCTGTAGGTCGATTTATCTCCTACTTTAACGCCAGGAAGATGATTTCTAAGGGTCATTTGTACCATCTAGTCAGGGTTAAGGATGTGGAGTCCGAGACCCCGACTATCCAGTCCGTACTAGTAGTACATGAGTATCCAAAGGTATTTCCTGATGATTTTCCAGGTGTCCCTCCCAAGGGAGGAGATTGATTTTGGTATAGATCTTCTTCCCGACACGTATCCTATATCTATTCCGCCTTAGAGAATGGCTCCAGCCGAGCTAAAAGAGTTGAAGGATCTGTTAGATAAGGGTTTTATTAGGCCGAGTAAGTCCCCATGGGGTGCACCAGTCCTATTCGTCCGGAAGAAAGATGGTTTTCTTCGCATGTGCATTGATTATAGGTAGTTGAACATGGCCACCATCAAGAACAGGTATTTTTTACCCAGGATCAATGATTTGTTTGACCATCTTCAGGGTGCCAAGTGTTTCTCCAAGATTGATCTTAGGTCTAGGTATCACTAGCTTAGGGTTTGGGAGAGTGACATCCATAAAACCACTTTCAGGACTCGGTATGGTCACTACAAATATGTTGTTATGTCTTTTGGACTAACCAATGCCTCTACAGCTTTTATGTATCTAATGAACAGGGTGTTCAAGGCATATTTGGACATGTTCATGATTGTGTTCATTGATGACATCCTTATATACTCTCGGAGCGAGGAGGAGCATGTCGCTCACTTGAGAATAGTGTTTCAGGCCCTCAAGGATGGTTAGTTGTATGCAAAGTTCAGCAAATGTGAGTTTTGGTTGGACTCAGTGGCATTTCTAGGCCATGTGGTATCAGGTCAGGGCATAAAAGTAGACTCTCAAAAGATTGAGGTGGTAAAGAATTGGCCTAGACCGATGAATCCATCAGATATCAGGAGCTTTTTTGGCTTAGCAGGTTACTATCGGAGATTCATGGAGGGATTTTCATCTATTGCCGCACCATTGACTAAGTTGTCAAAAGAAGGTGAAGTTTCAATAGTCGGAGGCGTGTGACAAAAGATTCCAAGAGTTGAAGACTCGACTCACTTCAGCACCAGTGTTGACCCTACCTGAGGGTACGGATGGCTTTGTGGTGTACTGTGATGCTTCGTGAGTCGGATTGAGATGTGTGTTGATGCAGCATGGGAAGGTGATAGCATACGCCTCAAGACAATTGAAAGTTCATGAGAAGAATTACCCAACCCATGATCTTGAATTGGCCGCAGTGGTGTTTTCCTTGAAGATATGGCGGCATTACTTATATGGTGTCCACATGGATGTATTAACGGATCACAAGAGCTTTCAATATGTGTTCACGCAGAAAGACCTCAATCTTCAGCAAATGAGGTGGTTGGAGTAGCAGATGCACTTAGTAGACTCTCTATGGGAAGTGTGTCCCACGTGGATGAGGAAAAGAAAGAGTTGGTAAAAGATGTCCATCGACTTGCGAGGTTGGGAGTTAGATTGGTTGACTAGACCGATAGCGGCGTTTTTGTGCAAAATGGATTAGAATCGTCCCTGGTGGTAGATGTTAAATCTAGAAAATATAAGGATCCGATTTTAGTAAAGCTGGAGGAAGTCGTTCGAAGTCAAAAGGTGGAGGTCTTCTCCCAAGGGGGAGATGGTGTACTACAGTACTAGGGTCGTATGTGTTCCAAATGCTGATAATTTGAGGGACCGGATATTCCATGAGGCACAGGGATCCAGGTATTCTATCTATCCGGGTACTACCAAGATGTATCATGACGTGAGGGAAATATATTGGTGGAACGGCATGAAGAAGGATATTGCAGAATTCTTAGCCAAGTGTCCGAACTGTCAGCAAGTGATAGTTGAGCATCAAAGGCCGGGAGGCATACTTCAGGATATTAGCATTGCCACTTGGAAGTGGGAATAGATTAATATGGATTCCATTACAGGCCTACCTCATACTCACCGACATTATGAGTCTATTTGGATGGTGGTAGACAGGTTGACCAAGGTTGCACACTTTCAACTGGTCAAAACCACAGATTGTGGATGATTATGCCAAATTGTATATTCGGGAGTTTTTCTGGCTTCATGGAGTGCCCTTGTCCATTATTTTCGATCGAGGTACTCAGTTTACCTCTCAATTTTGGCGGTCTTTCCAAAAAGGGCTTGGGACTCTGGCTAAGCTCGGCACAGCATTCCATCTGCAAACGGATGGCCAGGCTGAGTGAACAATTCAAACTCTTGAGGACATGTTGAGATCTTGTGTGATGGACTTTAAAGGTAGTTGGGATGATCAACTGCCGTTAATCGAGTTTTCTTACAATAATAGTTAACACTCCAGTATCCAAATGGCACCGTTCGAGGCTCTTTACGGGCGGAGGTGTAGATCGCCCATCGGATAGTTTGAGGTTGGTGAGGTAGCTATGATAGGGCCAGACTCGATTCATGAGGCTATGGTGAAGGTTCGGTTGATAAGGAATAGGCTAAAAACTGCTCAGAGTCGTCAAAAGTCATACGCGGATGTGAGAAGAAGAGATCTGGAGTTTGAGGTTGATGATTGGGTATTTCTAAAGGTATCACCCATGAAGGGAGTGAATGCGGTTCAGAAAAAAAGGAAACTCAGTCCCCACTATGTTTGTCCCTATCGAGTTGTGGGGAGAGTTGGTAAGGTGGAATATGAGTTGGACTTGCTATCGGAGTTATCTTCAGTTCATCCTGTGTTTCTCGTGTCACTTTTGAAGAAGTGTTTGAGTGATCCAGCATTAGTAGTTCCGGTGGATAGGGTTGGTGTAAAAGACAGCCTCAATTATGAAGAAATTCCCGTTTAAATCTTGGATCATCAGGTTCGGAAGCTAAGAAACAAGGAAGTAGCTTCAGTTAAGGTATTGTGGAGAAATCTGCATATTGAAGGAGCTACATGGGAATCCAAAGCAGATATGATGGCTAGATATCCACATTTGTTCTCTACCAGCTCAGTTTTAGCTTGAGGTATCAGTTTTGCATAGTCTTCATGTTTAAATTATGTGCATAAGTTTCTTTTATGTATGTGGATGTGTGTATGGTTGGTGAATCCAGTTCAGTTGTGTAGTTATTGTCGGAGGTAGTCATTCCGCTAGTTTTCGATTTAAATTATTAATATTTGATTATGATAATTGCATGCTATTGTTTTCTTCTTGTTTCCAACATTGGAGCATGAATGTTCCTAATGGGGAGATATTGTAATACTCCAGAAGTGCCTAGGAGTAGGCCCAGGAAGCTAAAATGCAAAACTGTTGAAAGTTGGAAAATTGTTACAGGACGAGAGGTTCCACGACTCGTGGGATCAACCTACGACCCGTGGGAGTGAATCTTGAAAGGTGTCTGGTTGTGGGTCAGTGGAGCCAACGGCATATCCAACGACTCATTGTAGGTTACCATGAGTCGTAGTATGCAACCGTGGTGAGAATTGGACTTGAGGTTCATGGATTCCATGAGCTACCCGATGACCCGTTGTGAGGTACCACGGATCGTGGTGAGCAGCCGTTGTTAGCTCAGAGAGGTGGTCAGTGCATGTGATGAAACGCGACCACGACTCGTGGGTTCTAGTAAAGAGTCGTAGTAAGGCTTGTGGTTGGAGAGAGTGCCTAGGTTGATGAAGGATACAACGGGTGATTGAACGACCCATTGTAGGACTCAATGACCCGTTGTTTAGGTCTTTGTATGAGCCGAGATCTAACTTGGACAGTGCAAAGCATGAATAGACACCACCGGTCGTGGTATCCTCCAATGACCTGTAGGGTCGTTCGTTGTTTGGTCTAGTGAGCAATTTTTCTACTTAATCAGTAAGGGTATTTCCATCATTCCTTCATCCTAAGGCCCTATAAGCCGAAGAAGCCACTGCCACTTCTGCCCAAGCTCTCCAGTCTGAGGAGGGAGCTAGAGGAGGTAATCAGGAGTCGGGAAATGACTCAAATGCAGAAGAAGGGTTTGAGGAGACCCAATTAGGTGAAGCAAGTGGCAGCGATGAATCATAGTATGCCCCAGATGCTGCACAAGAACAGACCCCACCTAGAGAGAACCGCACAGTTCATTGGAGAGTGCCAGGAGCTAGAGAGATTTATGAGCAGAGCATTTCTCTCACCACCGAGAATAAGCAAAGGCGGAGCATCCAGGAAGAGCGGCGCATCCTCACAAACTCACTGAATGATGTTGAGGAGAATAAGCGGATATTTAATTTCTATGGTTTCAAGTGGATGGAAAAGACTCTAGCTCAGTATACAGTAGAATTGGTCCGGGAGTTCTACGCCAACTATTTGGCCACCATGGAGCTACAGGCAAAGGAGGGGCAGAAAATAAAAGACCAGTCCCAATTGGAGAGTGTGATGGTCTGAGGAAGAGAGGTAGACATATCAGAGCAGACCATCTCTCAGGTTCTCTATAGACCACGGTTGTGCCTACACGGATGACGACTGAGTATGACTACAGGGTTGAGGCAATGAAGTAGATCAGGAATATGGGCTTGCAGGAAAGGCAAAGGTAGTTGCAATGGTTGGCAGGGGTGATTGTTGAGAATAAGGAAGAAGATAAAGAAAGAAAGGAAGGAATGCAAGCGGGCCAAAGCAGAGAGCCTACAGACTCTGGATGAACATATGTCAGAGCTGCAGGAGCGAGCTAGAGGAGCAGGCAGCTCCACCATGCCTCATTCTGACCTTGCTAGTGGTCGTGGTCCTTTTGGCGAGCCACATTCAGCCCCAATTGACACAGAGGCTGTAGAAGCAGCCAAGATTACCGATGGGGTAACCACTCCCCCTGTTGATACTTCATTTAGAGCGCTGGCCAGCGCTAGCGCCATGATTGGAGCAGAGGTACCTCCTCCTCAGGGTGATAGGAGCGCCTAGAGCTCCACAGGTATATTCCCTTCCCTCTGTTCTTTTATTTCATGCTTCCGGGATGAAGCTATGTTTTCAAAAAGGGAGGGGGTGTACTTGTTATTTTTGGGATTATTGATACGTCCGAGGGTTTTTCTTGCCCTGCTTCTTTTCCCTCGGGCATGCTATCTAGTAGAACCGACATGTTTAGGATTTTTATTTTCTTATTTTCTTTTTTTGTGATTTTTTGTGTTTAATTACGAAATAACTGAGGAATACTTAGCCAATGAAAGTGCACTAGTTTTGGATTTGTAAAAATTGACCTTGTTTAATTTTTTTGATGCATTAACTATGTATTTGTGACTGCATGCATAATTTCTGTGGATCTTTTGATTTCATTTAGTTTATTAGAACAAGTTGTCTTGTTAAGCCATGTGTAAACCAGGCAGGTAAAGTAAATATAATTCATGTTCCATGAGAGAGTGAGGTGTAATACCTAGTTCAGTATTGTGTAAATATCTAGAACTTGTCGGGTTAGTCTTTGCATAGGCTAAGGATTGTTCGTTAGGATATGATCATATGCCTTTTCTTAAGCTCACTTTTAGCCTATATAACCTACCAAAGTCATATGATTACCTTGATTCCGATTTTGAGCCTTAATAGACCCATTTTTTCTTTGATTAACCAATGAACTGTACCCATTTTTTATAATGAACCTGCTTTGGACCTGATCCTTCCTTGGATATTGTGAACCTCAACATAGGCAAAGTGCCTAAGTTGAGGGTGACTATAGTAGGGATGCATAAATGTGGGAACGAGAAAAAGGAAAAGAAAAGAGATAAAAGGTGGAAAATGAGGGGTGGTGGAAAGAAAAGGAGATGAAAAAGCTGAAAATCTTGAAAAAGAAAATTCAATGAAATACTTGAAAAAAGTTTAAAATACACCACAGCCATACAAAAGAACATAAAAGGAGTGAAAAGGGATGAAGAGAAATGAAAAAAAATAAAAGGTGAAATAGGTGAAGAGTGAAGTCAATGTATGTAGTGACAAGGAAGGGATAGTCACTAAAACAAAATCTCATCTTTATCATCTCCAGCCCTAAGCCTACATTACAAGCCATATAAATTCCTATAGTGATGCTAATTTGACTATCTAGCAAACCAAAGTAGAGAAAATAAGGGCAAGCCTATGGTATCTGATACATAGTACGTGGAACTTCTTTGTGAGGGTGAGTGTCTCACTTGTTTAGTCCCATGCAATATTTAATACTATATCTATGAGTGGTGACTTCATTTGTTGTGATGGTGCATGGATTATGTTTACTTTTGTCATCTGTCTCTGTGAAAAGCATTGGTGATGATTTGATTGCATATTGATAACTAGATGACATGTCTTGATCCCTGTTTAGCATGTTTTATAGTTGCTTGTAGTACATTAGTTAGTGCTAGTTCACGGAGAAAGGGTCAGAAGTTGTTGTATGTATAGTGCAAATTTTTTATAAATGTGGTTGTAGTATCCTTAGTTTATTTTCTAGTTGAGCGTCGTGTTTTAGTTTTTATTTTCTTTTCCTGAGGACATGCAAAAGTCTTAAGTTGAGGGTGTTGATGTGCTGTGAATTTACAACACTTTCGACGCTTAAAACTAAGGAAAATAACATGGACTTAGGTATGTTTATATAGATATGAGGTACTTTTCTTGTATTTTTAGGTAAACTTAGGTGTTAGAGCAAGATTGTGTAAAAGAACTTTAAAACGATAGAAAAAGAGCCAAAATGACAGTCTCAGTACAAGTCGTACCTTGATGACACGAATTGTAGTAAGACTCATTGAAATATTCAAAATGTTGAGCTGAGAAAGATGCAATCCACAACCCACATTACGAGCCGCATGAGCATTGTACGAGCCGTATCTTCAAGTCGTGGAAATATCCAAAGAAATTGTACAAGGGCTGACTCTGGGTAAGGATAGCTAAGTACGAGTCGTGGAGGTGAGGTACGAGTCGTACCAACACACCTGTGACAAACTTAAGAGAAATTCAGAGCCCCTAGCTTCAAAAAACAGATGCAAGGTATGAGTCGTACCAAGGCACAACACTTAGTCGGATTTCAGCAGATTGAAGACCTACGAATAGCATGAACCACTCGTATAAAGCCTCCTACGGGTTATAAGTTTGGTCGTTGCTCATGCGGCAGTAGATATGGAAGTTTACCCTGTTAGCTTAGGGAAATGATTCTGATGTATGTATAAATACGTTTTATGTTTTATTATCATTAGAGAATATCATATTTGGTTAGACATTGTTAGTTTTGGTTAGAAAATCACGAGAGAACATAGAATTGAGTTGATTAACTTGTGATCAACCTTTTATTGATTTTCTTCTTGATCTTGTGAATTGTTCCTGATAATTTCTAGATTTAATCAACGAAGTTTTTCTCTCATCTACGACTGTAAGTATTAATTTATGTATTTAATCATGAATGTGAATCACAACCTTGCTACTATGAGAGGCTAAAACCTCCATAGCTAGGGTTATTGGAATCGTGGTGGATTAACAAGCTAGGATTGAAAAAAAGTGATTTGAAACCAATGAAAAACACTTGTATTGTATTCTCTTCACACTTTAACATTTCTTAACGGTGTACAACGTTAGGACTTGCCCAAATTCTTTACTTTCTTGAGCCTAGAGAGGTAGAAATTAGGAAAAGAGAATTACAATAAATCCTTGATCTTGATGATCATTGTATTAACTTGAGTTGTGGTCACAGGATAGTTATATTTAGGACAAATTGATAACGGTTAGTTTGCAATCGCTCATGAGACCTGACCCGGTGATTGAGTATAGTCATCCAATTGGGACGAACCAGTCATTTGGATGAACCCTAGTTATCAGCCCTACAAGTAAAGAATTGGAATTGATCACTTGTGTATACCCGAAGTAGTTATGAACTCATGGGGAACACAAACCCTTGTTAGCTTTAATTCTTGAGTTTACAACACAATTATAATCATTGTTTTTACTTATTATTTTCTTTAAACCACCTCTTTTGGAGCAACTACGTAACAAGTTCACTTACCGGTATTAGTCTAGCTCTTTCATATTCCCTGTGGGATCGACCCAACCTCTAGTTGGGATCTTTACTGATAACGTTCGCTTCATACTTCGTTAGGAGGTATGTTTTGAGCGCTATCAGGACTTATCCTCCTATCAGCTGAAGGGAGTTTTGTATATATGGTTCAGACAATAGAATGAAGGTCGTAGGGCAGGTGCAACTCTGGTAAATTGGAATGAGTTCATGATAGCCTTCTTGGACAGGTTCTTTCCTCAAGAGTTGACGGAGGAAAAGGAAGACAAGTTCGTCAACCTAAAGTAGAACAACTTGACTACCCAAGAGTATGCCTTGGAGTTTACCCGGTTGTCTAAGTATGCATCGGAGATGGTTGCCGATCTGAGGGACCGCACGAGTAGGTTTGTTAATGGAGTCTCAGATTTAATGGTCAAGGAGTGTAGGACCGTGATGCTTATCAGTTATATAAACATTTCTAGACTCATGATCTATGCTCAACAGATCAAGGAGGAAAAGTTAAAGGAGTTGGAAAGGAAGAGCAAGAGAGGAAGGACAGGGGACTTGGAATATTCCCAGCAAAGAGAGAGTGGTGGAGCTTGTTCCCAATCCCATCAGAGGTCATCAGTCCCAACACCATTAATATCCAGTGTTCCATATAGACACAGAGTAAGGGAGATCACATACACAGTTTGCAAGAACTGTGGAAAGAACCATTTGGGAGAGTGCATGGATGGTTCAAGAACTTTCTTTTGGTGCGGCAAGTTGGGCCATAAACTCAGATATTTCCTAGCAGGCAAATGGGGTGAAGGTAGAGCCCCATCCACCTCTTCAATAGATCCAACAGCCCACCCACCTCAGCAGGGTAAAATCAGCTGGTGGAGCTAGTGGATAGCATCAGGATCGCTTCTATGCCCTGTCATCACATCAGGATCGAGGAAACTTGCCTGAAATAGTCATACGTATCTTTATGAAATTTTCATGTTGATCTTTGCATATTGTTAGATCCAGGAGTGATAGTATAAGGTGTAAGACCTTTGTTGCATCCTAGTATGAAATTTGTCCTTGGATGGTATGAAATAATTACAAGTATGAAGCTTTCAGTAATATCTTTAAAGGCGGATGGAAATTCAAGAGTTAGTGATGTAGTCTAGACATAAGAAAGGATTCAAGAGTCTTAAAATGATGATTCTAAGCTAAGGGGGAGATGTTCAGTTGAAGGGCCAAGTCAAGACTTGAGTGTTCTAGTAGGGGGTTTCCAGATACAGTATCTTTGGGATGCCGATCCATTACTATCTCGGTGTCTTCCCCTATGTTTTAGTCAACATTACACTCTACTTATGCCTATGTTTAGATTTCCAGAATGATAGGTAACCACTTTAGATAGCGATCTCAGTCTTCCTTCATGATTCCATATATCTTCACCTCATGTTAAAAAACGAATTACATATGTAAAATTACGCCTCCCAGTATACTCAGCTCTATGAACTCAGTCCTTAGAATTTGCCTTAATGGCTCAGCAGATCATGCTACCTCATGTACGTGCTCAATTTAGATTTTTGTGAATAATTCATGCTTATGAATTCCTTACTCTCAGCCCGATGTATGTTCACCCATAAAAGAAGGGATGGTTGTAATAGATATTTCCTTAATTGACTTCCCATCCATTCCTTAGATGATCGGTAGGTAGAGGTTCATGAAATGTGGTTGTTAGCCATTTCAGGGAGTCTGAGGAACTTTTGCAATAATATAAGCAACCGCGGATCCGTAAGATGAGTGTAGTGACAGGCTTGCATTGTGTGTTGGCATTTTGGAAGTTGGTACAGTTGGCACTGTGCTTGTATATAAGGAGATGAGATGTTAGGGTGATGAAGTGTTGATAGGAATAAAGACTCTAATATAAGGAGGTTCCAGTTGAAATCTTAGACCAGTAGGTTAGTAAGTTGGGGGAAACAAGGAGGCGGTTTTAGTGAATGTTTTATAGAGCAATCAACCAGTAGAAGGAACTACTTGGGAAGTTAAATTCAGATAAGTCTTACTCTCAGTCAGATCGGTTAACATGTCACCTACTCAGATATTCAGAAAGTAGTTTCGAGATTTATAACTCCATCCTTCCCAGCACTCTACCTAGTTCCATGTCAGTATCATGTCTTTCCGTCCCTCTCATGTCTTAGCATGAATGCATGAATCCTAATTTCAGTTCAATCATGTATATCAATCCGGAGTCATTCACTCCGTCAATTTTCAGTCGTGATTGTTTAGTTTTGGAATTGCAGTACTTTCTCTAGCCTCTTAGTATGCTTAATTTAAATTCGAGGATGAATTTTCCCAAAGTGGAGATAATGCAACACCCCAAAAGTCTCTAAGATCAGACCCGAGGGTTGAAACATAGAAAATAGGAAAACCTGTAGTAGGTCACAAAGCAAGTCGTCCAGTGACTTGTCAAGTAACCTAATGGGTCATTGCGTGACCTGTTAAGTGGTTCCAAGCTAGAGGAAATGCTACTTTCCACAAGTCCGGATGAATGGGTTGACGAGTCATAAGGTCTCCCCATGATTTATGGTATTACCCATTAAGTGTGCAATGGTGGAGAAAATGTTGATTTCCAGTGTACTTCACGAATTGAGGAACAAGTCGTCAAGTCCCCTGACAACCCATTAAGTGACCCGTCAAGTGGGGTGATTTTTTTGTTTGGAATTTTCTGTCCACTGATGATGATTCATTAGTTCTAGTGACGGGTTGTTCTGATGATTCACTGGTTAACGATCAAAAGGTGGAATTTCAAGGGAAGAAGTAACAAATTGATCCAATGAGTCGTTAAGTCAGACAACGACTCATTGGGAGTCTCATTGCCATTGGTAGACTGATTTTTAAAGTGAATCCTAGAGGCATTTTAGTAAAATCCTATGCTTCTAACTCTTAAATGATATTATTTTGGGACTCCTAAGGGATGAATTAAAGGAATTTTTCCAAGACAAGTCCCTCATTTCATCTAAAACATCTGTAAGACTTATCTTCCCTTCTACTCTCAAGGCCCAAGAACTAGCGTTTTTCTCCAAGGTGCTACGAGATTCAAGTTCTCTGAGGGGATTCTTCCATCAGGTATGTGGGACTTCAACTATGATCTCCTTCCATGCTTGTGTCCCAATTTATCAAAACTCTAGCTACTTTAATTTTTGAGAAAAGCATGTCTTAAGGTTTCCATTCTATGAATGCTTTCTCTCATGCCTTCCATGATTTTGCAGGTCCTCATGATAAATAGAATATGATATTCATGATTTCACTTTCAATTGCATGATGAATCCCCATGATTAGATATTAGCATGATTTCCCCAAAATTCAGCGCATGAACTAGCTAGTTTTTGAAAATATGGTCCCTTTTAGATATATGATTTTACCATGAATTCAGTACAAATGATTTACACTATAATTTGAGGCTATGATTTTCATGATATCAGTATGATCAGCATGTTTATGGTTCTTTATACTCTCAGGCCTATTTCTAATAAGAAAACTAGCCCTAACTACTCTTAGAATATCATTTTTAAGCCCTTAGTATTAGCATGTTCATGGTCCTTTAGACTCTGGTATCCTTGATAGATAAATTGGTTATGACTAGTCTTAAGACATAAACTTCAGATTACCAGGTATCTTTATGTTCAGTTGGGAGCAGTACTTAGCACCGAGTAGGTTTCACGACCCGAGCATGGACCCCCGGATCGAGACAAGGGACCTAGAACCACAAAAGACTCCAAGTCGATCATGGCATAAATGTAGAAGTTAAAGAGCATAAACTAGCAAAAACTAATGAACTAAACATAAATAAGTGGAAGTATACACACATAATAATCATAAATCGAGTCAATGCTGACAAATTGAGATTCTATATACTGTTTAAAAAGCTTCTAAAATAACTAGTGAGCTGATGGGACAACACCCCCAACTAGCTCGACAAAAGCCTGTAATTGAAATAACAAAACAACAAGCTAAATTAAATGTCCTCAGAAGATGAGGACACACCAATACTGGCTATACAGGACTGATACAGAAGTAGGACAATTGGCGCGGTTGAGTCTGATCTCTCGGACCTATATCATAAAATGATACAACAAAGAGTATACGGTTAGTATTTGAATGTATTGAGTATGAAAGTTAAGTAAAACAAATGAATAAAATACATAAGATTTCACAACATAAACATGAAATGATAATCATAACATAAACATGAGGCTCAAAGTTTTCAAAACTATTCATAAACTAGTCATAATTGTAATCATAAGAGAAATCTTGTAAGACATAACTTTAGCCAAAGTATCATAATCATGATCATGCATAAAACATTAGGAACAATGGGAGGACTCGTCTTAACAAACACCATCATGATAGAGCTTACATGATGCCCCAACTATCTCGCTCAAGTGGGAAGAGTTGTCCCAAGCTTGCCAGGCAAGGGACGTAAATATCGTGATATCACTAATAGGGACCCACCTAGAGTCCACGAACATATACCTACAGTGGCATGTAGTTCTGAGACCTTGGAGTTTACCTGAACGCCAAGCCTACTCAGTGTTAGATACTACTCCCAAAAACATGCACATGAGGACTCATATAATTATCGTGAAATCATACATGAAGTTCATGGCTAGTTAATTCATAACATACTTAGTAATATTTGAAATACATGATTAGCCATGAAATAAGGGTCCGTGAGTCAGCCAAAATCAAAAACTCATAAATTATGAAGAACTTACATGCTTGAGAAAATCACCATACTTGAAATTCATAAATTCATGAAGAGTACTTGTAGGAAATCATATCATAAATAACAAACCATAAATTAGTCTTAGAAGAATCAACATCATAATTGAATCATAAACTTGACTTTTCATGAAACTTGCATAATTGGGCATAAGTTTTCAAAAATTTGAAATCATGAAGAAATAATTCAAATAAGTAATCTGCCCATAGATCTTAAAATATGTTATGAAACCTGAAGGGAATTGACCCATAAATAAATCATATAGAATATCATGAAATTGTAATAAAATCTCATAGGATCATACACTTGAATTAACACTTGAATTCATGAATTTGAGGATAAATTTGTGCATGAGAGTGAAAGGAAACTCTTATTCATGGCCCTACATACATGGGTAAACAAATCCTTAACTTGACTTTAAAAACCCAAGAGATTTGGAGGAGAATTGGAGGATTCTAAGCTTGATCTTCAATGGAACCCTCTAATCTTGCATTCATGAGAGTTTAATGAATTAGGGTAGGTTAAAGTCCCCTAATACACTTCTTTCAAGGTTTAAAATGACGCAGTTTAGGACCTAGGAGGTTTGAATTTATGAAAATACCCTTAATGAAATTTTGAAAAATAGATACTGCTAATTGTCACGACTCTCACCATGAGTCGTACCATGAAGTGATGACTTGTGGTCACCTCCCATGATCACCACTGGTCGTAAGACTAGTTCTTGAAGATCACATCACAGACTCCTACTATGAGTCGTTACATGTCATCACGGGTCGTAACACCTTTCGTTGTCACTAAGACTCAATTCTCACCTTCTCTAGATTTTTCCATGGGTTAAAAATCATGAATCGTGGTTAACTACCACGAGTTGTAACACTACCTGTGACAATTCATCCATACACAGAACTTCCAAACCATGGCCGTTATCACAACTCATTCTTTCTCACAATAAGTCATACCACGATCTGTCCTTTTCAACCCTGGAATTCCCTATGCCTCACCAAGACTACTGACCACGAGTCTTACCCACACACCATGACTTGTGGTGTGACTCGTGGTCTGATCATCCAACTTCAGCATCTCCCTACGACTCCTCCCACGATCTGTTATTTCTCACCACGACTCGTACCATGAGTCGTTCTGAGGCAAAAATACAGATTTTTTTCCGCTGAACTTATTTATGTTTCACTTATCTAGTCTTTGGAACTTTCGAGGTACTATAGTAGGCCAGGTTCCAGCGTACCCAGGTCTCAGAACTACGTGCCACCATAGGATAAAAGATTCTCAATAATAGAGAATGTTTCCCACAGCCCAAGGAATATGGGATCCTCGTTATTTGAGAGTGTCTCCCTTGCCTCAATGGGTGCATGCAGGGGTCATTATTATTAGAGAATTTCTCCTTGAGTTCACGAGTGATATCACGCAGTCAAAGTTCTTACCCTTGGCAAGGTATGAATACCCTTCCAATCGGAGTTACAGGTCGGGCTCCATGAGGCTCATATTGGAGTTTGTCGTTTAATATTCTCTCCTACAGTATAGTTTAGTTTCAATTCCAATACAGTTATGTCAGTTCACTTTTCAATTTATGATTTCAGATTCAGTCTTCAATACATGTACATGATCCAAAAATAAATTAACTTGTATTTCATTAAATGTTTTCAAACGAGCATATCATGTTAGTACCTATGCATCTTAGAAAGGTTCATTTACTTTACCTCAGCTTATGCATTTAGTCATGTTTATGTACAGTGTTTTTCTCAGATTCATAGTATGTTCTCGTTTCCAGTTACATTTTCGATATACTTAGTAAATTCCATGTATTGATTGCATACTTTATGTGTTATATCATTTTATGAAATAGATCTAGGTATCCAGACTCATCCCTGCGGTTAGACATGTTCTAGACTCTATCGGCTGACAGTGGTGAGTCCTCATCTTTCAAGGACGGGTGATATGTTTCTTTATTGCAGTACAGTTTAATTTCAGATATTGGAGTTAGCTGGGGGCTTGTCCCAGCAACTCATCAGATTAGTAAAGGCTTTCAAACAAGTGTAGAATTAGTTTCAGCTTATGGAATAATGTTGTTATCAAACCTTATTTCTTTACTTTTGATAAGATATATTGTAGTTAAGCTTCTGCTCAGTTATGTTCTATTAGTTGTTATGTTAAAATTATGATATCCCATGGCTTAGCTTTATGTTCTAGGTCCCATGTCACGGTTCTAGGTCCCATGTCTCATTCGGGGTCTAAGTTCGAGTCCTGATAACTAGTCTTAGAACATCAATTTTGAGCCCTCAATATTAGCATGTTCATGGTCCTTTAAGCTCTTGGGAACCTTGTTAGATGAAGTGGTTCTAACGAGTCTTAGGACATCAACTTCAAATTATCAGTTTATATGTATCCTTATGTTCAGTTAGGAGTAGTACTTAGCACTGAGTAGGTCGGAGTTCTAGTGCACCCGGGTCTCAGAACTACGTGCCACCAGAGGATAAAGGATTCTTTATAGTAGAGAATATTTTTCTTAGCCTAAGGAATATGGGATCCTTGCTAGTAAGAGTATCTCCTTCGCCTCAATGGGCGCATGCAGGGGTCGTCATTAGCTGAGATTTTCTCTTTGAGTTCACGAGTGATATCACGCCAGTCATGGCTCTTACCTTTGGCAAGGTACGAATACCCTTCCAACCAGGGTTATAGGTCAGGCTCTATGAGTTTTACATTGGAGTTTGTCACTTAATAGGCTCTTCCACAATATAATCTCAGTTTTAGTTTAATGCAGTTATGTCGGTTATAGCTTTCAGTTTATGATTACAAATTCAATCTTCAGTACATGAACATGACCCTTAAAACTGGTTTTACTTGTATTTCATTAAATGTTTTCAAAAACTAGCACACCATGTCAGTATTCATGCATCTCCAATAGGGTCTGTACGTTACCTCAGATTATGTAGTCAGCCATGTTTTATTTATGTTTTATGTATAGTTTTTTGTCAAATTTTAATATGTTCTTGGTTTCAGTTTTGTTTCCTACATACTCAGTACATTTCAAGTAATGACCACATACTTTATGTGCTATATTATTTTATGATATAAATCTAGGTATTCAGACTCAGTTCCGTGGTTAGACACGTTTCAGACTTCATAAACTAGCATTGGTGAGTCCTCATCTTCTCAGGATGGAAGTTATGTTTCCTTTATTTTAGTTTTATATTTTGGAGCTAGTTGGGGACTTGTCCCAGAAGCTCATCAGACTAGTAGAGGTTTTCAGACAGTGTAGTATAGCATCAACTTATGACTCAGTGTTGCTAATAAGTTATGTCCTTACGCATAATGAGTGATTTATATTTCCGTTAGCTTCTGCTTATTTTTCTGTTTAAAGTCATATTATGTTAGTATTATGCTATGCCACAGGTTAACTTAGAGCCATTCATGGTTTTAAGTTTCGGGTCGCGTCGGTGGTATATGCTTGGAGTGTGACATACATAACATTAATTTAACAGAGCAACACATGTTTCAAACCATAATTTGTCCTTATATTTGATCAAATCAACTATGCTATTTGATTCCATTAATCGTGAACATGTAATTTTCCTTTTTTAATTAAGGATGATCTGAAAAAATTGTCTTACAAACTTTTAATATTGTATTTTTTACTTAGGAGAAATGTCATTTAAATTTATGTTTTCACGCTTTTGTATTATTTTTGGAACAATGTAGGGACTACCATATTATTGCTTAGTCACCCGTCCTTCCATTAGTCTCTTACAATTTTGTTGGTTGATGGAATCTAGTAGCATTTGGTGATTTGATGGAATGTAAGGATATATTGTAGTTTGATGCAATGTTAATAATTTATTTTTGTTTTATAATACTATGGTGGTTGTATTTTAATATAGAACTTCTAACTTAAATTGTACAAAATGACCTATTAATTTGCTTTAAAATGTTTCTGAATGGTGTTATATATGATGCCTCAAATTGGTGAAAAATGCATTATAATTCAATCAAGTTGTTGCACAATTGTTGTTAGAAACTAAACTCAACCAAATATGCCCTAATACTTTGTGTGTAGGTCAAAATATACTCTTGGTTAGGTTCTATGTGATATAAGGACATTTTGGCCAAACAAGAGGCGCATAGTTGGCTAAACTATTAACAGGGGAAAATAAGGTCAATTTTGTAAATTTTAGTTATAGATTTACCCTTTTCTATTACCTTAATTTTATTATAAAGAGATGTATTACGTTTTATTAATTTTTAATTACTGAAATATGAATACTTTTCTAATTATAAATTTAAATGATTTTATTATTTTTATAACATCAAAAAATAAAAAATACATCTTTTTGCATTTTTTGTCTTTAACAATTAAATAAGATTTAAATGTCAACAATTATTATAGAAAGTGTAACAACATTATAAAAATTACAAGATTATTATAAATAGAAACAACTGTATAAAGAAATTTAAATAATAAAAAATACTTATCAAGAAAATACTTATATTAATAAGGACCCAAAAAAACTATTACATGTTTATATTATCGAGATGCAATAATAATAAATTAAAATGACCACTATATTGTTACTCTCAATAATACAATGAATAATTAAATTCATGTAGCAGCTTGGTGAATGACATGAGCATTTTCATTCATCATGTGTCTTGCAAACTTATTCTGCACGCGCTCACACATACATTGGTGTTGAACACAAACATAAAACAAACCAGGAGTACAAGTCTTGAGATTGTCACAATCTGAATCCATGTTACAATATGTTTTGCCTGTTATTTGCAACATTGAATCTGCAATATTCACATGTTTTAAATGTTAATTCAAATTGAATATATAATCATAAAAAGTATATGTTATAGTGAATTCGGGTTAATTTAATGTATCACTACCAAATATACATAACACTATAACAATAAAGTCACACAACTTGTTTTTGCTATATTAATGAATAGTGTAAATAATACACAAATGACCGAAAGGATAACTTTTTTCCACTGGGTTATGACATATTACTCTCGAGTCAACATTTTATACACTCTATATGTTTCAAGTCAAAAAATATAAAAGATTCCACTGCATAAAACTAATTTAAATAAACATTTAAATGACAAAATGATTACAACTCATTTGGTTTTAGAAAACCCTCAAATCCGATCCCCAATCACTAACTTTATGAGTGATGTGTCATAACTTAAGCATCAAATATTTAATTTTTTTTGAGCAAATGACACAATTTAGTTACTTTAATACTGTGATAAAAAAAGAGTGTTGTGATAAAAAAAAACATGAATTAGAGTGAGGATGCGTACCATTTGAAATAAGAACTAAAGCAAATACAAAAATTATCACCTTTGAGAACTGTCTCTCCATTTTTTTATTGATAATTCTCACTATAACACTGCAATTTTACAATATCTCTTAAATGTAACTATCAAGAATATATATAGTAGCATAGGGTTGGATGTAGATGGGTAGAAATCTATGAAGTGAATTATTGGTTTGGTAAGAAAATAAAAGGGATACAATAGAATATAAGAAGTTGTTATGTTGATTTGGTAAGAAAACAAAAGGGATGCTAACGAAAAAGATTACTTATTTATTGCTTTAGGGAATATAATTCCATTCATTTTATTATGTGACCATGTATGATTTAAAATGTATATAGGACCTAATTAGGTAACATAATAATTTACTTGTGTAAGATTTTTGAAATTTAAATTTGTCATAATTAATACCATTAATTAAGGGATATATATTACTCCCTCCATTTCAAAATTAGTTATGATTTTAGTTTGGGCACACCCCTTAAGCAAACTACTCATTATTAGATAAAAAATGTATTTTTACCCACTTATCCTAATAAATATTTTGAAAAAGATGTAACTCTTTAATATTTCTTTATCATGTAAAATTCTCTCCATATAAATAAGGGTAAAATTGGAAGAACATCATTAATATCTTCTTGATTATGTAAAACACCACTTATTTTGAAACAAAATCAAAAGGCTAAAACACCACTTATTTTGAAATGGCGGGAGTATTGACCATGTATTAATTCTATTTTAATAAAGTTTAAATAGATAATATATTTTTCTATATGTCTGGTTACTTATATAATAGATGATTTAGCTTATACACATAAAATTAAATTGTCTTATAAGTAAACAATTGACACAATCTCTCTCTCTCTCTCTCTCTCTCTCTCTCTCTATATATATATATATATATATATATATATATATATATATAATATAAATGTGATGATGTGGCATTCTTCTAAAGCCACCATTTCTATTTATATTTTTCTTAATTTTTTGATATTTTTCCTATTAATAACAACCTAAATTATTTAGTTATTTCTTAATTATATTTTCTTACTAATTCATCTCTTTTTCAATTTAAAAAGCCAAAAGTAATTCTCATTAAATTAATAATTATTTAATATATATTCAATTTACTTTATAAATATTTGATTAACCTTAGTCACTTGTATTTTTTCATTCTACTTGTACTCTTAGAATGTGTATATTTTTTTAATGCTTATCAGTCTGTATCAATTTTATTATATACCAATGTATCATGAAAGAGATAAGGAGAGAAAGAAATGAAACAAAAGAGAAAAAGACACACACAAAGAGAGAGAGAGAGAGAGAGAGAGAGAGAGAAGGAGAGAAATACAACGAGAAGGAGGAAGAAGAGAGGCGAGGGAGAGAGGAGAGAGGACAACAAGAGAGAGAGAAAGAGAGAGAGAGAGAGAGAGAGAGAGAGAGAGAGAGAGAAAGAGGAGGGAGGCAAGCGAGAGATAGGGAGAAAGAGGATGGAGGCAAGAAGATTTAGAGAGATTGGAGAGAAATGCTACAAATTTGTAATTATTTTCTACAAAATGTAATTTTGTGAAGCTTTTCTACTAATGATAAATAGATAGCATATGTTTGCTATATAATGTAATTTTCTCAATATAATTTATCTTTGTTATGAGAACGGTATAGTTCTGACTTTTTGTACTATTACATTTCGTATGTATTGAATACGATCGAGCCACAATAGATGTTTTAGACTGACATAGAAAAACATATTTTGCAAATATTAAATGTACTTATATTCTCAATCTTTATATAACTATTATAAGTTTTTTAATAAAGTAATATGATAAATTGTAATTATGATAGTTATGTAATTGAAGTCTAATTAGGGAAAGAAATTATTGTAGTCCTATTTGGACAAGGTAGCCTAGTGGGATATATATTGTATAAAAAGAAGTGATATTGTGAATATTGAATAACAAAAGAAAGAGGAAATTTCTCCCATAAGTTTGTTTTGTTGTTATTCATTTTTGCATCTTTATTTTTACATGGTATCAGAGATACGATAAAGGAGAAACCACAAATCTTAGAGAAACAATGGAAAAATATGGTAACAAAACAACTAGAGATAATGGAAAGAGGACTACTGTTGAAGAAGACGAGAATTGAAGGAAGACTATTCACTATATGATCTCACTGCAAACAGTAACCCTGAAATTGTGATAACACAAGTTCTATTAAAGGGAGAAACTATGAGGAATGAGTTAGATCCGTGATGAAGACCCTAAAAGAAAGGGATAAGTTTGGCTTTGCTGATGGAATAATCAAAAAGCCAATCGAGGGATCACCAGATCTAGAAGACTGGTGGACTATAAACTCATTATGTGTGTCATGAATATGTAACATCCTCAAACATATGCTTCACACAACTAATAACATAGGGAAGAGGCAGAGGCATTGTGGACTAGTGTTCAGGTTCATTTCTCGGCTGCAAACGGTCCTTGAAAGCAGTATTTGAAGGCTGAATTGGTCGATTGTAAAAAACAAGGTATGACCATAGTTGATTGTTGTGGTAAAATGATAAATTTTGGATGGAATTTTCTAATTGTAAGCAGATTCCAACATGCACATGCAGTAAGTGCACTTGCGATCTTAGACCAACACTGAAAATAAAGAGAGAGGAGGAAAAGATATATATTTTCCTTGAAGGATTGGATGAGAAAACGTATGGGATGGTTAGGTCTAATCTACTAATGCAGGACTCAGTATCGTCCTTGAATAAAGTCTATTCAAAATTTGTACACGAAGAATGGGTGAAAGGAGTTGTTCATGGGAATGATGATTGAATTGAAATGATGAATTTTGTAATATTCCAGAAAGGTTCTAAGATCAGACTCTAGAGTTAGAATGAAATTTAGCAAGGAACGAACAAAAGTGCCACAAAACAACTTATCTGATGAGTCGTCGTTTAGTCTGACGGGTCATCAGGTTGCCCGTTCGGAGAAAATCTTAAGTTTGTGAAAAATTTTCTCCATAACTAATGGGTCAAAGAACTACTTGTTGGTTCATGTTACAGGTCATTAGGGAGAGACATTCGAAGTGTATTAGAAAGGGTTCAACAGGACCTTTGTCACCACGAGAGGAAGAAACGAGTCGTTGTGAGGAACAACAACCCGTTAGATGCCCCGTTGTAAGTCAGCAGTATAGACATCCCAGGACTAACGATTCATGCAACGGCTCATTACGGGATGTAAGTATTACACCTCGTATGTTTCTAACTTTTAGTTGGCCTATTCGCATGTTGGTTGAGAGTTTTAGAGTGTCATACGTACGAGGAAAGGGCCCGGGAAAAGGCCGAACGAATGCCAAGTAGGGATTTTTACGGGAGAAGGCCGAACCAAGCTACCCAGAGGGGAAAAGTGGCACGGAGTTGCTCCTCCGCGTTAGCCAATGGGCATAGAGCAAAATCGACGCGTTGGCCAGCGTGCCACGTTGCCTTGTATGGTGCTTCAAGTATATATAGGCCTCACCCTTAGATTTCATGTTATTTTTCATACATAACAAGACCAGTATAGAGACGAAGGAGACATATA
Source organism: Datura wrightii (assembly GCA_035772735.1). NCBI lineage: Eukaryota > Viridiplantae > Streptophyta > Magnoliopsida > Solanales > Solanaceae > Datura > Datura wrightii. The sequence continues at coordinate 176,777,186 of JASDFA010000001.1, read as the reverse complement.
ATGTTCATTCGATTACGCCGCTAAACGCCGTCTAAATTCAAATTAACTTTCTTGTATCGAAGTATAAGGCTGTAGGGAGCATTTGTACGGAGTTAGTTTCGTGAAATTCGCTCGGCAAATCATCATCCCGCTGAGCCAAAGTTATTGGAATTGCTCCAAACTAGTGTCAATACGATCTCAGGCTTAAAGTAAGTATTTATCCCTTCTAGATTCCCGAGAAATTACGAGTTTTTGATCATCTTTTGATAAGTTGAAGTATAGTCAGTATACATATATATATGTTATTGTTTTCTTCAAATATAGTAATGAAGTTAGCCCTATTCTTCCGTTAATATGATTACAGTTGGGAAGAACAACCGAATACCAACCTTCTCCTATGTTACACCGTTAGTGGCTCGGAAGTTTAGTATTATTCCAGAATTGCTTCGGCGACCTTTCTCAGTGTCCACACCCGTTGGTGACTCTATTATAGCCAGAAGGGTCTATCAGGGGTGTACAGTAGAGGTTACCAATCGTCAGACTACGACAGACTTGATAGAACTAGAAATGGTTGATTTCGATGCTATTATGGGTATGGATTGGCTAGCTCCATGCTATTCCAATGTAGAATGTTGGACCAAGATTGTCCGGTTCCACTTTCCAGGGGAGGCAGTACGGGAGTGGAAAGGTAGTACAGCCACGCCAAAAGGTAGGTTTATTTCTTATCTTCTGGCGAGAAAATTGATAGCAAAAGGGTGCATTTACCATATTGTCAGAGTTCAGGATGTTTCGGCAGAGCCTCCGACCCTTCAGTCTATTCCAGTGGTTAATGAATTTCCTGACGTATTTCCAGATGAGCTTCCTGGTATTCCCCCAGAAAGGGAAATTGATTTTTCAATCGATCTATTACCAAACACTCAGCTTATATCTATTCCTCCATATCAGATGGCTCCTGCTGAACTTAGAGAACTAAAGGAACAACTAAAGGATTTTCTAGACAAGGGCTTTATCAGACCGAGTACCTCACCATGGGGTGCGCCAGTTTTGTTCGTGAGGAAAAAGGACGGCTTCCTCTGTATGTGTATAGATTATCGACAGCTGAATAAAGTCACTATCAAGAATAAGTACCCACTTCCTAAGATAGACGACTTGTTTGATCAGCTACAGGGAGCGAGGTATTTTTCAAAGATTGACTTAAGATCAGGATATCATCAGGTCCAGGTTCGTGAAAGAGATATTCCAAAGACTACATTCAGGACCATATATGGTCACTTTGAATTTCTAGTCATGTCCTTCGGACTGAAAAATGCCCCAGAATTGTTCTTGGACCTGATGAACAATGTTTTCAGACCATATCTAGACTTGTTCGTGATAGAATTTATCGATGATATTCTGGTGTATTCTCGTTCAGAGGCAGATCACCGGGATCATCTACGGACAGTGCTCTAAATTCTCAAAGATCGCCAGCTATAAACAAAATTTTCTAAATGTGAATTTTGATTGAATTCAGTAGCCTTCTTGGGCCATATTGTGTCAGATGCTGGTATACAAGTAGATACGCAGAAGATAGAGGCAGTGAAAACATGGTCTAGACCTACTACTCCGATCGAGGTACATAGTTTCCTGGGATTAGCCGGGTATTACAGAAGGTTCACGGAAGGATTTTCCACTTTAGAAGCACCATTAACCAAATTAACGCAAAAGGTAGTAAAATTCCATTGGACTGAGGCATGTGAGCAGAGCTTTCAGAAACTGAAAGACAGATTGACATCGGCACTAGTGCTAGCATTTCCAGAAGGAACAGAGGGTTATGCAGTCTATTGTGATGCTTTGGGTCTTGGGTTAGGATGTGTTTTGATGCAACATGGTAAGGTGATTGCCTATGCCTCCAGGCAGCTGAGGAAACATGAGAAGAACTACCCTACCCATGACCTCGAGTTAGCCGCAGTGATTCATGTGTTGAAAATATGGAGACACTACCTGTATGGAATCCACGTAGATATTTTCACTGATCACAAAAGCCTACAGTATATTTTCACCCAAAAAGAGTTGAATTTGCGGCAGTGTCGCTGGTTGGAGCTGTTAAAGTATTATGATGTGAATATTTTATTTCACCCAGGAAGGGCCAATGTTGTAGAAGATGCCCTTAGCTGCAAATCTATGGGAATCCTAGCATATTTACAGTTTGAGCGGCAGGAATTGGCTCGAGAATTGCATCAGCTAGCCAGTTTAGCCATTCGTATAGTAGAATCAAGAGACAATGGAGCGGTATTCCGAAATATTGTAGTGTAATCATTAGTGGTGGAAGTGAAAGAATGGTAGTATGAAGATCCTATCCTGGTTCAGCTTAGAAATAGGGTCCAGCGAGGGGAAGTTACCGATTTCCAGGTAACCGAGGATGGAGTTTTGAGATATAGAGATCGTCTCTGCGTTCCAAACGTGATAGGGCTTCGCTAGCAAATTATGGGTGAGGTACACTATGCCCGTTACTCTCTCCATCCAGGTTCGACAAAGATGTACCACGACATAAAAGAGATTTACTGGTGGCCGAGAATGAAAAAGGGGATAGCAAAATTCGTAGCCCAATGTCCCAACTGCCAACAAGTGAAAGCTGAACATCAGAAACCAGTCGGACTGACACAGGATATAGCCGTGCCTTTATGGAAATGGGAGGCAGTTAATATGGATTTCATAGTAGGGTTACCTCGTACCAGGCGTAAATATGATTCTATCTGGGTAATTGTTGACAGGTTGACAAAATCAGTTCACTTTCTGCCAGTAAGGGCTACCTTTTTAACCAAAGATTATGCTGAGCTATATATTAGAGAAATAGTCTTATTGCATGGTGTTCTGCTGTCAATTATCTCTGAAAGAGGGAGGCAATTTACAACTATGTTTTGGCAATCTTTTCAGAGGGTCCTAGGGACACAGGTTAACCTGAGCACAACCTTCCATCCTCAGAGAGACGGACAGGCAGAACGTACAATCCAGATGCTCGAGGATATGTTACGGGCGTGTGTGTTAGATTTTGGAGGCAGCTGGGATGAAAATCTACCACTTATTGAATTTGCCTATAATAACAGTTATCATTCAACAATTCAGATGGCGCCTTATGAAGCGTTATACGGGCGGAAGTGCAGATCGCTAGCTGGTTGGTTTGAGGTAGCAGTATCAGCTTTGATTGGGCTAGATATTATTCGTTAGTCAGAAGAGAAAGTAAAGCTTATCAGAGAATGTCTGCTGACAGCTCAGATCCGCCAGAAATCTTATGCTGATGTGTGGCGAAGAAACCTAGAATTTAATGTGGGTGACTGGGTATTCCTGAAGGTTTCACCGATGAAGGGTGTGATGAGATTTGGTAAGAAAGGCAAGCTCAGCCCGAGGTTTATTGGGCCTTATCAAATTCTCCAAAGGATAGGCCAGGTGGCTTATGAATTGGATTTACCCCCAGAACTAGAATCCGTTCACCCAGTTTTTCATGTATCAATGCTGAGGAAGTGTATAGGAGATCCCTCCCGGATTGTCCCAGTGGAAGACGTCCAAATCACTGAGGAGTTAGCTTATGATGAAGCTCCAGTAGCCATACTAGATTGGCAAATCCGCATACTAAGAACTAAAGATGTTGCTTCTGTTAAAGTGTTATGACAAAATAAGAACCGAGAGGAGATGACCTGGGAAGCAGAAGATGATATGAAAACCAGATATCCTCAGTTATTTCAGACTTAATCAGATTGTGCAGCCAGAGGTATGTTGTTATTGTTGTTTCATGTATATGTGGAGTAGTTGACTTTAGTCTATTGTGAAATGAATGCCATAATATTTTGTGGAGTACCTGTATTGGACTTTTCTGTGTTTCAGGATTTTTGGATAGTCCATATTACAGGGGAGACTCTGCCGAAATTTTTCCAAAATAAGTAATTGCAAGGTTAAGGTTCTTGCAAGTAGAAGTTAACATTCGAGGACGAATTTTCTTAAGGGGGGAGGATGTTACACCCCGTAAGTTTCTAACATTTAGTCGGCCTATTCGCATGTTGGTTGAGAGTTTTAGAGTGCCATACGTATGAGGAAAGGGCTCGGGGAAAGGCCGAACGAGTGCCAAGTATAGATTTCACGGGAGGAGGCCGAACCAAGCTGCCCAGAGGGGCAAAGTGGCACAGAGCTGCTCCTCCGCGTTAGCGAACATGGCACAGAGCAGAATCAATGTGTTGGCCAGCGTGCCACGTTACCTTGTATGCTGCTTCAAGTATATATAGGCCTCACCCTCAGATTTCATGTTATTTTTTATACATAACACGACCAGTATAGAATAGAGATGAAGGAGACATATAATGTTCATCCGATTACGCCACTAAACGCCGTCCAAATTAAAATTAACTTCGGGTATCAAAGTATAAGGCTGCAGGGAGCATTTGTACAGAATTAGTTTTGTGAAATTCGCTCAGCAAATCATCGTCCCGCCGAGCCAAAGTTATTGGAATTGCTCCAAACTAGTGTCAATACGATCTCAGGCTTAAAGTAAGTATTTATAACTTCTAGATTCCCGAGATAGTACGAGTTTTTGATCATCTTTCGATAAGTTGAAGTATAGTCAGTATACATATATATGTTATTATTTTCTTCAAATATAGTAATGAAGTTAGCCCTATTCTTCTGTTAATATGATTACCGTTGGGAAGAAAAGCTGAATACCAGCCTTGTCCTGTGTTACACCGTTAGTGGCTCGGAAGTTTAGTATTATTCCAGAATTGCTTCGGTGACCTTTCTCAGTGTCTACACCTGTTGGTGACTCTATTATAGCCAGAAGGGTCTATCAGGGGTGTACAGTAGAGGTTGTCAGTCGTTAGACTGCGACAGACTTGATAGAACTAGAAATGGTGGATTTCGATGCTATTATGGGTATGGATTGGCTAGCTCCATGCTATTATCAGCTTTAGATTTATCAGTTTACATATATCCTTATGTTCAGTTGGGAGTAGTGCTTATCGCCGAGCAGGCCAGGGTTCCAGCATGGCTAGGTCTCAAAACTACGTGCCAGCGTAGGATAAGGGATTCTCAATAGTAGAGAATGTTTCCCTTAGCCCGAGGAATATGGGATCCTCATTATTTGAGAGTGTATCCCTTGTCTCAATGGGCATATGTAGGGAACATCATTATTGGAGATTGTCGCCCTTAGTCATGAGTGATATCACACTAGTTAGAGTTCGTATCCTTGGAAAGGTATGAACTGTGACAACTCATATGTCATTACTAAGGGAAATTGGCTTAAAAGATTCGAACGAGGATAAAATATGCAAAGAGAAGTATTCTGAGTGAGTTAGTGAAAAGTTGATGGTTTTAGGGGAGCTACTAGTTTCAGGGGACTGCTGTAGTAGTAGAATTCCGCTGCAGTAAGACCGTCTTAACAGTCAAAGTCCCACCATAATAGACCGGGAGAATAACCATCGGATCTACTATAGGGGTAACTTGACCATCATAGAGGGTCTGCTGCAGTGAATGACGAGAATCAGAAAGTGGGTTTAAGTGGAATTTTTAGGGATTATACCCCATTATTTCCAAAACTTGATATTATAATTTTGAAGGAGATTATCCTAAGGGAAGATGTAATACCCCGAAATCTCAAAGATCAGACCCGAGGGTTGAAACGAAAAAAATAAGATTTTCTGCACCAAGTCATAGGACGAGTCGTCCAATGACCCGTGAGGTGCACCACGAGTTGTTAGGTGACTCATGGAGTGAAGGATGGACTTGGTTAGATTTCTTGATTTGGGGGTTGACCACGGGTGAGGCACGAGTTGTGGTCGTCACCACAAGTCATCATCTTAGCCGTGGTCAAAAGTTTGACTCGAGGTTGAAAAGTTTTGGCAGTGTTCTTAATGATTCATCACCATGAGTCATCTGGTACATTACGAGTCGTGATGTTTGCTCGGAGTGTTATATGGGTATATAAAACGACACGCAAGTGCACGTGGTCGAACAAGTAGTAAGTGGCTTTAGTAAGCCTAGTATCGATCCCACAGATACTTGGGTTAAGTGCAATTTGCTCTAGTATACTATATTTTACTTCTAAATATGCTGACAACAACGTAACCAAACAGTTAATATTTTGTTTTATAAATTTTATACTAAAACTAAGAACAATTATCTACTTTGAATCTGGACTATGGATAAAAGCATGCTGAGGTTAAACGAACATGTAATGAAACTGATTATCATCATAAATTGGTTAATCTTTTCTTCCTGTTGCTAGCCGAGAACATTTGCCAAGAGATTAAAACTCTCGTATTTAATCTCACTTAAGAATCATGAACCATCCATCTACATTTCTGTGATCAAATGCAATTCATGTTCTAGCCCTACAATTCCGGTTCCTAAATTGACTAATACGACTTTCAGGTATATTTCTATCCTGAAGGTTCATCAAAACTCAATTTTTCCCAAACCAAGTAAAGAATAATATCCTATTAATTCACGACTTTCCAATTTCATGCTCTCTCGAGTGAAATCAGACTTTTTAGATGTACATTAATGTAGGCCACACACCAATGCAGTAAGAACAAGAATTAATAGAACAACATGGAAGAAAAAGATGAAAAACCATATAATCAATAATCAAAATTCATCACAAGTGTTCATAACCTCAGCAAGGAAGGGAATTAGCCACTCATTTGTAGATTAATGATCATAAAATGAGTGTTAATCATACAAACAATTGAATTAGAGAAGAAAGAAAGAGAGAAAAAACCCTGAACTTTTCGTCCCTCAACTGCCTGTAACCTACGTCCTTGCTCCACCAAGTCTGAATTATGAAAAATGAACTTAAGTGTTCTATTTATACTAGTGGGAATTTTTCCCGGAATAATGAGCAACGTGTCACGGAGTGCATCGCGGAGCACTGCCTCCGTGACACGCCATGAACGCGGACCCTCACTGGAACTGGGGGTCCGGGAATTCAAGCTCAACGTGGCACGGCGTGCATCATGGTGCACTGGCTCCGTGCCACGGAGCAAATGCGGCCCTTCACTGGAATTTGGTGAATTTTCACCCTCCAGGCAGAATGCCTCCGCGATGGCAGCGTGACACGGCTCCATCGCGGAGCCCCTTTAAATCATGTTGTCCAATGCCTTTTCCTTTGCTCGCATCCAAGTCCAACTCCGATATCATCCAACATGCATTTTAACTTCCCGAAATCACATTTTTCCTACAAAACAATGCTAATCATGTTGGTTAGTATAAATTCACATTATATTACCAATTACATGAAAATGTATACACATTTCTAGATAAACAAGGCGAAAATGGTACTTTTGATTATCACTTGGGCATATAAATCTGCCCAAGATCACTTACCCCACACTTAAATCCTTGTTCGTCCTCGAACAACAAACATACAATTCATGCAGTTTACATCCCACCCTCGCTGCTATGGTACAACAATTTAAGCTACGGTCATACCGATCATTCAATATTGCAAGTCATCAAGAAAACATGCATGGTCTTATCAATGCAATGACCTTCAATACATTAAGACTTCCTAGACTTTAAGAATCGACTCTCGATATCGGCAAACTCATGCAAATCAGCTAATCAAGATATCCGACACGAAAATCAATCTTTCATCAAGCATGTGCCCTCACAACTCAAGAGAATCTTCCCCTTTTTGCTCATGTGACACACAATCATTCAAGCAGGGGCATGTAAAAACAATTTCACTCTCTCTCCCAAAAGAATTCACATGCATCATGTCGTGACCCATAAGCTTGCCCTTAGTGTATTACTCCACTAATATAAAGAAATGCAATGTAAGATCACTAAGGACTTTAATGGATTGTAATGGAAGCTATGGAACTAGTAAATATTGGATTAGCCAATAATAGCCACTAGCATCCTTAAGCGCCTTTTCAACACATTCCCATCAACTCATGGACATTGTTTCTCTCTTTTTCTTATTTTTCATCATCCCATTCTTGATGATTTACTTTAGTATGGCCCACTTCATTAAGCACACTTGACACGACAACGAAGATTATTCATGCACCTTCATTATCGTTTATTTATAGCAAGTGCACCTTCAACCTTTTGTTTCCTTTCATCACTCTGCTTTTCTTTTTCTTTTCACCATTCTCACTCTTTGACACTTTGAGAAAATTATTTTCTCTTCTTAAGCGCTTAAGAGTTTTGTATAGACTTTACGGCTAATGAAAAGAAGGAGTTAAGCTCGGTTTACACTTTTTGGACAAAAGAAAAAAAACAATTGGCTAAAGGCTCAAAGGGCTGACTAGGGTATACAATCACAGAAAGGGGAAGTATGACAAGAAAAAAATAAAAACTCTCGGTTAAAACAAAGAAATGCCTACATCCTTTCCTACAATACACCTCCTTCATTTCGTTTTGTACACACACCAGGCAAGTTCTAGACATTTCACAATAGCATGGAATATCAACACCTCACTTCACACTTTATGCACATGCTCGATTCAAGATGTATTCACAGACTCTTCAATCAGCTAATTACATGAATTCAAACATTAAGCCTCAATCACACTGAATCGAACTCTACAACCTAGGTATCTCAACATATTTACAAAATTTGCATGCTTTCATAAGAATCACCTTTGCATTTTGAATATCATGTACAACACGCAACCAATATTTCGCAACCATATAGTAACTACAGGTTCCGGGATGCAATCCACCAAGGAAAAAAAACTGAAAATTAATTGAAAAAAAACTACTCCTACCGACTACATTTCCCTTAAGACGGTCGTCATCCATCCATCATAGGGAACGGTCACTAACTATGACTTCGGTTCAATGGGACCATTCTCAGTAAAAGAACCGAAAACAAATGCCGAGAAACCCAAAATTAAAAAAAATTGAAAAATTTGCAAAATATCGATCATTTCGATAGGAAAAGAAAAAATTTATGTACACAATATTTTAAAGAAATTTTTTTAAAAATATTTACAGAATCAGCTGGCAACATTCACAACACACATCAATTTCACAAATATTTACAAATAAAGAACAATTTGAAAATTCACAAACACAGGGAAACACAACATACAAAATAACAGAGGAGAACATACAAACAAACAGCCCAGCCCAGCACCTAACTACTCCCACCCCACACTTAATCCGAACACTGTCCCCAGTGCTCACAAAAATTAAATAGCACAAAATCGGGTGGTGGAACTCCCTGATCAATCAAAGTATTCCACTTCTTCGTCGGGTGCTGCTGCTTCATCTCCCATGTCCAAGTCGCCTCCGTCGTCATTATCGGACTCCACATCGGAGTCCTCCCGACGCGTCTCCTCGTCCGTGGGGACGTCATCATCAGTGGGCTCTACAAAGGCTGGCCCTACTCGGCATAGAGCCCTGGCGTTTTCGCCAAACGGGTAATCTAGCTCGAGCTGCCATAGCTCCTCCTCCGTCGTCGGCCTCCCACCTATCCTGAGCTGGAGCATCTGCATCCCATACATCCGCGCCATATACTGGTCATCACGACCGTGTCGCTCACCAAGTGTCAGCACTGGCCCGTGGGTGGTGTCGGGAGCCTTAGTTTTGGTAACATCCAAGGCCCGCTGCTCCAACTGCGGGATATAATCGAGGGCCTCCTCCTCAACATCGAGGCCCCTGAGAAAGGTGGTGAGTAGTCTACCGAAACCATACCTGTGCCCCTGGTGCAACCGGGCTCTCTTCATGGCGGATATAATAACCGCCCCGACATTTATCTCCAGCCCTTTCATCAGGGCGTACACCAGGCAAACACGATCCCAGGTTACATCAGTCATATGTACCCCCGGGATGAGGCAAGAGCAGACTATCTTCAGCCAAATTCGGGCTTCCCTGTTCATCTGAGAATATGGCAGAGTCTGATTGTAGCCCCTTTCCTTGTTCCTGCTCCATCTAGCTATAGATTGGGCCCCACACAATGTGCGTCTGATGTCAGCATACGGTGGGGTAATGTTCAGCTGTCGGAGGATGTGGGCGTCTGTGCCCCGCGCTCCTATGATGGCATTGAGTTGGTGGGGCTCCAGAGTGACTATCTGCCCTCTGATTTTGATGGTGTGGCTTCAGATTGACGGGTTCCAGTTGGCATAGAACTCCCGAACCAAGTGCAGGTTGCATTCTTTGGGCTCCTCGAATATGAACTTGAGCCCCACTGCCTCGATCCGGTGAACCATTCTGGGGAACTCCTGTGCCAATGGCTCCCGTGCTATATGCTCCTCGGGGAAATATTTGTTCTCTTTGTGCTTTGCGTACCACTTTTTCCCCTCATCAGTCACCCATCTTGTTCCATATTGGCGGCACTGGCCGCGTGGAACTGCTGGTGCTGCTGGGACTGCTGTGCCCAGTCTGATTCTCTTCCTTCCGGTGCCTGAAGTTGATGCACCTTTCCCTTTCTCTTGCCGGCTTGCCATTTTACCTGTCAACCCAAGTAAATAAGCTCAATGTTAAGCTAAATAAATATTAACTTCAGCTAAGGTCGGGTTATGCTAAGTTACCCCACACTTAGTCCTTAGCTACAATTACAACCTACGGCAAGAATAACTTTATTTACCCAAAACAACCAGCTATACAATCATGCTTAGTGCGTTCAAAAGAAAATTCGACGGTATAACTTATGTGTACTACTCAGACTTCGTACAGCTAATCACAATCACTACCATCGCAAGCATTTTTAACTATCGCACTTAGCAAAGAAAAACAAAGAAACAAAAATAACAACCAACAATTTATATTCATGAACCTATCCAACCAACCAAATTCGAACAAATTTCAACATTTTCCCCCAAACCCGAGAATTCGTCGTCTATTAACATCCTAACACTTTGTACAACGACTCATCTCATTCAACACGTACAACCCGGCATAAAATTCACAATTTCAACTCATTTCCAACTTTAATTTCAACAACAAGCCCTAGAATTGAGATTATCAATCAAATTCGAATAATTTATGCAATCGACAAGTTCAAACGATCATAACGACATTTCGAACAATTATCAATCAACAAATAACTCGAATTCATGCTTAATTTCGACTTAGGGAGATTTAGCTCACCTCCCATGCTTAAAATCAAAGAAAATCGACAAATACTTGAGAGGGAATCGGAAAACATACCTTGAAGTTGAATAATCGAAGAAAACTCGGAAATTTTTTGCCTTAAGCCGTGGCACGTTGATAGGAGAGGGGTTTTGGGATGTTTGGTCATGGAGGAAATTGAAAATGAGGGGAAAAGGGGAGATTTCGGGGTTTAAAAGGTAGAAAAACACGCGGGTCACCCGGCAACCCGGTGTGACCCGTCGCGATATACAAGGCAACGTGTCACGGAGTGCATCGGGGTGCACTGCCTCCATGACACGGAGCCATCGCGACAGCATATTGGAAATTTTTAAAATTTTCGGGTTATACCTCAACGTGTCACGGAGGGTAACGCGGAGGTCCTCCTCCGTGACACGGAGCTATCGCCCCAGCTCACTGTCTTCTACATTTTATTAATTTTTCATACCTCGACTTTTCCTTCACGATTCCGTGCACATTTTCCTCTGTTTGACCTGAAAATCATCTCACTAAACTAAATTGGTTAGAATTATAGGTTTCACCTAACTAAAAATAAACAAAAATTAAAATAAAAAATTTTGTAGTAAATTATGAAAAAGAAAAAGAAAAATCTATTTACACTTTACAAAATGAAAGAAAAAATTTTTACGGGTTGCCTCCCGTGCAGCGCCTGGTTTACCGTCGCGGCTCGACGTCATGTAAGCTCAATTGTCCGCTAGGGTGATGGACGATTTCTCTCGATCACCGTCCTCCCCCCAGTAGTGCTTACACCTATCCGGTGGTCTTCCCATTAACTCTCGGGAATCCTTCATCTGCTTATCATTACCATGATCAATCACATTGATCACCGAGAGTTCTTCATGCACCATCGGGAGCATGGGTGCTTTATACACATCGAACACCTCTACCTTGTCATGTGCTCGCATTGTTAGTTGCCCCGCAGCTACGTCGATTAATGCTTTCCCGGTAGCCAAGAAGGGTCGTCCCAAAATAAATGGCACTTCCGCGTCTGGATCAAAATCCAGCACGACAAAATCTACCGGGAAAATTAGGGAGCCAACTTGCACTAGAACATCCTCAACAATGCCATCCGGCCTAGCCAAGGATTGATCCGCCAACTGCAAGATTACGGTTGTGGGTCTAGGACTCCCTAAACCCAACTTCCTGAATACCGAAGACGGCATCAGATTTATACTCGCCCCCAAATCACACAATCCACGAGCTCGGATGCTCTGCCCAATAGTAAGCTGGATAGTAAAACTTCCAGGGTCTTTTAGCTTTGTGGGCAGTCTATTTTGGATCCGAGAAGTGCACTCCTCCATTAAAGCCACCGTAGCATACTCAGTCAACCGACTTTTGTTGGCCACGATGTCCTTTATGTACTTGGCATATTTAGGCACTCCCTGCAAGACATCAACAAAAGGTAAATTAACATGTACCTGTTTAAGTACCTACATGAGTTTCTTGAAACACGCCTCCTCTTTGTGTTTCTTGAGTCGTTGAGGGAACGGGGGTGGAGGTCTTTCTGATTCAGCTTCTTTGGTCTTCCCCCTTTCCGAACTTTGCTCCCCCTCAACTTCTGCTGCTCCCGAATGTTGAGGTGGTCTTTCTGGTTCTACCTCCTTCAGCTGCAAACCACTCCTTGTGGTCACTGCATTTACCTGCTTGGGATTTGAATCCGTGTCGCTTGGCAGTCCTCCTCTAGGCCTTGTATTTTGGGCACTAGCAAATTGCCAAATTGATACTCAAGAGCCTTGGTAGCTAACTGATTGTTTTTCACTTCGGCTGCCAATTTCACATAGTCAGCCTGCAATTGAGCTTGGTTAGCTATCATGGTCTTGAACATCTCCTCAATGCTGGGTGATGGTGGTGGAGGAGGTGCATTGTTATTTCTGAATTGAGATTGGTAGTTCTGTTGCCCTCCTTGGTTCCTTTGCACACCCCGACCCGAACTTTGGCCTTGATGGTTGTTTCTACCCCATGAGAAATTAGGATGATTCCTCCAATTTGAATTGTAGCTACTACCATACTGCTGGTGATTTCTTTGTGCATTACCCACAAAGTTTACTGAGTCAGGATTGGCTCCACAGCACTCAGCTGAGTGCTCATTGCTTCCACACACTTCACACCACAATTGCTGGACTGCATTAACTGGAGCTGAAGGCTAGTTCAAAGTCATGTTGCTGAAGTGGTTGTTCAATTGATTTTGCAAGGCAGCTATCTGTGCAGCGATAGCTGTAAACCCATCCACTTCAAACACTCCTGCTGCTTTCCTTGTCCCAACTCGCGATGAATCAGCATTCCATTCTGGATTGCCCTGTGAAATCCGGTTTAGCAAGGTATACAGCTCCTCATAAGTCTTTTCCAGCGCTTGCCCTCCAGCTGCTGAATCTAGCAATATTTTGGTATGGGATTCCAAACCCTCAATAAATGTGTGCACCAACACCTCATTGGACTGATGATGATGAGGACAGTCCCGTAACATGGATTTAAATCTCTCCCAAGCTTGATATATATTTTCTCCTTCCCTCTGTTTGAAACTTAGAATTTGACTTCTAAGTCTTGTTGTTTTACCAGAGGGAAAAAACCTTATCAAGAACTTCCGTGCAAGATCATCCCACATTGAAATAGAATTTGGTGGCTCAGCTTTCAACCACCTCTTGGCTTCTCCAAGTAAGGAGAATGGAAATAAGGTAAGCTGGACATAATCAGTTGACACTCCAACGGGTATGTAAGTGTCACTTATCTCCAAAAGGTTTTGGAGATGTTGTTGTGGGTCTTCATGAGGGAGACCGGTAAATTGCCCGCTTGTGTGCAACAATTGCACCATATTTTGCTTGAGTTCAAATATCCCTCCAGGCTCTGGTTTGCGGATACTGGATGTAACATTATTGGCATGTGGGATTTCCACCTCGCGAACCGGCCTTGCTGCTGCTTCTTCGGGCACTAACACTGCCCTCACAACCGATGGATTCTGTTGTTGCTCCATAATAGTCTATCTGAGCAACTGCAGCTTTCTTTGTAGAGCTTCTCTTCTCTTACTGTGAAATATACGTTCTGGCTCTATATAAGATTCCACCAGCTCTTTGTCTCTTGCCAGTGTTCACAGCAATTAAGTCTGCAAAATACAGGCTAAGACCAAGTTGTCAACACTTAAGAAAATAAAAATACAGTAAATTAACACTTAAAACAAATTCACCAATTGCCAAGTCCCCGGCAACGACGCCAAAAACTTGCTCGGAGTGTTATATGGGTATATAAAACGACACGCAAGTGCACGTGGTCGAACAAGTAGTAAGTGGCTTTAGTAAGCCAAGTATCGACCCCACAGAGACTTGGGTTAAGTGCAATTTTCTCTAGTATACTATATTTTAGTTCTAAATATGCTGACAACAACATAACCAAACAGTTAATATTTTGTTTTATAAATTTTATACTAAAACTAAGAACAATTATCTACTTTGAATCCGGACTATGGATAAAAGCATGCTGAGGTTAAATGAACATGTAATGAAACTGATTATCATCATAAATTGGTTAATCTTTTCTTCCTGTTGCTAGCCAAGAGCATTTGCCAAGAGATTAAAACTCTCGTATTTAATCTCACTTAAGAATCATGAACCATCCGTCTACATTTCTGTGATCAAATGCAATTCATGTTCTAGCCCTACATGTTTTCATAACCTCAGCAAGGAAGGGAATTAGCCACTCATTTATGGATTAATCATCATAAAACGAGTGTTAATCATACAAATAATTAAATTAGAGAAGAAAGAAAGAGAGAAAAAACCCTGAACTTTTCGTCCCTCAACTACCTGTAACCCACGTCCTTGCTCCACCAAGTCTGAATTATGAAAAATGAACTTAAGTGTTCTATTTATACTAGTGGGAATTTTTCCCAGAATAATGAGCAACGTGTCATGGAGTGCATCGCGGAGCACTGCCTCCGTGACACGCCATGAACGTGGACCCTCACTGGAACTGGGGGTCTGGAAATTCGAGCTCAATGTGGCACGACGTGCATCGCGGAGCACTGGCTCCGTGCCATGGAGCAAACGCAGCCCTTCACTGGAATTTGGTGAATTTTCACCCTCCAGGTGGAATGCCTCTGCGATGGCAGCGTGACACGGCTCTATCGCGGAGCCCCTTTAAATCATGCTTTCCAATGCCTTTTCCTTTGCTCGCATCCAAGTCCAACTCCGATATCATCCAACATGCATTTTAACTTCCCGAAATCACATTTTTCCTACAAAAAAATGCTAATCATGTTTGTTAGTATAAATTCACATTATATTACCAATTACATGAAAATGCATACACATTGCTAGATAAACAAGGCGAAAATGGTACTTTTGAGTATCACTTGGGCATATAAATCTGCCCAACATCAATGTTCCTCATGGTGACCAAAAAAGGTAAGCTTCCAGTTCTAGCGACGAGTTCAGACCATGTGTCGTGCTTAGTGACGATGGGTCATCCAATCCCTCGTTGGGACTGACATAGTGTATTTCCTACAAATTTATTAAGGGATTTTTCGTAATTCTTAAGTTTCTAAGGCTTAAACTATGTCGTTTTAAGCTATGATAAGTGTTCTTTAAGAGGGTTTAGTTAATTCTAAGCCTATTGCTCTCCATTCATGCAAGCCCAGTAATTCTACTAGTGATCAAGCTTAGGATTCATCAAGTTCTTTCCCAAATTTCCTTTGGGAATTCAAGATGGTTGTGTAATCAGAATTTTCTAGGTATGTAGAGTTATGAATAGGTGTATCCATCCACTCCCATGCCCAATCTCTCTTCAATTTCATGTGATTTCTAAGTTGATGAATCTATGGGGTTTTAACCGAACTTATGAATTCTCAGTATCTATCATGGGTATTCTCTATACATGTTTCTAATGTTATATTATGATTCATGGGCATATTTTACAATAGTTTCAATTAAAAATTATGATTTTCAAGTTTTATAAATATGACGCCCACCTATAAAAGTTCATGAATAGATGGGATTATGATCTATGCTTCTAAGTATGATGAGATATTTATGATGAAAGTATGATTTCGAATTATCCATGTCCATGTTCATGTTTTTGAACAAATCAAATATATTTCAAGCATGTTTAGGATATTGGACAAATCCATATGATCAAGTATGTTTCATGATTTATCTAAATTTTATGTTATTAGCTTACCACATGAATTTTGGAGTCTAGACTCCCACTCTTGTTAGCTTGTAGTATGGTTTGATCCCAAGGCTCCTCATATTATGATTTCATATTATGCATGTATGTTGTGAGTTAGCTTCGTCACTAGATGATGGTTTAGCTTCATCGAAAAATGATGGAAAGCGTATATATGTTTTAGGAGTAGTGTATAGCACCGAGTAGGCCAAGGATCAGTCAACCCTATGTCTTAGAACTACGTGCCAACTTAGGTATGTCCAGATTAATTGGGATCTCCCTTGTGAGCTTTCCCCTTCCTGAATGGGCCTCCATCTTGATATCGATATCATGGTAGTATTCTTAGCCCTAGTAAGGCATTGGACGGCTCTACCCACTTGAGTGTAATAGTCGGGACCACGTAAGCTCTATCGTGGTAATGTTGGTTATATGATAAGTCTCCCATTGTTCCTCATGATTTTAGTTATGCATGTTCATCAGTTAAGATATTATTTTTTCAACAGTTTTGACCCAATGTTTCAGTTTTACTTATGATTAACAGTTTTCATCTTTGCGTCATTCGATTAAGTTACGATATTCAGTTATGCTAAAGTCATGTATTCAGATAATAGCATGCAAGCTCTACTCTTAGATTCATATGATAAATTGTTTATGATATTCATGATCTTTGATTTACCTACTTAGTAGTTTTACTTATCTTGCATGCTCGGTACATTTCACATACTGACCGCATACTCTATACTGTAGCGTTTCATAATACAGGCTCAGTCCTGCCGCTAGACAGATCTTCAGTGTTAGCATCTCCCAGTCAGAGTTGGTGAGTCCTCATCTTTCAAGGGCCTTTCTTATCAGTTATATTCAGTACTTTCAATTTCAGACTTTAGTGAGTTAGTTGGGGTCTTGTCCCATCAACTCTTCAATAGTAGAGGCTTATCAGACATAGTATGTATTAAGCTTCAGACTTTTGTTATGTATTCAAATGTTCAAATGTATGAGATTTTCAGATTTCTGCTATGTTATGTATTAGATTTCCACATTTAAAATGTTGAGGTTAGAATGTTATGTTCATGCCATGGATCGACTTGGAGCCTCTCGGGTTCTTTGTCCCGTGTCTCTATCAGGCCTATATTCGGGTCATGACAAACTTGGTATCAGAGAATTAGGTTTGAAGTGTCCTAGGGTCTCTGAAAACAACATTAAGTAGAGTCTTTTTCATGGGGTGAAGCGCGCCATACTTATGACGAAAAGGCTACAAAATGTTTAGGACATGATCCCTTCTTTCATGATCTATGTCGTACGATGAAATGTCTCTCTATCCTTCTAACTCGTGCTATACACATTTGCAGAATCATGTCTCCTTGCCGAGTTAGCGGAAGAAAAACTAGAAATGGAAATGGCCAGAGAATGAAAATGGGAACGGGCATCAGCAGGTCCCACCAGCCCCTGAGAATCATGTGCCCGAGCAGATAGCCCATTTATAGTTCAAGGAAGCCATATAGATACTAGCTCAGGCTTTGACTGCCCAGGTCAACCAACAAGAGGTAGCGCATGTCCCCCAGAATGGGAATGCGGTAGCGGCAAGAGTTAGATATTTTCTGAGGATGAATCCTCTGGAATTCCTTGGGTCGAAGGTGGATGAGGATCTTCATGAGTTTATTGATGAAGTTCTGAAGATCACCCAGATCATGAGGGTGACTGGGGAGGAGTGTGCAGATCTAGCCTCTTACAAGTTGAAAGGGGCTGCGCACATCTGGTTAAGGCAATGGAAGGATAGCAGGATAGTTGGAGCAGGCCCCATTGGTTGGGATGAGTTCCATATTGCATTTCTAGATCGGTTCTTCCCTCGTGAGATCAAGGAGATTAAAGAAGCTGAGTTGATGAACCTGAATCAAGGTAAGATGATAGTCTAGGAGTAAGCTTTAGTGTTCACTCGCTTGTTCAAGTATACACCTAAGATGGTGGCAAATTAGAGAGCCCGAGTGAGTCGGTTCATGCATGGGATAGCAGACTACTTGGTCAAAGATTATCGAACAGTGATGCTTCATCAAGACATTGACTTTCCTTGGATAGTTCTGTACGTCCAACAGATATAGGTAGTACAAGTGAGTGAGTGGGAGAGAGAGGCTAAGAGGGCCAGGATTGATAGCTTCAGATTCTGCCAGTAGAGACCTGGTGGTGGGCACCGTCAGCAGTCCCACCGAGATCTTCAACCCCAACGCCGTCAGCTATAAGTGTGCCATCCAGATCTAGGCACGACCATAGGGAATAGCATTAGGCTCCTGAGGTTAGGGGATTAGACCCGCAGAGTCCAGCATCCCAGAGTGTGGAAAGTGTGGCCGAAGACACACGGGTTAGTGCTTAGTAGGTATAGGTGCTTTTTTTAGGTGTGGGAAGGCCGGATATACACCCAGAGATTATCCAGCAGCCATATAGGGTCATGATAGGGGCCGGCCTAGCCACTAGTTTAGCAGCCCCACCAGCACACACAGCTCAACAGTGTGGATCCACTAGTGTGGGTGGTGGTTAGTGTCAGAATAGATTCTATGCCCTCGGATCTCATGAGGAGCAAGAGGTCTCTCTAGATGTAGTCACCGGTATATTACTAGTATTTCACCTTGATGTATATGAATTGTTAGATCCAAGGGATACCTTATCTTTTGTGGTGCCCTATGTTGCTAGTAGCCTCGGAGTCGGTCCCAAAATTTTATTAGAACCCTTCTGAGTCTCTACTCCAATCGGTGATTCAGTTATAGCTCGATAGGTATATAGAAATTGCCTTGTCATAGTCCTTCAAAAAGTCAGCTTAGCAGATTTAGTAGAGCTAGCCATGACATATTTTGATGTTATCTTTGGCATAGATTGGCTACATGCATATTATGCCTCAGTAAATTATAGAACTCGTGTGGTAGAGTTTCGATTTCTGGGTGAGCCAGTCCTAGAAATGAAGGGTAGTTTAGTTTTGCCTGTAGTTTGCTTTTTCCTACCTTAAGGCTAGAAAGATGATCTCTAAAGGTTGTGTGTACCATCTTGTTAGGGTTAACGATGCTACATCCAAAATCCTGACTATCCAGTCAGTTCTTGTAGTATGCGAATATCCAAAAGTGTTTCTAGACGATTTACGGGGAGTTCCTCCCGAGCAGGAGATTGGTTTTTTTATTGACCTTCTTCTCGATATGCAGCCTATATCTTTTCCTCCTTATAGAATGGCTCTAGCTGAGCTAAAGGAGTTGAAGGAGCAGTTGAGAGATCTCTTAGACAAGGGTTTCATTAGACCTAGAAAATCCTCGTGGGGTGCACCAGTACTCTTTGTCCGAAAGAAGGATGGTTCCCTTCATATGTGCATTGATTATCGATAATTGAACAAGGTTACAATCAAGAACAGGTATCCCCTCCCCTGGATTAATGATTTACTTCAGCTTTAAGATGCTAAGTGTTTTTCAAAGATAGACCTCAGATTCGAATACCATCATCTCAGGGTTCGGGAGAGTGACATTCTGAAGATAGCCTTCAGGACTCAGTATGGTCACTATGAGTTTGTAGTTATGTCTTTTGGACTAACAAATGCTCCTACAGCTTTTATGGATTTGATGAATATGGTGTTCAAGACATATTTGGATATGTTCGTGATTGTGTTCATAGATGATATTCTCATGTACTCTCGAAGCGAGGAGGAGCATGCCGCTCATTTGAGGATGATACTATAGACTCTTAAGGATTGCCAATTATATGCTAAGTTTAGCAAGTGCGAGTTTTGGCTAGACTCAGTAGCATTTTTGGGCCATGTGGTGTCAAGTAAGGATGTACAGGTGGATCTCAAAAGATAGAAGTGGTGAAGAATTGGCCTAGGCCAGTTAGTATTTTAGATATCAAGAGTTTCTTAAGTTTAGCTGGTTACGACCGAAATTTTATCTAAGGGTTTTCATCCATTGCAGCACTGTTGACTAGGTTGACCCAGAATAAAGTGAAGTTTCAATGGTCGGAGGCTTGTGAGAAGAGCTTCAATGAGTTGAAGACCTGACTCACCTCAGCACTAGTGTTGACCCTACCTGAGGGTACCGATGGGTTTGTGGTATATTATGACGCCTCAATAATCGGCCTTGGTGTATATTAATGCAACACGGTAGAGTTATAACCTATACTTCCAGGTAGCTGAGGTCCATGAAAAGAATTATCCAACTCATGACCTCGAGTTGGCAGCGATAGTATTTTCCTTGAAGATTTGGAGACACTATCTGTACGAGGTCCATGTAGATGTGTTTATAGACCACAAAAGCATACGGTACTTGTTTACCCAAAAGGATCTAAATCTACGTTAGAGGAAGTGGTTAGAGCTTTTGAAATATTATGACATGAGTGTCCTTTATCATCCGTGCAAGGCTAATGTGGTGGCAAAAGCTCTTAGAAGGCTTTCTATGGAGATTGTGACCCATGTAGATGAGGAGAGGAAATAACTAGTGAAGGATGTACTTCGTCTTGTACGACTAGGAGTTCATCTTGTTGACTCGATGGATGGTGGTGTCATTGTTCATAATGAATTAGAATATTTCTTGGTGATTGAGGTCAAAACTAGACAAGAAAAGGGTCCTAATTTTGTAAAGTTGAAGGAATCTATTTAGAATCAGAAGGTGGAGGTATTCTCCCAAGGGGGAATTATATGCTACAATATCAGGGTCATTTGTGTGTATTGGGTGTTGATGACTTGAGGGAGTAGATGTTGTATGAGGCTCATGGTTTTAAATATTCTATTTACCCAGGCGCCACCAAGATGTACTAAGACCTACTGGAAGTCTTTTGGTGAAATGGCATAAAGAAAGACATAGCAGAGTTTATGGCTAAGTGTTCGAATTGTCAACAGGTAAAGGTTGAGCATCACAGACCTGGAGGTGTGCTCCAAGATATTAGTATCCCTACTTGTAAGTGGGAGGAAATCAATATGGATTTCATTATAGGGTTGCCTCGTACTCATCGATAAAAATACTATATTTAGGTGTTCGTAGATAGGTTGACTAAAGCATCTCATTTTCTACTGATCAAAACTATCGGTTAAGTGGAGAATTATGCTAAATTGTATATTTGAGAGTTAGTTCAGTTGCATGGAGTGTCGTTGTCCATCATATTGGATAGAGGTACTCAATTTACCTCCAATTTTGGAGATCATTTCAGAAGGGACATGGTACTCAGGTCAAGCTTAGCACAACATTTCACCCACAAATAGAGGGTCAAGCTGAGCGGACCATTCATACTCTTGAGGATATGTTGAGGGAATGTGTGATTGATTTGAAAGGTAATTGGGATGATCATTTACCTCTCATTGAGTTTGCATATAACAACAACTATCATTCCAGCATTCAGATGGCTCTGTTAGAGGCTCTTTATGGGCGAAGATGTAGATCGCCTATTGGATGATTCGAAGTCAGTGAAGCTATATTGATAGGACCAGATTCAGTTCATGAGGCTTTGGAGAAAGTTCATCTCATAAGAGAAAGGTTGAAAATAGCTTAGAGTCGTCAAAAGTCCTATGCGGATGTGAGGGGGAGAGAACTAGAGTTTGAGATTGGTAGTTGGGTGTTTCTGAAGGTATCTCCCATGAAGGGAGTGATGAGGTTCAGAAAGAAAAGGGAACTCAGTCCTCGAGTTGGCCCATACCGGATTGTGAGACAGGTTGGTAGGTAGCGTATGAGTTGGAGTTGCCCTCAAAATTGGCTTCAGTACATCCAGTTTTCCATGTATCGCTCATGAAGAAGTGTATGGGTAATCCAGCTTTGGTTGTCCCAGTGAAGAGTGTGGGTGTGAAGGATAGTCTTAGCTACAAAGAGGTTTCGGTGGGAATACTTGATCATTAGGTCTGAAAGCTAAGAAACAAAGAAGTAGCTTCAGTAAAGGTTTTATGGAGGAACCAGCATGTTGAGGGAGCTACATGGGAGGCCGAATTAGATATGATGGCTAAATACCCGTATCTATTCACTCTCGGCTCAGTTACAACTTGAGGTATTAGTTTTCTCTCTAGTACTTTATTTAGTTTCATGTTCAGTTTATGTCCCCCAGTTTCTTTCATATCAATATTTGTATGTGTGATTTATGAATTCAGTTTAGTCATATAATCAGTCCGGAGTTAGTCACTCCGTCAGTTTTCAACTTTAAATGTTCAGAAATTGATATGGAAGTTGTATTTCTCAGCTTTTCAATATGTTTACCCATATTCAAGGACGAATGTTCCCAAGGGGGAGATATTTTAATACCCCAAAGCCCTAAGATCAGAGTTGAGAGTAGAAACAAAGAAAATAGGGTTTTTTGCACCAGGTCACAGGACGAGTCATCCAGTGACCCATGAGGTGCACCACGAATTCTTAGGTGACTTATGGTGAAGGATGGACTTTTTAATTTTCTTGATTTTGGGGTTGACCACGGGTGAGGCCATGAGTTGTGTCAGCACCATGAGTTGTTATGTTAGTCGTGGTCAGAAGTTTTACTCAAAGGTTGAAAACTTTTGGCAGTGTTCCTAATGATTTGTCACCATGAGTCGTCGGGTACACAACGAGTCATGGTATCTCTCGTGGTGACTAAAGAAGGTAAGCTTCTAGTTTTGGCGACGAGTTCAGACCACGAGTCATGGTCAGTGGCACCGGGTCATCCAGTCCCTTGTGGGACTGGCAGTTTGTATTTTCTTGCAAATTAATTAAGGGCTCTTCCGTAATTTCTAAGTTCCTAAGATCTAAACTACATCATTTTAAGCTCAGATAAGCGTGTTTTAAGGAGGGGTAAGTATGTAGAAGACAGTTTATTTTCAACTGGTAGTATATACTACCAGATGAAAATAAACTGTCATATACTACCAGATGAAAATAAACTGTGTTCTACATACTTACCCCTCTTAATTCCTTATTCTACCTTTTCTAAAAAGACAAACAATTCCATTGTTACAAATTTGTTCTTTAGTCCAACATAAACCAAAAGGGATAAAAGAATATATTGCTGCTTTGAAACTCGATCAGCATCCTATTCTTTCTACTCAAGAGGAACAATTTGCCACCTTGCAGGTTCCAGATGATTTTCAAAAGCAATGCAAAAATCACGGATTCACCCATATTCATTTTGGTGTTGTCCTAATCGCCTTGTCATATCATGGAATAAAGGCCAACAAGTTGTTGCACGCCTTTCACTCCTTGATACTCGATACAAAGAGTACCAACATGAAAATTTTGGTACAACTGAGGTCACCATGAATGCTGGGACAATCTTTGTCAATTTATACCCAAACTTCAACATGTCCCCAAGCGAACCATATCTGACAAAAGTCTTAAAGATTCAAGTCCAAATATAGGGAGCTCCACAAGCTAGACATGCTATCCAGGCAGCTCTTCACTATCAAATATCTTGGCGAGTTCAGAACCATGCCATGGATCTTTTATTTCCAGGTGGAGATGATGATTTTCTACTACATATAGATGCCACCAACGGAACTACCACATGCAGCCAAATACCCAGAAAAATACCAAAGGAAGAACTTGTCAAAATTCTTCCTGACTCATGGGTTACAAACTATGAGCAGATGAAAGAACCTCATGTTGAGCCTCTTCGATCCATAGAATGAATCTTTGATAAAAAAACAGGATAAAACTGTAGCCATCAGCTTTGACCACTCTCATCCCAAAAAACCAAACAACACAACCTTTTCTCTTCAAATGTACCATCCCACATCTAAACCTTTGCCTGAAGATGAAGAGGATCAATTCGATTGGAGCCTTCCAGCTGTCATGAGTGAACATGATTGGATGAAAAAGTTCTATTATGAAGGTTTTGACATAAAGTAGTTCAAATGTCCCTTCACCGGTCACTGCCCTTGGGATATTGAATGTTACTGCTAAGAATGTCTAGAGGATGAAGTTGAATATGTAGAGAAGAAAGCCAAACCCAAAAAGAAGAAGGGGAGATGCTTAGAAATGGAAGTCCATAAGCGATATGAAGATGGGGATCCATCTATCAGTTCCCTTATCTGCCTAGGAAAATATGAATTCCTTGTCTCCTACAAATCTCAAGATTACCTAACTCTACCTGCTCCAGCCAAAAAACCTCACAACCCTTAAATCTTCATGATGAGTCCATCTAGCTCTAGCCATACTCTAGAATTCTCATCACAACAACCCTTTGAAAAAGATGGTGTAAGACATGCACCAAAAATACCAAAGAAAAATATTGCGTTGCCCACTGGAGAAAATCCACCTACTAGTGATATTGAGGCTATTATCAACTAGCAATCTGAGAATGCAATCTGCCAGAAGAAGGTGCTGACCAACATCGACACTTCCATAAAAAATGTTGCTCACACACAAACCAAGATGATGAGCAAGGTATAGAACATTGAGAAGAAAATGGAACGGATATCAAGTTAACATGCCAGTCTTATCCGAGCCCTGGAATTACAACTGCAAAATATGCAGTAAGCGATTTTTTCACTAGGAACTTCACTTTTCCACTTCTTTTAACAACAACAAAAAGAAATGGCTGACCTCAAAGTGCAAATCAAAAAATTAATACATGGACCTTTTGAGCCACAAAGAAACCAAAGCCACTCTCTCCTTTTTCCCTATGTCATCACATACATACTCACCACCTAAATTGGCCCGTCCAGGTACTACCTCTCCTTTTATTCCACATGAACCCACATCCTACCCTCAAAAATCCAAATAGGAAATTGAGTTTGGCATTATAAAATGGGTATGGGAAATTAAAGATGCTCTTGTAGTAGAAAATAGGCCAAAGAAGGAAAGAAGTTGGAGAAAGTTAAAAAGAGCTAGATCCAAAAAACTTGATGATCTCCGATCAAGTTGTTTCGCGCCTTTATGGCTTGGAAGAAGATGATAGCACAGAATCCAATACTTAAGAGACAACATATAGCGATCCTACTGATTAAACTGAAGAAGCGGAGAATGAGTGAAGTGAGAATCTCTCACTAGACACCTCCGAGGAAGAGAATCCATCGATATACATGAACAGATCGAGAGAACCAGAAGTTTCTGAAGTCGATGATGATCAAGACGGGATGACAGATGATCTAATTCCAGAAAGAAGACTAGAACAACCAACACCAAAATTGGTTGGAGCTGGATTCCATACTTTCACTCTCTATGATGTCAAGGTTTCTAAATTGCCTCAAAGGATCCAAGATTTCCTTACTTGGATGGTAACGAAACACTTGGTAGAATGAGAGAAGTATCTAATCCTGTCAGAATTCGCGTCAAGGTTCTCCATCATCCTTAGAGATTGGTGGACTTCACTGGGGATATATGATAAGAATAATTTCCTCACGTCCCAAGACTTTTCTTTCAACATCAGAATCCGGCATGAAGTCTTTTATGGAGATAAAAGTCAGAGGCAAGAAAAGGTAACAAGGCAATTCTTTGAGATGAAATGTGTATCATTCGACTGAGATGTCATTGATATTCATTTTCCAGAAGATGGCAAAAATATACTTTCAACTTGGTGGAGATTCTAGTTTGAAGCAGGCCTTCATTTCATCCTTGCCAAAGATGTTGGCGGTACGAACCAGTACGATTGTCGAGGAAAAGTTCCAGTCAATCACAATACCCCAAGTTGGCTATATAAGGCAAGAAATTTTCATGGCGCTTGAAGACATCTGTACAAAGAGATCTGTTCTGAAGCAGATTAGGCACAACAATCCAGCCCTTGATAAAGCTTGCAGCAGAACTGCCTAATCACCGGGTTCAGTTGCTCTTGTCATGCCCCCAGAAGGAAAAGTAGATTTAAGAAATATAAGAAGTTCAATGGTCAAAGCCTATTTGGAGGAAGATCCAAATACATCAGGCGAACAAAATACTTCAGGAGAAAGCATCCAGGTAGGTCCTAGAAGAATGACAGATGCTTTATCTGCCAAAAGATCGAACACTTTACAAAGAACTGTCCTCAAGCCTAAAGATCTATCAGGCTTCTTACCGAGATAGAGGAGTACACTGATGTCAAGGAAAATGATCTCGAATTAGTCCTTTTAGCAGAAGATGAGCCATCATAGGACACTCTTTTCTCCATGGACGTATATGAAGAACATGGGCATGACCATTACCAGATTTTAGAGGCTGAGGAAGAAATCAATAGAATTATCAATATTCCTCATGTCCAGCTGAATGTTTATCCATCCAAATGGGATAAGCCGATCCAGGTCATTGCATTTATGGATATTGGTGCAGCATCATTGCTAATGAATCCAACAGTCCTTCTTGATGATCAATGGATTTCCCATTCAAGAACTTCAACACTGCATCAAATGGAACTCTTACAACCACAGTCATCACAGAACACCCGAAAACAATTGAGTTCTTCCTAGGACTACAATTCAGAACAAAGCTGTTCAGATCAGATGTCCTAGGAAAGGATCTCATAATTGGGTTTGATATCTTCAGAGAACTCAAAGACGAAGCCACATCAGAGCTTATGGAATAGCTTTCAAAAAGCAATTCAAGCCATACTCAGAAGTCTCACGCCTATTCCATATCACTGAGGACGAGCAGATAAGAGAGATCGAGCAACAGTTGATGGAACATTCATGTGCTGAATCTCACAAGGAGTTTATGAAGAAATGCATAAACCCACTCTAGCTGAATGATGAGTTTTTGATCAAATCCCATTCAAGAAGAATGAAAACATATACCCAACCAAGGCAAGCCACTCTGGCATGAATCCAGAGCACCTTCAACTTGCAAAGGAGTGTGCTAAACTCATGGAGTTTGGACTGATCGAGCCATCTGACTCTCAATGAGCATGCTAAGCTTTCTAAGTCAACAAGAGAGATGAGCAGACAAGGGGCAAACTCAGATTAGTCATAAACTACCAGCCACTCAACCATTTCCTCCAAGATGATAAATTCCCTATACCAAATAGGCTTACCCTATTTCCACACTTAGCTAAAGCTAGATATTTTTCCAAGTTTGATCTTAAATCTTGATTTTAGCAATTAGGGATACATCCTAACAAAAGATCAAAAATAGGATTTTTTGCATTCCTGACCAACACTTCCAATGGAAGGTTATGCCATTTTTTCTGAAGTCTACACCCTCTCTATTCCAAAAAGCCATGATAAAGTCTTTCATCCTATCCTCCACACCTCACTAGTATACATTGATGATATCCTATTGTTCAGTGATACTTTGGAGGAACACCTTGCCTTACTCCGTCATTTCATGATATAGTAAGAGCAAATGAAGTCATGCTCTCTGCAAAGAAAATGGCCCTTATTCAAAAAGAGATTGATTTCTTCGGGATGCATTTTAACAATGGAGCATAAAGTCCAGGTCTGCACATATGTCAGGAATTGCTCAGATTTCCATACACCAACTTCACCACAAAGCAACTTCAACAATTTTTAGGGATCATAAATTATGTTAGAGATTTTATTCCTGAAGTCTCTAGATATATCTCTCCACTTAAAAATATGCTCAATAAGAATGTCCAAGAATGGGGTAAGGAGCAGGATTAAGTCGTCCAAAAAATAAAGAAGGTGTCCCAACAGGTGAAGACTCTCCATATTCCTTCAGATGGAAAGAAGATATTACAGACTGATGCAAACAATGAATACTGGTGTGCAATTCTTCTAGAGGAGAAAGATGGCCATAGAAAGATATACAGGTATGCTAGCGGAAGATTCAAGGATTTAGAACAACACTATCATTCCACCTTCAAGAAGATTCTTGCTGTGAAGAATTGAATCAAGAAGTTCATCTTCTTTCTAATTCACACTAAATTCCTGATCGAGATGGATATGAAGGCATTCCTGAAGATGATCCAGGTAAAACCAAAGATACTTCCATATCCACAAATTCTCAGATGGGCACAATGGTTCTCACCCTACAAATTCCAGGTGAAGCACCTGAAAGGGAAAGATAATTTCTTGGCAGAATTCCTATCCTGACCAAATGAATTCACAAAAAGATTTTTGCCAGAGAAACACAAGAAGATGAAAGAACCAGCCGATCATGTGTTCATGATTACCAACCCACTAGGTCTCAGGTCATCGAGGCTACCAAGACATCCACCAGATAGGTTCAGTCAATATGTAGACCCATTCGATCCGTCCATCCTAATCGAACGACCAAATTTCTATGAGCTACAAGTTTTCAGAAAATACGGATGATCCATCCTAAAGCCGTATAGAGTCAACCCTAAATACCCGTTTTGTCATGTGTTCATACCACTTGCCAATAATTTTCCACAAGAACTCTTATAATTCTTCGGGTACTTATGTCACAAGTATTACATCTTGATGGAATTCAAGTGCAAAGTATTTAGGGACTTTGACAAGATTGAACCATCTTTGAAAATATTTCTACAGTGGTTTAGGTCGCGGAAGTACTGGGTTTAATGTTTCACGAATTCATACGATGTAAAGGTATTCATGCTATGTCGACCAATAAAGTTAATCAACGAGAAAGTCTATGCCGAGCCAGAACTCTCCTCTGTTGGCAATTTCCAGTCTCTATTTTGTCCTTGGAAGACAAATACTACAAAGCACAAAGGTTTATCTTCCAGCAAAATTAGTGCATTCTAAAGAAGGTTTGGCCAAAAGAATACGTTCCATGGAACCAGACTGGTAAACATCCTCACTGGGAAGAAGTTCGACAAGCAACAAAGGAATATCAAGCACCCTACGAGATCACCAGAGATGAAATCACTCAAGACATTAAATGGAAAAGGTTGAACATCTGTCACAACCCGAATAGAGGCTCGGATCATAGACATGGGACAAGGGACCCCGAGAGACTCCAAGTCGACCCAGAGCACAAGCATATATCTAACTCAATCAACAAACTAAAGGATCAATAATATAAGCTCAGCGGAAGTGTAACTCAGCATAACATCACAATAAGAATTCGAAACTGAATACATACATAATTCTGAAAAGCCTCTAATCTGGATGAGTTGATGGGACAAGACCCCAACTAACGCAATAAGCTCAAAACAGAAATACATAAAGAAAGATAGATAGTCTGGTCCTCAAAAAATGAGGAATCACCAATAGGCAGATGCTAACTTTGATGAATTGCCTAAGAGCGGGGCTGAACCTGAGAGCCGTGTCCTGTATCATGAAATGATATAGCATAAAAAGTATTCGATCATTACGTGAAATATACCGAGTATGCAAGGTAAGTAAAACCGCTTAAGTAGAGTAAATCATTTAAAGCATTTCATATCATATCATAAGCTTTCAAATCTGAGAGAACGGTTGGCATGCACTCTTTCTGACATCATAAACTTTTCATAACATGACTATACATAGCTTCATGACATCATTACTGACTCGAATTACTCAAAGATGAAATATGTCATTTATAAGAAATGCTGAACAATGAGTCAAACCTTGCTTTTAGAAAATGCATGTATAAAATAAATACCATGAGTAATGAATATGAAAATATGAATCATATAGACAATGGGAGACTTTTCACTTAACCGACATACCACGATAGTGCTTACGTGGTCCCGACTATACACTACAATGGGCAGAGCCGTCCAAAACCTTGCCAAGGCTAAGGACGCTACTATGATATCGATATCAATCTCATGGGCCATTAAGGCCGGGGATAGCTCATAAGGGAGGTCCCAATAATATAATAGTATCAACCTACGTTGGCGCGTAGTTTTGGGGTATAGGGTGATCGACCCTTAGCCCGCTCAGTGTTAGACTTTTCTCCTAAAACATGCAATGCTCTACATTGTATATAACGAAGCTCAACATCATCTATTGACAAAGCTCAAGATGAAATCATGCATAAACTAAACATTTTATGAAAACGAAGCTCAATAATAACATGCATCTCAATTGTGAATTCATGCATATGAGAAGCTTTATTTCGAAATATACCACAAGATCAAGGATAACTGGGAGTCTTTACTCCAAAATTATGTGGTAAGCTTACTTTAGAGGTATTACATCATCATACTCGATATAAGAGCTTTGCCCAAAACTTTATCATGCTTGGATCTACTCAATTCATTTTGAAAACAATATCATAATCATGGGTAGCTTTAGAAACATGATTTTCATCATCAAATCTCATCATCATCATACATTCATCATCATTCTCTTCTTTCATGAATTTCTCATCTATGGGCCTTTAATTTCATCAAACTAGAAAACACAATTTTTATTGAAAACTATTTAAAATCTGCCCATGATTCACAATTCATCAATAGAAACATAATCTAATCATACCCATGTATAGAAAATGAAGAATTATGCAATTGGGTAAAAACCCCATAACTTGATCAAGGAATTTCTTACATTTATATAAAAATTAGGCATGATTGTGGAAGAAGACACCAACTCATAACCCTACATACCTAGAAGGGATTGATTCCACCAAATCTTTAATTACCCATGAGAAAATTGGATGGAAACCTTGAAGACTTGCTCTAAATCACCTCTTCAACCTCTCAAGTTTGCATGCATGGAGTGAAATAACTTAGAATAGTTTTTACCCTCTTAAAACCCTTTAAAACGATCCTTAAAACATGTAGTATAGGTCTTAGGAATTTAGGAATCAAGAAAAGACCCTTACTAAATTCGATGCAAAATACTGCCAGTTTTGGAGGATTTTAGTAGGGGAAAACCTATTCTAAGTGTATTCCTTCCATGCATGCAAGTTTATAAAATTTAGGTGGTGATCAAGAGCTTTTCTAAAGGGTTTTCTTCCAATTTCTCTTTGGGCAATCAGTGAGGTGGTAGAATCATCCCTTTAAGGTATGTAGTGTTTTAAATGGGTGACTTCCTTCCACACCCATGCCCAATCTCTATCAAAATATGATGAAAAGTGTATGATCAAGTATGGGGTTTTACCCAAATTGTATAATTCTACAATTTCTATACATGGGTATGATTAGATTGCATTTATATTGATGAATTGTAAAGCTTGACCAGATTCTAAATTATTTTCGATACACAAATTATTTTTCAAATCTTGAATCTAAAATGCCCATGGATAAGAAGTTCATAAAAGTGGTGAATGATGATGAATGCATGATGATGTTGAGATTTAATGATGAAAAGTATGTTTCTAAAGCTACCCATGATTATGATGTTGTTTTCAAAATAAAAATGTGTACATCCTAGCATGATAAAGCTTTGGGAAATGCCCACATGATGATTTAAAGTGATGATTTTTCCGACATAAGCTCACCACATTATTGAAGTGAAGTTTCCCAATTTTTTCATAAATTCTAGCATGTGATATTTTGAGTTAATTAATTCTACATGTGGCTTACCACATAATTTGGGATGGATGCTCCCACCTATGATTGAGCTTGTGGTATGTTTCGAAATAAAGCTTCACATATGCATGAGTTTATAATTGAGATATATGTCATTATTAAGCTTTGTCAAGGGAAAACAGCTTCATTTTCATATGATGTCGAGTTTATGCATGATTTCATTAATGAGCTTTGTCCATAGACAATGTTGAGCTTCGTTTCATACAATGTTGATTTATACATGATTTCATGTTGAGCTTCGTCAATAGACTATGTTGAGCTTCGTTATATACGAGTTAGAGCATTGCATGTTTGGGAGAAGAGTCTAGCACTGAGCAGGTTAAGTGTCAGCCCTGGTCGTAGTCGCTTATCAGAGTTAGCACCTTTTTGGTTGGTGAATCCTCATCTTTCGAGGACTAGACTATCATTTTTCTTTATGTATTTTCAGTTTCAGTATTGTTGAGTTAGTTGGGGTCTTATCCCTTCAACTTGTCCAGATTAGAGACCTTCAGACTTATGTATGTATAGTTTTGGATGTTGTTTTGATGTGTTATTGTATGAGACTTCCACTGAGTTATAATTGTGTTCTCTTCATGATTATTAAATGAGTTAGTTGACTGCTTATGACATGGGTCAACTTGGGGTCTCTCGGGGTCCCTTGTCCCGTGTCTATGATCCGGGTCTATGCTTGGGTCATGACATTTACCAACCTCAAATCACCCTATGGGAGACCTACATCTCCTACCATATAATGCCTCGAATGGGGCCATCTGAATATTGGAGTGGTAGCTATTATTGTATGCAAACTCGATGAGAGGTGGGTGATCATCGCAACTGCCCTTTGAAATAAATCATGCAAGCTCTCAACATATCCTCCAGAATCTTAATAGTCTGCTCAGCCTAGCCATCTGTTTGCGGGTGAGAAGTTGTACTAAGCTTGACTTGAGTACCAAGTTCCTTCTGAAATGACTTTCAAAAGTGCGAGGTGAACTGAGTACACCTATCTCAAATGATGAACAAGAGGACTCCATGCAGTCTGACTAACTCCTAGATGTATAGTCTAGTATAATCCTCTACTGAATTTGTCATTTTAATTGGTAGCAAAAATGTTGACTTAGTCATCCGATCTATAACCATCCAAATTGAGTCAAACTATCGGCGCATACAAGGTAGACCTATAATAAAATCCATGTTCACTTCTTCCACTTCCAAGTAGGAATCCTAATATCCTGATTCATACCCCTAAGTCTCTAATGTTCAACCTTGACCTGTTGGTAAATTGGACACTTAGCCACCAACTTTGCAATGTCCTTCTTCATGTCGTTCTATAGAAACGACATATTTTGTATTTAGGGCTTTTTTGGGGAAGGAATCTAATAGAAAAGTAGGGTGGGAGTTGGGGACTAAACAATTAAAAATATATATTTCAAAAATAGCAAAACTTTGAGCCTTAATTACCAATTATATCAATAGTTTGCTATATAAGGCATATGCCTGTCTGTCAAATAATTTTTCCTAACATAAAACTATGTGAGCTTATAATTTCTAAAGTAGGTCCAAGTCAACAAAAAGTAACGAAATGCAATCTCTCTGAGGTCCGAACTTGGATCGCTCATCTGTGTCCAAGTGCCTAAGGGGCACCCCAATCGACCTAGTCAAGCAAATGTATTTAGCAAGTCCTTTTAAAACATATAATACATCTTTTAGAACTTTAGCGGGCGTCCGTACACTCTCCTAATAAAATATGTTCGCCGCTGCTTCGAACCCATAATTAATCTTCAAATCATTTTGTTGTTTGATGTGAAAAACTGTAAGTTAATGGTTGTCCTTTTCATTGGAACCTTGTTTATTTGTTCAAGATACTAGTGATGCCTAATTATACTCCTTAATGTGTCATATTCAATATTTATACCCTGGTATTCGTTATCTTTTTTGGGTTGAAGAAATTTTTTTTATTCAATCAGTAACAGTATACAGCTATGTCATTTTGACTATAGAGCTAGACCTATTGAAATCCTGTACTAAAGCTATCAAAAGAAAACAACATTCAGATATCTTATACAGGATATATTTGTACTCTTTCTAATATTCTATTTCCTTTATAATTTTTTTTGTCCTCTAATATGCATCTATAGGATGAGCTTCCTGCTGATAAGAATATTTGATTTCCCTGTAATTTGAAATCTTCTTGCATTTCTCCCAGCCCACACTTTGTAAACAATAGCTGCTAATAGAAAGCCCAAACTATGTGCTCTTAGTTTATTGTTGTGGATACTCCCAGAAATCCAGTTCACCTCCTCTGTCCAGGATATTATCTGTCTTGCAATGCCCATCCAGTTTAAGAGTGTACATTGTATGAACCTGGAATAGCTACAATAAAATAGGAGGTGGTCCAGCGTTTCAAGTGCATCTGACTTGCATAACACACATGCTTGGGATACTTGAATTACTCATTTGAAAATTCTGTCAACTGTGGTCAATCTGTTCTGATCAGCCAGAGAAAAAAGTGATGTCTGGGTATGATGCCACTGAAAACTACCAGATTATTTCATGCTACTTTGGGATTTTGAGGAATAAAGGATGAGTACAACTTCTTTATGCTAAAAACTCTTTCAATTATGACCTGGTTCATGTGAAAAAATTAAAGTTGAATTTTTGGAATAGCTTAGAATATTCTAGTAAAGTTTCTAGAATAGACTAGTGTAGTATCTAGGATAATCATCTTAAAGAAATATCTAGATGTTCTAGAGTAGAAAACAAAGTTACTAGAATTTTCTTGTAGATGTATCTAGAAAAATATCTAGAACCATCCATAGACTAGTATAAATAGAGGTGGTCTTGTACATTTGTAAGCAACCAAAATTTAAAGCAATTCAAGAAGCCTTCTTCCATAACAAAGTTCTCCTATTCAAATTCTTCCTTCTCTTTTCATAACTTCCTCTTATTTAGTTGAATCTTCCAATCTTAGTTAACGATCTTGGGTTAGCAGAAGATTTTCCCGATTCTATTTTTCTTTTGTTGTTCTCTTCATAGTATCAGAGTCATAGCCATACATTGGCTTGTAGATTTTATTTCAAGATCGTGTCAGTGGTAAATTCAACTGATTTTTTACATGGATTTCAGCGGTCGTGCTAATTGGCTGGGGATGGAGGTGTTAAACCAGTCCAATTACAAGGTATGGAAGACATGTATGGAATCATACCTTGTGTGTGAGGATTTATAGGATGTTGTTAATGGGAGTAACACAAGTCATCCTGCCGATGTATCAGAAAATAGTAGTGCATGCAAGAAGTGGAAGCAGATTAATGCGAAGGCGGAGTTTATCCTGAAGAGGTCCATCTCCTCTAATTTATCTGATCATATTATAAGGTGTAAATCAGCTCATGAAATATGGAGGACTTTGGACCAGTTGTTCAACAAGAAGAATGAAGCTCGGCTACATATATTGGAGAATGAATTGGCTAACACCACTCAAGGTAATCTTTCTATTGCCGAGTATATGAACTTATGTTGTAAGATCTCATTATTAAATCCGAACGAGGCAATTTTTGAAGCACGAATAAAAAGAATTATCATTCGTGGATTGAAGTCAGTATATATTCCATTTGTTATATCTATTTAAAGGATGGGCTAAATAACCATCCTTGGAGGAGTTTGAGAATCTGTTGTCATCATTGGAGATACTAGCCAAAAATGGCTAGGGTATCGATGAAAGAAGGGGAAGAAAATGCTCTTGTAGCAAACAAGAGGAACTTTAAAGGAAACACATACTCTCGATCTTCAGATGGTTCAAGCTTGCCAAGAAAGGAGGAAGATTCTTCTAACAGTCGTGTTAAGAAGCCTCTAAAATGCTATCAGTGCAGAAA
The DNA here is from genome assembly GCA_035772735.1 of Datura wrightii. Taxonomy (NCBI): domain Eukaryota; kingdom Viridiplantae; phylum Streptophyta; class Magnoliopsida; order Solanales; family Solanaceae; genus Datura; species Datura wrightii. Next base: position 176,741,847 of record JASDFA010000001.1, on the reverse strand, counting down.
AATAGGATATATAAAAAGACATTGTCGAGCTAGGGAGAGCAATATGGCTCAAACTGATGAAGCTGTAGAAGAAGAAGACTGGGGAAGGTGCTTCGTATCTGAGACTCGAGCAGTAGATGCCATGAATTCCATCAATTTTGAAAGAGATTGGATCGTTGATTCAGGATGTGGGCATTATCTCACTGGAGGTAAATCTAAATTTTTCACCTTTCGAGAATATAAGGGTCATGATGTCATTGTAACAACAGATAATACAGTTCATCACTTGGAGAAGAAAGGCACTATTGTCATCAACGAGAAACAAGAAGACTCAATCACTCTTAACAGTATGTTTCAGGTTCCAGGGATGAGAAAGAACCTCTTTTTAGTTGCAAATGCCATAGATGCGGGAAGTTATCTCCTATTTGGCCTATATGAAGTAAAATTCCTTTGGAATATCAAATAACTCAAGGCAGATATTATTCATACCGGTAAGAGAGTTAATGATTTATGTCTTATCTACCTCTAATTCGTATATAGATGAGTAGTAATAATACTGCATATCTATGGCATGCTAGACTTGGGCATCTTAACATGGAGAAATTAAAGGTAATGGTAAAATTGAATCTATTAAAAGGATTGCGTAGCTTAAGAAACTTTGGTGGAGGAGAGATTTGTGAAGGATGACAATATGGAAAGGCACATCATTTTCCGTTTGATAGATCCTTATCAAGATGCAATGCTCCTCTAGAACTAATTCATAGTGATTTGATGGGGCCACAAGAACTCCTTCATTCTCTAGCTACCCGTCCATGCTAATTTTCATTGATGATTTTACTAGATTCACATGGATTTATTTTGTAAAGCATAAGTCAGAAGTTTTCAAAAATTTTATGGAATTCAAGGAAACCTGAAGGTGAGCTCGTGTTATACCCCAAAAGCCCAAAGATCAGACCGGGGAGTTGAGATGGAGAAAATTTAAAAGTAGAATCAGGTCACAGAACAGTTCGTGAGGTGACCCATGGGAGCAGATCACGAGTCGTGATGTGACTCGTGGTGAGGCTCAGGGGATAAGTTGAAAATTTGAAATTTGGATCCCCATGGATGAGACCATGAGTCGTGGTCAGGCCCCATGAGTCGTGGGATAAGTCGTGCCAGCAGGGAAAAGTTTGACTAAGATTATGGTAGTGCACCTGACGAGTGGTGACCATGAGTCGTGGTCACTAGTAACGAGTCATGAAATCAAATGTGACGAGCCCAGATGACTTGATAAGCAGTGTACTTGACGGATCATTCCACGAGTCGTGACTAGAGGAGACGAGTCGTCATGTCTCTCATGGGGACTGACTGGCAGTTATTTTTTGCGAATTTAGTAAGGGCTTTTCTGTAATTCCAAAGATCCTAAGGCCTAAACTACATCTTTTTAAGTTATGAATGGTGTATTTTAAGAGGGTTAAGTTCATTTTAGGCCATTTTCATTCATGCATGCAGGATAGAAGGTTAGAGGGAGATGATCAAGCTTGTTCTTCTTCGAATCCTCTTCAATTCCTCTTAAGCAATCAGAGAAATGTAAGAATCAGCTTCAATCAGGTATGTAGGATTATGAACGGGTTCATCCTCTCACACACATGGCCAATCCCTCTCTAAATCATGAATCTCCTATGACAAATCTATGGGGTTTTAACCCAATGCATGAAATTCCTAATTTCTCTATATGGGTATGATTTAAATATGTTTCTAATATTGAGTTATGATTGATGGGAAAGTTTTATATTATTTTCATTTCAAATCATGTTTCAAGTTTTATGAATTAAAAAAATCCCATTGATGAGAAGTTCATGAAAAATGAGATTTCTGATGCATGTATGATTATGATGAAAAGCATGTTTCAAGATACCCACGTTTATAATCATGTTTTCAATGTGAATTAAGTATTTTCAAGTATGAGAAAATATTGGGCAATGTCCACATGTTCAGATATGATTTATGATTTCTCGAATTAAGCTACCACATGGTTTTGGAGCGAAGACTCCCAATTATCTTGCAGCTTGTGGTATGGTTTGAGTTAAAGCTTCTCATATGCATGATTTCATATTTGAGATGTATTTGATCATTGAGCTTCTCAATAGATGATGTTGAGCTTCATCAAAAAATGATGGAGAGCATATGCATGTTTTTGGGAGTAGTGTCTAGCACCGAGTAGGCTAAGGTTCAATCACCCTATGCCTCATAACTACGCGCCTACGTAGGTTTACTCTTATATATTATTTTGGGACCTCCCTTATGAGTTATCCCCTGTCCCCTATTGGACCACGAGCTTGATATCGATATCATGGTATCGTCCCTGGCCCTGACAAGGCTTTGGACGGCTCTACCCACTTGAGTATGATAGTTGGGACCACGTAGGCTCTATCATTGTATGTCGATTAAAAGAAGAGTCTCCCATTGTTCCTCATGATTTCAGTTATGCATGTTATCATTCTTGAGATTTATACATCTATATATGTACTAAAGCAGGTTTGACTCAATGTTCAGTTTTACTCATGACTATCAGATTTCAGCTTTGAGTCAATCGACTCAGTTACGATTTTATGTTATGTTATGATGAGATCATAATTTCAGAAAGAATGTATGCAAGCCCTACTATCAAATTCTTATTGTTTATGTTTTATATTATGCATGCTTTAAAATAACTTTACTTATTTAAGCGGTTTTACTTACCTTGCATACTTAGTATATTTCATATACTGACCGCATACTCTATGCTGTACCATTTCATGATACAAGACCCGACATTAGACTCAACCCCGTTCATAGCCAGTCTTTTGAGATAGCATCTTACGTTCGTTGGTGAGTCCTCATCTCCCAAGGACCATGCTTAATCAGATTTCTCTATGTATTTTCAGTTTTCAGCTTATTCAAGTTAGTTGGGGTCTTTTCCCATCAACTCATCATGTTTAGAGGCTTTCCAGACAAAAAGGATGTATTTAGCTTCAGATTATGTATTCTGATGTTATGTTTATTTCAGACTTCTGCTAAGATTATTATATTGACTCTTCAGTTTTAGTAATTGGGTTAGATGTATGTTCATGTCATGGGTCGACTTGGAGTCTCTAGGCGATCCTTGTCCCGTGTTGCGATCCGGGCCTCCATCCAGGTCATGACAAACTTGGTATCAGAGCAATAGGTTTGAAGTGTCCTAGGGTGTCTGAAAGCCACGTTGAGTAGAGTCTTTTTCATGGGTGTGAAGCGCACCATAGTTATGACAAAGAGGCTATGAGACGTTTAGGAAAACTTTTCTTCTTTCATGATCTATGTCGTGCGATAAAATGTCTCTCTATCCTTCTAATTCGTGCTATTCATGATTGCAGAATTATGGCTCCCTGCAGAGTAAATGGTAGAAAGAATATGAATGGAGAAGGCCACGAGGATGGCAACGTAAACGGGCACCAGCAGGCCCCACCAGTCCAGGAGCATCATGCATTGGAGCCAGTTGCCCATGCTTAATCTAGGGCAGCTGTTCAGATGCTCGCACGGGCCTTGACCGCTCAGGTCAATCAGCAGGCAGTTGCGCATGTCCAACAAAATGGTAATGCAGCGACGGCTCGCGTCAGGGATTTCTTGAGAATGAACGTGCCAGAGATCCTTGGGTCAAAGGTAGATGAGGACCCGCATGAGTTCATTGATGAGATTGTGAAGATCACCGAAGTCATGGGGGTGAATGGAGTTGAGTGTGCGAAGTTTGCCTCATATTAGCTGAAGGGGGTCGCACTTATTTGGTTTTGAAAATGGAAAGATAGTAGGGCCGCCGAAGCAGGTCTTGTCACTTGGGAGGATTTCTATGTTGCATTCTTAGATCGGTTCTTCCCTCGTGAGATGAGGGAGCTGAAGGCAGCCGAGTTCATGAATCTTAAGCAAGGGATAATGATGGTGCAAAAGTATTCCCTTAAGTTCACTCGCCTATCGAAGTACACCCCAGAGTTAGTGGCTGATCAGAAGGCGCAGGTGAGCAGATTTGTTCATGGTGTAGCGGGGTATCTGGACAAGGATTATAGCACCTCCATGCTCCACCAGGATATAGACTTCCCTCAGATAATTTTGTACGCCTAGCAGATGGAAGCGGCGCATATGAGAGAAAGGGAGGCTAAGGTCGAGTGGTGGGCACCGACAACAGACTCACTAGAGGTTTTTAGCCCCAACATCTTCAGCGTTGAGCGTTCCATCCAGACCTAGGCATGACCAGAGAGGGCGAGCATCAGGATCTAGGGGTCAGAGCAGCAGACCCGTAGATTCTAGCATCCCAGTTTGCGGCAGGTGTGGTCGGGGACAGACAGGCCAGCGCTTGGCAGGTTCAGGTTCTTGTTTTAGGTGTGGGAAGCCCAAACACATGCTCTGAAATTGTCCAACAGCGAGACAGGGTCGTGATAGGGGTCGAGGCCCAGCTTCTAGTTCACCAGCTCTAGCAACACGTCCTGCACAGCAGGGTGCTTCGACTAGTTCAGCTGGCATTCAGTGCCAAAATAGATTCTATGCCCTCGCGTCCCTTCAGGAGTAGAAGACTTCCCCTGATGTGGTTACTGGTATGTTACGAGTTTTCCATCTTGATGTATATTCTTTGTTAGATCCGGGGGCTACCTTGTCTTTTGTGACACTTTATATGTCCAGTAGCTCCGGAATCAGTCCCAAATTCTTGTCAGAACCCTTCTCAGTCTCTACCCCAGTAGGTGATTCAGCTGTAGCTAGACGGGTGTATAGAGGTTGCCCGGTCTCAGTCCTTTAGAAAGTCACCTCAGCAGATTTGATAGAGCTAGCCATGATCGATTTTGATGTTATCCTTGGCATGGATTGGCAATTTTCATGTTATGACTCAGTTAATTATAGAATCTGGGCAGTAGAGTTCAGATTTCCAGGTGAGCTAGTCTTAAAGTGGAAGGGTAGTTCAGTTGTGCCTATAGGTTATTTCATTTCCTACCTTAAGGCCAGAAAGATGATCTCCAAAGGTTGTGTGTACCATCTAGTTAGGGTTAAGGACTCGACGTCCGAGACCCCGACTATCCAGTCAGTTCCAGTAGTATGCGAGTATCCAGAAGTGTTCCCTGATGACCTATCGGGTGTACCTCCTGAGAGGAAAATTGATTTTGGTATTGACCTTCTTCCCAACACACAACCTATATCTATTCCTCCCTATAGAATTTCTCCAGCTGAGCTAAATGAGTTGAAGGAATAGTTGAAGGACCTGTTAGATAAGGGTTTGATTAGACCGAGAAAGTCCCTATGGGGTGCATGAGTTCTCTTTGTCCGAAAGAAAGATGGTTCTCTTCGTATATGCATTGATTATCGACAATTGAACAAAGTGACCATCAAGAATAGGTATCATCTACCCAGGATTGATTATTTATTTGACCAGATTTACGGTGCCAAGTGTTCCTCTAAGATAGACCTCAGGTCTGGGTATCATCAGCTCAAAGTTCGGGAGAGCAATATTGTTACACCCGTAAGTTCTTGACACTTAGTTGGCCTATTCGCATGTTGGTTAAGAGTTTTAGAATGCCATACATGCGAGAAAAGGGCCCGGGGAGAGACCGGACAAGCGCCAAGTCGGAGCATCATAAGACAAATACGACTTATAAATCGCATTCGACAAATGCAACTTAAAGGCCCTAAGTATATAAAGGCCTTCCACTTCGTTTTTAAGTCACTTTTCATTTTATTTCCAGCAGAAACAACCAGAAAACAGAGGAGAACGAGGGTTCAACATAAATATTTGTCCGATTACACCGTCAAACGCAGTCCAAACTCGAATTAACTTCAAGTAGTGAAGTATAAAGCTGTCGGGAGCATTCCTGCGGAGTTAGTTTCGTGAAATTCCGCCGGCAAATCGTCGTCACCCCGAGCTAAGGTAAGTGAAATTGGTCCAAACTAGTGTTAATATACTCCCAGCAATAAAGTGAGTATTTCTCCCTTCTAGACCCCCGAGAAATAGCGAGTTTTTGGTCATTCTTCGATAAGTCGAAGAATAGGAAGTAGGTATAGCCATAATATGGTTTATCTCCAAAATAATAGTAGAATTAATTCTATTCTTTCGTGAATATGAACACAGTTGGGAGAAATAGTTGAATACTAGCCGAGCTACGCTAATTAATCAGAAAGCCGGCAGTTGAGGTATGTAAAGCCAGTTTCTTTCGGCAAGCTAGTAGTTCCACTATAGCAAAATAGTACAAATTCCAGTAGAATGTTTCAGAAGCCGTATATTATATTCAGTATGAGTTTAGTAAGCATGTTAGAATTATTATACAGTGTTCAGCATGAAACTCAGTAAAATAGTATAATTCCCAGCATAATATTTCAGAAATATTATTATAAATTCAGTATATTTTAGTATCAGATTTAGTACATTTCAATATAAGATTCAGAACAGAATGTCAGAACATAAATATTATTATCAGATCCAATATATATATTACATATGCCTATTGCTATCTATGGAGACATGATTGTTCTGTGTTGGGCACCCTTAGAGCTTCCTTGACCGCCCTAGGGTAAATAGCTGTGTCGACTCGCCCGCCAAAGGGTGAGGATACGTCGCTCTACAGAGTGGCATGCCGTCCGCCAGCGAACGAAGATGGGATGCAGACTCACTATAGCAGGCTGATTAGCAGTATACCACACACCCTTTCAAGCGCTTTCGTCGAGGGTGCAGATTACAGTTTTCAGATTACAAATTTCAGGAGTCCTCAAGACTCAGATCTAGCTATAGTCAGGGGCCCAGTGGGACCAAGTTGCAATCCCAGGGGGTCGGCGGGATGCTCATAGTTACTAGGTGGATGGTATGACCTAGGTAGGGGTATATAGATTGTGTGCTAGTTGGTACCTTACGGCTTATGGGGGCTGGTAAGGTTCTTGTATGCTATGTTGTGTTAGTTATTAATAGATAGAAAGTAGACCGCCATGTTATCAGGTATGACTCTTACTCTCTTCAGTAAATTTACGTTCTTTTCAGTTAGTCTCAGCCCGTCTCCTATTACTTCAGTATCTATCAGTATTATTGTTTGCTTTCAGTTATTTTCGGTTATTGCTTTGCATAACTCAGTACCAATGGTACTGACGCCCGTTTTGGGGCGCTGCATTACTTGCCTGCAGGTACTCATAGACGAGGAGCATATCCCTCGTAGTTCCAGCCAGCGTACAGAGTCTTCAGCTCCTATCATCCGGAGCTTGACAGCTAAAGGTTTACTTCCCTTTTTGTTTGTACAGTATGGGTAGGTAGGGGCATTGTCCCCACCATCTTATTATTCTTAGAGGCTTGCGGATTGTATATTCCCTGTGGTTAGTTGTACCGGTCATGTGGGGACATATGTATGTTTTTAGTTTGCATATGATGGTCGTGTGGGGCCTTGTTCAGTTGTCAGTTGGTGATCTTGTCGGTCACAGATCAGTTCAGCACTTGATTATACTTTTCCGTGATAACTAGTCAGCATGGTGGCCTTGTCGGCCCGCATAGGTTCCGTTATGCTCAGTTGTTCTGGTTAGCTATTATATTCCTACAGGTGGCTATAGGCCTAGTCGGCCATAGGCTGTATTTACAGCCGTTATATAGTCCGTTGTTTTCATAAATCCAAAATTAGAGTCAGCCTGGCACCAGAAGTGCTTAGGCTCAATAGTCCAGCAGTCCAGGTCCTAGTAGAGCACCAGGTGCCAGTCATGCCTCCCAAGGCGGGGCGTGACAAACTTGGTATCAAAGCAGGTCGTATCCCAGGGAGTCTGCAAGCAGTGCTAAGTAGAGTCTTTTCTATGGATGTGTTGTGCACCACATACCATAGGCAGGAGGCTGCAAGGCATGATAGGATTGTTACTCTTTCTTCACATTCAGTCGTGCCATAGAGTAGTACAATATAGTATTGAGTCCCTAAAGCTTATTATACTCTTTTTTTACAGATAAAATGTCAGATCAGCGACATCCTATCACAGGCCAAAGATTGGATACAGCAGCAGGAGAGGGCACCAGCAGGATGCCCCAATCTCGATTAGAATCAGCCCGATCTGAGGGAGATACAGAGGCATCGTCCCGACCTTCTCAGCAATCTCCATCCCATCAAGAGTCACTCGGGATGACACCACCTCCGACAATTCCTATACAAACACCATCTGACCAAGAGGTCAGGAGTGTCGTAGTTATGTTAGCGCAAATGATGGCTACTCAATGCTAGTCAATACCACCTACAGTTGCAGAGTTATCAGGTGGGCCTGGTAGTTCGAGGGTTCGAGAATTGCTGGCACTAGGTCCCCCGCAGTTCACAGGGTCAGATCGGATAGAGGACCCCCAGGACTTCCTAGATCAGATGCAGAGGATTTTCCTGGTTATGCATGTTACATCTACCGAGTCGGTTGAATTGGCGGTATTCCGACTGGGGGATATTGTTGTGTCGTGGTATGAGAGTTGGGAAAGGTCTCGAGGGAGAGATGTTGCCCCTCCGACCTGGTCCAGCTTTTCAGAGGCTTTCCTGGACCGTTACCTACCACAAGAGATCCGACAGGCCCGAATGGACCAATTTTTACACTTGGAGCAGGGGGCGATGAGTGTTCGAGAATACGCCCTGCAGTTCAATTCTTTTGCCCGCTATGCTCCAGCCTTTGTAGACACCATGCCATCCAGAGTCCACCGGTTTATTATGGGGCTGAACCCAGAATATACTAAGGCCTGTATGATAGTTGCTTTGCAGGAAGATATGGATATTACTCGAGTGCAGACTTTTGCTCAGACTATTGAGGGCCTCAGACAGCGGTAACAGGATAGCAAACGAACAAGTCAGGAACAACGCTGCAGGGACAGGTCAGATGAGTTACAGAGGGAGATTCGGAGAGGGCCTAGGCCACGGTTGTCAGATAGGCCACCTATACCCTGCCTCCATCACAGTAGTAGAGGGGTAGATTCAGTCACCGAGGACAGTTAGAGTCCGGCGGAAGTTCTCAAATAGTAGATTCACCCCAACAGAAGAGGGCAGAACATAGCAGGTATACAACACCACTTTTCCCTATTTGCAACCGACGCCACTCTGGATCTTGCAGATATGGCTCCACAGGGTGTTATATATGCGGACAGGAGGGTCATATGATGGGAGATTGTCCATCCAGGGGTCAAGGTGACCAGGATAGACAGGACAGGGCATCAGTAGGGTTGCGAGCTCTAGCAGCCCCGGTAGGGCGCAAGCCCTCAGTTTCAGCAGGCAGAGGCCGAGGCAAATAGGGGCCTCTAGTTCAGGTGCTGGCCCAAGTAATACCTATGCATTACTAGGGAGACAGGATTCAGAGGCGTCTCCAGATGTTGTGACAGGTATGATGACTATTTTCTCTCACCCTGCTTATGTATTAATCAATTCGGGATCTACCTTGTCCTATGTTACCCCAGTAGTGGCTTGAAAGTTCAGCATTGTACTAGAATTGCTTCGGCAACCATTTTTAGTATCTACACCCATTGGTGACTCTATCATAGCCGGAAGGGTTTATCGAGGGTGTATAGTAGAGGTTGCTAGCCGTTAGACCACAGCAGATTTGGTAGAGTTATAAATGGTTGATTTTGACGCCATTATGTGTATGGATTGGTTAGCTCCATGCTATGCTAATGTAGAATGCTGGACCAAGACGGTCCGATGTCACTTTCCAAGGGAGGCAGTATGAGAGTGGAAGGGCAGTACAGCTACGCCAAAAGGTAGGTTTATTTCCTATCTCCGGGCGAGAAAGTTGATAGCCAAGGGATGCATTTACCACATTGTCAGAGTTCAGGATGTTCGGGTAGAGCCTCCGACTCTCTAGTCTGTTCCAGTGGTGAATGAATTCCCTAATGTATTTCCAGATAAGTTACCTGGTATTCCCCCAGACATTACGAGAGTTGAGTTCCAACCACCACTTGCCGTGACGTCCGACGATGTGGACTCGCATTTAGGCCAGCCGCGGGCTCGGGGGCTCACGGGAGGCCAGTATCTGTCCCACGACACAACCGCAGCGGGAAATAGACTTTGCAAGTGATTTATTGCCAGGAACTCAGCCCATATCAATTCCCCCTTATCGCATGGCTCCTGCTTAACTCAGAGAACTAAAGGAGAAGTTGAAGGATTTGTTAGAAAAGGGCTTTATCAAGCCGAGTACTTTACCTTGGGGTGCGCCAGTTCTATTTGTAAGAAAGAAGGATGGTTCCCTCCTCATGTGTATAGACTATCGACAACTGAATAAAGTTACTGTCAAGAATTAGTATCCGCTTCCCAGGATAGATGATCTGTTTGATCAGTTACAGGGAGCTAGATATTTCTCCAAAATTGACTTAAGTTCTGGATATCATCAGGTTCACGTTCGTGAAAAGGAAATTCCAAAGAATGCCTTCAGGACCAGATACAGCCATTTTGAATTCTTAGTCATGTCCTTTGGGCTGACGAATGCTCCATCCGTGTTTATGGACCTAATGAACATTATTTTCAGACTATACCTGGACTTGTTCATGATAGTGTTTATTAACGATATTCTGGTGTATTCTCGCTCAAAGGCATACCACCAGGATCATTTGCGGACAGTGCTCCAGATTCTCAGGGACCATCAGCTATATGCCAAGTTCTCGAAATGTGAATTCTGGAGAATTCAGTAGGCTTTTTGGGTCATATCATGTCGGATGCTGGTATATAGCTAGATACCCAGAAAATAGAAGCAGTAAAAGCATGGCCCAAACCTACCACTCCGGCCGAGGTACGCAGTTTCCTGGGGTTAGCAGGGTACTACAAAAGATTTGTGAAAGGATTTTCCACTTTAGCAGCGCCTTTAATTAAGCTGACGTAGAAGGCAGCAAAATTCCAGTGGACTGAGGCTTGTGAGTAGAGCTTCCAGGAATTGAAAGATAGGTTAACATCAGCTCCAGTGTTAGCATTGCCAGAAGGGACAGAAGGTTATGCAGTTATTGTGACGCTTCGGGTGTTGGGTTAGGATGTGTGTTGATGCAGCATGGTAAAGTAACTGCTTATGCTTCCAGACAGCTGAGGAAACATGAAAAGAACTATCCTACCCATGACCCGGAATTGGCCGCAGTGATTCACGCCTTGAAGATATAGAGACATTACTTGTATGGCGTCCACGTGGATATTTTCACTGATCATAAGAGCCTACAGTATATCTTCACCCAGAAAAAGTTGAATTTGCGGCAGCGTCACTAGTTAGAGTTGTTGAAAGACTATGATATGAATATTCTGTATCATCCAAGGAGAGCTAATATGGTGGCAGATGCCCTTAGCCATAAATCTATGGGAATTCTGGCACACTTACAGCTTGAGCAGCGGGAATTAGCTCGGGAATTGCATCAGTTAGCCAATTTAGTCGTTCGTGTAGAAGAAACAGAGGACAACAGAGTGGTAATCCAGAACATTATAGTGTCGTCTTTAGTCGTGGAAGTAAAGGAACGGCAGTGTGAAGATCCTAGCCTGGTTCAGCTCAGAAACAAAGTTCAGCAAAGAGAGGTGACAAATTTACAGACAACCGAGGATGGGGTATTGCGATATAAAGATCGCCTTTGTGTTCCAGACATTGCCGGGCTTCGCCAGCAGATTATGGGCGAGGTACATTATGCCTGTTATTCTCTCCACCCAAGTTCAATGAAAATGTACCATGATATAAAAGAAATCTACTGGTGGCCAGGAATGAAGAAGGGGATAGCAGAATTTGTAGTTCAGTGTCCCAACTGCCAGCAGGTAAAAGCTGAACATCAGTAACCAGGCGGACTGACTCAGGATATAGCTATGCCTCTATGGAAATAGGAAGCAGTAAATATGGATATTGAAGCAGGATTACCCCGCACCAGGCATAGATATGATTCGATCTAGGTGATTGTTGACAGACTGACAAAATCAGCTCATTTTCTGCCAGTAAGGGCTACCTTTTCCGCCAAGGATTATGCTGAGCTGTATATCAGAGAAATAGTCAGGTTGCATGGTGTTCCAGTGTCCATCATCTCCGACAGAAGGGCACAGTTTACAACTAAATTCTGGCAATCATTTCATAGAGGCTTGGGGACGTAGGTTAACCTGAGCACAGCTTTTCATCCTCAGATAGATGGGCAGGCAGAACGCACTATTCAAACGCTCGAGGATATGTTGCGAGCATGTGTGTTGGATTTTGGAGGTAACTGGGATGAACATTTACCACTCATTGAGTTCTCCTATAATAACAGTGCGCCTTATGAGGCATTATATGGGTGAAAGTGCAGATCTCCAGTTGGTTGGTTTAAGGTAGGAGAATCAACATTGATTGGGCCAGATATCATTCATCAGTCAAAGGAAAAAGTAAAGCTTATCAGAGAATGTTTACTGACTACTCAGAGCCATCAGAAATCATATGCTGACGTGCGGCGCAGAAACTTGGAATTTAATATGGGTGATTGGGTGTTTCTGAAAGTTTCGCTGATGAAGGGTGTAATGAGATTTGGCAAGAAAGACAAGCTCAGCCCGAGGTTTGTTGGGCCTTATCAGATTCTCCGAAGAATAGGCCAAGTGGCATATGAGTTAGACTTACCTCCAGAGTTAGAATCTGTCCACCCAGTTTTCCATGTATCAATGCTGAAAACGTTTATAGGAGATCACTCTAGAATTTTCCCAGTCCAAGATGTTTAGGTTATAGAGAAGTTGGCCTATGAAGAAGTTCCAGTAGCCATATTAGACCGGAAGATCCGCAGATTAAGAACTAAAGATGTTGCTTCTGTCAAAGTGTTATGGCGTAACATGAACCGAGAGGAAATGACTTGAGAAGCAAAAGAAGATATGAAAGCCAGATACCCTCAGTTATTTCAGACTTAGTCAGCCAGGGGTATGTTGATATTGCTATTTTATGAGTTGCTTTATATTCATGTGTATAAGTGAGATGTTAACTTCAGTTTATTATGAAATGAATGCTATAGTATTATATGGAGTACTTGTATTGGACTTATCTATGTTTCAAGATTTTTGAAATAGTCCATATTACAGGGGAAACTCTGCTGAAATTTTTTCAGAATAAGTAGAACAAGTTAAAATTTCTGCAAACAGAAGTTAACATTCGAGGACGAATGTTCTTGAGGGGGGAAGGATGTTACACCCCGTAAGTTCTTGACACTTAGTTGGCCTATTCGCATGTTGGTTAAGAGTTTTAGAAAGTCATATGTGCCAGAAAAGGGCCCGGGGAGAGACCGGACAAGCGCCAAGTCGGAGCGTCGCAAGGCAAATGTTACTTATAAATCGCATTCGACTAATGCGACTTAAAGGCCCCGAGTATATAAAGGCCTTCCACTTGCTTTTTAAGTCACTTTATTTCCAGTAGAAACAACCAGAAAACAGAGGATAACGAGGGTTCAACATAAATATTTGTCCGATTACACGATCAAACGCAGTCCAAACTCGAATTAACTTCGGGTAGTGAAGTATAAAGTTGCCGGGAGCATTCCTGCGGAGCTAGTTTCGCAAAATTCCGCCGGTGAATCGTCGTCACACCAAGCTAAGGTAAGTGGAATTGCTCCAAACTAGTATTAATATACTCCCAGCATTAAAGTGAGTATTTCTCCCTTCTAGACCCCTGAGAAATAGCGAGTTTTCGGCCGTTCTTCGATAAGTCGAAGAATAGGCAGTAGGTATAGCCATAATATGGTTTATTTCCAAAATAATAGTAGAATTAATTTTGTTCTTTCATGAATATGAATACAGTTGGGAGAAATAGCTGAATATTAGTCGAGCTACTCCAGTTAATTAGAAAGTCGGCAGTTGAGGTATGTAAAGCCAGTTTCTTTCAGCAAGCTAGTAATTCCAGTATAGCAAAATAGTACAAATTCCAGTAGAATGTTTCAGAAGTCGTATATTATATTCAGTATGAGTTTAGTAAGCATGTTAGAATTACTATATAGTGTTCAGTATGAAATTGAGTAAAATAGTATAATTCCCAACAGAATATTCCAGAAATATTATTACAGATTCAGTATATTTCAGTATCAGATTCAGTACATTTCAATATGATATTCAGAACAGAATGCCAAAACATAAATATTATTATCAGATCCAGAATATATATTACATGTGCCTATTGTTATCTGTGGAGACATGATTGTTCTGTGTTGTGCACCCTTAGAGCTTCCTTGACTGCCCCAGGGTTAATAACTGTGTCGACTCGCCCGCCAGAGGGTGAGGATACGTCTCTTTATGGAGTGGCATGCCATCAGCCAGCAGACGAAGATGGGATGCAGATTCCCCATATCAGGCTGATCAGCACTATACCACACCCCCTATCAAGCGCTTGCGCTCGGGGCGCAGATTACAGTTTTCATAATACAAATTTCAGATTTCAGATTTCAGGAGTCCTCAAGACTTAGATCCAGCTATAGTCAGGGGCCCAGCGGGCCCAAGTTGCATACCCAGGGGGTCGGTGGGATGCTCATAGTTACTAGGTGGATGGTATGACCTGGGTAGGGGTATATAGATTGTGTGTTGGTTGGTACCTTACGGCTTATGGGGGCTGGTAAGGTTCTTGTATGCTATGTTGTGTTAGTTATTAATAGATAGAAAGTAGACCGCCATGTTATCAAGTATGACTCTTACTCTCTGCAGTAAAGTTACGCTCTTTTCAGTCAGTCTCATCCCGTCTCCTATTACTTCAGTATCTATCAGTATTATTGTTTGCTTTCAGTTATTTTCAATTATTGCTTTGCATACTCAGTGCCAGTGGTACTGACGCCCGTTTTGGGGCACTACATTACTTTCCTGCAGGTACTCATAGACGAGGAGCAGATCCCTCATAGTTCCAGCCAGCGTACAGAATCTTCAGCTCCTATCATCCGGAGCTTGACAGCTAAAGGTTTACTTCCCTTTTTGTTTGTACAGTATGGGTAGGCCAAGGCACTGTCCTGACCATCTTATTATTCTTATAGGATTGTGGATTGTATATTCCCTGTGGTTAGTTGTACCTGTCGTGTGGGGCCATATGTATGTTTTTAGTTTGCATGTGATGGCCATGTGGGGCCTTGTTCAGTTTTCAGTTAATGACCTTGTCGGTCACAGATCAGGTCCGCACTTGATTATACTTTTCCGTGATAACTAGTCAGCATGGTGGCCTTGTTGGCCCGCATAGGTTCTATTATGCTCAGTTGTTCTGGTTAGTTATTATATTCCTATAGGTGGCTATAGGCCTAGTCGGCCGGAGGCTGTATTTACAGCTGTTATATAGCCCGTTGTTTTCATAAATCCAAAATTAGAGCCAGCTTGGCACCAGAAGTGCTTAGGTTCAGTAGTCCAGCAGTCCAGGTCCTAGTAGGGCACCAGGTGCCAGTCATGCCTCCCAAGGCGGGGCGTGACAGATATCCCGAAGACCGCCTTCAGGACGCAGTATGGTCATTATGAGTTTGTAGTTATGTCTTTTGGACTAACGAATGCTCTTGTATCTTTTATGGACTTGATGAACAAGGTGTTCAAGACATACTTGGATATGTTCATGATTGTGTTTATTGATGATATCCTGATATACTCTCGAAGTAAGGAGGAGCATGCTGCTCATTTGAGGGTAGTGCTGCAAACTCTCAAGGATCACCAACTATATGCCAAATTCAGCAAGTGTGACATTTGGTTGAACTTAGTGGTGTTTTTGGGTCATGTGATATCAAGCGAAGGCATAAAGGTGGACTCTCAAAAAATAGAAGCGGTGAATAATTGGCCTAGACCGGTGAATACTTCATATATTCAGAGCTTTTTGGGATTAGCCGGCTACTATCGAAGGTTTGTGGAAGGTTTCTCATCTATTGCAGCACCTTTGACCAAATTGACTCATAAAAAGGTGAAATTCCAATGGTAGGAGGCTTGTGAGAAGATCTTCCAAGAGTTGAATGCTCGGTGCTTTGGTAGGGGTTAAAAACCGACACGCAAGTGCACGTGGTCAAACAAGTAGTAAGTGGCTTAAGTAAGCCAAGTATCGATCCAAGGAGACTCTGGATAAGTAAAAATTGCTTAAGTATACTATATTCTATCTCACTTCTATATATGCTGACAACAACGTAACCAACAATTGAAAAGTTTGTTTTATAAATTATGTACTCAAACTACTAACAATTATCTACTTTGAATTTAAACTATGGATATGAGCATGCCAAGGTTAAGAACATGTAATGAACTGATTATCACCATACATTGGTTAATCTTCTCTTCCAATTGCTAGCCAAGAACATTAGCCTAGAGATTAAAACTCTCGTATTTAATCTCACTTAAGAATCATAAACCATCCGTCTACATTTCTGTGATCAAATGCAATTCATGACCTAGCAATACAATTCCGGTTCCTCAATTGACTAATACGGCTTTCAAGTATATTTCTATCAGGAAAGCACATCAAAACTCAATTTTCCCAAATCAAGTTAAGAACAATACCCTATTAATTCACAACTTTCCAATTTTGTGCTCTCTCGAGTGAAATCGAACTTTTTAGATATACATTAATGTCGTCCACACACCAATGCAGTAGAAACAAGAATTAATAGAACAACGTGGAAGATGAAGATGAAAAACCATATACTTAATAATCAAAATTCATCACAAATGTTCATAACCTCAGCAAGGAAGGGAATTAGCCACTCATTTGTGGATTAATCATCCTAAAACAAGTGTTAATCATACAAATAATTGAGTGAAAGACGAAAGAAGGAGAGAAAAAACCCTGAACTTTTCGTCCCTCAACTGCCTGTAACCCACGTCCTTGCTCTACCAAGTCTGAATTATGAAAATACATTTAAGTGTTCTATTTATACTAGTGGGAATTTTTCCCGGAATAACAAGCAACGTGTCACGGAGTGCATCGCGGAGCACTGCCTCCGTGACACGGCGTGGACGCGGACCCTCACTGGAAATTTGGGGTCCGGGTATATAGCATCAACGTGGCACGGCATGCAACGCGGAGGCTTGCCTCCGTGCCACGGAGCTGTCGCGAGGCTCCACTGGAATTTGACTATTATTTCACCCTCCAGGCAGAATGCCTCCGTGATGGCAGTGTGACACAGCTCCATCGCGGAGCCCCTTTATATTGTGCAGTCCAATGCCTTTTCCGTGCTCGATTCCAAGTCCAACTCCGATATTGTTCCAACATGCATTTTAGCTCCTCAAAATCACATTTTACCTATAAAACAATGCTAATCATGTTGGTTAGTATAAATTCACATTTTATTACCAATTACATGAAAATATATACACATTGCACGATAAACAAGGCAAAAATGATATGTTTGGGTATCACTTGGGCATATAAATCTGCCCAAGATCACTTACCCCACATTTAAATCCTTGTTCGTCCTCGAATAACAAACACATAATTCATGCAAATTACATCACAACCTTCGCCACTATGGTGTGACAATTTACGCTACGGTCATACCGATCATTCAATATTGCAAATCATCAAGAAAACATGCATGGTCTTAACAATGCAATGACCTTCAATACATCAAGACTTCCTGACTTTAAGAATCAACTCTCGATATCGGCAAACTAATGCAAATCAGCCAATCAAGATATCCGACACGAAAATCAATCTTTCATCAAGCATGTGCCCTCATAACTCAAGAGAATCTTCCCGTTTATGCTCATGTGACACACAAACATTCAAATAGGGGCATGTAGAAATTAATTTCACTCTCTCTCCCAAAAGAATTCACATGCATCATGTCATGACCCATAAGCTTGCCCTTAGTGTATTACTCCACTAATATAAAGAAATGCAATGTAAGATCACGTAGGACTTTAATGGGTTGTAATGGAAGCTATGGAACTAGTACATACTGGATTAGCCAATAATAGTTACTAGCATCATTAAGCGCCTTTTCAACACATTCCCATCAACGTATGGACATTGTTTCTCTCTTTTCTTTTTTCATCATCCCATTCATGATGATTTACTTTGGTATGGCCCATTTCATCAAGCACACTTGACACAAAAACAAAGGTTTTTCATGCACCTTCATTATCATTTAGTTATAGCAAGTGCACCTTCAACCTTTTCTTTTCTTTCCTCACTCTGCTTTTCTTTTTCTTTTCACCCTTCTCACTCTTTGACACTTTGGGAAAATTATTTTCTTTTCTTAAGCGCTTAAGAGTTTTGTATAGACTTTACGGCTAATGAAACGAAAGAATTAAGCTCAGTTTAAGCTTTTTGGACAAAAGAAAGAAATAATAGGCTAAAGGCTCAACGGGCTGACTAGGGTATACAATCACATAAAAAGGGGAGTATGACAAGAAAAAAATAGAAACTCTCGGTTAAAACAAAGAAATGCCTACATCCTTTCCAACAATACACCTCCTTCATTTCGTTTTGTACACACACCAGGCAAGTTCTAGACACTTCACAATAGCATGGAATACAATACCTCACTTCACACTTCATGCACATGCTCGACTCAAGATGCATTCACAGACTCTTTAATTAGCTAATTACATGAATTCAAAAATTAAGCCTCAATCACACTGAATCGAACTCTACAGCCTAGGTATCTCAACATATTTGCAAAATTTCATGCTTTCATACGAATCACCTTTACATTTTGAATATCATGTATAACACGCAACCAACATTTCACAACCATATAGTAACTACAGGTTCCGTGATGCAATCCACCAAAAAAAAACTGAAAATAAATTAAAATCACTACTCCTACCGACTACATTTCCCTTAAGACAGTCGTCATCCATCCATCATAGGGAACAGTCACTAACTATGACATCGGTTCAATGGGACTATTCTCAGTAAAAGAACCGAAAACAAACTACGAGAAACCCAAAATAAATATTGAAAAATTTTGCAAAACATCGATCATTTCGATGCAAAAATTATTTACAAAATATTTTTAAACCTGAACAACATATTTTCACAAAATTTTAAAATATCGATCATTTCGATAAAAAAATAAGGGAATATTTACAAAAAAATTTACAGACTTAGCTAGCAATAACAACATTCCACAACACACATCAATACCACAAATATTTACAAATACAGAACATTTTGCAATTCACAAACACAGGGAAACATACATACAAAAATATAGAGGAAGGCATGCAAGCAAACCAGCCCAGCCCCAGCACCTAACTACTCCCCACCCCACACTTAAATCGAACACTGTCCCCAGTGTTCACAAAAATGAAAAATCACAAAATTGGGTGGTGGAACTCCCTGATCAGTCAAAGTATTCCATTTCTTCATCAGGTGTTGCTGCCTCATCGCCCATGTCCGAGTCGCCTCCTTCGTCGTCATCAGACTCCACATCGGAGTCCTCCCGACGTGTCTCCTCATCCGTGGGAACATCATCTTCAGTCGGCTCTACAAAGGCTGGCCCCACTCGACATAGAGCCCTGGCGTTTTCGCCAAACGGGTAATCCAGCTCGAGCTGCCATAGCTCCTCCTCCGTGGCTGGTCTCCCACCAATCCTGACCTGAAGCATTTGCATTCCAAACATCCGTACCATGTACTGGTCATCATGAGCATGTCTCTCGCCAAGTGTCAGCACTGGCCCGTGTGTGGTGTCGGGGGCCTTAGTTTTGGTCACGTCCAAGGCCCGCCGCTCCAACTGCTGGATGTAATCCAAAGCCTCTTCCTCGACGTCGAGGCCCCGGAGAAAGGTGGTGATTAGTCCACCGAACCCATACCTGTGGCCCTGGTGTAGGCGGTCTCTCTTCATGGCGGATATGATGACCGCCCCAACATTAATCTCCAGCCCTTTCATCAGGGCATACACCATGCAAACACGGTCCCGGGTCACATCAGTCATGTGCACCCCCGGGATTAGGTACGAGCAAACTATCTTCAGCCATATTCTGGCCTCCCTGTTCATTTGAGAATACGGCAAAGTTTGGTTGTAACCCCTTTCCTTATGTCTGCTCCATCTGGCTGTGGATCGAACCCCACACAATGTGCGTCTGATATCGGCATATGGTGGGGTGATGTTCAGCTGGCGGAGAACGTGGGCGTCTATGTCCTGCGCTCCGATGATGGCATTTAGCTGCTGGGGTTCCAGAGTGACTATCTGCCCTCTGATCTTGATTGTGAGGCTTCTGATTGTCGGGTTCCAATTATCATAGAACTCCCAGACTAGATGTAGGTTGCACTCCTTGGGCTCCTGAAATATGAAGCTGAGCCCAGATGCCTCGATCCTTTGAACTATGCGGGGGAACTCCTGTGCTAATGGTTCCCGTGCAATATGCTCCTCGGGGAAGTATTTGTTTTCTTTATGCTTGGCATACCACTTCTTCCCCTCATCAGTTACCCATCTAGTTTCGTATTGGCGGTGCTGGCCGCGTGGAACTACTGGTGCAGCTGAGACTGCTGTGCCCAGTCTAAGTCTTTTCCTCCCGGTGCCTGAAGTTGATGCACCCTTACCTTTATCTTGCCTGCTTGCCATTTTGTCTGTCAACACAAATAAACAAGCGCAATGTCAAGCTAAATAGATATTAGCTTCGGCTAAGGTTGGGTTAACTAAGTTTACCCCACACTTAGTCCTTAGCTACAGTGATAACAATACGGAAAGAATAACTTTATTTACACCAAAATACCAGCTATACAATCCATGCTTAGTGCGTTCACAACAAAAAATTCGACGGTATCACTTCTGCGTACTACTCAGACTTCGTACAGCTAGTCCCAATCACTACCATCGCTAGCAATTCAACCATCGCACTTAGCAACTAAAAACAATGATACAAAAACAACAACAAAAATTCTATATACATGAACCTATACAACCAACCCAATTTGAACAATTTTCCACATTTTCCCAAAAACCCGAGAATTTGTCGTCTATTTCATTCAAACAATATTCTACAACGACTTATCTCATTCAATACATACAACCCGGCATATATTTCACAAATTTTACAAGTTACCAATTTCGATTCCAACAACCAAGCCCTAGAATTGAATTTCGCAATCAAACTCGAATAATTCATACAATCGACAAGTTCAAACGATCATTACAACATTCCGAACTTTTATCAACCAATAAATACTCAAATTCATGCTCAATTTCGACTTAGGGTGATTTATCTCACCTCTCATGCTTAAATTCGAATGAAATCGCTAAAAACTTGAGAGAGAATCGGAAAACATACCTCGAAGTTGAAGAACCAAAGAAAACTTGATAATTTTTTTGCTTTAGACCGTGGCACATTGATGGGGGAGGGAATTTTGGGTGTTTGGTCGCGGAGAAATGTAAAAATGAGGGAAAAAGGGGAGAAATCGGGGGTTTAAAATGTAGAAAACATGCGGGTCACCCGGCAACCCGGTGTGACCCGTCACAATTTATATGGCAACGTGTCACGGAGTGCATCGTGGTGCACTGCCTCCGTGACACGGAGCCATCGCGATAGCTTACTGGAATTTTTGAAAATTCCAGATTACACCTCAACGTGTCACGGAGGGTAACGCGGAGGTCCTCCTCCGTGGCACGGAGCTATCGCCCCAGCTCACTGTCTCTGCATTTTATTAATTTTTTCATACCTCACCTTTTCCTTCACGATTCCGTGCACATTTTTCTCCATTTAACCTGAAAATCATCTCACTAAACAAAATTGGTTAGATTAATAGGTTTCACCTAACTAAAATAAAAAAAAATTACTAACTAACACAAAAATTTTGTAATAAATCAAGAAAAAGAAAAAGAAAAATCTATTTACACTTTACAAAATAAAAAGAAAAAATATATATATTTTTCACGGGTTGCCTCCCGTGCAGCGCCTGGTTTACCGTCGCGGCTCGACGTCCTTTATGCTCAATTTTCCACTAGGGTGATGGACAATTTCTCACGATCATTGTCCCCCCCCCCCCCAGTAGTGCTCACACCTATCCAGTGGTCTTCCCATAAACTCTCGGGAATCATTCATTTGTTTCGCATTACCATGATCAATTACATTGATCACCGAGAGTTCTTCATTCACCATCGGGAGCTTGGGTGCTTTGTACACATCGAACACCTCTACCTTGTCATGTACTCGCATTGTAAGTTGACTCGCAGCTACGTCGATTAATGCTTTCCCGGTTGCCAAGAAGGGTCGTCCCAAAATAAATGGGACTTCTGCGTCTGGTTCAAAATCCAGAACAATAAAATCTACTGGGAAAATTAGGGAGCCCACTTGCACTAGAACATACTCAACAATGCCATCCGGCCTAGCTAAGGATCGATCCGCCAACTGCAAGATTACTGTTGTAGGTCTAGGACTCCCTAGACCCAACTTTCTGAATACCGAAGATGGCATCAGATTTATGCTCGCTCCCAGGTCACACAATCCACGAGCTCGGATACTCTGCCCAATAGTAAGCTGGATAGTAAAACTTCCAGGGTCCTTTAGCTTCGTGGGCAGTCTATTTTGGATCCGGGAAGTGCACTCCTCCGTCAAAGCCACTGTAACATACTCAGTCAGGCGACTTTTGTTGGCCACGATGTCTTTAATGTATTTAGCATATTTAGGCACTCCCTGCAAGACATCAACAAGAGGTAAGTTAACATGTACCTGTTTAAGCACCTCCATGAATTTCTTGAAACACGCCTCCTCCTTGTGTTTCTTGAGTCGTTGAGGGAACGGGGGTGGAGGTCTTTCTGATTCAGCTTCTTTGGTCTTCCCCCTTTCCGAACTTTGTTCCCCCTCAACTTCTGTTGCTCCTGACTTTTGAGGTGGTCTTTCTGGTTCCACCTCCTTCAGCTGCAAACCACTCCTTGTGGTCACTGCATTTACCTGCTTCGGATTAGGATCAGTGTCGCTTGGCAGTCCTCCTCTGGGCCTTGTATTTTGGGCACTAGCAGATTGCCCAAATTGATACTCAAGAGTCTTGGTTGCTAACTGATTATTTTTCACTTCGGCTACCAATTTAACATAGTCAGCCTGCAATTGCGCGTGGTTAGCGATCATGGTCTTGAACATCTCCTCAATGCTGGGTGATGTTGGTGGAGGAGGGGCATTATGATTTCTGAATTGAGATTGGTAGTTCTGTTGCCCTCCTTGATTTCTTTGCATACCCTGACCCGAACTTTGGCCTTGTTGGTTGTTGCTACCCCATGAAAAATTTGGATGGTTCCTCCAATTTGAGTTGTAGCCACTACCATACTGCTGTTGATTTCTTTGTGCATTCCCCACAAAGTTAACCGAATCTGGGTTTGCTCCACAGCACTCAGCTGAGTGCTCACTGCTACCACACACTTCACACCACATTTGCTGGACTGCATTAACTGAAGCTGAAGGCTGGTTCAAATTCATGTTGCTGAAGTGGTTGTTCAATTGATTCTGCAAGGCAGCTATCTGTGCAGCGATAGCTGTAAATCCATCCACTTCAAGCACTCCTGCTGCTTTCCTTGCCGCACCTCGTGATGAATCAGCATTCCATTCTGGATTGCCCTGTGAAATCCGGTTTAACAAAGTGTACAGCTCCTTATAAGTCTTTTCCAGTGCTTGCCCTCCAGCTGCTGAGTCTAGCAAAATTTTAGTATGGGGTTCCAAACCCTCAATAAATGTATGTACCAACACCTCATTGGACTGATGATGATGAGGACAGTCCCGCAACATGGATTTAAATCTTTCCCAGGCTTGATACAAATTTTCCCCTCCCTCTGTTTGAAACTTAGAATTTGACTTCTAAGTCTGGCTGTTTTACCAGAGGGAAAAAATCTTATCAAGAACTTTCGTGCAAGATCATCCCACGTTGAAATAGAATTTGGTGGCTCAGCTTTCAACCACCTCTTGGCTTCACCAAGTAATGAGAATGGAAATAATGTAAGCCGAACATAATCAGGTGACACTCCAGCGGATATATAAGTGTCACTTATCTCCAAAAAGTTTTGGAGATGTTGTTGTGGATCTTCATGAGGGAGACCAGTAAATTGCCCGCTTGTGTGCAACAGTTGCACCATATTTTGCTTGAGTTCAAATCTCCCTCCAGGCTCTGGTTTGCGGATACTGGATGTTACATTGTTGGCATGTGGGATTGCCACCTCGCGAACCGGCGTTGCTGCTGCTTCTTCGGGCACTAACACTGCCCTAACAACTGGTGGATTTTGTTGCTCCATAATAGTCTGTCTGAGCAACTGCAGCTTCTTTTGTAGAGCTTCTCTGCGTTTACTATGAAATATACGTTCAGGCTCTATATAAGATTCCACCAGCTCTTTGTCTCTTGCCAGTGTTCATAGAAATCAAGTCTGCAAAATACAGGCTAAGACCAAGTTGTCAACACTTAAGAAAATAAAATAAAAATACAGTAAATTTACACTTAATACAATTTCACCAATTGCCTAGTCTCCCCGGCAACGGTGCCAAAAACTTGCTCGGTGCTTTGGTAGGGGTTAAAAACCGACACGCAAGTGCACGTGGTCAAACAAGTAGTAAGTGGCTTAAGTAAGCCAAGTATCGATCCAAGGAGACTCTGGATAAGTAAAAATTGCTTAAGTATACTATATTCTATCTCACTTATATATATGCTGACAACAACGTAACCAACAATTGAAAAGTTTGTTTTATAAATTATGTACTCAAACTACTAACAATTATCTACTTTGAATTTAAACTATGGATATGAGCATGCCAAGGTTAAGAACATGTAATGAACTGATTATCATCATACATTGGTTAATCTTCTCTTCCAATTGCTAGCCAAGAACATTAGCCTAGAGATTAAAACTCTCATATTTAATCTCACTTAAGAATCATAAACCATCCGTCGACATTTCTGTGATCAAATGCAATTCATGAACTAGCAATACAATTCCGGTTCCTCAATTGACTAATACGGCTTTCAAGTATATTTCTATCAGGAAAGCACATCAAAACTCAATTTTCCCAAATCAAGTTAAGAACAATACCCTATTAATTCACAACTTTCCAATTTCGTGCTCTCTCAAGTGAAATCGGACTTTTTAGATATACATTAATGTCGGCCACACACCAATGCAGTAGAAACAAGAATTAATAGAACAACGTGGAAGATGAAGATGAAAAACCATATACTTAATAATCAAAATTCATCACAAATGTTCATAACCTCAGCAAGGAAGGGAATTAGCCACTCATTTGTGGATTAATCATCCTAAAACAAGTGTTAATCATACAAATAATTGAGTGAAAGACGAAAGAAGGAGAGAAAAAACCCTGAACTTTTCGTCCCTCAACTGCCTGTAACCCACGTCCTTGCTCTACCAAGTCTGAATTATGAAAAATACATTTAAGTGTTCTATTTATACTAGTGGGAATTTTTCTCGGAATAACAAGCAACGTGTCACGGAGTGCATCGCGGAGCACTGCCTCCGTGACACGGCGTGGACGCGGACCCTCACTAGAAATTTGGGGTCCGGGTATATAGCATCAACGTGGCACGGCATGCAACGCGGAGGCTTGCCTCCGTACCACGGAGCTGTCGTGAGGCTCCACTGGAATTTGACTATTATTTCACCCTCCAGGCAGAATGCCTCCGCGATGGCAGCGTGACACGGCTCCATCGCGGAGCCCCTTTATATTGTGCAGTCCAATGCCTTTTCCGTGCTCGATTCCAAGTCCAACTCCGATATTGTTTCAACATGCATTTTAGCTCCTCAAAATCACATTTTACCTGCAAAACAATGCTAATCATGTTGGTTAGTATAAATTCACATTTTATTACCAATTACATGAAAATGTATACACATTGCACGATAAACAAGGCGAAAATGATACGTTTGGGTATCACTTGGGCATATAAATCTGCCCAAGATCATTGAAGACTCGACTTACTTCAGCACCAGTGTTGACCCTATCGTAGTGTATTGTGATGCTTCAAGGATCGGACTTGGGTGCGTATTGAGAAGCACAAAAAAGTTATAGTGTATGCCTCCAGATAGATAAAAGTTCATGAGAAGAATTACCTGACCCATGATCATGAGTTGTCCGTGGTGGTATTCGCCTTGAAGATATGGAGACATTATTTGTGCGGGATCCACGTGGATGTGTTTACGGACCATAAGAGTTTACAATATGTGTTTATACAGAAGGATCTCAATCTTCGGCAAAGGAGGTGGTTGGAGCTACTCAAGGACTACGATATGTTTGCTTTACCTTTCGAGTAAGGCCAATGTAGTAGCAAACACACTTAGTAGACTCTCTATGGAGAGTGTGTCTCATGTGAGTGAGGGGAAGAAGGAGCTGGTGAAGGAGTTGCATCGACTCGCAAGGTTGGGAGTTCGATTGGTTGACTCGACTGATGGCGGTGTTGTTGTTCAAAACGGATCAGAATCATTATTGGTGACTAATGTAAAGGCTAGGCAAGATGAGGACCCGATTTTGGTAAAGTTAAAGGAAGTCGTTCAGAATTAAAAGGTAAAGGTCTTCTCCAAAGGGGGAGATAGTGTGCTTCAGTATCAGGGTCGCTTATGTGTTCCAGATATGGATGATTTGAGGAGCTGGATGTTGCACTAGGCTCATGGATCCAGGTATTTTGTCCATCTAGGTTCCACCAAGATGTATCGTGACTTACGGGAAGTCTATTAGTGGAATGATATAAAGAAGGACATAGCAAAATTTGTAGCTAAGTGTCCAAATTGTCAGCAAGTGAAGGTCGAGCATCAGAGATCGGGAGGTGTGCTTCAGGATATTAGTATTCCTACTTGAAAATGGAAAGAAATTAATATGTACTTCATCACAGGTTTACCTCGCACTCATCGACAATACGACTCCATTTGGGTTGTGTTAGATAGGTTAACCAAGGCCGCTAATTTTCTACCAGTCAAACACACGAATTCGCCGGAGGACTATGCCAAACTATATATCCTGGAGCTAGCTCGATTGCATGGTGTGCCCTTGTCCATTATATCAAATAGAGGTACTCAATTTACCTCTCATTTTTGGAGGTCATTTCAAAAAGGACTTGGTACTCAAGTTAAGCTCAGCATAACATTTCACCCGCAAACGGATAGACAAGCAGAGAGGATAATTTAGACTCTCGAAGACATGTTGAGAGCATGTGTGATTGACTTTAAGGGTAGTTGGGATGATCATTTGACTCTTATCGAGTTTGCATACAATAACAACTATCATTCCAGTATTCAGATGGCGTCGTTTAAGGCTCTCTATGGGCGGAGATGTAGATCTCCTATTAGTTGGTTTGAGGTTGTGAAGTGGCGATGATAGGATTAGACTTGGTTCATGAGGCTGTGGGGAAGGTTCAGTTGATAAGGGACAGGTTGAAGACAGCTCAGAGTCGCCAAAAGTCCTATGTCGATGTGAGAAGGAGAGAGCTTGAGTTCGGAGTTAATGATTGGATATTTCTAAAGGTGTCTCCCATGAAGGGAGTGATACGATTTGGAAAGAAAGAAAAACTTAGTCCCCACTATGTCGGCCCGTACCAGATTGTAAAACGGGTTGGCAAGGTGGCATATGAATTGGAGTTGCCCTCATAATTAGCTTTTGTGCATCCTGTTTTCCATGTATCTTTCTTAAAGAAGTGTCCCGGTAGACTGTATTGGTGTGAAAGACAGCCTTAGTTATGAGGAGGTTCCGGTGGAAATACTGCATCGTCAGATTTGAAGGCTAAGAAATAAGGAAGTAGCTTCAATCAAAGTTTTATAGAGGAATCAACACGTTGAAGGAGCTATGTGGGAAGCTGAAGCGGACATGATAGGTAGATACCCACATTTCTCTACCGGCTCAGTTCCAGCTTGAAGTATCAGTTTTTGCACTAAAATGCAATTTAGTTTTCATGTTCAGTTCATGTGTCCAAGTTTCTTTTATGTATGTGGATGTATGTATGATTCGTGAATTCAGTTCAACTATATTGTTTAAATCAGAGATAGTCATTCTGTCAATGTTCAGCTTAAAGGATGAGTAATTGAATAAGATGATTGCATTGCCATGCTTTTCTGTATGTTTTCCAACATTCAAGGATGAATGTTCCCAAGAGGGAGATATTTTTATACCTCGGAAGCCCAAAGATCAGACCCGGGAGTTGAAATGGAGAAAATTTAAAACTGGCATCAGGTAATAGAATGGGTCATGCAGTGACCCGTGGGAGCAGACCACGAGTCGTGATGTGACTCGTGGTGAGGCTTAGGGGATGAGTTGAAAATTTGGAATATGGATGCCCACGGATAAGACTACAAGTCGTGGTCAGGTCCCATGAGTCGTGGGATGAGTCGTGGCCAGCAGGGAAAAGTTTGACTGAGATTATGGCAGTGCACTGATGACTCGTGGTCACCAGTAACGAATCATGAAGTCAACCGTGACGAGCCCAGATGACTTGATAAGTAGTGTATTTGACGGATAATGCCACGGGTCGTGGCCAGAACGAGTCGTCATGTCCCTCATGGAGACTGACTGGCAGTTATTTTCTGCGAATTTAGTAAGGATTTTTTGTAATTCCTAAGATCCTAAGACCTAAACTACGTCGTTTTAAGTTATGAATGGTGTATTTTAAGAGAGTTAAGTTCATTTTAGGCCATTTTTCATTCATGCATGCAAGATAGAAGGTTAGGGGGAGGGATCAAACTTGTTGTTCTTCAAATCCTCTTCAATTCCTCTTGGGCAATCAGAGAAGTATAAGAATCAGCTTCAATCATGTATGTAGGGTTATGAATGGGTGCATCCTCTCACACCCATGCCCAATCCCTCTCTAGATCATGAATTTTCTATGGCAAATCTTTGGGGTTTTAACCCAATGCATGAAATTCCTAATTTCTCTACATGGGTATAATTTAAATATGTTTCTACTATTGAGTTATGATTCATGGGAAAGTTTTATATTATTTTCATTTAAAATCATGTTTCAAGTTTTATGAATTAAAAAAAGCCCATTGATGAGAAGTTCATGAAAAATGAGATTTGTGATGAATGTATGATTATGATGAGATATTATGATGAAAAGAATATTTTCAAGCTAACCACGTTTATAATCATGTTTCCTATGTGAATTGAGTATTTTCAAGTATGAGAAAGTATTGGGCAATGCCCACATGTTCATATATGATTTACTATTTCCCGAATTAAGCTTACCACATGGTTTTGGAGCAAAGACTCCCAATTATCTTTTAACTTATGGTATGGTTTGAGTTAAAGCTTCTCATATGCATGATTTTTTATTTGAGATGTATTTGATTATTGAGCTTCGTCAATAGACTATGTTGAGCTTCGTTAAAAATGATGGAGAGCATATGCATATTTTTGGGATTAGTGTCTAGCACCGAGTAGGCTAAGGGTCGATCACCCTATGCCTCATAACTACGCGCCAACGTAGGTTTACTCTTATATATTATTTCAGGACCTCCCTTGTGAGCTATCCCCTGCCCCAATTGGGCCACGAGCTTGATATTGATATCATGGTATCGTCCCTAGCCCTGGCAAGGCTTTGGACTGCTTTACCCACTTGAGTGTGATAGTTGGGACCACGTAAGCTCTATCGTGGTATGTCGGTTAAAAGACAAGTCTCCTATTGTTCCTCATGATTTCAGTTATGCATGTTATCATTTTTGAGATTTATACATCTATATATATACTAAAGCAAGTTTAACTCAATATTCAGTCTTACTCATGACTATCAAATTTCAGCTTTGAGTCAATCGATTCAGTTACAATATTATGTTATGTTATTATGAGATCATGATTTCAGAAAGAATGCATGCAAGTCCTACTCTCAGAATCTTATTATTTATGTTTTACATTATGCATGTTTTAAAATAACTTTACTTATGTAGGCAGTTTTACTTACCTTGCATACTCGGTACATTCCACGTACTGACTGCATACTCTATGTTGTATCATTTCATGATATAGGATCTGGCACTCAGACTCAGCCCCGTTCATAGCCAGTCATCTGAGATAGCATCTTACGTTCGTTGGTGAGTCCTCATCTCCCGAGGACAATGCTTAATCAGAATTATCTATGTATTTTCTGTTTTCAGCTTATTTGAGTTAGTTGGGATCTTGTCTCATCAACTCATCATGTTTAGAGGCTTTTCAGACAAAAAGGATGTATTCAGCTTCAGATTGTGTATTCTGATGTTATGTTTATTTCAGACTTCCGCTAAAATTATTATGTTGACTCTTCAGTTTTAGTAATTGGGTTAGATGTATGTTCATTCCATGGGTTGAATTGGAGTCTCTTGGGGCTCCTTGTCCCGTGTTGCTATCCGGGCCTCCGTCCAGGTCGTGATAGCTTGGTTCAAGGATAAGGCAATTACAAACTGATAATGGTGGTGAATTCACTTATGAAAAATTTCTCTCTTTTTGTCATCAACATGGTATTAAAAGAGAACTCACCTGTATTGATACGCCACAATAGAATGGAGTGGCTGAAAGGAAGATTCGACACTTAACAGTGACATGTAAGAGTTGGCTTCATGCAAAAAATTTACCTAGAGCCTTATGGGCTGAAGGTATGAAATGTGCAGCATACGTGATTAATAGGATGCCAGTTTTCCCAAACAACATGAAGTCACCTTATGAATTAATGTTTGGAGAAAAGCCTAGTATCAAGCACCTAAGAGTTTTTGGCTCTATCTGCTATGTTCATATTTCGGATTCTCAACGGAGCAAGTTGGATGCCAAGGAAAGAAAATGCATCTTTGTTGGATATGATGAAAGGAAAAAGGGTTGGAAGTGCATGGACCCAAAAACTCATCATTTTATTGTTTCTCGGGATGTTGTATTTGATGAAAATTCCTTGTATTATGGGTATCATCAAAAGAAGAGGGTTCTAAAATATTGAACCCTGAAGTTTCAAACTTTCCCATCATAAATGTTTCTCCAGATAATACAGTTGCTGAGGAGCTAAGAGAAAGGGGGAGCTCGGGAACTCAACAACATGAAACTCAACAAGAAGATGATTCACATGGTTCACAAAGACCAAATAGAACTATTGTTAGCCAGCCTGCTTTAGGGATGAAAACTTTGTTAGTACGTATTCTTTTTTTTTTTTGCAGGGCCAATAGACGATGAAGAGCCTTCATCTTTTGAAGAAGCTAAAGGAGTTAAAGAGTGGAAGCTTTCTACGGATGATGAAATTGAGTCTCTAAGAAAAATCAAACTTGGAGCCTTGTGCTGAAGCAAAGATATATACAACCCATTTCTTGCAAATAGGTTTACAAAATCAAAAGAAGAGCAGATGACAGCATAGACAACTATAAAGCAAGGTTGGTTGCTCAAGGATTTTCTCAAAAGTATAGTGAAGATTACGAAGGAACCTTCAGTCTGGTGGCTAACATGATCTCAGTTCGAGTTTTACTAGCCATGGCAGCCTTGTATAGATGGAAATTATGGCAACTTAATGTTAAGAATGTTTTCTTGTACGGAGAACTTGACAAAGATATCTAAATGGAGCAACCACCCGGATATGTGTCTAACTTACATCCTAACTATGTATGCAAGCTTTAAAAAGCACTTTATGGACTTAAACAGGCTCCACGAGCATGGTATGAAAAAAATTCTCAATATCTACATTTTGTGGCTATACTGCCTCACATTCAGATCCTAGTTTGTTTGTTAAGAAACAAGGAGACTTGCATGTGGTTTTTCTCTTGTATGTGGATGACATGATAATAACAGGAAACAATGAAGATGAAGTTGCAAGACTTCAAGAAGAGCTTTCCATAAGATTTGATATCAAGAAGTTGGGAGAACTACATCATTTTATTGGCTTAGAGGTGACAAACAAGTGTAAAGGAATCTTTGTTACCGAAGAAGGGCATGCTAAGAAGCTTGTTAACAAGTTTGGGTTGAAACAAAGCAAAAATTGATCTACTCCTCTTAAGACTAGCATGAGGTTAAGGCGTGAAGAAGGCTCACTTCTTGCAGATCCCAAGCCTTTTCGAGCTCTTATTGGAAGTCTCCTGTATTTGACTACTACAAGGCCAGACATTTCCTTTTAATACTTAAGCAGATTTATACAATCATCAAGAAAGCCACACTTGGAAGCTGCAAAGAGGATTCTAAAATATATCAACTCAACATTAGATATTGGCCTATTCTTTCAAAAGAGGAATGATTTGTTATTAACTAGTTATACAGACGCTGATTTTGGTGGTGACATGGATGACCTAAGATCTACATGGGGGATATATTTTTCTCTGTGGTAGAACAAGTATTTTTTGGTGTAGCAAGAAGCAAGACTCCGTTTCTCTTTCAACTACAGAGGCGGAATATAAAGCAGCAGCTCTTACTGCTCAAGAATGTGTATAGCTCCAAAGACTTGCTGAAGATTTACATCTATCTATGTCAAAGCCAACTGTGATTTTTGGAGACAATCAAAGTGTCATCAAGCTCGCAAACAATCTGTTATTCCACGCAAGAACTAAGTATATTGAGGTGGAACATCATTTCATTAGAGAAAAAGTTCTTGATGGAACTATAAATACTTTGGAAGTACAAAGTTAGGAGAATATTGCCGATACCTTCACCAAGTCACTTCCTAAAGCTTCGTTTGAGTTCTTCTGCGTCAAACTCGGGATAGTTTTCAAAAAATCACTTTAAGGGGGGCATGAAAAAATTAAAGTTGATTTTCTGGAATAGCTTAGATATTCTAGTAAAGTTTCTAGAATAGCCTAGTGTAGTATCTAGGATAATCATCTTAAAGAAATATCTAGATATTCTAGAGTAAAAGATAAAGTTACTAGAACTTTCTTGTAGATGTATCTAGAAAAATATCTAGAACCATCCATATACTAGTATAAATAGAGATGGACTTTTACATATGTAAGCAACCAAAATTCAAAGCAATCAAGAAGTCTTCTTCCATAACAAAGTTCTTCTATTCAAATTCTTCCTTCTCTTTTCATAAGTTTTTCTTCTTTACTTGAATCTTCCAATCTTAGTTAACGATCTTGGGCTAGCAGAAGGTTTCTCCGATTCTACTTTTCTTCTGCTATTCTCTATAGTTCAGATATAATATGGGATCAATAGCAGGAAATCAAATTCTAGCATAAAAACCAATCCTCCTTACAATCCAGCAAGCTTGCTTGGGAGTGTTCATTTGTACCAAGTTTTTAAATTTAATGTAGAAGTTGTGAATTTACTATACCCTGTAGACACGTCATATTTGACCCTCCGTGAGTTTTACACTATTTTAACGATAAACATTTTTCACACTTAATCTTTGACAGTTTAAATTTATCTTATTTCTAGTAGATTTTTACTCGTGAAATTTTTTTAAAAAAAAAAAAGTAGTACAAAATATTTGTTTATTTTAGAATTGAAAAGTTAATTTTTATTTTTAAAAAAAATGAAAAAAATATTTTTCTTATCTAGCTTTTAGTTAATTATTTTTAACTTCCCTTTAACTATTTAGCATTTTTATTATTATTATTTTAAAAAAATAACTAAAAAGAATCAATAAATTTTGAGATACTTGGCAAGATTCTTTCGTATCTCTTTATAACAAATTTTTTTACGCCTCACCATATTTTTCTACCTCACCAAGATTGCTCACACACACAGAGATCTCACGATTTCTTTTTATTTTTCTTCCTCACAAATCACTTCACACACTCAGATTCTCACATCAATACACAATACACTCTCAGACGCAATTCACATTCATACTGACCCTCAAAACACACCCAATACACTACACACAGAAGCACTCTTCTCTCGGTAGGGATTTTATTTTTATATTTTTCAATTCTTGTCGCTTCTTTTCCAAGCACACCAGATAACTCAGCATACCATGACAATAACCTGCACACACACGACATCACACATACACGGAGAAGATTTTTTTTCCCTTGCTCACCATTCTCACATACAAATCATGAAGGAATATTCCCCACCTACACATCACTCTAATATTTTTTGAGCTGACAAGCACACACATATTCATCCTTACATATACACACCTGCACACTAACATCTTTTTACTCACAAAAATCCATTCACATTTTCATACACATACACACACACTTGCAGGCCTAAATAAAATGAGCGGGATATAGGAAATAGAGTACGATGGGTTTGAGATTTGGTGCTCAAATCTAAAGGAAGAGGGGAGTCGAGTGGGTTGGATCTTCGTTGGGGTTTTCCGGTCGAGTGTCAAATAATTTGTTGTCGGATCTTCCGCCTATCAATCGAAAGTGAAACGAATTTTGACTCAGAAAGGTCCATTTCTTATCCTACTATCTAATTTTACACATCATTTGTGTTTGAATATGTGAAATTCCTTCTGGGTTCAATTTCTTACATTTGCTACTTAGCTTCTTTCCTTCTCTCTTTTTTTTTTTTTTTAGTTTGTCATATTCTTAGAGCTTTAGATAAATGGGTTTATAAGTAATTTAATTTGGCTTAATGCATAACAAGGGACTGTTGGTTGAATACTAAAAAAAGATTGGGTTCACGATTATGGTGTAGTTCTATCATAATAATTATGAGATCGGGTTGGATTTTCTCAGTCCAACGTTCCCGTCTAAGATTTTTGTTGGTGATTTGTCTCCATTGCCGTACACCAGAAATTGGATATGAAATTGAAAGTTAGAGAGTACGTGTTCATCGTGATTGTCCTGCTTATTTTGTGTATTTCAGGTTAATTTAATTTACTTGCTCCACTGTTTCTTTCCTTTAGTTACACTTTTACATTATCGGCAGCAGATGAGCATGAATTTTTATTTTTGAATGATACTGAAAAATATTGATGTTTTGAGTCATATGATCGTACCATAGGTAGTTTTGAAAAAAAGAAAAAGAAATTATCATTGTTCGAGCCAAAAAATGAAAGTTAAGAAAATGGGGCTTAAAATGAAGTGTAATTCTCTGATTTTGGATATTGGGGTTGGTAGGCAAACTTTTAGGTCAATTTAATTGCTTTGGAATCTTATGTATTTATTTTCCTTAAAAATGCCTTGAAGTATTGATGTAAATTTGGAGGTTCCAGACTTATTTCACATTCCTATATTAAAAGAGTAGATTATTTTCTCAAAAGACGAGTTTATATTCAACCTAAAAGAAGCTCAGTTTGATTAATTTAAGTGATAATTAGGTGAAGCAATCGGAAAGCTCTGCTATCGATAAGTCATTTTTAATAAAATTTATTTATCGTTTAAAGCCGGATTAATGGGAAGGATAAACTTTTAGTATGCTAGATGATTGCTTAGGCGCGGGAGAAAGGGACGACTCATAAAAGCCTCAAAGGCGTGCGAATTAAATTGTGGTAAGGCTGGAAAAAGCTGCTATCAGTACGTCATGCATTAATAATTTAAATTAAATTTTAATTTTTTTTAAAACGAGTCGAGAAGGCGAATCAATGACTTCTTAAGCATAATATATCCAGAGTTGAGTTAAGCAGAATATAAATGGATAAAGCGACCGTGCTAGAACCACGGGACTCGAGGATGCCTAACACCTTCTCCTTGGTCAACAGAATTCCTTACCCAGGTCTTTTGTTTTCACAAACCAAATAAGAGTCATTTCTTGTTGATTAGGGATTCAATAGGTGACCTGGAACATCGAAACTCAATTTCAAGTGGCGACTTTGAATAAATAAAATTAATCCCTTCTCAATACATTACTTCAATTAGAAAAATCCTTTAATAATAAAATTTTGCTTCCGTCACATTGGACGATAGCTTAACTTGTTAAAAGGGGTGTGACATACCCATAATATGTCTTTCTTATGAGAAAGTACTCATAAAAGCTTACATATAGTAGCTTCGTTCCAACTTTCAAATTCAATGATGTTGAGGCTTCCTGTTGTCCTAGGTGAACATATTGTGTCCCGAACTATCAAAGTGTTTTTGAAAATTTCATGATTGCAAGTCCAGAGGAACACCCTACAAATATTAGTAACCATGTTGATGATCTTTATGGGGCAGCAGAAAGACCTGCGCCCAATAAGTTTGCACTTCAAAGATAACACTCTTAATCATTTGAAGTCTGTCACTATAAGAGAGGAATTTGGAGGACCAATCTCCGATCCTGGCTATAATTTTCTCAACTAGGAATAAACAATGCTGGATATTGAGATTATTGAAAATAGGAGGTGAGCGTTGGGTTCTTTGGTTCGATTTTATTAAATTTCAATTCGGTTCTTTAATTTTGCACTGAACAGCGAACCGCATTAATTCGGTTCGATTTGATTCAATATTTCTAAAAACGGTTTTTTTCAGTACGGATGAATGGAATAAAATAAAGACCAAATCAAATACTAAAAGATTTAAAACATTTAAATAGGCGGCAAACATATTTGTATCATCTAAGAGACTATGTATCACTTTATAGTATATTTCTAGCTAGCAATAAATACCAAAAATGATTGGTTGCTCACTCATTTTATTGTTACTAGACAAAATGAACAAAATTGCCCGTAGAAAGGCAAGAGAGTCTTCGTTGTAGGGCTGTGGATGTCTGCTGCTTTGGTATGGATATTAGGAAAATAGGAATTAAGTGAGTTTGATAGAGCTGGGAATAAAAATGAAAAATAATTTAGGGATATATGGGCTTGGGTCATGAAAAGTTTTGGGTCCAAGTATAAGGATTAGTAATTTAGAATATTTTTTAAATAACTTTTTGATAAAAAATTAATTTTACGGTGCACCGAAAAATTGGGATCCTTAAACCGAACATTGAACGAAAGAATCAAATTCTTGAAACAGAAAAATCAAACCCGAACAGAAGAACCAAAACCGAAGCCTAAGAAATACTCAAAGCCTGTTCCAGAAGCTGTAGAATCACACTTTCTTGCTTACATGACTGACAATGGGTATTATACCAGTTAAACTACGTTAACTGGTTTTGGAGTCAAACTTCATACAAATTGAATTGAAAAAAATGATATTTATATATAACACGTGTATATTTCACATAAATATACATGAATACACACATATATATACATTATATATAGGAGATATACTAGGGAGATATGCAAATGGAAACGAATATACACACTTGTATTCTTTCCTGTTCTTCGTCTGCTTTAAATTTTGGCTACGAATTTTCGCCCAAAATCGGATCAAAATTACTCTAATGGAACTCAAAGTTTGGGTTTAGATCCTTCAAAGTATTTCCCACATTACCCAGCAATATCCACTTGATTTTGAACCATAAATTTCATATCAACAAATTTTAACCAAGTTTTGACCGGATTCATCAATGACAAACATGTTTTTCAGTTCAATCCTTTAACCAAATCCAACAAATAAATATTTAACATTGATTTCTAGCTCGAATCTACAACCTATATATTCACCTTTATCAATTTTCAACCCCAAATTCTTGTAGAAGGTCAATTTTTTAGTGAATATGGCGATAAGAGATCTCAAAATATTACAATGACATTTAAATTTTTTAAAAGGACCCCTATTCATATGAAAATTTTACCTTGAGTAATAAAAGAAAGTGATGTTATAATTATTGATGTTTTAGTTTGATAATTTTTATTTAGAATAATATTGACGTAAAATTAGGCTTTAGGGCTTGAATTGTGGAGGTGCGAAGTAATGATTTTGGTATTGACTTGTGGAAGATTGTTTTTTGGTCAGGGGATAAGATTGGTGGTTATGTGCACATTTGATTTGAGAAGCAAATGGCTATTGTAATTTGTTTTATATGGCTACGATTTGTATATTGAAGCTTTGTGGTCATTCGATTGTTTATATTTTATTTTGATAATTATAGAAGTAAATTTTTTTCTAGTAATCAAACTTATATATAGTGGGGTATAAACTCTTTAAAATTAAAGTTATCCCAAATATAATTTATCAGATATTATAATATAAAATTTAAATGTCTTTTGAATAAATTATTTGTTACGGGAGGCATAAATTAAATACCATAATAAAATAAGATTAAAAGTGCAAATGACCTAAAAAAAAATAAAGGGTTAGGACTAAAATGAATAATAAGTTGAGATTTGGGTCAAAATAATTAAATATTATTTTTGGGCTACTAAACTGCTAAATTTCCCTTGTTTGTTTAATGAAGTTTTTATTTTCAGTAATTAAAATTTTCATCATTTCCAAATTCTCACCAACCACATGATTGGCACAGAATATCATGCGAGTTAGCAGAAGTCTTAAGAGTTAAATTTGATTTGTTCATAAAAGATATTTTTAATAGAAAAAATATCACATCAAACGTTTAACTTTAATTAATTAAATGATTTTGATTAATTATCTGAAACCTCTAAAGTTGATTTAAAATATACTACTATTATGTATTTTTTTTAAAAAAATCTAATATTTATGATATCATAAAATAACAATTGGGGAAAGAGAAGTAATACTTTGCTTCTAATTTTTGTTGATGATTGATTAATTTATTAGGTAGCCTCTCCCCGTAAGTATCTTTAACTAGAAAAGGACATCCAATACTAATTGATTAATTAAGTGTCCCTAAAATATAAGTTAAAAGTGATATATTACTATTTTCTTTTTGATTTTTCGTCTGATGTTTTGTATTCACTTTAAAATCTAATTAATTTGAATACGCGTCAAAAATTTCACATTAAGAGGTAAAACGCTTTATATCAATGATAACTTTATATTTTGAGCTTAAACTCAAAATCTTTGATTAAAGATGAAGAAGTACTTGTCATTTCAGTGCAAACTTTTGATAGTATATATTATTATAATACTACTAGTAGTCATAATAGCTGTTGGTAGTTACTCCAAGAAATAGAATCTTCAAGATACTCCCACCTTGCAACTTGCAAGATTCAATTGGTGTCATCAACAAGAAAGAGAACACGGTGATGTAAAACTCAATCAATACTTTCTTTTGGTAGGTAATCATTTTGATTCAACTAACTCAAATTTATGTTAAATTAATTTATTAAAAAAGGTAAAATGAGAGAAAATAACAAAAATGGTTTCTTATTTTTTGTAGTAGGTTCAAAAGAATTCTTTAAGTATTAACTGAGCAATTTTAATTTTTTAAGTTTATAAAAATTAAATAATTTTTGTTTTTCGTTAAATATTCATTAAATTCTAATTGTTAAATTTAATTAAATTTGTGAATTTTTCTTAAAACCAAAAATATCAACAAAAAAAAACTTCAAATTTTCAGAAATCCCAAAATAAAAACTACATCAAACACAAAAAATAAATCAAGAATAATAAAATTGCACCTCAAAAAGTTGCATTAGACACACCGATCAAAACAACATAAACTACAAAAAATTATTGAGTTCCTGTTAAATATTTTTTAGTTTCACAATTTTAATTAAATTTAATAATAAGAGTTTGATAAATATATGATGGAGATAAAAATTGCTCACTTTTAACTAAACATAAAGAATTAAAATTGTTCCACTGATACTTAAAAGAGACTGTTTTAAACAAACTTCCAAAGATAAGAGACCATTTTGTCATTTCTCGGTAAAATGTTTGGGGCTAAAATTCAAAACATTTGATTAGGGCTTAAAGGATCTCAACT